>CM056736.1:5269166-7853333 GCA_029844215.1 Przewalskia tangutica | reverse complement strand
TAGCTAGACTTACTTAAACACATGAATAAAAAAAAATTAACACGATTATTAACCTAATATAATAAAAATAGAGGTTGCAACCTTATTCAAAATTGTATAGCTAAGTAACAAGAATATTACCAGATGAGTATCGGCATTTATTATGGCATTATCCTTCTCGCCTTTTTGCTAGCAAAATCATTTATCAAGCTTTCGAAATTGAAATTCACTAGCATTTTCTTCTCAATTGATATCATAACTACTCCATTCAACCTTTCTTGTGACATAGTCGAACGAAGATACGACTTGATCAACTTCAGTTTTGAAAAACTTCTTTCTCCGAAAGCGACTGTCACTGGTATAGTTAACAAAATTCTATAAGCAATTGTGGCATTCGGGTAGCAACCTTCCATACTCTTAAAAAAGTTCAATATCTCAATTGTTTTTTTTTATTTTCGCGGGTATGCATTTTTTAGAACTCAAGAAATAAGACATTCCCATCGATATCAGAAACAAAATACGCTTCAATTTTTTTTCCAGATAAATGCATGAATTATTAATTGGATTCACAAACCTATAAAGACCACCGCCTTTAGCATATTCTTTTGTGAATTCATCCCTATCTTTTTTCTTCTGTCTATTTTGAGTACCAGACAAACCGTTTTCTCGTAATTATGGTCATGATTGAATAACAAAAAACTTAAATCACTGCAGTCCTGATTGAACAACAAAAAATCTATAAAAAATCCATATGATTATTAAACAAAAAACTTAGTATCTAGTTACATACTGCTCATGAACCTTCAACAAATTCAACAACAAAAATTTAAATTAAATAGAGAGCAAAAACAAAACAAACAGATAATTAAGATTTAGAATTATACCTGGCAGAGAAACTTTAAAGTGCTAGGGCCTAGGGACCTAGAATTTTGAATTTTTGATTTTGTTTGACTTCCTATCGGGGCAGAAGTTCAGGTTGGTATAAGAGAGTTAGGAGAGACTCTTAGCTCATCTAGAAAGCTGATGGAAAGAAAAAGAAAGTTTAATTTCTGAAGTAGTTAGGATGAGTGATGGAGAGAAATCTTTTGTAAACCTAGTGAATAATGATTTGTTATTTGAGTTTATACGAGGGGTTTTATTAGAGATTCTTTAGAGTCCAAAAAGATGTGAGGAATGTATATTTTGACCCCTAAAGTTTTGGTTATTGTTGTATTTAATAGTGATTTTCCCCCAAAAAAATATGCCCTAAATTTTTTCCAAAAAATGATACCCTAAGTCATTGCATTGACTGCTTTGGCTCAGGACCGATACTGCCTATGAGAAACACTTTTTATGGTTTGCCATGAAGTAAGCGGGGATCAAAAGTTCAAATCACTCATTTTCAAGGTTATTGGGTATAATTTTCAAATTGTAATTTATTTTATGAAGTTGTGCAGATGGAGGGCCCGGGATATAAGTGTCACTTAAGATTTTAACATACTCCTAAAAATTATTTTTCTCTCCTAAAAATTATGTATCTATCTTTTTTTAAATAAACAAATAAATTAATAAAGTTATAGTCGTATGGTGGCGTGACCTTTATATCGATAAATAAAAAATTATAAAGCTGAGAGGAGCATAACTAGCTCAACCCTCTATTCCAGTTTGCAGCCAATAGCTGCTCGCAAAAGAAAGCAGATGCAAAAACTATACAATATTTTGCATAATATATAAGTCGAGCGTGATAATTTTAGATTATTTTAAAAAAAAGTTAGTATTGTCTTGATTTCCTAGGACGACACCTATTTTAAACCAAAAGGGTTTAATTTGTAGTTACACTTGAACCAAATATTGATTTTAAAGGAATATGTTCCCTGAATTGTATTCATCAATATTATACAATATATATATAGTATAAAAATATTTAAATTAGATAACTAATCAACCTAATTTCAATAGAAAATACAATTCTACCTAAAATAACAGACCTAATTACAATAAGAATATAATTCTACCTAAAATAAGAAATATACAATTAATGAAAGAATATTTGAGAAATATTCTATTACACCCCCACATTCGAAGGGGGAGGTTCACGAACACTGAGACAGACTCGAAAATCATCAAATAGTATGCGCGGAAGTCCTTTGGTGAAGATGTCGGCAATATGATATCTTGAGGAACATGAAGGACACGAACTTGACCACGAGCGACTTTTTCGTGAACGAAACGAATGTCCATCTTAATGTGTTTAGTACGTTGATGTTGGACGGGATTGTCGGACAGATATATCGCACTAATATTATCGCAGTAGACCATTGTTGCCTTTTGAATCAGGCAGTGAAGCTCAAGTAGAAGGTTACAGATCCAACAAAACTCAGAGACGACGTTGGCGATACCTCTATACTCTGCTTCGACACTGGATTTGGATAGTGTAAGTTGTATTTTGGAAGACCAAGACAAGAGGTTATCTGAGGAAAACACAGTAACCAGACGTGGAGCGTCGGGTGTCAGGACATCCACCCCAGTCAGCATCAGAATAAGCAGTGAGACCAATAAGCGAGGACCTGTATAGATGTAATCCGAAGTGAAGTGTACCTTGGATGTATCGTAAAATATGTTTGAGGGCATGCATGTGTACTTCCGTCAGATTGTGCATGTGTAGATAAATTTGTTGCACGACATAGAATATGTCAGGTCTCGTGAATATGAGGTACTGCAGGGCCCCATCCAGACTACGATAGTGAGTCAGGTATGAATATGAAGGGTCGAAATGAGCGTTAAGCTTGGAATTGGTGTCTATTGACGTATGGGATAGTTTGGAAGATGTCATGTCTGCATAGTCAAGGATCTATTCGACGTATTTTTTCTAACACAGAAATAGGCCGCCAGAATGTCGAGTGATAGAGATGCCCAAGAAATAACTCAGGCCCCCCAGATCCTTCATAACAAACTCAAAGGAAATGATAGACATAATGAACCAGCGAAGAGCATCAAATGAAGTGGTGATGATGATGTCATCAACATATAATAATAGGTAAGCCATGCATATACCCTTGTTGTGTATGAACAGGGAATGATCAGATCTATTGTGTGAAAAACCGATAGAGGAGACATAATCAGTGAACCGATGATACCATTCTCGAAGAGCTGCAATACTGAGGACGATCCGGATGGTTGCGGGCTTTACGAACGGGCTGAACGTTTCATCACAGTCCACTCCCACCCGTTGAGACTTGTCATCACCTACAAGACGAGTCTTGTACCTCTCAAAAAAACCATCGAATTTCTTTTTATGTCTAAAAATCCACATAAAACGAATAATGTTAGCATCAGGTGGACGGGGTACTAGGTCTCACGTCTTATTATCAATAAGAGCATTATATTCATTAATCACTGCGGCTTTCCAATTAGGGTCGGACAATGTATCATTCAGATTTCGAGGGAAAGGGAATGGACAACTAAAATAGATAGGTTAAATAACCGTTTAGATTTATGAATTATGTGCATGACACGGGTGTTTCCCTAGTCTGAGAGTATGTCTCGGGATGCGAGACGGGAGGGGGTGTGCTGCAGGACTACCGGGAAGAGGAGCAAGGGTAGAGTTGGTGGGACCGACTGGCCGATGCTGCCTAAAGTTCTGATTTTGTTTTGAGGATTTCTTTCTTAGGCTCTGCCCCTTATTTATACCCTTTTAGGGGTTTGACACAGAAATGGTAAGAAATTAAAACGATATTCGATTTTGATTTAAGTTTTAAGAATGGAAGTTTGGATATGATTTTTAGGGAGTTACTCGAGATGATTCGAGGGGTAAGGATGATTGAGACAATCTTGGGGTTGATTTTAGGATATTTCAGTTATAGAAGTTTTTATCTTGAGGAATGATTTTGGTGTGATTTCGTGATTTTTGGGGGTGCATGCAACGATTTTGGATAGGGGGATGACAGAGGGAGAGTACGTAGGATTTTTCGGCGAATTTTGTGGCCGAAAAATCCGGCGTGGGAGTTGATGGATGAGGCGCGACGAGAACAGGTCTAGGGTTTGTTGGTTCTCTTTTAGTTTTGTTTAGGAATGTAGTGAATAAATGGGCTGAAGATGGGGTTTGGGCTCGAGTTTGGTCCGGTTGGGCCTCATTTTTTTATTTTTTATTTTTTATGTTTGTCGAAAAAGGGGAGAGGGATTGGATCTGTGGTTTAGAATAGAATGTGGGTTGGGTAAAAATTTAGGTGTGTTGCTTTAATGTGTGAAATAGAATAGTGGTTTAAAATAATAAAGGGTTTATTATATAAAGAAAATGTTTTGTAAATCATTAAAAAATGATAAAAATAATGACGTGATAGATAATAAAAAATACGATATTTGATAAATGCTTAGCGCTTGATTAAAGTAAAATGTGATGTCATTTTTTATAAAATTACATAGAATATTTGGGTAAAAATCATTATCTGCAAATGGTTGTAAAAGTGCGGAGAATAATGATAATAATAAATATAGCGTTATTGAGAATAATAATAATATATATGTTTTGAATTGTGGATGAATAATAGGAGGAGAGGGACAAAATTGAGTGTCTACAAATTCCCTCTCAAAACTCTATTAAGGGACTCATCTTACTCTCATCTATGGGTATTCTGGTGTTTATGCTCTCATCTTTTTCCTTCTACTACCACCAATAAACTCCAATCCCGGTATACTCCGTGTATATCCATCGAACCATCGTGGTTATAAATGTTACGACTTATCCTCTAATAAAATAATTGTGAGTCACCACGTGGTCTTTGATGAATCAAATTTTCCCTTTGTCAAATTGCATTGTTCTGTGCCTCCTACCTATGAATTTCTTGATGATAGCATGCCCCCATATTTGGTCCATAAATTGGCCTCCCAAGTAGGCCTAGTTTTTTCCAGCTGCTCAGCCCAATTACCGAGCCTAGTGGCTTCCAGCCCAGCCGAACCTCTCGTTAGCAGCCCACTACCGAGAGGCCCAGTGTGTCTGGCAGTCCGTTGGGTCACGACCCAACTTCAGGGATGGGCAATCCAACTACTTCCAACCCACTTCCGAGCAAAGCGATCCGTCCCCGGCCGAACCCGTCTCGATTTCGGCTACGCGATCCACGTAGTCAACACGGAATTCAAGCCAAACAAAAAATATGAATGTTACCAAATCACTATTGCCCATTAATCATGTGTCATCCCTTAATGATCCAAATTGAAAAATGACTATGGATGATGAATATAATGCTCTTATTAATAATAAAATGTAGGATTTGGTGCCCCGTCCTCTTAATGTTAACGTGATTCAGTCTATGTAAATTTTTAATCATAAAGAAAAATCTGATGGTACTTTTTAGAGGCATAAAACCTGTCTTATAGGTGTCGAGAAGACTCAACAGGTTGGTGTGGACTGCAGTGAGACTTTCAGTCCGGTGGTCAAATCAGCAACTATCCGTACGGTACTAAGTATAGCTCTTTCGAAGGCATGACCACTTCATCAGCTTTATGTCAAAAATGCATTACTGCATGGAGAACTCAATGAAACAGTGTACATGTATCAGCTCATGGGGTTCAGAGACCCCACTTATCCTAATCATGTGTGTCTACTAAAGAAATCATTATATGGGCTCAAACAAACTCCTCGAGCTTGTTACAAGAGGTTTGCAAATTATGTTTCTAATATTGTGTTTTCTAACACCAAGTCTGATCATTCTCTATTCATATACCGTCAGGGTAATGATATAACTTACATTCTTCTGTGGATGATATTATATTAACTACCCCATTTGATGTTCTTCGCAAATCCATCATGTCACTTCTTGGCTCAGAATTTACAATGAAAGATCTAGGACCACTAAGTTACTTCTTGGGGATAGTTGTAACACGTCATGCGGGTGATTTATTTTTGTCTCAAAAGAAGTATGCAGAAGAGATCGTTGAACGAGCTGGCAAGTCCTCGTGTAAGCCGTCTTCCACTTCGGTTGATACTAAACTGAAGTTGAGTGCCTCTTCCAGCAAGTCATATGCCAATCCATCACATTATCACAACCTTGTAGGGTACCTGCAATATCTTACTTTCACGAGGTCCGATATATCTTATGGTGTACAATAGGTTTGTCTATTCACGCATAATCTGATGAAGGATCACATACATGCTCTAAAACGCATTGTGCTCTATATTCAAGGCACTCCCGATCATGGCTTGCATCTATACCCGTCTTTGACAACCACTCTTATTTCTTACACATATGCTGATTGAGGCGGTTGTCCGGATACCAGACGCTCCACGTCTGGTTACTGTGTTTTTCTCGGTGACAATTTGATATCTTGGTCCTCCGAATGGCAAGCTACATTGTCCAGGTCCAGTGCCGAAGTAGAATTCTGAGGATTTGCCAATGTGGTGTCTGAATCTTGTTGGCTACGGAACCTTCTTTTGGAGCTCCATTGTCCCGTTCCGAAGGCGACATTGATTTATTGTAATAATATTAGTGCAATTTATCTCTCAGGAAATCCGGTTCAACATCAACTCACTAAACATATTGAAGTGAATATTTACTTTGTTCGTGAAAAAGTTGCTCGTGGACAAGTACATGTCTTACATGTCCCGTCACGTCAGATCGCTGATATTTTTACAAAAGGTCTTCCGCTGGTTCTATTTGAAGATTTTCGGGACAGTCTTAGCATACGCCGACCTCCCACTTCGAATGTGGGGTGTGATAGAATAGAAATTAATAATTAGTCATAATTATGTATATTCTATATATGGTAGGTATATATTTAGTGATTCATTACCTTAACTTTAGCCTAGAATTATGCTTGTACTATGTATATATTTACTATCACTTTGGAATGAAATAATTAAGAAAGAATATTTTTTACAAAGACGTGTGAAATTTACACTGTTTTTGTTGGTTGCTTCCCTAAAAGCAGTGTGACAAAACGGTGATATGGTGTATGTAATAGACTGATATTGGGCTTAAATTTCCATTTCATAACAGAGCCGGCTGATCTGGACTGGCTCAGCCCAACCGTATTAATAAGAATGTTTTTTTTTTGCTTTTTACATAGTATTAATTAATTACTTAAAACAGAAAAAGATAAATTCTTTAGAGATAATTAGTGACCTTCTGGTGTTTTAGTATTTGCTCTGTCTAAAATATTATCATTTGCCATTAGTTAATGGTAAAATAAACCATCCGAAGCCCTAGACCAGTTGGTCTTAAAGGCAGAGGGTATCCTCATTGGGTGGTGTGGGAGAGCTTGGTCACAAGTTCGAAATCTCAGGATAACGCCTGACCTGCCTTCGCCTCTTGGGGGGAACCTGTCACACCTGACTTGCCAAGTGTGGTTTAACTGGCTGACGTGGTTTGCAGGCTATTGCGTCAGTCCGAGATTTACCCTGTGCGCACTCGAAAGAGCAGCGACTGCGGATTCCTTCGTCAACAAAAAAAAAGATAAAATAAACCGCTCGAAAAGGCAAACTCATTGAATTTAACGCACATTTTGACTTTACTTATCAACTATTTACTTTGTTGAAAAATAATAAGTAATCAACTATTTAATTTCACCTTAAAGTAAACATAGTTGACAAAAATCAAGTCCCATGAGTCATCACATATGTCACCAAGATGCAAAAAGAAGAAAAAAATAGAGAGAATGTGCACGCATGACTTTTAAGAAAAATCAAATACTTTCTTTTTATTATAAACTATTTGGTCAAGTTGTATTTTGGATGTATTATTAATGTGTATACAACTAAAAGTGTAAATTGTATCACTTGAGTTAAAGTGATAAATACAACTTGCACTTGCAAGTTGTATCTTAGTAGTATTTTAGTTGTATCTTAGTTGTAGACAACTTGCACAAGTTGTATATTGAGAGGCAAAATTCTTCTATAAATAAAGAGTTTTGCCTTCTCATTTAGTAGACCAACAACAAGTAATAATACAATCTCTACTTCCTCTTTATCAAGTTATTAGTTTGCTCTTATTATTATATAGTTCATAACACTTTATCAACACGAGTATCTAAATCTTTTATTGGAGTTTAGTCCAAATTATTACTACCATATTCGGGAACTTGAAGGTTCTACTCAATGCCTTACTGGAGATAAAGGTACGTGTATTTTCTCCCCGTAAGTGAGATATAGAAGTTACTATTATGTTGATTATAGTGGCTATAATGAAAAAAAAAAACACACACACACAAATAATGAAATCTTCTTGGTCCGTAAAGAATAACGGTTCAGTGTGTATATATGTTCTTAAGCTTATTTACACTTTTGGATAAGTATATTTCTGTATCAACTCATTTACTCTTATATCATTTAAATATATGAGCACTAGCAGTGGTAATGCCTCTGACGTTAAGAGAAAAATTCTCTATATTAATATCTCAATTTGGTCCTGAAGTAGCAATATCTTAAAAGATATACTAAGCATGCTTAAAGCATGTTCTTATATATGTCTCGATTTGCTCATGAAGTAACAAGATCTTAAAGAAGTTCTAAGTTATCATTACTTGATACTTGATATGTTTAAAGCACATTGAAATATGTTCCATTCCTAAAGAATGAGAATTTTTGATAAATGTTATAAGTACAAATTCATTCCCTGAAGTGAATGTGATGATTAGTAAAGATTATAAAGAAAAACGTGCTCTTTATTGTGAAAAAAAAAATATCACGACCCATCTCCAGAAAAGGTAGGATAATTGAGAAACAATATTTTAAATATTTTATGCTTTGCTCCGGAAGTAGCAAACTTAGAATTTTGCTCCCGAAGTATCAAACTCAGAAATCTGCTCCCGAAGTAGCAAATTTTAAACTTTACTCCAGAAGTAATAGAACTTTGAAAGTAGTAAAACTTTGAATTTACTCATGAAGTGGTAAATCTTTGAACTTCACTTCCGAAGTAGTAGAATATTAAACTCTACTCTCGAAGTAGTAGAAACTTTAATTTTTACTCTTGAAGTAGTAAATCTGAAATTTACTCATGAAGTACTAAATTCAAAATTTAATCCCGAAACAGTAAGTCTCTGAAATTTACTCCCGAAGTAGTAGAACTCTTAAATTTACTCTCGCATTAGTAAAACTTCGAACTTTACTCTCGAAGTGATAAAGATGCTCACGTTTTAAGAATAAAAACACCATACACATGGATGTCAAATATATCCCATATGAGGATTGAGAAGAGTTATACTAATTGAAATGATAAAATCTTTCTAAGGGTAGATGACGTTTTTATGGTCAAAGGGACCCTTCGAATTATCATGTGTAAACTCTCTTTATTTTGTGATTCAGTATGTTAGCATATATCTTTTCTTTCTTAATCGTTGTTAGCATATCTTGCTTCACCGTACTATTATTTTTATAGTTTATATTTTTCGTCTAAATCAAATTATACATATGCTTAAATGTGTTATTATTGAAATACTATGAAGTTCTAATACTCTCTTAAGAATTTGATATCATGGCATATGAAGATGAAATTGACATTCTAAAAACTGAATATATGCAGTTGATAATTAATTAAGAAATCTGATCACATGTATGTTGTATCGTTAGAGAAATGTTATTTTGTGTGTAAAGGTCATTGTTGTACATATTTGTCGTATGTCAAATCATCAGAGATAATTTGATTATGTATCATTCTAAGGCAAAAAGATACAAACTGTGTAGAATACTATCGATTATAACCATATTGATATATTATGGTTACTGTAGCATCTTTGATGATAAATATTCGAATATTAATGGTATTCTCCCCTGAATAAGATGTATGAAATATTAAAGTTTAGAACTTACTTTTCATTATTTATAAATTGTATTGTCTTTAAATGTCCATTTGATTACTATTTACTTCACGTCACCAGCAGTGTCTAACTATAACTTCTTTTATGATACAAGCAGTATCTAAGCAATATTTGGTCGTACAAAATTAATAATCAAGTGCTCCAGAAGAGCTAAATATTTATCTAGAAGATCATGACACTATTTATCTAGAAGATCATGACATCAATAGTGTCCAAACAATATGTGTGATTATGGAGAATAAAATAGAGGCTCCTGAAAAACCTATATATTATGTCATTCGTTCTAGAGTGTAATATACAAAATTGTTATGATCGAAGCACAAGTTATAGTAAACCCGAAGTTTACTAAAGTAAATAACTATCATATTGAAGCTATAAATGATTGGATAACTAAATCATAGTGGGTAAGGAATATGTATTTGAAATGTTACTCTCTTTCTTCTCCAAATTGTATTGCATAAATATGAGCATGATGAAATCACATGTTATGATAAATCAGAAGTTTATTGTACAAAACAGAATTCATGTAATAGTAAACCAGAAGTTTACTAAAACAAATAACACATGACATGGTAAACTTGAAGTTTACTAGTATAAATAATTTTATCAATTGACGTAATAATTTTGATTATCCTGATTTAAATTTGATGTGCTAAGTTTGTATTCGGAATACATTGAAGAACTAGAAAATTCTTCAAGAATTAATTTGTTTGTTCTCATGATAAGTTGATTACACCAGCTAATGTTGGGATTGAATTCCCTAAATTCTGAAAAATATAAAAGGTGAATAAGGGACCGTTCACCTGTTATGTGATGTCTTAAATAGATTCATCGATAAGACGGTCACATGTGCGTTTATTGTCAACCCGCAGTTTAACATATGCAAAATTACTTGCTCAAAATAATTGATTTGAGATTATAATTTTCAGATTATGCAATCAAGATAATTCATCTTGTTAATGCTGGTTTATATTCAAGCTGATTTATTGTTGAATGCCTCCGATAAATAGCTAAACCATTGCGAATGACAGAACAAAGCTTCATGTGTTGATCTGAAAAATGATATATTGCATACAACGATGTTAGTATGCTTCAGACTAATAAATTATGATAAATTATTCCCTCATAATTGATTCAAGGTCAGAAATCAAATATTTTCATCTAATAGTTTTGTTGTGCGGTATATGATTAATGAATCTACCACGATGCACACAGATGAATTCCCCAAAGAAGGTGAAAATGTATGTTAGTTTTTCTAACATAAGGGTAGAGAGAATAAACAGCTAAGAAATATATTGTGAATTATCATCAGTATGATCCTCGTTCAAATGATAATTCAAGTCAAATGCTAGAATCATTTGCTGACCCAACTATTCTATATTTCAGCTGCAAGATGCTCCTAAATGTCCCTGAAGGACAAGGTTTACAACATGCGTGAAGCATGGTAGACAAATCAGTTTCAAACGCAATAATTCTTGAAAAGAAAAAAAAAGGAGCAAATGATAAAAAAAAAAAGGTAATGTGCTCTTGAAGAGCCTACGACATAACACTTCATAAAACCTCGTACGAAGTTCAGGTACCTGAAAAGTAATGAAGTGATAAGATCTCAATAAGTTATGTCTAATTGCAAACCGATACAAAATGATAACACGTCAACAATATCTTTGATACAATATAGTGCGCAATATTGTATAATATTATGAGGATCTGAATTCTACATTTCTTAAAGCATGTTGATGTAGAAATAATTATCAAGTAGATGCATCTTGATAAGAGTAAATTTATTGGACCTGCAGTCCTGACATTAGAAGATGTCATGTAAATAAAAATTAGTTCAGTCTATATGGCTTATGTGACAAAAATTTATATGAAATTTTTGAAGAATTCAAAATGTCTGAAGCATATACAAGTTATTGAAATTAAATGAACTAAGGTTGATGTACTGAAATTACCTTAATAAATATTTATTGATCAGGGGTACAAAGATGACTCTGTTTACCCTTATCCCTTTACGATATTCAAAATCTTTCATAAGGTTGTGCAAGTTACTGACTTGAATGTGATTGGAGATTTTGAAGAGTTTTCGAAAAACAATAGACTACCTGCTAAAGAAAGTTGAAATAAGAAAATTAATTTGGTCCTGAAGTACCATATATTTTGTTCAATTGATGCATTTATTTATCTTGATATAACTATGAGCATGATATAATTTATTTCTTACACAGAGATACTGAAATAAGATCAATTGCATATTTTGATTTGATGAGAATTTTTTCCAAAAATTAAGGGGAGAGAATAATGAAATAAAAAGGAAAATTTTGTGGAATAATCCATCAGTGTCTCACCTTGATCAACGTGCTTCTATTTGTGAGCAGGAGATCCAAAAGATTATTCACTTGCAGAAAATAGCAAATCAAATGCCAGACGCATTTACAGATTTGAAGAGGATTACCAAATCACATATCCCTGCAGAGAATGTCTCAATTAGGATTGATGTCCCTGTAGGACCATCTACTAGCATTATAACAAATGAGTCTAACGCACGTCTGAAGCTTGGTAGACCATTGAGTTCTAAGGATTGAAATCCTAGAAAAAGAAAAAAAAATGATCAAGATGGCACTAAGAAAGAATCCCATAAAGAAATGCAAAATTTGATCAATCCTGATATTCTTGAAGAAATCAATAAGCCTCAAACTCAAGAAAATGAAGAAATAAACCCAAGTGATGTTAGGAATAATTTGAATCGCTTGAAAATAGACATGGATTGTGTCTTTGCTTATAATATTGCAACTAGAATTATGCAAGATAGTGAGGATCTTGAATCCCAATTTGTTAAAGAATGTCGAGAAAGATGTGATTGGCCAAAATGACAAAGAAGCAATTCAATCAGAGTAAAACTCACTCACCAAATGAAATTTTTTTGGACCTGTAGTCCAAACACCTAAGGGTATTAAGCCTGTTGGTTATAAATGTGTTTTTGTGCAAAAAAGAAATGAGAAAAATGAGATAATAACAATTCATGAAGCAAACCGAGAAGTTGTATGGTTGAGGTCAATGATACATATCATTCGAGAAAAATGTGGTCTGGAATATGACAAAATACCCATAACCTTATATGAAGATAATGCAGCATGTATTGCTCAATTGAATGGGGATTCATAAAAGGAGATAGGACAAAACATATTTCACCAAAGTTGTTCTTCACACACGATCTCCAAAAGAATGGTGATATCAACGTACAACAAATTCGTTCAAGTGATAATATGGCTGACTTGTTCACTAAGTCTTTACCAACAACAACTTTTGAGAAGATGGTGCACAAGATTGGAATGCGAAGACTCGAGCATTTGGACTGAAGATTTCATCGGGGGGAGTTAACACATGTTGTACTCTTTTTTCCATATAAGATTTTGTTCCATTGGGTTTTCCTTGTATGATTTTTAATGAGGCAACTAAAATGTGTATTATTAGAAATGTGTACTCTTTTTTCTTCACTAGAATTTTTTCCACTGAGTTTTTTCTAGTAAGATTTTAACGAGACATATTATCTATTAATAAGACATCCAAGGGGGAGTATTATAAACTATTTTGTCAAGTTGTATTTTTGGATGTATTATTAATGTGTATACAACTAGATGTGTAAATTATACCACTTGAGTTAAAGTGATAAATACAACTTGCACTTGCAAGTTGTATCTTAGTAGTATTTTAGTTGTATCTTAGTTGTGTCAAGTTGTAGACAACTTGCACAAGTTGTATATTGGACGGCGAAATTTTTGTGTAAATAAAGAGTTTTGCCTTCTCATTTAGTAGACCAACAACAAGTAATAATACAATCTCTATCTCCTCTTTATCAAGTTATTAGTTTGCTCTTATTATTATATAATTCATAACACTTTTGTATATTTCAATTTCCAGAAAGATATTAAACCCAAGCAGGGTGGAGCTGGAGGAGCACAAGGTTCATTCCAATCTTTTTCGTCAAAAAATTATACTATATATATATATATATATATATATATATGATTATTTCTTTTTATGTGTATATAGTAGATGATAATTTTTTTGATGAATTTTTTTTGCATCCGTCCCTGTCGATAAAAAGAGGAGAAACACGTCTGAAAGTACCCGGAAGAGACCCTTTTTTGTTTAGAGGTGATAGGACATTACTCCATCAGTATAAATTCCAACTTAAAATATAATGTTTGGTCAAGGGGTTCTAGACCTATGATATTAGCTAGCGCAATCCCATTAAAAAATTAAAAGAGAGATAGGTGGGAAAGAAGAGGAAAAAAATGTATGGTCTACCTTTAAATAGGATTATCTTTGATCCACAAAATTAGAAAATTCAAGGAATTTGTAAACGTGTATAGTACACCAATATAAAATCTCTGAATATATTTTATATATTGTGTAAATATAATTATGGTAAGACTATAATTCCTCTTGTAATTAGGACTAGGATTCCTATTGTATAAGGGATGAATATTGTACACTATATATATTGATATTAATGAGAAAGACTCATCGAGGGAGATTAATATCATCTTACATGATATCAGAGCTAAAATCCTAAAATCATATAATTAATTACAAGAGGAATTTTAGTCTTACCATAATTATATTTACACAATATATGAAATATATGCTAACCTAGTTTTATGGATGAAGACCTTACGTGTGAAATTTACACTGTTTTTTGTTGCTTGCTTTGCTAAAAGCAGTGTGACAACATGACCAAAAACGTGCCAAAAATATCGACACAACTTGGACTCGTTATGTCACATTAAACAATTATGTACTTTAGACATATTTTCTAATATGAAGGAGAGTGACATGGTGAATAGTGAGGAGAAGAAGATGAAAAAGTGAAAGACTTGTTTGAAATTGAAACTTGCATGCACTTAAACGGTGAAAATGTATGAGATATAAATGAAACTATAGTAGATATTTATACTACTAGAAACTATGTCTAAACAAGTTTATGAAGGTTAAAGATTGAGCATGTGATTAAAACGAACAAATACTTGAAGGGTGACTAAGGTGGAAAATAAAGGGAATTTACAGCCCATTTCAGAAGATTAAAGATTATGACCCGTGAGATGGTTTAGTGGGGGTAAAATTCAGGAATGCTCCCTTTCTCCCAATTTATACGAAGGTCAAAACAGTTAATTTTTTACTCAATTTTAAATATAAACTATTCGAGTATTTTATAATAAAATTATATATTTGAAAATTACATAAAAGTACTATAAGTCAACATAATTAAATTTAAAATATATGAAAAGAGCTGCAGAACACTATGATACTATTTTTTCTTAAACACTGACAAGTGTTATTTCTAGGATTTTAGTGGCGATATAGACTAGAGAAAAACAGACAAAACATTAACATAAGTGTTGCCTTCCAGATAAAGAAGGAACCATCCATGCAATTGATGGGCATGAGTTGACAATTGACACTAAACAAATAGCATGCTTCAAAACAAAAGTACACACTCATAGTCATAGGTAGACATAGTGAGTGAACCTTTTTAGCCAAAGAAATTTCGTAGAAGAAAAGATGAATAATATGCCATGAACTGGACAACACTAAGAAGATACTATTAGCACACATGTATAGTCGTATCAAGACACATATTTATCATATTTTGTATGATATAATTATGATAGGATTGAGATCATTGTTAGAGAAGAATTCGACATTTTACACCTACATATATTGATATTAATGAGAAAGACTCCCCAAGAGAGATTAATATAATATTACATGGTATCAGAAGTCAAAACCCTACAAATCTAGAAAATTTCTTCTTGGCCGCAGTGACCCCCCGAGAACTCACATCGGCCTCTACACCCTAAAATTTTCTTGGTTTTGTTTCTCTATTCTCCTCTCCTCTAAATGGATCATTTTGCTACTTCCACACCTTCCGACGCTTCCGTATCTACCCCGGTCGTCCTTCAAACACAACCCCTTCTTCACCATTTTTTCATCCGGCTCTCGCAGTTACGAATATCAAGAATTTCATCTCTCTCTCTCATCCTTGATCAGGAGGATGGTCAATATTGATCGTGGGTGGAACTATTTAAAATTCATGCACGTGTCTACCATGTGCTTGATCACATCGACGACTCTGTTCCTCGCCCTCCCGAAATTGATGACACCACATGACGTCGTCTTGATGTTGTGGTTAAACAGTGGATATGCCACTATATCCAAGGACCTACTTCTCACGATCATGAGAACGGGGGCTTCCGCCTGTGATTTGTGGATAAGATTGGAAAAAATCTTTCAAGACAACAAGAACACTCACGCAGTGTACTTGGAAGAGCAATTCAACAACACCCGTCTGGAAAATTATTCCAATATGTCAGAATATTGTAAACAGTTAAAATTAGTGGCTGGCCAATTGTCAAACGTCGGATCTCCCGTTTCTGAAACAAAAATAGTTTTACAATTGGTTGCAGGCCTACGGAAGGTGAATATGACACTCTTGCCACAATAATACATCAGGCTGACCCTCTACTCAGGTTTAACAAGACTTGTTCACAATTGATCTTGGAAAAAACACGTCGTGCGAAGCAAGACGAGCACAACTAAAAAGTCTTGGCGGTTGACACATCTACACCAACCAACATCGCCGCCGGTCAACCGCCACTGCCGGGAAATAGTCAGCTGCGACAGAACCGCAGTGACAGGGACGACAGAGGCCGCGAAAGTGGTCATGGAGGTAAATTCCGCGACAAGAGTGGCATGAGACATTAGCCAGGCCCACACCCGCAGCAGCCCAATATGTCACCCCAGTTCCTGAATCCAGCAGAGACATTCCAGGCGTAGAATTTGGCCACATACCCAGCATTCATCGCAGCCCAGTATCATGGCCCCCAGTCGGGTCTCTTAGGCCCAGGCCCAGCTCACCGGCAGACTCACTTTCAGCCTTCTCAGGTCCACATCGCTCAGGCCCTCTACCCGCAGCAGCCCAAAAGTCTGGCCCATCTGAGTTGGGCCAGACTTTTAGCAGTCTCAACCTACAGCAGCTCGATGAAAATTGGTATATGGATACGGGAGCCACTACTCACATCACCCGCTCTGCGGGTAACCTTCCTAAACTATTTCGTTTAAAGCACACTCAACATATAACTGTCGGAAATGGTCACCGCATTCCAATTCAGGTCTTTGATACCACCTATACCCAAGCATCCCATCCAACTTTTTCATACGGGACACCTCTTACGAGATGCAATAACACGAGGGATCTCTATATATTCTCATCCACCTCTGTTGCCAGATCATGCTCTCTTGTTTGTCTTGCCGCTATCTCTCTGTCAAGTTGGCATAAAAGTCTTGGTCATCCAAGAGCTCTATTTTTTAATTTTCTCAGAGCAAATAATTTTATTAAATGTTATAATGGGAAACTTGCCCATCATTGTTTTTCTTGCTCATTAGGCAAACATATTCGCCTTCCTTTTAAATCATCATCAATTATTACGTTTTTCCCTTTTGATATTATTCATGCTTTGTGGACGTCTCTTATTTCTAGTTCACTCGGTCATAAATATTATCTTATCTTTTTAGATAATTTTTCTCATTATATTTAGGTCTACCCACTCAAATTTAAATCAAAAGTGTTTGCCAAATTTCTTGAGTTTCGTACATTTATCATACCACAGTTTAAAAATGCATAAAATTATTCAGTGCGATAATGGTCGTGAATTAAACAATTCCATGTTTCACCGACTCTGTCATAATAATGACATGATTTTCCGTTTCTTGTATCCCCACACGTCGCCTCAAAATTGTAAAGTCGAACGAATCATCCGCACCATTAATAAAATGGTTCGTACTCTCCTGTTTCATGCCTCTCTTCCCCCGTCATTTGGGTCTATGTAGTCAAAATGGTGGAATACATTCTAAACATTTTACTTATCAGCACCCTTTATAATATGACCCCTACATAAATCTTATACCGTCGGATCCCCTCTTATGACCACCTTTGCATTTTCGATTGCCTCTGCTACCCCAATCTTGCAGCTACTGCTCCTTACAAATTGGCACCCAGAACTACTCAGTGTGTATTCGTAGGTTTTCTATCCAATCATAGGGGTTGTGCTATAACTTATCTACTCGCCAGATTTACGTCTCACGTCGCATCACATTCGATGAGACATCGTTTCCCTTCGAGAATATTCAAAAATTCTGTAACTCGGATTATACTTTTCTAGATGAATCCGACATGTCTCCAATCATACTCTACGAGCTTGCTCGATCTATCGATGCTACAACTGTACCGCCACTGCAACCTACCACTACTATCATTTCGGTACCTCCTACCACCGCTATGGTCCCAACGCCCCTACTGTCATTCACCAACCCAGCCCCGACGGAACCACCGTCGCCTGTTCCCTTTCGACCATACGCCATCAACCCAATCCACACCTCAGACCTGACATCGTTAACATCCCACCACCATCCCGAGCTCTATCCCAGAAGCCCCACCATCACCAAACCTAGTACCGACCTCGTACCCTGTCGTAACGGTAACCCAACTCCATCCCCGACACCCACCCCACCACCAACCTCGTACCCAACTGCTCCTCAGCAACACCCAGTTGACCTAACCTATACAACCCCGATGATCCAAACACTATTAGGACCCGAGTCAGTCACCACTAAACCCCCACTGATGTCGCACCATGCACCACCAACCCCCAGATCTTGATGACCCCCACCCTACGCCATCAACCATCAACAACACCCCTGCCCCAACCCACCATATGGCAACCCGTGCCAGCACGATATTTTCAAATCCAAAGTCCACTTCAATTTGTCAACCCAAATAGTGTCACCCATTCCCAAAACCCAAAATTAGCCAAAGTAGACCCCAATTGGAATGCGGTTATGTGTGATGAATTTAATGCTTTAACGAAACAACACACCTGAGATTTGGTTCCTCGACCAGAGGGGTGAATGTAATCTGGTGCATATGACGTTTTCGTTACAAATACAGAGACAATGGTGATTTAGAGAGGTACAAGACACGACTTGTGGCTAATGTTACTAATTAGCATGAGGGTATCGATTGTGGAGAGACATTCAGTTCGCTTATTAAATCAGTCACCATTCGCACAATTCTGAGTATTGCTACGGGTAAGCACTGACCTATTCATCAACTTGATGTGAAAAATATGTTTCTACATGGGATTTGAAAGAAATAGTTTATATGCATCAACCTCCTGGTACTGTCCATCCAACTGCCCCTCAGTATGTATGTCATCTTCGTAAGTCACTGTATGGCTTGAAACAGGACCCTCGAGCATTGTATGATCACTTTGCACAATATATTTTGCAGATTGGATTTGTATGCAGTAAGTGTGATAATTCTCTATTTATTTTTCATCGAGGTAGTATCATGACTTATTTATTATTGTATGTGGATGATATAGTGCTCACTGCCTCATCTGAGTTGTTAAAAAATGAGATTATTGCACGACTCAAAACAGAATTTGTTTGACTGACTTGGGGAGGTTGAACTATTTTTTTGGGTATTTCAGTGACTAGATCTGCAAATAATATATTTTTTTGTCAGCGTAAGTATGCATAAGAGATTGTGTATACGGCTAAAATGGTAAATTGTAAGATCATGACTACTCCAGTTGACTCTAAATCAAAGCTCAGTGCTTTGGATGATGATCCGATGCCAGATCCCACTATCTACATGAATCTCGAAGGTGCACTACATTACCATTCACCAGGCCAGATATTGCTTATATTGTTCAGCATGCATGCTTATTTATGTATGCCCCAGTGAGCCTCACTTTACTGCCATCAAACGTTTCATTCGATATGTTAAGGGCATACTTGACTATGGTTTACATCTTTACGGCTTTACCCATCATTCCCATCCAGGTTGTTAGCATATACGAATGATGATTGGACAGGTTGTCCGGACACGGGACATTCCACCTCAGGCTACTGTGTGTTCTTAGGGGAAAATCTTATTTCGTGGTCTGCCAAGAGGCAACCCACACTATCTCATTCGAGTGCAGAATCAGAATACATAGGCGTTGCTAATATTGTTGTTGACATCTGTTGGCTTAAAAACCTTCTTTTGAAGTTTCAGTGTCCATTACGTAAGGCTTCTTTGGTTTATTGTCATAATATATCCGTTGTATACCTGTCTCATAATCCGGTTCAACATCAGAGAACCAAACATATTGAGATGGACATCCACTTTGTTCATGAGAAGGTTTCTCTTGGTCATATCATGGTATTGCATGTGTCTTCTTCATATTAGTATGCAGACATATTCACAAAAGGCCTTCCTAGACAACACTTTCTTGACTTCATATCCAGTCTTAGTGTCTGACCTCCTTCCGCTCCGACTGAGGGGTGTATTAGCACACGTGTATAGTATGTCGTCTCCGTATATATGTCTTCTCCATAAGTCACTTTATGACTTCAAACATGCCCCTCGAGCGTGGTATGATCGCTGCACAATATATTTTACAGATTGAGTTTGTATGCATCAAATGTGATAATTCTCTATTTATTTTTCATAGAGGTAGTAACATTGCATATTAGTAACATGGATGATATTGTGCTCACTGCATCCTCTGAGTTGTTGGAGAATGATATCAGTACACTGCTCAAATAAGAATTTGCTATGACTGACTTGGGGAAGTTGAGCTATTTTTTGGGAATTTCAGTGACTTGATCTGCAGACACTATGTTTCTTTGTCAATGTAAATATGCAGAGGAGATTGTATACACGGCTAAAATGACAAATTGCAAGATCGTGTCTACTCCAGTTGACTCCAAATCAAAGCTCAGTGCTTTGGATGGTGATCCAGTATCCGATCCCACTCTCTATAGGAGTCTTACAGGTGCCTTACAGTACCTGACTTTCACTAGACCTGATATTTCTTATGATGTTCAGTAGGTATACTTATTCATGCATGCCCCCAGGGAGCATCATTTTACTGTCCTTAAACGTTTCATTCGATATGTTAAGGGCACACTTGATTATGGGTTACATCTCTACCCCTCCGCTCCGATCCGATTGTTGTCATATATAGATGTTGATTGGGTAGGCTATCCGGACACACAACGATCCACCTCAGGATATTGTGTGTTTTGGGGGATAATCTCATATCTTGGTTTGCCAAGCGACAAGCCATATTATCCCATTCGAGTGTCGAAGTAAAGTACAGAGGTATTGCTAATGTTGTTGCTGATATTTGTTGGCTCTGAAACTTTCTTTTGGATCTTCAATATCCGTTGCATAAGGAATTTTTGGTTTATTGTGATAATATATCCGCCATCTATCTATCTCATAATCCGGTTCAGCATCAGCGAACCAAACACATTGAGATGAACATCCACTTTGTTCGTGAGAAGTTTTCTCTTGGTCATATCAGGGTATTGCATGTGCCTTCATCATATCAGTATGTTGTCATATTCACAAAAGGCCTTCCTAGACAGTTATTCCTCGACTTCAGATCCAGTATTAGCGTCCGGCCTCCTCCCACTCCGACTGATGGGGTATATTAGCACGTATAATTATTATTGTACTAGGTTACATATTTACCATTTGTATTGTATAATTATGGTAGGATTGAGATCCTTGTTAAAGAAGGATTCAACATTGTACATATATATATTTGTATTAATAAGAAAAGTTCTCAAGAGAGATTAATACTATCTTACATATACAATATATTACACCGGGTTTAGAAGTTTACTACGAGTATTTATGATTGGTGAGTTGTAATGATACGTGATAATATTGCGAAATTATATAAGGTTTAAAGTTCTTGATCGAGTTCAAAAGCTGATTTTCAATCTATCACGTCATATTTTTCCTTTCACTTTCGGGATCATAATAGAATATTTGATAGCCCTATATTATCTCCAATGCGTAATTCCTCAAAATCAAGAAGTTTATTATAATTCCGAACATTTGCAAATTATATATATTCACGCTTCTTGATTAAGGAAACCGTGTGATTATTAAGGAAAAAGAAAAAGGTAACTAAGAGTATGTTTGGAAAGGCACCTGGTAATTGAAATTGGTGTAATTGCTAAGGTAGTAATTACACAGCCAAGTAATTACATAGCATAGTAATTACGAGAACATGTTTATTTGTCATAACATAATTATAGTGTAATTACAGGCATACTGTTTGGTTGAACATGTGTGATTACACAGTTAGATTAATTTAAAAATAAAAATTAATACCTGACAATTAAATTAGGTATTTAAGATACATATAATTGTGGGATTCAAATGTAAGACAAGGAATTGTAAAATGTAACAACAACAACAATATGTTAGAATCTGAAAATGAACAAAGTAAATTGGTTTGCTGAGTCGATTGGATGAACAATTTATCCTTAAGATAATATTGCCCCATATATTCCTTTAAACGGTTTATTGGCAATTTATCTCCCAAGATAAAACAACAATTAAACAAATGAGCAAAAGAGACTCAAGTGTTCGCTTAGGAAGAAAGATCTTTGAGTGATTTGAGATTGCAAGAGAGGAAGAATGTATTCTGAAAATGTGTCAATGTGTCTTTTGAAATTGTGACAAAGGCATCAATTTATACGTAGATGATTATGTCTTCTCAATTAACCAAATGAATGGCCATCAATGTCAAGTAATGATCATTGATATTGAGGTTAATTCAGCCTAGTAATGGATGAAATCAATAGCCAAATAATGGAGAGTTATTGCTCCAAAGTCAACCCAAAAACCAGTTTCAATTCGCCTCCAATGGACTGAAAAATAGTCAAAGCGCTGCGGCCCTTCGGGGAGGCGCAGCGGCGCTTCTCGTCCAGTAAACCACTGGAACTGAAACGTCATTTAGAGTCGCGGCCCTTTGGGAAGGCGCCGCGGCGCTTCATATCCAGTGAGCTACTAGAATTGAAACGACATTTAAAGTCGGGGATCTCGGGAGGAGGCGTCGCGGTGCTTCAAGCATCGCGGCCCTGACTTGGTCGCGCCGCGTCCCTTCTCGGCTCCACGGCGATTTCTGATTCGTTTCATCTTTTATACATTGTACTTTTCTTCCTTTCATTTACCAACGTGAACCCATTGTCATTTAGCCAATAACCGTCTATTTTCTTACGTCTCAATTATTCGTATACGTACCAATATCTCTTCCATTAAGAAAATTATGATCCTTCGCACTTTATGTGCACGTGTATGGAAACCATGTTTCCGACGTGCGGGGCTCCAATTGTTCGAGTCATAATTAATAGAATTAACTTTATGTGCACGTGTATGAAAACCATGTAGCTGTAGCTTTGAACCTTCCATAGTAGAGTATCATCAGACATATTTACTGCGCGGTGAACGTGATGTCTTGAACCGTCAGTGTTTAGTACATGTCAAGACTATGGTACCAACACAACACATTTCCTACTCAATCTTTCTTTATGTTTTTGTCTGTCGTGGGCCGCGGACACACTTGGATTCTTAAGTGCGTTCATTTGAGGCGGCATGTCCTCGCACTTAAATAGGTGGTCTCCTACAAGGTATCCTGCAATACCCCGTTACACAAGCGTTAGGAACCATTAAAATTTCTCCAATCTAACCTCAAGTATTGAGGATCATTAAAGGTTTGAAAACTTATCCTTTACCCCTCTTACAGGTAGCACTTTATGTTTATCACGAGAACGGTCTTGGATTATGATTCTTAAGAAGCAATCATTATCCGAAGTGCTCTTACTTTCACCGAAGCGCTCAACTAAACCTTTACAGTTTAGTTTTCTCATTGAACCTTATTCCTGGGATCTCTAGTCTATAAGGTTGGGTGTCCACTATATTAGTTCTTATAGATTGGGTTTTAAGCCCATTCCCCTAGACATGCAGTACATCTGATCTCTGGTCAATCCCTTCGTCAAGAGATCTGTGATATTTTCCTTTGATTTTATGTAATCAATGGAAATAACACCCGAGGTGATCAGATGCCTAAATGACTCATGTCTCCGTCGAATATGACGAGACTTGCCGTTGTACATAGAACTCCGTGCCCTTCCTAGAGCCGACTGACTATCGCAGTGGATCATTACAGAAGACATGGGTTTATCCCAATATGAGACATCCTGTAGAAAATCATGAAGCCACTCAGCTTCTTCTCCCGCTTTATCTAAAACGATAAATTCCGACTCCATCGTGGATCGAGCAATAAGTGTTTGTCTAGAGTATTTCCAAGACACAGATCCACCACCTATTGTAAAAATGTATCCACTGGTGGACTTGATGTCTTCGCTATCAGATATTCAGTTTGCATCACTGTACCCCTCTAGTACAACTGGATATCTCGAAAAGTGTAACCCGAATTTTATTGTGAACTTTAGGAATCGTAGTACCCTATTCAACGCTTTCCAGTGATCCTCACTTGGATTTCGGGTAAACCTAGCCAATTTATTGACTGCATAAGCGATATCTGATCGAGTGCAGTTTGTGACATACATCAAACTCCCAATCACCTTTGCGTATCACTCCTGGCGTACGGGTACACCAAGATGATTGTCAATCTTTTGACTTCTATCCAATGGTGTCGTTACTGGTGAACTGTCGAACATCTCAAATTTCTTCAGCACATCTTCAATATAGTGAGATTGAGACAAGACCAATCCATTAGATGTCGTAGAGATCTTGATCCCTAAGATAACATCTGCGACACTCATATCTTTCATGTCGAAACATTGTTTTAACATGTTCTTTGTCTCTAGGATTATCCTAGGACTGCTACCAGTGATCAACAAGTCATCTACATAAAGGTATATCATGACGAATAAATCGACATTTCCTTTCATGTAAATACATTTGTCACACTTATTAATGGCGAACCCTTTTGATAGTAGGGTACTATCAAATTTCTCGTGTCATTGTTTAGGGGTCTGTTTCAGCCCATACAATGATTTGACAAGACGACATACTTTTGTCTCTTGTCCTGGAACAACATACCCCTTGAGTTGGTCCATATGATTTCTTCTTCCAAATCACCATTTAGGAAGGCAGTCTTGACATCCATTTGATATATTTCAAGATCCCGCAAGGCGGCGATAGCTATGAACATACGTATGGATGTCATTCAGGACACCGGAGCATAGGTGTCGAAGTAATCAATGCCCTTTTTTTTATGATAGCCCTTTACTACTAACCTAGCATTGTACTTGTCAATAGATCTATCTGCATTTAATTTCTGTTTAAGGACTCACTTACAACCCAGAGGTTTGTGTCCCGGGGGAAGTTCAGCCAACTCTCAGGTGTGTGTATGCAGGATGGATTCTATCTCATTTTCTAAAGCTTCCTTCCAGAGCGGTGCTTCTGGAGTTGACAATGCTTCGACGATTGTCCGTGGTTCGTCTTGAACCAAATAAGCTTCAAAGTCTGGACCAAAGGACTTGTCCTTCCGGGCCCTTTTTCTTTGCCTTGGTTCCATCTCTGAATCTTCCAAGTCCTGAGAATCTGGAATATTGGATTTCAGATAATCTGCCACTTCAGAATTCATTAGATCTGAACCGTTTGGATTTAGGTAGTCAACGACTCTTAGATCATCAGAGGTTTGCTCATAACTTCGTTTGCGAGAGGTTATGTTGTTTTCTTTATATGTGAACATGTTTTCAAAGAACCCGCGTTCCTTGATTCCATGATCGTAGCTTCATAAATGCCTGGTACATCTGACTTATGCACTATGAAGAGATAAGCACTATTGTTAGTGACATATCTGATGAATATGTAATCCACAGTCTTAGGTCCAATCTTGAGATGTTTTGGCATATGTACTTTTACCTTGGCCAGACAACCTCATACCTTCAAATATTTGTAGGTAGGTTTCTTTCCTTTCCATAACTCGTATGAAGTCTTGTCCTTACCTTTGTGTGAGACTCTATTAAGAATCTTATTTGCGATAAAAACAGCTTTTCCCCATATGTGTTGGGGAAGGCCTGAATTGATGAGTAAAGCATTCAATATTTCCTTTAGTGTTCGATTCTTGCGTTCAGCCACACCGTTTGATTGAGGTGAGTAAGGAGACGTCGTTTGATGAACTATACTCGATTGGGTACAAAATTCTTCAAAATGCGCTACATATTCTCCTCCTCTATCGCTACAGATTGTTTTAATCCGTCTGTTTAGTTGGTTCTTAACATCTACTTTGTAGCGTTTGAATGTTTCAAAGGTTTCATATTTACTTTTTAGTAAGTAAAGGTAACAAAACCTTGTGCCATCATCTATGAAAGTCACAAAGTACTTGTTCCCCCTTCTAGTTTGAGCGAACTTCAAATCACATATATCAGTGTGTATGAGTTCTAGATGAGCGGTTTCCCTTTCGACGGATCTAAAGGGATTCTTGGAAAGTTTTGCCTCTACGCACACCTCACACTTACGTTGAGGGTTTATGTCGATAGACGACAATAATTCCAACTTTACCAATCTTTGGATAGATTGATAGTTAACATGCCCTAATCTATGATGCCATAAATTAGATGACTCAATCAAGTAAGTAGAAGGCTCAATTTTACTGATAGTTGAAACATAAGGCATTACATGTGCATCATTAAACTTAAAGAGGCATTCACGGATGAAGCCTCTTCCTATAAAAGTTCAGTTTTTAGTGATTACAAATTTATTGGCTTCTAACACTAGCCTAAAACCAGCATTAACCAACAAAGGTCCAGAAATCAGATTTATACAAATTTATGGGATGTGCATCACTTCCTTTAGAGTCAGCTCCTTACCGGACGTCATCTTTAGGATCACCTTTCCTACCCCCAGCACCTCTGAAGAAGAATTGTTTCCCATGAACAACTTCTTGTCTGTGATTGGTGTATAAGTGGAGAAGGTTTATCTATTGGAACATATGTGATGGGTGACACCTGTGTCCAACCACCACTGCATCGGATTCTCAATGAGGTTTGTTTCAAGAACCACTGCTGAGAACTCCTCGATCATATCATCTACAAGCGTATCTTCGACGATGTTAGCCTTGGCCTTCTCTTTATTCTCACGTTTGAGCTTGCGACAGTCTTTGACCATGTGACCAACTATACCACAGTGGTTATAATTTCCCTTGAACTTTTTAGTCGTTTGGGTCTTGCCTACCTTCTGGAACTTCCGCTTTTTGCTTGAGTTCCCTTTGACTTCCGTCAGGTTCGCCTTAGCTTCAGCGGGTTGTTTCCCATTTGGCATGGCTTTTTATTGTCCTCCTGAATCTAGAGTTTGACAATAAGTTCGTCTAAGGTCATCTCCTTCATTTTGAGTTTCAAATAGTTCATAAACTCAGTCCACGAAGGAGGCAGCTTTTCGATCAATGCCCCAACCAAGAATTGTTCGTTGGGCTTCAATCCTTCCAAATCCAGGTGATGTAGAATCATTTGAAATTTCAGGAACTTCCTAATGATGAACTTCTTACTACCCGCATCTTGGCTGTTGTATTTCTTCTGAAGTTTGTCTCATAACTGTTTGGCAGTTTAAACGGTACAATATACCGTGTAGAGAGCATCAGACAAACTGTTTAGAATATAGTTCCTACACATGAAATAACTATGTTTCCATGCTTCGCAAACCTTCCTCGTGTCGTCAGCAACATGGTTATCCTTGCCCCCTCCCGCCAAATCATTTGGCTGAGGGTCCACATCTTCCCCAACTAGTTGAGGGTCTTCGGTTAGGAAACGTGATATTCCCATTACCGTCAGAAAAAACAACATCTTTTGCTGCCACCGCTTAAAGTGAGCACCCATGAATTTTTCAGGACGCTCATGGTGAAAACCAGCGGGTGTAGGGGCAGTGATGCCCCCTTGAGAAATTTCAAAGGCGTTAGGAACACCTCTAACATGAGCATAGGCGTTCTGGACGCCTTGGGCAGTAGCATGGACACTATAAGTTCCCGGAGCAGTAGTGGAGGCATTAGTTGTGCCAAAATCAGTGTTGACACTAGTTGTGCCAAAACTAGCAGTTTGGAAGACATTAGGAATGTCATGATCAGTGGAGACACTAGAAGTGCCAAACTCAGTGGAGTTGAAGGCAGTGGTAGTGCCTTGAGCAGTGGGATTGAAGACAGTTGGATTGTCTTGAGCAGTGACGTTGTTCATAGCGTTGAATTGATCTTCACCAGACATGTTGTTGTTGAAAGCAACGAATATTATCTTAATCTTGTGGGATTCAAATGTATAAAATAAGGAATTGGAAAATGTAACAACAACAACAATATGTTAGAATCTGAAAATGAACAAAGTAAATTGGTTTGCTGAGTCGATTGGATGAACAATCTATCCATAAGATAATATTGCCCCATATATTCCTTTAAACGGTTTATTGACAATTTATCTCCCAAGATAAAACAACAATTAAACAAATGAGCAAATGAGACTCAAGTGTTCGCTTAGGAAGAAAGATCTTTGAGTGATTTGAGATTGCAAGAGAGGAAGAATGTATTCTGAAAATGTGTCAATGTATCTTTTGAAATTGTGTCAAAGGCATCAATTTATAGGTAGATGATTATGTCTTCTCAATTAACCAAATGAATGGCCATCAATGTCAAATAATGACTATTGATATTGAGGTTAATCCAGCCTAGTAATGGCTGAAATCAATAGCCAAATAATGGAGAGTTATTGCTCCAAATTCAGCCCAGAATCAGTTTTAATTCGCCTCCGACGGATTGAAAAAGCGATCAAGCGCGCGTTCTTCGAGGCGTCGCGCGCTTCTCGCCCAAGAAACCACCGAAAACGTCATTTAGAACCGCGGCCCTTTGGGAAGGCGCCGCGGAGCTTCAATTCCAGTGAGCTACCGGAATTCAAACGACATTTAGGACTTTACGATCCTTGGTACTTTATGTGCACGTGTGTGAAAACTATGTTTTCGACGTTTCGACGTGCGGGGCCCTATTGTTCGAGTCATAATTAATAGGATTAACTTTATTCCACGTTTAGTAAATTTCCAACAATTATTTCTTGAAAAATATATTAATTAATAATCAAATATTTGTAAATAACACTGTAAAAGTAATACTAGTATATTTTCAAATTAATAAAGTTTTAGTTAAATTAATTATAAAAATTAAAAGTGCACATTTTGTAAGAACATCATGGGTTGTACATATGTTTGACAAAAAAAAGATTAATATTAATACATATATTGTCATAACACTATTTAAATGTTTGAGAAAAAAATAATCTATCAATTATAAGTGGAAAATGAATAGTATGTAATGTAAAACAAGTGAATAATATTAAAGCAAATAAACTGAACTCATAAATATAACCTAAATTCAAAGTTAAAAAAATAATAATTTAACATGATACTTTTATGTCAAATTCCAACATAATATAAAATAAGTTCCAACATAACTTAAGTAAATATATTCAAAAAAGTGAAAAGATTTATAAGTTTATTACCTCATTCAACAATGTAATTATATTTTAATAACATCACTCGTTACTAAAATTCATATCTATGTGTTTAGTACGCTGATGCTGAACTGGATTACCAGAAAGGTAGATGACACTTATATTATCACAATACACCAAGATAGCCTTCTCAATAGGACAATGAAGTTCTAACAGTAGATTTCGTAACCAACATGACTCAAAAACCACATTGGCTACCCCTCTATACTCGGCCTCTGCACTTGAACGTGAAAGCGTGAATTGACGCTTGGCAGACCATGAGACCAAGTTATTACCTAAAAACATGCAATAGCCAGACGTAGACCGTCTGGTGTCAGGACAACAACCCCAATCAGCATCTATGTAGGAGACAAGTGTAGACGTCGACGAAGGATACAAATGCAAACCATACTCAAGTGTACCCTGAATGTACCTAAGAATGTGTTTGAGCGCATTCATATATTCCACTCTAGGATCATCATAAACAAACACACCTGTTGTACGACATATGTAATATCAGGTCGCGTGAACGTCAGATACTGAAGGGCGCCTGCAAGACTGCGATAGCGGGTCAGATCCTCATATGGAGAGTCAGCTGCAGCACTCAACTTGGGTTTAGTATCAACTGGAGTAGAAGTGGACTTACAGGATGACATCCCAGCCTCTCAATGATCTCTGATGCATACTTTCTCTGTGACAAGAACAATCCACCTGCATGACGAGTTACATCAATCCCCAAAAAGTAACTCAATGGGCCCAAGTCCTTCATGGCAAACTCAGCACTGAGCATCGTCATAATGGACTTGCGCAAGGCATCAGAAGAGGCAGTCAAGATAATATCATCAACATATAGTAGTATATAAGCCATGGACGAAACACGATGATATATGAATAATGAATTATCAGACATGCTGTGAGAAAAACCTATAGTCGAAACAAAATCAGCAAACCTCTTATACCAAGCTCGTGGAGAATGCTTAAGTCCATACAAGGACTTCTTCAATAGACAGACATGATGAGGATATCTAGTATCCCTAAACCCCAAAGGTTGATGCATATACACTGTCTCCTGAAGATCACCATGTAGGAAAACATTCTTCACATCTAGCTGATGAATGGACCATGATTTTGAAAGAGCCAAGCTGAGCACAGTGCGAAAAGTAGCCGGCTTGACCACTTGGCTAAATGTCTCACCACAATCCACACCAACCTGCTGAGTCTTACCATCACCTACAAGTCTAGCCTTATGTCTTGAAAATGAACCATCAGAATTTTCCTTATGAACAAAAATCCACATAGACCGAATAATATTAATACCAGATGGACGGGGTACCAACTCTCACGTCTTATTATCAATAAGCGCATTATATTCCTCGGTCATGGCAATTTTCCAATTAAGGTCATTTAAAGCAGACACAAGATTACGGGGTAATGGAGATTTAAGAACATTTGAATTCAAATTAAAATGTCTTTTTGGTTTAAAAATACTCCGTTGACTACGAGTGACTGGACCATGACTTTGGGCTGGATTTGGTGAATTTTCGGAAACACCAGGAATTACCGTCGAGGGCGCCGCGACGCTAGGGGCGAGGGTCGCGGCGCCAGAAGAACTGGGAAGGTCGCATGAGTTTTGGCGTCGCGACGCCCCTGTGCACGACCGCGGCACTGACTCGCAGGGATTTTAGCGTCGCGGCGCTGAGGAGGGTTTTGGGTAACCTACGTATTTTCTGGCAAACCTGAAAAATGTCGAAGAACATAGGGGGAGATAGCATCATCCAAAAAATCATAAGAGCTAGACACATGTTTTTCTACTTTAGAGAAGGGAAATTGTGATTCATCAAAGAGAACATGACGACTAATGATGATTCGTTTAGAGGACAAATCAAAATATTTATAACTACGGTGATTTGACGAAAAACCCAAAAATACACAAGGAGTAGAATGTGTCTGAAGTTTGTTGATTGTAGTGGATGGAAACAGTGGATAACATAAGCATCCGAAGATTCTAAGATGAGTGTATGACGGAGTCTTATTGTATAACACTTTTAGAGGGAATGAATATGGCAAACCTTTAGAGGGAAGAATATTGAGGAGATCGGTAGCCATTTGTAGTGCATGATGTCAAAATAATGGAGGAACGGAAGAATGAACCAATAAAGTGCGGACAATATTATTAATGGTACGAAATTTTCGCTCAGCTTTCCTATTTTGTGAAGACGTATGAGGACAAGAAAAATGAAAATTTATCTCATTTTGAGCACAAAACTCCCTAAATTCCCCATTATCATACTCTCTGCCATTATCACATTAGATGTTTTTGATTTCCCGTTCGAATTGTGTTCTTATGAAAACTCTAAATTTTATGAAAATGGAAAAAACTTGAGATTTTTTCGTAATTGGAAACGTCCATAAATATTTAGAATAGTCATCTAAGAATAGAACATAATAACGATGACCCATAGAACTGAGAACCGGAGATGTCCATAAATCACTATGAATAATTTCAAATGGCATTGAAGTATTAGAATTCGAAGCTACAAATGGTAATTTAATAATCTTTCTCAAAGCACAGGATTGACAAAGTGGAGTACTACGCGTACACTTACAAGAAATAAACTTTTGTCTATCTAAAGAAGATAAAATAGACGACCCCGGATGACGTAGACGAGCATGCCACAAGAAAGGAGCAAGAGCTGCAAATGTGGATGGCATAACTTAACGCGAGACGCTGGGACTTGGTGTGATTGGATAGAGGTCTCCCACACACATCTGTTACACCTCATAAGATAACTCCCCGTCTTGAAATCCTTCACAGAAAATTCAAATGGATCAAAATTAATAAAAACTCAGTTATCAGTTGTGAATTTACGGGCAGATACCAAATTTTTAATTAATTTTGGGACATGAAGGATATTTTTCAGGACAAGTGGTGGATGAGGAGGGGAGAAGGTTTTATGACCATAACCCTTAATTGGAATAGAACTGCCATTACCAACAGTTATACCACGATTAGTGCTCAAATTGGAATAAGATGAGAGAGTACCTTGATCGGAGGTCATGTGGGTAGTGGCGCCGGTGTCCATGTACCAATTAGGGTCTGGCTGAGTCAGGCCAAGTGTGTGCATCGCTGCTTCAATGTCGGTCTGAGTGTGTCCCACTGCGTGGTGGACCTGATGGGGGCGAGGCCCAAGTATACTAGGCATAGATCGCCATACGTCTGATGCGAACCACGAGTCCGGGCGAGGAGAAAGTGGCCGCGACGGGTATACGGGCGGATACTGAGGCGTCGCGGCGCTGTAAGGTGGCGCTGCGGCGCTGTAAGGTTGTGCCGCGACGTTGTTATGTCTTTGAGACCAGCCGCCATCGATCGAGGGCCTTGTGGGTTCGAGTGATTCTTTATTCTTCTTCTTGCCACGGTTTCCCCGTTGTTGTCGCCGCAGTTCATGCCATTATTCTTTCAATTTTGGCCTTTCTTCCCACTCCCGTTGTGATTTTGGATCACGTTGGCTGGATTGAAAGGAGAAAAGTTAAGCGATCATCGTCTTGACATGGTAGCCACTGGCGCTATTCTTAGCCAAACCGGCTTCTTCCAAAGTGAGCATAGAACTGGCTTGATAAAATCCTGGCAGGGGGTTACTCTAACGAATAACCGAAGCAACACCGCTATAGGCCTCTGACATACCTGCAACCATCTGAAGAACTAGACGACTATTAGAAATAGGAGAACCCACTTTGCTGAGTTGGTCTGCCAAGTCCTTGAGACGTTTGCAATAAGAAGAAACATTTTGAAAATTCACCATAGCCACCTGTGAAAATTCCTGCTCAATGATAACAATCCGAGAATGACTGTTATCTTGGAATATATCTCGCAATCGATCCCACGCCGACATAGCTATGGATTTGGGTTCCATAATCGTCTGCAAAAGGTCCAAGGAAATAGTGGCATAAATCCACTGAAGAACCATGGAATCAAGCATGTCCCATAATTCTGGGTCTGCTTCTTTAGTGAGCACATTAGATGTAGTCGCCTTATCACCCTTTTTTGAAGGAGCAAGAAGGATGATGTGGTGAAGAACTTTATGTTCTTTAACATGAATCTTGAATAACTCCGCCCACGTCCCATATTGGACGTTTTCAAGATCAAGAACAATAGGGATGACGCTCTTGATGTTAGAAACTGAGAGGGCAGGATGAAAATTATTCTTATCAGCCATAGGGATAGAACAAACAAGATTCAGAGAAGGAAATTTGTAGAAAAGAAGAAGGAGGTCTCGGATTTTTGCTGGAAAAAAAAAACTAGAATTTGGGAGGGATTTGCACGGTATTTTTTAGAAGAAATTGAGAAGTGAAAGCAAGGAAAAGAACCTAGACTCTTGATACCATGAAATAAATAATCCCCTGATTATTCTTATTAATGAAAGATATATATATATACAAGTTACAAGGAAGATCATCTTCCTATTCTACATAGGAATCTCTATTCTATAATAATACTAACTTTACAATTATGGTAACATTACACTACTAATTTAGGTACAAACGTAAGTCTAATATTTACCAAATATACAATGGAAAAGGGGAAGGACCCCACGGTTGATGGGCTCACACGGCTAAGCCCATATATACTTTAACATTATCAAGAGACCAGTGTATCAAACAAGCAGACTAGTTGTATTAAAACAATATATAAAGAAAGTCATGCAAATAATAGGCAGCAGATGTCTCAACTACGGCAAACTTTTCATAAAGACAATGTGTTACAGTGTTAGAGTTATCGAATAGACAATTTCAGGGGAATAGAATTTCAGGTCATCGAGCACAAACTACTCATTTTAATTGAAGTAAATTAAGTTACAATACCACTTCAAATAGGCAGTTTCATAAAGATATTGTGTAAACTCAAAACGCAGCTATTGACGAACAAAACGACGTCGTTTTATATTAAAAAAAATAAAAAAATTGGTGGTGAAAAATTCTGGTGGTGCAACTGCACCACCATGCTTTGAATGTATGTGCTTTGAATGTATATGCCACTGCTGATGAGTATACGAGCATTGCTATTGAAACATTATCTTTCTTGCCTTTTTGCTAGCAAAATCATTTATTAAGCTTTCGAAATTGGAATTCACTAACATTTCCTTCTCAATTGATATAATAGCTAGTTCATTCAACCTTTCTTGTGACATAGTCGAATGAAGATACGACTTGATCAACTTCAGTTTTGAAAAACTTCTTTCTCCGGAAGCAACTGTCACTGGTATAGTTAACAAAATTCTATAAGCAATTGTGTCATTCGGGTAGCAACCTTCCATACTCTTCAAAAAGTTCAACATTTCAATTGTTTTTTTTAATTTCCGCGGGTATGCATTCTTTTAGAACTCTTAACTCAAGAAATAAGACATTCACATCGATATCAGAAACAAAATCACGCTTCAAAAAGATTTATAAACCTAGTGAATGTGTTATTTGAGTATTTGAGTTTATATGAGAGGTTTTATTAGAAATTCCCATCGAATAATGATTTGTTATTTGAGTTTATATGAGGGATTTTATTAGAGATTCTTTAGAGTCCAAAAAGATGTGAGGAATGTGTATTTTGACTCCTAAAGTTTTGGTTATTGTTGTATTTAATAGTGATTTTTCCTCAAAAAAATATGCTCTAAATTTTTTAAATGATGCCCTAAACCATTGCATTGGCTGCTTTGGCTCAGGGTCGGTACTGGATCCGGGTTGGTTCACCTTGTATTGCTTTAAAAAGTTCACCAAAAATAAGAAGGTTATGAGAAAAGTTAAATGTTAGTTAATGAAAATGATTTTTGAAGTTCAATACGAGGCAAGAAATTGTTATTGCTTTCTGATGTCTTTTGCAGTCCCACATTAGACTTTCAATGAATGAATTACCGAACTAGGACACAATTAAGCATTATTCCCCGAGTTTGAATCCAATTGAATGCTGCTATCAGACGCAAAAAAAAAATCCAATTTTGAGACAGTGTTTACTTCTATCAGGCCAGAAATTTTCCCAAACTTGGGACAAGGTGTTACTTTCATGCATGGACTCACTGATGGTGCAAGAGAAACTCATGTTTGATTGTTTAATATCATGAAGAAAGCAACTGAGAATCCAGTCACCACCAGACAATTTAGGGTGATAACACAAAATTCTCCGACAAGAAAAAGAAAGGAATGGCATGTTACATGTACACGTCTGGATTATTAGATTAGATTAGCTCATACAACGTGAATCCAAAAACTATATTAAAAAAACAAACAGAGCATGCAAATTTTTGAGAAAATTCAGTAGCTTTTGGTTAAACACCGGTGTTATTAAAAAAAAAAAATCCTTAGTCCTCTTCCTCGCGTGTGTGAACAAGATAACCGCAGCAGCCAGGACCCATGGGGGGATATTACCACCAGTGAGGTTCAACTTTTTTGCACATTCTGGAGACTTTCATCACCAACAGGGGCGGACGCACAGCCTCCATTATGGGTGCAAGTGCACCCACTTTCGTCAGAAAATTACACGGTTTAGCTAGGTTAAAATTTTAAATCTATGTATATATAATGTATGGTGACCCACCTATCCCTTATTTATTAAATGTGTGCACCCACCAATACTATCAATATGGCGATGATTGCAACACCAACCAATATCCTGGTAATAGGTTTGATCAAGGAGTCCTAATCAAAGACGACAAACTATTAAAATCATATCTATGTATATAAGAATCTATTTTGTGAAGAACCATGTGAAATATGCTAATACTTGCAGGTAGATATGGTCATTGTAGTGTCCAGAAAACATTTGGTAGGGTCATCTTATGACATTTTCACATCTATTTGAGCTTTCAGAAATGCATCTTGATTACAGAAGGGATAATTAATTCGCAGTTCACTTGAATTTATTTATCTTCAAGTAAACTCTTCCTGTTTGCCAGTTTTTGTTTTCAAATGAAAGCGCTCAGGAAAACCAGCAGTAACATAACTCAGGAAAAATAGCAGTAACATAAGAATTGATATCCTTTTAATAGTTTCTGGAAAGTGTTCAACAATGTTAAAAGTTCATATTGCAGTTCAAGAAAACCTCTTGCAAACGATTCAAGATATAAGTGGGTAACTGCAGATCATGTTTCTACTCATGCTTACAGAAAGTCAATTTGACACAAAAAGCGCAACTATTTTGGCATTTCAATTTTCGACATTGAAATGCCAAACTGCAAAATCCAGCACATTAACCTTCTTCAACTAAGCAGTTTTGAATGTTAAAATTAAGTATCGTGAAGGATATCATCACAAAAAGCTCTCTAGAAAAAAATGGAAATTGCCTGAGGAAGAGCTCTTCAAAACAGAGAGAGAACTTAGATGGCACCTTGAAAATAAAAGCTTATCCACACAAACGACTAATCAATAGAAAACTATTGAGCCTTCTACAAATTAAGAGGACACAAAAATGCACTTAATTTAGGCAATCCTTACATAATGATACACGTAGTATCAGAAATCATATAACAGTCCATACATAGTATTCACTATATAACGATCGCTACATTAACTATTTATTGCACAACAGTTCATGCGTTATAATACCTATATAACTATCCCGCTAACTAAACTACAACTAAGTTAATAAGAAATCTCTCTGAATTCATCACATTTAACACAAACATCACGAGAATACAACAATAATGCAACATACAAAATCCAAAAGAAACCATTTAAGGAACAGCACATAAAGAGTAGTAAACAATACAATTGAGAATTGTGTAAATTGATTGTACCTTAGGCTCTCCATCAATATAAATTTCAGATCCATCTCTATAAGTAAGAATAGATCGGCCTTTACGCGGATTGAATCTGATAGGAAGGCCCCGACCCGACTCCAGCTTTAATGCATAGACCGATTTGAACTCGTATTTGTCGAGAATATCACGAACCTAGAACAACCTCCCAAATCGATAGGCAACCTTGCTGATATTTCTTTTGTAACCATCGCTCCAAAATTTATGGGATATGACTAAAAGACAAACTTAAAAGATGAAACAGAAGGTGACTTTTCTTATAAGCGAGACTTTGCATGCATTGTTTTTCCTCCAAATTATTAAGGTGGCCTACATATCTTAAATAGTTTACAATTGAAAGAAAGCTGACTACTCATCTTCCTTATTTATATCCAACTACTTCCTCTAAAGTTCAAGTGTTTTAGGCCTGATTCTTCTATCAACAGGATGCTACTAAAACAAATAATCACAGCAAGGAATAATATCCATAACAAAATAGTTTCTTGTGTTATTTTAGTTCCGGACTCTACGTATAAATGCTTTGATGAAAACTCTAAAAGCCCTTTGCGGCTTTGCCTATAGTCAAAATTTTCATTTGTAACAATCCAGAGATAAACCTCAAGAACTTTTTGTAAAACTTTTTTCTAATGTTTTCCTTGTAAAATTTATTGTTCGAGAAGATGACTTGAGATCTGAAACTGATGTTACAGTTAACTTTGTAATTGCAACAAGTAATAGGTTAAAATAGAATTTGAACTTACTGGCCAAGAACTTTGGAGGTTAAAATAGCAACCATTCAATCGAGATTTAGCTGATTCAGAGTTTACTGGTAACACTCCCGATAAGATGAGCGTAATGAAAGCAAGGGCAGAATATATACTAGAACACAACAATCTTGAACAAAGAAAAAGTTGGCACAATGTTATACACCATTGAGAATCAAGAATCAAATTAAACCAGAAACCTCATCCAACGTGCTAATATCCAGACATAATTCTACAAAATGCTGCAAAAGTTTGCAGGTGTGCCTCATTTGAATGATCTTTTCATGAAATTGAGACTGAATTGAACAACTCAAAAAAAGAAAAAAGGTGAAAGATACAGGATAAACATGTACTTGTTTTGAACGAGATTAACAGTGATTCCCTTGCCATGCAAAAAGATTTTAACCAGTGGCCAAGTCCATCAAAATCCTCCACCAACCAACCATAACAAAATGGTTGCTGCGGTGATCCCCCAATGGGAAATAGTGAAACTCTGATGGAGAGCTGAATTGGATGTGCTTAGTTGAACAATAAATCTGCAAGTACCCACTGAGGGATCAACTGTGGTAATCAAGCCCAACCCACCAAAGTCACAACTATCGGCCCTTTGATCATGTTGTTGATAGTAGCTATTAAACGCATAAGAAATATTCCCAGGCCAACTAAGGTTAAAACAAGAACCTCCAGGTGACAGTACACTGCAATCAGCAGAAGAACACGCTTCCAAAGCCCGTGCAGTTGCGTTGGACAAGTTTTGATTGTTATTCACAACACACCATTTAGAAGAAAGGTAGTGGACATTTTGGGCATTTACTAGTTTTCTTGAGCCTTGCCCCAAATCAAGTTGGTACTTGGCCTGGCCATCGAATGTAAACAGACCCCAGTGTCTTTCAAAATTTCCGGAGGCTATGCTTCTATGATCTTCATCAAAAAGGCAATAGATAAAGGTCTCTGTTGGTGGTTCTTTAGGCCTTAATGGTGTTCCTGCTCTGCTATGAAGATGGTCCACGAGGCCTTTCATGAAAACCCGAGCATTGGATGAGGTAGCATTGGCAGAACCATCTGTTGGCCAACCTATCTGCCCAATGACTATATCCATCTTATCAAAGCCAGCAGAGGTTAAAGCTGAAACAAGGGTATCATAACTCAAGTCAAAGCTGTTCTTGTAGGTTCTGCGACTGTCATTATGAGGGCGTGCAGTTTCTTTGAAGAGAGCAAAGTCGAGGGAAATGTTCTTGTTATTATGATAACTCAAGAAGGGTGAAATATTAACAAAGAAAGGAGATTGATGCTTGCTAAGAAATTTGAGGAGTTCAGCTATTGTTCTATTTACATCTGCTCTGAAATGTCCCTTTGATGGTAGGCCAGATTCTGTCTGGAAGGAATCAAAACTGCACGGAACAACTAGTTTCACCCTGCCAGCCAGCTTAGCTTTGGTCAATGCAGTTTGGATATTCTCAGCTGCTCCGACAACAAAAGGAAAGAACTGCTCACCATAAATTTGATTGAATGGTTCATCTCCAACGGCAATGTACCTTATAAAATGGAATAAAGTGAAGTTTAAGAGAAAAAATCTCAATCTTCGATTTTTCAAAGGATATTATGGCAACAGATATCTGAGAAAAGAAAATTCAGTTATAATTTCATCCTCAAGGACAAGAAACCACATTGCACAACGTAAAAAGAGTGAATTCTAGTTTTATTTTCAATGGAAGGACCCTTTTATTTGTCAACCCCTTGCTTCTGAGATCTGGGTTACTATGTACTTCAATAAGCTACATGACCATTCATGTCATCACTCCCTTTTTCAAGTTTTCCTCCTCACGATGATTTATCAATTGCAACAAAAATTATAAACAAGATTTTGCAAACATTGTTCTACATAACCAACGACACCCCTACTTTTGCAAGCATAACAGCAATCACAAGCTCAGCCGACTGAATGATTAAAGCATCAATTGCTTCCAATTGTGGCCTGCACTACCAATTATTACATGCCTCTACACAAAACATCCATCAATCAGATTAACGTTATCTAACTTCATGAGCACATAACTCATAATTTGGGACTTGAAGCATTCGCCTGTTGAGAGAGCTTAAGAACACTATGGAAAAACTAATTTTCTCTTCCACGTATTAAACTTGTGTGGGGAAGAAATTTTATAGCAGCTCCTAGCATCAACTAAATTTCTAATTGAGTAAATTGCCTTCACTACAAATGGTTACACACAAATCAGCAGAATGTGTATACCACTACTACGGCTTGATAATCTTTAGCATCAACAAAATGAAGCTTGAAACTTGTTGGAGGTTTCATTAATTTAGGAGCTTGAGCTTGTAAAATAATATCTTATTTAGAGTTAGTAACTAGTTACACGGATAAGTTGGATCAGTACAGATTCCATATGCTGAGATAAGAAAGTCATGGAGAAACTTGATTTCATTTCTCTTCTTTCTCTTTTTATGCTCTTCTTTTTCATTTCCGGAATTAGTTTGTAACTTGGGTTAGCAACCCCTCCATAGAAGATGGAATGGAAATTTCCATCCTTCTTTATTCAGAGAAATAGCCCCACATTTTCTCTAAAGCATTACATTATGACAAGTTGACAACATACTTGTGCAATAGTCATATAAACAAACTACTACTACGCCTCAATCCCTAGTACCTTACTATTCATGAGCTAATATATAATGATCATTTACTATTTGTTCAGTAAACATCACTATGGTTGTTCAAAATTAAATGACACAGCTGCAACATAGTTCAGACATCTAGACATGTTGTGTAAGTGTTTTTGGTTGAACATGGCTGAGGTCTTAAAGCAACTCTCACCCCAAATCACTTTCACATTCTAAGCATGATATCTAGGATGACATAAGAAACTAAAATAACAGGAAGAACAAGTAACTAATTCCGTCTATTGCAATTTATACGACACTCTTTCCATTCTAATATGTTTCAAAATGTTTGACACCACTCCGTAAATTATATTGCTCTGTGCAACTTTCCAATATTCAGATACATAGGTCACAAAATAACTCAAATCCATTTAAGGCCCGTTTGGCCATGGAGAATTTTCACCTTTTCCCATATTTAATTCCTGAATCATGTTTGGACATAGAATTGTTACAATTTTTCCGAATTCAACTTGAATATTCCGGAATTCGAAAAACTCCAAATACCTGTTTTTATAATCAAATACTAAAAGTGTGTTTTCTCTAACAGCTTAAACTTTTAGATAAGATAGTCACACACTCCAATATGGTATAAGAGCAGGCAAAGGTGCTGGATCGAATCTCGCCGCTACTCATTATCAGAATTTCCACGTGCTTGAAAAAAAAATCAGGTCAGCACGTGAGCAAGCGTGTTGAGAATATAATTAAATATTAAAAGTGTAACAGCTTAAGCTTTTAGTTGACATGGTCACACACTTCAACAATTTTCGCTACCAAATCAATCATAAAATTCAACATTTTCCCAAGTTGTATTCATGTCCAAACACAACTCCAATTTCGAATTCCTAATATTTTTCAATTTTTTTCCAAATACTACTTTTTCTCAAATTCCACATTTTTTATGTCCAAACGCGCACTTAACTATTCCATTTGAGAACTTTGAACGTTATGTTTCTCTTATCAAACTAGATTTTCAACTACTACTTTAAATTGTCTTACACTCCCATCTCAAATTATTTATCGTGGTTACTAAAAATAGTTATCTCAAATTATTTATCGTTTTAGAAGTTCAAGGCATAATTAATAAATTTTCTCCACATTTTACCCTCAGTACCCTCAGTAGAATTTTGTCATTAATGAAGATGAGACATAAATAAAGTAAATATTTAATGAAGAGATTATAATATAGACACAAATACGGGCAAAGTAGTCAAATATTACTTCTGATTAATATTTCATAAGAGCGTGTAAAACAAAAAGATTTGAGACAGAGGGGGGTATGATCAAACACAGAAATATAGCTAGAAGGAAAGGAGAAAGTAAAGGAATTGTAACATACTGGATTCGGGCTCCATTAGAGAAGTAGCGAGTGAGATTATCATGGACCCAACTGTGAGCAGACTTCAAGGAGGAATTCAAGCTACGAAGCATGGAATTTGGAATGCCTACTGTCACATCAATGTTGGAAGCAGATAGAGACTCAAGTATTTCTGAGTTGGTATCAAATAGCTTCACTTTGCTTATATTGCTCGCTTTCAACAGCTCCACCACTTTCGATGGTGGCAAAGGGTGTGACGCTGCCGTCCCCCAGTTCACCCCAATTGCCTCAACCCTAGCCCAAATTATGCTTAAGAAGAGAACCAGAATCAATGGAAACTTGTTACAAGCCATTCAAGAGTCAGTGGAAGCCTTTTCGGTTTGAATTTTTCCTCAATGCGAATGTTGGTACGGAATAAAATCGGTTGGTTCGTACAGTTTCCAAATATTTCAAACAATACTTTTCAGATATTGTCTAAGCTAGAATTTGGCTATAAATTTTGTAAAACATGAAGAAGAAAAAAAAGGGTTTTTGAAATTGTATTGAAAATTTGAAACATAGTTTTTGCTCGCGTTTGACCATCAAATTTTGAAAATTTATTTAAATATTTGTTTGGTCATAAATTTTGGAACAAGATTTTAAAGTTTTTGGGATTTTTACTCACAAAACTTCAATTTTTTTCAAAATAAAATGCATTTACAAACATAACTTCAAGTTCTAAAAACCGCAACTTCAAAAACTCAAATTTTCAAGTTTCAATTTCAAAATATATGGCCGAAGAGATCCTTGACCGTGCAAACATGACATCCTGCAAACCATCTCACATGTCAGTAGACACCAATTCCAAGCTCAACGCTGATTTTGACCTCCCATATTCAGACCAGACGCACTATCATAGCTTGGATGGGCCTGCAATACCTCACATTCACGAGACCTGACATATCATATATCGTGCAACAAATCTGCCTATAAATGCAAAAATTCGACTGAAACACACATGCATGCCCTCAAACGTATTTTACAATACGTCCAAGGTACACTTCATTTCAGATTACATCTATACAGGTTCTCGCTCACTCACTGCTTATTATGATGATGACTGGGGTGGATGTCCTGACACCCGACGCTCCATGTCTAGTTACTGTGTTTTCCTCGGAGATAACCTATTGTCTTGGTCTTCCAAAAGGCAACCTACACTATCCCGATCCAGTACCGAAGCAGAGTACAGATGTGTCGCCAACATCGTCGTTGAGTCTTGTTGGATCTGTAACATTCTACTTGAGCTTCAATGCCCGATTCGAAAGGCAACACTGGTCTACTACGATAATATTAGTGTGATATATCTTTCCGGAAATCCCGTCCAACATCAGCGTACTAAACACATTGAGATGGACATTCATTTCGTTCGCGAAAAAAGTGGCTTGTGGTCAAGTTTGCATCCTTCATGTTCCTTTCAGATATCAGATTGCCGACATCTTCACCAAAAAACTTTCACGCATACAGTTTGATGATTTTCGAGCCAGTCTCAGTGTTCGTGAACCTCCCACTTCGACTGCGGGGAGTAATAAAATATTTTCCGAATATTCTTTTATTAATTGTATATTTCTTATTTTAGGTAAATTTGTATTTCTATTGTAATTAATTCTCCTATTTTAGATAGAATTATATTTTCTACTGTAATAGATTGATTAGTTATCTAGTTTGAATATTCTTAACTACTATATATATTATACGAATACAATCAAGAAACATAATGCTTTAGTTTCAAACTATGATGTTTTAAGCTCATGGATGATGTTCGTTGTTATTCTTCAAAAATAAAAGTGGGCATTTATATAAAATAATTTACTAGTATCAAGAAGCATTTTCCTTTGTTTTTTATTGTTCATATATATGTCCATATTAATCTACTCTTGGATTTTCAATACTCGATTCCTGCGAAATGAGATTCTTTATCGTGTATATATGTGATGAGAATTGTATATATAACTATTTAGGAGTATAAATTATAATGTTTGTCACATAGGGTAAAAATTGGATAAACTAACTTAACGCGAAAAATGGAATTCTCTCTTATACATAAAAGAGCCAGTGCTAATAATTATCTAATTCTTCACCTCAAACGCAACAACAAAAAAGAAGGGTAATCAAAAATAAAATAATTTTATTTATTTTAGTTTGTTTAGATATTTGTGTGTTCACAAAACAAGACTTAGTGGTGTTAGGAAAACCCGTAAGGAAATGCAGAAGAAGAGAATGATGACCGCAAGATCACGAGTTCGATCCTGCATAAACCTTTTGGTTGGCTGTCACATATGACTTGCCAATGTAGTTAATCGCGCGTGGTTGCGGTATTGCGCCATCAGTTTCACATTCTGCGCATTTCGAAAGAAGATGCGTCATGTAATAATATTAGGCATTGAAAATTTATAATTAGTGAAAGTTACCTAAATGGAACAAAATGTTTTTTGTGTAATAGTAGTAAATTTAAATCGTTTTTTATTGTACTTCAACTATATCGTAACTATTGTGTCTTTTAAATTTGCTTAATGTCAAATTATGACTAGATCTGTGATATAGAAGGGAAAGGGGTGGTGAATGAGAAAATCAAACTCATATATATTGTGTGAAAGAATCTAACAAAGATCACTAGAATATAAATTTAGTCCTAATCCTTTATCTTGCATTGGCTCAACATAATGGTTCGAAAATCTGAAAATGTTGAATAGAATTCAATAGTACATGTAACAATTCAATCACACTGCAAAAGAAATTTATTACCAGTCCTTATAACCTATTGTGGGAAGATATATGCTATGTATAACTAGAAAGATGAAGTAAGTTGATCTCTTCTGCTGTGCATTTTTCTGGGGATTTGATCTCTGCAATTTCCTCAACATTAATAAAGAACATATTCATGATTGTCTCCTCCTTTATAATCTCCATTGTCCAATTTGGTACAACAATTTGGATGATGTTGCTAAACATTATGTGGTCCTGAAAAGAAAAGGAAAAGACAAACCTACGATTTGAATTAGTAAAATATATGAACCACTTGAACTTTAATATATGGATTGAACTAAGACTAATCTCGGAATATCTATCTATTTTAAATATACAAGTATCATAATCATATAAATATTGTTATGTTCTATGGTACATTCACCTTCTACTTCCTCTAGTAGCAAATATGATTATGTTCTCTTAAGAAATTTCATATAACAAAATATTTTATCTTTAGCACATTCTCGGAGGAAAAAGATTATGTCCCTCAAAAGCTATGTTGCTTGGATTCTTCAAATAAAAATGTCGACAAGTGCGTGTCTGATCCTCCAAATATAGTGCATATTTGGAGGATTCTGCAACAATTTTTGGAGAGTTCGAGCAACATAGCTCAAAAGTACATGTACTCTAAAATTGTGCTCAAGTAACTGAAAGAATAGAATGTACCTTAGAAATCATTCAGCAAAATCCATTTTCCATGGGATGTCCAAGTCTGTTGAAACTAAAAGTGGAATCTAACCATCCTTCAGCCTCAGCTCTTTCAACATTAACTTTAAATTGTTTTTCAGCATCTGGTACATCTAGAGCCAAGTCATCAAGCGATTCTGCAACTCTAGCAAAACCTTTTGTCATTTGGTACATAGTTATAAGTCCCATACTAAAACATTCTTTGAGAAAACCCCATAACCTCTCATTTTTCTTCTCAATTATAATCACCAATGATTTCTTCACAACTTCATGGTGAAAAAATGGCATTCCTAGTTCCTTTATGCATCTATATGCTTCTTTTGCATCTCCTCCAGATTCAAATTCCTCTAATAATTTCCTTATTTTATCCTTAACATCTTCTATAGCCCATCCATTTGTACTACTTCCACCACCACCCCAACACCTTAGTATTCTTTCACCAGATAATCTACCTTTTAGCAAAGATTTTGCCATTAGTACAACTTTGTTCCCTATTGAATTTGGCTCGAAAAATTGACTCCCAATTTCTTCCATGTGTTGCGGAGTTAAAATTTCATCGACTTCTGCTCTAGCCAAAAACATGGCTAAGTCCTCAACAACAATTGGAATGTCCAAAGCTGTATCGTCCGCCGCTTCTATTAACATTACAAAGCCATTTACCACATCATCTGCTGGAAAACAAACAGATGATAACAAAACGGATGCCATTTCCTTTTCTCTGTTTTTCCTGTCCATTGCTAAAGTAATCAACTTCTTAACAAATATCGCGTTTAGTTCAGCCAAACACGAACTGTTCTCCGACTCTAAAAACCTACTTACTTCTATAATCTCACCTGACAAAAAGTATTCTTTGATCATGGATATAGCTTTTACTTTGAACTCTTTCACAAGTTTTTCATCAATTTCTTGTTTCTCAAGTTGTGTCGATAACGATTTTAGAGATGAAATACATAACCAACCCTCTGATGCTGCCTTAGAAATTATGGACTGAAAAATCACCCTTGCATTTGGTATGTCAAGTGACAAGTCATCGATATTGTCGATAATCCTATTAAATCCCTTTGATAATTGACTTGAGTTTATCAAACCTTCTTCTGCAGCCTTCTTTAACAAGTCCAAAAGGCGATTTTCGGCTTGTTGCTTTTCCATCGCCATGATAATAGCCCTCTTAACAATTTCATGATGAAAAAAACGCATATTTAAATCCTTAATGCATCGACAAGCCTCATTTTTCTCTCCACTTACCACATATTCAATCAGTAAATTGTTGATTTTGTCCTTCACATCTTCAACTGTTTTATTCTTACTTCCACCCCATCGACGTTCGATAATCTCAGCATGTAAAGGAGCTGAAAGGTAACTTTTTTCAGCTCTTTTGATAACTTCAATTCCCTTTGAATCTTTAGGGAAAGAGGAATTTGCTTTTGCTAAAAATGCAGGAGGAAGTATATCATCTACAACTGCTCTAGCAATGAACAATGCGAGAATGTCGATTGCATCAGGAATATCTACAATGAAATCATCTGCAGATTCCAAGAGTTTGCTAAAACCTTTGTAGACTTGTTGGGGTTTAATAACTTCAGCATAAAGAGCAGATAATAAAACAGCTGCCATTTCTTTTTCTTTGTCATGTCTATCCATAGCCATTGATACTAACTTTTTAATGAAGTAGAAGTCATAACAAGACATCCCAAGTTCTCTTAATTCATTGGCTGTAGATGTTATATCATCATTCTGAAAATATTCTTCCACTAATATTATAGCCTTCTTTTTGTATTCCTCAAATGCTGCAACCATATCTTTAGTACTTGTTCTCTCAGTATCCTGGAAAAAGGGGCAAGTCAAATTTGATGTGTTATTTCTGAAAACTGTTAATTTCATGGCACTTTGAAAAATGATAGCTAAAATACCTCACTACTGGTGTAGTTTGGGTCATAGGGGTCAATTGCGTGGCCATCATCGGTATCCATTAATCCACCCCAAGTGCCTTTTCCTCCACAACCTCCTGTATAATCATAAATATGTGAAGAAGATTCAACTGAAAATAGATCAAAATAACACAATAAAATCTTCACCACTGCAGTTGTTATGTAATGACAAAGGAGAAGACTACAAATGAGATCATGAGTATTACAATCTTATCTAAAGTTGTTTATTTTTCTACCATAGTTTTAATGCAACAGTGTGAATAATTCTGTCACACCAAAAGAGTTGCTCCCTTCGTTTCATTTTATATATCTTAGTTTGACTAGGCACGAATTTTAAAAACTAAGGAAGACTTTGAATCTTGTGGTCTTAACAAACTATAGATGTGTATAATGTATCAAAAAGCCTTTGAATCAGGTGGTTTTAAACATAACATGTGGATGTTCTGATTAAAAAGTTACTCCTACTAAATATAGAAAGTGAGTAAAAAGAAAAGTAAGACACATAGATTAAAACATGAAGAGTATTAAGTTACTACCTTTCTTTGGATGGCCATCTCGGGGAGAATGTGATTTTTTTTTATTTTTAAGGGGACTTCCCCTATCTGAGCCATGCTTGCTGTGACGATCACCGAGAGACCTTGGGGACTTTGGAGATTTTGGGGACTTCGGGGAGCGTGGTGATTTTGGAGATATCTGTATTGGGGATACTGATAATGGATCTGCACTTTCTGAAGCAGATTGGAGTTGTTCTTGATGCTCATTTGATAACTTTCCAGCTGTAAAATCCATCCTCAAAAACCAAATTCACCACAGTAATAATATTGTGAAGTACTAACACTGGAAGTAGGATATAGGAAATATCATATCAAGAAAATTATATTCCCACGCGAAATTTGTGAATAAGTGATTGTATGATAACGAGCCAAGAGTATCTGACTGTCTTTCTTCAAAATCGACTTCGTCCAACTCCAAGCAGCAGAAAGTTTTGCAATGATTCTAAAAAATTTAAGCAGGAAAACTTTAATGAGAAGGAGATCAACCTTGAGATTGATACATATTGTTGAAATGACAACCAATAATCTATTATTGATGCATAATTTGAACATAGTATTACAAGTTCAAATACAATAACTTAGCCATTCTACTAAGGGGAGGACATAAGGCGCAAGGGTTCATCCGAACTTTTTCGCCAGAAATTTACACTCTATGTACAAAGTCAATTTTATATATATATATATATAACACACTAGAGGTTGAATCCCATGGTTTCTTGGTTTGTTTACTTCTTATTGAAAATCATGACTCAACCACTTATTTCACTTGGAAATCATGCCTCTAATCTCAGGCAAAAATGTGCAAATGCTTTCCGATAAAAAAGAATTGCAGAACATATGAAAGAAATGGTAAATGTACCTTAAACTGCAGATTAGTTGAAGCTAGTGAGACAAGTTTCAAACTAAATGGACAAAACAGGCTCAAATTCTTGGAGTATTAATCTACTATACAACTTTTTTGTTACAATTATTGTGTGTTTAGTTTATTAGGAGCAAGAAGCTTAGAAATAGTCATTTATGGGATGCGTTAGACAACAAATTAAGGAGATCTGACAAAGACTTAATGGGTCAGAAATAGACAGAGGTTACTAAGGTTGCGCCTTTTGAAACGGGAAGTTATGGTCTACCAACTGTCAATCTAACAGAAAATGCTTTGATTATCTCTACATCTGTTCTTTTTCTTCATCCCTAAACAATGTTTCATTTTTGGGGTTTATTATTCGGTATATAAAATTCACTGGCGGGCTGTGACTCAGGGGCAACTAAAGGCTCCATGAATTACTTTTAAAATTTGTATAACATATTGTTTAATAACTATTACTAATCATTAATGACAAATAAATCTTTTCAACTAATAGAATATTTTTTAATATTTTTTCATTAATTGTATTAATTATATATCTCATATATTATGTAGAATTATAATCTTTTTATAATTAGGTTAATTAGTTACCTAATTTGTATCAAAGTAAATATTCTTGTAACCTTATATATATTGTAAATCATTCATCAATAAATATCAAAGAAATATATTATTTTATGGTATCAGTAGCCTAAAACTATAAACTCTATCCTAGTTGCCGATACACAATCTCGGCCGCCACTTTTTTTCCACGTCGGAACCCTAGTCGCCGACCTCTCTCGGCCGCCCACCCCCTCTTTTCCCCACAACGGAACCCTAATTTTTCCGGTCATTCTCCCTCCCTCTTCCTCATAAATTTTCTCTTCCATGACTGACAAAACCAAATTACATCATGCTCTTGTCGTAAACAACACTAAAAACTTCATCCATGTGACTCTTGAGATGGAAAATGGTCAATACTCCTCGTGTGCGGAGCTTTTTAAGATCCATTGTAGTGTTTACAAAGTTATCGACCACATCATTCATCCCACGCCGAAGTCCACAGACATACCAGCGGCTTTGACTTCTAATGATGCGTTCTGGTCTCGTTTGGATGCAGCCGCCCTCCATTGGATATACGACACAATATCAAATAATATGTTGCACACCATCATTGGGACCGATGCTATTGCCCGCCAAACGTGGAAATGTTTTGAAAGCATTTTCCACGACAACAAAACTCAACGAGCGTTATACCTTGAAAATCATTTCAAGGACGTTCATCAGGACGATTTCCCAAACGTGTCTGCTTATTGTCAAGAACTCAAGATGCTTGCCGACCAACTCTCTCACGTTGACGCATCAGTCACTAATCAGCGATTGGTCATACAACTTATTACAAGTTTGAACGCATACTATGACAACATTGCCACCATCCTTCAGCAATACATGACGTTACCTCCATTTTATGAGGCCCGTTCGAAGCTCATCCTTGAGAAAACCCAGAAAATTAAGCGCAACACCACTCGAGTCAACATTGCCGACGCTGCCCTCACCACCGCCATCGAGCCCTCAACTGACGGCATGGCATCCCTTTCCGACAACCAGAATCGTCGGTTAGAAGACCCGTAATAGTCCGTTTTTTTCCGTAACAACCGCCGGAGCAGGCAGTCCGAAAAATGTCGCGGTGGAAGAAATTTTGGCAACAACAGCAGCGAAAAGGGACAGTCCCCACCGGCCAGAAATAGCTAGCAGCGATTGCGCCAGCAGCCTCTGTCGTGGGCTGCCTACATGTCATGGACCATGTGGGCCCCACCATTATGGGCCTCCCCTCCTTGCCCGTATCCGACATCCTCGTGGACTCTATCTCAGAACCGACAGGCCTAACCTGGCATACTTGGCCCACATCCACAACAGGCCTACGCAACACATGCTCCGCCATCGATTTACCCACCGACTCTAGATAAAATTTGGTATATGGACACATGCGTCATATCTCACATGACGGCATAACAAGGTACTCTCTCATCTTATTCCAATTTGAGTAATTTAAATCGGATTATTATTATTGGTAGTGGACAAGGAATTCTCATCTGTGGTTATGGTCATTCCTTCCTATCCCTACCACATCCACCACCAATATTAGAAAATATCCTCCATGACCCTACACTCATTAAGAATCTATTCTCCGTGCAATGTTTCACAACTGACAATTGGGTTTTTCTTAACTTTGATCCTTTTGGTTTTACTGTAAAGGATTTTACAACAGAAAGACAAATAATAAGATGTGACAGCACCAGATATCTCTACCATATTTCAAATGTCGTCAACAATCCAGCCTCAGTTCCATCAATCTTTGTTGCACTTTCTTTTTTCTTATGACATTCTAGATTAGGACATTCGGAAGACTCTGTTTTACGCTCCCTTAGGAAAAATAATTTTATTAATTGCAATTGTATTTCTAGGACTCCTATATGTGAATCTTGTGTTTTTGGGAAACATATCAAATTACCATTTTATGCATCCACAAATTATACTTTAATGTCTTTCGATATCATACATAGTGACTTGTGGACATCCTCTATTTTGAGTACGGCTGACCATCGATATTATGTGTTGTTTTTGGATGATTATTCCAACTTTCTATGGACTTTTCCAATTGGAAATAAATCCCAGATCTACCTCATTTTTTCTTCATTTAGTGCTTTCGTAAAAATATAATTTGAAAAGAACATTAAATGTTTTCAATGTGACAATGGCATGGAATTTGATAATAACCAATTCAAATAGTTTTGCTCCAAAAATGGTCTTACCTTTCGATTTTCCTACCCTCACACATCCTCCTAAATGGTAAAATCGAACGAAAAATTCAAAATATAAACAACCTCATTCGTGCCCTACTTGCTCACGCCTCAATTCCCCCCTCAATTATGGCATTACGCACTCTCCATGACCATTTATCTCCTAAACATAATCTCAAACAAGTCTCTAGCTCAACGGTCGTCCACCAAATTTCTATTTTGTAGGAACCTCTCCTACCAACACTTGCGTATTTTTGGATGTCTTTGTTACCCTCTCCATCCGATCACTCACACACTCCAATCCTAGTCTTCACCGTGTGTATTTCTGGGTTACCCTGCCAATCATCATGGTTACTCGTGTTATGACTTGTCGAATCATAAAATTATTATTTCACGTCATGTCTTATTTAATGAGTCTCAATTCCCATTGGTCTCTCTACACTCACCACATACATTCCTACGATTTACTATATGGTGGCCTAAACCCTCTTCTAATTCACCATTTACATAGTCCGTCGTCCAAGACTCCGGCACCCGTCACATCCTCAACCAGTCCGGGACTAGATGCCCACCCGGTTCTACCGATGGTGGCCCGAAACAGCCCGTCTTAGGGTGATTCCACAACCACTTCTCGGCAAACCAAGGTGTCTATCTTTAAGACCCAATCATCTACCTCAAACTCCAAGTATCGACGCCGATGATCTGCATACGACTTCTGTCGACTCTGGGCTGACAATAACCGCTCCTGGATAAGCTTCACCTTATCCACTGCCTGCTGAACCAAGTCTGGCCCGACTAACTGGACTTCTCCCACTTCAAACCAGTCTATCGGTGACCTGCACTTCCTCCCATATAAGGCCTCATAAGGCGCCATCTGAATACTAGAATGGTAGCTGTTGTTATAAGCAAACTCCACAAGAGGTAAATGATCCTCCCAGATACCCCTGAAATCAATAACACAAGCCCGCAGCATATCCTCAAGTGTCTGGATAGTGCGCTCGGCTTCCGTCGCTTGGCGAGGATGAAACGTCGTCGAGACTCACTGTGTCCTAATCCCTTCCGGAAAGACCTCCGGAAGTTAGGCGTGGCCGCCCTCTGCGAAATAATCGATATAGAACTCCGTGCAATCTCACAATCTCTCGATATACATGCAGCATAATCCTCTAGAAAAAGTCGCCCCGATCGGAAGAAAATGGGTTGATTTCACACCGCCGACAATAACCCAAATGGAATCATGTTTCCTCCGGTGGTAGGTAACCCCGTAATAAAGTCCATGTTGATCACCTCCACTTCCACATCGAATATCAATAGCTGTAATAGCCCACGCTTCGTGCTCAACCTTAACTCACGACAATTAGGACATCGTGCAACAAAACGCCACGTCCTCTTCGTGCCATCCCACCAATACATACACGAGGTCATGGTACATCTTAGTTGACCGGGTGAATAGAATAACGAAGCGTGTGCCTCCCGAATCTGTGACGAAGTCTGTCCATCGGGAACACACAACGGCCTCAAATCTTAGCACCCATCGGTCTACTGCTCAAATAGACTCTTCTCCTTCTGAAGAGCTGCATCTCGATACCGTACCATAATCGGATCCTCATACTGTCGCCTCTTCACCTCCTCGACGATGGAAGACTCGGCAACCTCTCGAACCCGAACTCCATCACTATCAGAATCAACCAAACGAACCCCAAGGCTCGCTAGCTGATGCAACTCTCGGACCATATCCCTCTTCTCTGGCTGTACACCTGACAGACTACCAATCGATCGGCGACTAAGGGCGTCTGCAACTACATTAGCCTTCCCTGGATGATATAGAATATCAACGTCGTAATCCTTAAGCAGCTCCAACCACCGTCTCTGTCGCAAGTTCACTCTCTGCGGTCAAGATATCCGAGACTCTTGTGGTGCGTGTAAATATCCACATGAACTCCATACAAATAATGTCTCGGATCTTGAGGCATGAATCATCGCGACTCCAAGTCATGTGTGGGATAGTTCTTCTCATGCTTCCTAAGCTGTCGAGATGTGTAAGCTATAACACTGTCGTGCTGCATCAGCACGCACCCAAGCCCGACACCTGAAGTGTCACAATAAACCACATATCCATCTAAACCCTCTAGAAGAGTAAGAACTGGGGCGGTCGTCAACTTCTCCTTTAGCAACTTGAAACTTCCCTCACAAGCATCCGTCCACCGGAACATAGCTGCTTTCTGAGTCAGCTTAGTCAAAGGTGCTGAAATGGAAGCAAACTTCTCCACAAACCTCCGATAATAACCTGCAAGGCCCAAAATCGCGCTCGTCGGTGTAGTGGAGTGCAGGCCAAGTCTTGCCTCGATCTTATTTGTATCAGCACGAATACCATCGGCCCAGATAACATGCCCTAAGAAAGCCACAAGCAACAAAACTCGCGATTTGAGAACTTTGCATACAATCGCGTCCCGGAGGACTCGATACCGCCTCAAATGATGCGATGCTCGCTCAGGCGCGAATACACCAAGATATCATCAATGAAAACTATCACGAACATATCCAAGAATGGTTTGAACACCGGTTCATCAAATCCATGAATACCGCCAGGCGTTGGTCAACTTGAAAGACATCACCTGAACTCATAGTGCCCATCATACCGGTCCCGAATGCGATCTTGGGATATCTGCCTCTAACTCGCACTGATGATAACGGATCGCAGTCTATCTTGGAAAAACATCTCGCACCTGAATCGTCAAATAAATCATCAATCCTGGGGAGGGGATATCTGTTCTTGATAGTTACCTTGTTCAGCTGCCTGTAATCAATACACATACGCAGCGTCCCATCCTTTTTCTTTACAAATAACACTGGCGCTCCCCAGGGAGAAACACTTGTCCTGATAAAGCCTTTCTCCAGCAAGTCCTTCAACTGATCCTTCAATTCCTTCAACTCGGCAGGTGTCATCCTGTATGGCGGAATAGATATCGGTCGAGTGTCTGGCGCCAAATCAATGCAAAACTCAATTTCCCTCTCAGGGGGGATACCCGGAAGCTCGTCTGGAAATACGTCTGGAAACTCTCTAACGACCGGAACTGACTGAAGGTCCGGTTTCTCAACCTCAGTATCGAATACTCGAACCATATGGTAGATATACTCTTTCCGCACCATCTTCCTAGCCTTGAGGTAAGAAATAAACCTACCCCTCGGCGATGCAGTATTCCCTTTCCACTCGATAACCGCTCGCAGAAACCGAACCGTGCGACCTCTCTCTACAGTCCACATTGGCATAGCACGACGCTAGCCAATCCATACCCATAATTACATCAAAGTCCGTCATATCCAACTCTATCAAGTCGTCTAGAGTCTGACGACTTTCTATAGTCACTGGGCAAGCCTTATATACCCGCTCAGCTACCACCAGATCACTGCGGCGTAGCCACTCAAAAGGTCTTATGGACTCGGGCTCTATCCTATTCTACCAAAGATATGAGGAGATATATAGGACAAGGTAGAACACGGATCTATCAAAGCATATACATCACAACATGCAATCAATAATGTACTGTGGCGACATCCGTGACGCCTCGCGGTCTGACGGTGGACATAGCATAGATGCGGTTACGAGGACCGCTGGGCGGGACCCTACCACGACCCTGCGCGGCTGCTGGTCCGTGAACACACGCCTCGGCGACGCCATCAAGACGAAGATCCGACATCGACCACCTGTTGGTGAGCCATAACATTCCCGCGCCTGCGGACGGACAATCTCTCTCAAATAACCTGCGGCCACAAGAGTAACAAGCTCACGAGTACCACGACACCTCCATAATGGCGATCGCCGCGTCGACCACCGAGGTATAGGTGGCCTCGTCGGCGGAACCACGGTCCTCCGGGAACCCGCCCTAGAACCTGTCCCGCTCCCTGAATGCCTGCGTCCGGAAGATGGTGGAGGAGCGCTCTGAGCAACCGAGGTGCAAATCCGGTCTTCTTTGAGGTTGTCTACCTCGAAAACTACCGGAGGACCACTGTTGTCCTGCCCTTCTCGCGATACCGTCAATCGGCCCTGCGTTCCTCACACCCAAGTGCATATGCCTGCATGCGGGCAATGTTCATGCCCGGCTGAAGAGCTACTCCCGTGCAACTCTCGGCCAAGTAATCATCGAGCCCTGTGACATAGCGGTGCACCCTGTCCTCCATGCGCTGCCAAAGCGGAGTACATACCAAGCCAACGAGTCAAACTACATGTTGTACTCTCGGACCGTCCACTCTGTCTCGGTGTCAAAAATCTATCGGCCGAGCCCTCTCATCTGCGGAGGCAAGAAATGGCCAAGGAACGCCTCTGAGAACTCGTCCCAAACAGCTGGAAGCACATGCTCCCCACGGGATAGTTCCCATGAATAATACCAGTCAACCGCAGTATCCCGCAGCCGATGTGCCCAACAATACCGACTCTGTCTCTGAAGCCCTGATCACTCTCATGATCCGCAGAATCGCTTGGATAAACTCACGAGGGTCATCCTCGTGTCTCGACCATAGAACTCGTGGATCAGAACTCAAAAGTCCGCGATCTCAGCTGCTCGGCTACGGTACAACCGGCCGGCGCCCCGCTATCCTCCCGCCAGCCACGATCCTGGCTAATAAGCGGGTCATCTCTCGTAGCCCATATCCTCCGCTCCGGTGTATGGCGAGGCTCATGTATCGCGGCCTTAGTAGCGCGGTATGCCGCCAAACTCTGCTGAGTTGGGGGCGTCGTTATCGCGACGACCGGATCCGTGGCCGGTGCCTTAACGGGCACCTCGCGACCCAACATCAGAGAAAACAAGCGGAATTTAAAATAACAATAAAAACCATATGGATATAAATATTCTAGCCAAAAATGGCTACCCCAAAGTACATAAAACCGAAAGTTACATCTTTAAACAAACCAAGTTATGACAAGACTACAGCCTCTAGAAGGAGTAACACTATGACGGACAGGGGCCGTCATGCCCTGAATGTACAAAACATCAACAACACCGTGGAGAACCATACTAAAAGTCGAGCCTCAGAAGAGATGGAGCTCACGACACTGAGTAAAAGATCCTAGGAATGAGGATCTACCACTGCTTTCCTTACCTGCAGCGTAACGCAACCCCAGGAAGGGGTCGATGCACAACGTACCAAGTATGTAAAGCGGAAAATCGTAGTAATATCATAAGTAAAAAATAAGCCGGAGTCATAGATAGAAATCAATTTCTCAGACCGTGCCTTACTAACAATGAGAGTAACAAGTATAAATCTTATAGCATAAAAATAGGAGGCTCACGATCAAAGCAGGTACCTCGCCGTAGTATCATTAAGCAATCCTACTCGGGACTATTTCACCCGCACGGGTCCCGTGGACCCGCACGAGGTCATCCGCCTCGTCGTGGGACTATTTCACCCGCGTGAGACTATTTCACCGCGTGGATCTGTGGACCCGCGTGAGTACCATCGCCGTACTCGCGTGGGACTATTTCACCCGCGTGGATCCCGTGGACCCGCATGAGTACCATCGCCGTACTCGCGTGGGACTATTTCACCCGCGTGGATCCCGTGGTCCGATCCGCATGAGTCTGCAGCGCACTCGCATAATGGGTAGCAAATCCATGGCATAGATAATAACCCGGGGTTTACCCCGTAATAATATAAATATATAACATAGCTCATCCGGCTATCATACATAACATAAGCACTACCGGCCTATCATATCATACATAAGCACTACCGGCCTATCATATCATACATAAACACTACCGGCCTATCATGTCACAACATAAGCACTACCGGCCTATCATAACATAAGCACTACCGGTTTATCATAACATAAGCAAGTTAAGAAATCCCCTAACTTCTTATTAACATTATTAATATATCCTCTCATTTTAGTATCCTAAGGCACTAACATGTCTTTTAATAGAAAATCCGGGAATTCAACCCAAGTACCATGTACTTCTAACTTTTTAAGAAATAACTCTTTTTATACAAAAATTCCAAGATACTAATCACCATAGTATCAAGTTACGATTTCTTTTCAAGACAAGTCACATTTCCTTTTAGAAATATAATAGGCTTCTAAATCAAGTGACTTCATTTCCTTTAAAACCTTAGGCAACCAATGCCTAAAAATCAATTCACCTTTCTTAGTTTCAAATCCTTTACCCGTACTTGTTTTAATTAGGGTAAACCTTTCTTTGTGAACCTTTCAAAAAAACTAATATAACCAACTTCCCATAAAGTCATTATATTAGCGTTATCCCTTTGTCAAATACAATTTCCTAAATCGAGGACTTATACTTTTGAGATGAAACAAGTATCATATACTTTAAAACAAGTGAAATATATCAAATCTTGACGTCTACCGCACTACACAGTACAACTACTCATGCTCAAGAGATAGGAAAGTTCCACATACCTCTTCGGTCAATCCACTTGTTAATTCCAACTATCGTACGTAATACGTCAACCTATAATGACCATAATACGTTTATTAACCCCTAATTTCAATGTAGAAATATTCCAAGTTCAAGTTACTAATTCCTAAGGAAATTTGGGCAGCATTTCCTTTGTTTCTACATACTTTGCCACCTTTTTCAAGGCCGAATTCAATATCCAAACGCCACATTTAAGGCCCAACAATCCAACATTTCAAAGGGGATTACACAACCAAACTTAGGTGTGTAAAATTCTGCCCCAATAGGTAAAACAATACACTTAACAATTCTAAAGTAGTTTGTAGGCTACAACATGCTCATAATATCTCTTTAACCAATCTTTCATATCCAAACCATTTTTCTTACATGCAATGATTCTAAGAGCATTATTTACTACTACAAATTCCTTATTCTTCACATGCAACACCAATAACTAGCTACAAGAGAAGAAATGTTACCTATGGAGCTTTAGCCAAAACTATTCCAACAATTTTGCTAGCCTCCTTTTCAAGAATACCACCACAATAACCTCCACAAGCTTGCAAATAACTTTCCTTCTTAACACCCTTTCAGATTTTCCTTAAGCTTGAGTTTCTATTGATTTTCTAGAGAGAAGGGAGAGCTTTTAGCTTGAGAGAGAGAGAGAATGAAAGATGACCAAGTCTTCAAGACTTGGTCAATATAAACATGCACCATTTCGGATGGGGGGACACTTGTCACCCACCCATGACCTTTTTAAAACAAAACAGCGTAAATTTCCACTAACTCGCAGATCCGCCTCGCGCCATGCTGCAGCGCCATGGCGCTGAAACTCTGCGCTTTCTTAGGACTTTCCGCGCGCGCCTCGCTTCACGGCGCGGCTGCACAAACCAGCGACTCGATCTTCCGCCGCGCCACGTTTTCCGCGCCGCCCTACAATCACCCGTCTTGCGCCGCGGCCGCTCGCACCGCGCGCTGAGGCCTCGATCATGGTCGCACTAACCACGGTATAACATTCTCCCCCCCTTAGAAACATTCATCCCGAATGTTCCTTCTAGGCTTACTCGAATCACAAATCGACGTAGACGCTCTTAACTACTCTTTTGCAAATAAAGACGCTCCCACGCCACAACAATACTTAAGTACAATTTCTAAATCAAAACTAACAAGCAGGAAAGTGGGTTACCTGGAGGTGTAGGGAATAAGTGAGGATATTTCTTCATCATGTCCTCCTCCGCTTCCCACGTCATCTCTTTCCTGTTCTCGCCCGCCATAAGACCTTGACGGAAGCCACATCCTTTGTCTAAGTCGTCTAACTCGACGATCGAGTATCGCTATGGGAATCTCCTCATACGATAACTCCTCCACACCGGACATCATGAATCGTGCACTCTAGATGGATCTCCAATACATTTCCGCAACATGACACATGGAAAATCGGATGTACCGCCCAAATCGGACGGCAGATCTAACTCATAGAAACCTTGCCTACCTTACGGATAATCGATAAGGCCCAATGTACCTTGGGCTAAGTTTCCTTCTTCCCAAATCTCATCACACCTTCATGGGTGATATCTTCGTGAAGACCCAATCATCGACCTCAAACTCCAGTGTCGGCGCCGATGATCCGCATACGACTTCTATCGACTGAAATGACAATAACCGCTCTGGATAAGCTTCACCTTATCCATCGTCTGTATGCCAAGTCCGCCCGACTAAGTGAACTTCTCCCACCTCAAACCAACCTATCGGTGACTACACTTCCTCCATATAAGGCCTCATGGCGCCATCGGATACTAGAATGGTAGCCGTTGTTATAAGCAAACTCACAAGAGGCAAATAATCCTCCACTACCCACGAAATCAATAACACAAGCCCGCAACATATCCTCGAGTGTTCGAATAGTGCGCTCGGCCCATCCGTCGATGCGAGGATGAAGCGATGTCTCGAGACTCACCTATGTCCTAATCCCTTCGAAAGACCTCCGTAAGTTAGCCGTAAGCGGGCTCCTGCCGTAAATAATCGATATAGGAACTCGTGCGATCTCACGATCTCTCGATATATAGTCTAGCATAATCCTCGTGAAAAAGTCGCCATTTGGAAGAAAATGGGCTGATTTAAATCGACCGATCGATGATAACCCAAATGGAATCATGCTTCCTCCGAGTGGAAGGTAACCCCGCAATAAAATACATATTTATCACATCCCAATTCCAAGTCGAATATCAATAATCTGTAATGCCCACCGGCTTCGTGCTCACCTTAACCTGCGACAATTAGGACAGTGCGATAAAACTCGCCACGCCCTCTTCGTGCCATCACACCAATACACGCATCTGAGGTCATGATACATCTTAGTCGACCCCGGGTGAATAGAATAACGAGCACTGTGTGCCTCCCCCAGAATCTGCTGACGAAGTCCTGTCACATCGGGAACACACAACCGGCCCTCAAATCTTAGTACCCCATCCGGCGCTACCTCAAATAGACTCTTCTCTTTCTGAAAAATGGCATCTCGATACCGTATCAAAATTGGATCCTCATACTGTCGCCTCTTCACCTCCTCGACGATGGAAGACTCGGCAACCTCTCGAACCCGAACTCCCTTACTATCAGAATCAACCAAACGAACCCCAAGGCTCGCTAGCTGATGTAACTCTCGGACCATATCCTCTTCCCGGCCGTACATCGATGGACTACCCATCGACTGCGACTAAGGGCATCTGCAATGCATTGGCCTTCCCGTGGTATAGAATATCAACATCGTAATCCTTAGCGGCTCAACCACCGCCTGCGTAAGTTCACTCTCTGCGGTGAAGATATACCGAGACTCTTGTGGTGCTGTAAATATCCACATGAACTCCATACAAATAGTGTCTCCGGATCTTCAAGGCATGAATCATCACGCCAACTCTAAGTCATGTGTGGGATAGTTCTTCTCATGCTTCCTAATTTGTCGAGATCGTAGTTATAACCTTGTCGTCTTTGCATCAAAGACACACCAGCCCGACACCCGACGCATCACAATAAACCACATATCCGTCCAAACCCTCAGGAAGAGTAAGAACTGGGGGGTCGTCAACTTCTCCTTCAGTAACTGAAAACTCTCCTGACAAGCATCCGTCCACTGAAATATATCTGCTTTCTGAGTCAGTCTAGTCAAAGGCGCTGACATGGAAGCAAACTTCTCCACAAACCTCCGATAATAACCTGCAAGGCCCAAAAAGTTGCGCACCTCCGTCGGTGTAGTGGGTCTGGTCCAAGTCTTGACTGCCTCAATCTTAGCTGTATCAATCTGAATACCATCGGCCCCGATAACATGCCCTAAGAAAGCCACTGAAGCCAGCCAAAAACTCGCATTTCAAGAACTTGGCATACAACTGTCGGTCCCTGAGGACTCCCAATACCGTCCTCAAATGATCTGTATGCTTCTGCTCTTTGCGCGAATACACCAAGATATCATCAATGAACACTATAACGAACATATCCAAGAATGGCCTGAACACCCTATTCATCAAATCCATGAATACCGCTGGAGCGTTGGTCAATCCGAAAGACATCACCTTGAACTCATAGTGCCCATACCGGGTCCTGAATGCAGTCTTTGGGATATCCGCCTCTCTAACTCGTACCTGATGGTAACCAGACCGCAGGTCTATCTTAGAAAAACATCTCGCACTCGCAGAATCGTCAAACAAATCATCAATCCTGGGGAGGGGATATCTGTTCTTGATAGTTACCTTGTTCAGCTGCCTATAATCAATACACATACGCAGCGTCCCATCCTTCTTCTTTACAAATAACACTGGCGCTCCCCAGGGAGAAACACTTGGCCTGATAAAGCCTTTCTCCAAAGAAATCTTTCGATTGGTCCTTGATTCCTTCAACTCGGTAGGTGCCATCTGTATAGCGGAATAGATATCGGTCAGTGTCTGGCGCAAATCGATGCAAACTCAATCTCCTCTCGGGAGGATACGAGCTTCGTGCGGGAATACGTGCCGAACTCTCTAACAACCGGACCGATCAAGGTCCGTATCTCACCTCGATGTCGAATACCGAACGAATGGTAAATATACCCGCCGTACCATCTTCCTAGCCTTGAGGTAAGAAATAAACCTACCCCTCGGCGATGCAGTATTCCCCTTCCACTCGATAACCGGCTCACCGGGAAACTGGAACCGAACTAACCTCTCTCTACAGTCCACATTGGCATAGCAAGACGCTAGCCAATCCATACACATAATTACATCAAATTCCGTCATATCCAACTTTATCAAGTCGGCTAGAGTCTGACGACCGTATATAGTCACTGGGCAAGCCTTATACACTCGCTCGGCCACCACCGAATCACCTACTGGGGTAGCTACCTCAAAATGTTTTATGGACTCGGGTTCTATCCCTATTCTACCAGCAATATGAGGAGATATATAGGCCAAGGTAGAACCTGGGTCTATCAAAGCATAAACATCACAGCAAGAAACCAACAATGTACCTGTGACGACATCAGGTGATGCCTCCTGGTCCTGGCGGCTGGACATAGCATAAATGCGGTTCTGAGGACCGCTGAATCGAACCCCGCCACGACCCTCGCCGCGGCTGCTAGCTCGTGAACACCACGCCTCGGGCGCCAACCATCAAGGCGAAGACCGGCAAGCGAACTTGGCTGAACCATGGCATTCCCAGCCGCCTCTGGTCGGACAATCTCTCTTCAAATGGCCTCACGCCACAAGAGTAACAAGCTCGGAGGAACACGACACCCCATGTGGCAATCACCACATCGACCACCGAGGCATAGGTGGCCTCATTCGACGGAACTCGTCCTCTGAAACCGAAGCCACAGGACCCTGTCCCGCTCCGAATACCACTGTCGACCGAAGATGGTGGAGGAGCGCTCTGAACCGGCAGTGATGCAAACCCGGTCTGCTGTTGAGGCTGTCTACCTCGAGAACTACTAGAGGACGCCGTTGTCCCGCCTCTTCTGGCGATACCTATCAATCCGCCGCCGCTCTCACACCCTAGTGCATAGCTCGCACGCGGGCAATGTCCATGCCCGGTGAAGAGCTACTCGCATAACTTTCGCCAAATAGTCATCGAGCCTGTGGACGTAGCGGTGCACTCGCCCTCCATATCGCTACTAAAGTGGGTACATATCGAGCCAACGAGTCAAACTCGACTTTGTACTCCGACCGCCCGCCACTCGCCTCAATGTCGTAAATCTGTTTACCGCGTTCTCCTCATCCGCGAGGCAAGAAATGACCAAGAAATGCGTCGAGAACTCGTCCCATACACCGGAAGCGCATGCTTCCTCGACATCTCCTATGAATCAAACTACCAATCATGCGGTATCACGCAATGATGCGAACTCAATACAACCGACTCGATTCGAGGCCTTGATCACCTCATAATCCGTCAGAATCGCCGGATAAATTCCCGAGGATCATCTCGTGCCTCGACCCATAAAACTCGCGGTCGCAGCTCAAGAAGTCCGAAGTTTCGCTATCGACCGGGAGGAACTACGCATGCAACCGCCGCCTCGCTCTCGCTCTCACGCCTAGCCACTATCACGGCGATAATCGGGCCATCTCTCAGAGCCCATATCCTCTACCAGTGCCGCATAACCGAGGCTCAGTACCGTAGTCTCGATGGCCGCCGCTCGCCCGACTCTTTGGGGTTGGCGACTTTGTGGAACTCGCCGTCCAAACATTATCTCTGTAAAGGCCGGGCTCAGGCTCGTAACCCTGTCCCACTAGTAGTTCCTCCGATGCCTTGCCCTTCGGCCGCGCCGCTTTGGCGCGAGGCATAATCGATACATAAAAATTTACGTCGAGGAAATTTAACCTATAACACGGCTCTATTGCACGATCTTAGAGTGAAAGAAATGGAAATCAATCCTAAATATCCTGTAGCCTCCTGATTATAGATGTGGTGCACAACACACCGATAATCAAGACTCTACTAGATACGACCTGTAGACCCTTTCCAAGGATTAACTGCTTTGATACCACTTTGTCACGACCCGACCCCGGATCCGTGACCGGTGCCTTAACCCGCACCTCGCGACTCCAACGCCGAGAAACCAATGAATATAAACTCACAATAACAACCATAATGATATAAATAGTCTAGCCCAAAATGGCTACCCCAAAAGTACATAAACCGAACGATACATCTTTAAACAAACCAAGTTACGACAAGACTACAGCCTCTAAGAAGGAGTAACACTATGACGACAGGCCCCGTCATGCCCTGAATGTACAAAACATCAACAACACCGGGAGAACCATACCACCAGTCGAGCCTCCGAAGAGATGGAGCTCCTGACACCTGAGTAACAGATCCTAGGAATGAAGATCTACCACTGCTTTCTTACTCGCGGATGAACGCAGCCTCGGCGAAGGGGTCGACACAACGTACAAAGTATGTAAAAATGTAAAAATACTGTAGTAATATCATAAGTAAAAATAAGCTGGAGTCATAGATTTAAATCAATTTCTCAGACCGTGCCTTACTAACAATGAGTAACAAGTATAAATCTTATAGCGTAAAAATAGGAGGCTCACGATCAAAGCAGGTACCTCGCCCGTAGTATCATTAAGCAATCCTACTCCTGGGACTATTTCACCCGCATGGGTCATGTGGACCCGCATGAGGTCATCCGCCTCGTCATGGGATTATTTCACCCGCATGGGACTATTTCACCCGCATGGATCATATGGACCCGCATGAGTACCATCGCCGTACTCGCATGGGACTATTTCACCCGCGTGGATCCCGCGTGGTCCGATCCGCATGAGTCTGGCGTCGCACTCGCGTCACGGGTAGTAAATCCATGGCATAGATAATAACCCGGGGTTTACCCCGTAATAATATAAATATATAACATAGCTCATCCGGCTATCATACATAACATAAGCACTACCGGTCTATCATATCATACATAAGCACTACCGGCCTATCATATCATACATAAGCACTACCGACCTATCATTTCACAACATAAGCACTACCGGCCTATCATAACATAAGCACTACCGGCTTATCATAACATAAGCAAGTTAAGAAATCCCCTAACTTCTTATTAACATTATTAATATATCCTCTCATTTTAGTATCCTAAGGCACTAACATGTCTTTTAATAGAAAATCCGGGAATTCAACTCAAGTACCATGTACTTCTAACTTTTTAAGAAATAACTCTTTTTATACAAAAAATCCAAGATACTAATCACCATAGTATCAAGTTACGATTTCTTTTCAAGACAAGTCACATTTCCTTTTAGAAATATAATAGGCTTCTAAATCAAGTGACTTCATTTCCTTTAAAACCTTAGGCAACCAATGCCTAAAAATCAATTCACCTTTCTTAGTTTCAAATCCTTTACCCGTACTTGTTTTAATTAGGGTAATCCTTTCTTTGTGAACCTTTCAAAAAAACTAATATAACCAACTTCCATAAAGTCATTATATTAGCGTTATCCCTTTGTCAAATACAATTTCCCTAAATCCAAGGGACTTATACTTTTGAAATGAAACAAGTGTCATATACTTTAAAACAAGTGAAAGATATCAAATCTTGTACGTCTACCGTACTACATAGGTACAACTACTCATGCTCAAGGGATAGGAAAGTTCCACATACCTCTTCGGTTAATCCACTTGCTAAGTCCGAAATACCGCACGTAATATGTCAACCTATAATGACCATAATACGTTTATTAACCCCTAATTTCAATGTAGAAATATTCCAAGTTCAAGTTACTAATTCCTAAGGAAATTTGGGCAGCATTTCCTTTGTTTCTACATACTTTGCCACCTTTTTCAAGGCCGAATTCAATATCCAAACGCCACATTTAAGGCCCAACAATCCAACATTTCAAAGGGGATTACACAACCAAACTTAGGTGTGTAAAATTCTGCCCCAATAGGTAAAACAATACACTTAACAATTCTAAAGTAGTTTGTAGGCTACAACATGCTCATAATATCTCTTTAACCAATCTTTCATATCCAAACCATTTTTCTTACATGCAATGATTCTAAGAGCATTATTTACTACTACGAATTCCTTATTCTTCACATGCAACACCAATAACTAGCTACAAGAGAAGAAATGTTACCTTTGGAGCTTTAGCCAAAACTATTCCAACAATTTTGCTAGCCTCCTTTTCAAGAATACCACCACAATAACCTCCACAAGCTTGCAAATAACTTTCCTTCTTAACACCCTTTTAGATTTTTCCTTAAGCTTGGAGTTTCTCTTGATTTTCTAGAGAGAATGGAGAGCTTTTTAGCTTAGAGAGAGAGAGATGAAAGATGAAAGATGACCAAGTCTTCAAGACTTGGTCAATATAAGGCATGCAACATTTCAGATGGGGGGGACACTTGTCACCCACCCATGACCTCTTTTAAAACAAAACAGTGCAGAAATTTCCACTAACTCTCGCAGATCCCGGCGCGGCGCTGAAACTCCTGTCGCCTTCTTAGGACTTTCCGCGCGTTCGCTTCAGCGCTGCGAAACTTCGCGACTCGATCTTCCGGCCGCGACTGCATTTTCGCGCCGCGCCCTATAATCACCCGCTCGCGCCGCGACGAGGCCACGATCATGGTCCGGACTCAACCACGGTATAATAGCCGGAGCTCGTTCAAACATCTCCTCTGTAAAGACGGGCCTATGCCTCGTAACTCGGTGTCTACTAGTGGTTCTCTCACGCTTTTCTTCGGGCGCGGTTGCCTCATGCGTGAGGCATAATCGATACAGAAAATATGTCGGAGGAGTTCAACCTATAACACATCTCTATTGCACGATCTAGAGTGAAAGAATGGAAACCGATCCTAAATATCCTGCACCTCATGATTATAGATGTGGTGCACAACACACCGATAATCAAGACTTACTAGATACGGCACAGACCCTTTCTCCGAGGATTAACTACTCGATACCACTTTTGTCACGACCACCACGAACCGCGGATCGTGCCTTACCGGGCACCCTCGTGATACAACATCGAGAAAACCAACGGAAAATAAACTCACAACAAGAACCCGTATAGAAAATAAACAAAGCTAACCAAAATGGCTACCTCTAATATAATCAAACCAACGCTACATCCCTAACAACCCAAGTTATAACAGACTACAAGCCTCTAAGAATGAGTAAACACTATGACGGGACGGGGCCCGTCATGCCCTGAATGTACAAAATATCTACAACACCAGGGAGAATCGTACCAAAAGTCGAGCCTCCGGAAGAAATGGAGCTCCTGACACCTGAGTAAAGATCCTACGAATGAGGATCCACCACCGCTTCCCTTACCGCGTGAACGCAGCCTGGCCAGAAGGGGTCGTGATATGTACCAAGTATGTAAAGCGGAAAATATCGTAATAATATCATAAGTTTAAAATAAACCTGAGTCATGGAAGAGAGTCAAAAATACTGCATAATCGTGCCTTACTAACAATGAGAGTAACAAGTATAAACTTTACTGCATAAAATAGGAGGCTCATGATCAAAACAGGATCTCCCGCCCGTAGTATCATTAAGCAATTCTACTCCTAGGACTGTTTCACCCGTATGGGTCTTGTGGACCCGCATAAGGTCATCACCTCGCATGGGACTATTTCACCCGCATGAGGTCATCCGTCTCGGATGGGACTATTTCACCCGCATGGACCCTGTGGGCCCGCATGAGTACAAGCGTCGCACTCGCATCATGGATAGCAAATCCATGGCATAAATAGTAATAATAATAATAATAATAATAATAATAATACATAAATCTGCGCAACCGGCTATCATACATAACATAAGTGCTACCGGCTTATCAAAACGTAAACGTAAGCAAGTTAAGAATATCTCCTAACTCCTTAATAACATTTCTAGTACATCCTCTCATTTTAGTTACTTAAGGCACTACATGTCAGTTTTAAAAGAAAATCCGGGAATTTAACCCAAGTACCACGTTCCTTAAACCTTTTAAGAAAATGACTCCTTTTTATGTAAAACTTCCAAGATACTAGTAACCGTAGTATCAAGTCCCGACAACTTTGCAAAACAAGTTACATTTACCTTTAAAAATACAATAAGCTTCTAAAATCAAGTGACTTCATCTCTTTTAAAACCTTAGGCAATTAATGTCTTAAAAACAATTTGCCTTCCACAAAATCCAAATTCTTTATCCGTACTCATTTTACTTGGAGTAAACATTTCCTTATTAACCCTTCATAAAGCCAATACAACCAACTTCTCATAAAGTTGTTATATTAACATTGTACACTAGTCAAACACATCTCCTTATATCCAAAGGACTTATACCTTAAAACGAAACAAGTATCATATACTTAAAAGTTAAAACAAGTGAAAATGTCAAATCTTGTACGTCTACCGTACTACATAGGTACAACTACTCATGCTCAAGAGATAAGAAAGCTCCACATACCTCTTCGGTCAATCCACTTGCTAAGCCCAAAATACCGCACGTAATATGTCAACCTATAATGACCATAATACGTTTATTAACCTCTAATTCAATGTAGAATAATCCAAGTTCAAGTCACTAAGTCCTATGGAAAATTGGACAGCATTTTCTTTGTTTCTACATACTTGCCACCTTTAACAAGGCCGAATTCAACATCCAAACGCCACATTTAAGGCCCAACAATCCAAACATTTCAAAGGGGATTACACACCTAAACTTGGGTGTGTAAAATTCTGCCCCATAAGGTACAACAATTAACTTAACAAGTTTAAGGATATTTTAGGCTACAACATGCTCACATAATCTTCTTAACCAATTCTTTCACATCCAAAACATATTTCTTACATGCAATGAATCTAAGAGCATTATATACTACTACAAGTTCCTTCTTCTTCACATGCAACACAAATAACTAGCTACAAGAGAAGAATTGTTACCTTAGAGCTTTAGCCAAAATTATTCCAACAATTTTGCTAGCCTCTTTTCCAAGAACACCACCACAATAACTCCTACAAGCTAGCCACAAGCTTCCTTCTTGTCCTAACTTTTCAGATTTTCCTTAAGCTTTGAATTCCTCTTGGAATTCTAGAGAGAAGTGAGAGCTTTAGCTTTGAGAGAGAGAAGGATTTGAAAGATGACCAAGTCTTCAAGACTTGGTCAATATATAAGACATGCAAAAATCAGATGGGGGGGGGGGACACTTGTCACCCACCCATGACCTCTTTTAAAACAAAATAGTGCAGAATTCCCCACTCAACTTCGCAGAACCCGCCTCGGCGCCGCGGCGCTGAAACTTCTGCCGCCTCTCAGGACTTTCCGGAGCCGCGGCCTTGCTTCCGGCCATGCCCCGTGGCTCTCGCCGAACACCTTCTCGTCCGTCACAAGACCGAACTTGTAACTCCCATAACTTCCTACTCCAATGTCCTATCGACGAACGGTTGGTTGCGTTGGAAACTAGATTCAACGAACTACGCACTAGGCCTTTGAAACACCTAGGAACTTTCAATGTACCGGGTCATAACCCGCCCCAAAGTTGACTAAAACCCGTCCGAAACAATCCGTCAACTTATCTTTCGGAAATTTTAAGTCTTACTCCTTTCGTACGCTCTCATACGCATGGCCAGAACTACGGGGTATAATAATATGCAAGGCACCTCAGGGTCGCATGTGTCTAAGTGCTGGTTTCTTGCCGTTCCATATCTCATATGTAATTTTCTATATTGACTTTGAAGGAACTCTGTTTAAAATATAGATTGAGCTTTGTAATGAATATCCCCATAGGTATGTTGGTACATCTGAGAAGCTCATCATTGATCTAACCATATCTAATAAGGTTCGATTTCTCCTCTCAGCAACACCATTCATATGTGGCGTTCTGGGAGGTGTCAATTGTGATTGAATTCCATGAAGCTTCAAGTAATCTAGAAATTATTTACTTAAGTATTCACCTCCTCAATCTGATCGAAGAGTTTTAATACACAATTTCAAGTTGCTTCTCTACTTCTGACTCCATGAATTTCTCAAAAGCTTCAGACTTATGTTTCATAAGATACACATGCCCAAACCTTGAGAAATCGTCTGTAAAAGAGATGAAATAAAGAAAGCCTTCTTTAGCTTGAGTTGAAAACGGCCCACATACATCAGTATGGACTAACTCAAGCACCTCTTTGGCACACACCCATTTCCCAGAAAGTGATTTGGTTGCATCTTTCCTCTTAAGCAAGATTCACAGTTACCATATGACTCTGAGTTAAATGGTTCTAGGTAATCTAATTTCCTTAATCTTGTTATCTTTGATTCATTGATGTGACCAAGTTTGCAGTGCCATAAGTAGGTGGTATTTCTTGGGTTACTTATTTTAGTTCGTTTATTTTGAATATTGAAAATTTCATGGCTACAGTTTAAAACATACAATCCATCCACAAGGGGCGCATTTTCACAAATAAAACCATTATAAGATAAAACATAATTTCCATTGGTAATAAATGAGGAAAACCACTCAATGTCTAACATAGGGACATAAATAATATTCCTCGTTAACGAGGGAACAAAATAACAATTATTGAGTTCTAAAGAAAAGCCTGAAGGTAAATCTAGTTTATAAGTCCCCACGCGTTCAGCATCAACTTTTGCTCCATTTCCAACACATAGATCTACTTCCAAAGGTCCAACTTTTCTGCTGTCAATTAGCCCCTGCACATTGTTACAAATGTGTGAGCCACAATCGGTATCTAATACCCAACAATTAGAATTAGTTATAGACATATTTATTTCAATAACAAACATACCTTGCCCAGCACGACCAGAAGCACCTTGTGCTTTATCTTCCCCTGGGGCTGTACAGTCATTCCAATGTCCCTTTCTCTTGCAATTGAGGCAAACATCAACAGCTATCTTGCCTTTCTTTTGAACAACTCCTCGAGGTTTCATAGCTGTAGGTGTGGCGACAACCGCCTTACCCTTTTTTCTTCTTCTGCACATTCCTACCCTTAGGCTTGAACTTGCTAGATGAGCTCACTATGAGCACAACTTTACCTTTGGAGGTGGACTTGTCACGACCCGACGGGCCGCGACCCGGCGCCCTAATTGGACGACATTACTAACTTTTCACACTTAATCCAACTGACACCAAGAACAATATAAAATTCGACAGCATAACATTGTAATGACAACCCATGTCCACGTAGGCAAGCCGGCAAAGCTTCCTTACATGCAGATGAACCTGTCTCCCGACGGAGTCACAACCAGCCAACATAGATAATAAGCGAGCCGACAAGGCTGCCACTAAATAGCATCACGTATACATGAGAACATCCCAACACAGGGTATAATGACATAAATTGACCAAAACAGCTTTACAAGTCTACATACATACAACCCACATCTGTCTACAGACCTCTATGAGAAGGATAACCACATATGACGGGACGGGGCCCCGTCGTGCCCCTAAATATATACAATCAAAATAAAAAGGTTCGGTACCAAATAACTAAGCTCCGGAACAAGGGAGTTTCCCAACCCTGCTGAGTAGAAGTACTAGGCCTGAGGATCACCGGACTGAGAACCTGTACCTGCGGGCATGAACGCAGCCCTCCGAGAGAAGGGGGGTCAGTACGAAATAATATACTGAGTATATAAAACATGAAGTAATGTAAGTGAGATCGTAACTGGCCAGAAGGTAACCTGAGACATGTATGAAAAATCAGAGATACCAATGCAACTGTACCTTATGAAAAGAAAGTCATGCATGTCTAACAATCATCATAATCAAGGACACCTCCGTACATATAACTACCCGACCCTTTCTGGGACTCGGTCCTCATACTTCGTACATATAGCTACCCGATCCATTCTGGGACTCGGTCCTCATAACTCGTACATATAACTACCCGACCCATTCTGAGACTCGGTCCATCCTAACACCGTCCATATAACGTATAGTCACAACTTACACAAGTAGAATATCATGAGAAATCATATGCAATACACATCATCATCTGAGACTCAATGGAACAATCATATGCATTTCAAATCATCATATAAAACTCAATAGAATAATCATATGTATTTTAAATCATCAGTGGAGACTCAGTGGAATAATTAAGATGAACTATCATTTAGAAATCCAGACACTATCATATTATACATCACTAAGAATTAGGATTCCATGAAATTTACGTACGTCCGTCGTACATTTACTTATATAAGTCTTGCCAAGAGAAGAAAGGATAATTTAAAGCAATCATGCCAAAGAAGAGAGGATAGTCTCACATACCTTATTGTTACACCTCGTAGTTTTAAGGCGATAATTAGAGAATGTCATTAAGAAATAAGATTCGAATATTGGATATAAGTGTATTTATATAAGCTAATCCGGAAGTTAGTATATAAAGGATGTGAGTCCGGAAATTTTTTGATTACTACGAGCGTGACAATGGAAATTGAAGATGATAATTATATGTATCCCCGTTATGAATTAGTAACGTATTATATAAGTTACGACAACGAGGATACGAAGTCTTATGAAATTTTCGGAAATTAAAGGAAGTGGGATTTAAGATTTATTACTTGGGGGATTGATTTAATTTTAATAGACAATGAGGGACTTAAGTGTAACATTTTAGGAACTAAATAAGCAAGTGTAATTTTCAGAATTTTAAGTGTCTTATAGGCTTAGGAAACCATTGAAATTCCACCATTTTTCAAACACCAAAATTCTCTCTTCTTTCTCTCTCTGGGCGTTAATCACACCCCATTGTTAGCTAAGGATTGAAGCAATTTCCTTAACCTCTTCACAATATTAAATCCTTCTAAACAAGTCCAAGAAATTGAAATTCAAGCAGTGAATTTCGGCCACTGCTGGTCGAAATTGGAACCCCAAAATTTTCAGATCTTTAGTCAACTTTAAAGAGGTATATCTCCCAGTATATTAGGAGTTTTGGGGTGTTTCAAAAGCCTAAAATGAAGTTCGTCGAGTCTAGTTTCCAACTAAATAAACCTCTCGTTGATAGGACACCGGAGTATAGAGTTATGGACGTTACAAATTCAGCTGAGAGAACAGTGGGCATTTCGCCACTGCTGCCCGCGATTTGAGCCTCAATTTTCGGATTTTTGAGACGAATTTGTGAAAGAAAAATATGTTCGAATGTTGGGTTAACATTGTAAAACACATGCATGTCAATTTGGAGTTGAAGAAGTGACAAAATTGGACAAGAATTTGATGCAAGTTGGGACAAAATCGGTGAATGACACTTTTTGGGATCAAGTTGGGACCAATTTAAGGTATGAAATTCTTCTTTTTATGGAGTATTTTGATAAGATTAAGTGATGTTGTAACTAAGGGATTAACTCTTGATAAAGAAAGAACTTGAAATTTGAGATTGCATGTGAATATTTTGGGGTATTAATGTCGATTGTGGACTGTTTTGTATATATGGGTTTGATTATTGTTGTTGTTAACATTATCACTAATTGCATGTTGAGAATTGAAAAGAGATCATGATGTTTAAGTTATAATTGGTTATATGAAAGTATTGAAACATGAATTGGATTTTAAGGAGTTAAGAAAAAGAGCTTGGGTAATGTGGATATTGGCCGAAAACTTGCTTGCAATTATTGGAAATTGTTGTGATGTATTAGGGGTTGTTTTTGTTAAGTTGTAATGATGGAAAAATAAGTTATGAACTTATAAATACGTTGTGGTAATTGCCAACACACATCTTAAAGAAATTAAAATGTAGTAAGGTGATATGTTGCAAACTAGAAGACTTGCACTTTTGATGGTTGTATTCCATAAATGTAAGGAGAAAGAATGCATAACTATGGTGTAAATAGAGTATATGGACTGATTTTGTGATATCTTGGAATTGTGACTTGTTAATTGGTATTGTTGTCATCTGTTGAAAATTGTGGATGTACATATAAATAGGGGAAGTGTTGCCCAATTTTTTATAGAAAAAAGAGTCGTTATTCGATATAAAGTATTCTAGTAATCATAGAATTGACGGACATATTATCATTATTATAGGTTGAAGCACTAGACGAGACGTATTCTAATATTGAGTTGATTAGTTCGACTAAAAGGTATGTGAGACATTTCCTTCTTTCTTTTGGCATGATTTTTATGAAAGTACGGCGGACGTACTTAACTCCTACCAGTTCAGTTTTAAAAATAATTATTTACTAGTGATTATGATTTCAGTAACAGAATTCATGGTAATAATTTTATTAAGAGTCACATAATGATTTTAATTGCATACAGTTGCTCATGATATCTACTCGTGCTAAGTTTTACTATTTCACTCCACTGAGTCCCGAGCCATGTCATGTTCGTGCGCAGCCATGCATCATTCATCGAGTCCCTCACTAGAGGGCCGAGACACGTTATATCTATATATATATATATATATATATATATATATATATATATATCTATACTGATTACATTGAGTTCCTCCATAGAGGGCCGAGACACGTTACGTGCGCAGATACAGATTCCATCGAGTCCCTCCATAGAGGGTTGAGATATGTTATACAGTTTTATATATGTATACGAAAGCATGATGATTTATGATTCAAGATACATGATATGTTTTTCGCATACGATTCTCGATTTTATGAAATTTGATGACTCTGCTTTACTTAGCACGATTGTTATTCATTTTAGATTTTATGTTTTACATACTCAGTACATTATTTCAGATCGACTTCTCTCCCGGGGCTGCGTCATGCCCACAGTTCGAGATGTCGAATAGGTGACCCTCCAGTTTAGGACTTCTGTACAGCAGTTGGAGAGCTCCTTTGTTCCGGAGCCAGCTATTTTGGTACAGATCTTCATCTTTCAGACTTATGCATATTTTGGGCAAGACGGGGCCCTGTCCCATCATATGTCATTATCATACACTTAGAGGTCTGTAGACAGTTGTGGGTTGGACGTTTGTACCTTATTTTGGGTTGTAATGTTGTTGTACTCTGTGTTTGGGCGTTCCCGGTTATTCCTATTGGTATCTAGTGGCAGCCTTGCCGGCTTGCTTATTTTGACTATTCCTTTGTGTATATAATGTTGGTTGGTGGCAGCCTAGTCGGCTAGCCTGTTTTGTTTGTTGTTCTGTTATTGATTTGGCAGCCTTGTCGGTTCGTCCATTTTGGGGAGATGTTGTAAAAGCAGTGTTGTGCTGCCGAAATTTCTATAGATCTCGGTATTAAATAGATTAAGAGTGACAAGTCAGTAATGACGTCCAATTATGATGTTTAGTCGCGGTCCATCGGGTCGGGTCGTGACACTTATATTCGAGCTAACCAACTCACTACTAGAATATGCCTCGTCTAATACTTCAACCTATAATAATAACAATACGTATGTCAACTCTATGATTCCTAACGTAAGTTAAATTGAAAGACGACTCTCTCAGCACCTCCCCTGTTTATATGCATATCCACAATTTACCAACAAGCCAACAATAGCAATAACCAAACACCATTCCAAGATATAATCAAATTAGGCCCAATATACTTTATATATGCTAACATACGACCTCCTTTCTCTTTATATTCATGAAAGACAACAACTTCAACAATCAAGGTGATTAATACACCTATTTATCATGTTCATTCAATCCTTTAGTTACGTTAAAATAGTTCATGGAAGCAATCCAATCTTCTGGCAACATTGCGAGTTCAAAAATGAGAAACTACACTTTTCCTCACTTTAATTCTTTCAAGACATGTATAGGTAACTACATCAACATATATACATGTTTATAACTTATATTTCAAGCACTGGAATAGCCCTTAAAATGTCACAATCATGTCTAACAATTTTCATAAATTTTCGGCCATAACAACGTTTTAATTTCAAAACTCTTCTCTTAATTTCCTAGAATCTAATTTATCTTTCAATACTTCCATATAGTCAATCTACAACTTCTAAGTATCAAGATTTCCTTTGATTCTAAACATGCAATTAGTAACAAGATAGCAACACAACAATTGAAGCCAAGGTATACAAAATACATCTCAAAATCGGTAATCACCACTCCAACAACACATGCTTTGTCTTATTTCAAATTTCCCCTTAACACAAAATCAATTTCCTTAATTATAACAACACGCACTCCAATTATCCAATTGAAAGGGAGAATTTTTACCTAGAAAATGTCCAAACAGTCCCCTAATTTTCAGCATTGTTCCATCGAATTGGATCCCAATTTTCCACCTTTTCAACTCCAAATTGACATGCATGAATCCCACAAGGTTACCCCATCATTCCTTATGTTTTTCCTCCAAGGATTTGTCTCAAAAAAACTTGAAATCCACAACCTAAAATCGGCCAGCAGTGGGACATTTTCCCCACTGTTTTGGTGCAATATTTGGCTTTTAATTTGTAGAATGATTGTAATCTACGAAGAGGAAATTATTGTCTTCAATTTGGCTAAGAGGAAGAGGAGATATTTGGCTGTGGTGAAGAGAAAGAAGAGAAAAAATGGTGTTGAAGTGTGAAGAAGAAGGGTTTTTCTTAGATTTTAAGTTGATTTTTAAAATTTGAAAATTGTACTTTCTTTTATTACAATTTAATCTCATTCTTACCCTTAATTAATATTATGCCCCACTTCTTTCAAATCTTGAAAGTATCATACCACCTCGTATCCTCTTTGTCGTAACCTATATAATACGGTACTAATCCATAACGGAAATATACAACTATCATTTTAAATTCTCCTTGTCACGCTCGTTGTAACCGAACTTATTCCGTATTAGCATGTAGAAATATACTTAAATTCCAAAATTCGAATCTTAATTCTTAATGACGTTCTTAATTATCGTCTTAAAACTACGAAGTGTAACATTCTTCCCCCTTAGAAACATTCGTCCTCGAATGTTCAAAATATGCTTAGGTTCTAGAAATTTCGGTAGAGTCTCCTTTATAACTATGTCTATCTACCTATATTTAGCAACCAACAGATGCCACACAGGGCCACAATATACTACACATATATCATTCACCAAATAATAGTTGAGTAAGGAATCAAATTACCTGTGAATATTCAACTGAATCTCATGTAACACATTGAACAAAGTTAAAGAGCCTCCATGCAGTACTATATTCCTTCATTTTCAAATTTGCCACAATATTCTAGATGGTACTACTTTGTACACTTGCTTCAACTTATAATGGCATACAGTGTTCCACCATATCTGTACTGCATGCTTAATATAATGGCAATTCATGTGTATACCCGCTGCATTGTTAAAATAGCTCCATATAGATTTGACAACTCCCTTGTAAGAAACAAGTGATCTATCATTTCTTGATGTAAAACATTATATCAGCAGCATTTTGATACAATATTAATTCTAATATTTTGCAACACTTTATCCACTGAAATTTTAAATTTCCACATCGTCCATAGGAAGAAATATATCTTGAATGACACTCTTTTAACCCACATTTATTTATATATACCAGAAGGATATGATCTTTATCTTAACAAATCTCATGCACTTGATACATTAAATTTACTAGAACTTGTCATTATCTACTAAGGATTATCTACATGGTATATATCAAGTATGTAGTAACATGTGAGACAATGTCATCTGGTAGATACTACCCTAGCCTTGACAAATCCCATCAATCTATACGTAGCAATTCTTTGATATCTTCCACTCTTTCTGCAATAAGAAACTCTGATAGTAGTACATAGTGTAATGTTTCCAATTTGGTACGATTATCAATTCAAACCACTCTCTGTTTCCCACCATATTCCTTGTTTAATGTTATCCCTTACCACAAGAATCATTTTCAAGACCGGAGAACCATCTTTCCATTTCACATATTGAAGGTAATGCTTCTAGAGTACCCGTTCCTTAGAAATTTAGCCCATAGAGAGTTGGTGTTCTAAATCTCCACCATAGCTTTTCACACAATGCCTAGCCTTAACATCATCCTTACAATACACCGGAAAAACATCACAAACATCTGACGTGTCTCCCTGATCACACATTTTGCAATTCACCAACTTATAACCAAATAAGGAGTTGAATTGAATTATCTAAAGGCACAGGGAACAAGTGAGGATAACACAGGCCCTCAACATATCCTCTAGTAACTTAATAGTACGTCGAGGATGGAATACTGTGCTAGGACTCACCTGCGTCCCCAATCCCTCCTGGAACGATCTCCAAAAGTTCTCTTACTCCATAATAATAGGACAGTCTTGACATTCTTCAGTTACGGTCTAAAAGAAACGAAATCATCTTAATGAACATCAGTGTGCCAATTTTGATTTAGCACCTAAAAGAATGCTTCATATTCTGTCCAAAACTTGAGGAATCTAAATGGTTTACTCACATACATAGATTGATCACCATAAGTTAATAACTAAGGTCCATGGTCTAAACTTGCTCTTATTACATGTTCCACCTCCATTTGTCCAAACCAATCTAAATTAAATGTTTGCCAACATTCTATCGAACCTTTAAAAAAATACAGTCATTATCAGCTCTTTCATTCCACCATTTAAAAGGATTCCCTTTAAATCCAATTTCGAACAATTCACATGAGTTAGAATAAAATGCAAAAATCTTCATACACTGCAGGATATATATAGGAAGATCGCCTATTGTCTCCTCTCATTTATAATAACATTGAAATCCCCACCAACTAGCCAAGGATCCCTCATATCGTCAACAATACAGTATAACCTATCCCATAGAACAACCTTTCCAATGCATCACTCTTTGCATATACCATAGTATACCTACCTAATTTATGTAACTTTTTCACCTTTGAGTCATTGAGTTTGTCATGTTGATCACCCCTTATATTATCTCTGATTAAGTTTCTCTGCTGATCAATATTTAGGATAGACACATCCGCTTCCACTGCAATATTCTGCTCCATATTGAGCATCATTATCCCATCTTCCTTTAATATTTCTACGTTACTATTATTAGAGTTGTTACCATTGGTGCACATCTCATGCCTCTTGTCAACATTCTGCTCCTCATTAACTCTTGCTGATACAAAAGCTCCTTCAACCTATTCTTTAGTAGTAAGAGTTGCTTTTGATTCTTCCATCAATTGTGGGTCCTCGATGAGTTGTTCTACTTCTACCACCTTACCCTTGTTCTCTTCCTTATTCTATTTATTACCATATTCTTCCCCAGTATCTCTATGTTCCTCCTTATTCTCATTATTACCATTTCTCCTCAAATGAAATTTGTTCTATCCTCCTGTTGGACTTAATAACTCAATTGTATCTTTGGTTGCATCAATATTTGCCACTTTGGCTACATTATACTGAATATCTATTATCATTTCGTTTGAATTCATCAATATTTTTGTACCTCTCTTATCTGTTTTTCACCCTTCTATTATTGTCTGTAGAAATTCAGGATTCAACCTTCACCTATTAAAGTATCTGAACTTATACTAAGTCTTTATGCCTACTTCTCATCCAATTAACCCATGAGAATGTTCATATAGACCTGGTTTCATGATAGACACCTTAGAAGCATGTAGGTTATCAACTCATTCTTGATTAGTAAGTGCTGTTATACACCCTGCATGCCACTCATTTCACCATAATCTGCTACATACTACTTAAAATCCCTTATCTCAGTCTTAGTGACATGACACTTCACTCTTCCATTCCATTTTTAATACCCAGTTGAAATCACTCATTATTGCCTATGGTCCTTGTATCTGGCAATGTAATCGTCCAATAACTATCCACATTTTTCTTTTAAAAGCCACATCATTAAACGCATACACCAAGGTCATATGAAAACGTTTATTTGTACCCCTATGTATTACCCTGCAGTATATCAATTATTATGTACAACTTAATATCTACCTCATAGAGATGAGGCTTCCACAATAACCATATTCCTCCATTTGGATGCTCAGTAAGATTAGTACTTAGAAGATCACCCACTACGCAAATTAAGCGAGGTATTATGAGCTTATTCCTTTTTTCACCTTTGGTTCCAAGAGATCAAATAGCCCCATCTTAGCATTCTGCGTGAACTAATGCATTGAAACTGTGCGCAAATACATACATCGGTTACCAATCCTTCAAATAACTTCTTAACTGAAAATATGAACTCCAGAGGTTACGATATTTAAAATGATTGACACAACTATACACTAATAAGATGCTCGTCATTCCCAAGTTCTAAGTCATTTGCGAAAGAAACTCAATTAATCCCTATGTCCAATACTTCCCAACATTCGGTCCAAAGTAAGAAAAATATTTTTATTCTTTTATATCAATCTTCTTATTCCAGAAGTAATAGCCCCTTCTTATTCTTACATGCGAACAATATTCTTTTGCAGTTTCCTACCTTCACATAGTCCAACAACATGGAATACCATAAAACAGTCACATATTCTAACAATTAGCGCTCAAAATTTAATTAGAGGTATGAAGGAGAAAAGAATAGGTAAGCTTCATTTTCTATCTTAGGAAAAGTTCAATCTCTGTAACTATAGAGTAGATACCGTAGCATAACGGAGTACCAATTCGTAAGATAGAGACTACTGCAATTCATTTCACAAGTCGACACCTCATTCATGGTCTGAAAGAGATCTTTTCACTACTCGTAATTATAAACAACTTAATTTTTTACTTGTCATACTTTTCATAATTCCAACATATTCTAGTATACATATGTAACCTCGGACATTGCTCCTGATTCCAATCCCTGATGATATCATCCCTTAAGTGATGAATTGTTAACTTATTCTTTTATTTGGTACGTAAAAGATTATGAAGAGTTACCTTACCTGACGTTGACCTAGTATCTCCATACCTGGTCATCATACTTCTATTCAAACTCTTTCACTTCCCTTATGGCTTGACGCACCAAGTCAAGTCCAAATAACTTTGATTTTCCCTTCCGAGACACTGTCGCTGTCTTTTGAGACATAACTGCAACCACAATAATTATTAGAAAGAGGGGGGAATTATCCTAATGACATAACTCTATTGCACGATCTACGAGATGAAAGAGTAGAAACCAATCCTAAATATCCAGCAGCCTCCTGCGTATAAGTATGGTGCACAACATATCCATACACAAGGCTCTACTAGACACGGTCTGTAGACATTCCGAGGATTAACTGCTCTGATACCACTTTTGTCCCGACCCGACCCGGCGGCCGCGACCGCTCTAATCGACGCCACATCGACTGGCCACACTTAATCCAACTGACACAAAGAACAATATAAAATTCGGCAGCATAACGCTGTAATAACAACCCCTGTCCATGTAGGCAAGCCAACAAGACTGCCTTACATGCGGATGAACCTGTCTTCCGAGGGAGTCACATAGATAATAAGCGAGCCGACAAGGCTGCCACTAAATAGCATCACGTATACACGGAAACATCCCAACACAGAGTATAATGACATAAATTGACCGAAACAGCTTTACAAGTTTACATACGTACAAACCACTATCACGACCCGACCCCGGAGACGCGATCGTGCTCCTACCGGCACTCGCCGTATACATCGAGAATAGCAAATAAACATACATAACACATAACTCAGTATAAAGTAAACATCATCGGCAGCCGATAAGGATGCTTCCATAAAAATATACTTAATCAAGTACAACTTGTTCTTACCCCAAAACCACAAACGTGACCACGCACTCTAAGAATAACAATCGTGGGCCCCGCCATACCCCTGAATGTACACAATACCTATAGCATTAGGGAAGAACCGTACCAACAAAACAAGCTTCCGGAGGAATGGAGCTTCTGACACCGGAACAGTGATCCTAAGAATGAGGATCCACCACCTGCTTACCTCTACCTGCGGCATGAACGAAGCCCCCGAGGAAAGGGGTCAGTACACAATATGTACTAAGTATCTGGCGAATCGAAGATATCAACATACCTCAAGTATAAAATAACTGGAGACATGTATAAAAATCAGTTTACAGAACACTGTGCCTTACTAATAATGAGAGTATCAAACATATACAATACTGCATGAAAATAGGAAGCTCATGGTCAAAGCAAGGTCATCCGCCCCGCAGTATCATTAAGCACTCCTACTCCTAGGACTATTTCACCCGCATGGGTCATGTGGACCCGCATGAGGTATTCCTCGCATAGGCTGTACTCACCCGCATGAGACTATTTCACCCGCATGAGCCCTACGGACTCGCATGAGGTATTCCTCGCATCGTGGGTAGCAAATCTACGGAACCGGTGGTATAACATCTTGGGGGTTTACCCCTCATTTATACTCTTACCCTGAAGCAGGTGGTATAACGTCTTGGGGGTTTACCCCTCATTTATACTCTTACCCTGAAGAAGGTGGTATAACGTCTTGGGGGTTTACCCCTCATTTATACTCTTACCCCTCATACTGCATGCCTCGGAATCCCTCATCGAAAGCATGTCCAAGGTGCATACTGAAAATACCTCAAGTATACCAAAGGATTTACTTTATTCAAAACACGTACGTCTACCGTACTATATAGTATAACTACTCATGCTCAAGAGATAAGAAAGTTCCACATACCTCTCCGGTTAATCCACTTGCTAAGTCCAATGCATCACACGTAGTACGTCAACCTATAATGGCCATAATATGTTTAATAACCTCAAGCTACAACATAGGATATTCCAAGTTCAAAGTCACTAAATTCTATGGAAAATTGGGCAGCATTTCCTTTGTTTCCACATACTTTGTCACCTTTATCAAGGCCGAATTCACTATCCAAACGCCACTTTTAAGGCCCAACAATCCAATCAACACAAAGGGGATTACACACCTAATCTTGGGTGTGTAAAATTCTGCCCCACAATGCATAAAAACTAACTTAACAAGTTTAAGGTAGTACTTAGGCTATAACATGCTCACATAACCTTCTTATCCAATCCTTTCATATCCAAACCATATTTCTTACATGCAATGTATCTAAGAGCAATATTTACCACTACAAAATCTTTCTTCTTCACATGCAACACTAAAAACTAACTACAAGAAACGAATTGTTACCTTAGAGCTTTAGCCAAATTAATCCAACAAAGTTTGCTAGCCTCCTTTCCGAAAACACCACCACAATAACCCCTACAAGCTAGCCCACAAGCTTCCTTCTTGCCAGACTTTTCAGATTTTTCTCAAGCCTTGTGTTCTTCTTGATTTTCTAGAGAAAAGGGAGAGCTTCTAATCTTAGAGAGAGAGATGAACTTGAAGAATGACCAAGTCTTGAAGACTTGGTCAATAAGTAGTACATGCAAAATCAGATGGGGGAGGACACTTGTCACCCACCCATGGCCTCTTTAAAAGAAAATATCTGATTTCCTCAGTTTTTCCGTCAAAAATTCCGCCGCGGCGCTGAAACCCCCGCCACCTCTCAGAACTTCCGGCGCCGCGACCCTGTTTTCCGGCGCCGCAGCGCTGCAACTTCAGCGATGCTCTAGATTATCCGGCGCCGCGGCCCTGCATCCGGCGCCGCCCGTGGCTCTCGATCAAACACTTTCCCGCCCGATCACAAGACCGAACTTGTAACTCCCATTACTTTCTACTCCGATGTCCTATCGACGAACGGTTGGTTGCGTTGGAAACTAGACTCATCGAACTACATGCTAGGCCTTCGAAACACCTACAAACCCTCAAGGTAACTGGACATACACCACCTCAAAGTTGGCTAAAAACCCGTCCGAAACAATTCGTCAACCTATCTTTCGAAAATTTTAAGTCTTACTCCATTTCGTACGCTCTCATATGCATGGCCAGAACTACGGGGTATAACAACCACATCTGTCTACAGACCTCTATGAGAAGGATAACCACATATGATGGGACAGGGCCCCGTCGTGCCCTTAAATATATACAATCAAAATAAAAAGGTTCGGTACCAAATAACTAAGCTCCGGAACAAGGGAGCTTCCCAACCATGCTTAGTAGAAGTCCTAAGCCTGAGGATCACCGAATTGAGAACATGTACCTGCGGACATGAACGCAGCCCCCCGAGAGAAGGGGGGTCAGTACGAAATAATATACTGAGTATATAAAACATGAAGTAATGTAAGGGAGATCATAACTGGCCAGAAGGTAACCTGAGACATGTATGAAAAATCAGAGATACCAATGCAAATGTACCATGTGAAAAGAAAGTCATGCATGTCTAACAATCATCATAATCAAGGACACCTCCGTACATATAACTAACCGGCTCATTTTGGGACTCGGTCCTCATACTTCGTACATATATCTACCCGACCCATTCTGAAACTCGGTCTTCATAACTCGTACATATAGCTACTCGGCTCATTCTGGGACTCGGTCCATCGTAACACCATCCATATAACGTATAGTCACAACTTACACAAGTAGAATATCATGAGAAATCATATGCAATACACATCATCATCTGAGACTCAATGGAACAATCATATGCATTTCAAATCGTCATATAAAACTCAATAGAATAATCATATGTATTTTAAATCATCAGTGGAGACTCAATGAAATAATTAAGATGAACTATCATTTAGAAATCCAGGCACTATCATATTATACATCACTAAGAATTAGGATTCCATGGAATTTACGTACCTCCGCCGTACACTTACTTATATAAGTCTTGCCAAGAGAAGAAAGGATAATTTAAAGTAATCATGCCAACGAAGAGAGGATAGTCTCGCATACCTTATATTCGAGCTAACCAACTCACTACTAGAATATGTCTCGTCTAATACTTCAACATATAATAATAACAATACGTGAAGCTCCAAATTTATAACAATAACAATAAACATTATTGTGTCTATGTGATTAAGTTATTATTGTGTCTATGTGATTAAGTTATTATTGTGTCCATGTGATTATGTTACGACCTTATTCACATTCGAGGACGAATGTTGCTTAAGAGGCGATGAAAGTCAAATATCCATTCCTATTTGACTAAGGTAAAAAAAAAATGTGTTACATAGTACATCATATGTGTGTCATTTGCGTGTCTATATGCATGTGTTACAACCTTATTCAAAACTCCACCGAGGAAGCCACCTGGGAAGCCGAAGAGGCGATGAAAGTCAAATATCCATTCCTATTTGACTAAGGTAAAAAAAAATGCGTTACATAGTACATCATATGTGTGTCATTTGCGTGTCTATATGCATGTGTTACAACCTTATTCTCATTCGAGGACGAATGCTTCTTAAGGAAGGGAGAATGTGAAGCCCCAAATTTGTGACAATAACAATAAACATTATTGTGTCTATGTGATTATGTTATTATTGTGTCCATGTGATTATGTTACGACCTTATTCACATTCGAGGACGAATGTTGCTTAAGTAGGAGAAAATGTAAAATCCGGAAAAAAATAAATAATAATATATAGTTGTGGTTGGGTTAATAAAAATATATATATATAAGCAAACAAAGAATAAATTGCTCGGGATAGAGTTAGTGTTAAAGTTGGATAAATAGATAGATGAAATGAAAATAAGAAAACAAAAAAAAAACAAAAAAACAAAAAAAAACAAAAAAAAAGAAAAGAAAAGAAAGGGCAGCATGCACGTAGTCACCCTTTACCCCTTCCCTCATTCTCATTTCCCCTCCAACTCTTGTCATTCCACCTCTCATAGGTTATAGAAAACTCTCCACTTATACATTGTATTTACACACAAACAAAGTACATAACATAAAGGTTAGAAAATCAGAAAAAAACAAGTGAAAAGAAGAGGAAAAAAATACCAAGAGGGCAAGAAGAACAAGAAGCAAAATACTAGAGAGTAAGGATAATTTTAGCAACCACACAACAATAATCTTCACACTTACAAGGTGAGTTTTCTCACTCAGAAATTCTTGGTAACATCCTTTATTTTAAGTTCAATACATGTTAGAATAAGAATTGAGTGTTGAAAAGAAATATTGAACTTTTGATTGTTTAGACAACTAGTTGCGTCATGAACTTTACGAACTGTTCTCACTGAGTTATAATTGTTAGAATTTGATGAAATTCGGAAGAGTGGTACACCTCTCTAATATGATCATATAGAACCAAAAATGAGGTAAAATGGACATACGGTTTGAAAGTTATCATAGTTCAAAGTTCCTGCCTTAGATTTGGCCGAAATTCGGAAAGACATAATTACAGACTGTTTTATTGAGTTTTACTTATTAAAATTATATTAAAATTTACATGGTTTTAAATCTCTCTGTTACGGACAGATATAGATAAAGAGTTATTAAAACGGACTTACGAGTTGAGAGTTATTGTAGTTTGAAGTTGCTGCCTCGGATTCATCGAAATCCAGAAGGGCAGGACGTGGAAACGTAAAACTGTACTAATATGTGGGGAATATGAAAATTGTTTCTAAATTAAAGTTCTAGATCTCTCTGTTTTGGACATTTTGAGACCTTACGGGGGTCTATCCGACTTACGGATTGAGAGTTATCGTTGTTTAAAGTTTCTGCCTCGGATCTATCGAGATCCAGGAAGGGCAGCGAATAAAAGTGTAAAACTGTACCAAATGGTACATAATATGAAAGGATGGTTCACATGGAGACGTGTATCTCTCTGTTCTCGTCGTTTTGAGATTTTATGGGGCTTGAACGGGTTTACAGATCAGGAGTTATGACTATTCTAAGATTGTGTTTTGTTTAATAAAAATTATGCCGAAACAAATCTCATATGACTGTTTTGAGGATAAATTTGTGTTAGTTACCCAAAGTAGTTTTAAATGAAATTTGGTACAGTGAAAGATCTCTGTCTTACCTTAGTTTCCGCTTGAGAAACACCTTAGTTGGAGTTATGGTTAAAAAGTTATAATTGTTACAAGTATGAATGACAGAATGTTGGGAAAGAGAATATTATTTATTCGATCTTCTGAAAAATATGAAAAGTGAATACGTGTTCACATAAATATATAAATATAAACATAATGGATCGGGTTGCACGCCGCAACAAAACGTAAAGTGAATACGTGTTCACAAATACGTAAATATAATGGGTCGGGTTGTACGCCGCAACAAAACGTAAAGTGAATACGCGTTCACAAATACGTAAACATAATGGATCGGGTTGCACGCCGCAACGAAACGTAAAGTGAATACGTGTTCACAAATACGTAAATATAATGGATCGGGTTGCACGCCGTAACAAATATGAAAGATGAATACATGTTCACCTATATATAAATATGAAAAGTAAATACGCGTTCACAAATATATAAATGTAATAAACATGTGGAAATGCAGGGGAATGTCTTAACGTATAATACGAGATAAAATGAAGTGTTAGTTAAACCGAGAATTTCCTATGAGGAGTTGTTGCATATTTAAAAATGTTGTAACCTGATATGTTTTGCAATATGCTTATTACGTTATAATGTGATTGCGCTTGGAATATTGTGGTGTTACTTTGAATTGCAGGGTAAGGTTCTCACCTTTGCATGGTAGGGCTGACTCTTTATTTAACATGTTTCAGGAAAGCGTGATAGAGGAAAGACTCCACGTCAAGGCTAGCGATCGTCCCGCAACCTCTTGTCATACCAAGTCCATTGTTTCGGGCTTGGTACTCGTCGAGTTCGTAATGTCGGTTCAATGTCTCGGGAAATGCCCGTGTGGAATGGTCTCCCTTCCAACTTAGAATAATATTTGTCAGTATGTCTATGTTGAAACAATATTTGCACGAGCATGGACTCGCGTTATATTTTTAATAAAGTCATAAACAAATTTCTTTATTGTTATTTTATTAATAGCTCCGTATTTGAATATAAGTTTAAATTTCTAAATAAAGAGAATTAAATGGTGCTCCTGGTGGAAAATAATTGTTCAGGTGTCATCACGCCCTAAGTAAAGACTTAGGAAAAGTCGGGGCGTGACACAATAGGCCTGTCAACTCTATGATTCCTAACGTAAGTTAAATTTAAAGACGACTCTCTTATTCTATAAAATTTAGGCAGCACCTCCACTGTTTATATGCATATCCACAATTTACCAACAAGCCAACAATAGCAATAACCAAACACCATTCCAAGATATAATCAAATTAGGCCAATATACTTTATATATGCTAACATACGACCTCATTTCTCGTTATATTCATGAAAGACAACAACTTCAACAATCAAGGTGATTAATACAACTATTTATCATGTTCATTCAATCTTTTAGTTATGTTAAAATAGTTCATGGAAGCAATCTAATCTTCTGGCAACATTGCGAGTTCAAAAATGTGAAACTACACTTTTCCTCACTTTAATTATTTCAAGATATATATAGGTAACTACCTCAACACATATACATGTTTATAACTTATATTTCAAGCACTAGAATAGCCCTTAAAATGTCACAACCATGTCTAATAATTTCCATAAATTTTCGGCCATAACAACGTTTTAATTCCAAAACTCTTCTCTTAATTCCCTAGAATCTAATTTACCTTTCAATACTTCCATATAGTCAATCTACAACTTTTAAGTATCAAGATGTCCTTTGATTCTCAACATGCAATTAGTAACAAGATAGCAACACAACAATTGAAGCCAAGGTATACAAAATACATCTCAAAATCGATAATCTCCACTCCAACAACACATGCTTTGTCTTATTTCAAATTTCTCCTTAACACAAATTCAATTTACTTAATTATAACAACACACACTCCAATTATCCAATTGAAAGGGAGAATGTTTACCTAGAAAATGTCCAAAACAGTCCCCTAATTTTCAGCATTGTTCCATCGAATTGGACCCCAATTTTCCACCTTTTTCAATTCCAAATTGACATGCATGAATCTCACAAGGTTACCCCATCATTCCTTATGTTTTTCCTCCAAGGATTTGTCTCATAAAAATTTGAAATCCACAGCCTAAAATCGGCCAGCAGTGGGACATTTCCCCCCACTGTTTTGGTGCAATATTTGACTTTTAATTTGTAGAATGATTGTAATCTAGGAAGAGAAAATTGTTGTCTTCAATTGGCTAATAGGAAGAGGAGATATTTGGATATGGTGAAGAGAAAGAAAAGAAGAAATGGTGTTGAAGTGTGAAGACGAAGGGTTTTTCTTAGATTTTAAGTTGATTTTTAAAATTTGAATATTGTACTTTCTTTTATTGCAATTTAGTCCCATTCTTACCCTTAATTAATATTATGCCCCACTTCTTTCAAATCTTGAAAGTCTCATACCACCTCGTATCCTCTTTGTCGTAACCTATATAATACGGTACTAATCCATAACGAGAATATACAACTATTATTTTAAATTCCCCTTGTCACGCACGTTGTAACCGAAATTATTACGTATTAGCATGTAGAAATATACTTAAATTCCAAAATTCGAATCTTAATTCTTAATGACGTTCTTAATTATCGTCTTAAAACTTCGAAGTGTAACAATTCGAAGGTCTTCAACATGTTATGAAGCTCTGTGAGATTCGCTTTGGTTCCATTCATGTTGTAATTTATAATAAAGTTCTCAAATGAAACAGGAAGCGAATTCAAGATTAGGTTTGACAGAAACTGTAACGAGCAGCTTCGTTCCAATCGAAGCTAACCTTTCTATTAACCCAATCATCTTCAAAACATGTTGTGACACTTGGCCCCCTTCGCTCAGCTTACATTTGAAGAGGTCTCTCAACAACCATAGTCTGAGACTGTGAGTCATAGAGACTCTTCAGATGTTCCAGCATCTCGTTAGGGCCCATATTTTCATGTTGTCTTTGTAACTCTAGAGTCATAGAAGATAACATGACACATTGTGCCACAATAGTATCGTCAAGATATTTCTGATAGGTTATCTTGTCAAACAGGACATACGCTTCAGAATCTTCAGCAGAGACTGTAGGGAGTGTTGTATCCAATACATACTCAATTTTTTCTAATCGCAACACCAAACGCAAATTTCTTAACCAGTCAGGAAAATTGGCTCTATTCAGCTTGTTTATTTCAACCAACATTTTAAGTGACATATTCGACATTGTAACTGAAGAAAAAATAGACTTGAAATTAACATTCTAACATAATTTCTATTGAACACATTCGTTAACTAATTTACATGGTCTTTAGTTTAATTAGCTCTCACTATTTTAACATACTCTTTTACCCCATGAAAGAATACGGACTCATATCAAATACGATCATAATGGGCCAAGATCCAGATTTATGTTGTCTCCGCATTTTCTGAGGCTGATAACTTCAACAACATGATACAGTAGGTATCTAAACCAATTACAAATAATTTGCAACTCTCGGTTGATCGCAGGTTCTAAACAATACGATATGCGTCCCTCGGTTGTACGACATTGGGCGCCAAGACAGCCTAGCAAGTCAACCCCGTTATGCGACTGCAATTATGTATCTAAGTGGGTTTTGCCTTCATCGAGCAAACACTGGGTGTAAAACTCACGAAGGTTTATCACCTACTACAACATTTATATACATCTATGAAAGGGTCTGAGTTCTCATAGACTTAGAGCAAATGCTGGGGCATAAATACTCATCTCGCCGAAAAGGATTTTGCACCACAATCAATTATAACGGACGACACGTTTATTTTAAATGAGACTTGTATTAAATTTTGGGGAATATTTTAATTCAGAGTTATATTCAAGATCAACTATTACATGTTTCAGACATTACTCAAAACATTTAAACATGTATTTGGGCACCGCCTACCCAAGCATGATTGTGGACTCTAAACTAGTTTTGGGCGCCGCCTACCCAAGAATGATTTGCGGACTCTAAAATTTAGTAAAGCAAGTGACAATTATATAGCACGTAAACAGTATACCAACATACTGTGTAATAATAATCATAGATTAAATTTCGAAAACTGAGATTTTAATTTTATGCACATCAGGCGTCGCGACACTTCACCGTGGAGCTGTGGCGCTCCTCCAAGGAGTTGCGGCGCTGAATAGGCAGAAACTTTTGGTTTATATTTCTGTAAATTAGGGTTGTGGCGCTCCACTATGGGGCCGCGACGCCTCAGTTCCAGTAAGCTCCGAATTTTAAACAAAGGTTTTAATCACGACCCCTGATAATTACAGTGATCGGCGCCGCGACGCTCCGACAATGAGATAAATTATGTCTGGTATGTTTACGCTACAATTGAAATATGCAAACACAGAAGAAAACTTACAGTTTGCAAGCTTAAGTCTCTACTAACGGGAGCACGCACAATTGTCCTTACGACTGCAAGCCTTCGCTACCGTATACTCCTCTGTCATGAAAGCCAGAAAATCTTGGCGAGGTTTGAGAGTATTTTAATTCCTGAACTCTGAGTTCAGAAAGTAAGAATTCAAGTGTACATTATGTGTAGAATAAATAACTTAAATTATGAGGTTAAGTGCTGAATATATAGGGTAGGTTAGGATACAAATCATACTGGGATTAGACTTAAAAACCTGACCCAAAATCGAGTTGCAGTGGGCCAATCGGACTGGGCCCATCGTACGCATCTTGCGGCCGACCTCACGAGGCAATCACGCCTCTTTATTTTAAAGTTTCAGCACGTTTTAATTTTAATTAAATCCAAAATCTAATTTTGACTTAATTAATTTATTTCCATCAAATGGAATTTATCTCATAATTTATTATCGATTAAAATATCTCGATTCTAAATCGAATATTTTATACTCTCTCAATATACCATTTAGACCGAAAAGACAATTGACTTAGTGTGACCCTTTAGACCTTCACATATCGGCACTTAATCAAATTAAGGTTCACACGAAACTCCTAGACTGCGCCACATGACAAACTCAATATGTGAATAACGTTTACAAGACTTTAGTAAACACAACCTCTATGTGGGATGATAAATTCATTTCATTCGCGACACACTCGATCAAGCTTAGGATTTGCCAAGTGTCTATCCAAATGGCTTGATCATTTTATCTCATTTATATTAGTTGACAACTAGATCATATCTCAAATATGTCTCTTTCATTGGCCAATGACTTGGTTGACCTAATATCACTGAGAAGCTGAGTGTTCTCTCTCGAATATCAAATCGATGAATGAATCATATTCTTGGCTCAACTACCACCGTAGTCTGTATCGCAATGTACCCAATTCAAGTCATGTCTTATCCTATAAGGAATTTAAACTTAGGACATGATAAAAGTATATTACTCTACAAACCAGGTGCGTATTGACCTCAAGTCAAAGGACCTCTATCTCCCACATGCTGATAATACTGTAGACATGTATAATAAATAGTTTATCAGCAGGACATGCCAATACCCTCTAAGAGTATCCATGTGTCCATCACTACTAGCAACTATTACTAGTAGTAAGTGAGACATACTACATTCTCTAAGAATGTGATGCAAATCACATGTCGACTTATAATATATCATTGATATCCCTTTCTCAATGATCATCAGTCGAGACTACTTTAAGAACTACGCTCTATCATTAATATTTCACCTTATCAATGACAATGTTAACTCAAGGGATGCACATTAATGAATAATACAAACAATCAAATAATAATTCAGTAATTGCAAAATGCCATAAATATATTAATCTCATTAATAATACGAATGTGTTCAAGTACATATGTCCCTAAAATGATTGTCTCTAGGACATATATATTTTTAGTAATATATTTCATGCCTTCATTAATCAATAGAAGTGATAATATTTTTATAGGCTTGTGATTACATTGAAGGTATATTGGAATAAAAAATTACATTATATATGTGTCTTGATTTGCTCCTGGAGTAACAATCTCTTAAAGAGGCCCTAACCGACCATAATTTTATATGATTCACGCACGTTCAGATATGTTTCATTCCTAAAAAATGAGAACTTTTGATAAATATTATAAATATAGATTCATTTCATGAAGTGAATGTTATTTAGTAAAGCTTATAAATACGAGCATACACTTGGTTCTGAATATATCATGCCTCACCTCCAGAACAGGTAGAATCATTGAGAAAAAATATTCTAATAGTCATATTTCATTCCCCGGAGTGAATGGAGATATACCACAACCTACCTCCTAGAGAGATAAAATAATAAAGGAAATGCATATGATATAAAAGTCATTGTAACACATATCCGTCGTACGTAGAAACATCATGAATAGGTTTATTAAATATCATTATAAGGCAAAAATAAGCATAATAGAATGATTTCTATCATAACCAATACATTATGGTTAGTTGTTATGATTTCCTCGAAGGAAATAACCATTAATGTATCTCTTCTTGAAGGATGTGATTACTATGTGGTTACTGCTTTGATACAAAATATTCAGATGCTAATGACTAATCTCCATGAAGGAGACATTGAAATACTGAAGTTTAGAACTTAGTGTTTGCTTTTCGTTGTTTTGAATTTACAATTATCTTTAAATGTCCATTTGATTTTCGTTTTCTTTCATGACATCAGTAGTGTCTAATCAAATATGCTTTTATGATATCAACATTATCTAAGCAATATTTGATGATATAATGTTAATGATCAAGAGCTCCAGAAGAGCTAATTGTTTGTTTACAAGAATCATGACACAAGCAGTGTTTAAATAATGTCGCATTATAAAATTTAAATTTAAATCTCACAGAGATGTTATATATATAGCCTCATTCGTCCTAGATCGTAATAGTTACGATCGAAACACAAATTATGATAAACCTGGAGTTTACTAGCAATAAAAATGGTTATCATATTGAAACTACAAATGATTAGAAGATTGAATATCTTCAAGTGCTACGGGTAAGAATTACGTATGTGAAACTTTACCCGAGCATGATGAGATCACATGCTATAATAAAGCAAAAGTTTATTGATATAATATCTAATGCAGTAGTAAACCAGACGTTTACTAAAATAAATAGCACTCGTCGGGATAAACTTGAAGTTTATTAGTACACATAATTTTATCAATTGACATGACAATTTAGGTTGTCTTGATTTAAATCTGATGTGCTAAGTTTGTATTTGAAATATATTGAAGAACTAGAATATTCTTCAAGAATTAATTTGCTTTATTCTCATGATAAGTTGATTACACCAGCTAATGTTGAAATGAATTCCCTAAATTCTGAACAATATAAAAGGTGAATAAGGGCCCGTTCACCTGCAATGTGATGTCTTAAATAGATGCATCTATGAGTCGGTCACATGTGCGTTTATTGTCAACCTGTAGTTTGATATTTACGAGATTGTTTGCTCAAAATAATTGAGTTGAGAGCACAATTTTCAGATTATGTAATCAAGACAATTCATCTTAATAATACTGGTTGATATTCAAACTGGTTTAGCGTTGAATGCTCTCTAGTAGATAGCTAAACCATTGCTTATGATACTAAAGTTTCATGTGTTGGTATGAGATATGATATATTGCATACAACAACGTTTGTATGCTTCAGACCAATAAATTATGATGATTTCTCCCCTCATAATTGTTTCATGACCAGGAACTAAATGTTTTATCTAATAATTTTTATTGTGTGATATATGATTAATGAATCTACCACGATACACACATATGAATTACCCAAAGAAGGTGGATTTTTCTAATATAAATGGGGAGAGAATAAACAACTATGAAATATGTTGTTAATTATCATTAGTATGATACTCATTCAAACGATAATTCAAGTCAAATGTTAGAGGCAATGTGATCTTGAAGAGCCTACGATATAATACTTCATAAAATCTCATACGAGGTTCAGATACCTGAAAAATAATGAAGTGATAAGATCTTGGTAAGTTATGTCTAATTGCAAATCGATATAAAATGATATCTCATTTACGATGTCTTTGATACAAATAATGCACAATGTTGTATAATATTATGAGTATCTGAATTCTATGTCTCTGAAAGCATGTTGATGTAGAAATAATTATCAAGTAGATGCATCTTGGTAAGAGTGAATTTATTGACATGTAGTCTTGACATCAGAATATGTCATGTAAATTAAATACTAAATGAAAATTGTCTCCACCTATATGACTTATATGATAAAATTTATATGAATTTTTTTAAGGATTCAAAATGGATGAAGCATATACAAGTTATTGAAAAAATTGTTTGTAATCCATAAACGGATTAAATGAACTAAGGTTAATGTATTGAAATCACCTTAATAAATATTTATTGATGAGAGATACAAAGATTACTCTGTTTACCCTTATCCCTTTAGGATATTCAAAACCTTTCATAATGTTGTGCAAGTTGTTGACTTGAATATTATTAGAGCTTTTGAGGAATTTTCGAAAAGCAGTAGACTACCTGCTAAAAGAAGTTGAAATGAGAAAATTATATTGGTCCTGAAGTACCATATATTTGTTCAATTGATGCATTTATTTATCTTGTTATAACTATAAGCATGATATAATTTCTTCCTTACACAGAGATATTGAAATAAGATCAATTGCATATTGTCGATTTGATGTGACATTTTTTTCAAAATTAGGGAGAGATAATAATGAAATAAAAAGAGAAATTTTGTGGAATAATCCATCATTATCTCATCTTGATCCATGTGCTTCTATTTGTGAGCAAGAGGTACAAAATATTATTCACTTGCAGAAAATAGCAAATCAAATGTCAGATGCATTTACAAATTTAAAAAGGATTACCAAATCACATATCCCTGCAGAATGTCCCAATTCGGATTGATGTCCCTGTAGGACCATCTAATAGTGTCATAGCAAATGAGTCCAAAAGCACGCATGAAGTGTGATAGATCATTGAGTTCTAAGAATCGAAATCCTAGAAAAAGAAAAATAAATGGTCAAGATGACAGTAAGAAAGAATCTCATAAAAAATGCAAGATTTGATCAATCTTGATATTCTTGAGAAATCAAGGAGCCGCAAACTCAAACAAATGAAGAAATATCAATAAAATCAATTGATGTTAGGACTAATTTGAATCGCTTGGAAATAAATGTGGTTTGAAATGTGATAAAATACTCACAACCTTATATGCTCAATTGAAGAAAGGATTCATAAAATGAGATAAGACAAAACACATTTCACCAAAGTTGTTCTTCACATACGAGCTCCAAAAGAATGATGATATCAACGTGCAACAGATTCTTTCAAGTGATAATATTGTTGACACCCAATTTTGTCCCTCCCCTCCGTTTATTTTCGACAAAATTAAACTATTTTTAACACCACAAAAATATTTTCTATCATCATCTATTCTCAAATATCACTATTTATTGCTATTATTATTCACATTTTTTTACTATATGGATTTTTTTTTATCACAATCATAATTTTCTATGTTGTTTACAAAATGACATCGCATTCTTATATTAAGCATAAAATATTTTTAAAATATTATATTTTATCATATTGGTATTTGATTCACATTATTTATATTTTTAATCTTTTTAAACCCCCAATCCTTTTACTAAAATAAAACACCTCCTGAAAGCCCAATTCTCCCTTCCCCTTTCCCCCTTACCCGATCGGCCCACCTCCTAAAAGCCCAATTCTCTCCTCTTTTATTTCTTTCCCTTTTAACCCATATCACCTTCTATCCAAAAACCCCTAAACAAAACCAACGAGCCCATCACCTCCCACCTAAATCGCCGACACCCCCAATGCCCTACACCCCTGCCCCTACGCTGCACCCTACCCCACAGTCGTCGCCGCCAACACCCCTCTGACACCAACGACTCCTTATGCCCCATCACCTTAACCCACACCCCTATCCCCTAAAATCCGGATCAAAACGTCAACTTTTGCCCCTTTATTTTGAATTTCAAACTCGCGATTTGAGAGGGGGGTAAGGTTGAACGTTATGGGGGGGGGGGGGGGAATCTATCTATAAAAGATCCCCTTGTTCTTCATTTGAGGGGGTCCGATTTTTGAGTATTAATTTTTGTATATTCTCTTTGTTCTTCGTTTAAAGGGGGGAGTCAAAACAGTCCGAAACTTACTTTCTTAGCTCTTAATTTTTTTGGTTAAAGTTAGTCTTCTGGTTCTCAATTTAAATCCTAAAATCTCTCTTTGAATACTAGCTTTTAATCTCGAAAATTTGTCCTTGTTATTCATATTCTTGGGTCGAACAACATACAAAAATCTCCTTTTTGCTACTGTTTCGTTTTCCATTTTTTTGGATTTTTATTCTCGGGTCATTTCCGGGTCGGGTCAATTTCCGGGTCAGTCTCTGTTCTGCTTCCAGATTTGTTGGTCTGAAATTCCGAAAAAAAATAATAATCAGAAATCAACATTTTTAATAAATAACTTCCTAAGCGGATTCGACTATTCGAAACGACGCTTCGGTTCGCTGCCCGGAGAAGGTCAGTAAACTCAAACTCGTTCCTTTTTTTATCGCTGTATTTTTGTATGATTTGCTACTGATTTAGTGATATGTTATGTTTAGTGTTTAAGTAGCTAAGTTTCAGCATGTTTCAAAGGATCTAGATGTTGATTAATTAAGTATTCTATGATGTTTGCTTGTTAAATTAACATTTATACCCAAAGCTTGTTGTGTTGAGTTCGTGGATAGAGTTATATGATGCATATACCGTCTAAATATCTGTTTCAATGATGATCATGATATAAATAATTGGTATGGTTGTTTTACTTTGAGAGTCATGTTATATATAGTTCAATGCTGGATATGTTCTTGTACTTTGGTCTTTGACGTATCTGAAATCTTTTATTAAGTAATGACAGAGTTTTAGTAGTTTTACAAACTTGGATATATGTTTATCTGATCTATTCACATGTCCTCTATGATTTAGGAATACTATATGGTAAATCAATGTTGAATGTCAACTAGTATGGCCATAGCATATGTATGCATGGGTTTTAAATTGTTAAATGTGAAGTTATGTAGTCTGAATCTTTATGGATCAGATAGAGATCAGAAACGTTGAGGTGTGTTGTCTTGCCGAGCCCATAAATTTAGTTTCAGTGATTTTTAAATGTTGTTTAGTTGTGGTATGATAATAATATTTACTTTGGCATCTTCTTGACAACCTTCTTGACCCCATTATGTTTGTTTTTGGAAATGTCTATATGCCCAATATAGCATGAACATGACCCTATATTCTCAGCTTAGCCTAAGTGATCTGTACTTCTGCGATGTATTCCTTAAATGGTTGATATTCCTATGTCTATTCGGTAGCTTTGTCAAAGGCTACACCGAGATGGGTTGGTTGGTAGTCACACAAATCACTATAAATTAAACCAAGCACTTCATGAACATGTTGAAACATGCTGACCCTACATTCTGCCTCTTCGGTAGCTTTGTCCAAAGCTACAAGCTCTGCTTCCATAGTTGATCGCGTATTCACCGTTTGCTTTGATGATTTCCAAGATACCGACGCTCCACCACGTGTAAATACATAACCACTTGTGGACTTACTTTCCGAATGGTTGGAAATCCAATTAGCATCACAATATCCTTCTAAAACAGGAGGATATTTTGTATAATGCAACTCATAGTTTATTGTATGCTTTAGAAATCGGAGTGCCCTAGGTAGTGCAAACCAATGATCCTTTTCAGGATATGTGAGTATCGACTAAGTCGACTCACTCTATATGCTAAGTCCGGTCATGCACAATTCACATCAAGGTGACTAACGGAATCAAATGGAGTAACAACCGGTCTATCATCATAGTGTCCAAACTTTCTTAGGACCTTTTCAACATGATGGGATTGAGTTAGTATGTAACCATCATGATTCTTCTGAATTCTAATACCAAGAATGACATCCGCTATTCCCATATCTTTCATATCAAAAGCGGCATACAATATTTTCTTATTTTGGTTAATTACATCTTTACTTGTTCCCATAATTAGCATATTATCAACATATAAGCATATAATGACACATACATCTTTACATTGTTTAATGTAGACACATTTGCCACATTCATTTATTTGAAAATCATTTGATAAATAACGTATTATCAAACTTTTCATGACATTGCTTTGGAGCTTGTTTAAGTCCGTATAAAGATTTGACCAATTTATATACCTTCTTTTCTTGACCTTTAACAACAAATCATTCGGGTTGTTCCATGTAAATTTCTTCATCTAATTCATCATTCAAGAATGCGGTTTTCACATCCATTTGGTGTATTTCCCAATTGTGTATTGCCGCTATAGAAATTAACGTCCTTATAGATGTAATTCTAGTTACTGGTGAGTAATTGTCAAAGACATCTACACCTTTTTTTGTCGAAACCCTTTGGCTACTATACGAGCTTTGTATTTTTCTATAGTACCATCATGCCTTAATTTCCGTTTGAAAATCCATTTATGGCCTATTGATTTTTGTCTTGGAGGGAGATCAACTAATTTTAATGTATTGTTTTGCACAATGGATTCTACCACACTTTGGATAGCGTCCTTCCAATAAGGTGTTTCGGATGATTCCATAACAGCCTTATACGTTTGAGGTTCTCCTTCAACGGAAAAGGTCATAAGATCCGTTCCAAAATCTTTGGCAGTTTTCACACGTTTACTTCTCCTTGATTCAGAATTTTCTTTTTGAACAGATGAAGTAAGATTGCCATCATTTTGTGCGCTTTGGTTTGATATATCTTGAGGCAGTGTCCTCTTCTTAAGATTAAAAACACTTTTATCCTTGTATTTGTAAGGAAAAATATTCTAAAAAAATTCTGCTTCAGCAGATTTCATAAGTGTGTTTATGCTTTGGATAGCGTCCTTCCAATAAGGTGTTTCGGATGATTCCATAGCAGCCTTATACGTTTGAGGTTCTCCTTCAACGGAAAAGGTCATAAGATCCGGTCCAAAATCTTTGGCAGTTTTCACACGTTTACTTCTCCTTGATTCAGAATTTTCTTTTGAGCAGATGAAGTAAGATTGCCATCATTTCAGGCGCTTTGGTTTGATATATCTTGAGGCAGTGTCCTCTTCTTAAGATTAAGAACACTTTTATCCTTGTATTTGTAAGGAAAAATATTCTAAAAAAATTCTGCTTCAGCAGATTTCATAAGTGTGTTTATGCTTTGGATAGCGTCCTTCCAATAAGGTGTTTCGGATGATTCCATAGCAGCCTTATACGTTTGAGGTTCTCCTTCAACGGAAAAGGTCATAAGATCCGGTCCAAAATCTTTGGCAGTTTTCACACGTTTACTTCTCCTTGATTCAGAATTTTCTTTTTGAACAGATGAAGTAAGATTGCCATCATTTTGTGCGCTTTGGTTTGATATATCTTGAGGCAGTGTCCTCTTCTTAAGATTAAGAACACTTTTATCCTTGTATTTGTAAGGAAAAATATTCTAAAAAAATTCTGCTTCAGCAGATTTCATAAGTGTGTTTATGTGAATACCTTCAACATCGGAATTATACACCAAAAACTTATATGCTGCACTATTATTGGCAGGACCAATATATATGCAATCCACCATTTTTTGTCCAAGTTTTGTTCTCTTTGGTAAGGGAACTTGAACATTCGCTAGGCAACCCCACACTTTCATCCTTTTGAAAGTAGGCAATCTTCCTTTCCATAACTCATAAGGAGATTGATCACTTTTCTTATGAGGAATTCTATTTAATATCATATTTGCAATAAGTAAGTAATGACCGTACATTCTTATCTCCGTCTCTTAGCTTTCAATTTCAAGTACTACATACTTCCAATCACCAATTTATTTATTTCAAATGGACAAGTCACATAGACTTACTAAAATCAAGTCTGCTAGGGCCATAGGCTTAAGAGGTGCGCCCGAACTAACCAACATTGAATTTATCATATTCTTAAACGTTTTATTCTTGCGTTCGGCAACTTCATTTTGTTTTGGAGTATATGGGGCAGTGGTTTGATGAACTATACCATGAGTAGAATAAAATTCGTTAGTCATTAGATTGATATTCACCACCTCTATCAGACCTTAGAATTTTAATTCTTTTCTCAAGTTGGTTCTCCACTTTCGCTTTGTATGTTTTTTAAACATGTTCAAAGCCTCGTCTTTGGTATGTATTAAGTACACATAACAAAATTTACTGCAATCATCTATGAATGATGTATAATAATTCTTTCCTCCCCGAGATGAGGTTGTTTGGTAGTCACACAAATCACTATGAATTAAATCAAGCACTTCATTTGATTTCACTACAGATTTATGAGTATGACTTGCATATTTTGATTCTATGCAAATTCCACACTTAGTCATTTTGTTCATAGAACATTTTGGCAACATGCCTAACTTTACCATTCTTTGTAAAGAGCGATAATTAACATGGCCTAATCGTGAATGCCATAAGGAAGTGTAATCAACCATATACATAGAAGCAGTGCTAGTGCTAGTGCTTGCATTTTCATTAATAATGACAATTGCCTTAGTTAGGGCTGCACAAATTTCGATCCGGACCAAAAAATCGGACCGGACCGAACCGGACCGAGAAATTCGGTCCGGTCTTCGGTCCTTCAGTTTAAAAAATTCGGTTTTCGGTCCGGTCCGATCGAGTTCGGTCATTCGGACGAATTATTATTATTATTTTTATTTTTTATTTTTTTATAATATATATAATTCCTAATATATATAATATATATAATTTATAATTTTATAAATTCCTAATATATATAATTTCTAATTTTATAAATTTCTAATATATAATATTATATAATTAGAATTCCGGTTAGGGCTTTTTTTAAAATTGAATTTACAATCTTGAAATTGACATTCTCGGACGCGGTGACACGCAATTTTTACGTTGAAATCTATTGTAAATCGCGAGATATTTAGATTTGAAAATTGGAAAACGTAACAATTTGGGGAAAAGAGAAATTGAGGCAAGATGGGCGTTTTTGGAGAATCGGAGGAATCAAACCGTGAGCGCTTGGCCACCCCGTATCGAAAAATACGCGAAATCAAAAAAATTAGGTAAAACAGACGTCCGAGCGCAAAGTTATGGCCAGATAAAGTTTGATCAATTTACAACCTATATTTCATATGTCAATACGTCCGGCCAAGTGGGGACTGGGGTCAAATCACCGGTCCATTCGTCAAAACCCGACCGACCGAATGACAGAGCGACCGGACGGACCGAGAAATTCGGTCCGGCTTTCGTCCGATAATCCTCCGATCCTCGGTCCGGCCCGGTTGGTCCGGCCCTGGCCCGACTTTTCAGGCACCCCTAGCCTTAGTAGGTACAACATATAGTTGTACAACAGATAGTTTGAAGAGCCCATCACTGAGGTAACCCTTCCCTACATACATCCACCTTTGGTGAGTACAAATTTGTCAGATTCAAATACAATCTTAAAGCCCTTGTTATTGAGAACAGGACCATAAATTAAATTCTTACAAATTTCAGGCACGTGCAACACATTAGTGAGCACAAGATCAATCCCAGAAGTGAGTTTCAAGATCACCTTCCATTTTCCTTCAACTTTTACAGCAGCGGCATTTCCTACGAACAATGATTCTCCATCCTTGATTGCTTGGTAGGATGAAATGAAAACATGTCTTTTTCAGAACATACATGCATAGAGGCACCCGTATCCATCTACCAATCGGTTGAATTTGTAACCAGATTATCTTGAGCAGCAACAACACCAATAAATTGGTTTTTAGTTTCAACACGGTTGAATGGGTTTACATTACTTGAACCTCCAACACCACCACCTTGGCTTTTACGAAGGCGACAATCTTTTGCTCTATGCCCAGGCACACCTAACATACACCAACATGTGATTTCTTGAACCCATTGGTCTTTTGTGGGGCGAGTGCATTCCTCCCTGCAAAAGATGGCTTGGCACCAACAAACTTGCCCTTGCCTTTCTGAAACTTGGCCTTAGATGGATTTCCTTCAACCATGTTAGCATTAGGCTCCAAAGGAAACATCATCAACCTTTTCATTCTTCCGGTTATCCTTTTCAACTCGAGTTTTAAGAATCAATTGTTCAAAATTCATTTCCTCGGTTAGATGCTTAAGATAAACTTTAAAATCCTTCCAAGAAGGAAGTAATTTTTCAATAATGGCACCAACAAGGAAATTCGGGTTAAGGCCCATACCTTCAAACCTCTAACTCATGAACAATGACTTGGAGTTCCTCCACTTGATGCCATTATTGAAAAATTACCTCCTTGGCATCGCTCATCTTAAAGTTAAAAAACTTGTCGATGATTAACTTCTTTGAACCAGCAACCTCAGTCTTGTACTTGTTCTCCAGCCACAATATTGGCAGATACTCTTAGCCGTAGATCCATGGGTAGCTTGTCGGATGTGCAGCCAGACAATAGAGAGATGGTGTCTTGGAGTTCGATTGGCGAATTCGGGAGACAGTGGGGTTCATATTCGAGAAGTTGTGGAGTCCTCTATCGTAGAAGAGGTAAAGAGACATCAGTGTGAGGATCCTGTTCTGGCACGGTATAGAGATGTAGCTCTCCGAAAGGAGAAGACTTCTTTGAGGTGACCCCTGATGGTGTGCTAAGGTATGAGGGCAGATTATGTGTACCTGATGTTGTAGGGCTACAACATCAAGTTATGGGAGAGGCACACAATGCCCGTTATTCCATTCATCCAGGGTCGACGAAGATGTTTATATTGGTGGGATGACATGAAAAGAGACATAGCAGAGTTTGTTGCCCAGTGCCCGAATTGTCAGCAAGTTAAGGTCGAGCATCAGAAGCCCGGTGGGTTATTGTAGGAGATAGAGATCCTGACTTGAAAGTGGGAAGTGATCAACATGGATTTCATTACAGGCTTGCCTCGCACTCAGCGGAAGTGTGATTCCATATGGGTTATTGTGGATAGACTGACGAAATCAACCCATTTTCATCCGGTCAGGGCTACTTACTCAGCTGAGGATTGTGCTAGGCTATATATTAGAGAGATAGTGAGACTACACGGAGTTCCCACATCTATTATATCGGACCGAGGAGCTCAGTTTACTGCTAACTTTTGAAGGTCGTTCCAGAAGGGATTGGGGACACAGGTGAGTCTCAGCACAACATCCTCAGAAGGATGGGCAAGCAGATCATACTATTCAGACACTAGAGAATATGCTGAGAGCCTGTATTATTGACTTCAGAGGTAGCTGGGACCAGTCTTTTTCTCTTCTATATTTATTGTTTTTTTGACAGAAAGGCAAGTCTCGATCTATACGAAACGCACTGGTTTTTTTCTTTCTTTCGGTTTCATTGATAACAGAAAAGACCGACTCTAAAGGGACGATCATTTACCACTCACCAGTAGAATTACGTCTACAAGGACGTTAATTTCTATAGCGGCGATACACAATTTGGAAATACACCAAATGGATGTGAAAACCGCATTCTTGAATGGTGAATTAGATGAAGAAATTTACATGGAACAATACGAATGGTTTGTTGTTAAAAGTCAAGAAAAGAACGTATGTAAATTGGTCAAGTCTTTATACAGACTTAAACAAGCTCCAAAGCAATGACATGAAAAATTTGATAATACGTTATTATCAAATGGTTTTCAAATAAATGAATGTGGCAAATGTGTCTACATTAAACAATGTAAAGATGCATGTGTCATTATATGCTTATACTTTGATGATATGCTAATTATGGGAACAAGTAAGGATGTAATTAACCAAAATAAGAAAATATTGCATGCCGCTTTTGATATGAAAGATATGGGAATAGCGGATGTCATTCTTGGTATTAGAATTCAGAAGAATCATGATGGTTACATACTAACTCAATCCCATCATGTTGAAAAGGTCCTAAGAAAGTTTGGACACTATGATGATAGACTGATTGTTACTCCATTTGATTCCGTTAGTCACCTTGATGTGAATTGTGCATGACCGGACTTAGCATATAGAGTGAGTCGACTTAGTCGATACTCACATATCCTGAAAAGGATCATTGGTTTGCACTACCTAGGGCACTCCGATTTCTAAAGCATACAATAAACTATGAGTTGCATTATACAAAATATCCTCATGTTTTAGAAGGATATTGTGATGCTAATTGGATTTCCAACCATTCGGAAAGTAAGTCCACACATGGTTATGTATTTACACTTGGTGGAGCGTCGATATCTTGGAAATCATCAAAGTAAATGGTGAATACACGATCAACTATGGAAGCAGAGTTTGTAGCCTTGGACAAAGCTGTCGAAGAGGCAGAATGACTCAGAAACTTCTATTCCGTTATGGACAAAGCCTATGACAGCCATTTGCATACATTGTGATAGTGTGACTGCCCTGACGAGGGCAAATAATATACAATTGCAAATCGAGACATAAGACGACGTCATAATACAATACGAAGCTTGCTGAAGAATGTAATTATCTCCATAGTCGTAAATCAAAGGACAATATAGATTCTTTGACAAAAGGCCTTAACAGAGAGCAAGTCGTACTTACAAAAAGCCAAGACAATGAGTCGTTACTTGGCGGAAACCTAGCCTAGCAAAATTGGAGATCCCATGGTCTAGGTTCAATAGGACAACTAGTTGGGGAAGACTCAAGGAGCATAGAACACACATATACTCATTCCTATGGTGCACTAAGTGTGTTAATCCGTTGACGATTAAGGGATGAATATTATTCTTAATATTACTTAAAGCCATTATGGTGGGATAGTACGAACTATTTCCGTTTAGTATTTTACCTATATGAAGTGTCGTAATTTTTGGCGTAGCGCCGCGGCGCCGGAACAGTGAAAATTTTCCGTGCTCAGTGCAGCGCCAAAACTTCAGAGAGCTCTGTTCAGCGCAGTGGGGGAGAATTTCAGTCTTAGGACACTGCTAAAGCAGACCTCTATCGACATCAAGTTAGTGTCTGTTGTTCAATTTGAAGTATTTCTTATTGTTGATTTCAATTTCAATAGAGTTATTATTCTATTATTGTGTTTGTTTGTCGAAGATTCTAGATTGGTACTAACACTTAATAGCGAGCATTTGGTATATGAGATATTTATACACGGAAATATGAAAATTTGTATTAAAAAACATAGTTGTTTGTACCTTCTTATGTAGATATATTTACTTTTTGTAGACATGTTTCAAACTTTTGTAAGGTCAACAGAATCAGTTTGTTGATATTTGTGTTTGTGGTGCAGATTTTGGTATAGTGTTCTATTATTTCCAGGATACAGTGTCATAATTCTATTGCTCGTGGTTTTCTGGATGGTATTATCTTTATGGCATGCTCCTTGAGAAAAGCTATCACAGTTTGCTCGATCTTCAGAAAAAGCTACTATTCCGTTGTTGTGGCGTCAAATTCCATCAGATTGACCTGCAATAGCACGTATGGGTCCCACTATTTGAGGACAGAGTCCTCCATTTCATTTGAAAACAATAAACCAGGAAGTGAGCTGTATTCTCGACAGTTCTGTTCTAGTAGAGAGACAGAGAAGTTATCTTGGGGAGTGTCATCTAACATTGTTTTGCTGGGAAAGCTTGAAAGTTCATTGAGGAATCACAACTTGGAGGAGGCTTGGGAAACCTACAAGGATTTCAAACGTCTTTATGGTTTTCCTAAACCCTCTCTATTAGATAGGTTGCTCACTGAGTTGTCATACTCATCTGATTCTAGGTGGCTTAAAAAGGCATGCAATATGGTAGAATCTATTTTGAAAGGAAAAAGGGTGTTACTACGCACAGAGTTAATGACCAAGGTCTGTCTATCGTTAGCTAGAGCTCAAATGCCCGTTCGAGCATCATCAATTCTCAGATTAATGTTGGACAAAAGAATTCTCCCATCAATTGACATGCTCGGGATGATAATATTTCACATGGTGAAGAGTGATACTGGAATGATTCTGTCATCAAACATTTTGATTGAGATATATGGTAGCTCTCAACAATTAACCACAAAGAAATCCACTTGCACCGAGTTAAATAAACATGATACACTTCTTTTTAATCTTGTTCTTGATGCTTGTGCAAGATTTAGATCGTCCAGTAAAGGCCATCAGATTATCGAGTTAATGGCCCAAGTTGGAGTGGGAGCTGATGCTTATACTATTTCAATTATTTCTTTGATACATGAGATGAATGGTATGCGAGATGAATTAAAGAAATTTAAAAAGCATATAGATCAGGTTTCAGCTCGATTGGTCCCCAACTATCAACAGTTCTATGAAAGTCTCCTGAGTTTGCATTTCAAGTTTAATGATATCGATGCTGCTTCTGAACTTGTACAGGATATTTATAGATTTCAAGTATCGCATCATGAGCACGGAGATGAGGCACAACCACTTAAACCGTGCCTTGTTGCTATAGGCTCTGATAATCTGAGGATGGGATTGAAATTACGAATTTTTCCTCATTCATTATCAAGGGAGTCTGTTTTCAATGTGGGACATAATCAGGTGCTTGTTATATATAAGAATGGGAAACTTGTCCTTAGCAACAGAGCATTGGCCAGGCTTATTATACGGTACAAGAGGGGTGGGAGAATTAATGAGCTGTCAAAGCTTCTCTGTAGTATCCAGAAGAAGGGCTCAGTTGAATCCAGCAGAATGTGTGCTGATGTGGTTGATGCTTGCATTTGCATGGGATGGCTTGAAACAGCTCATGATATTTTGGATGATTTGGATTCTGAAGGAAGTCCACTGGACACTAGTTCATATATGTCTCTGTTGACTGCATATTGCAACACAAATAAGCTAAGGGAGGCAGATGCACTACTAAAGCAATTAAGAAAATCAGGTGTGATCATAAATGCATCTGATCCATTGTTAGCTCCTGTATCTATGTGTGAACTGGAAATTGAAAGCAAGAATAAGCTGAAAGAATTAGGTTCTATGGTGAAAGGGGAGCTGACTTACCATATTGTTGAAGAAATGAGGGTAGAAGAGAATGAGGCTTCTTTTATGATGCATGAGTTAAATTCTTCTATCTACTTCTTTATGAAGGCTCACATGGTTGAAGATGCCGTAAGGGCTTATCGGAAAATGCAGGTAATGAAGATACATCCTACAGTGTCAACTCTCATGAATCTTCTTAATGGGTATTCTTCTTTAGGAATGTATCGTGAAATTACAATCTTGTGGGGAGATATTAAAAGGAATATGGAAAGTCGTAAGAACTTGAATACCAGGGATTTATATGAGTTCTTGTTGCTGAATTTTCTTCGAGGCGGTTATTTTCATAGGGTGATGGAGGTTATTGGTTTGATGAAAGAGAATGGCATGTTTTTGGACAAGTGGATGTATCGACGTGAGTTCTTGAAGTATCACAAGGGTCTTTACCTAAGGATAAAAGTATCTGATGCTAAAAATGACGGGCAAATTCAGAGGATTGAGCATGTGAGGCACTTTAGGAAGTGGGTTGGCCTGGATTAGATTCTTTTAGGTATCAAAAAATATTCTTCTTGCACATTGGAGAAAGAGTTGAGAAAATATTGAGCCATCCTTTGCCAAATTTTGACAGGCTTCTCTCCACTTTTGTCTACCTGAGAAGTGTAGCATCTATGGTCTGGGGGGTCAGAGTTTCATTGTAAATTTATGTATTTCACTCAGACAAATGCTTCCAGGAAGGTCACGTTTCTCTTCACTTGTTGCTATGGCTATTGTATCTAATAGGTCAGTGCTGTTTCGAATCCTCCACTCAGTTTTTGCTTCGTCAAGAGTATTGAAGTTACGAAATTGTAAGTATGGCAAGAATCCTGTTATTGAAGGAATAATCACACAATTATTTCTACATCTTCTTTCCTTTATTTACATGCTTTCACTTAACCCTGCAGATAATTTAAAGGATCAGGAATGAGGAAACTATGTTTTGATTGGCACTTCAGGTGCAATTTTCTGCTCCTTGTCAGTCTTGAGTAGCTCTTTGAGTCAGAATTGATAATCCGACATCTGTGGAAATTTAAGATTATTCATGGCTCCGATCTCTACTCCAAGCCTGTAGCGAGCTGTCATGGAGCTGAAAAAGTTGCAGAGGAAATATCGGAACCACTAGGTATGTTTGACCAGAACCAACTGCCTCTATCTGTAGATTCTCGTCGCTATGTTCAGATATTTGTAGCTGATATTCAGTTCTCGTCGCTATCTCTTCTGACTTTTCGCCATCACTTTCAGTTTGCAGACAGAACGCTGAAAAAATAGAGCCTCCCACATTCGTCCCGTGTTGCGACCAAGTCAGTGTGAGTTTCAGCGCCAATTGATCTTGAAAGAGCTTATGTTAGTACTTCTGAACCATTTTGGCTCTCATCCTGATAGATAAATGTCCTCACCCACAAAATGCTCCAGTTTCTTGTGTGAGAAAACTGCCTATTTCCTGGAATAAAGATGCTTTATGAAACGCTGAAATTGAAAACATGGGCATTATTGCATGTACTAATATTGTTCAATGTGTCGTAGGAGAATTTCTCTTAGGAAGACTCTTTCTTTAGGCAAAGTTAATGTTAAGTTTTCTGGTTGATCAGCTGCTGCTGCTTGTATGTTGAAGTGAAAAGTTGAAATCGCTGCTGCTGCTTGTATGTTGATGTTGAAGTGAAAAAGTTGAAATCGCTGCTGCTGCTTGTATGTTGATGTTGAAGTGAAAAAGTTGAAATCGCTGCTGCTGCTTGTATGTTGATGTTGAAGTGAAAAGTTGAAATCGTTTGCTATAAGAAATAGGGCAAAAAATTGTAAGTTAAAAATAGGAATGACCTAGCGCCTAGGCGGCCGCGTAGGCCGACTTTTAGAACACTGGATCAGCTGGGTTAATAGATATATGCAAACCCCTGCTTTTTTGGTTGGATAAACGAGAAATTCCCGAGGGCTACTGACACAAGGTTTGAATTAATGCTTCATTCAAGTACCAAGCTTTTATCTGTGACAGGTTTCAAACCCAACGTGCCCCTACATGAAAACCCCGTATTACTGGCGCTAATAAGCAACAAAAATAGATAGACGGAGCGGTTGTTCAGCCAGAGCGAAAATTTCAGGCATACAGGTACTATTTGTAGTGGGTTCTCATGGGGAGGAATATCCAATGATCCTTCTGTACAGATTGCAAGCTGCATTTGGTCCAAGTTGGGGAGAAAAAGGACCTACAATCACATCACCTATTTTTGTTGGAAAGATTAAGAGAAGGGGTTAAATTATACCTGTCAACCGGTCCGGGTTGACCCGGAACCGGACCGGTTGACCCGGTAGTTTAACCGGTCCGGACCGGACCGGTAAGGGCATACCGGGTTGGGGGTTGGGTTGGCCCCCAACCCCAACCCGCACGGGTTATTAAAAAACCCGGTAAGGCCCGGTAACGGAAAACCGGTTCCATTACCGGTTAACCGGACCGGTAACAAAAAAAAAAAAAAAATTTGCCCAACGGTCATTTCGACCGTTGGGCTTGGGAGGGGGGGCTGGGGGGGGCAGGGGTATGGCCAACGGTCATTTCGACCGTTGGCACCATTTTTTTTTTTTTTGTTTACTTATTTATTTTAATTCCATTTTTACCCTTTAAAAAATCTATAAATTCTCTACATTTTCTTCATTTTTATCACACAACATTTCTCTCAATTTTCTTATTCTCATACTCTCTTAATCATCTTTATTATCAATTTTCAAGTTATTAATATTATTAGTTTTCAAATTCAAAGTAGCAAGACGCAAGACTTCGAGCTTCGAGTTTCTATTGAATTCTGAATCTCGAAGTTTGGTAAACTCGTTTCATTCTCTAATTATTTTATTAAATTGTCATATTTATTTGTTGATTATTTAAATATTTTATAATGTCTTTATTAAGGGGAATTGCGTCGGGACTGCGCCGTAAATCTAGTTCAAGGGGTAAAAAATCTGTAGGTTCTTCATCATCTAATCAAAATATAGATTATGATCAAATGCAAGAAGATTTTGGAATAGAAGATAATGAATGTGATAACGTTCAATTAGATAATATTGTTGAACTTGAAGAACAAGAACCTCCTACACCTACTAGTGTTTCTTCTGTCAATGTTGGTACTGCTAGTGGTAGTCGTAGTCGTAGACCTCCTTTACCAGAACCAGTAGCAAGAAAAAAAAGGAGTAAAATGTGGCTCTTTTATGATAAAGATGTGGATACTGATAGAGTTAAATGTAATATTTGTGGGAGAACTTATAAACATAAGACAGGGGGTGGTGACGGGGGGACGGGCACTATAGCTAAACATATAAAATTCGATCATACGGCACAATGGAATGCTGTCGCTAATTTAGAACCCGGTCAACAACAACTTAATCCATTAACTGGGGGGTTGGTTAAGTACGATCCAAAAAAAGATCGCATTGAATTAGCAAAAATGATTGTCGGAGGTTGTTTGCCTTTTTCTTTTGATTCTTCTTCATATTTAATTACATATATTCAAAGAGTATATAATATTTTTTTTAAAGGTGTTCCTCGTAGTACTACTAGAGCCGATATTTTTAGACTTCATAATGATTATGTTATTTTCTTGCAATATTTGTTTGCTAACCTTCCATGCCATGTTAGTTTTACTTCAGACATTGGACATGCATTGAACGGTTATGATTATTTAACAATTATTTGTCATTGGATTGATGAAAATTTTAGAATGGAAAAACGTATTATTGCTTTTGCGTATGACGAGGATCAAAGTCATACTGGAAAATATATAAGCGAAACTATTTGTTTTTATGCCCAAAAATATAATCTTTATAATAAAATACTTTGTGTATCATTCGATAATGCATCTAATAATACTGCTGTTGTAGATCTTTTAAAAGCGGAAGTACAACCACCACTTCCTGATATATTTCATGTTCGTTGTGCTTGTCATATTTATAATTTAATTGTTAAAAGTGGTCTTGATTTATTTTCACTCATTGGGTGGAAACACATTAGAAGTGTTAGTCTGCTTAAGGGATTGGATCAGATCAGAGAGAAGAAATCAAGGATGTGGAGACGTTAATTCTCCGGAAGATGAAGAAATAGGCAATATTTTGGAAGGCGGGAGCGGAGGCGGGACTGGAATTAATACTCCAGATTTAGAGGCTATGGAGCATAACCAATTCAATCAACCTATAGATTACGAAAAACTTGCAAAAAGGATGCATAATATGTAAATAAAATTATTATTACTTCATTATGTACTCTTATTAACGTTATGAAAGTTCAAAAGTTTACATCTTATCATTAATTTTAATTTTACTATCTATTTAGTTGTTAATCTGTTATTACTTATAAGTTATATGACTTATATCTACTAATCTAATAAATTAATAAAAGTATAATTACAAATTTACAATATAAAGTTATAAACTATAAAATAAAAAGTTAACTTTAAAGTTTCAATTTTAATATATACAACTAAATTATATATTATATTATTATATTACATATTTAAATTGAATTTAGTTTATATTATAGAAAATAAATACTAGAAATAAAAAAAAAAATAGAAAGGACGGACCGGTTGGACGACCCGAACCGCACGGCCAACTGGAATCCGAACGAACGGACCGTTGGCGGTAGTCGATGAACCGGACCGGCAAACGGTCCGGAACCGGTTAAACCCGGTAAGGGGCTACTGGTCCGGATCGGGTCAGCCCGTTAGCCACCTTTAGGTTAAATTGGAGGAACTTCATCCACAAAAGTAAACAATCCACACTGTATTTGCTTACATTGAGGAGTCGTTCAGTTCAAGTGACTGTAAATAAAAAGATAAAATGTGTTCTCTGAAAATACAGGAACCCCCGGTACGTAAGTAATGATACAAGGTTTGCTATGCAAGGTTCTCCACTTTAAAAGTAGTTTTTCGTTATTATAATAATTTGCATATAATGATACAAAAAAATCCTTAAATCAACTGGGAATGAACATATGGATATGCTAAACCAACTTCCTTACATGTCATAAGCTTAATGTGGACTACAATTTTCTTATGATTTTTTTCAAATAGTTAACCACTCTTTTAATCATAATGCTTGCATCCTCCGTATTAAGCATTATAGAGCAGCCTGCTTTAGAAGACAAACTCTTGTTTTTTCGTTATTGACAGTTTTGATACAATTCTGGCTCCAAAAAGACTAGTATTTATGGGGTCCAATGACGAGAATTTGACTAAGCCTGAATTAAAAAAAATTTAGAATAGAGTGTGCAAAGTGAGATATAGGGTCCAGCCGTGTGACCCATGCCCATGTACCGTGTGGGACCCTTCTCATTTCCTTTGGTAAGGTTTGTACCTTAATTAGTAGTGTAATATTATTATAATTGTAAAGTTAGTCTTCAAATAGAATAGGAATTTCTAGGTAGAATAGAAAGATGTTGTATTCATTAATAAAAATAATCAAGGGGACTATTTCTTTCACAGACGTAATAATCTATCTATTTAAGGAGGTGAGCCACTTATGTTCAAATATATATATTCTTATGCGCCCAACAGCAAGCAGAACAAGCTCTTTTTTCAGACTTTGAAAGATTTTTTTGAGAGTAAAAAAACAAGCAAAGCAGAGACTGATTCAACTCAACCTCGAATGATTTTCGTTTTGAAACAAAATCCTTCAGAAGATGCAGAGACAATTACGTTGACACATCATATGATAACAAAATTCAATGACCACATCAACACTTTCTGAACCTTCAAATATCTCATAAACTGACCATTCTGCACTACAACTCTAACCACAACTAAAAATACTACCCTATAACTCAAGTTAAAAAGTGTTAAGATTGTACAAACGCATCAATCTTTTGATAAAATGGTGCTTGGAGCCGCTGCTGCTTTAGGTTCACTATGTGCATAAATTTCTTCCTCCTCCACCTCTTCGGTGTCACTGTCATCCTCTCCTGAAGAAACAATGTATATTAGATAAGAATGCAATATATCAAAAGTCACTCAGTTGCTGCAGGATCAAAGCAAGACTTACCGTCAGGCACATCGGCATCAAAATCGCTAGGACCTCCTCCCATGTTGAGTTTCTGAGAGAATAATGAAAAGGGTAATGTTAAACATCAGCATATATATAGACGCAAATCAACACTGCTATTAATATTTCCAGAGGTGCTTACCGAAAAGTCAATGCCACCAAAATCCATATCCGGCTCCGCTGAAATATTAGTATCATGGTTAGCAGATATACCAAGAGGTTAGGATCAACAGTAAAGCATATTCCAAGTGACATTACACTTACGTTTACTGTCTTGTTCATCTTCATCAACCCATTTGTCCCAGTCAACTTTCAAAAACACTGGACGTAGACCTTCCTGCTTTATCAGTCTGCTCCACCACTTGTCTTCTGCCTTCTTCACAAGATACACGATACTTCTAGAAGTGCTACTGGTTTTGCTCTCCTGAATGATCATTTTACCATAAAATCAAATATTGATTCTCAAACAAAAAATTGCAGATGTAAAATGAACTGAGGGAGATTCACTTACATCAACATTAATTTTATCAAAGAGATCGAGGTCCACTTCATATTTATCAGCTCCTACAGTTGCAGAAAAGAAGAATTTCCCCTCTGGTTCCAGTTTCAGCTTCACATTCTTGGCATCCGGCAACTCCACCGTGATAAACAACTTGTCAGACCTCTGAGCCCACTTGACAGTAGGATGTCGGCTGAGATAGAGAAGCAGAAAACAAATTAATATCAACTAAATCATAAAACCACGACCACAGTCAAGATAAAACCAGGAAGAGACAAGTAGCAATGTGTCTCCAATGACAAGAAGTTGCAACATTCCAGACAGATACTTCAGAAAGGCATAGCCAGTCCAAGAAGTCACAAAATGTAGCTCAAAACAAGAAATTTTGAGGAGATAAGCGAACAAGTTATCATATGCATAACTATGTCCTTTGTCATTTTTATCGGCATCAAATTGAAGGATGTCTCGTAATAGCAGGTCCGGACTTGATATACTAACTACACGCAGAAGCAGAAATTTATTTTTTCTGAAGCAAGAACCATATCAAGCCCTTCATATGTATTTAGGAATGAATAAGGTCAAGGTTCAATAAGAACACAACTTCACGTATGGGCAAAGCTATGAGATGAAGATACTCCTCCACTGAAATTCATGACTGATGTGAGAAGTAATGGGTGCACAAGCACCACGATAGATTACAGTGGATGGCAAACTGAGACACCTCACAGAGAAACTGCAACTTATATATTGAAAACACTTTATCAAGTAAACAATATTCTCCACTTACACCGCCTAGCATGTCAAACCACTGATGTTGCCACTCTCAAAAAGTAAAAAAATGAGATTATACAAGTTACACACTCAGACCGCAAAGCAGAAGTCAAGAATCCGAGACTCGCTCCGAATTAAATATCATCAACCTTTTGGCATTTCCCTTGTGTGAAGGTCTAAACAAAGTTCAACCGAATATTCCCCCTTAAAAGAGAAGGGAAATGGCTAAACTAACAAATAGCCAAATCTAGAGTGAATAGGTTTTGGACAGATTTATGGATAGGGGAGGAAAGCTTGAAGTCTAAATACACTAATCTGTTCAATTTCTCTATAAACAAGGCTGGAACTAGTGCGGATTTTTAATCAGATTCAGGATGACATATAGAACTTAGGAGAAACTTGAATGAGTGGGAGATTGAAGATTACTGTCTGCTACTTCAACAGTTAAATTCAGTCTCTATTGATCACAGAAAGGTTGATGCAGTAAACTGGGTAAGTGGTGAAGGGAAGAAGTTTTCAGTAAAAAGTTGCTATGATTTGTTAATAAAGAAGTCAAGCGTTGGAGTTGCTAACTGGCCCTGGAGCGTTGGAGTTGCTAATTGGCCCTGGAGGATAATTTGGAAGACAAGCTCCAGTAAAGGTACCATGCTTTGGTTGGATAGCAACTTGGGAGGCATGTTTGACTCGAGATAATTTGCAGAAAAAAGGTTTTAACTTATGTAATAGATGCTGTCTATGTGAAGGAACCCAGGAAACAGTGGATCATCTCTTCCTGCACTGCAAAGTATCTTGACAGTGTTGGGAACTATTTTTACGCATGTGTGGCATATCCTTGGTGATGCCACAAACTGTGAGGAGCTTGTTGGTAGAGTAGCAATCCCTTAAGGGTACCAGAAAGCTGAAGCAAATATGGAGGACCATCCCATTGTCCATCATTTAGACCGTATGGCTGGAAAGGAACAAGGCTTGTTTTGAAGGGCATAGAAATCAAATTTCTAAATTAAGAATAAGTGTATTCACAGCCTATATTATTGGTGTAAGCACAATTCTTCAGTGAATGTGCAAATCAGTTTTTGAATTTTCTAGATTTGTTAGGAGGGCCTTAAAGTCTTGCTTTTTGTCCTGGTATGTCTTTAGTAACGTTCGATACCTCTAATAAAAGAACAGCTTCTCATCACATTTTACTAAACACATCATCTACTTAATTGCAGTTTCAGCGCTTCTATTCATATACGTAACTACTATATAAATCAGTTTAAACTTTAAACACTTAAAAATACTTTTCAGCTTATCAACTATTTACAATCAGCTAATCCAAAGAGGCTCTATATCTTATTTTGCTTGGGCTACAGGTTTTATGCTTTGATTTCTTTTGTAATTCAAAAGGATACCCATATTTTCTCATTAAGAAGTTGAAAATAACACCACAGAAGACAAAACTTGATGATTTTTTCCATATGTCGTCCAACCATTGGTGAACAGAATTAATCACTACCTATGCTGGTGAAACAATGCAAGTACTGTGTGAGATAGTCAAAGATATTTGTGAAGGTAAAATTTAAAGTTAAATTGATGTCAAATAAGAAAATATATTTTACAGACTAAAAAGACAGGGACAGAGAGTAGTAAATACCAAGTTCAACGGAAGAGCAGACTAAATAAATAAATAAATGAAATATAGTAATAAAAAAAATGTCAGAAAAAATCAAATACAAATTCCTCTTCGTAATAGTTCATATTCCTGAACTCCTTCCACACAAGGCTAAATCCTAATTGAGGTTCAAAACCCTAAACCCTAGGGTTAAATTCAAGCATTTCGAGTAAAAAGGTTTAAAACAACGCAACTCTTCTAGTATGACTAACGCAAGGGATGTACAAAAAAAATGAGATTATGCGAAAAATTACACTGTATATACAAAATTAAATTAACTTTTTAATAAAAATCCCTACTCCGTCACCATGACATGAAGGAAAATAAAGATTGAAGAAGATACCTCATGGTTATAGTTATTCGCTTGGGAATGCAGAAGGGGAAAATTGAGAGAGATATTTGCGTGTGCGTTAGAATAACTAATGATAGTTTGTTTTGGTAATGCTTTTTATATATAAAAGGTAGGAGCGCTACTCGAATAGTCTAGATACTTCTCGGTGCTTGAGTATCTAGATACGTTAGTTTCAACTTTCAAATGGTCAAATGTAGTAAAAAAAAAAAAAGGTGCACTAAAATCCCGTAATGCGCGGAATCCGAAAAAAAATCGGACCATAAGGATTACATTTGTATTCCGTAGTTTAAATTGGTGCAGGTGTAAGTTGGTCCACTTGTACACTTCTTGTCAACTTCAAATACTGAATTTTATTCGTATATTCAATAATTTGACTCTCGAACTAGTATCAATCCATCACCAAGACTCGTGGACTTCTTCGGACATTTACTATGTGGTATTCATAGGGGTCGAACCATAGTGATAGATGTTGGTTCGACATAACTGAGTAACTTTAACTTAAATTTTGCATTGTTAAAAATTCATTTAGTAATATGTACACATAATTTATCAGAAAACTAATAAGCAAAAATAATTGTAATTGACATTATACTGAGTATGTTGTTGTTGTTTGTAATTGTAATCTAAAATTCATAAACTAAAAATTCTAGTTCTACTTCTAAGTACTCATATGAGTGTTTATGACCACCAAAGTTCACACGTTTCTCCTGTGTGTATGTAAAGGCAGACCCACATGGAAGCGTGGCGGTGCACGTACACCTGTTAACTTCGAAAAAAATATGTATATATGTCTACCTGAAGAAGGGTCATATATTATGTTAGGCACTTTGAAATTTATAAGCAGATTTGGTGCACTGGTCAAACGCGCTTTGTAGTCCCTCTACGCAAACTGGATGGACTTGTGTTCAAATCCTCGTCGTTGCATTCTTTTTGCATATAAAACACGTAGTAGCGTCGTAGTGAGTTTTTAACGGGAAACTCAATATGTAAAGTGAGGCTCATGAGTCATGACCATCAAACCATACAATGAGTTGTGTTAATTTTTCTCATTCAACTTATATTTATACAAATACACGGATTTTATGTGTGCTCAACAATATTTTTTGACGAAGTTGTGTCGGTGTCGCGTGACATCACTTTTTTGGTGGTACCTTCAAATTTTGAATCCGTATTTGTATGACTTCATATTATGAACGAAGGAAATAAATTAGGCGTGATTTATAAGTGGTTTTAAAAATAAGTGATTTGAATTTTTGATCCGTTTTATTCTATGGGTCTTGAAATTTAACAAGTTTTTTTCCCATTTCAACAATTCAAAGTGCTTCAAAGCAACATTGATGTAGTATGGCCTACGTCGATTCATTACTCTCCAAATGCAACTCTTTCTCACAACTAAAACAACTCCAAGCACATCTCATAACCACCGGCAATTTTCAATTCTACAGTTGCCGCGCCAAATTCTTAGATTTCTGCGCCGTCTCTTCCGCCGCCGGAAACCTCCCTTACGCCGCCCATACCTTCTGCCACATCACTTCCCCTTACAAAAACGAATGGAACGCCATAATTCGCGGCCTTGCCCAAAGCCACAACCCCATTGATGCTCTCACTTTTTACATCTCCATGTCTCGTTCGCCTTGTAAGCCCGATGCCCTCACTTGCTCTTTCACCCTTAAAGCATGTGCCCGTGCATTGGCCTGTATTGAAATCCCACAGCTTCATTCCCATGTGATTCGATTTGGGTTTGCTTTAGATGTCTTGTTGCGGACAACTTTGCTTGATGCATACTCGAAATGTGGTGATTTGGGTTGTGCGCGCAAGGTGTTTGATGAAATGGGTGTGAGAGATATTGCGAGCTGGAACGCGTTAATTGCTGGGTTAGCTCAAGGGAATCGACCCATGGAAGCTTTGAAGCTTTTTGAGAAAATGAGAGAGGAAAATGTCAATATGGAACCGAATGAGGTTACTGTGCTTGGTGCTCTCTCTGCTTGTTCGCAGTTGGGGACGAATAAAGAAGGCAAACGTGTTCATGAGTATATCAAAAGTAAGAATCTTGATTGCAAGGTGATTGTTTGTAATGCAGTTATTGATATGTATGCGAAATGTGGTCTTGTTGGAAGAGCTTATGAAGTTTTCAATGAGATGAAATGCTTGAGGACTCGTGTCACGTGGAATACCATGATTATGGCACTCTCCATGTATGGAGATGGAGAGCAAGCACTTGAGCTTTTTGAGAAAATGGGTCAAGCTGGGATTGAGCCAGATGGTGTGAGTTACTTGACTGCAATCTGTGCTTGTAACCATGCAGGAATGGTGGAGGAAGGAATGAAATTGTTTGATGCCATGGATAGATGTGGAGTGAATAAGAATGTAAAGCATTATGGTAGTATGGTGGACTTGTTGGGAAGAGCTGGGCGGTTAGATGAAGCTTATAAAATTGTACAGTCAATGCCTTCGGTTCATGATGTGGTTGTATGGCAAACTCTGTTAGGGGCTTCCAAGACTTACGGAAATGTTGAAATGGCAGAGATAGCGTCCAAGAAGCTCGTTGAAATGGGGTCAAATCATTGTGGGGATTTTGTGTTGCTATCCAATCTTTATGCAGCACAAGGGAGGTGGCATGACGTGAGAAGAGTAAGGGAGGCCATGAAAGGTCAAGATGTAAAGAAGGTACCGGGTTTTAGCTATATCGAGGTTGGTGGAACGATATACAAGTTTATGAATGGTGATAAGAACCATCCAAAGTGGAAGGAGATTTATTGGAAGCTTGATGAGGTCTCGTTGAAGATTAGGGAATACGGGTATGTAGCAGAAACTAATTATGTGTTCCATGATATTGGACTGGAGGAGAAGGAGAATGCACTGTGTTACCATAGTGAGAAGCTGGCAGTGGCTTTTGGTTTGATTAGCACATCTGATGGAACTTGTATAAGTGTGAATAAGAATCTTAGAATATGTGGGGATTGCCATGTTGTGATTAAGCTCATATCGAAGATATATGAGCGGGAGATTATTGTGAGGGATAGGACGCGTTTCCACAGATTCAAAGATGGGGCTTGTTCTTGTAAAGAATATTGGTGAGGTTGATCCAAATGTTTGTGTAATTTGATGTGGAACAGAAAACCATATACATATGACTAAAAGGGCAAACCTTGTGCACGAAGTGCTCCCTGAGTTTGAAAGATAGGGGAGAATGGGCGTATGCTGTATGCAACATTACTTGGCATTTCTGCAAAGAGACTGTAGAAGTCGCGACCCAAAGGTCACTACAGGAGCAACTCTACAATTACACCAAAGCTCGCTCTTAAAAGAGATATGATGCATTTTAAAAAATCTGAATAAAGGAGCTTCTTCCTCTTTTCGTGGTGAGGAATCTGTTTTGTATAATGTCATGAAAAGAGGAGCTTTAGAGAAAATTAACTTTGACATTTATTTTGTTGTTGATTCAATGTACTTTTGGCTCTACATTTACGCACTAGTCAATAAGCAAGTTGAACCATCCCGTTCTCTTTTACATTAAGCAAATGGGATGTTGTGGCAAAGCAGCAATATTTTGAACCTCTGATTGGTGCTAAGGCACGCCCTGGGCCACGAGTAGTCAAACAAATGAGAGAGTTTGTCACAGAGGCTTCTAATAAATAGCACAAGGGTGATTGAAATAACTCCAATGACCATGAAATTTTACACTACATAGTGTTAACAATTTTAATTACATGATCTTGATTTCTTACGACTCACAACTCTTGAATGGTAATACAAAATCAACCTGCTAAAGTATAAGCAAGTTGCAATAGTTGAAAAGGTAATACTGCACAAAGTAAGAGCTCAGAAACAATAGGCTTACAATCATCAACAGGTCAGACAAAAATATCGAATAAACAGGGTCAACTGAAAAGAAAAGAATGAACATTTCTAACTTCTGCAGCACACTTTCAAATCTTAATGAATGTAGACCTTCCAATGCAGCTGCTAGAGTGAACAACCTCAACTGGTAGCTAACCCTACAAATCCTCTAATCTTTCATCAGTCGTGCCTCGAAACCACCCTCAGGCCTTTTTACAAGTCTGTATGGCATGTATGTTCCAAGAAGTTTGTCCCATATTGGAAAGAATGGCTGAGAATAATTGAACTTTGTGCCTTGGAGCTGATGATGAATGTCATGGTAAGCAGTGTTATTTTGGAAAAACAAATGGAAGATATTACCAGGCAGCCAAAGTCCACAATGATCATCAACCGTTTTGACCACAGCAAAACAGAAAAACATAACAGCAGTACGTGCAGTCATTCCGGCAACAAGAAACGAAAGAGCACCACCAAAGGTATCCAAGAGGAGACCTTCAAGTGGGTGGTTATAAAGGGCACCAATCGCATAAGGCACAACCAACCGATGATGCTGGGAGTGAACATGGAGGTATAAAAACTTGTTTTGATGCATGTAGCGATGCACAAAGTACTGCCACGTGTCCATGACCAGCATCGCGATAATGATCTGCACAATCTGAACAGGAATTGAGGGCTGGACTACATTTTCTGATGCAGTTACCTTACAAGTTAACTGCAATAGAAAACCAGAAACTTGAGTCAGTTATTGTCCAGAAATTGTAAAAGCTAATAAATATCATAAAGAAACAGGCATATGTAGCTGGTACAGGAAACTGATACTTCCATTTCCATTGAATAGCTTTTAAGTGCCAAAATATTTACTCGAAGTGAAATTGAACTTCAGATAACCTATTACACAACCTCATAATTTTCTTTCAATCAGCACTATAAGAACCCATGCAATGTTGTTTCGTTCTAACTAGCAGCTTCTCCCTTCTAACTTAATGGAGTATGGGACTAGCCTCAAAGAGTAAATAGCTTAGTACAAGTAAACAACACTAAACACCCTCGAAAAGAAAACACTAGATAGCCCTGTTTCTTAAGACGAGAGGATCATTGTCAACAACAAAAGAAATCTAACTCAGCAGTACATTTTTACTGCTAGAGGGATATGATTATAAAAATTGCAGACCAATCACAGCTCTAACAATCAAGTAGAAGTGTGGTACAACTATCACAGAGTAACTAAAGTTCGACTGATAAGAAGTTGTGACAACAAAGATGTGATTTGAATCACAAGAACTTTTTTCCTTAAATTTTTGGGAATGGTTGAATCACAAGAGATATTACAGCTGCCGAAAATATGGTAATCCCCCACCCCCCCAATCCGCCCCCTCCAGTGTTTTTAAAAGAAAAGCACAAGGTTAGCAAATTTATGCAACTGAAAGTGCTCCTAGATTGTCTGATTCCTGGTCATTCCACAATAATTCCAAAAGCTATGTTGCTCGGACTCTTTAAAAATGCCACCGGGTGCATGTCGAATCTTCCAGAAATAGTGCACTTTTGGAGGAGCCAACACGGGTGTGGCATCGTCTTGGAGAGTCCAAGAAACATATCCCAAAATGAGCATTGGCTGGCCTTCTGTTTCCTACTTTTACTCCAACCAAGTCAATCTATGATCATAATGGGCCAAAGAAGAACTAAGGCATGATTCAACAAAAAAAAGTTAGAGAAGCAGACACATGAACTAATTTTTCTAACAATGCTACTCTGGAATAAAAAAGAAGCATATATTTCTGCATCACATCCGATGCAGAAAACTTTACAGTCCCACCAGCCATCAAGGTAGTAACAAAGTTTTGAGGGTTTAAATGAGCAGCCACAATATATAACAAAGAGAGTGAGACTCTATGTTTCTGAACTCATTAACTCTGCCAGCTGGTCTTCATTTGCTTATGCTCATGCTATTTTCTTAACATTATGCCTCGATAAGAAGAAAATTTCAAGCATTGCAGAAAGATCAGACTTAACTAGCATTTGTTGCTTGCTCACTGTTCTGATTGATCCAACTGCAGTGGTACTAGAGCGTCTATACAAGTTTCTACACTAAGGACTGGCATATTGTTGGAGAAACCAGACAGGCACTTTTGACGCAAGTTGATGGATTTAGGCAAACAAGTCTATTGAAGACACAATGTTGGTTTTGATGTTCTGATGTTATATCAATTTAAGTTTTACAAATTGCTCATTTGGCTCAGAAATTCATAACACGTTTGGTCGTAGACAAGTGATAGGAATTGTCACAGGACCAAAATATGTGTTAGCTGATGAATTCGAAACAAGGGTGAGAACTGTGGTTGTTTGGACTGTATCTACTCTAAACATTGTAGCACTGAAGATCAACGATAAAAGACGAGGATATGGTGAATAAAGTAATGCATGACCTGAGGTCAATCTAAACATGGTAAAAGATGTGATAATCACAAACAAGCCAATAGCCTCAATAACTTGGGAGGTAACCTCCAAGTCTCAAAGTCACCAGGTGGAATTTGAATTCGAATTCTTACCACCTAATAAATAAACAAAAAATAATGAAAAATGAAAAAAGAAGAGAGGAGAATGCAACTTTAGCAAATTCGTTATATCAGATCATGAGACAAGAACTCATTTCGCTGACAGTCGATCAGTAAAATAAGCATTTGCAGAAATCTCTAAAGTCCAACATGTAAGTGTATGAACTACAAGAACTATTTTGTTTAGTTAGTTCCTGTTAGATCGTTAACCATTTGTTACACAATTGCCCGTCGATCTATCCATAATAATTGCTCATAGAGACGTCAAGTCATGTAGATTACATCCTTGGAACTATCTATATGTCAAAGCAAATACAACTGTACCAGAAAAAGCTTCAAATGTTGCATTAACAGCCCAACACCCTATATTGGAGGACACAGATCATTCCACAGTCTCAACTCACAACAATTTAGGTCAATACTTCATCTTTGTTGATAGGTCATAGGTGAAGACTTTTGATGGCTATAAACTTCACTAAAAGACAAAAGATGACCATATTTCCGACCCTTCTTTCTCTTGAGCCGAGGGTCTTTCGGAAACATCCATATCTTAGAGGTAAAGTCTGCGTACACTCTACCCTCCACTGGGTATGTTGTTGTTGTATATAAATAAGGCCAAATACTTCGACGGCCCCTTAAACTTATCCAGATTTTCATTTAGACACCTAAGTTAAACCTATGACCAGTTAAACACCTAATTTATGCTAAAAGTGTACCGATGTATTTGCTGCAAACTTGAATTCAATAAGAGAATTCTCTTTGTGTTGATAGGACATCATATTATCCAACGACAGAAATTTAGTGGAAAGACTCAAAAGTTGTTTGTGGGGTTTGCTTTAAGTCTTTCTTTTAACTCTCTTTCAAATGGTCGGCAACTGAATTGAGAATTTTTTCGAATAAAAAATAATAATTCTCAATTCACTTGCCAACCATGTGAGAGAGTTAAAGAAAAAGACTTAAAAGCAAACCCCCCTACAATTGAGAATTTTGAATGTGGAAACATTAAAAAAGAATTGAATATTTCATTTAATTTCTATCAACTTTCCCCTTACAATACGTTGAATGACAAGTTGTTCTATCAACACAAAGAACCCGCAAGTAATTTCCTAGAAGGAATCACAAATCATGAACTATACTGCATTCATTTATACACCGCTTCAAGAAGCTCTTGTTTAATTTATGAAGTTTCAATTTGTAAATGGCCTAAAATTTCTAAACTTCGTTATTTTATTTCAAAAATTAAATTTTAGGAATTTAGCAAAATCTTACTTCATCACATCGACGGCCCCTTAAACTTATCCAGATTTTAGACACCTAAGTTAAACCTGACCAGTTAAACACCTACTTTATGTTAAAATTGTACCAATGTATTTGCTTCAACTTAACTTGAATTCAATAAGAGGATTCTCTTTGTGTTGATAGGACATCATATCATCCATAGTTTATAGAAATTTAGTGGAAAGACTCAAAAAGTTGTTTATGGGTTTGCTTTAAATCTTTATCTTTAACTCTTTTCACATGGTTGGCAAGTGAATTGAGAATTTTTTAAATAAGAAAAAAGAAAAATTCTCAATTCACTTGCCAACCACGTGAAAGAGAGTTAAAGAAAAGACTTAAAGCAAACCCATTACAATAGTGAATTGAGAATTTTGAATGTGGAAGCATTCAAAAAGAAAAAGAATTGAATGTTTCCATTTAATTTCTATCAACTTTCCCCTACAATACGTTGAATGACAAGTTTTCCTATGAACACAAAGAACCCACAAGTAATTCCTAGAAGGAATCACAAATCATGAACTGTACTGCATTTATACTACCGCTTCAAGAAGCTCTTGTTTACTTTGTGGATGTTTCAATTTGTAATGGCCTAAAATTTCTAAACTTCGTTATTTTATTTCCAAATTTTAATTTTAGGAATTTGGCAAAATCTTACTTCATCACTCTACAAGAAAATAAACTCAAGGTTTATGTATGAATTACTATATTAAAAGGGATAATTTTGGAGACCTCTTCTCAGTTTTGACTTCGTAACACTAACCTAAGTTTTGACTTCATAACACTAACCTTGTTTGTGATTTACGATATTAAGCTTACATATCACAATTATTGTAAAGGAGGAAAGCGTAATATCATAAACTACAAGAAATGTTAGTGTTTCAAAGCCAAAAATGAGGGGAGGTCTTTGAAATTGTATAGCCAAGCGCAAAAAGATAAATAAATAAATACATAAATAAATAAATAAATAAATAATGTGGTCTAGAGTCACGAAAAATGTAGCATTAATAGGTGACTCGACCCAAAGTTAAGTTTCCAAGAAGAAACCATAGCCTGTGGGTATATATATGTAGCTGCTTCAGTGAGCTCTCATTCATTAAAAACATTGACTACAAATCCTGTCATTCTTCCATATATTCTCATCAAAACTCTCATCCATGAATACTCTATTTGTTCAAGAAGAATCATCTACATCTTTCCACTTCTCTATTTCTGAGTTCCAGAAGTGAAGACACCCGAAAAAACTTCACCAGTCATCTTCACTCCTAATTGCGTCAAGTCGGAATTAATGCCTTCATAATTTTAGTATAAACTTCGCTAGGTCTTAGGATGAAGGAAATGAAGCAGTGGCCAAAGAAATGAGTTTGAAGAAATAGAGCAGAACTGTCCGGAATTTTTTTCCGGCAAGTTTTATGTTTTCCGGCAACAACATTTGTTATAGGTAAACAAAAAACCATTTCACGCACTCAATACGGAGTGGTAGGCACATCATCTGCCAAGTAAGTGTCTCGTGTTTAACAGGTACAATTTGAGAATAGATCAAGTGTTCAATAGGTTATAGGTTTAGTTAAAGTGTCTAAATGAAAAATCCAAGCAAGTTTAAAGGGCCATTATGTATTTGGCCTATAAATAAAAAGGTGATTGCTGACCACACATACTGATCGACCTCTTCTGAAATGTTCTCATTCAAGGCTTACCAAATTCAAGAAATACTAGAACAAGTCGTTAGCATGGGGAATTAAAAAGTTAAAAACAGATAAAAGGAAAAAGATATATTTCAAAGACATGCCTCATTTCGTTTTGGTGCACCCATGATTTCCTGTTTGTATAAACGATTAGGTGTCTTTCATAGAAAACATCTCTTTTTGTAGTTTTTGACTTTTTTCTACCTTTTTGGTATACCTCTTGTATACCGGCTTTGCCCATGTTTTAATGAAGTATATTTACCTTAACAAAAAAGGTGCAATTTAAAAATCTTCAAAGGGGTAAAAAAGAAATGTAATGAGTTTTATTTTCTAAAATGATAATGGTGGTGCCCGAAAAACTTGCACCACTTGACTATTTCCCCAGGTACCTGCTGCTTCTTACCAGCAAAGGCACCGCGTAATTCTACCCAACAAAGCTTAGGCAAAGGCACCGCGTAATTCTCTCCCAATTTTATCACCCACTTCATTGACCGCTAAGCCAGACACTCGGGGTCAAAGAGAAATTTAATCGGTTGACGAACCCATTGTGGAGAAGCTAGAGTTTGTTCTTCCTTTGACTCATCTATGGATCTATGTTGCTTAACATATAACCCAGAGCAGAAACTGCTTAGGAAACACTAGCACTCACACTGAAAGATGTCTGTAGGAGAAAGTGATGTCCATTATCCAGCACAATTTCTGACAGGAGCTAACAGGAATTTCACCATAAAAAGAAAATCACTTTTTTGGAGCAAACAAACTCCCAAAACATATGTGTTTTCTTCAATACTACAGGTCTGCAGATGTTATAAGACCAATATGAACGTTCATTCTCATAAAAGAACAAGACAATTATGAAAGTTGTGGCCTAACAGAGGGAGAGGGCATGGAAAAGCTCATCCACATGGATAAATTACATTGGTGTTATTCAATGGCTACATCGAGGAAACCCAGGTGAGTAGCTACTGATCATTGCTTGTTATTATATTTGTCAGGGAAACAATATTGACACCTCTGACCTCACATTTGTTCTGTAGGTCGATCAGCTCACTAGTGACTAAAATCTAGCAGGACCTGAACTTTCTATATGACAGGAAACAATGTCCCCAAAGCTTTTTGAAATTACAAATTCTGCAATTTTTGTTCTAAAAGCTTATAGTTCAATAAACGTACCAGCGTATGAAAAATAGAGGCAACAAGCAGGGTCCAGTTTGTACAAGTAAGAATTCAATACTGACTGGACACACATTCTACAACACCCTGATTTGGCAGATACAACAGTATGCTAGTAAGCCAGATATCATATCTCCTACTTTGACCATTATGGGAGCAAATGATCCTAAAGATAGTTTTTAAAATTACAATATGTGATGTGAGATGAAAAGTCACTGTTTGGTGTCTAATTTCCTTGAAGCTCTTCCAAGTCTTCCAACTTTGAACCATTTCCTAAATTGGTGTACTTGAAGTGAAAATAGGGCATATACGAGGCATGCTATTCAATAAGACTAGAAAAACAATTTTTGATAACTGTGGTTCCCGGGCCAGCTTGTGCGCACGTCGCCTAATACACAAATGGAAACTCATCCATCCCTTTGTTATCAATTTCATGAGGGCAATGTTCTTAGAAGAACAGAATCAAATATGGAAATGTAGTCAATCCATTGAACGGTCAAAAACTGTACTATTATGTGTATGGGGGGAAGCACATTTGTCGATGGCCACTATTGGACCAACTTTATAAAACTTAACAATGCTTCCAGCGCGAAAAGAATTGGAAGGCACCATTCCTGCATTCATTAACTTGTTAAGAAAACACTTTCATCATTTTTAATGCTTCATTCATTCATGAGAATATGACATAACGGTTACCATGCTTTAGACGATTTTCCTAGACTTTCTTTCCTCCTCTCTGACTCCTTTCTATCAATTTGATGAGGAACGATCCTTTGAAGGACCATACCAAATATGGGACGTACATAGCATTTGAACATTCTATGACTGTAATATACGGAAAGAGGGGGTAGGGGGGTGGGGGGAGCACTCGCTGGTCAGAGTGTTGTCGAAAAAAGTAATCACTGCATAAGCTAAGGCTGATTGGCACATTAAATTGAAGAATCTACAATCTAAATCAAATAACCACCGCACTAATTAGAGCACAACACATGAGAAGTCATTCAATACTCAGTTATCCTCTTAAGTAAGTAAATGCAAACGACAAGCTGGTTATAATTGGAAGTCCAACAGCAATACAATATGAACAATTTGTTATAGATGGGCTTAGCCGATGCATAAACTGCTCCTCGACTAGTCGTAGGTAGGAGGGTAGGCGTATGTTGTACATAACCTTCTCTTTGCATTTCTACGAAAGGGTTGTCTCCATTCCTCAAACGCATGACCTACATGTCATCAAAAGTTCAACTCTACCTATCCATTCCTACAGGCCTTACCCACCCAGTCACACAGCTACCTTTTTTTTTATATAATTGTGGTGTCCGGACTAGCTTGTGCGCACCTCGACTAATTCCACAGAATACCTGCTACCTCCCCATCAACAGGTACCAGGCAACTTTGTCCATTGTCCATCAAGGCTTAGACAGATGGGAAGAAATTACCAAATGTTTTTGTCTCCGCTGGATTTGAAACCTGAGACCTCATGGTTCTCCTCCCACCTCATTGACCACTAGGCCGTAGGTGCCACAGCTTACCTACTAATTAATCAAAAGATTCTAAGCAATACAGACGAAACCAAAAAAAAACTGAGGAATTTACCAAGAAGAGCAAGTGGGCAACAGTGGCCTGAAAAAACTGCTGAAGAAGAACACCTTTAACAACAGAACCAAGTGGAACTAAATTCTTGTCATCTTCCTCTTTCCTAGTGTGAAGACGGTAGTTATCCATTGGAGCCAATAGCTGATAAAACCCTGCATACAACCAATACACCACTATTGGTGCAAATGTCCCCATCACTTCATCACTCACATAACCCTCCCAAAACACCATTTTCTTTTTTACCCCTTTTAAAAATATATATACCCCTTCCCTTTTCCCTAAATCCAACACTCTCAATTATGAAATTCCAGCTCAAGATCTACATACACAAACACACATTACATATACCCTGAAACAAAAAACAAACAACCCAATAAGTTCTTGAATATAAAGATCAAATTTTTAGCAACCAAAATAGTGATTAGCACAAATGGGTAGAACTAGTGCTAAAGATAATTGTGGGTATGAGCAAAACTTACACAAATAATGATTGGAAATAAGTTCTTGAATTTTTAGATCAAAATTTTAGCACCTAAAATAGTGATTAGCACAAATGGGTAGAAATTAGTGCTAAAACTAATGGTGGGTATGGACAAAACTTACACAAATAATGATTGGAAATAAGTTCTTGAATAAAAAGATCAAAATTTTAGCACCCAAAATAGTAAATGGCACAAATAGGTAGAAATTAGCGCTAAAAATAATGGTGGGTATGACCAAAACTTACACAGATAATGATTGGAAATGTCTTTCTTTTTGTGAATTTTTGGAAGAACAGATCTGGGGCATATGTATGTGTATATAGGTTGTATGTATATGAGGAGTTGAGCTGGGGTTAATGCAATGGTAGTGGTGACAGTTGTGAGATTCGGCTTATTTTTTTGAATTTTATGATTATGAGAGAGTCGTTGGAAAAGGGAAAGGGATAAGAAAGAAAAGGGGCAAACAAACCACAAAAATGGTTTGCTTTGCTGCTCTCTTTGTTTCTTTCTTCTTCATTTATTTCTTTTTTAAAAAAATTGTTTCATACCCACTTGAAACCCGACTATATTCACATTTGCATTCATAAAACTCATTTCTGAAGAAGCACTCCCACCAATCAACCCAAGCCTCAAATTCAAAAACTGGGAGGAGCCTTTTTTTTAATGGTAAATGTTACATTTTGACTTTTTAGAGAGGATCATTTTCTTGCTTTTATTAGAATTTGAATGGATTGTAAAGGCATTCATGGCAGAGAGAACCGTGAGTGTTGGTTGAGCTTTTTGAACGGTTAAAATGTTTTTTTTTTTTTAACAAAATTACTTTTGACATTTTTTTGGAGTGTTTGACTTTTTTTTATTGATAATCAGCTAACAACTTTTTGATAAAAAATCGACGAAAAAAATCCAAATGAAAGTCTAGCTTTTTCTCTTTGAGGAAGTGATTAATAAGTGACACACAGTATTTTAGCTTCAAAGTTGGAGCACATCTCGTGATTTACTGGTAAATAGTGTTCAGGGGCGAATCTATTAAGGGTCGGGGGTGCCACGCCACCCCTAAGCCTCATCTGAAACCCTGTGTATATATATATATATATATATATATGTGTGTATATATATATATATATATATATATGTGTGTATATATATATATATATATAAAGAAGCTATGTACAAATATTTAAAGTGACACCTCCATTACAAACTAACCAGCTGATGTCAGTGGACAAAGGCTTTGATTCCTGCTCTTTGGTCGCGGGATTAGCTCTTGCTGCTCAACAGACAACAATGAGCAATAGCAACGTGACTGGGCAGAGCAGTGGATGTAAAACAATTCACAATTTTCCATTAACTTTATATTCTCTTTTCTCATTTCTATAATTGTTGTTGACTTAATTTAATTTATTAATCTTTGACTTTTTTATTTCTTAAAGTTTAAAATAGATTTTTTCCTCTCTTCCTTCTCATTAAAAAAAACTAAAAAAGACACAAACCCTCTCTCTCTTCACAATTCTCATCAAAGAAACAAACCCTCTCTTCTCAATTCTCATCAACTAAACAAACCCTCTTCATTGCTGCAAAGCCAAAATCCCATTCGATTGCTTCCTCCATTGACTCATTGTAAGGATCTTTTCATCTTTCTTTCTTGATTTCTTTTGAGTTTTTTTTCTTATAAAAATGCTTTTTTGTGTTGAAATTGTAATCTAGCTTGTGAGTTTTGTACATTTATATATAAAAGTTGTCATTTTACTTGTGGGTTTTGTACATTTACGTATAAAAGTTGTAATCTTGATTGTGGGTTTTGTACATTTATGTATAGAAGATGTAATATTATTGAAAGTTTTATGTTTTTTTCTTCTGTATATTGCTATAATAAATGTTTCATCGGCAAAAACGAATAACCCGAATCAAAGCTCGAAAAGACGAATAATCCGTCCCGAAGCCCAAATTGATTGAATGACGCATGACATCCGGAAACTTCAAATTCTGAATCCGTCTCTGATAGTGTTGAGGGATCGATACTACTATCTTCAAGAGTAGTCTGACGCAAGTCGGAACCTGAATATAAAAAAAAAAGGCTAAAAGCTAAACTGCTAAAGATATAGACATTTCCCATTTCTCTAATACTTGAATTTAACCATAAGAAAATTAACATGCTTGCGATCAAAACATATATAACAGAGAAGATATTTAAACTACATACTAAGTCAAACCCTATCCTCCTTCCTAAAATGCATGTAAGAGGGGAGGGGAGGGGGGTTTGTTAAAAAATAACTTATCATTGCAACTATATCAATAATACGAGAACATGCATGCACATGGTAATTGGTTACGGGTGAAATAAAAACAAAGGTAGACATTCACTCTGCACTTGTCTTCAAGTTACACAATAAAGAAATGAAAAACAAAATCTTGTCCACCTATGTACTATTTAAATAGAAGAAAATAATTTTACAAAAAAAATGTATAATTTTTACTAATCACTTGTTAAAAAGATCATAATATTAGGATAGCATTTATAAGGGATTATGAAATCAAATTTTCCCAGACAAAAACTTTATGAGTGGCTTATTATCTCCTATACTTATCAAATATGTATTTAATACCAACCAAAGTAAAACTTACGTACTAAATGAGCACGTGAGAATTTTATGCAGCAAAAATAGGAAAATCAAGAAAGGAAAAACTTTGGAAGTAGTTTATAAAAGGGGTTGTCACGCTTTGATTTGGTTCTAATAAAGGATGTTGGGTCCCGGGGTTATGCTATGAAACAATAAAAAGTAAACTGGAAATAAAAGAAATTTGAATGCTAGAACAGTTTGTAAATGTCGGCAATAATGTCGTTCAGTGCCAGTGACAATATTTCAGGAAAAATAGTGTTCAGTTAAAAACAGAAAAACCTTTGAAGAGTAAAATGCAACGGAAATAATAAAGACACAAATGTTTAATTTACATAGGTTATATATTAATATATAACCTATGATGGTCAATGACCAAAGTATTGTATATATAAATATATACAATTGAATATATTCCTTTCTTTACAAGATTTACAATATGATACAAAAGGAATAAAAAGGGTTAAGTCGCAAATGACTTATGCCTGAAAAATTTATCAAAAATAGAGGTGCATGACATCTCATTACAATTGCTTCAATGAAAAAACAAATCTAGAATCTAAGCAACAATTATAATGTTGGACAGAATGTCGTCACAAACTCAGGCAATACTTGTTGATCCAGATTTCTGAGATGAAATTCCGAGAGCGGTATTTTTACATTTTGATTCTGGATATTGATTCTTTGATGTAGCCTCTCTATTTATAGTAGAGAGTCTTCCTTGAAATGCTTAATGAATCGTTGTAGAGGTTGAGGAAAAGGTGGGCAGCCAATAAGGTTGTTGGAGAGAATTGTGGAGCAAGATCTTCTATCTTCTTGGACTTGTTCACTAAGCTTAGCAACAACTTTGACTTGGTCCTTCCATGTTTTTAATCAGCTCCTAATCACCTTGCCAAGTCACTTTACCATCGTGATAAAAATCCCACAAAATCTTCAATTCCCGTGAAGTAAGGCAAAACTGTTTCACATAATGTTGGTCTGAATGTCGTGACATTTGTTTCAACATTTCTGATTTTAACTTAGAGCTGAAAATGATATGTTGGGCAAAATGTCACAATACCAAACCCAACATTAACAATCTCCCCCTTTTGTCTTTCTTCACAAAACCTATTTTTTTTATGTGCTGACTTACGGCAATGTCATAGATGTCCCAACATCTATGATTACTATAATGCTCCCCTTTAACCTGCAATGACATATAAACACAACATATACATAATATATATATATATATATATATATATATATATATATATATATATATATATATATACCATATTCATGTAGGATTAGAAAAGAAGAAAGATGTTAGCACATATACACATATCATCCAAAATATTCAAACCATATGATATTCTCAACACCAACTAGTAACATCAGCTTCATACAATAGCAACCAGTAGCATCAACTTCAGACAGTGAAGGAAGGGAAAAACTGTAATGTTTCAACATTAACATTCTCCTCCTTTTTGCCTTTTTTCACAAAACAACATTTTCAACAATCAACAACAGCTTTCAGCACAGCAGCACTAGCTTCCAGCAACACTCTACTCTTGCATAACTCATTCTCTGCATATGCATAACTTATTCTTTGCACAGAATAACTCCTTATATGTACAGAACATCAGCATCTAGCCTTCTTTCTCTGCTCCCCCTGCATCAACACTTCATTTGCTTCCTCGACTTCAGCAGTCTTCTTCTGCTCCTCTTGTATTAGTACTTCCTCTGCTTCTTCGATTTCAGCAGCAGCAACATAATTTCTTCTATCTTCAGCAGCAGCATCATTTTCTTCCTTGACTTCACAACACCATCATCATCTCATCATCTCCCCCTTTTTGTGAAGAAAATAACAGCATGAACTGGTCTCTGGCTTGAATGAGAGCATTCCTCCCAGTATCAACCTTAGAGATTTGTTGGTTGATCTTTGCAATTTAATTCACAAGCCATTCAGTAGACACTGGAGACTGTTTTGGACCAGTATTGTCAATAATGTTGGTGACATTCCTATCAACATATGTACTATTTCTTTCCATTTTCCAGGGTAGATCAATGACTCTATCTCTACTCTTCAAAACTGCTTTGTTCATGTATACATTTCAGGAGCCTTCCCTAGTGTGTCCTCTCTCTTAGGCTTAAGACCTTGGGTAGTTAAAACTTTATACATCAGAAAGGGATTATTGAAGTTGATTCTTTTTGTGTCAAGTTACCAACTTGATGGAAACTCATTTTGCCCAAATCAACTCTCAAACTATTCCCAGTTTTATAGCTCATTCTGTAGTGTATAGTAATTTGTGAAGGGTGGAAAACAATGTTGTTAATTCAGATGCTGGACATTTAGAGATCCACTTATGCATTATACCTTCTGTGAGGTACTCAATTACTTCGTCTCTATTGTCCACTGCAGGGTCTACTTCTTTAACATTCTCTTCAGCATTCACTCCTATGAATCATAACAGGTGTGAAAAAAAACATACTCTATTATAGAGCTATACCTTCCCAAATTTCTTTGAGTTGGTATCCTCTATAGCAGAACTCAAATTAGCACAAAAAATAACCTGACTATTTTATTAATAACAAATCCTAGGGGATGTCTTTCTTATAGGAACTCTACTAAATCATATTCTAAACATGAGGCAATATCTATTACTTTTTCAGACCTAACAACTCTATTCTTGTACCAGTCCTAATTATGAGAATTAGTTTAGAATAGAATTTATCTGAGTAGATACATACCTGAAGGTCTGAATCAGATTCAGTTTTGCTGGAGGATGTTGGAGTTTGTGTCTCTTCTGATGTTTGCTGAAATGTTGACTAAGATGTTGTGGCATCAATGACAACATTCGGAGCAACACTCGATTTGGCATATCTGGAAGTTTCCTTTGGGAAGAATTGATTCACTGGAGTTTCATCAGGAACTTTCTCATTTTCTTGAGACACATTTGCAGTATAGAAACATTTGATTCTTTTTCTTATTCACTCTCTTCAGTTGAGAACACAAAGTCCGTATCGCCACTGTTATTACTTGAGTAAGCAGGTAAAGAAGTATCACATCTAGACCTTTTGTTGCTCGGCTCTTCACGAACTGTTAGGGAAGGTGGATGATCTTGGTCTCTTACCCAATGCAGAAATATCAGATGTTTCATCAACATCTATTGGATTGTTGTTCTCACATGGGTAGCTGATATCTAAAGGTTCTTTTAAACCTTTGAATACTATAGCTTTAGACAAGTCCTCTATGGATGGTTGTCACGACCCGAACCCGGGCCCGTGACTGGTGCCTTACCCCGGGCACCCAAGTAGCCATACATCAGAGTAATCAGCGGAATATAAAACAAGACATGAATAAAGTGAAGTGAAAAACAGTTATCTGAGAAAAACTTGCCTTGCGGCATATATAAATATCAACTAGAACGATTACATCCTTTTTACAATTACGCCCACAACAAGATCTGCACTCTAAGAGTGATATGATAACAATGGCGGGACAGGGCCCCGCCATACCTGAATGTAAGCACCTACAACGATGGGACTATACCATCGATAAGCCTCCTAAGAAACGGAGCTTCCCAAACGCCGAATCGTGACCGAGAGCTAGGATCAACGATCGTGTACTTACCGCGGATGAACGCACTTCCGGGCGAGGTCGATAACAGTACCAAGTATGTGAAATCAAAATATCGTAAATGAAATCATAGTAGTCTATATAAAGCAGAGACATGTATGATAACCAAACTACGATTCACAATAAATAAGCGATCATGTCAAGTCGGGACTCACGCCTCAAAGTCATCACTCGATTATAACTATGGGTCTCACGCCACAACATAAACAAGAGTGAAATAGATATATCAGAATCGTATTTTCTAGGCCGCTAATGATCGAAGCAAGGCCAATCGCCCATAAGATTATGTGTGCCTAATCTCGACTTCCCGCACCGCATAGTCACACATAGACCGCATAGTCGTATAGACCGCGTCGGTAGCTAACCCCGGTACCCTCCTCGACTCCCGCAATCCGCATAGTCTCAATAGACCGCATAGTCGCACGCATCGCATAGGGCATCCCCGCGTCGGGATAAAACACCCGAATGATCAATCACGAGCATACCGCCGCTCCGCGATAGTCACATAGACCGCGTAGCCGTATAGACCGCGTCAAGCGTGGCAAGCCCTGTATAATAAGTCGAGGGTATGTGATATAATAACAGTACAACGGGCTTAAAGTTTAACAACATAAGCACAACAAGAATAACCCCTTTACACAACACCACAAGATACTAACACACGTAGTATCCTAACATGTTTACTTACCAAATCAACAAGAAAGTATTACAAGGCTATCACAAACCAATACAATCAAGTTCTTCACACAAGGTACCTTCTATTTTATGTTAACAAGTTCGGGTATTTATCCCCAAAGTACTTCATACATTAACTCTTTAAAAGATCCGTTTCTTTCACAAAAGTCACACAATATCCGTAATATAAAAAATAGAGTGACTATCTTTTTAAGTAAACCAAAACACTTCCCTTTTGTAAAATCAAGTAACCACATTATTTTCCAAACGTTCAAGTTTGCCTAATTTCAAATGCTCAAGTTTCTCATTTTCGAAAGGTTTCGTAGTTCATAGTTTTAATCACTTGATGATATAATTCTCTTTTAAAACAATTTGAGATACATATGCCTTATATGTGAGTAGGTTATTCTTGTTCATAATCAATCTTATTTAAGCAGCCATGATCTAGGAAATGTAATATCATTTTGTCTCATCTTACCTTCTATGCAGATGGAGGTTTCTACTGGTTTTAATAATACTTTATTAGTCAATACATTTCCCTTTATTAACGCTGCAGTGGTGTGTTCGATACTTATTCTGATTTCTGAAATCAGTAAAACATTATTCCTTTTAAAAACCAAGTACCATTACTCACGAATGAGGTTTCACACAAAATTCATTTAAGTCAAGTCTCTTATCTTTTAAGATTTATAAACCATTCTTTTTATTTCTCTTAAGCCGTTATACCTAACTTTCCATAAAGCTAGTATAACTATTAAGCTTTTAAAACCAAGCATTACTCTTCTGTAAAAAAAATGATTCAGTATTCTTTTGAAATGCTTCAAGATCCTTATTATTCAGGCTTAAGTCACAAGACATTGCCGTAAGTATTATTCAGGCTTAAGTCAAAAGACATTGCCTTAATTATTATTCAGTTCACACACGTACGTCTACCGTACTATATATATATTTAAAATATCATGCTCAAGAGTATAGGAAGAATCACATACCTCGCGACGATTATCGACTATAAGCAAAACGCTCCACGGCTATAACCCGGCTAGCCTTGTCCACCTTCCAAGTAGAACATGCTACTCGCAGATCATTCAACCTATAAAGGTTAAACAAGTCTATCAAAGCCTAGACTACTCTTGTAGAATATTAACGATGTGATTCCGGTTCAAGTCTAATCTGTAATATCCTTACATTACAGTTCAATTCTCTTATGAATCTTATATTCATTTCTACATGCTACAACAATATGTAATTTCCAATTACAATAGAAGGTTAGGATTATTTACCTCGGTAAGCCCAAAATTATCCAAGTTTAATGTCGATCCGAGCAACGTTTAGCTCCTCCTAAGTGCTCGACCGCTCAAATAACCCTTAGAAGTTCTACGCAACTTCTTCTTAATACTCGACCAAGTATGGAGATTTTCCTTAGGGTTTCGTTTAGTAGTGAAGGGAAGTATAATAGTATTTTGGACTTTTCAGTATAAGTGTAACCTTGGAATACTACAAGGTATTTGGGCGAGGTATTTTGGGAATAGTAACTATACTTGGAGAGTATTTCTACCAAGGGGGGGTAGTATTTATACGAGAACCACTAGGCAAGGGGGGGTGTGCTACGGCTAGCACCACTAGGAGAGGGGGGGTACCCCTCGGCCAAAGGCCTCTCAAAGGGGGGAGGGGTGCTCTCGGCTTAGAGCTCTCAAGAGAGAGGGGGGAGAAAGGGATTTTAAGACTTAGAAAACATTTTTGGATGAAGAAGTCTTCAAAGGGGGGGTATTTATAGGTCAAGCAAAGGCCAACCAATGGCCAAGATGAAGCCAAGTGCTATGCAAGTGTAGGGCCAAGATTTACCCAAGTACACCTTATCCATCTACCACCAAAAATATCCTATCAACTACTTGACAAAAAAAGCCACAAAAATCGTCGAGGAAGCCCATGTTTGCCGTCCATTGAGGTGACAAGTGTCACCTCCCGTTGGTCCAAAATATTCCATCTCTCGGAAAAATCCGCAAAATAATAAATGACATAGCTGGAATTTTCCTTCGCAAAGTTTGTAAAGCGTTTAGTGAAAGCGACTCTTTCGGTAGTTGTGAACAACATTTTCGGCCCTTGCCTACTTTAAGGCTCAAACTTTTCTACGTACGTCCTCACGTACATACTCTGGAAATACGGGGTGTAACATTCTCCCCTCCTTAGAAACATTCGTCCCGAATGTTCCTTCTAAGTCTCAGAACACACAAGTGCCTGTATAGTCTTCACTACTATACTTACAAAAACAATCACGCCACGCCTGGCCATCAAATAACACACGCGCAATTACTCAATTTCAAGTCTACGAGGAATCACCTCCATTACTACAAAAGCTCCCACCCAAGGTCTAAAAGATACTCCCTTCGCACCTTCACTTTACAAACGAAATGATCACTTCTATGTTCTCAACACATGCTCGCTTCTTCCCTTACTCGTCGTACCCTTCTCATACACTCGAACTCTTTCTCATAACTTACCACATTCCTGTTACTGCTTCAGTTTCCAAAACTCTGGGTTACTACCTCCACTTGGTCATCATTAACTGAGAATACTCTGGATGGATCTCCGATACTCTTCCGAACATAGCAATATGAAAGATCGGACGTACTGCCTCCTACGTCGGACGGCAATGCTAACTATAGGCAACCTGGCCTATTCTTCACATGATCTGAAAAGGCCCAAAGTAACTCGGGCTACGTTTCCTCTGCTTTCCGAATCTCGTCACACCCTTCCGGGGTGGTACCTTCAAGAAGACCCGTCGGCTGAACTCCAAACGTCGTCGCCGATTATCCGCACAACTTCGCTGACTCGAGCCGCCAATAACCTCTTACGGATAAGCTTCACCTATCCACATCCTCGAACAAGTATGAACCAACTATCCGAACCTTGCCAACATCGAACCAATCGAGCGACAACTTACATTTTCGCCCTACAAGGCGTCATACAGCGACATTCAAATACTGAAATGGTAGTTATAAAACACTCCCTCAAAAGGAGTCAACACTACCCACAGTACCCACGAAATCAAACTCGCCCGGCGGCGAACGACATCGATACTTACCGAGTTCCTAACCTGCTGGTAAAACTTCCGAAGAAAGCGGCCATAACTTGGGCTCCATGCGTCATTATAAGGTGAAGGTAGGCACCTCGTGCGACCTTACAACCTTCCCGATATAACATCTCGCATAACCTCTCTGCCGAGTAAACGATCTTGGTGAAGACAATATGGGATGACCTCATCGGCCCGACATCGTGAACGCATCCACTAACTCGTGCGATGGTTAACTAAACTTGGGCCTAACACCTCGTGACCTACCACCTGGCGGGACCACCACAACCGACCCACCATAAAAGCAGTCGCGGGTTGACCGTAGCGTAGCCTCAACCCGACCCACTCGCGTAAAACACTTGCTCCCCGATCCGGAACAATCTCACTAATCAAGTCACGAAAACCTAGCGGTCTTCTTAGCTCAACTACCCTCTTTCACTCCACACTACTCAGGGACTTATTATACAACTATATCTCACGTGCACTATGCACTCCGATAAGGGTCAAACATAAAAAAAATATAAATCTTCTACTCGAGATGGCCTCGCCTCTAAGGTCTACACGTGTAAAACTCTAAGACTCACACTTTCCCTAACCCCAATCTTACCCTTATCCCTAACCTTGATTTCTGATCACAATTAACATAACATTTAAGGTATACTCATCTTATCATACGCATCGATCTCTGAGGTTAAGGATCTACTGTATACGCCTTCACTCCTCTGCATGCACGCCACGTTCGGGGCGTGATCGTGCCTTACCCGCACCCAAGTAGTCATACATCGAGTAATCGGAATATAAAACAATACATGAAACAGTTGTAAAATGAGACACGCTTTATGTGAGAAAATGTCGCTTTCGGCATATATATATAAACATAGTTTTGCGATTACATCCCAACTGCATAATAGGACTACTGCACTTAAGAAGATAACCACTATGGCGGGGCCCCGCCATACCTGAATGTACAAAACTATATACAATAACAGAGATCATACCCAAAGTCGAGCCTCGGAGAAGATGGAGCTCACGACACCAAAGCAAAGAGATCCTAAAGATGTGGATCTAGCACTGCTGCCCTTACTGCGGCATGAACGCAGCCGGCGAGGTCGATAACAGTACCAAGTATGAAATCGTAAAGTACTTAAATGAAATCAAAGTATTTAAAACCATCTGCAAATACAATCAGTTCAATTGCACGTCGTGTCATATCACAAACAAGAACACTAATAGATATAATGTAACTGGTCTTTCCTAGGCCGCGAATGATCGAAGCAAGACCAATCGCCCATAGTATCATTATGCGTGCCTAGTCCTGGACTTCCCGTAGTCCGCATAGTCACACACGCACCGCGTGAGGTATTCTCGCGTCGGGGTAGCTAACCCCCTGCACTCTCGACTCCCGCATCGCATAGTCTCAATAGACCGCATAGTCACACGAACCGCATAGGGCATCCGCGTCGGGCTAAAACACCGAATGATCAATCACGAACTCCCGATTCGCGCATAGTCTCACAGACCGCATAGGCCATATAGACCGCGTCAAGGGTGGCAAGCCCTCGGTATAACAAGTCGAGGGTAGGTGATATAATAACAGTACAACTGACTTACCGTTTAGCAACGTAAGCACACCAAGAATGACCCCCTTTCACAACATCACAAGACACTAACACACTTAGCATCATAATATGTCTATTTATCAATCAATCTTACTATACCTTACAGAAATCAATACAAGGTTTTTATAAGCAAATAAGTAAACAGTTCTTTTTATCTTTCTTAAGTTGTTATACCTAACTTCCCATAAAGCTAGTATAACTCTTAAGCTTTTTAAAAACCAACTGTTTCTCTTCTGTTAAAAATGATTCAGTATTCTTTTGAAATGCTTCAAGATCTTTTATTATTCAGGCTTAAGTCAAAAGACATTGCCGTAGTTATTATTCAGGCTTAAGTCAAAAGACATTGCCGTAATTATTATTCAGTTAACACTGCACGCCTACCGCATATATATATTTAAAATATCATGCTCAAGAGTATAGGAAGGATCACATACCTTCTTGGCGAACTCCACCTGCCAAGTTGAATATGTCGCGCGCAGAGAATCAGCCTATAATGGTCAAATACGTCTATCAACGTCTAGACTATTCTGTAAACAGTTCTAAGCAGAGGGTTCTCTATTCTACGGAAAATTGGGCAGCACTTCCCTACCCGGTAAGTTATATAGTCTACTGTAAAAACAGTCCTATGTGAGAACAGTTCAATTATTCTTCTTTTATACCCTTCATCGTGATAACAGTTCAATTCTATTCTGTAATATCCTTCTAAGTATTTATACTTATTCTTATACTTCTACAGTATGTATTCTCTAATTACAAAGGAAGGATAAGATTATTTACCTCGGTAAGCCCAATAATATCCTAGATATACGTCGATCCTGAGCAAGGTTTAGCTCCTAATTTGTACGCTCCGATAGCTCCAAGAACCCTTAGAATTTTCCAACAACTTCTACTAAATACTATACGGGATTTGGGCTAGGGTATTTTGGTATAGTAACTTCACTTGGAAGACAACTTTTCTACCAAGGGAGGGGGGTAGGTTTCGGCTAGGGGGTTGCTTCGGCCAAGCCACTTAGGCTAGAGGGGGGGGGGGGGAGGGGTGTTGGACGAAAATGCTCAAGGGAGAGGAAAGGATTTTCAAGACTTGGAGAAAGATTTGTGGATGAAGAACTCTTCATCTTAAGGGGGGTATTTATAGGTTAAGAAGTGGCCAACCAATGGCCAAGATGATGCCAAGTGCAAGGCAAGTGTAAGGTCAAGATTTGTGCAAGTGTCCTTATCCATCTACTACACAAATATCCTACCAACTCCTTGACTTTGTGCAAGGCACAAAAAACGTGTCAACTTGCCCCATTTTTGCCGTCCAATGAGGGTGACAAGTGTCACCCTCCCGTTGGTCCAAAATGTTTCGTCTCTCGGAAAAATCCGCAAAAATAATAAATGACATAGCCGGAATTTACCCTACGCGAGTTTAGTAAAACGTTTCGTCGGAAAACGATTCTTTTAGTGAGTTGTGCCAAAAAAAAAAACGTCTCATGCCTAAACTTTAAGGCTAAACTTTCGTACGTACGCCATCACGTACATACTCTGAAAATACGGAGTATAACATTCTCCCCTCCTTAGAAACATTCGTCCCGAATGTTCCTTCCCAAGACAGTTAACGAAAAAGCTTAAACAGTTTGCAAGTGCCACACATGGCCACAAAACAACACTTAGGCATAAACGATAATGAATATTTACAAGTAGGAAAGTAAGTTACCTGGAGGTGTGGGGTATAGGTGAGGATACTTCTGCCTCATGTCCTCGCCGGCTTCCCACGTCATCTCTCCCGAGCTCGTTCGCCACAAGACTTTGTGGAAGCCACGTCCTTGGTCAGACGCCTAACTCGAAGATCGATTATCGCTATGGGAATCTCCTCATACGATAACCCTCGGTCACCGGACATCGCCAATCGGGTGTACCTAGATGGATCCCCGTACATCTCGCCGGCGTAAACATGAAACACCGGATGCTTGCCTCCGGATCGGACGGCGAGATCAACTCGTAGGCAACCTTGCCTACCTGCGGACAATCGATAGGGCCCGATGTACCTTGGTGAGTTTCCCTTTCTTTCCGAATCTCATCACACCTTCATGGGTGGCACCTTCAGAAAACCCAATCACCGACCTCGAACTCGGATCGACGACGATGATCTGCGTATGACTTTTGTCGACTCGAGCTATCGATGCGCTCCTGGATAAGCTTCACCTTATCCACTGCCTGCTGCACCAAATCTGGTCCCACTAACTGCACCTTGCCTACATCAAACCATCTTATCGGCGATCTGCACTTCCTCCCATACAAGGCCTCATAAGGCGCCATCTGAATACTGGAGTGATAACTATTATTATATGCAAACTCAACTAGAGGCAAATGATCCTCCCAGCTACCCCTGAAGTCGATAACACAGGCTCGCAGCATATCCTCAAGAGTCTGGATAGTGCGCTCTGCCTGTCCGTCTGTCTGCGGATGGAATGCGATGCTCGAGCTCACTGCGTCCTAAACCCATTCGGAAGGACCTCCAGAAGTTAGCCGTAAACTGGGCTCCTCTGTCTGATATGATCGAAATAGGGACTCCATGCAGTCTGACGATCTCTCGGATGTAAAGTCTGGCATAATCCTCAGCCGAAAAAGTCATCCTAACGGGAAGAAAGTGGGCTGATTTCGTCAGCCTGTCGACGATAACCCATATAGAATCATGTCTCATCTGAGTGCGAGGTAATCCTGTGATGAAGTCCATGTTGATCACCTCCCACTTCCAGGTCGGGATCTCTATCGTCTGTAACAAACCACCAGGCCTCTGGTGCTCTACCTTCACCTCGACAACACGGGCGAGCTACGAACTCTGCAATGTCCTCTTCAAGCCATCCCACCAATACGGATCTAAGGTCGTGGTACATCTTGGTCGACCACGGATGGATGAGTAACGCTTGTGTGCTTCCCTAGAACTCTGCCAAGTCACGAAACATCTGGAACACACAACCTGCCCTCAAATCTTAGCACCCCATCAGGTGTTACCTCAAAAGGACCCTTCCCCTCACGAAGAGCCGTATCACGATAACGTGTAAGAACTGGATCCACAAACTGTTGCCTCTTCACCTCGCCGGCGATGGAAGACTCGGCAACCTCACGGACTCGAACCCCACCGCTATCGAGAATCAATCAAGCGGACACCAAGGCTCGCTAATCGATGCAAATCACGAACCATGCCCTCCTCTGCCGCACATCCGATAGACTCCCATCGACCTACGACTAAGAGCATACGCCACAACATTGGCCTTCCCGGGTGGTACAAGATATCGACGTCATAATCCTTAAGCAACTCTAACCACCGTCTCTGTCGTAAGTTCAGCTCCCTCTGGCTGAAGATATACTGGAGGCTCTTGTGGTCTGTATAAATATCCACGTGAACCCCATACAAATAGTGCCTCCGGATCTTGGCGTGAATCACCGCCGACTCCAAATCATGGGTGGGGTAGTTCTCTCGTGTTTCTTAAGTTGTCGGGATGCGTGCGCTATAACTCTACCCTCTGCATCAACACACATCCCGGCCGATGCACGCGTCACAATACACGACATAACCATCCGACCTGCGGAAGAGTAAGAACGAGGCGGTCGTCGATCTCTCTTTCGAATCGAAACCACGCTCACACGCATCAGTCCATCAAACTTAGCCGCCTTACGAGTCAGCCTAGTCAATGGTGCGAGAGATAGAAGCAAACTTCTACGAACCGATAGTAACTGCAAGGCCCGAGCTGCGAACCTGCAGCCGGAGTAGTAGGTCTAGGCAAGTCTGATCGCTTCGATCTTGGCCGTATCCACTCGAATGCCATCAGCCTCGACAATATGCCCAAGAAAAGCCACCGAAGCTAACCAAAACTCACATTTGGAAAACTTGGCGTATAAGCGCTAGTCGGGAAGCGTCGGCCACGATCGCCGAATGCTCGCGTGCTCGCGCTCTGGCGAGAATAAACCAAGATATCATCAATGAACACTATCACAAACGTGTCCAAAAATGGTTTGAACACTCGGTTCATCAAATCCATGAATACCCGGAGCATTGGTCAACCAAAGACATGACCACGAACTCATAATGCGTCTCGATGCGGAATGCGATCTAGGGACATCCGCCTCGACTCGTACTGATGATAGCGATCGCGGATCAATCTTGAGAAACATCTCGCACCTTACAACCGATCGAACAAATCATCAATCACGGGAAGGGTGTGCATTTTTAATGGTCACCTTGTTCACCGCCTGTAATCAACACACGTCGCGTCGTCGTCCTTCTTTTTCACGAACAATCTGGCGCTCCCGAGGAGAAACACTTGGCCCGATGAAGCCGCTTCTCCAACAAATCTCTCGGTGGTCCTTCAACTCTCTCAACTCGGCGGGTGCCATTCGTATGGCGGAATGGAAATAGGTCGAGTGTGCAGCAAGACATCGATACAAAACTATATCTCCTCTCGGGAGGATACCCGAGGTCGTGCGGAAACACGTGCGGGAACTCTCGACTCTTCGGGCCCGGTGAAAATCGCACTGCGACCTCGATATCAAACACCGAGCGAGATGGTAGATGTACCGCCTGCACCATCTTCCTAGCCTTGAGGTAGGAAATAAACCTACCACCGGCGTCTGATGTTCCTCCCACTCGACAACCGGCTTCCGAGCTGGAACCGTACTACTCTCTCTCCTGCGGTCTACATTGGCGTAGCAGAAGCTAGCCAATCCATGCCCATGATCACGTCGAAATCAGTCATGTCGGCTCTATCAAGTCGGCTAGGTCGACGATCGCAAATAGTCATGGACAAGCCCTATATACCGCCGAGCTACCCGAATCACCATTGGCGTAGCTACCTCGAAAGGGTCTATGGACTCGTGCTCTATCCTATCCTACTAGCAACAAGGGAGATATATGGGGCCAGTAGAACCGGATCTATCAAGGCATACACATCATGTCGGAGGCGATAAAGTACGACATCGGCGCGACGCCTCCTGATCTCGCTGGACAAGGCATATATGCGGTTACGAGGACCGCTAGAAGCTGAGACCGCGCCACGACCTCTGCGCGACCTGGCCGCCCATAGTACCACGCCTCGGGCGAGTAATCGTAGGAGATGATGAGCGGCAGCGAGACCACGTGGTGACCCTACCATCGCTAGCGCCTCTGCCGGACAGACTCGCAAAATGACCTGCCGCCACAGTGTAGCAAGCTCGGAGTAATCGCAACCCCGAATGGAACACCGCCAGCGGACACAGGCGGACCTCGATCGGTTAGCACCTTGCTACCGGAAATCGAAGTCACAGGGCCACGACCGCCCGAATACTCTGGCTGTCGACAATGATGTGGGAGTGCTCTGGTGTTGGGGTGCAAATCTAGGCTTCTGTGAGGCCGTCCACCGAGAACCACCAAAAGAACCGGCCGTCTTGGCCTTCCTTGATATCGGTCGGTCTACGTGATCTCTACGCTCGCCGCGTCGGTCGTGAGCTGCATACGTGTAATGTCCATTACTGGTGAAGAGACACACGCACAAGACTTGGCCATATAATCATCTAGCGGTGGCGTAGTGGTGTACGGTCCTCCATATCTGCTACTAGCGCGAGGACATATCGAGCCAAAGAATCGAACTCGACATTGTACTCACTGGCGTCGCCTCTGCGCCTTAGCAAAAACACTCGGCCCGTGCCCTCACCATCTGCGGAGGCGAAGTGTGTGAGAAAAGCCTCGAAAACTCATCCCATACTGCGGAGTGCATGCTCTCCGGGATAACTCCGTGAATCAAACCAATCATTGCGGTATCACGCGGTGATGCGATCGAAGATCACGGACTCGGTCTCGGCGCCCGATCACCTCGTAATCTCTGAATGGCGGCGGATGAACTCCTGCGGATCATCCTCGGCCTCGACAGTAAAATTACGGCGGGCTCTGACTCAGAAATCTCGTAGCCTCAAACTATACGCCTCGGGTGAACCACGGGTATGGTAGGGCTGGAGCTGCTGCGTCGGCTGTCCTCGTATGCAGCCTGATCCTGCCGATAGTGGGCCGTCTCTTTGTACCTAACTCCTCGCCCGGTGTGGGGCGGGAGGTGTGGGTGCGTGGTCTCTCTTTGGGGCGCGGCGTCATGGAACTCGCCGTCGGGTATAGGCGGGCACGAGCCCTCGTAACTCTCGGTGTCCTACTAGCGGCTCCTCATTTGCCTTGCCCACGGGCGGGTTGCCTTACGTGGAGGCATAAGCATTCAGAAAGGAATACGTTAGAGGGTCAACTTATAACACGCTCTAAGGCACGATCTCGAGTGAGAAGAATGGAAACCAATCCTAAATATCCTATAGCCTCACGATTATTGGTGTGGTGCACAACATAATGTCAAGACTCTAATAGATCATGCGTAGACACTTTCCAGGATTAAGCGCTCTGATACCACTTTTGTCACGACCGTTCGGGCCGTGGTAGTGCACCCGCACCCAGTAGTCATACATCGAGTAATCAGTGAATATAAAACAATACATGAAACGATTGTAAAATGAGACACGGTTTATGTGAGAAAATGTCGCCTTCGGCATATATATATAAACATAGTTTTGCGATTACATCCCAGTACAATAGGACTACTGAGACCTCTGAAGATAACCACTATGGCGGGACGGGGCCATTGTCGCACTTTTTCGACCGCGGCTTTTTCTAAGCTCCTGCGCTTTCAAATTAAAGGTTAGAAAAATAAAATAATAAAAGGAATCATATTAAAAGGGTGCTAAAATATAAGAGGATGCTAAAAAGGTGCTAACGTTTAAAAGATTAATTTTAAAGCTAAAGGGTTGCTAGAATGCTAAGGGTTCATGAGTCGCCACCTAATTAATTTGGGTGAATTAGGACACCTAAATGTTTAACTAGTTTTAAGTAAAACATTAACTCCATTTTATGATGCTAAACTTAGTGAGATTAGGTAAGGGTTCTTTATTAATCTAGAGGAAGGGGTTAGGCACCTCTAAGATCCGCTAACTGCGGTTGTCCTGCCAAACCTAGGGTAATTATTGTATTTAAAAAATGCAAAGTAAAAGATCTTCCCTTTAAAGGTGCTTAAGTCTAAAAAGGGGCAAAAGGTGTTATAAATAAATAAAAGAGCCAAATGCTAAATGTTTAAAGTGCTTAAAATACTAAAGGTTGCTAAAAGGCATTAAATGATAGAAGGGTGCTAAAAGTGCTAAGAGGTGCTTAAAAGTGTTAAATGCTAAAGTGCTGAATGTTAGGAAATAGATGCTAGCATGTTGAAATGTTTAAAGGTGCTTAAAATGTAAAAGGGCAAAAGGTGCTATATGCGAAAGAATCCTAAGAGGTGCTAAAATATTAAAGGTTAAAGACGCTTAACAAAAGTGCTAGCAATTTAAAAGTGCTAAGTGTAAACAAAGTAGTGCTAGGGTGCCTAAATATTAAGAGGGGTAAAGAGTATTAAGATATTAAAATGCTAAAGGTAGTGCTAGAATGCTAAAGGATTAACTTTAAAAGTAAAGGGTGCTAAAAATAAAGGGTGTTAAAAGCGCAAAAATGCTAAAAATGCAAGAAGTGTTAAATGTGAAGGGGTGCTTTTTAAAAGATGCTAGGGTACTAAAGGTATTTATATTATTTGTAAAGAGATGGTATGAAGTTTGGTTTATGGGCCATAGATTTATTTGTGAGATTAAAGAAGTGAAGCGTTAGTTTTAGATCTGTGATTTTAATAATTCGAGCAAAGGTGAGAAATAAATGACAAGCCTAAGATAAACAATTTAAAGCATTTCCAATTTTAAAACTACCACTTTGATTCATTCAAGGATTAATTGTTCTAGACAGCCTATTAATTACAAATTAAATAATTAGGCAACAATTTAACAAATAAGATAAAAGTGGATATGATCGCGGCTTCCAAGACGCGTGGCGCGACATCGTCTCATCCTATTTGGTCTTAGGAATTTCTGAAGCGGGAATGCAAATGCGGGTGCGGGTTGCCATTTAAAATGACTTGCGATGAGTCTCGCCGTGAGACTCTTTATTTTGCTCCGGTGCATGCCATGTAAAAACAAGAAAGATAAGGAGTTAGTAAATGCCCGGATTCATTAAACAAAGCAGGCACTTGACACATAGTTTGCATTTAAGCCAACACATGCCTATAAATACCAAACAAAAGCGATATCAGATAAGAATGCAACCAGCAAGTAGTATTGTACCTAGCCTTTGACAATCCCAAGTAAGGCAGTATGCAAACCGAAACAGTGGCAAGGGCAAAGATACTAGGTAGTATGCAAACAGAGACAATGGCAGGTATGTAGGCAACAGCGGTGAGGCGATGATAAGCGAAAGCGAGCGACAAGCGACAAATTTAATCAATAAGTGGGCATAATACATCTCAAAACAAAGTTTAACATGATCAAGGTGATCTCTACATCAATAGACTATAAATTGAACTCATGACAAGCCGGCTAGTTTAACGTATCGTTTCTAATAGGCAACTGATATCCTGCTGCGGGTGATGCTAGTCAGCAACTTACCCAAAAATAAAGCGTGATCCCACATAGTATGGTCTTAACATGAGTAACAAGCATTCAAACCAAACACGCAGCACAATATCTCCTCTTATCTCCCACACTTCATTCATCCAACTTTCATATGCATATAGATTTACAAATATTCTATCATATCAATGATTCTGATATTATATTATATCACTCACATGATTATAAAGACATGTAAAACTTGTCCTACAACATTTATTCAGACTCGAGCTATCATAAACAATAGTCTCCGCATTAACGAAAGCATACATATGTCTATTCTACCAATTTTACTTAATCTACATAAGAAACTACACTAAGCAAATACTTAACAAAACTAGATTAAACTAGCAGTCCTACGTGATATTATATATGACACAAATATAGGCCATGACTAAATGCAGGGAAGCTAAACAAATAAATTCCAAGCTGATACGGATGTCCTTGACCTTAGGTAGACGGGCATAATACAATATAACTTATAAAGTTCTACATGCTAATCTGAGGCATTTTGTCACTTAAACTAGTAAAGATATATCGGTGACCAACTTTGCGAACATAGAGGACATGAAGCGGATAATCGATACATAGGACTACATCACGAATTAAGCGAGAACCAAATGTTGATGTTGCATACTCGTAGTGAGATCTTGTTGTATGACGATCGACTAAACCGTATTTGTAAAACATTCCACCACCAATATCACCATCCCATATATTAAACAACGTAACTATATTAAGTATAAACCTAATCGGCAATGTAACGATCCAAATATGCTTGAGTAAGCCCAAGCATGATATGACGATTTCGACAAGAAACAATCAATGCACATATAGCAGGGAGCACACGAGTTGCATAAAGAATGAGATTCAAATGGGAAGTGAGTTTACCTTCTCCGGCGGCGAACCGAGGCAGCGTATCAAGTCGTCGGCACACTCGACGGGTTTCGGGTTTGCGATGCGAATGGAGAGGGACAAGGCTTGCTCGCTGATTTTTAACTGGAATTAAAAGAAAAGGGGTATTCGAACTACCTATTCAAGCGGTCTTAAGTGCAGGTATTGCGCTTTCCCGCCGATGCTATCTTTGCGTTACGTGTTACGCTTCTCCGCTATGCCCTCCTCCCTCTGTGTTCGACTGCATGTCCCTTTTATAGCCCAATTCTGGTTCTAAAATTGGTAAGGCTGAGAATGGCTAAAATTGGTGCTGATTCGATATTGATTTTGGACGATTCTTTTGGGTGTAAAATCGGTTAAGGTAAGTTCTGATTTGAAGGGATTTGGGTGCTGGTTATGGTAAGAGGAGCTGCGTGGGTAAGGGAAGGCTCCCGGATTCTCCGGCGAGAATCTCGGGGCTGCTGGTGTCTTGGCGGCGATGGCAGGGGTTTCTAGGGTTGCTGGCTTTTAGGTTTCGTTTTTGGTGTGTTAGGGACGAGGAGATGAAGTCTGGGGTAATGGCTGCGTATAAGGGCTGCTGAACAAAGTGGATTGGGCTGAGGGTTGTTGGGCCGCGCGGGTAAAATAAAGGGCTGGGTAATGGGTAATTCAAGTGGGGAGTGGGCTGGGTAGAATTAGGAGTTAATTAATTTTAGGCTAGTTAATTAATGTTAGTTAATTCTAGGTATTAATTTTAGGTGCTTAATTAGGATTAGATTATTTGATTTAGGTAAATTATTTAGGTGCTAAATCAGTCTAATTACCATAATAAATGCGGGCGTGTTATTTAATTAGTGCTTAATATTTTAGAATGCGACGTTATTATTTAAAATTTTATTGTTATGCATTATTGCGAAGTTAAATTAAAATCAAAAATGAGCTTAGATTAAATTATTTAAATGCTAAATGCAAGTATGATATTTAGGAATTGTTTAGAGCTTTGTAGACGCGACGCTATTAAATGCATGTATAAAAATTGATTTTAAATTACAAATGATTACTAATAAGTGCGGCTATGCTACCTGACACGACGTTATCGCTAAATTAATTATTTTATGCATTTATTAATTATTTAAGAATTACGACAAAGCTTAAAGTTAATAAGTGCGGGCGCGGGACTCTAAATGCTTAAGACTTTACGTAAGACGTGATGCCATTATTAAATTATTTATTTATGCCTGTATTTAATGTTTTATTGTTGTATTTTATTATAAAAATCCTAAAAATTATTTTACAAAATTAGTGTAATTTTATAGTTAATGGTGGACGGGAGGGTCAAAATTGGGTGTCAACGGATGTCCTCTTTGTATGGAGATGATGGAAGAATCTTCTGACAAAGACGTTGACTCATGTAATTTTGTCTCGATCTTCGAGTTGCAAAAATCTTTGGCGAGTAGATAAAGTGGCGCAAAAATCAAAAAGCGCCCCGATGTCGAGTTATGGCGACATTGGGTTACCATGGCCTAAACACCACGGCGGGCTACGCGGACTCAAAAAGTCGGTGTCGAGTTATGGCGACAACTGAGCTACCATGGTCAAAACACCGGCGGGCTCTGCGGGCTTAAAGATGTCGATGTCGAGTTATGATGACAACTGGGCTATGGTGCAAAAAGTAAAGAAAATAAGCGCTTTGAACACAGGGTGTCTTGCATGGCTTGTGGTCTTTGGGTTCTATGGTGATGCGAGCGAAGTGGGCCGGCGGCAGGCGGCACGCGTCGTTGGGAAAGGTGGCCCGGCAGGTGCCGGTTATTTGTAAGAAAATCCACGTTGTGCTCTAACTGCTGCGTACTAAAGTGGAACAAGCGGTTAGTCGCATGCTTGCTAAGGCAAAATAATAATTTTAAAAACAATGTAACTGTGAATAGAAAAGATTATCCTGTAAAACGCGATGCCTGTTGTGTTGATGCAACTTTGCGAATGCTGTGATTTTCGTCCTTGCACAGACGTGTTGCGATTGCGAACGCGGATACGTTGTCCTTGCCGCAATTGCCCCCTATAGACTAAAGCTCAAGGAAGAGTTAGTGCATAACTGCTAAGACAGAATAATAAAGCATGCGTAAGAAATGCAATTTCGGGAGTATAGAAATCGTCCTGCGTGATATCGCGATGATGGCGTCGTTTTGGACTTGTCGTCGTTTTGGACTTGTTGTCTTGATAAGCGTCAGCTTGGGCGTGTTCTTTGTTGGCGTCATTGCGTAGACTTCTTTGTCTTGATAACGTCGTTATGCGGGCGTATTCTTCTTTGGCGTCGTTGCGTGGATTTCTTGATTACGTCGTTATGCGGGCGTGTTCTTCTTTGGCGTCGTTGCGTGGACTTCGCGATTACGTCGTTATGCGGGCGATGTTCTTCTTGGCGTCGTTGCGTGGACTTCTTGATTACGTCGTTATGCGGGCGTGTTCTTCTTGGCGTCGTTGCGTGGTGTCTTGATAACGTCGTTGTTTGGGCGTATTCTTCTTTGGCGTCGTTGCGTGGACTTGCGATTACGTCGTTATGCGGGCGTGTTCTTCTTGGCGTCGTTGCATGGACTTCTGATTACGTCGTTATGCGGGCGTGTTCTTCTTTGGCGTCGTTGCGTGGACTTCGCGATCGCGTCGTTGCTGGGCGTATTCTTTGGTGTCGCCGCGTGGACTTCGATTACGTCGTTATGCGGGCGTGTTCTTCTTGGCGTCGTTGCATGGACTTCTTGATTACGTCGTTATGCGGGCGTATTCTTCTTTGGCGTCGTTGCGTGGACTTCTTGATTCGTCGTTATGCGGGCGTGTTCTTTCTGGCGTCGTTGCGTGGACTTCTTGATCGCGTCGTTGCACGGGCGTATTCTTTGCTCGCAGTAGGATAAATGCTCAGCAAGCTAAGCGAGAAAAGCGTTAGTGTATACTGTTTAAACCAAATGATAATATATATGAGAAGTGCAATTTTATGGATAGAGATGTCGTCACGATATGCACGGCGAATGCGAGATGTTGCCACTTGCGGCATGGCGGCGAATTGTTATGATGCCTTTGTTGTGCGCGATCGTGGGTTTGCGATTTGACTTTATGCTCGAGTTGATCGCTAGGTTTTGTTGCGGAACTACGAACTTTGCTGATTGTTGATGCCCCTTTCTGCTGCTGCTGCTCTCGCTGCGGACTTTGGATTATACTCTGCTTTTCTTTGTTTTCACCTTGCGAAGAGACTTTCGTCATATTTTACGCCTTGGTATTGCACTTTACATTTAAAGACTGCGCTCAAAGAAAATTTGTGAGTTTTGGGAAGTCGATTCGCATTTGACTTCGCGCCTTGTCCGCGATGTCTGCGTGCACAGCATTTGGACTTACGACCCCTATGCAGTTTCTCTGTGTCGATTTTGAAAAGGGTGTCTGGCCTAAAAGGGGTCTCAATGTAGTTGCTTGTAGGTTATGTATATTCTTGTCCTTTTCGAAGCAAAGGGAAAGTTTCCTAATGGTGTGACCGAAGCCGATTTAGGCGCCTCGTATCCAGCGAGGAATCGGGTCGAGCGTAGTTCATTACAAGTGAAATTGGGTAAAATTAAAATTTCTAGATGTGGGACCAGGCGAGGCGGCGCTGCGTATCACTAAGGGAATCGGGTCAAGCGTAGTTCATTACAAGCAAAGCGAAAGAAAACATTATTAAAGCTTAAATATGAGTTTATAAATTATTACGCTAAAATAAATCGTTTTTCCTATCCGGGCTCTGGCGGACCAAGACAGGGTGCAAATCAACGATACAATACACCTTGCTCTGCATCGTGGCTGGCTGGGTCTTCGTGCTCTGCTGTCAGTATCTCCTTCTTTTGGCTTCTGCGTGGTGCCTGCTTGGATAAATAAGCGGATTCGAGCGGAGCGGGTTACAGCGAGGAACACCTCTCTTCCTTTGGGGTTCATCGTACTCATTGGGTAAGCCTCATCCGCTGAATGACTCCTCGCGATCGGCTCCTTTACTTTGTCTCTGAGTGTATAACACCTTCCCATGTCGTGTCCGATGGCTCCGGAATGGTATGCACAACTTTTGTTCTCATCATGAGCTTTGGACTTGGGATTGGGCACGTTCCTTGGGATTGGCTGGAGTATCCCTGCAAACCTCAACCTCTCGTACAACTGCGACAAAGGCTCGGCTAAATGGGTGTATATTTTGGTTGGCCTTTCTGTGGTATTTAGGCGGGGTGCGAAGATGTTTGGTAAATAGGTTTGTGGAGGCCTTTGGTTTGTGTTTAGCGAGATCGTTAGGCGTTCGGTTTTGTGTGGAATATATGGGTGCATTGTATATTGGCTGAGCAGGATATGTAGTAGCGGAGTCTTGGTAATAATTTGGAGGTTTTTGTTGTTTTGGTTATTTGCGATGTGAGTGCTCTGGTGAGGTTTTGAGCCTTTTGATTTGGCTGCGAGGTTGCCATTTCTTTGTGGTAATTGTGCGGCGCTCGGCCAGGATCTATGTTGCCTTTCTCTTACGAGACCCTGCTTTGCCTATAGGAACGAGCGAGTTCAGGCTCGTTCGCTCGGATGTCCTTGAATCGGTCATGTTCTTTGGACCGTACCTTTGATCTTGTGAAATATTGATGCTCTGCCATTGCTTAGTCAAATCTGAGCGGAAGCCGCTTTGGGGAGGATGATAAATCTTTCTAAAAATGCAACAAGCGGTGTTAGCATAAAGCACATAATTTGCAAGTATGTAGCGGATATATCGCACATAGCACATTCAAACGTTTCCTAACATGCGGGAGACCTCTTTATGCGGAGTAAGCCTAAACGTCACTTATGCGAGATTATGACGGATTTGTCCAAGTCGCCCAGTGTAATGCTTTTGTTGGAAATGGCGACCAAATGACGGTCTGCTTTTCCCAATTTCAGCATGTCATGATTGGGTTTGGATTTGTCTGTCAATGTCACGCTACACGTGATATCTTTGGTTGGTCGTTGGGTTGAGAAACCCGTCGACAAGTTTGGTGTCTTCCTAATTGTGGTGTCGATGCGAGGCCACCACAAGGTAAATGCATCGTGCCACTAAAATAAGGGTGGTATAGCTCTATCTTAAGTTTTGCTAAGATTTGGCTTTTCTAGGCCAAGGTTCCCGGCGGACAACTCGAGTGAGAAGGCTACGCGGTGATCGACGAACCGATCTAACTCATGCGCGCCAACTCTCCTAAAATTTGGATATATTTTGAAAGAAATTTGCGGTGCGAGCACACCAAATAGCGTGAGTGTGTGATTGTGTGAATTTTCAGTGGAAGAAATATGGCGGAATGCGGTTTAAGGAAAGCGATAAGCAGGTAGCAATCAAAAATAAATAAAACAAAATACAACACACAAAATTAAATGCCAAAGTAATTGCCAAATAATTATCCTAGGTCTGTTGTGGTTAAGAACCTAAAATCCCAGTGGAGTCGCCATTTCTGTCGCGCCCTTTTAAATGCGGCTTTTTCTAAGCTCTGTGCTCAAATTAAAGGTTAGAAAAATAAAATAATAAAAGGAATCATATTAAAGGGTGCTAAAATATAAGAGGATGCTAAAAAGGTGCTAACGTTTAAAAAGATTAATTTTAAAGCTAAAGGGTTGCTAGAATGCTAAGGGTTCGCGGAGTCGCCACCTAATTAATTTGGGTGAATTAGGACACCTAAATGTTTAACTAGTTTTAAGTAAAACATTAACTCCATTTTATGGTCTGCTAAACTTAGTGAGATTCTGGGTAAGGGTTCTTTATTAATCTAGAGGGAAGGGGTTAGGCACCCTCTAAGATCCGCTAACTTGCGGTTGTCCTGCCAAACCTAGGGTAATTATTGTATTTAAAAAATGCAAAGTAAAAGATCTTCCCTTTAAAGGTGCTTAAGTCTAAAAAGGGGCAAAAGGTGTTATAAATAAATAAAAGAGCCAAATGCTAAATGTTTAAAGTGCTTAAAATACTAAAGGTTGCTAAAAGGCATTAAATGATAGAAGGGTGCTAAAAGTGCTAAGAGGTGCTTAAAAGTGTTAAATGCTAAAGTCTTTGAATGTTAGGAAATAGATGCTAGCATGTTGAAATGTTTAAAGGTGCTTAAAATGTAAAAGGGCAAAAGGTGCTATATGCGAAAGAATCTAAGAGGTGCTAAAATATTAAAGGTTAAGGCAGCTTAACAAAAGTGCTAGCAATTTAAAAGTGCTAAGTGTAAACAAAGTAGTGCTAGGGTGCCTAAATATTAAGAGGGGTAAAGAGTATTAAGATATTAAAATGCTAAAGGTAGTGCTAGAATGCTAAAGGATTAACTTTAAAAGTAAAGGGTGCTAAAAATAAAGGGTGTTAAAAGCGCAAAAATGCTAAAAATGCAAGAAGTGTTAAATGTGAAGGGGTGCTTTTTAAAAGATGCTAGGGTACTAAAGGTATTTATATTATTTGTAAAGAGATGGTATGAAGTTTGGTTTATGGGCCATAGATTTATTTGTGAGATTAAAGAAGTGAAGCGTTAGTTTTAGATACGCAATTTTAATAATTCAGGCAAAGGTGAGAAATAAATGACAAGCCTAAGATAAACAATTTAAAGCATTTCCAATTTTAAAACTACCCACCCCAGTTCATGTATTCAAGGATTAATTGTTCTAGACAGCCTATTAATTACAAATTAAATAATTAGGCAACAATTTAACAAATAAGATAAAAGTGGATATGATCGCGGCTTCCAAGACGCGTGGCGACATCGTCTCATCCTATTTGGTCTTAGGAATTTCTGAAGCGGGAATGCAAATGCGGGTGCGGGTTGCCATTTAAAATGACTTGCGATGAGTCTCGCCGTGAGACTCTTTATTTTGCTCCGGTGCATGCCATGTAAAAACAAGAAAGATAAGGAGTTAGTAAATGCCCGGATTCATTAAACAAAGCAGGCACTTGACACATGGTTGCATTTAAGCGACACGTACTATAAATACCAAACAAAGCGATATCGGATAAGAATGCAACCAGTAGTAGTATTGTACCTAGCCTTTGACAATCCCAGTAAGGCGATATCTGGCAGAAAGCGATGGCAAGGGCAAAGATACTAGGTAGTATGCAAGCAGAGACAATGGCGGTATGTAGGCAGCGAGCGGTGGCGACGGCAATGATAAGCGAAAGCGAGCGACAAACAGCAAATTTAATCAATAAGTGGGCATAATACATCTCAAAACAAAGTTTAACATGATCAAGGTGATCTCTACATCAATAGACTATAAATTGAACTCATGACAAGTAGGCTAGTTTAACGTATCGTTTCTAATAGGCAAGCGATATCTGCTTTGCGGGTGATGCTAGTCGACTTACCCAAAAATAAAGCGTGATCCCACATAGTATGGTCTTAACATGAGTAACAAGCATTCAAACCAAACACGCACCTGATATCTCCTCTTATCTCCCAGCCCATTCATCCAACTTTCATATGCATATAGATTTACAAATATTCTATCATATCAATGATTACGATATTATATTATATCACTCACATGATTATAAAGACATGTAAAACTTGTCCTACAACATTTATTGGACTCGAGCTATCATAAACAATAGTCTCGCGTTAACGAAAGCATACGTATGTCTATTCTACCAATTTTACTTAATCTACATAAGAAACTACACTAAGCAAATACTTAACAAAACTAGATTAAACTAGCGATCTACGTGATATTATATATGACACAAATATAGGCCATGACTAAATGCGAATGAAGCTAAACCAAATAAATTCCAAGCTGATACGGATGTCCTTGACCTTAGGTAGGCGGGCATAATACAATATAACTTATAAAGTTCTACATGCTAATCTGAGGCATTTTGTCACTTAAACTAGTAAAGATATATCGGTGACCAACTGCGAACATAGAGGACATGAAGCGGATAAGCGATACATAGGACTACATCACGAATTAAGCGAGAACCAAATGTTGATGTTGCATACTCGTAGTGAGATCTTGTTGTATGACGATCGACTAAAGCCGACGTAAAACATTCCACGACCAATATCACCATCCCATATATTAAACAACGTAACTATATTAAGTATAAACCTAATCAGCAATGTAACCAATCCAAATATGCTTCAGGTAAGCCCAAGCATGATATGACGATTTCGACAAGAAACAATCAATGCACATATAGCAGGGAGCACACGAGTTGCATAAAGAATGAGATTCAAATGGGAAGTGAGTTTACCTTCTCCGGCGGCGAACCGAGGCAGCGTATCAAGTCGTCGGCACACTCGACGGGTTTCGGGTTTGCGATGCGAATGGAGAGGGACAAGGCTTGCTCGCTGATTTTTAACTGGAATTAAAAGAAAAGGGGTATTCGAACTACCTATTCAAGCGGTCTTAAGTGCAGGTATTGCGCTTTCCCTTACGATGCTATCTTTGCGTTACGTCGTGTTCTGACTTCTCCGCTATGCCCTCACTCCTCTGTGTTCATTGCATGTCCCTTTTATAGCCCAGTCTGGTTCTAAAATTGGTAAGGCTGAGAATGGCTAAAATTGGTGCTGATTCGATATTGATTTTGGACGATTCTTTTGGGTGTAAAATCGGTTAAGGTAAGTTCTGATTTGAAGGGATTTGGGTGCTGGTTATGGTAAGAGGAGCTGCGTGGGTAAGGGAAGGCTCAGTTCTCGTGAGAATCTCGAAATTTCTTTGGTGTCTTGGCGGCGATGGCAGGGGTTTCTAGGGTTGCTGGCTTTTAGGTTTCGTTTTTGGTGTGTTAGGGACGAGGAGATGAAGTGCAGGGTAATGGGTGCGTATAAGAATTTCTTGAACAAAGTGGATTAAATTTGAGGTTGTTGGGCCGCGCGGGTAAAATAAAGGGCTGGGTAATGGGTAATTCAAGTGGGGAGTGGGCTGGGTAGAATTAGGAGTTAATTAATTTTAGGCTAGTTAATTAATGTTAGTTAATTCTAGGTATTAATTTTAGGTGCTTAATTAGGATTAGATTATTTGATTTAGGTAAATTATTTAGGTGCTAAATCAGTCTAATTACCATAATAAATGCGGGCGTGTTATTTAATTAGTGCTTAATATTTTAGAATGCGACGTTATTATTTAAAATTTTATTGTTATGCATTATTGCGAAGTTAAATTAAAATCAAAAATGAGCTTAGATTAAATTATTTAAATGCTAAATGCAAGTATGATATTTAGGAATTGTTTAGAGCTTTGTAGACGCGACGCTATTAAATGCATGTATAAAAATTGATTTTAAATTACAAATGATTACTAATAAGTGCGGCTATGCTACCTGACACGACGTTATCGCTAAATTAATTATTTTATGCATTTATTAATTATTTAAGAATTACGACAAAGCTTAAAGTTAATAAGTGCGGGCGCGGGACTCTAAATGCTTAAGACTTTACGTAAGACGTGATGCCATTATTAAATTATTTATTTATGCCTGTATTTAATGTTTTATTGTTGTATTTTATTATAAAAATCCTAAAAAATTATTTTACAAAATTAGTGTAATTTTATAGTTAATGGCTGGACGGGAGGGTCAAAATTGGGTGTCAACAGATGTCCCTCTTTGTATGGAGATGATGGAAGAATCTTCGGACAAAGACGTTGACTCATAGCCAATTTTGTCTCGATCTTCAGAGTTGCAAAAATCTTTGGCGGGTAGATAAAGTGACGCAAAATCAAAAGCGTCCCGATGTCGAGTTATGGCGACCTTTGGGTTACGTAACCTAAACACCACGGCGGGCTAGCGGACTCAAAGCTGTCGGTGTCGAGTTATGGCGACACTGGCTACCGTGGTCAAAACACCAAGGCGAACTCTGCGGGCTTAAGATGTCGATGTCGAGTTATGATGACCAGGCTATGGTGCAAAAAGTAAAAGAAAATAAGCGCTTTGAACACAGGGTGTCTTGCTATGGCTTGTGGTCTTTGGGTTCTATGGTGATGCGAGCGAGTGGGCCAAACGGCAGGCCGCTTACGCCAATCGTTGGGAAGGCGGCCCCAGATTGCCGGTTATTGTAAGAGAAAATCCACGTTGTGCTCCTGCTGCTGCATGCTAAGACTGGAACAAACGGTTAGTGCATAACTGCTAAGGCAAAATAATAATTTTAAAAACAATGTAACTGTGAATAGAAAAGATTATCCTGTAAAACGCGATGCCTGTTGTGTTGATGCAATTTTGCGAATGCTGTGATTTTCGTCCTTGCACAGACGTGTTGCGATTGCGAACGCGGATACGTTGTCCTTGCCGCAATTGCCCCCTATAGACTAAAGCTCAAGGAAGAGTTAGTGCATAACTGCTAAGACAGAATAATAAAGCATGCGTAAGAAATGCAATTTCGGGAGTATAGAAATCGTCCCTGCGTGATATGCTGATGATGGCGTCGTTTTCGGACTTGTCGTCGTTTTCGGACTTGTTGTCTTGATAAGCGTCATTGCTTGGGCGTGTTCTTTGTTGGCGTCATTGCGTAGACTTCTTTGTCTTGTCGCGTCGTTATGCGGGCGTATTCTTCTTTGGCGTCGTTGCGTGGATTCTTGATTACGTCGTTATGCGGGCGTGTTCTTCTTTGGCGTCGTTGCGTGGACTTCGATTACGTCGTTATGCGGGCGTGTTCTTCTTTGGCGTCGTTGCGTGGACTTCTTGATTACGTCGTTATGCGGGCGTGTTCTTCTTGGCGTCGTTGCGTGGTATTTGTCGATAACGTCGTTGTTTGGACGTATTGCTGCTGGCGTCGTTGCGTGGACTTGCTGATTACGTCGTTATGCGGGCGTGTTCTTCTTGGCGTCGTTGCATGGACTTCTTGATTACGTCGTTATGCGGGCGTGTTCTTTCTTTGGCGTCGTTGCGTGGACTTCTTGATCACGTCGTTGCACGGGCGTATTCTTCTTTGGTGTCGCCGCGTGGACTTCGATTACGTCGTTATGCGGGCGTGTTCTTCTTTGGCGTCGTTGCATGGACTTCGATTACGTCGTTATGCGGGCGTATTCTTCTTTGGCGTCGTTGCATGGACTTCCGATTACGTCGTTATGCGGGCGTGTTCTTTCTTGGCGTCGTTGCGTGGACTTGCTGATCACGTCGTTGCCTGGACGTATTGCTGCTGCTCCTGTAGGATAAATGCTCCTGCAAGCTAAGCTTGAGAAAAGACGTTAGTGTATACCTGTTTAAACCAAATGATAATATATATGAGAAGTGCAATTTTATGGATAGAGATGTCGTCCTGATATGCCTGACGAATACTGAGATGTTGCCCTTGCGCTGTAACTGACGAATTGTTATGATGCCTTTGTTGTGCGCGATGCGTGGGTTGCCAATTTGACTTTATGCTCGAGTTGATGCGCTAGGTTTTGTTGCGGAACTCTGAACTTTGACTGCTGATTGTTGATGCCCCTTTCTGCTGCTGCTGCTCTCGCTGCGGACTTTGGATTATACTCTGCTTTTGCTGTTTTTCCTGCTTCTGCGAAGAGACTTTCGTCATATTTTCTGCTTCGGCTGTTGCACTTTCTGCTTCTGTTTAAAAGACCTGCGCTCAAAGAAAATTTGTGAGTTTTGGGGGGGGGTCGATTCGCATTTGACTTCGCCGCCTTGTCCCTTGATGTCTGCGTGCAGCATTTGGACTTGCAACCCTATGCAGTTTCCTACTGTCCCGATTTTGAAAAGTGTACGGCCTAAAGGGGTCTCAATGTAGTTGCTTGTAGGTTATGTATATTCTTGTCCTTTTGAAGCAAAGGAAAGTTTCCTAATGGTGTGGCCGAAGCGATTTAGGCGCCACGTATCCCAGTGAGGAATCAGTCGAGCGTAGTTCATTACAAGTGAAATTGGGTAAAATTAAAATTTCTAGATGTGGGGCCCGGCCGAGGCGGCGCTACGTATCCATTGAGGAATCGAGTCAAGCGTAGTTCATTACAAGCAAAGCGAAGAAAACATTATTAAAGCTTAAATATGAGTTTATAAATTATTACGCTAAAATAAATCGTTTTCCTATCCAGGCTCTAGGCGGACCAAGACAAGGGTGCAAATCCAACCAATACACCTTCTTGCTCTGCATCGTGGCTGGCTGGGTCTTCGTGCTCTGCTGTCAGTATCTCCTTCTTTTGGCTTCTGCGTGGTGCCTGCTTGGATAAATAAGCGGTCAGCGGGCGGGTTACAGCAAGGAACACCTCTCTTCCTTTGGGGTTCATCGTACTCATTGGGGTAAGCCTCCTCCACTGAATGACTCCTCGCGATCGGCTCCCTTACTTTGTCTCACGAGTGTATAACACCTTCCCGTATGTCGTGTCCAGATGGCTCGGAATGGTATGCACAACTTTTGTTCTCATCGAGCTTTGGACTTGGGATTGGGCACGTTCGCAGGATTGGCTGGAGTATCCCTGCAAACCTCAACCTCTCGTACAACTGCGACAAAGGCTCGGCTAAATGGGTGTATATTTTGGTTGGCCTTTCTGTGGTATTTAGGCGGGGTGCGAAGATGTTTGGTAAATAGGTTTGTGGAGGCCTTTGGTTTGTGTTTAGCCGGAGTACGTTAGGCATTCGGTTTTGTGTGGAATATGGGTGCATTGTATATTGGTGAGCAGGATATGTAGTAGCGGTCTTGGTAATAATTTGGAGGTTTTTGACTGTTTTGGTTATTTGCAGTGACGAGTGCTCTGGTGAGGTTTTTGAGCCTTTTGATTTCGGCCTGCAGGGTTGCCATTTGCTGTGGTAATTGTGCGAACTGCTCGACCGGATCTATGTTGCCTTTCTCTTCTGAGACCCCTGCTTTGCCTATAGGAACGAGGCGAGTTAGGCTAGTTCACTTCGGATGTCCTTGAATCGGTCATGTTCTTTGGACCGTACCTTTGATCTTGTGAAATATTGATGCTCTGCCGTTGCTTAGTCAAATCTGAACCGACCGCTTTGGGGAGGATGATAAATCTTTCTAAAAATGCAACAAGCGGTGTTAGCATAAAGCACATAATTTGCAAGTATGTAGCGGATATATCGCATACATGCGCACATTCAAACGTTTCCTAACATGCAGGAGACCTCTTTATGCCGCAGGTAAGCCTAAACGTCACTTATGCGAGATTATGGCCGGATTTGTCAAGTCGCCCAACTGTAATGCTTTTGTTGGAAATGGCGACCAAATGGCGGTCTGCTTTTCCCAATTTCAGCATGTCATGATTGGGTTTGGATTTGTCTGTCAATGTCACGCTACACATGATATCTTTGGTTGGTCGTTGGGTTGAGAAACGTCGACAAGTTTGGTGTCTTCCTAATTGTGGTGTCGATGCGAGGCCAGAGCCAGCACAAGGTAAATCGTCATGCCTAAAATAAAGGGTGGTATAGCTCTATCTTAAGTTTTGCTAAGATTTGGCTTTTCTAGGCAAGGTTCGGCGGACAACTCGAGTGAGAAGGCTACGCGGTGATCGAACCGATCTAACTCGTAGCGCCAACTCTCTAAAATTTGGATATATTTTGAAAGAAATTTGCGGGTCTTGCGAGCACACCGGTAGCGTGAGTGTGTGATTGTGTGAATTTTCCAGAGTGGAAGAAATATGAGCGGAATGCCAGTTTAAGGAAAGCAGTAAAGCAGGTAGCAATCAAAAATAAATAAAACAAAATACAACACACAAAAATTAAATGCCAAAGTAATTGCCAAATAATTATCCTAGATCTGTTGTGGTTAAGAACCTAAAATCCCCAGCGGAGTCGCCATTTCTGTCGCGCCCTTTTTCGACCGCGGCTTTTTCTAAGCTCCTGCTGCTCAAATTAAAGGTTAGAAAAATAAAATAATAAAAGGGAATCATATTAAAAGGGTGCTAAAATATAAGAGGATGCTAAAAAGGTGCTAACGTTTAAAAAGATTAATTTTAAAGCTAAAGGGTTGCTAGAATGCTAAGGGTTCGCGGAGTCGCCACCTAATTAATTTGGGTGAATTAGGACACCTAAATGTTTAACTAGTTTTAAGTAAAACATTAACTCCATTTTATGGTCTGCTAAACTTAGTGAGATTCTGGGTAAGGGTTCTTTATTAATCTAGAGGGAAGGGGTTAGGCACCCTCTAAGATCCGCTAACTTGCGGTTGTCCTGCCAAACCTAGGGTAATTATTGTATTTAAAAAATGCAAAGTAAAAGATCTTCCCTTTAAAGGTGCTTAAGTCTAAAAAGGGGCAAAAGGTGTTATAAATAAATAAAAGAGCCAAATGCTAAATGTTTAAAGTGCTTAAAATACTAAAGGTTGCTAAAAGGCATTAAATGATAGAAGGGTGCTAAAAGTGCTAAGAGGTGCTTAAAAGTGTTAAATGCTAAAGTGCTGAATGTTAGGAAATAGATGCTAGCATGTTGAAATGTTTAAAGGTGCTTAAAATGTAAAAGGGCAAAAGGTGCTATATGCGAAAGAATCCTAAGAGGTGCTAAAATATTAAAGGTTAAAGACGCTTAACAAAAGTGCTAGCAATTTAAAAGTGCTAAGTGTAAACAAAGTAGTGCTAGGGTGCCTAAATATTAAGAGGGTAAAAGTATTAAGATATTAAAATGCTAAAGGTAGTGCTAGAATGCTAAAGGATTAACTTTAAAAGTAAAGTGCTAAAAATAAAGGGTGTTAAAAGCGCAAAAATGCTAAAAATGCAAGAAGTGTTAAATGTGAAGGGGTGCTTTTTAAAAGATGCTAGGGTACTAAAGGTATTTATATTATTTGTAAAGAGATGGTATGAAGTTTGGTTTATGGGCCATAGATTTATTTGTGAGATTAAAGAAGTGAAGCGTTAGTTTTAGATCTGTGATTTTAATAATTCAGGCAAAGGTGAGAAATAAATGACAAGCCTAAGATAAACAATTTAAAGCATTTCCAATTTTAAAACTACCCACCCCAGTTCATGTATTCAAGGATTAATTGTTCTAGACAGCCTATTAATTACAAATTAAATAATTAGGCAACAATTTAACAAATAAGATAAAAGTGGATATGATCGCGGCTTCCAAGACGCGTGGCGACATCGTCTCATCCTATTTGGTCTTAGGAATTTCTGAAGCGGGAATGCAAATGCGGGTGCGGGTTGCCATTTAAAATGACTTGCGATGAGTCTCGCCGTGAGACTCTTTATTTTGCTCCGGTGCATGCCATGTAAAAACAAGAAAGATAAGGAGTTAGTAAATGCCCGGATTCATTAAACAAAGCAGGCACTTGACACATAGTTTGCATTTAAGCCAACACATGCCTATAAATACCAAACAAAAGCGATATCAGATAAGAATGCAACCAGCAAGTAGTATTGTACCTAGCCTTTGACAATCCCAAGTAAGGCAGTATGCAAACCGAAACAGTGGCAAGGGCAAAGATACTAGGTAGTATGCAAACAGAGACAATGGCAGGTATGTAGGCAGAGCGGTGGCGCGGCAATAAGCGAGAAAGCGAGCGACAAGCAGCAAATTTAATCAATAAGTGGGCATAATACATCTCAAAACAAAGTTTAACATGATCAAGGTGATCTCTACATCAATAGACTATAAATTGAACTCATGACAAGCCGGCTAGTTTAACGTATCGTTTCTAATAGGCAACTGATATCCTGCTGCGGGTGATGCTAGTCAGCAACTTACCCAAAAATAAAGCGTGATCCCACATAGTATGGTCTTAACATGAGTAACAAGCATTCAAACCGAACCGCAGCGACCTGATATCTCCTCTTATCTCCCACACTTCATTCATCCAACTTTCATATGCATATAGATTTACAAATATTCTATCATATCAATGATTACGATATTATATTATATCACTCATGATTATAAAGACATGTAAAACTTGTCCTACAACATTTATTCGGACTCGAGCTATCATAAACAATAGTCTCGCGTTAACGAAAGCATACGTATGTCTATTCTACCAATTTTACTTAATCTACATGAAACTACACTAAGCAAATACTTAACAAAACTAGATTAAACTAGCGATCCTACGTGATATTATATATGACACAAATATAGGCCATGACTAAATGCGGGCGAAGCTAAACCAAATAAATTCCAAGCTGATACGGATGTCCTTGACCTTAGGTAGGCGGGGCATAATACAATATAACTTATAAAGTTCTACATGCTATCTGAGGCATTTTGTCACTTAAACTAGTAAAGATATATCGGTGACCAACTGCGAACATAGAGGACATGAAGCGGATAAGCGATACATAGGACTACATCACGAATTAAGCGAGAACCAAATGTTGATGTTGCATACTCGTAGTGAGATCTTGTTGTATGACCGATCGACTAAGCGAAATGTAAAACATTCCCGACCAATATCACCATCCCATATATTAAACAACGTAACTATATTAAGTATAAACCTAATCGACAATGTAACCGATCCAAATATGCTTGGGTAAGCCCGGCGTGATATGGCGATTTCGACGAAACAATCAATGCACATATAGCGAGGAGCACACGAGTTGCGTAAAGAATGAGATTCAAATGGGAAGTGAGTTTACCTTCTCCGTGGCGAACCGGCGTATCAAGTCGTCGGCACACTCGGCGGGTTTGGGTTTGCGATGCGAATGGAGAGGACAAGGCTTGCTCGCTGATTTTTAGCGGAATTAAAGAAAAGGGGTATTCGAACTACTATTCAAGCGGTGCTTAAAGTGCAGGTATTTGCCTTTCCCATACGATGCTATCTTTGCGTTACGTCGTGTTCTGACTTCTCCGCTATGCCCTCACTCCTCCTCTGTGTTCATTGCATGTCCCTTTTATAGCCCAATTGCGGTTCTAAAATTGGTAAAGTGAGAATGGCTAAAATTGGTGCTGATTCGATATTGATTTTGGACGATTCTTTTGGGTGTAAAATCGGTTAAGGTAAGTTCTGATTTGAAGGGATTTGGGTGCTGGTTATGGTAAGAGGAGCCGCGTGGGTAAGGAAGGCTCAGATTCTCGTGAGAATCTCGAAATTTCTTTGGTGTCTTGGCGGCGATGGCAGGGGTTTCTAGGGTTGCTGGCTTTTAGGTTTCGTTTTTGGTGTGTTAGGGACGAGGAGATGAAGTCTGGGGTAATGGCTGCGTATAAAATTTCTTGAACAAAGTGGATTAAATTTGAGGTTGTTGGGCGCGGGTAAAATAAAGAAATTTGGGTAATGGGTAATTCAAGTGGGGAGTGGGCTGGGTAGAATTAGGAGTTAATTAATTTTAGGCTAGTTAATTAATGTTAGTTAATTCTAGGTATTAATTTTAGGTGCTTAATTAGGATTAGATTATTTGATTTAGGTAAATTATTTAGGTGCTAAATCGGTCTAATTACCATAATAAATGCGGCGTGTTATTTAATTAGTGCTTAATATTTTAGAATCGACGTTATTATTTAAAATTTTATTGTTATGCATTATTGCGAAGTTAAATTAAAATCAAAAATGAGCTTAGATTAAATTATTTAAATGCTAAATGCAAGTATGATATTTAGGAATTGTTTAGAGCTTTGTAGGCGGCGCTATTAAATGCATGTATAAAAATTGATTTTAAATTACAAATGATTACTAATAAGTGCGGCTATGCTACACGACCGCGGCGTTATCGCTAAATTAATTATTTTATGCATTTATTAATTATTTAAGAATTACGACAAAGCTTAAAGTTAATAAGTGCGGTAGCGGGACTCTAAATGCTTAAGACTTTACGTAAGGCGTGATGCCATTATTAAATTATTTATTTATGCTGTATTTAATGTTTTATTGTTGTATTTTATTATAAAAATCCTAAAAATTATTTTACAAAATTAGTGTAATTTTATAGTTAATGGGTGGACGGGAGGGTCAAAATTGGGTGTCAGCGGATGTCCCTCTTTGTATGGAGATGATGGAAGAATCTTGGACAAAGCGTTGACTCATGCCAATTTTGTCTCGATCTTCGAGTTGCAAAAATCTTTGGCGGTAGATAAAGTGGCGAAAATCAAAAAGCGTCGATGTCGAGTTATGGCGACCTGGTTACCGTAACCTAAACACCACGGCGGGCTAGCGGACTCAAAATCCCGGTGTCGAGTTATGGCGACCTTTGGGCTACCGTGGTCAAAACACCAAGGCGAGCTCTGCGGGCTTAAAGATGTCGATGTCGAGTTATGATGACCTTTGGGCTATGGTGCAAAAAGTAAAAGAAAATAAGCGCTTTGAACACAGGGTGTCTTGCTATGGCTTGTGGTCTTTGGGTTACATGGTGATGCGGGCGAGTGGGCCAAGCTGAGCGGCTTACGCGTCGTTGGGAAGGTGGCCCGGATTGCCGGTTATTTGTAAGAAAATCCACGTTGTGCTCCTGTTCTGCGTCTAAAGCTGGAACAAGCGGTTAGTGCATGCTTCTAAGGCAAAATAATAATTTTAAAAACAATGTAGCGTGAATAGAAAAGATTATCTGTAAAAGCGATGCTGTTGTGTTGATGCAATTTTGCGAATCTTTGTGATTTTCGTCCTTACGCGGGCGTGTTGCGATTGCGACAGCGGATCGTTGTCCTTGCGCGATTGCCCCTATAGACTAAAGCTCGAGGAAGAGTTAGTGCATAAGCGCTAAGGCGAATAATAAAGCGTCGTAAGAAATGCAATTTCGGGAGTATAGAAATCGTCCTGCGTGATATCGCGATGATGGCGTCGTTTTGGACTTGTCGTCGTTTCGGACTTGTTGTCTTGATAAGCGTCATTTGCTTGGGCGATGTTCTTTGTTGGCGTCATTGCGTAGACTTCTTTGTCTTGATAACGTCGTTATGCGGGCGTATTCTTTCTTGGCGTCGTTGCGTGGATTTCTTGATTCGTCGTTATGCGGGCGTGTTCTTCTTTGGCGTCGTTGCGTGGACTTGCGATTACGTCGTTATGCGGGCGATGTTCTTCTTTGGCGTCGTTGCGTGGACTTCTTGATTACGTCGTTATGCGGGCGATGTTCTTCTTTGGCGTCGTTGCGTGGTATCTTGATAACGTCGTTGTTTGGGCGTATTCTTCTTTGGCGTCGTTGCGTGGACTTCGATTACGTCGTTATGCGGGCGTGTTCTTCTTGGCGTCGTTGCATGGACTTGCGATTACGTCGTTATGCGGGCGATGTTCTTCTTGGCGTCGTTGCGTGGACTTCTTGATCACGTCGTTGCACGGGCGTATTCTTGCTTTGGTGTCGCGCGTGGACTTCTTGATTACGTCGTTATGCGGGCGATGTTCTTCTTGGCGTCGTTGCATGGACTTCTTGATTACGTCGTTATGCGGGCGTATTCTTTCTTTGGCGTCGTTGCGTGGACTTCGCGATTCGTCGTTATGCGGGCGTGTTCTTCTTTGGCGTCGTTGCGTGGACTTCTTGATCGCGTCGTTGCACTGGGCGTATTCTTTCTTTGCTCGCGTAGGATAAATGCTCCTGCAAGCTAAGCTTGAGAAAAGACGTTAGTGTATACCTGTTTAAACCAAATGATAATATATATGAGAAGTGCAATTTTATGGATAGAGATGTCGTCCTGATATGCCTGACGAATACTGAGATGTTGCCCTTGCGCTGTAACTGACGAATTGTTATGATGCCTTTGTTGTGCGCGATCGTGGGTTGCGATTTGACTTTATGCTCGAGTTGATGCGCTAGGTTTTGTTGCGGAACTACGAACTTTATTGGCTGATTGTTGATGCCCGTTTCTGCTGCTGCTTCTCTCGCTGCGTACTTTGGATTATACTCTGCTTTTGCTGTTTTTCCTGCTTCTGCGAAGAGACTTTCGTCATATTTTACGCTTGGTATTTGCACTTTATACATTTAAAGACTGCGCTCGAAAGAAAATTTGTGAGTTTTGGGAGTCGATTCGCATTTGACCGCGCCTTGTCCGCTTGATATGCGTGCACAGCATTTGGACTTACTGACCGCATGCAGTTTCCTCTGTTGTCGATTTTGAAAAGGGTGTGCGGCCTAAAGGGGTCTCGATGTAGTTGCTTGTAGGTTATGTATATTCTTGTCCTTTTGAAGCAAAGGGAAAGTTTCCTAATGGTGTGGCCAAGCCGATTTAGGCGCCTCGTATCCCCAGTGAGAATCGGTCGAGCGTAGTTCATTACAAGTGAAATTGGGTAAAATTAAAATTTCTAGATGTGGGGCCAGGCGAGGCGGCGCTGCGTATCATTTAAGGAATCGAGTCAAGCGTAGTTCATTCAAGCAAAGCGAAGAAAACATTATTAAAGCTTAAATATGAGTTTATAAATTATTACGCTAAAATAAATCGTTTTTCCTATCGGGCTCTGGCGGACCAAGACAAGGTGCAAATCAACGATACACGCTGCTTTCTGCTGCATCGTGGTGGTGAGTCTTCGTGCTCTGTTGTCGATATCTCCTTCTTTTGGCTTCTGCGTGGTGCTGCTTGGATAAATAAGCGATTGAGCGGGCGGGTTACAGCGAGGAACACCTCTCTTCCTTTGGGGTTCATCGTACTCATTGGGGTAAGCCTCCTCCGCTTTGAATGACTCCTCGCCCGATCGGCTCCCTTACTTTGTCTCTGAGTGTATAACACCTTCCCGTATCGTGTCAGATGGCTCGGAATGGTATGCACAACTTTTGTTCTCATCGTGAGCTTTGGACTTGGGATTGGGCACGTTCGCAGGATTGGTGGAGTATCCTGCAAACCTCGACCTCTCGTCAAGCTGCGACAAAGGCTCGGCTAAATGGGTGTATATTTTGGTTGGCCTTTCTGTGGTATTTAGGCGGGGTGCGAAGATGTTTGGTAAATAGGTTTGTGGAGGCCTTTGGTTTGTGTTTAGCCGGAGTACGTTAGGCATTCGGTTTTGTGTGGAATATATGGGTGCATTGTATATTGGCTGAACGGGATATGTAGTAGCGAGTCTTGGTAATAATTTGGAGGTTTTTGACTTTTGGTTATTTGCGATGTGAGTGCTCTGGTGAGGTTTTGAGCCTTTTGATTTCGGCTGAGGTTGCCATTTCTTTGTGGTAATTGTCGGCGCTCGGCCAGGATCTATGTTGCCTTTCTCTTACGAGACCACTGCTTTGCCTATAGGAACGAGCGAGTTCAGGCTTCGTTCCTTCGGATGTCCTTGAATCGGTCATGTTCTTTGGACCGTACCTTTGATCTTGTGAAATATTGATGCTCTGCCGTTGCTTAGTCAAATCTGACCGACCGCTTTGGGGAGGATGATAAATCTTTCTAAAAATGCAACAAGCGGTGTTAGCATAAAGCACGTAATTTGCAAGTATGTAGCGGATATATCGCATAGCACATTGACGTTTCCTAACATGCGGGAGACCTCTTTATGCGGTAAGCCTAAGCGTCAACATGCGAGATTATGGCCGGATTTGTCCAAATCGCCCAACTGTAATGCTTTTGTTGGAAATGGCGACCAAATGACGGTGCTTTTCCCAATTTCAGCATGTCATGATTGGGTTTGGATTTGTCTGTCAATGTCACGCTACCACGTGATATCTTTGGTTGGTCGTTGGGTTGAGAAACGTCGACAAGTTTAGTGTCTTCTAATTGTGGTGTCGATGCGAGGACCGACCACCTAAGGTAAATGCGTCGTGCCACTAAAATAAAGGTGGTATAGCTCTATCTTAAGTTTTGCTAAGATTTGGCTTTTCTAGGCCTTGAGTTCAGGCGGACAACTCGAGTGAGAAGGCTACGCGGTGATCAGACGAACCGATCTAACTCCGTAGCGTGACTCTCCTAAAATTTGGATATATTTTGAAAGAAATTTGCGGGTCGCGGAGCACACCGGTAGCGTGAGTGTGTGATTGTGTGAATTTTCAGTGGAAGAAATATGAGCGGAATGCGGTTTAAGGAAGCGATAAAGCGGTATGATAAAAAATAAATAAAACAAAATACAACACACAAAATTAAATGCCAAAGTAATTGCCAAATAATTATCCTAGATCTGTTGTGGTTAAGAACCTAAAATCCCAGTAGTCGCCATTTACATCGCGCCCTTTTTAGCGGCTTTTTCTAAGCTCTCTTTGCTCAATTAAAGGTTAGAAAAATAAAATAATAAAGGAATCATATTAAAAGGGTGCTAAAATATAAGAGGATGCTAAAAGGTGCTAACGTTTAAAAGATTAATTTTAAAGCTAAAGGGTTGCTAGAATGCTAAGGGTTGCGAGTCGCCACCTAATTAATTTGGGTGAATTAGGACACCTAAATGTTTAACTAGTTTTAAGTAAAACATTAACTCCATTTTATGAGTGCTAAACTTAGTGAGATTAGGTAAGGGTTCTTTATTAATCTAGAGGAAGGGTTAGGCACATAAGATCATTAACTTGCGGTTGTCTGCCAAACCTAGGGTAATTATTGTATTTAAAAATGCAAAGTAAAGATCTTCCCTTTAAAGGTGCTTAAGTCTAAAAAGGGGCAAAGGTGTTATAAATAAATAAAGAGCCAAATGCTAAATGTTTAAAGTGCTTAAAATACTAAAGGTTGCTAAAAGGCATTAAATGATAGAAGGGTGCTAAAAGTGCTAAGAGGTGCTTAAAAGTGTTAAATGCTAAAGTCTTTGAATGTTAGGAAATAGATGCTAGCATGTTGAAATGTTTAAAGGTGCTTAAAATGTAAAAGGGCAAAAGGTGCTATATGCGAAAGAATCCTAAGAGGTGCTAAAATATTAAAGGTTAAAGGCGCTTAACAAAAGTGCTAGCAATTTAAAAGTGCTAAGTGTAAACAAAGTAGTGCTAGGGTGCCTAAATATTAAGAGGGTAAGAGTATTAAGATATTAAAATGCTAAAGGTAGTGCTAGAATGCTAAAGGATTAACTTTAAAAGTAAAGGGTGCTAAAAATAAAGAGGGTGTTAAAAGCGCAAAAATGCTAAAAATGCAAGAAGTGTTAAATGTGAAGGGTGCTTTTAAAAGATGCTAGGTACTAAAGGTATTTATATTATTTGTAAAGAGATGGTATGAAGTTTGGTTTATGGGCCATAGATTTATTTGTGAGATTAAAGAAGTGAAGCGTTAGTTTTAGATCTGTGATTTTAATAATTCGAGCAAGGTGAGAAATAAATGACAAGCCTAAGATAAACAATTTAAAGCATTTCCAATTTTAAAACTACCACTTTGATTCGTGTATTCAAGGATTAATTGTTCTAGACGACTATTAATTACAAATTAAATAATTAGGCAACAATTTAACAAATAAGATAAAAGTGGATATGATCGCGGCTTCGAGGCGGCGTGGCGACATCGTCTCGTCCTATTTGGTCTTAGGAATTTACGAGCGGGAATGCAAATGCGGTGCGGGTTGCCATTTAAAATGACTTGCGATGAGTCTCGTAGTGAGACTCTTTATTTTGCTCGGTCGTACCGTGTAAAAACAAGAAAGATAAGGAGTTAGTAAATGCGGATTCATTAAACAAAGCGGGCACTTGACACATAGTTTGCATTTAAGCCAACACGTACTATAAATACCAAACAAAAGCGATATCGGATAAGAATGCAACGGTAGTAGTATTGTACCTAGCCTTTGACAATCCCAGTAAAGGCGTTATCTGGCAAAGCGATGGCAAGGGCAAAGATACTAGGTAGTATGCAAAGCGAGACAATGGCGGTATGTAGGCAGCGATGGCGACGGTGATAAGCGAAAGCGACGAGCGACAAGCGACAAATTTAATCAATAAGTGGGCATAATACATCTCGAAACAAAGTTTAACATGATCGAGGTGATCTACATCGATAGACTATAAATTGAACTCGTGACAAGTAGGCTAGTTTAGCGTATCGTTTCTAATGAGCAAGCGATATCTGCTGCGGGTGATGCTAGTCGACAACTTACCCAAAAATAAGCGTGATCCAGCGTAGTATGGTCTTAACATGAGTAACAAGCATTCAAACCAAACCGCAGCGACCTGATATCTCCTCTTATCTCCCAGCTTCATTCATCCGACTTTCGTATGCATATAGATTTACAAATATTCTATCATATCAATGATTACGATATTATATTATATCACTCACATGATTATAAAGACATGTAAAACTTGTCCTACAACATTTATTGGACTCGAGCTATCATAAACAATAGTCTCGCGTTAGCAGCATACGTATGTCTATTCTACCAATTTTACTTAATCTACATGAAACTACACTAAGCAAATACTTAACAAAACTAGATTAAACTAGCGATCCTACGTGATATTATATATGACACAAATATAGGCCGTGACAAATGCAGGCGAAGCTAAACAAATAAATTCCAAGCTGATGCAGATGTCCTTGACCTTAGGTAGGCGGGCATAATACAATATAACTTATAAAGTTCTACATGCTATCTGAGGCATTTTGTCACTTAAACTAGTAAAGATATATCGGTGACCAACTGCGAACATAGAGGACATGAAGCGGATAAGCGATACATAGGACTACATCACGAATTAAGCGAGAACCAAATGTTGATGTTGCATACTCGTAGTGAGATCTTGTTGTATGACGATCGACTAAGCCGTATTTGTAAAACATTCCGCAGACCAATATCACCATCCCGTATATTAAACAACGTAACTATATTAAGTATAAACCTAATCAATGATGTAACGATCCAAATATGCTTGGGTAAGCCCGGCATGATATGGCGATTTCGACGAAACAATCAATGCACATATAGCAGGGAGCACACGAGTTGCATAAAGAATGAGATTCAAATGGGAAGTGAGTTTACCTTCTCCGGCGGCGAACCGAGGCAGCGTATCAAGTCGTCGGCACACTCGACGGGTTTCGGGTTTGCGATGCGAATGGAGAGGGACAAGGCTTGCTCGCTGATTTTTAACTGGAATTAAAAGAAAAGGGGTATTCGAACTACCTATTCAAGCGGTCTTAAGTGCAGGTATTGTCTTTCCCTTACGATGCTATCTTTGCGTTACGTCGTGTTCTGACTTCTCGCTATGCCCTCCTCCTCGTGTTCATTGCATGTCCCTTTTATAGCCCAATTACAGTTCTAAAATTGGTAAAGTGAGAATGGCTAAAATTAGTCTTGATTCGATATTGATTTTGGGCGATTCTTTTGGGTGTAAAATCGGTTAAGGTAAGTTCGATTTGAAGGATTTGGGTCTTTGGTTATGGTAAGAGGAGGCTGCGTGGGTAAGGAAGGCTCGGATTCTCGTGAGAATCTCGAGTTCTTTGGTGTCTTAGCGGCGATGGCGAGGGGTTTAGGGTTCTTGGCTTTTAGGTTTCGTTTTTGGTGTGTTAGGGACGAGAGATGAAGTGCAGGGTAATGGCTGCGTATAAGAAATTTCTGAACAAAGTGGATTGAAATTTGAGGTTGTTGGTAGCGGGTAAAATAAAGAAATTTGGGTAATGGGTAATTCAAGTGGGGAGTGGGCTGGGTAGAATTAGGAGTTAATTAATTTTAGGCTAGTTAATTAATGTTAGTTAATTCTAGGTATTAATTTTAGGTGCTTAATTAGGATTAGATTATTTGATTTAGGTAAATTATTTAGGTGCTAAATCAGTCTAATTACCATAATAAATGCGGGCGTGTTATTTAATTAGTGCTTAATATTTTAGAATGCGACGTTATTATTTAAAATTTTATTGTTATGCATTATTGCGAAGTTAAATTAAAATCAAAAATGAGCTTAGATTAAATTATTTAAATGCTAAATGCAAGTATGATATTTAGGAATTGTTTAGAGCTTTGTAGGCGCTATTAAATGCGTGTATAAAAATTGATTTTAAATTACAAATGATTACTAATAAGTGCGGCTATGCTACGACACGACGTTATCGCTAAATTAATTATTTTATGCATTTATTAATTATTTAAAATTACGACAAAGCTTAAAGTTAATAAGTGCGGTAGCGGGACTCTAAATGCTTAAGACTTTACGTAAGGCGTGATGCCATTATTAAATTATTTATTTATGCTGTATTTAATGTTTTATTGTTGTATTTTATTATAAAAATCCTAAAAATTATTTTACAAAATTAGTGTAATTTTATAGTTAATGGTGGACGGGAGGGTCAAAATTGGGTGTCAGCGGATGTCCTCTTTGTATGGAGATGATGGAAGAATCTTCGGACAAAGACGTTGACTCATGTAATTTTGTCTCGATCTTCGAGTTCAAAAATCTTTGGCGGTAGATAAAGGTGACGCAAAAATCAAAAAGCGTCGATGTCGAGTTATGGCGACCTTTGGGTTACCGTAACCTAAACACCACGGCGGGCTAAGCGGACTCAAAGGCGTCGGTGTCGAGTTATGGCGACCTTTGGGCTACCATGGTCAAAACACCGAGGCGAGCTCTGCGGGCTTAAAGATGTCGATGTCGAGTTATGATGACAACTTTGGCTATGGTGCAAAAAGTAAAAGAAAATAAGCGGCTGAACACAGGGTGTCTTGCATGGCTTGTGGTCTTTGGGTTACATGGTGATGCGGGCGAGTGGGCCAAGCGCAGGCGGCTTACGCGATCGTTGGGAAAGGTGGCCCGGCAGTTGCCGGTTATTGTAGAGAAAATCCACGTTGTGCTCCTATTTGCTGCGTCTAAAGCTGGAACAAGCGGTTAGTGCATGCTTCTTAAGGCAAAATAATAATTTTAAAAACAATGTAGCGTGAATAGAAAAGATTATCTGTAAGCGCGATGCTGTTGTGTTGATGCAATTTTGCGAATCTTTGTGATTTTCGTCCTTGCGCGGGCGTGTTGCGATTGCGACGCGGATCGTTGTCACTGCGCAATTGCCCACATAGACTAAAGCTCGAGGAAGAGTTAGTGCATAAGCGCTAAGCGAATAATAAAGCGTGCGTAAGAAATGCAATTTGGGAGTATAGAAATGTCCTGCGTGATATCGATGATGGCGTGGTTTTCGGACTTGTCGTCGTTTTGGGACTTGTTGTCTTGATAAGCGTCATTTGCTTGGGCGATGTTCTTTGTTGGCGTCATTGCGTAGACTTCTTTGTCTTGATAACGTCGTTATGCGGGCGTATTCTTCTTTGGCGTCGTTGCGTGGATTTCTTGATTACGTCGTTATGCGGGCGATGTTCTTCTTTGGCGTCGTTGCGTGGACTTCTTGATTACGTCGTTATGCGGGCGTGTTCTTCTTTGGCGTCGTTGCGTGGACTTCTTGATTACGTCGTTATGCGGGCGTGTTCTTTCTTTGGCGTCGTTGCGTGGTATCTTGATAACGTCGTTGTTTGGGCGTATTCTTCTTTGGCGTCGTTGCGTGGACTTCTTGATTACGTCGTTATGCGGGCGTGTTCTTCTTGGCGTCGTTGCATGGACTTGCGATTACGTCGTTATGCGGGCGTGTTCTTCTTTGGCGTCGTTGCGTGGACTTCTTGATCACGTCGTTGCACGGGCGTATTCTTCTTTGGTGTCGCGCGTGGACTTCTTGATTACGTCGTTATGCGGGCGTGTTCTTCTTTGGCGTCGTTGCGTGGACTTCTTGATTACGTCGTTATGCGGGCGTATTCTTCTTTGGCGTCGTTGCGTGGACTTCGCGATTACGTCGTTATGCGGGCGTGTTCTTCTTTGGCGTCGTTGCGTGGACTTGCTGATCACGTCGTTGCCTGGACGTATTGCTGCTGCTCCTGTAGGATAAATGCTCCTGCAAGCTAAGCTTGAGAAAAGACGTTAGTGTATACCTGTTTAAACCAAATGATAATATATATGAGAAGTGCAATTTTATGGATAGAGATGTCGTCCTGATATGCCTGACGAATACTGAGATGTTGCCCTTGCGCTGTAACTGACGAATTGTTATGATGCCTTTGTTGTGCGCGATGCGTGGGTTGCCAATTTGACTTTATGCTCGAGTTGATGCGCTAGGTTTTGTTGCGGAACTCTGAACTTTGACTGCTGATTGTTGATGCCCCTTTCTGCTGCTGCTGCTCTCGCTGCGGACTTTGGATTATACTCTGCTTTTCTTTGTTTTCACCTGCGAAGAGACTTTTCGTCATATTTTACGCTTGGTGTTGCACTTTACTTACATTTAAAGACACTGCGCTCGAAAGAAAATTTGTGAGTTTTGGGAAGTCGATTCGCGTTGACTTCGCCTTGTCCCTTGATGTCTGCGTGCACGGCTTGTTTGGACTTGCAACCCATGCAGTTTCCTACCTTGTCCCGATTTTGAAAATTGTCGGCCTAAAGGGGTCTCGATGTAGTTGCTTGTAGGTTATGTATATTCTTGTCCTTTTGAAGCAAAGGGAAAGTTTCCTAATGGTGTGGCCGAAGCGATTTAGGCGCCTCGTATCCCAGTAGGGAATCGGTCGAGCGTAGTTCATTACAAGTGAAATTGGGTAAAATTAAAATTTCTAGATGTGGGACGGCCAGAGGCGGCGCTGCGTATCCATTTAAGGAATCGAGTCAAGCGTAGTTCATTACAAGCAAAGCGAAAGAAAACATTATTAAAGCTTAAATATGAGTTTATAAATTATTACGCTAAAATAAATCGTTTTCCTATCAGGCTCTGGCGGACCAAGACAAAGTGCAAATCCAATACACCTTTGCTCTGCGTCGTGGTGGGTCTTCGTGCTCTGCTGTCAGTATCTCTTTCTTTTGAACCTGCGTGGTGCACTGCTTGGATAAATAAGCGATTCGAGCGGGCGGGTTACAGCAAGGGAACACCTCTCTTCCTTTGGGGTTCATCGTACTCGTTAGGGTAAGCCTCATCCACTGAATGACTCCTCGCGATCGGCTCCTTACTTTGTCTCTGAGTGTATAACACGCTTCCCGTATCGTGTCAGATGGCTCGGAATGGTATGCCTGACTTTTGTTCTCATCATGAGCTTTGGACTTGGGATTGGGCACGTTCCTTGGGATTGGCTGGAGTATCCCTGCAAACCTCAACCTCTCGTACAACTGCGATAAAGGCTCGGCTAAATGGGCGTATATTTTGGCTGGCCTTTCTGTGGTATTCAGGCGGGGTGCGAAGATGTTTGGTAAATAGGTTTGTGGAGGCCTTTGGTTTGTGTTTAGCCGGAGTACGTTAGGCATTCGGTTTTGTGGAATATATGGGTGCATTGTATATTGGTGAGCAGGATATGTAGTAGCGGTCTTGGTAATAATTTGGAGGTTTTTAGTATTTTGGTTATTTGCGTGTGAGTGCTCTGGTGAGGTTTTGAGCCTTTTGATTTCGGCTGCGGGGTTGCCGTTTCTTTGTGGTAATTGTCTGCGCTCGGCCAGGATCTATGTTGCCTTTCTCTTCTGAGACCCCTGCTTTGCCTATAGGAACGAGCGAGTTCAGGCTCGTTCACTTCGGATGTCCTTGAATCGGTCATGTTCTTTGGACCGTACCTTTGATCTTGTGAAATATTGATGCTCTGCCGTTGCTTAGTCAAATCTGAGCACCGCTTTGGGGAGGATGATAAATCTTTCTAAAAATGCAACAAGCGGTGTTAGCATAAAGCACATAATTTGCAAGTATGTAGCGGATATATCGCCATAGCACATTCAAACGTTTCCTAACATGCGGGAGACCTCTTTATGCGGTAAGCCTAAGCGTCAACTTATGCGAGATTATGGCCGGATTTGTCAAGTCATTATTGTAATGCTTTTGTTGGAAATGGCGACCAAATGGCGGTGCTTTTCCCAATTTCAGCATGTCATGATTGGGTTTGGATTTGTCTGTCAATGTCACGCTACATGATATCTTTGGTTGGTCGTTGGGTTGAGAAACCCGTCGACAAGTTTAGTGTCTTCCTAATTGTGGTGTCGATGCCAGGGCCAGACCACACAAGGTAAATCGCATGCGTACTAAAATAAGGGTGGTATAGCTCTATCTTAAGTTTTGCTAAGATTTGGCTTTTCTAGGCCTTGAGTTCAGGCGGACAACTCAGTGAGAAGGCTACGCGGTGATCAGACGAACCGATCTAACTCGCGTAGCGCCAACTCTCTAAAATTTGGATATATTTTGAAAGAAATTTGCGGGTCTTGCGGAGCACACCAGTAGCGTGAGTGTGTGATTGTGTGAATTTTCAGTGGAAGAAATATGAGCGGAATGCGGTTTAAGGAAAGCGATAAGCGGTAGCAATCAAAAATAAATAAAACAAAATACAACACACAAAAATTAAATGCCAAAGTAATTGCCAAATAATTATCCTAGATCTGTTGTGGTTAAGAACCTAAAATCCCCAGTGGAGTCGCCAGTTCTGTCGCGCCCTTTTTCGATGGCTTTTTCTAAGCTCATCTTTGCTCAAATTAAAGGTTAGAAAAATAAAATAATAAAAGGGAATCATATTAAAAGGGTGCTAAAATATAAGAGGATGCTAAAAGGTGCTAACGTTTAAAAGATTAATTTTAAAGCTAAAGGGTTGCTAGAATGCTAAGGGTTGTGAGTCGCCACCTAATTAATTTGGGTGAATTAGGACACCTAAATGTTTAACTAGTTTTAAGTAAAACATTAACTCCGTTTATGGTCTGCTAAACTTAGTGAGATTAGGTAAGGGTTCTTTATTAATCTAGAGGGAAGGGGTTAGGCACCCTCTAAGATCCGCTAACTTGCGGTTGTCCTGCCAAACCTAGGGTAATTATTGTATTTAAAAAATGCAAAGTAAAAGATCTTCCCTTTAAAGGTGCTTAAGTCTAAAAAGGGGCAAAAGGTGTTATAAATAAATAAAAGAGCCAAATGCTAAATGTTTAAAGTGCTTAAAATACTAAAAGGTTGCTAAAAGGCATTAAATGATAGAAGGGTGCTAAAAGTGCTAAGAGGTGCTTAAAAGTGTTAAATGCTAAAGTCTTTGAATGTTAGGAAATAGATGCTAGCATGTTGAAATGTTTAAAGGTGCTTAAAATGTAAAAGGGCAAAAGGTGCTATATGCGAAAGAATCCTAAGAGGTGCTAAAATATTAAAGGTTAAAGACGCTTAACAAAAGTGCTAGCAATTTAAAAGTGCTAAGTGTAAACAAAGTAGTGCTAGGGTGCCTAAATATTAAGAGGGGTAAAGAGTATTAAGATATTAAAATGCTAAAGGTAGTGCTAGAATGCTAAAGGATTAACTTTAAAAGTAAAAGTGCTAAAAATAAAGGGTGTTAAAAGCGCAAAAATGCTAAAAATGCAAGAAGTGTTAAATGTGAAGGGGTGCTTTTTAAAAGATGCTAGGGTACTAAAGGTATTTATATTATTTGTAAAGAGATGGTATGAAGTTTGGTTTATGGGCCATAGATTTATTTGTGAGATTAAAGAAGTGAAGCGTTAGTTTTAGATCTGTGATTTTAATAATTCGAGGCAAGGTGAGAAATAAATGACAAGCCTAAGATAAACAATTTAAAGCATTTCCAATTTTAAAACTACCCACCCCAGTTCATGTATTCAAGGATTAATTGTTCTAGACAGCCTATTAATTACAAATTAAATAATTAGGCAACAATTTAACAAATAAGATAAAAGTGGATATGATCGCGGCTTCCAAGACGCGTGGCGACATCGTCTCATCCTATTTGGTCTTAGGAATTTACGAGCGGGAATGCAAATGCGGTGCGGGTTGCCATTTAAAATGACTTGCGATGAGTCTCGCCGTGAGACTCTTTATTTTGCTCCGGTGCATGCCATGTAAAAACAAGAAAGATAAGGAGTTAGTAAATGCCCGGATTCATTAAACAAAGCGAATAACGACACATAGTTTGCATTTAAGCCAACACATGCCTATAAATACCAAACAAAAGCGATATCAGATAAGAATGCAACCAGCAAGTAGTATTGTACCTAGCCTTTGACAATCCCAAGTAAGGCGGTATCTGGCAGAAAGCGATGCAAGGGCAAAGATACTAGGTAGTATGCAAGCAGAGACAATGGCGGTATGTAGGCAGCGAGCGGTGGCGACAATGATAAGCGAAAGCGAGCGACAAGCGACAAATTTAATCAATAAGTGGGCATAATACATCTCAAAACAAAGTTTAACATGATCAAGGTGATCTCTACATCAATAGACTATAAATTGAACTCATGACAAGCCGGCTAGTTTAACGTATCGTTTCTAATAGGCAACTGATATCCTGCTGCGGGTGATGCTAGTCAGCAACTTACCCAAAAATAAAGCGTGATCCCACATAGTATGGTCTTAACATGAGTAACAAGCATTCAAACCAAACACGCAGCACAATATCTCCTCTTATCTCCCACACTTCAATCCAACTTTCATATGCATATAGATTTACAAATATTCTATCATATCAATGATTACGATATTATATTATATCACTCACATGATTATAAAGACATGTAAAACTTGTCCTACAACATTTATTCGACTCGAGCTATCATAAACAATAGTCTCGCGTTAACGAAAGCATACATATGTCTATTCTACCAATTTTACTTAATCTACATGAAACTACACTAAGCAAATACTTAACAAAACTAGATTAAACTAGCGATCCTACGTGATATTATATATGACACAAATATAGGCCATGACTAAATGCGAATGAAGCTAAACCAAATAAATTCCAAACTGGTACAGATGTCCTTCAGCCTTAGGTAGACAGGGCATAATACAATATAACTTATAAAGTTCTACATGCTAATACCGAGGCATTTTGTCACTTAAACTAGTAAAGATATATCAGTGACCAACTTTGCGAACATAGAGGACATGAAGCAGATAAGCGATACATAGGACTACATCCGAATTAAGCGAGAACCAAATGTTGATGTTGCGTACTCGTAGTGAGATCTTGTTGTATGACCAATCGACTAAACCGACGCTGTAAAACATTCCACCGACCAATATCACCATCCCATATATTAAACAACGTAACTATATTAAGTATAAACCTAATCAGCAATGTAACCAATCCAAATATGCTTCAGGTAAGCCCAAGCATGATATGACGATTTCGACAAGAAACAATCAATGCACATATAGCAGGGAGCACACGAGTTGCATAAAGAATGAGATTCAAATGGGAAGTGAGTTTACCTTCTCCGGCGGCGAACCGAGGCAGCGTATCAAGTCGTCGGCACACTCGACGGGTTTCGGGTTTGCGATGCGAATGGAGAGGGACAAGGCTTGCTCGCTGATTTTTAACTGGAATTAAAAGAAAAGGGGTATTCGAACTACCTATTCAAGCGGTCTTTAAAGTGCAGGTATTGCGCTTTCCCATACGATGCTATCTTTGCGTTACGTGCGTGTTACGCTTCTCCGCTATGCCCTCCTCCCTCTGTGTTCGACTGCATGTCCCTTTTATAGCCCAATTCTGGTTCTAAAATTGGTAAGGCTGAGAATGGCTAAAATTGGTGCTGATTCGATATTGATTTTGGACGATTCTTTTGGGTGTAAAATCGGTTAAGGTAAGTTCTGATTTGAAGGGATTTGGGTCTTTGGTTATGGTAAGAGGAGGCTGCGTGGGTAAGGAAGGCTCAGTTCTCGCGAGAATCTCGAAATTTCTTGGTGTCTTAGCGGCGATGGCGGGGTTTCTAGGGTTCTTGGCTTTTAGGTTTCGTTTTTGGTGTGTTAGGGGCGAGGAGATGAAGTGCAGGGTAATGGCTGCGTATAAGATTTCTGAACAAAGTGGATTGAGTGAGGTTGTTGGGCGGGTAAAATAAAGAAATTGGGTAATGGGTAATTCAAGTGGGAGTAATTTGGGTAGAATTAGGAGTTAATTAATTTTAGGCTAGTTAATTAATGTTAGTTAATTATAGGTATTAATTTTAGGTGTAATTAGGATTAGATTATTTGATTTAGGTAAATTATTTAGGTGCTAAATCAGTCTAATTACCATAATAAATGCGCGTGTTATTTAATTAGTGCTTAATATTTTAGAATGCGACGTTATTATTTAAAATTTTATTGTTATGCATTATTGCGAAGTTAAATTAAAATCAAAAATGAGCTTAGATTAAATTATTTAAATGCTAAATGCAAGTATGATATTTAGGAATTGTTTAGAGCTTTGTAGACGCGACGCTATTAAATGCATGTATAAAAATTGATTTTAAATTACAAATGATTACTAATAAGTGCGGCTATGCTACCTGACACGACGTTATCGCTAAATTAATTATTTTATGCATTTATTAATTATTTAAGAATTACGACAAAGCTTAAAGTTAATAAGTGCGGGCGCGGGACTCTAAATGCTTAAGACTTTACGTAAGACGTGATGCCATTATTAAATTATTTATTTATGCCTGTATTTAATGTTTTATTGTTGTATTTTATTATAAAAATCCTAAAAAATTATTTTACAAAATTAGTGTAATTTTATAGTTAATGGCTGGACGGGAGGGTCAAAATTGGGTGTCAACACCCGCCATACCCTGAATGTACAAAACTATATACAATAACAGGGAGATCATACCCAAAAGTCGAGCCTCCGGAGAAGATGGAGCTCCTGACACCAAAGCAAAGAGATCCTAAGGATGTGGATCTAGCACCTGCTTGCCCTTACTGCGGCATGACGCGGCCAGAAGGAGGTCGATCTACAGTACCAAGTATCGAAGCGTAAAGTACTTAAATGAAATCAAAGTATTTAAAACCATTTGCAAATACAATCGGTTCAATTGCGTAGTGTCATATCACAAACAAGAACACTAATAGATATAATGTAACCGGTCTTTCTAGGCGCGAATGATCGAAGCAAGGCGATCGCCCATAGTATCATTATGCGTGCCTAGTCTGGACTTCCCGTAGTCCGCATGGGTCGCAGACGCGTGAGGTATTATCGCGTCGGGGGTAGCTAACCCCGGTACCCTCGACTCCGCGATCCGCATAGTCTCAATAGACGCGTAGTCACGCGACCGCATAGGCGCATCCCCGCGTCGGGCTAAAACACCGGAATGATCAATCACGGAACTCCGCGATTCGCATAGTCTCATGACGCGTAGGCCATATAGACGCATCGAGGTGGCAAGCCCTCGGTATAACAAGTCGAGGGTAGGTGATATAATAACAAGACAAGCGACTTACCGTTTAGCAACGTAAGCACAACAAGAATGACCCCTTTCACAACATCACAAGACACTTACACAGTTAGCATCATAATATGTCTAGTTATCAATCAATCTTACTATACCTTACGAAATCAATACAAGGTTTTTATAAGCAAATAAATGTGATTCTTTTATCTTTCTTAAGTTGTTATACCTAACTTCCCATAAAGCTAGTATAAATCTTAAGCTTTTTAAAAACCAAGCTGTTTCTCTTACTGTTAAAAATGATTCGAGATTCTTTTGAAATGCTTGAATCTTTTATTATTCGGGCTTAAGTCAAAAGACATTGCCGTAGTTATTATTCAGGCTTAATTCAAAAGACATTGCCGTAATTATTATTCAGTTAACACTCGTACGTCTACCGTACTATATATATATTTAAAATATCATGCTCAAGAGTATAGGAAGGATCACATACCTTCTTGGCGAACTCCACCTGCCAAGTTGAATATGTCGCGCGCAGAGAATCAGCCTATAATGGTCAAATACGTCTATCAACGTCTAGACTATTACATGCGATTCTAGCGAGAGGGTTCTCTATTCTACGGAAAATTGGGCAGCACTTCCCTACCCGGTAAGTTATATAGTCTACTGTAAAAACAGTCCTATGTGAGAACAGTTCAATTATTCTTCTTTTATACCCTTCTACTGTGATAACAGTTCAATTCTATTCTGTAATATCCTTCTAAGTATTTATACTTATTCTTATACTTCTACAGTATGTATTCTCTAATTACAAAGGAAGGATAAGATTATTTACCTCAGTGAGCCCAATAATATCTTAGATATACGTCGATCCTGAACAAGGTTTAGCTCCTAATTTGTACGCTCCGATAGCTCCAAAAACCCTTAGAATTTTCCAACAACTTCTACTAAATACTATACGGGATTTGGGCTAGGGTATTTTGGTATAGTAACTTCACTTGGAAGACAACTTTTCTACCAAGGGAGGGGGGTAGGTTTCGGCTAGACTAGGGGGGGTTGCTTCGGCCAAGCCACTTAGGCTAGAGAGGAGGGTGTTAGACGAAAATGCTCAAGGGAGAGGAGAGGATTTTCAAGACTTGGAGAAAGATTTGTGGATGAAGAACTCTTCATCTTAAGGGGGGTATTTATAGGTCAAGAAGTGGCCAACCAATGGCCAAGATGATGCCAAGTGCAAGGCAAGTGTAAGGTCAAGATTTGGGCAAGTGTCCTTATCCATCTACTACACAAATATCCTACCAACTCCTTGACTTTGTGCAAGGCACAAAAAGCGTGCCAACTTGCCCCATTTTGCCGTCGATGAGGGTGACAAGTGTCACCCTCCCGTTAATCCAAAATGTTTCGTCTCTCGGAAAAATCCGCAAAAATAATAAATGACATAGCGAATTTACCTACGCGAGTTTAGTAAAGCGTTTCGTCGGAAAGCGATTCTTTTAGTGAGTTGTGCCAAAAAAAGCGTCCCATGCCTAAACTTTAAGGCTAAACTTTAAATGCGTGCGCCTCACGTACATACTGCGGAAATACGGGGTATAACATCGTTCTAATCAATCACCTTACTGTTGGCGTAAGCAGGAAGATGATGAGCTGGTCGCGATCACGAAGGCTGAGTCCTCTGCGCATCCCTCTACTAGGATACCACTTTCGACACATGTACGGCGGTAGTAGGTAAAACAAGTACCAACTAAAAAGCGACATTCCCGGGATGGCGTGCATCACTGAACATGGAGAAAATCGAGTCCGGGCTGGAACCTACGTATAGCTGCGAACCAGAAGCCCTGGAGTTCTGACCAACTCATGCATACTCCGAACGTCCTGAAGTCTGTGGAGGACCACTTTGCACAGGTGGATGTGCATATCTAATCTGCTGTAGCGGTTATACGAAAGTTACCAAAGGATCCTGCCGACGGGCCTCTTCTGCATCACGATTAATGCCGATCTACGTTTCTCGGCCTGCTGCGCATAAGCCCGCACACAGGCCATGCTCAAGCCTGACTGAAGAGCTACTCTTGCACGACCCTCTCTTAAATAGTCATTAAGACCCGTGATAAATCGGTACATCATAAACTCTCTGGAATCCAAATCCTAGCTAATGTAAGTGCGTTTCTTTGCAATCTATATTCTCTGTTTCGGTCGTGGGCGAAGGCGTAAATGTCATGGTCGCGATGAGCACCGCTTGCCGCGCTAAACTCTCTTTGAAGTGGCGATGTCGCAGAACTCCCGAATGAAGCACCATATCGGTGATGATTGGGCACTGTGCCCTCGTAACCCTCACGTACTCGACTCACGGCTCCGCCATTTGCCTTTCCACGGGCGGGTTGCCTTACGGAGGCATAATGGTAAGGGAAAGAAATACGTTAGAGGGTCCAACTTATAACACAGCTCTAAGGCACGATCTCAGAGTGAGAATAATGGAAACCAATCCTAAATATCCTATAGCCTCCTGATTATTGGTGTGGTGCACAACACACCGATAATCGAACTACTAGATACGATGCGTAGACACTTTCCGAGGATTAATCGCTCGATACCACTTTTGTCACGACCGAACCGGGCGTGGTGGTGCCTACCGGGCACCCAGTAGCCATACATCAGTAATGTCACGGAATATAAAACAAGACATGAATAAAGTGAAGTGAAAAACAGTTATCTGAGAAAAACTTGCCTTGCGGCATATATAAATATCAACTAGAACAGTTACATCCTTTTTTTACAATTCTGCCCACAACAGTACTACGGACCTCTAAGAGTGATATGACAACAATGGCGGGACAGGGCCCCGCCATACCCCTGAATGTAAGCACCTGACGACATGGGACTATACGGCGATAAGCCTCCGGAAGAAGCGGAGCTTCCCAGCGACGTGACCACGAGGCTAGGATCAACGGCGGTGTACCTCTACTGCGGCGTGACGCGGCCCGAAGAAGGTCGATCTGACAATTGCAGTATGTGGCCCGAAAATACGTAAATGAAATCATAGTAGTCTATATAAGCGGGACATGTATGATAACCAAACTACGATTCCTGATAAATAGCGATATGTCAAGTCGTGACTCGCCTCAAAGTCATCACTCAATTATAACTATGGGTCTCACGCCACAACATAAACAAGAGTGAAATAGATATCAGAATCGGTCTTTTCTAGGCGCTAATGATCGAAGCAAGGCCAATCGCCCGTAGTATCATTATGTGTGCCTAATCCTGGACTTCCGCGGCCGCATAGTCACACATGAGACCGCATAGTCGTATAGACCGCGTCGGGGTAGCTAACCCGGTACCCTCCTGGACTCCGCAATCCGCATAGTCTCAATAGACCGCATAGTCACATTGCATCGTAGGGCATCCGCGTCGGGATAAAACACCGAATGATCAATCACGGAGCATACCGCTCGCGCATAGTCGCATAGACGCGTAGCCGTATAGACCGCATCGGGGTGGCAAGCCCTGGTATAATAAGTCGAGGGTATGTGATATAATAACGATAACGGGCTTAAAGTTTAACAACATAAGCACAACAAGAATAACCCTTTACCTGACACCACAAGATACTAACACACGTAGTATCCTAACATGTTTACTTACCAAATCAACAAGAAAGTATTACAAGGCTATCACAAACCAATACAATCAAGTTCTTCACACAAGGTACCTTCTATTTTAAGTTAACAAGTTCGGGTATTTATCCCAAAGTACTTCATACATTAACTCTTTAAAAGATCCGTTTCTTTCACAAAAGTCACACAATACGTAATATAAAAATAGAGTGACTATCTTTTAAGTAAACCAAAACACTTCCCTTTTGTAAAATCAAGTAACCACATTATTTTCCAAAGCGTTGAGTTTGCCTAATTTCAAATGCTCAAGTTTCTCATTTTCGAAAGGTTTCGTAGTTCATAGTTTTAATCACTTGATGATATAATTCTCTTTTAAAACAATTTGAGATACATATGCCTTATATGTGAGTAGGTTATTCTTGTTCATAATCAATCTTATTTAAGCAGCCATGATCTAGGAAATGTAATATCATTTTGTCTCATCTTAGCTTCTATGCAGATGGATGTTTCTACTGGTTTTAATAATACTTTATTAGTCAATACATTTCCCTTTATTAACGCTGCAGTGGTGTGTTCGATACTTATTCTGATTTCTGAAATCAGTAAAACATTATTCCTTTTAAAAACCAAGTACTCATTACTCACGAATGAGGTTTCACACAAAATTCATTTAAGTCAAGTCTCTTATCTTTTAAGATTTATAAACCATTCTTTTTATTTCTCTTAAGTCGTTATACCTAACTTTCCATAAAGCTAGTATAACTATTAAGCTTTTAAAACCAAGCATTACTCTTCTGTAAAAAAAATGATTCAGTATTCTTTTGAAATGCTTCAAGATCCTTATTATTCAGGCTTAAGTCACAAGACATTGCCGTAAGTATTATTCAGGCTTAAGTCAAAAGACATTGCCTTAATTATTATTCGTTCACACGCACGTACGTCTACCGTACTATATATATATTTAAAATATCATGCTCAAGAGTATAGGAAGAATCACATACCTCGCGACGATTATCGACTATAAGCAAAACGCTCCACGGCTATAACCCGGCTAGCCTTGTCCACCTTCCAAGTAGAACATGCTACTCGCAGATCATTCAACCTATAAAGGTTAAACAAGTCTATCAAAGCCTAGACTACTCTTGTAGAATATTCTTCTGATGTGATTCCAGTTCAAGTCTAATCTGTAATATCATTCTATTACAGTTCAATTCTCTTCTATGAATCTTATATTCATTTCTATGCTACAACAGTATGTAATTTCCAATTACAATAGAAGGTTAGGATTATTTACCTCGGTAGCCCAAAATTATCCAAGTTTAATGTCGATCTGAGCAACGTTTAGCTCCTCCTAAGTGCTCGACGCTCCAAATAACCCTTAGAAGTTCTACGCAACTTCTTCTTAATACTCCAACCAACTATGGAGATTTTCCTTAGGGTTTCGTTTAGTGACTGAAGGGAAGTATAATAGTATTTCTGGGCTTTTCGTATAAGTGTAACCTTGGAATACTACAAGGTATTTGGGCAGTATTTTGGAATAAGAACTATACTTGGAGAGTATTTCTACGAGGGGGTAGTATTTATACGAGAACCACTAGGCAAGGGGGTGTGCTACGGCTAGCACCACTAGAGAGGGTACCCGGCGAGCCTCTCAGGGGAGGGTGCTCTCGGCTTAGAGCTCTCGAGAGAGAGGGAGAAAGGGATTTTAAGACTTAGAAACATTTTTGGATGAAGAAGTCTTCAAAGGGGGTATTTATAGGTCAAGCAAAGGCCAAGATGAAGGCAAGTGCTATGCAAGTGTAGGGCGAGATTTACCCAAGTTCACCTTATCCATCTACCACCAAAATATCCTACCAACTACTTGACAAAAAAAGCCACAAAAATCGTCGAGGAAGCCCCATGTTTTCCGTCCATTGAGGTTACAAGTGTCACCCTCCGTTGGTCAAAATATTCCATCTCTCGGAAAAATCCGCAAAATAATAAATGACATAGCCGAATTTTCCGCCGCAAAGTTTGTAAAACGTTTCGTCGGAAAACGACTCTTTTCGGTAGTTGTGAACAACATTTTCGGCCCTTGCCTACTTTAAGGCTCAAACTTTTCTACGTACGTCCTCACGTACATACTCTGAAAATACGGGATATAACAATGGTGAAGAAGGAAACTGGTAGGGTTGTTGTGGTTCAATATGCTCAAAAGATTAAGTGTTCAATATGCTCACGTACATACTCTGGAGAGGGTTTTGAGGAGATTGAGGATGGAGTTTGGAATAGGATTATGCCCGAGATGTGATGTGATTTCCTTTTTTTTTTTTGAAAATCAGAAATGAAAAAAAAAATAACAAAATAATTTTTATATATATATATATATATATATATATATATATATATATATATATATATACTTTATATAGGGAAAATCAGAGATGATAAAAAAATAACAAAATGAGATGAATATCTATATACATGACAAATCTTTCTAAGCAACAAAAATCTCTTAGTTTTAGGTGTTTCAATTTTACACAATAGCTTACACCTAAAATATTTGGATAGAAAGATAAACATCACAGTAGGAATTCAATTAATATTATCATTTTAAAGTTCAAAATTCCTATTAAAACAAGGCATAAAAATAGGGAGAAAAACTGATTTTTCTGAAATTAGTTAAGAACAATATCTGAACAAATATCATTTTCTGAAAATGTCAACAACAATGTTGGTAACATTTTGGACAACACCAGTATTATGACACTGCAAGAACTTTTCATTTTTGCAACAAATCAAGACATGTTTTATATGTATTTTTATGAGTTTAACCTCTGGACCAATGTAACATTTTTCCATTGTATCCTTGGTCTAACCATAAAATACATACAAAAATTATTTTTCGTGTCAAAAAATAAGAATACTTATTTAGTATTCTCACAATTCCTTTTATAGCACTCGATACTCCTATAGAGTAGGAATGATATCTTTCCTCGGTCACTTGATACTCCTATAGAATAGGAACGGTATCATTTCAAGGGCTTTGTCCATTTTTCACAGTTGTCAAATATTTGTAAAGGTTTTGCCTTATTTTGATACTCTTTTTTTATGATATCTAATATCATCGCAGAGAACAGTATCACTTTGGAATCATGTTCTTATTGAGGATCATACTTGTGTGAACAAAAATCATGCCATTATACAGTAACAAAAAAACAGATTATGATATTACACAGGTAGATGTCACCCGAAATGTTAGAGACATTTCAGCCGATATTCACAAAAAAATGTCTTTTTAGAAATTACAAAGACCAAGAGATTTCTTCAAACTAGAGTATCTCTCATAGTCCAAAGTTTTTTTTATTTTTTAAAAAGAATATCAGCTAGTTGATGAAGAGTATCAACATGTTCAATTTGAACTAGCTGTTTTTTCAATCAAATCTCTTAAAAGTGATGTCTAATATCAATATGTTTTGTACGCGAGTGCTGAACTGAATTTTTGAAAATATTTATAGCACTCAAATTATCAAAGTACAAAAACAAAATGTTGCTAGTAAACCCATAGTCGTCTAACATGTGTCCTAGCCATATGAATTGAGAGCAACAACTTCCAACTGCTACATATTCAAATTCAGCAGTTGAAAGTGAGACACATTTTTATTTACGACTATACCAAAAACAAGATTATTGCCAAGATAAAAATATCTTCCATTTGTATTTTTTATATAATCCACATCACTAGCCCAATTCGAGTCACTATATCCTATTAAATTAGGATTAGTGTCTTTGGAATACCAAATTTCCAACTCACATGTGCCGACAACATATCTAAAGACACATTTTACGGCATTTAAGTGAGAGATTTTGGGATAGGCTTATAATCAAACACATAAACAAACATTAAACAAGAAAGATTAACATCTTGATATATGGTTGACATACCCACATACCTTACCATTTCTCAATAATCGAGTGGTTCTTTGCTTCTTGTTCTAATTCCTTTAAAAAACTCCTCTATCACCCGGCCTGTTGGATGATTCTTTCTAATCCTTGATGAGGGTCCCTTCGAACTTGATTTAGCAATTTAGCATTTGACTCCTCATTCACACCTTCTGTGGTCTTTGATTCATGTTCAGATGTTTTTTCAAATGTGGTAACATTTGGGGCAACATCTGGTTCTTCAGCAGTCATCACATTTTCCACTAGAACTATAATGTTATTTTCAGTTGTATTCCCTGTAAAATCAGAAATAACATTACAGACTCTTGTACTGTTTTTGTCCTTAGATTGTAACATCAGTAAGCATGACTATTTTGGAAATAGCCAACAAAAAATCTCTTTTACTCTTAGAGTCAAACATAGTCAGATAATCTCTATCATTTAGGGTCTGTTTGGCCAAACTTCTGGAAAGGTGTTCTGTTTCTCAGAAGTAGTTCTGCAGAAACTGTTTCTGAAGAATCAGTTAGGGTGTTTGGCCTATAATTAGAGAAGTGCTTCTGAGAAACAGAAACAGTTTCCTGTTTGACCAACATTTATGCAAATTTACTAGATTATTATTTTTAATAGATTTAAAACTATTTAAAATATTATTTTCTATCATATGTTTTTAAAAATTAGTATATCTTTACAATTTAATAATTTTTTTAAAATTATTTAATTACAACATTTAATTAAAAATAATATTATACTGTCTATAAAAAATGTAACGACAATATGATAGTCAATGACTCAAATATGTCCAAACCTACCCTCCGCCCTACCCACACCTACCCCATCTCATCCTCAAATTTCTATATCATATTTTTTTTTTTTTATAAAAAATATGAATTTTTTCTTTCCCCACCCCATTGTCCTACCCCATCCTCAAATTTCTATTTCATATTTTTTGTTACTTTTATAAAAAATGATTGAAAATATGAAATTTTTTCTTACCCCCCCGCCCTACCCCCTACCTCCACCCCATTGCCCTACCCCATCCTCAAATTTCGATTTTCTATTTCATATTTTTTTGTTACTTTTATAAAAAAAAAATTATAAAATATGAATTGTTTTCTTACCCCACCGCCCTACCCCCTATCACCACCCACCCCATTGCCCTACATCCTCAAATTTCTATTTCATATTTTTGTTACTTTTATAAAAAAAAAAAATTAAAATATGATTTTTTCTTACCCCACCCCACCCACTGCCCTACCCATCCTCAAATTTCTATTTCATATTTTTTGTTACTTTTATTTAAAAAATATGATTTTTCTTACATTCCCCACCTGCCCTACCCCCTACCCCCACCCCATTGCCCTACCCATCCTTAAAATTTAATTTCATATTTTTTGTTACTTTTATAAAAAAGATATGAAATTTTTTCTTACCCCCGCCATACCCCCCTAGCCCTATCCACTACCCCCACCCTACCCCTATTCTCAAATTTCTATTTTATATGGAGATATTATATGAGATTAAAAGAAATTTTGTGAAAAGAAAATGGTAAATGAGTCCAAAAAAATTCAATGAATGAGCAAAAAGGACTTCTCTAGAAGCACCAAATTGGTGTTTCTGCTTCTCTTCCCTTCTAGAAACACTTTTTGGTTTCTGGAAAAAATATTTCTACTTCTGAAAAGAGGGTGTTTGGCCAAAGAAGTGTTTCTGAGAAACAGAAACACTTCCAGAAGCTTGACCAAACACCACCTTAAAATGTAACAGATACACCCCAAAAACATGAAAATAACTCAAGCTATGTTTCTTTCCATTTATTAGCTCATAGAGTGTCATCTTTACTACAGACCTTAAATAGACTCTATTAGTAATGTGACAAGCAGTAAAAAAAACATTTTGACAATTTTTTAGAATTAAGCATAACTACTCTAGCCATTCCTTGTCATGTTCTATTCTTCCTTTGTGCTACCCATTATGTTAAGGAGTTTTTTGGGAGCAGAAAAACTCATGGAAAATTCCTCTTTCGCACAAAATTTTGTGAAGGAGATGTTTTTCAAATTCTTTTCCATGGTCGGAGCTAATCTGGAAAAAAAATAGGAGAATAGAACAAGTTCCTAATTCTAGAGTGCAAAATTTTAAAACATGTCAAAAGTTTGAGATTTTTCTTTCAAAATATATCCATGAGTACCTAGAAAAATCATCTACAATCACACAGGAATACCTCATGCCTCCTAAACTGTCTACCTCAATTACACCCATAAGATCCATGTGCAATAATTAAAAACAGTGAGACATACTTGAATGTTGCCGTCATTCTGGACAACATTATGAGAAATACTAATTTGCTTACCTTGGAGACAATCTGCACATACTGTTTTACCTTTATGGCTAAGATTGGGTAAGCCTCTGACCACTTAATATGAGACCAATTTTTCAGATTGCGGTAGTTGACATGTCCCAACTTTTGATGTCATAGTGTTGTGTCATCTATCTTGACATTATTGCATGTTTCTTGTCTTGCAACGAGATAACAATAACTATCACCTGTTCTAGTACCTGACATACACACTAGCTTTATTTGAAACTTTACCAGCATTCTTACATTTTCCCTCAAGATTATCATTACACAATTGACTCATCAAATTAACCATTTAAACATTCAACGTGTAAGACATTTCTTATAGTTGGACATCCAGGAACATCCAATATTCCTTTTTCAATTCTTTTGCTTCCACCTCTATAAGTTATGTTACCTCCATTGAATGACTGCAGTTCTTTAGAAACTCCTTTGTACCTGTCATGTGACGAGAACATCTACTCTCAAAGCACCAAGAACATGAAATGTTAGTTCTTAAAGCAGTTATCGCACATTACAAGATACATTCATTTTGGGAACCCAAACTCTTTTAAAAACATTTTTTACCTCTCAGCTCAGAAATGTTGTTGCAAATGTTGTCCGAGATGTTGGACAACCTTTTAGGCAACATTTTGCTCACAGAATCTTGAAGTTTGAAACAGTTACAATGATGACACAAACCTATTATTTAATCATTTTTCTTTTACAAAGCACAATTTCTCGTTTTTGTCAAACAAACTAGAGCAGAAAGTTTTAAGAGAGTTTTCATACCCAATACATACATGTGAATGTTTCCTAAAATTGAGTATCTCATTCAATTTGGAAGTTTCTGATTTGAGCTCGCGGAAGGTTGCTTTGGCTAAATTCAATTTTGCACGAATCTTACCAAATGTAGTATTCTATTTGGTAAGTGCAGCCTCTAGTCGGGTTATTGTGCCTTTTAGATCTACATTCTCACGAGTAAAAGATTTTACCTTTGTCTCAAGTTGCTTGAATTCTATGATTAATATTTTACAAATGTTTTGTAATTCATTAATCATGTCATCTTTGCATTAAACTTGATCCATACTCTCAGCCTCACCACTATAAATAAAATCACTAAAGCAATTAACATCAGGATAGTTAAAGAATATATACCTTTCAGATGTTGCTAGAGATGCAGATGTCGTTGCAGATGTTGCCTGAAATGTCGTGACATCTGAGGCAACATTACAGACGACATTTTCATTATCATACAAAGACTGTTCATAAATAGTGGCCAGCATTGCTTGTAATTCAACTTATTGATATCCTTTCTCTACTCATGTTTTCCTTTATTTTTTAGTACTTGAAAGGAATTTGGTGGACTTTTGATTGAAGCCTTGGTTTTGGTGCATTTTGGATTTAAAATTACTATTCTTGTTGTTGAACTTCCTTACCATCAAATTAAATTTTCGAGTAAGGAGGACAACATTTACACCATCACCAATTTCGTCAAGACTTTCATCCTCATCATCGACGTGACTCTCTAAAGATTTAGCTTGAAGTGCTATATCTTTATTTTTGTACAATGTCCTTTGATTCTCTATATTCATTTCATAAGTTTTGAGAATACTCATTAAAGTATGAAGGTCCATTGTAGCAAGATTGTGAGCTTCTTTAATCGCACATATCTTTATATTGAACTTTTCAGGAAGAGAACGAAGTGCCTTTTCTACAAGTTGATTGTTGGTAGTGGAGATCCAAGAACTTGACATTCATTTGAAATGTCGATCAACTTTTCAAAATATGTTTTTATATCATCCGTCTCTTCCGTCCTTAAACGTTCATATTTACTCATGAGCATACGGAGCTTCGTTCGTCGAACACTTGAGCTTCCTTCACAATGGGTTTGCAAAGTATCCCAAACATCCTTGCATGTAGAGCAATTTTGTATGAGTTTGAACATGTAGAGATCAACTCATGCAAAAATAGCATTTAAGGTCTTTTCATTGAAGTTTGCATTATTGGTTTCTTCCACACTCCATTCGACCTCAGGCTTAGAAAGTATATCACCTTCCTCGTCTGGTGGCAACATGGGGGATAGTATATCCATTGACAATAGATCTCCATGCTCTAATATCAATGGATTTGATATGAGAGCGTAGACGAATTTTCCAATAGGCATAATTTGATCCATCTAAAATAGAAAGTCTACCAATTGTTGGATTGACCGGATCCATAGTTTATGTAAAAGGACCAAACACTTATTATGCCAAGTGTATGCTCTGATATCACTTGTTGGGTCTCGGGGGTTATGCTATGGAACAATAAAAAAACAAACTGAAAATAAAAGAAACTCGAATGCTGGAACAGTTTGCAAATATCGGCAATAACGCCGTTCAACGCCAGTGACAACATTTCAGGAAAAATAATGTTCAGTTAAAAACAGAAAAACCTTTGAAGAGTAAAATGCAGCGGAAATAATAAATACACAAAGATTTAATTTACATAGGTTATATATTAATATAACCTATGATGGTCAATGACCAAAGTATTGTATATATAAATATATACAATTGAATATATTCATTTCTTTACAAGATTAACAATATGATACAAAAGGAATAAAAAGGGTTAAGTCGCAGATGACTTATGCCTGAAAATCTATCTAAAATAGAGGTGCATGACATCTCATTACAATTGCTTCAATGAAAGAACAAATCTTGAATCTAAGCAGCAATTATAATGTTGGACATAATGTCGTCACAAACTCAGGCAACACTTGTTGATTCAGATTTCTGAGATGAAATTCCGAGAGCTCTCTTGGTATTTTTTTTATTTTGATTCTGGATATTGATTCCTTGATGTAGCCTCTCTATTTATAGTAGAGAGTCTTCCTTGAAATGCTCAATGAATCGTTGTAGAGGTTGAGGGAAAGGTGGGCAGCCGATAAGGTTGTTGGAGAGAATTGTGGAGCAAGCTCCTCTATCTTCTTGGACTTGTTCTCCAAGCTTAGCAACGGCTTTGACTTGGTCCTTCCACATTTTTAATCAGCTCCTAATCACCTTGCCAAGTCACTTTACCATCGTGGTAAAAATTCCACGAAATCTTCAGTTCCCGTGAAGTAAGGCAAAACTGTTTCACAGAATGTTGGTCCGAATGTCGTGACATTTGTTCCAACATTTCTGATTTTAACTTAGAGCTGAAAATGATATGTTGGGCAAAATGTCACAACACCAAACCCAACATTAACAAAGGATTATATTAAACTTATCCCCAAATAAAAGAGATCATTTTTAGGCCCTTTTTAAATGAAGGATTGAGCTAAATTGACATGTTAAATTTCTCAACTCACTTATTTTGATAGTTCTAATTATTTAAGTGATAGTTCAAAATTTTGTTGGCTTATTTTAGGTGTTTTTAAGAACTTTTGTGGTGTTTGAGTAAAAAAAGTAATTATAAACTTTTGTTTTTAAGTCAAATAACAAAAATTTGTCAAAAGTCATAAGTTAGTAACTAACTTGTGCTTATAAGACAGAAGCTATAAGCTCATCCAAACAAGCTGTAAGGGTTTGTATATATTATTGCATAAAGTGTGAATTTCGTCAGGCTGTCATCAAAGTGCAAATTCGGTTTGGTTCAATTTATATTAACATATCTTGTTAGCTTATATTTTAACAGAAGGATCATTTGATTGGGAATAAGTTATCCCGAAATTAAATAATAACGTGATTATATTATAAATATACATTATTGATGGATGTTTGGTTCAATGACCTAAAAATGAATATACAAATGTACAATATGAAGCATGTATTCGACTTAAACCATATAAAATGAATTAAAGTTTTTCTAATTTTAACCTTGGCTTTATGAGAAGACGAAAAGCTGTAGAGAAAGAAAAGCAAGTCTTTTTTATTTTATCCAGCAAGTAGTAATCTCAAAATTATATTATCCCTCATATAAACAATCTTCCGATTAAAGCCCAAAATCAATATTGTACTAAACATTAGATAAAACGACCTAATCACTACCAACGCTCCAATCCCAAGTCCCAACAAGGTAGGCGTGATTTTGTGTTATGTTATATGTAATAGGTAGATATCTATATATCTTTTTCACCGCAAGGTTAGTCAATTATGATGAGTGAAATATCATTGATGATGATGACTCGTTGAGTGAATATTTGAGGGCGACGGAAGAATAAAAGGACCTAATCACTACCAACGCTCCAATCTCAAGTCCCAACAAGGTTCTCAATGATCAAGCTTCTTGCGAGGTTACGTTACAGAAGATTAAAAAAGAGAACAACGGAATGTTAGCAAAATGTTGTAGATTTTACATGCTAAAGTTGATCGAAAAACAATCATCATCAACACATAGATAACTAACCTCTACAAAAGAAGATGTCTTAAGAAACTCAAAATATTATTCTGAGATATTGAGGACTTATATTCTGATGATGGTTAAGGATATTATGATTTTATTCATATTTTTAATTTATGATGAAGTCATTAATTTGAAGAAAATTAATATATTTAATTTACTTTTATTATAGTCTATTAGTAATTTATTTAAGCGTATTAGAGTTAATAATACATACATAATATAACAATTCACAACTTTAAATAAAAATACAAATAAAATAGTATATAAAATATACCGATTACATAATACATTAAAAAGAGCGATAAAAAATACATAATACATAAACACATGCAACTAATAAAAACAAAAACATAATATATAAAAATAATAAACTTAACATTTTCAAATTAAAAACAACAACAAAAGACCACAAATCATCCTCTAAAATTTCAATCTCTTTCAAAACATTTTTCTCCTCTTCGAGTGTTTATCGTTCTCCATTTCTACTCCGATGCATAAGATGAAAAAACCAACGGTTTCCGCCGCCGGCCCTACGCCACCGCTGACAGTCCAAGTAGAACCTCAACAGTCGGAATTGCAACCAACACATTCCCAGGAATCTATCAATGCCAATCTCCTCAAACTCTCCGACGCCCTATTGGCTTTCCAGGTATGCTTGAGAGAACTAGAACAACACATTGATTCCGCTAGGACATCAATTGACTCCGCTGTGCAACAATTACTCACTCCACCGCCACACCCAACTAATACCACTCCGCCACCAGAGACACTCCCTGCCCCGGAACCCGAACCATCTTGTGAATCTGATCCCTCTGAGGTGGAAAGTGAAAATGAAAATGAAGAGAATGACGAAGATGAAGATGAAGATGAAGATGAAGACGAAGATGAAATGGAAGAGGAAGAGGAGGAGGAAGTGAAACCAGAGCTGAAAATCCTGTGCGAAACGATGAATAGTGTTGGTCTGAAGAATTACATGATAACGCATCTATCAGATATAAATGAATTGCGTGAACAAGTCTCTAAGGCATTGAAACTATCTCCCAATCCAGCAAGGCTTGTATTGGAATGTGTAAATAAGGTGAGCGAGAGGTGTGTTAATAGCTCAAGGGGATTAGCTTCTCTATTGGCTTTAGAGTGCTTGTTGTTGATGATGGGAGATGCAAAGGGCGAGGGAAGAGTTGTTGAGATTGAAAAGGGGGCGAAGGAAGAGGCGGAGCAGGTAGCTTTAGCATGGAGGGAAAGGATGATAGCTCAAGGAGGTGTATTGAAGGCTCATGAAATGGATGCCCGGGGTTTGCTGTTGCTCATTGGGTGTTTCGGGATTCCACAAAAAATTATCAATAGGGATATTAGATATTTGGTTGATGCAAGTGGAGCCAGGGAGATTTCTGGTTCTCTTAGGAGATCAAGTGTTCTCATGGAAAAGATCCCGGAAATAATAAAGTGGATGTTGACGAAGAATATAGTAGTTGGGGCTGTTGACATTGCCTATACTTTTGGAATAGAGGATAGATTTAACCCTCGTAAAAACTTGACATCATTTTTACATAACTCTGAAGTGTCATATATGAACCAAGTTAAGGGACTTGAACAAGGTATTGCTGTGCGTGCAGGTAAAAAGAAGCACTTGTCTGATCTGAATTCTGTCAGCGAATGTTTGGAACGCCACAAGATTGATTCTTCGAAACTCCTTCCTGGGTGGCAAATCGATGTGAGAATAATGAACTTGGAGAAAGACATTGCTGAATTGGATAAGCATATAGGTGAGAAAGAAATTGCTGAATTGACTAGGCATATAGGTGATCAGAAGATGGCACAGAAGAGAAAACTTGATGAGACTGAGTCGTTGTCTCGTAGTTTCAGCAACAAAGAAATGAAACCCTCACATTATCTAAATCCAAATCCATTTCCTCCACAACAACAAAGAGTTATTAATCATGTTGATAATAGCAACAGCACCTTGTTAGAAGGTGGTGGAACTGCTGGCCACATTTATGGTTATTCTCTGTCCCCATCGGTGTTGCATGGAACTGTTGCAGGATCGATAAATGAAAATGTTGTTGGCTCACTGGCAGGACACGTGGGAGGTGTTTTGTCCAAGGATGGAGCTGGAGCAGGTAAATCAGTGCAAGGAGTTCACGGAGGGACTCTAGTTGATCATACACCCGGTCAAATAGGAAGTCATATTGGTCAGTTATATGGATCGCGCGGTGATGCAGCCGTGCATGACAGACTGGCCTCCCACAACTATGCTTATAGGCCATCTTCCTACTTGGAAGGATCAGGCTCTATGGGGTTGCCAAACGCCATACACGGTGATGCTTATAGGCCTCTGTCATACGTCGAAGGCTCTGCGGGGTTGCCAAACACCATAGCTGGTGACACTTATATGCCTCCACCATACTTGGAAGGCTCTACAGGGTTGCCAAACACCATATCTGCACCATATCAGTTTGCTGATACTGTTCCAACAACTGAACTATACCGAAGCAGTGGCTCACGAGCAGTTGATGCTGTTCCATCTGCTTCCATTTCTCATCCTTCATCCTCCTTGTACTGGAAGAGATAGTTTTGCATTGGGCAGGCACTATTTCTAACTTAGTTTCCCTTTTTGTAGTATAGCCATCTAGAAGTGATTTCATGCACATTGTCTTGAAAAAGTTTGTGTTTCATTAGCTATTTAAAATCTCTGGCCAATGTTCAAGGCTTCGCATACAACAACAACAAACCCAGTGAAATCCCATAACGTGGGGTCTAGAAAGGGTAAAGTGTACGCAGATCCTACCTCCACCTTGGTAGGTAGAGCGGTTGTTTTCGGGAGACCCTCGGCTTAAGACAAAGCATAATCACAAGCAAAACAAGAGAAACAATCAAATTAAAGCAGTATGAACATGCTGATAATAAAATCGAATACGTCATGGTAACGCATTCTAACAAAAGGAAGCAGTAACTAATACAACTAAATAAATAAGATAAATAATGTACACTAAAGAACACATAGTAGTAAGAATAAGCTAATCGGGCCTACAGTAAGAACACTACAACTATCGTTTTGTAAGCGTAAGTAGGACTACACTCAACTACCTACTATCCTTCTACCCTAATCTGTGTCCTCCACAACCCTCTATCTAAGGTCATGTCCTCAGTAAGTTGCACCTGCGTCATATCCTGTCTAATCACCTCTCCTCAATACTTCTTCGGCCTACCTCTTTCCCTTCTTAACCCGTCCATTGCCAACTTCTCACATTTCTGCACTGGGGCATCTGTGTCTCTCCTCTGCACATGCCCAAACCATCTCAACCTCGCTTCCCGCATCTTATCCTCCACCGTCCACTTTGTCCCAGATATCATCATTTCTAATCATATCTCTCCTTGTATGCCCACACATCCATCTCAGCATCCTCATCTTCATAACTTTCATTTTTTGTATGTGCGAAGTCTTGATTGACCAACACTCCGCCTCATACAACATAGTCGGTTTAACCACCACCCTATAGAGCTTGCCTTTAAGTTTTGGTGGTACATTTTTGTCGCACAAGACTTAAGATGCGAGCCTCTATTTCATCCAGCTTTCCCCAATACGATATGTGACATCGTCATCAATCTCTTCATTCCCTTGGATAATAGACCTTAGGTACTTGAAGCTTTCTTTCTTTGGAATGACCTGAGTACCAAGCCTCACCTCCATGTTTGTCTCAGGCCGCTTCCGTTGCTGAACTTACACTCCAAATATTCTGTCTTGGTCCTACTCAATCTGAACCCTTTAGACTCCATAGTCTGTTTTTAAAACTCCAGCTTGACGTTTACTCCGCAGTGAGTCTCATCAATCAGGACTATGTCGTCTGCGAATAACATACACCATGGTACCCTTGAATTTGTTGCGTCAGTCCGTCCATCATCAAGGAAAATAGGAATGGGCTAAGAGTTGATCCCTGGTGCAGCCCCATCATTACTGGGAAGTGCTTCGAGTCTCCTCCTACTGTCCGTATCCTAGTCTTGACTCCATCATATATATCTTTGATCGCCTTAGTATACGCCATATGTACACCTCTAACCTTCAAATATATCCATAGAACCTCCTTATGGACTTTGTCGTATGCCTTCTCGAGGTCGATTAAAACCATATGTAAGTCTCTGTCTCCCTATACTGCTCCACCAACCTCCTAAAATGAATGACTTCAGTAGTCAAACGCCCCGACAATCCAAACTGTTTCTCGAAAATAGACACGCCTCTCCTCACCCTCATCTTAGACCCTTTCTCAAACTTCCATAGTTCAAGACTTAGCATAGTGATGTCTAAATTCAACCTGGAAATTTTTCATTTGTTTGGAAAGATTTTAACTTTACAAAATAAAAAAAAGGGCAAAAGAGATAAATAACTGATGCTTTCTTCTCCACTCCCTTTCCCCTCCGTTCCAACAAACATGATTTTCTAACATTTCTGGAAAATCCAAGGTCATGGGTTCATTTCCTTAAACATGCATCTTCCTCTTTTCCCAAGTGTGACATTCTTGTAATTTTCGCCCGAGATGAAATTAAATGGAGAAACAAGGTTAGTGATGATTCATAATTTCATATAGCTGATCTCAACTTTGTGTCGGGACTGAGGCGTAGTTGTTGTTTGTTGTTTTGATGATCTGTTCAATTTTTGACTGGAGTCTCCGTGGACATGCACACTTGTATATCTTGTTTGTCTCTCCATTCATACGAGTAACCTGCATCCTTTTAGTTGCTCGCTTGGTGGAATAAAATGATATAGTTTTCTTGCATTTAGTTTCAATGTGTTGAACTTTTAGATTTTCTTGTATGGATTGTCTACCCAAGGTTGTAATTTATTGCTTGCTGTGAATTGTTTGATCTTTGGCCATTCAGCGTGCGAGTTTGAGCATGATTCTCATATCTATTGTCTAGAAGATATTTTTTATAGTTGACCTTCGACTTATGAATCAATCCTTTTGACTTGGGATTTGGGAATCAATTTTTATCTCCGTTTCTTTGTTGCTTAGCTAGGTGGTTGAGTGTGTTATATTCAATTGATGTGATGTAGAACGGCTGAAGGTGGTTTGAGTATGTTGTATTCAATCTCTGTTATTCTAACCTAGCATCTTAGTTTCTGGGCTGCAGATATGCATTATGTGGAAACCACATTTATGATTTGTTTTTGTTTTTGTATTTCTAGTGCAGGTGAAGTTTGACTTCATTAAGGTGTCACCATATGTCAGTGTTTTTCGATGCAGTCCAGCTGTTGTAATGCATACAATATTTTTATTGCTCCTGAGTCAACATCTTGCTTGGTCATAAATACACCTTTTTATCTCGCGGTGATCACAGAGGGGACTCTGCCTGTGTGAGCTTGCTAACATTGTAGGTCCTAAGTAGATAACCAACAAACTAGTCAATATAGTGAATCCTCACATTACAAGAATAATAACAACAATAACATACCCAATGAAATCCCACACCGTGGGTACATTACAAGAATAAGATGGGCTAAAATGGATAGACATGGACAGTGAGAATTTACGTAAGCGGAATTCCGCCTTCTGTCCTCTTTTCCTCTTCAGATTCGGGAGATGCTCGAAAAAACAAAAGCTTAAAGAGAAACGCCAGTACAGCACCCACTAAGGAAAAATGACTGTAAGTCATACTATTCTCACTATTTTTAGTACTTATCAGAAGAAGAAAAAATGTCATGCTCCCTCCGTTTTAGTTTATGTGAACCTATTGTGTGGCTATAAAAGCCTTTCATTAGAAAGGGTCATTCTTTCTGGAATGGCCTAAAAAGGAAATAGGTTCACATATAAACTGGAAGTGGAGTTTGCGTCTTTTAATTATATTAGTGCTGGATTAAAAATTATTTGATCTCTGAATCTCAATTTTTTTTGTTAGATTTAAAGCATCAAATAGACCCTTGTGGTCCGGCCCTTCCCCTGACCCGCGCTAGCGGGAGCTTAGTGCACCGGGCTGCCCTTATCCCAATTTTCTTAATGTTAGATTTAAAGCTTCAAATGTCTAGTCATCTGGACAATAGCAATAGAGTTTTACAGGCGTACTTAAACAACATTTTGTATATGCTAAAAATTTTACCCGCACCGGGTGTTTACATCAAATCTATGAATTCAAGACATGTGTCTTTCATAGACACATTTATCACTTAAACATCGTTAAATGATACGTATTTTCACTAGGATTTCTATTTGTTTGTTTCTGGGGGAGTTTCTTAGTGATGGTAGGATTAATTGCAGGTCTGATACCCTACCTTTATCTAAAAAAAAGAAATTTCAGGTCTGCTTGTTCCACCTATCTGTTTTAGTAGGTAAATTTCTAATATTATCTCTTAAGACAATTAGGATGTTTAGATTCCATAGGCTTGTTTTAGTTGTGCTTGCAGCCATGTTTTTTTATGTGTGGGTTGAAACTGACATACATTGCTTTTTATGTGTGGATTTCTGAGATATTTTCCAGTTCTCTTTTTCTCCTTCGTGTAGTACAAAGAGAGGGAGAGGTTTGTGGAGTTATCGAGATTGCTAGGGGCGTCGTCCTGTGTTAGGAGTCTCACAATTAAAGGAGTGTTCTTTTGCTTCTATTAAATACTTTCAGATTATGGACTTGTATGTGTATATATAACTTCTGCAATATGTCGCCTGTGCCTTTAAAATTTGGGAATTGGATATGGTCTTCTAACCTCTATTTTTGCAAGATGTAATATCTGAGGTACACCATATAAAATGATAAATTGATAATTACCGAGTCTAGTAACTTCAATCTCAGCAGCATTAACTCTACTTTTTTTGTGCCACAGCATTAAACAGAAAGCATGAGAAGCCGCTGGCTGCAGATTGTCCATTATCCAAATTTAAATCCCATATTATATTTTTCAATTGGCGTCATTAAACTCTAAATCTTAAACCATGATATAGCTAAGATATCTGCTTCTGTCATTCAAATCAAGTTAGAGGGGTAATATTGCATAAAACCGATGAATAAAATTGCACCACTCTTTAGGATACTGTCTCAATAAGATGTGTAAATCGTATGCATTACATTTATACTAATTTGGAAAGAGAGGAATTCAAGAGTTTTTGAAGATAGGGGTAGTCATGTGCAGGACGTTAAGTTGAAGTGTCTTCTTTTGTTTCATTTCTGGTTTAAGTGTTCTCATATATTTGTTGGTTGTGGGGATCTATCCTGTAAATATGGCTTTAGCACTGCCCTAGTGCTTTCAATACCAATGTTACCAGTTTCAAAAAAAAAAATTGTTATTTCGCAAGCAATACATCAACTCTTCAGTCTTCTCAATGCTGCAGGATGAAATATCATGGTCTTATTTGAAAATTTTCTTGAAGAAGCTCATCGCTCAAATTGAGTCAAATGACTGGTTGTTTCGAATAAATTACAAGGAAAGTAGTCATTCTTGTTAAAATGTATAGATAAAGTATATTTATCCCCAAAGATGGTAAACTCAGCCTTAAATTGTTATTAGTTACTTGGTGCAACACATATCAAAATCCTCTTTTGTGATATCTAAGTTCACAAATCTTAGCTCTATTCATAAGATGTGGTAGACATAACATGTAAAGACTCAGATTTTAAGCCCCATTGTGGGAATACACCACTTTAATTCCACCGCTTCATGGTTCCAATGGGTTTCTCAACTGCATTGTTTGCTTTGTAAATTAAAATATGCAGTATTTTGAATAAAACTAGCTGCATTTGAGATATATATATATATAATTTTCTCAGTTGTTTTCTGTAAGGTCTCCCAGTTTTTCAATTTTTGGTGCATGAATGCCACTGACTGGTTGCGCTTCACTCTAAATATTTGTTTCTATTAGAAACCCCATGTATCTTGCATATGGTCCTTTGATTGCTTAAACTTAACCAAGCTGAAAACAAGCTGAATGCAATTTCGAGTATGGACACCTCTTATGAATCAAGTGATTGCCATATCAAAGAGGCAAGTTCCTATACCTTTTTCCTTCTTTGAATTGGAAGATAATGTTGATATTGTGTAAGTTAGACGTCTTGATGTACCCAAGGGTGTGGCCTAGTGGTCATTCTTAGTTGATACTGCTTGACAATGTTTGTAGGATAAGATCCCTGGTTTCAGCCCGTTGATAGAGAAGATTATAAATTTATAATGCTATAATCTCCTTCATATGAACTAAAAATTGTCGGCTTTAGATCATCTTAATTGCCAGTTTGATGAGGAAACTCTGACCAAGTATTAAGGAAAAGATGGGTGCAATTTGGGGGTTGATTCTAATGTAGAGGAACATGTGCTGCCCAATTTGTATCTACAAGCTTTGTGTGATTTGAAGTTCAAAGGCTTAACTGTTTATAGTTTCATAATTGCATGATTACCAGACGTAACATCTAAATTATGGCTTTTTAAAGTATTGGAGTACATTCTTTTGCCTTGTTTTGGTTTAGCTTTATATTAGACTAGTACAAAACTTCTGCTATTGCTTACTGGTAAGCAAGAAATGTAAGTCATCACTGATAAATGTCTTTTAAAGCAAAGGAAATTTACAGAAAAGCAACACGTTGTCACCAAAGATCTTACGTCCCACGCACTAAAAAGATATGCCATTTTTATCTCATTGTACTTTTTCTGTTGAAGATAATTTATGCAGATAGAAGAGTCTGTCCAAAGTTCAGCTTTCGGATCAGGATCTAAAAGTTGTCCTCATTTTTGGTGTTGCTTTGCCTATGAAAATGTTGAATGTCTGTGTAAGCTATGAAGACGTTAACCAAGTCGTTGTTAGAGAGGCTCTTGCATATATATATATTTGTAGATGTGTATATTGATGTTAGTGTGTGTGTCTACACCAAATGACTATCCAAAGCGCCAAACAATTAATTACCACATCAAAATGAGGAAAGCAAATAGAATTAGGCTAAAAGTGTTCCAAGTCATTTTACAGGATCTCATTGATGCACGTCAGTAAAACCTAAGAAGTGTTCTCAAATTGTAGAAAACAAAGACAAATGTTACCAGAAACCTAAACAGTATTGACATATGTAAATCTAAAGAAAATGTACTCTTTTTCACTCTAGGTATGGTAATTTTTTTTGTCCGGTTTCTTGTACCTATGTTTGGTTTTAAATAGTACCATTCAAGCTCCATATTTCACCCAAGTTGATGCTAATCTTGTTGAATAAAACAAGTGATAGCATGAAGCAATCCATTACCCATCAACTAATGATGAGTAAAAGTCATTTTGTGGGATAATTCAATTTTCCACAACTGTATAACATACTCGGTGTAATCGCACAAAGTAGGGTTTGGGGAGAGTAGGATGTATGTAACCTTACCTCTACCTTTGTGGGGGCAGAGAAGTTGTTGTTGGAAAATTTATCTAGTGGGATTGAATTTATCCCGTCCTTAATGACTTGAACACAAGGGGCCCCGGATGTCGGAAATACATTTTCCACACACACGCATACGTCGTACAACGTCTAGCTAAATTTCACGTAGTGAAAGAGATGTTGGTACACATGTTAAAGTGTTCTTAAGTTAGGTAAGGATGGATGATTAATTGACCAAATTAATGTATCTCCCACGATGGTATAAGAAAAGAAGAAATGTGCAAAATACAAAAAATGGGGAAGAGCCACGGGGCCTCGAGAAAAAGGACCGCGACACCGAGCCAAGAAAGGAAGGCACCGCGGTGCTCCAAGCACCACGGTGCCTCCCGTCCAGTAGCTCGAAATTTCGATTCTGTTGTTAGGGCCGCGGTGCCTCCGGAACAGTGAATCGGGAAAATGTCTAGAATCTCCTGATTCATGGACAGATTTGAAGGGCCAAGGATTAGCCAACTTTTGGCATGATCAAAGTGCATTTTGGTAAGATCAAGATGCCTTTTGGCAAGATCTATGCACCTCATTTAAGGCATTCACATGTCTTGTGATCCACAACTTTGCACCTATAAATAGGAGTCTCAAAATCAGATTTAGACAATCCAATTCATAATACAAAATTTGAAATTTGTTGAGAGTCTTACTTCTTCTTCTAGCAATCTTTTGTTCTTGTTTATTCTACAAGGACTCTCAAGTATTTGGCTTGTGCTTGAGAAAATATTGTCGTTTTATCTTGAGAGACTATTACCCATCTACAGTAAGCCATTATATACAGGGGTAATTTTGTCTTAAGGAGACATTGTCAAACATCGACTCGACAAACATTGCACTACACTTTTATTGGTTTGCTGATTTATTTCAGACAGGTGTCCAACACCACTTGTGGAATTCGAAGATATCAGGAACCAGACTTCAAAACGAAGACTAGAAATCTGCTATTTCCATTATGTTGTAACCACTACAATCATACATGTTTGTAGTTTTGTATTTCCTTTCGACCATACTTGTGATAGTATTGTACAATTCCCCGTTCAACATCATTATTTACAATAATTTAAGACAAAATTATATTAGTAGTCGAAAGATGTCGGTCAATCTTGGTGTGACCGATTCTGGTTATGGAAATGGCCTTCTAGTTGAGGACAGTTTAGTTGACAGTTCAGTTGATAGTTCAGACACTATCTCTGTCAACAACGGTGGTTGCAAATCAGGCCCTAATTTTAGATCTCTATTTGACGACAAGATAAGATGCGCTACGTCGAAGAATCGGCGTCATCGATCTTGAACACGGCTGATAGTCGTGCATGTGCGGGTCAAAAATCCGCTCACAATCAAGCTGTGAAGAATCATCCAGAAGAGGTTTTTGATATCAACTGAAACAAGAGGAGAAGGCTGAAGATGCTATTCTACCTTATAGCAGAGGACCTGTATCGGTCTCAGAATCCGGGTTACGGTAAGGAGATGATGGACACTCGTTCTGACTAGAGGGGTTCAGATCTCTAAAAGGCTAAGTCTATTTCCTTACAATCCATAGTGAGTATAGTCAATATCTGTGTAAATTAATATGGAAATATTTATCATTAAAACTTGTATTTTCTACTTTAAAAATCAGATATTAAGTTTCATCGGCTTCCCGACTAAAGATAACCAAACTCAAAAGATCTGTTCTTTTGAATATAAAAGTGTGTAAAGTATGTTCACACATAAACGGATAAATTTCCACTAACTGTGCGAAAACTGTTGTCATGACCCGACGGGTCGCGACCAGGTGCCTTACCTGGGCACCCTTAGATCCACATGTCACATATAATCACATGGATACCAAGGATAATGTAGTAATCTATAAATCATATCCAAATAGGCAAGCCGAAAAGGCTGCCACTACATACGGGAACATCCCAAAACGAGTACAACAATACATCTAGCCAAAACGCATATACAATCCACACAAGTCCAAAAACACATCTACCACCCACAACTGTCTACATACCTCTAACAGTACGATAATGAAATATGACGGGACAGGGCCCCGTCGTGCCCCTAAATACGCATAAGTAAAAAATAAGGTTCTGTACCAAAACGACTAAGCTCCGAATCAATGGTGCTCTCCAACAGCTGAACAAGAATCCTAGACTATAGGATCACCAAACTGAGTACCTGTACATGCGGACATGAAACGCAGCCCCCCGAGAAAAGGGTGTCAGTACGAAATAATGTACTGAGTATGTAAAACATGAAGTACTGTAAATAAGATCATAACTGGCCAAGAGATGTCATGAGACAAATATAATAATCCAAATATCAATACAACTGTGTCTTATGAAATGAGAGTCAACTGTGCCTTATAAAATGAGAATCACTGTGCCTCATAAATGAGAGACATATCAAAATCATAGATGCCTGTCCATAGAATCATCATGTACATATACATACCGTACCCGACCCCCTAGTGCGGGTCTCGGTGAAATCATATCATATGCCGTACCCGGTCTATAATGGGACTCGGTGAATGAAGTCATATATATGCATATCTGTCCATAAACTGTGGATACCGTCATGGCCGTGGATGCTGTCACTTATATATAAATGCCGGCCCGTTACGGGTGTCACGACCCGACCGGGCGTGGTGGTGCCTACAGGCACGCTTACAGTAAACATCGGAGATAATCGGAACATACATGAAACTTATAAAATAAAACAATGAAATAAACAACAGTCGTAGATAGGGCTACCTTCGCAGACGTCATACATGAACGGCGGTTGCCTCCTTTCTTTACAAAGCGGACCCACGATATGTGACTACGGACCTCTAGAGTTTTAACATAACGGTGTGGCGGGGCGGGGCCCGCCATACCCTGAATATACATAGCTTGACAACTCCGAACATCGGGCCATCTAAAATCTTTGAACCGGGATCCTAAGCTCGCGGATCCACACTGTGTACCTAAACCTGCGGACATGAACGCGGCCGAAGAAGTCGATTACAACAGTGCGAATATGGAGCGAAATAACGTGCAAGAATCAAATCATAAGCATAAAGCGTCCACGAAATCAATCATATATTAACCGCTCCTTTCCTTCTTTCGATAAGATTTAACAACATATTCTTACATACTTACTTAAGAGCTTAATCCAGCCTTTTTCACATAACTTACATATCTTACATAACATAATCCGGCCCATTTGCGGGACACGGTGTACTGATGAATCATGTGACATAATCCGGCCCGCCTGTGGGGCTCGGTGTACTGTGGAATCATATAACATAATCCGGCCCGCCTGTGGGGCTCGGTGTACTGTGGAATCATATAACATAATCCGGCCCGCCTGTGGGGCTCGGTGTACTGTGGAATCATGTAACATAATCCGGCCCGCCTGTGGGGCTCGGTGTACTGTGGAATCATGTAGCATAATCCGGCCCGCCTGTGGGGCTCGGTGTACTGTGGAATCATGTAGCATAATCCGCCCGTGGGGCTCGGTGTCTTGTGGAATCATGTAGCATAATCCGGCCGCTGTGGGGCTCGGTGTAAGATGACGTAACCGACTATGTGTAGGCTCGGGGTAATATGGCATAATCAGGCCTATGTGTAGGCTCGGTGTATCTCATAACGTGTCAGGCCTATTTGTAGGCTCGGTGTATTTCATAACGTGTCAGGCCTATTTGTAGGCTCGGTGTATTTCATAACGTAATCCGCCTATTTGTAGGCTCGGTGTATTCATAACGTGTCAGGCCTATTTGTAGGCTCGGTGTATTTCATAACGTGTCAGGCCTATGTGTAGGCTCGGTGTGATTTTCCTTACATAACATTTTAAAGCGTATTGTTACCTCTTCTTAAGTCGTTATAACAACTTCCCATAAAGCTATTATAACAACCTTTCATTTTAGAGAACTCAAGGCACTTTTGTTCTTACAACATTAGAAACTAGACCCGAAAATACCACGTGCATACGTCTTATGAGAATCATAAACTTCTTTCTTTTTTAAAACTCAAGTCACATACTCTTAAAATCATGTCATCAATACTTTTAGAAATCAAGTCCACAACTTGAAAAATAAAGTTTCATAATCCTTAGAAGACAACCAAAGTTCATAGTCTTAAAACCTTATATCATACATTCTTTAAAATCCACTTACTTATACTTATACAAAACAAATATAAAGTTCCATACACTTCAAAAACCAAGTAACTTGTTTTCTTAAAACCATATAACTTTCACTTTTAAAAATCAATCCCCTTTTCACATATAAATTCAAGTCATTTTTGAACGTAAAATCCACTTACTTACTTTAAATAAATCAAGACACATAGTTTTAAATCAAATCTCATATTTTCCTAACCATTCTTACCAACATCTCCCATAAGACTTGGTAAGGACTTAGGACAATTTAACATACTTATAACTTAGGATAACTTAGACATAACCCTTACGTAGAGTAAATCAACATACATACTTCTTAACTTCTAAGAATAGAAGGAATCATGAAATAATACCACATGTATATTCCATACATAGAACCATGTCTAAAGAAGGAAGAGGTTCACATCCTCGCGACGATTATCGACAAGTAGCAAAAGCTCCAAAGTACTACCACCTTGAGCTATTCCATTCTTCAAGTAGGATACGCTATACCTAGTCGTCAACCTATAATGGTCACCATACGTCCATTAACTTCTTACTTCATACGTAGAATATTTTAGGTGCTAAGTCGCTAAATTCTACGGAAAATCGGACAGCACCTCCTTTGTTTCTACTTACTTTGCCACCTTTTTCAAGGCCGAATACAATAACCAAACAACCCCAATTGGCTCACAATTTCTATAAGGTACTCCAATACAAATGACTAACTAAACAGCCCCAATTGGCTCACAATTTAGAAAGTAGTCCAATACAAATGAAAAACAAACTAAAAAGTCCAAAATCGGCCACCTTGAGTTCAACCTTACCAATTCTTATCAAATTTCCATTTCAAACCAAATTGGTAGCATAACATGATATCAAGTCGTATTTGATTATAACAATCCATAATCTCGAAGTAGGTAACATGCGACGATTTCTAATAACGACTAAATTGAAATCCAACTTAACAAGGCTTATATAACATTTGAATTTAGCTACAAGCACTCCATAATACTTATAAACTTCAACTTAACCACTTCATGCTATCAACATGTAAAGCTAACAACAACAATAATAATACATAATCTTGTAACATCTTAAAGGACAAGATTATACCTTAACGATTCTCAAACCAATCTTCAAATCCGAAGTCGTTCCTTAGCAACTTAGAGACTCTCCAAGATACTTCAATCCGCTACTTGAGACCCTTAGAACCATACCAACAATTTTCCTTCAAACTCCCAACCAAAACCTAGAAAAGCCATTAGGTTTTCACTTGCGACTAATACGAAAACTCTCTTTTTCCGGATTTTTCTATTGAGATATACTTACATAACACTCATGAACCTTGGTTTAAAGTGGGGATTTATTGAATGACAACAAAAAAAATTCTTGTTCAAATGAGCTCAAAGCCGAGAGCTCCTAATGCCTAAGCTCCAATTCTCTAAATTTTTTCTAAGTGTTATGACAAGTCTTGCTACTAGTACTACTATATAGTTCAATGGAGGGTCAATATGCAAACAATTGGGTGGTTTGGATGATCTCTAATTAAAATATCAAGACTTTGAACCCTTTGACTTAGTCAATTTTGTCAAGCTAATTAATAGGAAGACTTAGTCATCTTAAGGCTATGGTCAATGACCATTTTGGCCATGACATTTTCGTCGAGGCATAAATAAGGGGGTGACAAGTGTCGCCTCCCATTCGTCTGATAAAGCGCTTTCGACAATTCAAATTTAGAATTTTTACAAGTCTCAAATCTTAACACTTGTGAGTTCTTACTTACGTTCTTAAAACATGTCACGTAATTACGGTGTAACATTCTCCCCTTAGAAACATTCGTCCTCGAATGTTCTTTCGGAGTCAAACTTATAATTAGCGACATAGTTTCCTTTCACAACCCCGTCATACCAACAATGCCACACATGGCCCTAATACCTCGCCACGCGTACTTGTCCATCATAAGCCCAAAAGAGATTATCCTTTCGTACTTCCAATTCATACTAGCATACATACATAACTTCCATACCAATTCGCCTCAAATCTTTGGAGTCACTCTATAAAACAATATAAGGCCATTTCGGCTTTCACGACTGGACGCAGCGAACGTCCACGAACCCGTAAAACAATTAACTAGACTTGGGCCTTGCACCCTCGTGACCCTGTCACGTAGCGGAACTACTACCAACTGATCCCACTCCATTTCCAGGCCATGGGGAGACCCGTGTAGTCCTCAACCGACTCACGCACTTAACTCTTATCCTTGTCCGACTTAAAATCTTATTGCGGAGAAAACCTTATATACCTAAGGTCTCGGCGATCAATATTCTTAGGCTCGCAATTTCCATGCTCCACGTCTACCTTACCACCCCCAAGAACTGCAAAACATCTCATAAAACCATAACCATGTTGTCTCGATCACAACAACCATTACTTACTCTATCCGGACCTCACCGTATAATTCTCTTAAGCTTACTACGCGACTTAATCTATTAACACGACATACATTAGGTTCCTTAATCATGGCTTCTTAAGGTTCACTACCCTATCGACATACTCATCCTTTCCCAATTACCTTAAATAAAACATAAGACCTTGGCGAAAATTCATTAACTATTCCATACCTTCCGGTATCTAGTTAGTCTTTACCAATTTACGGTAATCTAAAATCATTCTAGGCAACACGCGTCGATACTGTGACATAACTCCGTATAGATGTATATCACCATACCAACTATACTACAATCATTACCAACGTGGATACGCGATCCACATAGTCCTTCTCGGTCATCACGCTTTCTCGTAGCTGCAATCGGATAACTCGTTAGGGAGGAACGACCACTAACAACACGCTCTATCGCACGATCTCGAGTGAGAAGAATGAAACCAATCCTAAATGTCCTGCGACCTCACGATTATAGATGTGGTGCGCAACACACCGATAATCAAGACTACTGACACTGGTCAGACACTTTCCGAGGACTAAGCGCTCGATACCACTTTTGTCACGACCCGACCCGGGCGTGGATCGTGCCCTACACAGGCACCCTACGAATAAACATCGAGATAATCACGAACATACATGAAACTTATAAAATAAAACAACGAAATAAACAAGTCACCGATAGGCTACCTTCGCAGACGTCATGTCACGAAGCGATTTGCCTCGCTTTCTTTACAAATGCACCCACAATATGTGACTACGGACCTCTAAGAGTTTTAACATAATTTGTGGCGGGACAGGCCCCGCCATACCACTGAATATACATAGCCATGACAACTCGAACATCGGAGCCATCTAAAATCTTGAACCAGATCCTAAGCTCGCGGATCCACACTGTAATACCTAAACTGCGGACATGAACGCGGCCGAAGAAGTCGGTCATAACAGTAATTTAATATGGAACAGAAATAACGTGCAAGAATCAAATCATAACTCTACAAAGAACGTCCTGAAATCAATCATATATTAACCGTTCCTTTCATTCTTTCGATAAGATTTAACAACATATTCTTACATACTTACTTAAGAGCTTAATCCAGCCTTTTTCACATAACTTACATATCTTACATAACATAATCCGGCCCATTTGCGGGACACGGTGTACTGATGAATCATGTGACATAATCCGGCCCGCCTGTGGGGCTCGATTATCTTGTGGAATCATATAACATAATCCAGCCCGCCTGTGGGGCTCGGTGTACTGTGGAATCATATAACATAATCCGGCCCGCCTGTGGGGCTCGGTGTACTGTGGAATCATGTAACATAATCCGGCCCGCCTGTGGGGCTCGGTGTACTGTGGAATCATGTAGCATAATCCGGCCCGCCTGTGGGGCTCGGTGTACTGTGGAATCATGTAGCATAATCCGGCCCGCCTGTGGGGCTCGGTGTCGTGTGGAATCATGTAGCATATTCCGGCCGCTGTGGGGCTCGGTGTAAGATAGCGTAACTTGGCTATGTGTAGGCTCGGGGTAATATGGCATAATCAGGCTATGTGTAGGCTCGGTGTATCTCATAACGTGTCAGGCCTGTTGTAGGCTCGGTGTATTTCATAACGTGTCAGGCCTGTTGTAGGCTCGGTGTATTTCATAACAATCCGCCTATTTGTAGGCTCGGTGTATTTCATAACGTGTCAGGCCTATTTGTAGGCTCGGTGTATTCATAACGTGTCCGCCTATGTGTAGGCTCGGTGTGATTTTCCTTACATAACATTTTAAAGCGTATTGTTACCTCTTCTTAAGTCGTTATAACAACTTCCCATAAAGCTATTATAACAACCTTTCATTTTAGAGAACTCAAGGCACTTTTGTTCTTACAACATTAGGAAACTAGACCCAAAATACCACGTACATACGTCTTAATGTAATCATAAACTTCTTTCTTTTTAAAACTCAAGTCACATACTCTTAAAATCATGTCATCAATACTTTTAGAAATCAAGTCCACAACTTGAAAAATAAAGTTTCATAATCCTTAGAAGACAACCAAAGTTCATAGTCTTAAAACCTTATATCATACATTCTTTAAAATCCACTTACTTATACTTATACAAAACAAATATAAAGTTCCATACACTTCCAAAACCAAGTAACTTGTTTTCTTAAAACCATATAACTTTCACTTTTAAAAATCAATCCCTTTTCACATATAAATTCAAGTCATTTTGAGCGTAAAATCCACTTACTTACTTTAAATAAATCAAGACACATAGTTTTAAATCAAATCTCATATTTTCCTAACCATTCTTACCAACATCTCATAAGACTTGGTAAGGACTTAGACAATTTAACATACTTATAACTTAGGATAACTTAGACATAACCCTTACGTAGAGTAAATCAACATACATACTTCTTAACTTCTAAGAATAGAAGGAATCATGAAATAATACCACATGTATATTCCATACATAGAACCATGTCTAAAGAAGGAAGAGGTTCACATACCTCGCGACGATTATCGACAAGTAGCAAAAGCTCCAAAGTACTACCACCTGAGCTATTCCATTCTTCAAGTAGGATACGCTATACCTAGTCGTCAACCTATAATGGTCACCATACGTCCATTAACTTCTTACTTCATCGTAGAATATTTTAGGTGCTAAGTCGCTAAATTCTACGGAAAATCGACAAAGACCTCCTTTGTTTCTACTTACTTTGCCACCTTTTTCAAGGCCGAATACAATAACCAAACAACCCCGATTGGCTCACAATTTCTATAAGGTACTCAATACAAATGACTAACTAAACAACCCCAATTGGCTCACAATTTAGAAAGTAGTCCAATACAAATGAAAAACAAACTAAAAAGTCCAAAATCGGCCACCTTGAGTTCAACCTTACCAATTCTTATCAAATTTCCATTTCAAACCAAATTGGTAGCATAACATGATATCAAGTCGTATTTGATTATAACAATCCATAATCTCGAAGTAGGTAACATGCGACGATTTCTAATAACGACTAAATTGAAATCCAACTTAACAAGGCTTATATAACATTTCGAATTTAGCTACAAGCACTCCATAATACTTATAAACTTCAACTTAACCACTTCATGCTATCAACATGTAAAGCTAACAACAACAATAATAATACATAATCTTGTAACATCTTAAAGGACAAGATTATACCTTAACGATTCTCAAACCAATCTTCAATTCATAAGTCGTTCCTTAGCAACTTAGAGACTCTCCAAGATACTTCAATCCGCTACTTGAGACCCTTAGAACCATACCAACAATTTTCCTTCAAACTCCCAACCAAAACCTAGAAAAGCCATTAGGTTTTCACCTTGCGACTAATACGAAAACTCTCTTTTTCCGGGATTTTTCTATTGAGATATACTTACATAACACTCATGAACCTTGGTTTAAAGTGGGGGATTTATTGGACAACAAACAAAAAATTTTCTTGTTCAAATGAGCTCAAAGCCGAGAGCTCCTAATGCCTAAGCTCCAATTCTCTAAAAATTTTCTAAGTGTTATGACAAGTCTTGCTACTAGTACTACTATATAGTTCAATGGAGGGTCAATATGCAAACAATTGGGTGGTTTGGATGATCTCTAATTAAAATATCAAGACTTTGAACCCTTTGACTTAGTCAATTTTGTCAAGTTAATTAATAGGAAGACTTAGTCATCTTAAGGCTATGGTCAATGACCATTTTGGCCATGACATTTTCGTCCAAGGCATAAATAAGGGGGGGTGACAAGTGTCGCCCTCCCATTCGTCACAATAAAACGCTTTCCGACAATTCAAATTTCCGGTAAATTTTTACAAGTCTCAAATCTTAACACTTGTGAGTTCTTACTTACGTTCTTAAAACATGTCCTGTAATTACGGGGTGTAACACTGGGTCTCGGTGAAATCATCATATTTATATATATACTTGGCCTGGGACTCGGTGAAATCATATAGTCATATCCGCACGAATAGAGTATCATGAGTAACTTTATATAAATTAAATCATCATTTGACTCTCAATGGAATAAATAGAATAATTATTACTTTAAAAAATCAAGGCACTATCATATCATGTATCATTAAGAATTAAGATTCAATAGAATTATGTACGTCCACCATACACTCATTTATATAAATCATGCCAAAAGAAAGAAGGGATAGTTTCACATACCTTTTAGTCGAACTAACCAACTCAATATTAGAATATGTCTCGTCTAGCACTTCAACCTATAATAATGGTAATACGTCCGTCAATTCTGTGATTACTAGTATACTTTATATCGAATGACGACTCTCTTTTCTATAAAAATTCGGGCAGCACTTCCCCTATTTATATGCACATCCACAACTTACAAACAAAGCCAACAACACCAATAACAAGTCACAACTTAAGGATATAACCAAATCAGTCCATATACTCCATATACGCTATCATAATACATTTTTTCTCTTTACATTTATGGAATACAATAACCAAGGTGATTTATACCCTTAATTCTTATGTTAATCTAACTCATTTAACCACGTTAAAACAACCTTTAAAAAACAGTCCATACAGACAACGAGAGTGGAATAAGAAGCTTTTCTACACCTTTCTATAGCTTAATTCCTTTAGGACATATATCCACAATTATAACAACGTAATTGTAGGTTCATAACTGAAATTTTCAGCATACAACTCGACAATAACAACCCTAATACATCACAACAATGTCCAATAATTTCATACAAGTCTCGGCCAACATCCACAAAACCAACTCTTTTCTTAACTCCTTAGAATTCAATTCATGTTTCAATACTTCCATACAACTAATTACAACTTAAATATCAAGATTTTCCTTCAATTTTTAACATGCAATTAGTGACAATAATAACAACACAACAATCAAAGCCAATGTATACCAAAACAGTCCATAAAATCGGTAATCACCATCTCAACAACAACCACATGCATTTCTCTTATTTTCAATTCCTCTATATCACGAGTTTATCCTTTAATCACAACATCATTTAATCTTACAAATACTCCATAAAAAGAAGAATTCTTACCTTAATTTGTAGCCCAAAATAGCCCCTAAAGTCACGCACCCACTGCTCCAATTTTCTTCAGCATTTTCACCATTTCTTCAATTCAAAATGACATGCATGTATTCTACAAGTTTAACCCATCATTCTTACATGTTTTTCTTCCAAAATGTTCATCTTCAACACCATAATATCTTGGACAGTTTCGGTCCAGATGTGTACCGAAATGCCCACTGTTTTTGGAGTTAATATTGACTTAGAAATTTAATAGAAGGTTAACCTTGGAAGAAGGAAAGAAAAAGCTTCAATTTGGCCACGGGGGAGGGGGATTTTCGGCTAAGGGGAGGGGATGAGGGAGAGTGAAGGATGAATTAAGGAAATGAAAAGAGGATATATGGGTATATGTGTGGGCTGATTTTCTTTTAGCATGCATAGCACAAGTTCCCACATTTTTAATCATCCTCTCCACTAAAATTAACCCCACAATTAATTAATCTCCCACATAATCAAACATATACATATAATCTGAAAATTCCATGTCCTAACCACATTATACACGACACTAAATTCATACCACATGTGTTGCATCCAACTTTATTCCGGAGTCACATCCTTTGTATACTAATTTCCGGATTAGCATATATAATTATATCTTATATCCAATATTCGAATCTTATTTTCTTAATTACGTTATCTAATTATCGCCTTAAACTTACGAGGTGTAACATCCTTCCCCTCTTAGAAACATTCGTCCTCGAATGTTCATAATAACTCTTATGTTAGAAAAATTTCGGCAGAGTCTCCTTTATAAGTACACCTACCAACCTATATTCAGCAAACCAAAGATGCCTCACAGGGCCACAATACACAATTCACCAGATAAAAAATAGTCAAGTAGGGAACTGAATTACATGCAGGCATCAGAAACAAGTGAGGATACTTTTTCTTCATCTAGTCTTCTGCTTCCCAAGTCATCTCTTGCCTATTATTGTTTCGTCATAAGACTTTGACGGAAGCCACATCCTTAATCTGTAACCTTATGACTTGGAGATCAAGTATGGCTATGAGACTCTCCTCATAAGATAACTCCTCTGTCACCTGGACATCATCTACTGGGAAGACTCTGGAAGGAACACTGATACACTTACGCAGCATCGACACATGAAAGACTGGGTGTACCGCTTCTAAATCAGATGGTAGATCCAACTCATAGGCAACCTTTCCTATCCTACGAATAATCTGATAAGGTCCAATGTACCATGTGCTAAGCTTCTTTTTTTTCCGAATCTCATCACACCCTTCATGGGTGACACCTTCAGGTTCCCCTTCCTCGCATCCTAATATAATAAAGATCAAGACGAGTAGCTCCAGGTCCATTTCCCATGACTACAACGTGTGTCTCAACAACCGTGTCAGAGAGAAGGAAGAGGGCTCCACCGATCTGAAACTCTAAGTGTCGACGCCAATTATCTGCATATGACTTCTTTCGACTCTGGGATGCTAATAATCTCTCCCGAATAAACTTCACCTTATCCACATCTTGCTGAATCATATCTGGACCGATTAACTTAGTCTCGCCAACATCGAACCAACCCATAGGTGACCTGTACTTCCTCCCATATAAGGTCTCATACGGTGTCATCTGGATACTAGAATGGTAGCTATTATTATACGCAAACTCAACAAGTGGTAAATGATCATTCCAGCTACATCTGAAGTCAATAATACAGTCTCTCAACATATCCTCAAGTGTCTGAATAGTACGCTAGCCTGCCCATTAGTCTGAGGATGAAATGTTGTTCTAAGACTCACCTGCGTTCCCAATCCCTTTTGGAACAACCTCCAAAAGTTAGTTGTAACTGAGCTCCTCTGTCCGATATAATATATGTGGGGACGCCATGGAGTCTCACTATCTCCCTGATGTATAGTCTCGCATAATCTTCCGCTGAATAAGTAGTCCTGACTGGAAGAAATGGGCTGATTTCGTCAGCCTATCCACAATAACCCATCTAGAGTCACACTTTCGCTGGGTGCGAGGCAAGCCTGTAATTAAGTCTATATTAATCACTTCCCATTTCCAAGTTGGGATCTCTATCTCCTGTAGTGATCCACCAGGCTTCTGATGCTCAACCTTAACTTGTTGACAATTCGGGAACTGAGCAACAAACTCCGCTATGTCCTTTTCATGTCATCCCACCAATACAAGCATCTGAGGTCATGATACATCTTCGTCGACCATGGATGAATAGAATAACGGGCATTGTGTGCCTCTTCCATAACCTGTCGTCGTAGCCCTGCAACATCAGGCACACACAATCTACCCTCATATCGTAGCACTCCATCAGGTGCAATCTCAAACAGAGTCTTCTCCTTTAGAAGAGCTGCATCTCTATACTGTGCCAGAACAGGATCCTCATACTGGCATATCTTTACCTCTTCTATGATAGATGACTCTGCAACTCCTCGAACAAGAACTCCACTATCTCCAGAATCAGCCAAACGGACTCCAAGGCTGGCTAGCTGGTGTATCTCACGAACCATCTCCTTTCTATCTGGCTGCACATTCGTCAAGCTACCCATAGATCTACGGCTAAGAGCATCCGCTACAACGTTTGCCTTCCCTAGATGGTACAATATATCAACATCATAATCTTTTAGTAACTCAAGTCACCGTCTTTGTCGTAAATTTAGCTCCTTCTGCTTAAAGATATATTGGAGACTCTTGTGATCCGTATAAATATCAACATGAACTCCATACAAATAATTTCTCCATATCTTCAAAGCATGAATCACCTCTGCTAACTCCAAATCATGAGTAGGGTCGTTCTACTCGTGCTTCCTGAGCTGTCGGGAGGCATAAGCTATAACCCTGCCATGCTGCATCAACACACAACCTAGTCCAACCCCCGAAGCATCACAATAGATAACATAACCGTCTAGTCCCTCAGGAAGAGTCAGAACCGAAGTCGTAGTCAACTTATCTTTCAACAACTGGAAGCCGTGCTCACAAGTATCAGTCCACTGGAACTTAGCTGCCTTCTGAGTTAGCCTTGTTAATGGCGCTGAAATTGAGGCAAAATTTTCTACAAACCTCCTGTAATACCCTGCTAATCCCATAAAATTGTGTACCTCAATAGGTGTCGTAGGCCTGGGCCAAGTCTTAACCGCCTCAATCTTCTGTGTATCCACCCGAATACCATCAGCTCCGATAATATGCCCCAAGAATGCTACTGAAGTCAACCAAAATTCACACTTAGAAAACTTGGCATACAACCTCTGGTGTTGGAGCACCCTAAGTACCGTCCTTAAATGGTCTGCATGTTCCTCTTCTGAACGCGAATAAACCAGGATATCATCAATGAATACAATTACGAACATATCCAAGAATAGCTTGAATACCCGGTTCATCAAATCCATAAACACTTCTGGAGCATTGGTCAACCCAAAAGACATCACTCTGAACTCATAATATCTGTATCGGGTCCTGAATGCTGTCTTAGGAATATCTGCCTCCTTTACCCGCACCTGATAATAACCTGACCGCAGGTCTATCTTCGAAAAATACTTAGCACCCTGCAACTGGTCAAATAAATCATCAATACTGGGGAGGGGATACATGTTCTTTATAGTTACCTTGTTTAGCTGCCTGTAATCAATACGCATCCACAACGATCCATCCTTCTTTCTCACAAATAGCACTGATGCTCCCCAAGGTGATGTACTAGGCCTGATGAAACCTTTTTCTAACAACTCCATCAGCTGCTCCTTCAATTCCTTCAACTCTGTAGGTGTCATTTGATGCGCGATTTATGCACACACTAAACGCAAGTGCACGTGTCGTGACAAGTAATATAGTCTAGAGGACCGAGTTATCGTCCTCAGGGATTAGTGTTCAATTATCAATCTCTATTCTGTAGTATCTATTTGGTAACCGATAAGTTGATGAATTGTTTATAGCTATGATTATATGTGCTAACTAAATTACTTTATTTTACTACAGATATGGTGGAAATAGGGCTTCCAAATCTCCTCAACTATCCGCTCGTTTTACTCGTTAATGCAAATAATTATGGTTCTTCTTCTATTTTGAGATAGCAGGTTAACTAAGCCGTTTTATACTCCTGTTAAGGTAATATAAACACTCAACCCCAATGTAGAACTCTTCTATCTTTCTATGACAATATTGATTACAAAGGAGTATTAAGAACAATAACTTATCAAACTACACAAGTATCGGGGTACTTTCGTCCACGATTTAACCTATGTTTATTCAACTATAGCATATTCACAATCTCTCCTTTCGGATTTCGATTAGAAATCATATAGGTTATGATAATTAGTGATCAATTAATTACCAAGCAATCAAAACAAATATTGAATAAATCTTAACAATAATAAGAAGAAACCAAAACATGCATTAATTCGTAAGAACAAGTTCAAGCGATTCGACATGGAAAACTCTAAATTAAGTTAGTTCCTAGCCATAGACATGTCAAAAACTAAACTAATATCCAACATAAACTAAAAAGAAATAAAATAAAGAACAAAGAAATTACTTAAAAGGAAGTCTCCAATCTTGATCTCCAAGTTGTGATGAATTTTCCAATGTGGGATTCCCTAAAATCTGACCTAAGGGTCCTTTTTATACCATAAAAAAGGTCCAACAACTTTTCCTTCTTGGCCTTGGCCCATTCCAATTCGGATTTGACAATTTTCCCGCCTTGGCGCCGCGGCTCTGTTCTTTGGGCGCCGTGGCGCTCTGCTGCTGCTGGTTGGTGGCGCCGCGGCGCCGCCCTGTTTCTCGCCCGGGTTGTCAACTTTTTAGCTTTTTGAGCTCTGAAACCTCTGTTTCTGCCCTCTTTTCGCTCCTTTTCACCAATGTGCCACTTTAAACCATTATGACTCAAAAGAAAGAAAATCTATCCTAAGACGACACATATTTGTACAAAAATGGGCAAAAGACTAACTAAAAATGACTCAAAAGGTGTATATAAAATACACCGATCATCATTCTATAAGGAGGAATATATATAGGCTGGGTACATGACAGTACATCAATAGTGAACTCTATCTCCCGCTCTGGAGGAGGACCTGGAAGATCATCTGAGAATACATCTGGAATTCACTAACTACCGGAACTGACTGAAGAGTCGGTACCTCTGCTTCCGTATCACGCACTCGAACTAAATGATAAATACAACCTTTTCTGACCATCTTCATTGCCTTGAGGTATGAAATAAACTTACCCCTCGGCGATGCTGTATTTCCTCTCCATTCTATAACTAGTTCGCCAGGAAACTGAAATCGAACCATCTTCTCTCTACAATCAACGTTAGCATAACAAGAAGCCAACCAATCCATACCCATAATAACATCAAACTCGGTCATGTCTAATTCTATCAAATCTGCTATGGTATGGCGACTATAAACAACCATCGAGTAATTTCTATACACCTGCTTAGCTATGACCGAATCTCTTATCGGTGTAGCTACCTCAAATGGTTCTATCAACTCAGGTTCTATTCCGATCCTACTATTGGATTATTAGAAATTGACCACATCTTCCTGTTGTTTATTGGCGGAATAAAATAGACATATATGTTCAGATTGGTCTCCTTGCTATAGCAGCTGGCCACATAATGAAGTGGCTCTCACCTCTTGTAGTGTAAAGTGTAAGACAACAACTGCTTGAGGACAAGGTATACCCTTAAGATGCCAAGCTTTGCAACTACAAGTCTGCCTAACAATATCAACACAGTGTACACAGTCCCATGAATCCCTAATTTCAAAATCCCTTTCACCGTTCCAATACAAGCTGCACTTCACTGACTTTTCAATATTTTCCTGTAAAATCTTGAAAGACATAGAATAAATATCAGTGATCCATGTATTTGAAATTCTCTCAATTGATCAATTATTTTCGTCATCTTTACTCTAATCTCTTCAAGCATTGTGATAATTATTTTATATCTTGCAGTCAATATCCAATTATTAAAACTCTCGGCTATGTAATTATCGAAATTCTTAAATCTCCACCTTTTATTTCAATCACCTTCACTATTAACGACCGATAATGTTACACCTCGTAAGTTTAAGACAAGGATTAAGAACGTCATTAAGGATTAAGATTCAATTTTTGAATTTAAGTATATTCTTACGTGTGGGTACGGAATAATTTTTGGTAATAACGTATGTGGCGCCGAAAATTTCTTTAATAATAATGGTTTATATATATGCATGAATCCCGTCATGGATTAGTAATACTGTACTAAACATAAATGAAATGAGTAAAATACTAACTAAAAATGACTCAAAAAGTGTATATAAAATACACCGATCAAATACCCCCAAACTTAACCTTTGCTCGCCCTCGAGCAATGATAGAAAGAAAGAAATAAAAGACTCAAGAAACGAAAAATAAAAGACTCACTGACATTGATCACTTTTGCTGCATTTAGTGTTATCTAGAAAAACATGAAGGTTAGCAGAATAATATGCAGGAACATGTAGCATGAAAATTTTCAGCACACTAAACACATTGAGCTAGATATTTCGCAAACTCATATTTATCATGCTTTAATGGAAGTCAATATACTAAATCATGCATATAAATTCAAAAATCCTATGGCATGCTTACTTGCTATTCTCCACTAATCTTGGATATGCATAAAAGAGATCTTCAGGACTTTAAGGGTTGTAATGTAGGCTTAGGTAGGGGTTGGTAAAAATAGACATTTAGGCTCATTTTTGTGTACCATAAGCTCTTTAGCTTTTCAGTATTTCCCTTTTCTTTTTGTTCTTTTCTTCACTTCAATTCTATCTTTTTCCCTCTTTTGTTTTGGGAGAATGAAGAGTATTATAATAACAAGCACCCCCAAACTTAGGCTTTTGCCTCTTTCTTATTACTTTTTATCAAAGCAACAAGCTCATTCACTCTTTTTGTCTCTTTTTTAACACAATTGATTCCACTACTTCACATTTTTACTTATGGCACAATCTGTGGGAATATAGGGTGTCAAAGAAGAAGTTTCAATTTTTAGGCTCAATGGGGCTGACTAGAGATATTTTTAAAGTCCGGGATAGAAAAGAATGGTAAGAATTGGCTATCAAAGAAATGCCTGAGTCATCTCCCTAACATGCATATCGTAACTATTTCGCCTCAAATAGCAAGCACTCATAACACATAAGTATTTATCATTTAGCATGCATAACTCAAGCAAGAAACTCCAAATGTATTGATTCTGTGAGTTTTTGGCATATCTAACTTAGGTGTTTAGATAGTTGCTTCAATTGCTACATTATTCCACCTTCTTTCACTAGGTGTTTCTAGCAACTACAGCATACATGATCTTTGACAGTCAATTATGACTCAAAAAAAAAAGTTTTTTTTTTTTTTTTGGTGACTCAAAATAAACACAAAAACAATCACAAAGACTTAAATAAAACATAACAAGACACAAATAAAACACCCTGACTTAAATCACACATTGTCCCCAATGTGCAAGACTCAAAGAAAATAAAAGAAAATGACAACTTCGACACAACACAATGGTCATAACGGAGGTCTAGGATGAAAAATTCTGGAATTTGCACGGAAATATGGCTCTCTAGTTCGCGCCACGCTCGAGATTCGAGCCGCGCGCTAGTACTGTGGCCTCTCTGAGTTCAGCGCCATGCCTCGATTCAGCCGCCACGACGATCGCTTTCCTTTTTTCGGCTTGTTGCTCTTTTTCCTGTTTCACTTTTCACCCACCTGTCATCCAACAACACAAAACAAGAACCCAAGACCGTGAGACTGTTTCAAGACAAAATAAAATAAAATAAAGACAAATTAAAATAACATAATTAAAAACATTGGGTTGCCTCAACAAGTCACTCTTTAACGCCTTTTAGCCGGACGCAATTAACCTTTCCGAGTGCCCATTGGATCCTTCTCGCGAATCGCTTGCAATCCGCAGAGTTATTGTTGCAGTCTCACTTCAACTACAACAATTGCTTCAAACAAGGGCCTCAAATATACGATTATCCCAAGTATACAAGCATGCTTGTCTTTTGTGTTCTTCTAATGTAGGGATCGGTGAGATTCCCTACATCTTTCAACTCTGTGGGTGCCCTTGATGGTTTTGACTTCGTTTGGGAGTCAACTTTGATACCGGTGGTGTTTCTTCCGCAATAGGTACAAGAAAAAGATTTTCCAAGGAATTCGAAGGTGAATAATTGGATCTTCTGACTCTTCTCCTTCTCTACACCAACCGTCTTGCCAGATTCCTCAATAGTGGGTGTGATTCGTGCTCCTCAATTTGCTGTTATTTGTTGAATATGATCGCGAGTTCTCGCTATTTGCGTTTCCAACTTCTTTATACCCAACCTCATTTCGTCCACGAACCGAGTTTGGGACCTCGTGAGATCGAGTAGAGTTTCTCGTAATTCCTCCTCTCTTCCTCTATGGTTGAGCTCGATCATATTGACAAGAGAAATCCATGTCTTAAGGATCCCCGAGATAAATCAAAACCAACAACGAATCACGGCACTCGATTTTTTTTTTTTTTTTTTTTTAATAACGAATGAGGTAAAATTAAAATTATTAAAACCAAATTGTAAATTAAAAATGTTTAATTTGATATTGAACTTTTGGCTAATCCCGGGCAACGGGGCCAAAAACTTGATGCGCGTAATATGCACACACACTTTTAAACGCAAGTGCACGTTATCGTATCAAGTAGTATAGTCTTAGATAAGACCGAATATCGCCCTCAGGATTAGGGTTCAAGTACCACTATCTATTTTCTAGTATCTATTTGGTGAATTAATGATTGATTGTTTTGTTTATAACTAAGAATTATTAAAGACAAGTAAATATAAAGGATTACTTGGATGTGATGAAAATAGGGCTTCATGTATCCTTACTATCCGCTTATGTTACTTGTTAACGACACTTATGGTGTTCTTCTTTGGAGAAAGCGGTTTACTAAATCGCTTTATACTCCCGTTAGGGTTATATAAACACTCAACCCCAGATTGTTCCTTACCTAACTTTCACGATAAGGGTAACTCTATAGGAGGATTAAGCACAAAACCTAGTTGGCCGTCACGCACAATGCGCAAAATTAGGGTTGTTAAGCCTCTCATCAACGCTTACAAATCTAATTGAGGTATTTTCATCCCCAATTCAAGACCGCTTCACCCAACTTACAAGATATTCACAATCCTCCTTTTCGTAACTGATTAGAAATCATATAGTGATAACTAGTTGTCAATTAGCTACCAAGAATTCAACTCAATTATTGGATAGATCTCTCAATAAGAATAATAACCATAAGCATGCATTACTTTATAACATAAGGTTCAAGAATTCAACATAGAAAGCCCTATAAGAGAATTAGTTCCTAGCCATGAATATGACAAGAACTAATTCAAAGTTCATCATGCAAAAACTGAATTAAAGAAAAGAAAAAGGAAAGAAATTACTAATGTTTAGGTCTCCAATCTCCAAGTCAAGAATCTTGAGTTGTGCCAGAAAGGGGACCCTTTAAAACTGCCTAGGGTTCTCCTTATATAGTTTTAAAACGCCTCCCTTCTTTTCCTTCCAGGCCTGGCCCAAAAATCCGTCAAAAGACCTAATTTTTCCGCGTCGGCGCCGCGGCCATGTCGGCGCGCGCTAAAGTTCTGCAATACGGGTGTTTTGGCGCCGCGCTCGATATTCTGCTCGGTAGCCATGGCGCTGCAACTCTGTGGCTCTGATGTTTAGGCGCCGCCTCGCTTCGTCTTCGAGGCGCGCGCCGAGTCTTCTTCGCTCACGGGCGCCGCGCCTCGCAGTGAGGCCATGCGCTGGTCCGGATTTTAGCCTCGTTCGCCACTTTCTCTGCTTTCGCCTGCATCTCCTCTTGCCCTCTTTTTGCTCCTTTTCCGCCATTTGGCCATTTCAACCACTTTGACTCAATAGAAAGAAAAACTATCCTAATACGACACTTATATGTGCAAAATGGGACAAAAGACTAACTAAAACAGACTCAAAAGGTGTATATAAAATACACCGATCAATTTCCTCTCAAATCCAAATCCGAAATTAACCTCAATTCCATAGTCAAATTAGGTTCTTAATTTTCTTCTTCCTAGCCTAATTCCTCTACAATTACAAGCTTAAGAAATCATCCAAAAACAGTGGCAAAAAAAACGTGTCACTATCGAGAGTTGTAGCCCAGAAATTTCGAATTTTTGGATGAAATTTTTGAAGGAAAACATGTATAAATGATGGGTTGACATTATGGAATGGTTGCATGTTGAATTAGAGTTAAAAAAAATGAAGAATTGGGCAAGAAAAGGACCAAAACAGTGGCATTTTTCGCTGGGACAGGACAGTGAGCAGATTTTCGGGACTGCTGGACAGATTTTTAGTCAAATTTAGAAGGGAATATCTCCTAGCATATTAGGAGTTTTTGGGTGTTTCAAAAGCCTAAAATGAAGTTCGTCTAGTCTAGTTTTCAACGCAACAAACCGCTCATCTATAGGACACTGGAGTAGAGAGTTATCGACGTTACAAGTTCAGCTGACGAAGCAGTGACTAAAAATCGGGACTGTTTTGGAGTTTAAATTAAGGTATGAAAATTCTTCTTTCTATGCTATAATCAAAGTTGCATATTGTTGTAGTTGAAGTAATAGACTTGTGTTAGGAAGAAATCTTGAATTTAGACAATGCATATGGAATTTGGATGTTGAACCGAAATTGGATTATTTTGGGCATGCGTTGGATTTGTATGTTGTGTTGTAAATTCCATTACTAATTGCGTGTTAAAAATGAAATAACTTGTGAAGATTTAAGATGTGTTCATTATATGGATTTGTTGGAAAATAAGTTGGATTATTTATTAAGGAAATAGTAAATGGTTGCATGTTAAATGGCCTAAAACTCATGAATAACTTTCGGACATTGTGCGATCCTTTACGGGCTGTTTTGGTGGCCATATAATTGTTGTTGCTATTATTGACATCGTCACTAATTGTGTGTTAACAATTGAAAGAAGTATTGGTACTTGGTGATGTAATTAGTTATATAAGGTGACGCGAGACGAAATGGATTTAAGAAACCAAGAAAGGAATTATGAAATCTTTTTAGACATTGTCGTAACATTTTAAGTATTGAATGAATATGGTAAATAGGTACGATAATCACCTTGATGATTTAAATTATTGTCTTTCATAAGTAACGAGAAAGGGGTTATATGACGGCGTATATGCGGTATATGGAGCCTAGTTAGATTACATATTGAAATGGCTGGATTGTTGGTTGATTTAAATTATTGGTTGATTTGAATTGCTGGTTGATTTGGATTGTTGGTTAACTGTGGATACGCACATAAACAGAGGAAATGATGCCCAAATTTTTATAGAATTAAGGAAGCCGTTATTCAAATGACTTACGTTAGGAGTTCTAGAATTAATGGTCTTATTATTATTATTATAGGCTGACATACTAGACGAGGCGTATCCTAGTTTTACATTGATTGAGCGACTAAGAGGTATGTGAGACCTTTCCTTCTTTCTTTTGACATGATTTTTATAAAAGTACGGCGGACGTACTTAACTCATACCAGTTCAGTTTTAAAAATGATTATTTACTAGTGATTATGATTTCAGTAACAGAGTTTATGATAATAATTTTATTGAGAGTCACATAATGATTTTAATTGCATACAGTTGCTCATGATATCTACTCATGCTAAGTGTTACTATTTCACTCCACTGAGTCCCGGGCCAGGTCATGTTCGTGCGCAGCCATGCATCATTCATCGAGTCCCTCATTAGAGGGCCGAGACACGTTATATATATATACAGATTACATCGAGTTCCTCCATAGAGGGCCGAGACACGTTACGCGCGCAGATACAGATTCCATCGAGTCCCTCCATAGAGGGCCGAGACATGTTATACAGTTTTATATACAGACATGAGCATGGTGATTTATGATTCAATATACATGATATGATTTTCATACATGATTCTCAGTTTTATGAAATTTGATGACTCTCTGTTTTACTTGGTACAGTTGTTATTCAGTTTCAGTATTTTATGTTTTACATACTCAATACATTATCTCGTACTGACCCCCCTCTCCTGGGGGGCTGCGTTCATGCCCGCAGGTTCAGATGTTCAGATAGGTGACCCTCCGGTCTAGGATTTCTGTACAACAGTTGTAGAGCTCCTTTGTTCCGGAGCCAACTATTTTGGTACAGACCTTTATCTTTCAGACTTATGCATATTTTGGGCACGACGGGGTCCTGTCCCATCAAGTAATATAGTCTAGAAGACCGAGTTATCGTCCTCAGGGATTAGTGTCCAATTATCAACCTCTATTATGTAGTATCTATTTGGTAACCGATAATTTGATGAATTATTTATAGCTATGATTATAGATGCTAACTAATTTACTTTACTTTACTTCAGATATGGTGGAAATAGGGCTTCCAAATCTCCTCAACTATCCGCTCGCTTTACTCGTTAATGCAAACAATTATGGTTCTTCTTCTATTTTGAGCTAGCAGGTTAACTAAGCCGTTTTATACTCCTGTTAAGGTAATATAAACACTCAACCCCAATGTAGAACCCTTCTATCTTTCGATGACAAGATTGACTACAAAGGAGGATTAAAATCAATAACCTATTAAGCTACACAAGTATCGGGGTACTTTCGTCCACGATTTAAACCTATGTTTATTCAACTACAACATATTCACAATCTCCCCTTTCGGATTTCGATTAGAAATCATATAAGTTATGATAATTAGTGATCAATTAATTACCAAGCAATCAAAACAAATATTGAATAAATCTCAACAATAATAAGAAGAAACCAAAACATGCATTAATTCATAAGAACGAGGTTCAAGCGATTTGACATGAAAAACCCTAAATTAAGTTAGTTCCTAGCCATAGACATGCCAAGAACTAAACTAATATCCAACATACACAAAAAGAAATAAAATAAAGAACAAGAAATTACTCAAAAGTAAGTCTCCAATCTTGATCTCCAAGTTGTGATGAATTGTCAAGTGTGGAACTCTCAAAATCTGACCTAAAAGGTCCTTTTTATAACCTCAAAAACGTCCCAAACCTTTTCCTTCTTGGCCTTGGCCCATTCCAATTCGGATTTGGCAATTTTCCGAAACTTCTGCGGCTCTCTGCTCTTTGGGCGCCGTGGCGCTCTGATGCTGCTGGTTGGTGGCACCGCGGCACCGCCCTGTTTCTCGCCCGGGTTGCTAACTTTTCAGCTTTTTGAGCTCTGGAACCTCTGTTTCTTCCCTCTTTTCACTCCTTCTCGCCAATGTGCCACTTTAAACCATTGTGACTCAAAAGAAAGAAAATTTATCCTAACACGACACATATTTGTACAAAAATGGGCAAAAGACTAACTAAAAATGACTCAAAAGATGTATATAAAATACACCGATCAATAACCTAGAATATATGTTCCATAATTAGAAACTAGTCGCTGAGGACGATATTCGGTCTTACCAGACTATATTACTTGTAAAGATGCGTACACTTGCGTGAGCAATTGGAAATGGTACTAACAGTTGTCCCACATGTGTTTCCAAATTTCTGATAGAAGACTTAGTCTCTGTCATGAACTGCTGGGTCTCTGTCATAAATTTTGTCTGAGTATTGTCCAAGGATGAAATTGAGGTCCTGGTTTATGCAATGAATTGAGTCTGAGAGTTGACCAAGGTCAACAGTGCTACTTTTATGTTATTTGGCTTCTCTTATGGGTCTGGTGGGCTGAACTGTTGTGAGGATGATGCCTGAAATTGTGGTTGCTGCCATTTTTCATTCTTCTATGACAAATTTGGGTGATTTCTCCACCCCAGATTGTATGTGTTAGAGTAGGGGTTGTTGTAGGGCCTCTGAAAATTTCCCACTGCTTGAACCTGCTCCATAGGCACATTATTCGGGTTCACTGCTTTACACCTATCAAAAGTATGGGGACCCCACAAATTTCGCAACTCACATGTGTCTGAACCGCTTTAACTGACATGGTATTCTGCTGCATCTGCTTTGTCAAAGTGGCTACCTGTGCAGTCAATGATGTGATAGCATCCAACTCATGAATCCTTGCTATTTTTCTGCTATTCAATGCTTTTTCATCGCCCCCTGATGGTTGTTTGTGGCCATATCCTCTAGCAAATTATGTGTCTCATTGACACTCTTTCTCATGAACGTACCTTCTGCTGTAGCATCAATAATGGTACGAGTTGTACCACACATCCCATTGTAAAATATGTGGACTAGCATCCACTTCTCAATCCCACCCGTCACATATGTTCCAATAAAGAAGCCTTCTCCACTTATACACCAGTCTCAGACAAGAAGTTGTTCATGGGCCATTTGCATCCAATGGCTTTCTTCCCTTTAGGTAATGTCACCAGTTCTCAGGTCTTGTTCTCCTCCAGGGCATGGATTTCAGCTTTCATTGCCTCAACCCATTTAGCATCCTTGACAGCCTCCTTATAGTTGCATGGTTCTGTGACAGCTGAGGACTTTGCTATGAATGCCTGATAATTGGAAGAGAGATTAAAGTAACTTATTCCTGCATAAACAGAATAGAGACAATTAGTCGATCCTTGTTGTGTGACATAATCCTTGTGCCAAATGAGATGTCTACTAGCTCTTGTAGACCTTCTCAGGTATGAATCAGGAACCTGCATATCAGAATCAGAGATCTGTATATCAGAATCAAGGATTTGTATATCAGTATTGTGAGGTGTGTGTTGAAAATCATGAGTGCCACAATTATCTAAGTGAATACCAACTGTAATCTCACTTGGGTGCACTAAGTCATCATAACAAAATGACTCATGTGTGTGAATAGATATCACTTCATTTTTATCACCATCATTCTTAAAAGGAAAAATATTCTCCATGAAGACTACATCTCTACTCATGAAGACAACTCTATTTTCCAAATCATATAGTTTATATCCCTTTTGGAATGTATATATATATATATATATATATATATATATATATATATATAAGTGCAATGCAAGACCAACCTCAAAAGGAACATCATGGAAAGAGTCGAAGTGACCTATCGTCGTTATCCTCTAACTATCGTTATTATCGTTACGTTCTCTATCTTTCATTTCAAAGAAAACAAACATGGGGAACATGTAAGATACTTGATGTGAATTACACATGAAGAAGAGTTCAACTCAATTGGATGGTATACGATCAATCTCAAGTTTAGCGAAAATATTTCAATAGGTAACCGAAAGAGATATGAAAGCATGAGAGGTGTTTGATACAAATCATATATGGAGCAGATATTAGTTCAATCGCGAAAAGGCATATTCATCTCATGTTCATCGGAAAATATTTCAAAGGAAGGTTCGTTGAGTTCTAGTTATGCCATAAAGAGAAAAGAAAGCACTACATACCTTGTCGATGAAGCTCCACACATTTACAGAGTCCTTGAGAGCCTTCATACATAATACAGATAGTTTGAGATCAAGTTCGAGTCCATATCTTATAGAAATTCTCATTCAAACATTTAATCGAGCAACTTGCGGGCGTAAGTTCGTAGGCTTCTTAATAGTTCAATTTCCCCGTAAAACGCCACCATTTTCTTCCCTTCTACTCCAACTCCTTATTACACCTCCATTCATAACTTGACAACTTCAATCCATGCTTTTAAATCATATAAAAAACACTCAAACAACTAGCTATAATCACAAGAGTTCATAAAAATTTATAAAAACTTGTTCTATGGAATTTCTTCTTCAATTTCTATGTTTAAACACTTGAAAAAACATAAGGAGATTATGGGAAGGATAAAACATACCTTAAATTTCAAGAATCACTCCAGAATAAAAGTTACTTCAAGATGAAGTCATCCGAATGGCAAAACGACGAAGGAATGATGATTCTACGATTACCACGAGATTCCTTATGTTGTAATTACTTGGTTAGCTCTTGAATTTATTTATGATTCATGGAGAAGTGTTTCAGAGAGTATATGGGGTGTTTAGGGTTTGAAATATTGAAGAAATGAATGTTCAATCCATTTGGGGGGGGGGGGGGGTGTGGGGTGATTTTATAAGGTTGGGAAAGTTGTCCACCGATCAGGCCTCTCTTGTCCTCGCGACAGTTTGCACCCTTGGACGGAAATGCGAATATCTCCCTACTACGATGTCACATCGACAAACGGTTTGTTGTGTTGGAAAGAAGACTCCATGAACTTGAACTTAGATAGATTATTTACCATATAACTGCACATATAATGTCAGATATACCCCTGCTAAGTTGGGCAAAAAATCTTGTTCGAAACTTGGTCTGCCCTTTTCGAGTTTTGACGAACTTAATTTTCTTGGACTTGTTTGATCCCGAACTCTTACGAAACTTTCATAATAAACTTATTTTCATCCAAATTGGTGATGCGCGATTTATGCACACACTAAGGCAAGTGCACGTGTCGTGACAAGTAATATAGTCTAGAAGACCGAGTTATCGTCCTCAGGGTTAGTGTTTAATTCTCAATTTCTATTCTATGGTATCTATTTGGTAATCGATGATTGATGAATTGTTTATAACTATAATTATGAATGCTAACTAAACTACTTTGTTTTACTTCAGATATGGTGGAAATAGGGCTTCCAAATCTCCTCAATTATCCGCTCATCTTACTTGTTAATGCACTTAATTATGGTTCTTCTTCTATTTTGAGATAGCAGGTTAACTAAGTCGTTTTATACTCCTGTTAAGGTAATATAAACACTCAACCCCAATATAGAACCCTTCTACCTTTCGGTGATAAGATTGACTATAAAGGAGGATTAATAGCAATAACCTATTAAACTACACAAGTATCGGGGTACTTTCGTCCACGATTTAACCTATGTTTATTCAACTATAGTATATTCACAATCTCCCTTTCTACTTCGATTAGAAATCATATAGATTATGATAATTAGTGATCAATTAATTACCAAACATTCAAGACAATTATTGAATAAATCTCAACAATGATAAGAAGAAACCAAACCATGCATTAATTCATAAGAACGAGGTTCAAGTGATTTGACATGAAAAACCCTAAATTAAGTTAGTTCCTAGCCATAGACATGCCAAGAACTAAACTAATATCCAACATAAACTAAAAAGAAATAAAATAAAGAACAAAGAAATTACTTAAAAGGAAGTCTCCAATCTTGATCTCCAAGTTGTGATGAATTGTCCAATGTGGGATTCCCTAAAATCTGACCTAAGGGTCCTTTTTATACCATAAAAAACGTCCAACAACTTTTCCTTCTTGGCCTTGGCCCATTCCAATTCGGATTTGGCAATTTTCCCGCCTTGCGCGCGCGTTCAGAATCAGCGCGCTGAAACTCTGTAGTTCAGACTCAGCGCGGCCTCGATCTTCTTGGTTGTGGTCTGCCGCGGCGCTACGCCTGCTTTGTGCGGTTCGCAACTTTCGCTTTGAGCTCAGGATCTCTGTTTACGCCTCTTTTTGCTCCTTTTCGTCAATGAGCCACTTTAAACCATTATGACTCAAAAGAAAGAAAATTTATCCTAAGACGACACGTATTTGTACAACAATGGGCTAAAGACTAACTAAAAATGACTCAAAAGGTGTATATAAAATACACTGATCAAACACCCTCAAACTTAACATTTGTTCGCCCTCGAGAAAAGATCAAAAGAAAGAATTAAAGACAAGAGGAAAAAGGAAATAGACCGACTCAAAGACACTGATCACTTTGTTGCATCATTGTTACTTAGAAAAACATGAAGGTTAGCAGAATAATATGCAGGAACATATAACATGAATTTTTAGCATTCTAAACACATTAAGTTAGATATTTCGCAAATTCAATTTAATCATGCTCAATGGACGTAAGAATACCTAACTATGCATGTCAATTTCAAAATCCTATGACATGTTTACTTGCTATTCTCCACTAATCGTATATACATATGTAAGAGATCTTCAGGGCTTTTCAGGATTGTAATGTAGGCTTAGGCATGGGTAGGTAAAAATAGGCATTTAGTCTCATTTTATGTACCATAAGCTCTTTTGCTTTTCAATTTTTCCCTTTTCTTTTGATTTTCTTTCTTCACTTCATACCTATCTTTCCCCTCTTTGTTTTGAGAGAATGAAGTGTATTATGAATAACAGACTCCCCCAAACTTAGGCTTTTGCCTATTTATTATTACTTTTTCATTGGGGTGCATCAAAATTGTTCACTCTTTTTGTCTCTTTTTTAACACTTTATATTCCAATCACCTCAAATTTTCACTTATGGCACAAGTGTGGAATTATAGGGTGTCAAAGAAAAAGTTTTATTTTTAGGCTCAAAGGGCTGACTAGGGATATAATTTGAATGTCAGGGATAGACAAAAATGGTAAGAAAGGGCTAACAAAGAAATGCCTGAATCATCTCCCTAACATACATATCCTAATTATTTCGCCTCAAATAGCAAGAAAGCAGACACATATGTTTAATCACTTAACAATGCATAAGTCAAGCAAAATACCCCAAATAGTTTGATTTTATGAATTTTTGGCATATCTAACCTAAGTGTTCAGATGGTTACTTCTAATTCCATTACATTATTCAACTTTACTTCACTAGACGTTTCAAGTAACTACAACATGCATGATCTTAAAAAAAAATATGACTCAAAAAGGGGATGTATTGGGGAGAAGTGATTAGACGTGATATGACGCATGTGCAACTTATTGAGCACATGACCTTAGATAAGGGGGATGTAGTGGGCACAAATTAGGGTAGAAGTGTAGTAGGTAGTCGAGTGTAGTCCTCTTTACGCTTACAAAATGATAGTGTAGTGTTATTACTGTAGGCTCGATTAACCTGTCACACTTATAGACACATTATTGCTCTATAGTACTCTGTAGTTTGATTCCTGCTGCTATGTGTTATTTAATGTAATTTATCTTATTTAGTTGTGTTAGCTATTGCTTTCTGTTGTTAGAATGCGCTACCATTGCGTATTTGATTTTTACTATCTGCATGTCCACAATGCTTTAATTCCTCTCTGAGTTTGTCCGTTTCTCATACTTTGTTTTGCTTTGCTTGTTTTGCCTGATTATGCTTTGTCTTGACCCGAAGGTCTTCCGAAAACAGCTGTTCTACCTATCAAGATGGATATGAGGTCTTTCTATATTCTACCATCTCCAGACCTACATTGTGAGATTCCACTCGATATGTTGTTTTATACTATAAATCATCACACTTATTTCGAAACAGAGAATAAAAGAAACACATACAGAGTAATGTTTTGGTCAATAAATAGTGTTACACGGTCGTGCAACTCGAGAAAAACTTAAATTCCTTTATGGGATACATGAATTTACCCCCAAAAGACATCCTTTTAGTTTAGTTCTCAGGGTACAAAAGAAATCAAACCATACAAAATATTATTAGTCGCAAAATTTCCAAATATCTGCTCACCTGCTTCTATTTGTTGTGGAATTTTCTCATGACTAGACAATTTCCTTTTTTGTCAAAAGCAAATTTTCATTTTCTTAAAATTTAAACCAAAACCTTAAGGAAAAAGGTTCAAAAACATCATTGAACTTGTGAAATGGTTCAACTTTGCCACAATAATAATTGTGATAAAATATGCTTCTCCCGTTAGAATATTGATCCAAATATATCCTTACTTATTAAGACAGATGCTTTCTAATAAGTGATATTTTTCATAAGTGAAAAAGAGTAAAATTTGCCTCTAAACTAATGATTCAAAATTATTCTTAAACTTTGCAAAATTATACAATTTTAATTTATCTCAATCTTCATGCATAATTACTTTAAGGTGGTGTATAGGGCGGAGGTAGATGTGGGTAGGGAGGGGGTAGGTTTGGACATATTTGAGTCATTATCATATTATCGTTACATTTCTTATGTACAATATAATATTATTTTTTGATTAAATATTGTAATTAAATAATTTTTAAAAAATTTATTAAATTGTAAAGATATATAATTTTTAGAAACATAGGATAGAAAATAATATTTTTAATAGTTTTAAATCTATTAAAAAAAATATTATAGTAAATTTGCATAAATGTGAGTCAAACAGGAAACTGTTTCTGTTTCTCAGAAGTACTTCTATAACTATGAGCCAAACACCCTAACAGATTTTCTAGAAACAGTTTCTACAGAACTACTTCTAAAAAATAAAAATATTTTTTCAGAAGGTTGATCAAACAGATCCTAAATCAATCACCACTATAATAACTAATACTCTACCCTCGAAAACACCACTATAACTATAATTTGATCTCCATAATATTACTGCAAATGATTTAGAAGCTAAAATTTTGACATGGGTGAAAATTTAATTTTGTAGCGCATTTCTTTATTATTATTTGAGTTTTATTTGGTGATATGAGGCTTGATGGTAGTAGAGATATTATAATTAAAGATTCCTATTTTATTTCGATTTTGAAAAATAGGAAGGTTGTTTTTTATTACTAAATAAAGAGATATTTGAACAATATTACATTTTACCCTAATTATTGACAGATGTCAAAGATTGAACCCTTTACAAAGGGTTCAAATGTATATTTGGACCTTTTCCCCAAACCTTAATAATTAATTAGAGTTACTACTACTCCAAGAACCCCCACTCAAAATCACTAAGCTTAGTCACACCACCAGATTCTTACTCTTCACCCCACCCCCACCCCCACCAAAACAGCGGGGTATTTTTTCTTCGCAATTTCCTCTTTTGACCAAACAACTCTGAACTCCCCACCTCTTAGGGTCATTCTCTAAATTCTCCCCAATTCTTAGTTTGCCACTTCTCAATTTTGTCTATTAGGGTTTCCAAGATTCATAGATAAAGTAAAAATTCTATTGATTTTTGAAGTGGGTATTTAGATTATTTTTGAATTTGAAAAAAAATGAAGCTTTTAATGGATTCATCAACAACATCAGCTTGTAAAGAGGTTAAAGTTTCTGAGTGTTTTGGAGAAAATAATGTTTTTCCACCTGGGTTTAGGTTCCACCCCACAGATGAAGAGCTTGTGCTGTACTATTTGAAGAGGAAGATCTGTAGACGAAGGATTTTGCTTGATGCAATTGCTGAGACTGATGTGTACAAGTGGGAGCCAGAGGATTTGCCTGGTATGAATTCTTGGATTTTTGTTATGAGTTCTTGAAAAAAATGAGATTTTTATGTATTCTTTTTGGGTGTTGACTTGATTTGATCATCTGGGTGTCTGGGGTTTTAGGGGTTTGATGTTTTTTTGGGTACTGTTTTGATTTTGTGATTTTGTTTTGAGTTTAAAAATGAGATTTTGATCTGTTTTTTTGGTTGACTTGATTTGATCATCTGGGCTACTGGGTGTTTTGTAGGGTTTTGGGTATTGACTTGATTTGATCATATTGTGTGACTGGTTTTTTTTTTAGGGTTTTGGTGTGTAAAGTGTTTTTCTTTGGGTACTGTTTTGAATTTGTGGTTTTATTTTTGTGGGTTGTGATTTATCTGGTTGTTGTCGTTGATTTTTTATGGAGTATTTGTGTGTTGATACCATTTTGCTTTATTGAATTCTCTCTTTGGATATAGGTGTGTGTGTACTGGTCGAAGGATCATATGCATTTTGTATGTATTATATATTGTAGGAGTATTAGTGATCATGGCTCTATTAAGTGGAATTACACTTGTTATATAGTTCAATTTTCTCGTTTCTTGTTAGCTATTCTGATTTTGTGTTTGTTTATTTGACAAATATTAATTTGGAGAAATTAGTTTTATCAAAAAATGTGCTCTTGGCTTAATGCTGTTTTTGGTTTGGGGTTTGGGGTTTGGGGGCGTTGGGATTAGGTTCTATTTTGAGTCACATGCTTTTGTGTATAGAATTTGCGTGGAGAAATAAGAATAGAGATCTAGGAAATATTTAAGCTCTTGGTAGTTTATTGATGAAAGATAAGAGAGGAATTATCATTATCAGCACTTAACATGCATTTAAGTGTATTTATGGTTCTTCAACATCAATGGAAATGATCATGTTCCATGTATAACTATTGCATTCTAAATTCCTCCTGTTTCTCTTTGTTTGATGGCTTTTTGCTGATATGTTTTTCTCTTCTACTGTCTGATGTTAATTGGTGCTGATTGAAAGTCATATTTTGGTTGATAGACGTAGGATTGGTAGGATCATGTTTGAATATTCTCAGTTCGTAACTGACTGTTTCTCCTGCTAATTGGAATTGCAGATTTGTCCAAGTTAAAAGCTGGGGACAGGCAGTGGTTCTTCTTTAGTCCCAGAGATCGAAAATATCCCAATGGAGCACGGTCAAACAGGGCAACAAAGCACGGGTATTGGAAAGCTACTGGAAAAGATCGTATTATTACATGCAACTCTCGTGCTGTTGGAGTCAAGAAGACGTTGGTCTTTTATAAAGGACGAGCACCTGTAGGTGAACGAACAGACTGGGTGATGCATGAGTACACCATGGATGAAGATGAGCTGAAGAGATGCCAGACTGCACAGGACTACTATGCACTTTACAAGGTCTTCAAGAAGAGTGGGCCCGGCCCCAAGAATGGTGAGCAATATGGTGCACCTTTTCGAGAGGAGGACTGGGTTGATGATGAGTCCCTGAATGCCAAAGTCTCTGTACAGCCGGAGAATTCCGTGAAGCACATTAATGTAGTTCCTGCTACTGATGATGTACTTGAGGAACTGCTGAACCGTATTGCAGATGAGCCTGTGCTTCTTGAGCCTTTTTCTGTAGATAACAATTTTGCATTGGAGCAGTTTGTACAAGAGGAAGATACTGAAAGTACCTTGCTAGATCAGTCTTCAAGGGAAGTTAATTTGTACAACCATTGTGCTGTCGCTGGCCCAAGCTTCCAGCAGTATAATGGGAGGGCAAGCTTTGATCTGACACAGTCAGGCACATCGCAGTTACTTTTGCACGAGGCACCAGAGGTCTCATCTGCTCCTGTGAATCCGGAAAAGCCACTACACGTGGTGGAAGAGGATTTCCTGGAAGATTTTCTGGAGATGGACGACCTTCTTGTTCCCGAACCAAGTGTTCAGAACTTTGATGATCAAACACCAGATGGTCAAGTCTTTGACAACCCTGCTGGAAACCCGGACACTGTGCAGTTTGATGACTTCGATGGCTTAGGAGAGTTCGACCTGTATCATGATGCATCTTTGTTTCTTGATAATGTGGGGTCACCAACGGTCGGGCAAATTGCTGAACCATACATGAACAATTTTGTGAATGGGATTGCATACCAAGATTCCACTACATACATGAGCGCTTTCCAAAATGAAATGATGAGCAACCAGCAGATGCACTTGAATCATGAAAACCAGATAAACAATCAATTATGGTCACATGATGAAAGATTCAACGTCTTTAACCTCGTTGAAGGAGATCAATCAGCTGTTCACCAAGCATCTTCAGGTATTCAAAGAATTCCCTATAGCAATGCTGCCAGTTTTGCTTGGCTAATGCCATAATATTATCATACTTCTCAAATTTGTATAAACACATTCTCTATGTTATCTGACTTACTGGAGATCTTGAACAGATGGATGGTACTGAGTAACCATGTCATCTTCAGCATGGCAAGAACTCTTTGCCCAAGTGGAAATGGGGGAGTTTGAGCCAAAGCTTCAAGAGTTCTCCTGCTGTTAATGTTGGTGTTAGATTTTTTTTCTCTCTAACTTTAGCAAGTTTTGGCAATGTTTAGGTGTGGTATATGATAATAATATGATGGCAAATCATCCTGTGGGCGCTAATCAAAATCTTGCCAAAAAGGATGATGGTACGCAGTCGTGGTTCTCCTCTAATATGTGGGCCTTCGTTGAATCTATACCCACAGCTCCTGCTTCAGCTGCTGAAAGTGCTCTAGTAGTTAACAGGGCCTTTGAGCGTATGTCTAGCTTTAGTAGGATGAAATTAAATGTCGGGAACATGAATGTTGCTGCAGGTAATACCTCTGCAACTTCAAGTAGTTTGCGCAAATCCAAATATGGATTGTTTTGTTTTTCTTTACTTGGAGTACTTTGTGCAATCTTGTGGGTGTTAATAGGAACTTCGGTTAAAATGTGGGGAGATATGTATCCTCATAAACACGTGTAGTGTTTTTTCTTTAGCTATTTATCATCTGGCTTCTTGCCAGAATAAATGGAAAGCTGAGCACATATCTTACAAATAATAGGAAAATGTACTTGATGTATGATTGTCTCAATTCTCTTCCCCTTGCTCCCTCCAACCCTGGCCCTAAACCAAAAAACCCCTGAAACAAAGACAAATAAAATTGGGATATAAAGGTACCTACTCATATAAGTAGGGGTGCACAAAAGGTTAAAACCGGACCGAAGACCGAAAATCCAGATCACTAGGACCGAAGACCAGACCGAATTTCTCGGTCCGGTCCAGGTCATTTTCGGTCCGGTCCGGTTTTCCGGACCGAATGCACCAGTCCCCCCCCCCCCTCCCCCGCCAGTCCGGACGTATTGACATATCAAATATAGGTTGTAAATTGATCAAATTTTATATGGTCATAACTTTGCGCTCAAACGTCCGTTTTATCTATTTTTTTTTTGATTTCGTGTATTTTTTCGATACGGGGGTGGCCAAACTGTTGAAGCAGTTTGATTCGGCCGATTTCTCCAAAAACGTCCATCTTGCCCCTCAATTTCACTTTTTCCCCAAATCGTTACGTTTTTCCCCTTTTCAAATCTAAATATCTCGCGATGTATAATAGATTTCAACGTACAAATTTTGTGGTAATGTGTCCGAGAATGTCAATTTTAGTATTGGAAATTCAATTTAAAAAAAAAAAACGGGCCCCGGAACCCGATCCGGAATTATATATATATTATATATTAGGAATTTAGAAAATTAGAAAATATATATATTAGAAATTATATAATTCAATATATATTATAAATTATATATATTATAAAAAATATATATTTAAAATTTTCGGTCCGGACCGAATCTGGACCGGACCGAAAACCGAAATCTCAAATCTCTAGGACCGAAGATCGGACCGAATTTCTCGGTCCGGTCCAATTTTTCGGTCCGGACCGACTTTTCTTCAGCCCTACATATAAGGGGGTGATATGTTTGATTTATCCCAAAAAATAAATTGACACATATCTCCAGTTTATTTGTTTATTACTCCCTCTGTTTCAATTTATGTGACATTTTTTGTAATTCGAGATTCAAACAACTTTGACCATATTTTAAAATGTAGTATCTTTTTATCATAAGATGTACTGCAACTCAATACTTTTGTATAATTTTTGAATATTTAATTTTAATTTTAATATTGAGTTGATCTAACCCAATTTAGCTTCAAAATTAGTCAAATTTACTTTTGGAATATTAAAAATGCCAGATAAATTGGGATAGAGGGAGTAGGGTTTTTTAGCTCATGAATATTATCATCCTCGCAGAAGGTGCGAGGGTGATGTTGCTGGAGGCTCAAGTATATTATATGGTGCTCCATCTATTTTGTACTGATATAACTTGTTTTGATTATGCGTAGCTTGTATATTCACAATAAATGCCGATTTTAATTTGTAAATTTGCTTGGGTGGATAGCAATGGGCTACATATTACGTTGCACCAAGTGTTTTGTTGTAGTCGGAATATTTGAGTAGCTGGTGTTATAGAGGTTTATAGTGCTGTCGGAGAATAAGCAATGATTCTCCATCTTTATATTGAATGTAGTGCAGTAGGTAGGAGATGCACCTCCAAACCCTTGAGATACGCTCTGCCTGGATTGGGATTGCTATCCAGCAGTTATCACTGTAGTTGTATGATAGTGGGGACTATAAAGTATTTATCACTATAGTTGTATGACCATAGGGGCTAGGGCGGTCTATAAAAGTTGCGACTTGCAATACTCTTTTATCTAATTTCTAGTTTCCCACTGTCCAACCAATTACTAAACTGCGCATAATCAAGTTCCAATTTTAGACTGTTCCGCATTAACATTTTTAATTCTCAAATATTTGCCGAGTTCAATTACTTACGGGAATTCTTTCTGAATAAATAGTACGATACAACCAGACGGACATTGTGTATGTCATGTTTCATGTATGCTTTATGTAGATATACCAGGTGATGGAGGAAATTGAACGCATTCAACGTTGCAGTTATATGGTTCTTGCTTCAGTCATTAGGCAGGCGTTTATTTTTTTCCTAACCCGGAACTCCCAGGAAATAAAAGAAGAAAAGAAAAAAGTCAATGAGCATCTCGCTCTCTCAAGCCACAACCGTTTGTGGCTATCAGAAAACTACTCCTGATTTCCTCCCCGTATATCATGGTATTTTCATCAATTATCTGCTAACAGCAGTCCGGAATATGCATGATCCAGAGCCGCCAATGTCATCAGCTCAGTGCATGCATTATCAAGCAAAACAATCGAGCCAAAGCAACCCTGTATTCCTTGTGGAAGACTGTTTTCGCCTTTCCCAGTGAATCAAATGGCGCCTTTCAGCTACTTCAACACCTTAATATAGCAACATTTGAATAAAAAGAAGAATTTCTATTAGAACTACGTACATTGAATTCTCATGACCAAGCTTCCCAGCTCATTCACGAGATCTTATTTGGTTTACATTATGGCGTAGACAATTTTGTACACTTGACTCGAATGGTACAACGAAAAAGAATCAGTAGGTGCAAGTAAAATTTTGGAAGGTACCAGCACTGTATTTGTAATAAAAGAATTGCAATTTTGCCTCCATACTATTACTATATTTATACTACCTATATACTTTTAGACCTACTGCATTTCTTGCAACTGCATAGGTTCAGGTGACTAAGCTTCTCCGTCTTTTAAGTTAAAATCAACCAAGAGCTTTTCATTCTGGAAATGGCTGACTTGATTAGATAATTGCTTGCCCAACAAACCCCAAAAAGCTCTTTCACGAGGACCAAAATCGAATGTCTTTGCTTTTTCCACAGATACGATAAGCTGAAATTTTTCACAAGAATACCCTCTTTAACGTCCTTGCAGCAACTCGGGAAGCCAGCTTTCCAGCGAAATCAGCAGGCAACCGAAGCAACTGTTGTTGCATATCTTGTGGAAGCTGCAAAATATGCATAGCCATTAGTTAACATACAAAAGCTAAAATAGACTTCACATAAGCGCATCTATATTTTAAGGTATAAAGAAGTGTCTCATGCTGGTTTAGTTTTCAAAACCAATCCATTAGCCCATTTGGCACGTATTTACCATTTTCTGCCAAAGGCGCAGTAAAACTGAAAAAGGAGATTGATAAACAAGAGTGGCTTATATAGTAATGAGAGGAAAAAGTTGAAAATTAAGCCATCAAAATGGGTTATCACCGTTACAAAATCCTTTCTTCACATATTCTATCTCTGACAGCAATCATACACTCAAACATACTCAGTTCGTACATCTTCCTAAATAACTGGTGGGGAAATAATGTTTGTGTAAGGGAGGTAAAAACGGGGTGTGCCATGTGCACAATTTTCTGATCAAAAGGCATACTTATGCAGTTAAGCCTACATGACATCTTTCACTTTTCATTCTTTCACAAAGTAGTGAAACATTTTTTCATTATAAACGCCAGCCGAAAGATTGGATTAGAATTATGGAAAATGGACTCTCTTTTTCATTGCTATCATACAGAGGTGACCAGTATAAAATTGGTTTATATCATGGAGAAAATAAATCTGATGTAGAAGTAGGACTTAAGTAAGCAGGAATACCTTTGTAAATATGGTTCAGTACAACCTATGTACTGTTTTGCTCGTGATGAGATATAGATACAGTTACCAATTTCAAAAAAAAATGTATTGAGATTTACCTCAGGTAGAACTGAAAGGAGGGGTAGAAATTCTTGGACAGCTTCAAATTGCTGAAGGGCTACAGGTGCTCCATTCAAAGATATCATTTGCTCGTTGGACGTGCTAACTCCATTAACCTTCTATAAAGAATAAGAGTCCACATTTTACTAAAATATCAAGTAATTGTGCAATAATAATAAGCATCAATTTGGTGCTGATGATCAATAATGCGATATCCATAGTTAAATCAAGTATTATGTATGCATAGGATGTAAAGATAACATAACAGTTCAGTAACTGGGAGATTGGAGCTTAAGTAACTAGCCCTAGGAGCTTGGAGACCAAGATTGGTGAATGTAAAGCAGAATTCTCAGCTGGAGAGGAAAATCTTCTTCGATTCCAGTCATGTTCTAGCATGCATCAATAAATATGATTCCAGCTGCTAACTAAGATGGAAGCAGTTTTGTCATGGTTGAAGTGTGTGATCATCTCATCTAAAAGCTTAAGCTGTTAGAGAGATCACACTTTTATTTACTTAATAATATTTCAACACGCCCCCACGTGCGGGTCTATTTTTTTTTCTATGGACCAAGTACGTGAAAATTCTTTTTGATAATGAGTAGCTGTGAGATTCGATCTCAGGATTTTGCCTGCTCTGATACCATGTTATGAAATGGATCTTGAGCATAACTCAACCCAAAACCTAGCTCAAGAGGTGAGGATTTGTCAAGCCATATTAAAGAGACCATGTGGAATATTCACCTTTATGTCCAAGACTGGACATCTAGAGCGTGAACAATTTAATATGAGGAGCCAACATCGGAAAATGAGAATTGAGATGAGTCCGACTGTGATACCATAAAAATGAATCTTGAGCTAGTTTTTGGGATTGAGTTAGACCTATGTCCATTTCTTTAGGTCTCTAAAAAGACCAAGACCCAAAACAATGCAGTAAACACTCGATGTGAGGTGGTACGTCTCTAAAAAGTCTAAAATGATAGATGTTTAAATTCCAAAAAGTAAATAATTTTTCAATTTTTGCAACTCAAAACTCAATAAAAGAACTTCTGAAATGTGTACATTGTTTTAGTGAGAGATGATAAATGTTCATATTCCAGAAACGATAAAATGATAGAACTTGATAAGTACGTGATGCCCATTTCCCCCGGCAAATATGACTGGAAGTCATAAAAAGATTTAAGGCCGGAGAGCGATAATATATATACAGATATAAAAAAAAATTGTCACATTTGTCTTTATTATATATATACTTGGAGAGTTGAGAGAAATTAATATCACAAAAATGAAAAATCCCAAAAGATCTCACTCCTCGTTCATAGTAGTGAACTGCGAACTCTCGAACCAATTCGGGATTAAATTAGACAATGCAAGAACGTTATTAGAACAAAGAACATGTTGGAAATTTACTAAATGTGAAATAAATTAATCCTATTAATTATGACTCGAATAATTGGGACCTCGCACGTCGGAAACATGATTTTCACGCACAAATTGTCAACGATCGTAATTTTCTTAAATGAAAGAGATATTTATACGTATACGAATTGTGTGAGACGTAAGATAATAAATGGTTATTGATCATTATTAAAATGATTTCACGTTGGTAAATGGAGGAAGAAGTATCGGACCGTGGCAAGGACGTGGTGCTGGAGCGCCGCGACGCCAAGTTTCTGAAGTTTCGACGCCACGGCCGCGGCGGTGCTAAGTTTCTAAAGTTTCGGCTCCACGGCACCACTCTGTAGGACTGCGGCGTTGCGCTACTAAAGTTTCGCGGCGCCTCCCTACAGGGCCGCGGCGCTTAAAAACTGACGTTTGAACAGCTGACTTTGAAGGATTAACTTACTTGGCTGAATTGTAACTTCATACTAATGACCAGTAATGAGACCTTTGGCATTTGCAAAATGACATTCACTAAACAATTTTCTGAAATTATTTTCATTTCTTGCAATCAAGAACACTCAAAGATCTTTCGAATTCCCTTTGCTCATTTGCAAAATGACATTCACTATTTTCTGAAATTATTTTCATTTCTTGCAATCAAGAACACTCAAAGATCTTTCGAATTCCCTTTGCTCATTTGTTTGATTGTTGTTTTATCTTGAGAGATAAATTGTCATTACAACCGTAGTTGAAAGGATATAGGATATACAGGACAATATTATCTTTAAAATAGATCAAAAATTTGATCGACTCAGCAAATCCTCATATTTGATGATTTCCAGATTTCTAACAAATAGTTGTTAATTGTTATTTTCCCGTTCTACACATTACCATTCACAGAAAAACCGGGCTATCGCCCTATCTAAGCAGCTTTCCCCTCTCCTCAAACAACAGATTTTATATTTGTACAACTGATAAGTCTAGGGATGGCAACGGGTAGGATCTGGACCGGATCCTACTAGATCCAGGTCCAGATCCATATGGTTCATAAAATCATATCCAAATCCAGATCCACGGATCTGGATCCAAATCAAAGTGATACCTTCTAATCAGTCCAAATTTTCTAGAAAAAGAGTCAATTTAATTTAACGGAATCATGGGAAGTGCATCCGTAATAGGACTAAATGACATTGTTGACAATTGTTATGCCTATTAGCTATTGCTGTAGTGAGAAACAATCCTCTCAATACATAAGCTACTACATAAGTACCACATAAATGATTAATATAATGATTAAAGAATAACACGCAAAACATGTCTCAATTAAAAAAATAATGGCCTTCGGCCCTTTGAATATAAAATAAAATTAAAATTACAAAGGATTTGATGTCATGATGTATAAATAATAAATGTATAATTAATTTAATAAAAACGAATTCACGGATCGGATATGAATCTTAAAGACAAGATCTAGATCCATATCCGATCCATCATAAACGAATCCTGATCCGATCCGGATCCGTCGGGTCCAAACTTTGAATATCCATATCCTATAAAACGGATCTGAATCCACCGAATCCGGATCGGATCCGGAATCCATTGCCATCTCTACTGATAACATTAACATTCACTTATTTGAAAGCATAACACATCAAACATATACACACTACTACTACTACATTTGCACAAGGACAGAAAGCCAATCTAGCTAGCTAGTAGTAACACACTACAAAATACAAAACCCAAGTGATCTAAGCAATATCTATAGACTTGACATTTTTGAGAACCTCTTGAGTTTCTTTCTTGGGCACATTCACAGTTAAAACTCCATGCTCAAGCCCACAACTGATGCCTTCCACGTTGGCATTCTCCGGCAGCCGGAACCTCCTCCTGAAGCTGCCACGGCTACGCTCCACGCGGTGCCACTTGTCATTGCCTTGTTCTTCTTCTTTTACTCTTTCACCACTTACCTCCAGTATGTTGTCATCCTCAATCTGCACCTTCAGATCTTCCTTCTTCACCCCTACAATTCAAGAAAAATATACAAAATACTCATCATAATGCTCATTTGAAAGAGTATCTTGCATTGACATTCTTCAATCTCTTTTCCAATTAAATTGATGTGCAAACAAACTTCATGTAAACTACTCTTTTCCAGGTTCAACTTCAACTTGCTCTTTTTAAACAAAAATAGTAAAAAGTAAAGATAACACTGTCCTCGACATTCAGTAAAAAAATTGTGCTATAAATCATAATTTTTCTACCTCATACTCGAGACCCATTCAAACGCTGAAACAGTTTTCTGTGAAAACACTACTATTTAAAATGAAAAAATTTAGTGAAAAAATAACCACGGATTGAAAAAATGTTTTTATAAAATAATATCTCCAAAAATACCCTACAAGTGTAACAAAAATAACTCAAAAGCCCATCATAACTTTGTAGTACAGAAATTCTTTAGGTATGCATAAAAAAATTAATCTGAAAATTAACCACTATAATATATAGTGAGAGACAGGAATAAAAGAAGAGAAATGAAGGATAGGATGGTTAACCAGGAAGATCAACACGAAAAACATGAGCTCTGTCAGTTTCACGCCAGTCCACACTAGCATGGGCCAAGGCAGAGACATCATCGCCAACACCTCTGCCACGGGGCCAGCTCAATCCACCACCAAACTCCAGCCCAAAAGGATCCAATATATCAGAAGAAAATGGGCTGTCCCAGTCTCTGCCTCCTTGTCGACGTCCACCCCCCAACCATGGTCCTATTGATGATGCCATAAAAAAAATTCACTACAAATTCTTCTTCAACTTAATTCTTGCAGATTCTGAAATGCCTAGATATGTATATATACACACAACTAATGCAAAGTTATGTCTGTGTTTTGCTGTCACTTGTAATATGTGCTGGTTACTTTTGCCTTAGCCACGTTGTCATTGTTAGGACACCATAAATTTTAACAGTTTGCTAAGTGACATGTAAGTTGAAGATGAACATGGACAAAGTTTAACTTCATTCATGACGTGCCATGTTGCAAAAATTTAGATTTCGAGAATAAGTTTGATAAAGTAAGGGGCCGTTTGATAGGTAGGTGGGTGATTTATATGTATTAAATTCTGTATCATGTTTAGTAACATTTTTTTGAAGGTATAAAACTTAACACACTAAATACAATATTTGGTTAACAATTTAAAATTTGCATAACTAATATATGTATAGAAAATTTGAGCACTATCTAATGCGAAATACACGATAGAAAAACTAATGTATGAATTAAATTCAACATAATTAATCCCTATATAACTAATTCTTATGTTAATATTAATATCTTCATCAATCTAACTAGCGATCAAACCACCCCTAAGTGAACTTTTAATTCCAACTCAAGATTACAGTGACGGTCTACCACTATTGCACGTTAACAACACTCTTTCTCTCAAACTTTTAGTAATATCTCATTGATGGGATGAAAAGTGCACTACTTCGTCAAAGAATATGAACTATTAGTTCTCCACGCGAAAGATATAAAACTAGTTTAATTCAGTTAAAAAAATTGAAACTATTTTGGGCTGTTTATCATTAAATTGCTTGCCACGAAACTGATCAGACGATGAAGCTTTACAAATTTGAACTTATGCACTATAAACAAGTTTCCATAGTTACAACATGACAACAAGGTTTGCAGGCTATTGCGTCAGCCCGGGGTTTACCCTGTGCGCACTCGAAAGAGTAGCGGCTGCGGGTTCCTTCGTCAAAAAAAAAAAAACATGACAACAAGGTAGGAAGAGGACATTTTGCCTTTACAGAGCTAGAGCTATATACACTGCGCCAGTTCAAAACAGAAACACACCTCACACTCTCCACCCTCACCCCCTCCGAGAGCGGAAAAAATACATGTATCATCTGCAATGTCTTGTCATCATAGGAGACGGATTGCGGTAGACATGACAAGAAGTATATGATTAATAAATTTATCATGATGCACACACATAAATTCCCCAAAATATGTGAAAATGTATGTTAATTTTTCTAACGGGGAGAGAATAAACATCTAACAAATATGTTGTGAATTATCATCCTCGTTCAAATGATAATTCAAGTCAAATGCTAGAAGTATTTGCTGACCCAACTATTTCATATTTCATCTGCAAGATGCTCCTAAATGTTCCTGAAGGACGGGTTACAACATGCGTGAAGCATGGTAGACAAATCGATTCCAAATGCAATATTCTTGAAAAGGGAGAGGAGCAAATGATCATAATAATTAAGGAGGTAATGTGCTCTTGAAGAGCCTATGACATAACACTTCATAAAACCTCATACGAGGTTAAGGTATATGAAAAATAATGAAGTGATAAGATCTCAGTAAGTTATGTCTAATTGCAAACCGATACAAAATGATATCTCGTCGACGATATCTTTGATACAATATAGTGCGCAATATTGTATAATATTATGAGGATTTGAATTCTACGTCTCTTAAAGCATGTTGCTCTAGAAATAACTATAATGTAGATACATCTTGGTAAGAGTAAATTTACTGGATCTGCAGTCCTGACATCAGAAGATGTCATGTAAATTAAATGCAAAATGAAAATTCTCTCAGCCTATATGGTTTACGTGACAAAATTTATATGAATTTTTTTGAAGGATTAAAATGCCTGAAGCATATACAAGTTATTGAAAAACTTGTTTGTAATCCTTAAACAAATTAAATGAACTAAGGTTGATGTACTAAAATCACCTTAATAAATATTTATTGATGAGGGTACAAAGATGACTATGTTTACCCTTATCCCTTTATGACATTCAAAATATTTCATAATGTTGTGCAAATTGCTCACTTGAATATTATTGGAGTTTTTGAAAAGCAGTAGACTACCTCCTAAAACAAGTTGAAATGAGAAAATCAGATTAGTCATGAAGTACCATATATTTATTCAATTGATGCATTAATTTATCTTGCTATAACTATGAGCATGATATCAATTTCATATTATCGATTTGATGAGACAATTTTTCCAAAATTAATGGGAAAGAATAATTAAATAACTCCAACGCAAAACCAGCAAAAAGAAAAGACCTAACCTAAAAATGAAATCGCCGCACCCCCTACTCTTGCACCCCGTCGCCGCCATGCCCGAGATTCTCGCCGGAGAATCCGGGGTTGTCCTTACCCACGCACACCACCAAATTTCACCCTTACCATCGCCAAGAACCACGAAAAAAAAAACATATCAAATCTTACCATAAGAAACCTGTCGAATCAGTACCAAATATCACACCCAAATCAACCTTAAAATACTATCAAAATCAGAACTCCTAATGGCGACTATATAAAAGGAACCAATCCACACATGCAAAGGCATCAATCGGGGAACTTAGCACCTTTCTCGAATCCAGAAAAATCCACTCGAATGTCATAAAACATAGGGGAAGGCATCGGGAGTTAGGGATTCAGCATTCAGAAACTAGCAGCCTAAGAGCAAGAACAGAAGTTCGAAGCCCCTTTTTTAATACTAGTCCAGAAATCAGCAAAATCCCTGTCTTTTAATTCGCATAGCAATACAACCCCGAGTGAATCGACGACTTGATACGCCGCTTTCGTCACGTCTAGAAGGTAAACTCCAACCTCTAAATTCTACAGTATTTGTTCGCACTATGTGTTTGTGTGTTTTGTGCTAGTATAATGTTAGTCTGTTTATTTTTGTTTAGTTCTGCTTAGATTAGATAAATGTAAGGTTATTTCGATAAGTAGTGAAGTTTTGATTTAGTGATAAATATTTGTTTGTTTGGTCGTGTGAATGTTGGCAGATATTTATTATTGGGAAATACTCTGTGATGGATGATATTGTTCTAATGTTCAGTTAATTAATTGCTATTATGAATAGGTTATTCTGATGTAATGTTAATGTAATATGAATAACATTAGGTTAAAATGTCGGTATTAAGTTTCAATCCTGTCATGCCCTGTCTGCTGAAGTTATTTTTTTTTCTTCCAAAAAATGGTATTTGCAGTAGTATTTTGGCATCTATGGAATCAGCATATCCCTGTTATATTGTGGCCTAGTTGCTTACTGTACTTGTCTTGGGATTTATCCTGTAATGTGTGCACACTTGAAGAATTCCTTGTTAGGATGAATACTTGTTTTAATTAAACCGTCCATTCTGTACTGTTTTGATTGCCTCATCTCAAGCCTAAAATATATTAGTAGGTCTTCTTTTTTTTCCAGGACGACTGAGTATAATATGAATGATTGAACATAGTAAATTTGTAGCTGAGTATATTTGATGTTGTGTGTCAAAGGTGATATTAGAAGCCGATCGGTGTTGTCTGATTTGTCTATATACTTGTCCTGTCTTGTCTAAATATAGAAGAACTCAATTTTCTTTGCCCAAGTCCTATGTGCTAACTCAGTAGTTTTGATAAAATGAAACCAAATTTAGTAGGTTATATGGAGCTAATGCAATTAGATTGCTGCATACTTGCATATCATTTGGATAAAATGCTCGTCTGTCTATCTTTCCTCCTTCGTTTACTGTGAACATACACTGATTAGGGTCTATCATATACTGATTTGCTCTTCATTTAAATCTGAAAGCTTCACGTGCTTCACATTTAGGATCTGTTTTACATTCTGTCCGCTATTTGTATATAAGAGGCAATGTTGGGTTTTGTTATTTGTCCAGTTGTGTTAGCATTAATATAGTTAAATAATAATCATACATTTTTGAATTTTGCGTAAGTTTTCCGGCTATTTGTATTGTGATAAAATTTGGATATACACTAATCCTTATCCTTTCTTATTTTTTACATGAAATGCAATGCATGGGAGAAAATGAAGAGTCTCGGCATGAGACTCATCACACCCCTTAGCAAATGAAGACCCGCATTTATGTGTATCTCGCACCCGCATCCGCATCAGAAATTCCAAAGCTGCAGGCGGAATGATATCGCCACTCCTTCGAGTCATTTTTATTTATTCTTTATTCTGCTCTATCTATTTGTTGTAAATTAATTGTCTAACGCTACACTAATTAATTAGCACTTAGAATAGTTAAACCTTGAATCAATATCTAGAAATTAATTTGATTTGCTTACCTTAAGTTAATTACTTTAGGCTCGTCATGCCTTGTTTAATAGTTATAATAAACCACTTAATAATCTCCACTTGCATAATAAGTCATGTAGCTGGAATATTATTTGTCAAGACATTCTTAAAACCGTGTTCTTATAAATTCTTATTAATACACATACAGAATAAGAAATATTTCTGTTGTCCCTTGCATAATAGACACTTTTACATCTTATTTTATAAATACACATATTGTTATAATAATTTTACATTATTATGCTAAGCAATATATACCCCTTAGGTAATAGAATACTTGCACACATTTTAATTACTCCATGAACACACTTTTTTCTTTTTTCGAAACTAACTCTTACATTTTAAACAAATCTTATAGTTTTATACCTCTATTTAACAGCTTTCAAATATGCATTTCCTCAGCATGATAATCAACCTAGGTTTGGCAGGACAACCGCAAGTTAGCGGATCTTAGAGGATGTCTAATCCCTTCCCTCTAGATTAATAAAGAACCCTTACCCAGAATCTCACACTAGTTTCGCAGACCATTAAAATGGAATTAATGTTGACTTTAAACTAGTTAACATTTAGGTGTCCTAATTCACCCAAATTAATTAGGTGGCGACTCCGCGAACCCTTTAGCATTTAGTAGCCTTTTAGCACCCCGCTCTAAAGCTCTTTTAGCACTTTAACACTTTAACATTTAGCACCTTTAGCATCTTAGCACCCTATTTTAACCTTTTAACATTTTAACCCCTTAGCTTTAACCTCTTTAACATTTTAGCATTCTATTTTGCACTTTTAGCATTTATTTTATTTTCTAACCTTCTAAGCAGGAGTTAGAAATGTCGCGGTCGGAAAAGGGCGTGACAGAAATAAATGTGATTTGAAATGCGACAAAATACACACAACATATATGAAGAGAATGAAGCATGTATTGCTCAATTGAAGGAAGGATTCATAAAATGAGATAGCACATTTCACCAAAGTTGTTCTTCACACACGAGCTCCAAAAGAATGGTGATATCAACGTGCAACAGATTCGTTCAAGTGATAATATGACTGATTTGTTCACTAAGTCTCTACCAACTGCAACTTTCGAGAAGATGGTACACAAGATTGAAATGCGAAGACTCAAGCATTTGGACTGAAGTTCTTATAAGGGAGAGTTAATACATATTGTACTCTTTTTTCGTATAATGTTTTGTCCTATTGTGTTTTCCTTGTAAGGTTTTTAATGAGTCAATCAAAATGTGTATTATTATAAATGTGTACTCTTTTTCTTTCACTAGAATTTTTTTCACTGAGTTTTTTTCTAGTAAAGTTTTAATGAGGCATATTATCTATCAATATAGATATTTAAGGGGGAGTGTTATAGATATTATCATAAATTGTGGATGTCTATCTTTAGGAGAAATATTAAGGCTAATAATTTTGGGACCAAATCAATTTTCTCCTATAATAGAGATGTTTCTCTCATTGTATTTCATCTCTCAAGAGAAATAAGAATTATCCTCTTCTTTCTCTCTCTCAAAACAATATTCTTGTTCTAGCTTTATTATTGTTTGATAACACTTCCGACAATATTCAATGTTCTTAACTTTGAGCATTTATTTTTAAGTTTGCTATCTATTTTCTTCAACATGTTTTAACCCCAAAAAAGTTAAAATTATAAAAAAGGGAAGAAAGGGAAATTAAGCTCTCTAGAGAATCGTTTAAGGTTAGCTTAAAGCCTTAAACGACTTCTACCAACAAATACGGATGCTTTTGTTGCCAAAAGCTCCAATGCAGATGATCCTTTTGAATTATGTTTTGCCAAATCGGGAAAACCTTTTACCAGTAGCCAAATCTGCAAAATAAATATTGAAACTTTATTGAAACAAAAAATCAATATATATATAGGGAGAGATGGGACTATAAAGATTTATAGCCTACTAATTAATAATGTAAGTGAATTTTTTCATAACGGTTTTAAATTTAATAGACCCTGGTGGTCCAGCTTTACCCGGACCCCACGCATAGCACAACTTAGTGCACCGGTCTTTTGTTTTTTGTGTTTCCCTTCTCCTCTCCCTTTATTTAATAAGACAGAAAGTTAGTACTAACACATACAAGAAAAATTATTCGGAGTACTTAATTGCTACATAAATAGAAGATAATATGTAACTCACCATACAAGTCCGAACAGATCAATCGATTAAGCAGCCTAAAACCAGCGCGATCAATATAAGGAGCAGGATCCATGGTGACACTGAAGAAGTAATGAACCAAGTCCACAGAATTAATGTAACCATATTCAACAGCTACATGAATCGGATAAATGCCTTTGTCGGATGCAACATGTGGCAAATTAGAGTTTCTGTTGACAAGAATTTTTGCAGCACCTAAGTTTCCAATCTGAGCAGCATAATGAAGAGGCGTTTCCCCGAAACTATGTTTTATGGATAACGCATCATCATCCTCCATTGAATCCACCAATTTCTGAATGAAAAACTTGGCATTACCGTTCTTTAATCCAACTGCAATGTGAAGTGCTGTTTGTAACAAGGATGTGATATCAGATCTACTTGCATCCTTGTCTCTTTTTCAAGAATGCTTCTGCCTCTTCCCAATTCCCACATAGTGAAGCCCTACAGAGTGGCAAGTAGTACGTGTAATCTTCCTTTGATTTCGTGTTTTCTGTGTCCTCAGCTTCTGGTTGCTCTGTACTACCTTCTGTATAGTTACTATCAAAATGGACAGAATTAAATCATGGTACTCAATCTTGTGTTGGTAGAAGGTATAACGTAAAAGATGGAATAGTATCAAGTTATACTATAATGGTTATATTTCATGCATTTTCTTCTATGCTATTCATATGAACAAACTGAAAGGAAAGAGAATCGCGAAATATATAAGAATAACATTCAGAATGCTACATATATATACATCTTTTATGCCTTCAAAGCATTGTCTTTTTTTTTACCAGAAAAAACAGATGATTAATAAGCGGGCCTCGCCAATGTTGAAATGCTAAGATGGGCAATACAGCTACTATACACGCTGCATAAAACACCATTTCGTTATCCTTCAACACAAAATACATCGCACAACCAAAGCTCAGTATTATTGCTTCTACAGAGGCATACAATGTGAGAAGTCCCCATAATAGGCGCGTCGGAAAAACACGGAGAAAATCTTCTTCTGCGCAGCGAGAAGTCAAAATAGAAACGAACGCGAATAAGGATATGCATGAAGTGGAGAGTGATACTGTGTTGGAGAAGGCGAACGCGATGAAAAAGCCGTTGTTGGAGAAAATGGGAAGCCCAGTTTCGCAGTTTTTGACGCCTGGAAATGTAATTGCTGCAGCAAATGCAATGGTAAGGATGAGGGCTGCTATAATTGCACATGAATTTGCTATCGTTTTCATCCATTTTTCTCCTTGTATTTTTAAATGTGTGTGTTGTTCAGTGAATACTTGATGAGCAGTTTTACCCTGGTCGTTTAAACGCTTGTAATAAGAAGGTGGTAATATCTGCTTCACTGCCTACATCACATGGAGAAAAATATGCAATGTTAGTCAAAATAAATGTTGGATTCATACACTTTTTCCTGTTTCTAAATATAGCGTTTAGAAGATCATCTTGTACCATACTATAATACTCTCTTTTTATTTCATTTGATTGAACACGAAATATAAAAAAAAAAAAAAAAAAATTGAAACTCGTAGTTTTAATTATGCTCCTATGGCTATATAGTCATATCATTATAGTAAAATAAGAAGTTTAAAATTAAATATTTTTCTCAATATAAAAAAATATTACTATTTTTTAAACCGACTAAAAACGAAAAAAATTGAAACTCGTAGTTTTATTATTTTATGTTTATTTAATTATTTACCGTTTATCATATCATTTAGAATAATTATGTTTATTTAATTATTTACCGTTTAGAAAAGAATTGCATTTTATGGGAAATTAACGCATAATTCAGTGACTTAATGATATGAAACATAGTCTTGTAATATATTGGTTAAAGTTCAGTAATTTTAATGATATACAACGTAGTTTTGTGATTTTATTAATACAATGGATAAAGTTTAATGATGACACCCAATAAACTTTTGGTGATACATTTTCTTCTTTTAAAGGCATGACAATCCAAAGTGGAGTGGGTTGATAAAAAGGTTAAAATGGGTAGCTTTTTATTTTTTTTAAATTTGGTTTAAATAAATATTTCATGTTAGCAAAATCAATGTAAAAATCACCTAAATTTCATGGTAACATAAAGTATGTTTTAATCGATAAAAAATACAAAAAGGAAATAGAACTCACAAGATAGTCGTTTGCGAGTATTTAGACTATTTATACCAACAAATGCAGACGTCTTTGTAGCCAACAATGCCAAAGGAGATGATCCATTTGAACTATATTTTGCCAAATCAGGAAATTTTCTTACTAACTGTGTAGCAAAATCTGCAAAATAAATTCGTGCGGGTCCGGATCTGAATCGGGCCTATCGAATCGATTTTTATTTTTTTTAAATTTTTAGTATTTATTTTCTACAATGTAAACTAAATTTAATTCAAATATGTAATATAATAATATAATATATAATATAGTTTTATATATTAAAATTGAAACTTTAAAGTTAACTTTCTATTTTATAGTTTATAACTTTATACTTTATACTTTATAGTTTATAGTATACTTTTTACTTTATCTTTATTTTATAGTTTATACTTTATAGTACTGTTATAGTTATACTTTATAGTTTATAACTTTATATTGTAATTATACTTTTATTAATTTATTAGATTAGTAGATATAAGTTAACAAATAAGTAATAATAAATTAACAACTAAATAAATAGTAAAATTAAAACTAATGATAAGATGTAAATTTTTGAACTTTCATAATGTTAATAAGAGTACATAATGAAGTAATAATAATTTTATTTACATATTATGCATCCTTCTTGCAAGTTCTTCGTAATCTATAGGTTGATTGAATTTGTTATGCTACATAGCCTCTAAATCTGGAGTATTAATTCCAGTCCCGCCTCCGCTCCCGCCTTCCAAAATATTGCCTATTTCTTCATCTTTCGGAGAATTAACGTCTACACATCCTTGATTTCTTCTCTCTGATCTGATTTAATCCCTTAAGCAGACTAACACTTCTAATGTGCTTCCACACAATGAGTGACGTGTGTCTCCTATTTGATCTCGTGCTTGGCTAAATGCACTTTCAGAAGCCACTGTTGAGATCGACACATTAAGAACATCTCGTACCATCGCTGCAAGTATCGGGAATTACCTTTTGTTATCCTGCCACCATTGTAAAGGGTCAAAACTTTTCTTCAGCTCCGCTGGCTTTTACAAATAAAATTGCATCTCATCGCAAGATCGACTTGTGGTTGATTGTGTTGTAAAAGTGCTCCATATGTCTAAAGATTCTTCATCGTCATCTTCATTGAATCCTGAAGGTGTAAACACAGAAGCAGAACTAGAAGGAATATTAGTAGCAGAGTTGTTGTTATCATGTAATGTAGCATAATATTCATATAATGTAGTTAAATTAGTATCAAGTTTACTTATGCAATCAAATGAAGACGGAGTTTATGTTGCACCTACTTCCATATAAGTATATAAACTACATATTAAATTGTAACAATCTACTTTTTTAATAGAAGGATTTAAGACTGCATCAATACAATAAATATCAGGAATAGAGAAAAAATATTTTTTAAAATTTTCAAACATAAGTGTAACTGCATCTTTATATTTCACATTTGATTTTAAACCATAAAGTAAATATGAAATTTCAGCTATATGAGCTAAAGCATTACAAACTGTTGGGTAATAAGATCCTGAAAATTCAACAGTAGCAGTGTAAAATTTACGTAAATTTTTTAAAAGTTCACCAATTGATTTTCAATGTTCGTCGGTTAACATATACATCACGTTCTTACAATGCGCATTTGCAACATGTGTTATGAGGTCTTTATACTTATAACATTCTTTTAACAATAAATAAGTATAATTCTATCGTGTAATAATCTCCTCTGGCATGAATTTAGGTCTCAAATTAAATTGTTTACATTTTTCTTTAAATTCTATAATTCTATTTTTCCTATTATTACCCTGAATAACTCCAACATCTCTTTTGACAAGTTTTATTTCAGGTGCAAATAAATCAAGACCACTTTTAACAATTAAATTATAAATATGACAAGCACAACGAACATGAAATATATGAGGAAGTGGTAGTTGTACTTTCGCTTTTAAAAGATCTACAACAGCAATATTATTAGATGCATTATCGAATGATACACAAAGTATTTTATTATAAAGATTATATTTTTGGGCATAAGAACAAATAGTTTCACTTATATATTTTTTTCAGTATGACTTTGATCCTCGTCATACGCAAAAGCAATAATACGTTTTTTCATTCTAAAATTTTCATCAATCCAATGACAAGTAATTGTTAAATAATCATAACCGTTTAAAGCATGTCCAATGTCTGAAGTAAAACTAACTAGGCATGGAAGGTTAGCAAACAAATATTGCAAAAAAATAACATAATCATTATGAAGTCTAAAAATATCGGCTCTAGTAGTACTACGAGGAACACCTTAAAAAAAGATTATATAACTCTTTGAATATATGTAATTAAATATGAAGAAGAAGCAAAAGAAAAAGGTAAACAACCTCCGACAATTATTTTTGCTAATTCAATGCGATCCTTTTTTGGAACGTACTTAGCCACCCCCAGTTAATGAATTAAGTTGTTGTTGACCGGGTTCTAAATCAGATACATCATTCCATTGTGCCGTATGATCATTTTTTATATGTCTACCTATAGTGTCCGTCCCCCCGTCACCACCCCCTGCCTTATGTTTATAAGTTCTCCCACAAATATTACATCTAACGCTATTAGTGCCCACAACTTTATCATAAAAGAGCTACACTTTACTTATTTTTTTTCTTACTTCTGGTTCTGGTAAAGGAGGTCTACGACTACCACTAATAGTACCAACATTGACAGAAAGAACACTAGTAGGTGTAGGAGGTTCATTTTCTTCAAGTTCAACAATATTATCTAATTGAACGTTATCATATTCATTATCTTCTATTCCAAAATCTTCTTGCATTTGATCATAATCTATATTTTGATTAGATGATGAAGAACCTATAGATTTTTTACCCCTTGAACTAGATTTACGGCGTAGTCCCGACAAATTTGCCCTTAGCGAAGACATTATAAAATATTTAAATAATCAACAAATAAATATGACAATTTAATAAAATAATTAGAGAATGAAACGAGTGTACCAAACTTCGGGATTCAGAATTCAATTGAAAATTTTGAAACTCGAAGCTCGAAGTCTTGCGTCTTGCTACTTTGAATTTGAAAACTAATAATAATAATAACTTGAAAATTGATAATAAAGATAATTAAGAGAGTATGAGAAATTGAGAATAAGAGAATTGAGAGAATTGTTGTGTGATAAAAATGTAGAGAATTTATAATTTTTAAAGGGTAAAAATGTAATTAAAAAAAATAATAAACAAAAAAAAAAACGGTCGAAATGACCGTTGGCACCCCCACCCCCACCCCCACCCCCTCCCAACGGTAACATTACCGTTTGGGTCGAAAAATGTGCAATTTTTTTTTTGTGTTACCGATTAATCGGTAATGTAACCGGTTTCCGTTACCGGGTCTAACCGGTCCGGGCCTTATCGGGTTTTTATATAACCCGTGCGGGTTGGGGTTGGGGGCCAACCCAACCCCCAACCCGATAAGCCCTTAACGGTCCGGTCCGGACTGGATTTTTTACCGGGTCAACCCAGACCGTTAGACAGGTTTAAATAAATGTTGTAATATTGAGAAATATCAAAAGAAAAAGCAATGGTATTTAAATAAGGGCTACATATTGTACTTATTAAGTATAGTCTAGTAATATATTGATGGCAATTTTCCAATAATATCTGAGGATAATATAACAAATTAAAACTCTACTCATGAAAACTAACCAAACAACGAAATAAGACAATAAATATAGCAGTAACATGCACTCTTTCATGTCCAATTTATGTGATATACTTTGATTTTTAATTTGTATCAAAGAGAATAATATCTTTTTATATATAGAAATATTTTAATTTTAACCTTCTTATTTTATTCTTAATGAGCTTATTTATAGACACAAATATTTATGACTTATTTTAGACCATAAATTTTAAAAATCTTCTTTTATTATAAATTATGTGTCCAGTCAAAGTGCATCACATATACTCAAAGTAAAAGATATGCAACTCACCGTACAAGTCCGAACATATCAATCGATAAAGCAGCCTAGCACCAATTCGACCAGTATAAGGAGCAGGATTTTTGGTGACACTGAAGAAGTAATGAACCAAATCCACAGATTTGTAACCATATTCAATAGCTAGATGAATCGGATAAAGGCCATTAATGTCGTTAGAAACATGTGGCAAATTAGAATTTCTGGTAACAAGAATTTTGGCGGCATCTAAGTTGCCAAATCGAGCAGCATAATGAAGAGGCGTTTCTCCGAAACTATCTTTAATGGCTAACGCATCATCCGTCATTGTAGCCACCAAATTTTCAATAAAAAACTTGGTGTTATCATTCTTCGATCCAATTGCAATGTGAAGTGCTGTTTGTAACAATGATGTGATGTAAGCTCTACTTGCTTCATTGTCTTTTTTCAAGAATGTTTTTGCCTTTTCCCAATCACCACATAACGAAGCCTTGTATAGTGGCAAGTAGTACTTGTAATCTTCATTTGATTTTGTGCTCTCTGTTTCCCCATATATTGGTTGCTCTGTGCTACCTTCTGCTAAATGCATGGTTAATAGTAATTAGTACTAGTATTAAATATACGTGTTGTTCGAACTCTTCAAAATTGATAATCGCTTGTATCAGATCCTCCATAATTAAGTAGTGTATCTTTGGAGGATATGATACGAGCGGATGAAGGGGCAAGCTACTCCCACTTCTTAGTAAACATGAGCCAATAAATTCACCTTATTTCAATAAAATTAAATAGTACCTCTTTTCATCTTTATTGATGAGTACAACATATCAACAACTTGGTTTATTTTTTGAAGAAAAATTAAAAAGTTTAAGCATTTGTGGAAAAGGAAAAAAAAACTACTTTTCACAGAGGAAAATGACTTCAAAAGAATGTCGAATTTGTGAGAGGAAAAATAGTATCATCATTGATATAATTAGAATCTTGGACTGATATTTACTTGAAGCTATTTCAAATTTATTTGACCAACATATAGACTTTTAATAGAAACTTTTGTTAGAAGGTATTTCACTATTTAATTGTTGAGTAAAAAGAAATTCACTTTTTGGTTATAAGAAAAAAGATATCTCTTTAAACTTAATTTAAGTAGGTGTTTGGCCATGAAATTCAAATATTTTTTACTTTATTTGGAATTTTGAAGTTGGAGTTGTGTTTGGTTATAGTTTTTGCAAAAAAAAAATTGGTTGTTTGAAAGTGAAAAAAGTTAACACAACATTTTAGATATTTTACAAAATTCCAAATATAACTTAAAGTTGTATTTGGAATTTTCAGAGTCGAGTGTTCATTTTCAAATAAAGTGGGGAAAAATTCCGAAAAAAATTAGAAATTTCTCATAACCAAATGGGTCCTAACTCCTAAGGGCACGTTTGGTATCAGATGTCAGATAAGTAAAATAATAAAAATAATACGTTTGGTGGACGTTTTCACCAGACTGGATCAGATTATTTCTAAAAATAACCGCCATTTTTTAGACTTATCTAAAGCTGGGTCTCTGATCGTATTTAAAAAAATACAATTCATTATATATTAATACTCTAATACCGTCCATTATATATTAATACAGTTCAGTCCAATGAAATTAGTACAGTCCAGTGCGACGTACCAAACGAGCGCTAAATGTCTTAATTTTTTACTATAAAATAAATTAAAAAGTAATTTATATGGAAAAAGTACTATGAGTACCATATATTTTCTCTCATTTACGATCACATATTTATGTAATATTTATTTTGGATCACATATTTCAAAAGTTTTTCTTTCTTAAATTTTGTAACTAATCAAATAATGTCACATAAATTAAGACATAGTAAGTTATAAAATAAAATCGAGAAAGTAATTTAAGAAAAACACATATTTACAGAGAAGCAAAATGAAATTACTAATGATTTATAGTATAGGACCCCATAGGGAAAAAAGAGTAAAAAGGAGATGAGGAGGTCCCACAGGCAAGTAATTGTGTTTTTTTTTAAGCTTTATTAATTATATACTATATAGCAGGGGATAGAAGATAAGTCGCTGTGGATCTTATTATCCATCAATAGTGTTGTGAAGTATTGATCATTGTACTTGAAATGGTAGTCAACTTGGTAAACCAGTAGAGTACGGGATCGCGCGCCACGAGTCAATTCCAGTATAAATTTTTTTGTTGAGCACATCGCGCCACATCGAGTGTGATTAATCGGCTGACGTGGTTTGCAGGCTATTACGTCAGTCCGGGTCAGAGCGCACTTGAGAGTAGCGGTCGCGGATTCTTCCTAAAAAAAAAAAAAAAAAGTATGAGCACTATTTCTGTCTCGTGTTTATAGCATATTTAACGTGTTTTTGAACCGTCAGAAGTGTTTATATTTTTAAACCACTTGTGATAGAAAATGAATGTACCTGGCCAATTTTCTATAAAGAAATAAGTGTTTTTGAGTAATTATAAGAGGTGTTATTTTTCAGTTTTAAAGCAAAAGATTAAAGAAACATATTTTAATTTCTCCTAAAGATAAATGCTTTTGAAGTTTTTAGAACAAGATTACTCATACAAAATTTTGTCTTTACTAAATTAGTTAGTAGTAGTTTTGTTGTTGTTGTAATTTAACAATTAAAAACAACTTTTCATAAAAGTAATTAAACACAAACTATTAATTTTCAAAATATTTCTAAAAATAAGTTGATTTCAACATCTTTTTTTTCTTTTAGGACGGAAACCCGCAGCCGCTACTTTTTATACAGAGACCTTTGGATAAATCTCTGACCGACGCAATACCGCAAATCACGCTGTAAACCACACTTGACAATGCCACGCAGAATGACTCAACCAAGAAGGTGTTGACAGGGGGAATCGAACTCGTGACGTTTCGATCTCGCGCTTTCTTACTCCACCAATTTGACTATCCTTGCGGGTATTGATTTCAACATCTTGATCACATGAAAAGTCATTTTTAGCATTTTAAGAAAATCAAACATGAAAAAGTTATAAAAAAAATTCAAAATACACTCATGAGAAAAATGATAAGCTTAGACGTGCATTAATGATAAGCTTCCAACCAAGGAGAATTACACTATTATACACCTTTTATCTGGTTAATAAAAATAGTTGTGTCTAAATAAAGGTAAAGTAAGTCAAATATATCTTAATCTTAGACGTGTAAATTAAAAAAAAGTCAAATAATTTTAGACAGACGGAATACAATACACACATTTTTAATTTAGGCCTATAAAATTAAGACACTTACATTAGAATAAGAGATACTTTTTAAATTTTGCTGCACATCTATAAAAATCTATTGAGGGTAAATTTTGAGTTAAAAAAGAAGACCAACAACAAGAATATTTATCTTCCGATGTTTAATCCAATTAGGTCGATATTTGTTAGTCTCGAGGTAGTTGTTCTGATCCAATGATCGGTTCTCGGGTCACATATATAAAGACAAAACTATATAACAACTAATACTGATAGTGTTGTTAATTAATTTCATTGCCTAGTTAATCACAATTCTCGTGCGAGTAACACCTAATATCTCGCTTTGTTAAATATAGCTGTCAGATTTATATAGTAAATTAAGCTAGCAAGTAGCATGTATTAACCTACTTGCATCTCCAGAATGCCAAAATGGAGAAATTAGGGCAAAAATAAAAGAAGTTAATAAATTCATGTATTTTAGGTTCAAATTTCAACGGAGGTAAAAAATAGCAAAAGAATGTATTTCCATCTCCTTAAGCCTTAGCAGATAAGGTTATTCAATGTTTGTGTTGGTGGAGTCAATGTAAACCTAACAGATTTAGTCAAATACATGTAAATTAGTCTGAACACCATCAACATAAAAGAAAGGTTTAATACATTAAAACTCTTAAATTTATCATTAAATTTCGTTTAGACACTCCAACTACAACTTCTTTCAATCGAGCACATGATAAAGTATACATATACTCCTTCCAGTCCAAAATAAGTACATCTTAGAGCTGGGCATATGGATTAAGGAACTTGTCATGAACAAATTTGAGAAAAAAACATTAAATACCTTCTTTATTTGTGAACCATTAATTATTTTGAATCAACTTTTAAAGCTAAAACATCAATTATTTTAAATTAAAGGAATTAGTAATAATTTACTATCCAAAGTAGATACTCTCATACTCATTGTGAGTGAGTGGACTCGTGCAATCATTGTCAGGTAGCCCTAAAATATGCTCTCGTCATTTTCTTACGTTGGGAGCAAAAGGCGAAATTCCTCGCCCACAGGGCTTTAACTCTCCAGACCCGACAGAGATTTGTACAATAGGTAAGTCTATAATTTAAAAACTACTCATATAAATATTATTTATAATATCAATATATATAAGCTATATTCATTTGAAGACCACGTCTAATCGTGAACGAGCCTCATAAAACGGAGGTAAGGAATTGCTTTGCTGAATAAACGTTGCAACAACATCATAGTGTTCATTCAACCCCGAAATGAATTGAAGAACCAACCTTTGATCCGTCACGGGCGAACCAACATTGGAAAGTTGATCCGCAACTACTTTCAATTCTTGACAATAGGCTGAGATATTGAAAAAATCATTCAATTTAATATTCATAAATTGGTGTTCAAGATAAATGGCCCTAGACATTTTATTATCTTGAAAAATATTTTCTAATCTTTCTCACGCCTTTTGAGCCGTAGAATTGGGTTGTAATATGGTATGAAGAAGATCATTCGATATAGTGCCATAAATCCATTGAATGACAATAGCATCTATTTGAGACCATAATTTCTTGTCTACCATAGTGGAATCCGATGGTGACTCGGACGAAAGAATATGGTCAATCACCTCATAAGCCGACAATGAATTTTAAATAGTTCTGCCCATGATGTATATTGCCCTTTCTCCATCTCAAGAGTGATGGGGATGAAGTTCTTGACGTTATTAACGGCAAGAGCGGGATGAAAGATTTGTTTTTCGGTCATAAATTTGATTTAGAATTAAAGTAGAATGAGAAGATGATATTTGGATTAAAGTAGCCTAACTTTTGGGAAACAATAACTGTGTGAGGTAGGGAGAAAACACGTTACTGTTGGGATAAAAAGGTTAGGGCTTTAGACAATATTTAGTTGAAGGTTTAGGTTTAGTATTGGTGACTAAAATCTAAGATTGGCTGAAAATTACCAATGGAGAAGGAATTTCGGGTAGGGTAGAAGAGGAGAAAATTTTAGGGCAAAGGATCTTTGGCTATTGATACCATGTAGGAAATAATTCCTTGCTTGATCTTCTTCCAAAGATACAAATATATACAATATTCCTAGGCTTGAATCATGGAAGACTAATCTTCCTTACCTAATATAAGAGATACGAATTAATTATAATATATTACAAATTTATTATAATAAAGGAAAGGTAATTATGAGATACCCCGTAATTACTCTAAAGAGATACTACCAAAAAAGTATAATATAAAGTAGAATTGTTATATAAAAAGATAGAGTAAAGCGTAAAATATGATTACATCAAATCGGTTGTTACATAAAATGACATTTTTCGTTATTACATAATAACTAATATGACAATATGATATAATAAAATTTAAATGACAATCAACAACAACACACTCAGTGTATTATCAGGGCTTGAGAAGAGTAGAATGTACGCAGATCTTATTCTTACATCATCGAGATAGAAAGCTTATTTCCGGAAGACCTTCGATTTAAGACAAAACGTAAGTAAAAGACATAGCAAATAATAGAGAAAGCATAATATAGCAAAAATTAAATGACAATCAAAATAAATATTGTAATTAAAGTAACAAGACGATGCAATACAATAAGAAACAACCATCCAAACAAGCTGTAGATTTTCTCAATATTCTTCTCTTTATTTGGAGGCCAGTGGCATGTCTTTAACTTTCCACCTTGTTTCCACTTCTTAAAACTGTAGAGGCAATAATGGATGTTTGATGTGTTGTTTTGCTTGTTTGGTTTTAGTCTAATCTTGTTCGAGACAAGATGATAAATGAAATCTCAGGCCCAACGGGGCAGGGGATGAATGAGTCAAAGGCCGGCTGATAAAAAGATATTAAGCAAAGAGGGCTGAGATGCTCGTTTACCAGTTGTGAATTCAGGAATTCACTTCATAAGATGGTCAATATATATATTGTGTAGATAGTGTATAATTAGTTTTTATACATTATACATCGAGTGTATGTTGATTATACATTTATTGTATACAAATTATATGAAAAATGGGCGTGAAAGATTACATTGGCTACAGTGGGTACTGATAAAAATGTATATAATGTGTATATATATTGTATGAAAGTGTATCTATACTATATATAACAGATATATACTTTTATAAACCTTTAGTTCTCATACAATTTGTAAAGAATATATATATGAAGTGTATAGTAGTCTTTAAACAAATGTTGACGTGGTCTTCAAAAATCTTCTTCCGATCTTGCTAAAGGCCTAAACTTGCCCCAATAAAATAGTTAAAATCTTCATTGTCTGGTGGGTTGCATGAAAAAATACTAAGAAGTAGGAGTATTTAGGAGCGTAACCAAGAGCTCTAATCTCATTAGTATAATATTAGAACCTATTAAAAAAATGGAAACAAGTATAGTACGGAGCAACTAAATAATGAAGAATTTAAGAAGTAATTAACCAATATAAGTTCATAGGTTAGGGGCTCGATGCAAATGAACATTCGTCCCACTAGGCACTAGATAATTAGTTTTGAGTTAATTAAATCAGGGAAATGAGGAACATAGGATACTGAAAGCTAAATAAAATAATATGACCATGGGATTAAATAATACTAGTCATGTGATCTTCTCAAAATCTTGATTTCATATCCGAAGCCCTAGATCAGTTGGTCTTGAAGGCAGAGGATATTCTTATTGGGTGGTGTGGGAGAGCTTGATCACAAGTTCGAAACCTCAGGGTAACGCCTGACCTGCCTTCGCCTCTTGGGGGAGCATGCCACACCTGACTTGCCAAGTGTGGTTTAAGCGGTGGCGTGGTTTGCGCTATCATACACCGGGTTTCACGTCTTGCACTAAAAAGTTAGCCGTCTGGATTTCTTCAAAAAAAGAAGAAAAATCTTGATTTCATCAGAGTAAATCTTATCTAATTATTTTATCATAGATACTGATAGAGATAGAATAATTTTCATGGTGCACAAAGTAAATTATTAAACAACGTAATCCAACGCTTATAATGTATGCTTATTATTCCAACTTTAAAATTTGGCATAATATCACCCTTACTAATAATCTGGCCATAAAGCTTCGATTTTTTTCCGCTAAATGTACGTCCTAAGTTGGGCGTTATGGTAATCGAGAAGTTGTGAAGGTGTATAACACCTTCATGACTTTATTTCATTCCCAAGTTTATAATATATACAACTCTAACAATTATGAATTGGTTATCTCAAAAAATATAATCAATATAATTGATCTAATTAATTCTAATTGATCTAATCAATCCTAAATCAATGATACCAATTTACAATCATCCTAAATTAATTGAGTACAATATTCATGATTAATGGAATCGAACAATCCCCACAATCTTAGCGGGAGGTTCTCGGATGCTGAGACTGTCCTTGAATCATCAAATAGTACGCGCGAAAGCCCTTTTATAAAGACGTCGGCAATATGACTTGTGTTGACACCCAATTTTGACCCTCCCGTCCAGCCATTAACCATAAAATTACACTAATTTTGTAAAATAATTTTTTAGGATTTTTATAATAAAATACAACAATAAAACATTAAATACAGGCATAAATAATTAATTTAATAATGGCATTGCATAGAGTTTTAAGCACTTAGAGTCCCGCGCCCGCATTAACTAATTTTAAGCCCTGTCGTCATTAATAAATACATAAAATAAGTAATTTAGCAATGACGTCGTGTCAGGTAGCATAGCCGCATTTATTAGTAATCATTTGTAATTTAAAATCAATTTTAATCTAATACATGCATTTAATAGCACCGCATTTGTAAAAAGCTTTAAACAATTCTTAAATATCATACTTGCATTTAGCATTTGAATAATTTAATCTAAACTCAATTCAATTTTAATTTAACTTCGCAATAATGCATAATAATAAGTTTTTAAATAATAGCGCCGCATTCTAAAATATTAAGCACTAATTGAATAACACGCCCGCATTTATTATTTTAATAAAGCACCTAATTATTTTAATCACATTTTGTTAATTTAAGTTATCACTAATTAATTAATACACTTGCCTAGAATTAATTAGCTAACTAATTAACTAAGCCTAAAACTAATTAAATAACTTAACTAATCTAATACCCTAATTAATTAACTACCCAGCCCAATTTCCCGTCGACCCGCGACCCGCGAGGCCCACCCGCAAAGCCCACACGCCCCTGCCCTTTATGCCTTACCTTCAGAAGCCCACGCTTCATTCCCATCAGCCCCATCGTCTCTTCCAAAAAGAAAACAAAAACGAACCCTAAAACCTCTGTTGCCGCCTGATTTCGCAGGAGAATCCGGGCCTTCCTTACCCATGCAAGCGCAGTCGACTCCTCTTACCTTAAATCCATTATCCACTTTCCTTCCTATTGCGAAATCTTCCACAAATCCCGATCGAATCAGCACGAATTATCAGTCCAAAATCAGCCTTTATTGCTTACCATTATTAGAACCTAGGGTTAGGCTATATAAGAACATGCAATAGAACTCAGTCAGGGCATCGACGGAGAGGGGTCGAGCACAGTAGGTCAGTAGCAATCGTTTTCTTTACGAGAGCAAAGAATAATAACCCTTAGCGGCGCTTAAAGCACCACCATAGCAGAGTTCACTGAGAGCATCAATTCAGGATCACGAACCCTCTCTCGATTCTAGCCAAAATCGCAAGCATTTTACCCTTCTATTCGCATCGAAACCCAAAACCCGTCGATTGACCGACGACGACTTGATACGCCGTCCCGGTCGGAGAAGGTAAATTCGACTCTTTCGATTTCAGCCATTCTTGTATTTCGCGCGTATTTGTATCAAATATGTGTTAAATGATGAAGATGTTGAAGATTGTAGGATGTACGCCTCAATGCTACCAATTCGTTATTTTGATGGTTGTTTGATTTTCGATTAGGCGTTACGATAATGATTCAAATTTAAGACGCCGTTAACATTCATTATTATTGTTGAGCCTGGGGTTCTTGTGCAATATGTTTTTTTAGATAGATAAATGACGTATTGTGTGTGTTGTTGTTGCTACTGAGTCATTTGTATGCAAGTATGTTGCCTATTGATTTGTTCTTTTACATGTTCGAGTTTATTTGAGAGTAGCACATCCTTAGCTTCTTCATGAACTTATATACATGTGGATTTGATTTAGTCATATGCCTATGTGACTAAGAATGTAGTATGAATGCTCTATGTTGACGTCGTAGGACATTGTGTGATTATACTAAAGCATGTTTCATATAGAATGCTATTTGTATAGGTTAAATTTGTGTACCTCTTCTCTTCTACATGTTTCCTATACATTTTGAGCCTAAATTGTCCCTTTGTCTCGCCCTAAATTTCCAGAATGGCTACCTATTCACTTGTCTGCTTTGATATGATTCTCGCTCTCGTTATCATATAATATCCCTTAAGTCTTTGTTAATTGGACATATCAATATCCATGTTTAAAGTGTCATCTGAATTAATTTGGGTGACTGAAAGTTATTTAAGCCCTGTTTGAAAACCTGCTTGAGTTTTAAAGTAAAATCAAGTAGTAGTATTGACTGATTGTGATCATTAAGTTAAATGATAACTTATTCGATCTCCGATTATAACTAATAGGCTTATTAAGCTACTGTTGGCATTTAGTGTAATATCCGGTATATAGTCGCATTGTGTATTGTTATGTTTGTAGAAGCTTACTAGAGGGATTATCAATCATGTCCAGTCGGCATTATCATTTGGCATGTTTAAAATGAGTTTGGCCACTGTTTGCCTAATTATTAGGATGTTTATTAACCTGCTTAGTTGGATTAAACATTCATTATGTTAGTCTAAGATAGTACAAATATATGAAGCTCCTTGAAATTGCATAATTTGTGTCTGGGTTACTTGTAGCCTGGTTTCATGTTGTCTAGGTAGGATTTGTTCCCTATTCATTTCTTTGTTATCGAGTTATGAATTCCCGCTATGCTACTTGGCCTTCATTCTGCTTGAAAGATTGTTCGGAGTTCTGTTTTCCTTCAACTGTTAGTTGGGATATTATTTGCATTTCTTGGACAAAGAGTATTAGTATTGTTAACTTGGATCACGAGAATATAGAAGTTGCTGTTTGTATGTTTAGTTTGTTAGCCTTGTAGATATGAGACATCCTACAATCTATGTACCTATCCTGGTTTGTGTACATGTTTGCCCTGTCTGTTAACTAAAATAAAAAAAAAAAAAAACTTTTCATCAAGTTGCCCAAGTCAAAATGATATGATGCCTTATCTATGTAACATGTATGCAGTCCTGCCCTTTAAAGCAGTTGGCTGCCAGCTTATGTCCAGGGTTATGTGTTATTCTGTCAGGGAGTAATATAAGCAATGCCTTTGATATTGGGATATAGGGACTGTTTGTCTTCATTGATTGCCGCATGCCTATGAAAACTATTTGAGTTAGAAAGAAAGCGAATGCGAAGCTATATCTTGCCTTAATAACTAAACTTGGGTCTGGTCCGTTCCATTTGGTTCCCGTTATTGACTGTCTATTGCACTACTGATTCGTATGGTATGCATGTGTCGATCCTTATGCTGGATGACTACCTGCTAGTAGATAAAGTTTGGATAACAATTAGCTATGCTTGATATTATTTGGACGGATACTAATCCTTATCTTCCTTTGTTTTACATGGCACGCATTGGAGCAAAAATGAAGAGTCTCATGGCGAGACTCGTCATGAGCTATTTCAAATGGCAACCCGCATCTGCATCCGCATTCCCGCTCCCGCTCAGAATTCCTAGAAAAACAAATAGACGCCGTCATCCGTCAGAAAGAGCATTCTTAAATCCCATTCTCTTTTTACTTGCTATTCATTTATTCATTTGTTTATTGTAATTTAATAACTCTATTTCTGTAATATTTAGGATATCTAGAACAATTAAGTTTCAAACATATAAGGGAAAGCAATTCATAATTAGAAACGCACTTCCGACCTGCTTGTCTTTTATGCTTGTCATACATATCTAAACCTTACTAAATAATTTAACTCGCGACTAAAGTATTATTTCTTTATAAAATCCATGATAAAATAAATTAATTTTCTCATAAGCTCTTTCATTAGCATAATATAAATAATTTGTGTTGAACAACCTTATTATCTAAAACTATAAATAATCATCTTTTGCACTACGTCATATATATTTGATTCTAAAAGCTTGTCTTTGATCATAAATCAACATGGCATATATCTATAAACAGTATAAAAGCACTCTTTAAAACTTTATTTTTTTATAGTATTAGTCTTGCAAACTTTTTATCAACATACCCCTTTCTATAAAACATTTCTTAAAGCACCCCTTATATAATATCGCACGTGTTAAGCAAGATTAATTTAGCTAGCAAAGATACATAATTAGTCCGTAAATAACCTTTGCATGAACACATAATTAGTCTATAAAGCACCTTAGCATTTTTTAGCATATTTCTAGCCCTTTAGAAACCTTAGCATTTTAGCACCTTTTTGCATTCTTTAGCACTTTAGCGTTTAAGCACCACTTTAATATTTAACACCCTTTACTTTTAAAATTAATCCCTTAGCACCTTTAGCACATTTTGTCCTTAAAATTTTAGCACCTCCTAGCATTCTCACACTTTAGCATACAACACCTTTCGCCTTTTTTTATACTTTAAGCACCTTTTAAACATTTTAACATTTTTAGCATTTTTATTAAGCAGAAGAGCTTTTACTTTGTATTTTTAAAAATATAATAATTACCCTAGTTTGGCAGACAACCGCAGTTAGCGGATCTTAGGGTGCCTAACCCCTTCCTCTAGATTAATAAAGAACCCTTACCTAATCTCATTAAGTTTAGCAGACCATTAAAATGGAGTTAATGTTTTACTTTAAACTAGTTAAACATTTAGGTGTCCTAATTCACCCAAATTAATTAGGTGGCGACTCCGCGAACCCTTAGCATTCTAGCAACCCTTTTGCAATTTTAGCCTCCTTTAGCACTTCTAATATGTTAGCATCCTTTTTGCACTTTTAGAACTTTTAGCATTCTTTTAAAACATTTTATTATTTATTTTATTTTATTTTCTAACATTTGCATTTTGAGCAGGAGTTTAGAAAATAAATGTCGCGTAAAAAGCGCGATGTAAATGGCGATCTACTGGGATTTTAGGTTCTTAACCACAATGCACCTAGGGTTATTACTTGGCAATTATTTTGCATTTAATTTTTTGTGTATTGTATTTTGTTTATTTTATTTTAATTGCTACATGCTTTACTGCTTTCCTTAAACTGGCATTCCGCTCATATTTCTTCCACTCTGGAAAATTCACACAAACACACACTACATGCGAGGTGCGCTGGGTGCATCAGCAAAATTCTTTCTTCAAAATCCAAATTTAGGAGAGTTGGTAATATACGTGGAGTGCCCGGTCTAACCGGTGGCCGCGTAGCCTTCTCACTCGAGTTGTCCGCTCGGGAACCTTGCGTCCAGAGAAGCCAAATCTTAGAAACTTAAGATAGAGCTATACCACACCTTATTTTAGGGCATGCATGTATTTACCTTAGGTGGGTCGGTCCTTGGCATCGACACCACAATTAGGAAGACACCAAACTTGTCGACGGGTTTCTCAACCCAACGACCAACCAGCATATTATGTGTAGCGTGGCAATGACAGACAAATCCAAGCCCAATCATGACATGCTAAAATTGGGAAAAGGTGCACCGTCATTTGGTCGCCATGTCCAACAAAGGCATTATAGTTGGACGACTTGGACAAATCCGTCATAATCTCGCATAAGTGACGTTTAGGCTTCCCTCTGGCATAAAGAGGTCCCCCCTGCATGTTAGGAAACGTTTGAATGTGCTATGTGCAATATATCTGCTACATACCTGCAAATTATGTGCTTTATGCTAACACCGTTTGTTGCATTTTTAGAAAGATTTATCATCTCCCCAAAAGGTCGATTTGTATTTGACTAGCAATGGCAGAGCATCAATATTTCACAAGATCAAAGGCACGGTCCAGCGACATGACCGATTCAAGTGCATCTGAGCGGAACGAGCCTAACTCGCTCGTTCCTATATAAGCAGGGTCTCGTAAAAGAAGAGCAAGATGACACCTTCTCAAAATCGGGACAATGTAGGAAACTGCATAGGGCCGCAAATCCAAAAGCAGTGCACGCAGATATCATGAACAAGGCAATGAAGTCGATACGAATCGACCCCCAAAACTCACAAATTTTCTTTGAGCGCAGTCTTTTCAGATAACAAAAGCAGCAAATGCAATAGCCGAAGCAGAAAATACGGCAAGAAGTTTCTTCGCAAGAAGAAACAGCAGAGGCAGAAGATATGACAAAAAAAAAAAAAAAAAAAAAAAAAAAAAAAAATCCCAAAATTAAAAATCCATCGAAGCAATGCAGAAGCGGCATCAACAATCGGCAATCAAAGTTCGTAGTTCCGCAACAAAACCTAGCGCCACAACTCTGCATAAAGTCAAACTTGCAAACCCGCGATCGCACACAACAAAGACATCATAACAATTCGCTACTGCAAGTGCGGCAACATCTCGATTCGTCAGCATAATCGTGACGACATCTCGACCCATAAAATTGCACTTCTTATATACATTTATCATTTCGTTTAAACAGGTATACACTAACGTTTTTTCTCAAGAAGCTCGCAGGAGCATTTATTCTACAGAGCGCAGCGAACACGCCCGTGCAACGACGTTATCGCGATTGTGTCCAGTGCAACGACACCATCAAGATCGCGTCACGCAACGACGCCAGCAAAGAATACGCCCGTGCAACGACGCACGCGATTATGTCCAGCAACGACATCATCGCGATTGCGTTTACGCAACGACGCCAAAGAAGAACACGCCCGTGCAACGACGCGCGATTATGTCAAGGCAACGACATCAATCGCGACGTTCACGCAACGACGCCAAAAAGAATACGCCCGTGCAACGACGTTATCGCGATTGTGTCCGTGCAACGACACCATCAAGATCGCGTTTACGCAACGACGCCAAAGCAGAATACGCCCAGTAACGACGTTATCGCGATTATGTCCGTGCAACGACATCATCGCGATTGCGTTTACGCAACGACGCCAAAGCAGAACACGCCCGTGCAACGACGACGCGATTATGTCAAGGCAACGACATCATCGCGATTGCGCCTACGCAACGACGCCAAAGAAGAATACGCCCGTGCAACGACGCATCGCGATTGCGGTCCAGTAACGACACGGCAAAGATTGCGTACGCAACGACGCCAAAGAACAATACGCCCAGTAACGACGCCATCGCGATTGTGTCCAAGAAACGACACCATCGCGATTGCGTCACGCAACGACGCCAACAAAGAACACGCCCAGTAACGACGTTATCAACATCAGGTCCAGTAACGACACCATCAAGATTGCGCCTACGCAACGACGCCAAGAAGAAGACGCCCAGTAACGACGTTATCAAGACAAAGAAGTCCGAAAACGACGCCATCATCAGCATATCACATCTGCACAGGGACGATTTTCTCTGTTCTCAAAATTGCATTTCCTCTCATTCATGCTTTATTTTGCCTTAGCAGTTATGCACTAACTCTTTTTTTGAGCTTTAGTCTACAGGGGCAATTGCAGCAAGGACAACGTATCCGCATTCACAATCGCAACACGTCCGTGCAAGGGCGAAATCACAGCATTTGCAGCATCGCATCAACACAGCGGACATCATATTTTTGCAGGATAACCTTTTCTACTCACAGTTGCATTACTTTTAAAATTATACATCATCATTTTTTGCCTTAACAGTTATGCACTAACCGTTTGTTCAAGTCTTGGCATGCAGGAGCAGGAGCACAACGTGAATTTTCTCTACAATAACCGGCAACTTGGGGCCAACCTTCCCAACGATCGCGTAGCGCCTCAGCGTGCAGACACTCGCTTACATCACCATAGAACCCAAAGACCACAAGCCATAGCAAGACACCCTGTGTTCAAGCCGCTTATATTCTTTTACTTTTTGCACCATAGCCAGATGTCATCATAACTCTGAATCGACATTTTAAGTTCGCGTTAGCGCCGGTGTTTTGACCATGGTAGCCCAAAGGTCGCCATAACTCAAATCGGGACATCTTTAAGCCCGCATTAGCCCGCTCGTGTTTTGACCATGGTAGCCCAAAGGTCGCCATAACTCGACACCGACAACTTTGAGTCCGCTAGCCCGCCTTGGTGTTTTGACATGGTATCCCGTTGTCGCCATAACTCGACATCGGGACGCTTTTTGATTTTTGCACACCTTGTCTACCGCCCAACATTTTGCAATCAAGATCGAGACAAAATTGGCATGAGTCAACGCTTTGTCCAAGATTCTTCCATCATCTCCATACAAAGAGGACATCTTGACACCCAATTTTGACCCTCCCGCCCACCCATTAACCATAAAATTACACTAATTTTGTAAAATAATTTTTAGGATTTTTATAATAAAATACAACAATAAAACATTAAATACAGCATAAATAATTAATTTAATAATGGCATTGCATGAGTTTTAAGCACTTAGAGTCCCGCGCCGCATTAACTAATTTTAAGCCCTGTCGTCATTAATAAATACATAAAATAAGTAATTTAGCAATGACGTCGTGTCAGGTAGCATAGCCGCATTTATTAGTAATCATTTGTAATTTAAAATCAATTTTAATCTAATACATGCATTTAATAGCACCGCATTTGTAAAAAGCTTTAAACAATTCTTAAATATCATACTTGCATTTAGCATTTGAATAATTTAATCTAAACTCAATTCAATTTTAATTTAACTTCGCAATAATGCATAATAATAAGTTTTTAAATAATAGCGCCGCATTCTAAAATATTAAGCACTAATTGAATAACACGCCCGCATTTATTATTTTAATAAAGCACCTAATTATTTTAATCACATTTTGTTAATTTAAGTTATCACTAATTAATTAATACACTTGCCTAGAATTAATTAGCTAACTAATTAACTAAGCCTAAAACTAATTAAATAACTTAACTAATCTAATACCCTAATTAATTAACTACCCAGCCCAATTTCCCGTCGACCCGCGAGGCCCACCCGCAAAGCCCACACGCCCCTGCCCTTTATGCCTTACCTTCAGAAGCCCACGCCATTCCCATCACCATCGTCTCTTCCAAAAAGAAAACAAAACGAACCCTAAAACCTGCTTGCCGCCGGATTTCTCGCAGGAGAATCCGGGCCTTCCTTACCCATGCAAGCGCAGTCGACTCCTCTTACCTTAAACCTATTATCCACTTTCCTTCCTATTGCGAAATCTTCCACAAATCCCGATCGAATCAAAGACGAATTATCACCCAAAATCACCTTTATTGCTTACCATTATTAGAACCTAGGGTTAGGCTATATAAGAACATGCAATAGAACTCAGTCAGGGCATCGACGGAGAGGGGTCGAGCACGATGAGTCAAGAGCAATCGCTTTCTTTACGAGCAGCATGAATAACCCTTAGCAAAGCTAAAGCACCACCATAGCAGAGTTCACTGAGAGCATCAATTCGAGGATCAATCGAACCCTCTCTCGATTCTAGCCAAAATCGCCAAGCATTTTACCCTTCTATTCGTGATCGCAAACCCAAAACCCGTCGATTCGACCGACGACTTGATACGCTGCCCCGGTCGTCCGAGAAGGTAAATTCGACTCCTTTCGATTTCGCCATTCTTGTATTTCGCGCGTATTTGTATCAAATATGTGTTAAATGATGAAGATGTTGAAGATTGTAGGATGTACGCTGCCTCAACGCTACGAATTCGTTATTTTCATGGTTGTTTGATTTTCGATTAGTGTTACGATAATGATTCAAATTTAAGACGTTAACATTCATTATTATTGTTGAGCCTGGGGTTACGTGCAATATGTTTTTTTAGATAGATAAATGACGATTGTGTGTCATTGTTGCTACTGAGTCATTTGTATGCAAGTATGTTGCCTATTGATTTGTTCTTTTACATGTTCGAGTTTATTCGGCGAGTAGCACATCCTTAGCTTCTTCATGAACTTATATACATGTGGATTTGATTTAGTCATATGCCTATGTGACTAAGAATGTAGTATGAATGCTCTATGTTGACGTCGTAGGACATTGTGTGATTATACTAAAGCATGTTTCATATAGAATGCTATTTGTATAGGTTAAATTTGTGTACCTCTTCTCTTCTACATGCTGTTTCCTATACATTTTTGAGCCTAAATTGTCCATCGTCTCGCCCCAAATTTCCAGAATGGCTACCTATTCACTTGTCTGCTTTGATATGATTCGCTCTCCGTTATCATATAATATCCCTTAAGTCTTTGTTAATCGACATATCAATATCCATGTTTAAAGTGTCATCTGAATTAATTTGGGTGACTGAAAGTTATTTAAGCCCTGTTTGAAAACCTGCTTGAGTTTTAAAGTAAAATCAAGTAGTAGTATTGACTGATTGTGATCATTAAGTTAAATGATAATTTATTCGATCTCCGATTATAACTAATAGGCTTATTAAGCTACTGTTGGCATTTAGTGTAATATCCGGTATATAGTCGCATTGTGTATTGTTATGTTTGTAGAAGCTTACTAGAGGGATTATCAATCATGTCCAGTCGGCATTATCATTTGGCATGTTTAAAATGAGTTTGGCCATCGCTTTGCCTAATTATTAGGATGTTTATTAACTCGCTTAGTTGGATTAAACATTCATTATGTTAGTCTAAGATAGTACAAATATACGGCTCATTGAAATTGCATAATTTGTGTCCGTTACTTGAGTGGTTTCACGTTGTCTAGGTAGGATTTGTTCCTATTCATTTGTTATCGAGTTATGAATTCCCGCTATGCTACTCGCCTTCATTACGCTTGAAAGATTGTTCGAGTTCTGCTTTCCTTCAATCGTTAGTCGATATTATTTGCATTTCTTGGACAAAGAGTATTAGTATTGTTAACTCGCATCACGAGAATATAGAAGTTGCTTGTATGTTTAGTTTGTTAGCCTTGTAGATATGAGACATCCTACAATCTATGTACCTATCCTGCTCAGGTACATGTTTGCCTCTGCTAACTAAAATAAAAAAATAACTTTTCATCAAGTTGCCCAAGTCAAAATGATATGATGCCTTATCTATGTAACATGATGCATCCCGCCTCTTTAAAGCAATTGGTCGCCACTATGTCCGTGGTTATGTGTTATTCTCAGTGAGTAATATAAGCAATGCCTTTGATATTGGGATATAGGACTGCTTGTCTTCATTGATTGCCGCATGCCTATGAAAACTATTTGAGTTAGAAAGAAAGCGAACGCGGCTATATCTTGCCTTAATAACTAAACTGGTCCGTCCGCTCCATTTGGTTCCCGTTATCGATCGCTCATTGCACGACGATCGATTCGTATGGTACGCGTGTCGATCCTTACGCCGATGACTACCGCTAGTAGATAAAGTTTGGATAACAATTAGCTATGCTTGATATTATTCGACGGATACTAATCCTTATCTTCCTTTGTTTTACATGACACGCATTGGAGCAAAAATGAAGAGTCTCATGGCGAGACTCGTCGCGAGCTATTTCAAATGGCAACCCGTGACTGCATCCGCATTCCCGCCCCGCTTCAGAATTCCTAGAAAACAAATAGACGCCGTCATCCGTCAGAAAGAGCATTCTTAAATCCCATTCTCTTTTTACTTGCTATTCATTTATTCATTTGTTTATTGTAATTTAATAACTCTATTTCGTAATATTTAGGATATCTAGAACAATTAAGTTTCAAACATATAAGGAAAGCAATTCATAATTAGAAACGCACTGACTGCTTGTCTTTTATGCTTGTCATACATATCTAAACCTTACTAAATAATTTAACTCATGACTAAAGTATTATTTCTTTATAAAATCCATGATAAAATAAATTAATTTTCTCATAAGCTCTTTCATTAGCATAATATAAATAATTTGTGTTGAACAACCTTATTATCTAAAACTATAAATAATCATCTTTGCACTACGTCATATATATTTGATTCTAAAAGCTTGTCTTTGATCATAAATCAACATGGCATATATCTATAAACAAAGATAAAAGCACTCTTTAAAACTTTATTTTTATAGTATTAGTCTTGCAAACTTTTATCAACATACCCTTTCTATAAAACATTTCTTAAAGCACCCTTATATAATATCGCATTTGTGTTAAGCAAGATTAATTTAGCTAGCAGTATACATAATTAGTCCGTAAATAACCTTTGCATGAACACATAATTAGTCTATAAAGCACCTTAGCATTCTTTAGCATATTTCTAGCCCTTTAGAAACCTTAGCATTTTAGCACCTTTTGCATTCTTTAGCACTTTAGCGTTTTAAGCACCACTTTAATATTTAACACCCTTTACTTTTAAAATTAATCCCTTAGCACCTTTAGCACATTTTGTCCTTAAAATTTTAGCACCTCCTAGCATTCTCATTGCACTTTAGCATACAACACCTTTCGCTTTTTTAATACTTTAAGCACCTTTTAAACATTTTAACATTTTTAGCATTTTTATTAAGCAGGAAGAGCTTTTACTTTGTATTTTTAAAAATATAATAATTACCCTAGGTTTGGCAGGACAACCGCAAGTTAGCGGATCTTAGAGGTGCCTAACCCTTCCTCTCTAGATTAATAAAGAACCCTTACCTAATCTCATTAAGTTTAGCAGACCATTAAAATGGAGTTAATGTTTTACTTTAAACTAGTTAAACATTTAGGTGTCCTAATTCACCCAAATTAATTAGGTGGCGACTCCGCGAACCCTTAGCATTCTAGCAACCCTTTTGCAATTTTAGCCTCCTTTAGCACTTCTAATATGTTAGCATCCTTTTTGCACTTTTAGAACTTTTAGCATTCTTTTAAAACATTTTATTATTTATTTTATTTTATTTTCTAACATTTGCATTTTGAGCAGGAGTTTAGAAAATAAATGTCGCGGCCGAAAAAGGGCGCGACAACTTGTCCGCGTGCAATCTTTTCTCGGCCAAATAAGATATCCATTTCTATGTGTTTTGCAATCATATTGTTCATTCAACCCGTCAATCAACTGAAGGACCAACCTTTGATTTGTTACGGGCGAACCAACATTAGATAGTTGGTCCGCAAATACCTTCGATTCCTGACAATAGGCGAAGATGTTGGAAAAGTCATCCAATTTAACATTAGTAAATTGGTGTTCAAGATAAACGACCCTAGAAAGTTTGTTATCTTGAAATATGTTTTGTAAACGTTCCCACGTCTGTTGAGCCGTAGAATTTGACTCTAATATAGTATGAAGAAGATCATTCAAAATTGTGTCATAAATCCATTGAAGGACTATAGCATCTAACCGGGACCATCATTTTTTGTCCACCGTAGTGGTATCCGACGATGACTCAGACAGGATGGTATGGTCGATTACCTCATAAGCGCGACAATGAATTTTGAACAATTCCGCCCAAGAGGTGTATTACCCTTTTTCCATTCAAGAGTTATGAATATAAAGTTCTTGACGTTATTAACGGCAAGAGCGAGATGAAAACTTTATTTTTCGGGCCATAGAGGTCTACTTAGAATCAAAAAAATGGGAGAAGTAGGTGGTGTTTTGATGAAAGTGGATGAAAAACTCTAAATTTTGGTTAGGGTTTTCTAGCCCGGGGTGGGGGGGGGGTGGGGGGGTGGGTGTAGTCAGTTAGGGTGTGTTTTAGGTGTTTAGGTTTAGGGTTTATCGGGGCATAAAACAAGAAGAAAGAAGGGAGGATTTTCGTCTAAGAGAGAAGAAAGAAGAAGGTTTAGGGCAAAGGATATTTTACTTGATATCATGTAAATAATTGATTTCTTGATTAATTTCATTCCAATAGTACAATATATATATAATCATAATATGCATGTCTTATGGAAGACTAATTTATCTTACATAAAATATAAAATGCTATTTAATTATAAAATATTACACTATTAATTATGAGTAATGAATTGAGGTAATTATGGGATTGGCCCATAATTACTCTAACACAAATAAAATACGATAAAATAAGTTTAGGATATTATAACTCAGATTTCAAATTCAGTTTCATCTTTCAGATTTCAGTATTAGTATAAGAGTTGCTTGTATTTCTTTATCGGATTTCATTATATCTAATTATAATAGAAAAGTTTTGTTCACTCTAATTAGGGTGTTCTCAACGAAACTTACTAAGTTCCCTAATACTTTCACTTAATTGGCTCGTTCGGGCCTGCCTAGCTTTTGGTGGCAGGTGTTAAGGTTGTAGGTGACTAGGCACGTGCCTAGAGGCAAACTTAAGCAGCGGATGAACTATACATTTAGATTTCAATATCTTAGAGGCTCATGATGTATTGGTGGGTATAGTTTTGCAGACGCTATTGCATTAGACCTGTTATTCATTTTCTCCGACATTATCAAGTAAGGACTTTATTAATTAGCTTTTATTAATATTCTACGTTCAGAATTAACTTTCTGTCAGCTAAAACAGGATTCACTCAACGTATAATATAGGTTTGGTACTAATCAAGTCCCATCCAAATTTCTCGCTACTACTTATTATTACTACTACGTGTGAGGCACATTTTGTATATACTTTTTGAGTTATTTTTAGTTAGTATTTTACTCATTTCGTTTGTGTTTAGTATAATATTATGGTTGTTTTTCTTTCTTTTGAGTCACAGCGGTTCTAAATGACAAAATGGCAAAAAGAAGCTAAAAATGGACAGAAAAGGAGCTCCCAAAACAAAAAGGACGAAAGTTGGCAGATCCGAACGAAAGACTGCAAGACCGCGGTGCCATAATTACTGAGAAGCCGCAGTACTTTCGGCACCACGGTGCCATTCTGTAGGACCGCGGTGCCGACGCGAGATTTCTGATTTTTGGGCCGAATTTCAAAGGGTTAAAAGGTTCGAAACGCAAATTTTCTCAAGTATAAAATCCTAAAACCCTGCTCATTAGGAAGCAGCTTGTACATATCTCATATATCATCTTCTCTTGGAAAAAACACAACACAACGCTTGGCGGCTACAATTGGAGACCTAGTTCTATGTATTTCCTTTTTCTTTTCTTTATTTCAATTCAGTTCATGTTGAATGTTGTATTAGTTCTTAGCATGTCTATGGATAGGAGCTAAACACTTTATTAGGGTTTTCCTATTGAATCGCTTGAAATTTTATTTCATGAATTAATGCATTAGTTTGATTTCTTCTTCACTTGATTAAGATTTATTCAATATTGGTATGAATGTTTGATAGTTAATTGATCACTAATTATCATAATCTATATGATTTCGAATCAAGAACCGAGAGGAGAGATTTTGATATGTTGTAATTGAATAGACATAGGTTAAAATCGACGAAAGTACCCCGATACTTGTGTAGCATTATAGATTATTGTTCTTAATCCTCCTATGTGGTAAAACCTGTCATAGAAATATAGAAGGTTTCTGCACTGCGGTTGAGCAATTATATAACCTAACCGGAATATAAGACAGTCTAGTTAACCGCTATCTTAACGTAGAAGAAGAAGTCATTCTAGTTGCATTAATGATTGAAAAGAGTGGATAGTTGAGGATATTGGAAGCCCTAATTCCTTCATAACTGATTAAACATCAATAATTTAGTTTGATTCTTGCAATTACTCTACTAGTGTTAGATAAAAACGACATCACTTATCGTTTGCCAAATAGATAACATAGAGTAGATGTTCGATAATTGAAAACCAGTCTCTGAGGACGATATTCGGTCTTACCAGACTATATTACTTGTAATGATACGTACACTTGTGTAAGCAACTGAAAATCGGCCTGACACTACGTCACTAATTTATTTTAGCATTCGTTCTTCAAAGAGCTTTAATCGCTCTTCACTTAATTTTGAAGTGGAGGAAACCGGACATCAATCAAATAAATAGGTTTAACGTAGAGGAAATTCTATTTTATTGAATTTATCCTTGAATTCCATCTGATTTGAGGCCATGACACTGCCTAAATGCAGTATCTACCTCCCCATAATTCTATATGACCTGCTTTCGTTTACAATGTTTTTTTTCTATTTTTTTCTTGGGTCTACAATAGGATAGTGATCTATTCATTTTCATAATATAAATCGCATACAAAACCGTAAAGAAGTATAAAAGAAATTCCCAACCTGAAGGAAACTGGGGAAAAACAAAAATTGTAGTAGCTTGATTAGTGTTGGCCAATTGCAAACAAGATAAACAATTACCAATGGTACTTATACTAGAACTAGGGCATGTTGATTAGATTAATTAATGTGTCCCATTGATTAAGAAAATAAGCATAATCATTCACAAATCGAGTTCCATGTGGGCTTTAATACAACCAAGAATCAACTGGTGAGAATATATATAGACGAAAGGATCAATTAATGAGACATCATTAAATAGTGTAAAATTCACAAATTACATTTTCCAACCTCTATAGTTGAAAAAATAATCACTCATGAAATTTTAAATTTTACATGCTTTTCATAATGAGGTTGAGGTTGTAGGCCCTTCTTCCTAGCAGTCCTCAATCAAATCTATAACTATTGTTGCTTGTGCAGGAGTAACTAGAGAACTGAAAATTGCAATAAAGTTGTCCACTAATAAAGACAGTGACTCAACTTCTCAGCTAGAGTCTAGAGTCGGTGGTGGAATCTATTGGCATAATGCACGGTGAAACGTGAAAATTTGAGGTCTCATGAATAGAGTGAAATTCAATAATAATGTCTTGAAGTTACATTTGTAAAATTTTAAACTTCATAATAACAATGACTATACTAAAAACAATTATGAGTAGGCGCTATTTCTACTATTAAAAATGTACATATCTTTACAGAAAAATTGAAATTTCTAGTTTGTTCTGTGACTTTTGTTCAAAACTATTTTGGTTCCACATTTAGGGATGACAATTGGGGCAGGGCGGACTCTTAACGGGGCAGGGCAGGTAAAGACTTAAACGAGGTAGGCAAAGCGGAGCAGGACAAAATTAGTTTTGTTAAAAATTGAAATAGGGCAGGTGATGAGTTTTGAATAGAGAATGTGATATCTATGGTATAGTAGAATTCATATTTGGCAATGCATTTATCCATCTCAGTTCCACACTGTTTGTTACCCATCTCAGTTCCACTTATCTTATAATATCTTTCGTCCCTCACTGTTTGTTACCCATCTCAGTTCCACAACCCTGCTTTCATTTACCAAAATTTTATTGCTGATTTAACCATCACTGCGTTGAATAATTCCAATCAAAATACACCTCATGTAATTTCATCATTTGATGATCTTAGTGTCACATTAGACCTTCCCTCTAGCAATGTCAGGTTTTTTCTTGTTAAAGGTTCCCCCTTTACTTCGTGTGATGTTTTTAAAAATGTAGCGATTTCGATTTCATCAATTCACGCCATTCTTGAATGTTCTTCCAATAGTAATCGTACTAAATATACTATGAAGCTCAATGGGGTGGGCAGACGGGACAAGGCGGGACAGACATTTTTCGAACAAAGTTTAACGCAAGGCGGTCATGCGAGGGTAAAATCTGAATAGGTAAAAGTTTGTTCCGCCCTAACCTGCCTATTTGCCATCCCTATCCACATGGTTGAGACTTTCTAATCAAGTTGGAATAAAGCTCAAAACCTAATAATTCAAATATTATACTAATTGCTGCTAAAAAATATTTTTAAAACTTGCATTATGGAAAGGTGGAGCCAAGATTGAGACAATGGTCACATGAAATATAGTTGAAAAAAGAAAAAAAGATCTTCAGTAGGGACAGTATGATATCTCCATTAGATAGAGAAACTTATGGTAGTCTTTGGCATATACTAATTGTTAGTGTACTTCTAGTTGGATTGCATCCAATTGCATTTAACTATACTTCTATTGCATTTGGGTTTTATTGGTATAAACATAAATATCTACATAATTTTATTCCCTTTTTAATTTTCTTCTGGATTTGGCAGGCTTACTAGGTTTAGAATTTGAGATGTAACTTAATTTAGGAGTATATTCTTCTAAGGGATCTTTTCCTTGTACGCGCGTCAGTAGTGCATAAGCTGTCGTATTCACTAAAATTGTTATTTCCAGATACAGTTGTTGTTGACATCTCTTCTATTAATCAATTAGTAAATTATTGTGTGAATGAGTCAATATCTATTCATAAGCTAAGAGGTGTTGGAACTTGTAAAAGAAGAAGTGAAAAGTGATCGAAAATTTGGAAAAATGGTCGAGCGCCGTGGCGCTCAAGGACAGGGCTACGGCGCCGGAACAGGAAGACCGTCGACAGCGTCCCGGCGCCGAAACTTCAGCGAGGTCTGCAGGTTTTGCAGCACCATGATGCCAGGGCTAGGGCCGCGGCTAATCCCAACGAAAAAATTCCAGAATGTCCAAAAGGTGTGTCTCTTCATGTAAGGTCACAACCTTTGATGAATGGCTGCTTAAGGACGAAAATTCATGTTATAAAAGAATGTGGATCACTTGTTTGAAGGACGATACTCATAACAGTACAATCAATAATTAAATTCATCTAATGATCTAAGATTGTTGTTCTATCTTCATCTTCTTCCTCAAGAACATTTCTAAAGAACACATATAGTAAATTCGCCCGAAGTGAAGTTCTTGTGCTAGAACTCTCACTTAGATAGTTGTATCCTCAAGGAAGACGTCCGTAGAACTACAGCACAAGTGGGGACGAATTTTTGTCTTAGGACACTGCGTCATTGCAGGCCTCTATCTACACCAAGTTAGTATGAGTCTAAATATTTGTTGTTTTATTGTTGTTGATTTCAATTGATATTAAATTACTATTATATTATTATGGTTAGTCATTGAAGAGTCTAGATTGACACTAACAATCTAAGACAAAAATTCTCAGAAAAATTTATTTTCTAATTTGTTGAGTTTGCAAAAATTTGCAACGAATACATTTCCTGATTTGCAATAATGGATCAATCTGGATCATCAATAGTGAACAATCATGTGGAGAAACCCGAGAAATTCAAGGGTTCTGATTTCAAACGCTGACAACAAAAGATGTTATTTTATTTGACCACTCTTCATGTGACAAATGATCGATCTTGGCCGAGAGGCATCGGAAGGAGAAGGGGAGAATACTCCTACTGATGCGGAGAGAGCCGAAAGGCTGAAGGCTATTGAGACTTGGTGGATCCAAGAGTTTCTTTGCAAGAACTACATTCTCAACGCCTTGAATGATACTCTCTATGATATATACGCCACTTTCGGGTCAGCAAGGGAGTTATGGCAATCATTGAAGAACAAGTACAAAACTGAAGTTGCTTGTTCTAAGAAGTTCGTCATCGGAAAGTCTCTCAACTTCAAGATGAGCGATGCAAAGACAATTGCCAAGCAAGTGGAGGAACTCCAAGTCATTGTTAATGAACTAGAGGTTGAATGTATGGGCCTTAACCAATATTTCCTTGTTGGTGCTATTATTAAAAAATTACCTCATTCTTGAAAGAATTTTAAGGTTTATTTGAAGCATCTAACGAAGGAAATGAGTTTTGAGCAACTGGTTCTGAATATTCGTGTTGAAGAGGACAACCGGAAGAATGAAAGGGCTGATGATGTTTCATTAGAGCCTAATGCCAACATAGTAGAAGACAATGCTTCCAAAGCTAAGTTTCAGAAAGGCAAGGGCAAATTTGCTGGTGCCAAGCCATATTTTGCAACCAGGAGGAATGCACTAGCCCCACAAAGGACCAATGTATTTAAGAAACCACAACCAGGACTATGTTGGGTGTTTGGAAAACCTGGGCAGGGCAAAAAGATTGACGCCTTCGCAATAGTCAAGGTGGTGCTGTTGGAGGTTCGAGTAATGTCAACCAAACCAACCGGGCTGAAACTAAGAACCAATTTATCGATCAGGTCGCTCAAGCAACCGTTACAAATTCAACCGATTGATGGATGGACATGGGTGCTACAAGGCATGTATGTTCAGAGAAGGACGTGTTTTCATCTTACCAAGCCATCAAAGATGGAGAACCACTATTCGTGGGAAATGCCGCTGCTGTGAAGGTAGAAGGGAAAGGGAAGGTGACTTTGAGGCTCACTTCTGGGAATGATCTTGTGCTCACAAATATGTTGCACGTGCCTGAAATTTGTAAGAATCTGATTTCTGGGCCTGTTCTTAGCAACAAAGGCTTCAAAATTGTAATAGAATCTGACAAATTTGTACTCATCAAAGGTGGAGTGTATGTAGGAAAGGGTTACCTCAGTGAGGGGCTCTTCAAATTAAGCATTGTACCTACTCAGGTTGTTGCCATTATTAATGATAATGCAGGCACTAGCACTGCTTCTATGTATATGGTTGATTCCCCTTCTTTATGGCATTCTCGAGTAGGCCATGTTAATTATCGTTCCTTACAAAGAATGGTAAAGATAGGCATGCTGCCAAAATGTTCTATGAACAAAGTGACTAAATGTGGGGTTTGCATAGAATCAAAATATGCAAGTCATCTTCATAAATCTGTTGTGAAATCAAATGAAGTGCTTGGTTTAATTCATAGTGATTTGTGTGATTACCAAGCAACCCCATCTCGTGGAGGAAAGAATTATTACATATCGTTTATTGATGAATGCAATAAATTTTACTATGTATACTTAATACATACCAAAGACGAGGCTTTGAACATGTTTAAAACATACAAAACAGAAGTGGAAAACCAACTTGACAAAAGAATTAAGATTCTAAGGTCAGACAGAGGTAGTGAATATCAATCAAATGAGTTCAAAGAATTTTGTTCTACTCATGGTATAGTTCATCAAACCACTGCGCCATATACTCTAAAATAAAATGGAGTTGCCGAACGTAAGAATAGAACATTGAAAAATATGATAAATTCTGTGTTGATTAGTTCAGGGACACCCCTTAGTCTATGGGGTGAAGCATTGGTTACTGCAAACATGATATTGAACAAAATTCCTCAAAAGAAAAATGATCAATCTCCTTATGAATTGTGGAGAGGAAGATTGCCTACTTTCAAAAGGATGAAAGTGTGGGGTTGCCTAGCGAAAGTTCAAGTTCTCTTACCAAAGAGAACTAAACTTGGACAAAAAATGGTGGATTGCATATATATATTGGTCATGCCAATAATAGTGCAGCATTTAAGTTTTTGGTATATCATTCCAATGTTGAAGGTATTCACCAAAACACACTTATGAAATTTTCGGAAGCAGAATTTTTTGAGGAGATTTTTCCTTACAAAGACAAAGATAAAAGTGTTCCTAATAATAAGAAGAGGACACTGCCTCAAAATGATGATAATCTTACTTAATCGATTCAAGAAGAAAATTTTAAACCAAGGAGAAGTAAACTTGGAAAAGTCGCCAAAGATTTTGGACCAGACTTTATGACCTTTTCCGTTGAAGGAGAACCTCAAACATATAAGGCTGCTATGGAATCATCCTGTCACAACCCAAACCCCGGGCGCGCGACTGGTGCCCTACTTGGGCACCCTTCTACCCATACATCACATATAGCTAACCGAAGCTAAAAGAAAACTCAAAATCTCATAAAAATAAAAACAGGCGAGCCGACAAGGCTGCCACTTACATAGAATTGTCCAAACGGACTACAAATGTACATGACCAACCCACACATGACTACAGACCTCTAAGAGTAAGACAACAACTATGTCGGGACAAGGCCCCGCCGTACCCCTGAATATACATGAGTCATAATGGAAGACCTGTACCAAAATGACTAGGCTCCAGAACAATGGAGCTGTCTCAACAAGCTGGCAAGGATCCTAAGCTCTCGGATCACCCAACTGAGTACCTATACCTGCGGGCATGAACGCAGCCCTCCGAAGGGGGTCAATACAACAAGTACTAAGTATGTAATCAGGAAGTACAGTAAACAAGATCATAACTGTATAAAAGAATGACAAGGACAAGTATGAAAATCAAATACCAGATCCAACCGTGCCATATAAATAAGAGCCAACTGTACCTTTTTCCACTGTATCACTGTACCACTGTATCACTGTATCACTATACCACGGTACCAATGTACTTTATAGAAATGAGAGTCATCGTATCTGTTTTCATATAATGCATCCCGATCCTTTAGTGAGGGACTCGGCGAACTCACTATAATGTATCTCGGCCCTTTAGTGAGGGACTCGGGGAAATGGAATAATAACACTTGCACGAATAGCTACCATAAGCAACCTTGTGCAGCTTAACTCATCTTTTGACTCTCAAAGGAATAAAACCAAGGTACCAACATCTCATGTACCAATCACATATATGAACTTTTCATTTTAGCTATGCCAAGGTACCAACATATCATGTACCAAACACATATAAAATATTTCATTTTAACTATGCCAAGGTACCAACATATCATGTACCAAACACATATAAAATCTTTCATTTTAACTAAACCTAGGTACCAACATCTCGTGTACCAAATATTAAAATGAACTTTCCTTTTAGAAATGCGTGGTACCAACATATCATGTACCAATCACATATAATAAACTTTTCCTTTTAAAAATGTGTGGTACCAACATATCATGTACCAATCACATATAATAAACTTTTCCTTTTAGAAATGTGTGGTACCAACATATCATGTACCAATCACATATAATAAAATTTTCCTTTTAGAAATGTGTGGTACCAACATATCATGTACCAATCACATATAATAAACTTTTCCTTTTAGAAATGTGTGGTACCAACATATCATGTACCACATACCAATCATTTTTAAATCCTCATTTGGAAAATCAAGATACTTATCATATCAAGTATCATTTTAAATCCTCTTTTAGAAAATCAAGACACTTGCACTTTTACAACCAAGTTACTCATACTTTTAAAATCAAGTCAAGTATACTTTTAAAATCAAGTTACTATCGCCTCATGTACCACATGAAATCTAGATTCATTTAAAACACGTATGTCCATCGTACACTCATTTTATAAAGTTCATGCTCAAAGAAGAAAGGAAGAGTCACATACTAACACTTGTCGTCTGTACCAACTCGATAATCTAAATTTGTCTCGCTCCTCTGGCTAACATTATGGAAACATTTGAATGGTGATCACATATCCGAATTACCAAATTAATTCATTTTATGATCCGTTAGTAGGTTATATATTTATAAATGATCTTATCTAATCAGATGTGAACCTAGAAAATGTAAAACGAACTGGTTATATCTTAGCTTCTATGCAGATGGAAAATCTACTCATTTTAATATAATTGATTGTCGATACCTTTTTCATTTAACGCTGTAATAGCTTGTTCGATACCTTTTCTCATTAGTGTTGTAACTTAGCAAGACCAACTCGACTCCAATGCTTACTAAAAACTCTTACCAACATCTCCCATAAGACTTGGTAAGGACTTACGAATGATCTAGACATGCCTTTAGCATAGAATCAATAACATGAATACTCCTTAACTTCTAAGAGTAGAGTAACTTTGAAACAATACCACGGTTATGGTTCATACATAGAACATGCCAAAAGAGAGAAGGAAGAGGTTCACATACCTTATTGACGACTAACCAACACGACAAGTAGAATATGTCCCAAATAGGTACTTCAACTTATAATGACAACAACAGGTCTATCCACCTCATGATACTAGTATAAGACATATACCACATAATGACTCTCTTTTCCTCTAAAAATTCGGGCAGCACTTCCCCTACTTATACGTACTTTTCCACCTTTCAAGAAGGCCAAATTCATAAATAACCAATTAAGGGCACAACCTAACAGTTAACCAAGATTATTCACACACCTATTTCTCATGTAAAAACAGTCCACAATCTCTAAGAAATCCATAAAAATACCCACAAAACAAATCACAATCCAACAATAACGAGGGTAAAATGTGAGGTCTTTCAACACCTTTCTATACCCTTATTCCTTTAGGAATTACATTAGCTTTTACCACATTTAAACATGCATATAGGTGGCTGAATTTCCAGCATTATACGCCACAAAACAGTCCCTTAAAACTGCATAACAATATCCAACAATTTTATACAAGTCTCGACCAAACAACTACAACCAAAGCCCTTTTCAATAATCCTTTATATTCCAATTCAAGTCTCAACACTTTAATATAAACCATATTAACTTATCAACAACAAGATTCCGTCATTTTAACATGCAAGTAGTGACGATAACAACAACAATAACCAACGAATACAATCGACACCAAAATTGTCCCAATTCGGCTAACATGCCAAAAATAGTCTCATGCATTTCTTATTCTCCATTTCACTTAATACATGTTCATCCCTTAACTATAACATCATGTAATATCCAATTACTTCAAAAGAGGAAGAAATCTTACCTCAAATTCGCCCAAAACAGTCCACTAACTTTCGGCCCACAATTTTGTCTTAGCTCAACTTCTTCAAGTTTCAATCACAACCATGTATCCACTACAATCTTGTAACCATCTTCCCTTATTGTATTACTTCCAAAAAATTCATAAACAAGCCTAGGTTTTCACCACCATTTTCGGCCAAACCATGACTTTTGGTTCTTGGAGAGTGAACAAGGCTTAACACTTAGTTAAGGTGCTTAATCTTGGAAAGAAAATAAGTTGATCTTGATCTTCTCTTGGCTTAGGGTTGGTTCGAAAATTTGGAGGAGAAGAGAGGTCAAGGAGAGTTTGGATGAAGATATTTTGTGAGGCTAAGTCTTGCTACACTTGTACATATAATGTGTGCACAAGACAAGTGGATGGGGGACCCACTTGTCCACTTGTATGAAAATATCTTCCACACTTTAGCAAATCTTGCAATACATAATATATCTTCCACACTTAGTCATATTTCTCTATTTTGATGGACTAAACATTCCCAAGGACAAGACTTAATTAATCCACACTAATCTCTTCACAAAATATTAATTCAACACTTAGCCAACTCATAATATTTTCGATGGAACCCCCCCCCCCCCCAAATTGTGAAATTTTCAATTAGCTCATATTCTTAATCCCAAGACTTCATAATATAATACTGAGTCCATAAATCCATATTAGGGAATCCAACTCCGAGTTAATAAATTTTTCGTCGTCACATTTTTCCATAAGAAAATGTACTTATACTTTCCTTCAAATATTCAAATCTTATTTCCTTACGTACGTTCTCATATTAATGCCTTGGAATTACGGGGTGTAACGCATCCGAAGCACCTTGTTGGAAGGAGGCTATCCAAAGTGAAGTAGAATCTATTGTACAAAATAATACATGGAAATTAGTTGATCTCCCCCGGGACAAAAACCAATAGGCCATAAATGGATATTCAAACGAAAACTAAGGCATGATGGTACTATAAAAAAATACAAAGCTCGTATAGTAGCCAAAGGGTTTAGACAAAAAGAAGGTGTAGATTTCTTTGATACCTACTCTCCAGTGTCTATAATTATGTCTATAAGGACATTAATTGCTATAGCAGCGATTCACAATTTGGAAGTACACCAAATGGATGTGAAGACAACATTCCTAAATGGTGCTAGATGAAGAAATATACATGGAACAACCCGAAGGATTTGTTGTGAAAGGTCAAGAGAAGAAAGTATGTAAATTGATTAAGTCTTTATATGGACTTAAACAGGCTCCAAAACAGTGGCATGAAAAGTTTGATAATACATTATTAGCAAATGGTTTTCTAACAAATGAATGTGACAAATGTGTCTACATTAAGAAATGTAATAATGCATATGTCATTATATGCTTGTATGTGGATGATATGCTAATTTTGGGAACAAGTGAAGATGTGATTAACCAAATTAAGAAGATATTGCATGCCGCCTTCGATATGAAAGATATGACAATATCAGATGTCATTCTTGGTATTAGAATTCAAAGAAATTTTGAGGGTTATATATTAATTCAATCCCATTATGTTGAAAAGGTCCTTAGAAAATTTAGACACTATGATGATAGACCGCTTGTTACCCCCTTTGATCCCGCTAGTCATCTTAAGAAGAATGAAGGTGATAGTATGTCTCAATTGGAGTATACGCAAGTTCATGGAAGCTTAATGTACATAATGAATTGTACAAGACCGGATTGGCATATACAGTGAGTCGACTTAGTATCGATACTCACACAATCCTGGAAATGATCATTGAGTAGCGCTAATAAGGGCACTACGATATCTAAAACATACAATGAACTATGGATTGCATTATACAAAATATTCTCCCGTGTTAGAAGGATATTGTGATGCTAATTAGATTTCCAACAATTCAGAAAGGAAGTTCACAAATGGGTATGTATTTACACTTGGTGGAGCGTCGGTATCTTGGAAATCATCAAAGCAAACGGTAAATACGCGATCAACTATGAAAGTAGAGTTTGTAACCTTGGAAAAAGCTGTCGAAGAGGAAGCATGAATAAGAAACTTCCTAGAAGGTATTCTGTTGTGGACAAAGCATGTGACAGCCATTTGCATACATTGTGATAGTATAGCTGCCATGACGAGGGCAAAAAATCAAATATACAATGGCAAGTCAAGACATATAAGACGACGTCATAATACAATACAGATCTTGTTGAAGAATGGAATAATATCCATTGATAATGTAAAGTCAAATGACAATATAACAGATCCTTTGACAAAAGGCCTTACAAGAGAGCATGTCATATTTACATCGAGGGGAATGGGCTTAAAGCCACTACAATGAGTAGTTAACTGGTGGAAACCTAACCTATCATATTGGAGATCACATGGTTTAGGTTCAATAGGAAAAATAGCTGGGGAAGACTCAATGTGCATAAAACACACATATGCTCAAAAACCTAAATGGTGGGATAGTACGGACTATTCTTGTTTGATATTACCTATATGAGATTGATGTGGGGTCGCATCTGGGAGAACCGAAATGGCTACGTTCTCTAGAAATTCTCATGAAGAAGGCGTTGTTCATGACCGAAAAGAACACAACCGTAAGAATTGAAATATGTTGATATGACGTGTGTGATACTTGTTGTCTCGATTTACTACAAAATATGAATAGTTCAAGGCACTACGTCCACTACTTCACAAGTAGATCCGATAGGTACTCACTACGAGCCGTTCAAGTCCAAAAGACACCGTCTCTGATGCATGTCATATCACGTTTGACAGAAATAATGATAAGTTTCTTTTATCTTATTTTCTATCCACATATAGGGTATTGTGAGATAAGTGAATATAAAATGTGGGGTATTGTTGGAACTTGTAAAGGAAGAAGTGAAAAGTGATCGAAAATCTGGAAAAATGGTCGAGCCGCGCGCCAAGCGACAGGCCACGACGCGAATGCAAGAAGATCGCCGACAAAGACCGCGATGCCAAAACTTCAGAGAGGTCTGCAGGTTTTGCAGTGCCACGGCGCCAGGGCTTAGGGCCGCGACGCTAATCCCAGCAGAAAAATTCCAGAATGTCTAAAAGGTGTGTCTCTTCATGTAAGGTCACAACCTTGATGAATGACTGCTTAAGGACGAAAATTCATGCTATAAAAGAATGTGGATCACTTGTTTGAAGGACGATACTCATAACATTACAATCAATCATTAAATTCATCTAATGATCTAAGATTGTTGTTCTATCTTCATCTTCTTCCTCAAGAACATTTCTGAAGAACACATATAATAAATTCGCCAGAAGTGAAGTTCTTGTGCTAGAACTCTCACTTAGATAGTTGTATCCTCAAGGCAGATGTCCGTAGAACTACAACACAAGTGGTTACGGATTTTTGTCTTAGGACACTGCGTCATTGCATGCCTCTATCTACACCAAGTTAGTATGAGTCTAAACACTTATTATTTTATTGTTGTTGATTTCAATTGATATTGAATTACTATTATATTATTATGGTTAGTCATTGATGAGTCTAGATTGACACTAACAAGAGGCAGATCTTATGCCATTCTACAGTCATATAAAACTAGCATGCATCCAGCTACCTTGAACAAAATAAAAGTAAAGAAAGATATTCATTGATTTCGAAAAGTAAGTCAATTAGATGAGTACTAACTCTCTTCTATTACCTTATTGTATCGGCTTAACAACAAGAGAGGATCCTCTTTATTCATTACAATCTCGAAATAGAGCAGTCTTTCTATGCGAGTCATCTCCAAATCTTCGTTGGAAGGAGATTTATTTTTTATTTGCTTTGCTTGTTAAACTTGCTTGTTAAACTCAGTGAATTGAGTGCTAATAGTGTTAGAATATTCCATAATTAATACCATTAATATGGTAATATTGTGTATTATCTTGTATTAATATAGTATTCCATTCTATATGGTAGGTAGTTTAATGTAGGAATATTCTTAGGATTATACTAGGCAAGAATTACTCTTCCTAGTCAATGTAAAAGATGTGTATATATTCTTACCTAATGCAATAAAGTCATTTGAGGAAAATAATTCAAAAGTCTTACATGGTATCAAGAATTTAAGAAAAAAGATCCAAAAAAAAAGTCTTACTTCCAAATTTCGATTCCCTTTCTCCTCCAACTTTGTGGTGACCGAATTCTTTGTTATTTTCTTTCACCATTGTTGATTCTAATCCATCAACATCAACCATGTCTGAATCTAAATCTTCCTTTCACCCGGCTCTTGCTGATTCCAACATCAAAACACATGTTTCCGTCAGTTTGGAAATGGAAACAGTTTATTATGCAACATGGGAAGAATTATTCAAGATATGTTGTAGGGCTCACAAAGTTCTTCATCATATAATTCCTCCAAAAGATAACAAGGGGACGGAACCACCATCGGATGCAGAGAAAGATTTATGGGATACTCTAGACGTCACAGTTCTTGGTTGGATTTATGCAACAATCTCCATTGATTTGTTGCATACAATAATGGAGCCAGATTCAACAGCCATGGCGGCCTGGGAACGCTTGAGGGATATCTTTCAAGATAATAAAAACTCTCGCGTTGTTACTTTGAAACAGGAATTCTCAACATTCGACATGGCGGATTTCCCGAATGTTTCGGCATACTGTCAACGCCTCAAAGTGTTGGCGGATCAACTATGAAACGTTGGTTCACCGGTTACTAACAACCAGTTGGTTTTGCAATTGGTCGCGGGTCTCACCGATGCATATAGTGGTGTGGGAACCCTCATCCGTCAAAGCAACCCACTACCAAAATTCTATCAAGCAAGATCCATGCTTGCCAAGAGTCGCCAGTGACAAAGGCGTCAACCACTTCCAATTCCGCTATGATTGCCACTTCTTCTAATGAGGGTACCTTTTATGACCCTTCTCAACAAAATAAGGGACAAAAGGACGGAATAATAATAAAAATAAGGGTGAAAATCGCAGAAATAATAAAAATGGAGGTCACCGGAATTCAGGTGGCGGAGAAACGGCGGCACCACCAACAACGGCGGAGGACAGTGGCGGCAGATTGACGGACAATGGTAGCAGAGAGCGACCTCGAACTGGCTCGGCAAGGCCTGCCGCAGCAAAGCCGACCCAGCCCAAAGAGTAATCGACGAGACCACCACAGGCCCACCGACCAGCTTCTAACTTTGGCGGCAGCTTCGACAGCTCGACAGGCCCAGCAGGCCCATTTCGCTGGGTCTGTCTCCTCAGGTAGTAACGCTGGGCCCATGTCGACCTAGTGGCATGAGGCCCATTCAACGGTTACCCAGCCCACTGATATTGAGTCTGTCATGCACACTCTTGGACTCAATCCACCGGATTCGAATTGGTATATGGACACCGGCGCGACGTCTCATATGATGTCAAACCAAGGTATTCTCTCACCCTATTTTAATTCGAGCAGTGATAATAGTATAATTGTCGGAAATGGCCATTATATTCCAATAAAAGGGTACGGTTCTAGCAAATTGTTACCACCACACCCATCACTATTTTTGAAAAAATGTTCTCCATACTCCCAAACTAATCAAAAACTTGGTATCCGTGAGAAAGTTTACAACTGATAATTGGGTATCTGTGCGTTTTGACCCGTTTGGTTTTCCCGTACACGATTTTCAGACGGGGAAGCTCCTCATGAGATGTGATAGCAAAGGAGAACTTTATCCAATAAGTTTACCAAATCACCAGAATAAGCATCCATCCACTTTTGCAACCTTGGCACCATCCCTATGGCATGAACGGTTGGGACACCCGGGAGAGTCTGTTTTGGCCTCTCTTAAACAAAAAGTTGTACCCAAACACAAACTTTCAATAAGTGTCATGCTTGTGCACTTGGTAAACATATTAAATTGCCATTTTTGCCTTCTACTTCGTGCACTTTTATGCCATTTGAAATCTTACATTGTGATATTTGGACATCTCCTGTGTTGAGTTTTTCTAGTCATAGGTACTATTTGCTTATCCTTGATGATTACTCTAATTATTTGTGTACATTTCCTTTATCAAATAAATCACAAGTGTTTTCCACATTTCTCACCTTTAGAGCATTCATCAAAACTCAATTTGAACGGGAGATTAAAACTATACAATGTGACAATGGGAGGGAATTTGACAATAACCAATTTTGGATTTTTTTCAAAACAAATGGTTTAACTTTTTATTTGTCTTGTCCTCACACTTCATCACAAAATGGGAAGGAGGAACGCAAAATTAGAACCATAGACAACATTGTTTGGGCGTCTCTTGCTCATGTATCCCTCCCTCCCATATTTTGGCATCATGCACTCCAAATGGCCACATACTTGTTGAACATTATTCCTCATAAAAATATGTCCTACCAAGCTCCACTAAAATTGCTTTATTTGCGAGAGCCAACATATCTTCATCTAAGGGTGTTTGGTTGTCTTTGTTATCCTCTCTTCCCGTCCACCACCATCACCAAACTCCAACCCCGGTCTACTCCTTGTGTCTTCTTGGGATATCCTACTCATCAACGTGGCTACAAATGCTATGACATTTCTTCCAAAAGAATCATTGTCAGTCGTCACGTCATTTTTGATGAAGTAGTTTTTCCCTTTGCTAAGATCCATGAAACCGGGACTCATACTTATGTTTTTTTAGATAATGATAAGCTCTCGTATCTAACACATTTTTTCCACAACTCAGTACTCGCAGGTAATGCCAAAAATATCCCACCACTCGTGTCCACTAACAGTGGTGTCCAGCCCACTGTCTTGGGCCGAGAATCCAGTCCACAATCACAAAACCCACCCTCGCCACTGGCCCAACATGCATGCCTCCAGGCCCAAATCTGCTCCCGGACAGTGGCGTCCAGTCCACTGGCCCAACAGGCGTGACTACCGGCCCAGTTTCCCAAATTCCAGCTGTGGCCAGTGGCGTCCAGTCTACTGGTCCACCAACCCGTCCGGTCACCCGTAGTCAACATGGTATTGTTAAACCCAATACCAAATACAACCTTCACACCCAGGTCTCCAAATCACCTTTGCCTCGTAACCTCGTGTCTGCTCTAAAGGACCCGAATTGGAAAATGACCATGAATGATGAATATCATGCTCTATTTAAAAATAGGACATGCGATTTAGTACCTCGTCCATCTAATGCTAATATCATTCGCTCTATGTGGATTTTTAGCCATAAAGAAAAATTTGATGGATCTTTTGAGCGGCATAAGGCCCCGTCTTGTAGGTGATGGGAAGACCCAGTAAGTTGGAATCGATTATGGGGAGACATTAAGTCCAATGGTCAAATCAGCTTCTATCCGAACAGTTCTGAGTCTGTCACTCTCAAAAGGATTGTCACTTCATCAACTAGATGTCAAAAATGTCTTTCTCCATGGTAACCTGAATGAGACAGTTTACATACACCAACCATTGGGATACAGAGATCCTACATATCTCAATCATGTGTGTTTGCTAAACAAATCATTGTATGACCTCAAACAGGCTCCCAATACTTGGTATAAGCGGTTTGCAGATTTTGTGTCTTATATGGGTTTCACTCACAGCCGCTCCGACAATTCTCTGTTCATTTATCACGAGGGTAATAATTGTTGACAGTCAATTTTGACCCATTTTTTGTATATTTTCGTGCAATTTTAAGTATTTTAGCACACCGCATCTTAATCGTTATTTTTGCATATTTTATATAATATTCTATGTTTATTTATTCACAAAATGACATTGCATCTTTTCATTTTTATTTAAGCATTATGTTTTTGTTAATATTATATTTCTATTATAATAATATTTTGCATCTCTTTAAATAATTAATTGACGTCCTGCTTTAATTTTAATCAGACATTAAACATGTCTTAAATATTGCATTTTTGCGTCGGCATTTGCATTTTAATAATTTTGCATCTTTTTAAATAATTTTTTTTTTTAATTAATTAACTCATACGCATTTTGTCAAACCAGTCAAAGATTTTAACCCAATCCAAATCAATTCAATCCAACACCACTCTTATTTTCATCCAAACACCCCCCTCTTTATTTCCCCCTCATTTTTAAATTTCAAACCCACCTTTCCCCCTAAAATACCAAAACCTAACCTACCCCCCTATTATTTAATTCTTACCCCCCCTTTATTAAAAGAGGGGCAGTACAACGCTCAAAGAAGACAAAAATAAGGAGGGGCAACACTAGAAAGAGCAAAGAAGACAAAATAAAGAGGGGCAGACAACGTCAGCAACTCTTAGAAAAGGGTTGAGCTCACTTTTGTTTTTCATATTTTTTCAAGGAAAGATCAAGGCAAAGACGCAGCAAAGAGGGGCATTTCAACGCTCATTTTTTTGTTTTTAAAGGCAAACCCATACGCTCAAAGAAAAAAGTGCCGAGCCCACTTTGTTTTGATATTATTTTTGAAGGAGAACCTTCTCTCGCCTCCTTGCCGCTCGCCGCCATTCGCCGCCACGGAGTTCTAAAACTCCGCGAACCTCTATTCAAAATACCCAAAGACTCACGCTGCCATCACCGACCCACCTCAACTCCTCACCAACTCGTCGCCACACACCCGTCGCCGCCACCGCTGCCTGTTATCTTTTGTGTTGTTGAAACTTGCCGGAGTTTGAACTCCGACGATATCGATTTGTTTCTCTTCGCTGCATATTGTGGTTCGTTGGACTGATTTGGAAATTTTGTATCTCGCCGAATTTTAAACCCCTACGACTCGCTGTTTAATTTTCTGCCTCGCTGGTCATTTGACCGATTTCGGAGTTTTGGTATTTGGCCGAGTTTGCAAAACTCCGCTATGTTCGCTTGGCTTGCTTCGCTTTTGTTGGGCTGATTTTGCACCATTTTAGTATTATGGCCGAGTTTTAAGACTCGCGACGCTTTGAAAATCCCGTTGGGATCAAGCTCACGACTTCCCATCGCTTCCGCGACTGTGCCGCTTCCGCGAACCGCCATCGTTCGCATGTTGTCCATTGCTCATTGTTTTCGCATTAATTTTAGGCTATTTGGCTTAATTTATTTATCGATTTTGAACAAGTTACTACACTCGTATTTTGTCGATTTTGAATACGATACTACACTTTGGCCAAAGAAGGATTTATCCGTCGATCCGAGGCCTCCGTGGTAAGCAAGACTAATATGTGCGAGGAGGAAAGTGAAAAGATTGGACGAGAATGCATAGTATCGCTCACCGAGGCGAGTCGACCGCCAGAGCGATATTGGCTTCTCATGTCTTAGTATTCTTGGCATAACACTAGCTGAGCCCACACTATATAAAAAATATATCTTTTACAATATATTTTACATATATATCTATATATATACATATATTGTGTTTGTTTGGTAATTTATTTATCATTTACTAACTCTTCTACTAAGTGTCTTTGAAAATTCTAGGCGCACCCCAAAGTTGAATCATTCGCATAAAAATGAAATAAAAGCAAAATGTTGCTAATTTATCTTCATTACGTCTTTTATGTTTATTTGCTTTCATTACTATCTTGTTAAATACATATCTATCTTAAATATTTGCATGCTTAGTTTAAATATCTTTTGATTAGTCTAATAATTAGAATACCCCTTAGAATTGCATGATATATTTAGCATAATAATTAACCTAAGTTTGAACGGACAACCGCAAGTTAGCGGATCCTTTAGGGTGCCTAACCCCTTCCCTTTAGGATAATAAAGAACCCTTACCTAGAATCTCGCATAGTTTCGCAGACCTTTAAAATGGAGATCATTCGTAGTATTTTATGCTACATTTTTAGTGTCCTAATTCACTATAATAATTAGGTGGCGACTCCTTTAAAATGAATTCAAGGAATCCACCCATACGCTGCAGAATCCCGCTTCCGGCCCTTTAAAATGGGCGCATACATGGCGACTACTGGGATATTTAGGTTCTTAACCATAACAAACATAGGTTATTTACTGTGCTTTATTTTTCTTATCTGCTTAAAAATGCTTCTTCTGTGTTTTACATTCATTTGCTTTTATGTTTTGTCTAAATTATTCTACTTTACATATAAATATTTGCATATTGTATTAACTGTTATTTGTTACCGCTTTCCTTAAACTGGCATTCCGCTCATATTTCTTCCATTCTGGAAAATTCACACAATCACACACTACATGCGAGGTGCGCTGTGCATCAAGAAAATTCTTTCTTCAAAACCCAAATTTAGGAGAGTTGGTAACATACGTGGAGTGTCCTGCCTAACCGCGCCGCGTAGCCTTCTCACTCGAATTGTCCGCCGAACTCAAGGCCTAGAAAAGCCAAATCTTAGAAACTTAAGATAGAGCTATACCACCCTTCATTTTAGGGCACGATGCATTTACCTTAGGTAGTCGGTCCTCGCATCGACGCCACAATTAGGAAGACACTAAACTTGTCGACGTTTCTCAACCCAACGACCAACCAAAGATATTACGTGTAGCGTGGCAATGATGCATAAATCCAAGCCTAATCATGACATGCCGAAATTGGAAAAAGTGCACCGTCATTTGGTCGCCATTTCCAACAAAGGCATTATAGTCGACGACTTGACAAATCCGCCATAATCTCGCATAAGTGACGCTTAGGCTTACCGCATAAAGCGTCCCCGCATGTTAGGAACGTTGAATGTGCATGTGCAATATATCCGCTACATACCGCAAATTATGTGCTTTATGCTAACACCGTTTGTTGCATTTTCTAAAGGATTTATCATCTCCCCAAAGGTCGATTTGTATTTGACTAAGCAATGACAAAGCATCAATATTTTCCAAGATCAAAGACACGGTCCAACGACATGACCGATTCAAAGGCATTTGAGCGGAACAAGTCGGAACCTGTCTTAGTTCCTATAGGCAAATCAGGGGTCTCAGAAAAGAAAAGCAGCATAGATCTAATCGAGCACCTCGCCCAGTTACCGCAGCAAATGGCAACCCTACAGGCCGAAATCAGAAGGCCCAGAAACATCACTACATACAAACAACTACATTGAGACCCACTTTGTGCCGCATAATTTTTCAAAATCGACAATGTAGGAAACCTGACAGGATTGCAAGTCCAAATGTGCCGTGCACGCAGATGTCAAGGACAAGGCGAAGTCGATACGAATCGACCCTCCCCAAAACTCACAAATTTTCTTTTAGCGCAGTCTTTTCATATTAATCTAAGCGTAAAATACGACAAAAAGTTTCTTCAGATAGCAAAAGCAAAGAAAAGCAACAAAGCGCAGAGGATGACAACAATCCAAAGTCCGCAGCAAAGCGCAAAGCAAATGAAAAGGGCATCAATAATCGCAATAAAGTTCGAGGTCCGCAACAAAACCTAACGATCAACTCGCATAAAGTCAAATTGGCAACTCGCGATCGCACACAAAGAAAGGCATCACGGCAATTCGACAGTTGCAGGCTTAGCACGCCCACGCAAGGACAACATCTCAAGATTCATCCGCGACGTGACGACATCTCTACCCTTAAAATTGCATTTCATATGTATTTATCATTTCGCTTAAACAGTATACACTAACGCTTTTCTCGCTTAGCTTGCGAGCATTTATTCTACTGCGAGCAGCAGAGATACGCCCGTGCAACGACGTTATCAACATCAGGTCCAGTGCAACGACACCATCAAGATTGCGCTTCACGCAACGACGCCAAAGAAGAATACGCCCAGTGCAACGACGCGACGCGATTGCGGTCCAGTAACGACACCATCGCGATTGCGCTTCACGCAACGACGCCAAAGAAGAATACGCCCAGTGCAACGACGCACGCGATTGCGGTCTGTGCAACGACACCATCATCATCAAGGCTTCACGCAACGACGCCGCAAAGAATACGCCCAGTAACGACGTTATCGCGATTGCGGTCCAGCAACGACACCATCGCGATTGCGTTTACGCAACGACGCCAAAGAAGAATACGCCCAGTAACGACGCATCGCGATTGCGGTCCAGCAACGACACCATCGCGATTAAGGCTACGCAACGACGCCAAAGAAGAATACGCCCAGTAACGACGCGATCAACATCAGGTCCGTGCAACGACACCATCAAGATTGCGTTCACGCAACGACGCCAGCAAAGAATACGCCCAGTGCAACGACGTTATCAACATCAGGTCCAGCAACGACACCATCAAGATTGCGCCACGCAACGACGCCAAGAAGAATACGCCCGTGCAACGACGTTATTAACATCAGGTCCGTGCAACGACACCATCGCGATTGCGTTTACGCAACGACGCCAAAGAAGAATACGCCCAGTAACGACGTTATCAACATCAGGTCCAGTGCAACGACACCATCAAGATTGGCCTACGCAACGACGCCAAGCAGAATACGCCCAGTAACGACGCATCGCGATTGCGGTCCAGTGCAACGACACCATCAAGATTGCGTTTACGCAACGACGCCAAAGAAGAATACGCCCAGTAACGACGCGACGCGATTGCGTCCAGTAACGACACCATCGCGATTGGCTTTACGCAACGACGCCAAAGAAGAATACGCCCAGTAACGACGCGACAAGATTGCGTCCAGTAACGACACCATCGCGATTGCGCTTACGCAACGACGCCAAAGAAGAATACGCCCAGTAACGACGTTATCGCGATTGCGGTCCAGTAACGACACCATCAAGATTGCGTTTACGCAACGACGCCAGCAAAGAATACGCCCAGTAACGACAAGTATCAACATCAGGTCCAGCAACGACACCATCAAGATTGGCCTTTACGCAACGACGCCAAAGAAGAATACGCCCAGTAACGACGCATCGCGATTGCGTCCAGTAACGACACCATCGCGATTGCGCCTACGCAACGACGCCAAAGAATAACACGCCCGCAACGACGCACGCGATTGCGGTCCAGTAACGACACCATCATCATCGCTTTACGCAACGACGCCAAAGAAGAACACGCCCAGTAACGACGTTATCAAGACAAAGAAGTCTACGCAACGACGCCAAGAAGAACACGCCCGCATAACGACGCGACAAGACAAAGAAGTCTACGCAACGACGCCAAAGAAGAATATCGCCCATGCAACGACGCACAAAGACAAAGAAGTCCACGCAACGACGCCAAGAAGAACACGCCATGCAACGACGTATCAAGACAAAGAAGTCCACGCAACGACGCCAAGAAGAATGCGCTTTACGCAACGACGCCAATGCAACACGCCCAAGCAAATGACGCTTATCAAAGACAACAAGCCCAAAACGACGCTTATCATCAAGATATCACATCTACGCAGGACGCTTTATTCTCAAATTTGCATTTTTCTCATTCATGCTTTATTATTCGTCAGAGCACTTACGCACTAACTCTTTCGAGATTTAGTCTACGCGAGCAAAGAACAACACGTCCAAATGACGCCAAGTCCGAAACGACTCCACATCCGAAACGACGCCATCAACATATCACATCTACGCAAGGACAATTAATCTACTCAAAAATTGCATTTCTTATTCACGCTTTATTACTCCGCCTTAGCAGCTTATGCACTAACTCTTTCGAGCTTTAGTCTACTGCGCTGCAGCAAGCGACAACCTATCCGCATTCACAATCGCAACACGCCCGCAAGCGGCGAAATCACAAGATTCGCGCAGCATCACATTTTCGCAGAATGCGAGCACAACGCGAACTACCTCTTACAAATGAACCAAGCAATTTGTACCTCAATGTCGATCCGCTCTCCTCCAAAGATCCTCGCAACGCTAATGACCCGTTGTCATCATAATTCGACACCGACAAATTTTAAATCGCTTCCCGCTTTGGTTTTAATTTTTCTCGCTTTCCAAAGAACCCAAAGGTCATCATAATTCGACACTGGGACAAAATTTTGAATCTACGTCTGCCCGCCTTACTTTAGCATCGCAGCAACCCAGTGTCATCATAATTCGACACTGGGACAAAATTTTGAATCTACGTCATCACTTTAATTTTCGCTTATCATAAAGAACTCCAAAGGTCATCATAATTCGACACTGGGACATTTTTAAATTTGCATCAGCTTTACTTTTACTTTAGCATCGCAACAACCCAGTGTCATCATAATTCGACACTGAGACATTTTTAAATCTGCGTCAGCTTTACTTTTTACTTTAGCATCGCGACAACCCAGTGTCATCATAATTCGACACTGAGACATTTTTTAATCTGCATCAGCTTTACTTTTACTTTAGCATCGCAACAATCCAGTGCCATCATAATTCGACACTGGGACATTTTTTAATCTGCATCAGCTTTACTTTTACTTTAGCATCGCAACAATCCCGTGCCATCATAATTCGACACTGGGACTTTTTAAATCTGCATCAGCTTTACTTTTTACTGAAAGATCGCAACGCACTCCATGTCATCATAATTCGACATCGACAATTCTAAGTCCGCATCACCACTTTGAGTTCTAGTTTATGAGACAGACAAAATTCGCTACGAAGTCAACGCCTTTGTCCAAGACTCTTCCATCATCTCCGCATAAAAGAGGACATACCGCTGATAATAATTTTGACCCATTTTTTGTATATTTTCGTGCAATTTTAAGTATTTTAGCACACCGCATCTTAATCGTTATTTTTGCATATTTTATATAATATTCTATGTTTATTTATTCACAAAATGACATTGCATCTTTTCATTTTTATTTAAGCATTATGTTTTTGTTAATATTATATTTCTATTATAATAATATTTTGCATGTCTTTAAATAATTCAGTGACGTCCTGCTTTAGTTTTAATCAGACATTAAACATGTCTTAAATATTGCATTTTGCGCTGTGATTTGCATTTTAATAATTTTGCATCTTTTAAATAATTTTTCTTTAATTAATTAACTCATACGCATTTTGTCAAACCACCAAAGATTTAACCCAATCCAAATCAATTCAATCCAACACCACTTTTATTTTCATCCAAACACCCCCCTCTTTATTTCCCCCTCATTTTTAAATTTCAAACCCCACTTTTCATTCCCCCCTAAAAATACCAAAACCTAACCTACCCCCCTATTATTTAATTCTTACCCCCCCTTGATGAAAAGAGGGGCAACACAACGCTCAAAGAAGACAAAAATAAGGAGGGCAACACTAAGAAAGAGCAAGAAAGACAAAATAAAGAGGGGCAAAGACAACGTGGGGCAACTCTTAGAAAAGGGCTGAGCTCACTTTTGTTTTTCATATTTTTTTCAAGGGAAAGATCAAAGAACAAAGACGCAGCAAAGAGGGGCAATTTCAACGCTCATTTTTTTGTTTTAAAGCTAAGGCACCATACGCTCAAAGAAAAAGTCGAGCCCACTTTGTTTTGATATTATTTTTCGCGGAGAACCTTCTCTCCTCGCCTCCTTGCCGCCGCTCGCCGCCATTCGCCGCTTTCACGGAGTTCTAAAACTCCGCGAACCTCTATTCAAAATACCCAAAGACTCCCATCGCCATCACCGACCCACCTCAACTCCTCACCAACTCGCCGCCACACACCCGCCGCCACCACCGCTCGTTATCTTTGTGTTGAAACTTGCCGAGTTTGAACTCCGCGACGACATTGATTTGTTTCTCTTCGCTGCATATTGTGGTTCGTTGGACCGATTTGGAAATTTTGTATCTCGCCGAATTTTAAACCCCGCGACTTCGCTGTTTAATTTTCGCCTCGCTGGTTGGTCATTTGACCGATTTCTGAGTTTTGGTATTTGGTCGAGTTTGCAAAACTCCGCCATGTTCGCTTCTTGCTTCGCTTTTGTCTGATTTTGCACCATTTTAGATTATGGCCGAGTTTTAAGACTCTACGACGCTTTGAAAATCCCGCTGGGATCGCTTCACGACTTCCCATCGCCCGCGACTGCCGTTGTTTCCGCGAACCGCCATCGCTCCGCATGTTGTCCATTGCTCATTGTTTTCTCATTAATTTTAGGCTATTTGGCTTAATTTATTTATCGATTTTGAACAAGTTACTACACTTGGTATTTTGTCGATTTTGAATACGATACTACACTTTGGCCAAAGAAGGATTTATCCGCCGATCCGAGGCCTCCGTGGTAAGCAAGACTAATATGTGGGCGAGGAGGAAAGTGAAAAAGATTGGACGAGAATGCATAAGATCGCTCACCGAGGCGAGTCGATCACGCCAGAGCGATATCGCTTCTCATGTCTTAGTATTCTCGCATAACACTAGCTGAGCCCACACTATATAAAAAATATATCTTTTACAATATATTTTACATATATATCTATATATATACATATATTGTGTTTGTTTGGTAATTTATTTATCATTTACTAACTCTTCTACTAAGTGTCTTTTGCAGGTACCCGGAGGCGCACCCCAAAGTTGAATCATTCGCATAAAAATGAAATAAAAGCAAAATGTTGCTAATTTATCTTCATTACGTCTTTTATGTTTATTTGCTTTCATTACTATCTTGTTAAATACATATCTATCTTAAATATTTGCATGCTTAGTTTAAATATCTTTTGATTAGTCTAATAATTAGAATACCCCTTAGAATTGCATGATATATTTAGCATAATAATTAACCTAAGTTTGAACGGACAACCGCAAGTTAGCGGATCCTTTAGGGTGCCTAACCCCTTCCCTTTAGGATAATAAAGAACCCTTACCTAGAATCTCGCATAGTTTCGCAGACCTTTAAAATGGAGATCATTCGTAGTATTTTATGCTACATTTTTAGTGTCCTAATTCACTATAATAATTAGGTGGCGACTCCTTTAAAATGCATTCCAGGAATCCAACCATACGCGTAGCGGTAATCCCGTTTCCGGCTACGGTTAAAATGGGGCGTTACAATAATATTGCTTATCTTCTTTTATATGTGGATGATATCATTCTTACAGCATCTCCAGACTCTCTCCGCAAGAGTATCATGTCTCAGCTTGGTTCTGAATTTGCTATGAAAGATCTTGGTCCACTGCACTATTTTCTAGGTATTGTTGTGACACGACATGCACGTGGGTTATTTCTCTCCCAAAAGAAGTATGCATCTGAAATTATGGAACGGGTTGGTATGTCCTCATGCAAACCTTCGACAACTACGATGGACACAAAGTCAAAGTTGAGTGCTATCACTAGCAAACCCTTTGCGGATCCTACATTATACTGCAGCCTAGCTGGAGCTTTGCAGTACCTCACTTTCACCAGGCCGGATATTACCTACGCAGTGCAACAAGTATGCATATTCATGCATAATCCGATGGAAGAACATATGCATGCCCTCAAACGCATTGTGCGGTATATTCAGGGCACTCTGGAGTATGAATTATATCTTTACCCATCTTCCATCACCAAACTTGTAACTTACACAGATGCAGACTGAGAAGGCTATCCAGACACCAGACGTTCCACCTCCGGTTATTGCGTCTTCTTCGGTGATAATTTGATCTCATGGTCTTCTAAAAGGAAACCCACAATATCACGCTCGAGTGCTGAAGCTGAGTACCGTGCGGTTGCCAATGTTGTATCTGACTCATGCTGGATTCAGAATCTTTTACTTAAGCTTCATTGACCCATTCTGTCGGCTACTATGGTATACTGTGATAACATTAGTGCAATCTATCTATCAGGAAATCAAATCCATCATCAACGCACTAAACATATTGAGTTAGATATTCATTTTGTCCGTGAAAAGGTGACTCGTGGACAAGTGCGAGTGTTACATATTCCGACGCGACATCAGATTGCTGATATCTTCACAAAAGGACTTCTGCTGATACTATTTGAAGAATTTCTAATGCCTCAAGATTCGCGCCTCCAAATTCGATCATGGGAGTGTTAGAATATTCCATAATTAATATCATTAATATGGTAATATTGTGTATTATCTTGTACTAATGTAATATCTCATTCTATATGGTAGGTAGTTTAATGTAGGAATATTCTTAGGATTATACTAGGCAAGAATTACTCTTCCTAGTCAATGTAAAAGATATGTATATATTCTTACCTAATGCAATAAAGTCATTTGAGGAAAATAATTCAAAAGTCTTACAAATAGAATACTCTAAATTTGGGGGTCATAGAATTTTAGAAAACGGTTTTAGCGGGAAAATGTGAATGAAGGATCCATTACTTTAGTCTATTGATTCAACCTAAATATTTTTAGTAGGGGTGATAATGGGGCAGGTTAGGACGGGGCAAGTGAAAGAAATAATCTCTTGATTATTATTATTAATGAAATACATTTATATACAAGTTACAAGGAAGATCCTCTTCCTATTCTACCTAGGAATTCCTATTCTATAAGAATACTAACTTTACAATTTTGGTAATATTTACACTACTAATTTAGGTACAAACCTAAGTCTAATATTTACCAAATATGCAATGGAAAAGGGGAAGGACCCCACGGCTGATGGACTCACACGGCTAAGCCCATATATACTTTAACACACTCCCACAGTCATAGCGGACGGTCTTCGTACGCTGAGACAGTCTCTAAAATCTTCAAAAAGGACCGAGGGAAGACCCTTTGTAAAGATGTCTGCAATTTGATATCTGAAGGAACATGGCAGACGCGTAATTGTCCTTTGGCTACCTTCTCTCGAACAAAGTGAATATCCATCTCTATGTGTTTAGTACGCTGGTGCTGAACTGGATTACCATAAAGGTAGATGACACTTATATTATCACAATACACCAAGGTAACCTTCTCAATAGACAACGGTTTCAATGAGATTTCAGAACCAATATGACTCGAAACCACATTGGCTAATTGTCACGACTCCGACTCGGTCGCAATCGTATTCTACCGGCACCCCGATAGTATACATCGTAGAATAGCAATGAACATACATAACACATAACCTCGTATAAAGTAAACATCATCGCAAGCCGATAAGGTCGCTTCCATAAAAATATACTTAATCAAAAGTACAACTTGTTCTTACAAACCAAACCACAAACGTGACTACGCACTTCAGAATAATAATCGTATGGACAGGCTCCCGCCATACCCCGAATGTACATAATACCTATAGCATCGTGGAAAACCGCACTAACAAAACAAGCTCCGAGGAACGGAGCTTCGACACCTAACAAATGATCCTAAGAACGAGGATCCACCACCGCTACTTACCGCGACATTTAACGCAGCTTCGAGGAAGCGGGTCAAGACACAATATGTACTAAGTATGCGAATCGAAAATACCGAAATACCTCATAAGTCTAAAATAACGGAGGCATGTATAAAAGCGCTTACGTAACACCGTGTCTTACTAACAATGAGAATATCAAACATATATTATACGCATGAAAATAGGAAGCTCATGGTCAAAGCAAGGTCATCCGCCCCGCAAAGATTACAAGCACTCCTACTCCCGGGACTATTTCACCCGCATGAGTCACGTGGACCCGCACGAGGTATTCCTCGCATAGGTCAGACTTCACCCGCATTTAGACTATTTCACCCGCATGAGCCCTACGGACTCGCATGAGGTATTTCTCGCATCGTGGGTAGCAAATCCACGGAATATGCAAATGCCACAACCCGGGGAATGACTCCGTAATAAATAATAATATATATATCATTAGCACAAACCGGCTATCACACATAATACAAGCAAGTTAAGAAACCCCTTAACTTCTTATTAATCTTGTTCATACACATTCTCATTTTAGTTTACTTAGGCACTAACATGTCTTTATGAAATCCGAGAATTTAACCCAAAGTACTATACTATGTACTTCTACTCTTTTAAAACCTTAGGCAATTAATGCCTTAAAAATCAATTTGCCTTTCACAACCTCAAATCATTTAACCGTACTCATTTTACTTAGAGTAAATCTTCCTTTATTAACTTTCCATAAAGCTAATATAATCAACTTTCCATAAAGCCATTATATTAACGTTATGCCTTAATCAAATACATTTTCCTAAACCCAAGGGACCTACACTTTGAAAAAGAAACAAGAATCATATACTTGAACACATCAAGTCCCTTAACTTTGAAAACTCAAGACATCCTTAATACTTTTTAAAGAAATGAGTCAATCCCCCCCTCTCCCTTACTCACAAAACTTGGCCATCCTTAAAACAAGTAAGGGATATCAAAACCTTGTACGTCTATCGTACTATATAGGTAAAGCTATTCATGCTCAAGAGATAGGAAAGTTCCACATACCTCTTCGGTCAATCCACTTGCTAAGTCCAAAATACCGCACGTAGTACGTCAACCTATAATGACCATAATACGTTTAATAACCTCAAGCTACAACGTAGAATATTCCAAGTTCAAAGTCACTAAATTCTATGGAAAATCAAGATTTCCTTTGTTTCTACATACTTTGCCACCTTTTTCAAGGCCGAATTCAACAACCAAACGCCACTTTTAAGGTCCAACAATCCAAACATTTCAAAGGGGATTACACACCTAATCTAGGATGTGTAAAATTCTGCCCCACAATGTATAACAAATACTTAACAAGTTTAAGGTAGTATTTTGGCTACAATATGCTTACATAACCTTCTTATCCAATTCTTTCATATCCAAACCATATTTCTTACATGCAATTTATCTAAGAGCAATATTTTCAACTACAAGTTCTTTCTTCTTCACATGCAACACCAAAAACTAGCTACAAGAGAAGAATTGTTACCTTAGAGCTTTAGCCAAATTATTCCAACAAATTTGCTAGCCTCCTTTCCGAAACCACCACCACAATAACTCTTACAAGCTTGCAAATAAGTTTCCTTCTTGCCACAATTTTCAGATTTTCCTCAATCCTTGATTCCCTTTTGATTTTCTAGAGAGAAGGAAGAACTTCTAATTTAGAGAGAGAGAGGACCTTGAAGAATGTCCAAGTCTTCAAGACTTGGTCAATAAATAGTGCAAGCAAAAATCAGATGGGGGGGGGGGACACTTGTCACCCTCCCATGGCCTTTTTTTAAAACAAAACAGTTCAGATTTTTCCACTCACCCTCGCAGAACCCGCCGGCCGCTGCCTCAGCAGCCTGCGCTGAAACTCGCCAACCCTCGGATCTTCCGGCGCCGCGGCCCTTCTTCCCGGCGCCGCGGCCCTGTGGCTCCTGTCCGAATTATTTTCCTGTCCGACTGCGCACTGAACTTGTAACTCCCATAACTTTCTACTCCGATGTCCTATCGACGAACGGTTGGTTGCGTTGGAAACTAGACTCAACGAACTACGTACTAGGCCTTTGAAACACCTAGGTACTCTCAATGTAACAGGTCATAATCCGCCTCAAAGTTGACTGAAAACCCGTCCGAAACAATCCGTCAACCTATCCTTCTAGAATTTACGTCTAGCCCCTTTCGTACGCTCTCATACGCATGACCTGAACTACGGGGTGTAACACTACCCATCTATACTCGGCCTCTGCACTTGAACGTGAAAGCATGGATTGACGCTTGGCAGACCATGAGACCAAGTTATTACCTAAAAATATGCAAATAGCCAGACGTAGACCGTCTGGTGTCAGGACAACCACCCCAATCAGCATCTGTGTAGGAGATAAGTGTAGACGTCGATGAAGGTTACAAATGCAAACCATACTCAAGTGTACCCTGAATGTACCTAAGAATGCGTTTGAGCGCATTCATATGTTCCACTCTAGGATCATGCATAAACAAACACACTGCATTTGATATATGCAATATCGTGTCGCATTTAACGCCGATATCGGGCGGCGCTGCAAGATCAAGGAGCAATGGGTTAGATCCTCATATGGAGAGCCAACTGCAGCACCCAACTTGGGTTTAGTATCAACTGGAGTAGAAGTGGACTTACATGATGACATCCCAACTCTCTCAATGATCTCTATTGCATACTTTCTCTGTGACAAGAACAATCCACCTGCATGACGAGCTACAGTAATCCCCAAAAATCAACTCAATGGGTCCAAGTTTTTCATGGCAAACTCAGCACTAAGCATTGTCATAATGCACTTGCGCAAGACATCAGAAAATCTAGTCAAGATAATATCATCAACATATAGTAGTATATAAGCCATAGACGAACCCCGACGATATATGAATAATGAATTATCAGACCTGCTATGAGAAAAACCCATAGTCGAAACAAAATCAACAAACCTCTTATACCAAGCTCGTGGAGACTGCTTAAGTCCATACAAGGACTTCTTCAATAGACAGACATGATGAGGATATCTAGTATCTCTAAACCCCAAAGGTTGATGCATATACACTGTTTCCTGAAGATCACCATGCAGGAAAACATTCTTCACATCTAGCTGATGAATGGGCCATGATTTTGAAAGAGCCAAGCTGAGCACAGTGCGAATGCTAGCCGGCTTGATTATGGGCTAAATGTATCACCACAATCCACACCAACCTGCTGAGTCTTACCATCACCTACAAGTCTAGCCTTATGCCTTGCAAATGAACCATCAGATTTTTCCTTATGAACAAAAATCCACATAGACCGAATAATATTAACACCAGATAGACTGGGTACCAACTCCCACGTATTATTATCAATAAGAGCATTATATTCCTCGGTCATGACAATTTTCTAATTAGGGTCATTTAAAGCAGACACGGGATTACGGAGTAATGGGGATTTAAGAACATTTGAATTCAAATTAAAATGTCTTTTTGGTTTAAAAATATCCCGTTGACTACTAGTGACTGGACCATGACTCTGGGCTGAATTGGGTGAATTTTGGGAATTTTTGGAAACTCCAGGAATTACCATCGAGGGCGCCGCGCAGGGCTAGGGTCGCAGCCGTAAGAATCCGGGAAGCGTAGCATGAGTCATGCGCCGCGCGCTGCAGGCCACGATACTAAGGACGTGTTTTGGGGAACTTGCGTATTTTCTGACAAACCTGAAAAATGTCGGAGAACATAGGGGGAGATAGCATCATCCAGAAAATCATAAGAGCTAGACACGGGTTTTTCTACTTTAGAGAAGGGAAATTGGGATTCATCAAAGAGAACATGACGACTAATGATGATTCGTTTAGAGAACAAATCAAAACATTTATAACCACGGTGATTTGATGGAAAACCCAAAAATACACAAGGAGTAGAACGTGCCTGAAGTTTGTTGATTGTAGTGGATAGAAACAGTGGGTAACATAAACATCCGAAGACCCTAAGATGAGTGTATGACGGAGTCTTATTGTACAACACTTTTAGAGTGGATGAATATGACAAACCTTTAGAGGGAAGAATATTGTTACACCCCATATTTCCAAGAAAATGATATGAGAACGTCATTAAGGAATAAGATTCGGATATTGGATATTAAGTATGTTTATATATTTTAATCCGGAAGTTAGTATAAGAGGGATGCGATTCCGGAACAATTTTGGTGAAAACGAGTGTGACGATGAGAATTGTTAATAGTAGTTATACATTCCCGTCATGACTTAGTAACATATTATATAAGTTTCGACATTGAGAATACGAGACCCTATGGAATTTTTCGGGAATTAGAAGAAGTGGAACATAAGTTTTATTATTACTTGAGGGTTAAATAGGAAAACTAAAAAGAGTTTTGGACCAAATTGTAATTAGATGAGGAAATTTTCAGATTTAGGAATTTAAATTACAATCCCTTTTTCATTCCTCCATTTTCAACACAAACACACTCCAATCTTCTTCCTTTTCTCTCAATTGGACCAACCATATACCTACAAAAAAAAGAATAGATTGGAGTGTAATTCCTCTCCCTATATTACATTTTTCATCTATGAATTAGAAGCCAAGAATTAGAGAAAGTTAGGGCAAAAATCGGGATTTGCTGGCAGATTTTCAGTCAACTTTGGAGGGGTATATCTCCTAGTATATTAGGAGTTTTTAGGTGTTTCAACAGCCTAAAATGAATTTCGTCGAGTCTAGTTTCCAACGCAATAAACCCTCGTCGATAGGACATCGGAGTAGAGAGTTATGGACGTTACAAGTTCAGCTGACAGTAATGAATTCCGCCATCGGGCCGATTCAGGCCAGGAAATTTTGGATTTTTTGAGACAAATTTTTGGAAGGAAAAGGTGTATAAATTATGGGTTAACATTTTTAAATGGTTGCATGTTGAATTGGAGTTGAAGAAGTGAAGAACTGGACAAGAAAAATTGACAAAACAGCTGGTCTTCTAAGAAAGCTGGTTCGGTCTTAGGGACTGTTTTGGCATTAAAAGTAAGGTAAAAATTCTTCTCTTATGATTTAATTAAAGTTGCATGTTGTTGTAACCTAAGTAATGAATGTGTGTTAAGAAGAAACTTGGGATTAAAGAGAATGCATGTGAGGTTTGGATGTGGTAAACAATTCTGAGAACCCATTTTGTGTTCATTGGAATTAAGTATTATGTTGTTGATAATTGCATGTTAAAATAGAGGAGTCTTGATGTTAAAGAAGTAATGGTTTACATAAGAATGTTGGAACATGAAGTGTTTCGTAAGAAGTTAAGAAAGAAAGTATGGAAGTATATGTGTTGTTGGCAAAAAATTGGTAGAATTGTCGGACGTTGTCACGTTGTAATTAAGGGTTGTTTTCATTGGATAATTTATGGCTTAGGGGCTGATTTTTAATAAGTTTAAATGCTGGAAATTCCATTTAGAAAATGCATGAACAATATGGTAATTTTTAGCATAAGTCCTAAAGGAAGGAAAGTATAACAAGGTGTAGAGAAACTTCACATTTTTCTCCCGTTGTTGATTGAAGTAGGGGATACTTTCATGGACTACTTTAGTATGGACTAAGGGATTGAATGAACATGGTAAATAGGTGTGTTAATCATCTTGATTGTTGAATTGTTGTCTTTCATAAGTAAAGAGAAAGGAGGTTGTACGATTGCGTATATGGAGCCTAACTTGATTATATATTGGGATGGTAGTTGATTGTCGGTTTGATTGGCTTGTTCATTAATTGTGGATACGCACATAAACAGGGGAAGTGCTGCCCAAATTTATGTAGAATAATAGGACCCTTACTTAATATATGTGTCCTATACTAGTGAGTATTGTTGATACCCAATTTTAACCCTCCCGTTCAGTCATTAACTATAAAATTACACTAATTTTCCAAAAAATAATGTTAACAATTTTGTAAGAATAAAATGCAACAATAAAAAATAAAAATAAAAATTAATACATCCATAAATAAGCGATTTAATAATGGCATCGCGTTTTACGTAGAGTATTAAGCATTTTTTAGTCTCACGTCCGCATTCGTATAAATATTATTCATAGTTTAAGCCCTAATAATTTTAATAATAATAAATACGTAAATAAGTAACTAATTTAATAATGGCATCGCGTCAAGCATTCCTTAAAATTATATCCACATCTATTAATATTCAAAACAATCTCATAAGCAATTAAAACTCCCTATTAATTTAATTTTAGTTTAACAAAGCATGCATTATAAATAAGTTTTAATAACGACATCGCATTATAAAACATTAAACACTAATTAAATAGCACGCCTGCATTTATTATCGTAATAATTTAAACCCAAGCTAAAACTAACAAAGCACCTAAAGTCATATTAAAATAATTTAATAATAACTTAAACCCATTAAATAACTTAACACCTAAATTCTACACAAAATAAATTAATAAACCAAAGCTAAATAAGAAGCCCAATACCCACAAGCCCACACTCCCTATTTTCATCCAACACAGTCCAAAACCGTGGCCCAGCAGCCCAAAACCTTATTTCAGTCCTCCTTCCCTTCCTTAATACAGCAAACCGGAAAAAAAACTAAAAGGGAGAACCCTAGCAGGCAAGGAAATCTGTCGCACCCCATCATAGCCGAGATTCTCGCCTGAGAATCCGGCATAACCAACGTTACAACTTACCTTAACCAAACCAAATCTTTACCATAATCAGATCACAGTAAGAATCAAGCACAAATCTCGTCCAAAATTGAACAATAGTAGCACCCGAATTAAGCACCGATCCGATCCAAAATCAAGGAAATCAAGACTAGAAGGAATGGAATCGACTAAATCGCAGTTAAGATCGCAAAGAAATCTTACCAAACTGAGTACCAAATTCCGGGCTATATAAATCAATGGATCCTTACATGCAAAAGGACCCCGGAGGAAAAGCATTAGAGGAACACCTTTCTACACAGCAAAATAATCTTAATCGCAATCCAAGCAAGATTAGAAAAGAAAATTCTCAAACTCTTCATTTTTAGCATAATACGAGTGAAATCGTCCCAAGCTTTGTTTTTCCTTTCAAATCGTATAGCAACCAAACACCCTGAGTGAATCGACGACTTGATACGCTCGCCGCTACCCGAGAAGATAAATTTATCACCCTTTACTCTTAGACTTCATTTGATATCAACGTAAAATATGTATTCTCGCGCGATCGCTGCTCATGCGTTAACTTGATGTCGATGATCGATTGTGCTCACGAATTATCGTTAAGCCCGCTTGTCGCAATCGCGTTATAATCAAGGCTACTAGAATTTGTTGTATGACTAAAGAAAGTAATTATCGCTTGAGCTTATTGGGTCGATCGAAATGCTTCATTGATTCTCACAATCTACGATCATCAGAGGTATTATAATAGTCGCCAGGTATAGTAAGTGTTCGCCCCGTTAAAACATTTGAACATGTATAGATTCTCGAAGCCTGAACCGTTCAAGTAGCTCGTGGATTTGTTTAGTGGGTTAAAATTGGCTGTGATCTTCCAGCGTAATCGTTAATTTTAAATCTGTATAATGGATTTAGGGGTCTAAATATGTTTTGTTGTTTGAATCAAGAGAAGTATTGTGCTCCTTAGGATGGCTATGAAGTAGTATACTGACCTTTGCCTTCTAGTTTGGATTCTAAATACGATTAACTCTCTTATCCGTTCATAGATATCCAAAGTTGTATCCTGGAACTACCCTCCGTGCCGATCAAGAATGCCACTAAGAAGTAAATGAAATCAATACAAAGAAAGCTAATTAAAGTAATAAAAGATTTGTTATATACTCAAACTTTCTGAATGAATGAAACCTCGAGGGTCTTAACACAAGACGGGCATAAATTTTGAATGGGTCTTTATGTGTATATCACGAATACTTTATGGAGTGCATCATGTCTATTAAGTGTCGGAACTAGTCAGGAATAAACATACTTGCACTGTCCTACCATATCTGTTGGTGTTTAGACAAATTAGGATATTGGAGCATCTAAAAGACCATTCCTTGGGTGCTCCCTGTCGATTCTCTTCTCTGTTAATATTACCGTGATGCATTTGTGCCATATTCATCTCTTAATAATATGCTATTAATGTGATATGAAATGTATACCTCTTAGTTGATTAAAGGAATTTGTGCATCAGTTGTAGTATCTAGCAGGATAACTATATGGGCATATGTCGTTATAAGTTCGTACATCCATGTATACCTTCAGGTGTATCAGTTTTACCCTTAATTTTATGAGCATGCTAGCTTTCATATGAATAGGATAAATATACAGGGATTACATGTCTAGTATGTATATTAGATATCCTTGTACACTCGGGTATGTGAAAATTGGTGTGATGGTTGCTTGGGCCTGCTGGATTTCCTTGTCTGTTTACTGAAAGCTCACTGCCAAGGTCAAATGTTCTCATCTCAGCCTAAATAAATGATCACTTATCTAAAATTCATGGGCCAACTGAATCTTTAGTCTGTCTACTGTTTATATTCACAGTTCACTGTCTGGGCTGATTATTTCGCATGACACGGTCCACTACTTAGATTGATAGAATTAAATAAATTACGGGTATAGGTGTATGTAGCATTTTATTACCCATATGAATATTTATTCGCTTGCATTGTTTGATAAAATTTGGATATATACTAATCCTTTCTTATTTTTTACATGAAATGCATCGGAGCAACGAAGAGTCTCAATACGAGACTCATCACCATGGGCTACTCCAAATGAAGACCCGCATTTATGTGCATGTCTCTATTCCGCATCAGAAATTCCAAATCATAGGCGGAACGACACACCATCGTGCCTTCGAAATCTCTTTAATTTTTCTACCCTGCCCCGTTTATTTGTGTAATTAATTATCTAACTTTACACTAACATTAGTATACTTAGTTAAACTTTGAGCCCCATTAGAAACTAGTTTGACACATTAGAAATTTGCTTAAGGTAATCGCTTTAGACTTGCCTCACGTATTTAGTAGTTATTGCTAAACCATTTAATTCACATAATTATTCATATAGTTAGGATATTACTCGCGACGATATTCCTAACCTAGTTTCCTAAACTCTTATGAAATAAACCATTTGTATTTTCATTATCATGCTAAGCTTAGTTACAAATACATATTTTGCCATAACTAACTTTGCATTACTATTTTTTAAAAGACAAAGAAACATATATACATCTTAAGTTATGCATATTTTTTCTCCTAATCGAAACCAACTTTATATTTTAAACAACTCTTATTTCTTTTACTGAAAATCACCCTAAGCATTTGGCATATTATGCTATACTAATTAAGATTTATTTTAGTAAGTAAATGCATTTAGCCGATAAGTCATCTTCGCATATTTATCTAGAACTAGCTTACATGCATTTTTATGAAAAATAGTCTTATAAATCTTTATTGAAATGCATCCTTTTTATAAAACCCTTATAATATTTTTACTTTAAAACATGCATTTTCCATGGCATGATAATTAACCCTAGGTTTGAACGGACAACCGCAAGTTAGCGGATCCTTTAGGGTGCCTAACCCCTTCCCTTTAGGATAATAAAGAACCGTTACCCAGAATTTCATTAAGTTTAGCAGACTATTTATATGGAGTTAGTGTTGACTTTAACTTAGTTGACATTTAGGTGTCCTAATTCACCCAAACTAATTAGGTGGCGGCTCCGCGAACCCTTTTAGAAAACCCCTTAGCATTTTAGCACCTTTTTAGCACTTTTAGCATTTGTCACGACCCGAACCCGGGCCCGTGACTGGTGCCTTACCTCGGGCACCCTAGTGATACAACATCAGAGAAAACCAGCGGAAATAAAACTTAAACATGTAAATAGACATGGATTAAGATGAAAGAAAATAGGCCAACCAAAACGGTTGCCTTTCAACATACATATATATAAACATTTGAACAGTTACAATCCTTACAACCCTGCCCACAACAAAGGCATGCACTCTAAGATTTATACAACATCTATGACGACGTGGCCCCGCCATACCCCGAATGTACAAGGACCTACTGCACTGTGGTAACATACCAAAGATAAGCCTCCGGCGGACTGAGCTTCCCAAGACGCTGAAATGAGATCCTAAACGCGGATCGACAAATGGCAGACTTCTACCATGCAGATGAACGCACTTCGGGCGAGGTCAAGATAACAAGTACCAAGTATGTGAAATCAGAAATATCAGAATGAAATCATAATAGTGTATATAAGGCGTGAGACATGTATGATAACCAACCTACGCTTCACAACATAAAAGCAAGAGGTCAAGTCGTGACTCACGCCTCAAAGTCATCCTCACGCCCGTGGAACTTCTTCCTCACCGCCGGCAGCCTAGGTACAAATCATGTGATACGATAATATGTCTCGCCCATCTCATGGACCCAAGATAGAAATGCTGGGATACATTCCTGCTCATCCCATAAACCAGAGTCGAGTGAAATACATTCCCTGATGAATCCAGAGTCGAGTGAAATACATTCTGTGAACCGTAGTCGAGTGAAATACATTCCTGATGAACCGTAGTCGAGTGAAATACATTCCTGATGAACCCAGAGTCGAGTGAAATACATTCTGATGAACCTAAGAGTCGAGTGAAATACATTCCCTGATTTAACCCAGAGTCGAGTAGAATACAAGACTTGCACAACAAGGCTATCACACGTAACATGGTCAAGTTTCATAACAACAAGCATAGGCAAGTTACACACAACTCAAGGTACTTTCATTTTATGTCAAAGTCCTGATTTTAACCTAAAGTACTACGATGTTAAATTCCTTTTAAAGATCCATTTCTTTTACAAAGGTCACCCGATACCCGTAGTATAAAAATAGAGTGACTAACATTGTTAAGTAAACAAAATGCTTTCCTTTGTAAAATCAAGTAACAACCTTATTTTCCAAACGCTCAAGTTTGCCTAATTTCAATGCTCAAGTTTCTCATTTTAGAAAAGGTTTCGTAGTTCATAGTTTTAATCCTTTAAAACATAATTCTCCTTTAAACGTTTTGAGAAACATATGTCTTATATGTGAGTAGGTTATTCTTGTTTATAATCAATCTTATTAAGCAGCCATGATCTAAGAAATGTAATATCATTTTGTCTCATCTTAGCTTCTATGCAGATGGAGGTTTCTACTGGTTTTAATACCATACTTCATTATTCAATACATTTTCCTTTATTAACGCTGCAGTGGTTTGTCGATACTCATTCTGATTTCCAAAATCAATAAAACATTATTCATTTTAAAACCAAGTACTCATTACTCACGAATGAGGTTTCACACTTTTAACAAAATTCATATCAATACCATTAAGTCAAGTCTCTTATCTTAAAAAAATCAGTAAACCATTCTTTTTATCACTCTTAAGACGTTATACCTAACTTCCCATAAAGCTAGTACAACTCTTATGTTTTCAAAGCCAAGTATTACTCTTCTTTCAAAAAGTCTTTTTGGAACACTTCAAGTTCTTTATTACTACACATCAAAACCGTTATAAGTCAAATCAGTTACCCTTTGAAACCACAAAGCATTTTCTTACCTACATAAAGCTGTTATAACCAATTTCCCATAAAGCCGTTATAACACTTTATGCTTCAAACAAATCAAATACATTAAACACATGTACGTCTACCGTACTACATAGTTATACACATATCATGCTAGAACAGATAGGAAGAGGTTCACATACCTCGCGACGATTATCGACTAATAGCAAAGTGCTCCAAGTACCTCAAACCGTCGGCTACTCCTTAAGCCAAGTAGATCACTCCATACGTAGTACTTCAACCTATAGAGGCCACAAGGCGCCTATTAACATCCTAGATCTCAAAGTAGAATATTCTACAGAAAATTCGCAAAGACTTCTCCCGCAACAACAGAAATCTCTTCCTCAATCGAGGCCGCTACCAAGCCAACCGTGGGGGTTTGCACGTTTAACCGGACGTACAATTCTACTCACGCACTTACACAAGTCTACTGTAATACACCCTATGTAATTACAGTACCACTTCTAAAATTCGTGCTTAAGTCGCAAGACATCGCTGTAAGTATTATTCAGCTTAAGTCAAAAGACATTGCCGCACAACTATGCTCGCCTATATATAGTATACTTAACTATATACTCCTACAACATGTAATTTCCAATTACCACGTATGTCAAGAATGTTTACCTCGATAAGCCCAAAATTATCCGAGTTTATATGTCGATCCCGAGCAAGGTTTAGCTCCTACTCCGCGCTCCGACCCGCTCCAAACAACCCTTAGAAGTTCTAACCAACTTCTACTTATAACTCCAACTACGGGTGAAGATTTACTTAGGGTTTAGTTTTGTGGCTAAAGGAAAGTATAATCGTATTTTCCGGTTTTTCAGATAAAGGGTACTTTGGAAAGTACTACAAGGTATTTGGCTAAAGTATTTTGAGCATTATAACAATACTTGTAGAATACATTTCTACCAAGGGGGTAGTATTTCGACTAGCACAACTAGGCTGGGGAGGTGCTCGCCGAGGCCTTCAAGAGGGGGAGAGGGGTGGTGTTTGGACGAGAACAAGGTTGAGGGAGAGGAGGGATTTTTAACACTTAGAGAAATTTTGACGAAGAAGTTCATCAACTTGTATGGTATTTATAGGTCAAGCAAAGGCCAACCAAGGGCCAAGATTCTTCCAAGTGTATAGCAAGTGTAAGGTCAAGATTTAGCCACGTGTTACCTTATCCATCTACACAAAATATCCTACCTAACCCTTGACCAAAATTTCAACACAAAAACGCAAGACTAGCCTCCATTTGTCATTCAACCTATTCCAATGCGAGGTGACACATGCCACCCTCCCGTTGGTCCAAAATGTTACGCCTCTAAAAATCCGCAAAAATTATAATCGACATAGCCGAATTTTCCCACGTAAGTCGTGGAAACGCTTCATTTAAAAATGACTCTTTTTGACACTTGTGCACAATTTCGAACTTAGCCTAACTTTAAGGCTCAAATTTTATACGTACGTCCTCACGTACATACCCTGGAAATACGGGGTATAACATTCTCCCCTCTTTAGAAACATTCGTCCCGAATGTTCCTTCTAAGCCTCAAAACAAACATGCGCCAGTATAGTTTTCACTACTATATTTACGAGAACAAAACCTGCCACACCTGGCCATAGAAACACCCGCGCAAATACTTACATCCAAGTCCACGAGGAAACACCTCTAACATCACAAACTTTTGTCACTTTGCCGCGAGGTTCTAGTGTTACTCCGGCGACCCAACAAATGGTACCGGACTGCATGCGATCCCTGAGGTCTAAAATATACATCCTTCGCACCTTCTCTCTTCACAAGAAATGATCATATCTATGCTCGCAATACATGCCGCTCTACCCTTACTCGTCGACTTTCTCGAACACTTGAACTCTTCTAGTATACGCACCACACTTCACCAACGCTCGTTTCCAAACCTTGGAGTCACTACCTCCAAACTTGGTCATCTTACTAACCTCGATTTCTTCTAGGGCCATTCTCGGCCTTCACGAACTGATTTTGGTCGAAGATATCCACGAACTCATACGATGGTCATCTAAACTTGGGCCTAGCATCCCTGGACCCTACCACCGGCGACCACCTCTGACCGACCTCACCACATTCCGGCCACGGTTGACCCGCGAACGGTCCTCAACCCGACCCGCATCGCGCTAACTTTCTCGCTCTCGCCCGCAACATTCTTACACTTGCGCCACGAAAGCTACCACTTCCACCTCACACAACCCAATGAATTTCCCACAATACATTTTACGCATACCAAGTATTTTAACAAAGACTAACCGTAAGAATCTCTCCTTTAAGACGACCTTACCTCTAAGGTCTCCACATGAAATATTCTAAGGTTCACACTTCCCATGCCCTCATACTTATCCTTCCAACTAACCATGTTTTCTAACTCACAAATAACACAACGCTATTCGCATATAGCACATAAATATAAGGTCATCATATCACGATACAAACCTCTGTAGGTTAAGGATATACCGGCTACCGCCCACTCTAATCATAGGCCCGCAGGCGCATAATCGTAGGGCGCGGCTTAACTCGCCATCGATCCGCAGTCGCGCTAAGCCGCCGGGTACCTCTCCTATAAGCACGCCTTCGCCACATGGCTCGACGGCCGCAGTGAAACAAGCACCGCAAAAGACGACATTCCCGATGATGTTTGCCACATCGCACACCGGCGGGACATGAATCCCGCCAAGCTAGCACTCACGTATACCGCGAACTAAGCCCCGAGCTCACCAGCTCCCGAATACCGAACGCCCCGACGATCGCTGGGACCACTGCATCGCGGAGGTACATAACTAGATCGCTGCTGAGGCGGTCCGCCTCGAAGTTACCAAAGCGACCGCTGCTCGCCCTCTTCTCGCGATCTGGCCATTCTCACGACCTCTCCGCGGCCTCACATCCTAGTGCATGAAGCTTGACGCGGCAATGTCCATGCCCGCAAGAGCTACACCCGCATAAGCCTCGCCAAGTAATCATCTAGCCCGGTGACGTAGCGGTGTACTCGCCCTCCATATCGCCTACCACAGTGAACATACCGAGCTAATGAGTCGAACTCACATTGTACTTTCTAACCGCCCGCCCGCCCCGCCTCAACGCCAAAAATCTGTTTGCACGAGCCCTCCTCATATGTGGAGGCAAGAAGTGTGCAAGAAATGCCTTGAGAACTCGCCCCATATAGCCAAGTGCATTCTCTCCCGACAGCTCCCACGAATCAAACCACGATCATGTATCACGCAAACGACGCGTAACTAGGACCACCGACAGATCCGATGCCTCGATCACTCACGACTGAGAATCGCCGGATGAACTCTCGCGATCATCCTCGTGCCTCGACCCATAAAACTCGCGTTACACTAAAAATCCCGTAGTCTCAAATCGCTCGCCGGGTGAACTACGGTGCACTGGATCGAATCGCCGTGATTCAAATTTATCTCATATCTGCCACGACTTCGCCAAGAATCGCCATCTCCTTGTACTTATCTCATCTCGCTCCAGCCGCGGGACGAGGCTCGTGTATCAGAGTCTCGCAGCCCATCGCCGCGCTTAAACTCGTTGGCGCCGCGCCGCGAAACCCGCCGCCGGCAGATCTGCTCAGTATCGACCGCTCAGGCCTCGCATTCTCTCAGATCTCACTAACAGCTCCTCGATCGCTCTTGCCCATCTGGGCTCGTTGCCTTACGCGAGGCATAATCGTAAAGGAAAGGAATACGCCGTAGGGTCCAACTTATCACACGCCTCTAAGGCACGATCTCGAATGAGAAGAATGGAAACTAATCCTAAATGTCTCGCAGCCTCCTCGATTATAGACGTGGTGCACAACACACCGATAATCAAGACTTACTAGACACGGTCGTAGACACTTTCCGAGGACTAATCGCTCGATACCACTTTTGTCACGACTCCAACCTGCCCGTGGATCGTGTCTTACCTCGTGCACCCTAGTGATACAACATCGAGAAAACCAATGGAAATAAAACTTAAACATGTAAATAGACATGGATTAAGATGAAAGAAAATAGGCCAACCAAAACGGTTGCCTTTCAACATACATATATATAAACATTTGAACAAGCATAATCTTACAACCCTCGCCACAACAAAGCATGCACTTCTAAGATTTATACAACATCTATGACGACAGGCCCGCCATACCCCGAATGTACAAGGACCTGCTGCACTGTGGTAACATACCAAAGATAAGCCTCCGGCGGACTGAGCTTCCAAGACGCTGAAATGAGATCCTAAACGCGGATCGACAAATGGTAGATTTCTACCATGCAGATGAACGCACTTCAAGCGAGGTCAAGATAACAAGTACCAAGTATGTGAAATCAGAAAATACAGTAAATGAAATCATAATAGTCTATATAAGGCGCAGAGACATGTATGATAACCAACCTACGCTCACAACATAAAAGCAAGAGGTCAAGTCGTGACTCACGCCTCAAAGTCATCCTCACGCCCGTGGAACTTCTTCCTCACCGCCAGCCTAGGTACAAATCATGTGATACGATAACATGTCTCGCCCATCTCATGGACCCAGATAGAAACGCTGGGATACATTCCTGCTCATCCCACGAACCTAAAGTCGAGTGAAATACATTCTGATGAACCGAGTCGAGTGAAATACATTCCTGGTGAACCTGAGTCGAGTGAAATACATTCCTGATGAACCGTAGTCGAGTGAAATACATTCCTGATGAACCTGTATTCTAGTGAAATACATTCCCGGATGAACCGGTAGTCGAGTGAAATACATTTCCGGATGAACCGGTAGTCGAGTAGAACACAGTACTTGCACAACAAGGCTATCACACGTAACATGGTCAAGTTTCATAACAACAAGCATAGGCAAGTTACACACAACTCAAGGTACTTTCATTTTATGTCAAAGTCCGGATTTTAACCCTAAAGTACTACGTATGTTAAATTCCTTTTAAAGATCCATTTCTTTTACAAAGGTCACCCGATACCCGTAGTATAAAAATAGAGTGACTAACATTGTTAAGTAAACCAAAATGCTTTCCTTTGTAAAATCAAGTAACAACCTTATTTTCCAAACGTTCAAGTTTGCCTAATTTCAGATGCTCAAGTTTCTCATTTTAGAAAAGGTTTCGTAGTTCATAGTTTTAATCCTTTAAAACATAATTCTCCTTTAAACGTTTTGAGAAACATATGTCTTATATGTGAGTAGGTTATTCTTGTTTATAATCAATCTTATTAAGCAGCCATGATCTAAGAAATGTAATATCATTTTGTCTCATCTTAGCTTCTATGCAGATGGAGGTTTCTACTGGTTTTAATACCATACTTCATTATTCAATACATTTTCCTTTATTAACGCTGCAGTGGTTTGTCGATACTCATTCTGATTTCCAAAATCAATAAAACATTATTCATTTTAAAACCAAGTACTCATTACTCACGAATGAGGTTTCACACTTTTAACAAAATTCATATCAATACCATTAAGTCAAGTCTCTTATCTTAAAAATCAAGAAACCATTCTTTTTATCACTCTAAGACGTTATACCTAACTTCCCATTGCCTAGTACAACTCTTATGTTTTCAAAGCCAAGTATTACTCTTCTTTCAAAAGGTCTTTTGGAACACTTCAAGTTCTTTATTACTACACATCAAAACCGTTATAAGTCAAATCGCTACCTTTGAAACCACAAAGCATTTTCTTACCTACATAAAGCTGTTATAACCAACTTCCCATAAAGCCGTTATAACACTTTATGTTTCAAACAAATCAAATACATTAAATACATGTACGTCTACCGTACTACATAGTTATAGACATATCATGCTAGAACAGATAGGAAGAGGTTCACACCTCGCGACGACATCGACTAATAGCAAAGTGCTCCAAGTACCTCAAACCGCTCGGCTACTCCTTAAGCCAAGTAGATCACGCCATACGTAGTACTTCAACCCATAGAGGCCACAAGGCGCCTATTAACATCCTAGATCTCAAAGTAGAATATTCTACGTAAAATTGGCAAAGACTCTCCCGCAACAAACAGAAATCTCCTCCTCAATCGAGGCCGCCACCAAGCCAACCAGTGGGGTTTGCACGCCTAACCGACGTGTACAATTCTACTCACAGCATTTACACAAGTCTCATCAGAATACACCCTATGTAATTACAGCTACCACTTCTTAAAATTCAGCTTAAGTCGCAAGACATTGCGTAAGTATTATTCAGCTTAAGTCAAAAGACATTGCCGCACAACTATGCTCGCTCTATATATAGTATACTTAACTATATACTCCTACAACATGTAATTTCCAATTACCACGTAAGGTCAAGAATGTTTACCTCGATAAGCCCAAAATTATCCGAGTTTATATGTCGATCCTGAGCAAGGTTTAGCTCCTACTCCGTGCGCTCCGACCCGCTCCAAACAACCCTTAGAAGTTCTAACCAACTTCTACTTATAACTCCAACTACGGGTGAAGATTTACTTAGGGTTTAGTTTTGTGGCTAAAGGAAAGTATAATCGTATTTTCCGGTTTTTCAGATAAAGCGGTACTTTGGAAAGTACTACATGTATTTGGCTAAAGTATTTTGTGCATTATAACAATACTTGTAGAATCCATTTCTACCACGGGGGGGTAGTATTTCGACTAGCACAACTAGGCTAGGGGGAGGGTGCTCGGCCGAGGGCCTTCAAGAGGGGGGGAGAGGGGTGGTGTTTGGGCGAGAACAAGGTTGAGGGAGAGGGAGGGATTTTAACACTTAGAGAAATTTTGGATGAAGAAGTTCATCAACTTAGAGGGGTATTTATAGGTCAAGCAAAGGCCAACCAAGGGCCAAGATTCTTCCAAGTGTATAGCAAGTGTAAGGTCAAGATTTAGCCCTGTGTTACCTTATCCATCTACACAAAATATCCTACCTAACCCTTGACCAAAATTTCAACACAAAAACGCAAGACTAGCCCATTTGCCATTCAACCTATTCCAATGCAGGTGACACATGCCACCCTCCCGTTGGTCCAAAATGTTACGCCTCTCTAAAAATCCCAAAAATTTATAATTGACATAGCCTAATTTTCCCACGTAAGTCGTGGAAACGCTTCGCCGAAAACGACTCTTTTTGACACTTGTGCACAATTTCGAACTTAGCCTAACTTTAAGGCTCAAATTTTATACGTACGTCCTCACGTACATACCCTGGAAATACGGGGTATAACAACATTTTTAGTATATTTTATTTTCTAATCTAATTTAAAGCAGGAGTAGTAGAAATGTCGCGGTCGAAAAAGGGCGTGACAAATGGCGACTCCACTGGGGATTGAGGTTCTTTACCATAGCAAACCTAGGTTTATTATTGCTTGGCTTTATTTGCTTTTATTTATTTTAAATGTCTTAAAATTGCTTGCTTTAATTTTGTATGTTTTTTAATTGCTATTTATTTTACTGCTTTCCTTAAACTGGCATTCCTCTCATACTTCTTTCACTCTGGAAAATTCACACAATCACACTCACGCGTTGGTGTGCTTCGCGCACCCGCAAATTTATTTCAAAATACCCAAATTTTAGGAGAGTCATACGCTACGAGTTAGATCGGTTCGTCTGATCAGCCGCGTAGCCTTCTCACTCGAGTTGTCCGCTCGGGAACCTTGCGTCTAGTAAAGCCAAATCGCAGAAACTTAGGATAGAGTTATACCATCCCTTATTTTAAGACATGCATGCATTTACCTTAGGTGGGTCAATCCTTGGCATTGACACCACAATTAGGAAGACACCAAATTGGTCAACGGGTTTTCACAACCCCGTGGCCCAACAGCGTATTATGTCCTGCATAGTTGTGATAAATGAAACCAAGCCTAAAATCGAAATGCCTAAGTTGGAAAATGCATACTCATTTTTTGTATTCTTTATTTTTAGATGGAACCTGTCCCTCAGATCAAAATGTTGAGTGGGATTCCGAGTAAATTGAGGATGTGGTGGTCAAAATTCGACTTGGGTAGTCAGATGGCAATCAGAAGGAGGTTGGGATGCCTCATCTCATTATTCGACATTTCTCCCGATCAGCATTTGGTCAGAGCATTGATCCAATTTTGGGACCCGAATCGAGTCGTCTTCAAATTCAGGGATTTCGAGATGACCCCCACCTTAGAAGAAGTCAGCTATTTCACTGCTTTAGCATATCATGACAAAAAATCAGTTATTCCGCACGGCCAGTCTGGGAAAAAGCTCCTCCGTTACTTGGGTTTAAAGAATACCAGAGAGTTGCGTTGTTTCGAAAACAATTGAGTTTCTCTAGACTACCTGTATGAGAGATATGGTTACCGAGATGGATACAAATTATTTAAGAATGAGTTTTGTTGCACTGCGGACCATTGGAGAGTTAGGCGTCCTATCGCATTTGTTATGGCTTTCCTAGGGACTCTTTTATTTCCACCTGAGCATGGAAGGATTAGTACGTGCATATGTTTAGTAGTTAGAGCAGTGTTTGACGAAGTTGGTGACAAACGGCTTACTTTGACGCCCATGATCTCGCGTAATCACAGAGCCTTGAACAGATGCAAAAGGGCGAGTCGAGCTTTGAAGGTTGTAATCTTATCTTACGATATGGGCGAGAGCATTTCTATCGCTCAAATATGACCGATGTATGCCACAACGCATAACAAGATCTCCACCTTCTACGAAAGAACAAAGTGTTATGTGTCACCACCAAGACAGCAGGATCGGGTACACGTACTTAGCATCTCGCAAAGAGCGCCGATTCAATGAAAGTATCTGTTGCTTCATATCATCAAGAGGGTCTACTTGAGACATAAGGGACTTTATTACATCAGACTTATAGGTCTAAAAGGACTCCAACCATATGCTTCATTACGTGTGCTCCGACAGTTTGGCATACGCAAGTAATTCCTCTCATAGCTGACATGAGAGCCTCTGAAATACAGTTCGGACCGGAATTCATCGTTCCCGAAGCCAAGCATATCCTTTATGAATGGTACCATATTGATCAAGTGGAAGTTGGGAAGGACCAAGCAGGGGTCTCCCCAGAGTATCAAGCATGATTTCTATACATCACACAATGTAGTTCAGAAGGGGAGCAAGGCATTAAAGACATTGGTGTAAGGAATAGGATAAAGGATAGTCAACTCAAAGATAAGGTCATCACTCCAGACATGTGGGTCCTGATGCACGATGCAGTGTAGTACTTGGAACAGGCAGGGGCTATACCTAGAAAGACCTAAGCTTCACCATCACATCGGCGACTTAGTTATAGGCATTTAATTTGATACTTTTGTTGTTCTTATTGTTATCTCAATAAATTACAACTTATTCCCGACTAAAGCATTTCAATCTAATGGCTTGGATTTTGTTATCATGATGTTGCATATGTGACGTTTAGGCTTACCTCTGGCGTAAAGGGGCCCCCATGCATGATTAGGACTTACCTGCAACGTGACAATTTATGTATGACATATACTTGCTAATTGTTATTTACACCTTTGTAAAATCACGTGTTTTACACTAACGCAGTTTGTTGCATTCGACAATGACAAAGCATCAACACTTTACCAGGTCCAGGGCACGAAACGATGACATGACTGGATCAGGGGCATCTGAGCCAAATGGTTTGAGAATTATTCCTGCCGGCGAAACAGAACCTTCAGAGGGGAGAAATGTCACTAGTCAGGAAGAATACATCGCACAGCTATTACAACAAATTGCTGATATGCAGGTTGAGATGAAAAGACTGCGGAATCTAACAAACTTATCCATTAGTCTGAATACCCTCATACCAGAGCAAAGGGTCACTACCTCACAAACTATCCCGGATCAACCTCCGTCACCACATATCTCCCAAAGCTCCTCACAAAAAATGTCAGTTACCGATTCATGTCAAACTATCCCTCGCCCAGCCAATCCTCAAACTCAAAGTGATCCTTTTACCACCTATATATCTCAGCCCCCGCCTACTTACTTCACCTCAATCAGCCCGAATCGTCAAACTACCAAATACCCACGCACCATACCTATCACCAGCCCCAACAAACAACCCAGACCACCAACATACACAGCAGAAACCCATTTTTACTATCATGTGCTTCTCAGAAATGATCATTATGAAGAAATGGAGAGGGAAGCTCGAGCCAAAATGGATGAGGACATGGCCAAAGAAATTTATAACCTAAAAGAAGTTGTCCGGAGCATGCGGTCGGACAAGGGTCATGAAGGATTAGATTATGAGGATCTTTGCATGCACCCAGATGTGGAGCTACCCTTGGGGTAAAAGGTTCCCAAGTTTGACTTATTCGATGGGAAGGGGAACCTCCGTGCACATTTGAGGTCATATTGTGACAAACTGATCGGAGTGGGAAAGAACCCAGCAGTCGTTATGAAGTTATTCATACAAAGTTTGATCGGCGAGACATTAGATTGGTATACTAGACAAGACCCGCGGAAATGGCATGACTAGAATGCGTTGGCCCAAGACTTTGTGGAGCGGTTCAGGTTCAATACAGAAACCGTCGTAGACAGGTTTTATTTGATGAAGCTAGAAAAGAAGTCTACCGAGACGTTCAGAGAATACGCCATGAGACGGGCGCTCGTATAAAGAAAGGTACAACCACCCATGGCGAGAGTGAGATGATCACTCTATTCGCACAATTTTTACGACGCAACCTACTATGAGCGAATGATAAGCGCCATCTGACGGAATTTTACGTGTTGTCGAATGGGCGACTTCGTGGACGAAGGTATTAAACCGGTAGATTACGACTTGGGCGTTACAGTGCAACTAATAAGGCAATTCACCGTGACTGGCCGGTACTTCACAACAAAAAAAAAAGACAGTTTCCCCTTTCATGTTCATACAAGAACGTAAACCCGGAGCATTTATAACGTACCAAAACCCATCCTATCAAACCCCATACTATCACACAAATAACTAAAACTTCACACCTGCCCCACACCCCAACTACCACACACAACCTATATATAACGCTTCCCAAGCACCCATTTATCCTGCCCCGCATCGACCCACCCATCAAGCCCACCAACAAAATAGAACACCCAATACACCCAGACCAAACACCAAATTTGAAGGAAGACCACCCAAAGTTCGCACCCCGTTGGCCGAACCCATACCTCAAGTATACGAAAGGTTGCGAACTGCAGACTTAATCCAACCAATTCCGGGAAGGATTCCTAACCCTATCCCGAGGTGGTATGATGAGAGTAAGCACTGCACATATCACTCCAATAGCCCTGGACACGATATTGAAAGTTGCCACTCCCTTAGGGACAGAATCGAGGGGATGATTAAAGAAGGAGTAATTCACCGAGGATCCGCCCCAAACGCGTACGATAACCCCTTGCCAAACCACAAAGAACGCCAATATGCACTTGATAACTTTAGATGGCGAGTACGACTTGGAGGAACCATACGATCGGTTCAAGTGAAAGAAAAGTCGAACCTTCGCTTTGTCGCCTCGCCAATATTCGAAAGAAAGCGTATTTGAGTGGAAAGTGGCGCCACAAACATAATGGTTCAATCATAGTTGCTCGACGCCGATCGAGCCGCCAATCGAGTAGATCGCAGAGAAATCGGGAAGCAAGCCATGAAGTCACCGCCGCAGTATAACTGTGTCGTGAGATATTACGCGTAGAGGCGATACGAGGTACTGTTGACACCCAATTTTGACCCTCTCTTGCAGTCATTAGCTATAAAATTACACTAATTTTGTAAAATAATTTGTATGATTTTTTATAATAAAATACAGCGCTAAAACATTAAATACAGACATAAATAAGCAATTTAATAATGACACCGCGTCTTACGTAAAGTATTAAGCACTTAGAGTCCCGCGCCCGCATTAATTAATTTTAAGTCCTGTCAAACAATTCTTAATAATTAATAATAAATACATAAAATAAATAATTTAGCAATAACGTCGTGTCAAATAGCACGTCCGCATTTATTATTATAACAATTAGATTAATAAAGCACCTAGATAATTTAATCGCGATTTATTAATTTACCACTAATTAACTAATTAAGCACATACAATCTAATACCTAATTAATTAAACCAGACCAACTAACCCAAATTTCACTCCTACCTAAATTATAACACTACCCTTATCACCTCACATTACCTGGCCGCCTACCAACACCCGCAAGCCCACCCTTCACAAATTTTTACTTTAGCCCACGTCGCCCACAACCCTTCTTTCATTTTACCTTCCCTTCTCCCATCATCGACAACCCTTAAGAAAAAACCCTAAACGAAACCTTTCAGTCGCCGAACAAAGACTCACCTCGTTTCCATCGCCAAATGCAGATTCTCACTGAGAATCCGGTGAATCTTAAACCTAATCATTCCATATAACTTGCCCTAACAGCAACAAAATCAACCCAAAATAAGCCCACAAGATCGTAACAAATCGACCCCGAAATGGAAACAAATCCCTAACCAAATCTACCCAGATCAAAACTTACCATAAAAATCCGACTCCGACAGAATCAATACCGAATCAGCACCTATTATGGTAGGAGATACCCGAAATCACAGCTTACCATATACTCAAAATCAGCCTTTAAGGTTTACCAAGTTTAGAACCCAGGGATTGAGGTTATAAATTGAGTGTTTTTACACATGCAAGAGGATGGAGAGGAGGAGAGCAAGGGTGGCCAGCAATCCAAACCTCCTTTCCTTTTCAAATTAACAAAAGCCGATCGACGTACAGGCATTTAGCAGCCTTCAACCTCAGAGTTAGGTATTCAGCATTCAGAAATTAGCAGCCCAAGAGCAAGAACAGAGTTTCGAAGTCTTTTAAATACTAGTCCAGAAATCGCACAAAAACCTGCCTTTTAATTCGCATAGCAATACAACCCCGAGTGAACCAACGACTTGATACGCTGCCTCGGTTCGCTGTCCAGAGAAGGTAAAATCGAGCTCCTCTCGTATTTTGTTAGATTTCTGTGCTAGGTGTGTTTATCACGAATTTAATCGATGTTGATTGTATTAGTTTGTTCGTTTGGCCGATATAAGCCAGATTGATGTTTATTAGTTGGATTCTTCATGTTACGATTAGTTAATTTGTTAGTCTAAGTGTTTTAAATGGTATGTAGTAGCAGAATCAGTGACCACCCATCTGTTTTTTTTGTGATGAAATGCACTCATGGCGATGAGTATATGATATGATCCGCTTTAAATCTAAATCATATAAACATGATTAGTCATATACCCTATGATTTTGTGTTTGGATGAGTTCAAGATAAAAGGAGGAGTACAAGTGTAATCTATGCATATAATCATGACATTATGATTGATTTAGAAAAATAGATGTCTAAACTTGTATCGATACGCCTTGCTTGATTGCTAAGTAGTAACGCTCATTGTACATACATATGTCTAAGTGTTTGAATGGGTGTTTATTATTTCTTTGATGTCAAGTCATCCTTGTCTCGAAGTTCTTCTAGTAATATGCTTCATTTTGCCTTAGTAAGAAACACAAATTTATGAGAACGTCGAATTAGCATGTTTGTAAAAATGGTCTTATTTGTGATCACATACTGTTGTTTAGTACGCTCGCTGAAGCGTTAAACTATTTCTGGACCTTTCTTTCGCTATGTCCGATCGTACAAATGTGAGGAAAATTCATATGAATTAAATCTTGTCCTAGAAATGGTCTAACAGAAATATGCGAGCTAGGAGAAGATGTATAACTTGCTTTTCTTGGCTATATTCGAATTGAAATTTTATATTATGTTTTGTTTGCCTTTATGGGTATATTTGCATCCTCTTTGTCATAATACAAATCTTGTCAATGTTGCCTTCGACTGTTTATATATCAGTTGCCTAGAGTACCTCATACTATTTGGTCTAGCCTGATGTTTGAGACCATCTAGTTGAAGAGGAAAGGTCCAATAGATCATTTGAGCATGTCCCACTTTAGAACAGGGAGCCTCTTTAAATCTGGTTTAATTGTGCACATGTCTAGATTGCTTATCGAAATGTTATCTCGCCTCGCTTCTGAATTCGGCTATATATGATTATTCTACAATTGGTTAAGCATATGGTATCTCACTATATTACCGTTGTCCCGCATCTCTATAAATCTATTGATATTTTGTTAAGTTATTCTAGGCCCAAATCTGGACAGGTTGAGTCCTCTTTTGAATTCGAAAACTTATATGCATTGGGTTTGTTCTATGCTGATGGGTCATGGATGATGGACTTGTCATCTTGTTTGATTTAATAATTAAATTATAAGCATGTTTGAGTATGTAATCGTTATTGGGCTTAACGTATACTAATCCTTTTCTTTCCTTATCTTTTTTACATGGCATGCATTGGAGCGAAACGAAGAGTTTCATGGCGAGACTCATCACAAGCTACAACAAATGAAGACCCACATCTTATGTGCTTCATCCACTCCGCATCACAAAACTCCAAATCATAGGCGAGATGGCCTCGCCGCTTCTTCGAGTCATTATTAATTCATATCCTCCCCTATTATTTGTTGTAATTATTTGTCTAACATTACACTATTAGCAGAATATAATATTGAAGCAATAAATTAAAAGGTAGCCTTCCTTCTTAAGTCCTAGGAAATCAGTTAATAATTTTCACTTGCATAATTACTTAGATAGTTAATATATTAGTTCAACATGAAACCCATTTTTTTTTACAAATCCTCATTAGCCTTCGCATAAGAAATTATCTAAAACATCGATAGCCATCTTACAATCCTATGTTAAGACACTGTCATAATAAATTTTACTCTCAAGTTATACGCGATATGTATCTAATATGGTATTTAGGTACCCTAATGACATATTTTTCAAAACTAACTTTGACTTTTCTATATAAATCTCGCAATTAATTTTAGACGTAAATATCTTATATCTTCAAAATTCTTTTACTCAAATGCCTTTAACGTGTCTTTTCTTAGCATAATAATTAACCCTAGGTTTGAACGGACAACCGCAAGTTAGCGAATCTTTTAGGGTGCCTAACCCCTTCCCTTTAGGATAATAAAGAACCCTTACCCAGAATCTCATTAAAGTTTAGCAGACCATTAAAATGGAGTTAATGTTTACTTTAAACTAGTTAACATTTAGGTGTCCTAATTCACCCAAATTAATTAGGTGGCGACTCCTTTAAATACATTTAGGAATCAACCATACGTAGTACTCCCGTTTCGACTCCGGTTTAAAATGGGGTGTTACAGATGGCGACTCCACTGGGGATTTAAGGTTCTTAACCACAACAGACCTAGGGTTATTATTTGGCATTACTTTTTGCATTTAAATTTTGTGTGTTGTGTTTTGTTTTATTTATTTTAATTGTTACCTGCTTTACTGCTTTCCTTAAACTGGCATTCCGCTCATATTTCCTCAACTCTGGAAAATTCACACTATCACACACTGCATGCGAGGTGCGCTTGGTGCATCAGCAAAATTCTTTCTTCAAAACCCAAATTTAGGAGAGTTGGTAATATACGTGGAGTGTCCAGATAACCGTGGCGCGTAGCCTTCTCACTGAGTTGTCCGCCGAACTCAAGGCCTAGAAAAGCCAAATCTTAGAAACTTAAGATGAGCTATACCACCTTTATTTTAGGGCATGCACGCATTTACCTTAGCTGGCCTGGCCTCGCATCGACACCACAATTAGGAAGACACTAAACTTGTCGACGGGTTTCAACCCAACGACCAACCAAAGATATTACGTAGTGTGGCGATGATAGACAAATCCAAACCTAATCATGTCATGCTGAAATTGGAAAAAGTGCACCGTCATTTGGTCGCCATTTCCAACAAAAGCATCACAGTTGGACGGCTTGGACAAATCCATCATGACCTCGCATATGTGACGTTTAGGCCTACCTCTGGCATAAAAGGGTCCCCATGCATGTTAGGACTCACTTGCAATGCGATAATTTATGTGCAACATGTACTTGCTAAATGCTATTTACACTTTTGCAAAATCACGTGCTTTACACTAACGCAGTTTGCTACATTTTGTCTAAAAGGATTTATCATCTCCCCTAAAGGTCGATTTGTATTTGGCTAAGCAATGACAGAGCATCGATATTTCACAAGTTCAAAGGCACGGTCCAGGATACGACCGATTCAAGCGGCATTTGAGCGTAACTAGCCTGAACCCGCTCGTCCCTATAGCAAAACAAATTGGAACTACGCGTGACCCGATTCCTCGCGATACGTAGCGCCATATCGCTTCGTCCCACCTTTTAGAAAATCCCAATTTCCGCTTGTAATCGAACTACGCTCGACCCGATTCCTTGGCGGATACGTAGCGCCACATCGCCTCGGCCCCACCTTTAGAATTTTACCCAATATTCGCTTGTAATGAACTACGCCATGACCTCGATTCTCACGGGATACGTAGCGCCTAAATCCGCTTGGCCACACCATTAGAAACTTTCCTTCGCTTTGAAAATAACGAATACACAAGCAACTTCATCGAGACCCACCTTAGGCCAAACGCCTCTTTTCAAATCGGGACAAGGTAAGAAACTGCATGGAGTTGTAAGTCCAAACAAAGCCGTGCACGCAGATGTCAAGGAACAAGGCGCGGTCAATACGAATCGACCCCCAAAACTCACAAATTTTCTTTCGAGCGCAGCCTTTTCATATTAATGTACAGAAGTGCAATAGCCGGGCGTAAAATACGGCAAGAAGTTTCTTCGCAAAGCAGAAGAAGCAGAGGCGAGGATATGACAACAATCCAAAATTCAAAGTCCGCTAAGCAGCAGGCAGTGCGGCATCGACAATCAACAAATAATTCTAAATTCCGCAACAAAGGCTATCGCATCAGCCCGAGCATAAAGTCAAAGTTGCAACCCACGCACACAACAAGGGCACTATGACAATTCGTCAGTCCGTGCAAGGACAACATCTCAGTGTTCATCCGGCATATCAGGGACGACATCTCTACCCATAAAATTATACTTCTCATATGTATTTATCTTTCGTTTAAATAGGTATACACTAATGTTTTCTCAAGCTTGGCTTGCAGGAGCATTTATTCTACAGGAGCAGCAACATTATGTCCAGGCAACGACATCATCAGCATTGCGTCTACGCAACGACGCCATCAGCAATACGTCCAGACGACGACGCCAGCAGCAATACGTCCAGGCAACGACACATATCAGCATTATGTCCAGGCAACGACATATATCCGACCTGGGCCATTACCAAATCGACAATTTTTAAGGACTTCGCCGCGAAAGGACATCGACAGATATGATTCCATATGCTCGAAAGATCGACATACACTGGGACAATTGTAAGGGTTTTACTGCAAATGACATCAGTGGACATGGTTAATTTACGCAAAGGGTTCCATGTCCCAAAACTGGGACAAAATTTAAAAAGAGCCTGACGACAACGGAGCACCGAGAGTATGGGAGAATATACCGCCGATTTCGGATAAGGATGTTCGCCTTGTTTCATAACATGTCACTATTCAAAATCGACATAATTTCCTACTAGTATATTTTCTCAAGATAGAATATTTTCAATATATGTTTTCGACCGAGACTCGAAATCAGACAGGGGTTACATGTCCAGACAAGACGACGCGTGCAAATATCAAGAGCCAACACAAATCGACCGACCCCCTCCCCGAACTCACAATTTTTCTTTGAGTGAATTTTGCAGGACAACAGAAACAAAGAGGACAACAACATTCCAATACAACAGATTCGCTCATGAAGTCCATCTGCAACAAGTCTACATCAAATACATCTCGCAAAAGCCACATCTTCTTTACTCAGGCTACATCATTTACACTTTAATTATTTCATCTAGTTTTGATTATGCATAACACAACTCCATATATAGAACAATTTTTATCTATGCCCCAGGAGGCGCCATACAATCTATCCGCATTTTCGCCCATACAACGCATTTAACATCCGTGATTTCGCCCATACAACGATTTAACATCTCAGATTTCATCCTATACAACGATTTAACATCCGCACTTCGCCTATACAACGATTTAACATTTGCACTTCGCCTATACAACGATTTAACATCTCGACTTCGCCTATACAACGATGAACATCTGATCTCGTTTATACAACGATTTAACATCTCGATTTCGCCCATACAACGATTTAACATCCGCATTCGCTTCATACAACGATTTAACATCTCGTGATTTCGCCCATACAACGCATTTAACATTCGCATTTCGCCCATACAACGCATTTAACATCTGCATTTCGCCCATACAACGATTTAACATCTGCATTTCGCCCATACAACGACATTTAACATCCGCATTTCGCCCATACAACGATTTAACATCTCGCATTTCGCCCATACAACGATTTAACATCTGCATTCGCCCATACAACGATTTAACATCTCGATCTCGCCCATACAACGATTTAACATCTGCATTCGCCCATACAACGATTTAACATCTCGTATTCGCCCATACAACGATTTAACATCTCGTATCTCGCCCATACAACGATTTAACATCTGATTTCGCCCATACAACGATTTAACATCTCGCATTCGCCCATATGACGCATTTAACACTGCATCTCGCCCATACAACGATTTAACATCTCGCATCTCGCCCATACAATGACGAACATCTCGCATTCGCCCATACAACGATTTAACATCTCGCATTTCGCCCATACAACGATTTAACATCTCGCATTCGCCCATACAACGACGTAATATTCGTGATTCGCCCATACAACGCATTTAACATCTCGCATTCGCCCATACAACGCATTTAACATCCGTGATTTCGGCCCATACAACGACGTAACATCTCGCATTTCGCCCATACAACGATTTAACATCTGCATTTCGCCCATACAACGATTTAACATTCGTGATTTCGTCCGCATAACGATTTAACATTCGCATCTCGCCCGCATAACGATTTAACATCTCAGATTTCGTCCGCATAACGATTTAACATTCGCATTTCGTCCGCATAACGACGAACATCCGTATCTCGCCTATATACAACGACGATAACGCCATACAAGGCGCTATTTGTATTCCGTTCATACAACGATTTACATCGCCCATACAAGACATCATTTGCATTTCGCCCATACAAGACATTTACAACGCCACACAAGGCGCCATTCGCGCCTCGCCTATACAAGACAGCGTATCATCACATCATTTCATTTTATAGTATATACAATCTGACTACAACCACTGCACGAAGTCACATTCTTACATTGTTTTGTTTTGACAGTTATGCACTAATGCTTCTTTCTTAGCTTCAATCTACAGAACCGCAAAAGATGGAGCACAACGTGGATTTTCTTACAAATAACCGGCAATTTGTTGGGGGGCCAACCTTCCCAACAGATGGCAGAAGCGGCCTCAAGCGTCGGTCCACTCGTCCCACATCACCATAAAATCCAGCATCATAGCGGTACACCCCAGGTTCAAGCCAGTTATTTTTACTTTTACTTTAGTATCTCACCTTGTCGCCATAACTCGACATCGACAAATTTTGAGTCCGCATTAGCCCGCTCGTGTTTGGCTATGGTAGCCCAAAGGTCGCCATAACTCGACATCGACGCTGAGTCCGCCACCTTTGCCTAATTGCCCAACATTTTATTTCTGAGGATCGAGACAAAATTGGCTATGAGTCAACGTCTTTGTCCGAAGATTCTTCCATCATCTCCATACAAAGAGGGACAACTGTTGACACCCAATTTTGACCCTCTCTTGCAGTCATTAGCTATAAAATTACACTAATTTTGTAAAATAATTTGTATGATTTTTTATAATAAAATACAGCGCTAAAACATTAAATACAGACATAAATAAGCAATTTAATAATGACACCGCGTCTTACGTAAAGTATTAAGCACTTAGAGTCCCGCGCCCGCATTAATTAATTTTAAGTCCTGTCAAACAATTCTTAATAATTAATAATAAATACATAAAATAAATAATTTAGCAATAACGTCGTGTCAAATAGCACGTCCGCATTTATTATTATAACAATTAGATTAATAAAGCACCTAGATAATTTAATCGCGATTTATTAATTTACCACTAATTAACTAATTAAGCACCTAAAATCAAATACCTAATTAATTAAAACCAGCCCAACTAACCCAGCCCACTCCCTACCTAAATTATAACACTACCCTTATCAGCCCACATTACCCGTCGCCCCGGCCCAACACCCGCAAGCCCAGTCCTTCACAGCCTTTACTTTAGCCCACGTCGCCCACAACCCTTCTTTCATTTTACCTTCCCTTCTCCCATCATCGACAACCCTTAAGAAAAAACCCTAAACGAAACCTTTCAGTCGCCGCAACAGCACCTCACCCTCGTTTCCATCGCCAGCCGGTATTCTCGCCGGAGAATCCGGCGAATCTTAAACCTAATCATTCCATATAACTTGCCCTAACAGCAACAAAATCAACCCAAAATAAGCCCACAAGATCGTAACAAATCGACCCCGAAATGGAAACAAATCCCTAACCAAATCTACCCAGATCAAAACTTACCATAAAAATCCGACTCAGTAATCAATAATTTAATCAAGACTCTATTATGGTAGGAGATACCCAAATCACAAATACCATATACTCAAAATCAGCCTTTAAGGTTTACCAAGTTTAGAACCCAGGGATTGAGGTTATAAATTGAGTGTTTTTACACATGCAAGAGGATGGAGAGGAGGAGAGCAAGGGTGGCCAGTAATCCAACCCTCCTTTCCTTTTCAAATTAACAAAAGTCGATCGACGTACAGGCATTTAGCAGCCTTCAACCTCAGAGTTAGGTATTCAGCATTCAGAAATTAGCAGCCCAAGAGCAAGAACAGAGTTTCGAAGCCTTTTAAATACTAGTCCAGAAATCGCACAAAAACCTGCCTTTTAATTCGCATAGCAATACAACCCCGAGTGAACCAACGACTTGATACGCTGCCTCGGTTCGCTGTCCGGAAAAGGTAAAATCGAACTCCTCTCGTATTTTGTTAGATTTCTGTGCTAGGTGTGTTTATCACGAATTTAATCGATGTTGATTGTATTAGTTTGTTCGTTTGGCCGATATAAGCCAGATTGATGTTTATTAGTTGGATTCTTCATGTTACGATTAGTTAATTTGTTAGTCTAAGTGTTTTAAATGGTATGTAGTAGCAGAATCAGTGACCACCCATCTGTTTTTTTTGTGATGAAATGCAATTTGCGATGAGTATATGATATGATCCGTCTTTAAATCTAAACTGTTACAAACATGATTAGTCATATACCCCATGATTTTGTGTTTGGATGAGTTCAGTACAAAAGGAGGAGTACAAGTGTAATCTATGCATATAATCATGACATTATGATTGATTTAGAAAAATAGCATGTCTAAACTTGTATCAGGATACGCCTTGTTTGATTGCTAAGTAGAATGTCTGTTGTTGTACACATATGTCTAAGTGTTTGGAATGGGTGTTTATTATTTCTTTGATGTTGAAGTCATCCTTGTCTGAGTTCTTCTAGTAATATGCTTCATTTTGCCTTAGTAAGAAACACAAATTTATGAGAACGTCGAATTAGCATGTTTGTAAAAATGGTCTTATTTGTGATCACATACTGTTGTTTAGTACGCTCGCTGAAGCGTTAAACTATTTCTGGACCTTTCTTTCGCTATGTCCGACTGTGTACAAATGTGAGGGAAAATTCATATTAATTAAATATTGTCCTAGAAATGGTCTAACAGGAAATATGGTGAGCTAGGAGAAGATGTATAACTTGCTTTTCTTGGCTATATTCGAATTGAAATTTTATATTATGTTTTGTTTGCCTTTATGGGTATATTTGCATCCTCTTTGTCATAATACAAATCTTGTCAATGTTGCCTTCGACTGTTTGTATATCAGTTGCCTAGAGTACCTCATACTATTTGGTCTAGCCTGATGTTTGAGACCATCTAGTTGAAGAGGAAAGGTCCAATAGATCATTTGAGCATGTCCCACTTTAGAACAGGGAGCCTCTTTAAATCTGGTTTAATTGTGCACATGTCTAGATTGCTTATTTGGAAATCTGTTATCTCGTCTTGGCTTCTGAATTCGGCTATATATGATTATTCTACAAGTGGTTAAGCATGTGGTATCTCACTATATTACCGATGTCCCGCATCTCTATAAATCTATTGATATTTTGTTAAGTTATTCTAGGCCCAACCGACAAAGTTGAGTCCTCTTTTGAATTCGAAAACTTATATGCATTGGGTTTGTTCTATGCTGCTGGGTCATGGATGATGGACTTGTCATCTTGTTTGATTTAATAATTAAATTATAAGCATGTTTGAGTATGTAATCGTTATTGGGCTTAACGTATACTAATCCTTTTCTTTCCTTATCTTTTTTACATGGCATGCATTGGAGCGAAACGAAGAGTTTCATGGCGAGACTCATCACAAGCTACAACAAATGAAGACCCACATCTTATGTGCTTCATCCACTCCGCATCACAAAACTCCAAATCATAGGCGAGATGGCCTCGCCGCTTCTTCGAGTCATTATTAATTCATATCCTCCCCTATTATTTGTTGTAATTATTTGTCTAACATTACACTATTAGCAGAATATAATATTGAAGCAATAAATTAAAAGGTAACCTTCCTTCTTAAGTCCTAGGAAATCAGTTAATAATTTTCACTTGCATAATTACTTAGATAGTTAATATATTAGTTCAACATGAAACCCATTTTTTTTTACAAATCCTCATTAGCTTTCGCACAAGAAATTATCTAAAACATCGATAGCCATCTTACAATCCTATAAGAAGACCTGTGTCATAATAAATTTTACTCCTGTTATACGCGATATGTATCTAATATGGTATTTAGGTACCCTAATGACATATTTTTCAAAACTAACTTTGACTTTTCTATATAAATCTCGCAATTAATTTTAGACGTAAATATCTTATATCTTCAAAATTCTTTTACTCAAATGCCTTTAACGTGTCTTTTCTTAGCATAATAATTAACCCTAGGTTTGAACGGACAACCGCAAGTTAGCGGATCCTTTAGGGTGCCTAACTCCTTCCCTTTAGGATAATAAAGAACCCTTACCCAGAATCTCATTAAAGTTTAGCAGACCATTAAAATGGAGTTAATGTTTACTTTAAACTAGTTAACATTTAGGTGTCCTAATTCACCCAAATTAATTAGGTGACGACTCCTTTAAATACATTTAGGAATCAACCATACGTAGTACTCCCGTTTCGACTCCGGTTTAAAATGGGGTGTTACAGATGGCGACTCCACTGGGGATTTAAGGTTCTTAACCACAACAGACCTAGGGTTATTATTTGGCATTACTTTTGCATTTAAATTTTGTGTGCTGTGTTTTGTTTTATTTATTTTAATCATACCGCTTTATCGCTTAAACTGGCATTCCGCTTATATTTCCTCCACTCTGGAAAATTCACACTATCACACACTGCATGCGAGGTGCGCTTGGTGCATCAGCGAAATTCTTTCTTCAAAACCCAAATTTAGGAGAGTTGGTAATATACGTGGAGTGTCCGGTCTAACCGGTGGCCGCGTAGCCTTCTCACTCGAGTTGTCCGCCTGAACTCAAGGCCTAGAAAAGCCAAATCTTAAAAACTTAAGATAGAGCTATACCACCCTTTATTTTAGGGCATGCATGCATTTACCTTAGGTGGGTCGGTCCTTGGCATCGACACCACAATTAGGAAGACACCAAACTTGTCGACGAGTTTCTCAACCCAACGACCAACCAGCATATTATGTGTAGCGTGGCAATGATAGACAAATCCAAACCTAATCATGTCATGCTGAAATTGGAAAAAGTGCACCGTCATTTCGTCGTCATTTCCAACAAAAGCATCACAGTTGGACGGCTTGGACAAATCCATCATGACCTCGCATATGTGACGTTTAGGCCTACCTCTGGCATAAAAGGGTCCCCATGCATGTTAGGACTCGCTTGCAATGCGATAATTTATGTGCAACATGTACTTGCTAAATGTTATTTACACTTTTGCAAAATCACGTGCTTTACACTAACGCAGTTTGCTACATTTTGTCTAAAAGGATTTATCATCTCCCCTAAAGGTCGATTTGTATTTGGCTAAGCAATGACAGAGCATCGATATTTCACAAGTTCAAAGGCACGGTCCAGTGACATGACTGATTCAAGGGCATTTGAGCAGAACGAGTCGGAACCCGTCTTGGTCCCTATAGGCAAAACAAATTGGAACTACGTGTGACCTGATTCCCTCGTGGGGATACGTAGGCGGCCATATCGGCTTCGGTCCCACCTTTTAGAAAAATCCCAATTTCCCTTTTGCTTGTAATTGGAACTACGTTCGACCTGATTCCTCATGATACGTAGCGCCACATCGCCTCGGTCCCACCTTTAGAATTTTACCCAATATTCGCCAGTAATGAACTACGCCATGACCGATTCCTCACGGGGATACGAGCGCCTAAATCGGCTTCGGTCACACCATTAGGAAACTTTCCCTTCGTTTGGAAAATAGCGAGAATACACAAGCAACTTCATTGAGACCCACCTTAGGCCAAACGCCCTTTTCAAACTGAGACAAGGTAGGAAACCAGACAGGAGTTGCAAGACCAAACAGGCCAGGCACGCAGATGTCAAGGAACAAGGCGGCGAAGTCAAATACGAATCGACCCCCCCCCCCCCCCAAAACTCACAAATTTTCTTTGAGCGCAGGTCTTTTCATATTAACAGAAGCAGAAAGTGCAATAGCCGAAGCAGAAAATACGGCAAGAAGTTTCTTCGCAAAAGCAGAAAGAAGCAGCAGAGGCGGAGGATATGACAACAATCCAAAATTCAAAGTCCGCGTTAGAAGCAGCAGAAGCAGAAAAGGGCATCGACAATCAACAGTTAGAATTCTAAATTCCGCAACAAAGGCTATCGCATCAGCCCGAGCATAAAGTCAAAGTTGCAACCCACGCACACAACAAGGGCACTATGACAATTCGTCAGTCCGTGCAAGGACAACATCTCAGTGTATAACTTGCTTTTCTTGGCTAGGAGAAGATGTATAACTTGCTTTTCTTGGCTATATTCGAATTGAAATTTTATATTATGTTTTGTTTGACTTTATGGGTATATTTGCATCCTCTTTGTCATAATACAAATCTTGTCAATGTTGCCTTCGACTGTTTGTATATCAGTTGCCTAGAGTACCTCATACTATTTGGTCTAGCCTGATGTTTGAGACCATCTAGTTGAAGAGGAAAGGTCCAATAGATCATTTGAGCATGTCCCACTTTAGAACAGGGAGCCTCTTTAAATCTGATTTAATTGTGCACATGTCTAGATTGCTTATTTGGAAATCATATCTCGCCTCGCTTCGAATTCGGCTATATATGATTATTCTACAAGTGGTTAAGCATGTGGTATCTCACTATATTACCGATGTCCCGCATCTCTATAAATCTATTGATATTTTGTTAAGTTATTCTAGCCCAACCGACAGTTGAGTCCTCTTTTGAATTCGAAAACTTATATGCATTGGGTTTGTTCTATGCTGCTGGGTCATGGATGATGGACTTGTCATCTTGTTTGATTTAATAATTAAATTATAAGCATGTTTGAGTATGTAATCGTTATTGGGCTTAACGTGTACTAATCCTTTTCTTTCCTTATCTTTTTTACATGGCATGCATTGGAGCGAAACGAAGAGTTTCATGGCGAGACTCATCACAAGCTACAACAAATGAAGACCCACATCTTATGTGCTTCATCCACTCCGCATCACAAAACTCCAAATCATAGGCGAGATGGCCTCGCCGCTTCTTCGAGTCATTATTAATTCATATCCCCCCCTATTATTTGTTGTAATTATTTGTCTAACATTACACTATTAGAAGAATATAATATTGAAGCAATAAATTAAAAGGTAACCTTCTTTCTTAAGTCCTAGGAAATCAGTTAATAATTTTCACTTGCATAATTACTTAGATAGTTAATATATTAGTTCAACATGAAACCCATTTTTTTTACAAATCCTCATTAGCCTTCGCATAAGAAATTATCTAAAACATCGATAGCCATCTTACAATCCTATAAGAAGACCTGTGTCATAATAAATTTTACTCATGTTATACGCGATATGTATCTAATATGGTATTTAGGTACCCTAATGACATATTTTTCAAAACTAACTTTGACTTTTCTATATAAATCTCGCAATTAATTTTAGACGTAAATATCTTATATCTTCAAAATTCTTTTACTCAAATGCCTTTAACGTGTCTTTTCTTAGCATAATAATTAACCCTAGGTTTGAACGGACAACCGCAAGTTAGTGGATCTTTTAGGGTGCCTAACCCCTTCCCTTTAGGATAATAAAGAACCCTTACCCAGAATCTCATTAAAGTTTAGCAGACCATTAAAATGGAGTTAATGTTTACTTTAAACTAGTTACCATTTAGGTTTCCTAATTCACCCAAATTAATTAGGTGGCGACTCCTTTAAATACATTTAGGAATCAACCATACGTAGTACTCCCGTTTCGACTCCGGTTTAAAATGGAGTGTTACAGGTACCACAAAAGAAACTCGTGACAGTGGCTGAAGTTGAGGAGTTTTGTAGGAAGATGCACACTAAGGAATATTCTGTCGTGGAGCAGTTGAAGAAAACATCAGCATATATCTCTCTATTTTCACTGTTAATGCATTCGGTCCCACACAGGGTTGCGTTATTGGAAGTGCTGAAAGATGCATATGTTCCAGATGGTACAATAGATGAGAACTTGACAGACTTAGTCGGACAAGTGCTAGAGGCCCGCAGAATCGTCTTTCATGATGACGAGTTACCTGCTGGGGGCGTCGGACATAATCTTGCATTGAAAATCACCATCCAGATCGCGAACAAGATTATTTCAACAGTGTTGATTGACGGAGGCTCAGCCGTCAACATTTGTCCCATGTCGACGCTGCTGAAATTGGGGACAGACTGCAGAAGAATTCGTAAAAGTCATATCAGGGTCAAAGGTTTCGACGGAGTCCATAGGGGTGTCGAGGGCGAAATTGATCTCACACTGTTGATCGGACCTGCAGAATTCATTGTGGAGTTTCAGGTATTGGATATTGCTACATGTTACAATATGTTGATAGGAAGGTCATGGATTCACGAAGCGGGTGCAGTCCCGTCCACCCTGCACCAGCGCCTGAAGTTTATATGGAATCACCGCGAGGTGGTAGTACTGAGGGATGAAAAGAGAAACACCAATACCGATTATGCAGTCAATGTCATAGAGGACATAAGACAGTTGGATGGTTCAGTCTTCCATGTTAACGGGATCAAGAGCGCCAGCAGGGCCAGACTGTTGCAGCTGCCACGTTCTCTCACAATGGTAGCCAAGGAAATGCTAAGAAATTGGTTCGAGCCCGGAAAAGGTCTTGGATCCGGTATGAAGGGGATCACAGAGCCGATCCAGTTGTCTGGGAAGAAAGACACTTTTGGTTTGGGGTACCAGCCCACCTCGAAGGATTTAGTGACTCCGAGCTTCCAGAAAAGGGGAGACATTCCCTTGCCCATGCCCATTCCGCCCCTGAGTCAGTCGTTCGTCAAAGCCTGCACCATCCAGATGCTGAAAGAAGATGATCCAGAGGATCTTGCAGTAGGGTTCAAGAATTTGTTCGTAGGTGAAGATGAAGCAGAATGTTGTGTGATTCCAGAGGATCACGATGAAGACCCCACCATTTGAGATGCAGAGCATGGATACAGCCTGAATAATTGGACTTGCACCCCTGTCCTGACCTTCCGAAGAGCTTGGTAGAGTTTATGATAGTTCTAGCGATGTGACTCTAAATTAAAAAATAGACTTGCCTTTATGTTTCTTTAATATGTTTTTAATCTCGTATTTTGCTTTCATCATAAATTCCAGGATATTTTTGCAGCTTTAAACTTGCTTGTGTTAAATTAATTTTTATGCATTTTTCTTTCAGCGATCATATTAGTAAACATGTCGATAATGCGAATATGACATGTAATGAAATCAGCGAACAAAGCTCAAATGGCGAGCATAACCCCGAGAAACAGGAAGAATGAACACAATCAGAGCTTGGTCAAGAGCTGGAAAACTTTAAGAATAGGCCCAAATCAAATTTAGAAGAAACTGAGTTGATAAACTTAGGCGATGAGGAAATTGTAAAAGAGACTAGGGTCAGCGTCCACCTAAGTGTCACACGGAAGAAAGAGTTGATTGAGCTCCTGAAATAATACACCGACGTATTTGCTTGGTCGTATGACGACATGCCAGGGTTGAGTACGAATATCGTCGCACACAGGCTGCCTATCGAGCCGTCTTACTGATCGGTGTATTTTATATACACTTTTTGAGTCATTTTTAGTTAGTATTTTACTCATTTCATTTATGTTTAGTATAGTATTAGGGTCGTTTTCCTTTCTTTTGTGTCACAGCGGTCAGAAATGGAGAAATGGAGAAATGGCGAAAAGGAGATGAAATGAGCATAAATGAGATGGAATTACACACAAAAAAGGCCAAGAAATGAAGTCTAACAAGTTCCGGGAATTATAGAGGAGATCAGACGAAGTCCGGACGAAAAAAGGACGACGAAACGGAATCCGCCAGAAAAACGTCACCGGAGCCGCGGCGCCTGGCAGCAGCGCCGCGGCGCTCGATGTGCTGAAAGTCCTGAGAGCTGCTGATTTTCAGGCGCGCGGCGCCAGTCTGCAGGGCCGCGGCGCCGACGCGGGATTTATGAAGTTCTGGGCCGAATTTGACATGTTTTTAGAGTCCTAAAGGGATAACTTTTCCTACCTAAAGGGATAACTTTTCCTACCTTAAAACCCTTACCTAAAAGGATTCTAATAACTTTTCCTACCTACAAATCCTTAACCCTTCACCTAAAGGATTCTTGGTCTATAAATAGTCTCTACATCATTAGAAGAATTCATTCTCCATTCCACCATTCACCATTCTACATCCATCCATCCACCAATCCATCTTGTAAATATTCCACAACACAACCTCGACGCTGTAAGGCCCGAGACTCGCTTAAGTATTTTCTTTCTTTTACTTTATTTCAGTTTTTATGTTGAATATTGAATTAGTTCTTGTCATGTCTATGGCTAGGAACTAATTCTAATATAGGGCTTTCCATGTCAATTCACTTGAACCTTATGTTATGAATTGATGCATGTTTATGGTTGTTCTTCTTATTGTTGAGATTTACCCAATAGTTGCTTTGAATGCTTGGTAATTAATTGATCACTAATTATCATTATTTATATGATTTCTAATCAAACTTCGAAAGGAGGAGGTTGTGACTATGCTGTAAGTTGGGTAGACATAGGTCGGATTGGGGATGAAAATACCTCAATTACTTGTGTAGCGCTAATAGGGGTTTAAATACCTAAATTCACGCGAGTTGCGTGACGATTAACAAGGTTTTTGTTCTTAATCCTCCTATAGAGTCATCCTTATCACCGAAAGGTAGAAAGGAGCGCTACTGGGGTTGAGTGTTTATATAGCTTTAACGGGAGTATAAAACGAATTAGTAAACCTGCTATCTCCAAAAGAAGAAAAACCATAATTCATTGCATTAATAAGTAATATAAGCGGATAGTTGAGGAGACTTGGAAGCCCTATTTCCATCATCACTGAAGTAAACATATAGTTAATTAGTCTTTTATAATTGTTAGTTATAATCAACAAATTCAATTTACGTTAACCGAATAGATACCATAGGATAGATAATCGGTACTTGAAAACCAATCCTTGAGGACGATATTCGGTTTTACCTAGACTATATTACTTGAGTCGACAACGTGCACTTGCGTTAAAGTGTGTGCATTAAATCGCGCATCAAGTTTTTGGCGCCGTTGCCGGGGATTGACATATTTTCAATATCGATTTATCTATTCTTATTTCTAATTTGGTTGCTCCATCTAACTTGTTCTTCGAGCATTTTTTTTGTTTTTCTTATTTTGCAGGTTAAATTCGAAAAAAAAATCGAAAAGAATTATAAGGACTACTACTATCAAAGACAGTGGAGTCATCAACATCAGCTTAACCCACAGGTTCCAGAGGAAGATCGAAATGAGTTGCGAGCAGACATACTTATGTTCGCCAAGTGCCAGGCTTAGTTTATGGCTGAGACAAGAGTGTCCCTCAGAAATTTGGAGACACAAATAGGGCAACTGATGGATGAGATGAGCAATACAATTCAAGAAAATCTGCCTAGCGACATCATTATGGGAGGTGGTAAGCAAATAGAAGAGTCTGAACCACACCCAGCTGTTGAAGAATCTGGCGGGATAATTGGTGTAGAGAAGGAAAAGGGTACTGAGATCCAATCATTCATCTTTTTGGATTCCTTGGAAAATCTTTTTCTTGTACCTATTGCAGAAGAAACACCACCAGCTGTCAATGTTTACCCCCAAACAGAAAGTCCATACCATCAAGGGCACCCCCTAGAGTTGAGAGATGTTGGGAATCTCACTGATCCCTACATTAGAGAGAGCCTAAACGACAAGCATGTCTTGTGTACTTGGGGGATAATCGTATATTTGAGGCCCTTGTTTGAAGCAATTGTTGTAGTTGAAGTGAGACTCGCACAATAACTCGCGGATTGCGCAGCTCGCAGAAGGATCCAATGGGCACTCGTAAAGGTTAATTGCGTCCGGCTAAAAGACGTTAAAGACAGCGCTTGTTGGGAGGCAACCCAATGTTTTTAATTATGTTATTTTAATTTCTGTCTTTAGTTTATTTTATTTTTGTCTTGAACGGTCTCACGGTCTTGGTTCTTGATTTGTGTTGTTGGATGACAGGTGGACTGAAAGCTAAAACCGAGGAAAAAGGAGCAAAAACGCTAAAAAAAAGGGGAAAAGCGATCGCCAGCAGCGCCGAACTCGTAGAGCCACAAGATTAGCAGCGCAAGGCTGGGACCGCGGCGCCGGAACCTCAGAGAGCCATATTCCGTGCAAATTTCTGAATTTTTCCTCCTAGACCTCCGTTATGACCGCTGTGTTGTGTCAGTAAGTTGTCCCTATTTTTTCTGAGTATTGCAAACATTGGGGAGAATGTGTGATTTAAGTTTGGGGGGATGTTTATTATTTTTGAGTCTTTTTGAATTGTTTCGTGTATTTTTGAGTCATTTTTTTAGTCATAATTTTTTTTTATGATCATGCATGCTGTAGTTACTTGAAACGCCTAATGAAGTAAAGTGGAATAATGTAATGGAATTAGAAGCAACCATCTGAACACTTAGGATAGATATGCCAAAAATTCATGAAATCGAACTATTTGGGGTATCTTGCTTGATTTATGCATTGTTAGTGATTAAACCTATGTGTCTGCTTGCTTGCTATTTGAGACGAAATAGTTAGGATATGCATGTTAGAGAGATGACTCAGACATTTCTTTGTTAGCCCTTTCTTACCATTCTTTGCTTATCCCTGACAGTCAAATCATATCCCTAATCAGCCCCTTTGAGCCTAAAAATAAGACCTTTCTTTGACACCCTATAATTCCACATTTGTGCCATAAGTGAAAAATTGAGATGTATGGAATATAAAGTGTTGAAAAAGAGACAAAAGAGAGTAAACAATTTTGATGCACCCACAATGAAAAAGTAATAATAAATAGGCAAAAGCCTAAGTTTGGGGGTGCTTACTATTCATCAGACACCTCATTCTCTCAAAACAAAAGAGGGGAAAGATAGGTATGAGATTAAAAAGAGAACCAAAAGAAAAGGGAAGAATTTAAAGCAAAAGAGCTTATGGTACGTAAATTGAGCCTAAATGCCTATTTTTACTTACCCCTGCCTAAGCCTACATTACAACCCTGAAAAGCCCTGAAGATCTCTAATGTGTGTATCCATGATTAGTGGAGAATAGCAAGTGAACATGCCATAGGATTTTGAAATTGACATGCATAGTTAGGTATTTTTACTTTCATTGAGCATGATTGGAGTGAATTTGCGAAATATCTGACTTGAGTGTTTAGAATGCTAAAAATTCATGCTATATGTTCCTGCATATTATTCTGCTAACCTTCATGTTTTTCTAAGTAACAACAATGCAGCAAAGTGATTAATGTCGTTGAGTCTTTCTAGTTTCTTTTTCCTTGTGTCTTTATTTCTTTCTTTTGATCTTTGCTCGAGGGCGAGCAAAGGTTAAGTTTGGGGGTATTTGATCGGTGTATTTTATATACACTTTTTGAGTCATTTTTAGTTAGTATTTTACTCATTTCATTTATGTTTAGTATAGTATTAGGTCGCTTTTCCTTTCTTTTGTGTCACAACAAATGTAAATGGAGAAATGACGGTTAAGATGAAATGAGCATAAATGAGATGGAATTACACACAAAAAGGGCCAAGAAATGAAGTCTAAGAAGTTCCGGGAATTATAGAGGAGATCAGACGAAGTCCGGACGAAAAAAGAACGACAAAACGGAATCCGCCAGAAAAATGTCACCGGAGCCGCGGCGCCTGGCAGCAGCGTCGCGGCGCTCGATGTGCTGAAAGTCCCGAGAGCTGCTGATTTTCAGGCACCGCGGCTCCAGTCTGCAGGGCCGCGGCGCCGACGCGGGATTTATGAAGTTCTGGGCCGAATTTGACATGTTTTTAGAGTCCTAAAGGGATAACTTTTCCTACATAAAGGGATAACTTTTCCTACCTTAAAACCCTTACCTAAAAGGATTCTAATAATTTTCCTACCTACAAATCCTTAACCCTTCACCTAAAGGATTCTTGGTCTATAAATAGTCTCTACATCATTAGAAGAATTCATTCTCCATTCCACCATTCACCATTCTACATTCATCCATCCACCAATCCATCTTGTAAATATTCCACAACACAACCCTTGGATGCTAGAAGGCTTGGAGACTCGTTTTTAAGTATTTTCTTTTCTTTCTTTTACTTTATTTCAGTTTTTATGTTGAATATTGAATTAGTTCTTGTCATGTCTATGGCTAGGAACTAATTCTAATATAGGGTTTTCCATGTCAATTCACTTGAACCTTATGTTATGAATTGATGTATGTTTATGGTTGTTCTTCTTATTGTTGAGATTTACCCAATAGTTGCTTTGAATGCTTGGTAATTAATTGATCACTAATTATCATTATTTATATGATTTCTAATCAAACTTCGAAAGGAGGAGGTTGTGACTATGCTGTAAGTTGGGTAGACATAGGTCGGATTGGGGATGAAAATACCTCAATTACTTGTGTAGCGTTAATAGGGGTTTAAATACCTAAATTCACGCGAGTTGTGTGACGATTAACAAGGTTTTTGTTCTTAATCCTCCTATAGAGTCATCCTTATCACCGAAAGGTAGAAAGGAGCGCTACTGGGGTTGAGTGTTTATATAGCCTTAACGGGAGTATAAAACGAATTAGTAAACCTGCTATCTCCAAAAGAAGAAAAACCATAATTCATTGCATTAATAAGTAATATAAGCGGATAGTTGAGGAGACTTGGAAGCCCTATTTCCATCATCACTGAAGTAAACATATAGTTAATTAGTCTTTATAATTGTTAGTTATAATCAACAAATTCAATTTACGTTAACCAAATAGATACCATAGGATAGATAATCGGTACTTGAAAACCAATCCTTGAGGACGATATTCGGTTTTACCTAGACTATATTACTTGAGTCGACAACGTGCAATTGCGTTAAAGTGTGTGCATTAAATCGCGCATCACTTACCTTCCTGTAAAACAAAGGCCAAGAAAGATCAAACCGGACATGAGTTTGAAAGTCAAAGAGGAAGTGTCTAAACAGTTCGATGCAAAGGTAATTCGAGTCGCAAAGTACCCTACTTGGTTAGCAAATATTGTGCCGGTAAAGAAGAAATATGGAAGGGTCCGAGTCTGTGTGGATTATAGAGACCTCAACAGAGCTAGCCCGAAGGATGACTTTCCTCTTCCAAACATTCATATACTCATCGACAATTGTGCAAAACATGAACTACAGTCGTTCGTCGATTGCTTTGCTGGTTATCATTAGATCTTTATGGCAGGGGAGGATGCAGAAAAGACAGCATTCACTACCCCGTGGGGGGTGTATTATTATCGAGTAATATCGTTCGGTCTCAAAAATGTGGGCGCTACATACATGAGAGCCATGACTACCATCTTTAATGACATGATCCATAAGGAAATTGAAGTCTATGTGGACGATGTTATCATCAAGTCGCGAAGAGCGAGTCTTGGATTCAAATATTCAAACAGTCGTTTCTTCACTTACCCAAAAAAGAAATGCTAGAAACAGAAACGTGTCAAAGTGTTGCGTTATCTACTTACGCAACACAAGCTAACCCCTTATTTGGATGGTTGTTTTCGTGGTTTATTATTATATTATTTTTATAAAATTATGTTTAAATTTATTATTTTTAAAATTATTGTATAGGATGTATAAATTTGTTATAATTTTATAGTTATATAATCATGAAAAATTCAAATTTTAAAACTAATTTGATGGTTTTTGCATGAATACGTATTTCATTTACCCATTCTACCATCCCCTCCATCACACCCAAATCCACTCTCAACATCTCATTATCATCCACCATATAATTCACCAGATATTTCTCTTTTAAAGTTTCTATTTTATTTTTTATCATAATTTTATTAATATATATAAATTAATTTGTACTTAAGAAATTAAGATACTTTAATAATTTTGAGGGTTTCCTCCTCCCCTCCCATCTACTCTTTTACTTTGATGATCTTTTATTTCATTCAACGCAGAGTTGGTTGCAGGGCAAGGCGGCTAGGAAGGCTCGCTAGACCAGCAGCCAGACCAAGAATGAATGTGTAATGATGGTGATTCCACACCAGGCTCAATAAATAATTGAATGTAGAAAGGATTTGGCAAACTTGAAGAAGTTCTTTGAGCGGCTAAGACGGTATAATCTGAAACTGAATCCTGCAAAGTGTGCATTCGGTGTCCCTGCTGAGAAGCTGTTGGGTTTATAGTGAGTAGAAGAGGGATTGAGTTGGACCCTTCGAAAATAAAGGCCATCCTAGATTTACCTCCTCCGAAAAGCAGAAAAGACGTGATGAGATTCCTTGCTCATCTCAACTACATCAGCAGGTTCATAGCTCAGTCCACCGTGATATGCGAGCCGATATTCAAATTGTTGAAGAAGGATGCCGCTACCAAATGGACAACGGATTGTCAACAGGCTTTTGATAAAATCAAAGAGTACTTGTCTAATCCACCAGTTTTAGTACCACCAGAACCTGGGAGGCCTTTGTTACTCTATTTGTCCGTATTAGAGAATGATTATGGATGCGTGTTGGGGCAACACGATGAAACAGAAAAAATTGAGCAGGCCATATATTATCTAAGTAAGAAGTTCACAGTGTATGAAGCTCGCTACACTCTACTGGAACGTACTTGTTGCGCATTAACGTGGGTTGCCCAGAAATTCAGGCATTATCTATCAGCATACACCACTTATCTTATTTCGAGGATGGACCCGCTTAAGTATATCCTTCAGAAGCCCATTCCCACTGGAAAGCTAGCAAAATGGCAAATTATGCTGAGCGAGATTGATATCGTATACGTAACATAGAAAGCGGTAAAAGGACAGGCATTAGCTGACCATCTTGCTGAGAACCTGGTCGATGAGGAATATGAGCCTCTCCGAACCTATTTTCCTGATGAAGATGTATTGTTTGTCGAAGAAGATATCTCGGAGGATTACCTAGGTTGGAGAATGTTCTTCGATGGAGCGGCAAACTTTAAGGGGGTTGGCATTGGAGCAGTTTTGGTTTCGATCAAAGCCAAGATACTCGATCTCCGCTGGCTCGATTTCCATGCACCAATAATATGGCAGAATATGAAGCTTGTATATTGGGACTCAGAATGGCAGTAGATATGAATATACAAGAGTTACTGGTCATAGGTGATTCAGACTTGTTGATCCATCAAGTACAGGGTGAATGAGCAACCAAGAATACGAAGATACTCCCCTACCTGCATTGCGTGAAGGAATTGCAGAAGAAGTTCAGTAATATAGAATTTAAGCATGTCCCAAGGATCCAGAATGAATTCGCTGATGCGTTGGAAATCTTATCCTCCATGATTCAACATCCGGACAAGAATTACATCGATCCGATCACAGTGAGTGTGCTGGAACAACCTGCTTATTGCTCTCATGTATATGAAGAAATAGACGGGAATCCTTGGTACCATGACATCAAAATATACCTCAAGGCAGGAGAGTATCCAGAAGGCATAACCAACATTCAGAAGAAAACACTCTGAAGGTTAGCAAACCATTTCTTTTTAAATGGGGAGGTTTTATATCGAAGGACTCCAGATCTGGGTTTATTGAGATATGTCGACGCTCAAGAGGCGAGCAAGCTAGTAGAAGAGATACACGGAGGGACATGTGGACCTCATATGAATGGCTTCACTTTGGCGAAGAATATTCTGCGAGCAGGTTATTTTTGGATGACGATGGAAACAGATTGTATCCGCTTTGTGCAGAAATGTCACCGCGATTCACGGGATTTGATTCGAGTACCTCCGAACGAACTTAATGTGACAAGTTCTCCTTGGTCATTCGCAGCTTGAGGCATGGATGTCATCGGCCCTATCGAACCCGCTGTCTCAAATGGACACAGATTCATCCTCGTAGCAATTGACTATTTCACTAAGTGGGTAGAAGCATCATCACACAGATCAGTGACGAAGAAAGTAGTAGTCGACTTTGTTCGCAATAACATCATCTGCAGATATGGCATTCCTGAGTCTGTCATCACAGACAACGGAGCCAACCTCAATAGTGGCCTAATGCAGGACATATGCGAGAAGTTCAAGATTACCCACCGCAATTCCACCCCATATCGCCCGCAAATGAATGGCGCAGTCGAAGCAGCTAATAAGAATATCAAGAGAATCTTGCGCAAGATGATTATCAACTACAAATATTGGCATGAGCACCTACCTTTCGCACTTCTGGGTTACCGCACTACTATTAGGACCTCTACCGGTGCAACACCGTATCTTTTGGTATATGGAACAGAGGCAGTACTACCAGCAGAAGCGGGATACCATCTTTGAGAATTATCCAAGAGGCTGAGTTGAGCGAAGCTAAATGGGTGCAAAATCGATACGAGCAGTTAATGTTGATTGATGAAAAACGGATGAATGCAGTTTGTCAGGGGCAGTTTTACCAGAACAGGATGACCAGGACTTTCAACAAAAAGGTAAGACCGAGGACATTCAAGCCAGGGCAATTGGTGCTGAAACGCATATTCCCTCATCAGAATGAGGCTAAAGGGAAATTCACACCTAATTGACAAGGGCCCTGCATGGTTCATCGAGTGTTAAGTGGAGGAGCTTTAATCTTAGCTGAGATGGATGGCGAAGTATGACCTAAAGCTATCAACGCAGATGCGGTAAAGAGATACTACGTTTAGGAGCATTTGTTTTCCATGTAATTCCCTTTGCATTGTAAAAAAGTTGTGTTCCCTTGGTGGGATATGCATAGAGCCCATATAGGGTCTCGCCGCTTCAAATTAGAAAGCCCCTTTACTTGTAATTGGAACAACGTTCGACCTGATTACCTTGGCGGATACGTAGGCGACCATATCGGCTTCGGTCCCACCTTTAGAAATTTTAACTTTACCAAATTTCACTTGTAATGAACTACGTCATGATCTAATTCCCTCATGGGGATACATAGGCGGCCTAAATCGGCTTCGGTCACACCATTAGAAATTTTCTCATTGGCTCGCGTGCAACAGAATGCGTTTGATTATTCCGAAAACATATATGAGCAATTTTCACCAGAGTTAAGTCTTACCCACGCGCCTCGCATAACGAAAGCTGAGACAATTTTGGGAAACACACCGTGAAGCGATCATAATAAGGATTCCAAAAAAGGTGTTCGTTTGGTCAGAATACGTGTCAAATTCGGCAAATTCGACAAGGCTTTTATACTTTATACGCATGTCATATAAATGTTTTATTCTAAAGATGTTTTGTGCATACCTCATGAAAATGTTTCGTTTTGAAAATACTTTGGGACACGCTACGTCAAAATTTTTGCTACCAAACATCTCAATGAGATCAGGCAGGAGTTACAGGTCCAAACAAATAAGGCAAACGAGCAGAAAGATCAAGGCCGCAGAATCAATACGAACCGACCCCCCCCCCCTCCTCCCAAACTCACAAGTTTTCTTTAAGTACAGATTCTTTCCCATTAGTAGAAGAAGAAACAACAGTAAAATATGGGCGAAACGACAACCGCATTCGCATCATCCAGTAAGTCCGTGCAGGGACTACATCAGCAATCAGCAATCGTAGGATTCAGCAAGCATTTGCAACATCCAGCAAGTCCGTGCAGAGACTATATCAGCATCAGCAGCATTCAACAAGCATTCGCAACATCCAGCAAGTCCGTGCTCACAGCATTCAACAAGTATTCGCAGCATCCGGCAAGTCCGTGCAGAGACTACATCAGCATCAACAGCATTCAACAAGCATTCACAGCATTCAGCGAATCCGTGTAGAGACTACATCAGCACTCACAGCATTCAGCAAGTATTCCCAGCATCCGATAAGTCCGTGCAGAGACTAAATCAGCAACCGCAGCATTCAGCACGCATTCACATCATCCAGCAAGTCCGTGCAGAGACTACAGCAAGCAATCGCAGCATCCAGCAGGTCCGTGCAGAGATTACATCAGCAATCGCAGCATTCAGCAAGCATTCACATCATTCAGCAAGTCCGTGTTGAGTTGGTCTGCCAAGTCCTTGAGACGTTTGCAATAAGAAGAAACGTTTTGAAAATTCACCATAGTCACCTGTGAAAATTCCTGCTCAAGGATAACAATCCGAGAATGACTGTTATCTTGGAATATCTCGCAATCGATCCCACGCCGACATACTGTGGAGTTAGGTTCCATAATCGTCTGCAAAAGGTCCAAGGAAATAGCAGCATAAATCCACTGAAGAACCTTGGAATCAAGCATGTTCCATAATTCTGGGTCTGCTTCTTTAGTGAGCACATTAGATGTAGTCGCCTTATCACCCTCTTTTGAAGGAGCAGGAAGGATGATGTGGTGAAGAACTTTATGTGCTTTAACATGAATCTTGAATAACTCCGCCTACATCTCATATTGGTCGTTTTCAAGATCAAGAACAATAGGGATGACGCTCTTGATGTTAGAAACTGATAGGGCAGGATGGAAATTGTTCTTATCAGCCATAGGGATAGAACAAACAAGATTCGGAGAAGAAAATTTGTAGAAAAGAAGAAGGAGGTCTCGGATTTTTGCTGGAAAAAAAACCGAGAATTTGAGAGGGATTTGCACGGTATTTTTGAGAAGAAATTGAGAAGCGGAAGCAAGGAAAAGAACCTAGGCTCTTGATACCATGAAAGAAATAATCTCTTGATTATTCCTATTAATGAAAGACATATATATGCAAGTTACAAGGAAGATCATCTTTCTATTCTACCTAGGAATCCCTATTCTATAAGAATACTAACTTTACAATTTTGATAATATTACACTACTAATTTAGGTACAAACCTAAGTCTAATATTTACCAAATATACAATGGAAAAGGGGAAGGACCCCACGGCTGATGGGCTCACACGGCTAAGCCCATATATACTTTAACAGCAAGTCTTGACCCGCTAAGATGTTAAACCGCCCTGTCCCGTTTAGCATTTTAAAAAAATTTGTCATGTCCCGTTAAATCTTGCCCCGCGCTGCCCTGTTTATGCTATTTTTTATTTTTCACTTTCAAATGAAACATCTTTCGTTCCTCAGCAATTGCATCTAGTTTCTCCATCATTTCTTTCATTCTTTTTCCCACCTTGTAACGGAAAGAGATAATCCGTGGATGATGATGCCCCAATATATTATGCTTGAATCTTGTCGCTCGCTTTACATTCGCCCAAGATGTCATCAACTTCATACGCAAAGAACATTAAGTTTCAGAATCTGCTTCTTATTGCCTTGTCTTCGCCGCTTCTCCTGAGCATCTTCTAGCACAGACTGAATCATAGTAAACATGCTTGAAAGTTTTTCGAACTCCTTAAAACCAAAAAACCAAAATCCACCACCTGCCCTTCCCCATTTTAATTTTTAACAAAATTAGTTTTGCCCTGCCCCGCCATGCCCTGCTCTGTTAAGAGCTTGCCCTGCCCCGCCCTGCCCCAATTGCCCTCCCTAATTTTTAGTCATGTGGCATGACCATTGAATTTTGTTGCAGGAAAAGGAGAATATCTAAGGGTATGGAATGAATATGAGAACACTTGTTGAGTACAAATAGCATAATTATCACGAGGACGTGTCACGCAACTTTGTGGTCCATGCTCTTGTCTGGTTTGCCTAATGGTATTAAATGTGCATGGTGTCTTTGGGCTATACAAAAACCTAATGTTCATGTTACTTCACAAATATCTTTTATTACAATTCAAAAATACTTATTTTCTTCAGCAAAAACTTAGCCGTACACCTTCAATATGTGGGATGAGGGTTAGTCCACTTGGTAAGCTTCCTACTTTCCATGGTTGAGGTAGAGGGTTCAAACTACATCATATCATTTCCCATCAATTTTAGAGCAAGTGTTTTTTTAAGGGAAAAAATACTTTTAACCTTTCAAAAACTCGCCTAAACTAGCTATTACTATATAAAAACTGCTTAATAAATGGTCTTAATAATAATAACACATAGTACATAAATAAGCCCTCAAATTTGGTCTCACTTTTTTTAAGTATGCCCTCCAAATTTGGGTGTGCACAAGTATACACCTCAACTTGTCTCCACTTTATCCGTTGAACACTTTAACTTATAAAATAATCATCTGGACAACTCCAAAATTTATGTGTCACGTCATCATTTGTGTTTACGTGTTCAACTTTCTACAAGTGAAATATCTACTTGTGCACACCCAAAATTGGAAGGCATACTTAAAAATGATGCTAAGGGGGGGGGGGGGGAGGAGGATGTTACACCTCGTATTTCTAAGAAAATGTGATGAGAACGTCATTAAGGAATAAGATTCAGCTATTGGATATTAGGTATGTTTATAAATGCTAATCCGGAAGTTAGTATAAGAGGGATGTGATTCCGGAACAATTTTGGTGAAAACGAGTGTGACGATGAGAATTGTTAATAGTAGTTATATATTCCCATCATGACTTAGTAACATATTATATAAGTTTCGACATTGAGAATACAAGACCCTATGAGATTTTTTGGGAATTAGAAGAAGTGGAACATACGTTTTATTATTACTTGAGGGTTAAATAGGAAGACTAATAAGATTTTTTGACCAAATTGTAATTAGAGGAGGAAATTTTCAGATTTAGGGATTTAAATTACAAGCTATTGTGAAAAGGTATGGGTGATTTTGGTATTTTGAAAGGTACTCTTCTGTTATATGGCACGGTAGAATCTGGTATTTGATTTTCACACTTGTCCCTGTCATATTTGGTCTGTTATGATTTTATTTACAGTACCTTACGTTCACATACTTGGTACATTATTGTTGTACTGACCCCCTTCCCCTGGGGGTTGTGTTCATTCCGCAGGCGTAAGCACGCAGTCGGGTGATCCTTGCAGTTAGGATCTCATTTCAGTATTTTGGGATAGCTCTATTGTTCCGGAGCCTATCATTTTGGTACGGAGTTTGTATTACAGTATTATGTTTATTCAGAGGTACGGCGGGGTCTTGTCCCCTCATAGTTGTTGTCAAACTCTTAGAGGTATGTATTCATATGTGGGGCGGACTTGGGTACAGTTGTAGTTTCGTTTGATTATATATATATTGGCGGCCTTGTCGGCTTTGCCTTTTTTTGTTTTAAAAAAAAGTGTTATTTAGCTTCCGCGAATTTCTTATGTTGTATGGATAGAAGGGTGTCCAGGTAGGACACCAGTCGCGGACCCGGGGTTCGGGTCGTGACAAATATTGAGGAAATCGATAGCCATTTGTAGTGCATGATGCCAAAATAATGGAGGAACGGAAGAATGAACCAATAAAGTGCGGACAATATTATTAATGGTACGAATTTTTCGCTCAACTTTCCCATTTTATGAAGACGTATGAGGACAAGAAAAATGAAAATTTATTTCATTTTGAGCACAAAACTCCCTAAATTCCCCATTATCATACTCTTTGTCATTATCACATTGGATGTTTTTTGATTTTCCGTTCGAATTATGTTCTTATGAAAGCTCTAAATTTTATGAAAATTGGAAAAACTTGAGAGTTTTTCATAATTGGAAACGTCCATAAATATTTAGAATAGTCATCTAAGCATAGAACATAATAACGATGACCTATAGAACTGAGAACCGGAGATGTCCATAAATCACTATGAATAATTTCAAATGACATTGAAGTATTAGAATTTGAAGCTACAAATGGTAATTTAATAATCTTTCCCAAAGCACAAGATTGACAAAGTGGAGTACTACGTGTACTCATACAAGAAATAAACTTTTATCTATCTAAAGAAGATAAAATAGACGACCCCGGATGACCTAGACGAGCATGTCACAAGGAAGGAGCAAGAGCTGCAAAGGTGGATGGCATAGCTTGACGCGAGACGCTGGGACTTGGTGTGATTGGATAGAGGTCCCCCCCACTATTACACCTCATGAGATGACTCCCCGTCTTGAAATCCTTCACAGAAAATCCAAATGGATCAAAATTAATAGAAACCCAGTTATCAGTTGTGAATTTACGGACATATACTAAATTTTTACTTAATTTTGGGGCATGAAGGGTATTTTTCAGGACAAGTGGTGGATGAGGAGGGGACAAAGTTTTATGACCATAACTCTTAATTGGAATAGAATTGCCATTACCAACAGTTATACCACGATTAGTGCTCAAATTGGAATAAGACAAGAGAGTACCTTAATCGAATGTCATGTGGGTAGTGGCGCCGGTGTCCATGTACCAATAAGGGTCTGGTGAGTAGGCCAAGTGTGTGCATATCTGCTTCAATGTCGGTCTGAGTGTGTCCCACTGCGTGGTGAGCCTGATGGGGGAGAGACTCAAGTATACTAGGCGATGGAGTGCCCGTACGCTGATGCGAACCCAAGTCCGGGGGAGAAATTTGGACCCGGCGGGTATACGGGCTGATACTGAGGCGCTGCGACGCTTTAAGGTGGTGTCGCGACGCTGTAAGGCTGAGCCGCGACGCTGTTAGGTGCTGGGATCCACTGCCACTGACCGGGGCCCCCTATGAGTTCCAGGATTGTTGCGGTTGCTGCTGCTAGCGGTTGCCCCCGTTGTTGCCGCCACGGTTCTTGCCATTATTCTTCCGATTTTGGTTTTTTTTCCCACCCCGTTGTTGTGATTTTGGGTCACGTTGGCTGGATTGAAAGGAGAAAAGTTGGAAGCAATCATCATGCCGACAGGACTGGACCCAAGCGCTACTTTCTTAGTCAAACCGGCTTCTTCCAAAGTGAGCATAGAACGGGCTTGATAAAATCCTGGCAGGGGGTTACTCTGATGAATAACTGAAGCAACACGGCTATAGGCCTCTGACAGGCCTGCAACCATCTGAAGAACTAGACGACTATTAGAAATAGGAGAACCCACGTTGCTGAGTTGGTCTGCCAAGTCCTTGAGACGTTTTCAATAAGAAGAAACGTTTTGAAAATTCACCATAGCCACCTGTGAAAATTCCTGCTCAAGGATAACAATCCGAGAATGACTGTTATCTTGGAATATCTCGCAATCGATCCCACGCCGACATAGTTGTGGAGTTGAGTTCCATAATCGTCTGCAAAAGGTCCAAGGAAATAGTGGCATAAATCCACTGAAGAACCTTGGAATCAAGCATGTCCCATAATTCTGGGTCTGCTTCTTTAGTGAGCACATTAGATGTAGTCGCCTTATCACTCTCTTTTGAAGGAGCAGGAAGGATGATATGGTGAAGAACTTTATGTGCTTTAACATGAATCTTGAATAACTTCGCTCACGTCCCATATTGAACGTTTTCAAGATCAAGAACAATAGGGATGACGCTCTTGATGTTAGGATGAAAATTGTTCTTATCAGTCATAGGGATAGAACAAACAAGATTCGGAGAAGAAAATTTGTAGAAAAGAAGAAGGAGGTCTCGGATTTTTGCTGGAAAAAAAACCGAGAATTTGGGAGGGATTTGCACGGTAATTTTGAGAAGAAATTGAGAAGCGGAAGCAAGGAAAAGAACCTAGGTTCTTGATACCATGAGAAAAATAATCTCTTGATTATTCTTATTAATGAAAGACATATATATGCAAGTTACAAGGAAGATCATCTTCCTATTCTACCTAGGAATTCCTATTCTATAAGAATACTAACTTTACAATTTTGGTAATATTACACTACTAATTTAGGTACAAACCTAAGTCTAATATTTACCAAATATACAATGGAAAAGGGGAAGGACCCCACGGCTGATGGGCTCCCACGGCTGATGGGCTCACACGGCTAAGCCCATATATACTTTAAGAGCAAGTTTTGACCCGCTAAGATGTTTAACCGCCCTGTCCCGTTTAGCATTTTTAAAAAAATTGTCTTGCCCCATTAAGTCTTGCCCCGCTCTGCCCTGTTTATGCTATTTTTCATTTTTCAAACATCTTTCGTTCCTCAGGAATTGCATCTAGTTTCTCCATCATTTCTTTCATTCTTTTTCCCACCTTGTAACGGAAAGAGATAATCCGTGGATGATGATGCCCCAATATATTATGCTTGAATCTTGCTGCCTCAGTTTTACATTCGTCCAAGATGTCATCAACTTCATATGCAGCAACATTAAGTTTCTGTAACCCGTTCTTTATTGCCTTGTCCTTCAGTTGCTTCTCCTGAGCATCTTCTAGCACAGACTGAATCATAGTAAACATGCTTGAAAGTTTTTCGAACTCCTTCTTAAAACCAAAAAACCAAAATCCACCACCTGCCCTGTCCCATTTCAATTTTTAACAAAATTATTTTTGCTCTGCCCCGCCCTACCCTGCTCTGTTAAAAGCTTGCCCTGCCCCGCCCTGCCCCAATTGTCGTCCCTAATTTTTAGTCATGCGGCATGACCATTGAATTTTGTTGCAGAAAAAGGAGAATATCTAAGGGTATGGAATGAATATGAGAACACTTGTTGAGTACAAATAGCATAATTATCACGAGGATGTGTCACGCAACTTTGTGGTCCATGCTCTTGTCTGGTTTGCCTAATGGTATTAAATGTGCATGGTGTCTTTGGGCTATACAAAAACCTAATGTTCATGTTACTTCACAAATATCTTTTATTACAATTCAAAAATACTTATTTTCTTCAGCAAAAACTTAGCCGTACACCTTCAATATGTGGGATGAGGGTTAGTCCACTTGGTAAGCTTCCTACTTTCCATGGTTGAGATAGAGGGTTCAAACTACATCATATCATTTCCCATCAATTTTAGAGTAAGTGTTTTTTAAGGGAAAAAATACTTTTAACCTTTCAAAAACTCGCCTAAACTAGCTATTACTATATAAAAACTGCTTAATAAATGGTCTTAATAATAATAACACATAGTACATAAATAAGCCCTCAAATTTGATCTCACTTTTTTTTAAGTATGCCCTCCAAATTTGGGTGTGCACAAGTATACACCTCAACTTGTCTCCACTTTATCCGTTGAACACTTTAACTTATAAAATAATCATCTGGACAACTCCAAAATTTATGTGTCACGTCATCATTTGTGTTTGCGTGTTCAACTTTCTACAAGTGAAATATCTACTTGTGCACACCCAAAATTGGAAGGCATACTTAAAAATGATGCTAAGTTTGAGGGCTTATTTATGTATTATGACATAATGTTATTTGTTTGTTTACTTACCAAACACTAAAAAATAATTAAGAAGATTACTTATTTTTTAAAATAACATCTTTTAAGAAAATATTTTAATGAAAAATATTTTTTTTAGTACCAAACACACCCTAAAAGCCCTGCTTATTGTTCCACTATTCCCTCCCATCAATTCTAAAACAGAAAAAAATATGAGGAAACGAAACAAAACAATACAATACTATACATGAAAACCCAAAAATATGAAAAGAAAAGAAAGGACAATTGAGATAGGAATGGGTATGTTATGGGTTTCCATGCAAGAGAGAGAAGAAGAAGAACAACATGGCTGAAAACACTTGCAATAAAACTTTATAAATTAGAAAAAAATAAAGAAACTTGAAAATGCATTTTTAGTGCTCCGTTCGTCCAATTTTATAACTCTTTTCTTTTTAGTTAATTTAAAAAAAATAACACTTTATTTTGAATCAAAAAGTTCAAAAATCTTAAATTATTTTATAAATTTTGTGTACAGTCAAACAATCCCGTATAAAATATAAAATGAAACGGAGGTCATAGTACACTAGTACTTAGTGCCCGTTTGGTTGGGCTTCTCAAAGAGCCAAAAGTGTTTTTTTTTTATAAAAACACTTTTGGCTCCAAAATGAAGTGTTTGGTGGCTTTTGACAAAAGTGCTTTTGGCAAAAAAATCACTTGGGAGAAGCCAAAATTTTGGGCTTTTACCCGGTAGAGTCAAAATAGCTTTTGGATTTGCACATTTTTAATCCAAAATCACTTTTTTTATTGAAAATCAAACACCTAACAACTTTTTGATAAAAATCTCTACTTCTAAAAGCTCTTTTTAATAAGCTGTACCAAATGGGCCCTTAGTATTTTTTCAACTTGGTGGTATGAAGAGGATAAAAAATGTCTTTAGCATCTTTTTTTTATTTACGGATATAGCACCCATTTAGAATTAAACACAAAAATAGCACATTTTTTCTATAAAAGATGAGAAACGGTATAGTTTCTATTTTTTTATTTGTTAAACTTATTTTGTTTTTTATTTAAAAAAATCAAAAAATGAATTAATTAATTAAAATAATTTAAATTTAATTGTAAGTTTACTAATTATTTTAATTAAATAATCAAAGTGGCTATTTTTTTAAACCCCACCATCACCACCCAAGTCTCAACTCCATGTTTTCAATTATTATTTTTAACTTAAATTTCGTATTATAATAAACAAAAATTTGAACTGACTAATAAATTAATAAAATAATTAATTTATTATAAAATAGTAAATTAAGTAGTAAATTAACTAATTACTTTATTTAAATTAATTAATTAACTATTTAATCAATTAAATATTCACATTAAAAATTATTAAATAAATTATATATTTACTAAGAGACCATAAAAATAACTAATGATATGATTGGAAGGAAAATAATTGAACTTGATTGAAAAATTTAAAATTCAAGATACAAAAGGGGCACAAATACACACAACACAATTTTTCTAGTTTTGCTGAAGTCTAGTACGGTTAGGGCACTGATTCTTGTTATGTCCCTCATTTCGACAGACAGAGTCCGCATCTCTTGGGGTGCCTACTCTTTTCTCTTTGATCCATATCAGTCCGAATGCGAGTAGACTTTGGATGATCTTTTGGTATACAAAATAAAAACAAAAACAATTATGAATGCAAATGAATGGTATACTAACCCATATTAGTGACAGTTCTTCTCATAACTGCATTCTTGAAAGTCCTCATAAAATTTTGGGATATGTGTCGAATGCAGAAGACATGGACCAATTGCTGTTAAGACCCCTAACAACACTTTTTATTGCTTCATGCCTATCTGAAATCAAGCATAGGTCAGGTTGGGGTGTGACCCAATAACGCAAGCGTCGGAGGAAGAATAACAATGCATCCGATGTCTCACTCTCCACAAGGGCATATGCTATTGGAATGGTGTTGTTCCTCCCATCCTGGGCGATTGCAATCAGTAAGGTCCCTCGGTACTTCCCATACAACTGATGCGCGAAAAGATGCACACACTTTAACGCAAGTGCACGTTATCGTGACAAGTAATATAGTCTTGATAAGACCGAATATCGTCCACAAGGATTAGGGTTCAAGTACCAACTATCTATCTTTTGGTATCTATTTGGCAATTGATATTTGATTTTGTGGTTTATAACTAATAATTATAAAAGCTAATTAACTATAAGTTTACTTCAGTTGTGATGGGAATAGGGCTTCCATGTCTCCTCAACTATCCGCTTATGTTATTTATTAATGCAATGAATTATGGTCTTCTTCTGAGCTAGCGGGTTTCTGAAATCGCTTTATATTCCGTTAAGGATATATAAACACTCAACCCCAGTATTGCACCTTACCTACCTTTCGGTGATAAGGATAACTCTATAGGAGGATTAAGAACAAAAACCTAGTTAACCGTCACGCACCATGCGCAAAATTAGGGTTGTTAAGCCTCTCATTAACGCTACATAAATAATTGAGGTATTTTCATCCCCAACCCAAATATGTCTACCCAACTTACAGCATATTCACAACCTCTTCCTTTCGAAGTTTGATTAGAAATCATATAATGATAATTAGTTGTCAATTAATTACCAAGCATTCAAAACAATTATTGGATAAATCTCTCAAAGAAGAATAATAACCATAGACATGCATTAATTCATAACATAAGTTTCTACTGAATCAACATGGAAAGCCCTATAAAAGAATTAGTTCCTAGTCATTGACATGACAAGAACTAATTCAAAGTTCATCATACAAAACTGAAATAAAAAGAAAGAAAAGAAAAGAAAAATACTTAAGAACGAGTCTCCAAGCCTTCTAGCAAGAAATCTTGAGTTGTGCAAGAAGGGGAACCCTTAAAATCTGCCTAGGGTTCTCCTTTTATAGGCTGAAAACCGCCCTTAACTTTTCCCTGCGCAGCCCGGAAAATCGTCAAAACCTCGATTTTTCAGCGTCGGCGCCAGCGGCCACGCTATCGGCGCGCGCCGGAACAATGGTCGCCGGGTGATTTGGCACCGCGCCACGATTCTGGCATGCGAGGAGCGCGGCGCTGCACCTTCTGTAGCTTCTCTGATGATTAGGCGTCGCGGCCCTACACTGCTGACATGGCGCCGCGCGGACTTCTGCGATCTCTCTCGATAATGGCGCCATGTGCTGGTGCAGGTTTTGCCTCGTTCGCCACTTTCTCTGTTTTTAGCTCTGGAACCTTCTCTTTTGCCCTCTTTTAGCTCCTTTTCCGCCATTTGGCCATTTTAACCACTTTGACTCAAAAGAAAGAAAATTTATCCTAATACGACACTTATTTGTACAAAAAGGAACAAAAGATTAACTAAAAATGACTCAAAAAATGTATATAAAATACACCGATCAAATACCCCCAAACTTAACCTTTGCTCGCCCTCGAGCAAAGATAGAAAGAAAGAAAATAAAGACTCAAAGAAACGAAAATAAAAGACTCACTGACATTGATCACTTTTGCTGCATTAGTGTTATCTAGAAAAACATGAAGGTTAGCAAAATAATATGCAGGAACATATAGCATGAAAATTCAGCACACTAAACACATTGAGCTAGATATTTCGCAAACTCGTATTTATCATGCTTTAATGGAAGTCAATATACTAAATCATGCATATAAATTCAAAAATCCTAAGGCATGCTTACTTGCTATTCTCCACTAATTCTGGATATGCATAAAAGAGATCTTCAGGACTTTAAGGGTTGTAATGTAGGCTTAGGTAGGGGTTGGTAAAAATAGGCATTTTAGGCTCATTCTGTGTACCATAAGCTCTTTAGCTTTTCCATTTTTCCCTTTTCTTTTGGTTCTTTCCTTCACTTCGATTCTATCTTTTCCCTCTTTTGTTTTGGGAGAGTGAAGAGTATAATAATAACAAGCACCCCCAAACTTAGGCTTTTGCCTCTTTCTTATTACTTTTTTATTGGGGTGCAACAAGCTCATTCACTCTTTTTGTCTTTTTTTTAACACAATTTATTCCACTATTTCACATTTTTACTTATGGCACAATTTGTGGGAATATAGGGTGTCAAAGAAGAAGTTTCAATTTTTAGGCTCAATGGGGCTGACTAGGGATATATTTAAAGTCCGGGATAGAAAAGAGTGGTAAGAATTGGCTATCAAAGAAATGCCTGAGTCATCTCCCTAACATGCATATCCTAACTATTTCGCCTCAAATAGCAAGCAATCATAACATATAGGTTTTCATTATTTAGCATGCACAATTTAAGCAAGAAACTACAAATAGACAGATTTTGTGAGTTTTTGGCATATCTAACCTATGTGTTTAGATAGTTGCTTCAATTCCATTACATTATTCCACCTTACTTCACTAGGTGTTTCTAGCAACTACAACATACGATCTTTGACAGGCAATTATGACTCAAAAAGAAAAAAAAATGTGACTCAAAAATACATAAAAACAATAAAACGAATAAAACATAACAAGACACAAATAAAACAAGACACAAATAAAACACCCCCAAACTTAAATCACACATTGTCCCCAATGTGTGTAGACTCAAAGACAATAAAAGAAATAAGACACTTACAGACTTTGGCTAAAATGGTGGTGGTGGCGGTGGATAATGCATCGACCATTGGTTGAACAGGGAACTCATCTCGTCAAGCTGATACAACCGTTGTTGCTCGCCTCAATTCTTGTTGCCTTGTGCAACTCATGTTGTCCTGTCTCAACTCATATTGTCCTTGTATCATTGTGTCGAAATGTTGCATCATCATTCTTCAGTTCGAGCACTTGCTCCATCATGTGCACCGGAGGTTACGATTACGTGGTTGGCTGGTGGCTAGGTCCTGCCTCATATTGAGCCCCTATTTCAGGCTCATCTTCGTTCATTGCGGCCTCTGCTGCTGCTGCTGCTGCTGCCGGTTGTGCTCTTCTTCTGGCTGCTGGGGGGCTTGGGTCTGGAAAAGAGTGCACTATCTCATATGTCACAGGCAGTTGGTTTCTCTCCTTAGTATCCGTGGGTAGGACTGGGACCCCATTCATGTGGCATAAACTGGTGATAAGTGAGTCATGTCCCAATCCTCCTGTTGTCACCAACCTGCTGATTTCTTCAATGCTTTGCACTATCTCTCTCCCCACATCAATCGTCAATCCCCTCATAATTCCATATATCAGCTTAATTCTATCTTCTGGCACTCTGGTGAAGTGCGTGGATGGAATCATGCGGGCACTGACGAAATATAGCCAACCCTTGGCTGCTTTGTTGAATTGACACCTGCTCAGTGCTCTTGACCCATTTCTCGCAATATCAAAAGCAGCCCCAGGGTAGCTAACTCTGTTTGCGACGGTATCCCAGTTGATGTTGTTGGTGCTCCTAGACCATGTTCTAAAATGGCTCCGATCACCAATTCCTCCTTCAACATCAACTGTTTTTAGAGTCATATTTATTGTTTCTGCCGTCACAGGCATATATCTTCCCCTCACAAAACAATTATTGTCCACCCTCTCCGGAAAGTTGACATAGAATTCACGCACCATTGTTGTGTTCATTAGTGCTATCTTCTCTGGATTTACAAATCTCCTCCACCCCATTATCTCAATTATTGCCCTAATGGGCTCATAAACATCCCCTTCCTCAAACGACTCCCTCTGATAGTCCATTCCCCTTTCAGGGATTAAGGACCTAGTACTAAGCTTTTTGTATCTTTGGAAGGTTTCGTAGCTCACAAACCTAGTATTGTCGTATTGCGGGGCTGGGGTGGATGTGGAGGCTCTTCTCTTTCTGGTGGACATGGCTAAAATAGTTTCTGCAGCTTACACTTTATTAGCACAAGTGTTCCCCAACACAATCAACAATCTAACAGCTAAAACACCAACACCCCCAAACTTCAATTCTACTACCCAATATCCACACCCTCCTTGTCTACTCCTTCTCTAAACTTCACAACCAATTTTTCAGCACTCAAGCTACTTCAACACTACAACACTTCTCCAAACTACTACCTCTTTTGACTACTAACACTTTCAAGAAAGGGTGAAGATTACCTTTTTGATGGTGTTCTCCACGATGTTCTTGCTTCTAATGTTGATTTGAGGCTATGGAATGGAGCTTTGTTGTTTGAGATAGCTAAAGGTTTTAGGAATTTAAGAGTTTTGGTTGTGGTTGGGTTTGATTTGTGGAGGATTTGTGGGTTTTGTGAGAAGAAGGATTAGGTTTTTGGTTTTTGAATTTGGGGCAAATCTGATTTCTGGGCGTTTTTAAGTTTCTGGATTTCCGTTTGGCGCCTTCTTTTAGCGCGCCATCTGATCTCTGCATTCCCGGGATTTTCTGCGCGGCCACATTGGAAGCCATGGCCACTAGACTGGCATTTTTCGATTTTTGGCGTCGCGGCCCTGCTCCTGGGTGCCGCGGCGCTTAGACTTCAGCGCCTCTTCAGTTCGTTTGGCGCCGCGGCTCTGCTCTGGCGCGGCTACCCGCTTCGAAATCCTGCTTTTCTTGATTTTCGCCCGCTTTATTGGCTTTGCACATGCACAAAGACAAACACTACCTCGTGAGACCGTTCTTAATAAAAACTACTATATTAAAATAAAATAAATCAAAATAATTTGGGTTGCCTCCCAGTAGCCTTTGTCTTTAACGTCTTTTAGCGGACGCAAGTTCCTTAGTTTAATAACCGTAGGTGGATCAAGCCCAACTAATCCATTTCCTCCACATTTTGTGTTTTCTTTTCTTCTTCTTAGCATTATCGGTAAGGGAGTTCAGAACACATACTGCGTCGGTGAGGTTTTGCAAACCATGCACCTCGCTGGCTCATCTCCTTTGGTTGACTTGTAATGGCTCACAGGGGGGCTTGATGGTGCTGATTGCAAAGCACCTGCTCATGGTTGGTGGCTCGATGACATGTTTAAAAACCTTAAACACTATTTCTTCCTTCTCCACCCTTAGTGTTAGCTCTCCTCTTTCTACATCAATCAAAGCTCTCCCCGTTGCTAGGAATGGTCTCCCTAATATGATAGAGATTTCCGCATCTTCTTCCATGTCTAGAGTGAGGAAGTCTGCAGGAAAGAAGAATTTCCCTACTTTAACAATCACATCCTCAATCTTCCCTCTTGGATGAATCACTGTCCTATCGGCCGGTGCAGCTCAGTGGTCGGTTTGTCTCGCTGACTCCAATCGTTTGAATACTGATAAGGGCATCAGATTTATACTTACCCCTAAATCACACAGAGCTCTGTTGCAAGTCACCCTGCCCACTGTGCAAGGTAGTGTAAAGCTTCCTGGATCCTTTAGTTTTGGTGGCAACTTCTTCTGCAAGATAGCACTACACTCTTCTGTTAGTGCTACTATCTCGTATTCCGCCAGCTTCTTCTTCTTCCCCAATAGTTCCTTCATGAACTTAAAATAGGAGGGCATCTGCTCTAATGCTTCTATAAAGGGGAGGTTGATATGCAGCTTCCTGAATACCTCCAAGAATTTGGAGAATTGTTTATCGATCGCCTTCCGCTGTAATCTCTGGGGGAATGGGATCTTCTCTGTATACTCCTTCTCTGGAGTTTTCTCTACTACTGGGCTAGGCTCAATCACCTTCTCTTTTTCTATCTCTGCCTTCTTCTCAACTACTGGCTGAGGTGATCACGCTCAACTGTTTGCCGTTTCTCATTTGTCTTGTCGACCTTTGTTCTCTGGATTTACCTCTGTGTTGCTTGGCGGTGTACCACGTGGCTTTGTTGTTTTGCTTTGCTAGTGACCACTTGTGTTTCAAGTTCTGAGCGAGGATCTAGCTTCGTCATGAGTGCAGGCGTTGGCAAGTCTTTGCCGCGGTACTTTCACTCGTCGCTTTTCTTGCTGAACCGTACATTGGAATTGAGGATGTGGGGCTGAATGAAGAGTGCCGACTGCAGTTCTGCTGGTTACGATCGCCCCTATATTGATTCTGCTACCCACGGTCTCCTCCATGAGAAATTTGGGTGATTCTCCACCGAATTATAAGTGTTGGAGTAGGGGTTGTTCGCGCCTCGATAATTACCCACACCGACACTGCTGCTCATTGGTATATTATTGGGATCAGTTGAAGGACACAATCGAATGTATGTGGGCCACCACATATTTCACAGCTTTTAGGCATCTGCACGCATTCATCGTATCTTTCTTTGCATTGTTTCGCCAAAAGGACCACTTGGGCATTCAAGGCAGCAATAGCATCTATCTCGTGGACTCCCACTGTTCTCCTCCCACTTGTCGACCTCTCTTCTGTGACATGGTTGTTGGTGGTCATATCTTCTAATAACTCGTGAGCGTCGTGGGCTGTTTTCCTCATGAATGCCCACTCTTTCTTTGCATCTATGATGGTTACGGTTATCTTTGCTCGGCCGTTATAGAAGATGTGGACCAAGTTACACAACTCAATGCAATGGTGTGGGCATTTTCTCTGCAAGTCTTTGAACTTTTCCCAAGCTTCATATAAAGACTCTCCATCTGTTTGGTAGAAGTTGTTCAACTCCCCTCTCAATTTTGCTGCTTTGCATGGGGGAAAGAACTTGGCTAGGAATTTCTGTGTCAGCTCGTGCCATGTAAAAATCGAATCGGTGGCGAATTCAACCATACTTTTGCTCTATCCACTGGTGAGAAGGAAAGAGCCTCAACTGACGGCATCATCGATGAACGCCGTTATATCGAAAGTTGCACATAGCTCCAAGAAATTAGCTATGTGCATATGTGGATCCTCAGATGGCGACCCTCCAAATTGCACTTTGTGTCCGTACCGTGTTCGAGAATCGCCGCTTTATCTCGAGTTGTTTGTTCTATGGCGGGGAGCCTAATACGTATGCGTGCTCCATTCACTCTGGCGACATAGTCTCCCAAGCTTCTTCTGCACGGACTTGAACTCTTTCCTCGACATCCATAGGTACTTGCAGGTATAGTGGATTAGGTTGATTTTCACCTAACCGCCTCATCATGTTGTTGTTGCATGCGTCCATCTCTATCAAGGTTGCAATCCGATTCTTTTCGCTCGCATTTACGGTTTTCTCAATCTCTGGATTGAAGGGAACAAGAGTGTTTGCCCCTCTTCTCCTTCACATAAACGGATTTCCTGAAATAGATCAAAAACAGACAACAAATCACGGCACCCTGATTTTTACCAAAAATAACGAAAAAACGTGAAAATTAAAAATTAAAATTAAAAACCAAATTAGAAATTAAAAATAGATAAATTTGATATTGAACTATGCCTAATCCCCGGCAACGGCGCCAAAAACTTAATGCGCGAAAAGATGCACACACTTTAACGCAAGTGCACGTTATCGTGACAAGTAATATAGTCTTGATAAGACCGAATATCGTCCACAAGGATTAGGGTTCAAGTACCAACTATCTATCTTTTGGTATCTATTTGGCAATTGATATTTGATTTTGTGGTTTATAACTGATAATTATAAAAGTTATTTAACTATAAGTTTACTTCAGTTGTGATGGGAATAGGGCTTCAATGTCTCCTCAACTATCCGCTTATGTTATTTATTAATGCAATGAATTATGGTCTTCTTCTCTCGGAGTTAGCAGGTTTACGAAATCGTTTTATATTTCCGTTAAGGATATATAAACACTCAACCCCAGTATTGCACCTTACCTACCTTTCGGTGATAAGGATAACTCTATAGGAGGATTAAGAACAAAAACCTAGTTAACCGTCACGCACCATGCGCAAAATTAGGGTTGTTAAGCCTCTCATTAACGCTACATAAATAATTGAGGTATTTCCATCCCCAACCCAAATATGTCTACCCAACTTACAGCATATTCACAACATCCTCCTTTCGAAGTTTGATTAGAAATCATATAATGATAATTAGTTGTCAATTAATTACCAAGCATTCAAAACAATTATTGGATAAATCTCTCAAAGAAGAATAATAACCATAGACATGCATTAATTCATAACATAAGTTTCTAGTGAATCAACATGGAAAACCCTATAAAAGAATTAGTTCCTAGCCATTGACATGACAAGAACTAATTCAAAGTTCATCATACAAAATCAAATAAAAGAAAGAAAAGAAAGAAAAATACTTAAGAACGAGTCTCAAGCCTTCTAGCAAGAAATCTTGAGTTGTGCGAAGGGAACCCTTAAAATCGCCTAGGGTTCTCCTTTTTATTTGAAAACCGCCTTTAACTTTTCCCTGCAGGCCTGGCCCAGAAAATCATCAAAACCCTGATTTTTCCCGCGTCGGCGCCTCTACCCTGCTATCGGCGCTTGGCCGGAACTCTGTGGTCGCCGGGTGATTTGGCGTCGCGGCCACGATTTCTGCATGCGAGCGCTGCGGCTTACGTAGCTTCTACGATGATTAGGCGTCGTGGCCTACACTGCTGACATGTAGCGCCGCGTACTGGGACTTCTGCGATCTCTGCGGATAATGAAGCCGCGTACTGGTGCAGGTTTTGTCTCGTTCGCCACTTTCTTTGTTTTTAGCTCTGGAACCTTCTCTTTTGCCCTCTTTTAGCTCCTTTTCCGCCATTTGGCCATTTTAACCACTTTGACTCAAAAGAAAGAAAATCTATCCTAATACGACACTTATTTGTACAAAAAGGGACAAAAGATTAACTAAAAATGACTCAAAAAGTGTATATAAAATACACCGATCAACAACCATGTTACATCAACTAAAACAATTGATTTGCAGTAACGAAACCCCTTAATGCATGGTTGGAAACTCCAGAAGAAACGATGGAAGATAGACTTTCCAGGAACTACTTGGCCATCCTCAACAAAGGGTAATGTTTCAAAATCACAAACAGTACCTGGAAGATAATGTTGGAAAGCGAGGGCCCACTTTGGAAGCTCCTTGTAGGATTCCTCCCAGTTCCCATAAATTCTCTCAACAACATTTTGTTTTGCCAATCACGTCTTCCTGTATGTAGTGGTATATGAAGACCATTCACGTATGTGTGCAATCAACACTAAAACAGATATCGTGGGATCCTCCTTTACCAGCTGTAGGATGCTTTCACAGATAAAAGCTGAGGAGAGATGACGATGATCTTGTGAAAGCATTGGTGATACACATGTATGTGGCCCGTCCAGTTTTGTGATCTTCCAAACCTGTGATTTTTTTCCAAGATGGACTCTACACCTCCACACGCAATTATCATGGACATAACGGACAATCCACCTCGTTGTATTGGAGTGCTCTACCGTGAAGTCCAACGACTTCTTCAGATGGTATTCTTGTATGCACAGTTGGGCCATTTCTTTTGAGGGAAATTCCACTCCCTCTTGTAGGTTGTCAGTGTCTGCAACTAGGTGCGATTTGTTCCAAGATATAGAATGGACAAACTCATCATCAAAGTCACCTATATCGTCGGAGGCCACAATGTGAAAGTGTAAAGGGGGGTCAGAATAATGAAGGGTTTTTGACAGACCTACATCAGGTTCTCTATCCTCATCATCATCAGCAACATGTCTCTCAAGAAGATCGTCTTCATTTTCACTAAAATCACCGACTTCTTCGTTGTGGACACCAGCTAGAATACTAGTAAGAACATGATTATCTAGGTTGTCTTGACCCAATGGGGTGTTGAGATCAATCCCCCGAAAGGATGGTGACTGGTGATGTGTTGATGAAGAGGGTATAGAGTGATAGCGGGGTTGTGTTTCGGTAAACGGGTATGAAGAGGGTATGGAATGATAGTGAAGTTGTGTTTCGGTAAAAGGGTGTGAAGAGGGTATGGTGGAGTCATGGTATGATTCATAATATGATGGCTCGATTTGGGTGCCCTCAATGGGAGCATCCACCAACTTAGCATAAACTTCCACTGTTGCAACACCAAGGCGTTTAGAGGTTGTAAACATGTCAAACATCAATTGTATGGCACAATCTCCTACGATATGTAAGGACTCGTACCAAACACGTCATTGTGCAAGAGTTGTAGGGTATCGATAAGTAAGTTTTACCACCCTTTGTAGTTGAACCTTTGACTGAATTTGTTGTATCAACGCGTCTAGTTTCATGTTAGTCTTCACTTTGAGCAGTATTGTATCGTTGCATACAAAGACCACACCTTCTGTGTCTCTCCTTTCGACATGTCCACTGTAATAGAGAGAGAGAAAACACTCTGTTGAAGGCATAATTTAGGAAGGAAATGGTATAAAGAAGGTAAACAGATCGAGTTTGTGAGAGCAGAAGGATGAGTTGTGTGTGAAGAATAAGTTTCCAAGTGTGTCTATTTATAGCGGTTTGAGTAACTTACTAATTAGTGTGATCTGAAGAGGAATCCATAGTGTGAATATTAGGTTATTAGAACAAGGCACATAGTGTCGGTTTAATCTCATCCGTTTATTGTATCGGTATGATCTCAGCCATTTAAATTGGAGGAGGATGCTCTGGTAAGTGTGAAGAAAAAATAGTAGAGGAGAATGCACCAGACAATGTGTCTTTGATGTTTCTGTCTTTTTAGACAGAAAAAGGAGTGGAGGAGGGTGCACCGACAAATGTGTCACTGATATTTTTGTCTTTTTAGACAGGAAAAGGAGTAGAGGAGGGTGCACCGGACAGTGTGTCATTAATTTCTATGAATTTTTAATTCATTAAATAATCAGTTAGCAATAGTCAAAAAAATAATCACTTTAATTATTTAATTAAAATAATTAGTAAACTTACAATTAAATTTAAATTATTTTAATTAATTAATTCAATTATTGATTTTTTTAAACAAAAAATAAAATAAGTTAACAAATAAAAAAATAGAAACTATAGAAAAAGGTGCTACTTTACTTTTGTGTTTAATTTTTGTTTATTATAATACGAAATTTAAGTTTAAAAAATTAATTGAAAACATGGAGTTGAGACTTGGGGGTGGTGGTGGGATTTAAAAAAATAGCTAATTTGATTATTTAATTAAAATAATTAGTAAATTTATAATTAAATTTAAATTATTTTAATTAATTAATTCAATTTTTGATTTTTTAAAATAAAAAACAAAATAAGTTAACAAATAAAAAAATAGAATTATACCGTTTCTCACCTTTTATAAAAAAAAAAGGTGTTATTTTTGTGTTTAATTTCAAATGGGTGTTATATTCGTAAATAAATAAAAAAAAGATGTTAAAGACATTTTTTTGCCCACACTTGCTTCTCTTGAATCTTCTAATAGTAGTAGTACTTGTTTGTTTTTTTCCTCTGTCCCTCTCTTTGTCTGTTTTAATGCCTGCTTTTTTTGGTTGAATTGAATTGAACAAAGAGCCCCAAAACAACAACAAAAATATTATAGTTTTAAAGTAGTGTGCTGCTGTCTGCTTTTCTTTCTGACGTTGCATTGCACTACTCTTTCTCTCTCTCCAATGATCTTATCCTTTCATGTTATAGGAGTACTTATTAGCATCTCTATTTCTTCTTCACCATTTTTAGCAAAAAACTAAGAATACCCACAAAGCTGAAACAATTCTGTCGTGTCACTTATAATTCTCTGCTGAGCCTGCTGCATCTTTCTTGAAATTATTAAAAAGGGTACTCTGCTTTTCTGTCCCTTTTTCTCTTTGTTTGTTTCTTGATGATAATATCATGCCCTTTCCTCAAAATAATTTGTGGATTTTTAGTATTTTTGGTATTGTTACTAGTATAACTGTTGTTAGTATGAGTATGATTCTTTAATTATTGTTGTTCTCTTGTAAATTTGAAACTTTGGGTTCTTTTCTTGGTCTACTATGAGTAGCTTCAAATTTACTCTTCTGATGTAGTTCAGGTCTTAGTGGACTATGATGTTTTGCATTTGCATAGTATAATTAAGATATACAGGGCGGAGCTAGGATTTTGAGTTTATGAGTTCTGAATTTTAGAAAAACACAGCTTACAAGGTTCTTGATAAATTATTTATACATATTAAGTATATTTTTAATCACAAAATTCAATGTTTGAGCTAAAGCTAGTGAGTTTTGTTGAACCGTAGACGAATATGTAGCTCCCGCTCCTGCAGATATATGATGTTACTTTAAGTTGCAATTGTCTTCTGGACAAAATTCCAATATAGGTAAAAATGAAGAAACTGGAAAAGAAGTTTTGGTTACTAACTTATCACCTTGATTGAGTTTATTTGAGGTGCAAACATGGATTTGGGTAGATCCCAACAAAGGGAACAATGAAAAACTTGGTTCAACTTGAGGAATTGAATTAATTTATCAAAGTTTCCATGTGGAAATTTCTGAAAGATGCTAAATTGGTCTTGAAATTTTGTAGTTCAAAGCATTGTAGGCTTTAGATTCTTTATTGTGTTGTTGATGAGTCCATGATGTCATGGAAAATGGTGTATTTCAACTGATTTTTGCTCAGACTCTTCAAAAATGTTGCTACACGCCTGCACCCGTGTCGGATCCTCCCAAAGGCACTACTTTTTGGAAGATCCGACATGCGCCCATCGACATTTTTGAAGAGTCCGAGCGACATAGATTTCAACTGATTTTGGGTTCCGTTAAGATTAGTTTGAAGCATTAATGATATCTCTAGTGAAATTGTGTCCCTTTGTTTCTTCGATGTTTTCTGGTTTCTCAAGAGTTACTTGAAAATGAAATGAAGTGTTGAATTACTCAAACGAAAAAAGAAGAGGAGGAAAAGACTCGAATGGTATATTTTGAACTTGGGGATGCTATTCTTCTATAGAAGTTTTCTGATGTTACCTTTTGTTTTCTAGGTTCTTACGAAAAGTTGAATTTCGCTAGAGTTCAAGAAGATTTGGAGTTCTGATTATTTCTCAAAGTGAAACTCCATAGGTATTGTATTTCTCATTTCAAACTTTAATTATATAACCATTTTAGCATCTTGTTGAACTAATCCTACACGATTTAGCTGACCTTGAGAATGACAAATCTAAGGTTCAACATAAATACATTATTTAAGGCTGTAAGCAGGTAGATCTTTTTCCATATGTGAACAAATGATGTACTTCTATTTGATGCATTACTATTTCGGAATGGAGAATTCTTATACCTTGGTGTGGTAGCTCATTTTACTGATCTAGGAATTTTAAAGCTGTTTGCATACTGGTATACTGAACTTGTTCATATTACTATCAATATATTGATAATTGTTCACCAGAAATCATCAATTCTCCATATTATTATCAGGAATTCTAAAGTAATTTAAATTTCACAGGAAAATAAATACCAACTAAGGAGATCCTCTCCGATTTCTTCTCATACGATGTCCCGTGGTTATAATTTCTTCTCATACGAAGTCCCGTGGTTATAATTTCTTCCTCTGTTATATTATAAACCAATGGATTACCTACAGAGCAGAAAGCAAATCAAAACCTTCAAAAGAATAAAGTTTGACATTGAAGGGCCAATTAAATCTATGCAAAATACTTTTGATTGCACAAACATTATATTTTTATTGTCCTTGAGTCCTTGACAATGGTAGAAAATGATAAGAAGCAGCTGGGAGGAGAAAGTCTCCCCCTCCCCCCACCCCCACCAAAAAATGAAAAAGTCAAAACGAGCTACCATACGAGTATCTGCACTTAATGATATTAAACAACATGATAATCATTAAAAGAAAGATGTGAATTATCAAATGTTTGTCTTTTAGGTAATTCTGCTATAAATAATGGTATTGCCTTAGAAGATCTCATAAATTCTTCCAACTCCCAGACCCCAATACTGAGCATGTTCTTGTTGTTTTGTTAAGTCTTATGACATTAGGTAATTTGTGACATAATAGTTTACCAGGGAGTGATACTATTAAGGAACAAATGCTTTATTGCTTAGATATTATGTTCAACTCTTATCTGGCGTTCGTCTTTCTTGACGATCCTCAATGTTCTGTTCTCTTCTCTCTATAAACATCACTTCGAAGGGGGGAGTAGGTAGGAAGGTTAAAGAAAGGTTAAATAAAGAGTCTATATTCCACCTTGTAGAAATCTAGTGTCCTTTTAATCATGGTAAAAGTTAGTACATTTAGGAATATTGATCACTATGACCTTGTATGTCTGATAGCTTATGTATATGGCGAGCGGCTCTGGTGCATGCTCTATGATATCTCCTCTCTTTCTTGAGTTAAAGCTAAAATGTCCTGAGTTTACACACTAACTAAATCATCAAGTATAATGATTTTTTACAACTTGCCACACATGTTGGCCATTTTCTTTATAAGTACTACATCTGTTATCCGTTTTACACCCATGGATCTATAACATATGAAGTTATTGAGGTGAGGTTCATGAATTGTAAGCAAGCAGGCTTCCGAATTCTTGCAAATTCTTTGACTTCTGGAAATCTTTCCGATCATAGCCATGTCTACAAGCTAGTGCAAATTGTTTTGCATTGCATGACCATGCAGAATCTGCTGGATTGACCGCCTCACTGACCTATTTTTAATACCTAAATCGGATCTAATTTACTGTTGATCATGTGTTTCATTCCTTCATACTTCTGTCTTTTCCTCTTGGCAGATTGCAGTTTATAGTTAAAATCTTGAAAAGGGGCTAACCTTCTTACATTAGATGTTACTCATATTTGGTTTCTGTGCCTTTAATTGATAATTGTGTCTATCTATTCACACTCTGCGTGCGACTTGATTTACAATTCAAGGGAGATGATTGATATGCATTATTGGTCAATTGATCTTGAAAGTACTTCCCCAGCATGAAAGATTATTTTTTTCTGTTCGAAAAATCACGTACTTCGTTGTACATATGCAGGTGAATAAAGGAACAACAATCATCCATCCATTGATCAAACAGTGCCTGCTGTATACCAAAGTCTAAATCCGTACCCGACTTATCTCCAAGCAAAATGAAGCCTCCAAATTTCAATTTTGAATCAGAAGACGAGTCTGAGGTCAGCAACTGCCAAGTTGGTTCGAACAGCAATGATCCGATGCCTGTTACTCTTGACTTGACTCTTGGCTTCAACAGCAGTGACGCCGAGTTGAAAGACAACAATGAGGCGAGTGATGAAGTAGTACCCCATCCGCCAACAGAAGCACCATCCAGGATTTTCTCGTGCAATTTCTGCAGACGTAAGTTTTACAGCTCCCAAGCATTGGGCGGACACCAAAACGCACATAAGAGGGAGAGGACTTTGGCGAAGAGGGCAATGCGGATGGGAATGTTATCGGACAGGTACGCCAACTTGGCATCGTTGCCCCTTCACGGGGCAGCATTTCGGTCTCTAGGTGTCAAAGCTCATGCTTCCGCACACCAACGGGTCCCGTACCAAGAAACAAATATTCATGCAATTAGAAGCGGGGCGAGATTTGAACAAGGATATTTCGGGATGCCAGTATTCGTGGAAGATGATGAGGTGGAGATGTTTTGGCCCGGTAGCTTCAGGAAAATAGAGAGAATTGGTGGTGGCAATGTTGAGTATAATAATCCAGGGCAAAGTTCAAGCATAAATTTTGTAGCTGTAGCTCCTCAAACTAGGACAGATCCAACATTGCCTGATCTTAATTTGAGACTCTGATGTTCTCTTTTCTTTTTTTTGGCATTCTATTCTACATTTTTGTATCAGAATTTTCATAATTGTTAGTGCTCTATTTGTACATTTTTGTATCAGACTTTTCGTAATTGTTAGTGATCTAACTGTAGCTCTGTTTTCATAATGGTATTACATTATTAGTGCTCTATTTGTACAGGAGATGAATGATTGAGACTGTCTTGAGCTTTCAATTATTAACCCTCTCTGAATCTTCTCTATCTCAAATTTTGTAAAATATTGTTACAAATTCAGATATTGTTTGATTTATGCAAGTCTCTCATCTTTCTCCCATTTAACCCTGTTTATTCAGGTGAGAAATTTCAGTTTGTAATAGTTGTTCATCAAATTTAGGCCATTTGGGACACATATATGGAATCATTTTTTTTCATCAAGAACACATATATGGAATCATATCTAATTTATGTATTGAAACCTTCTAATTAAAAGAGAAACTAGAATCTAACTCGGAGATTACACACGAGATAAGATTCATTCGTCGCTAAATGCATGTAGGGGCCAGGGGGGCTGGAAATTTTCCCTCACCGATCATCGGAACCATCAATCATAAAATTAGCCAGTCAAGAAGTCTCCGCTCTTCCAAAGCCTCATTAGCAATTTAGCACACATATTTAGTCAGATTTTCCAGGAAGACCCGAAACGGCACTCAATTGGGAGAGGAAGACCAATATCTTATTCATATGTATGTTTTGCTGCACCCTAGACATTGCATTTGGTAAAAGTAAAACCATAGTACAAGGATATTTCTACTATATGAAAATAGCACTTTTGGAAAGGCTAAATAACATGTCTTACAACAATATATTGGCCCCAAAGCTTAAGCAAAGAAAACACATTAGTACTGAATGAAGTGAAGCAATACAACCACAACAAAACTTGAAAGTTGGAACAGTTTACAAGAAAGAAAACACTCCACACATTAATTTAAAAACTCCAGAACACACCGGAATATTTTCAGCTTCACAATGCTTGAACAAACAAAAGGCGAATAAGTTTCTTCATTGGAACCAGTTATCAGACGATCTGACTGCAAATGTGTCATGGCTTGATACTCTCCTGCGAAAAGGAGGAGAATTAGTAAGAGAAAATAAGAGAGGAATGTGACGAACACGAAAAGAAGTGAATATGATCTATGTTGATATAAAAGCACTTAAATTCTCTATTAGTGTAACAGAGTAACGTTGCCCAATTTAATGTTTCAGCAAAGTGCGCAATCCACAATGTAAGGGAAAAATATTACTACTGGTTCCGCGTATAGACTATAGAGATAGATGCAATCTTATTGAAAAATGTCTATGGATAATGATACCAGATGGACATGAATTCAACTAACCTTATTGCAACTTCACTTTGTGGCCTTGGAATAAGCTTCAGTAAGGAATAGTGAGCTTGAATTTGATGCTTTCTGGAGTTTGCTTCTCTTTTCTCTTGCGTTCTATTTCTTTTGTAGATTCGCTTGCTTTGCTCGTGTTGTCCAGCGTCATCTCTTGAAGGTACTCTAAATCAGCCAGCTCAAGTGGTACGGCCTCAAGGTTAAGACAGGAGACCAGGACAAGGGTCCTAAGTCTTGGGAAGGGACAAGTTGATGCCTATCATGATTCGAAGTCTGCCCTTTCAATCAATAAGACCTGGAGTTTCCTAAAACCTCCCATCTCCATCTTCCAGGATTTCCCCGTGAATGCATTTTCTTTCAATTTCAGGACCTGAAGGCGTTCCAGCTGCCCCAGCCTATTCGCCTCTTTCCAATCAAACCTTGTTTTTGATAGAGTTAACTTCTTCGTGATTTTCCAATGAAGAACCTTTTAAGACAATCAAATGGATTAATTGGACGATATAAAAAGTTGAGAGTTACTCCCTCCGTTTCAGTTTCAAAATAAGTGATATTTTTAGCTTGGGCAGGTAGGGTTTTGTTCGTTCGTGTACGCAGCGAAATTTGAAAATTTTATGTTTACGACGAACTGCAGGATGATTATGTAATAATGTAAACCATGTAATAACCGTAATACATCGAAATGATACATTAATCTGGAGTCTTTTAGTATAACGTGAGAGTGCACACGTAATTGATCAGAGGCGCCCAAGCCATCCTTACTACATCTTCACTTCATCCTTATACACCTGCTGGACTGTCTATTCTTCCTTTTGATTAGATGGATTATATCATCCAAGAGCTTAAACTAAGAGGAAAATACTTCAAGGAACGAACTTGCAGGCCTTACCTTATACCTTACCTCAACGAAAAAAGCTAAGTTAATCCTCAGAATCCGCTTGGTCTTCGTCAAAAAACTCCGAGGCATTTAAGTTCAGGACAAGGGCGAAAGCGTTATTTCGAAGCATGATGAACAGATACACCAAATAAATCAACTGCTTAATTAATAATTTAGTTGATGAGCAGCAGGGGAGAAGGCTAGGATGTTGGCACTCGAAGAGGAGTAGGAGCGAATCAAACTTTCTTAACGAGTTCAAAAAAACTTTGCTCGACTGCATGTTCCTATAACTATGTAATCCTACTAGGAAATGAGAATATCTAGGTCTCTAAGACATAGAATAATATAAATGAATTAAGTGTATTGAATAATGAAATGAAATGGTCCCATTTCCGGATATCCTCCCGCATTTAAAAGTAAGGCCCAAGTATTTTGTTTTCTCCATCTTTCCGTTGATTTGAGTAAGGCCCAGTATAATTATTCTTTCTAATCACTGTAGGATATTTTTCATTCTCAACAATTTTCTTTTGGCTAAACCACTTAATCCTCCGTTAAAGTATATTACCCGTAAGAAGATGGCCAGATTAGTGCTTGATGAAGAGCGGGGCGCCGAGTCGCGAGTTCGATTCCTGTATAAACCTTGGTTGAGTCATCGCACATGGGCCAAGTGTAGTTAATCTACCGGCGTGGTTTGCGGTATTGCGTCAGCCCGGGGTTTATCCTGTGCGCACTCGAAAGAGTAGCGACTACGGGTTCCTTCGTAAAAAAAAAGAAGAAGTATATTAATGAAAAATATCAGGTTTTCATAATTTTGTTCTTCCATAAAGTGATCAAGGCTTAGAAATCTACACATTTCCTACTTGTTTTTTGCATCTTTTTAATGTACAATTTTAAATGTGCTTAGATTAATTTGTAATTTTATTTTTTATTTTTTCATATAACGTTGTAGTGCAGGAACTGATGCAAATAAAGAGAATATTCAAATTGTTGGGCTTCAATCTAGTAAGAAATGTCTATATTAATATTATTATTTTTGAATTTTTTTCAATAGCAACAGATTTTATAATAAGTATATTTAAACAAAATATGTAATAAATAGTCTTTTATCTTTTTTTAATTGAGTTGTGATATTGACAAAGAATATGAGGATATGAATGATGGTTATCACTTATCACCATGTTGAAAGAATAAAGATAAGGAAAACAAAATGCCTTAGCTGCCATCCATCCATTATTAATGAAGTATTTTAAATAAATACGGAGTATTTCAAATGATGACAAAAGTATTAAAACCATGATGTTTAATCTCAGATGTGGAGAGAATGAGAACTTTTCTTATAGAGACATACACTCATAATAATATTTATAACACTCCCCCTTATATGTCAATTTGGTAGATAATATGCTTCATTAAAACTTTACGAGAAAAAATCTAGTGAAAGAAAAAGAGTACACATTTTTAATAATACATATTTTGGTTAACAACAAAAATAACATATCCAGTAAAATTCCACAACGTGAGTCTGGGGATGGTAGAGTGTATGCAGACCTTACATTTACCTTGGTAGGTAGAGCGACTGTTTTCGAACTTTGAACTTGGAATATTCTACATCGAAATTAGAGGTTAATAAACGTATTATGATCATTATAGGTTGACATATTACATGCGGTATTTTGGGCTTAGCAAGTGGATTGACCAAAGAGGTATGTGGAGCTTTCTTATCTCTTGAGCATGAGTAGTTGTACCTATGTAGTACGGTAGACGTACAAGATTTGACATTTTTCACTTGTTTTAAGTATATGATACTTGTTTCGTTTAAAAGTATAAGTCTCTTGGATAGGGAGATGTGTTTGACTAGTGTATAATGGTAATATAACAACTTTATGGGAAGTTGGTGGTATTGGCTTTATGAAAGGTTAATAAGGAAAGGTTTACTCCAAGTAAAATAGGTACGGATAAAGGATTTGAATTTGTGGAAGGTAAATTGTTTTTAAGGCATTAATTGCCTAAGGTTTTAAAAGAGATGAAGTCACTTGATTGTAGAAGCCTATTGTATTTTTAAAGGTAAACGTAACTTGTTTTGAAAAGTTGTCGTGACTTGATACTACGGTTATTAGTATCTTGGGAGTTTTACATAAAAATGAGTCATTTTCTTAAAAGGTTTAAGGAACGTGGTACTTGGGTTAAATTCCCGGATTTTCTTTTAAAATGACATGTAGTGCCTTAAGTAACTAAAATGAGAGGATGTACTAGAAATGTTATTAAGAAGTTAGGAGATATTCTTAACTTGCTTACGTTATGATAAGCCGGTAGCGCTTATGTTATGTATTATAGCGGTTGTCTTTGATTTATGTATTATTACTATTATTACTATTTATGTCATGGATTTGCTACCCGTGATGCGAGTGCAGCGCTTGTACTCATGCGGGCCCACCGGGTCGTGCGGGTGAAATAGTCGTGCGGGTGAAATAGTCCACGCGAGCGGATGACCTCACGCGGGTGAAATAGTCTCGTCACGGGTGAAATAGTCTCATGCGAGTTGATGACCTTATGCGGGTCCACAAGACTCATGCGGGTTAAATAGTCCCAAGAGTAGGACTCCTTAATGATAATACGGGCGGGAGACCCAGTTATGATCATGAGCCTCTATTTTCACGCGAGAAAGTTTATACTTGTTACTCTCATTGTTAGTAAGGCACGATGTCTTGTATTTTTGACTCTCTTCCACGACTCAGGTTTATTTTAAACTTATGATATTATTTGATATTTTCGCTTTACATACTTGGTACATATTGTGTCGACCCCGTCCTCGGGCTGCGTTCATCTGTGAGTAAGGGAAGCGGTGGTGGATCCTCGTTCTTAGGATCTTTACTCGTGTGTCGTGAGCTTGATTCTCGGAGGCTCGACTTTTGGTACGGTTCTCCCCAGTGTTGTAGATATTTGTACATTCAGGGGCATGACGGGGCCCTGTCCCGTCATAGTGTTTACTCATTCTTAGAGACATGTAGTCCTGTTATAGCTTGGGTGGTTAAGGATGTAACTGTTCAGTTTTGTTGTATTAGAGGTAGCCATTTTGGGTTAGCCTGCTTATTTTATATATGGGTTCTTGTTGTGAGTTTATTTTCCGCTGGTTTTCTCTGACGTTGTGTCACAAGGGTGCCCGAGGTAAGGCACCAGTCACGGGTCTGTGGTCGGGTCGTGACATAAACGGCTGGGTTATAAATAGATACTCAAACGGAAGTTGAGAGCAGATGGTTCTATAAACAAGTACAAGGCCAAATTGGTAGTCAAGGGTTATCGACAAAAAGAGGGCCTTGACTATTTTGACACCTAATCTCCGGTGTCTAGGATGACATACATATGTATGTTCATAGCTATTGCCGCATTGAGGGATCTTGAAATACACCAAATGAATGTCAAGACAGTCTTCCTAAATGATGATTTGGAAGAAAAAATCTATATGGACCAACCCGAGAGGTATGTGGTTCCTGGTCAAGAGAAGAAAGTCAGTCGGCTTGTCAAATCTCTGTACGGGCTGAAACATGCCCCAAATCAATGGCACGAGAAGTTTGATAATACTCTTTTTATCAAAAAGATTCGCCATTAATGAGTGTGACAAATGTGTTTACACGACAAGTTGATCACAGGGAGCAGTTACGTAGACGACAAGTTGATCACAGAGAGCAGTCCTAGGATAAAATCCTAGAGGCTAAGAACATAATGAAATAGTGCTTCGACATGAAAGATATGGGTATCGCATATGTCATCTTAGGAATCAAGATCTCTAAGATGTCTGACGGACTGATTTTATCTCAATCTCACTACATCGAGGATGTGCTGAAGAAATATGAGGTTTTCAACCGTTCGCCAATAACAACACCACTGGATGTGAATCAGAATATTGATAAACATCATGGTGTGCCCATACGTCAGGAGCGGTATGCACATGTGATTGGAAGTTTGATGTATATCACAAACTGTACTCAACCTGATATCGCTTATGCGGTCAACAAGTTGGCTAGGTTCACCCGTAATTCAAGTGATGATCACTGGAAAACGTTGGGTCGGGTACTGAGATACCTAAAATACACGCAAAACTATGGGTTACACTATTCGAGATATCCAGCGATACTAGAGGGGTAATGTGATGCAAACTGGATATCTTATATAGAGAACACCAAGTCCACTAGTGGATATATATTTACAATTGGTGGTGGGGTTGTGTCTTGGAAATCCTCTAAGCAAACTTTCATCGCCCGATCTACGATGGAATCAGAGTTTATCACTTTAGACAGAGTAGGAGAAGAAGTTGAGTGACTTCATGACTTCTTAGAGAATATCCCGTGTTGGGATAAACCCGTACCTTATGTAATGATCCACTACGATAGCCAGTCGGTTCTAGGAATGGCACGGAGTTCTATGTACAACGACAATCTTGTCATATCAGACGAAGACATAAGACCGTTAGACAGCTGAGCAACACGTGTATTATTTCCATTGATTACGTAAAATCAAAGGAAAACATAGTAGATCCCTTGACGAAGGGCATACCCAGAGATCAAATATTCTCCTTGTCTAGGGAAATGGGCCTAAAACCTAATTACTAAGAACTGATACCGCAGACACCCAACCTAACAGATTGGAGATCCCAAGAATTAGGTTCAATGGAAAAATTAAGTCGTAAAAGTTCAGTGGAGCGATTCGGATAATGATTTCTACATAGAAACATGAATCCAAGGTTGTTCCCGTGATAGACATTAAGTGCTATCTGCAGAGTGGGTAAAGGTTAAGTTTCCAAAATCTTTGATGATCCTCAACAGTTGAGGTTAGGTTTGGGGAAACTTTTAATGGTTCCTAACACTTGTAAAGTTGGGTATAGCAGAATACCTTGTAGGAGATCACCTATTAAGTGCGAGGACTGGCCGCTTCAATTGAACGCACTTAAGAATCCAAGAAGTGTCCATGCCCACAACGGACGAAACCTTAAAGAAGGACAGAGTAAGGAAAGGTGTTGTGTTGGTACCATTGTTTTGGCTTACATTAAACACTGACGGTTCAAGACATCGTGTTCACCGCTCAGTAAGTAAGTCCAATGGCATTCTACTATGGAAGGTTTAAAGCTAAGGCTACCTATCCAGATGCGACATCGATCCGCCGGAAGATTGCTAGAAAGGCACCATGTGTGTGCGCCAAAATCTCTTTCCAGAGGGGATTGTTGAAAATTTATTAACGTGAAATAAAGTTAATTATTCATTCCAAACGGTCACATTCGACACCCTTCCAGAGGGCCGCGGCACCTCGGCTCCAGTGAGTTACTGGACGAGAAGTGTCGCGGCGCCTCGACATCAGTGTGACCGTTGGGAATGAAAATTGATTGTTTCTTGGCCTGCTTTTGGAGCATTAATTCTCCATTGTGTGCCTCATTAATTCAGCCATTATTTGGTTGAATTGTAACCTCAAATTAAAGGTCATTACATGGCATTGAAGGCCATTACTTGGCTATTTGGGAAGACATCTTGATCACACTATAAATTGGTGTCATTGGCACAATTGAAGAACTCACAATCTCATAATTTATAAGTTTTTCTTCCTCTCTAAGCAATTTTCCATACACTCAAAGGCCCTTCTTTTAGTAAATACATGAGTCATCCTTTACTTAATTGTGTGTTGTTATTTTATCTTGAGAGATGAATTGTCAATAGCCGTTAAAGGATTAATACAGTCAATATTATCTTAAGGATAGATTGAATATCAATCGACTAAGTAAACCATTTTTCTTGTTTCATTTCCAGATTTATTACCTTTTGTTGTTGTTGTTACTTACCCATTTCCTAGTACTTTTTCCAATAAAGTGTTCTCTAACCAGAATCTTTTCATAACTAGAGCTTGCGCCTGAAACCTCTTATTAAAAGTAGTTTTTATTAATCCATCCTAGTATAATTTTTATTGGTAGTGAGCTAATAAACATCTGATAATGCACCATTTCTATTCTTATCCAGCATGTAACAATCAATGAAAGTTGGCACTCGTGCAACTCTCTATCACTAGCTCTTTTTCGTTTGCTTTCATTTTTGTCGTTTTTTTGTTGAACCATGTGTGACGACACTTTTAGGTAAGTGTTTAAATATCTCTATAAACTTTTATACAGCTCATATCCTCCGTAACTTTCTCGTTTCAAAATCAGGACCCGTTTGTCCATAAATTGTTTTTACTTTTTCTAGAATTATTTTTACTTTATTTGAAAATCAATGTTAGTCAATGAAAATTTTAAATACAACAGCAAGGTGTATTTAGAATTTTAAAAACACCTAAAATATTTTTTTTCATTTTTCTTACTTTCACTATATTCAAACAATTAAATATTCTTTGCAAAAATTATAATCAATCAAATATTTTACTGGTACATCATTAATCCATCTAACACAAACAAGCATCGAAAGAAATAATCTCTTGATTATTTTAATTAATGAATGAGTATATATACAATTTACAATATCCATAATATGAAAAATTCTATTCCTACTCTACTCCCAAAACATTATTCTACTTGTACAATAATTATTCAATTATGGTAAGTGTACAATGCTAATTAAATACAATAAATATATCTTCTAAAATCGTCCAACACTAAGTCTCCAATTTGGCTTGTGTTTTCGTGATATACACGGTATACACAGGACAGTGTATATTACGGGTATATTTATCACACACCCGCAGTCATAGCGAGCGGTCTTTGTACGCTGAAACTGTCCCTAAAATCTTCAAATAAAACCAAGGGAAGACCCTTAGTAAAGATGTATGCAATTTGATACTTGGAAGGGACATGTAAGACACGTACTTGTCCATGAGCTACCTTTTCGCGAACAAAATGGATATCCATCTCAATATGTGTAGTACGCTGATATTGAACCGGATTCTCAGAAAGATAAACTGCACTAATATTATCACAATAAATCAAGGTAATTTTTTGAATGGGAAAGTGAAGTTCTAAGAGAATATTATGTAACCAACATGATTCAGAAACCACATTGGTCACCCCTCGATACTCGACCTCTGCACTGGAGCGTGATAATGTAGTCTGCCGTTTTGCAGACCATAAGACCAATTTATCACCAAAAAACATACAGTAACCAAATGTCACGACCCAACCGGTAGCGGCGGTACCTGCCGGTACCACTGTCGGTATATGTCGAGAGAATAGCGGTGAACATACATAACACATAGCTTATAAAAAGTGGTAACATCACCGCCACCGATAAAGTGCCATAAAACATACTTAACAATGTATAGTAGTACATGGGTTCTTAGAGCCCAAAACATAAATGTGACCACGGACCACTTAAAGATAACAATCGTGGCGGGCGGGGCCCGCCATACCACGAATGTACAAAATACCTATAGCGTCGGGAATGTCCGTACGATAAACAAGCTTCCGGAGAATGAGCTTCGACAGGAATAGTGATCCTGAACGAGGATCCACAATCACCTTACCACCTGCGGCATGAACGCAGCCGAGAAGGTCGATGCAACGTGCAGTATGTAAAGCGGAAAATACCGTAGTAATATCATAAGTCAAAATATAAGCCGAGTCATAGATAAAAATCAATTTCCTTACACTGCGTGCCTTACTAACAATGAGAGTAACAAGTATAAATCTTATAGCGTAAAAATAGGAGGCTCACGATCAAAGCGGTACCTCGCCTGTAGTATCATTAAGCGATCCTACTCGCGGGACTATTTCACCCGCGTGAGGTCATCCGCCGTCGTGGGACTATTTCACGCGTGGGACTATTTCACCGCGTGGATCCCGTGGACGCGTGAGTACCGTTCTTGGTACTCGCGTGGGACTATTTCACCCGCGTGGATCCCGTGGTCCGATCGCGTGAGTCTGGCGCGCTCGCGTCATGGGTAGCAAATCCATGGCATAGATAATAACCGGGGTTTACCAGTAATAATACAATTATATAACATAGCTCATCCGGCTACCATACATAACATAAGCACTACCGGCCTATCCTATCATACATAAGCACTACCGGCCTATCATATCACAACATAAGCACTACCGGCCTATCATATCATACATAAGCACTACCGGCTTATCATATCATACATAAGCACTACCGGCTTATCATAACATAAGCAAGTTAAGAAATCCCCTAACTTCTTATTAACATTATTAATATCCTCTCATTTTAGTATCCTAAGGCACTAACATGTCTTTTAATAGAAAATCTGGGAATTCAACCCAAGTACCATGTACTTCTAACTTTTTAAGAAAAACTCTTTTTATACAAAGATTCCAAGATACCAATCACCATAGTAACAAGTTACAAGTTCTTTTCAAAACAAGTCACCTTTCCTTTTAGAAATATAATAGGCTTCTAAATCAAGTGACTTCATTTCCTTTAAAACCTTAGGCAACCAATGCCTAAAATCAATCCACCTTCCATAGTTTCAAATCCTTTACCCGTACTTGTTTTAATTAGAGTAAACCATTCTTTGTGAATCTTTCAAAAACTAATATAACCAACTTCCCATAAAGTCATTATATTAGCGTTATTCCTTTGTCAAATACATTTTCCCTAAATCCAAGGGACTTAGACTTTTAAAATGAAACAAGTATCATATACTTTAGAACGAGTGAAAGATATCAAATCTTGTACGTATACCGTACTACATAGTTACAACTATTCATGCTCAAGAGATAGGAAAGCTCTACATACCTCTTTGGTCAATCCACTTGCTAAGTCCAACTACCGCAAGTAATATGTCAACCTATAATAACCATAGTGCGTTGATTAACCTCTAATTTCAATGTAGAAATTCCAAATTCAAGTTACCAATTCCTAAGGAAAATTGGGCAGCATTTCCTTTGTTTCTACTCACTTTGCCACCTTTTTCAAAGGCCGATTTTTAACACTCAAACGCCTCATTAAGGCCCAACATCCAAACCAACACAAAGGGGATTACACACCTAATCTTGGGTGTGTAAAATTCTGCCCCATAAGTTATAATATTACACTTAACAATTCTAAAGTAGTTTGTAGGCTACAACATGCTCATAATATCTCTTTAGCCAAAACCTTCATACCCAACCCACATTTCTTGCATGCAATGACCCTAATAGCATAATTTACTACCACGAGTACTTCCTTCTTAACATGCAACAATAAAAACTACTAATAGAGGAAGAATCATTACCTTAGAGCTTTAGCCAAATTTATCCAACAATTTGTTAGCCTCTATTCCAAGAACACCACCACAACAACCTTCACAAGCTAGCCCCAAGCTTCCTTCTTGCCTTTTACTTTTTCAGATTTTTCCTAAGGCTAGAATACCTCTTGGAGTTTTAGAGAGAAGGAGGAGCTTGAAATAATTTAAGAGAGAAAGAGGAGCTTGAAATAATTTAAGAGAGAAGGAGGAGCTTTTTCTAAGAGAGATGAAAGATGACCAAGTCTTTAAGACTTGGTCAATATAACGATGCAAAATCAGATGGGACACTGTCATCCCATGCCCTTTAAAAGAAAAATCGACTTTTCTAAGTTTTTCCACCTCGGCGCGGCCTGCTTCCGGCGCGCTGGCTCCTGCGGACCTCCGGATCTTTCGGCGCGCGGCCTGCTTCCGGCGCGCGGCTGAAACCAGCGACCTCAGTTTTCCAGCGCGCGACCCCAATCACCCGCCTTGCGCGCGGCCCTGATCGCGCGCGCGCGCTCCCTGGCCGTGCGCTGAGACCCGATCAGCGGTCCAGGCCCGAACCACGGGGTATAACACCAAACGTAGAGTGTCTGGTGTTCGGACAGCCACCCAAACAACATCTATATAAGAGACAAGTGTAGAGACCAGTGAAGAATATATATGCAAGTCATAATCAAGTGTTTCTTGTACTACGAGTAACGGTCCCTTGACTCGAGGTAGAAATGGATGAATTTTGGGTAAAATTCATATCGGTGACGGACTGACCAACAAGCAGTGGGTATGCTGGCCCAACATGGGAAACAAGAACTGGAACGGGACAGGTCTGGGAGTGAGCTGGGACGGGGGACTGGATAGACAGCCCATTGGACAACCCTGATGAAGACGGACCAGAGGCGGGAGTGGGTTGGGATGGGTGTTGTAGGCCAGCATGCAGTGGGCCTGCTGGCGTGTTAGTGGTACAGGATTAGTCCAACAGACGATGTATAATATATGGTGGGACCCCATCATCTAAAAAATTATACAAGCTAGGCACGGGACTATACACTTTGATAAATAAAAATTGGATTTCATCAAAAATAACATGACGACGGATTATGATTTTATTAGATGATAAATCAAAAGACTTGTAACCACGATGATTTGACAATTAACTCAAAAACACACAAGTGGTAGAACTGGCTTGAAGTTTGTTTATTGTAATTGACAGAAAGATGGATATCATAAACACCCAAAGACTCTATGATTATAATATGAATGATTCTTAATATAGAGAATTTTAAGGAGAGAATCATATGCTAATCCTTTGGTAGGAAGTATGTTAAGGAGGTGAGTAGACATTTGTAGAGCATGATGCCCAAAAGAATGAGGTACGGAAGCATGGGCCAATAAAGTTCGGACAATATTATTAATGGTATGAATTTTTCGTTTGGCTTTCCCATTGTTTTAGGACGTATGAGTACAAGAGAAACAAAAAACTATGCCATTAACATCAAAAAATTCCTTAAACAACCCGTTATCATATTTTGTCATTATCTCATCGCATATTTTTTATTTCTCGTTCGAATTGAGTACGGATGAATGCTCTAAATTTTAAGAATTTGAAAAAAAACTTGAGACTTTTTTTACTAACAAAAAAGTCCATAAAAATTAGAATAATCATCCAAAAATATAACATAATAACGATGACTCAAAGAACTTAGAACTGAGGATGTCCATAAATCGCTATGAATAATGTCAAAAGGCATCAAAGTACGAGACGTAGAGGCTACAAATGGTAATCTAACATGTTTCCCTAACGGACATGAATGACAAATTGGAGTACTATGTGTACCCTTACAAGAAATAAAATTATTTTTATGCAAGGAAGAAATAATTGACGACCCAGGATGACCCAATCGTGCATGCCACAAGAAAGATGTTAGGGCAGAAAATGTCAATGGCATGGCTTGTCTTGAGGAAGTGGTGGTGGTTGTAATTAGATAAAGATTGCATCTATTGTTGCATCTCATGAGAGGTATCCCCATTTTCAAATCCTTCACAGAAAACCCAAATAGATCAAAATTAACAGAAACTCAATTATCAGTGGTGAATTTGCAAACATACATGAAATTTTTAATTAAGTTAGGTGAATGAAGGGTATTTTTCAAAACAAGAGGTGGATGTGGATGAGACAAAATTGTATTACTGTAATCACGAATTGGAATTGAGTTGTCATTACCAATAATAATGCTATGATTTTTTTATCATGTTGAAATAAGACGAGAGAGTACCTTGGTCGGACGTCATGTGAGAAGTGGCGTCGGTGTCCATATACCAATTTGCGTCTGGATGATTTAATCTAAGTGTATGCATGGTGACCTCAATGTCGGTGGGTGTAGGGATTAGATTCGGGCCCACAACATTAAAAGTCTGCTGGGGCCGAGGCCCAAGCAGACTGGCCTGCTGACCCGACCTGGATCGCAGCTGAGTGTTACCGTAAGGACCCAAGAAATTGGGCATGTGATTAGGCTGGACCGGGCCCAAGTTCCCGGGAAATACCTCGTCGGGCAGTAGGCTTGACTGGGTCATTGGCCGCTAGTCTAGGCCCACTACCAAGGGGCCCAGGGCTGAGACCATGCGAGTTGGGCCCGATGCCCGAGCCGTCGGCGTTGCTCTTTACGTATCTGCATTGTTGTTTTCTGCGATTTTTGTCGCTACAGTTATTGCGGTTTTAATCAAAATTGTCAACAAAACCGTATCGGACGTAGTCATCATCGCCATGAAACTTGCATCGGTAGTCGCCTTCTTTGCCAAGCCGGCTTTTTCTAATATGATCATCGAACGGGCTTGATAAAAAGGTGGAAGTGGATTACATTGATGAAATAGAGTCCCGACGCCATTATAGGCCTCAAAGAGGCCTGCAACCATTTGTATAACAAGACACTTATTGGTAACAGGCTCTCCAATGTTACGGAGTTGGTCCGCCAATTCCTTGAGCCATTTACAATAAGCTGAAACATTCGGGAATTCTTCTTGTGAAAACTCTTGCTCAAGAGTGACAACTCGAGAATGTTTGTTATCCTGAAATATATCACACAATTTATTTCAGGTAGTCATAGTCGTAGTATCTGGTTCAATGATCTGTTATACCCCGTAGTTCCAGGGTATGTATGCAAGGACGTACGTACGAGAATACGACAGAAAGATTGGAAAGGAAGAAAGAGGTGAATTTTCCACGGAAAAGTTTCCGGTTTTTGTGAAGGAAAAAGGTTCGTTTATGGGAATTGGATTCCCAGTTTGGTGTCGGACTTCTGGAATATTAGAGAATTATGGAATTTTATTTTGAAAATGGTCACGTGGGGCCCACGGGAGAAATTCTGGTTTTGTGGGCCGCTTTGATTTTGAGATTTTGGCCGTTTGGATATTTTCTAAGACGAAATATTTTGGGCGAATCGGGGCGACACGTGTCACCCCACGTGGCACCTTTGGTAGAAATATGTTTGTCACAACACGGTTAGAGTCGTTTTTTGGCCGAAAGCGTTTTCCACGACTTCGTAGGGAATTTCCGCTATGTCATTAAGTATTTTTGCGGATTTTTCCGAGAGGCGGAACATTTTGGACCAACGAGAGGCGGCACTCGCACCCTCATTGGTGGGCAAAGTGGGCGGTTTGGACGATTTGGGGAGGGCAAGTGGGAGATATTTTTGGTAAATATTTTGTGTGCAAGTTGGCTAGGACACTTGGGTGAATCTTGGCCTACACTTGCTAGGCACTTGGCTAGATCTTGGCCGTTGGTTGGCCTTGGCTTGTCTTATAAATACCCTCTCCTTTGATGAACTTCTTCATCCAAAATGCCTAAGTCTTGAGAGCCTTCCCTCCCTTTTCGTGAGGCCCCTCGTCGAGAGTTCCCCCACAGTGGGGTAGGTAGAGGTAGCCACCCACTCCTGTGGTGTGGCGTGGGGTACCACTAGCCTAGTTTGTTTTCATATAATACCCCTCTTGGTAGAAATACTCTCAAAAGTATTGTTATAATGCCCAATTACCTTAGCCATATACCTTGTAGTATTCTAAGGTTATACCTTTACAAAAAGCCAGTTATACTATTATACTTCCGTCACCACAAAACCACTAGGAAAATCTCCATAGTCAGTTGGAGTATTGTGTAGAAGTTGGTTAGAACTTCTAAGGGTGGTTTAGAGCGGGTTGGGCCTTCGGAGTTGGAGCTAAACGATTGCCAGATCGACTTTAAACTCGGATAATTATGGGCTTATCGAGGTAATTATCTTGTCCCTATTGTAATTGGAAATTACATGTTGTTAGATTGTATAGTAGAAGTATACTATATATAGTCTTGGCAGTAATTACATAGGGGTGTATTCTGATGGACTTGTGTAGTAGTAGTGGAGTAGAATTGTGCAGTTAGGGTTAGATGTATAACCCACGGTTGGCTTGGTGGCAGGCCTCGTTAGAGGAGGAGGTTTACGCTGTTGCGGGAGGTCTTTGAAATTTCGTAGAAAGTTCTACGATGAGACTGAATGTTAATAAAGCGCCTTGTGGCCTTATAGGTTGAAGTACTACGTGTGGCGCGTTACTTGGCAGGAGTAGCCAGCGGCGAGGTACTCGGGCATTTTGCTATTAGTCGATAATCGTCGCGAGGTATGTGAACCTCTTCCTATCTCTCTAGCATGATATGTGTGAACTATGTAGTGCGGTAGACGTCGTGTGCTAAATGTGTTTGAATGGTTTAAAACATAAAGTGTTATAACGGCTTTATGGGAAGTTGGTTATAACGACTTTATGTTAGTAAGAAAATACATGTGGTTTTAAAAATGCGATTTGAACTATAAGCGGCTTGTTATATGATAAGAAAGAACTTGAAGTATTTTCAAAAGATTTTGAATCATTTTGAAAGGAGAAGTAATACTTGGTGTTTGAAAACTTAAGCGTTATACTAGCTTTATGGGAAGTTAGGTATAACGGCTTAAGAATGCTTTCTTGATTTGAAATCGAATGTGTATCGACAAACCATCTGCGGCGTTAATAAAAGGAAATGTTTTGAATAATTAAGTATTATGAAAACCGGTAGAAACTTCCATCTGCATGAAGCTAAGATGAGACAAAATGATATTTCTAGATCATGGTCATGTAATAAGATTGTTATAAACAAGAATATCCTACTCACACATAAGGCTTATGTTTCTCAGTTGTTTAAAAGAGAATTATATTCTTAAATGAATAAGACTATGAACTACGGAACCTTTCTAAAATAAGAAAGCGTGAACATTTGAAATTAGGCAAACTTGGACATTTGGAAAATAATGTTGTTACTTGATTTTACAAAGGTAAGAGTTTTGGGTTTCTTAAAAGAACAATCACTCTATTTTATACTACGTATTGTGTGACTTATGTGAAAAAGCAGATCTTTTTAAGATTTTTAAATGTGTGAAGTACTTTGGGGATAGATACGAACTTGTTAGTAGAAAGTACCTTGTGTGAATAACTTGATTGTATTGGTTTGTGATAGCCTTGTAATACTTTCTTGTTGCCTTGATAAGTAAACGTGTTAGGACGCTACGTGTGTTAGTATCTTGTGATGTTTGTGTAAGGGGTTTCCTTGATTGTGCTTATTAAACTATCGGTCGTTATGATAGTATTGTGGCATTCATCTCTTGAGATGATTAGGGGTTAAGCGCCTCCGTCTGGGGTAGACTCGGTGATGCAGGACCGTGATTCGAGAATACCTCATGCGGGTCTGAGGGCCTATGCGGAACTACGAGTTCGAGTTAGTGTCGTCCTTTATGGGCACGCGGTCGCGTGGCGTGCGGTGCGAAGTCGGGGCGATGCAGGAGTAGCTACCCTCGATGCGGGGATCGCCATGCGGGCGATGAGATTGGCCTATGCGGGCTGCGGGAAGTTCCATGACTAGACGCGACATTAGATCTGCGGGCAAGTGGCGGCTTTGATCATGTAATGATGCAGACAGATCTTATAATCTGATTCGCGACCTTGTTGATGCGTAGGTGTTAGTAAGCGGCTATGCCTTCGTCTTACCGTCACGGTGTTATTATGGCACAGTGGGACTGGTGTTCATGTGTGTTCCTTGGAACTTTTATATCATAAAGCTGCCGTGATGAGAATGTGTCCACGCACGATTGATGTTGTGGCGTGAGACCCATGTTATGTTCTTTGGTGATGACTTGAGGCGTGAGTCCACGACTTGATATATTCGCTTAGTTATTGTAAAGCGTAGTTTGGTCATCATACATGTCTCTGCTTTATAGACTATTATGATTTCATTTGCGGTATTTTTAGTTTCACATACTTGCACTGTTATCGACCTCGCCCGGCTGCGTTATCTGCGAGTTGAGTACGCGATCGTTGATCCTAGCTCGTGGTCACGGCGTTTGGGAAGCTCCGTTTCTCGGAGGCTTATCGGTGGTGTAGTCCACTGTCGTAGTAAGTGTTTACATTCAGGGGTTTGGCCGGGCCCCGCCATTGTTGTCATATCATTCTTAAGTGCAGGTAATCTTGTTGTGGGCATGGTTTGTAAAAAGATTAAAGCTGCTCATGTTAAAAGTTGTCATTTATATATATATCTTGAAAGGCAAGTTTTCCTGATTATTGTTTTATACTTACGTTATCTCATATGGTTGTGTTTGTTCGTGATTACTCGATGTATGTCTACTTGGGTGCGGGGTAAGGCACGATCACGAACCGGTTGGTCGTGACAAAAGTGGTATCGAGCGATTAATCCTCGGAAAGTGTCTACGACCGTATCGATGAAGTCTTGATTATCGATGTGTTGTGCGCACATCAATAATCGTGAGGCTATAGGATATTTAGGATTAGTTTCTATTCTTCTCACTCTGAGATCGTGCCTTAGAGTGTGTTGTAAGTTGAACCTCCTCGACGAAATCTTTTCCACTTATCATTATGCCTCCGCGTAGGCAACCCGAGCCCGGGAGGCAAGCGCCGGCGAGCTGCGAGTAGAGTTCGAGGGTGGCGAGGGCACAGCCCAATCATTACCTGGGTAGTGCTTCATTCGGGATTTCTGCGGCGTCGCTAGCCCCAGCGAGTTTAGCAGATGACGGCGGTTCCTACTGCGTCACGATATTTGAACCTTCGCCCACGGAACGCAGTGAATATAGATTTCAAAGGCGACCACATTACTAGCTATAGATTTGGCTACCGAGATTATACCGATGTACCACGAGTCTTGATGACTACAAGAGAGGTTGTGCAAGAGTAATTCTTGATTGGGCTTGAGCATGGCACGTATGCGGGCTTATGTACAAGAGGCCGCGTAGAGATTGTGGGTTAACGAGGGCGAGAAGAGGGCGAGCAGCAAGTCGCGGTAACTTTCAAGGTGAGTATACCTTAAGTGCTATGTTACGATAGCGGTGTGTTAGTTGTGATTAGAATCGTGGTGGGTTAACCGAGTAAGATTTGGGGGTTAGAGAAGGTGTGAGCCTTAGAGTGTTATACGTAAAGACCTTAGAGGTAAGGCCATCTCGAGAAAGGTGTAGTGTTATGTTTGACCCTTATAGGAGTGCATAGTGCACGTGAGCTCTGTTCGTGGGATAAGTCCCGAGTAGCGTGATTTGAAGGAAGGTAGTCGAGCTAAGAAGACCGCGGGTTTTCGTAACGTGTTTAGTAAGATTGTTCTTCGGGAGATGGTATTTTGCGCCTTGCAGTCGGGGTTGAGGCTACGTGCGGGTCAACCGCGGTAGGTTTAATTGGTGGGGTCGGTTGTGGTGGTCCTCTTTGTGTTAGGGTCGTAGGGTGTTAGGCCCGTGTTTAGTTAGCCAGCGTGCAAGTTCGTGGATGCGTTCGACCGGTGGTCCGGCCGATGGGGCGACTATCGTGTTCCCGGTCGAGTCGTTCCTCGGCGGTGTTGATGTTATCCGAAAGGTTGTGAGGTTGCAGGGTGCCTACCTTCACCTTATGACGACGATGGAGCCAGTGCAGTGTTTCTCTTTGGGAGTTTGTACGAGCGGGGTTAGGAACTCGGTGAGTCTCGTGTCGCGTTCGCCGCCGGGCGGTGTTTTGATTTGAGGTAGCGTGAGATCGTTGTCTCCGGTTGAAGTGTTTAAGCTACCATTTCGGTGTTCGGATGTCGTCTTGCGGCGCGCTTGTAGAAGCGAAATGCAAGTTGCGGTCGATTGGTTCGATGTTGGCGAGGTTGAGATAGTTGGTTGAGCTTGTTCCGTGATCGTGGATAGTGAAGCTTGTCTAGAAGAAGTTACGGCACTCGGAGGAATTGTGCGGATAATCGGCGGCGCAGAGTTCGAGTTGGCGGTCGGTCTTGAAAGTACCACCGGGCGGTGTGCGAGTTTTGAAAGCGAAGGAACTTAGCGAGTTACTTTGGGCCTGTGAGTTCACGTGAAGAATAGGCGGGTTGCCTATATGTTAGCTTTTTCGTCCGACTTAGGAGGAAGGGCGTCCGGTCTTTTCGTATTGTTATGTTCGGAAAGTATCGAAGATCCATCGAATGATCGATTAATGATGACCACGTTAGAGATAGTAACCCGAGTTTTGGATACTAAAGCGATGCTCGAAATGTGATAAGAATCAGAGTACAATGCTTGATGATCGCGTGCGGCCGCATCGTTGTTGGGTCGTCGGGCAAGGCTCGCGACAAAGTGACAAAAGTAGTATTATTTGTGGTGATGTAGAGGTGTTTCCTCGTGGACTTAGATGTAAGTGTTGCGCGGTATTTACGTGGCGGTATGGCGGGATTGTTTCGTAAGTATAGTAGTGAAGACTATCTTGGCGCCGCGTTGTTTGAGACTTAGAAGGAACATTCGGACGAATGTTTCTAAGGAAGAATGTTATACCCCGTAGTTCGTGGTATGTATGCAGGGCGTGCGTGCGAGAATCTGACGTAAAGATTGGAAAGGAAGAAGAGGTGAATTTTCCACGGAAAAGTTTAGGTTTTGTGAAGGAAAAAGGTTCGTTTATGGGAATTGGATTCCCGGTTGGTATTCGGACTTCTGGAATATTAGAGAATTATGGAATTTTATTTTGAAAATGGTCACGTGGGGCCCACGGAGAAATTTCTGGTTTTGTGGGGCCCGCTTTGATTTTGAGATTTTGGCGTTTTGGATATTTTGGAAGACGAAATATTTTGGGCCGAATCGGGGCGACACGTGTCACCCATGTGCACCTTTGGTAGAAATATGTTTGTGCACAACACGGTTAGAGTCGTTTTTAATGAAACGTTTTCCACGACTTTCGTAGGGAATTTCCGCTATGTCATTAAGTATTTTTGCGGATTTTTCCGAGAGGCGGAACATTTTGGACCAACGAGAGGCGTGACTGCACCTCTCATTGGTGGGCAAAGTGGGCGGTTTGGACGATTTGGGAGGCAGTGGGAGATATTTTTGGTAAATATTTTGTGTGCAAGTTGGCTAGGACACTTGGGTGAATCTTGGCCTACACTTGCTAGGCACTTGGCTAGATCTTGGCCGTTGGTTGGCCTTGGCTTGTCTTATAAATACCCTCTCCTTTGATGAACTTCTTCATCAAAATGCCTAAGTCTTGAGAGCCTTCCCCTCCCGTGAGGCCCCCTTGGCGAGAGTTCCCCACAGTGGGGTAGGCCGAGGGTAGCCACCCCTCCTGTGGTGTGGCCGTGGGGTACCCACTGCTAGTTTGTTTTCATATAATACCCATCTTGGTAGAAATACTCTCAAAGTATTGTTATAATGCCCAAATTACCTTAGCCATATACCTTGTAGTATTCTAAGGTTATACCTTTACAAAAAGCCCGATTATACTATTATACTTCCCACGATCCTGGCAAAACCACAGGAAAATCTCCATAGTCAGTTGGAGTATTGTGTAGAAGTTGGTTAGAACTTCTAAGGGTGGTTTAGAGCGGGTTGGGCGCTCGGAGTTGGAGCTAAACGATTGCCCAGATCGACTTTAAACTCGGATAATTATGGGCTTATCGAGGTAATTATCTTGTCCTATTGTAATTGGAAATTACATGTTGTTAGATTGTATAGTAGAAGTATACTATATATAATCTTGACAGTAATTACATAGATCAGTATTCTGAGACTTGTGTAGTAGTCAGTGGAGTAGAATTGTACCCGTTAGGGTTAGATGTATAACCCCACGGTTGGCTTGGTGGCCAGGCCTCGTTAGAGAGGAGGTTTCTGTTGTTGCGGGGAGAGTCTTTGCGAAATTTCGCAGAAAGTTCTACGATGAGACACGAATGTTAATAAAGCGCCTTGTGGCCTTATAGGTTGAAGTACTACGTGTGGCGCGTTACTTGGCTTAGGAGTAGCCGAGCGGCGAGGTACTCGGAGCATTTTGCTATTAGTCGATAATCGTCGCGAGGTATGTGAACCTCTTCCTATCTCTCTGGCGTGATATGTGTGAACTATGTAGTGCGGTAGACGTCACGTGTGCTAAATGTGTTTGAATGGTTTAAAACATAAAGTGTTATAACGGCTTTATGGGAAGTTGGTTATAACGACTTTATGTTAGTAAGAAAATACATGTGGTTTTTAAAAAGTAATCGATTTGAACTATAAGCGGCTTGTTATATGATGATAAGAAAGAACTTGAAGTATTTTCAAAAGATTTTGAATCATTTTGAAAGGAGAAGTAATACTTGGTGTTTGAAAACTTAAGCGTTATACTAGCTTTATGGGAAGTTAGGTATAACGGCTTAAGAATGCTTTCTTGATTTGAATCGAATGTGTATCGACAAACCAACTGCGGCGTTAATAAAAGGAAATGTTTTGAATAATTAAGTATTATGAAAACCGGTAGAAACTTCCATCTGCATAGAAGCTAAGATGAGACAAAATGATATTTCCTAGATCATGGTCTTTGTAATAAGATTGTTATAAACAAGAATATCCTACTCACACATAAGGCTTATGTTTCTCAGTTGTTTAAAGAGAATTATATTCTTAAATGAATAAGACTATGAACTACTGAACCTTTCTAAAATAAGAAGCGTGAACATTTGAAATTAGGCAAACTTGGACATTTGGAAAATAATGTTGTTACTTGATTTTACAAAGGTAAGAGTTTTAGGTTTCTTAAAAAGGGATCACTCTATTTTATACTACGGGTATTGTGTGACTTATGTGAAAGAAAGCAGATCTTTTTTAAGATTTTTAAATGTGTGAAGTACTTTGGGGATAGATACGAACTTGTTAGTAGAAAGTACCTTGTGTGAATAACTTGATTGTATTGGTTTGTGATAGCCTTGTAATACTTTCTTGTTGCCTTGATAAGTAAGCGTGTTAGGATCTACGTGTGTTAGTATCTTGTGATGTTTGTGTAAGGGGTTTCCGCGATTGTGCTTATTAAACTATCGATCGTTATGATAGTATTGTGGCATTCATCTCTTGAGATGATTAGGGTTAAGCGCCTCCGTCGCGGGGTAGACTCGGTGATGCAGGACCGTGATTCGAGAATACCTCATGCGGGTCTGAGGGCTATGCGGAACTACGAGAGTTCGAGTTAGTGTCGTCCTTTATGGGCACGCGGTCGCGTGGCGTGCGGTGCGAAGTCGGGGCGATGCGGGAGTAGCTACCTCGACGCGGGGATGCCATGCGGGCGATGAGATTGGCCTATCGCGGGCTGCGGGAAGTTCCATGACTAGACGCGCATTAGATCTGCGGGCAAGTGGCGGCTTTGATCATGTAATGATGCAAGCGAATCTTATAATCTGATTCGCGGACGCTTGTTGATGCGTAGGTGTTAGTAAAGCGGCTATGCCTTCGTACTTACCGTCACGGTGTTATTATATACAGTGGGACACGGTGTTCATGTGTGTTCCTTGGAACTTTTATATCATAAAGCTGGCGGTGAGAATGTGTCCACGCACGATTGATGTTGTGGCGTGAGACCGGCTGTTATGTTCTTTGGTGATGACTTGAGGCGTGAGTCACGACTTGATATATTTGCTTAGTTATTGTAAAGCGTAGTTTGGTCATCATACATGTCTCGCTTTATAGACTATTATGATTTCATTTGCGGTATTTTTAGTTTCACATACTAAATTTTTGTCTTGACCTCGCCCGAAGTGCGTTAAATCTGCGCGAGTTGAGGTACGCGATCGTTGATCCTAGCTCTCGAGTCACGATTCGGCGTTTGGGAAGCTCCGTTTCTCGGAGGCTTATCGGTGGTGTAGTCCGCATGCGTAGTAAGTGTTTACATTCGGGGTTTGGCGGGGCCACTGTCCGCCCGTTGTTGTCATATCATTCTTAGAAGTGCAGTAATCTTGTTGTGGCATGGTTTGTAAAAAGATTAAAGCATTCGTGTTAAAAGTTGTCATTTATATATATATGCAGAAAGGCAAGTTTCCTGATTATTGTTTTATACTTCTGTTATCTCATATGGTTGTGTTTGTTCCGCTGATTACTCTGATGTATGTCTACTTGGGTGCCCGGGGTAAGGCACCAGTCACGGGCCCCGGTTCGGGTCGTGACATGATCGTCTGTAAAAGGACGGTAGAAATAGTGAAGTAAATCCATTAAAGGACAGTATCATCAAGGGTTATCCATAACTGAGGATTCTACTCGGGGTAGGTACATTAGTTGTGCTAGTTATCGGAGGAATTATGTGATGGAGGACTTGATGTGAGAGTGCGTGAATTTTGAACAATTCTGGCCACGTCATATATTGGACGTTTTCCATCTCAAGAACAATAAGGATGTGGTTCTTGATGTTGGAAATAACAAGGGAAGGATGAAACATGTTCTTCGATGTAGACATAACGAAATAACAATAGGTGAATTAGGGATTCAGAAGAAAATTTGGGAAGAGAGAAGGAAGAAGTGCACGGATTCCGAGAATATGGAAAATTTTATTCCTACAATTTACAATATCCATAATATGGAAAATCTTATTCCTACTCTACTCCCAAAACCTTATTCTACTTGTACAATAATTATTCAATGGTAAGTGTACAATGCTAATTAAATACAACAAATATATCTGCTAAAATCATCCAACACTAAGTCTCATATTTGGCTTGTGTTTCCGTGATATACACGGTATACATAGGGCAGTGTATATCACGGGTATATTTATCAAGCACTACTAGTCAAATATCCTATATTAACATGCAAGTATATATTCCCTGCGTCACATGTTAATTGTCATGATTCGCTTCTCGAGAGTTAATTTGACTATTTTTTTAAGCTAAATTAGATAAGATTAATTTAATATTTTAAAATTACAATTTAGATACTTAAAAACTACACGAAAAATACTATAAGTTGCAACTTTACTCTTATCAACACGGTAAAATATATATATCTTAAAATATTAATTAAAGTTCATAAAATTTAACTTTTAAAAAGGAAATATGATAACTAATATGAGCAAAGAGACTATATATTACATACAACTTCCAAAAAGAAGAGAATACAAAAGTACAAAGATGTTAACTTTAGTATCGGCACATTGACTCGATTAAATAAAATTGTGTCGTATATCAGCTCATATAAAGGGAAAACGCTATTTATGAATAATTTCTCCTTTTTTAAAGTTTGGACCGAAATTTCTAGTTAAAAATAGAGGGATATATATGCTATTTGGACTGACTTTTAAAAATTAGCTTAGCTCAAAATATTAGTGAAAGTTCATATAGTTAGCTTTAGTAAGATCGAAATTGCAGAGAAAAATTTGCTACCTTTTAAGAAGAAAATCAAGAATGAATAAGACCCACTTGTCTTTGATTAAATCAAGAATGAATATGTGTTCCCCCATAACAAAGATTGAAAAATAAGAAATCAAGAATCATCAACAACATTATTTTCTTGAAGAAAAAACTTAGTACTAATGATAGATTGAGACATTTTTCATTTTCTCCATCAATGAAAACGAAAAATCAAATAAAAGATAAAATTAACTAACTTATACGGAGAAATTATAGTTGATGATAGAGATTACTTAAATATTCTTCATATATTCATATAACTTAAAATATTAGTCAAAGTTCATATAATTTAATTTTTTAAAAAGCGTAACGTGACAAGTATTTTGGGAGAATGGGAGTACTTTTCATGCCTATAAATAAGTATTTTTAAGAACTTTTTTTATTGTCAAACACCACAAAAATTAAAAAAAATACTTAAAAATCAATAAACACTTAAAAATAAGCTAATCCAAACACCTTCATAGTCGGTATAAAACCATCTTTGAAATCATTTAAACATTGGTTTTTGTGCTTTAGATGTCGGGAAGAGGATATTAAAGGGCCTACAAAAAAGGACCAAACGTACTTCCATTTTAGAAGAAGAAAATGGAGTAGGTGAAATGAATGCATAAAACCCTACCATATTACATGCACATAGATAATAGTACATTTATTTATTTATTCGGTGGAATCTCATGCTTAATTCATTTATTTTTTGTTTAGTTTTTAACATAAACTTTTTTCTTTTTAAAAGAGAGTGATAAAGTTGATGTCGTGTGATCAGGATATGAGTTTATGTTGTAAAAATAGTCTTTTACAGAAATACAGGATAAGACTGCATACAATAGTTCTTTGTGGTTCGGTCATTCCCTAAATCACACACATAACAAAAGTTTAATGCACCGAACTGCAATTTATTTTTTTAACGATCCAACATACACTAAAAAAGTTCAATCCAAAATGGTTAGTAAATTGGGATTGCTTATTATCTAAAATAATATTTGAGTTAAAGAAACGGTTTACGCAATATTTATTTTTTAGCCTATCATTTAAATTTTTTCCCCTATATTTAAAAAGTGTGCAAATATAACTCTTGAAAATTTATTTTTTCGTACGATGTTGTATTCGGGGAAAAATATTTGACTGTCACCTTTGCAATAGCGTAAAAAACTTTAGATCATGATCTAGTGTAATTTCATAATACTTTCAATTTATTCAAAAGGAATCTTTTTAGACTATGATCTAAAAGGTTCATAAGTTACAAAAGAAATTAGAAAAATAACCATTTACTAAACAATGGTACTAAAAAGGGATAACTAGGGAAAATTTCACTAAAAACAATATCAAAATAATTTTTTTCTTATCAAAATAAATTAGGATAAAAGGGGGAAAAAATGAATGTATAGTACACCGAAATACGCCGAATCAAAATATGTTTCTTGTCCATATTTAATAATGATTGTTTGTCAAAAGAAGATGGTAGCCAAGTTGGTGTAGTGATGAATAGCGGGGCCATGGTCGCGAGTTCGATCCTGCATAAACCTTGGTTGGTCTGTCACACGTAGCTGCCAGTGTGGTTTACATGCGGCGTGGTTTGCGGTCTTTGCGTCGATCAGGGGTTTCTGCTGTCTTGTATTTCGAAAGAGTGGCGGTGGCCTTCGCCGTCAAAAAAAAAAAAAAACTGTTTTCTTTAAAAAAGAAACTGTTTTGTCCGACTGATAGGCTATTCATTTAATTCAAATAGAACTAAGATTTCGAATTCAAACATTGATAATGAAGTCGTCTTTAATAAAGTGTGTTTATGTGAATCTAAATAGGACACCAAAATTGATACTATCAGACGCTAAGTGAGAAAAAAAACTAATGAGTAAAACTATATTTAGGTCCTGTCTAGGAGTATGAAAAGAAAAAACACTTAAAGATGAAAATATACTTTCCTTTCGGTTTCTCATCGGATGTTCGGTGTTTGTATTAGAGCCCAACAATATCTGATTTCAGACCCATTAAGGAGAAGAGCAAATACACAGATTAAATCTGAAACATCTGATTAAGGGAGGAATAACTCCATTCGGTGCACCACATCCTTTGATGGTGATGAAAATGTACTTTCAAAATGTTTACAAGACATATATTGTCCAGACATATTATTGTAAGTAATATATATATCATTAATGCAAATAACTTTTATATCATCAAGTTGTTTTTGTTTGTTATAATGAATATTATATCTTATATTTAAAATTCAAAACTCACGTCTTAAAAATATTATATGTTCATAAGCTTTGAATGATCTGATGGTACAAAAAGTTGTTTTACACTAATTGCATATAAAACTTTAATTCATTATTGTAACAATTTATTAGTTAACTGCAAGTTTGCAACGAAATTAACTAGTTTGAGATCATGAATTGATTTTCACAATATTATCACATTGTTTAATTAATAAGTCGTACCTTCTCCGTCTCAATTTATGTGGCATCGTTTGATTTGACATAAAATTTAGGATCTGTTTGGAAAGCCACTTGGTAATTGGTGAAGGAATATGTTCCATGAATTTCATTGATTAATACGTACAATATATATAGTGTTACATAATTATTTAGTAATTGGTGAAGGACTATGTTCCATGCATTTCATTGATTATTACGTACAATATATATAATGTTACATAATTATTTACTCATTTACAAACTAGGTAACTAATCTTCATAATTACAATTAGACTACACTTCTTAATTATAATTGGACTACAATTTTACCTAATATAGGAGATGTACAAAGAATATTCTATCATACCCCCGCAGTCGAAGCGGGAGGTTCTCGTACGCTGAGACTCACTCGGAAATCATCAAAGAGTATGCGCGGAAGCTCTTTAGTAAATATGTCAGCAATCTGATATCGGGAAGGAACATGAAGAACACGAACTTGTCCACGAGCAACTTTCTCACGTACAAAGTGAATATCCATTTCAATGTGTTTAGTGCACTGATGTTGAAAGAGATTTCCAGAAAGATATATCGCACTTAATTATCACAATAAACCAATATAGCCTTATGGATGGGGCAGTGAAGTTCTAGGAGAAGGTTGTGTATCCAACAAGACTCAGATACAACATATGTACCTCGGTACTCGGCTTCGGCACTGGATAAAGACATAGTAGGTTGTCTTTTAGAAGACCAAGAAAGTAAGTTATCTCCGAGGAACACACAGTAACCCGGCGTAGAACGACGAGTGTCAGGATATCCATCCCAGTCAACATCAGACTAAGAGGTGAGGATTTGTACAGGTGTAAGCCAAAATGAAGAGTACCTAGTACATATCGCAAAAGTTATTTGACGACATTCATATGTTAATCCGTCGGGATGTGCATGTGTAAACATATTTGCTGCACGATATAGGATATATCTGGTCTCGTGAAAGTGAGATGTTGTAATGCTCCTGCTAAGCTGCGATAGTGAATCGGGTCGACGTACATAGAACCCGAAGAGGCACTAAGTTTGGAATTAGTGTCCACCGGTGTGCGGACTAATTTGCAAGACGCCATGTCTGCTCGGTCAAGAATCTCTTCGGCATACTTCTTTTGACAAAGAAATAAGCCACATGTATGTCTCGTAATAGCAATGCCCAAAGGTTTGGGGGACGTCGATTCCCTGGATTTTCTGGCTTCCCTAGGATGATCATAAACATATAACATAATATATGTCATGTCGTTATCCTTACTATAGATGAAAAGTGAGTGATCAAATTTGCTATGTGAAAAATCGATAGAGGATACAAAGTCAGCAAATCGTTGGTACCACGCACAAGGAGCATGTATAGAGCGATTTTTTCAAATGACACACATAATCTGGATTCCTGAACCCAAAGGTTGATGCATATACACAGTCTCATGAAGGTCTCCATGCAAGAATACATTTTTGACATCCAGTTGATAAAAAGGCCATAATTTGGACAAAGCAATACTGAGAACTGTCTGAATAGTTTCTGGTTTTACCACCGGGCTAAAGGTTTTATCACAATCCATGCCCACCCGTTGAGACCTATCATCACCTATAAAACGGGTCTTGTGCCTCTCAAAAGAACCGTCAGATTTCTTTTTATGTCTAAGAATCCACATACAATGAATAACATAAGCATCAAGAGGATGGGGCACTATCTCCCAAGTCTTATTTTAAATAAGAGCATTATATTCGTCAATCATAACAAATTTTTAATTGGGATCGGACAAGGCATGTTTTGGGTGCGAGGAAAAGATGAAGGGCAACCGATTTCGACAAATTAAATTGCCATTTGGGTTTGAAAATATAGTGTATAGCACGGGTTTCCATTGTCCATATGGGTGCCATGGGAGGGTGGACGGGATCAGAAAGCTGTTGTGGCAGATTGGTAGGCCGAGAGGGGGCGGCGAAATCGAGGAGAATGGGCGTCGTCCATCGGCGATGAGCAATGACCTCGGGTGGCGAGTGGTTGTTTGAGGAGCTATGGCGGGTAGTATCTACTCGAGATGGGACAAATGAAGGCGGGTCGGGCACCGGTGATGGTAGTGACTAATTTTGCAAGTGGTGGATTAAAAGGAGATTAAGGTCGTCATTTAAGAAGTCATAGAAATTCGGAAGTGGTGAATTTAGTTTGGAAAGGGGGAATTGAGACTCATCAAATATGACATGCCGAGAAACGATTATTTTTCAGCTGGACAAGTGGTAACAGTTGTAACCACGATGATTAAAGGGTAACCTAGAAATACATATGGGGTGGACCTAAATTGCAGCTTGTTGATTTGTGTGGAGGGATGGATGAGGTAGCATAGACATCCGAAAGTTCTTAAATGTTTATAGGTAGGATCCCAAAGATAGAGAACTTGAGTGTGAGACTTGTGTTTGAGAGATTTGTTAGGGAGAATGTTTAAGAGATAGGTTGCCATGGATATAGTGTAATGCCAAAATGAGGGGGGATAGAGGCGTAAACAATAAGTGCACGAACTACGTTGTTTATGGTTCTAATTTTTCGTTCAGATTTGCCATTTTGTGGAGAGGTGTGAGAACAGGAAAAATGAAAAACAAGGTCGTGTATGGCGTAGAAAAGTTTGAATTGATTATTATCGAATTTCATCCCATTGTCACATTGAAAACATTTGATATTCTTTTCAAATTGTGTCTTAATGAAATTGATGAATAAAGAAAAAAAAGAATAGAGTTGGAATTTATTACCAATGGGAAAAGTCGACATGAAGTTGGAATAATCATCTAAAAATAACATATAGTATCGATGTCCGATTGTGCTTAAAATAAGAAAAGTCCAAAAATCACTGTGTATTATATCAAAAGGCATTAAAGTCCGGGTGGATGAAGAATAAAATGACAACTTGACATATTTCCCAAAATACAAGATTCACAAATAGGAGGATAAGATACATTTTTGCAATCTATAAATTTATTGTTGCGAATGGAGCGTTAAACAGAGTCTTCCAGATGTCCTAATCTATTATGCCATAAAAAGGAGAAAATAGCTGTAAAGAATGATGAAGAGGAGGCTGGATGACCGACGGTAGTGGTAATAGGACAGAGGTCCCCAATGCTATCACATCTCATTACTCGCATCCCTGTCATAACGTCCTTCACTGAAAAACCAAAATGATCAAATTCTAGGAAAATATTATTGTTGGTTGTGAAACGACACATAAAGATTAGATTTTTGATAAATTTTTAGGCACGGGGGACATTGTTTAAAGCTAATGGGGGTGTGGTGGGGAGATGGATGATTGTCGACAACCTCAAAAAGGAATGTCTTGTACACTGCCAACAATAATATTACGATTTTAATTACTCGTATTGACTGCCCCTCCCGCCACGGCTGCTGCTCCCGCCGCGAGCTTTGCCGGAGTTTTGTCATTTGTGGTGATTCCGAGATGGCGGGCCGTGTGTCGGGTTATCGGTGGTGTGAACCAAAAAATGATGACATGTTGTTGGCTGAAGGGTCGCCGATAGTGATGAGAATGGTGTTGCCGGTGCTCGTATGAGTCGCTGCCCATTTGGTTTTACGAGTTTCTTCAAGTATAAATCTCGAATGGGCCTCATAGAATGAAGACAATGGCGTGCTTTGTTGGAGGATGGTAGCGACACCATCATAAGTTTCATTCAAACATGCAATGAGTTACAACACCAATCGTTGATTAGTGACTGGTGCACCAATGTTGGTGAGTTGATCTGCAGTCATCTTAAGTTCATGACAATAAGACGACACATTCGGAAAATCGTCATGTTGAATGTCATGAAAAATTCTTTCCAAGCACTCCCCACATTTGTCGGACAATGGCGTCAGATTCAATGATTGTATACAACAGATCATTCGAGATCGTATCGTAGATCCATTGTAGGAAAACCACATCTAAGCAGGATCAAAATTCATCAGCAGAATCATCAGGGTGTTCCAGGGGCGTTGATTTATGAGGGATAATATGGTCGATGACTTTGTACACATGATAATGAATATTAAACAATTTCGCCCAAGAGGAATATTGACCATTTTACATCTCAAGATAATGGAAATGGAGTTCTTGATGTTGTTAACTGCAAGAGCATGATGAATTTAGGTTGTTCAGCCCTTGAATATTTTTGGGAAAGATGAGAGAGAGGTAGCGACCGAGATGACGGGGGTCGACGACTTTAGAGAATTTTAGAGTTTAGCTGCTGATACCATGAAGGAATATGTTCCATGCCTTTCAATAATTATTATGGATAATATATATAATGTTACATAATTATTTACTCAATTACAATTGGACTACAATTTTACCTAATATATGAGATGTACAAAGAATATTCTAGAAATATTCTATCAATTGGAATTGGTGTAATTATTAGTGTAGTAATTATACAACCTAGTAATTACACAGTATTGTAATTACAAAGACATGTTTGTTTGTCATAATGTAATTACACATTACAAGCGTGTTGTTTGGTTGCACAAGTGTAATTACAGTTAATTGTTATTTAAAATAAAAAAATAATATTTAAAATATATGTGCATTTATAAATGATATTAAATTAGTTATTTAATAACACATTGTTTCTTGAAAATATATTAATTGATCATATATTTGTAACTAATATTGTAAAAAATAGTTGATATATATATTAATTTTAATTAATTGTATAACTTAAAAGCATATTTTTTTCTGAGAACATCATGGATTGGATGTTTGACTAAAAATAATGTTTATAAATATAATGACATAATATTATTCAAACGTTTGATCAAAAAATAATTTATCAACTGTAAGTGGAAAATAAACAACATTGAAATAACAAGTCAATAGTACTAAAAAAAAATTAAAATCGAAAATATAACCTAAATTCAAAAGAAAAAGAAAAAGTTAAACATAATACTCTTATTTCAAATTCCAACATTACATAAGTAAGTTCCAACGTAACTTAAGTAAATAATTCAAAAGAAAGGAAAAATACAAATATATAACCTCATTTACAATTAAATTCTACTTTAATAACGTCACTCATTATATGTCAAGTTTGTTAATGACTCATTATTTCTAATATTAAGAGGTGTAGTTTTAAAAATTAGAACAATAACATGGTTATGCTAAATGAATAAAATAACAAATAAAAATAGGAGCAATTACATGGAATCACAAGAAGTAAAGGTTGGGACTTGGGAATGAGAAGAAATGAAATGAATGATAAATAATATAAAAAGAAAAATATATTTTAAAAAATAATAATAATTAAAAAGTAAAAAATTAAAAAGAAATAAAATAAAATAAAAAGAAAATAAATTTAAATAAAATAAAAAATAAAGAAACTAAAAAGTAACCCTGTAATTACACTCAATTCTAAACCCCCCTTGAGAATTGGAGAGTGTAATTACACCCTCTCAATTACACTTAATTTTCACATAACTGTGTAATTACTTGGTCAAACAAACAAGTCAAACTGTGTAATTACACACAATTCCAATTACCTCGGTGACTTTCCAAACAGACCCTTAAAAAGAAAGGTGATTTTTTAAAATTTATGGTCTTAAACAAATATTAGAAATTTATATAGTTGTAAATCATTTCATTAAGGGTAAAAGGGATATTTTAAAGTTATATTATTTCTAATTATACAACGGTGACATTATTTTTGGGATATACAAAAAAAAAAGGATGACACATAAATTGAGACGAATGTAATAATAAGTTAAAGCTACCCTCGTCTCATTTTCGCTTTAGATCTTTTCATATCCATGCCACAATTACAAGGTATAGTTTATTAAGTTACTCTTATTTATTAGATGGGTTTTTTTAAAACAAAAATTGAGCAATGTTAAAAAAAATTACTTCTTTAATATTAAGAATATAGTTAAAACAAATGTCAACTTAGATTTTGAATTACTAAAGTGAGACTTATTTTGAATCATTTTTAAGCTAAAACTATAGTTAAAATGAGATGAAGGGAGTAACTTATGTTTTTAGATGATAAATATTTGTTTTTAAAGTTGGTAATTCACGGTTATACTCTCACCCTTTCATTTTACTTGATCCTTATATTAAAAATATTTTTTTTATTTGTCCATTTTAGCAAAATTAAGAATATGCATTTGATGGCCAGTTCTATGAATTAAAATCTCGAGTTGAGATATCACTGAGAAAAAAGTCAATTGATTCGATTTTCTCGAAATCAACGAGTGAACTTGAAAGGAAATTTATTGCATCCTATCAATACTCTCCTTATAATTAAATAACTACAAAACTACTAGTAGAACAATTTAAATTTTCAAAACATAACTAATAAGATGATTTTGATAATAAACACCTAATAAAATATTTTTTAAGCGGGTGTGTCAAGTCAAATATGGAGTAATAGCTCTTTTACATGTGACTTCATTTGAACAGAAGTGTAACTTCATATCCGTGATGCCAAAAGTCTTCACTTTTTACTTTTAACCCAATTCTTGGAAAGCCAAAATTGAAGCCGTTAACTTTCCCACACGGGCACTGCAGGGATGTCAGCAGGGCGGGGAAGGTACCTCGTACCCGTACCTGCTACTTAAAATCCATCTTCACCCTTGCTTCACCATCCATCACGGATAGTAATTTATCCATCTGTCCTCTCTCCACTTACCTCGACAGATACCCACTTATCCGACGGATACCCATTTACCCGGCGGGTACCCATCATGGATAGTAAAACAAAAGTTATATAAGAAAAAAAGAGGTTCAAGAAAATGAAAAAAATAAACTTTTTTCACTATGATTATCGAATATCAAAGTCTGAAATTTTACCAAAATATTAAGAATATTAAAAGGTTAAAATAAAGTGTGAAATTTATATAAAAAAAACAAGAAATTTTCTAGTCATTTCAAATAATCACAATTGTAAAAAAAGAAAAGAGAAACTCCAATATCATTATCAAAGTTGTCACATTCGCACATGTAGAGTTATTACATTATTACATTTTCACACAAAAACATTAAAAAAATTGAAGGGTACCATACACTTTATTTTAAATGATGATAATAATAATAATAATAATAATAATAATAATAATAATAATAATAATAATAATAATAATAATAATAATAATAATAGGTTGATGATTTGACACTGTAAGAATAAGATTTAGTCCATGCAGTTAAGAATCTGAAAATCAAGATAATTAAAGAATCCAATACAAACATGTACGGAGCGGGTACGGTGCATGTCCTTATATGAAATACACCTCCGCCCCACTACTCATGGCGGGTAGCACTTTTGATGCCCATACCTGCCCCACCACCCACCAAACCATCTCCATACCCGCCCTAACTGGAGCGGGTGCGAGACGGTACCCGCATTTACCCGCCCCACTGACATCCCTAGACACTGCGAATCATATAATTCGTCTAAAAATACTTATCATATTTTTATTTTAAAAGTCAATTTGATTAAATTTTAAAATTAAATTAGATTATAATTTATTTAATATTTTAAAATAAAAATTTAGATATTCAAAAACTATAGAAAAAATACTATAAGTTGTAAATAATTAAAAAAAAATGGGTAGATTTTTTTAAAGCCATGTGATATTTTTTGAATTAAAAAATTAAACTAAATAATTTTTTAAAATTACTACGTAAGCAAAAGGGTATATTTGCATCATTTATATAACAGCGTGAGTATATATGCACCACTTTCTTAACGAGGGGTATATCTGCTTTATATCACAAAGTTGGGATATATTTACACCTTTTCCCTTATTTAAATTACCATTAAGAAATAAACTCACACCAAAATAAAAACAAATAGGATAAATTTTCATCAAGAATACCTTTTTTCTAGTTTATAACTACTTTTGCTAAGTATAAGCAACTCAATACTATATATTCTAAACTACTAATTATCTTTATTATGCAAAATAAAGTATATTTGTAAAAAAAAAAAAGGAGAATCACTTTCTACTCCAAGAGGTATTAATATTATCCATAATTGTTTCTGAGCTAATGATTATCTCTTCTTATATTTAATTTTCTTGTTGTAACATTTTTTATAATAGGTTAAGGCTTGCATTTGTAATAATTTAGCACCTTATAATACTTCTATCTAAGAGCGGAAAGTGGACAAAAAAATTAATTGTGGGAGATTTATTCCTTATTTGTGGAAGATGACTCCTTTTGGGCATCAGACACTGTGTCTCTCACTTAGTGGGCCACTGAATCACTATGATTTATCTTCTCCATTAATCTCTGTCGGGCCGGGAAGTGGAAGCCCCGTGGACGAAAAATTTCGCCTTTTTGCCCCAAAATATGGTCATGTAAATTGATACGTAATTATTTTTATTGTATCACATCTCAACTTTTTTCTTTGTTATTCACCAAAGTCAACATTTTCTTTTTTTCTTCGGCAAACTTTACGTAATTAGTATATCTTTACAATTTAATAATTTTAAAAAATAAATTAAATTATAATATTTAATAAAAAAATAATATTATATTGTACATAAAAATAATGACTCAAATATGTCCAAATCTACCCTCCTTACCTACATCTACCCTACCCCATCCTCAAATTTCTATGTCATATTTTTTTTACTTTTAACATTAAATTACAAACTAAATAACATTAAATTTTATACATAACAAAAAATGCTACCAAACATGATATCATATTGTGAGAAGTCCCATATTGAACGTAAAGTACTCCCTAACAAAGATAAATTCATATTCAAGACTGAAATTCAAAATTTCTTATTAAGAATAAAAGAGAATAAAAAAGATGCTAATTTTGCTTTTCTTTCCATCATTTTCTGGCCAAACAAAACCCAACTCACTCTTTTGGTTTCTTCATTTTGTGTTTGTATGCTATGTGTGTTGTGCAACATACATATATTTTTATATCTCCTCTTCAATTTTGGCCACTTAATTTGAAATAAAATAATAAATATTATATTCTTTTCCCAAATTCCAACTGATTTTTTTGTCCAGAATGTACAGCTCATAAAAAACCTATCCTTTTGTCTTTGCTTATATAATACGACTCTACTAAAAGAAAACACACAGACAACTCTATAAGAAACTTTAACATTCCATTCATTAAAGATGGTGAATTTTCTTCTGGAAATTTTCATACTGTGTTTTGTTTTTGTTTTTGTTTTTGTTTGTGGGTCTTTAGAAAAGTTTGCAACTTTGCCTTTTAATGAAGGGTACTCACAACTATTTGGGCATCATAATCTTATGGTTCTTGAAGATGGAAAGTCTGTTCATATTTCTCTAGATGAAAGAACAGGTTTGTTTTTCTTTATTGCTTTAAGTGGGGAAAAGATTTTAACCCCGGTGTAGCTCGGAAGTAGAAAGTCGAATTCATTCGAGAGAGCTTAGTGGTCTTAAGAATGGTTCGGGAGGGAATTTCTTAAGAATAAAGAATTCGAATAGAATCTAATTCATGTTCAGGTTAACAGAAGAGCTTTTGTACTCACTTTGTTTAACTTTACTAAACTCATAACTCATTTTAGTTACTGGGAAACTAATTAAATATTTATATATATGTAATGAACTTCGTAATATAAATATAGAACCCGTACCTATTGTTGTAGCTTTGCTCGTGACTTCCTTATTAGACCGTTTGAAAATATTATCACATTTCTATATTTGGTTAACCAGCTTTCAAAAATCATCTTCTTTTTAAATTTTGTGTCGACTCAAACTATGACAAACAAATTGAATCGAAGAGTACTAATTTTTGTTTAATACTCTCTCCGTCCCAATTTAACTAGGCACGAAATTTAAGAAAGAAGAAAGACTTTTGAATCTTGTGATCTAAAATAAACCAAAAATATTTGTGTACAGATTTATGGACTGAGTAAAAAGAAAAGTTTGTGATATAAATTGGGACAGAGAAATTAGTTACTTAATTAATGGATGAATTGCAGGAGCTGGCTTTGTGTCTCAAGACCTCTACCTTCATGGCTTCTTCAGTGCTTCTATTAAGTTACCTGCAGATTACACTGCTGGAGTGGTTGTTGCATTTTATGTAAGTAGTAAAAGTTATTAATAACTGATCATTTCTTTATTTATTTAACACAAGGGAAAGTAATAATCTTCATGGATTTTGATTTGGATTTTATATTTTCAATTTTTATGGTGACTTGGGAACTTTAAATTTGGAAATGTTGACAAAAATTTAGTTAAGGGTGTTCTAAGATATACATTTGTAGAGCGTCAATTGACACCACTTTGCCAGAAACTTATACCGTGTAAATAGGTTAAATTTTTGTTTTATCTTTATATATCTATATGTTTAATCACTGTAGTTTTTTCGTATGTTTACTCTTAATATTTTGAATTTGCTCATTGAAATTCTGACTTCGACCATGTACACCATGATTGTCTGATGAATGGCGTTTGTCCGTTTCACTTTGACCACCCTTCACTCTACGTGGCTACTCAGTTATGTCTTGATAATGAATTGGACTCATGTATATCCTGCAAATTCCGTTCTTTAATTATTATTTTTTACTATTTGACTGATGACAGATGTCTAATGGAGACATGTTCGAGAAGAACCATGATGAAATTGACTTTGAGTTCTTGGGAAATATTAGAGCAAAAAACTGGAGGATTCAAACTAATATATATGGGAATGGTAGTACAAATGTTGGCAGAGAAGAAAGATATGGACTCTGGTTTGATCCAACTGAAGATTTTCATACATACAGCATCCTATGGACTGACAGTCAGATCATGTAAGTACCTAATTCAACCAGATACAGCTCAAATACCTCGGGTAACTTTACTCACTGAGACTTAGGCAGATGAGGAAGAATCGCCTAACATTTTTTTTTGTTTTTTTGTTTCTATTGGGATTGAAACCGTAGTCTCTCGTAGTTTTTTCCACTTCATTGACCACTAGACCAGACCCTTTATGCTTTTCTTGATGTTGGTTAAGTAGTTTGCAGTAATTGATTTGTCCTACTTTTTGGGATTGTTTTATGATGTCTGTTTGTTATGATGAAAACATGGTTTCCTTATCAAGAACTTCCTATTAGATGTGTTTTGTTCTTTATTCAGTGTTAGTGGCAGCGGATTGTAACTTCGCAGATACAGGTTTAACCGAATCCAGTATTTTCAACACAAAACATCAATTTATTTTAGAAAATAATAAAATTTTAACAAATACTATATTTTGACCCCTTGTAGTCCGGCCCTTTCCAGATCCCCGCGCATAGCGGGAGCTTAGTCAACCGGACTGCCCTTTTGTTTTTTACAATATTCTGAACTCATGATTTCAAAAGTAGAATAAGTTCAGTACCAATAACTTTAAAGGCTGAACCTGTCAAATTCAGATTCTAAATCCGCCTCTATTCTATGTCATCAGTGTCCTAGAGGTACTAAAGCCAGTAGATTTTCCGTTTAGTTTGCTCAACTTAAACTCTAAACTTATACATCTTATTGTAGTGACATAACACCCTTTGCTAACCAGTTTTTGTACACTTGACATGTATTCTTGGTTTTTGGTAATCCAACCATTAGTCATATTTTTGTTTGATTTGTGTGTGTTTTATGCATTTTCTTGCAGCTTTTATGTAGATAATGTCCCCATAAGAGAGACCAAGAAGACACAAGCCATGGGTGGGGACTTCCCTTCTAAGCCAATGTCTTTGTATGCTACGATATGGGATGGTTCTAGCTGGGCTACCAATGGGGGCAAATACAAAGTCAATTACAAATATGCCCCTTATGTCGCCAAGTTCTCCGATTTCGTCCTCCACGGGTGCGCAGTTGATCCAATTGAGTTGTCACCAAAATGTGACACTGCCACTAACTCTGCAGTCGTTCCGACTGGTGTATCCCCTGATCAAAGACGAAAAATGGAGAGCTTCCGAAAGAAATACTTGGAATATTCGTACTGTTATGACAGGACTCGTTACAAGGTCCCTCTATCTGAATGTGTAATTGATCCAATGGAATCTGACCAACTCCGAGGCTTTGACCCCATGACCTTTGGTGGCGTTCTTCGCCATCACAGCAAACGACACCACCAGAGGCAATCGAGGAGGGAAGATGCATCCTCTAAATAAAAAAGAAGGCTATTAGTTTCTCTACATTGAGATGTTGATATTTGTATCCAGTTTGATTGAGGTTATGGTAATTTTTCCCCTGTGAATAGAAGAATACAGAAAAGAGGAGAGGTAAACGGGATTAGTACTATATATTTGTCATGATCATGATGGGGTATGTATATATTTCATACCTTTAGGTTCCCAGCTTGCTCTTATTGATGTTTAGTCTTTGGACTTCTTTATAAATTCAATTTGGTGATGATTTTTTTGTGTACTTAGGTTGATACTCTGAATAAATACATAGTGCTAGCTAACATATTCATTATATTGTTCCATTTGGAAAATGAGCAAATGCTAGTGTTTCTGTTACTACATTTTCTTGTACTGGTGTCCTTAATTTTAGGCCTCTTATTGTCTGTGTAAGTCTCTAAAGTAAGAGTTGTCATGGTGTGTGGACGATTTTTGAAACAACTACTTTACTGGAATACAAATGCCTGATCGTGATTGTGATTGCTGAAGATCGAAATACCAGAATATTAACCGTTTGGACAACAAATTTTACTATTCATGATGTTAATGATGTAGCAAATTGATTGCTGTTCTTGCCTGTAAAAGCAGCCAAATGATTTAAGTTATATACACTGACAGTGCAATGAATGTTTACACTTCGATCCTGTGTCGAGGACCTCTTTCACAAGAATTTAAGAAGTAAAACAGAAGAATCTCTTCTAAGAATATTTCTCGCATTTCTTCAATGATTTTTTCTGTTTTAGCAATGCCTTCTTTCTGTCCATAGGCAACAGTTGCTGCACGGTAAATATTTACCCACGCCAGGTATTTACACCAACCAAATACATGCAATACCATGTGTTTGATTATATACTTCTTTCACTTAACCGTGGTAAATCAACATGTATGGTAAGTAGTATTGATTTGGTGCAGGTAAGTTTTTACAGTAGCGGCCCTTGCTGAAAAGTTCTTCGATAACAGAAGCACAACCATATGCATTAGTCAAAGGAGAAGTATCAAAAGTTGGAGCAAGTAGAAAAATATTAGATGTATAAATAAAGGTATAAAGATTTGGGCAACTTAACACACCTAATAAAGAACATGTGCAAACAAATTCTTCTTGTATATTACACGGAAGATTCGTAGGAAAAGATAATCTTACCTAGAAAGTTTGGTATGGAAACTACAAGAGAAAGATGGAATAGGGATCAGATTTGCATTAAGAAATTATAATTCTTTGACTCTTGAGTCTTGTAGTTCATGGGTGTTGTTCAAATTGGTTCCTGAAGTCACCTCTAACTTAAGTTTTTTTAGTGCCTCTTTGACTTTTCATTTCTTCATTCAAAAGCAACTCTTAGGACCACTCAAGAGATACCAATAGTAGTGAATCTATGGAGAACATTTATGAGAATTGATTCGGGAAATTTCAAGACAAACGCGTTCACTTTCTATGGCTGCTTAATTTTCACGCCAGAAGTCTGCTAGGAACTTGTGTCTGTCAAGACTCGAGAGCTCTCCCGCTTAGCTTTGTGAAAATTCCAAACCGGGGTTTCCAGGTAACAAGTTTCAGAGAAGAATTTATTGATACTTATGAATAAAAATAGTTAATTCTAAAGGGAAAGAAATAGTTGTTTTTGAGGATCAAAATGAGGAAAGCAAAATATTGGTAGAGAGAGATTTCCTTCAGTTGAATGAGTATAGAGGGAATTCCACTAAAAGGGTAGCTGAGAATGAGGAAAATCAGGCAGAGAAAAGAAGCCAAAATATGGAACCTTAGATCTTTCTTTGGCTTTGCCTAGCAGTAGTCTACAACAATCACTGGAAGCATCAAATAACAACACAAGGATCGGCTATTTCAGGAATGGCTCCTTGTCGTCGTGCTATTCCCATCCCTTCTCCCACAACCTTAGCTACTCACTTATCCTGAGTTCACCAAAGGATAGTGAGTATTCCGTGGAGGGGCTTAATTGGTCGGTTTTTAGCCGGCTTAGGCCAGTTGAAGGACATTTCACATTTCCAGGTCATCCTTATGGAAGTAGTTTAGCTCTAAGTTGTCAACTGGTCAATAAGGAAATATGTGATAATGATATTGATAGGATTAGTATCTCCGATAGCAACTCACTTTTCCTGTTCGAGTTGCCTGCAAGACCAACAATAGATGGTCAACTTTCTGGGCCGGAGAGAATCCTTGGACAAATAGTTTCGGAGTCTATTCCTTTATGGTTCAGATTGTACAAGACCTTCCTGATGAAGCAGTTGAATCAACAAAGGAATACTTGAGAAGCCTAATTGCAAGTCCCTACAAGAAAGATTTGTTGGTCAGCCTTCAGAACAGGCTTAATGACAGATCTGATCTTACCGTTGAGACACTCTCGAAGTGTAATAAGACTCAACTGAAAATTTTTGTTGTCATAAAAATGGGTCTTAGAAGCTTCTTATCTTTGGAAAACCACATTCAAGCCACTGAATTAGTTCAGATTTTTTCACTTGAAAGGTGTCAGAACATATGCTGCAAAAGAGTGTTACCTGTTTATAATTGTAAATGCAAATTTTGTTCGAGAAACAAGGGATTCTGCAGTGAATGCATGTGTCAAGTATGTTTTAACTTCGATTATGCCAATAATACTTGCAGTTGGGTAGGCTGCGACCGATGCTCACACTGGTGTCATGCTGTTTGTGCTGTTGAGAGAAATCTTATAAAGCCAGGTCAAAGTATCGACGGGCCATCTGAAACAACTGAAGTGCAATTTCACTCTCTTGCTAGTGAAATGTTTGGGTTTGCTAAAGACGTGTACGTGCATTGTGCAAAGGCCTGGCGTCAGGAAACTCTAATAGAAGAGCTTGACTATGTTCGAAAATTTTCCATGGGAGTGAAGATTTTAGAAGTAAGGAGTTGCATGCTATAACGTACAGGTTGCACAACAAGCTCGAGAAAAAGATGATTCTTCCTTCAAACGCCTGCGATTTCATTTTTTTAAATGTGAGTATCAAACCAAACCTTTTCCTTTCTAGTTTGAACTGTTAGATTTCCTGTTATTTGGCCTTACAGATACGAAGCATCTCTCTACGGTAAAGCTTAACACTCTGTCTCTCTCTCTCTCTGTGCATTTGTTAGTTTTTCCTTTTATGTGGTTGAGAATGTTTAGTCTTCATAATGATTGATCATCTATTTAAATAGGCTTAATTTAATAACGCATTGTCTGCAACAATAGAGGTCTACTTCATATTAAAATGAAAAAATAAACTAACACTATGAATTTTATCCATAGTGAAAGGAAGAGTTTCTTGCATTTGTAATAAGAGAAATAATGATCATTAAGTTGTTCTAATCAGAGAAATATTTGAAATGGAATTTGTTTCGCTTCAAGGAACATAATTTTTTTACTGTAAAGACCCTCTAAAGGAACACAAGGTAAAATAAAGGACCTAATTATAAATTGGGAAATAACTAGTTGGAAACTATAGAAAACTTAGTTCTTTTTTCGTTTCAACAGTTTATGGTAGTTAAAAAACCAAAACAACGAAGATGAAATCCTTAAAAGACAGATGATAAGTTCCATGTGCAGTATGAAGAGTTAGCTTTTGAAGTTAGATATTGGTGATCATGTTAGCTATAACATTATCGCTCCAAGTGTACAAAACAGTAACTTCCTATTCGGAACCAAACCTTTACTGTACTGCTACTTATAGTTTTCAAAAAAGAATTCATTGAATGGCTTCAAGTCATTTACGTTAAGGTTTTAAAATTTATGCAACGCAAATACCACCTTGTATATGTTAAAGTTACGTATCTAAGTTATTTACCAATTTGCAATCTGTTGCATTTCAGTTAACTTATCCCAGTGTTGTACCATTTATCAGTTACTCCCTCCGTTTCAATTTGTTTGTCTTAGTTTGAGTCAGCACCGAGTTTAAGAAAATAAAGAAGAATTTTGAATCTTGTAGTCTTAACCTAAAGATGTGTGTAATGTACCAAAATGCCCTTTGAATCTTGTTGTCTTAAATATGCCATGTAGAATATAGAAAGTGGAATTCCTTTCTAAACAGACTAAAAAGAAAGGTAAGACAAACTTATGGAAACGGAGGGAATACCTATATGAGTCATATGAAATGAGCCAATGATTGCTAACCTTCGCGTCTCTGTGGCACATTTCAACTAATTATGGTTTTCTGTTATTAACAGACACAGAGGAATTGTCGCAGTTTCTTTCATCCAGTTTTCCTGCATCAATCACTCTTTTTGCTAAATCTTCCTTCAACGTCATCAGCTCTTCAAATGGAAAAAAAGGTATGATTACTGCTGACCATCATCAAAATGATGCCAAGGATTCCTCTAAGTCTGATAAAATGACTGAGGATGACTGTTCAGCCATAAAAGAAATTTGAGCATGAACTCTTCAAGGGAAAGAAAACATACGATTGTTTGTAAGGCATTGTGAGGATCAAAGAAGCAGAAACACGGATTTTCTAATTATGTCAACTTTATTTTTGTTAGCCCCAGTTTTAGATCTATCAAGGATTTTTTTGCCAAAGGTAATCATTGTAGTTGTGATAATTTTTCTCCCCCATTAAAGACATTAAGATCTGAATTTGATGCTTTTGTTCATGTTCTTCTATGAGGGAAACAGCCTGCTGTTTTTTAGTACACAGACTTACTCACTTCTTCTTCAGCAGTTGTCTACTTGATATATTTTGTTTATGTGTTGAACATTAGTGCTTCTAAATTCAGAATCACAATATTTTAAAACTGTTAAATTCATTTGGTTATGCATATATTACTTGATAGCAAAAGAGTTCGTATGCACATAGTTTGTGCAACTGTGTAAATTATGTACTCACCTTGGTACTTATTATAGATGCCTTGTGATTTTATCAAATACAAAAGGCTCAAATATGTTATCGAACTATCGAAAATGACTCATTTATTCCACTCGTCAATAGTTTGGCTCATTTATGCCATCACCATTACCGAAATGACTCATCCATGCCATTTTTCATTAACGTACCGAATAGTCTCAATCCAACGTGGACTCCAATTTTGTCTCCCTATGTTGAACCATTTAACACAAGATGGTTCCCAGAATATTTTCTTTCCTTCTGTTTTTCACACTTTTCTACCTCTTGACAGTTACTTTTGCTTCCACTGAGGAAGCAATTGCGCTTCTAAAATGGAAAGCAACTTTCCAAAACCAGAACAATTCCTTATTGGCCTCATGGATACTAAGTACTGATGCATGCAGGGATTGTACGGAGTTATATGCTTTATTAGCGAATATTCTCCATATATTCCATATATTGTGTAATTATGAATATTGTATACTTATGGTATATTAGGATCCTTACTGTATTAGAATTCCTCCCTTGTATACTTTAAATATATTTTGTAATAATGATAAGACTCCCTAAGGGAGATTATTATAATCTTACATGATATCAAGAGCCAAATCATAGGGGTTATCTTTGCTATGACTTGTCCCTCACAAATTAGCACCTCGAACTACTCCGTGTGTCTTCGTAGGTTTTCCGTCTAATCATAGGGGCTATCTTTGCTATGACCTGTCCACTCGTCAAATCCACGTCTCTCGTCACGTCCGTTTGACGAGACCACATTCCCTTTTTTAAATCTCCAAAAATTCCGAAAACGGACTATACCTTTCTTGACGGGCCCGACATCTCCCCCGTCATTCTCACCAATCGTGATCGGCCACCGTTGACCCATCTACGCCACCGCTGCTCACTCTGCCGTCGGCTCGCGATAGTGTCCTAGCACCTCTCGATCCACGCCCGTCGCCGGTTGCCACGGCAACGGCCGTCAGCTCACTTGTCACACCATCGGTCCTCCAACCCGCGCGCGAACGCCCGCCGCGGTTGCTCTGCCACCTCCACCGACCGACAATTCCGACAGCCCATCTACCCACCCATTCCCCGTCGACCAGCCCGTTACCGGCAACACCACCACCACACCAACGCACCAGTGCCACATACCAAACCCACCATCATCCCCTTACCCGACGGTACCTACCCCACACCACATCACCCAACCCTTATCTTCGACCATACTCGCACCATTGTTGACCCCACCAGATCTGCCATCATACCACTCACCTCACCCACTGCCCTGTTCCACCACTCCACAACCCAACCACCCGCAACAGTTCCGTGACCCGCAACTAGCAAACCACCCACCCACTCCCCCACGCACCGAATGGAAACCCGTGCCCAACACGGGATTTTCAAGCCCAAAGTCTATTTTCACCTATCCACACAAATAATTTCCCCAATTCTCAAAAACCCCAAATTAGGCAAACTCGACCCTAATTGGAATGCAAATATGTGTGAGGAATTTAATGCTTTAACGAAACAACACACGTGAGATTTGGTTCCTAGACCGGAGGGGTGAATGTGATCCGTTGCATGTGGCTCTTTCGTCACAAATACAGAGACAATGGTGATCTAGAGAGTTATAAGGCACGACTTCTGGATAATGACACAAATCAGCAGGAGGGTATTGATTGTGGTGAGACGTTCAGTCTGGTTGTCAAACCGGTTACCATTCGCACAGTTCTGAGTATAGCTATGGGCAAGCATTGGCCGATACATCAGCTTGATGTGAAAAATGTGTTTCTACATGGGGACTTGAAAGCAACGGTTTACATGCACCAGCCACATAGTTTTGTCCATCCAGCAGCCCCTCAGTATGTGTGTCTTCTCTTTAAGTCACTGTATGGTTTGAAACAGGCCCCCAGAGCGTGGTATGACCGCTTTGTCAGGTACATTATGCTGATTGGATTTGTATGCATCAGGTGTGATAATTCTCTTTTCATTTTTCATCAAGGTAGTAGCACTGGTTACTTACTGTTATATGTGAATGATATTGTTCTCACTGTCTCATCTGATGGGTAGAAAAATGAGATTATTGCTTTACTTAAAACCGAATTTGCTATGACTGACTTGGGTAAGTTAAATTACTTTTTGGGGATATCAGTGACCCGATCTGCAGATACTATGTTCTTGAGTCAGCGTAAGTATGCAGAGGAGAGGAGATCGTGTACAGCGTTAAGATGACCAATTGCAAGATCATGCCCACTTCGGTAGATTCTAAATCAAAGCTTAGTGATATTGATGGTGCTCCAGTCTCCGATCCTACTCTTTATAGGAGCGTTGCAGGTGCACTTCAGTATCTCACCTTTACCAGACCTTATATTGCGTATGCTTTTCAACAGGTGTGTCTGTTTATGCGTACCTCGAAGTCTCACCGGCTGCTCTTGGCGTATCATCGATACATTGAGCGCAGCAATTATGGGTTGCATTTATACCGCATGCAGGCAGTTACTAACATATACGGATGCATATTGGGCAGGGTGTCGGAACACGCGACGCTCCACCTCCGGCTATTGTGTATTCTTAAGGGATAATCTCATTTCATGGTTTGCCAAGAGGCAAGCCACACTATCCCGTTCGAGTGCCGAAGCAGAGTACAGAGGCGTTGCCAATATTGTCACTGAGATCTGTTGGCTCCGAAATTTACTTTTGGAGCTCCAGTGTCCCTTGCGTAAGGCGCCCATTGTCTATTGTGATAACATATCTGCCATATATCTATCTCACAATCTGGTTCAACATCAGAGAACCAAACACATTGAGATGGATATCCACTTTGTTCGTGAAAAGGTTGCTCTCGGTCATGTCAAAGTGTTGCATGTGCCTTCGTCATATTAGTATGCAGATATCTTTACAAAAGGGCTTCCCAGACAATTATTCCTCGACTTCAGATCCAGTCTTAGCGTTCGGCCTCCTCCCGCTCCGACTGAAGGGGTGTATTAGCGAATATTCTCCATATATTGTGTAATTATGAATACTGTATATTTATGATATATTATGATCCTTACTGTATAAGGATTCCTCCCTTGTACACACTATATATATTTTGTAATAATGAGAAATTTCCTAAGGGAGATTATTACAATCTTACATTAAGGATCCTAATATACCATAAATATTACAACATTCATAATTACACAATATATGAGGAATATATGGAGAATATTCTCTAATATGCTTAAATGGTAGGGTCAACAGGTTGAATATTACAAATGCTAGTGTCATTGGTACACTCCATGATTTTCCATTTTCGTCTCTCTTTTCTCGAATATGTTGATCTTAGCATGAATCAGCTCTCTGGCACCATCCGACCTGAAATCGGTAAGCTCACTAATCTTGTATATCTTGACTTGTCGGCTAATCAGTTTTAAGGGCCGACCCCACCACAAATCGGTTCACTAACAAAGCTTGAGACCCTCTACATCTTTGACAACCAATTAAATGGTTCCATTCCGGGAGAATTGGGGAATGTGAAAAATCTCGCTGAACTTTCTTTAGATGATAATCAACTTAGTGGTTCTATTTTTGCTTCATTTGGCAATTTGAGAAACTTGCGTACTTTGTCTCTCCATGCCAACAAACTTTCGGGTTCCATTCCGAAAGAGCTTTCACGTTTGGATAACTTAAATAGCGCTGGTAATGAGTGATAATCAATTCTCAGGCCATTTGCTAGAGCAGCTTTGCCAAGGTAAAAAAGGGCAGTCCGGTGCACTAAGCTCCCTGTTAGGCGTATATTGTATACGCCTTTTGAGTCATTTTTAGTTGGTATTTTGCTCGTTTTTGTTGTGTTTAGTAGAGTAGTAGGTTTGTTTTTCTTTCTTTTGAGTCACAGCGGTGCAAAAAGGCAAAAAGAAACGAGAAATGGCAGAAAAGGACGAAAGTTGGCAACTCAGAGCGAAAGAAGGCAGCACCGCGGTGCCATATTTACCGAGGAGTCACAGGATTTTCAGCACCGCGGTCATCCGTGAAGACCGCGATGCTATTTGTCTTTGAAAAGCTGCGGGAGTTTCGACACGCGGATGCGGTATCACGAACAGCGGTGCACGGAAATTTCGATCCGAGCAAATTGGCTAAGAGGCGGTTTGTCTATAGGCGGGAAAATTAGAGGATATTTAAGCACTGGGATTAATGCTATGAAGGAGGTTGGTCATTCTACAACACAACACTGGCGGTTGGAGCTCTGATTGGAAGCGTTACATGTAATTTTCTTTCTTTCGTTTTTAATTCAGTTTATGTATGAATATTGTGTTAGTTCTTAGTGTGACTATGGCTAGGAGCTAAACACTCTATTAGGGCTTTCCTTATGAATCGCTTGAAACTTTTATTCATGAATTAATGCAGTAGTTTGATTTCTTCTTCACTTGATTAAAATTTAGTCAATATTTGGTATGAATGTTTGATAATTAATTGATCACTAATTATCATAACCTATATGATTTCGAATCAAAAGCCGAAAGGAGAGATTTGAATATGTTGTAATTGACTAGACATATGTTAAATCGCGGACGAAAGTACCCCGATACTTGTGTAGCATTATAGGTTACTGTTAGGGATGGCAGGTGGGTATAATTTTGCGGGTTCCGCACCGCACCCGCCCCAGTTGGGGCGGGTATGGATATAACTTTGGCGGGTAATAGGCGGGTATGGGTATTGAAAATGTACATGCGGGTAAGCGGGTAGGTGGTGGATTTGCGATTATACGCTACCCACTTCCGCCCATAAGTAGTCCATGACCCAAACCTCTTGAGCCCAATATAAAAAATATATTACAAATAGGGTTTCATTCCATCACTTCCCAACACTCACCACAAGTCTTCAACATAAACATTCTCTGCGCCTCGCCTCACTCACTTTCGATTCGGATCTCACCTTCACTCTTCACCCTTCACCGCCGCGCACCGTTAGTTTACCTCACTCTCACTTCAAGATCACACGTCGTCATCACTCTCCTCCGTCTCCCATTCTCCGTTCTTGTCACGCCGCCCTTATCCGTCACGCCTCGCATCGCCCGACAACCGAGAAAGCGATGTTGATGTGGAAAATTGAAGCGATGTTGAAAAGCCCGATGTTCTTTGCTAAATTTATATTCTTTGCTAAAGCGAAGCGATGTTGAATCATTTTGGCGAGACTATGGTGCGAGACTACGAGAACTAGAAGTTTAATGGAGAATAGGGTGCAGTGCGATATTGAATTATTTTGAATATGTCTTTGCATTTGACTTTTGTATTAGTTCTAATATTGAATCAAAACTACTTAAATGTATTTGCATTTAAGCTTTTCAGCTTTTGGTTCTGATATTGGTTCTGATTTTGAACATGTCTTTGTATCTGAAGTAAATTTATGTAATCTTTTCAACTTTTTCAGTTATTTCACTTGCAGTGCAGCGGGTATTGTGTGGTGGCGGATATCCACTTGGGTGGTGGGGTGGGTGTGGATTTAAAAATATACACTTTGGCGGGTATGGGTTTTGAAATTGTACACTTGCGCGGTGGCGGGTAGGTGGTGGATATAAATTTTTGGTGATGCGGGTGCGGGGAGGGTACCGCGCCCGCCCATGATGCCATCCCTAGTTACTTACTGTTCTTAATCCTCATATGTGGTAAATCCTATCATAGAAAAACCGCTATCTTAACGAAGAAGAAGAATCATTCTAGTCGCATTAAGGATTGAATAAATTGGATAGTCGAGGATTTTGGAAGCCCTAATTCATTCATAACTGATTACAACTTTATTAGTTTAAATCTTGCAATTATTCTAGTAGTTAAATAAATACTCTAATCAAATATCGATTGCCAAATAGATAACATAAAATAGATGAACGGTACTTAGAAACCAGTCTCTGTGAAAAATATTCGGTCTTACAGACTATATTACTTGTGAATAATGTGTACGCTTGCGTGAGCATTCGAAATATCTCTAACAAGTTTTTGGCTCCACTGTCGGGGACTGACGTACATCTAATATCGAATCATTTGTTTGTATTTCTACTTTGGCTTTATTTTTTATTTTTATTTTTATTTTTACTGTCAGAACCGTGTGCCTTGATTTGTTTGTTGATTTTGATCTGTTTCGGGAATCTAGTATATGCGAAGAAGGAGAGGAGCAGATACACTTGTTCCTTTCAATCCTGAAATTGAGAAAACCTGCAAACAAAGCAGTATGACAAAAAGGATATCTGAGTCGGTGATCATGAACAACGAACCAAATCGAATGGGGCGACAATGAGGTTCACGAGAATGCGAGAGCCCATCTGAGTCCCAGAGAGAAGTTTGGGGACTATGTTCTTCCAGGTCATCGGTGCACATACATCAGCTCCCGGTATAGGGGCCAACAACTTTGAGATCAAGCCAGCTATCCTGAGCATGGTCCAGAACACATTACAATTTGGGGAACTGCCATTTGAAGATCCCCACATGCACATTACAAACTTTCTAGAGCTGTGTGCCACTTTCAAATACAATGGCGTTACTGACGATGTCATTAGACTGAGGCTTTTCCCATTCTCACTGAGTGATAGAGCCAAAAGCTGGTTGCACTCACTGCCTGCCAACACCGTCATTACCTGACCCAAAAGCTTCTAGCAAAGTTCTCCCTCCTTCCAAGGCTGCAAAGTTAAGGGGAGAGCGGAACAATTACTACCAGGTGGATGGTGAGTCGTTCTATGATGCATGGGAGCGATTCAAGGATTTGCAAAGGAAGTGCCCACATCATGGCATAGAGAAGTGGATGTTGATCCACATTTTTTATAATGGATTGAGTGGTACTACTCGTACCATCATTGATGCTGCAGCAGGTGGAGTGTTCATGAGAAAGAGTGTCAATGAGACACATGACTTACTAGAAGACATGACTGCCAACAATCATCAGGCGGATGGTGGTCGATGAATAGCAGGAAGACTATGGACATACATGAAATAGATGTCATCACTGCCTTGAATGCACATGTGGCTCTTACGGCGAAGCAAGCTGCGTGAGAACACCGTATGCGTGAATGCGATCCGGATGCGATGGAATTGCGAGATTTGTGGTGGACGCATTCCTTTGACAGATCTGCAATGATGGACCACAATAATGTGCGATAGGCGGTGCGGTGGTTGGGAACTTTCAGAGGCTTTATAATTCCAACACATACAACCCAGGGTGAAGAAATCACCCTAACTTTTTGTGGAGAAACGATCAGCCTCAACAACAACCATATCAAGGTGGTTATCAGAACCAACATGTGCAAAATCAGACCACTTCATCCCAGCAGTTTAGACCACCTACACAACAGGAGAAGCAGGAGAAACCTGATGAGCGAGAGGCTGCGTGCGCACTCGCCAATTCGCGAGAATCGGTTCATATCTCAAATCAGTCGCTCTCGGGAACACAGAAGCCGAGTTGGACAAGCGGCAAACATGGCAACCAACGGGCGCGAGGCACTCTCCCAAGCAATACAGCAGGTAAATCAGAGAGTAGTGTCAGCGGTGTTGTTGAGAGTGAAGCGATTGGAGCGAGTTGCTCCCGGCCAGAGGTAAGTGAGAAGAGTGTGAAAGCGGATGAGGTGGAGAATGAAGTCACCGGGGCCGCCTACGGTTGAGACGACTCGCGAACACCTTTGAGGAGTACGTTGATAGAATCCCTTACCTCGGAGGTTACAAAGAAAGGCAATTGGCGATTCTCGAGTTTTTGGAGGTGTTTAAGAAGCTTCACATAAATATCCCCTTCATTGTAGCACTAGAACAGATGTCAGCATATTTAAATTCATGAAGGAGATACTTGGAAAAAAGAGAAGGCTAGCGGATTATGAGATAGTATCTTTGTGAGGAGTGCGGTGCCGTCCTGAAAGCGCCTCTGGTGAAGGATCGAGAGCTTCACCTTGCCTGCACTATTGGTAGGTGACATGCAAAGCGTATTTGTGTGATCTAGGGGCGATGTCAATCTCGTACCTGCATGCTGTCTTGAGATTGGGTTTGGGAGAAGCGAACCAACCGATGAATTTGCGGTTGGCCCAGACGTAGTACACCCAGAGGCATAATAGAAGATGTGTTGGTCAAGGTGGGAAAGTTCTTCTTCCACAGACTTCTCATTCTTGATATGGAGGAAGATGATGAAATACCCGTCATTTTGGGAGACCATTCCTTGCAAGGGAGAGCCACGATTGATGTAGAAAAGGGAGAACTGAGACTAAGGGTTCAGGAGGAAGAGATGGTGTTCAAAGTGTTCAATTCCACCATTGAATCCCGAGCCATCAACAAGTGTTTCGCGATCGGCCACTAACACGGCGATTCGGCCGACGAGCCAAAGCTAGGAAGATCATTCATACAGCGGTGAACCCACAGGTCAGTAAGAATGCTGAAACAAAAATGAATGTCATGGAAACCGTCGAGCAGTAAGTCTTCATGAACCCCTCGTGAAAAGAAAAGCAGTGAGAAAGAGGAGGATGATTTTGAAATGGATAGGTAGTGGGGTTAAAATACTGATGAGTTAATGAGTAACTGCGTCGACTACAAGAGCGTTAAAACAATTACTTGGGAAGCGTGATTTTTAAATTATGCAATTTAATTTAATAGAACAGTCTCACTTTTGGTATATTTTTGTTGTGTTGTGAAGCCAGGTGAAGGAATAGGACACTAAGCACGAAGACAAGGATGTAAAACACGAAATCGGGGAAGCACTGCGGTGCCATTGTGCAGGACCGCGGTGCCTAATGTTCAGAGAGGTCGCAGGAGTTTATGCACCGCGGTGCCATGATCTGTCTGGTCTTGCGCGTAGCGAGAGGACGCGTACTTTTGGCACCGCGGTCCGTCGAGCGATCTGCGCGGTGCGAGCAGATTCGAAATTAAAAAGTCCTAAATCCCCAAATTTTTTCTCACACAAACACAAACCCTTCCTCTCTCTACAAATTCTGAAATTCCTCTCCTTCTATCCACAAAAATTCCCACAAACTCCACCAAATTCTTCAAAAATCCCTACACACCACCCAATTGAAAATACCCTCATATCTTACACCATCATCATTCCCTCCATTTGGGTCAAGAAATTGGTGAAGAACAACTCTTCAAACAGGTAATCTTCATCATTGTGCTTGCAATTTCAAGGCTAGTAGGGAAAGTAACTTGCAAGTTTGGGGGTTGGACTTACTGTGGTGGTAGGGCGTTGTGTGATTGTGGGTGTGTGCTAGGTATTGTTGTGCTGTGTAGTTGTGTGGAGAAGCTTATTGTGGTGTAATTGTTGTGTATTGCTGCTGTGGTCCGGTTTTTGCTTGGTTATTGCTGTTATGTGGTGGGAGAATTGTTGGGAAACCTCGAGGAAACAAAGGAAATGCTGCAGAATTTTTTTTCAACAACCTTCACTATGGCCTCTAGGAAACGAACTTCAAGAGCTTCAGCATCTTCATCCGCCCCAGAATATGATGTGACTCGATTCGCCAACAAACAGGCGGAGGATCGATACAACAAGATTAGCACTAGGGCATTGATACCAGAAAGAGACATGGATTACCAGGCCAGGCCATTTGATGATGATGATGACTACGAGCCTATTAGGGCCATGATCGAGGCAAATGGGTGGAGAAGGTTCACCAATCCAGAAAGGATCCCACTTCAAAATTCTAGCCTTGTGAGGGAGTTCTATGCGAACTACCCCGAGCAAGAGGATGGACGGTGCTTTGTTAGAGGGAAATATGTATGCATCGGTTAAAGCGATGAATGCGATACTAAAGACCTATGATGTGGAGGGCCAGGCGATAATCCAAACCAACGAGAATTTGGTCAAGGCGCCAACCACGTCACATGGGGCGTAGTAAGCGCGGACATTGTGCTACCCGGCGAGTTTAGTTGTGCGTAGCGGATCCGGAGACTTGCACGATGCCAATTCAATGAAACGACGAAGGATGGCTATATTTCATAAGTGCACGCTTGATTAGTCGACTTATTTTACAAATGTGCCTCGAGAGAATCAAGCTCATTTATGGCATCATGTGGCGTGACAATTGATGTGGGGAGAAATAGTGCGAGCATAAGGGAGATTAGTAAGTGGCGACTCGGCGGATTGGGACATAGTTCACTCATTACTGCCTTATGTGATAGACATGGAGTCCCAACATTCGCCTGATATCCTAGAGAAGAGTCAGTCTGATGTGACCTACAGTTTAGTGCACTCGCCGGCCCCGCAGACGGCAGCAAAGGAAGGCGGCGGCAGACAGCGGCCGTGTATGAGGAAGAGTCGAGGCACCTGATGAAGCGGTAGCGGCCGTCAACCTCCGCATCGCCGAGCCTCGATGCGATGATGGAGCAGATGCTCTTGAACCAACAAAGGTTTCTGCGGAATCAAGAGCAAATGATGCAAGACCATCAACACCTGACCCAGCGTGTTGATAATTTGAGTTTCATGTTCACCCAATGGACAATGCAGTATCCGCCGCCACCCACCACCATTTTGAGCCGTTGTATGTCTGTAAGTCGTCCCATTTTAATTTTTGAGTCTTTTAAACATTTGGGACAATGTTTAGTTTAAGTTTGGGGGGAGTTTTCATTTTATTTTATTTTTGTGAGTCTTTTGTTGTTTTTGTGTTTTATGTGAGTCAACTTTTTTTATATATCATGCATGCTGTGCTTATTTGGAATGCCTAGTGAACTAAGTGAGATAATGTAATGGAATGAGAAGCTAAAATATGTGTGCTTAAGTTAGATATGCCAAAAATTCATGAAAATCTGATTATTTGGAATATTTGATGCTTAGTCTATGTGTTATCAATTGCAAAATGTCTGTGAAGTCTGCTTGCTTGTTATTTGAGGCGAAATAGTTAAGATGTACATGTTAGGGAAATGATTCAGGCATTTCTTTGTTAGTCCTTCTTACCATTCATTACCTACCTTGCAATAAATTGTATCCCTAGTCAGCCCCTTTGAGCCTAAAATAAGTTATTTCTTTGACACCCTATGATTCCCTTGTGTGCCATAAGCAGTAATTAAAAAAATTGGAATGAAGAAGTGTGAAAAAGAAATACAAAGAGAGTGAAAAATTGATGCACCCCAAAAAATATGCTAAAGCTATGTTTGGGGGTGCCTATGTGAATGTGTTTCATGCTCTCAAAAAAAAAGGGGGAATGATAGGTATGAACTGAAAAAGAATACCAAAAAGAAGGATCAAATGGTTGAATGAGAACAACGCTTATGGTACGTAATTTGAGCCTAAATGCCAATTTTTATCTACCTCTGCCTAAGCCTACATTACAACCCTGAAAAGTCCTGAGGATCTCTAGTATGTATGTCTATGATTAGTGGAGAATAGCAAGTACACAGGCCCGTAGACTAAATGAAATTGACATGCATAGGTTAGATATTCATGCTTTCATTACTTGTGATTGAAATGAATTTGCGAAATATCTGACTTGAAATTCTAGATTGCTGAATTCATGCTATAACTGTTCCTGCATATTATCCCAACTGACGTTCATGTGTTTCTAAGTCTTTGTGCAGCTGCTTGATTTGAGTCTTTGAGTTTTTGTTTTTGTTTTGATCTTTGCTCGAGGGCGAGCAAAAGTTAAGTTTGGGGGTGTTTGTTAGGTGTATTTTGTATATGTCTTTTGAGTCATTTTTAGTTGGTATTTTACTCGTTTTTGTTGTGTTTAGTATAGTAGTAGGTTTGTTTTTCTTTCTTTTGAGTCACAACGGTGCAAAAAGGCAAAATGACAAAAAGGAACGAGAAATGGGCAGAAAAGGTGCTCCCGAGGCGAAAAAGACGAAAGTTGGCAACTCAGAGCGAAAGAAGGCAGCACCGCAGTGCTATCACGAGCAGCGGTCTTAACGGAAATTCGATTCAGAAGGCAAATTGGCTAAGGCGATTGGTCCATGGCACGAAAATTAGAGGATATTTAAGCCACAGGATTAATGCTATGAAGGAGGTTGGTCATTCTACAACACAACACCTGACCTGGCGGATTTGGAGCTACAATTGGAGATTTTGTTCTACGTAATTTTCTTTCTTTCGTTTTTAATTCAGTTTATGTATGAATATTGTGTTAGTTCTTAGCGTGACTATGGCTAGGAGCTAAACACTCTATTAGGGCTTTCCTTATGAATCACTTGAAACTTTTATTCATGAATTAATGCAGTAGTTTGATTTCTTCTTCACTTGATTAAGATTTAGTCAATATTTGGTATGAATGTTTGATAATTAATTGATCACTAATTATCATAACCTATATAATTTCGAATCAAAAGCCGAAAGGAGAGATTTAGATGTGTTGTAATTGACTAGACATATGTTAAAATCGCGGACGAAAGTACCCCGATACTTGTGTAGCATTATAGGTTACTGTTCTTAATCCTCCTATGTGGTAAATCCTATCATAGAAATATAGAAGGGTTTTGCACTGAGGTTGAGTGATTATATGTCCTAACCAGAATATAAGACAGTCTAGTTAACCGTTATCTTAACGAAGAAGAAGAATCATTCGAGTCGCATTAAGGATTGAATAAAGTGGATAGTCGAGGATTTTGGAAGCTCTAATTCATTCATAACTGATTACAACTTTATTGGTTTAAATCTTGCAATTATTCTAGTAGTTAAATAAAAACCCCAACCAAATATCGATTGCCAAATAGATAACATAAAATAGATGAACGGTACTTAGAAACCAGTCTCGGTGGACGATATTCGGTCTTACAAACTATATTACTTGTGAACGATGTGTACGCTTGCGTGAGCATTCGAAATATCGCTAACACTCCGCTACGCGCAGGGTCCGGGGAAGGGTCGGATCAAAAGGGTCTATTGTACGTTGCCTTATCTTTCATTTCTGTGATTGTTTTCACGACTTGAACCTGTGATCTTCACATGACATCAACTTTACCGGTTACTGAAATCTTTGCCAAGGTAGGAAACTTGAAATATTCAAGGTGAAGAATAACAAGTTGACAGGGTCAATACCAGAAAGCTTGTGCAAGTGCTCGAGTCACAAAATGGTTCACTTTAATAACAAAAGTTTCACCGAGAATTTATCTGAAGCTTTTGGCATCCATCCAAATCTTCAGTTCATTGATTTGAGGGATAATGAATTTCATGGTGAACTCAGAAGCAACCGGCGGAAATGCAAGAATTTGACTGATTTTCCAGTTGCTAGAAATAACATTACTGGTAGTATACCACCAGAGATTGGAAACGTCAAAGGGTTTCTTGGACTTGATCTTTCATCGAATCATTTGGTTGGGGCAGATTCCTTGAGGAATTTGGAAAATTGACCTCTTTAGTTAAGCTATTTGTGCAAAATAACCATATTTCTGGCAATATACCTGGGGATTTTGGGTCACTGACACGGTTAGAGTCCCTTGATCTGTCAGATAATAGATTGAACGAGTCTATCCCAACATTTGTATGAGATTACATGAACATGTTTCTCTTGAACCTGAGCAACAACAAGTTTGGCCAGAAATTTCCAAAGGAGATAGGGAGGATAACTCATCTTAGCGTACTTGATTTGAGCCATAATTTTCTTGATTGAGAAATACCCGCTCAGCTAGCCGGTTTGCTGGACTTGTCAAACTTGAATCTTTCCCACAATGGCTTTTCTGGCCGCATTCCTGAAGAACTTGAAAGCTTGACTGGTTTGCAAGATGTTGTCTTGTGATACAATGAGTTAGAAGGTCCAATACCAAATAATAAAGCTTTTTTTAATGCCTCATTAGAAGGTAATAAATGTCTTTGTGGAAATGTAACAGGATTTCAGCCTTGCAAAAGGCTATGGTGAAGAATCACTCAATGGCAAAGGGTCATAAACTCATCCTCATCACCGCACTTCCTATTACGGGAGCACTAGTACTTCTCGGTGCTTTCGCTGGTGCTCTCCTTATGTGTGATCAAAGAAGACGAGTTAGAAAGGTTGAAAGACGGGATGATGGTTCGCTTTCGATATCCAAGTTAGATGGAAAGGCATTGTAAATGGATATCTTAAACGCCACTGAGGAGTTTGATGCAACATTTTGCATCGGGCAAGGAGGGCATGGAAGCGTTTACAAGATAAACCTTCCATCATTGGGGAATGTAGCTGTCAAGAGACTTCACTCTTCATTTGAGAGTGCGCATCGCAAAAGGTTCATGACTGAGGTAAGGGCATTGATGGGGATTAAGCATTGGAACATTGTGAAACTCTATGGCTTTTGTTCGAATGCACAACACTCTTCTTGTTATACGAGTACATTGAGAGAGGGAGTTTGTCTATCATTTTGAGCAATGAAGTTGAGTCCAAGAAATTGGATTGGCTTAAAAGGGTGAATATCATAAAAGGTGTTGCTTATGATTTATCTTACATGCACCACCATTGCTCACCACGGGTTGTTCATCGAGACATATCAAGTAGTAATGTTTTGCTTGATTCAGAGTATGAAGCTCATGTTTCAGATTTTGGCATAGCTAAGCTTCTCAAGCTAGACTCATCCAATTGCACTGCGCTTGCAGGCACATATGGCTATGTTGCACCAGGTAAGGCTTAACTTCTTATCTTTTTATTAACTTCATGAACTATAGCCGAATCCGTACTGCTTTTATCTCATTTGCACGTTTAAATTGTTATATCTTTTTGGAAATTGTATTGTTCAGAGCTTGCATATACAATAAAGGTTACGGAAATGTGTGATGTATATAGCTTTGGAGTATTAGAATTGGATATTATCAAAGGTAAACATCTTGGGGAATACATTACTCTGCTAGAAAATCCATCAACTTGAGATCATGTGCGGCTTAGCTATTTGCTAGATGAACGCCTTCCATATCTTGAAGATGAAGTAAAAGATGTTTTGATTTTTATCATCAAGCTTGTGTTTGCTTGAAACTCCAAAATCAAGGCCAACTATGTACTTCATCTCTCATATGTTATCAGTGGATCCATGTCCACCTACTCATGTAAGGCTAGCTATATAATTCCTGATATGTAAGGTGTCTTTGTAGGAAATGAATAACCTTTGACACATAATGATTGTGTAAGTAATATAATGAGAAGGTCCAGAAAAAATTTATTACTGGGACTAGTATCGTTCTATTGTCTCTGTATCATTGTATATCCATTTTCTTGCTAGGAGAATCCTCCTTGGTCCTTTTTACATAACACTCTCGCCCGCCCAAGAGGACGAATCAGACATTCAACTACTTATGAGACACTCACGAGGAGGGAAATAAAAATCAAGCAAGTTTTTGGATTGTGATGTTTTGACCGCTGGACTGATCTTGTTTTGTTTAACCAATTGGTATTCGAAATTCATGATCTGACTGATTTGAATTCGTGTCACATATAATTCTTTTAAGAAGAAACGCTGTAGGGAAATTTCGGCACGTATCGTTCATCCCTGTTGAACTGTCACGTTGGCGCCTTCCGAGATGTCTTGGAAAGGCGGTGTAAGTCAAAGCAACCGGCTTTTGTTCTGCCAACCGCAGACCCCCTCGATACGCTAGACTTGATAGGATTAGAAGCTCGGAAGGCAATTCGTTTTTCCTATTCGAGTTACCTGCAAGACCAACAATTGATGGTCATGAATCAGGTGGTTCGAGAAGGAGGGGCTTGCCGAACTCGAGTCTCTCAGGAAGTATGGATGGAGGAAGAGCACTTCAACTGAGTGGAAGTATTTGATATGTATGCAATAATTAGGAAGTGAAAATGAAACAAGAATATGTAAGATCAACCGAAATAATTAACTTATATACACCGACAATGTCAATAACTACAGGTAACCATTCCATAAAAGGTGGATATAGTAACCTAGAAAATAAGGTTGGTTACCTGCTAGGCTGCTACAACGTGTTAACTGGAAAGATATGGCACCTGACTTAACTCAACTCCAAAAGCTAGCTTGTAGGGCGAGGATTGTCCAAGTCCATATAAGGAGTCCACGTTCTCATTCCATTTTCGATGTGGGACTCTTAACACTCCCCGCACGCCCATACCTCGTTAACGGGAGCGTGGACAATATAATTTGGGGCCCAACATCGGTGAACAAATAATTGGAATGGGTCTGGCTCTGATACTATGTAAAGAATGGATCTTGAGCCTAACTCAATCCCAAAAGCTAGGTTGTAGGGTGAGGATTGTCCAAGTCTATATAAGGAGTCCATGTTCCCATTCCATTTCCGATGTGGGACTGTTAACATTAACTACACAAATACTATAAAAAAAAATTACACTGTCGGTATACATAAGCTAAATCCAAATAAACTTCGTACAATAATTGAAGTTAGAACCTGTTGAATTGAATAATCTGAGCCATAATACAGCTTCCTAAAAAATTAGATGGTCTCATTATGTACCTGTTGAACCCTGATGCTTCTCTTGATGGACAAATTGAATCTTTCTCATCAATAGTGCAATATGTAGAAGACGTGTTTCCTTATGAATCGAGATTAAGTTGTCTTAATCTGAAAACCTATTCATCATAAATTTCTTTTTTAGCTCTTTTTCGTGCTGGTCTGCGAAATGGACAAAAAAATCACGAACTTGGTGCAGCAAATTCTATTATTCTGATTGTTCAACAGCCATCTCTCTATGCATTAGTTGGTTTTTCTTTCATCTTATTCCTTTTATATGGTTAGAGTTGCTTCTGTAGTTTACATTTTATGTGGTTGATCTGAATGTTTTATCTTCACACAATCACTGGAACAAAGGTAAATAAGCTTAAGGCTATAGCATACTTACCTTTATTTGGAGAAAATATGAAAAAAGTTCCACTCTGCTACACAGTTTTTAGTTGCTAATTTTACGCTTTCCATTTTACCCTTGATGAGAAGCTTTTATAACCACACAATTTTTATAGCATGTCCTAGGCTACGAAGTTTCAAAAGTTCTATCGCCACACAATGACATGACATTTTTTAGACCACAAGTTTCGGAAGTTTGCATTTCTTTCTTAAACTTTATGACAATTCAAACTATGTCACATAAATTGGAAACTGTAATGTAAATGATGGTATAGATAAGCTCTTTAAACCAATTTATGCGACATAGTTTGAATTATCATAAAGTTTAAGAAAGAAATGCAAACTTCTGAAACTTGTAGTCTAAAAAATGTCATGGCATTGTGTGGCGATAGAACTTTTGAAACTTCGTAGCCTAAGACATGCTATAAAAAATGTGTGGTTATAAAAGCTTCTCATCAAGGGTAAAATGGAAAGCGTAAAATTAATTGTTTTCAAATTTAGAAGTATGTCATTCTTTATTGAACGAACTAAAAGGGAAGTGTAGCATTTTGAGAACATATGAAAAATCAGTCCACTCTGCTACACAGTTTTTAGTTGCTACTTTTTTGGAACTTGTAATGGAATAGAGAAGCTCTTTAAACTAATCATTTTATTAGTAAACACTTCACTCTCTAGTACAGACAATAGGTCAGTAAAATAGACCATATGTGCTTGTACATAATAGTATCCCCAATAGGGATGAAAACCAGCCTAGCTAGTAAATAAACTTAATATGAAACGGACCTACAAAAGTAGTTTACATATAAATACACCTATAACTAACTAACTAACAATTGTGAACTCCTCGATCGATCGATCAATCATCAGGTGTTGCAGGTATATTCAACAGCCTCTCCAACTGACTTGAGGCATTCCATCTTGCAAGCAATCAATCGGAGGTATCGTTAACGTTTGCTGAATTCCACAAACATTCCAACAGAACGGATCATCCACGAGCTCGCCTTCATGTGGGAGACTTTGGACATTGTAATGTTGGTGCAGGCAATGGTGTCGCTACACGCGAAGTGAATGGGCGCGGACCTCACGTCGTAGGTGCCGTTGATGTTCCGGTATGAGATGTCGCGCACGCAGACAGCTGACGTCTCGTTGCGACAGCCCTTTGTCATGCAGTAGTATTGATGTATGATTATACAGTTGCGCACATTTTCCATCTGAATTGTGTCGAATAATAGTCCTGTTACTGAGCCTGACCCGCCTTGCCATGTCTTGATTCGAACTCCGTTGTCTGAGTCTCTTATAATGGCGTTCCGGACCGTTATGTTTGATACACATGCCTGGCTAAGGTGCACACCTAGGCTCCCAGTACTGCAGCAAAAGAGGGCAAGTATATATCAGCAATTTATGAGTTTTTAATACTACCTAGGTTATTAGAACAAAAGTATTATTTCATCTGTTTCAGTTTATGTGGGACTAGTAAGCCGGTGACAATATTCTTGGTTTGGATTATAGGTGGCTAACGGGCTGACCCGGTCCGGACCGGTAGCCCCTTACCGGGTTTAACCGGTTCGGACGATTACGGTCGGTTCACGGACTACCAAGACCAACCGGTCGGTTCGTTCTCGATTCGAGTTGGCGTGCGGTTAGGTCGAACCGGTCCAACCGGTCCGGTTTCTAATTTTTATTTTTTATTTTTTTATTTCTAGTATTTATTTTCTATAATATAAACTAAATTCAATTTAAATATGTAATATAATAATATAATATATAATTTAGTTGTATATATTAAAATTGAAACTTTAAAGTTAATTTTTTATTTTATAGTTTATAACTTTATACTTTATTTATAACTTTATATTGTAAATTTGTAATTATACTTTTATTAATTTATTAGATTAGTAGATATAAGTTAACAAATAAGTAATAACAAATTAACAACTAAATAGATAGTAAAATTAAAACTAATGATAAGATGTTAACTTTTGAACTTTCATAATGTTAATAAGAGTACATAATGAAGTAATAATAATTTAATTTACATATTATGCATCCTTTTTGCAAGTTCTTCGTAATCTATAGGTTGATTGAATTGGTTATGCTCCATAGCTTCTAAATCTGGAGTATTAATTCGATCCGCCTCGCTCTCGCCTTCCAAAATATTGCCTATTTCTTCATCTTAGGAGAATTAACGTCTCCACATCCTTGATTTCTTCTCTCGATCCGATCCAATCCATGCGGACTAACACTTCTAATGTGTTTCCACCCAATGAGTGGCGTGTGTCTCTATTTGATCGTGCTTGGCTAAATGCACTTTCGAAGCCACCGCTGAGATCGACACATTAAGAACATCCGGGCCATCTGCAATCACAGGAATTGCCTTTGTTATCCTGCCACCATTGTAAAGGGTCAAAAATTTTCTTGACTCATTGGCTTTTGCAAATAAAATTGCATCTCATCGCAAGATCGGCTTGTGGTTGGTTGTGTTGTAAAAGTGCTCCATATGTCTAAAGACTCTTCTTCATCGTCATCATCATTGAATCCTGCAGGTGTAGACACAGAACCAGAACTAGAAGGAATATTAGTAGCAGAGTTGGTGTTATCATGTAATGTAGCATAATATTCATATAATGTAGTTAAATTAGTATCAAGTTTACTTATGCAATCAAATGAAAATGGAGTTTCTGTTTGACCTATTTCCATATAAGTATATAAACTAAATATTAAATTATGACAATCTACTTTTTTAATAGAAGGATTTAAGACTGCACCAATACAATAAACATCAGGAATAGGAAAAAAATATTTTTTAAACTTTTCAAACATAATCAGAATCGCATCTGTATATTTCATATTTGATTTTAAACCATAAAGTAAATAGGAAATTTCAGCTATATGAGCTAAAGCATTACAAACTGTTGGGTAATAAGATCCTGAAAATTCAATAGTTGCAGTGTAAAATTTACGTAAAAATTTTAAAAGTTCACCAATTGATTTCCAATGTTCGTCGGTTAACATATACATCACGTTCTTACAATGCACATTTGAAACATGTGTTATGGGGTCTTTATACTTATAACATTCTTTTAAAAATAAATAAGTATAATTTCACCGTGTAATAATCTCTTCTGGCATGAATTTAGGTCTCAAATTAAATTGTTTACATTTTTCTTTAAATTCTATAATTCTATTTTTCCTATTATTACCTGAATAACTCCAATGACTCTTTTGACAAGTTTTATTTGGTGAAAATAAATCAAGACCACTTTTAACAATTAAATTATAAATATGACAAGCACAACGAACATGAAATATATCGAAGTGGTGGTTGTACTTCCTTTAAAAGATCTACTGAAGGTATTATTAGATGCATTATCGAATGATACACAAAATATTTTATTATAAAGATTATATTTTTGGGCATAAAAACAAATAGTTTAAACTTATATATTTTCGGTATGACTTTGATCCTCGTCATACGCAAAAAGCAATAATACGTTTTCCATTCTAAAATTTTCATCAATCCAATGACAAGTAATTGTTAAATAATCATAACCGTTCAATGCGTGTCCAATGTCGAAGTAAAACTAACGTGGCATGGAAGGTTAGCAAACAAATATTGCAAGAAAATAGCATAATCATTATGAAGTCTAAAAATATCGGCTCTAGTAGTACTACGAGAACACCTTTAAAAAAGGATTATATACTCTTTGAATATATGTAATTAAATATGAAGAAGAAGCGAAAGAAAAGGCAAACAACCTCCGACAATCATTTTTGCTAATTCAATGCGATCTTTTTTGGATCGTACTTAGCCAACCAGGTTAATGGATTAAGTTGTTGTTGACCGGGTTCTAAATTAGGAATGACATTCCATTGTGTGCGCATGATCGAATTTTATATGTCTAGCTATAGTGTCCGTCCCGTCACACCCCCGCCTTATGTTTATAAGTTCTCCCACAAATATTACATTTAACTCTATCGGTACCTACAACTTTATCATAAAAAGACACACTTTACTCCTTTTTCTTCTTGCTCTGGTTACGGTAAAGGAGGTCTACGCCTTGACTACCACTAGCGGTACCAGCGTTGTGAAGAACACTAGTAGGTGTAGCGAGTTCTTGTTCTTGAGTTCAACAATATTATCTAATTGAACGTTATCACATTCATTATCTTATTCCAAAATCTTCTTGCATTTGATCATAATCTATATTTTGATTAGATGATGAAGAACCTCTGATTTTTACCCTCAACTAGATTTACTGAGCGCGATTCCACTTAGTAAAGACATTATAAAATATTTAAATAATCAACAAATAAATATGACAATTTAATAAAATAATTAGAGAATGAAACGAGTGTACCAAACTTGGGATTGAATTCAATAGAAACTCAAGCTCAAGTCGTGCGTCTTGCTACTTTGAATTTGAAAACTAATAATATTAATAACTTGAAAATTGATAATAAAGATGATTAAGAGAGTATGAGAATAAGAGAATTGAGAGAAATGTTGTGTGATAAAAATGAAGAAAATGTAGAGAATTTATAGATTTTTAAAAGGGTAAAAATGGAATTAAAATAAATAATTAAACAAAACAAAAAACAAAAACAAAAACAAAAAAAAAATTGACCAACGGTCGAAATGACCGTTGGCCATACCCCAGCCCCCCCGCCCAAGCCCAACGGTCGAAATGACTGTTGGGCAATTTTTTTTTTTGGCAGGTCGGTCCGGTCAGGTTAACGTAATAAACCAGGTTTTCCAATCTGCCTAACCTAGGTCAGACTTCGGTTTTGAAATGACCGTGCGGGTTGGGGTTGAGACAATCCGACCCCTGACCGGTATGTCCTACGGTCGGTTAAACCATAAGTCGGCGGACCGGTTGACAGGTTTAGTTTGGATGTCTAACCTAAAAATAATGCACTACTTTTTTCAAGAAACAATTATTTTTATTTCAAAACAATCTTTTACTTAAAAATTCATTTTACAACAGACGTGGAATGCAATATATTGGGGAGCGAATGGAAATTAAATGAAAGTATTCCACTTTTTGAAAATTGTTCCAAAAATATAAATATGACCGAATGAAAATGAAAGAGCATGCATTTTGCAATCCTTATTCCTAAAATCAATTATTCTTAAAAACAAAAAGGTAAATAAACCCATTCAATTAGGAAGAAAAGGTGAGGTTTGGTAGTTATCAAATATGATAGCGAATATATTTATATATTTTCTGTATATTCTGCAATTAATATTTTAGTATAATTATGTAAAGTTGATATCCTCGTTCAATTAGAATTCATATTGTATACTAATGAGAAGACTTCATCAAGGGAAATTAATACAATTCTACATGATATCACCCTAAAATACTTCTCTCTAATTATTTCTTCTAATCGCCCCCCCCCCTCTCCCTTCTACCGGCGGCCACCCTACCCACACAAACCCTAAAAAAAATCTTCTCTTGCTCACCGAAAATTAGCCCCTCTAATGTCTTCCATGGCTACTCCCCCCTCTCCCACAGCTTCCTCCTCCCCGTCATCACGCACAACACCCCCTTCCCTGCATCCTCTTCTCCTTCCTCCTTTCATCCGGCATTCGCCGTCACCAATATTAAGAACTTTATCCCTTTAGTTCTTGATCAAGAGGATGGTCAAATTCATCGTGGGTTGAACTATTTCGCATTCATACGTGTGTTTACAACGTGCTTGATCATATTGACGACACATTCCCCCGTTCTATTATTGTCGACGACACGGCATGGCGTCGGCTTGACGCAATCGTCAAGCAATGGATTTATGGAACCATCTCTAAGGACTTGCTTCATACTATTATGAAAACAGGCGCTTGGGCGCGTGAGCTATGGATAAGGTTGGAGGAAAAATTTCAGGACAACAAACACACGCGTGCCGTGTATCTTGAGGAATAATTCAATAACACGCGTCTTAAAAACTTTGCGAACATGTTCGACTATTGCAAACAATTGAAATTAGTTGCTAATCAATTATCCAATGTGGGCACTCTGATTTCGGACACTAAGATGGTGTTGCAACTAATTAATGGTTTGTCAAAAGGTGAATACCGCACACTCGCAACGATGATACAACAAGATGATTCCCTGCCCAGCTTCAACAAGGCCCTGTCACAATTGCTTTTGGAAGAAACTAGACGTGCTAAACAGGATGAACACAATAAAAAAACATTGGTGGTTGATGCACCGGAGACCACCACCGCACCCGCCGACCCCACCGATAACCAACAGCAGCAATCACCATGGAGGTGGTAGATGGGGATGATGTGGTGGCGGATGCGGCGGCAGAGGAAAAGGCCGAGGTGGAAGGCCCAACTCGGGTGGCCAGTCATAGCAGTCGGCTCGGTACCCAGTCCAGTGGGTCGTCCCACTGCCTTGGCGATTTCGGCATCGCGCTGCCGTACCAGCGCCTGACTCTAGCGGCAACCAGATTTGTTGGGGCGGTCGCCCTCGCCCGACCGGCCTAACTCAACAGGCTCACATCATGGAGGCCCAACAGTCCACTGCCCATTCCGGTTTTCTCATACCAATGAAATTGGCCCAGGCATACAGCATCATGAATTTACAATAGCTCGACGATGCTTGATACATGGACACGGGCGCCACATCCCACCTCACTCGAAACTCTAGTAATCTTCCACACCTATTTAATTTGCAAACTCTTTAATTTATTTTGGTCGAAAATGGAAATCGCATTTCAATTCAAGGGTATGTAACCACACACACATCGAAACCTCACCATCCCTTTTCCCTCAATAACGTCCTCTATGCTCTTAATATCATTAAAATTTTAATCTCTGTTAGGAAGTTTGCTATTGATAATTATGTATCTCTTGAGTTTGACCCCTTTGGTTTTTCTATGAAGGACCTACGCACGGTGACACATCTTACGAGATGCAATAGTGTGGGGGACCTCTATCCTTTCTCATCCACTTCCATTGCCAGTATCAACCCTCATACATCCATTGATGCGATCTCTCCATCCACGTGTCACGGCAGACTTGGACACGCAAGAGCTCCCGTTTTTAATTTTCTTAGAAGTCACAATTTAATTACATGTATTAAGGGGAATCTTGCCCCCAAGTTGCTATTTTTGTCCTTTAGGTAAACATGTTAGACTTCCATTTATGTTGTACTACTACTTTTTCTCTCTTTGACATTATTCATGCGGATTTATGGATGTTAAGTCTATTTTTCGTACGGTTTTAGAGTGTGTTTTAGGGAGTCTTTTGTTGTCCTTTAATTGTTTTGTATATTATTATGTGTGTTATGTTGGGTTTTCAGGTTTTAAGTGATTCATAAGGTTCGAGGCGAATTTAAAGGAAATATGCGGTTATTGAGGACAAAATGCATATCTTGTCACAAGAGATAAGTCAAAGAAGCCCTGAGAAGCTCGGAAAACAATTTAAACAAAATTACACTGTCAATCGCACGGGGTCTACAAGGCTAATTTGAAGAAGTTGCTCGGATGAAGAGCCGCGACGCTCAAGCGTCGGGGCACTTTGCAGCGCGTGCTAAAGCTGCGATGGCGGCCATTGCGCCGATGACATAAATAAGTGAAAAAATCCGATTTTTAGTAAGGGTAAAAAGGTCCAAGAATGGTTTTTCGATATATAAGCCATGGGAGACTGATTTTAGGGATTATCATATCTTTGGAGGCAAGAAACGGAGGCTGGGAAGCAATTACATACACAGTTGTTCAAATTCTTTCTTTTCTATTTACTTTAATTCAGTTTATGTTGGATATTGAGTGGATTAGTTCTTAGCATGTCTATGAGCTAATTCCTTTATTAGGGTTTTCTGTCGAATCACTTGAACCTCTATTATGACTTAATGCATTATTAATATTTCTTCTCCAATCATCATTATTTAATCAACTTGCGTTTATTGAATGAGAATTGATTGACCATTAGTTTTCATTATTCATATGATTTCAAATCAAGATCTAAAAAGGGAGATTTGAATATACTATAGTTGATTTGACATATGTTTAATTTTGAACGAAAGTATCACGATTTCCTGTGTAGCGTTTAGGTTATTGATCTTAATCCTCTTATGTGGTAGAATTTATCATAAAAATATAAAAAATTTCACTTAGGTTGAGTTTTTATATGTCCTAACCAGAATATATAACAGCTCAGTTAACATGTTATTTTGATATGAAGGAGAATTGTTAATCTTGCGTTAACGAATAATAGAGGGGATAGTTGTTGAGATTGGAAATCCTAATTACCTTCATTACTGAATTAAAATCCAAGTATTTTCATTCTTAGTTATTCCTGCATATTATTTTAGTTGTTAAATTATTAGTTAGAAATCAACACTCACAAACGTTAGCCAAATAGAAACGAAAGGGTAATTAATTGGTACTTGACAATTCAGTCTCTGTGGACGATACTCGGTCTTACCGAATTTTATTACTACTTGCGATACGTACACTTGCGTAGCATATAGAAAAATCACAACAATGGACATCTCCTATCTCTAGCAAACTCGGTCATAAATGTTATTTGGTATTGTTAGATGATTTCTCTCATTTTCTTTGGGTCTATCCGCTCAAATTTAAGTCTCAAGTTCACTCCACATTTCTTGAATTTCACATATATATTAAAACTCAATTTGAAAAGGACATCAAATCTTTTCAATGTGACAATGAGCGTAAGTTTAATAATTCACTCTTTCATAAATTTTGTATGGATAATGTCATGGTGTTTCGATTCTCATGCCCTCATACCTCTCCTCAAAATGGTAAAGCCAAAAAAATCTTACGTACCATCAACAATATGATTACATTGCTCCTTCATATTTCTCTTCCACCCATTTTTCGGGTATACACATTAAAATTGATAGAATACATACTTAACATATCACCTACCAGTACTCTCCGTAATCGAACTCCGACTGAAATTTTATTTCGTCGAATCCCCACATATGGTCACATACGCATTTTTGGTTGTCTATGCTACCCTAATCTCGCCTCCATGACTTCTCACAAGTTAGCACCTATTGTTCTGACTGACGCTCCTGATGTGTTGACAAATGAGATCATTACCCTGCTCAAATTTGAATTTGTTATGACAAACTTGGAGAAGTTGAGTTATTTTTTGAGGATTTTGTGACCATATGCTATGTTTCTGTGTCAGCGTAAGTATTCTGAAGAAATTATTTATAGGGCTAAAATGGCAAACTGCAAGATCATTCCTACTCCAGTTGACTCAAAATCGAAACTCAATGTTGCTGACGGGAATCCGATGCTCGATCCCTCACTTTATAGGAGTCTCGTTGGTTCTCTTCAGTATCCTACATTCATCAGGCATGATATTGCATATGTTGTTCAGCAAGTGTGTTATTTATGCACGCCCCCAGAGAGCCTCACTTTACATCTCTTAAATGTATCATTCGATATGTTAAGGGTACTCTTGACTATGGATTACATATCTACCCCTCTACATCGACCAGGCTGATATCATATACGAACGTCGATTGGGCATGTTGTACAGACACACGTCGTTCCACCTCCGGCTACTGTGTCTTCTTAGAAGATAATCTCATCTCGTGGTCTGCCAAGCGGCAAGCCACACTCTCCCGTTCGAGTGTAGAAGCATAATATAGAGGTGTTACGAACGTTGTTGCTGAGATCTTTTGGCTCCGAAACCTCATCTTGGAGCTTCATTGTCCTTACGTAAGGCGTCTATGGTTTACTGTGACAACATATATGCGGTCTACTTATCTCATAACCCGGTTCAACATCATCGAACCAAGCGTATTGAGATGGATATCCATTTTGTTCGTGAGAAAGTTGTCATAGGTCATGTTAAGATGTTGCATGTGTCTTCTTCGTATCAGTACGCAGATATCTTCACAAATGGGCTTCCTCGGCAGTTGTTCCTTGACTTCAGACATATATTTATATAATTCCCGTATATTCTGTAATTAATATTTGAGTGTAATTATGTAAAGTAGATATCTTCGTTCAATTAGGATTCATCTTGCACACACTATATATATTGTATTAATGAGAAGACACCATCAAGTAAGATTAATATAATTTTACAAAATATGTGATGACGTGGTAAGTACATTTTCATTCTTAATAGAAGTATCGAGTTTAAGTCATGTAGAAATTACGTTTGATAATAAGTGCAATTTATTTCACAAAGTAGATATTTCAGTTGAATTAATCGGGTTTTAAACAAAAAAAAAAGAGGTTTGATATACTCTAGATCCGGTGCCATGATTAATTTCGAAGATTAAAAGAGAAAAAGACAGATCTTATCCTTAGTTGCACTAAATACTAATCTAAGGAAAACTAGATTCAGCTTTCTGTTAGTATGTTTTAATTCATAAAATTGAGGGTAGGACAATAGTCGAGACGTCAAGTTTAAATAGAAACACAAAAAGTACCTGATCCCATGACTAGGCCCACATGTGACTGCTTCAATATTAACGTTTGAACTACCTGGTCCTATTGATATGCAATCGTTGTTAACATGTACCTATTTTTAAATTTTCTTATATATCCACTTCAGACATATGACGTCTGAAATTAGGCTTGTCAAAATCAATATATAAAGTTACATATGAGTGAAGTTCATGTATTTCTGTTTAAACTTCAGATAAAAATAGTTAGACAATAATTATTATGTATGACTGGAGTTTTTTTTTGTTTAAATTTCAACTATATATGCATGAACTTTGGATAGTAATGGTTAAAGTCAGGCAAAAGTAACTGAAGTTCAGTCATATATACCATAAGAAACTTCAAATATTGTGTCTGAAGTTAGACTTTATCAAAATTAACTTCAAATAAATGTCTGAAGTTATCCAGACGTGGAAACATGTGCAATTTTTTTTTAAAAAAATATAAATTAAATGGCGATATCAAAATCGAATATATGTGCACTTCGCCCATTAATCAGGGGTTAGTTTTGTACCATTGGTTATGACGGAGTTGTAGATTCCAACAGACTTGGTGCTCTCAATGTGAATTCCATCCGTGTTTGGGCTAAGCTTTAGGTGAAGAAATAGACAATTGGTATATCAGTACTCCTTCACACCCATCAAATTTCATGTGGAACATTGGACTGTTTTGTATTCTTAAACCTCTCACCACCAAATTTGAGCTCATGAAAAACCTTATCATCTGCACACAAATTTGGTGGAAATGGTATTCAAATCATTCTAATTTATATAATGTTAGTGAATGGGCTTCAGCCCCATCCGTCCATATGGCCCAGCAGTGGGTTTATATTTCCTTGTATATTTTAGACATAGTATTGTATAATAATTAGAATTGTAAATTTACCTTAAGTGTATATTATTCTTCATATAGAATAGAGATTTAGATGTAAAGTAGAAATATGATTCTCCTATTGTAACTTGTATATATATGTCTTTCATTAATAAGAATAATTAAGGGATTATTTCTTACATTCTTTCATGGTATCAAGAGTCTAGGTTCTCTTTACCCTGCTTCCGCTTCTCAAAATTTCTTCTTCTTTCTCGAAATTTTGCCCTAAAATTCTCGATTTTTTTGTGTTTCTTCTTTCACAAAAACTGAGTTTCTTCTCTTCCAAAAACCTTTCTCACAAATTCCCTTCCTTGAATCTTGTTGTTTTATTCTCTATGGCTGATAAGAACACTTTTCACCCTGCCCTCACAGTTTCTAATATCAAGAGCGTTCTTCCTATCGTTCTTAACCTAGAAAACGTTCAATATGGGACATGGGTGAAATTGTTTAAGATTCATGCTTTGGCACATAAAGTTCTCCACCACATCATTCCTCCAACTCCTCCAAAGGAGGGTGATAAGGCGACTACGTCTCTGGCGGTTGTGCCAGCTAAAGCGAATCGAATTATGGGTCATGCTTGATGCCAAGGTTCTCCAGTGGATTTATGTCACTATCTCCTTGAAACTTTTACAGACGATTATGGAACCCAACTCCACAGCTATGGAAGCGTGGGATCGATTGCGAGACATATTCCAAGATAACAGTCATTCTCAAATGTTATCCTTGCGCAGGATTTTTCTCATGTTTCTATGGAGAATTTTCAAACGTTTCTTCGTATTGCAAACGCCTCAAGGACTTGGCAGACCAACTCAGCAACGTGGGTTCTCCTGTTTCTAATAGTCGTCTAGTTCTTCAGATGGTTGCAGGCCTGTCAGAGGCCTTTACCGGTGTTGCTTCGGTTATTCGTCAGAGTAACCCACTACCAGGATTTTATCAATCCCGTTCTATGCTTACTTTAGAAGAAGCCGGATTGGCTAAGAGAGTGGCGATTAGGGTCAGCCCTGTCGTCATGATGACTACTTCCAATTTTTCTCCTTCCAATCCAGCCAATGTGACTCAAAATCACAACAATAGGGGTGGTAAGAAGGGCCAGAATCGGAAGAATAATGTCAAGAATCGTGGCGGCAACAACAGAGGCAACCGCCGCCGGTATTTCGAGCCCATGGCCCTCCCGGCGATGGCGATGGGTCCCGATACCTAACAGCGCCCGCTCCACAAGATCTGGCGCCAGCCCAGACAGCGCGGCACCGATCCAACTTCTACCTAGGTCAGAATTCAGGTTTTAGACCAGCGTATGGGCAGCAACAACGGTCCAGTATACTTGGGCCTCGCCCCCATCAGGCCCACCATGTCGCAGGCCCCACTCAGACCGACATTGAAGCAGTAATGTACACACTTGGCTTGACTCAGTCGGACCCTAATTGGTACATGGACACCGGCGTCACTACCCACATAACATCCGACCAAGGTACTCTCTCGTCTTATTTCAATTTGAGCACTAATTGGTATAACTGTTGGTAATGACAATTCTATTCCAATTAAGGGTTATGGTCATAAAATCTTATCCCCTCATCATCCAGAACTTGTCCTGAAACATACCCTTCATGCCCCAAAATTGATTAAAAATCCGGTGTCTGTCCGTAAATTCACCACTGATAATTGGGTTTCTATTAATTTTGATCCGTTTGGGTTTTCTGTGAAGGATTTCAATGCGGGGAGTCATCTAATGAGGTGCAACAGTAGGGGTGATCTTTATCCAATCACTCCAAGTCTCAGCGTCTCGCGTCAAGGTATGTCTCCACTTTAGCAGTTCTTGCTCCTTCCTTGTGGCATGCTCGTCTAGGTTATCCGGGGTCGTCTATTTTATCTTCTTTAGATAGACATAAGTTTATTTCTTGTAAGGGTACGCGTAGTACTCCACTTTGTCAATCCTGTGCTTTGGGAAAAATTATTAAATTACCATTTGTAGCTTCGAATTCTAATACTTCAATGTCATTTGATATTATTCATAGTGATTTATGGACATCTCTCGTTCTCAGTTCTATGGGTCATCGTTATTATGCTTTATTCTTGGATGGCTATTCTAAATATTTATAGACGTTTCTGATTGCGAAAAAAATCTCCAGTTTTTTCCATTTTCATAAACTTTAGAGCTTTCATAAGAACACAATTCGAACGGAAATTCAAAAACATCCAATGTGATAATGGAAAAGAGTATGACAATGGGGATTTTAGGGAATTTTGTGCTCAAAATGGGATAAATTTTCGTTTTTCATGTCATCATACGTCTTCACAAAATGGGAAAGTTGAGCGAAAAAATTGTACCATTAATAATATTGTTCGCACATTATTAGTACATTCTTCTGTTCCTTTATTTTTTTTGGCATCATGCGCTACAAATGGCTACCGATCTACTAAATATTCTTCCTTCTAAAGGTTTGTCCCCTCTTCAAGTGTTATACAATAAGACTCCGTCATATTCTCATCTTAGGGTCTTCGGATGCTTATGTTATCCATTGTTTCCATCCACTACGATCAACAAACTTCAGGCACGTTCTACTCCTTATGTGTTTTTGGGTTTTTCGTCAAATCACCGTGGTTATAAATGCTTTGATTTGTCCTCTAAACGAATCATCATTAGTCGTCATGTTCTCTTTGATGAATCTCAATTTCCTTTTTCTAAAGTAGACAAATCAATGCCTAGTTCTTATGATTTTTTTGATGAGGATGTCTCCCCTTATGTTCTCCGTCATTTTTCAGATTTGTCCGAAAAAACGTTGTCGTGTATGACGCCAAAACTCAACGAGGCAGCCGCGGCAAAACATCGGCCGAGCCTACAACTCTTACAGCGGCGGCTTCGTGATAATTCTAAAATTTCTCAAAATTCCCAAAATTCCCCCAATTCAGTCCCGAGTCATGGTCCAGTCACTCGCAGTCAACGGAATATTTTTAAGCCTAAAGTACATTTTAATTTGAATTCTAATGTTCTTAAATCTCCCTTACTCCGTAATCATGTGTCTGCCTTAAATGACCCTAATTGGAAAATTGTCATGATCGGAGAATATAATGCTCTTATTGATAATAAGACGTGGGAGTTGGTACCCCGTCCATCTGGTGTTAATATTATTCGGTCTATGTGGATTTTTGTTCATAAGGAAAATTCTGATGGTTCATTTGCGAGGCATAAGACTATACTTGTAGATGATAGTAAGACTGAGCATGTTGGTGTGGATTGTGGTGAGACATTTAGCCCGGTGGTCAAGCCGGCTACCATTCGCACTGTGCTCAACTTGGCTCTTTCAAAATTGTTAGGCATATTTTATATACACTTTTTGAGTCATTTTTAGTTAGTATTTTACTCATTTCATTTGTGTTTAGTATAGTATTAGGTCTATTTTTCTTTCTTTTGAGTCACAACGGTCCTAAATGGAGAAATAGCAAAAAGAGGATGAAACGAGCCTGATTTAGATGAAATTTGTCACGACCCAGCCCCGGGGCCATGACTGGTACCCTACCGGGGTACCCTGTCAGGTATATGTCAGAGAATAGCAGCGGAACATACATAACACATACGTATAAAAAGGTAACATCACCGCACCGGTAGGTAAAATTTCTTCCATAAAACATACTTAACAAAAGTATAATAGTACAACTGGTTCTTATAGCCCAAAACATAAATGTGACCACAGACCTCTAAAGATAACAACTGTGGCGGGACAGGGCCCCGCCATACCCCCTGAATATACAAAGTACCTATAGCATCAGGGAAATCCGTACCAAAATAACAAGCGTCCGAGGATGGAGCTTCGACCTTTGGAAGAGTGATCACAGAATGAGGATCCTGATACGCTTACCACCTGCGGCGTGAGCGGCCCAGGAAGGGTCGGTACCTGATATGTACCAAGTATGTAAAGGCGGAAAAATCAGTATCACGATATCAAGTCTAAAAGCAAGTCGAGTCATGAAAGACAATAAAATACCTTTTATCGTGCCTTACTAACAATGAGAGTGACAAGTATATATATATAATCTGCGTAAAATAGGAGGCTCATGATCAAAGCGGGTACCTCGCCAGTAGTATCAATAAAACCATCCTACTCACGGGACTATTTCACCGCATGGGTCCGTGGACCCGCATGAGGTACTCACCGCGTCACTTGTACCACCGGCGTGGGACTATTTCACCGCATAAGCCCATGGGGCTCGCGTGAGGTATTCCTCGCATAATGGGTAGCAAATCCACGGGCAGGTGGTATAACGATCTTGGGGACTTTCCGCCGGATATACTCTTACCACAGGCGGATGGTATAACAATCTTGGGGTGTACCTCGGATATACTCTTACCTGGGCGGATGGTATAACGATCTTGGGGCTTGCCGCCGGATATACTCTTATCTGGTGCGGATGGTATAACGATCTTGGATCGCCCTCGGATATACTCTTACATCGGATGGTATGGCGATCTTGGGTGGCCCGCCGGACATACTCTTACATCAAGGAGGTGGTATGGCGATCTTGGGGCTTGCCCGCCGGACATACTCTTACCCTATCTCAAGCGTCATCATATCATAAATAAGTTAAGAAACTTATAACTTCTTTTAGTCTTGTTCATATACTCTCTCATTTTAGTTTACTTAAGGCACTTAATCATATCTTTAATAAAAGAACACCGAGAGTTTAACCCAAGTACTATATGCTTCAACTCTTTCAACAATGACTCTTCTTTATACATAAAAACCTTTGGACAATTGATACCTTAAACTCAATTTGCCTCTTCACATACTTATCTTATTTAGAGAAAATCTCTTCTCATTAACCTTTTATGAAGCTAATAAACCAACTTCCCATAAAGTTGTTATATTAACTCTATACTTTAGTAAAATCATACTTTTTCCCTAACTAAGGGAATTATACATTCTTAAAATGAAACAAGTCATTATATACTTAAAACAAGTAAGAATACCAAATTTTGTACGTCTACCGTACTACATAGTTTCATCTATTCATGCTCAAGAGATAGGAAAGCTTCACATACCTCTTTGGTCAATCCACTTGCCAAGTCCAAACTCATGAGTAATATTTCAACCTATAATAGTCATGATACGTTTATTAACCTCTAATCTTAATGTAGAACAATCCAAGTTCAAAGTCGCTAAATTCTAAGGAAAATTGGGCAGCATTTCCTTTGTTTCTACTCACTTTGCCACCTTTCTCAAGGCCAAATTTATCTTCCAAAACACCACATTTAAGGCTCAATCAATCCAATAATTCAAAGGGGATTTCACACCCAAAATTCTGCCCAATAAGTTTACAACAATTCACTTAACAATTCTAAGGTAGTTTTTAGGCTACAACATTCTCATAATCTCTTCTTAACCCATTCTTCATATCAAACCACATTTTCTAGCATCTGATGACTCTAAGTGCATTATTTTACTACCACAAGATCTTTCTTCTAAGCGTGCAACACTAGAACTAAATCTAAAGGAAGAAATGTTACCTTAAAGTTTTAGCCAAAACTTATCCCAAATATTGCTAGCTTAACTTGCCAAGAACACCACCACAATAATGCCAACAAGCTAGCTCTGAGCTTCCTTTTCTTGTTCCTAACTTTCAGATTTTCTTGGGTTTTTAGAGAAGGAGGAGCTGATTTTTAGAGAGGAAGATGTTTGAGAGATGACCAAGTCTACAAGACTTGGTCAATTTAAGCCATGCAAGCAAAATCAGATGGGGACACTTGTCACCCTCCCATGGCTTTTAAAGAGAAATCGACTTTCAAGTTTTTCGCCCAAAATCCGCCTCGGCGCTGAAACCTCCGGCTCTCTGGACTTTCGCGCGCCTGCTATCCGGCGCGCGGCTGCAACCAGTGACCCTCCAGAACTTTAGCGCGCGGCCAGTATCGTAGCGCCTCGCCGCTTTGCCCAACACATTTACGTCATTGCGCCGAACTTGTAACTCTCATAACTTTCTACTCCGACGTCCTATCGACGAACGGTTGGTTGCGTTGGAATCTAGACTCAACGAACTACGCCCTAGGCCTTTAAAATACTTAGGAACTCTCAATGAATCGGGTCATAACCCGCCCCAAAGTTGACTAAAACCCGTCCGGAATAACCCGTCAACCTATCCTTTGAAAATTTTAAGTCTTACATGCTTTCGTACGCTCTCATGCGTAGGGTCAGAACTACGGGGTATAACAAAATTGCACACTAAAAGGGCCAAGGAATGAAGCCTAAGAAGTCCCGAGAAGTATAGAAGAAATCGGACGAAGTCCGGACGAGAAAAGGATCGGAAAAAAATTGTTGAAGTACTTTCGGCACCGCGGTGCCAGTCTGCAGCACCGCGGAACTGGGCGAGAAAAGTCTAATTTTTCGAAGGGCAAAAGGGTCCAAAATGTGATTTTTGCATCTATAAGACCTAGGGATTATTCTATATCTCATATTCTACTTTGGGGAGAAGAAAGAAGGCTACACACAAGATTGGAGTCAACTTTGTTCAAGTTCTTTTTTTTCCTTTGTTTTTATTTCAGTTTTATGTTGGATATTGAATTAGTTCTTAGCATGTTTATGGCTAGGAGCTAAACTCTTACTTAGGGCTTTCCTATTGAATCGCTTGAAACTCTATTTCATGAATTAATGCATTAGTTTGACTTCTTCTTCACTTGATTAAGATTTATTCAATAATTGATATGAATGTTTGATAGTTAACTGGCCATTAATTATCATATTCTATATGATTTTGAATCAAGAACCGAGAGAAGAGATTTGGATATGATGTAATTGAATAGACATAGGTTAAAATCGCGCACGAAAGTACCCCGATACTTGTGTAGCATTATAGGTTATTGTTTTTAATCCTCCTATGTGGTAAATCCTATCATAGAAATATAGAAGAGTTCTGCACTGGGGTTGAGCGATTATATATCCTAACCGAAATATATAACAGTCTAGCTAACCGCTATCTTAACGTAGAAGAAGAAGAAGTCATTCTAGTTGCATTAAGGATTGAAAAGAGTGGATAGTTGAGGATATTGGAAGCCATAATTCCTTCATAATTTTAAATCAAAGTATTATTATAATTAGTTTATTTTCTGCAATTACTTAGCCTTAGTTATTAGATAAAAATACAAACAAATTAACGTTCACCAAATAGAAACTAAAGCTTAGATAATCGGTACTTGATAATCAGTCTCTGAGGATGATACTCGGTCTTACCAGACTATATTACTTGTGAACGATACGTACACTTGCGTTGAGCACGTGGAAATCGCCTAACAAAAATCATGGTTCATTCATCAGCTAGATGTGAAGAATGATTTTCTACATGGTGATCTTCAGGAGACAGTGTATATGCATCAACCCTTGGGGTTCAGGGATACTAGATATCCTAATCATGTTTGTCTATTGAAGAAGTCCTTGTATGGGCTTAGCAGTCTCCACGGGCCTGGTATAAGAGGTTTGATGATTTTGTTTCAACTATGGATTTTTCTCACAGCAGGTCTGATAATTCATTGTTCATATATCGTCGGGGTTCTTCCATGGCTTATATATTGTTATATATGGATGGTATTATCTTGACTGCCTCTTCAGATGCTTTGAGAAAGTCTATTATAACAATGCTCAGTTCTGAGTTTGCCATGAAAGACTTGGGCCCCTTAAGCTATTTTTTTAGGATTGTAGTCACTCGTCATGCAGATGGATTGTTCTTAACACATAGAGTATTCAACAGAGATCATTGAGAGGGCTGAGATGTCATCCTGTAAGTCCACTTCTAATCCAGTTGATACTAAACCCAAGTTGGGCGCTGCAGATGACTCTCTGTATGAGGATCCGACCCACTATCGTAGTCTTGCAGGCGCCCTTCAGTATCTTACATTCACTCGACCAGACATTACATATGCAGTCCAGCATGTGTGTTTGTTTCTGCATGATTCCAGAGTTGAACATATGAATGCGCTCAAACGCATCCTTAGGTACATTCAGGGAACACTTGAGTATGGTTTGCATTTGTATCATTCGTCGACGTCTACACTTGTCTCATATACAGATGCTGATTGGGGTGGTTGTGCTGACACCAGATGGTCTACGTCTGGCTATTGTATGTTTTTAGGTAACAACTTGGTCTCATGGTCTGCCAAGATCTACGCTTTCACGTTCAAGTGAAAAGGTCGAGTATCGAGTGGTAGCCAATGTGGTTGTCGAGTCATGTTGGTTACGAAATCTACTTTTAGAGCTTCATTGTCCTATTTGAGAAGACTACTTTGGTGTATTGTGATAATATAAGTGTCATCTACCTTTCTGGCAATCCTGTTCAGCACCAGCGTACTAAACACATAGAGATGGATATTTGTTAGGTGTATTTTGTATACGCCTTTTGAGTAATTTTTAGTTGGTATTTTACTCATTTTTGTTGTGTTTAGTATATTAGTATGTTTGTTTTTCTTTCTTTTGAGTCACATCGGTCCAAAATGGAGAAATGACAAAAAGAAGATGAGATGAGCTTAATTAAGGTGTAAATTGCACAAGAAAAGGCCAAAAAAGTGAAGTCTAAGAAGTTCCGGGAAGTATAGAAGAAATCAGACGAAGTGCGGACGAGAAAATGACGAAAAATCGCAAAAATCGAAAGTGGACTATTCCGGCACCGCGGTGTCAGCCAGCAGGACCACGATGCCCAAAATGTTGCGAGGTTGATTGTCTACAGGACTTTCGGCACTGCGGTTCTATTCTGCAGGACCGCGGTGCCAAGGCGGAAAAATCACGTTCTTAGTCGAAATTTGACACGTTTTCATGGTCCACAAATGCAATATTTTCCCAACTATATAATCCCTAAAACCCTGACCTTATGATGCTAGCTTGGAATCCTTGTACATATTACAACACAACTCTTGGAGGCATCAAGATTGGAGACCTAGTTCAAGTTATTTTCTTTTCTCTTTTCTTTGTTTTATTTCAGTTCATGTTGGATTCTGTATTAGTTCTTAGTGTGACTATGACTAGGAGCTAAACACTCTATTAGGGCTTTTCTTATGAATCGCTTGAAACTTTTATTCATGAATTAATGCAGTAGTTTGATTTCTTCTTCACTTGATTAAGATTTAGTCAATATTTGGTATGAATGTTTGATAATTAATTGATCACTAATTATCATAATCTATATGATTTTGAATCAAAAGCCTAAAGGAGAGATTTTGATATGTTGTAATTGACTAGACAGTTGTTGTCCCCTCCTGCCACTGTTGTTGCTTCCTCCACGGCTGACGCGGCCTTTGCCGGAATGTTTCCTCTATGGTTATTACAGGAAGGCATGCCACGTTCGGGTTTGTGAGTTGCCGATTGTGTGAACCGAAACTCAGGCCCCTTTCGTCGGCAGATGGGCCGCCGGTAGTTATGAGGGCGGCGTCGGCGGTGCTCGCATTAGCCGCAACCTGCTTGTTTTTTCGGGTTTCTTCAAATATAAGTCTCGAACGAGCCTCATAGAATGGATGCAATGTCGTGATTTATTGGAGGATGGTAGTGACGCCGTCATAATTTTCATTCAAACCCGCAATGAGTTGCATTACCAATTGTTGATTTGTGACCAGTGCACATCGTCAATCATCTTAAGTTCTTGACAATAGGCCGATGCATTAGGAAAATCATCATGCTGAATATCCTTATATTGATTTTCCAAATACAAGGCACGTTGTATCTTGTTATCATGAAAAATACTCTCCAAACGCTCCCACGTTTGTTGTGCAATGGCGTCGGTTTCAATGATCGTATGTAATAGATCGTTCGAGATTGTTCCGTAGATCCATTGTAGAACAACAACATCTAGGCGTGACCAAAGTTCATCGTCAAAACCATCACATGTCCCCAAAGGCTCGACCGAAGGCTTGGATTTATGAGGGATGATGTGGTTGATGACTTTGTAGTTTGTACACATGACAATGAATCTTAAATAATTCCGCCCAGGAGGAGTACTGGACTTTTTCCATCACAAGGGTGATAGGGATGAAGTTCTTGATGTTGTTAACAATAAGAGCAGGGTGAAATTTAGGTTGTTCAACCATTGATAATTTTAGGGAAGAGGAGAGGATGAAGGTTACCGAAAAAATCAAGAAGAGAAAGGAGGAGGCCGGCGGCTAGTGTGGGGATTTTTAAGGTTTGGTTGTTGATACCATGAAGGAATATGTTTAATGCTTTTCATTGATCATTATGTACAATTTATATAATGTTACATAATTACCTACTTCTTTACAAATTAGGTAACTATTCTTTCTAATTACAATTAAATTACACTTCCTAATTATAATTTTACCTAATATAAGAGAGGTATAATATTGTATCACAAATGAAGCCTTAATGACACATATGCAGGCAAACAATTCTAGATTTCACATTAGCGTGAATAACATGCTAGTTGTGTTTGTGAAGTTAACCACTACTACTATAAATGGATATATGTCCAAATTAAACTACCAAAAGTCAATGAATACCTTACATATTCGCTCTAATAACTAATTAAAGTACCTTTTTAGTTAGAAAGATATATTAAAAACCTTTCCACCGCAGATTTTGGAATTTATGAACACCTACAAAATACTCAAATTAAGTATATAATAATACTAATAATAATTAATAACTCGGTTCACACTGAAATATATTTAAATATTTAATAATTTTTTAAATAAATATATAGTAAAATCTAAATAAAATTTACTTAATTCCGATGAACCCGCATGTTATATTATACATCCGCCCTGTCTCCACCTACAAATTCAAACTAGACAATTCTAAATTTTATATCATTTTGTAAGATATTGGAATAATTTTTCTTAGGGATCTCTTTCATTAATCACAATATATATAGTTATACAAAGGTGATTCTTAATACAGTAAGAATCCTACGTTACTTTAAATACATGATACTAATAAATATGATTATATACTGTGAATATTTGAAAAATATTCGCTTAACACATTTGATAAAATTGTACTCTGGCAAAGTTAGGTTGGGATAATGTTGTGGAGAAGGAATTATCGAATAGGATAAAATATCAATCAAACACATCAATGTGAAACTAATTGATGTCATTTGTATGGATCACTTATACAAATCATTTAGAGTTCTCTAAAAATAAAAGGTCTATTTAATCGTAGTTATTTTGTTTTAAAAAATAAAATATTTCTTTCATAAAATACCTTTATAGATTATATGTTCATTAATTTATTTATTCTATTCTTGCGTGCTAAATATAATTGACTTATCAAAATTTATGCATAACTCTAAAAAATAAAATATAATTTAAACAAAAAATATTCAAAAGCACCAAGAATATCGTAAAAGCAAGCCGTATCAAACCTCTGTACAATTTAATTTTGATATAAATCGAATCAAATCGAACCACGAACACCTTAGGTGTGGATACAATTTCTACTATCTTTCTTTCCCTTCTTCATTCCCAATTTTATTTTTCTTAGTCCCTATTTAATTATAACAATAAAATTTAATGAAAAAAAGAACCATTGTATTTCATAATATTCTTCTAGATTCTTCCTCCCTCAAACCCTTAGCCCACTCTCACGTACGGTGTACCATTGAAACCATTGTAGACCTCCTCATTTTCCCACGCTATCACAATGTAGACTAGACTAGCGGACTTCTTATATGTACGGTGTACCATTGAAACACACAATAACAAAAGGCCAAAGGTGGAAAACAACCAATAAATATGGGTTATGCGTAGCCGTAGACCTGTCCATCGGGTCGGGGACCCGCCCAACCCAAAAAACCCAAGACCACGGTCGGCTTATTCTGACCCAAAAATGCGGGAACCGATCACATGTAGGATCGGGCCAGGGTCAAAAAAATTTACCCTCCCGACCCGGCCCGACCTTCGACCCGCCACTCTCCGATCATATGTTGGAGTTTTTTTACATGTGTTTAAAAATATATGTGATGCATACTTTATGTTTTAACGTGAAATAATGACATAAAATGTAGGGAAGGGAGATGAGAAAGTAGTTGTAAATTGGTGAAACTTTAAATGGTCATAACTCTGCGCTCGGGCGTCCGTTTTATCCGATATTTTTTTGAAGACGGGGCGGTTTGGCGCAACCAATTTCAGGAAAAACGTCCGTATTCCCAATCAATTTGACCATTTCCCCAAATCAGTTTCTAATTTTCCCTTTTCTTTAGCTGCGATCTCATGATATACAATAGATTTCAACGTTCAAATTTCGTGGTAATGTTTCAGAGAATTTCAATATTGAAAATTCAATTTTTTTTTTAAAAAAAAATTGCCGTGCCCCCGATCCGTCCAAAATTCCCCGTTTTTTGTTTTGTAGGACGGGTCAGGGCCGACCCGAGGCGCGTAGGGTCCTCGAAGGGTCAGAAAATCAAAAAAAATAGCGTCAGAGTCGGGCAACCAGAAAAAAAGCCACCTGACCAGGCCCGACCCGACCCTTGGACGGGTCTATGCGTAGGTATAGAACCCTTCATTCTTAATTAAAAATTTCAAATTTAAATTTTAAGTATGGATTTTTTAGTCACATAATACTTCCCTCTTAAATAGAACTTATATAATGCGAATTGAACTAGTTACACTTAATCAAGAGCACTTCACTCTTTCTATATGGTAGTCGGGCTTAACCAACAAAACACTTTCCTCTTAAATAGGCCATATATCTGGCGAATGGATTTAATTAAGGTGAATCGAGAGAGCATTTCCCTATTAAATAAGTTTTATATATTACGAATTGAATGAGTCGGGTTTAATCGATAGAATGCTTAAATTTTAAATGGCTTTATATGGTGCTAATTGGATTAGTTGAGCTTAGTCGAGAGGACCTTACCTCTTAAATAAATGTTATGCAAAGCGAATTAAATTAATCGAGCTTTAGTTTAGTCAAGACTTTCTTTCTTAAATGAGTCTTATACAAATACTTTTAACGTTATTCGCTTCGCAATTGAATACTCAACATTTATCGGTTGGCATGATAACATGTTCACTAGAAATACGTCCTTCTCGATCCTCTCAATGCTCTAACGCCACACTGGATATAAACGGAACTGGGCTTACTAAGGGGATTTCCTCTAAAATGGACCTTATATTGTGCACACTATTTTAAGTAATGTTCTAAAAGACGCTAGGCAGAGGCTTGGCGGAGCCTGGCCGCCTAGCGCCTAGAAGGATTTTTAGGCGGGGGCCTAGGCGGATTTTTTTTAAAAATAAGTCCATTAACAAATCAAATAATTAATCAATAAAATAATTACTTTCAAAATGAGTAAATGACAAATATTCACAAATGAAAAATGACAAATCATTCACTATATATTTATATTATTAACTTATTATTAATCTATTTATACTATTACTAATAAGTTTGTAAGTTATAACTAATTTACACTAATTTTTTCAGTTTATGGCGTGCATCGTAGTCGCGGAAGAACAAAAAATTACATATTTTATAAGCGTGACGGCCAGTCGCGGCTCGATAAGGAAGAACAAAAAAAAAATCGGGTCGGATCGCGAAGGAGACGCGAAACAGACCGGAAAAAAGAGAAAAATAATGATGATTGAAGAGTGAAAGACGAAGAAATAGAAGATATGAAGTAAAAGAAGAAGAAATAGAACTAACCTTGAAGCTTGATTGAAGATTTTTAGGGCTTTTTTGTATTCTTGAATCTTGAAGTCTGAAGATTGTAATTTTTTCTCCTTGTTCGCTGCTTCTCTCTGATTTTGAAGAAATGAAAATCGCGTCCCTCTGTTTGCTGTAAGATAGGACACAAAAATTGGAGGTAAAATTATGATTTTACCCCCATTAAGTGACAAATCGGACTGGGCCGCCTAGGGGAAAAACGGGACGATCTGGGGGCGCCTAGCGCCTAGGCGATCGTCCTAGCCGTTTTTTAGAACACTGATTTTAAGAGGCGGGGGAGAGAGGCGAGGCGTTTTACGTAGCACGAGTCGATGCGTAAGCCCCACATATCTGCGTATGTGTCACGCCCCAAATTTTCCTAAGTCTTTACTTAGGGCGTGATGGCACCTGGACAATTATTTTCCACCAGGAGCACCATTTAATTCTCTTTATTTAGAAATTTAAACTTATATTCAAATACGGAACTATTAATAAAAATAACAATAAAGAAATTTGTTTATGACTTTATTGAAAATATAACGCGAGCCCATACTCGTGCAAATATTGTTTCTACATAGACATACTGACAAATATTATTCTAAGTTGGAAGGGAGCCCATTCCACGGACATTTCGAGACAACTGGGTGACATTACGAACTGTGAGTACCAAGCGAAGCAATGGACTTGGTATGACAAGAGGTCTGGGACGATCGCTAGCCTTGGCGTGGAGCCTTTCCTCTATCACGCTTTCACGAAACATGTTAAATAAAGAGTCACTCTACCATGCCGAATTTGGTGAGAACCTACCTGCAATTCAAAGTAACACCACAATATTCCAAGTGCAATCACATTATAACGTAATAAGCATATTGCAAAAACATATCAGGTTACAACATCTTTAAATATGCAACAACTCCTCATAGGAAATTCTCGGTTTAACTAACACTTCATTTTATCTCATATTATACGTTAAGACATTCCCCTGCATTTCCACATGTTTATTACATTTATATATTTGTGAACGCGTATTCACTTTTCATATTTATATATAGGTGAACATGTATTCATCTTTCATATTTGTTGCGGCGTGCAACCCGATCCATTATATTTACGTATTTGTGAACATGTATTCACTTTACGTTTTGTTGCGGCGTGCAACCCGATCCATTATGTTTACGTATTTGTGAACGTGTATTCACTTTACGTTTTGTTGCGGCGTGCAACCCGATCCATTATATTTACGTATTTGTGAACATATATTCACTTTACGTTTTGTTGCGGCGTGCAACCCGATCCATTATGTTTACGTATTTGTGAACGCGTATTCACTTTACGTTTTGTTGCGGCGTGCAACCCGATCCATTATATTTACGTATTTGTGAACATATATTCACTTTACGTTTTGTTGCGGCGTGCAACTCGATCCATTATATTTACGTATTTGTGAACATATAATCACTTTACGTTTTGTTGCGGCGTGCAACCCGATCCATTATGTTTACGTATTTGTGAACGCGTATTCACTTTACGTTTTGTTGCGGCGTGCAACCCGATCCATTATATATTTATATATTTATGTGAACACGTATTCACTTTTCATATTTTTCAGAAGATCAAATAAATACTATTCTCTTTTCTAACATTCTGTCATTCATATTTGTAACGATTATAACTTTTTAACCATAACTCCAACTAAGGTGTTTCTCAAGCGGAAACTAAGGTAAGACGGGGATCTTTCACTGTACCAAATTTCATTTAAAACTACTTTGGGTAACTAACACAAATTTATCCTCAAAACAGCCACATGAAATTTATTTCGGCAGAATATTTATTAAACAACACCCAATCTTAGAATAGTCATAACTCCTAATCTGTAAACCCGTTCAAGCCCCATAAAATCTCAAAACGACGAGAACGGAGAGCTACACGTCTCCATGTGAACCATCCTTTCATATTCTGTACCATTTGGTACAGTTTTACACTTTTATTCGCTGCCCTCCCTGGATCTCGATAGATCCGAGGCAGAAACTTTAAACAGCGATAACTCTCAATCCGTAAGTCGGATAGACCCCCGTAAGGTCTCAAAATGTCCACAACAAAGATATATAGAACTTTCATTTAGAAACAATTTTCATATTCCCCACAGATTAGTACAGTTTTACGTTTCAACGTCCTGCCCTTCTGGATTCCGATGAATCCGAGGCAGCAACTTCAAACTACCATAAATCTCAACTCGTAAGTCCGTTTTAACAACTTTTTATCTATATCTGTCCGTAACAGAGAGATTTACAACCATGTAAATTTTCATACAATTCTAATAAGTAAAACTCAATAAAAACAGTCAGTAATTATGCCTTTCCGAATTTCGACCAAATCTAAGGCAGGAACTTTGAACTATGATAACTTTCAAACCGTATGTCCATTTTACCTCATTTTTGGTTCTATCTGATCATATTAGAGAGGTGTACCACTCCTCTGAATTTCATCAAATTATAACGATTATAACTCAGTGAGAACAGTTCGTAAAGTTCATGACGCAACTAGTCGTCTAAACAATCAAAAGTTCATTATTTCTTTTCAACACTCAATTCTTATTCTAACATGTATTGAACTAAAAATAAAGGATGTTACCAAGAATTTCTGAGTGAGAAAACTCACCTTGTATGTGTGAAATGATTGTTATTCGGTTGTTATAAGGGACCCTTGCTCCCTAGTATTTCTTTTTTTTGTTGTTCTTCTTACTTTCTTATTTTTTTTCAGAATTTTCCTCTTCTTGTTCACTTGTTTTTTTCTGATTTTCTAACCTTGATGTTATGTACTTTGTTTGTGTGTAAATACAATGTATAAGTGGAGGTGATTGTATAACTTATGGGAGGGGGAAAGCCAAAAGATTGAAGGGAAATGAAATGGGGGGACGGGGTAATGGGAAGGGGTGGGAGTTGGGACGTGCATCTGCATGTTTGTGTTTGTGTTTGTGTGTGTGTGTGTTTTTTTTTTTTTTTTGGTTTCTTATTTTCATTTTATCTATTTATCCAACTTTAACACTAACTCTATCTCATGCAATTTATTCTTTATTTTCTTATATATATATATATATATATATATATATATATATATATATATATTTATTAACCCAACCACAACTATTATTATTATTTTTTTCCGGAGTTTACATTCTCTCCTCCTTAATTAACATTCGTCCTCGAATGTGAATAAGGTAAATAACATAATCACATAGACACAATAATGTTTATTGTTATTGTAACAAATTTGGGGCTTCACATTCTCCCTTCCTTAAGAAGCATTCGTCCTCGAATGAGAATGAGGTTATAACACGTGCATATAGAAGCAAATGACACACATATGAAGTACTATGTAATGCATTTTTTTATTACCTTAGTCAAATAGGAATGAATATTTGACTTTCATCGCCTCTTCCGCTTCCCGGTGGCTTCCTCTGGAGTGATTTCTCCATAGGACTTTCACTAAGCAATATCTTTATTTCTAAGGCGTTGGACCTTTCTATCAAGTATTTCTACCGAGCCTCTTCATATTGAAGCTCTTTATTAAGAACTATCTCACGGGAAGGATGGCGTGACTTGGATCGTGCAAGTATTTTCGTAACATTGACACATGAAATCTGGGATGCTTGCTTCCATTTCTTGTGGAAGTGCTAATTCGTAAGCCACATTCCCACTCTTGCAAGATCTCATATGGCCCAATAAACCTTGGGCTCAATTTCCCTTTCTTACCAAAACGCATCACTCCTTCATTGGGGACACTTTTAAAAATACTTTCTCCTCTTGGAATTCAAGATCTCTTTTAGATGATCCGCATAAGACTTATGACGGCTATGAAATGTTTTGATCCGCTCCGAATCATCTGCACCTTATCATTTGTTTCTTGAATGACTTTAGGTCCGACGATTGCGTCTCGCCACCTCGAACCATCCAGTGGAGACTACATTTTAAATCATATAATGCTTCAAACGGGTCATTTGTATGCTAGAGTGAAAACTATTGTTGTAGGTGAACTCAATTAGACATAGATGGTCCAACCAGCTTTCCTGAAAATCTAACACACAAGATCGCAATATGTCCTCAAGTGTTTGAATTGTTAGCTCGACTTGCCCATCCGTTTTGCGGGTGGAAAGTCGTGCTTAACTTAACTTTTGTCCGAGACCTGCTGGAAACTTTGCCAAAAGTGTGAGGTGAGCGGGAACCTCTATCTGAAATAATTTGTAAGGGAATCGTGTAACGCACAATCTCCTTCAAATAAATCTGTGTGTCTTGTGGTGCGCGTCACGTAGTCTTGACCGGTAAGAAATGGGCTGACTTTGTAAGTCGATCAACAATCACCCAAATAGAATCATACCCTTCTCGAGTTTTTGGTAGACCAGTTATGAAATCCATATGAATCGCCTCCCATTTCCACATGGGGACTCCAGTGTCCTGACGTAATCCGCGGAGTTTTGATGTTCGGCTTTCACTGTGACATATAAGACACCTCGACAAACTCCATGGCGTCCTTCATCCCGTCCACCGAGAATTTACCTTGAGGTCTGATACATTTTGTTGACCACTGGATGAATGAAATATCTTGTGTTGTGACCCTCATCTAAGAACTTCCTCCTTAGATCCTTTACCTTAGGAACACATAACCTACCCTTATACCGAAGGGTTCCGTCATTATCTCCCAATGTAAACTGTGAAGGTTTTCCCTGTTGTATCCTCTCCCGAAATCCAACAAACTTCGTATCCTCAAACTGACTTTCTTTTATTTATGAAGCTAAGGCAGACTGCGAGGTATCATGTACCACCACCCTACCTTCACCGATCTCAGTTAAGCTAACCCCGAGGTTTCCCAATCTTTGTACCTCACGAACAATACCCTCTTTTGTATTGCCAAATGGGCAAGCGCCCATTGATCTCATATTGAGTCGTCGGCCACCACGCGTTAGCTTTCGGGATGGTAAAGAATACTAAGGTCATAATCCTTAAGCAACCCTAACCATCTTCTTTGTCGAGATTCAAATCCTTCGCGTGGTTATGTGCGCAAACTCTTATGATCTGTAAATATGTCCATGCACACCATACAAATAATGTCTCCATATTCGTAAGGCAAACACCACCACGCTTAATTCCAAGTCATGAGTTGGGTAATTCTTCTCATGTATCTTGATTGTCTAGATGCATACGCATAACCTTTCCAAAGCGCATCAAGACATATCCTAACCCAACTCTGAGGCATCGATAGGCGTGAACCCTTCTTGTCCCGATAGTAAGGTTGGGATGCGAGAGTCAACAATTCCTTTAGTTTCTGAAAACTTGCTTCACATGTTTCTGACCACTGGTACTTAACCGCTTTTTGAGTCAACCGGGTCAAAGGAGCAGCAAGACTAGAAAAACCTTTTACGAATCTTCTATAATACCCAGCCAAACCCAAGAAACTTCTAACCTCTGTCGGAGTGGTCGGTTTTGGCCAGTTCTTCACTGCTTCTATCTTCTGGGGGTCTACCATAATTCCATCCCTTGACACAACATGGACCAAAAAGACTACCTTTTCCAATCAAAATTCACACTTTGAAAATTTAGCATATAGTTTCTCATGTTTCAAGACTTGAAGCACTACCCTCAAAAGCTCTTCATGTTCTTCAACACTCTTACTGTAGATTAGGATATCATCTATGAACACAATCACGAATAAATCTAGGAATGATTTGAAGATTTTGTTCATTAAATCCATAAAAGTTGTTGGGGCATTGGTTAACCCAAAAGACATGACCAAGAACTCATAATGGCCGTATCGGGTTCTAAAGGTTGTTTTGGATATATCATCTGGATTTATTTTTGGTGATGATATCGACGAGATCAATCTTGGAAAAATAGCTAGCTCCCTGAAGTTGGTCAAAAAAATCATCGATTCTTGGTAATGGGTATCGGTTCTTGATCGTGACCTTATTGAGCTGCCGATAATCGATGCACATTCGGAGCGATCCGTCTTTCTTTTTCACAAAGCAGATCGTGCACCCTGAGGAAACACTAGGCCTTATAAAGCCTTTATCCAGAAGATCTTTCAATTGTTCTTTTAACTCCCTCAATTCAGCTGGGGCCATTCGATATGGAGGAATAGAAATGGGTCTTGTACCCGGAATTAACTCTATAGCAAACTCCACTTCTCGATCCAGAGGAAGACCTGGAAGATCTTCAGGAAAAACCTCCGAAAATTTGGACAATAGGGCATCATTCACCTTTGGGAATCTTTTTGGGTATCACTATATTAGCGGATATGCGTAATCCACTCTGTGACTTCTCAATAACTTTTGAGCCCCAAGGTAGGAAATAAAGCGACTGAGGATATTCCAATCCTACCCTTATAACAACTTACGGTTCTCCGAAAAGTTAATCTCACTATCTTTCACGACAATCTAACATGGCATAACATTCACAACCAATCCATACCCAAAATGACGTGAAGTCTACCATATCATGTAGTACTAGGTTCACCATTGTTCCTGTCATTCACTTCTAATGGAAATTATTTACCACCCGAGAGGCCCAATTGAGGCCCTGCGGTGTCATAACCTCAAAAGGTTCACTTAAATAAGAAGGTTCTACGTGTAAATTCTTAGCAAAGCCCATTGACACATATGAAAATATAGGCGGGATCGTATAATACAAATGCAGAATACTCGAGACTAGCAAAATACATGTGACCACGCGTTAGATGTACGCCTCATTCCTCCGGGCAAAGCGTGAGCCGATTAAATTGTTGGGTTGTTGACCTCCCAGTGCAGCGGGGTTGGTTTCCACGATTTCCACAGCAAAGCGATTGTGGTTGCTTCGACCTCCACGAATAGATTGAGTTTGGGTCCTCTTCTTGCAATCCACGGCATAGTGGCACGACTCTCCACAGTTATAACATGTCTTCGTTAAGAGCCGACATTCTCCATTGTGTTTCCTTTGACAAATCTTACAAATCGGTTTGTCACCTCCTGTGTTAGGGTTGGTGGCTTTGTCCTTGCTACCTTGATAATTAGACCAACTGTGCCCCTTAGGCTTGAAATAAGACTGGCCCACAGATTGGTTCGGTCCTGAAGATCCCTTACTAAACTCCTGCTTCTGATTTTGACTCTGGTTAAATGATCCTGACGTCCGAAATCTCTTCTGCGAATATTCTCTTTTTGCTTTAGCGAAACCTTCTACCCTCATTGTCATACCAACGATCTGAAGGTATGCCCGATAATGGGCTAATGCCACTACCTTCTCTTCCAAGTTTGGGTTTAAACCCTTAACAACTCTTTTGACCTTCTCCCTTTCTGTAGGAATAATATGTGTGTTGTATGCTGACAATCGGATGAATTTGGTATTGTATTCTATCACATTGCGGTCTCCTTGTTTCAACAGTTCAAACTCACGTCTGAGCGCATCTTTTCGGGGAGTTAGGTGTTATACCCCGTAGTTCTGACCCTACGTATGGAAACGTACGAAAGTATGTAAGACTTAAAATTTCCAAGGGCGAGGTTGTGGTCGTTCGGACGGTTTTAGTCAACTTTGAGGCGGGTTATGACCGATTCGTTGAAGTTCTAAGTATTTTAAAGGCCTAGGGCGTAGTTCGTTGAGTCTTGATTCAACGCAACCAACCGTTAAATCGATAGGCGTCGGAGTAGAAAAGTTATGAGAGTTACAAGTTCAATGCGATCGGTAATGCGTTCGAGCAAAGCGGCGATGCGGCGCGCGTATGCAGGGCAGTGCCTAAAAATCTTGAGAGTCGCGAAGTTGCAGCCCATGGCCGCGCCAGATTGCGCATGGCGCGAAAGTTCGAAGAAACTGCGGAGGTTTAGTGCATGGCCGTAGTGTGGCGCATGGCCGAGGCGAATTTGGGCGGAAAACTTAGAAAATCTGATTTTTTTTTTAAAAGAGACCAATGGCGGGTGACAACTGTCCCCATCTGATTTTCTGTTGCATGCAATATATTGACCAAGACTTGGTCATTGTCTATCTTTCATCTTCTCTCTCTCTCTCAAATTGCTCCCCTTCTCTCTAAAACCCTTAGAAAAATCAAAGTTAAGAACAAGAAAAGGAAGCTTGTAGCTAGCTTGTTGGCATTGTTGTGGTAGTGTTCTTGGCAAGGAAGCTAGCAATATTTGGAATAAGTTTTGGCTAAAACTTTAAGGTAACATTTCTTCCTTTAAACTTAGTTCTAGTGTTGCATGCTTAGAAAGCAAGATCTTGTGGTAGTAAAATAATGCACTTAGAGTCTTTGCATGCAAGTAAATGTGGTTTGGATATGAAGAATGGGTTAAGAAGAACAAATGAGCTTGTTGTAGCCTAAAAACTACCTTAGAATTGTTAAGTGATTTGTTGTAAACTCATGAGGCAGAAATTTTGGGTGTGAAATCCCCTTTGAATTGTTGGATTGATTGAGCCTAAAATGTGGTGTTTTGATGATAATTTCGGCCTTGAGAAAGGTGGCAAAGTGAGTAGAAACAAAGGAAATGCTGCCCAATTTTCCTAGAATTTAGTGACTTTGAACTTGGATTGTTCTACATTAAGATTAGAGGTTAATAAACGTATCATGACTATTATAGGTTGAAATATTACTTGCGGTAGTTTGGACTTGGCAAGTGGATTGACCAAAGAGGTATGTGAAGCTTTCCTATCTCTTGAGCATGAATAGATGAAACTATGTAGTGCGGTAGACGTCTGAGATTTGGTGTTCTTACTTGTTTTGAGTATAAAATGACTTTTCGTTTAAGAACGTATAAGTCCCTTGGTTAAGGGAAAAGTATGATTTTTACTAAAGTATAGAGTTAATATAACAACTTTATGGGAAGTTGGTCTATTAGCTTCATAAAAGGTTAATGAGAAGGGATTTACTCTAAGTAAGATAATTATATGAAGAGGCAAATTGATTTAAAGGCATCAATTGCCCAAAGGCTTTTATGTATAAGAAGAGTCACTTTTGAAAGAGTTGAAGTATGTAGTACTTGGGTTAAATTCTGTTCTTTTATTAATGATATGGTTAAGTGCCTTAAGTAAACTAAAAAGAGAGAGTATGTGAACAAGACTAAAAAGAAGTTATAAGTTTTCTTAACTTATTATTATTATGATATGATGACAGTTTGTGATAGGGTAGAGTATGTAGAGGCAAGCCCCAAGATCGTCATACCACCTCCTTCAGATGTAAGAGTATGCGAGGGTCACCCAAGATCGCCATACCATCTGCTTGATGTAAGAGTATATCGAGGCGCATCCAAGATCGTTATACCATCCGCACGATATAAGAGTATATCCGGAGGGCAAGCCCAGATCGTTATACCATCCGCTCGGTGTAAGAGTATATCGAGTACAACCCAAGATCGTTATACCATCCGTTTGGGGTAAGAGTATATCGAGGAAAGTCCCAAGATCGTTATACCACCTTCCGTGGATTTGCTACCCATGATGCGAGGAATACCTCATGCGAGTCCTTATGGGCTTATGCGGGTGAAATAGTCCCGTGCCGCGATGCAGTACATCACGAGGAGTACCTCACGCGGGTCCACAGACCCGTGCGGGTGAAATAGTCCCGAGTAGGATGGTTTCTTTTGATACTACGGGCGAGGTACCTGTTTGATCATGAGCCTCCTATTTTATGCGAGATTATATATGTATATATATCTTGTCACTCTCATTGTTAGTAAGGCACGAAAAGGTATTTTATTGTCTTCCATGACTCAGCTTGCTTTTAGACTTATGATATCATATTACGATATTTTCCGACTTTACATACTTGGTACATATATTGTGTCGACCCCTTCCCGGGGCTGCGTTACATCTGCGGTAAGTAGCGATTGAGGATCCTCGTTCTTAGGATCACTATTCCTGTCGAAGCTCCACTCCTCCGGAAGCTTATTTATTGGTACGGACATTCCCTGATGCTATAGGTATTTTGTACATTCAGGGGTATGGCGGGGCCCTGTCCATACGCTTGTTATCTTTAAGTGCAGGCCACTATATATTTTGGGCTATAAGAACCCAGTTGTATTATAAATACTTTGTTTAGGTATGTTTATGGAAAGCGACTTTATCGGTGGCGATTATGTTTTACCCTTTTATGAAGTTATGTGTTGTGTTATGTTCATTTGCTATTCTCGACATATACAGCGGTACCCAGTAGGGTACTAATCGCGGCCGAGGGTGGTCGTGACAAAAGTGGTATCGAGCGATTAGTCCTAGGAAAGTGTCCACAGTCCGTTTCTAGTTGTGTCTTGATTATCTGTGTGTCGTGCACCACATCTATAATCAGGAGGCTGCAAGATATTTAGGATTGGTTTCCATTCTTTCACTCTAAGATCGTGCAATAGAGCCGAGTTATAGGTTGAATCTCCCGATGTTTTCCTTTATGTATCGCTTATGCCTCCACGCAAGGCAACCGCGCCCGAAGAGCAAAGCGGTGAGAGTCCGCTAGTGGGGCGGAGAATCACGAGGCAGGCCACTCCTTACGAGATGATGTTTAGGCGGCGAGTTCCACGTCGTCGCCACGGCCTCAGCAGTTCGAGCGGACGCGCCTCGAGATCATGCAGGAGCCTCCACTCACGATCGAGAACGATACGAGATTATGGGAAACTGATTCTTGCCGGCCAAGCGTAGTGGCGGCGGCCGACAGAGCGGCGGCAACCCTACAAGCCGGCGATTTACTGATTCGGATTTCTGGTTGTCACCACGAGTTCTATGGTTCGAGATTCGATGAGGATCGCAGGAGTTTGTCAAGCGATTCTGACGGACCATGCGAGTTCTTAGGGCATCGAATCGATGCATTACACTAGCTTCTTACCGGTTCAGCGATATTGCGTTGAACCGGTTTGAGTCATGGGTATTGTCGAGGGTGATGATGCTCTTCCGGTGATTGGGAGGAGTTCACGAGGCGTTCTAGACCACTTCTTGCCTCACGAGGTGAGAGAGCCCGCGTAGATAGGTTCTTGACCTTGAGATGGGACGGAGGACTATCGGGAGTCTGACACTGAGTTTGACTCCTTGGCCAGATATGCACACACCATTGTAGCTGATATGGCAGACAGGGTTCATAGATACTGTCGCGCCCTTTTCCGGCCGCGGCATTATTTTCTAAACTCCTGCTGCTCAAATTAAAGGTTAGAAAAATAATAAAAGGGAATCATATTAAAAGAATGTTAAAATCGCAAAAGAGGCTAAAAGTGCAAAAGAATGCTAAAGTTTAAAAGGTGCTAAAGGTGCAAAATGCTAAGAAGTGCTAAAATTTGAAAGGGTGCTAAAATGCTAAAGGGTTCGCGGAGTCGCCACCTAATTAATTTGGGTGAATTAGGACACCTAAATGTTTAACTAGTTTAAAGTGAAACATTAACTCCATTTTATGGTCTGCTAAACTTAGTGAGATTCTGGGTAAGGGTTCTTTATTAATCTAGAGGGAAGGGGTTAGGCACCCTCTAAGATCCGCTAACTTGCGGTTGTCCTGCCAAACCTAGGGTAATTATTATGTTTAAAAATGCGAGAATAAAAGCTACACACCTTAGTAAAATGCGAAGATGTTAAAATGTTAAAATGTTTAAAAGGTGCTTTACAGTAAAAGGTTGCTAAAAGGTGCTAAAGGTATTTATATTATTTATAAAAAGATGGTGTAAAATTGATTTATCATAGATGCATGCATTTTATAAAGGATTTAAAGGACTTGTGCTACATGTAGAGTTTAAAAGTGTTCATTTACCTTTATTTATAAATAAATGGCCAGAAACTAATTTATAAGCTAAAGGTATGCACTTACTTGAAAATTTGATTTATGTGGCCTAGTGCAAAAGACGGTGATCATTTGACAAGTTTAGTCATGCGTGGCAATCCTAAAATAATTAACTTACAGGGAAGCAAATTTCTAGTATCCAACTACTCGCTAATTTATTGATTCAAGATTCAATTATTCTAAGTGTTCTAATAATTAATGTAGCGTTAGACAATTAATTACAACAAATGAATAGGGAAGGATATGAATTAACAATGGTAACTCGAAGAATGGCGATATCCTTTCGCCGCGGTTTGAAATTCCTATGCTAGATGAGTGCACATAAATGTGGGCCTTCTTTTGAAGTAGCTCAAGATGAGTTTCACCGTGAAACTCTTTATTTTGCTCCGGTGCGTGCCATGTAAAAGATAAAGAAAGATAAGGATTAGTTAAATGTCCAAAGTCTATAAGATGCGGATAAAGGAGACCTTTGGCCCAACGTTATACATTGCAGCGCTTAAGTAACAAATAATACAATTTAGGCAAACCCAAGAAAAGCAGGTCTGAGCGTCTCAACTTAATGCCAAGCCTGCAACTCATACATTGTGCAATAAACAAGAAAGAACACAAAACAGGCGGTGAGTGACTAACAGTTAATAACTTTAAGAGGTAAGAGTAGGTTTTCTATTTTATTTTCTTTCTGTGATTTAGCTAGCATGGATATATGTGGTGAGTTGGCCATAACCTTATTTAATCCTATTTAAATTACTAGGTCAAATCCATCATCATACTCTCATATTAAAATTTAAACAAAGAGGAGCATGCAAGAATGTAAGCTAAAATGAGGTTTTTGTTGAGCAGGCCCAAAACAATACTCAAATTCCATGCGCGAATACTTGAGTATTAACAATCAGATGCATCTGGTAGAGTAGATGGATCACAATTCCTTTTCAGCATGTGTTATGGTCGTAATAAGAAATGCAAGTACTCGAGACGACACAATGGACAATTCAGCAAACAAAGCAAAACATTTATTCGGCGAGGAATCGGGTATGCAGATTCGATAGATCATGTCTAGGCCATATCCTACCATATAGTCATGAAAGCAGGCCATAACTCAAAAATAGAAACAGAGATGGGTAGGAAATCCAATGCCAAACCTATATGTCATTTGGAAACAACAGATAAGCAATTTTAATATGAAATCGAGACATATATACTGCTTTTGTGGTTTCGGTATGAGAGGACCTACTTAGAAACTAATGGACTGATTTAGTAAGCATGCTAGACCCTTAACAATCAAATAGCTCATTCCAAATAGTATTTAAGCGGGCTTAATTGCTAGCGTATAGCAAAACCAACTAGGCTAACACAGTTTCCTTAAGGCAATGGTCACGAGTTTAAGTCAAGTACATATATTGGCGAGATGACTCATGTAATCTCATAGTAACGTCTAAATCATGCTAGAAAGCAGCGGGGACAAGTATCACATTGATTTGTAACACCTAAGGCTAGATGGAACCTCGATAGATATACTTAGGATCTTTGCCACTGGTTTGAACCATCTGCAATCGGTCCATGTATGTTGTCGAGCTTTGGACAATTGGTTTGAGGAAAGACTTTCGAGAGCATTTAATATTAACTAACGTGTTTAACACCAAATAAATATACTTCATGAGATGATGAAACCGAATTACATTAAGCATTTTTAACAAAGCATATGATCATCATACCAGACCAAGCGAGTTCATCTGACTTACCAACACATAATTGTTCAATACAACACATAATACATCATTGCATCCTATGCTAATCTCGGATTATGCGTGAAACTAAATTGCTATCGTTTAATACGAAAAACACGAAACCAAATGAACGAAAAAGTTTGGGTTTACCTTCTCGTGCGACCGGAGCAGCGTATCAAGTCGTCGGTCCAATCGACGTGTTGTGGGTTTGCGATGCTAATGAGGCCAAGGTTTGTTCTTGATTTTGGTTTGAATTGAAAGAAAAGATTTGAACTACTATTCGTGCTTGCGGTGATGCTCTGTGTCTACCGCGCCTATCGTCGCTTTGAACTCTGCGTCTCTTGCTCTTCGAATCGCTTTCTGTGAATCCCCGATCGATGCCTCTGGGTCTGCCCTTTCGATTGCCTTTGCATGTTCTTATATAACCCCCATTTGGGTTCCAAATTAGGTAAATAAGTAAGGCTGATACTTGTGCTTGATTGGTATGCGATTTGGTTCAGTTTCGAAAAGATTTTGGTGCGATTTTAGGGATTTGGGTGATGAATATGGTAAGGAAACTGGCTGGGGTGCGTGTGGGTAAAGGGAAAGGAAGGTGAGCCGGATTTTCACCAAAATCGCGAGAATCCTTGACTAAAGAGGCGGATGGCGGCGGTTGCTTTAGGTTTAGTTTGAGGTCTTTGTTCTTCGTTTTTTAGGCTTTCTGAAGACGATGGGAAAGGGGGTGATGGGCTGAGGGGCTTTTGGGCGGAAATAAGTAAAGGGCTAAAGGGGGAAAAGGGCCTGGCGGGTTGGGCTGCGGGTTTAAGGGATTAAATTTGGGTAGTTTAGTTAATTAGGGGGAGTTAAATAGGTTAGTTAATTATAGATTAATTAGTTTTAGGCTTAGTGTATTAATTAATTAGTGATAACTTAAATTAACAAATGTGACTAAAATAATTAGGTGCTTCATTAATCTAATTGTTATAATAAATAAATGCGGGCGTGCTATTTAATTAATGCTCAATACTTTAGACCGCGGCGCTATTATTTAAAATCTTATTGTTATGCATTATTGCGAGGTTAGATTAAAATTGAATTGAGTTTAGATTAAATTATTTAAATGCTAAATGCAAGTATGATATTTAAGAATTGTTTTAAAGCTTTTATAAATGCGACGCTATTAAATGCATGTATTAGATTAAAATTGATTTTAAAGTTACCAATGATTACTAATAAATGCGGCTATGCTACCTGACACGACGTTATCGCTAAATTATTTATTTTATGCATTTATTAATTATTTAAGAATTACGACAAAGCTTAAAGTTAATTAATGCGGGTGCGGAACTCTAAATGCTTAAGACTTTACGTAAGACGCGATGCCATTATTAAATTAATTATTTATGCCTGTATTTATGTTTTATTGTTGTATTTTATTATAAAAATCCTAAAAATTATTACTACAAAATTAGTGTAATTTTATAGTTAATGGCTGGACGGGAGGGTCAAAATTGGGTGTCAACAGATGTCCCTCTTTGTATGGAGATGATGGAAGAATCTTCGGACAAAGACGTTGACTCATAGCCAATTTTGTCTCGATCTTCAGAGTTGCAAAAATCTTTGGCGGTAGACAAAGTGGCCAAAAATCAAAGCTGTCGATGTCGAGTTATGGCGACCTTTGAGTTACTATGGTCGAAACACGCGCGAGCTAACGCGGACTCAAAGATGTCCCGGTGTCGAGTTATGGCGACATCGGGCTACCATGGTCAAAACACGAGCGGGCTAATGCGGGCTTAAAGATGTCGATGTCGAGTTATGATGACCTTTGGGTTATGCTTAAAGTAAAGAAAATAAGCGGCTTGAACACAGGGTGTCTTGCTATGGCTTGTGGTCTTTGGGTTCTATGGTGATGTGGAGCGAGTGGACCAACGCTGAGGCGCTACGCGATCGTTGGGAAGGTTGGCCCCCAGATTGCCGGTTATTTGAAGAGAAAATCCACGTTGTGCTCCTGCTGCTGCATGCTAAGACTTGAACAAACGGTTAGTGCATAACTGTTAAGGCAAAAAATGATGATGTATAATTTTAAAAGTAATGCAACTGTGAGTAAAAAAATGTTATCCTGCAAAAATATGATGCCTGCTGTGTTGATGCGATGCTGCAAATGTTGTGATTTCGCCCTTGCACGGACGTGTTGCGATTGTGAATGCGGATACGTTGTCCTTGCTGCGGCTTGTCCTGTAGACTAAAGCTCGAAAGAGTTTAGTGCATAGCTGCGAGACAGAATATCTGAGAAAAAGCGCAATTTGAAACGCAGAAATCGTCCTGCGTAGATGTGATATCTTGACTTGTCGTTTTGGACTTGTCGTCGTTTTGGACTTGGCGTCGTTTTTGGACTTGTCGTCGTTTTGGACTTGTCGTTTTTGGACGTGTAAATGCGTTTTTGGGCCGAGTCGTTTCGGACTCGAGTCGTTTTGGACTTGTCGTCGTTTTGGACTTGTAAATCGTTTCCGGACGTGGCGTCGTTTTCGGACGCGGAGTCGTTTTCGGACTCGGAGTCGTTTTCGGACTCGGAGTCGTTTTCGGACTGGGCGTCGTTTTAGGACGGGGGGTCGTTTTGGGGCGAGTCGTTTCGGACTGAGTCGTTTTGGACCGGCGTCGTTTTTGGGCGTGGTGTCGCCGTTTTGGGCCGAGTCGTTTTGGACTCGGCGTCGTTTTGGGCGTGGCGTCGTTTTGGGCCTTGAGTCGTTTCCGGACTTCGAGTCGTTTTGGACTTGTCGTCGTTTCGGACTTGTCGCCGTTTTTGGGCGTGGCGTCGTTTTCGGGCGAGTCGCTTTCGGACTGAGTCGTTTCGGACTCGGAGTCGTTTTGACTTGTCGTCGTTTTGGACGTGGCGTCGTTTTTGGGCCGGCGAGTCGTTTCGGACTTCGAGTCGTTTTCGGACTCGACGTCGTTTTTGGACGTGGTGTCGTTTTCGGACTTAGCGTCGTTTTCGGACGTGGCGTCGTTTTTGGACTTGTTGCGGCTGCTCCTGTAGACTAAAGCTCAAGGAAGAGTTAGTGCATAACTGCTAAGACAGAATAATAAAGCATGAATGATAAAATGCAATTTTGAGAACAGAGAAAATCTTCCTTATGTAATATGCTGATGATGGCGTCGTTTTCGGACTTCTTTGTCTTGATAACGTCGTTATGCGGGCGTGTTCTTCTTTGGCGTCGTTGCGTGGACTCATTTGTCTTGATAACGTCGTTACTGGGCGATGTTCTTCTTTGGCGTCGTCGTGTGGACTTGCTGATCACGTCGTTGTGCGGGCGATATTCTTCGCGATAACGTCGTTGCTGGGCGTGTTCTTTGCTCATTAGAATAAATGCTCCTGCAAGCTAAGCTTGAGAAAACGTTAGTGTATACCTGTTTAAACCAAATGATAAATATATATGAGAAGTGCAATTTAGGGGTAGGGATGTCGTCCCTGATATGTGAATGCTGAGATGTTGTGGGTGCTGAGATGTCGTTGTCGTGTGCGAATTTGACTTTGTGTCCGAGCTGATGCGCTCGGCTTTGTTGCGGAACTTTGAGTTTTATTGCGATTACGCTTTTCTTTGCTTCTTTCTCGCTGCGTATTTTGCTTCGCTAATATGAAGAACTTTGTTGTATCCTCCGCTAATATGAAGGACTGCGCTCGAAAGAAAGTTTTGTGAGTTTTGGGGCGGTTGATCGCGTTGACCTTAGACTCTTGATGCTCGGATATCTGTCTTGTTTGGACTCATCACCCACTGCACAGTTTCCTACCTTGTCCCGATTTTGAAAAGGGTGTTTGGCACGAGGGTCTCGATGGAGTTGCTCGTATGTTATGTGCATTCTTGTTATTTTAGAGCGAAGGAAAGTTTCCTAATGGTGTGGCCAGCCGATTTAGGCGCTACGTATCCTCGTAGGGAATCAGTCATGGCGTAGTTCATTCTGGCGAATTTTGGGTGAAAAATTAAAATTTCTAGATGTGGGACCGAAGCCGAGACGGCCGCCTACGTATCCACCAAGGGAATCAGGTCGAAACGTAGTTCCAATTATTACATATAAAGGGCAAAATGCATAAAACTAACTATTTCAGGACTCGGCGGCGAGCGGGCGCGAGTCCATTTCTCCTGCTCTGTGTCTTGATGGTTGAGTCTTGGCAGGATCATATCTTGCGCACAACTAGACGAATGACTTATTCAATAGTTAAACAATTTCCGCAAGAGCACCTCGCTCTCTGGCGGTTGGTTGATGATTCAACTTTCTTCCGCTGCGGTGGCGTAATAGTCCGCTTCGGTATCTTCTTCATTTTCAGTTATCATGCTAACATGGGCATCTTCATAACCCGGCAGAAAGTTATTGTTTGCATTGAGAGGACCATCTTTCAGCCGAATGACTCCCTCCTCGATTAATTCCTCTACTCTGTCTTTGAGTGTATAGCAATTTTCGATGTCGTGTCCTTCTGCACCGGAGTGGTATGCACAATGTCTAGTCTTGTCGTGCCCTCGGGAAGTAGGCCTGGGAGTATTTCTGGGGATTGGATGGAGTATTCCTGCGGCTTTCAGCTTCTCATACACTTGAGCTATGGGCTCGGCTAAAGGTGTATAGGTTTTTGTTGGTTTTCTTTCGGCATCTATGCGGGGTTTGGGTCCATTTGGAGTGCGAGTTCGTGATTGTGGTGAGTATTTTGGATATCTTTGGTTGGGTATGGTAAGCGAGGATATGGGGTGGCGTGATCTTGATAATATGTTGTGGGTTACGAGTGTTTTGGTACGAAGGTGGTGGGCTTTGATATCTTGGATGTTGTTCGGCTATGCTCACGAATGACCGTGATGGAGGTGATCGTCTCTTACCATACGGGAGGTACCTCCGATGGAATTTGACTGCACTGCTCTGCTAGTTGCCTGTAGGGCTGTCAAGTTTGTAATCCTGCCTGTCTTAATGCCTTCTTCCACGAAGTCGCCCATTCTTATGACTTCTGCAAAACTTCGTCCAATTACCGATCATTCTTTCATAATATGTCGCGTCTTTTGCGATCGAGCAAGGTGGTCATTTCGCTCTGCCGTTGGGGTTGAACCTTTCTTTCTTACGCCACTCAGGCGTATTCTCTGAAAGTTTACGTAGATTTCTTTTCAAGTTTCATAAGATAAAATCTGTCGGGGCGATGTCGATGTTGAACACGAATCTATCCATGAAATCTTGTGCCATGGCGTTCAATGATCCCGTTTCGAGGTCTTGGCATGTGTACGATCCAGCGCCTGCGGTTAGACTCACGATGAATAGCTTCATGATGATTGCTTGATTTTTACCAACCCCAATCAATTTATCGCAATATGACCTTAGATGAGCTCGAGATTCCCTTTCCATCAAACATGTCAAATTTGGGCACTTTGTACCCATAGGTAATTCAACGTCGAGTGCGTGCATAAGTCTTCATATTCTAAACCTTCCTCCCCTTGTTCATCCGAATGCTTTTGAATGCCTCTTTCAAGCTACGAATTTCTTTTGCCACATTTTCATCGCCTCTGGCTCAGTGCGCTCCATTTCCTTGTATTGATCTGTCTCTTGAGAGGATGCACTGATAAATGGTTGGCTTTGGTCGGATGTGCTAATCCTCATATTGTTTGTGTGTCATCCGCTCGTATTGGGCGCTTGGCAATTTGGGTTGAGTGGGGAGATATAAGTAGGTGGAGGTTGAGATGTGTATGTAGTGAGCAGGTCATTTGGAGTCGGTTTGCAAATTGACCAGGCGAGTGACATTTTGGTGTGAGTGGTATGTTGCGGCCTCTGCGGGAGCTTTGGGGAAGTGGAGGCTCGGGGGCTTGTGATACGATTGCATTTGTCCCTTGCTGCAGGAGTGGTGCATTCAAGCTAATAGATGTGTTTGTGATGTTTGAGCCTTTCTATTTCGGCTGCATGATTTCCATTTCTTTGCAATAGTGTGGCGAGTGTTGATCATTGGTGTTTACGCTACGACGCCTCTGCATCCTCTACGTGAGCGGGGATGAGTCTAAGTTGTTTCGTCCGGTCTTCGGATTAGTCATTGGAGGATTGTGCCTCTTAGTCGACGCGAATCAACCTTTTGGGAATAAGCTAAGCAAAAATAAACCTTTAACAAATGAGGCAAACCAAGTTAGTATAATATGCAAAAGTGCGGGCAATATATACAGATAAGCAAATTGCAAATCAAGTGCGTGTTCTAACATGTTTGGGACCTCTTTATGCGGTAGGCCTAAACGCCGGATATGCGAGATTATGATAAATTTGTCCAAGCGCCCAGTGTAATGCTTTCGTTGGAAATGGCGACCAAATGACGGTGCTTTTCCCAATTTGACATGTCATGATTGGGTTTGGATTTGTCTGTCATTGTCACGCTACATAATATCTTTGGTTGGTCGTTGGGTTGCGAAACCCGTCGACAAGTTTGGTGTTTTCCTAATTGTGGTGTCGATGCGAGGGCCGACCCACCTAAGGTAAATATGCATGCACTAAAATAAGGGTGGTATAGCTCTATCTGAGTTGCTAAGATTTGGCTTTTCTAGGCCTTGAGTTCCCGAGCGGACAACTCGAGTGAGAGGGCTACGCGGCTGATCAGACGAACCGATCTAACTCCGTGCAGGCGCCAACTCTCTTAAAATTTGGGTATTTGAAGAAATTTGCGGGTGCGCGAAGCACACCAGCGCGTGAGTGTGTGATTGTGTGAATTTTCCAGAGTGGAAGAAATATGAGCGGAATGCCAGTTTAAGGAAAGCAGTAAAGCAGGTAGCAATCAAAAATAAATAAAACAAAATACAACACACAAAAATTAAATGCCAAAGTAATTGCCAAATAATTATCCTAGATCTGTTGTGGTTAAGAACCTAAATTCCCCAGTGGAGTCGCCATTTTACATGCGCCCTTTTCGTGTGGCATTATTTTCTAAACTCCTGCTGCTCAAATTAAAGGTTAGAAAAATAATAAAAGGGAATCATATTAAAAGAATGTTAAAATCGCAAAAGAGGCTAAAAGTGCAAAAGAATGCTAAAGTTTAAAAGGTGCTAAAGGTGCAAAATGCTAAGAAGTGCTAAAATTTGAAAGGGTGCTAAAATGCTAAAGGGTTCGCGGAGTCGCCACCTAATTAATTTGGGTGAATTAGGACACCTAAATGTTTAACTAGTTTAAAGTGAAACATTAACTCCATTTTATGGTCTGCTAAACTTAGTGAGATTCAGGTAAGGGTTCTTTATTAATCTAGAGGAAGGGTTAGGCACCTCTAAGATCCGCTAACTTGCGGTTGTCCTGCCAAACCTAGGGTAATTATTATGTTTAAAAATGCGAGAATAAAAGCTACACCTGCTTAGTAAAATGCGAAGATGTTAAAATGTTAAAATGTTTAAAAGGTGCTTTACAGTAAAAGGTTGCTAAAAGGTGCTAAAGGTATTTATATTATTTATAAAAAGATGGTGTAAAATTGATTTATCATAGATCATGCATTTTATAAAGGATTTAAAGGACTTGTGCTACATGTAGAGTTTAAAAGTGTTCATTTACCTTTATTTATAAATAAATGGCCGAAACTAATTTATAAGCTAAAGGTATGCACTTACTTGAAAATTTGATTTATGTGGCCTAGTGCAAAAGACGGTGATCATTTGACAAGTTTAGTCATGCGTGGCAATCCTAAAATAATTAACTTACAGGGAAGCAAATTTCTAGTATCCAACTACTCGCTAATTTATTGATTCAAGATTCAATTATTCTAAGTGTTCTAATAATTAATGTAGCGTTAGACAATTAATTACAACAAATGAATAGGGAAGGATATGAATTAACAATGGTAACTCGAAGAATGGCGATATCCTTTCGCGCGGTTTGAAATTCCTATGCTAGATGAGTGCACATAAATGTGGGCCTTCTTTTGAAGTAGCTCAAGATGAGTTTGTAGTGAAACTCTTTATTTTTGCTCGGTGCGTGCCATGTAAAAGATAAAGAAAGATAAGGATTAGTTAAATGTCCAAAGTCTATAAGATGCGGATAAAGGAGACACTGGGCCCAACGTTATACATTGCGTAGCTTAAGTAACAAATAATACAATTTAGGCAAACCCAAAGCAGTGCGGCGTCTCAACTTAATGCCAAGCCTGCAACTCATACATTGTGCAACAAACAAGAAAGAACACAAAACGAGCGGTGAGTGACTAATGATTAATAACTTTAAGAGGTAAGAGAGTAGGTTTTCTATTTTATTTTCTTTCTGATTTAGCTAGCATGGATATATGTGGTGAGTTGGCCATAACCTTATTTAATCCTATTTAAATTACTAGGTCAAATCCTTTGTCATACTCTCATATTAAAATTTAAACAAAGAGGGCATGCAAGAATGTAAGCTAAAATGAGGTTTTTGTTGAACAGGCCCAAAACAATACTCAAATTCCACGTGCGCGAATACTTGAGTATTAACAATCGAATCATACGGTAGAGTAGATGGATCACAATTCCTTTTCAGATGTGTTATGGTCGTAACAAGAAATGCAAGTACTCGAGACAAGACACAATGGACAATTCGGGCAAACAAAGCAAAACATTTATTCGAGCGAGGAATCGCGGGTATCGCAGTCGATAGATCATGTCTAGGCCATATCCTACCATATAGTCATGAAAGCAGGCCATAACTCAAAAATAGAAAGCAGAGATGGGTAGGAAATCCAATGCCAAACCTATATGTCATTTGGAAACAACAGATAAGCAATTTTAATATGAAATCGAGACATATATACTGCTTTTGTGGTTTTCAAATGAGAGGACCTACTTAGAAACTAATGGACTGATTTAGTAAGCATGCTAGACCCCTTAACAATCAAATAGCTCATTCCAAATAGTATTTAAGCAGGCTTAATTGCTAGCATATAGCAAAACCCAACTAGGCTAACACAGATTTCCTTAAGGCAATGGTCACAAGGTTTAAGTCAAGTACATATATTGGCGAGATGACTCATGTAATCTCATAGTAACGTCTAAATCATGCTAGAAAGCAGCGGGGACAAGTATCACATTGATTTGTAACACCTAAGGCTAGATGGAACCTCGATAGATATACTTAGGATCTTTGCCTGGTTTGAACCATCTGCAATCTGGTCCATGTATGTTGACTGTCCAAGCTTTCAGACAATTGGTTTGAGGAAAGACTTTCAGTAGCATTTAATATTAACTAACAGGTTTAACACCAAATAAATATACTTCACAGATGATGAAACTGAATTACATTAAGCATTTTTAACAAAGCATATGATCATCATACCGACCAAACGAGTTCATCTGACTTACAACACATAATTGTTCAATACAACACATACATCATCGCATCCTATGCTAATCTCGGATTATCGATGAAACTAAATTGCTATACGTTTAATACGAAAAAGGCACAGAAACCAAATGAACTGAAAAAAGTTTGGGTTTACCTTCTCCAGGCAGCGACCCGGAGCAGCGTATCAAGTCGTCGGTCCAATCGACGTGTTTTGGGTTTGCGATGCGAATGAGGGCAAGGTTTGTTTGCTGATTTTTGGTTTGAATTGAAAGAAAAAGATTTGAACTACCTATTCGTGCTTGCCAGTGATGCTCTGTGTCTACCCTTGCCTATCGTCTGCTTCCTTGAACTCTGTCGTCTCTTGCTACTGAACTGCTCTCTGTGAATCCCCGATCGATGCCTCTGGGTCTGCCCTTTCGATTGCCTTTGCATGTTCTTATATAACCCCCATTTGGGTTCCAAATTAGGTAAATAAGTAAGGCTGATACTTGTGCTTGATTGGTATGCGATTTGGTTCAGTTTCGAAAAGATTTTGGTGCGATTTTAGGGATTTGGGTGATGAATATGGTAAGGAAACTGGCTGGGGTGCGTGTGGGTAAAGGGAAAGGAAGGTGAGCCGGATTTTCAGCCGAAAATCCGGCGAGAATCGCGGCTAAAGGGCAGAGGACTGCGGCGGTTGCTTTAGGTTTAGTTTGAGGTCTTTGTTCTTCGTTTTTTAGGCTTTCTGAAGACGATGGGAAAGGGGGTGATGGGCTGGGGGCTTTTGGGCGGAAATAAGTAAAGGGCTAAAGGGGGAAAAGGGCCTGGCGGGTTGGGCTGCGGGTTTAAGGGATTGGGCTGGGTAGTTTAGTTAATTAGGGGGAGTTAAATAGGTTAGTTAATTATAGATTAATTAGTTTTAGGCTTAGTGTATTAATTAATTAGTGATAACTTAAATTAACAAATGTGACTAAAATAATTAGGTGCTTCATTAATCTAATTGTTATAATAAATAAATGCGGGCGTGCTATTTAATTAATGCTCAATACTTTAGACCGCGGCGCTATTATTTAAAATCTTATTGTTATGCATTATTGCGAGGTTAGATTAAAATTGAATTGAGTTTAGATTAAATTATTTAAATGCTAAATGCAAGTATGATATTTAAGAATTGTTTTAAAGCTTTTATAAATGCGACGCTATTAAATGCATGTATTAGATTAAAATTGATTTTAAAGTTACCAATGATTACTAATAAATGCGGCTATGCTACCTGACACGACGTTATCGCTAAATTATTTATTTTATGCATTTATTAATTATTTAAGAATTACGACAAAGCTTAAAGTTAATTAATGCGGGTGCGGAACTCTAAATGCTTAAGACTTTACGTAAGACGCGATGCCATTATTAAATTAATTATTTATGCCTGTATTTATGTTTTATTGTTGTATTTTATTATAAAAATCCTAAAAAATTATTATTACAAAATTAGTGTAATTTTATGGTTAATGGCTGGACGGGAGGGTCAAAATTGGGTGTCAACAGATACGTGATGGGGCTAGACCGTCACATGATTACTGCTTGCTTAGGAGTGGCACCGGCCGAGGATGGATATTGCGGGATGCGACGCATCTGCGAGGATCGAGGGCGAGAGCGGGATCGCTTAGATTTGGGCGGCCAGAGGCGTGACATCGGGTTCTCGAGGCGATTTGGCGGGAAGCCTCGGCGAACTAGGTCCACCTTCCGGCCCGGCTGAGTGCTCCTTCCGCGATTTTACGCGGGAGGTCGTCAGCGAGGTTATTCGAGGCAGTCGGAGCTCGGGGCGTCGAGTTTCGAGGAGGCGAGACCGGCGTCGAGACCACCTCTGCCGGTGCGTTCGATCGCGGTAGGTCTCATCCGGCGAGTCCGTATGGGTTCGAGATCATGTTACTCTTGTGGCGGCGGGCCATCGAAGAGATTGTCGTCGCCCGGCGGGAGCGTCTGATTGTGGCCGAAGTGCATTCTTTGGATCTTCATCTTCGATGGTTAGACGCCGGAGGCGAGGGTACTTATGGGCGGCCAGCGCGGCAGGTCGTGGTAGGGGTTCGATTCTAGCGGTCCTCGAATCGCATCTATGCTATGTCGGTCAGCGGGACCGGGGCGTCGCGGATGTCGTCCGCAGTACATTATTGGTTTCTTCTTTGTGATGTATATGCTTTGATAGATCCGAGTTCTACCTTGTCCTACATATCTCCTCATATTGCGATGGGAATAGGGATAGAGCGAGTCCATAAGACCTTTTGAGGTGGCTACGCCGATGGGTGATTCGATGGTAGGCGGCGAGTGTATAAGGCTTGTCTGTGACTATAGATAGCCGTCGGACTCTGGCGGACTTGATAGAGTTGGATATGACGGACTTTGATGTGATTATGGGTATGGATTGGCTAGCATCTTGCTATGCCAACGTGGTATGTAGGAGAGATTAGTTCGGTTCGGTTTCGTGGCCGATTATCGAAGTGGAAGGGAATCTGCGTCGCCGAGGGTAAGTTTATTTCTTACCTCGAGGCTAGGAAGATGGTGCGGAAAGGGTATATCTACCATATGGTTCGGTATTCGACACGAGGTGAGGTACCGGACCTTGATCGATTCGATCGTTAGAGAGTTTCGGGCGTGTTCCCGGATGAGCTTAGGGTATCCTCCCGAAAGGAGATTGAGTTTTGCATTGATTTGGCGCGGATACTCGGCGATATCTATTCCGCCATACGGATGGCACTGCCAGTGAAGAGTTGAAGGACCGGTGAAAGATTTCTTTGGAGAAAGGCTTTATTAGGCGAGTGTTTCTCCTTGGGGAGCACGGTGTTATTTGTAAAGAAGAAGGATGGGGCCAGCTGCGTATGTGTATTGATTCTGACGGTGAACAAGGTAACTATCAAGAATAGATATCCTCCCGGGATTGACGATTTGTTTGACCGGTTGCGAGGTGCAAAGTGTTTTCAAGATAGACTACGGTGCAGTTATCATCAGTCTGAGTTAGAGAGGTAGATATCCCAGCGCATTCGGGACCGGTATGGGCACTATGAGTTCAGGTGATGTCTTTCGGGTTGACAGCGCCCAGCGGTATTCATGGATTTGATGAATAGGGTGTTCAGCCATTCTTGGATATGTTTGTTATAGTGTTTATTGATGATATCTTGGTGTATTCGCGCAGGCGGGAAGCATCTGAATCATTTGAGGGCGGTATTGAGTCCTCGAGGCCGGCGATTGTATGCCAAGTTCTCGAAGTGCGAGTTAGTGGCGTCGGTGGCTTTCTTAGGGCATGTTATCGGGGCGATGGTATTCGGGTTGATCTGCAAAGATTGAAGCGATCAAGACTTGGCTAGACCAGCTACTGCCAAGCAGTGCGCGACTTTGGGCTGGCGAGTTATTATCGGAGGTTTGTGGAGAAGTTTGCTTCTATTTCAAAGATCTTTGACTAAGTGACTCGAAAGCGGCTATGTTCGGTGGGCGGATACTTGTGAGAAAGTTTTGATTGCTAAAGGAGAAGTTGACAACCGCCCGGATTCTTACTCTTCCGCAGGGCTTAGATGGATATGTGGTTTTATTGTGGCCAGCGTCGGTGTCGGGCTTGGAGTGCGTCTTTGATGCGGCCACGACAAGGTTATAACTTATGCGTCCAGCGGCTTAGGAAACATGAGAAGAACTATCCCACACATGACTTGGAGTGGCGGCGATGATTACATGCCTTAAAGATCTGGAGACATTATTTATATGGAGTTCATGTGGACATTTACACGGACGCAAGAGTCTCGGTATATCTTCGGTAGAGGAGTGAACTTGCGGCGAGGCGGTGGTTGGAACTACCAAGGATTACGATGTTGATATTTTATACCACCCGGGAAGGCGATGTGGTGGCGGATGCCAGTCGCGGTCGATGGGTAGTGCATGCGATGTTGACCAGAAGAGGATATGGTCAGAGTTACATCGATTAGCGAGCCTTGGGGTTCGTTTGGTTGATTCGATAGTGAGGAATTCGGGTTCGAGAGGTTGCGAGTCTTCTATCATCGAGGAGGTAAGGAGCGGCGATATGAGGATCCGATTTTGATGCGATCAGAGATGCGGCTCTCCGAAGGAGAAGAGTCTATTTGAGGTAGCGCTGATGGGTGCTAAGATTCGGCGGTTGTGTGTTCCCGATGTAGCGGGACCGTCGGCCGGTGAGGCACGCAATGCTCGTTATTCTATTCATCCGGGTCGACTAAGATGTACCATGACCTCGAATCGTGTATTGGTGGGATGGCCTAAGAGGGGCGTTGCGGAGTTCGTAGCGATGCGGTGTCGCGAGTTAAGATTGAGCACGAGCTTGGAGAAATGTTGCGAGCCATTGATATTCGACTTGGAAGTGGGAGGTGATAAATATGGATTTTATTACGGGGCTACCTACCACTCGAGAGCGCATGATTCCATTTGGGCGATTGTCGACAGTGGCGAAATCGGCCCATTTTCTTCCGATCGAGCAGCGTTTTGGTGAGGACTATGCGATTATATATTAGAGATTGTGAGGCTGCGAGTCGGTGTCGATTATATCGAGATAGAAGGCCCGATTCTCGGCTAACCTGAGGTCGCTTTCGAAGGATTAGGGACACGGTGAGTCTCGATGCGGCGTTTCACCCTCGAGCGGGACGGGCGGGCGAAGCCTTATCGACACTCGAGGATATCTTTGCGGGCTTGTGTTATTGATTCGAGGTAGGGGAGGATCATTTACCTCTCGTGGAGTTTGCTTATAACAATAGCTACCATTCCGGTATTCGGATGGCGCGCTTATGAGGCCTTATACGGGAGAAGTGCAGTCACCGATAGGCTGGTTCGAGTGGGAGAAGTTGATTAGTCGGGCGGACTTAGTCCACAGACGATGGATAAGGTGAAGCTTATCCGGGAAGCGGTTGTTGGCGGCTCGAGTCGGCAAAAGTCGTATGCAGATCATCGGCGTCGACACGGAATTTGAGATAGATGATTGGGTTTTCCTAAAGGTATCGCCCATGAAGGCGTGATGAGATTTGGAAAGAAAGGAAGCTTAGCCCAGTACGTTGGGCGTGTCAGATTGTTCGTAGGGTAGGCAAGGTTGCGCATGAGTTAGATCTTCCGTCCGATTTGGGCGGTGTATCCGATTTTCATGTGTCCATGTTGCGGAAATGTATTGGAGATCCATCTAGAGTGCACCGGTTCGGGATGTCAAGTATGAGGAGTTATCGTATGAGAGAGTCCCATAGCGATACTCGATCGTCGAGTTAGGCGACTTGGACGAAAGGCGTGGCTTAGTCAGTCTATGGCGGAGCAACGGGGAGGAAATGGCGTGGGAGGCGAGAGGATGACATGATGAAGAAGTATCCTCACTTATTCCCTATACCTCCGGGTAACCTACTTTCACCTTGTTAGTTTTGATTTAGCATTTACGCTTACGTATGTTGTGGCTCGTGGAGCTTCTTTATTACGAATGAATAGTTAAGAGGGTCTATGTCGATGTTGTGATTTGAGTAAGCCTAGAAGGAACATTCGGGACGAATGTTTCTAAGAGGGGAGAATGTTATACCCCGTAGTTCTGACCTACGTATGGAAAGCGTCACGAAAGTATGTAAGACTTAAAATTTCAAGGGCGAGGTTGTGAATTCGTTCGGACGGTTTTAGTCAACTTTGAGGCGGGTTATGACCCGATTCGTTGAGAGTTCCTAAGTATTTTAAAGGCCTAGGACGTAGTTCGTTGAGTCTTGATTCCAACGCAACCAACCGTTAAATCGATAGGGCGTCGGAGTAGAAAGTTATGAGAGTTACAAGTTCGTAGCGATCGGCGAAATGCGTTCGAGCAAAGCGGCAGGCGCGGCGCTAAAGTAATCTTGAGAGTCGCGAGTTGCAGCGCCGCGGCTGGACAGCGAGGCGCGGCGCGAAAGTTCGAAACTGCGGAGGTTTGGCGCCATTGGCCATGGCCAGCCGAGGCGAAATTTGGGCGGAAAAACTTAGAAAATCGATTTTTGTTTTAAAAGAGACCATGGGAGGGTGACAAGTGTCCCCATCTGATTTTCTGATGCATGATATATTGACCAAGACTTGGTCATTGTCTATCTTTCATCTTCTCTCTCTCTCTCTCAAATTGCTCTCTGCTAAAAACCCTTAGAAAAATCGAAAGTTAAGAACGAAAAGGAAGCTTGTAGCTAGCTTGTTGGCATTGTTGTGGTAGTGTTCTTGGCAAGGAAGCTAGCACTATTTGGAATAAGTTGTGGCTAAAACTTTAAGGTAACCATTCGTCCTTTAAACTTAGTTCTAGTGTTGCATGCTTAGAAAGCAAGATCTTGTGGTAGTAAAATAATGCACTTAGAGTCTTTGCATGCAAGTAAATGTGGTTTGGATATGAAGAATGGGTTAAGAAGAACAAATGAGCTTGTTGTAGCCTAAAAACTACCTTAGAATTGTTAAGTGATTTGTTGTAAACTCATGAAATGAAATTTTGGGTGTGAAATCCCTTTGAATTGTTGGATTGATTGAGCCTAAAATGTGGTGTTTTGATGATAATTTCGGCCTTGAGAAAGGTGGCAAAGTGAGTAGAAACAAAGGAAATCTTTGATTTTCCTAGAATTGAGTGACTTTGAACTTGGATTGTTCTACATTAAGATTAGAGGTTAATAAACGTATCATGACTATTATAGGTTGAAATATTACTTGCGGTAGTTTGGACTTGGCAAGTGGATTGACCAAAGAGGTATGTGAAGCTTTCCTATCTCTTGAGCATGAATAGATGAAACTATGTAGTGCGGTAGACGTCTGAGATTTGGTGTTCTTACTTGTTTTGAGTATAAAATGACTTTTCGCTTTTAGAACGTATAAGTCCATGGTTAAGGAAAAGTATGATTTTTACTAAAGTATAGAGTTAATATAACAACTTTATGGGAAGTTGGTCTATTAGCTTCATAAAAGGTTAATGAGAAGGATTTACTCTAAGTAAGATAATTATATGAAGAGGCAAATTGATTTAAAGGCATCAATTGCCCAAATGCTTTATGTATAAAGAAGAGTCACTTTTGAAAGAGTTGAAGTATGTAGTACTTGGGTTAAATTCAGTGTTCTTTTATTAAAGATATGGTTAAGTGCCTTAAGTAAACTAAAATGAGAGAGTATGTGAACAAGACTAAAAAGAAGTTATAAGTTTTCTTAACTTATTATTATTATGATATGATGACGGTTTGTGATAGGGTAAGAGTATATGCGAGCAAGCCCCAGATCGTCATACCACCTCCTTCAGTGTAGAGTATGTCGAGGCGGGCCCCAAGATCGTCATACCATCTGCTTGATGTAGAGTATATCGAGGCGGATCAAGATCGTTATACCATCTGCACCTGATAAGAGTATATCGGCGGCAAGCCCCAAAATCGTTATACCATCTGCTCAGTGTAGAGTATATCGAGTGCGACCAAGATCGTTATACCATCTGTTTCGGTAAGAGTATATCCGGAGGAAAGTCCCAAGATCGTTATACCACTGTTAGTGGATTTGCTACCCGTGATCGAGAATACCTCATGCGAGTCCTTATGGGCTTATGCGGGTGAAATAGTCCCGTGCGGCAGTGCAGCCGATCACGAGAGTACCTCATGCGGGTCCACGGGACCCGTGCGGGTGAAATAGTCCCGGGAGTAGGATGGTTTCTTTTTGATACTACTGGGCGAGGTACCTGTTTTGATCACGAGCCTCTATTTTATGCAGATTATATATGTATATATATACTTGTCACTCTCATTGTTAGTAAGACACGAAAAGGTATTTTATTGTCTTCCATGACTCAATTTGCTTTTAGACTTATGATATCATATTACAGTATTTTCCCGACTTTACATACTTGGTACATATTGTGTCTTGACCCCTTCCCAGGCTGCGTTACATCTGCGGTAAGGGTAGCATGAGGATCCTCGTTCTTAGGATCACTATTCCGTGTCGAAGCTCCATTCCTCCGAAGCTTATTTATTGGTATGGATATTCCACGATCTTATAGGTATTTTGTACATCGTGGTATGGCGGGCCCCGTCCACGATTTATTATCTTTAAGTGCAGCCACTATATATTTTGGGCTATAAGAACCGGTTGTATTATAAATACTTTGTTTAGGTATGTTTATGGAAAGCGGCACTTATCGGTGGCGATTATGTTTACCCTTTTTATGAAGTTATGTGTTGTGTTATGTTCATTCGCTATTCTCGACATATACCGGCGGTACCCAGTAAGAGTACTAGTCGCGGCCGGTCGGTCGTGACATTAGGCGTGTACTTTTCGAACGCGGCTCAACTCCCCACGTCATCGGTGGTGACATCGGAAAATGATTTCTTCTAAAATTTCTCCACACCGCGTGTCGTCCACTAACCGTGCGATTACCAAATTGACGTCATGCGTCTCCACATCCTCGTGTAAGCGGTAGGTTTTCTACCTCATCGAAATACTATTGGGTTAGACTTGTAGTCCTTTCCTGTATAGATATGTTCTCTTCTTCTCACAAAATTTGCCCATAGTCTATCTGGTACCTCTCCTACCTTTTGGTCGGTGGTGCGATCCACATCTGGTTATTTTATCGTTGTACACTCCTTCCAATCCTTTGAAGGAGGTAGTACGAGAACCAAGTCTTTGAAAAGACTCAAGATAGACACGAGGAGAGTATGAAAGAAGTGAAACTTTAGGATGTTATTCCGTTTACTTATTACTAAGGTGGCGCACACCGTCACAATAAGTAACTGCTCAAACACCCAACTCAAGAAACTTCCTAGAATCTCCTAACCTGGTTTAGCTTTGATACCAACTTGTCACGCCCAAATTTCCTAAGTCTTTACTTAGGCGTGATGGCACTGGACAATTATTTTCCACCAGAGCACCATTTAATTCTCTTTATTTAGAAATTTAAACTTATATTCAAATACGGAACTATTAATAAAAATAACAATAAAGAAATTTGTTTATGACTTTATTGAAAATATAACGCGAGCCCATACTTGCAAATATTGTTTCTACATAGACATACCGACAAATATTATTCTAAGTTGGAAGGAGCCCGTTCCACACGGCATTTCGAGACACCGAACCGACATTCAACTCGACGAGTACCAAGCCCAAGCAATGGACTTGGTATGACAAGAGGTCATGGACGATCGCTAGCCTTGGCGTGGAGCCTTTCCTCTATCACGCTTTTACAAACATGTTAAATAAAGAGTCACCTACCATCCGGGCCGAGTGAGAACCTTACCCTGCAATTCAAAGTAACACCACAATATTCCAAGTGCAATCACATTATAACGTAATAAGCATATTGCAAAAACATATCGAAGTTACAACATCTTTAAATATGCAACAACTCCTCATAGGAAATTCTCGCTTAACTAACACTTCATTTTATCTCATATTATACGTTAAGACATTCCCTGCATTTCCACATGTTTATTACATTTATATATTTGTGAACGTATTCACTTTTCATATTTATATATAGGTGAACATGTATTCATCTTTCATATTTGTTGCGCGCGCAACCCGATCCATTATATTTACGTATTTGTGAACATGTATTCACTTTACGTTTTGTTGCGGCGTGCAACCCGATCCATTATGTTTACGTATTTGTGAACGTGTATTCACTTTACGTTTTGTTGCGCGTGCAACCCGATCCATTATATTTACGTATTTGTGAACATATATTCACTTTACGTTTTGTTGCGTGCAACCCGATCCATTATGTTTACGTATTTGTGAACGCCGTATTCACTTTACGTTTTGTTGCGGCGCGCAACCCGATCCATTATATTTACGTATTTGTGAACATATATTCACTTTACGTTTTGTTGCGCGCGCAACCCGATCCATTATATTTACGTATTTGTGAACATATAATCACTTTACGTTTTGTTGCGGCGTGCAACCCGATCCATTATGTTTACGTATTTGTGAACGCGTATTCACTTTACGTTTTGTTGCGCGCAACCCGATCCATTATATATTTATATATTTATGTGAACACGTATTCACTTTTCATATTTTTCGAAGATCAAATAAATACTATTCTCTTTTCTAACATTCTCATTCATACTTGTAACGATTATAACCTTTTAACCATAACTCCAACTAAGGTGTTTCTCAAGCGGAAACTAAGGTAAGACGGGATCTTTCACTGTACCAAATTTCATTTAAAACTACTTTGGGTAACTAACACAAATTTATCCTCAAACAGCCACATGAAATTTATTTCGGAATATTTATTAAACAACACCCAATCTTAGAATAGTCATAACTCCTAATCAGAAACCCGTTCAAGCCCCATAAAATCTCAAAATGACGAGAACGGAGAGCTACACGTCTCCATGTGAACGATCCTTTCATATTCTGTACCATTTGGTACAGTTTTACACTTTATTCGCTGCCCTCCCGGATCTCGATAGATCCGAGGCAGAAACTTTAAACAGCGATAACTCTCAATCTGTAAGTCGGATAGACCCCGTAAGGTCTCAAAATGTCCACAACAAAGATATATAGAACTTTCATTTAGAAACAATTTTCATATTCCCCACATATTAGTACAGTTTTACGTTTCAACGCGTCCTTCTCGGATTCCGATGAATCCGAGGCAGCAACTTCAAACTACCATAAATCTCAACTCGTAAGTCCGTTTTAACAACTTTTTATCTATATCTGTCCGTAACAGAGAGATTTACAACCATGTAAATTTTCATACAATTCTAATAAGTAAAACTCAATAAAAACAGTCCGTAATTATGCCTTTCCGAATTTCGACCAAATCTAAGGCAGGAACTTTGAACTATGATAACTTTCAAACCGTATGTCCATTTTACCTCATTTTTGGTTCTATCTGATCATATTAGAGAGGTGTACCACTCCTCCGAATTTCATCAAATTATAACGATTATAACTCAGTGAGAACAGTTCGTAAAGTTCATGACGCAACTAGTCGTCTAAACAATCAAAAGTTCATTATTTCTTTTCAACACTCAATTCTTATTCTAACATGTATTGAACTAAAAATAAAGGATGTTACCAAGAATTTCGAGTGAGAAAACTCACCTTGTATGTGTGAAATGATTGTTATTCGGTTGTTATAAGGGACCCTTGCTCCCTAAGATTTCTTTTTGTTGTTCTTCTTACTTTCTTATTTTTTCCGAATTTTCCTCTTAGTTCACTTGTTTTTTTCTCGATTTTCTAACCTTGATGTTATGTACTTTGTTTGTGTGTAAATACAATGTATAAGTGGAGGTGATTGTATAACTTATGGGAGGAAAAACCAAAAGATTGAAGGAAATGAAAAGGGGAAGGGGTAAAGGAAGGGTGGGAGTTGGGGACGTGCATGCATGTTTGTGTTTGTGTTTGTGTGGGTATGTTTTTTTTTTTTTTTTTTTTTTCTTATTTTTATTTTATCTATTTATCCAACTTTAACACTAACTCTATCTCATGCATTTATTCTTTATTTTCTTATATATATATATATATATATATATATATATATATATATATATATATATTTATTAACCCAACCACAACTATTATTATTATTTTTTTCCGGATTTTACAGTATGTCTCATGTATGTTCAATTTTATAATTTTATTATTAAAAAATTAGCAAAAGTTAAATTTTCTTTAAAATTCTGCAAATAAATTCAAATAAGTCACCAATAATATAAAAATATTATAATTATTATTTGAGAAATGTAACAACATAAAAAATGATATTAGCCTAGATAATCTTTAACACAAAATTTTCATTCACTTCGTCATCAATCCCTATATCTATTGGTCTTTTACGCCCTCAACTAATATTTACACTGATTTTATTTATATATTCAAAAAAGAAGAATGGCAAAAAGTATAAGAGCAATGACAAAAAAAATTGATATTGTTTCAGGAGAGAGAGAGTGAGTCAAAAACAGAAACCACCATTTTATAGGACCAGAAAAATACATACATATACATAAGCCAACAATTCTTCCTTCAACCCTTCACACACTCACACACTCAGATCTCCACACACACATTTTCTGGGTAGTAACCAAAAATTCAAGAAACCAACAACCCCATTTCGTTTTTCTTCAGATCTGATCATAATGACCTGATTTTATGTCCCTTTAATTAAATATTGGTAGATAGTAACACTCACTTTAATTAACTGATCATCGTTAGCAATGCAATCGGGAAATGCGCCGGAGAAAATGAACGGAAACGGAGCTGAGGCGGCGCTGCCACGTCAGCAATGGTTTCATCAACAGCAAATAGGGGATGAAAGGGACGGGTTTATATCGTGGTTACGTGGCGAATTCGCAGCATCGAATGCGATAATAGATGCTTTATGTCATCATTTAAGGCTAGTAGGTGAGCCAGGTGAATATGATGGAGTGATTGCTTGTGTACAACAAAGGAGAGGTAATTGGACTAGTGTGTTGCATATGCAACAGTACTTTAGTGTAGCTGAGGTGATTTATTCGTTGCATCAGGTTGAGTGGAGGAAGCACCAAAAGGGTTTTGATGCTGGGGGAAAAATGGGAAAAGAGTATAATAATAAGAATAGAGGGGGTTGGAGAAATGAGGGACTTAAAGATGGAAATAACAAATCAAATGGGGTTGAAAAGATTGATGTTGTCGATAAAGAAGCACAAGTGAAGCAAGGGGAGAAGAAAGGTGAGATTCAAGAATGCTGTATTTTCCCTTTTTTTATATGGTGTATGTACTTTGTGTTTTAAAAGACTGTTATTTGGAATTTATTGATTGAAGTTCATGTGATTGTATATCCCTGTTAGTGATGACTATGAGTGTTTGGTATGAAGGAAAATGTTTTCATGTGTTTCTTACTTATTTTCTTGTGTGTGGTACATAAGCAAAAACAATTATCCTAAAAACATTTGTATATAATCTAGGCAAATACTATGGGATGTGGGGGTAGGGGTGTTGAATGATGGGGATGGGGGCTAGAAGGGTTGGAGGTGAAGATGAGGTATGTTGGAGGTGAAGAGAGGTGAGATTTCGGAATGCCATAGTTTCCTTTTTCTTTTTCTGTATTGGACATGGTGTATATGTACTTTGTGTTTAAAAGAATGTTATTGAGAATTTATTGATTAAAAGACATGTGATTCTATAGGCTTGTTAGTGATATCAGACTATGTTGAAATTGATCATCTATTAGGAAACTGTTAAATCTTAGAATCTTGGTTCCTTTTCCATTTAGGGTGTATTCCGTGTGAAGGAAAATGTTCTCCGAAAAAATAAGTAGGTTTCTTACTTATTTTCTTGTGTTCGATACGTAAGGAAAAAATATTATCCTGAAAGCATTTGTATATAATCTAGACAAAAACTATGAGAGGTGAAGGTGGCTGTCGGGGTGTGGGTTGGTGGGGATGGGAGTTACGGGGGTCGAAAAGATAGATGTTGTAGAAAGAGAGACAAAAGTAGGGCTGGCCAACGGGGTGGGGTGGGGTGGGTCGGCGTGGCGTGGTCCGCAGGCCGGGTATGGCGGGGTGGGTCAGTTTCTGCCACCACGCCCGATCCGAAGAGGGTCGGGGTCGGGTGGAGTCATTTTTTTATTTGACTTTAAATTAAATAAATAAATAACACACACACAACAAGATAGTTTAATAAAAACATTCCAAGACTGTTTTTGTGCCTCTTATATTATTCGACTAGATCACTAGAAGTATGATTTTTTTGGTAATACAATTTCAAAATTGCAACTTCGTGATATTGAAAGTTGCAAATAAATAGTAAAATTACAATTAAAAGAATTACATTTTAAGAAACACATTTTCTAGTTTCTTTATAATTTCTTGTGATTCTTCGGTTGGAATTAGTATATCTTGGTCAAATTGGTCGACGTCGCTTGCACATCCGTCGGATAAAATTTCGTTGTAGTTGTAGTCTTCTTCTTCGTTGATTCCGGTTGGCCGCACCTCCTACGCTCCGCACGAATCTAGTCTCTGAATAGAACTGTAATATCTAATGAGTCACCTGTCAATGAATGTCTGTGCTCCCTTATTTGAAATCTTCCCGTAGAAAAATGCGCTTTCAGACGTTGTTGATGACGCTTGAATGTTCAACACATCTCGGGCCATCTTAGATAGTGTTGGAAAATTCTTCTCATTCTCCCTCCAGTATTTTAGCAAGTCTTCACGTCCCTCTTCATTTTCAATTGCTTCGTACGGTACAACACTCTGCAAAACAAAAACATCAAACTCGCTAACTTGATTAGAAATGTTACCACTAAACATTCTCTGTTCGAGGTTTTGAACACTAGCCGCAAAAACAGCATGTCGTTTTTGAGGTTGTGTTGAAGAAGAAGAAGATGACATGAAAGCCGGTTGGTTGCTAGCACTTTCTTGTTGGTAATGCGTATATACTTTTTACATTCATCTTGAATGCTAGACAACACTTCTTCTCTAATTTTCAATAGGTGGTGGGTCTTTTGGATTTTTAGGAGTTGGAGGTGGAAGTGTATCTATGCAATCGTAAATAGTTTTAATAATATTTTTACAAAAATAGACGGATTTAATACAACACTAATAAAAAATATTGGGGGGAATAGGAATAAAAAAAAATCATAATTTTTTTTAATAGGTGCCTTATAAGCTGGTTTTGCCATATATTCACTAATTAATATAAATATTAGAGCTATATAAAATAACATTGATGAAATAGTAGGATAATAAATATCGGAAAATTATTTAGTAGCTAGATAAAATTTCTCTAAAAATGTATCCCAATCGGAATCTATAAGCATATCATTAGGATTTCGATTACGAGCGTTAAAAAATTGGGTTATAGGTTGTCTATACTCATAAGCAACACGTAGTTGGTTGTATAAAGAATTTCATCTAGTGCATACTTCTTCGGGAACTTTTCTGTAAGGTAGACCACAATCGTGACAATTTTTTTTATATTCTTGTAGTCGTTGTATTCTATTATTTTTAAAAATATAGTTTATAGCAAATTGATTTTTTTCAAGAATGTTTTCAAAAAGTGATATACCATCCTTTACAACTAAGTTATAAATATGACATGCACATTTTATATGAAAATGATCTGTAAAAGATGGAATTAAGACAATTTTTAATAATCTAACAGCAGAAATATTAGAAGAAGCGTTATATATAATGTAATAGTCATAATTTTATCAGTTATGCCATAATAATCGCAAACAGAAGAAATATTTTCTTGAATAAAAATACCAGTGTGCCTACTATCTATATATCTATATGCTAAAATACGTTTTTGTAAACACCATTTATAATCTACCCAATGACATGTTACCGTTAAATAATCATGGTCGTTAGTACTTAGTACTACGACCTATATCATATGTGATAGATACTTTTCCAGGGTAATGATATAAATAATAACGTAAATATTGTTGATATTCGTGTGCAAATTTAAAAACATCTCTCCTAACAGTTGATCTAAGAAAACCGTTATAAGCAGGATTGTACATTGATCTTATATAATGAATAAAATCAGGAAATTCAGGAAATGAAAAAGGCAAACCATCCACTGCAACTAATTTTGATAATTCTTTCCTATCTTTCATTTTATCGTATTTAGGGCCTACAACTGCCTCCGTCATAGGTTTAATTTGACCCTGTACCTGGTGCGGGACAGTATGTGAATCTTGTCCCGACTGAGATGACATCGACTCACCCAACATTTGAGACTTATATTCATGATTCATCCCACCTAGCTTTGTGTTTGTTATTCAAATGCGTAGTTAAACCTCCCGTCCCGCCATGACCTTTTCCAATTTTAAATTTATAAATATTTTTACAAATTGTGCATCTAGCAGCTTGCTTAAAAAAGCCCATACATGTGATGTTAATTTTCGTTCTGGTGGGCCTCGTTTCATACTAGGGGGAATAAGAGACGTTCCAGTTTGAGGTCATCTAGATTATCTTCTAAATTAAAGTCTTGTTGAGTTCCAGAAAATAACTCCTCGTCTAAATCTAATGGTACTTCATGACATAATTCAGTATCAACAAAATCGTCATGTCTAGGACTAGGAGGAATAGGATGGCTAGAAGAAGTACCCCTGTCCTTATTACCCCTACTAGTAGAAACACCCTTACCCTTAAACATACCTCTTAATCCTTTCATTTTTATTATGCAAATAAATAATTAAAGATAATAAAATTAAGTGCGATAATTAAAATAAAACACAATAATAATTTAATGAAGGAACAAATGTACCAAACGTCGACGTGTAATCGATAGGTTGAAAATTGAAACTTTGTTCGATGGATGATCCTCAAGCTAGTTGCAACTTCACTCCCAAATGAATAAATAAAATTGAATACTTACTAGACAATGTAGAGAGAATGAGAGATAGATTGAGAGATTATTAGAGAGATTGTAGGAAGATTTGTGAGAAAGAATGAAGAGAAAATGAAGTATTTATAGTTGGAAAAATTGGGTTAAAGTGTAAATATAATAACTTAAGGGTTAAAAATAAATATTAGGGGTAGGGGGGTTGGGGAAGGGGGATTTGACCGTTGCACAACGGCCAAATTGGGCAAAGCCGTTGTGCAACGGCTAGAAGGGGTCGGGGCGGGGTTGGGTCGGTGTCGAAATTTTTTCTCGGCCCCATACCGATACCGAATACCGGTATACCGATACCGGTAAAGGGCAGGTGGGGTCGGGGCGGGGTCGGTATACCCCGCCCCGTTGGCCAGCCTTAGGCAGAAGTGAAGCGAGGGGAGAAGAAAGGTGAGGTTTAAGAATGCCATGTTTTCCTTTTTTTTTTCCGGTACTGGAAATGGTGTATGTACTGTGTTTTAAAAAGACTGTTATTTGGAATTTATTGATGGAAGGACATGTGATTGTATATCCCTGTTAGTGATGATTATGTTGGAATTGATTATCTATTAGGAAACTGTTAAATTTAAGAGTCGTGCAGGATAAGGAGATTATTACTAATAATTTAGCAAATTGGCAGGCATGGGTTGTAGAGATTAGGATTTATCACCATTTAATGATATGATGTTTGTTAGTGTCCCTTAATCAGAATGTAATCTAACGTGTTAAACCTACTTAGCGATGGGTTATATTCGTTGATGGAAGGACAGATTGGGTGCCACTTGTTACAATCCAAAATATCCACTTTAAAATAAGTGAAATCATCACTATGAATTTGGACATTTAGTAGATCTAGAGAGGGGGTTGGAGAAGTGAGGGACTGAAAGATGGAAAAGAGTTGTATAACAAATCCAATGGGGTTGAAAAGATAGATGTTGTAAAAAGAGAAGCAGAAGTGAAGCAAGGGGAGATGAAGGGTGAGATTTAAGAATTCCATGTATTTATTTTTAATTTTTTCTGACTGGATATGGTGTATGTATTTTGTGTTTTAAAAGACTGTTATTTGGAATATATTAATTAAAGGACATGTGATTCTATAGGACTGTTAGTAGGGATGGCAATCGAGCGGGTTAGGGCGGGGCAAACTTTGACCTATTCAGATTTTGACCTGCCCTGCCCCGTTTAGCTTTGTCCAAAAAATGTCATGCCCTTCCCTGCCCCGCTAAGCCCTGCCCTGCCCCGTTTGTGTTTTGAAGAAATTGATACTTTTTTTGTTGTTGTTTGAAAATAGAGGTAACACAAGTTATTTCCATGCGGAAAAAATGGAAATAACTTAAACAGATGCTAGTGATTATTGGTTTCACTGACTTGTATACATTACCAAATGATTCTTCGACTGCTCCAACAAAGTATATCTGCATCTGATCTAGGACTTGCAGAGTTGTATGCAATGCATTCTGCTCTAAGTTCAATCTAAAATGAATTCTGAGATTTTTGGATTCGATTTGGATGGAGTTCTGGAAACTGCTTAATTGCATGTAGAGACCATTTAACCAAATTGCCTGTGCTGACTTCGTCATCGACCATGTGCAACTCTTTTGTCTCTCTATCCAGGAATGAGATTTATTATTTCTGTTATCTGTGCATAACTCCTCTCTCTCTCTCTCTCTTATTGTATCATATAGTAGCATTTCTTTCTGATTCTGGCATGAATTAGTCTCGCTTTCTAATGGGATGTTCAAACATTTATAATATTTGGGCCTGATTTTCTTCAAAACCCACTACTTGCCCTGCCCCGCCCTGCCCTGCCCCATTAAGAGCTTGCCCCGTCCTGCCCCGTTAAGAGTTTGCCCTGCCCTGCCCCACCCCAATTGCCATCCCTAACTGTTAGTGATATCAGAGTATGTTGAAATTGATCATCTATTAGGAAACTGTTAAATTTTAGAATCTTGGTTTTCCATGTAGGGTGTGTTCGGTATGAAGGAAAATGTTTTCCATGGAAAATGTTCTTCGGGAAAATAAGTGGGTTTCTTACTTTTTTTCTTGTGTTTGATATGTAAGCAAAATATTATTCTAAAAGCATTTGTATATTACTAGGCAAGGAGTATAATAAGAGGAAAGGGTCTAGAGGGGGTTGGAGAAGTGAGGGACTTAAAGATGGAAATAACAAATCAAATGGGGTTGAAAAGATAGAAAGGGATGCAGAAGTGAATCAAGTGGAGAAGAAAGGTGAGAGTATTTTCCCTTTTTTTTTCTGTACTGGAAATGGCGTATGTACTTTGTGTTTTAAAAAGACTGTTATTTGGAATTTATTGATTGAAGGACATGTGATTGTATATCCCTGTTAGTGTTGATTATGTTGAAATCGACTATCTATTAGGAAACTGTTAAATTTAAGAATCTTGCTGGATAAAATGATTATTAATAATTTAGCAAATTGGCAGTCATAGGTTGTAGAGATTAGGATTTATCACCATTTAATGATATGATGTTTGCTAGTTTCCCTTAATAAGAAAGGTGAGAGTATTTTCCCTTTTTTTTTCTGTACTGGAAATGGTGTATGTACTTTGTGTTTTAAAAAGACTGTTATTTGAAATTTGTTGATTGAAGGACATGTGATTGTATATCCCTGTTAGTGTTGATTATGTTGAAATCGATTATCTATTAGGAAACTGTTAAATTTAAGAATCCTGCTGGATAAAATGATTATTAATAATTTAGCAAATTGGCAGTCATAGGTTGTAGAGATTAGGATTTATCACCATTTAATGATATGATGTTTGCTAGTTTCCCTTAATCAGAGTGTACTCTAATTTGTTAAACCTACTTAGCAGTGGATTATATTCATTGATGGAAAGAAAGATTGAGTGCCACATGTTACAATCCAAAATATCCACTTTAAAATAAGTGAAATCATCACTATGAATTTGGACATTTAGTAGGTCTAGAGGGGGTTGGAGAAGTGAGGGACGGAAAGATGGAAAAGAGTTGTATAACAAATCTAAGGGGATTGAAAAGATACATGTTGTAGAAAGAGAAGCAGGAGTGAAGCAAGGGGAGAAGAAAGGTGAGATTTAAGAATGCCATATTTTCCTTTTTTTCTGTACTGGATATGGTGTACTGTACTTTGTGTTTTAAAAGACTAAACGGGCAGCTCGGTGCACTAAGCTCCCGCTATGTGCGGGGTCCAGGGAAGGACCGGACCACAAGGGTCTATTGTATGCAGCCTTACACTGCAAGAGGTTGTTTCCCCACTTGTGGAACTTGTTTTCCCTACTTTCACTAGAGAAGTCATTTTCCTCATTTTTAAGGATATGATGTTTATTTGTTTCCCTTAAATCAATGTGTAATCCGATTTGTTAACAGATTTTATTTCAATTGGAATTTGGTTATTCACCATGTACGAGGATCCCCGCTAAGCATCCATGACTGAATGGAATTGACTAAGCATTTTATTCGAACAAATATAGAGCCAGAATGGATGGTTTTGTGTTTATTACCAATTCTTCCTCCTGAGTTGAGACCGATCATTCAGATAGGGTAGACTAATGAGCTCAGATATTAATGATATGATTTCTTGCCCGATGGGAAGGTCATCTATATGGAAACATGGAATTCACGAGAACATGATTTTTGAACTTTTCTTTGATGGGTTCGCTTCTTGACACATGTCATGCTGGATTTGAAATAGATAAGGGAGGTTGGCATTCCGAAATCAGTGGGCTTTTCTCACATCGCATGAGTCCTTTCCTATGCATATGCAAGAAGCTCTTATTTGGATCTCTCTAATCTAGAGGTTCTCACACGCCTTTCTAGGCTTCACAATAGCTCCCCCTTTTCTTTTCCAATTCCTTCTTTTTGTTCTACTTAGGTGGAGCAATCCAAACTCTCGAGAGAATAACCCCTTCCAGCGTCTCCGCCGTAAAGAGGAATGCCCTTCATTAAAGAAAGCAGCCAATCGAGGGAATCGAGAAATGGAATGTTTCAAGCAAAGAAGAAGTTCATAATCCCTTTTTCTATTCTACCCAGATTCCTCTATTATTAATATTCAGTTAATTCAAACTTGAGCCCGAATGTTGAATCCACTTTTTTTATTCTTTCTCTTTCCTACCTTATTCTAAAAAGGGAAATAAGAGAAAAGAGGGGGAGAGAGATTTGTTCTACCTGTGGCTTCAGGAGGTATTCACGTTTGTCATATGCCTGACCGAGATCCTTGGGGATGATTCCGTACTACGATGGCGCTTATTGGAGGGTCCCATTGGCGTTCATCCGGTAGGAATTGAACCTACGAATTTGGCAATTATGAGTTGGGCGCTTTAACCATTCAGCGATGGGCCTACTTAGTAATGGGTTATATTAATGATGAAAAGACAGTTTGAGTGTCACTTGTTCCAAATTCCAATCCAAAATTTCCACTTTAGAATAAGTGAAATCATCACTATGAATTTGGGCATTTAGTGACTTTCCACAAAGAGGTAAGTTTTTGCCATTTCAGCTGCTTCCTGGTTTAAAAGTGTTTGCTGTGCTAGTTTATTGTTTACTTGGTTTAGTTTGCCATTTCACTATGAATGTGCTAGTTTCTATCGGAAACAACCTCACTACCCCACAAAGGTAGGGGTAAGGTCCGCATACATCCTACCCTTCCCAAACCCCACTTGTGGGACTACATTGGATGTTGTTGTAGTCTAATTGATGGTTGCAATGGTATTACGGACCATCTGTATGATTGAATGGAATACATCTAAATTTTAAACTGCAAAGAGTCTCTGCTGGCATTGATCTGTGCTAGCTATTGAAAGCGAGTGAGAGAAGTTCAAGTTCTAATGCTAGAGATTTAATTGTCACTGTTAGTAAGAGGGAGAAGGTGTGAGAGAAAGCTTCTTCTGGATACTTCATAGGTATATCATTCCAGCCATAAGGCAATTGTACACCTATGTTGTTCGGATTCTCTAAAAATGTTGCTGCACCTTTGTTGGATCCTCCAAAAATGCACTACTTTTGGAGCATCCAACACGCTTTTTGAAGAGTCCGAGCAACATAGTTGGACACACACACTAGGAAGAGTATTGAAGTTTTGCGTTTTGTGGTATGGATTTAAATCAAGTTTTACAGATTATCTGTCAAGATAATTAGGATGATGTGAATCTTGATTGAAGCTTGATATTAGTAACATTCATGATGTGGAAACAGCCTCTTGCAGAAATGTGAGGTAAGGCTGCGTACAATAGACCTTTGTGGTCCGGCCCTTCCCCGGACTCCGCGCGTAGCGGGAGCCGGGCTGCCCTTTTTTACCGTTGAAGCAAAGCTAATGAATTGCCTTTAATTGTCTTCATATGATTGTCCTTACCAACTTCATATACTTTGTTTATGAGGTGTCACACTGGCAGTGTGAAGCCCTCTTTCTCTTCCTGCACATTTCAATAATAACTCATGGCGTCAAATAATTTGACATGTCCTAGACACATTTATTTTATTGTATCCAATGTGAATGCTTCAGTTTTCCTTTGATACCTAAAGATCAAGCTTAATTAGATTGTTTGTGAGGATACCACTTGATCATGGGAAGCTTTTCTGAACTTGGACGGGAGTTATTCCTCTGAGTTTATGCGAGGCTGACGTTTTTCTTGGGTTTTGTACATTGCATAAACTTCCTTTACTGTCACATCACCGCAAACCAAAGGGAGAATCATAATAAAGTACATCCATATGAACTACAATTTCATCACCGTTTTAAATGCAGGTTTTGATGTGTTCATGTAGCTTCTCTTGTGTGTTGTAAGCTAAGAAAGTGATTTTTGTTCTTGTTCATTTACAATGAAACAGAGTTGGTTGGAAATCCAGAAGCAAATAACTCAATGAAGAGTTCAGTCATAGAGATTGGCGACTCACAAAATGAAGTAGACAAAACTGATGATAAACATGATTCGAACTCTGATGGTATGTAGTTTATTTTTCTGATTTAGATCATACTTTCAATTTGCTTGTGGAGGTGCATTTTTAGAAATGCATTGTGCTTTAGAATGTTCTAATAAGCATATTACTCGTGCACGAAAAAATAAAAAGAAAAAAGAAAGACTGCATTAATCAGCCATATCAACCTCTTCTATGTTCTATCAAGGAATTTTATTTTCCATCTACTTTTTTTTTTGGAAATCGATTGTGATGGGTGTGAGATGATATGGTATTGTTTATGTTTTCCTCTGTTATCTAAGCTAACTATATTCCACAATCAGTAATCATTTTCATGTTTACCTTTTCAGGGTCTTCTACCGTGGAGAACGAATCCCATTCCATCCAAATACCAACTGAGAAGCAGAATGTTGTACCAAAAGCTTTTGTTGCTACAGAGATGCACGACGGAAAACCGGTAATGTTAAAATTTACAACGTCTTATTTTTCAACTTGAGAACAAGTGTACAGCAGTGCTTTTTGTGAAATTTAGGACATTGCAATTTTTGTATTCTTGGTGTAACTCGAAGGATGTGTATCAATACTTTTGTTGACCTTTTTTACTCCCTGCATAATTAAGGAAACCATAGGTCTTTTTACTGTTCATATTAACATCCATCTGACAGAATAACTTGGCTACAAGTTTCAAATTTATTTGTTCATAAGCTAAGATGCAGCGGTTTCTTCTGTAGGTTAATGTTGTCGATGGCATGAAACTTTATGAGGAACTGCTAAGCAATTCAGAAGTTTCAAAACTTGTTACTTTGGTGAATGATCTGAGAGTTGCTGGGAGAAGAGGACAGCTTCCTGGTAAGTAGTTATTCTGTGTATGGATTGTGGCACTTGTCAATAAAGCCTTGATTTAGACAAGAGAAAAAAGTTTGTGAGTTGGCATGCATGGAAAAAATCAAAACAGTCTCACTTATTCTCTCTAGAGCATCTTGTGGCTGTTTCCGTGAATGATCTGAAACGTCCTCCTTGAGTGCTAGTTTCCTTTTATCCTTCATTTTACATTTTATTTTGGTGTTTTAGGGGGGTGGGGGTGTGGTGAATTGGATTTTCTTGCACATTACTGTTATAAAAGAATTCATGTGATGTACACACAAACAAACATTTGAACCGTCTCTTCTTATAAACAGAACATGATGTGGACATGGATGGTGGATCATTGGATGATAACTTAGCACCTTATATTTTGGATCATGATGCTTCTCAGTGAAATAATCCTCTTTGCATCTCATGTCTCCATGGAACAATATATTTCCTTTCAAACTGTATGTGGATGTATTAGACGTGTTTGGCAAGTGTCTGACATTCTTTTGAAAGCGACTTTGGTATTTTCTTTAGAAAATAATCAAAGGATTGTTAGGGATGTCTGAAATATAAAGTTGTGAGACTTCCATGGTCAGCATGCAGTTGGAGACTGATAATAATGTCTCTAATAAAGATAAGTTGTAGGAAACGTTTTAAAGGCGAATTTACCTTTGATTGTGAAGCTAGAACCATCGGAGACTAAAAATGACGCCTTAACTAAAGTTAAAGACACGTTCTCTCTTTTTACTGTGAATCTGCCTTTAGAATACAAATCCGAAATTTTCAAGGTAGACCATGCGGGCCTAGGAGTTACTTTTTCTGCTATTACCAGGGGAAGTAATCTAATTTTGAGTCTGCTGTCTAAGAACTTTGAAATCAAGCTTAAGTATTATAAATATAGCTTTCAGTGTTAGAAGGCTTGCCCCTGTTCGCAGTTTTCTATTTAAACAAAATTGTTATGCTATTACATCAATTTAAGATCATTAATTTTTTTCCTTTTTTACTTTCTCTTTAATATTTATCATGCAGTTTTTGCCGTGTATGCTTCCTTTTTTTCCTCTCTCCTTCTGCTTAATCTTCATCTTTGATGAAGGGAGTTTTTATCTGAAATTAAATATGAAAGGTTATTTTGGCAAATTGTTTAAATTATAGAAGTATTTCTACTGATAAAAAAATTTGGATACTTTGGGTCTTTGGTTGGACAGAAGGGTCAGTAGCATGTGATAGTAGTTCAGGTTGTTGGGTGGGACACGGGGAACATCTCTGGTGATAGTTACTTGCAGTAAAAAATAAAAATCATTTACATTATATGTAGTAATAGAAGAGATATGGCATGACATCCTTAAAAGATGGAAGTGGTTTGCTCCAGTCTGTATAAATTTTCTTTGGGCACACACTTATACTTGTTTAGGTAACAACTGAGAAAAGATTTATCCTAATGTTCATACAAATGCAGCCAAATTGGCACTTTATGTTGGTTTAGCATTCTTATAAACAGGTACTTCAGTTACCTGTTACCAAATGAAATGTTTGTTAGTACAGTGCTTTTCACATCATAATATTCTTAAATTCATTAACTGCAAGATAAGCAAGAGCGTTGCATTAAAAAGAACATAGCTGAATCAGATTCTTGTGATTGAAGTGCTATACTTTGTATCCGACATTTTAATATAGATGTCAATGATTAGAAATGTTTTGACAAGCAGCACAGACATTTATAGTCTCAAAGAGACCTATGAAGGGGCACGGAAGGGAGATGATCCAGTTGGGCCTTCCCATTGTAGATGCACCTCCCGAGGATGAAGCTGCCATCTCAACATACAAAGGCATGTTTATCATTTAGGCAATAGGATAAACTTATATATATTTCCTTTCCGGTATAGTTACGGGGTTCTTAATCGAATTTGCAGACCGGAAAACGGAAGCAATTCCTGGCTTGTTCCAAGATGTTATTGATCGACTGAGTGCTATGAAGAACATAGCTATGCAAGTTTTCTCTGAAAAGCCGGATGCTTGCGTTATTGATATCTTCAATGAGGTTGCAAACAGTAGTTTTAGTTCTTGTGGTCATATGGTGATTTTCTCAGAAAGCTTAGCAGACTTGATATATTGCTTATAATTGTAGGGGGACCACTCACAACCTCATATTTGGCCGTACTGGTACGGGCGGCCTATATTTATGTTGTTCTTGACAGACTGTGACATGACTTTCGGTAAGGTGATTGGCGTGGATCGTCCAGGCGATTATCGAGGCTCTCTCAAACTGTCTTTTGCACCAGGGTAGTCCTTTCATCGGGTTTTCTTGTTTGGTTTGTTATTTCTTTTTGTTTCAATCACTAGTTGTCTTGTGCATGTATAGGGGACGTTGCACTTTTCCTTGAATTACAACTTCGACTCCAAATTGAGTTGTTGTAATATCCAGCCCAGCAGGTTATACCTTCAAATTACATTTAATAAGTAGATCCTCATGCTAGAAGGGCGAAGGGATTAAAAAGAAGTTTAACAAATTCATAGATTTTCATGCCTTTGGTCCTTCGGTCCATTCTTCAAACCTCCAGAAACATCCCTTACGCCAAAGACAATCCTCATCCCCAGTCATAAAATAATTTAAGGCTGCAGTAACTAGCAATAGTGAACTTGCAATTTCGTAATTGTGACAATTTAGGATGAGAGAAGTGTTGATGCACTTAGTAGCTAATTTAAAGGGTTAAAGTAGTAGAACCCACAACAAATCTTACTGATTAATTGACACAATTATGAATGTGTTTCTGTTAGACCAAAATCAAGATTATCCTCATCACTCGGACTAACATGCGAAATTAACCCCTACACTTCTTTTTTCACTTTGTATTTGTCTCTATTTCTTGGAGTAATCACCTACTGAATCTTTTTTCTGTGAAAATGCACAGATCCATACTTGTAATGCAGGGAAGATCCACTGAATTTACGAAATATGCAATTCCATCCATCCGGAAGCAGCGAATACTCGTGACCTTTACAAAGTTGCAGCTGAGAAGAATCAAGTCTGGTGATAGTCAGCGTTTCCCTTCATCAGCAGGAGGTCTTGTCCCCCAGTGGGTTCCTCCTAGCAGGTCACCAAATCATATCCGTCATCCTTTTGGTGGGCCCAAGCATTACGGTTCCATGCCAACAACTGGTGTATTACCTGTTCCAGCTGTTCGTCCGCAGTTAGCTCCTCCAAATGTCCAGCCAATTTTTGTTCCCACTGCGGTTGCACCAGCTATGCCTTTTCCTGCACCAGTTGCTCTTCCGCCTGCCTCCGCTGGATGGGCAGCACCTCCTCCTAGGCATCCCCCACCGCGACTGCCACTCCCTGGCACCGGCGTTTTCCTTCCTCCAGGCTCTGGAGCTTCAGTCACTGACAACAATATTCCTGCTGAAAATCTAGCTTCCTCAGAAAAGGATACCACTGTTCCTCTGAAAGATAACATGGATAGTGAAGTAAAAACACAAGAGTGCAATGGAAAGATAGATGTTAGTGATGCAGAGAAAGCAGTGGCTGATGAAGAACGACACTAACGTGCTTATTCCAGCAAGAAGTGCAGAGACTAAGGTGGAAAAAGGCGAGTTTATCGTTTGAGGGAGAAGTTTAGGATACAAACTGCAGTGAGTTCTTGAAGTAAATGTAAAGAGCGAAGGTATTCAAAGTTATACTCGCACATCCATCAGAGCAAGGGAAGGGAGTTATCTGCTCCTCATGAACCTCTTTGCTTGCTCTTCCTTTTTGCTGTCTTATCAAATATATATATATATATTTTAAATTAGATGAGGAACTTAGTTACAAACTTTATTGTAGCTCCACAGAATTTCAACTCATTGAATAGAAGTAATGAGTTTTTATTTCTGTCAGCTGCTGCCCTGTTCTTATATATGAAATCAGCAAAAACTTGGTAGGCTAAAATGTTTTATACTAAATTGAACTTGGACATTTCTTCTTCTCATGCTGTCTACTCATCTCTTTCCAATGGCTGATTATTTTGGATGGAGGAGGTAACACTTGTGTTGACTTCATTTGATCATTCTTTTTTGATGACTGGAAAAATTCCTATAGAGTTAAAGAATCAATTGCAGCCTTCGGAACTCTGTGGGATTACTGCTCTACCCTTTTTCACTTAAATACCAAGCTTCCTAAGTCATAAGTCCCTCAACCTTTGGCACTTGAACTAAGTTGGATTATTTGTGACCTAAATCATAAGTCCCTCAACCTTTGGCACTTGAACCAAGTCTGATAATGTTCTATTCTTTCTTTCTTTTCAAGATTGAATCAAACATGACTTGATAAGGATTCTTCTCAGGACAAAAGTCTCGTTTATTGTCAAGAGGTATGGTGAGTCAGTTCCAGAAGTTTCGAGTTCGAGCTTTGAAAATGATTTTTTTTTTATAAAGAGTGTTTTCATCCCTTTAATGAGCTTACCCGACACGAATCACAGTGGGTTGAATCAGTAAAATTATAACACCAAACGCTTAAAGAAAAGAATAAGCGATGCAATTGTACAATAGGACATCACTGGTGACTCTGTCTCCAATCATTTATTTTTCTGAGCCATTTGTAGTTGAACCAAATGTGTGCATAACTTTTTAATGGGTAACTTACTACCTTTTAATGCTTGCTTTCAACCCGTAATTATTTTTTCTAAAATTACATTTCGTATCTACTATTTGTAGCAAAGGCGCTGTATTTGTGTGTATTCGAATACACTCAGAAATTGTTAGATTGTTGTCAAAATAAAATACATTGAATGTGCAAGTTTCTGCTGCATATAAATATAGTCCAATACACTTGTATGTATGTATATTTGTGAGTCAAACAACATATATGTATTCATCCATGATTTATTCAAATAAATATGATTCAACTGCGTTTAATTTATAACACATATGTATTTAATTCATTCAAATCAAAATACAATCATATATATGTATTCAACCATTATTGCAATATACCTGTATTTTAATCCACAAAAACCATTGATTTAAATACACCTGTATTTAAATTCATTCAGAGCAAAATACAATCATATGTACATATTTTTGATATATTAGACTGTATTCAGAATTTCCAGCAGCAGTGGAGGAAGAAATCATGGATTTGAATGAAACAGTGGTGGAGGAAGAAACCATGGATTTCCGACATCTCCGTTAGATCCAGATCCGGTGACGCCTCCGATCCTCCTCCTTCATTGTTTTCGTCGTCGGTAATGGATTGACTGCAACTTCGTGATTTCAGATCTGGATCTGATGGTGGGTGGCAATGGTGTTTAAGGGTGAAAAACAGTGGTGGAGGAAGAATTTTCCAGCCAGATTTGACGTGTGGAGATGAGAGAAAGGAAGAGAGAGAGAGGCAGTTGTTGTTGGAAATTTATTATCGTGAATTAAAGTTAATCCTATTATTTATGACTCGAACAATTGGGGGCCCGCACGTTGAAAACGTCGTTTCCACATACGTGCATACGTTGTACCAATGATCGTAAATTTTCTTAGTGAAAGAGATATTGGTACGTAAACAAAATGTTTGAGAAATGAAATGATAGACGGTTGTTGGCCAAACGACGAGTGTTTCACGTTGGTAAATGAAGAAAGAAGTGTACGACGTGTAAAAGATGAAACGAGTCGGAAATCGTCGCGGAGCCGCGACACTAATTCAGTGTTTGGTCACTGGAGCCGAGGCGTCGTAGAGACTCCCAGGCAGAGCCGCGACGCTTCGGAGGCAGAATGCTCGACGGAAGACGAAAAGTTTCTGACTTTTGGGCTGGTTTTGGAGCATTGATCCTCCATTATTTGACACTTGAATTCAACCATTATTTGGCTGAATTGTAATCTTTCAATAAGTGCCATTCACACACTCAAAATGTTCTTCTTTTTAGTAAACATTAGAGTTTCCTTTGCTCAATTGTTTGTTGTTGTTTTATCTTGGGAGACAAGTTGACAATCACCGTTAAAGGATTTATACTGGGCAATATTGTCTTAAGGACAAAATGAATATCACTCAACTCAGCAAACCCCTTTCTTTGTTCTCATTTCCAGATTGTAATATTTGTAATAATTACTTACATTTTCATTTCCTTATAACCATCATTAACTTACAGTTGTTTGATTGGGCTTCGGTAGAGCTTCACCGTAGAAGATGACCGGCTGCGACATAATCAGATCTGGCCGAGGGAGAGAGGGAATATATAGATAGAGAGAGAGGTGAGGGAGAGGAGAGGAATGAGGGAGAAATATAAGTTATAAACCTAATGTATTTTGATATAGCTATGAATGTTAATTTATAAAATCACTATAGCTACTAAATATAAATGAATTAAAAGATAGTTATTATCAATAATTATCTCTTAGAGATAGTTATACCAAGTAATTATTTCTCTTTTAATTAAAAAGTCAAATCCAAGAAGTTTGGGAAGTGACACTTTTACACCCTTTCCAGTATTTCTGTGGAGTCATTTGGCCTTTAATCCGAATCTCAGCACCAAGAACAAAACTTTTAACATTATTCTTATATTGAGAATGATAATAATACAGTGTTACCTTATAATATTTAAATGGGGATAATTGTGGATTATTACAATGAGCAAAGACATGTTTAATTGGTTATAATATTTTGAAAAACATTTTCTTTAAAAAATAAATATTTTAAGAATCAGGAAATAATTTTACTAGTGAAAGTAGAGAAAATTAGTTCCATAAGTGGCATTCCGAACTCGTTGTCTCGTTCCTACCCCCAACTGCTACCCATTGATCACCCCACCTCTGCACCTCACCAAATAGTATTTTTCTAGAATAAAATATAAGCTTTTCAGACAATACTATTTTACTTATTAAACACACACACACAAAAAGTATAATATACTTGTTTTTAAGAAAACATTTTTTAGAAAAACATTTTTCGTCGTACCAAATACACCCTTTTTCCTTTCGTTTTTCTTGGTTTTTTTGCTTTTTGTCAACAAAGTCAAGAAAAAAAAGAATAGTTCAGATTAAGTTCCGTATGCGGAGTTCGGTGAACTGGATCACAAGAGCCTATCAGATGTAGTCTTATCTTGCATTAATGAAGTATTAGGAGAATTTGTTTGTACTCTTTTTTCATCCTTCAACAATCAGACAATTTATTAATGAAGTATAATTAGTTGTTTTCTTAATGGCATACTATATATGACTTTTATTATCTAATTATCGGGGATTCAAATTGTTGGGTTTTGATATTGGTGAATGAGAAATGATGGAATGAAAATTAAAGGGGGTAAAAGGCTCTTTTGTCCCGCATCGAAAAAAAGAAGAAGGAAAGAGAGGTGTAAACCTTCTCTAGCTGCTAAAAGGGTTGAGAGGGCAAGGACCTCTCGCGCCGTCGTCGTCGCTCGCTCGGCTCGGCTTCGGCTTTGGATTTGTCAAAAGATTGATTGATAATCTTTTTGGACAAACGTTTCTTTAATTAATTTAATTATTTAATTAAAAAAATAAATCCAAACGGATCGACCCGTCCGGCTCTCCCTCTCTTTTTCGAATTTCCCTCCAAATATTAGGTGACTATTCTGAATGGTTGCAAACATTCAGAATCAGTACCTCCAAACCTATAAATTCTTGATTATTCCAAGAATTTATTCATTCATTTTAATTGATTCATTTTCATTCTGAATCAAAGTCTTCAAGTCGAAAATATTTTTGTCTTCATTCTGTGTGATATAACGCTGAGTGGTTCGTCACTACCGGAATTTGGAGTACTACTATTCTGGTAAGATAATCGTTCTATCCTGGGAGGCGATATTCCGTTAACCTCGAGTACTGTGAGGGGAATAATTTCCTTAAGGACACACTTTGAACTAAGTGGGCTCGATTATATTCTGAAATTATTTTCCAAAACAGATTATGTTTTCGTTTATTGTTTCATGATCAATTTACTGTTAAGTAATGTTTATATCGTGTAATCTGTTTCACTAAGTGATTAACAGATTGTGTTGAAACATTATTTAGCCATATACAGATTATTATACCAAAAATCTTAAGGAAATTATATTTATTGTATTTTAATCTGTATCCTGGTTTGGAGATTAAAACCTGTGTGATTTTCTACTCCGTATGAGATTTCATATTCTAACTTGAAGACATAAAAACTTCGTTGGAATATTAAAAGTCCAGGAAAAAGTGTTTTTCAAAAGAAAAAAAAAGTGTTTTTTCAGAAGAAAAAAAGTGTTTTTCTTGTATGTTGTTTGGAGACTAAAATCTTCGGATTTTCTACTCCGATTGAGATTAAAGTTTTCATAACTTTCTACTCATTTGGATACTTGATTTGAAGATATAAAAACTTCATCAAGTATATAACATACACCCATCGCACTTCGCTTCTATCAAAATTGATTCGGTTTGAAGAAATAAAATCTTCACCGTGTGTATGATATTTGTTGCAACGATTTGAAGAACATAAAACTTCATCGCTCGCTTAAGGAGATTAAAACTTGTGTAGTTTTCTACTCCATATGAATATTAGTATTCTGACTCGAAGATATAAAAACTTCGTTGGAATACTAAAGTTTCATAATTATACTACGATTTGAAGAAATAAAATCTTCATCGTTTAAGTTTATAATTCGGCTGCGATTTGAAGAAATAAAATCTTCATCGTTGAAGTCTGTGAATTAATTGCTATTTTGGTTTTATTAATTAAAACAGTTTGTCGATTTGAAAGTGACAAACAATTGCAATTGAAACTGGAACTACCTCTGCAAATACTGCACCAGCGGTTACTACTACAACTCGTACCGCAGTACCACCGGCTGAGAAACCTGCGAAGTTCACCGGTGCCAATTTTAAAGGATGGCAAAGAAAGAATGTTCTTTGGCTTACCACCTTGGTTTGCAAAAGTTCACCAAATGAGGACCTCCCGCGTGCGCCACGACATGTCCGACAAACCCAGCCACGGTTACCGAGGCTTGGAAACAGCTGATTTTTTGTGCAAAGGCTACATTTTAAGTGTCTTAGAAGATGACTTGTACAATGTCTACAAAGGCGAGAAACTTCCAAAGAACTATGGAGTGCACTTGAAAGAAGTACAAGATGTAAGATGCTTGTCAAGAAGTTTGTGGTTGCCAAATTCCTAGACTATAAAATGGTTGATGGGAAAACCGTTGGAACCCAAGTTCAAGAGTTTCAACTTATCTTCCATGACCTTATTGCTGAAGGTATGGTAGTGAATGGAGCATTCCAAGTGACTGCAATGATTGAGAAATTGCCGTCTTCGTGGAAAGATTTCAAGAATTATCTTAAGCACAAAAGAAAGCAAATGAAGTTGGAGGATCTTGTTATTCGTCTCAAGATCGAGGAAGATAACAAAACCGCTGAGAAGAGGTATCGTAAGAGTTCACCAATTGAAGGGGCCAACATCGTTGAAGATGTCTTTCAAAATGAACAAGAAAAGAAAGAGGCCTTCGAAAAGAAGGGTTCTAACAAGAAAAAGTTCAAGCGGCAATCGCTTAATTGTGGGGAAAGCCGCCACAAAAGCCCAGATTGTCGTCTCCCGAAAAAGGACAAGGGAAAAGGACAAGTCAATATGGTGGAAATGAATGATGATCTGAATGATCTGTGGGCAATGCTGTCAGAGTGCAATTTGGTTGGAAACCCAAAGGAGTGGTGGCTGGATTCTGGTGTCACTCGACATGTTTGCGCTGCAAAAGAAGCATTTGCAACATATGCTCCTACTGACCCAAGAGGTATCGTTTATGGAAATACTGCAACAACCAAGGTTGAAGGATATGGGAAGATACTTCTGAAGATGACTTCCGGCAAGGTCCTGACTCTCAACAATGTTCTGCACGTTCCAACAATTCGGAAGAATTTAGTTTCAGCCGGACTACTCGTCAAAAACAGGTTTAAGTGCGTGTTGGTTAGTGAGAAAATTGTAATAAGTAAGAATGATATGTTCATAGGAAAGGGCTACCTCACCGATGACCTTTTCAAACTCAATGTAATGATTGTGATGATTAATAAAAATTCAAATGCCTTACTTATCGAGTCAAATGATTTATGGCATATTCGTTTAGGACATGTCAATTATAAAACTCATAAAATTGATCAATTTAGAAGTATTGCCTAAATTCGAGTGTAACAAATCAAAATGTGAAATTTGTGTTTAATCTAAGTTTGTTAAACATAAATATAAGTCTATTGATAGGAATTCAAATCCTTTAGACTTAATTCACACATATATGTGATATGAAGTCAATATCATCTCGGTGGAAAAAGTATTTTATAACTTTCATTGACGATTGCACTCGACATCATATGTGTATTTGCTTAATAGTAAGGATGAAGCAATTAATGCATTTAAGCAATACAAGAACGTGGAAAATCAATTGAATAAAAAGATCAAAATGATTAGAAGTGATAGTGGAGAGTACGAATCTCCTTTGCAGACATGTTTGGAATATGAAATTATTCATCAAACTATCGCCTTACACACCACAATCAAATGGAATTGAAAGGAAAACCGAACATTAAAGAAAATGATGAATGCCTTACTAATTAGTTCCGCCATCGCAGAGCCATGGGGAAGCTATCCTTACAGCTAATCGAATACTCAACAAAGTACCCCACACCAAAACACAATCTATTCCATATGATCTATGGAAAGGAAGAAAACCCAACTTGAAATATTTCAAAGTGTGGGGGGTGTTTAGCGAAGGTCCAAGTTCCTTTGCCCAAAAGGGTAAAAATCGGACCAAAAACTGTGGATTGTGTTTTTATTGGCTATGCTACAAACAGCAAAGCTTGTCGATTTTTGGTTCACAAATCGGACAATCCCGAAATTCATGTTAATACGGTAATTGAATCAGATAATGCTGAATTCTTTGAAAACATCTATCCGTATAAAATTGAATGTGAGTCGTCAAGTGAAAGATCTAAACGACCGCGGGAAGAACCAAATGAAAGTATACTGTTAGACCCCGTAGTTCTGACCCTACGTATGAGAGCGTACGAAAGCATGTAGGACTTAAATTTTCAAAGGATAGGTTGACGGATTATTCCGGGCGGGTTGTAGTCAACTTTGAGGCGGGTTATGACCCGATTCGTTGAGAGTTCCTAAGTATTTTAAAGGCCTAGGACGTAGTTCGTTGAGTCTTGATTCCAACGCAACCAACCGCTAAATCGATAGAGGCGTCGGAGTAGAAAGTTATGAGAGTTACAAGTTCAGCGATGGCGGTAAATGCGTTTCGGACTAAAGCGGCAGGGCGCGGCCGGATCACGAACGCGGCGCCTAAAGTCTTGGTCGCTGAAGTTGCAGCGCCGCGCTCGGGACAAGCGGGCGCGCGCAAAGTTCGAAGAGGTCGCGGAGGTTTGTTGCCGCTGGCGGCCGAACGCGCGAGGCGGAAATTGGGCGGAAAAACTTAGAAAATCTGATTTTTGTTTTAAAAGAGACCATGGGAGGGTGACAAGTGTCCCCCCCCATCTGATTTTCTGTTGCATGCAATATATTGACCAAGACTTGGACATTTTCTATCTTTCATCTTCTCTCTCTCTCAAATTGCTCCTTCTCTAAAAACCCTTAGAAAAATCAAAGTTAAGAACAAGAAAAGGAAGCTTGTAGCTAGCTTGTTGGCATTGTTGTGGTAGTGTTCTTGGCAAGGAAGCTAGCAATATTTGGAATAAGTTTTGGCTAAAACTTTAAGGTAACATTTCTTCCTTTAAACTTAGTTCTAGTGTTGCATGCTTAGAAAGCAAGATCTCGTGGTAGTAAAATAATGCACTTAGAGTCTTTGCATGCAAGTAAATGTGGTTTGGATATGAAGAATGGGTTAAGAAGAACAAATGAGCTTGTTGTAGCCTAAAAACTACCTTAGAATTGTTAAGTGATTTGTTGTAAACTTATGAGGCGTAAATTTTGGGTGTGAAATCCCTTTGAATTGTTGGATTGATTGGTAGAAAATGTGGTGTTTTGATGATAATTTCGGCCTTGAGAAAGGTGGCAAAGTGAGTAGAAACAAAGGAAATCTGCCCGATTTTTCTTAGAATTTAGTGACTTTGAACTTGGATTGTTCTACATTAAGATTAGAGGTTAATAAACGTATCATGACTATTATAGGTTGAAATATTACTTGCGGTAGTTTGGACTTGGCAAGTGGATTGACCAAAGAGGTATGTGAAGCTTTCCTATCTCTTGAGCATGAATAGATGAAACTATGTAGTACGGTAGACGTCTGAGATTTGGTGTTCTTACTTGTTTTGAGTATAAAATGACTTTTCGTTTTAGAGCGTATGAGTCCCTTGGTTAAGGGAAACGTATGATGTTACTAAAGTATAGAGTTAATATAACAACTGGATTGGAAGTTGGTCTATTAGCTTCATCAATGGTTAATGAGAAGGATTTACTCTAAGTAAGATAATTATATGAAGGCAACTTGATTTAAAGGCATCAATTGCCCAAAGGCTTTTATGTATAAAGAAGAGTCACTTTTGAAAGAGTTGAAGTATGTAGTACTTGGGTTAAATTCTGTTCTTTTATTAAAGATATGGTTAAGTGCCTTAAGTAAACTAAAATGAGAGAGTATGTGAACAAGACTAAAAAGAAGTTATAAGTTTTCTTAACTTATTATTATTATGATATGATGACAGTTTGAGATAGGGTAAGAGTATGTCTGAGGCAAGCCCAGATCGCCATACCACCTCCTTGATGTAAGAGTATGTCGAGGCGGCCCAAGATCGTCATACCATCCGCTTGATGTAAGAGTATATCTGAGGGGCAGATCCAAGATCGTTATACCATCTGCTACAGTATAAGAGTATATCTGAGGGGCAAGCCCCAAGATCGTTATACCATCTGCTCCAGTGTAAGAGTATATCGAGTCTGACCCAAGATCGTTATACCATCCGTTTGTGGTAAGAGTATATCGAGGAAAGTCCCAGATCGTTATACCACGCTCCGTGGATTTGCTACCCGTGATGCGAGAATACCTCACGCGAGTCCTTATGGGCTTATGCGGGTGAAATAGTCCCACGCGGCGAGTACGGCGATCACGAGTACCTCATGCGGGTCCACGGGACCCGTGCGGGTGAAATAGTCCCGGGAGTAGGATGGTTTCTTTTTGATACTACGGGCGAGTACCTGTTTTGATCATGAGCCTCTATTTTATGCATTATTATATATGTATATATACTTGTCACTCTCATTGTTAGTAAGGCACGATAAAAGGTATTTTATTGTCTTCCATGACTCAACTTGCTTGTAGACTTATGATATCATATTACGATATTTTCCGACTTTACATACTTGGTACATATTGTGTCTTGACCCTTCCCGGCTGCGTTAAATCCGCAGGTAAGTAAGCGATTGAGGATCCTCGTTCTTAGGATCACTATTCCGTGTCGAAGCTCCATTCCTCGGAAGCTTATTTATTAGTACGGATATTCCCACGATGCTATAGGTATTTTGTACATCCGAGGTATGGCGGGCCCCGCCATACGCTTGTTATCTTTAAGTGCATGGCCACCTATATATTTTGGGCTATAAGAACCGGTTGTATTATAAATACTTTGTTTAAGTATGTTTATGGAAAGCGACACTTATCGGTGGCGATTATGTTTTACCCTTTTATGAAGTTATGTGTTGTGTTATGTTCATTGCTATTCTCGACATATACGACAGGTACCCGGTAAGTACGATCGCGCCCGAGGTTGGGTCGTGACAAAAGTGGTATCGAGCGATTAGTCCTCGGAAAGTGTCCACGCAGCGTGTCTAGTAGAGTCTTGATTATCGGTGTGTCGTGCACCACATCTATAATCGTGAGGCTGCAGGATATTTAGGATTGGTTTCCATTCTTTCACTCTAAGATCGTGCAATGAAAGTGAGTTATAGGTTGAATCTCCCGATGTTTTCCCTTATGTATCGAGATATGCCTCGCAGGCAACCGCGACCCGAAGGGCAAAGCGGTGAGTCTTGCTAGTGGGACGCGGAGAGTCACGAGGGCCGAGCCAGTCCTTACGAAGATGATGTTCGAGCGGCAAGTTCCACGTCGTCGCCCGGCCTCAGCGAGTTCGGCGGGCGCGGCTCTGCGAGACCGCGGTACGAGCCTCGATCCGCGAGCGAAGTGCAGTACGAGGATTACGAATGCATTCGATTCTTGCCGGCATAGTGGCGAGCGGCCGACAGAAGCGGCGGCGACCACAAGCCGACGATTTCGGTTCGGGATTTCTTGGGTTGTCACCCACCCGAGTTCTATGGTTCGAGATTCGATGAGGATCCGCAGGAGTTTGTCCGAAGCGATTCTGGACCATGCGAGTTCTTAGGGCATCGTGAGTGCATTATACTAGCTTCTTACCGGTTACGCGATATTGCGTTGAACTGGTTTGAGTCATGGGTATTGGCGAGGGGTGAGGATGCTCTTCCAGCTGATTGGGAGGAGTTCACAGAGGCGTTCCTAGACCACTTCTTGCCTCCTGAGGTGAGGAGAGCCAGCGTGAATAGGTTCTTGACCTTGAGGCGGGGCGGAGGACTATCGGGAGTCTGACACGAGTTTGACTCCTTGGCCAGATATGCACACACCATTGTAGCTGATATGGCAGACAGGGTTCATAGATACGTGATGGGGCTAGACCGTCACATGATTACTGCTTGCTTAGGAGTGGCACTTCAGCCAGGGATGGATATTGCCGAGATGCGAGCATACGCACGAGATCGAGGGCGAGAGCGGGATCGGCTAGATTTGGGCGGCCAAGAGGCGAGACATCGGGTTCTGAGCGATTTTGGCGAGGCGGCCTCGGCGAACTAGGTCCACCTTCCGGCCCGGCTCGAGTGCTCCTTCACGATTTCGCGGGAGGTCCGTCAGCGAGGTTATTCGAGGCAGTCGAGGGCTCGGGGCGTCGGTTTTCGTGAGGCGAGACCAGCGCTGTCGAGACCACCTACCTCGGTGCGTTCGATGCGGTAGGTCTCATCCGGCGAGTCGCGTATGGGTTCGAGATCATGTTACTCTTGTGGCGGCAGGCCATCCGAAGAAGGATTGTCCGTCCTTGGCGGCGGGAGCGTGCATTACGGCCAGCGAAGTGCATTCTTTGGATCTTCATCTTCGATGGTTAGACGCCCGGAGCGGCGAGTACTTATGGGCGGCCGCGCGAGAAGGTCGTGGTAGGGGTTCGATTCTAGCGGTCCTCGAATCGCATCTATGCTATGTCGGTCGACAGACCGGGGCGTCGCGGATGTCGCCGCAGTACATTATTGGTTTCTTGCTGTTGATGTATATGCTTTGATAGATCCAGGTTCTACCTTGTCCTACATATCTCCTCATATTGCCAGTAGAATAGGGATAGAGCCCGAGCCCATAAGACCTTTTGAGGTGGCTACGCCCGATGGTGATTCGATGGTAGGCGGCGAGTGTATAAGGCTTGTCTGTGACTATAGATAGCCGTCGGACTCTGGCCGACTTGATAGAGTTGGATATGATGACTTTGATGTGATTATGGGTATGGATTGGCTAGCATCTTGCTATGCCAACGTGGACTGTAGAGAGAGATTAGTTCGGTTCCAGTTTCCCGACGAGCCGGTTATCGAGTGGAAGGGGAATACTGCATCGCCGAGGGGTAAGTTTATTTCTTACCTCAAGGCTAGGAAGATGGTGCGGAAAGGGTATATCTACCATATGGTTCGGGTATTCGACACTGAGGCTGAGTCTAGGACCTTGATCGATTCGGTCGTTAGAGAGTTTCCAGATGTATTCCCAGATGAGCTTCCGGGTATCCCTCCCGAAAGGGAGATTGAGTTTTGCATTGATTTGGCGCCAGATACTCGGCCGATATCTATTCCGCCATACAGGATGGCACCTGCCGAGCTGAAGGAGTTGAAGGACCAGCTGAAAGATTTGCTGGAGAAAGGCTTTATTAGGCCAAGTGTTTCTCCTTGGGAGCACGATGTTATTTGTAAAGAAGAAGGATGGGGCCAGCTGCGTATGTGTATTGATTCTGAGCGGTGAACAAGGTAACTATCAAGAATAGATATCCTCCCGGGATTGACGATTTGTTTGACCGATTGCGGGGTGCAAAGTGTTTTTCAAGATAGACTGCGATGCAGTTATCATCAGTCTGAGTTAGAGGTAGATATCCCAAAGACGCATTCGGGACCGGTATGGGCACTATGAGTTCGAGGTGATGTCTTTCGGGTTGACCAACGCCCCAGCAGTATTCATGGATTTGATGAATAGGGTGTTCAGGCCATTCTTGGATATGTTCGTTATAGTTTTCATTGATGATATCTTGGTGTATTCGCGCACAGAGCGGGAGCATACAGATCATTTGAGGACGGTATTGGGAGTCCTCCGAGGCCGCGATTGTATGCCAAGTTCTCGAAGTCGCGAGTTAGTGGCGTCGGTGGCTTTCTTAGGGCATGTTATCGGGCCGATGGTATTCGGGTTGTCTGACAAAGATTGAGGCGATCAAGACTTGGCCTAGACCAGCTACACCAGCAGTGCGCGGCTTTGGGCACTTGCGAGTTATTATCGGAGGTTTGTGGAGAAGTTTGCTTATTTCAAGATTTTGACTAAGGACTCGAGGCGGCTATGTTCCGATGGACGGATACTTGTGAGAAAGTTTTGATTGCTAAAGGAGAAGTTGGCGACCGATTCTTACTCTTCCGAGGGCTTAGATGGATATGTGGTTTATTGTGGCGTCGGTGTCGGGCTTGGAGTGCGTCTTGATGCGACGCGGCAAGGTTATAACTTATGCATCCCGGCGGCTTAGGAAACATGAGAAGAACTATCCCACACATGACTTGGAAGTGGCGGCGATGATTCATGCCTTAAAGATCTGGAGACATTATTTGTATGGAGTTCATGTGGACATTTACGGACCACAAGAGTCTCGGTATATCTTCGGCAGAGGGTGAACTTGCGGCGAAGGCGGTGGTTGGAGCTACTTAAGGATTACGATGTTGATATTCTATACCACCCGGGAAGGCGATGTGGTGGCGGATGCCCTTAGTCGCGGTCGATGGGTAGTGCATGCGATGTTCACCAGGAAGAAGAGGATATGGTCAGAGTTACATCGGTAGCGAGCCTTGGGGTTCGTTTGGTTGATTCTTAGTGAGGAATTCGGGTTCGAGAGGTTGCCGAGTCTTCTATCGTCGAGGAGGTAAGAGGCGGCGATATGAGGATCCGATTTTGCATGCGATGCGAGATGCAGCTCTCCGGAAGGAGAAGAGTCTATTTGAGGTAGCGCTGATGGGGTGCTAAGATTCGAGGCGGTTGTGTGTTCCGATGTAGCGAGACTTCGTCGGCCGGTGCAGGGAGGCACTGCGGTGCTCGTTATTCTATTCATCCGGTCGACTAAGATGTACCATGACCTCGAATCGTGTATTGGTGGGATGGCCTAAAGAGGGGCGTTGCGGAGTTCGTGGCACGATGCGAATTGTCGCGTGAGTTAAGATTGAGCACCGAGCGGAGGTCGTCGCGAGCCATTAATATTCCGACTTGGAAGTGGGAGGTGATAAATATGGATTTTATTACGGGGCTACCTACCACTCGAGGAAGCATGATTCCATTTGGGCGATTGTCGGCGGTGGCGAAATCAGCCCATTTTCTTCGATCGAGCAGCGTTTTGGTGAGACTATGCCCGATTATATATTAGAGAGATTGTGAGGCGCGAGTCGGTGTCGATTATATCGAATAGAGAGCCCGGTTCTCGGCTAATTTAGAGGTCTTTTCGGAAGGGATTAGGGACAGGTGAGTCTCGATGCGGCGTTTCATCCTCGGTAGCGACGGGCGAGCGCACTATCCGAACAACGAGGATATGTTGCGGGCTTGTGTTATTGATTTCGAAGTAGGTGGGAGGATCATTTACCTCGTGGAGTTTGCTTATAACAATAGCTACCATTCCAGTATTCGGATGGCGCGCTTATGAGGCCTTATACGGGAGAAGTGCAGTCACCGATAGGGTGGTTCGAGGTGGGAGAAGTTCGATTAGTCGGGCGGACTTAGTCCAGACGATGGATAAGGTGAAGCTTATCGGGAAGCGGTTGTTAGCGGCTCGAGTCGGCAAAAGTCGTATCACGGTCATCGGCGTCGACACTTGGAATTTGAGATAGATGATTGGGTTTTCCTAAAGGTATCGCCCATGAAGGCGTGATGAGATTTGGAAAGAAAGGAAGCTTAGCCCAAGGTACATTGGGCGTGTCGGATTGTCCGTAGGGTAGGCAAGGTTGCACATGAGTTAGATCTTCCGTCCGATTTGGGCGGTGCATCCGATTTTCATGTGTCCATGTTGCGGAAATGTATTGGAGATCCATCTAGAGTGCACCCGGTTCAGGATGTCCAAGTAACAGAGGAGTTATCGTATGAAGAGAGTCCCATAGCGATACTCGATCGTCAGGTTAGACGACTTCGGACGAAAGACGTGGCTTCCGTCAAGGTCCTATGGCGGAGCAACGAGGAGGAAATGACGTGGGAAGCAGAGGATGACATGATGAAGAAGTACCCTCACCTATTTCCTATACCTCCAGGTAACCCACTTTCCTGCTTGTTAGCTTTGATTTAGCATTTACGCTTCAGTATGTTGTGGCTCATGGGGCTTCTTTATTTGCAAAAGAATGGTTAAGAGGGTCTATGTTGATGTTGTGATTTGAGTACGCCTAGAAGGAACATTCGGGACGAATGTTTCTAAGGGGGGGAGAATGTTAGACCCCGTAGTTCGACCTACGTGTGAGAGCGTCTAAAGCATGTAGGACTTAAATTTTCAAAGGATAGGTTGGATTATTAAGGCGGGTTGTAGTCAACTTTGAGGCGGGTTATGACCCGATTCGTTGAGAGTTCCTAAGTATTTTAAAGGCCTAGGGCGTAGTTCGTTGAGTCTTGATTCAACGCAACCAACCGCTAAATCGATAGGCGTCGGAGTAGAAAGTTATGAGAGTTACAAGTTCGTATGATCGGCGAAATGCGTTTGGACTAAGCGGCGAGCGCGGCGCGGATGCGAGGGCGGCGCCTAAAATCTTGGTCGCTGAAGTTGCAGCGCCGCGACTCCGGGACAGCGGCGCGGCGCGAAAGTTCGAAGAGGCTGCGGAGGTTTAGCGCCCTTGGCCGTAGCGAACGCGGCCGGCGAAAATTTGGCGGAAAAACTTAGAAAAAATGATTTTTGTTTTAAAAGAGACCATGGGAGGGTGACAAGTGTCCCCCCCCAGCTGATTTTCTGGTGCATGCCATATATTGACCAAGACTTGGACCTTTTCTATCTTTCATCGTCTCTCTCTCTCTCTCTCAAATTGCTCCCCCTTCTCTCTAAAAACCCTTAGAAAAATCGAAAGTTAAGAACAAGAAAAGGAAGCTTGGAGCTAGCTTGTTGGCATTGTTGTGGTAGTGTTCTTGGCAAGGAAGCTAGCAATATTTGGAATAAGTTTTGGCTAAAACTTTAAGGTAACATTTCTTCCTTTAAACTTAGTTCTAGTGTTGCATGCTTAGAAAGCAAGATCTCGTGGTAGTAAAATAATGCACTTAGAGTCTTTGCATGCAAGTAAATGTGGTTTGGATATGAAGAATGGGTTAAGAAGAACAAATGAGCTTGTTGTAGCCTAAAAACTACCTTAGAATTGTTAAGTGATTTGTTGTAAACTTATGAGGCGAAATTTTGGGTGTGAAATCCCCTTTGAATTGTTGGATTGATTGGTAGAAAATGTGGTGTTTTGATGATAATTTCGGCCTTGAGAAAGGTGGCAAAGTGAGTAGAAACAAAGGAAATGCTGCCCGATTTTCTTAGAATTTAGTGACTTTGAACTTGGATTGTTCTACATTAAGATTAGAGGTTAATAAACGTATCATGACTATTATAGGTTGAAATATTACTTGTAGTTTGGACTTGGCAAGTGGATTGACCAAAGAGGTATGTGAAGCTTTCCTATCTCTTGAGCATGAATAGATGAAACTATGTAGTGCGGTAGACGTCTGAGATTTGGTGTTCTTACTTGTTTTGAGTATAAAATGACTTTTCGTTTTAAGAGCATTATGAGTCCTCTTGGTTAAGGAAAAGTATGATTTTTACTAAAGTATAGAGTTAATATAACAACTTTATGGGAAGTTGGTCTATTAGCTTCATAAAAGGTTAATGAGAAGGATTTACTCTAAGTAAGATAATTATATGAAGAGGCAACTTGATTTAAAGGCATCAATTGCCCAAAGGCTTTTATGTATAAAGAAGAGTCACTTTTGAAAGAGTTGAAGTATGTAGTACTTGGGTTAAATTCCTGTTCTTTTATTAAAGATATGGTTAAGTGCCTTAAGTAAACTAAAATGAGAGAGTATGTGAACAAGACTAAAAAGAAGTTATAAGTTTTCTTAACTTATTATTATTATGATATGATGATTTGTGATAGGGTAAGAGTATATGCGAGGCAAGCCCCAAGATCGTCATACCACCTCCTTGATGTAAGAGTATGTCCGAGGCGGCCCCAAGATCGTCATACCATCCGCCGGTGTAAGAGTATATCGAGAGGCGGATCAAGATCGTTATACCATCCGCACCGATATAAGAGTATATCGAGGCAAGCCCCAAGATCGTTATACCATCTGCTCGGTGTAAGAGTATATCGAGTCTGACCCCAAGATCGTTATACCATCTGTTTGGTAAGAGTATATCGAGGAAAGTCCCAAGATCGTTATACCACTGTTAGTGGATTTGCTACCCGTGATGCGAGGAATACCTCATGCGAGTCCTTATGGGCTTATGCGGGTGAAATAGTCCCGTGCGGCAGTACGGCCCGATGCGAGTACCTCATGCGGGTCCACGGGACCCGTGCGGGTGAAATAGTCCCGGGAGTAGGATGGTTTCTTTTGATACTACAGGCGAGGTACCTGTTTTGATCATGAGCCTCCTATTTTATGCGATATTATATATGTATATATACTTGTCACTCTCATTGTTAGTAAGGCACGATAAAAGGTATTTTATTGTCTTCCATGACTCGACTTGCTTGTAGACTTATGATATCATATTACGATATTTTCCAGCTTTACATACTTGGTACATATTGTGTCTTGACCCCTTCCCGGGCTGCGTTAAATCTGCATGGTAAAGTAGCAGATTGAGGATCCTCGTTCTTAGGATCACTATTAGGTGTCGAAGCTCCATTCCTCGGAAGCTTATTTATTAGTACGGATATTCCACGATGCTATAGGTATTTTGTACATCCGGGGTATGGCGGGGCCTGTCCGCCACGCTTGTTATCTTTAAGTGCAGCCACCTATATATTTTGGGCTATAAGAACCGGTTGTATTATAAATACTTTGTTTAAGTATGTTTATGGAAAGCGACCTTATCGGTGGCGATTATATTTACCCTTTTTATGAAGTTATGTGTTGTGTTATGTTCCGCTGCTATTCTCTGACATATACCTGACAGGGTACCCCGGTAGGGTACCAGTCGCGGCCCCGGGGTTGGGTCGTGACATATACCAAGCAAAGAGGATCTAAGGCGTAGCAAACGTCAAAAGACATCTACTTCCTTTGGACCAGACTTTGTAACATTCTTGCTTGAAAATGAACCTCAAACATTTAAAGCAGCAATGTCATCTTCTGATTCAACATTTTGGAAAGAAGCAGTCAATAGTGAGATTGAATCAATTTTAAACAACCATACATGGGAGTTAGTTGATCTTCCTCCTGGAAATAAATCTTTAGGATCAAAATGGATTTTTAAAAGGAAAATGAAAGCTGATGGCACTATTGACAAATATAAGGCAAGACTTGTGGTCAAAGGTTATAGACAAAAAGAAGGTCTTGATTACTTTGACACATACTCGCCGGTAACAAGAATAACATCTATTCGGGTGTTAATGACACTGACGGTCGTATATGGTCTTGAAATTCATCAAATGGATGTCAAGACAGCTTTCTTAAATGGAGAATTGGAGGAAGAAATTTACATGGAACAACCTGAGGGTTTTGTGGTTCCTGGTAAAGAAAAGAAAGTGTGCAGACTTGTTAAGTCACTTTATGGACTTAAACAAGCACCCAAACAATGGCATGCGAAATTTGACCAAACAATGTTGGCAAATGGATTTAAGATTAATGAGTGTGACAAATGTGTTTACATTAAAAATACTCCAAATCATGAAGTCATTGTTTGTTTGTATGTTGATGACATGTTGATAATGAGTAAAGATATTGTCGATGTAAATGCTACGAAGCGTATGCTCGCTAGCAAATTTGACATGAAAGACTTAGGGGTTGCTGATTTGATCTTAGGAATTAGGATCCATAAAACTCCACAAGGTCTAGCATTATCACAGTCACATTATATTGAAAAAATACTTGACAAGTTCAAGTATTTGAATTTCAATGTTGCAAAGACTCCAATTGATGTAAGTTTTGCACTTCAAAAGAATGAAGGTGAAAGTGACTCACAATTGGACTTTGCACGAGTTTTGGGAAGTTTGATGTACATTATGAATTGTACACGACCAGATATAGCATGTGATATAAGCAAGCTGAGTCGATTCACGAGTAATCCCAATCAAACTCATTGGATGACAATGAAACGAGTCTTGGAATATTTACAACACACCCAAAACTATGATTTGCATTATAATAAATATCCCGCAGTACTTGAGGGATATAGTGATGCAAATTGGATCACCGGATCATTTGAAGTTAAATCCACGAGTGGATATGTCTTCACCGTTGGCGGAGGAGCAGTGTCTTGGAAATCATCAAAACAGACATGCATCGCTCGCTCTACAATTAAATCAGAATTTATAGCTTTAGACAAGGCCGGTGAAGAAACTGAATGGCTCCGGAATTTCTTAGAAGATATTCCATTCTGGCCCAAACCTTTGGCTCATATATGTATCTGATGTGATCAGCAACAATAGGTAGGCGGGGCGTAATGTATAACGAAAAATCTCGTCACATACGACGGAGACACAATCTGTTAGACAACTCCTCTCTAGTGGCGTTATCACGATTGACTATGTAAAGTCAAGAGATAACGTGGCGGATCCGCTTACAAAAGGCTTATCTAGAGAGGAGTTAGTAGATCATCAATAGGAATGGGGTTAAGGCCAAGGACAAGTCATCATGGCGGTAACTCTACCTAGCAGACTGAAGATCCCAAGAGCTAGGTTCAAGGAGATCAAACAAAGTTGTGACTGACGATTCAACATTGTCAAATAACTCAACTCATTCTCGAATGAAGACAATGTTCAGAAATAAGGATAAAACTTTATGGCTTGTTAATGAGTTAATAGAGCATTAAAGTTTTTTAATGGTTATCTAAATCTGGTAATGTATGACCAGATAATGTGGCTATATGACCAGATAATGTGGCTATATGACCACATGTTTAGAAATCACCTATGTGAGTGTTAAGTGTAAGCGCTTTAAAGGGAATGACGATGAGGGTCATTCTCTATGCACTCGTGAGATCGAGAAGGTGTTCATGGTAAACGAACACAACCGTGAGAACCATAAACGGTTGAGGGTTGATTGTGTGTCTTATTTGTCTAGGTATACAACAAAGTTCGACGGTTCAAATATATCAAATCTACCGATTGATCGAGTATATCCGATATAAGTTCACTACAGAAAGTTCAAAGGGAAACCTACTTATCGGATCGATCAATTCTCGCTTGTATATCACACTCGTCCGTACATTCTTTTATCTTATAACCATTCCCCATTCATGTGGGGGATTGTTGGGTTTTGATATTGGTGAATGAGAAATGATGGAATGAAAATTAAAGGGGGTAAAAGGCTCTTTTGTCTCACATCGAAAAAAAAGAGAAGGAAAGAGAGGTGTATATATTACATTACACCTTCTCTAGCTGCTAAAAGGGTTGAGAGGGCAAGGACCCCTCGCGCCGTCGTCGTCGCTCGCTCGGCTCGGCTTCGGCTTTGGCTTTGACTTTGGATTTGGATTTGTCAAAAGATCGATTGATTGATAATCTTTTTGGACAAACGTTTCTTTAATTAATTTAATTATTTAATTAAAAAAATAAATCCAAACGGATCGACCCGCGACCGACCCGACCCGTCCGGCTCTCCCTTTCTTTTTCGAATTTCCCTCCAAATATTAGGTGACTATTCTGAATGGTTGCAAACATTCAGAATCAGTACCTTCAAAACCTATAAATTCTTGATTATTCCTAGAATTTATTCATTCATTTTAATTGATTCATTTTCATTCTGAATCAAAGTCTTCAAGTCGAAAATATTTTTTATCTTCATTCTGTGTAATATCTGTAGTTGAGTGGTTATTGCTACTCTGGAGTTTGGAGTACTACTATTCTGGTAAGATAATCGTTCTATCCTGGGAGGTGATATTCCGTTAACCTCGAGTACTGTGAGGAGAATAATTTCCTTAAGGACACACTTTGAACTAAGTGAGCTCGATTATATTCTGAAATTATTTTCTAAAACAGATTCTGTTTATTGTTTCATGATCAATTTACTGTTAAGTAATGTTTATATCGTGTAATCTGTTTCACTAAGTGATTAACAGATTGTGTTGAAACATTATTTAGCCATATACAGATTATTATACCAAAACAAATTTCTATTGTACTTTTAAGTCTTGAACAGTCCAATATAAATCAATTGAATAACACAACACGTCGTTAATTACCTAATTTTCTTTTTTTCCACACTTAGAAAATAAAATATACCAATAATCAGATTAGCATTACCACGCTTCGAAAGTACGTGTGAACTATTAATTAATTAATTTTAAGAGAATTTGAAAATGTGAAGTCTGTAAAAGGCTCTTTTTTTTTGGAAATTATACACCCTTAAGCTTTTCTAATTTTGGTTTATTTAATCTTTTTGGTTAACCATTTAAAAGTAACTCATAATTAAGCAAACTATTGATTTTTTCTCCTTTAAAGTTTTGAAACTGATTTTATAAATAAGTGATTATAAATTTGGACAAATGATGATAAACATTTTTCCTATTAAAATGAAAGTAATGCTCTAAAGAAGTTGACAAAATGAAAGAAGTGTACGACGTGTAAAAGATGAAACGAGTCGGAAATCGTCGCGGAGCCGACACTAATTCGATGTTTGGTCATGGAGTAGGCGTCATGAGACTCCCGAGCGAGCCGGCGCCGGAGGCAGAATGCTCGACGGAAGACGAAAAGTTTCTGACTTTTGGGCTGGTTTTGGAGCATTGATCCTCCATTATTTGACACTTGAATTCAACCATTATTTGGCTGAATTATAATCTTTCAATAAGTGTCATTCACACACTCAAAATGTTCTTCTTTTTAGTAAACATTAGAGTTTCCTTTGCTCAATTATTTGTTGTTGTTTTATCTTGGGAGACAAGTTGACAATCACCGTTAAAGGATTTATACTGGGCAATATTGTATTAAGGACAAAATGAATATCACTCAACTCAGCAAACCCATTTCTTTGTTCTCATTTCCAGATTGTAATATTTGTAATAATTACTTACATTTTCATTTCCTTATAACCATCATTAACTTACAGTTGTTTGATTGGGCTTCGGTAGAGCTTCACCGTAGAAGATGACCGGCTGCGACATAATCAGATCTGGCCGAGGGAGAGAGGGAATATATAGATAGAGAGAGAGGTGAGGGAGAGGAGAGGAATGAGGGAGAAATATAAGTTATAAACCTAATGTATTTTGATATAGCTATGAATGTTAATTTATAAAATCACTATAGCTACTAAATATAAATGAATTAAAAGATAGTTATTATCAATAATTATCTCTTAGAGATAGTTATACCAAGTAATTATTTCTCTTTTAATTAAAAAGTCAAATCCAAGAAGTTTGGGAAGTGACACTTTTACACCCTTTCCAGTATTTCTGTGGAGTCATTTGGCCTTTAATCCGAATCTCAGCACCAAGAACAAAACTTTTAACATTATTCTTATATTGAGAATGATAATAATACAGTGTTACCTTATAATATTTAAATGGGGATAATTGTGGATTATTACAATGAGCAAAGACATGTTTAATTGGTTATAATATTTTGAAAAACATTTTCTTTAAAAAATAAATATTTTAAGAATCAGGAAATAATTTTACTAGTGAAAGTAGAGAAAATTAGTTCCATAAGTGGCATTCCGAACTCGTTGTCTCGTTCCTACCCCCAACTGCTACCCATTGATCACCCCACCTCTGCACCTCACCAAATAGTATTTTTCTAGAATAAAATATAAGCTTTTCAGACAATACTATTTTACTTATTAAACACACACACACAAAAAGTATAATATACTTGTTTTTAAGAAAACATTTTTTAGAAAAACATTTTTCGTCGTACCAAATACACCCTTTTTCCTTTCGTTTTTCTTGGTTCTTTTGCTTTTTGTCAACAAAGTCAAGAAAAAAAAGAATAGTCTGGTGTACTAAGTTTCCGCTATGTGCGGAGTTCGGTGAAGAACCAGATCACAAGAGTCTATTGTATGTAGTCTTATCTTGCATTAATGAAGTATTAGGAGAATTTGTTTGTACTCTTTTTTCATCCTTCAACAATCAGACAATTTATTAATGAAGTATAATTAGTTGTTTTCTTAATGGCATACTATATATGACTTTTATTATCTAATTATCGGGGATTCAAATTGTTGGGTTTTGATATTGGTGAATGAGAAATGATGGAATGAAAATTAAAGGGGGTAAAAGGCTCTTTTGTCCCGCATCGAAAAAAAGAAGAAGGAAAGAGAGGTGTAAACCTTCTCTAGCTGCTAAAAGGGTTGAGAGGGCAAGGACCTCTCGCGCCGTCGTCGTCGCTCGCTCGGCTCGGCTTCGGCTTTGGATTTGTCAAAAGATTGATTGATAATCTTTTTGGACAAACGTTTCTTTAATTAATTTAATTATTTAATTAAAAAAATAAATCCAAACGGATCGACCCGTCCGGCTCTCCCTCTCTTTTTCGAATTTCCCTCCAAATATTAGGTGACTATTCTGAATGGTTGCAAACATTCAGAATCAGTACCTCCAAACCTATAAATTCTTGATTATTCCAAGAATTTATTCATTCATTTTAATTGATTCATTTTCATTCTGAATCAAAGTCTTCAAGTCAAAATATTTTTGTCTTCATTCTGTGTGATATCTTTAGTTGAGTGGTTCGCTACCGAATTTGGAGTACTACTATTACGGTAAGATAATCGTTCTATCACGGGAGGCGATATTAGTTAACCTCGAAATCTTGTGAGGAATAATTTCCTTAAGGACACACTTTGAACTAAGTGGGCTCGATTATATTCTGAAATTATTTTCCAAAACAGATTATGTTTTCGTTTATTGTTTCATGATCAATTTACTGTTAAGTAATGTTTATATCGTGTAATCTGTTTCACTAAGTGATTAACAGATTGTGTTGAAACATTATTTAGCCATATACAGATTATTATACCAAAAATCTTAAGGAAATTATATTTATTGTATTTTAATCTGTATCCTGGTTTGGAGATTAAAACCTGTGTGATTTTCTACTCCGTATGAGATTTCATATTCTAACTTGAAGACATAAAAACTTCGTTGGAATATTAAAAGTCCAGGAAAAAGTGTTTTCAAAAGAAAGAAAAAAGTGTTTTTTCAGGAAAAAAAAAGTGTTTTTCTTGTATGTTGTTTGGAGACTAAAATCTTCGGATTTTCTACTCCGATTGAGATTAAAGTTTTCATAACTTTCTACTCATTTGGATACTTGATTTGAAGATATAAAAACTTCATCAAGTATATAACATACAATCTACTGCACTTCGTTTCTATCAAAATTGATTCGGTTTGAAGAAATAAAATCTTCACCGTTGTGTATGATATTTGTTGCAACGATTTGAAGAACATAAAAACTTCATCGTTCTGTTTAAGGAGATTAAAACTTGTGTAGTTTTCTACTCCATATGAATATTAGTATTCTGACTCGAAGATATAAAAACTTCGTTGGAATACTAAAGTTTCATAATTATACTACGATTTGAAGAAATAAAATCTTCATCGTTTAAGTTTATAATTCGGCTGCGATTTGAAGAAATAAAATCTTCATCGTTGAAGTCTGTGAATTAATTGCTATTTTGGTTTTATTAATTAAAACAGTTTGTCGATTTGAAAGTGACAAACAATTGCAATTGAAACTGGAACTACCTCTGCAAATACTGCACCAGCGGTTACTACTACAACTCGTACCGCAGTACCACCGGCTGAGAAACCTGCGAAGTTCACCGGTGCCAATTTTAAAGGATGGCAGCAAAGAATGTTCTTTTGGCTTACCACCCTTGGTTTGCAAAAGTTCACCAGTGAGGACCCTCCCGTGCCTGCCGCCGACATGTCTGACAACCAGCAGTTCATGGTTACTGAGGCTTGGAAACAGGCTGATTTTTTGTGCAAAGGCTACATTTTAAGTGCCTTAGAAGATGACTTGTACAATGTCTACAGTGCAGTAGAAACTTCCAAAGAACTGTGGAATGCACTTGAAAAGAAGTAAAAGACAGAAGATGCTTGAAGAAGTTTGTGGTTGCCAAATTCCTAGACTATAAAATGGTTGATGGGAAAACCGTTGGAACCCAAGTTCAAGAGTTTCAACTTATCTTCCATGACCTTATTGCTGAAGGTATGGTAGTGAATGGAGCATTCCAAGTGACTGCAATGATTGAGAAATTGCCGTCTTCGTGGAAAGATTTCAAGAATTATCTTAAGCACAAAAGAAAGCAAATGAAGTTGGAGGATCTTGTTATTCGTCTCAAGATCGAGGAAGATAACAAAACCGCTGAGAAGAGGTATCGTAAGAGTTCACCAATTGAAGGGGCCAACATCGTTGAAGATGCTGCTCCGAAAATGAACAAGAAAAGAAAGAGGCCTACGGAAAGAAGGGTTCTAACAAGAAAAAGTTCAAGGGCAACTGCTTTAATTATGGGAAAGTTGGCCACAAAAGCCCAGATTGTCGTCTCCCGAAAAAGGACAAGGGAAAAGGACAAGTCAATATGGTTGAAATGAATGATGATCTGAATGATCTGTGGGCAATCTTTGTCAGTGCAATTTGGTTGGAAACCCAAAGGAGTGGTGGCTGGATTCTGGTGTCACTCGACATGTTTGCGCTGCAAAAGAAGCATTTGCAACATATGCTCCCGCTGGACCCGAAGAGGTACTGTTTATGGGAAATACTGCAACAACCAAGGTTGAAGGATATGGGAAGATACTTCTGAAGATGACTTAAGCAAGGTCCTGACTCTCAACAATGTTCTGCACGTTCCAACAATTCGGAAGAATTTAGTTTCAGCCGGACTACTCGTCAAAAACAGGTTTAAGTGCGTGTTGGTTAGTGAGAAAATTGTAATAAGTAAGAATGATATGTTCATAGGAAAGGGCTACCTCACCGATGACCTTTTCAAACTCAATGTAATGATTGTTGACAGTATTAATAAAAATTCAGCTTCGTCTTACTTATTGGAGTCAAATGATTTATGGCATATTCGTTTAGGACATGTCAATTATAAAACCTTGCGAAAATTGATCAATTTAGAAGTATTGCCTAAATTCGAGTGTAACAAATCAAAATGTGAAATTTGTGTTTAATCTAAGTTTGTTAAACATAAATATAAGTCTATTGATAGGAATTCAAATCCTTTAGACTTAATTCACACAGATATATGTGATATGAAGTCAATATCATCTCGTGGTGGAAAAAAGTATTTTATAACTTTCATTGACGATTGCACTCGATACTGTTATGTGTATTTGCTTAATAGTAAGGATGAAGCAATTAATGCATTTAAGCAATACAAGAACGAAGTGGAAAATCAATTGAATAAAAAGATCAAAATGATTAGAAGTGATAGGGGTGGAGAGTACGAATCTCCTTTTGCAGAGACATGTTTGGAATATGAAATTATTCATCAAACTACTGCCCCTTACACACCACAATCAAATGGAATTGCGGAAAGGAAAAACCGAACATTAAAGAAAATGATGAATGCCTTACTAATTAGTTCCGGTTTACCGCAGAGCTTGTGGGGGAAGCTATCCTTACAGCTAATCGAATACTCAACAGAGTACCCCACAGCAAAACACAATCTATTCCATATGATCTATGGAAAGGAAGAAAACCCAACTTGAAATATTTCAAAGTGTGGGGGTGTTTAGCGAAGGTCCAAGTTCCTTTGCCCAAAAGGGTAAAAATCGGACCAAAAACTGTGGATTGTGTTTTTATTGGCTATGCTACAAACAACAAAGCTTGTCGATTTTTGGTTCACAAATCGGACAATCCCGAAATTCATGTTAATACGGTAATTGAATCAGATAATGCTGAATTCTTTGAAAACATCTATCCGTATAAAATTGAATGTGAGTCGTCAAGTGAAAGATCTAAACGACCGCGGGAAGAACCAAATGAAAGTATACCAAGCAAAGAGGATCTAAGGCGTAGCAAACGTCAAAAGACATCTACTTCCTTTGGACCAGACTTTGTAACATTCTTGCTTGAAAATGAACCTCAAACATTTAAAGCAGCAATGTCATCTTCTGATTCAACATTTTGGAAAGAAGCAGTCAATAGTGAGATTGAATCAATTTTAAACAACCATACATGGGAGTTAGTTGATCTTCCTCCTGGAAATAAATCTTTAGGATCAAAATGGATTTTTAAAAGGAAAATGAAAGCTGATGGCACTATTGACAAATATAAGGCAAGACTTGTGGTCAAAGGTTATAGACAAAAAGAAGGTCTTGATTACTTTGACACATACTCGCCGGTAACAAGAATAACATCTATTCGGGTGTTAATGACACTGACGGTCGTATATGGTCTTGAAATTCATCAAATGGATGTCAAGACAGCTTTCTTAAATGGAGAATTGGAGGAAGAAATTTACATGGAACAACCTGAGGGTTTTGTGGTTCCTGGTAAAGAAAAGAAAGTGTGCAGACTTGTTAAGTCACTTTATGGACTTAAACAAGCACCCAAACAATGGCATGCGAAATTTGACCAAACAATGTTGGCAAATGGATTTAAGATTAATGAGTGTGACAAATGTGTTTACATTAAAAATACTCCAAATCATGAAGTCATTGTTTGTTTGTATGTTGATGACATGTTGATAATGAGTAAAGATATTGTCGATGTAAATGCTACGAAGCGTATGCTCGCTAGCAAATTTGACATGAAAGACTTAGGGGTTGCTGATTTGATCTTAGGAATTAGGATCCATAAAACTCCACAAGGTCTAGCATTATCACAGTCACATTATATTGAAAAAATACTTGACAAGTTCAAGTATTTGAATTTCAATGTTGCAAAAACTCCAATTGATGTAAGTTTTGCACTTCAAAAGAATGAAGGTGAAAGTGACTCACAATTGGACTTTGCACGACTTTTGGGAAGTTTGATGTACATTATGAATTGTACACGACCAGATATAGCATGTGCTATAAGCAAGCTGAGTCGATTCACGAGTAATCCCAATCAAACTCATTGGATGACAATGAAACGAGTCTTGGAATATTTACAACACACCCAAAACTATGATTTGCATTATAATAAATATCCCGCGATTTGAGGATATAGTGATGCAAATTGGATCACCGGATCATTTGAAGTTAAATCCACGAGTGGATATGTCTTCACCGTTGGCGGAGGAGCAGTGTCTTGGAAATCATCAAAACAGACATGCATCGCTCGCTCTACAATTAAATCAGAATTTATAGCTTTAGACAAGGCCGGTGAAGAAACTGAATGGCTCCGGAATTTCTTAGAAGATATTCCATTCTGGCCCAAACCTTTGGCTCATATATGTATACAGTGTGACAGTCAAGCAACAATAGGTAGGGCAGGGAGCGTAATGTATAACGAAAAATCTCGTCACATACGACGGAGACACAATACCGTTAGACAACTCCTCTCTAGTGGCGTTATCACAATTGATTATGTAAAGTCAAGAGATAATGTGGCGGATCCGCTTACAAAAGGCTTATCTAGAGAGGGAGTTGGTAGATCATCAATGGGAATGGGGTTAAGGCCAAGGACAAGTCATCATGGCGGTAACTCTACCTAGCAGACTGAAGATCCCAAGAGCTAGGTTCAAGGAGATCAAACAAAGTTGTGACTGGCGGTTCAACATTGTCAAATAACTCAACCCATTCTCGGATGAAGACAATGTTCAGAAATAAGGATAAGACTTTATGGCTTGTTAATGAGTTAATAAAGCATTAAAGTTTTTTAATGGTTATCTAAATCTGGTAATGTATGACCAGATAATGTGGCTATATGACCAGATAATGTGGCTATATGACCACATGTTTAGAAATCACCTATGTGAGTGTTAAGTGTAAGCCGCTTTAAAGGGGAATGACAGTAAAGGGTCATTCTCTATGCACTCATGAGATCAGAAGGTGTTCATGGCTGAAACGAACACAACCGTGAGAACCATAAACGGTTGAGGGTTGATTGTGTGTCTTATTTGTCTAGGTATACAACAAAGTTCGACGGTTCAAATATATCAAATCTACCGATTGATCGAGTATATCCGATATAAGTTCACTACAGAAAGTTCAAAGGGAAACCTACTTATCCAGATGCAGTCAATTCTCGCTTGTATATCACACTCGTCCGTACATTCTTTTATCTTATAACCATTCCCCATTCATGTGGGGGATTGTTGGGTTTTGATATTGGTGAATGAGAAATGATGGAATGAAAATTAAAGGGGGTAAAAGGCTCTTTTGTCTCACATCGAAAAAAAAGAGAAGGAAAGAGAGGTGTATATATTACATTACACCTTCTCTAGCTGCTAAAAGGGTTGAGAGGGCAAGGACTCGCTGCGTCGTCGCCTGCCTCGGCTTCGGCTTTGGCTTTGACTTTGGATTTGGATTTGTCAAAAGATCGATTGATTGATAATCTTTTTGGACAAACGTTTCTTTAATTAATTTAATTATTTAATTAAAAAAATAAATCCAAACGGATCGACCCGCGACCGACCCGACCCGTCCGGCTCTCCCTTTCTTTTTCGAATTTCCCTCCAAATATTAGGTGACTATTCTGAATGGTTGCAAACATTCAGAATCAGTACCTTCAAAACCTATAAATTCTTGATTATTCCTAGAATTTATTCATTCATTTTAATTGATTCATTTTCATTCTGAATCAAAGTCTTCAAGTCGAAAATATTTTTTATCTTCATTCTGTGTAATATACTGCCGTTGAGTGGTTCGCTGCTACCGGAGTTTGGAGTACTACTATTCTGGTAAGATAATCGTTCTATCCTGGGAGGTGATATTCCGTTAACCTCGAGTACTGTGAGGAGAATAATTTCCTTAAGGACACACTTTGAACTAAGTGAGCTCGATTATATTCTGAAATTATTTTCTAAAACAGATTCTGTTTATTGTTTCATGATCAATTTACTGTTAAGTAATGTTTATATCGTGTAATCTGTTTCACTAAGTGATTAACAGATTGTGTTGAAACATTATTTAGCCATATACAGATTATTATACCAAAACAAATTTCTATTGTACTTTTAAGTCTTGAACAGTCCAATATAAATCAATTGAATAACACAACACGTCGTTAATTACCTAATTTTCTTTTTTTCCACACTTAGAAAATAAAATATACCAATAATCAGATTAGCATTACCACGCTTCGAAAGTACGTGTGAACTATTAATTAATTAATTGTTAAGAGAATTTGAAAATGTGAAGTCTGTAAAAGGCTCTTTTTTTTTGGAAATTATACACCCTTAAGCTTTTCTAATTTTGGTTTATTTAATCTTTTTGGTTAACCATTTAAAAGTAACTCATAATTAAGCAAACTATTGATTTTTTCTCCTTTAAAGTTTTGAAACTGATTTTATAAATAAGTGATTATAAATTTGGACAAATGATGATAAACATTTTTCCTATTAAAATGAAAGTAATGCTCTAAAGAAGTTGACAAAATGAAAGAAGTGTACGACGTGTAAAAGATGAAACGAGTCGGAAATCGTCGCGGAGCCGCGACACTAATTCAGTGTTTGGTCACTGGAGCCGAGGCGTCGCAGAGACTCCCAGGCAGAGCCGCGACGCTTCGGAGGCAGAATGCTCGACGGAAGACGAAAAGTTTCTGACTTTTGGGCTGGTTTTGGAGCATTGATCCTCCATTATTTGACACTTGAATTCAACCATTATTTGGCTGAATTATAATCTTTCAATAAGTGTCATTCACACACTCAAAATGTTCTTCTTTTTAGTAAACATTAGAGTTTCCTTTGCTCAATTATTTGTTGTTGTTTTATCTTGGGAGACAAGTTGACAATCACCGTTAAAGGATTTATACTGGGCAATATTGTATTAAGGACAAAATGAATATCACTCAACTCAGCAAACCCATTTCTTTGTTCTCATTTCCAGATTGTAATATTTGTAATAATTACTTACATTTTCATTTCCTTATAACCATCATTAACTTACAGTTGTTTGATTGGGCTTCAGTAGAGCTTCACCGTAGAAGATGACCGGCTGCGAGATCTGGCTGAGGGAGAGAGAGGGAATATATAGATAGAGAGAGAGGTGAGGGAGAGGAGAGGAACGAGGGAGAAATATAAGTCATAAACCTAATGTATTTTGGTATAGCTATGAATGCTAATTTACGAAATCACTATAGCTACTAAATATAAATGAATTAAAAGATAATTATTATCAATAATTATCTCTTAGAGATAGTTATACCAAGTAATTATTTCTCTTTTAATTAAAAAGTCAAATCCAAGAAGTTTGGGAAGTGACACTTTTACACCCTTTCCAGTATTTCTGTGGCGTCATTTGGCCTTTAATCCGAATCTCAGCACCAAGAACAAAACTTTTAACATTATTCTTATATTGAGAATGATAATAATACAGTGTTACCTTATAATATTTAAATGGGGATAGTTGTGGATTATTACAATGAGCAAAGACATGTTTAATTGGTCATAATATTTAAAAAAATATTTTCTTTAAAAAATAAATATTTTAAAAATCAGGAAATGATTTTGCTAGTGAAGGTTGAGAAAATTAGTTCCATAAGTGGCATTCCGAACTCATTGTCTCGTTCCTACCCCCAACTGCTACCCATTGATCACCCCACCTCCGCACCTCACCAAATAGTATTTTTCTAGAATAAAATATAAGCTTTTCAGACAATATCATTTTACTTATTAAACACACGCACACACAAAAAGTATAATATACTTGTTTTTAAGAAAACATTTTTTTAGAAAAACATTTTTCGTCGTACCAAATACACCCGTTTTCCTTTCGTTTTTCTTGGTTTTTTTGCTCTTTGTCAACAAAGTCAAGAAAAAAGAGAGTAATCTGGTGCATTAAGTTTTCGCTATGTGCGGAGTTCGATGAAGAACCGGATCACAAGTATGTAGCCTTACCTTGCATTAATGAAGTATTAGGAGAATTTGTTTGTACTTTTTTTTCATCCTTCAACAATCAGACAATTTATTAATGAAGTATAATTAGTTGTTTTCTTAATGGCATACTATATATGACTTTTATTATCTAATTATCGGGGATTCAAATTGTTGGGTTTTGATATTGGTGAATGAGAAATGATGGAATGAAAATTAAAGGGGGTAAAAGACTCTTTTGTCCCACATCGAAAAAAAAGAGAAGGAAAGAGAGGTGTATATATTACATTACACCTTCTCTAGCTGCTAAAAGGGTTGAGAGGGCAAGGACCCACTCGCTTGTGTCGTCGTCATTTCGCTCGGCTCGGCTTCGGCTTTGGATTTGGATTTGGATTTGGATTTGGATTTGGATAAAGATTGATTGATAATCTTTTTGGACAAACGTTTCTTTAATTAATTTAATTATTTAATTAAAAAAATAAATCCAAACGGATCGACCCGCGATCGACCCGACCCGTCCGGCTCTCCCTCTCTTTTTCGAATTTCCCTCCAAATATTAGGTGACTATTCTGAATGGTTGTAAACATTCAGAATCAGTACCTCCAAACCTATAAATTCTTGATTATTCCAAGAATTTATTCATTCATTTTAATTGATTCATTTTCATTCTGAATCAAAGTCTTCAAGTCGAAAATATTTTTGTCTTCATTACGTGTGATATCTTTGTAGTTGAGTGGTTATTGCTACCGAATTTGGAGTACTACTATTACGGTAAGATAATCGTTCTATCACGGGAGGCGATATTAGTTAACCTCGAAAATCGTGAGGGGAATAATTTCCTTAAGGACACACTTTGAACTAAGTGGGCTCGATTATATTCTGAAATTATTTTCCAAAACAGATTCTGTTTTCGTTTATTGTTTCATGATCAATTTACTGTTAAGTAATGTTTATATCGTGTAATCTGTTTCACTAAGTGATTAACAGATTGTGTTGAAACATTATTTAGCCATATACAGATTATTATACCAAAAATCTTAAGGAAATTATATTTATTGTATTTTAATCTGTATCCTGGTTTGGAGATTAAAACCTGTGTGGTTTTCTACTCCGTATGAGATTTCATATTCTAACTTGAAGACATAAAAACTTCGTTGGAATATTAAAAGTCCAGGAAAAAGTGTTTTTCAAAAGAAAAAAAAAGTGTTTTTTCAGAAGAAAAAAAAAGTGTTTTTCTTGTATGTTGTTTGGAGACTAAAATCTTCGGATTTTCTACTCCGGTTGAGATTAAAGTTTTCATAACTTTCTACTCATTTGGATACTTGATTTGAAGATATAAAAATTTCATCAAGTATATAACATACAATCTACTGCACTTCGTTTCTATCAAAATTGATTCGGTTTGAAGAAATAAAATCTTCACCGTTGTGTATGATATTTGTTGCAACGATTTGAAGAACATAAAAACTTCATCGTTCTGTTTAAGGAGATTAAAACTTGTGTAGTTTTCTACTCCATATGAATATTAGTATTCTGACTCGAAGATATAAAAACTTCGTTGGAATACTAAAGTTTCATAATTATACTACGATTTGAAGAAATAAAATCTTCATCGTTTAAGTTTATAATTCGGCTGCGATTTGAAGAAATAAAATATTCATCGTTGAAGTCTGTGAATTAATTGCTATTTTGGTTTTATTAATTAAAACAGTTTGTCGATTTGACAGTGACAAACAATGACAATTGAAACTGGAACTACCTCTGCAAATACTGCATCAGCGGTTACTACTACAACTCGTACAGCGATCACCGCATTGAGAAACCTGCGAAGTTCACTGGTGCCAACTTTAAAGGATGGCAGCAAAGAATGTTCTTTTGGCTTACCACCCTTGGTTTGCAAAAGTTCACCAGTGAGGATCCTCCCGTGCCTGCCGCCGACATGTCTGACAACCAGCAGTTCATGGTTACTGAGGCTTGGAAACAGGCTGATTTTTTGTGCAAAGACTACATTTTAAGTGCCTTTGAAGATGACTTGTACAATGTCTACAGTGCAGTAGAAACTTTCAAAGAACTATGGAGTGCACTTGAAAAGAAGTACAAGACAGAAGATGCTTGCTTGAAGAAGTATGTGGTTGCCAAATTCCTACACTATAAAATGGTTGATGGGAAAACCGTTGGAACCCAAGTTCAAGAGTTTCAACTTATCTTCCATGACCTTATTGCTGAAGGTATGGTAGTGAATGAAGCATTCCAAGTGACTGCAATAATTGAGAAATTGTCGTCTTCGTGGAAAGATTTCAAGAATTATCTTAAGCACAAAAGAAAGCAAATGAAGTTGGAGGATCTTGTTATTCGTCTCAAGATCGAGGAAGATAACAAAACCGCTGAGAAGAGGTATCGTAAGAGTTCACCAATTGAAGGAGCCAACATCGTTGAAGATGCTGCTCCGAAAATGAACAAGAAAAGAAAGAGGCCTTCTGGAAAAGAGAAGGGTTCTAACAAGAAAAAGTTCAAGGGCAACTGCTTTAATTGTGGGAAAGCTGGCCACAAAAGCCCAGATTGTCGTCTCCCGAAAAAGGACAAGGGAAAAGGACAAGCCAATAAGGTGGAAATGAATGATGATCTGAATGATCTGTGTGCAATGCTGTCAGAGTGCAATTTGGTTGGAAACCCAAAGGAGTGGTGGCTGGATTCTGGTGTCACTCGACATGTTTGCGCTGCAAAAGAAGCATTTGCAGCATATGCTCCCGCTGGACCCGAAGATGTACTGTTTATGGGAAATACTGCAACAGCCAAAGTTGAAGGATATGGAAAGATACTTCTGAAGATGACTTCCGGCAAGGTCCTGACTCTCAACAATGTTCTGCACGTTCCAACAATTCGGAAGAATTTAGTTTCAGCCGGACTACTCGTCAAAAACGGGTTTAAGTGCGTGTTGGTTAGTGAGAAAATTGTAATAAGTAAGAATGATATGTTCATAGGAAAGGGCTACCTCACCGATGACCTTTTCAAACTCAATGTAATGGTTGTTGACAGTATTAATGAAAATTCAGCTTCGTCTTACTTATTGGAGTCAAATGATTTATGGCATGTTCGTTTAGGACATGTCAATTATAAAACCTTGCGAAAATTGATCAATTTAGAAGTATTGCCTAAATTCGAGTGTAACAAATCAAAATGTGAAATTTGTGTTGAATCTAAGTTTGTTAAACATCCATATAAGTCTATTGATAGGAATTCAAATCCTTTAGACTTAATTCACACAGATATATGTGATATGAAGTCAATACCATCTCGTGGTGGAAAAAGTATTTTATAACTTTCATTGAGGATTGCACTCGATACTGTTATGTGTATTTGCTTAATAGTAAGGATGAAGCAATTAATGCATTTAAGCAATACAAGAACGAAGTGGAAAATCAATTGAATACAATGATCAAAATGATTAGAAGTGAGAGGGGTGGAAATGCGAATCTCCTTTTGCAGAGACATGTTTGGAATATGAAATTATTCATCAAACTACTGCCCCTTACACACCACAATCAAATGGAATTGCGGAAAGGAAAAACCGAACATTAAAGGAAATGATGAATGTCTTACTAATTAGTTCCGGTTTACCGCAGAGCTTGTGGGGAAGCTATCTCATACCTAATCGAATACTCAACAGAGTACCCCACAAAGAAAACACAATCTATTCCATATGATCTATGGAAAGGAAGAAAACCCAACTTGAAATATTTCAAAGTGTGGGGTGTTTAGCGGCGTCCAAGTTCCTTTGCCCAAAAGGGTAAAAATCGGACCAAAAACTGTGGATTGTGTTTTTATTGGCTATGCTACAAACAGCAAAGCTTGTCGGTTTTTGGTTCACAAATCGGACAATCCCGAAATTCATGTTAATACGGTAATTGATTCAAATAATGCTGAATTCTTTGAAAACATTTATCCGTATAAAATTGAATGTGAGTCGTCAAGTGAAAGATCTAAACGACCGCGGGAAGAACCAAATGAAAGTATACCAAGCAAAGAGGATCTAAGGCGTAGCAAACGTCAAAAGACATCTACTTCCTTTGGACCAGACTTTGTAACATTCTTGCTTGAAAATGAACCTCAAACATTTAAAGCAGCAATGTCATCTTCTGATTCAACATTTTGAAAAGAAGCAGTCAATAGTGAGATTGAATCAATTTTAAACAACCATACATGAGAGTTAGTTGATCTTCCTCCTGAAAATAAATCTTTAGGATCAAAATGGATTTTTAAAAGGAAAATGAAAGCTGATGGCACTATTGACAAATATAAGGCAAGACTTGTGGTCAAAGATTATAGACAAAAAGAAGGTCTTGATTACTTTGACACATACTCGCCGGTAACAAGAATAACATCTATTCGGGTGTTAATGACACTGACGGCCGTATATGGTCTTGAAATTCATCAAATGGATGTCAAGACAGCTTTCTTAAATGGAGAATTGGAGGAAGAAATTTACATGGAACAACCTGAAGGTTTGTGGTTCCTGGTAAAGAAAAGAAAGTGTGCAGACTTGTTAAGTCACTTTATGGACTTAAATAAGCACCCAAACAGTGGCATGCGAAATTTGACCAAACAATGTTGACAAATGGATTTAAGATTAATGAGTGTGACAAATGTGTTTACATTAAAAATACTCCAAATCATGAAGTCATTGTTTGTTTGTATGTTGATGACATGTTGATAATGAGTAAAGATATTGTCGATGTAAATGCTACGAAGCGTATGCTCGCTAGCAAATTTGACATGAAAGACTTAGGGGTTGCTGATTTGATCTTAGGAATTAGGATCCATAAAACTCTACAAGGTCTAGCATTATCACAGTCACATTATATTGAAAGAATACTTGACAAGTTCAAGTATTTGAATTTCAATGTTGCAAAGACTCCAATTGATGTAAGTTTTGCACTTCAAAAGAATGAAGGTGAAAGTGACTCACAATTGGACTTTGCACGAGTTTTGGGAAGTCTGATGTACATTATGAATTGTACACGACCAGATATAGCATGTGCTATAAGCAAGCTGAGTCGATTCACGAGTAATCCCAATCAAACTCATTGGATGACAATGAAACGAGTCTTGGGATATTTACAACACACCCAAAACTATGCTTTGCATTATAATAAATATCCCGCAGTACTTGAGGGATATAGTGATGCAAATTGGATCACCGGATCATTTGAAGTTAAATCCACGAGTGAATATGTCTTCACCGTTGGCGGAGGAGCAGTGTCTTGGAAATCATCAAAACAGACATGCATCGCCCGCTCTACAATGAAATCAGAATTTATAGCTTTAGACAAGGCCGGTGAAGAAGCTGAATGGCTCCGGAATTTCTTAGAAGATATTCCATTCTGGCCCAAACCTTTGGCTCATATATGTATACATTGTGACAGTCAAGCAGCAATAGGTAGGGCAGAGAGTGTAATGTATAACGAAAAATCTCGTCACATACGACGGAGACACAATACCGTTAGACAACTCCTCTCTAGTGGCGTTATCACAATTGATTATGTAAAGTCAAGAGATAACGCATTAGGATCCGCTTACAAAAGGCTTATCTAGAGAGGGAGTTAGTAGATCATCAATGGGAATGGGGTTAAGGCCAAGGACAAGTCATCATGGCGGTAACTCTACCTAGCAGACTGGAGATCCCAAGAGCTAGGTTCAAGGAGATCAAACAAAGTTGTGACTGACGGTTCAACATTGTCAAATAACTCAACCCATTCTCGGATGAAGACAATGTTCAGAAATAAGGATAAGACTTTATGGCTTGTTAATGAGTTAATAAAGCATTAAGGTTTTTTAATGGTTATCTAAATCTGGCAATGTATGACCAGATAATGTGGCTATATGACCACAGTTAGAAATCACCTATGTGAGTGTTAAGTGTAAGACGCTTTAAAGGGGAATGACAGTAAAGGGCCATTCTCTATGCACTCATGAGACCAGGCGGTGTTCATGGCTGAAACGAACACAACCGTGAGAACCATAAACGGTTGAGGGTTGATTGTGTGTCTTATTTGTCTAGGTATACAATAAAGTTCGACGGTTCAAATATATCAAATCTACCGATTGATCGAGTATATCCGATATAAGTTCACTACGGAAAGTTCAAAGGGAAACCTACTTATCCAGATGCAGTCAATTCTCGCTTGTATATCACACTCGTCCGTACATTCTTTTATCTTATAACCATTCCCCATTCATGTGGGAGATTGTTGGGTTTTGATATTGGTGAATGAGAAATGAAAATTAGAGGGGGTAAAAGGCTCTTTTGTCTCACATCGAAAAAAAAAAAGGAAAGAGAGGTGTATATATTACATTACACCTTCTCTAGCTGCTAAAAGGGTTGAGAGGGCAATGACCCCTCGCGCCGTCGTCGTCGCTCGCTCGGCTTCGGCTTTGGCTTTGGATTTGGATTTGTCAAAAGATCGATTGATTGATAATCTTTTTGGACAAACGTTTCTTTAATTAATTTAATTAAAAAAATAAATCCAAACGGATCGACCGCGATGACCCAATTCGGGCCCGCTCTCCTTTCTTTTTCGAATTTCCCTCCAAATATTAGGTGACTATTCTGAATGGTTGCAAACATTCAGAATCAGTACCTTCAAAACCTATAAATTCTTGATTATTCCTAGAATTTATTCATTCATTTTAATTGATTCATTTTCATTCTGAATCAAAGTCTTCAAGTCGAAAATATTTTTTATCTTCATTCTGTGTAATATCTTTGCGTTGAGTGGTTCATTCACTAGGAGTTTGGAGTACTACTATTCTGGTAAGATAATCGTTCTATCCTGGGAGGTGATATTCCGTTAACCTCGAGTACTGTGAGGAGAATAATTTCCTTAAGGACACACTTTGAACTAAGTGAGCTCGATTATATTCTGAAATTATTTTCTAAAACAGATTCTGTTTATTGTTTCATGATCAATTTACTGTTAAGTAATGTTTATATCGTGTAATCTGTTTCACTAAGTGATTAACAGATTGTGTTGAAACATTATTTAGCCATATACAGATTATTATACCAAAACAAATTTCTATTGTACTTTTAAGTCTTGAACAGTCCAATATAAATCAATTGAATAACACAACACGTCGTTAATTACCTAATTTTCTTTTTTTCCACACTTAGAAAATAAAATATACCAATAATCAGATTAGCATTACCACGCTTCGAAAGTACGTGTGAACTATTAATTAATTAATTGTTAAGAGAATTTGAAAATGTGAAGTCTGTAAAAGGCTCTTTTTTTGGAAATTATACACCCTTAAGCTTTTCTAATTTTGGTTTATTTAATCTTTTTGGTTAACCATTTAAAAGTAACTCATAATTAAGCAAACTATTGATTTTTTCTCCTTTAAAGTTTTGAAACTGATTTTATAAATAAGTGATTATAAATTTGGACAAATGATGATAAACATTTTTCCTATTAAAATGAAAGTAATGCTCTAAAGAAGTTGACAAAAAAACTAATTTAAAAGTATTTTTTCTATAAGAAAAAAATGGAACGAAGAGAGATTTAGGAGTTGTTTTTGGTAATAAACAAATATATTAAAAATAAAATAGCAAGTCTTGGTTAAATCAAAGTATATATTATAAGATGAAAAGCTAAGGTGAGTTTGATTATGACTTTCGGCTGATTTACGTTTATAAATATTTTTTATATTCACTAAACACGTAGATAAAAAAAGTACTTATAAACTAGGGTTAATAACGCTTTTAGTCCCTAGCTCAATTGTTGATAAATTCTACTTTTTTTTTGTTGTGAAGGCACGCGTGCATTCTTCTTCGAGTGCGCAGGGTAAACCGGACCCGCAGCGTGATAGCAAACCACGTCGACCATGTAAACCACACTTGGCAAGCCATGTGTGTGACAGCCAACAAGAAGGTTTATGCGGGAGATCGAACTCGTGGCATTGCGGTCATGTTTCTCTTCTTCTGTACAATTTGGCTGCGGGTGATAAATTCTACTTTTAGTTCTTGGAATATTTGATTTAGTCTTCAATTACTTGACATATTCATTTTTCATATTTTGCCTATTGATATTCTCAAATTTTTATAATAATTAACAGTTTCACCATTTAATTATCTTAACTGTGTATTGTTATTCTATAATTGAGGGTAATATATTTCTAAAAGTAGTCCAAATATAACACATTCCCTACATATAGAGATCAAAAGCACATATTTTAATTAATTGAATGTCAAATATGTTGAATCATATATCACAAAGTTTAAAATTAAAATTTACCAATAACCGAGAGACCAAAAATATTAAATCCCCCCTATAAACTAATTTGACAATTTTATAATCTTAACGTGTTCATAGTATTTTATTTTCTTATATCCATGTGAGATACGTATACGCAAAGATTAACTTAAAATAAAAAGATATATTGGCTTCAAACACATGGTTATTAGGCTGTCATATTCTTGCAATTACTTCTTGTAATATTCCTTTCCAAATAGTTGAAAGTACAATAAGACAACTTTTGTATATTCAATTAACATACCTATCTTGTCCGCATAGACGTACCTCAGTTAGTTCCACGGGTTAGATTGCCCCCTAAGATACGTAACCTTCATAAAACCATTTCCCCTTTAGAAAAGCAAACTAAATATTTAATCCCTCCAAAGTCATTTCATTTTTCACATCAAATGACAACATTTTTTCCCAAGAAAAAGACTATGTATACTTTTCATTATCTTATTATTTTCTTGGCTAGTTTTGGATTGTGTTTTCTTCTTTCTTCTGCTGAGTTTCCATATTTCAAGCAATCTGTAAAAGCTGATGGCTCTCTTAGTTTTCTTGTTATTGGAGATTGGGGAAGGAAAGGGCAATATAATCAATCTGATGTGGCCTTCCAGGTTCTTTTCTTCTTTAATTCTCATCACTTCATATTTTTCCGGTTTACCGTCAAACCTCTCTATAATAGCATTGTTTATATATTTTGATATTTTTTGATTGTTATAACGAGATGATGTTATAAAAAATATATAATTGGAAACTAGGCCGTTATATTGTGATATTGATTAAGAGGATGACTAGAATAACTGTTATAGAGATATCTGACTGTAATTTGAGTTATTTTTCTTCTTCTTCTTCTTTTAGTTATGAAAAATCATGCTTGTGTTCTTGAAGTTTTAATTCTTCTCATAATACTTACAAGTTACTTCCCTTTGGTGTTTTTCAATTTATAAATTTTCTGGTGTTGTAGAAATATTTAAAAGTTGATAGTTGGTGACTGAGTTTAATTTGAAAAATAATAATTAGTAGAAGAAAGTAAGTTAAAAAACAACTTTTTGGTTTTTTCTTTAGTCTAAAGAAATCATGCTTGATATTATATGTCTTTCATAATATTTACAAGCCTTTGAAGTCTTGTTTTAAAATTTGGTATAATTGATGAATATGTATAGGTATACTACTATAGCCTATGGATTGTTAATCATGAATCTACTCAGCTAATGTTTGACTTTTAAATTATGCATGTGAGACACAAACTTAAAAATTTATTAGAATTTTCACTTAAATAGATACAATATCTACTCTATATATATAAAAATAAAAATAATTTTATATATACAAGGTAAATTTTGGACGAATCATTATATTGGAGTTTTGATAGAACCTTCACGCAAATAGAAAGGAATAATTCTTTGGAAAAGGCATATCCAAAAGCCATTAAATCCAAGTTTTACTACTTTAAGCAATAACAAAGTCTTTTTGTTTTTTTTATATTGCCTATTTAAAGTCCCATGGCTTTAGGTTTTATGTTACATTATGTACGTATCTCTTTGAGTGGAAGGCTTATCGGAAACAATTTCTCTTTTTATTATAGTGAGCGTAAGATTTGCGCACACTCTACCCTCTTTAAAACTCACGTGTAGGATTACACCGGGCACATTATTATTGTATTATATACAAAAGACAGCTTCTGAAGTTTCGGTGTATTGCGTGTATGCATATTTCTTTGTGAAAGTGGAGTGGGTACATATTTAATTTTTTTTAACTGAGAACATATGATTCAACTTTTATGTTTTGATTTGTGATAAATTATTTGTGTAATCATGCTTAAATTTTATTTATTTATTTAATTAATTGTGTAGATGGGAGAGATTGGGGAGAAGCTAGAGATTGATTTAGTAATATCAACGGGTGACAATTTTTACGAAGATGGGCTGACTGGTGTTAACGATCCTGCTTTTCACGACTCATTTACCAATATTTACAAAGCTCCTAGCTTGCAAAAGACGTGGTACAATGGTAATCTTTTATGCAATATTATATTCATCATCAGAGCCGTCTTTGGATCCGTGCGAGGTGTGCTACCGCACAGGACCTCCGAAAAACAAAAAAATTTAGGGCCCCTTTTTTATTTTCATTAAGTAGTATTAGCCAGAACTTACTGTAAAGACCAATAATTTGCAGGTCTTATCCCAATTAAGCCTCGCCTTCACGAATTAGAACATAGCCCCCAAAATGTTTGAGACAGACATATTCATCATCATTAGTACGATTAAGTACAAGCCTTCAAAAAATTACGAGGACCTAATTAAGGGTGATAAAATTGGTCCATATAAAAAAAATTAAAACTTGGTAAGAGTTGGGTAGATGGAGCTTTGACCTATGCTTAGTAGCTTGATCCAACCTATCTCAACCTAAATAGTCTTTGGTGGGGCTTATGTAATCCGTCCATTTATTAACTTACTTCATTTAATCCGCTCAAATTTAACATGTAAATATATCTCATGGAATTGAATATCAGTCATGTGTCGGGTATTTATATTAAGTCAATACATGCATGACACATTAAATCACTTAATTATAATAATTTGGTATAAATAATCGACCGACGCGCGTAAGTATTTATCTAAAATTTTCAAAAATATCATTTTGTAAAGTTTCAATTTTCTCGTGGCAGTGTTGGGCAACCATGACTACAGGGGTGATGTAGAGGCACAACTAAGTCAAGTGCTTCGAGAAAAGGATGAAAGATGGTTTTGTTTGAGATCCTATGTTGTCGATGCAGGTAATTATAATAGTTATTAAAGGGAATGAAACATTTTCTTTCAAAAAAGACAATGAATTAAAGCAAATATTAATAAAATTATCCTTATTATTGTGAGACAGAAATTGTGGAATTTTTCTTCATAGACACAACCCCCTTTGTGGACGACTATTTAACAAACCCAAAAGAACACACTTATGACTGGAGAGGTATCCTGCCAAGGGACAACTATCTCAACCATCTCTTAAAGGTAAGATAATTATAAGTAATTTTTTTGATAAATATTACTCTATTCGGGTAAAAAAAAAAAGTGTTCACTTACCAAATCAACAAAATAACTAATTTTACTTTTTTAGATTTGTACTTATTAAGTGTTTAGGTGATCGAATCCCAATACATATTTAATTAGGGACATTTCAGTCAAATGACCTATTTTTATCTAAAAGTTAATATTTTCTTAATGGGTGTGCAAATGACTAAACGAACACTCTCTTTGATCTAGAGGGAGTAATTAAAATTCACCGATAACGAAGTGAAAAAAATGCTATTTTTGTTGTATAATAGAACATACACTATAATTGAATCGCTCAAGATCAAATCTGTTTGTCAAAGTGCTAAATGTAAAAATATATTGACATAATCAGGTTATATAACTTAAATCGAGTAATAATTATTGTACGTATTTCACATTATTAGATTATTACCATGTTAGTCTTTTCAACCTCTTAACCTCTTTTCCTTCTTATTTCTCTTTTTGGGTTTGCAAAAAGAATTTGGATTTGGCACTAAGTAAGTCTACTGCAAAGTGGAAGATGGTTATTGGTCACCATACTATTAAAAGTGCTGGACATCATGGTATTATTACTGAGCTTGCTGAACAATTAGTCCCAATACTTAAGGTAATGTATTTACTACCACATAGTTCTAGTTCATATAATTAAAAATTAACCGTTGGCCTAGAGTTTCAAATTAACCGATGTCTTACGCATGTAAAGTTTGAAACTTCGTGATAATGATAAATAATGAATTTTGAGCCTTACTCAACCCCAAAACTAGCTTGAGGGTGAGGATTGTCCAAGTCTATATAAGAAGTTCATGTTCCCATTTCCATTTCCGATGTGGGACTCTTAACATGTCAAAAATGGATCTTAGGTCTAACTCAATCCCAAAAGCTAGTTTATAAGGGGGAGATTGTTCAAGTCCATATAAAGAGTCCATGTTCTCATTCTATTTCCTACGTGAGACTTTTAACAATAATAATTATTTAAAGACTGGGCCGAAAAGTAGCAAGTGAATGCTATTTGTACACAATATTTTTACTTTATAATTATTGTTAATATTATCCTATTACTCCATTTAGGAGCATAACGTTGATTTTTACATCAATGGCCATGATCACTGCTTGGAACGCATCGGAAGCGTTGATAGGTAATAAGTCATCGATCTAGTATACATAACATGTGTCTTTATATATTAACCATAGTTTCATTAATTATTTTTCGAACTAATCGGTTATTTATTTACTTTATTAGCAAGTTGGAGTTTTTAACGAGTGGAGGCGGATCCAAAGCTTGGAGGGGAGACCTTAAAGGGTGGAATCCAACGGAATTGAAATTCTACTACGATGGACAAGGATTTGTTTCAGTTGAATTGAACCAAAAAGAAGCTGAATTTGTGTATTATGATGTTTTTGGACATGTCTTACATAAATTCAGTGTGTCAAAAGACTCTTGTGTAGCTAGGCAATAGGGGTTAATGTTAAGTACTATATAAGAGCTAGATGAATGAGGAATTAAAGTGTACTTTAGTTTATTATTGATTGTTTACTGTGTAATCTGATAGAGATACGAAAGATTAAAGCACTTTATGGTGTTTTAGTTTAAGTAAAACGGCCAAAAAAGTCCTTGAGTTATTGGAAATAGAGCAACTATGCCTTCTATTTGTTTTTGGTATAAATTTGTCCTAAAGGTTAGCCCGCTGAGATCGAGGCTGAGCTAAAAAAATTGAGACTGTGGATTCTAGATTATTGAAAAAGAAAGTCTATGAGTTCTTGATAAAAATATATGTATGTCATAGAGACAATCAGTATTAGGACAAAACGTATTTTATATACATTCATATTTATATTAATGATGATTAATATTATGACATTTGCATTTGTTGAATTATTAGTTGATTGTTTATAATATTCTATAAATGCACTCCTAGAGTTTACGTGGTTATTAATGATGTGAGAATTAATATTATAACGCAACTCTTAAATTGCCTCGACTAATGATCATCGAAAATAGGATATCGATGATATGCGATACGTCGACATGTGGTCTGCATCATATCCTTAGGGGATGTAGTATGTCTCACTTGCTACGAGTTATGACAACTCGTGATGGACACATGAATATTTGTTGAAGTATTGGTATACTCTGTTGATGCACTGTTTGTTATATGTCTAAAGTGTCATCGTCATGTGGGAGATAGAAGTCCTTAAACTTGAGGTCGATACCACCTTGTTTACAGAGTAATATACTTTGATCCTGTCCTAAGCTTAAATGTCTTATAGGTTGAGATGCGACTTGTTTTCGGTACATTGCGAAGTGGATTAAAGGTGGTAGTTGAGCCAAGATTAGGATTCATTCCTCGAATGTATCTTCGAGAAAACACTCAGGTTCTCATATGGTATTGGGTTGACTAAGTCGTTGGCCAACACAATGGACATGTCTTTGATATGATCTTGTTGTCAACTAATATAGATGAGAAATAATGATCAAGCCATTTGGATAGACACTTGACAAATCCTAAGCTTGATTGAGTGTGCCGTGAATGAAAGGATTTTATCTTCTAACATAGAGGTTCAGTTCACAGGTTTCGTGTAACTAAACTTTACATATTGAGTTCGTCTTCCGGCGCAGTCTAGGAATTCCGTGTAGACCCTAATGTTATTAGTGTCGATATGTAAAGGCATGAAGGGTAACACTAAGTCAAGTGTTCCGTCGATTCAAGGATGTAATTAGAAAGAGATTATGTATATGTTCAATTTATAATCGAGACATCAAAAGAAAATAGAAAACAATGCAGAAAATGGAACAGGGCCGCAGCGCCAAAGGCTCAGGGCCGCGACGCAAAGTGTCCAGCGGGTCCGAGATGACCCATTCTGCTGAGGTTTTATGGGTTGACCCATTTGGGGAACCCTAGCTGTTCTCTTCAGCTATAAATAAGAGGGTTCCCCTCACATATTTTCTACCCCAAAATCAAGAGAGTATTCTCTTCTAAAACTCTGCTGAAATTCCTAGGATTCCAAGAGTTAGAAATTACATCGGAGTTCTTGACTTGTAAATCGAGGAACACTTGCGTGTGCACCCTCGGATTACACATAAAGCTTGAAGATTTCAAATTTGGTAAAATGTAAGTAATCTTTCAATGTATTACATTTTACTATGTGTTTTACATTATATAATCATACCACAGTTTTACCGTCATGTCGGGTTTGAAACATAAATTTTCAAATTCCGCTGCGTATACGAATCCGACAAAACGCCTGATACATTATGTATATATAATAGGTAAATTGTTTAACACAAACATAGAATTTACGCCAAAGTTATTGTGTTCTGACAAATCCGTAAGCGAAATGCTATCTCCACTTCCTAAAGGAAGCATATATGCCTTTAAACTATTGAAAATATAGGAATTATGCATTCGGTTTGTTTTGGCGCAAAAACACTCTTGTAGTTAGTTAAGTGAAGCAGATACGTCCATCTCCATTAACAGACTTCACATTGAATGTAGATTAGCATAAACTAATATTTTCTTTGCTGAGTTAAAAAATTATATAATAAAAAATAATCTCGCAAACAATATGACATAATTAGTGAACTAAATCAAAATAATTATTTCAGTAACAAAATAACACAGTTAATGACTAAAATAATACTTTACTAATTAGAGCATTAAGGGTGAATTTGAAAAAGAAAACCATAAATAATTCTTTTTATTTTTAAACGTCAATATTTTGAACAAATTCAATTTGTCAAAACCAATAACCTTTGAGACTGGAGAGAACAATTAATATTATGAGAAGATAATGATAGATGAAAAATTAGTAATAATAACATATTTGTAAAGAATGGATCTTGGGCCTAACTCAACCCCAAAAGCTAACTTATAGAAGATTGTTCAAGCTGCCAACAGTCTTTCTTCGGAATTATTTGAACGGGTCGATCCTCCTATCCCCTTTATTTTAGCAACTTATCCTAAGGTCTCCTCGTCAAGAGCTCTCCGGCGACGACACAAGTCTATATAAGAAGTTTATGTTCTCATTCCATATCCGATGAATGGATCTTGAGTCTAACTCAACCCCAAAAGTTAACTTGTAGGGTGAGAATTGTCCAAGTTTATATAAGGAGTTCATGTTTCCATTTCATATCCGATATGAACTCTTAACAATAGTGACATAGTGACATCAACCAAAGTTTCCACATCATTTACGAGCCTTTCTTACAAATGTAGTCAATAAAAAGTAAAATTTCTAGCTTATTTATTGAAACAAAAGTAAAAATAATCTACCGGCCCAGTAGTTCCGCAACTACTACCGTGGTTGTTGTCAACCGGGATCCCCCAGGAAAGGGGAAATCAAAGATTTTAAATGATAAGAGTAGTAAAAATAAATACTGAAAATTAACTCGAATTTAACATAAATAAATATTCCAATAAAAGTTATTGGGTACAAATACAATACATCCGCCCATAAATTAAATTAGACAACTAGAGGGGAAATTAATTATGGGCGAGAAGCTGAACTAATTTTCAATCACATTAAATAATCAATGATTAGGGATATTTAACTGCTAATTAAGCAGAAGCAAATTAATTAAATCCATCATTTTTAGATGTTTATATAATGGAAAAGAGTGGTTTTGATGCACTCCATACATGCAAAATGTTTCAAAAATGTCAAAGAATTGGATCCAAACTTCTGTTTTGAGTAATTTGCATAGCCATAAAACCTTGTCCATCATAATAGAATTTCAATTCTTTTGGGTTCCACCAATTAACATCACCCCTCATGACTTTGTAATGAACTAAAACTAAAATCTTAAAATAAACCTAATTATATTAGGATTTTGTTAAATTTTTTGGACTTTGATTCTCATTAAAGAATTGTTGTTTGGCTACAATTTTAAAACTATAATCATAAATCGATACACTATCAGGAATAGAAATAACGTTTTTACTATCTTAGAAATCTAAACAACACATACACAAATTAAATACTAAGACTTAGTAGTGGAATAATTTTATATATTAACATAAACGACTAAAGATATAAATATATTATTAATAATCAGCTACAGATTTTATCTTATTTTATGTCGAGCTCAATGTAGATTAGAGCAATACATATATTATAAAAACATGCATTATATCACTTAATGACAAAAATATAAAAAGTATAAAATAAATATTAATAAGTAAAAAATAAATATTAATAAAGAAAAATAATATAAATTATATTAAAAAGACACACGGGTAGGGTCGGTGATCGGACCGGGTCAGACAGGTAAAAAATTCAGACCCTGACTCGACCCTACATATGAACGGGTCTCCGCTTTTTCGAATCAAATGATTCACGGGTCAGATACATAATCTGATTTATATTTTTTTATTATAATCCTAAAATAACCTAATTTTACATCAAACGACTCGTTACCATTTTACTTTCATGTAATATAGTGAACAAGCTTTTAAATTAAAGATTTTTTGCAAGTTAAATAGAGATAATCGCTTCATCAAATTACTCTTCTTATCGGGCGTCTTGCATTCGTGTCCCGGACTGCTTCGGTCCCATTTTTACAGGAAGGGGATGGGATAAAGCAGTGGCGAATGTAGATCAGTGTAGGATGGTTTATTAGGCCCCGATGGACCGACAAGGTTAGCACGTCAGAATCCCGGTTTGAATTGGTCCCCTCCCGGTCTAGTTTAAGAAAATTATTAACCCCTTGTTTATATGGTTATTTCCGTGGTTCATTATTGTATTATTTTCTGTGAAATCATGTTTGTTCCATTGTTCTAAAAATTATGATGTATGATTACATAAATCAGTTGTAATATTGTGGTTATATAACCATGAAAAAACTCAATTTTTATAACCACGAATTTAACGGATTTTACTACGTACTTCATTTTCCCATTATACCCCACCCCCACCAACCCACCTCATCCTCACCCCCACAACCACCCACCCTCCTCCATCACACCAAAACTCACCCACCCCACCCTACCACTCACCGCCCCACCACCCCCACGCTCACCCCACACTACTAACCCCTCTATCACCTACTTATTTTTTAAAGTTTTTATTTTATCATTTACCTTTTATATATATATATATATATATACTAGTTTGTATATAAGGGTTAAGGATATTTAGTAAACTTACATGTTATTATACAGTATCATACAGTCAAATCAAACAATAAAAATGTTATTAAACCACAACAAACTATAAGTCTATTCAAACATCGTATTTACTAATACAGTATAATACAATACAATACAATATGATACTATACAATACTATAATATATATTATGAAACCATAGGTGACGACCATCCAAACAGAGTGTAAAAATTGGCAAAAAGTAATTGTTACCTCTACGACCCTTTTGTAGAAATATCCAGTTTCTTCTCCTCTCCCCAAATCCCCTAAAATACCCCCTATGCCCCATTCCACACAAATTTATTTTTAATCCCTAAGTTTATAAAATTATACTCTCCTAATTTTCAATTATAAATACTTAAGAATTTTCTTAGAACAGCATAGCAACGAATTGAACTATTCTACAGTGATCGAAGGGGATAGAAAGCAAATCCGATTTTTTTCAGGGGGAAGAGAAGAGCTCTAGGTCAAGCCTCCTATTCTATTTATGATTTTATTCTATTGGGTATACCCGTCGGGCGTTCTTTTTTTTTCACACAAATCTTCCAACTATATATAATTGAGTATTCAAATATTTTATATGTTATCAATTATTTGTATAATGAGAGTGAAGTTGACAACTAGCTAGGGAATTAGTGGTCATTTTGTGTTTAATAGGTTTACGTTTGTTAAGGTTAGAGTGTCTAATTAGGAGGGGGGGGGGGGACCGGGGGAGGTTGTTCCGCTAGTGTCAAAATAAAAGGAGGACAAGTTTAGGCCCCGTTTATAAAATTTACACCATCACATTAAAGCACCTTCTACAAACACACTATCACAAGAAATTGCCTTTTAAAGAGGAGAAAACATTTGCATTAGCCAAAAACCAGAAAACCTATAACATAATTACAATAAAGAACATATAAAGATGTATTCAGAATGAAGTTCAAAACAGTTAGACAGAGGGAAATGCATAGCTGCTTATAGGCCTATGGCTTACCAAAAATGGCAAATATCACTTCCCAACTTTAGGCATGGATTTGTAAGAAAACTGAACCCCACAAAGGCATCACTGATTCTGTATAAACCACTCGATTTTCACGATGACATCTTCGTGCGCTAGTAATTTGGCCCCAGAAGAGATAGAAAGAAGGTCCGATAATTGCCAGAAGTCTCTGAATAAACAGCATCGTTCAGACACTTATTGTACTTCTTTCGGTACTCTGCTTTTATGTACTGCATATCGATCTCAGCTCGTGTTACTATTATTCTAATAAGAGCTGCATCATTCGTTCCCAAGCCCTTCATAGCCTTATGCAATTGCTGAATATATGCATGAACAAAAATTAGTTTGAATGTGTACAAAATTAAACTCAGATTTGTTTTACTAAGTTTAACACAATATAGAGTTTAATGAGAAGAGATTATTATTATAGCAATGGAAAGAAGCATGCATTTAAATGAGATACACAATTATTACTCTCCAAAAGAACATTATTATTGGGATTAAGGGGAAGCGCTTACTATCATACCACAAGTTATACATAGTTGATAGGAAGGACAAAACTTTATTTCTTAATATCAATCAAGCATCATATTCGACGATCTCTAACCCCGATCATCATTGGGCTAGCTATAGGCGGGATATTGGTATTACCCAACAACCCCCCCCCCCCTCAACACCTGCCACATGTAGCATGTTGTTCCTGATAATGAAACTCGTGACTTTGACTCTGATACCACTCATTAGGATCATACGCTTACCATCATGCCAAAAGTTATAGCAGATAGCAAGGACGTAACTTTATTTCTTAAACAAGTACATCAAGCAAGCACTATGTTTGACCATGGCTCTGACCCATAATTTGGGCCTCACAATATGTTGAATGTTGGCACTACCCGACATTATTCCAGAAGGATTTAAGTGATATATATTGATAGTGCAAATATTTTTCTACAACGTGTGTAATTTAACATGCATATTACACAAGTTAATTACCAATTTTACTAGGCTACCAATTAATATTATTTATCAAAGAGAACTTCATAGTATGTAAAAATACCTTCGCGAAGTAACTTGCTGGATTCTTAACACATCTCAAGATAGTCAAGAGCCCAAATCTTAAGAGACCTGAATTTCACTTTTTACTGCCTGTATTATCAAGTATACATGTCCAATAGTAAACTAGTGTATCATTTTAAAGGTTAATTAAGCTGATTAGAGAGTAAAGTAAGTAAATTTACCGATTTCAATTTGTTCTTATACTTGTTTTTTATAAGCATAACTAACAGCAGCCAAATGTGCGCTGCTGCTTTCACAAAAGATGCATATGAATGTCTTCTCATCGGTTCCCCATCTCTTCTCCCCTGCTTTATATAGCGCTTTAGCATCACGTTCCGCTAAAACACTGTCAACTTCTGGTCCTTCGTAGCGTACTGTACGTACATATGATAGAAGCAACTGTAATATAAAAGCAAAGACACCGACACATCAATATCTTCTTTGTGAAAATCTCAGCAATATGAATGGATCACTTTGTTCTAAGAGTTAAATTATGTACATAGACAATTACAGGACTAAGCAAGGGTCAATTTCACGTATGTTACTGAACTATATCTACTATAACAGTAAATTCACAAAATTATTTTTAATGACATTAAATGATTAAAGTAATTGAATTTACTCACTATTACAGTAAACAGCATTGCATTCACATCTTCAAAAGATGTTAGTGTAGGAATTTTCCAGCATTAAGATCAGCTACTAAGATCAACACAAGCATCTTGAATATCAACTGGCCATGCAGATTCAATAAATTATCTCAAAATGTGAGGACACTCAGAACTTAAACATCTTGAAACAATAACACCACGAAACAAAATCAGATTGTGCTGACATAACCATGTTTCTTTCAAGGATATAATTTCTCATAATTTTGCTCCAGCAGAAATTGACTCTTCCTTTATTTCTTCTCTAATTCATAATGGATATGGTCCTCTAAGAAAATTTAAAAAAAAAAATGAAAATTCACAAAGTAAAACTAAATTATCAGAAACAGTTACTACATCAAAGGGAATTCAGCAGCCTACAGATGGACCTATGTTTCCAATTGTGAGCACCAGAGAGTACTTCAGGTGTCCCAAAAGGTCATAGGGTCGGAGCTACATGGTCCGAAGGGGGTCCAATTAAACCGCCTTCTTGAAAATTTATACGTAATGTGGAAATAGAGTATAAGCAAACAAAAACTTTTACATATATAAATTTTTAATCGCCTTTACATAAGGAAAGTTACCTTGTCAAGGTAGGGGTAAGGTCGATGTACACACTACCCTCCCCAGATCCCACTTGAGATTACACTTTATTTGTTGTTGTTGTTGCCTTTACATAAAAAAAGCTTTTAGTATAGTGATAAAGGTGACTCAAAAATGCTTTAAGTAGTAGATTTGAATCTCTTGTGGATTTCATTCACTTCTTTGAATCCCCTTACTAAAATTCTTGACCACCACCACTGAAGGGCGTAGGATAAAATTACACGAGTCACTTTACATACCCTGATCTGCAGGATAGTGTCCTCTCAGAACCTTTTTATTGCTGATACAGAATCATATACATGTTTCAGACTTCAAAAGCTTGTAATTCTAGACTAGCAAATTAAAACTTCCTCATTAATGTTCTCTTTTATTCATCAAGTCCAAAGTTGTATGCAGGCATAGTTGTCTACTTTTCGATTAACAAGCTAGAAAAATAAGAACTTAGAGCGACAATTATCTCATGTATCTTCAAGTGTAGAGGAAAGAGCAGTACCTTTTTGTGATCATCAGATGCATGCGACTCAATATCGTGCTCAAGGTAAACACCGTTCATTGTATAATAAATTTGTTTGAAATATTGTATCTGGGAAGGAGTCCTCGAACATATCACTTCAGTAGCAGCTCTGAGATCAACGACAACGCCACTCAACGCCTGCCTGACTATAGTGGTATCCCTTACTGCTGGATCATGCATCCATAGCAAGAATGCTTTCTGAATTTATTTTAATCCAAATGATACACAAAATCAAACACACAAGACAACTTGACAGAGAAATGTTACTGTAAATTAGAAGTTTTACTTTATCAATGTATTTTAACTTCCTGTAGATAAGGCTTTCCAACGGGACGATTTAAATGGGACGGGACGCGGGTTGGACTTAAGGGGATACGGCCATACGGGGGACGCAACACTAGTCCTGTCCCATCCCACTAAGCTTATGGGACGCGACGATAGCCTTAGTGAAATTTATTTAATTTGTATTTATTTAAATATTTAAGCACTGAAAAATATAAAAAGATGATAATGTGATACAAGACTACATAAATTTAGTAAATAGACACAAATTTAAAATAAACTGTAAGAATTATTTAGAATTGGAAAATCTTCCTTAATCATATTCATGCCCAAATCGTCACAATATATACACAAAGTAATAATTAATAGGAAGATTAAGTCTTCCTTAAAATCCTCCTACCTATCCCATAATATATTCTTATTTCCTATATTAATACTATTATATTTAATACATAATACTACTTACCATTTACAAAAGATTCTACATAATTATATTATTAATAGTAATTAATAATATTCTAACACTCCGCAAATGGGTTTAGGAGGAGGCGAATCTTTGAGATCGTCCAAATTCTTCAAATAAGATTAGCGGAAGCCCTTTTGTGAAGATATCTGCAATCTGATGTCGCGACATGTAACACTCGCACCTGTCCGCGAGCCACCTTTTCACGGACAAAATGAATATCTAACTCAATATGCTTAGTGCGTTGATGATGGATTGGATTTAGGAGAGATAAATTGCACTAATGTTATCACAAGATACCATGGTGGTCCGGAATAGACAATAAAGCTCAGTAAAAGATTCTCGAATCGGCGTAGTCGACACAACATCGCTACCGCGACGGTATTCACCAAAGATCGAACGTGATACGGTGGGTTGCCTTTTGGAGGACCGTGAGATTAAATTATCACCGGGAAGGCGTAATAGCCGTGAGGTGGAGTGCGTGCGGACACCCGCCTGCCAGATACGCAGGTGACAAGCTTGGTCATGAAGACGGCACAGATGCAATCCATAATTCGAGTGCCACAATATATCGTGCAATACGCTGAGCGTGCACGTATGTTCTTCCATGGATTGTGCGTGAACAAACACACTTGTTATCGCATATGTAATATCCGCACAGTGAATGTGAGATATTGTAAAGCTCCGCAGCTGCGATACAATGTCGGATTAGCAAAAGTCTTGGATATGGCACTCAATTTTGACTTGGTATCTACCGGAGTTGCAGACGGTTTGCAAGATGACATTCCACCGCTTCTACGATCTCTCGATGCATACTTCTTACGGGAAAGAAATAAACCACATGCGTGGCGTGTCACCGCAATTCCTAGAAAGTAGTGAAGTGGACCAAGATCCTTCATAGCAAATTCGAACTCACTGGTCGTGATATTCTGCGAAGAGAGTCCGACGAGGTTAGGATAATATCATCTACATATAAGAGAATATAAGCGATGATTACCCTGTTGATAAATAAATAGTGAATTATCCGAGCAATTGTTTGAGAAACTCATGTTGAACACAAAATCGCAAACCGCCAGTACTCGAGTCACGGGAGCTGTTTGAGTCCATATAATGATTTTTAAGTAAACACATGATTGGGATAACGAGAATCTCTGTACCCGATGGTTGGTGCGTGTATACGATCTCACTCAAATGTCCATGTAAGAAGGCATTCTTGACATCCGATTGATGAAGTAACCATCCTTTTGGTAGGGCTAAAGCGAGAACAATTCGATGGTTCTTTGGTTTAACCATTGGATGAATGTCTCGCCGCAATCTAATCCCACCGCTGAGTCTTGCCATCACCTACAAGTCGGGCCTTATGCCGCTCAAAAGAACCATCGATTTTTCTTTATGGCTAAAAATCCACATGTAACGAATTATATTAGCATTAGATGGACGAGGTACTAACTCTGCGTATCCTATTTTTAATTAGAGCATGATATTCATCATCCATGGCCATTTTCCAATTAGGATATTTTGAGCGCATACACGGTTACGCGCAAAGGTGATTTGGAGACTTGAGTGTAGATCGATTTGGCATTGGATTTTGTAATTCCATGTTGACTACGGTGATCGCCGGTTTAGTGGGCGATGGACCGACGCCATCGCCGGAGTGAGATGGGCTGAACGCCATCGCCTGCATTATTGCTAATTTCTCCACCGGTCAGACTGGCCGCCGAGTATTTTGTGTGTAGTTGGGCACAGAGTTGGAGGTTGGCCCAACCGGGCGGGCATTGGTGTAAAGTAGGGGTTCTCGTTCATCGGGCCTTGGAACCGATGACCAGCCTTTGGATCAGTATTTTTGTGAGTCCCGCCGTGGAGAAAATGAGTTAGATACGGGGGCCTATCATCATCCAAAAAATCATAAGTATTTGTCCCTGTGTCATGTATCTTGGCAAAGGGAAATTGTGACTCATCAAAAATTACATGACGACATATAAACATGTGTTTGGAAGAAATGTCATAACACATGTAACCACGGTGATTCGTAGGATATCCCAAGAAGACATATGGAGTAGACCGGGGTTGAAGTTTTGTGATTATGGTGGATGGAAATAGGGGGTAGCAAAGACAACCAAATACTCTCAAATGATGATATGAGGGCTCTCGTAAGTAAAGTATTTTTAGTGGAGCTTGGTAAGACATGTTTTTGTGGGGAAGGATATTTAACATGTAGGTTGTCATTTGAAGCGCATGATGCCAAAAAATGGGGGGTATAGAAGCATGAGCAAAAGATGTTCTCACAATATTGTTAATGGTTCTAATTTTGCGTTCCGCCTTCCCATTCTGTGAAGATGTGTGAGGACAGGATAAACGAAATTGTAAACCATTTGTTTTGAAAAAATCCCAAAACTGATTATTGTTAAATTCCCTCCCATTGTCACATTGAATACTTTTAATCTCCCGTTCAAACTGAGTTCGGATAAATGCTCTAAAGTTTAGGAAAGTGGAAAACACTTGTGATTTTTTCGACAAAGGGAATGTCCACAAATAATTAGAGTAATCATCAAGAAACAGTAAATAGTATCTATGACCTGAGGAACTCAAAACAGGTGATGTCCAAATATCACAATGTAAAATATCAAATGGCATAGTAGTGCATGAAGTAGAAGAAGTAAATGGCAACCTAACATGTTTACCAAGGGCACAAGCCTGACACTTATTCAAAACATGAGTTTGAGTACATGAAATAAAATTGTTTTGTTTAAGAGAGGCCAAAACGGACTCCCCCGGATGTCCCAATCGTTCATGCCATAGTGATGGAGCCAAGGCTGCAAAAGTGGAAGGAACTTTAGACTGTGGATTTGGTAAACTTATTGGATGAGCTCCCTTTGCTATCACATCTCACGAAGCTTCCGTCTGAAAGTCATATGCGAAAAAACCAAATGGGTCAAATTTAACAGAAACCCAATTATCACTAGTAAACTTCCTAATGAAACCAAATTTTTATTAATTTGGGAGCATGCAGACATTTTTAAAACTAGTGGCGGATGTGGTGGTGACGATGTGTTCGACCCATAACCTTTTATTGGAATTGTATGACCATTTCCACAATAATACCATTTTCTTTGCTCAAATTATAATAGGGTGAGTGTACCTTGGGACGCGTCGTATGTGGCGTAGCCCGAGTCCATATACCAATTAGAATCCGGTGGATTGAGTCGAGTGTGCATACCGCTCGATATCCGTAGGATGGGTCGTGGTTGAATGGGCCTCCCGCCATCGTTGGGCGGAGGCCCAAAATCGCTTCTTTGAAGCATTTCAGCTGCTCGGGCACCAAAATTGTTCTTTGCCAAGCATTTCAGTCTGGGCTCGCCAAAATTGCCGCCGCTTTGAAGTATGTCCAAAGCCCTGGGCTCTTGGTGGCTGAAAAAATGTTCTTTGTTGGCTTCTTCGCTGAACGGTTGGCCGCCATCGTCATTGGGCTTGGTTTGCTGCCCAATACCCGTCTGGACCATTCTTTGCCGCCAGATGAGGCTGCCCGATTCTGCATTTCTTGCCCGTGGTTCTTTGCCGATGGCCGCCACGGAGTTCTTTATTGCCGCCATAGCCTCGCCGAGTTGGTGTTCGCCATTTCGCCGCCACCGGTGAATTGACCACCTTTATTATTTCCGCGATTTCCACCTTCTTATTATTATTACCACGTCCTTTTTACTCTTATTTTGTGAAGAATAGTCAAAATAATTACCTTCATTTGAATACGTGGCACCCATGGCGGAATTTGTTGAAACCTTCTTAATCAAACCCGATTCTTCAAGAACAAGCATGGAGCTTGCTTGATAAAACTTTGGTAAGGGATTACTTTGTGGATTAGTGTCCCCACGCCACTATAAGCATCGTGAGACCGGCAACCGATCAGAAACTAACAGGTTGTCGAAGCGGTGAACTACGTTCTCAATTGATCCGCCACCACTTTAAGGCGTTGTGATGGGTTGAAGCGTTAGGAAAGTCTGCCATGACAATGGTTGAAAATTCTTGTTCCAACGCAACGGCGAGAGTTTTGATTATCTTGAAAAATGTCTCTCAAACGTTCTCACGCCACGGCGATAGAATCTGTTCCATTATTGTATGCAATAAGCTCGTGGATATTGTTGCATAAATCCAACCAAGAATCAGAAGCATCGCGGTATCCCACAATTCTTTGTCTGCTTCAGACGATTGTTCCGTTGTTGTACCATTTTTTGGTGGAATTATATGATGAAGAACTTTGTGAGCCCTACAACATATTTTGAACAACTCCGCCCATTGCGTAGTGAGCTTTCCATCTCTAGTTTGACAGAAATATGTGTTTTGATGTTGGAAATAGTAAGGGCTGAGTGAAACGAAGATTTTGATTCAGACATGATTGACAACAATAATGGAGAAAAATAAAGTATAACAATGGAGAAAACAAATTCGGTTGAAAGGATGGGGAAGATGACCGAATTTGGAAGGAAATTTTTATTTAGAATAGGATCTTTGAATTACCTTCTGATACCATGTAAGAATTATTTAGAATTGGAAAATCTTCCTTAATCCTATTCATGCCCAAATCGTCACAATATATACACAAAGTAATAATTAATAGGAAGATTAAGTCTTCCTTAAAATCCTCTTACCTATCCCATAATATATTCTTATTCCCTATATTAATACTATTCTATTTAATACATAATACTACTTACCATTTACAAAAGATTATACATAATTATATTATTAATAGTAATTAATAATATTCTAACATAAACTTCAAACTTAAATTGATAGTGTTGGAAATTCAAATTTTTCTAATTTAAGTGGGATGGGAAGGGACGAGACGGGACGCGAAGGGGGATGGGACAATTTAAGTGGGACAGGATGGGTGACTGACTTAAGACCGGGTTGGAAATGGGACGGAATAGGAAGGACGAGACACTAGTCCCGTCCTATCCCACTAAGCTTACTGGACGGGACGGGTCGGTACCAGGACGGGATATTCCATCCCCCTGGCCAACCTTACGTTACAATTAATCCACCATTTTTTAGGTCAGTAATCCGTCTTATTATGGACAATTACTTGTAATTATCTTTTAAGTAATATGTTAGTGTAAAATTTCCTTTACACTATCCTGTGTAAGTTAAATTACCTTTTTGTCACCACTAAGCTCTTTGGATAAGCGAGTAGTAAGCTCTTCGGAATACATAACTCTGTATTCCTGCTGAATGAGAGCACGTTGACTTGCATCACGATGGGCAAGGATGTTAATGACTGCTGCAGTATCACATCCAAATCCTGGTATAACAAATGCAAGTAGTAATAATTATTTAACGTAATGAATTGTCTATGCAAATATCAGTTAATGAGTGAAACCTTTTAGTTTCACTTTATCTGATTTTTTGAAATTCTATCCACGCATATGAAACTTAGGGGTCGTCTGGTGGTAGGAAGTATTAGAGAAAATAATACTGGTATTAGCTTTAGTATTATTTAATCCCTCATTTGATAGTGTTTTCAACTTATGTATATCAGTATTATTATTATACATAATAAACTATGGCATTAACAATACCAGTATAACACCTATTCTAATATTATTTACAATTATGCAATGCATGTTTTTTAATACAACACACTAGTATAATTCCTGCATTTCTAATACACCCAATTCAATATTATTCTTATACATCCTATCGACGACCCCTAAACGCTGTTGGTTATCAAAAACTAGGATTGGCCTAAAACAGAAAATTGGGATGTGAACAAAAACAGAGGATGCAACTCCTTAGATTTAAACAGAAACAAAACAGTCTGAAGACTTTTGACAAACAGTTTGTGGGCAAGAAAATTGAAATGAGAAGCACTACCTTTACCAGGGTCGTCGTTGGACCTTTGCGAAGTGTGCTACCGCACAGGGCCCCCGAAAAACGAAAAAATTTAGGATCTCTTTTTTCATTTTTTCATTAGTTAGTATTAGTCGAAATTTACTGTAAAGGCTCATAATTCGCAGATTTAAACCCAATTAAAGACATACTTTTACGAATTAGAACAAGACTCCCAAAATATTTGAGACGGCCTGCCTTTAACTTTGTGCAAATGCTGCCACTATTTGAAACTACAACTCCTAATAACACATGGAAGAACAATTCTACTAATATTCAACATCTCACTAATTCGAAGACAATAAAAACAAAATAAATAAATTTCTGCAATAATACGGTGCAGATGGTAATAAAATAATTATTTTGTTGTTGTTATCTTGATTATAAATTGTATTAAAATGAATCTAGTTATGTGGTGCTGAACGAAAATAATGGATTACTCAACCTCAAAAGCTAGTATGTATGGTGAGAATTGTCATACAATGAGTCAATGTTCTTATTCTATATCGGGTGTGAAATTTTTAATACTCCACGCACGTCTAGACCTTATTAATTGGAGCGTGAATAATATAATTTGGGGGCCCAACATCGACGAACAAATAATTTGAATGGGTCTGGCTCTAATACCCTATAAAGAATTAATTTTTGGCCTAACTCAACCCCAAAAGCTAGTTTGTAGGGTGAGGATTGTTCAAGTGTCATATCTCATTCCATATTCGATGTGGACTCTTAATACTAAATATGAACATATATATTTAATCAATTGGAATTCAAAATTTGTTTGAGTAATCTTTACGATCTGCTTATTTTAAAAAGTACTTTACGAAGAAGTAACTTTAAAAAGTATTAAGACCCGTTTGACCATATAAATTATTCACTTTTTTCGGAATAACTTTTTTTACTTTATTTTAAAAATCAATGTCTGATCATGAAACGTTCAAATCCAAATTGAGGTTGCATTTCAAATTTGAAAAGAAGCTATTTTCCAACTCTATTTTCACTTTTGATCAAATTTGTAAAGTGTATTCAAGCATTAGAATTATTCCAAATATTCATTACAAAAAGTTTATTCAAATACAACTTAACTTCATAAATTTCAAATAAAGTAGGAGTAAAAAATATTTGAAATTTATAAGGTGAAATGAAACTACCCTTGAAAGCTTTATAAAGTTGGGCGGCATCATCACGTGGCGAAGTTAACACAGGAGGTATAATCAAGGTCGCCATTAATATTATCTGTTAATTAATCCCACTCTCTCTCCTTTAATGAAAATTGTAAAGGAGAGAGAGACCTTGATTAGATTAATGGAGACATGCAAAGTAAGTGATTAAGAGAATATTAGAGTTGGAATTTTTTTTGCATGATGGTACAACTACAAACACGTCTCACCATAAAACATTATGTGCTTAGGAAAATTTTACTCTCCTCTCTTAACCCTTAAGTCTTAACATGGCAAAAAAAAAACTATCTGCGGCTAGATGTTTATATCAAATTAATTAATTAATATATATTTATTACTTAATCGTGATATTAAATGATATGGGTAAAAGAATATGTTCCCTTCATCTTATTGAGGAATGATTTACAATATATATAGGGTTACAAAAATATTTACTTTGATACAAACTAGGTAACTAATTAACATAATTACAAAAGGATTGTAATTCTACCTAAAATAGGAGATATAAAATTAATACAATTAATGAAAGAATTTTGGGAAATATTCTATTACACCATCGCAGTTAAAGCGGGAGGTTCTCGAACACTGAGATTGACTCGAAAATCATCAAATATTATGCACGGAAGTCCTTTGGTGAAGATGTCGGCAATCTGATATCTGGAAGGAACATGAAGGACATGAACTTGACCACGAGCCACTTTTTCGCGAACGAAATGAATGTTCATCTCAATGTGTTTCGTGCGCTGATGTTGGACGGATTGCCGGAAAGATATATCGCACTAATATTATCACAGTAGATCAGTGTTGTCTTTTGAATCGGGTGGTGAAGCTCAAGTAGAAGGTTACAAATCCAACAAGACTCAAAGACGACGTTGGCAACACCTTTGTATTCTGCTTCTGCACTGGATCGGGACAGTGTAAGTTGCCTTTTGGAAGACCAAGACAATAGGTTATCTCCGAGGAAAATGCAATAACCAGACGTGGAGCGTCATGGTCATGACATCCACCCCAGTCAACATCAGAATAAGCAGTGAGACCAGTGAGTGAAGATTTATATAGATGTAATCCGAAGTGAAGTGTACCTTGGACGTATCGTAATATATATTTGAGGGCATGTATGTGTACTTCCCTCGGACTGTGTGTGTGCAAGAAGATTTATTGCACGTCATAGGATATGTCTGGTCTTGTGAATGTGAGGTACTACAGGCCCCAGTGAGGCTACGATAGTGAGTCGGGTATGAATATGAAGGGTTATAATCACCATTGAGCTTGAAATTGGTGTCTATAGGCATGCGGGATGGTTTGCAAAATGTCATGCATGCACGGTCATGTATCTCTTCGGCATACTTCTTCTGACATAGAAATAGGCCGTCAGAATGTCGAGTGACAGAGATGCCCAAAAAATAACTTAGGAGGATGCTTTCGATTCTTCCATTTTCTTTTGATTTCTTTTTAACCTCATATCTATCTTTCCCCTCTTTTGTTTTGAGAGAATAAGGTGTCTGATGAATAGTAGGCACCCCCAAACTTAGGCTTTTGCCTATTTATGATTACTTTTCATTGGGGTGCATCAAAATTGTTCACTCTCTTTTTGTCTCTTTTCAACACTTTATATTCCAAACACATCTCAAAATTTTCTTTTTCACTTATGACACAAGTATGGAATTACAGGGTGTCAAAGAAAAGATCTTATTTTTAGGCTCAAAGGGGCTGACTAGGGATACAATTTATTGTCAGGGATAGGTAAAAAAAATGGTAAGAAAGGGCTAACAAAGAAATGTCTGAGTCATCTCCCTAACATGCATATCCTAACTATTTCGCCTCAAATAGCAAGCAAGCAGACACATAGGTTTAATCAATAACAATGCATAAATCAAGCAAGATACCCCAAATAGTTTGACTTCATGAATTTTTGGCATATCTAACCTAAGTGTTCATATGGTTGCTTCTAATTCCATTACATTATTCAACTTTACTTCACTAGGCGTTTCAAGTAACTACAACATGCATGATCATAAAAAAAAATAGATTCAAATAAACATAGAAAATAACACAAAAAGACTCAAAAACACATCAAAAATAACTAAGAACTCTCCCCAAACTTAAATCACACATTGTCCCTAATGTGTGCAAGACTCCAAAAATAAAAGAAAAATGGGACAACTTACAAACTTAGTTTAAAATGGTGGCGGCAGATAATGCATGGACCACTGGTTTAACAAGAAACTCATCTCATCAAATCTCTGGTTCAACTGTTGTTGCTCCTGCCTTATTTCTTGTTGTCATTGCCTCAGGTCCATTGACCTTGTATCATTGTGTCAAAACTCTGCATCATCCTCCGTTGGTTACGAGCAATCGCTTCCATCATGTGCACCGAGGTTCCAATTCCTGTGGCCGGCGGCCGCACTGCTCATGCTGAGCCTCTGTCTCAGGCTCATCTTCATCCATGGCAGCCTCTACTGCTGCTGCTGGTGTCGGTGCTGCTGCTGGTCTCCTTCTTGCTGCTGCTGGAGGAACTGGTTCTGGGAAGGCATGCACTATCTCGTATGTCACAGGAGGTTGGCCCTTCTCATATGTATCAGTAGCTAGGGTTGAGACTCCATGTCTAGAACATAAACTGCAAATAAGTGATCTGTGTCCCAACCCACCTGTAGTGACCAACCTACTGGTTTCTCCAATGTTCTGCAATATCTCCTTCCCAACATCAATCGTCTTTCCTTCCATAATTTCATATATCATCTTTATTATATCCGATGGCACTCTGGTGAAGTGCGTCGATGGAATCAGGCGGGCACTGACGAAATATAACCAACCCTTGGCTGTTTTGTTGAACTGACATCTGCTCAGTCCTCTTGAGTCATTTCGTGCAATATCATACTCAGCCCCAGGGTAGCATAATGTGCTTGCGACGATATCACAATCGATGTTGTTGGCATCTCTAGACCAAGTTCTGAAATAGCTTCGATCATCGCCTCTTTCTTCAACACCAGCTGTTCTTAATAGCTCATTCACCACCCCAGCCGTCACAGGCACATATTGTCCTCTCACAAAACATCTACCATTTACCCGTTCCGGAAAGTTAGCATAAAATTATTTTACCATTACAGTGTTATGTGGTACTATTCTCTCCGGATTAACAAATCTCTTCCACCCAATGACCTCTATCATTGCCCGAATAGGCTCATAGACATCTCCATCCTCAAATGACTCCATTTGGTACTCCATTCCTCGCTCATGTATCAAGGGTCTAGTACTAAGTTTGTAATATTTGTCTTCTGTTTTTTGACTAACAAACCTAGTAGTATCATATTGTGGAATGGAGGCGGATGTGAAAGCTCTTTTTTTCTGGCAGACATTTTGGAAAATTTTCGCCGTCTTTTTTTCTTTCGCCGTCTGTTTTTCTTTTTCTCCTTTTTTTCAAGAGAAGGTTTAGCGTTGCTCACCTGTACTTGCGGACTGATTTCCCTTGCTTTGGCCTGTGATGGCTCAACTGATGTGCTAACAGTGCTGACTGCAAAACATTTTCTTATGACTGGGGATTCAACTGTGTGTTTAAATACCTTGAACACCATCTCTTCTTCCTCAACTCTGAGTTTCAGCTCGCCCTTTTTCACATCAATTAAGGCTCTCCCAGTTGCCATGAATGGTCTTCCCAATATGATAGGGATTTCATCATCTTCCTCCATATCAAGGATGATGAAGTCTGCAGGAAAGAAGAATTTTCCCACCTTAACCAATACGTCTTTAATTATTCCCCGACGCACCATCGCCTTATCTCGCCAATCGCAGTTCAAGTGGTTGGTTGGCTTCACCCAAACCCAACCTCTTAAAAATGCATGCGGCATGAGATTTATGCTGCCCCAAATCACACAGACCTCGCACATGTCACCCTACCAATTGTGCAAGTGCAATGAAGCTCCTCGATCCTAAGCTTGAGGCGCTTTCGCAAGATGGCACTGCATTCCTATGTCAATGCCATTGTCTCATACTCAGCTAACTTCTTCTTCTTCCCAAGGATTTCCTTCATAAATTTGAAATAAGTAGGCATTTGCTCCAACGCCTCAATGAAATGGATGTTAATGTGCAGCTTCTAAATACCTCCAAGAACTTGGAGAATTGCTTATCAACTGCTTTCCTTTGCAACCTCTGAGGGTAAGGAATCTTCTCTGTAATCCTCACCGAACTGCTGAGCCTTCTAAAATAGCGGTCCTCGTGAACCCTCGCCTTCTCTCGCCAACTCTGCTTCAACTTTTTGTTCTACCACGCCGAGGTGTAGTCGTTTCTACCGCTTCCCACTTCTCGCCAGACCGCTCAAATCGCTCTGCAGGATTCATCTCTCAGACATTACTAGGAAGAGTGCCTCGTGGCTCGTTATTTGCCATCTTTGCTAGATGTCCCACTGCGTCTCCAAGTTCTGATAGCGACATTGTCTGCCATGAACCGGGTTTGTGAATCCGTGTCAACAAGCGCCGCCGCAATTCGCCCTCGCTTTCGTGTAGTAGGTGTCTTGAATCGCTGGGAGGATGAGTCCCGTTAAATGGTTGTTGATTCTCGTATTGGCCTCGAATCGCTCCTACCGCCTTGATCACCCCTCCATGAAAAGTTAGGGTGATTTCTCCACCCTGGATTGTAAGTATTTGAATATGGGTTATTCTGGGGCCTTGTGTAATTCCCCACTGCCTGGCATTCTGCTTGCTCAATAGGGATGTTGTTGGGGGTCTGCTGATGGGCACCTATCAAAAGTATGAGGACCCCCACACATCTCACAATTCATCGCATCCGAATCTGCATTCACCGACATGTGTTCTGCAGTTGCTTGGTCAAGAGAGCAACCTGTGCATTTAACGCTGTGATGGTATCGATCTCATGAACTCATATCGCTCTCCTTCCACTTACCCCTTTATCATCTGTCACATGATTATTGGTGGCCATGTCTTTTAGCAAATCATGGGTCTCATGTGTTGTCTTCCTCATGAAGGTTCCACCTGCAGCTGCGTCAATGATGGTTCTTGTGGTCCCACTTAGCCCATTGTAGAAAATATGGACCAAATTCCATAGCTCAATGTTATGATGTGGACACTTTCTCTGCAGAGCTTTAAATCTCTCCCAAGCCTCATAGAGTGACTCTCCATCAGCCTGGTAAAAATTATTCAGCTCTCCTCTCAGCTTAGCTGCTTTGGACGGTGGAAAGAACTTTGCCAAGAACTTTTGTGCCAACTCCTGCCATGTGAATATAAAATCTGTAGACAGGGAATTCAACCAAACCTTTGCTCTTTCCCTGAGTGAGAAGGGAAAGAGCCCCAATCGGATGGCGTCGTCAGTAACGCCATTATACTTGAAGTTGCACACAGCTCCAAGAAATTTGCTATGTGCATATGAGGGTCTTCAGATGCCAACCCTCCAAATTGAACTGTATTCTGCACTATACTCAGGATCGCAGGCTTGATTTCAAAATTATTTGCTCATATTGCTGGGAGCCTGATGCAAGTCTGTGCTCCATTCACCCTTGGCAGCACATAATTTCCCAAGCTTCTTTCAGGTTGGACCTGGACCCTTTCTTCCACATCCATTGGTAACCTCTGGGGCATCCTCTGGTTAGGTTGATGATCACCTAACCTTTCGTTCATCTCATTGTTATTCTGCAAGCCTCCTATTGCTATTAAGGCCAAGGTTCGTTTATTTCTCCGGTTCTGCTTGCAAGTCTTTTCAATATCCGGGTTGAGGGGAACAAGTGTATCTGCTCATCTTCTCCTTCGCATAAACTAGATGCCTGCAACATATCAATCAACAAACGGATCACAGCGCACGATTTCACCAAATTAAAAAAAAACCAAATTAGAAATTAAGAATAGATAGAATGATATCGAACTATGTCAATCCCCGGCAACGGCGCTAAAATATTATCCAACATATACTAGAAAGACATAAAACAAAGAACAAGAAATTACTCAAAAATAAGTCTCTAATTTTGATCTCAAGTTGTGATGAATGGTAAGGTGTGGAACTCCCAAAACTGACCTAAAAGGCCCTATTTATATCCTCAAAAACGTGCAAAACCTTTTTCTCTTTGACTTTGGCCCAATCCTATTCGGATTTGTCAATTTTCCCGCGTCGGTGCCGACCAATCAGCGCGCGGCTCGCTTCTCGCCTGAGTGCAACTTTAGCTGAGCGTCAGCTGGAACCTCTGTTTCTGCCCTCTTTTCGCTCCTTCTCACCAATGTGTCACTTTAAACCATTGTGATTCAAAAGGAAGAAAATTTATCCTAACACGACACATATTTGTGCAAAAATGGGCAAAAAACTAACTAAAAACGACCCAAATGGTGTATATAAAATACACCGATCAGAGGCCCATATCTTTCATAGCGAAGAGCATCAGATGATGTGGTAAGGATGATGTCATCAACATATAATAAAGGTAAGCCATATATGTACCCTTGTTGTAGGTGAACAGGGAATGATCGGATCTGTTGTGTGAAAAATCGATAAAACAAACATAATCGGTGAACCATGGGTACCATGCTCGAGGAGCCTGTTTCAGTCCATAAAGTGATTTATGCAACAAACACACATAATCTGGATGAATATGATCCCTGAAACCCATAGGCTGATAGATATATACCATTTCATGAAGATCCTCATATAAGAAGGCATTCTTGACATCAAGCTAATGAATGGGCCAAGACTTAAATATGACAATGTTGAGGACGGTCCGGATGGTTGCGGGCTTTACGATCAGGTTAAACATTTCATCACAGTCCACTCCGACCTGTTGAGACTTGTCATCACCTACAAGACGAGCCTTGTACCTCTTAAAAGAACCATCCGAATTTTTTATGTCTAAAAATCTACATCGAACGAATAATGTTAACATCATGTAGATGGGATACTAGGTCCCACATCTTATTATCAATAAGAACATTATATTTGTCAATCATTACAGCTTTCCAATTAGGGCCGGACAAGGCACCCTTCGGGTTACGAGGGACATGGGAAGGGACAATTGAATTGGAAAGGGTAAACAATCGTTTAGGTTTATGAATTATTTGTATGGCATGGGTTTCCATAGTCCGAGAGTGTGTCTCGGGATGCTGGACTGGATGGGGGTTTGCCACGAGACTGTCGGGAAGAGGAGGAAATGCAGATGTGACGGTATTGGCTGGTTGAACCTCGATTTGTCGAGAAGTGGCTACAGAATCATCCGGAGGCGGGTTGTTCTGGGCCACCGTCTGCAAAATCGGGTGGGCAGCTAGTCCTAGACTGGCCGAGATAGTTGCGAGTGTCGGGGTCTAGGACGGTGGATTGTGTAAATGATGAATTAGAAGTGGGTTTAGGCCATCATTTGGGAAGTCATAGGAATGTCTAGGTAAAGGGTGTAGAAAGGCAAAGGGGAATTAAGACTCATCAAGTAGGACATGACGTGAAATAATAATTTTACGGCTCGACAAGTAATAGCACGAGTAACAACGATGATTGGTAGGGTAACCTAGAAACACACACGGAAAAGACTGGAGTTGGAGTTTGTGAGTAGTCGGATGGAGATGGTAACAAAGACATCCAAAAATACGCAAGTGTTGGTAGGAGGGGTTCCTATGAAACAGAACTTGGGTGGGCGACCATTGAGCTAGATACTTGTTTGAGATTATGTTTAGGAGATATGTGGTCATGGAGAGTGTGTAATGCTAGAATTGAGGGGGAATTAAGGCGTGATCAAGTAGGGCACGAATGAGGTTTGTTTATTGTTCGGTTTTACCATTTTTTGAGGATGTCTGAGGGCAGGAAAAATGAAAGGAAATACCGTTTTTGGAGCAAAACTGTTTGAATTGGTTATTATTGGATTCCTTGTCATTGTCACATTAAAAATATTTAATTCTCTTTTCAAATTATGTTTTTACGAAAGCACTAAATTAAAAAAAATGGGGTAGACCTTAGATTTATTTTCAATTGGAAAAGTCTATAGAAAGTTAGAATAATCGTCCAAAAAACAACACATAATATCGATGGTCAGCCGTACTCAAAATAGGGCATGTCCACAAATCATTATGTATATCGAAAGACATTAAAGTACAATTTTCTGAATGCAGAAAATGGTAATTTGACATGTTTCCCAAAAATGCAAGATTCACATATAGGAGTCCTAGAAATACGGTTGTAATTAATATAATTATTTTTCCTTAGGGAGTGTAAAACAAAGTCTTCCGGATGTCCTAATCTAGAATTTCATAAGGAAGACGAAAGAGCATCAAAGGTTGAGGGAATTGAGGCTGGATTATTGACGACATTTGAAATAGGGTAGAGATCTCCGATGCTGTCACATCTCATTATTCATCTCGCTGTCATAAAATCATTTACAGTAAAACCAAAAAGATCGAAGTCAAAGGAAACTCAATTGTCAGTTGTGAAATGTCACAAGGAGATTAGATTCTTAATGAGTTTAGGGATATAGAGGATACTTTTTAAGATAAGTGGTGTATGTGGTGGGGATAGGGAGGAATGACCATAACCACAAATGTAAATGCCTTGTCCACTACCAATAATAATATTTCAATTTAAATTACTCAAATTAGAATAAGACGAGAGAGTACCTTGTGATGTCGTCATGTGAGATGTGGCGCATGTGTTCATATAATAATTTTCGTCTAGAGTGTTGAGTGACATTGTGCTCATAGCTGCCTCAATGTCAGTCGGTGCATAAGTCGATGGCGGGGCCTATGTGCTTTGTAGGCCTATTGTGGACGTGGCCAAGTATGACAGGTTGGACCTGTCGGTTCTGAGGTAGAGTTCATGAGAATATTGTATACGGGAAAGGAGAGGAGGCCCATGATGGTGGAGACACGCGACCCACTGTGGGTAGGCAGCCTACGACGGAGGCTACTGCCACTACCGCAGTCGCTTCCCGTTGTTGACCGAAATTTCTTCTGTCGCCGCCCTTGCCGGAATGCCTGCTCTGGCGGTTGTTACGGGAGGAAGTGGATTATTGCGGGTCCTATGGCTGATGGTTCTAGTTTTCGGACCGGGAGGCCTTTCCGTCGGCAGAGGGCCCAACGGTGGTGGTGAAGGTGGTGTCGACAATACTGACCCGAGTGGTGTTGCGCTTGATTGTCCAGTTTTTCTCAAGGATGAGCTTCGAATGGGCCTCATAAAACGGAGGTAATTATGTGCATTGTTGAAGGATGGTGGCAACACCGTCATAGAATTCGTTCAAACCTGTAAAAGGTTGCATGACTAATCACTGATTAGTGACGGGTGCGCCGGTGTTGGAGAGTTTGTTGGCAAGCATCTTGAGTTCTTGACAATAGGTAGACACATTTTGGAAATCGTACTGATGAACATCCTTGAATTGATTTTCAAGATATAACGCTCGTTGAGTTTTGTTGTCATAAAAAATACTGACCAAACGTTCTCACGTTTGGTGGGAAGTGGCATCGGTCTCAATGGTGGTGTGCAATAGATCATTAGATATCATGTCGTATATCCACTGGAGGATGACTGCGTCCAAACGAGATCAGAGTGCATCATTAGAAATCGAAGTCGAGGGTACGTCTGTGGACTTCGGCGTGGGAGGGATGATGTGGTCGATAACTTTGTAAACACGACAATGGATCTTAAAAAGCTCCGCCCACGAGGAGTATTGACCATTTTCCATCTCAAAAGTCATTGGGATGAAGTTTTTAATGTTGTTTACGGCAAGTGTCAGATGGAATTTGGTTTTGTGAGTCATGGAAGAGGAAATTTAAAAGGAAGATGAAGGGAGAATGGTCGGAAAACTGGAGTTCCGTCGTGGGGAAAAAAAAGGGTGGCCGAGAGAGGTCGGCGGATAGGGTTCCTATGTTGGCTAGGTGCCGACTTGGAAAAGAAGTTGCGACCGAGAAGGTGTATCGACGGCTAGGGTAGGGTTTGTAGTTTTAGGTTACTGATACCATAAAAGAATATGTTCCCTTCATCTTATTGATGAATGATTTATAATATATATAAGATTACAAGAATATTTACTTTGATACAAACTAGATAACTAATTAGCCTAATTACAAAAAGATTATAATTCTACCTAAAATAAGAGATATACAATTAGTACAAGAGGGCATAGTAATAGTGTGGGCCCCGGCTTAGTATCTTTACATGTCTAGGGGCCGGTCTACTTATCGGTATCCATAGCTTTAGAGACGGGTGATATGTAGGTGATACATAGTGAATCTTCATATTAACCCATGAATCTTGATGATGAGCATATAGAATGTAGTTCGATGTAGAGATTGTTGGGTATCCGAACAAAGTCACATGTTGGTAACGGATCGAGAAAACCCATAAAATTAGAAAGTCATAAAGTGCATAAGCCCCTTGGTAAAAGGAGTAGTCATGTGCATTAAGCTCCTGTTATGCGCGGAGTCCAAGGAAGAACCGGAGCACAAAAGTCTGGTTATCTGAAGAAGTATCTGTCTCTTTAGTTTCACTTGTGGTCACTGACTTTCTTTTAATAATAAAAGTAGTCATAAAACTTATTTATCACATCAAAGTAATATAATTTAACTCACAATAATAATAAATTCACAAAACTATTTCATATCATAATACTAGTAGAATTGTTTTGTTTTTAGGGAAGGGTCATATTTGCCCACAACGTTTAGGAAAAGGTTTGTATTCGCCCTCCGTTAACATTTGGAGTCAAATATGCCTTTCGTTTGTCCAAACTTTTAAATTTATCCATTTTTAACGGATCTGCCACGTGGTAGATACGTGGTTGCCCAGTCATCGGCGTCGACATCAACGCCGCCAGCAGTTCGCCGGAAACAATGAAGTTTGGGTTAAATGTTGAATTGAACGTTGTGGTTTAGTGTATGTTGTAGAGAATGAAGAGACGAACACATCGATGCCACCCACCGTCGTCGACGATACCTGGACTGGCCGGAAAACTCAAAAAACCGATCGGTTTTTTCGATTTGATCGATCGGGGTATAGGGGACGAATTAAAGGTGGTGGGTGGGTGTATAATGTCGGCGAGAGGATGGGGAGTGTAATGGTACCAGCCCCGACCGTCGATTGTAGCCCATTTGGTCGTAAAATCGACGGCGGCGGTTAAGGTTACAACACGAACTGAGATGGCCGACGGTCGACCAAGGAAGAGTTGAGCGACGGCGTTTGTATGGATATGACCGATGAGAGACGGCGGTCACAGTGGTGTAACCCATAGACTTCGAATCTCTCTCAATCCGCCGGAATTTGCAAAAAAAACGAACGGAGAAGACGAGTGAACAGTGGGTTTTTCGATCTGAAATTACCGGCGTTATGGAAATTGCTTACGTGTCGTCCACGTATCTGCCACGTGGAAGATCCATTAAAAATGGATAAATTTATAAGGTTTGGACTAACAGAGGGTATATTTGACCCCAAACGTTAACGGAGGATAAATACAAACCTTTTACTAAATGTTGAGGACAAATATGACCCTTTTCCCTTGTTTTTATACCAAAACTTCAAAGTTACAGGTCATTTACTCTTTAACTCAATGTTTAAGGTAAATTTGATGGTCAGAAATTCAACATTTAAAATTAAAGTATTCAAAAGAAATGAAATGATTGTCCTAAAGCTAGACATCCAAAAGTTTGATCTTTGCCTATGTTGTATAGCCAAAAAGTCAGATTCTTTTAAACAAGGCACGTGGTGTGTACTTGCTATTAGAGGAACAAATAGTTAAAAATAAAATACAGTTACAAAGATCTACTGATCCAGATCTCCTCCTCTCAGCCTCATACAAGTCAGCACACATCTAACACCATCATCTGCATCCAGGTAACATCCTCGTTCAAATCAAATCTCCCAGGTTTAATGTGTTGTTAAAGACTTGTATAGCCACTTGCTTAGTTTCTTTAAAATTTTCACTTGATTGTGAGTATATTGATGATTTTGGTGCTTATTATGTTATTGATCAAGAATTGTAAATTGATGGTTTTGGTGCTTATTTATGAGCTTAATCAAGAATTTACTTGATTTGATGAAGTGGGGTTGTTGGAACTGCCATTAATATGATTGATTTTCTTTTAGATATGTTTAATTTATTTCACCTACCAGGATTGATTTGTAGTTAAAGTTTGTCACTTTTATAGCCACTTGCTTGTTTTCTTGAAAATTTTCACTTGATTGTAAGTTTTTTTTTTTGACGAAGGAACCCGCAGCCGCTACTCTTTCGAGTGCGCACAGGGTAAACCCCGGGCTGACGCAATAGCCTGCAAACCACGTCAGCCGATTAACCACACTTGGCAAGCCATGTGTGACAGGCTCAACCAAGAAGGTTTATGCAGGGGATCGAACTCGTGACCTTGCGGTCCCGCGCTCTACTGCTACACCAACTTGGCTACCCTTGCGGGTCACTTGATTGTAAGTTAATTGATGAATATGGTGCTTATTTATGAAATTGATCAAGAATTGTAAATTGATGGTTTTGGTGCTTATATATGATATTAATCAAGAATTTACTTGATTTGATGAAGTGGGGTTGTTGGAACTTCCATATATATGTGTTTGATTTTGTTTAGATGTGTTTGTAGTTAAAGTTTGTTACTTTTATAGTCACTTGCTTAGTTTCTTGAAAATCTTCATATACTGTGAAAAAATTGTTGATTTTGGTGCTTATTTATGAGATTGATCAAGAACTTACTTGATTTGGTGAATTGGGGTGGTTGGAACTTCCATAAATATGTTTGATTTTCTTTTAAATGTGTTTATTTCACCTACCAGGATTATTTGTCCTATAAAGGGATTTAATTAATCTGTCCCCACAGGTTAACTTATTAGCAATCTTTATCTAATCAAATACGGGATGAGGATCAAAAGTATGCTTGATTTGGTGCTTTTAGTTTTTATTTTTCCCTTGTTAATATACTTCCCCCCTGCTTCCATTTATAATTTTATATATAAAAATAAAAAACTTTGTAATGAGATCGCATAGGTCCAAGGTAATCCTCCTAAAGAGGCAGCCAAAGATGGGCAGGGATCAATTGGTTAGCCAACAAAGTTGATGTTGAAGTAGAAATAAGGCTAATAAGTAGGAATGGAATCGAGGAATTGTAACTATTGACTTGTTCTTGAGACTTCCTTTTCATTTGGTAGGGCATGCCAACGAGATCTCATGAGAGATTTGAATCAGTAAGCTCATGATAGGGCTCGATTAGGCCAACTTCAGGTGAGGGAATTGTTAATGATGAAACTAATTCTCAGTCGTTTGGTTTTCCCCACCCTTACCCCAGAAACCCCCTTCAAAAGCCACCTAGAATAGAAGCCTCAAACTTCTACTGCTTTCCCCATTTGTCTCTCTAGTGATCGAAAGACAAACAAAGGCTACTTTCCAGCCATGTTGTTTGCTAACGATGTGCTGCCGACATTTATTTCTTAAGAACTCTTTGCTGTTCCCATGCATTATAGTATTTGTGAAATGACAACCTAAAGACCAATTGAGATATGCAATAGGTTATTGAAAGGCACTTGTTACATGGGGAAGTCAAATTTCATGATGCTTATGCAATAACAGAAACTGGATTAAAGTAAGTACGACTTTTTTTTTAAACTAAAGTAAGTATGGCTTGGAAGCCTAAGAACAAGCTCATAGCATCAAACTGTGCTAAAAGTGATCAAGTTTTAATGATGCTTGTGCCAGTGAAATCAATAGGCTGGCTAATAATGATAAACATACGACTGAGAGTATCACTTGAGATGAAAATCATTTGTCATGCGAAGAATTCGGTGCCTGGTGATTGACCTCTTGTTTATAGTTGAGTTTTCTCTAGCTGGACAATTGTAGTTGATTAATTATTTTTTAGCTGTTGTGATCTTTTTCTTCTTTTTTGTCACAGAAATTTAAGGCTTTTGGTAGAAGTCCTGCATATCCTAGAAAGTTATCTAATGATAATCGCATAAATGTTATCTATGCAAACTTCCTACTTTATCAATTTGGGCTAAGTGTTGAGGATAGTTAGTTTAAGTTAGTTAGTTACGTTAGCATATTACAATTTTACTACTTTGCCCTTATTTGGTATTTTACCATTTTACCCTTTAAGCAAACTATACAATGTATTCTTATTTGTTCTATTTTCAGTCTAATAGAAAAACGAAAAGCTTCTGAAACATTCTCGTCTTCTTCATTTTCCTTTTCCTCCATTGATAAACAACTTTGATTCTTCAATTCAGCTGCATTTAACATGGTATCAGAGCTACAGCAGTGAAGGATCGAAGAGATACACACATGCAGCAGTCAAATCGGACTTGCCGCGACGTTGCGACATTCGGATCGATTTTTCGATTTTCTGAGCTCTCGAGGTTGCAATAGTATACAATCTCAAGTTCGACGGTGATTGAATAGTTCTATGGAGAACATCAACACATTTGCAGCGGATTCGGGCATCACAATAGAGGATCAAATTTTTGGGTTGAATATAGCAGACCACAATCATCCCCTGTTCCTAGGGGCATCAGACACAGCAGGGGCAATACAAATGGAAATTCAGCTAGCAGGTATGGAGAATTACACGTTATGGTGTAGATCTATGAAGCTAGTTCTGTTGACGAAGAACAAAATCGGCTTCATAGATGGTTCCATTAAACGAGACACATTCGGTCCTAATCAAGTGAGACAATGGGATCGATGCAATGCTGTAGTCATCTCTTGGATTATGAAAAATGTTTGTCGAAACTTGCTGAGTAGTATACTGTACAGATCTACTGCTTATGCAGTATGGAAGGATCTGAAGGAAAGGTTCGACAAGATAAATCTGTCTAGAGTTTATCAATTGAAGAGAGAACTCACACTGTTGACTCAAGGAGTTTCGCCCGTATCAAGTTATTACTCTAAGTTGAAGGATTTATGGGATGAGATCGACTCGATCATTCCTCCACCAATATGTGATTGCGAGTCAAGAGAATACATGAGCATTTATCTAATCAAAGGCTATTGGAATTTTTGATGGACCGAATGACGTATAATCGTGCAAGGAGCCACATACTCACGATGTCTCCTACTCTGAGTGTAAATCAAGCTTACGATGATTGCACAAGCGAGTCAGAAATATATAAGGACATTCATATGGAGGAGAAACTGGTGAGAGTATTGCACTGGCAAGTCGATTTCCTCAGAACAAACAACAACAGCAGAGAAGGCCATACACATTTTGTGATTACTGCCAAATGAAGGGACACACTAGAAAAGGATGTTTTAAGTTGATGCACTGCGAATACTGTAATAAGCAAGGACATGTCAAAGAAAAGTGCTATGAATTGATAGGGTATCCAGCAGACTATAAAAGAAGGAAGAAGGTGAATGCGATGCGACGGTGTGCCTCAATGGAAGGATCGGAGGATGTAGGCGGTATCACGGGACGGCGGAGCATCTCAATTACCTGCTGAGGACATGTACACCAGAGAAGCTTGAGGAGATAAAAGCTATGGTATATCCAGTGGAAACAGGACCACAGTATGGTCCTCCACCAGTTCACAAGGTTCATATGGCAGGTAAACTTGCACTTGACAAAGAAAGTTCCTGGATAGTTGATTCGTGAGCAACTAACCATATAGTAACCGATAAAAGTATGATTGACCAACGATCGTTAGAGAATGCAGAAAAGTTCACCGCCATCAGGGATCCGCTCATTACATGATGGGAGTTGCACGATGGAGGTGGCCTTATAAAACATGTGTTATGTGTACCCAACTTCAAGTTTAACTTGCTTTCTGTTTCTAAGCTAACAAAAGAATTGAACTGTAGTGCAGGTTTTCCACGACTTCTTTGTATTACGTGATCTCTTCACTGGGAAGGTGAAGGAGATTGGTAGAGAAGTAGATGGTTTATACATGTTGGAGTCAAAAGGAAGAAGTCCTGATTATCTGAAGACACAAGCACACATTGCAGTAGTGACAGCAGATGAGTTGAATGCAGATCTTTGGCACAGAAGGCTAGGGCATGTGCCAATGAGTGTTATTAGGAAGATAAATAGTTTCAAAAATAAGTCTAACTTCACTATACAACATCATGAGTCTGTCCTATGGCAAGACAAACTAGAATGAAATTTCCAGCTAGTAGTAGTAGAGCTAACAGTGCATTTCAGTTGTTACACCTTGACATATGGGGACCATATAGGATTCCACTTATCTTTGGTATGAGGTATTTCCTGACTGTAGTTGATGACCATACTAGATGGACTTGGATTTTCTTACTTCATGTTAAATCTGATGTTGTTATCATTCTTAAGAATCTTAGTACAATGGTTAAAAATCAATTTGGTGCTTGTATTAAGAGTGTCGTCCGATAATGGTTCGAGTTCTTGATAGATCTCTGATGAAATTTGTTTGCGCTTAGGAATTGTGCATCGAGTTCTTGCCACATCTTCCTCAACAAAATGGAGTGGTGGAAAGAAGACATAGGCACATATTAGAAATTGCGGGGCCATTAAATTTGAGTCAATTACCATCCAAGTTCCGGGAGAATGTGTGGAAAGCAATTGTTTATATAATCAATAGGATTCCATCTGTAGTAATAGGATATGTTTCACCATATGAGAAGTTATATGGCGAGTTAAATCTGTCACATCTGAGAGTATTGGGATGTCTTTGCTATGCCACCAACTTACAGAAGAGGGACAAATTTGACACTAGGGCCATCAAATCAGTATTGCTTGGATATTCATCTAGGCAGAAAGGTTACAAGTTGTTCAATCTCTCTAATAATGCTATCTTTGTGAGCAGAGATGTGGCATTTCATGAAGACATATTTCCTTTCAAAGATCACCAGCAGGATAATACCATTCCAGATATTGGTTGTTTTGTTCCTTCATTCTCTGAAGATCACATGAGTGGCAGAGGTTATCAAACTGTTGAAAACACAAGTGTTGCTGAAGGTGGAATCACAGTAGATATTCAAGATGCTGCTGCAGATGGAACCACGATGAAGCAATTCAGATTTTACTCCTCCTGAGGTTGCTACTTTGCCTGTTTCTCCAATTGCTCAGACTCCAACTATAAGAAGGTCTGACAGGACTAGGAGACCCCCTACATGGATGAAGGACTTTATTCAGCCTACAGCAGATTCAAAGAGTATGCAGACATGTCTATATCCACTATCTGCAACTTTCAGCTATGCAGGTCTATCTTCCAATTATCAAAGTTTCTTAGTCAAGGAATCAGAAGAATGTGAACCACAATCCTACAATGAAGCAGTGAAAGACAGCAGATGGGTTGAGGCTATGAAGTCTGAAATTCAGGCTTTGGAGGACAACCATACCTGGGAAATCTTGGACCTTCCTGTTGGCAAAAGGGCTATAGGTTGCAAGTGGGTGTTTAAGATCAAGTACAAGGCATCTGGTGAGGTTGAGAGATTCAAGGCAAGACTTATGGCAAAGGGGTATAATCAAAAGGAAGGCATAGATTATCAGGATACATTTTCCCCTGTGGCAAAGATGGTCACTGTTAGATCTGTAATCTCTGTTGCTGCTTCAAAGGGCTGGAACATATATCAAATGGATGTCTTTAATGCTTTCTTGCAAGGTGATCTCAATGAAGAGGTTTATATGACACTGCCTCAGGGGTTTACAAGTCGTGAGCAAGGTGCATCATTGTTGAAATCCTACATGGTGCAAGCAGGCCTGCCGACGATGGAATATTAAGTTAACCATCTTTGCTCTCCTTTGGTTTTGTCAAAGTCATCCGGACTATTCTCTGTTTACCAAGAAGGATGCTCATGCTTTGGTTGTGGTTCTTATCTATGTGGATGATTTGCTTATTACAGGCAATGATCCACTCCTCATCCAACAGACCAAGTCTTTGCTTCAACAGAATTTCAAAATCAAGGATCTAGGGGACTTGCGATACTTTACGGTCCAGGTTTGCGGAATAACACCGATTGTCATACACCAACGAAAGTATGCATTGGAATTGATTCTTGATTTGGGTTTCTGCGAAGCAAGCTCGCTGGTTCTCCCGGAATTGAATGTCAAGCTTACTTCCTTTCTTTACGATCGACGTATTCCTCACGATCTTACCTTGTGTGCGATGACCCACTTTTGGATGATCCGATCGGTATCGGCCCGATTGGTCGTCTTCTATATCTGACTCATACTAGGCCAGATATTGCCTTCATTGCTCAACCCGAGTCGATTCTGCGAGCACCCAAGTCTTCTCATCTTACAGCGGCCACATAGAGTGGTCAAATATGTTCGACAAGCTCCTGGACTGGGGATCTTCCTGTCCTCTGGTGGTTCTGTCCAATTATCTGCTTATTGTGATGCTGATTGGGCGTCTTGTCTCAATACAAGGAGGTCCGTTACGGGGTATTTGGTCTTCTTTGGTGGTTCTCTTATATCTTGGAAATCGAAGAAACAACAGACAATCTCCAGGAGCTCGGCCGAGGCTGAATACAGAAGCATGGCTTCTGCTGTAGCTGAGATAGTCTGGCTGTCCAGCTTGTTCACAGAACTTGATGTCTCCCTGCCTTTGCCTATTCCTCTGCACTGTGACAGCAGGTCTGCCATCCAAATTGCTGCGAATCCTGTTTTTCATGAACGTACGAAGCACATCGACATTGATTGCCACTTTATCCGGGAGAAGATCCATCAGGGTCTGATTTCTACCATCTATGTGCCTACTGAACATCAACTTTCGATGTGTTGTGAAGGGCCCGACTTCAATGTCATCACGATTATTTCTTTATCCAAGCTCGGTCAGCAATTTGTTTTCAGTACCTAGCTTGCAGGGGGTGTTGAGGATAGTTAGTTTAAGTTAGTTAGTTACATTAGCATATTACAATTTTACTACTTTGCCCTTATTTGGTATTTTACCATTTTACCCTTTAAGCAAACTATACAATGTATTCTTCTTTGTTCTATTTTCAGTCTAATAGAAAAACGAAAAGCTTCTGAAACATTCTCGTCTTCTTCATTTTCCTTTTCCTCCATTGATAAACAACTTTGATTCTTCAATTCAGCTGCATTTAACACTAAGGTAGGTTGAGTCGACTCATGGAAGTTTGTCTTGCCACTGAGGTCCTTTCTCTCAAACTCCAGATTTCCCCTTTCATTTCTTCTTTGGTTTTCTCTGACCACTCCAGATATGTCATGAAAAAACTCTAAAGCAAAGTCACTATCGTTATCCCTTTGCTTACCCCTTTACAACCTACCATGCCATGAACAATATCCACAAATCCCTAATATTTCTGGAATTAATCCATAGGAAATTAAGTGTTCGTTCCAATTACCGATACGGGAGTTCAGAGAGATCTACAGCTAGAAGTTGTTTGAGATAAATCCTGTGCTCTTTAAGTAAATAGACACAAATGATTTAAGAAATATAGGTGGTTAATCTCCAAATAGCAACCTGAATCTGACAAGTTTCGTCTTACTTGTTGCATTTAGTGTACATGGAATAAATGGTGGCCGTGGTGAGATACTTCTTCAAGTAATATAATTTGAATGTTTTTAAAGTTAGGATCCTTTACCGGGTAAAACATGTGGATTTCTCTTGCTATGTTCTCATACACGAAGTTTATTATCTTGCCCAATTAAAAAGCAGTGAAATTTGACTGTGTTCTTGAATATCTAAGCATTACATAAAATGCATAAAATATATAAATTTCCTTTTATTCTAGCGTTTGTTCGATTAGTTCTTGTTTTCAATCGTAAGAAAAATGATCATTTAAGTGATGCAGAACAAAAGGAATCTGGTTTCTTTTCTTACAAATAATACAAATCTATCTTTTATCCGCTGTAGGTGTTTTATGTAGGATGGCCTTGGTCACCACTGCTGAAGTTTGCGATGCAAACCCACAGCTTATTGTGAGTGGTGAACTACGTGCACTTCAGCCAATCTTCAAAATATACGGCAGGCGCCAAGTCTTCTCGGGCCCCGTTGTCACTCTGAAAGTATTTGAAGACAATGTTTTGGTTCGTGAGTTTCTTGAGGAGAAAGGTAACGGGAGAGTTCTTGTTGTTGACGGGGGTGGTAGTCTGAGATGTGCAATTTTGGGTGGCAACCCCGTGGTACAAGCTCAAAACAATGGATGGGCGGGGATCGTAGTAAATGGCTGTGTAAGGGACGTGGACGAAATCAATGGCTGTGATATCGGAGTCAGAGCTCTGGCTTCGCATCCGATGAAAGCCAATAAGAAGGGTATTGGAGAGAAGCATGTTCCGATAACCATTGCCGGGACTAGAATCTGTGATGGTGAGTGGCTTTATGCAGATACTGATGGCATTCTGATTTCAAAAATGGAGCTATCTGTTTGAAAATATCCCCATGCCTAAGTAAGTGCATATCGGTTGCAAACTTCTTTTTATGGAGCTTATACGTTTGGGAATCGCGAGCTCCATTAATCTATTGTATTTTGTAAGTCAAACTCTTCGTTGGAACACATTTTACTTATTTCTACTTTATTTTTCCTTAAACATGGTTTCTTAGTATTCCAAATGACCCTCCATAGTAGTCGATAAGTAGTTCATAAGGAATCTTGAAAGTGATTTCTCCATGGTAAAGCTCCTATGAATATGCAGGGCTTGCTGCAACGGATGAGTAAAACAAATCTGACTTGTGCCGTCTATTGCGTGATTCATGAAATGTGACTGGTTTAGAGAGAGCAGAGGGAGAATGTCTATTGTAACATTAAAGGAAGTGTGATTTTTCGCGCAAGTTAGATAAAGCTTTCGCCCAAATGGGGAACGGCCCCTACTTGCAAGCAACAAAAATACTGGCTCTAGGAAGTCAGAATTGAATCTTTTTGTTGGTTTCCCATATCTTTAACAATTCATTTGGCTTATGATCATGTGTACTTTATATTCAAGAGCAACCGTCCTGGTTCTCACGATATGAGGCCCAAAAATCTTTCCTACTTTTTAAATTATTCCACGAAGATGTTTTAGAGGGAAGTGCACCGTTTAAGGCATAACTGAAGTTCCTAAATTTTTGCAAGTTTAGCCGTTATGATATTACTTCATATGCGCGAATTTGAAGTTTTAAAAACTTCATACGTACGCATCTGAAGTTTGACTTGCCGAAGCCTAACTTCAAACAATTTTGGAAGCAAGCAAACTTCGGATATGTGTTTGAAGTTTGGGTTGGAGAGACCAAACTTCCACATTTTTGTCTGAAGCTGTAGGATTTTGGCAAGGGAAAATTGAATGACTAAATTTTCTGACATCTATTAATGAAGTTCAGACATATATGACTACATCTTCAGGCATTTATGCCTGAAGTTCAGTAATTTAATAGCTTTATTAAGGCCATCATTAGTGACGCATTTCATCATTTTCTTAATCTAATTAGGCAGAATAAAATAGCTTGGGCTTCTTGGCCTCGTGCATTGTGCTTTTCTCGTCTCAAACAGAGTGACAAGATCCAGAATATAAGGATCAATATAACCTGTTAAAAAAAATATATGGAGAATTGAATGAAGCTTAAGAAAATCAGGATCGTGTTTGCATCCGTGCGAGGTGTGCTACCGCACAGGGCTCCCCGAAAAACGAAAAATTTTAGAACCTCTTTTTTCATTTTTTATTAAATAGTATTAGCCAGAATTTACTGTAAAGGCTAAGGATCAATTTTTACAACAGGTCTTCCAAAATGTTACTATATGGAGAATTGAATGAAACTTGAGAAATGTGTGATATTTCTTTCACTCAATAGATAGAATAATCATGCCCAAATACTCTTATGTATATAGGTAGAGGATTAATGACTAACTAACGGCTAGCTTAGGATTAACAACTAACTAATGTCTAGTTTAAGATTTAATAACCAGGATAATACTTGTACTGGCTAGTTTTATAATTAATATTATACTGGCTGGTATTGATCATTTTAAGATAAATTAAATTTAATAAGTAGATTTAAAACTAATTTTCCAAAAAAAAAGGCAAATCAACCCATTTTGCATTACGGTTCAACTCTCGTGTGCAGGCGAAGTGTAAAATGAGCTCTTCCTGATCCATGAAGGACACTTCCTTTCAAGATACCCACTAATTTCTTCAAACATATTCTTGGTATGACTTCGATTCCTTAATATTTAAAAGATTTTCATAATTGAAAACAATATTATTCCCGAGTAGAAATAAGTGTCATATAAAATTTTATAATTAAAGTCATTACTTGGTTGATAAAGAGGAGCAATGAAGGATTTGCCCTTTTTGGAATATTTTAAAAAATAAAGTCATCTTAAAAGTATTTATAAAAATTCCTCGAAGAAAATCTCATCTAAAAGTAAGGTTGTCTAAAAGGACGTGATGAGATGGGACGATTCCATAACTGGATAAGGGAGATCGGCACCCCTCGGTCCGTCCCATCCCACTAATTTAGGGGAGGGGACGGGACAGATTGGGGCCTTAGTGGGATTTTTTAATTATTTTTTTGAATTTATATTAATTTAAATATTTAAGCATTAAATAATTATAAAAAGATGATAGTGTGCTATAAGACTACACAAATTTAGTAAATGAACACAAATTTAAAATAAACTTCAAACTTAAATTGATAACATTCGAAATTCAAGACTTACAAACATGATTTTTCTAATTTAAAGTGGAATGAGATGGGGAAAGGGACGATTATAGTGAAATGGATGGGACGGGGCAATTTCTTAACAGGATAGGGGGACCGGGATGTTAGTGGGACGGGACGGGGGACGAACTCTAAGGCCTGTCTCATCCCACTATAAGCGATATCCCGTCCCATTAAACCGCCATTCTAGGAGTAATAATGTCAAATAAATTAGAACAAATACATCATATATATACTATTTCCATCTTATTCTCCAAAGGGGACAATACCTTTAGGGTGGCTGAAAATAATCCACAGAGAATCAGTGTCCTTCATATGGCCAAACTGCATATTTACTGTGATTGCAAATTGTACTTGGAAATACTTCTAGAATCCAGCCAAAAAGATGATAGATCCATTGAATTTTACCAGCATATATCTAATATCTGGTCTCAATTGTTAAATCAATAGTCTATAAATCTTATAGCATACATCCATGTCTGACAAATTTAATTATGTCCCACCCCAAAATGAATGAGTGCCCATTTTGTTACTTGTTGCTCTAACATTATCTGGTTAATTTTGTTTATCTTTTCTCTCTTTGTATATCACAACTTACAAGTGAAATTAATTGTTCTTTGTGGCATCCGAGTGTATGCCGTGGTCAATGAAGTGAATTGACAGTCTAATTTTCAAATTTCAGCGAAAGAAAAAATACTAGTAAGGTGATTAATTCCTTCTCGTTTATCCAAGCTTTAGTAAACAGAATTATACGTGTTGATGGAGATAGCAAATATCCTACCGAATTATTATTTGTTTCTTTCTTCAATTAAGTAATTCATCTAACTATTATATTATGTATATGTTGCTCTTACGCCTTAAAGGAAGTCATGTCTTATTGATTTGTGTGATTTTTTGATGATACGCAAATGAAATGAAATGTACTTGTTGAATAAATTTGTAAATTTAAGTAATTGGCTTGTGAATATATTATGAGTAAGAAAGCTTGAATTTAAAAGAGAGAAGTTCTTAGAACTCAGTATATATATTCTCCTTTATTTTTAAAATCATGTAGTTAATATGTGTTGGAGCAATCAGAGTTAGTCGTTTTTTATATAATAACTGTAACTATTGGTTAGTCAATATTATTAATGATGATTATTGTATAGGGTGTCATATATATATATATATATATATACACCCACTATTCCTACATTTAGTATTATTGACCAAATCCGGCCTCTACACTAGTTAGTGCTTAAAGGCGGAGAGTATCACCGTTGGGTGGTGTGGGAAGGCAGTCACAAGTTCAAATTCGAAGTAACACTGGCACCGCCCGCCTCTTGAAGTGCACACAGGCAGTCAAGTGTAGTTTAACTGGCTGACGGGGTTTGCAGGTTATTACGTCAGTTCGTGGTTTACCTAGTGCGTACCTTCGGATAGCGACGGCTGGTTTCACGTTAAAGTATTGATCAACCCACTATTTCACTTTTCCTTTTATAAATTGATAGATAATGTTGTGCTTTTTTATTCTCTTCCAACTTTTGTACTCAAAAGTCAGTTATGTGTTGTAAACCATTGTTGTAATAATCTTCATATTGCAATCATGAATGTCTTCACCAAACTTCTATTATTTATCTTTGTTTTATCTGAAAATTATTTAAGCTCAATGCAAATTGCAAGGCATGTTAAAGTACTTTTAATCATTATTTGCTTAAAACTTATTATACTTTATATACTTCAGTACCTATGTGGCTATGGCTATGTGGACATTATATAATTTTAATATATGGATGTTTAAAATTTGTCCAATCAATGTTGTCACTTCATGCAAGAGGAGGACATTGTGTTATTTGTGGATATATAATGTCAGAAACATTCATTTAATAACCATAGTGCATGTGTTACGAAAGTTGAAACTAAAGACATTATGAAAACATACAATGATATGCGTAAAAACTTATTGACATCCAGTGTTTACCCTCAATCAATGAACAAATGACACATGTCACTCTAGCTTGTAGGATGAAGATTGTTCAAGTTCATATAAGGAGACTATGTTTCCATTTCATATCCGATGTGAGATTCTTAACACTGCTCGCACGCCCAGACTTTACTAACTGGAGCGTGGATAATATAATTTGGGGGTCCAACATTGGTAAACAAAGAATTTGAATGAGTCTGACTCTGATACCATGCAAGTAAAGAATGAATATTGGGCCTAACTCAACCCCAAAAGCTAGTTTGTAGAGTAAGGATTGTTCAAGTTCATATAAGGAGTCCATGTTTCCATTCCATATCCGATGTGAGATTCTTAACACTCCTCGCACATCCAGACTTTACTAACTGGAGCGTGGATAATATAATTTAGGGGTCCAACATTGGTGAACAAAGAATTTGAATGAGTCTGACTCTGATACCATGCAAGTAAAAAATGAATCTTGGGTCTAACTCAACCCCAAAAGCTAGTTTGTAGAGTGAGTATTGTCCAAGTCCATATAATAAGTTCATTTCTCATTCCATATCCGATGTGGATTTTTAACAATAAATAATTAATAATCTTGCTTTCTCCTTTAAGTTCTTAACGTTAATGTCAAGTAGATAAAAAGCACTTATCTTTGTATATCCTTATTGTTATTCATCAAAAGAGTAATAGACTAAAACCACATAAACCTTCACAAATCAAGCTGAATTATTCTATATTTGATACTTTAATTTTGGTCCACACGGACCACCAGGTCTTCATAATTGAATATAACTACCAAGAGAATATTGAAGTGAATTTAATGAATATATTCTACTTTTTTTGGGTAGTTGAGCTAAAATATTAAAGAAGGATCCGGGGAAAGTTAAGTATTCTTTATTGAGGGAGCAAAAGAAAATGTGTTTTTTGTTCAAAAAATAAGTGGTTAAACTATACGAACCAAGCGTCTCACTTGTAATACTCTTTTCGTTCCATAATAAGTGATGTTTTAAGTTTTTCATTTGTTTCAAAACAAATGATGCTTTAGAATTTTAAAAAGAAGTTGATCTTATTCTTTTAAAATTGTCCTTATTTACATAATAAAAAATCATTAAATAATTTTTCTTTTTATGCATCAATTAGGGGTAAGTTAGTAAAAACACTCATAATTTACTAGGAAGGAGCAATTTCTTAAGGGGGCTAAATAAGTTAAAAACACCACTTATTATAAAACGGAGGGGGTAATTATAAGAAATGGGTCTAAAATTAATGTTTTTTACTTTCTCAAGTGGTGTTACGAGGATAGAGGTGGCAAAGATAAGTCTAACTCGTCTAACCCGTTTGAATTTAAAAGAGTTGGGTTATTAATTGGGTAACTTACATAAATGATTATTATTTCTAGGCTTCGAACTGATAGAATATTATCATATCTTGTATATTATTATTGATAGAATATTACCATATTTTGCATATCTTTTATATTAGATAATTTATATTCTAATTGTAATTGGGAAGATTTAATTACCTAATTTGTAATTATGTAACATTATTTATATTGTACACAATAATCAATGAAAAATAAGGAATATATTCCTACATGATATCAGAGCCAAACCCTAACTTCTATTTCTCCCTAAGCCCCCTCCCCCCCCCTCGATAGCCCTCTTCCTCGGCAACCCTCTCATTTCTTTCTTCGACTTTCCTCAGTTCCACATCAAGAATTTCATTCTCATAACTCTTGAGATGAAAAGGGTTTAGTATTCATCTTGGCCAGAATTATTTAAGATTCATTGTCGTGTATACAAAGTCATCGATCATATCATCCCTCCAAAATCAAATCCCCTAGAAAGACCTGATGATTCTGATGATGAACTTTGGTCCCGCTTAGATACGGTTGTCCTACAATGGATTTACGGTACGATCTCGAATGATATATTGCATACAATCATTGAAAATGATGTCACTGCACGACAAACGTGGGAGCGCTTGGAAAGTATTTTTCATGACTACAAGACACAATGTGCCTTGTATCTGAAAAATCAAATTCAGGCCATTCAACAGGACGATTTTCCTAATGCGTCGTCCTATTGTCAAGAACTTAAGATGATTGTCAATCAACTCTCCAACGTCGGTGCACTGGTCACTAATCAACGATTGGTTATGCAACTTATTACGAGTTTGAATGCAAATTATGACAGCGTCGCTACCATCCTCCAACAAAGTACGACATTGCCTCCGTTCTATGAGGCTCGTTCGAGACACATTCTTGAAGAAATTCGAAAACAAAGTGGGCATCGACTAATGCCATCACAACCGAAGCCGCCCTTGTAGCCACCGACGACAACTATGCTAACCTGAGAGGCTCGGCTCCCGCCCTATCCCATAGGCAAGCCAATGATCCGACATGTGGCTCACGTTCATAGAATAACAATAGAGGGAGAAATTCTGAGAACAGTCGTGGCAACATTGGTGGAAACAACTGCGGTAGTAGCGACAACGCCAAAAAACATTTGCAGCGATGGCAAGAGGCAGCCCTCGCTGGCTGGCAGCCACCAACAACGGTACCAACAGTGGTAGCAGCTTCTGTCGTGGGTTGTCTACCCTCCATAGGTTGCATGGGCCCATCGTCGTGGGTTGTTCCACTTTTCCCCCACCTGACGTCTTTCTGGGCCCAATCCGGCATCCTCGACGTACGTCCACAACAGCCCTACATTGCACAGTTTTCTCCTTCTTCAACCTAAGCACCGACGGATATTGAGGCAGCTATGAACATGACATCTCCCAACGTTGTGACAATAGTTGGTACATGGATACTGACGCCACATCTCATATGACGGCATCCCAAGGAACTCTCTCGTCTTATTCAATATGAACAATTTAAATCATATTATTGGTAGTGGACAAGGCATTCTCATTCAAGATTATAGACAATCATATTCCCCCCCCCCCCCCCCCTCTCGTTAGTCTTAAAAATATCCTTCATGCTCTGAAACTTATCAAAAATCTAATCTATATGCGTCGTTTCACAACTGACAATAATGTTTCTCATAAATTTAATCCTTTTATTTTTTTTGTAAAGGACCTTATGACAAGGATGTGAATACTGAGATGTGATAACACTGGGGACCTTTATCCTATCACCACCTCTGTCAGCCATCCAACTTCCTCTCTATCAACCTTTGCAGTATTTTCGTATTCATTATGGCATAATAGATTAGGACATCGGGGAGACTCTGGTTTACGCTCCCTTAGCAAAAATAAATTTATGGCATACAAACATGTCCTTTCTCCTCCTGTTTGTGAATCTTTTGTTTATGGGAAACATGTCAAGTTGTCATTTTATTCTTCATCTACTTATACTTTAATGCCTTTTGATATAATACACAGTAATTTATGGACTTCTCTTATCTTAAGCACGGTCGGACATCGATACTATATGGAAATTTTAGATGATTATTCAAACTTCCTATGGACGTTTTCCATTGGTAATAAGTCCCAAGTCAATTCTATTTTTTCGTCATTCAACAGTTTCATTAAGACACAATTTGAAAAGAATATTAAATGTTTCTAATGTGACAATGTGTTAGCGATATTTCAACGGTTCACGCAAGCGTACGCATCGTTCACAAGTAATATAGTCTGTAAGACCGAATATCGTCCACAGAGACTGGTTTCTAAGTACCGTTCATTTATTTTATGTTATATATTTGGCAATCGATATTTGATTGTAGTTTTTATTTAACTACTAGAATAATTGCAAGGTTTAAACTAATAAAGTTGTAATCAGTTATGAATGAATTAGGACTTCCAAAATCCTCGACTATCCACTTTATTCAATCCTTAATGCAACTAGAATGATTCTTCTTCTTCGTTAAGATAGTGGTTAACTAGACTGTCTTATATTATAGTTAGTGATCGGTGTATTTTATATACACCTTTTGAGTCAGTTTTAGTTAGTCTTTTGTCCCGTTTTGCACATATAAGTGTCGTATTAGGATAGTTTTCCTTTCTTTTGAGTCAAAGTGGTTAAAATGGCCAATTGGCGGAAAAGGAGCTAAAAGAGGGCGAAAGAGGAGATTCCAGAGCTAAAAACAGAGAAAGTGACGAACGAGGCTGAAACCGGACTAGCGCGGCCTCCTGCGATTAAGCGGCCGCGGCGCCACTATCGAGAGGCTGCGAAGACTTCGTAGCGCGGCTACCTCATGTCGGCAGTGCGGGCGCGCGCTAAACATCCGAAAGCTACAGTTGCGGCCGGCTCGACAAGAAATCGGGCGCGGCGCCAAATCATCCGACGGATTGCGAAATTTCTGCTCGCGGCGCTGTCTGCGGCGCCGCGCCGACGGAAAAATAAGGTTTTCAGACGGATTTTGGGCCAGGACTGCAGGGAAAAGTTGAGGCGGTTTTCAGCCTATAAAAGGAGAACCCTAGGCAGTTTTTAAGGGTTCCCCTTCTTGCACAACACAAGGCTTTCTTGATTGGAGATTGGAGACCATAGTTTAGTAAATTTCTTTTCCTTTTCTTGTTTTTATTTCAGTTTTTATGAAGAACATGGGATTAGTTCTTGTCATGTCAATGACTAGGAACTAATTCCTCTATAGGGCTTTCCATGTTGAATCTCTAGAAACTTATGTTATGATTTAATGCATGCTTATGGTTATTCTTCTTCTTGTTGAGATCTATCCAATATTTGAATTGAATGCTTGTGGTTAATTGACAACCAATTATCACTATATGATTTCTAATCAGACTCCGAAAGGAGGGGATTGTGAATATGCTGTAAGTTGGGTAGACATTCTTGGATTGGGGATGAAAATACCTCAATTATTTATGTAGCGTTAATGAGAGGCTTAAAAACCCTAATTTTGCGCATGGTGCGTGACGGTTAACTAGGTTTTTGTTCTTAATCCTCTTATAGAGTTATCCTTATCACCGAAAGGTAGGTAAGGTGCAATACTGGGGTTGAGTGTTTATATAACCCTAACGGGAGTATAAAACGATTTCGTAAACCTGCTTTCTCCAAAAGAAAAAGACCATAAGTTATTGCACTAATAAGTAACATAAGCGGATAGTGAGGAAACGTGGAAGCCCTATTCTCATCACCACTGAAGTAAACCCTTATAGTTAAATAACTTTTATAATTCTTAGTTATAAACAACAAATCCAAATATCAATTTACCAAATAGATACCAAAAGATAGATAGTTGGTAATTGAACCCTAATCCTTGTGGACGATATTCGGTTTTATCAAGACTATACTACTTGTCACGATAACGTGCACTTGCGTTTAAAGTGTGTGCATCTTACCGCGCATCAGTTAGGACATATAATCACTCAACCCCAATGCAGAACCCTTCTATATTTCTATGATAGGATTTACCATATATGAGGATTAAGAACAGTAATCTATAATGCTACACAAGTATCAGGGTACTTTCGTCCGCAATTTTAACTTATGTCTAGTCAATTACAGCATATCTAAATCTCTCCTTTCGGCTTTTGATTCGAAATCGTATAGTTTATGATAATTAGTGATCAATTAATTATCAAACATTCATACCAAATATTGACTAAATCTTAATCAAGTGAAGAAGAAATCAAACTACTACATTAATTCGTGAATAAAAGTTTCAAGCGATTCATAAGGAAAGCCCTAATAGAGTGTTTAGCGTCTAGTCATAGTCACGCTAAGAACTAACACAATATTCATACATAAACTGAATTAAAAACGAAAGAAAGAAAATTACGTAGAATAAAGTCTCCAATTGTAGTTCCAAATCCGTCTTGTGTTGTGTTGTGTTGTGTTGTAGAATGACCAACCTCCTCATAGCATCAATCCTTAGGGCTTAGATATCCTCTAATTTTCGTGTCCTATGGACCAATATGCCCTTAGCCAATTTGCCTTCGGAACTGAAATTTCCCGCGTCGGCACCCTACACTGCGGTTCTGCATCTGGCGCGCGATCTGCAGCTCTTGCGACTTCTCGGCCTGATGTACCGATCTGAAAGTTACGTGGCTCGCAGTAAATATGGCCATGATCTTGTCTTCTTTCGCTCTGAGTTGCCAACTTTCGTCCTTTTCGCCTCGGGAGCATCTTTTATGCTCATTTCTCGTTCCTTTTTGCCATTTGCCTTTTTGCACCACTGTGATTCAAAAGAAGGAAAAATAAACCTACTACTATACTAAACACAACAAAAATGAGTAAAATACCAACTAAAAATGACTCAAAAGACGTATACAAAATACGCCTAACAAACACCCATAAACTTAACCTTTGCTCGCCCTCGAGCAAAAATCAAAACAAAAACAAAGACACAAAAATAAAAGACTCAAATCAAGCAGCTGCACAAAGACTTAGAAACACATGAATGTCAGTTAGGATAATATGTAGGAACAGATATAACATGAATTCAACCATCTAGAATTTCAAGTCAGATATTTCGAAAATTCATTTCAATCACAAGTAATGGAAGCATGAATACCTAACTTATGCATGTCAATTTCAATTAGTCTACGGGCATGTGTACTTGCTATTCTCCACTAATCATAGAAATACATACTAGAGATCCTCATGACTTTTCAGGGTTGTAATGTAGGCTTAGGCAGAGGTAGGTAAGAGTTGACATTTAGACTCAAATTACGTACCATAAGCGTTGTTCTCATTCAACTATTTGGTCCTTCTTTTTTATATTCTTTTTCAGTTCATACATATCGTTCTCCTCTTCTCTTTTTGATAGCATAAAGCACATTCACATAAGCACCCCCAAACTTAAGCTTTAGCATTTTTTTTATTGGGGTGCATCAATTTTTCACTCTCTTTTGTATTTCTTTTTCACACTTCTTCATTCTAATTTTTTCAATTACTGCTTATGGCACACAAGGGAATCATAGGGTGTCAAAGAAATAACTTATTTTAGGTTCAAAGGGGCTGACTAGTGATACAATTTATTGCAAGGTAGGTAATGAATGGTAAGAAGGACTAACAAGGAAATGTCTGAATCATCTCCCTAACATGTACATCTTAACTATTTCACCTCAAATAACAAGCAAGCAGACTTCACAGACATTTTTCAATTGACAACACATAGGCTAAGCATAAAAAATTCCAAATAATCAGAATTTCATGAATTTTTGGCATATCTAACTTAAGCACTCAGATTTTAGTTTCTCATTTCATTACATTATCTCATTTAGTTCACTAGGCATTCCAAATAAGCACAGCATGCATGATATACAAAAATTATTGACTCACATAAAACACAAAAACAACAAAAGACTCACAAAAATAAAATAAAATGAAAACTCCCCCCCCCCCGTTCTTAAACTACACATTGTCCCAAATGTGTAAAAGACTCAAAAATTAAAATTGGACGACTTACAGACATACAACGGCTCAAAATGGTGGTGGTAGCGGCGGATACTGCATTGTCCATTGGGTGAACATGAAACTCAAATTATCAACACGCTGGGTCAGGTGTTGATGGTCTTGAATCATTTGCTCTTGATTCCGCAGCATCCTTTGTTGGTTCAAGAGCATCTGCTCCATCATTGGCATTGGAGGCTCTGGGGCGAGGCGATGGGCCGTTTCGCTTCATTGTATGCCTCTGGCTCTTCCTCATACATGGCTGCTGGGGTCTGCTGCTGCTGGGCCCTTTCCCCTTGCTGCTAGTCCTGGGTTAGGGTCAAGGAAGGAGTGCACTAAACTGTAGGTCACAGCAGACTGACTCTTCTCTAGGATATCAGTGGCGAATATTGGGACTCTATGTCTATCACATAAGGCAGTAATGAGTGAACCATTTCCCAATCCGCCAGTAGTCGTCAGCCTACTAATCTCCTTTATGCTCTGCACTATTTCCCTCCCTACATCAATTATCATGTCCGTCATGATGCCATAAATGAGTTTGATTCTGTCTGAGAGCAGATTTGTAAAATAAGTTGACGGAATCAAGCGTGCACTGTTTGAATAATCTCCCTAGTTTTTGCCTGTGCTGGATGAAGTGTTGTGTCAGTTGTGCTGTCTGCGAAACACTTGTTGATGACTTGGGATTCAATGGTGGAATTGAACACTTTGAACACTATCTATTCTTCTTGAACCCTTAGTCTCAGTTCTCCCTTTTCTATATCAATCAGGGGTCTCTCAGTTGCAAGAAATGGTCTCCCCAAAATGATGGGTATTTCATCATCTTCCTACATATCAAGAATGAAGAAGTCTGATGGGAAGAAAAACTTTCCCACCTTGACCAACACATCTTCTATTATGCCTCTGGGGTGCACTACGGTTCGGTCGACCAACTGCAAATTCACTGTGGTTGGTTTGGCTTCTCCCAAACCCAATCTCTTGAAGGCAGACAGAGGCATGAGATTGATACTGGCCCCTAGATCATACAGCGCCTTGTTGTATGTCACCTTACCAATAGTGCAGGGCAAGGTGAAGTTCTCTGGATCCTTCAGCTTAGGAGGCAGTTTCTTTTGCAAGATGGCATTGCACTCCTCTGTCAAAGATATTGTCTCATAGTCCTCTAGCCTTCTCTTTTTTCCAAGTATTTCCTTCATGAATTTAAAGTATGCTGGCATCTGTTCTAGTGCTTCAATGAAGGGGATATTTATGTGAAGCTTCTTAAACACATCCAAAAACTTGGAGAACTGCTTGTCAATTACCTTCTTTTATAACCTCTGAGGGTAAGGGATTCTATCAATGTACTCCCTCAAAGGTGTTTGTGGAGCTGTCTCAACTGTAGGGCGGTCCCCAGTGACCCCCTCATTCTCCACCTCATCTGCTTTCTCACACTCCTTCTCACTTATCTCTGCGGGCTGGGGAGCAACCTGCTCTATCTGCTTTCCACTCCTAAACAACACTGCTTGACACTGCTCTCTAGGATTTACCTCTGTATTGCTTGGGAGAGTGTCATACGGCCTGTTGGTTGCCATGTTTACCAGTTGTCCAACCTACGTTTCTGTGTTCACGAGCGGACTGGTTTTGATATGAACCGATTCTGCGGGTGGTGAGTGTCAGCAATGCAACTCTCAGCACATCAGGCTTCTCATGTTGTGTAGGTGGTCTAAACTGCTGGGATGATGTGGCCTGATTTTGCACGTGTTAGTTCTGCTAACCACATTGATATGGTTGTTGTTGAGGCTGATCGTTCCTCCACGAAAAGTTAGGGTGATTTCTCCACCCTGGGTTGTATGTGTTGGAATTATAAGTTCTTTGAAAGTTCCCAACCACCTGTACTTGCTCCATTGACACATTATTAGGGTCCACCGATGTGCATCTATCAAAGGAATGCAGTCCACCACAAATCTCCCAATTCACAGGCAGCTCGACTGCATTCACGGACATGGTGTTTTGCTGCAGTTATTTCGTCAAAAGGGCCACCTGTGCGTTCAGGGCAGTGATGGCAACTAGTTCATGTATGCCCATAGCCTTCCTGCTGGCCACTGACCTGTCATATGCCCCTTGATGATTGTTGGCAGCCATATCTTCCAAACTCGTATGCACCATTGACAACTTTCTCGTGAAACCACCCTTCTGACATCAATGATGGTACGAGTAGTACCACTCAACCCACTATAAAAAATGTGGACTAACATCCACTTCTCAATGCCATGATGTGGGCATTTCCTTTGCAGATCCTTGAATCGCTCCCATGAATCGTAGAGTGATTCACCATCCACCTGATAAAAGTTGTTCAGCTCTCCCCTTAACTTTGCTGCTTTGGAAGGAGGGAAGAACTTTGCTAGAAACTTTTAGGTCAGGTCCTGCCAGGTAGTGACGGAGTTGGCAGGCAGTGAGTTCAACCAGCTTTTGGCTCTATCCCTCAGTGAGAACGGGAAGAGCCTCAGTCTAATGGCATCGTCAGTAACGCCATTGTATTTGAAAGTGGCACACATCTCCAGAAAGTTTGCAATGTGCATGTGGGGATCTTCAGATGGCAGTCCCCTAAATTGTAATGTGTTCTGGACCATGCTCAGGATGGCTGGCTTGATCTCAAAGTTGTTGGCCCTTATAGTTGGGAGCCTGATGCAAGTCTGTGCACCTGTGACCGTGGGAAAAACATAGTCCCCCAAACTTCTCTCTGCTGGGACATGTATTGGCTCTCCTGCATTCTCAGAAACCTCATTGTCCGCTCCGTTCTGATTTGGTTCGTTGTTCATGGTCACTGACTCAGATATCCTTTTATTGCGCCTGTTTTATTTGCACAGTTTTTCGATTTCAGGGTTGAAGGGAACAAGTGTATCTGCTCCTCTCCTTCTTCGCATACACTAGATTCCTAAAACATATCAAAATCAACAAAAAAATCAAAACACACGGTTCTAACAGTAAAAAATTAAAATTAAAATAAAAAATAAAGCCAAAGTAGATATAAATACAAATGATTCGATATTAATGTACGCCAGTCCCCGGCAACGGCGCCAAAAACTTGTTAGGCGATATTTCGACTGCTCACGCAAGCGTACGCATCGTTCACAAGTAATATAATCTGTAAGACCGAATATCGTCCACAGAGACTGGTTTCTAAGTACCGTTCATCTATTTTATGTTATCTATTTGACAATCGATATTTGATTGTAGTTTTTATTTAACTACTAGAATAATTGCAAGGTTTAAACTAATAAAGTTGTAATCATTTATGAATGAATTAGGATTTCCGAAATCCTCGACTATCCACTTTATTCAATCCTTAATGCAACTAGAATGATTCTTCTTCTTCGTTAAGATAGCGGTTAACTATACTGTCTTATATTCTGGTTAGGACATATAATCACTCAACCCCAGTGCAGAACTCTTCTATATTTCTATGATAGGATTACCACATAGGAGGATTAAGAACAGTAACCTATAATGCTACACAAGTATCGGGGTACTTTCGTCCGTGATTTTAACATATGTCTAGTCAATTACAGCATATTCAAATCTCTCCTTTCGGCTTTTGATTCGAAATCATATAGGTTATGATAATTAGTGATCAATTAATTATCAAACATTCATACCAAATATTGACTAAATCTTAATCAAGTGAAGAAGAAATCAAACTACTGCATTAATTCATGAATAAAAGTTTCAAGCGATTCATAAGGAATGCCCTAATAGATTGTTTAGCTCCTAGTCATAGTCACGCTAAGAACTAACATAATATACATACATAAACTGAATTAAAAATGAAAGAAAGAAAATTACGTAGAACAAAGTCTCCAATTGTAGCTTCAAATCCGCCTTGTGTTGTGTTGTGTTGTAGAATGACCAACCTCCTCATAGCATAAATCCCTAGGGCTTAAATATCCTCTAATTTTCGTGCCCTATGGACCAATCTGCCCTTAACCAATTTTCCTTCGGAACTGAACGCATCGGCACCGCTGCTTCAGATACGGCATCATGCGTCCAAACTCTGCAGCTTCACCACAATTGGCACCGCAGATCGCTTGCACGGCACCGCGGTGCTGAAAGTTCTGTGGATCCGCGGTAAATATGGCACCGTGGTTCTGCATAGTGGCACCGCAGTGCTGCCTTCTTTCGCTCTGAGTTGCCAACTTTCGTCCTTTTCGCCTCGGGAGCACCTTTTTTGCCCATTTCTCGTTTCTTTTTGCCATTTTGCCTTTTTGCACCGCTGTGACTCAAAAGAAGAAAAAACAAACCTACTACTATACTAAACACAATAAAAATGAGTAAACTACCACTAAAATGACTCAAAGGCGTATACAAAATACGCCTAACACAATGGAAGGGAATTCGATAATAATCAATTCAAATTTTTATACTCCAAACACAGACTTGTTTTTCATTTTTCTTATCTCCACACCTCTCCACAAAATGGCATCTCGATTGGGAACAAGCAGCGGATGAGCGCACTAGCGCGAAAGCCGCAAAGCCGAATAAAAAAATTAAAACAATAAACAACTTAGTTCGCACCCTCCTTACTCACGCCTTTACCCCTATTTTTGGCATTACGTTGTATCAATGGCAACTTATCTCTTGAACATTCTCCTAAATAAGTTTATCAAACACAAGTCTCACACTCAAGTTCTCTATCTTCAAGATTCTTCCTATAAGTATTTACGAACTTTCGGATGTCTGTGATATCCCTCCATCCCTCCACATAAATCAACAAGTTGCAACCTCAGCCATCCCCGTGTGTCTTTCTTGACTACCCCCAATCACCGAGGATACAATTATTATGACTTTTCAAGTCGAAAAATAATCAATTCTCGGCATGTCATATTCGATGAGCCCTAATTCCCATTTGTCAAACTCAATTCTTCATCCCCAAATTACTATGAATGATGGCCTAAATCCCCTTCTAATTCATCACTTTAAAATCTGACGACACCGGCAGCCATCCCGAGGTGGGTAGTCCATCCAACCCCACAACTGGAGCCTCGGAACAGCCTGTAACGACCTTCCTTCTTGGCCGTCGGCCAGCCTTCCCTCTCCTTGACGCCACTACCATTTCTCGCCCCACCCCTACTCCTGATAGTCCTCCCAGTCCCGTCTCCGCTTCTCGGTCACCCCATCCCAATCCTATCCAACCTCCCGTGACACACTCACGGACAATGGGTTAATTCTTTGTTTTGTTTGTCTTTTAAACTTTTTTCGGCTTGCTTTTTTGGCTAATAATAGTTTTTTGAATAAAATTTTAATTTGTTTTTAGGTTTTCTACAAAATCCACTCACGTCACCCCAACCCCTCACCACCACCCTGGACCCACCCCCAACCCAACCCAACCTTCAAAGTTTTTTAAAAAAAAAGTTTTAAAATTTTTTTTACACCACCCACCCCCTTTCCCCTCCCCCGGACCCCCCCTCCCCCAAGAGCCTTTTTAAAAAAGGTTTTTAAAAGTTCTTATTTTTTGTTTTTTAGACCACCCAACCCTTAAAAAGAAAATTAATTAATTTTTTTAAATTTCTTTACTTTTTAGTTTTTACAACCCCCTCGACCAATACCCCTCCATTTTTTTTTGAAATTGTTGAATTTATACACACACCCGTGACCCCCCTCCCAAATTCTCCACGGTTAAATTTGATGTCGGTGGGGTGGAGATGAGGGTAAGAAAAAAATTCTTATCTTTTATTCCAGAGTACAAGTGATGGTATGTTTGGGTTAAATTGGGCAGGTTAGGTTATAACCTACTTTTTAACTCAACTTGAACCAACCCATTTTGACCTAAGTATATCTAGTTTGGGTTGGGTTTTGATTCATTTACTAAATTAATCAATTTTGACCCAACACAGTTTGACTCAACCTTCCATTTGCCACCTCTACACGAAGATAAATATATAAGGTAAGTTGCTCGGGAGATCAGAGTGCATAAAATAGTATTATTCTTACTTCTTAAATTTTGTCCCCGTTTAAAAAATTGGACAAAAATAGTCTTGGGGTTGTACATTTGGAAGAATGAAAAATGATGTTCTTACAAATTTTGCTAGCAGAGCATAACTATAGTACAATATTCTTCATTTCACTTGTCTTCTTAAATTATGTATAAGTATTGTTGGATCAGCAAATCTCGCCTTAGCCTGTTCACAAGTTATGTTGAATGGGGCATAAGTAATTTGGTACAATCTACATTGCATAGGACATATATAATTTTGGAATAATCTTCATTATACACATCCTGCTAAACTATGCACAAGTCTAATTAAATTGGTTACCCGCAAGGGTAGTCAAGTTGGTGTAGCAGTAGAGCGCAGGATTGCAAGGTCACGAGTTCAATCCCCTGCATAAACCCTCTTGGTTGAGTCTGTCACACATGGCTTGCCAAGTATGGTTAATCGGCTGACGTGATTTGCAGGCTATTGCGTCAGTCCGGGGTTTACCATGTGCGCACTCGAAAGAGTAGCGGCTGCGGGTTCCTTCGTAAAAAAAAAAAAGTCTAATTAAATTGACAAATCTTACCTTGTTTACAAGTTCTAACTTTGGCACAATCTCCTTCCACCTATCTTGTTAAATTGTTTATAAGTGTGGCAAATTTTGCATGTGTTGTGTAATTATTCACAAGTTTTATCTGAGCAAATTTTATATTATCTTTATTCTATCTATCTTGTTAAAAGTAAAATGACAGTTTGATGCACTAAGTTTTTGCTATGCGCCAGATCCGAAAAAGGGCTGAATCATAAGAATCTATTATACGCAGTATTATCTCATAATTTTACAAAAGGCTGTTTTTACCGCTTGAAGCCTTGAACACCTATCTTGTTAAATTGTTTATAAATTTTGCATAGGAGAATATCTTGCCTGTATTTTAAATATAAATAAACTTCTGTCCGTGACTTCAAAAGCTAACCAAAAGTACGGCCTATGCCATTGTCAAATTAATGTATACATGTTTATATAGTCAAACCTTGTGTAAATATAGAAAATAATAATTTTTATTCATAATTAGAATATTTTCATATATTGTATAAATATAATTATGGTAAAACTAGGATTCTTCTTTTGTATAGGCTTAGGATTTCTATTGTATAAGGGATGAATATTGTACTCTATATATACTTTGATATTAATGGAAAGACTCCCCAAAGAAATTAATATCATCTTACATGGTATCAAGAGCCTAAAACAGAAACCCTAGAATTTTCTAGAGTAGCAGCCGCCGAAACCCTCCCCCCTCAGGATTCTCGCTAGCGCTCCTCCCCTCTCCTCCCTAAAATTCTTGATTTTTCTCTCCTTTCCTCTCTTCTCAAAATGGCTACTGAGGATTCTTTCAATACTTCTGATGCTTCAACCTCCACCAATTCCACCACCATGTCATCATCCTCTTTTCATCCCGCTCTAACTGTTACCAATATCAAGAACTTTATTCTTATTCTTCTTGATCAAGAAAACAATCAGTATTCTCCGAATACTTGGGTTGAACTGTTTCGCAATCATGCATGTCTCTATAACGTTCTTGATCATATCGACTACACTATTTCACGCTCTCTGTAGGTTGATGAGTCTACTTGGCGTCGCTTAGACGTCGGCGTCAAACAGTGGATTTATGATAGTATTTCTCAGGATCTTCTTCTTACTATCATGAAATCTGGAGCCACAGCTCTTGAGTTATGAAATCGCTTGGAGGAAATCATTCAAGATAACAAGCACACTCGTGCAGTGTATTTGGAAGAACAATTTAACAATACACACCTTGAAAATTTCTCCAACATGACTGAGTACTGCAGACAGTTGAAACTCCTGGCGGATCAACTCTCCAACGTTGACACGCCTGTCTCGGACAGTAAATTGGTGTTACAATTGATTGCAGGTCTCCCCAAAGGTGAATATGATACGTTAGCCGCCATAATTCAACAGGCAGATCTGCTTCCCAGTTTTAACAAAGCTCGCTCACAGTTGTTGCTCGAAGAAACTCGACGTGCTAAGCAGGATGAGCACAATCAGAAGGCGTTAGCAGTCGAAACGCGCCTTCAAGATCCAACGCCGCCAGAAAACTCTCAACCGCAGCAGGGACGCGGTGGTAAGGGTCGCGGCAAAGGAGGCTGCGGTCGCGACAGGGGTCGCGGACAGCAGAATCAGTCCAGCGCCGCGACGCCACAACAGTATCCATACAGCGCCGCCGCGGCTGCCATTTCAGTACCAGCAACCTCTCCACCAGTTCTCCCATCACGGTGTGTTGGGCCCTGCTCCAGCCCCTCGGCAAGTCCAGTACCCGCAGCAGGCCCACTTCATGCACGACCAGTTTCAGCAGCCCTCATCCAGCATGACACCCACTGAGTTAGGTCAGGCCTTCAACAGTCTCAACATGCAACATCCTAACAACAACTGAAACATGGACTCTGGAGCCACTTCTCACCTCACCCGAACTGTAGGTAATATTCTCAAACTGTTTGGTTTAAAGCATCCTCAATGTGTGACAGTTGGTAGTGGTCACCGCATTCCAGTAAAGGATTTTGGTACATCATATACACCACATCCTAATCCATTCCCACTTCAAAATATCCTATATTCCCCACATGTAATTAAGAATCTAATCTCTATCCACAAATTCACTCGTAATAATTCTGTCTCTGTTGATTTTGACCCTTTTGGTTTCACTGTGAAGGATCTTCATACGGGGACACCTCTTACGAGATGCAATAGCACGGGGGATCTATATCCATTCACTCCCACCTCCGCTGCCAGATCTAGTTCTCCCGTCTCTCTAGCGGCCATTTCTTCTTCAACATGGCATAATAGGCTTGGTCCTCCAGGAGCTCCAGTTTTTAGTTTTCTTAGAGGCAATAATTTCATTACTTGTAATGGGAAATTTGTCCAAAACTGCGTTTCTTGTTCTTTAAGCAAACATACTCGTCTTCCATTTAAATCTGTTACTTTTGAACCTTTTGATATTATACATGCCGATTTATGAACATCACCTGTTGCTAGTTCTCTCGGTCATAAATACTATCTTATCTTACTAGATGATTTTTCTCACTTTGTTTGGTTGTATCCTCTCAAATTTAAATCCGAAGTGTTTGTCAAATTTTTTGAGTTTCAAAAATTCATTCAAACACAGTTTGAAAATGACATAAAATCTTTTCAGTGCGATAATGGTCGTGAATTCAATAACTCTATGTTTCACCGATTTTGTATCAATAATGGCATGGTCTTTCACTTCTCCTTCCCCCACACCTCATCACAAAACGGTAAAGCTGAAAGAATCATTCACACCATTAATAATATGATACACACTCTTTTGATTCATGTCTCCCTACCTTCATCATTCAGGGTCTATGCTGCTAAAATGTCAGAATACGTTCTAAATATTTTCTCAACTAGCACCCTTCACAATATGACCCCTACTGAAATTCTCTATCATAGAGTCTCCTCTTATGATCATCTCCGAATATTTGGTTGTCTATGTTATCCTAACCTTGCTTTTATTACCCCTCACAAACTAGCCCCCCGGTTCACTCCTTGTGTCTACCTAGGCTTCCCGCCGAATCATAGGGGCTATCTCTGCTATGACTTGTCCACTCGTCAGATCCACATTCTCGTTTTTTAATCTTAAAAAGTTCCACAACCCGGATTATTCTTTTCTTGACGAGCCTGCCATCTCTCTCATCATCCTAAGTCAACTAGAGCATAGTAGTTCTTCTTCAGCATCAGCGCCGCGGCCCCAAGGGTCAGCGTCGCGGCTCCAAAACTCCTGCGAACAGGTCCCTGATTCACCGTCGACAGCGCCGCGGCACAGTGATGAGACGTTACGGCTCCAAAACATCAGAGAGGTCTGTCAGTCCTCCAGCACCGCGACACTTGATCACGACTCCGCCGACAGTTCTCTCCGGCGCCGCGGTGCCTACTCCAGCGTTTGTCCCTGCTTCTCCATATCCAACAAATCCCTCCGCCTTGGAGCCTCCCACTATCCCCACTCACCCAATGGAAACTTGTGCAAAGCATGAAATCTTCAAACCCAAAGTCCAATTTAACTTGTCTGCCCAAACCATTTCTCCAATTCCCAAGAACCCTATATTGGCCAAACAAAACCCTAATTAGAATGCGGCTATGTCTGAGCAATTCAATGCTTTAACTAAACAACACACATGTGATTTAGTACATAGACCTGAGGGGGTGAATGAGATTCGTTGTCTGTGGCTATTTCGTCACAAATTCAGAGACAGTGGAGTTCTTGAGAGGTATAAGGCACGACTTATGGCTAATGGCACAAATCAGAAGGAGGGCATTGATTGTGGTGAGACCTTCAGCCCGGTTGTCAAACCAGCTACCATTCGCACAGTTTTGAGCATTGTCATGGAAAAACACTTGCCGATCCATCATCTTGATGTGAAGAATGCATTCTTACATGGGGATCTTAGAGAGACAGTATACATGGATCAGCCGCCAGGGTTCACCCATCCAACAGTTCCTCACTATGTGTGTCGTCTCCGTAAGTCACTGTATGGCCTGAAACAGGCCCCCCGTGCGTGGTATGATCGATTTGCCAGGTATATCTTGCAGATTGGTTTGTATGTAGCAAGAATGATACATCACTTTTCATATTTCATCGAGGTAGTAACACTGCTAACTTATTACTTTACGTGGATGATATTTTTCTTACTGCCTCCTCCGACGGATTGAAAAATGAGATTATTGCCTTGCTTAAGTCCGAATTTGCATTGACTGATTTGGGGAAGCTGAGTTACTTTTTGGGGATATCAGTGATCAGGTCTGTCAATCATATGTTCTTGTGTCAGCGTAAGTATGCAGAAGAGATTGTGTACAGTGCTAAGATGGCGAACTGCAAAGAGGTGCCTACTCCAGTTGATTCCAAATCTAAGCTCAGTGCCATGGATGGTGCTCCAGTATTTGATCATACTCTGTATAGGAGCCTTGCAGGTGCACTTCAGTATCTCACCTTCACCAGGCCAGACATAGTTTATGTTGTTCAGCAGGTGTGCTTATTCATGCATGCCCCAGGGAGTCTCATTTCACTGCTCTAAGCGTATCATTCGATACATTAAGGACACTCTTGATTATGGTTTGCACATATATCCCTCTGCACCAAACAGATTGCTCTCTTATACGGATGCAGATTGGGCAGGGTGTCCGGTCACGCGATGCTCCACCTCCGACTTTTGTGTATTTTTAGGGGATAATCCGATTTCTTGGTCTGTCAAGCGACAGACTACCCTATCTCGATCCAGTGCCGATGTTGAGTACTGAGGCGTTGCAAATGTGGTAGCTGAGATTTGTTGGCTCGGAAATTTACTGTTAGAACTTCAGTGTCATTTGCGTCATGCATCTATTGTGTATTGTGATAACATCTCTGTCATCTATCTTTCTCATAATCCGGTTCAACATCAGCGAACCAAGCATATTGAGATAGAACTACACTTCGTTCGTGAGAAAGTTGCGCTAGGCCATGTCAGAGTGTTACATGTTCCATCATCCTATCAGTATGCAGACATATTTATCAAAGGACTTCCCAGACAGTTATTTCTTGACTTCAGATCCAGTCTCAACGTCCGACCTCTTCCCGCTCCGACTGAGAGGGTGTGTAAACGTGTAAATAGAGATAATATTATTCTCTACTCATAATTAAAATATTTTCATATATTATGTAAATATAATTATGGTAAGACTAGAATTTCTCTTTTGTATAGATTTAGGATTCCTATTGTATAAGGAATAAATATTGTAATCTATATATACTTTGATATTAATAGAAAAACTCTCTAAGACAGATTAATATCATCTTACTGCAAATGTAAGTACGTTTTTGTACGTAGCCCGTCATTCTTTTTTGTTGGTAATTAGAATTTTAGAGATAATCTTAATCTATAATTTGACTGAAGCCTGGTTTAAAAGCAATCCACTTTTTCTATAAAAGGATATGATGAAATAAATATAGAATCTATTGATGGCTACGATCATATTTAGTTGGATGTCTTGCCCTCTGCCCCTCTCATAAGTCATTGCTACTCCATAGACAAAACTTCATCCACGCCACCATCTTAAAGTTTATACTTGCAAAAAAAAAGATTAACAATGTTCTCCTTTAGTACCGACTACAATAAACTCGCGACTCTAATATTCTCTAGCTTTATTTGTTTGTAATGCTATACCTATCAAAGTTGGTGAAGACTTCTGTAACCTTAGATTCAATGTTGTTTGATCATCGATTCCGCGTCCATCGAAAGTTGATAACCTTTGCCATCGTTATTATTTGATAATCTCTCAATAGCTTCAATAGTAGAAAATCTATATATCAGCGCACAAAAAGAAAAACTCTGAAGTTATTGAAGTGGAAGCCTAGCTACTTGTATTTTTGGGGCCAAACTAGTATTTTTCAAATTCTATTATTTTCTATAATATAGGCCATAGTATTTTCCTTATAAAAATAAATTCAATAAACTGAAAGTTCAATTATATATGGTTGTATGACTCATAAGAGAATCTTCCGCACCATTAACAATATTATTCGCACTCTATTGATTCATATCTCCCTACCTTCATCCTTCAGGGTCTATGCTGCTAAAATGTTAGAATACGTTCTTAATATTCTCTCAACTAGCACCCTTCACAATATGACCCCTACCGAAATCCTCTATCATAGAGTCCCCTCTTATGATCATCTCCGGATATTTGGTTGTCTATGCTATCCTAACTTTGCCTCTACTGTCCCTCAAAAACTAGCCCCCGGTCCACTCCTTGTGTCTACCTAGGCTTCCCGCCGAACCATAGGGGTTATCTATGCTATGATTTGTCCACTCGTCAGATCCACATCTCTCGTCACGTCACATTCGACGAGACCACATTTCCGTTTTCGAATCTTAAAAAGTTCCAAAAATCGGATTACTCTTTTCTTGACGAGTCTGCCATCTCTCTCATCATCCTAAGTCAACTAGAGCATAGCAGTTCTTCTTCAGCGCCAGCGCCGCGGCGCCAAAACTCATGCGAACAGGTCCCTCATTCACCGTCGACAGCGTCGCGGTCGAGTGCTGAAGCGCCACGGCGCCAAAACATCAGAGAGGTTTGTTAGTCCTCCAGCGCCGCGACACTTGATCACGGCACCGCGGCGCCGCCGACGGTTCCCTCCAGCGCCGCGGTACCCACTATGGCGTTTGTCCCTCCTTCTCCGTATCCAACAAATTCCTCCACCTTGGAACCTCCCACTATCCCCACTCACCAAATGGAAACTCGTGCAAAGCATGAAATCTTCAAACCCAAAGTCCAATTTAACTTGTCTGCCCAAATCATTTCACCAATTCTCAAGAACCCTATATTGGTCAAACAAGACCGTAATTGAAATGCGGCTATGACTGAGGATTTCAATGCTTTAACTAAACAACACACATGATATCTAGTACCTAGACCTGAGGGGGTGAATGTGATTCGTTGTCTGTGGCTATTTCGTCACAAATTCAGAGATAATTGAGTTCTTGAGAGGTATAAGGCAAGACTTGTGGCTAATGACACAAATCAGCAGGAGGGCATTGATTGTGGTGATACCTTCAGTCCGGTTGTCAAACCGGCTACCATCCGCACAGTTTTGAGCATTGTCATGGGCAAACACTGGTCGATCCATCAGCTTGATGTGAAGAATGCATTCTTACATGGGGATCTGAGAGAGACAGTATACATGCATCAGCCGCATGGTTCACCCATCCAGCAGTTTCTCACTATGTGTGTCGTCTCCGTAAGTCACTATATGGCCTGAAACAGGTCCCCCGTGCGTGATATGATCGTTTTGTCAGATATATCTTGTAGATTGGGTTTATATGCAGCAAGAGTGATACATCACTTTTCTTTTGTCATCGAGGTAGTAGTACTGCTTACTTATTACTTTATGTGGATGATATTATTTTTATTGCCTCCTCCGACGGATTGAAAAACGAGATTAGTGTCTTGCTTAAGTCCGAATTTGCAATGACTGATTTGGGGAAGCTGAATTTTTTTTTTTGGGGATATCAGTAACCAGGTCTGCCAATCATATGTTCTTGTTGATCGGTGTATTTTATATACACCTTTTGAGTCAGTCTAGTTAGTCTTTTGTCCCATTTTGTACATACAAAGTGTCGTATTAGGATATATTTTCTTTCTTTTGAGTCAAAGTAGCTAAAGTGGCCAAATGGCGGAAAAGGAGCGAAAAGAGGGAAAAAGAGGAGGTACTAGAGCTGAAAACGGAGAAAGTGGCAAACGAGGCCGAATTCAGACTGCCTTGCGCCTCGCAGCTGAAGTTAGGCCGCGCGCTATTATTCGTAGGTCGCAGAAGATCCAGCACGCGCGCCTCGAGACCGGAAATGGCCGCGCGCTAAACATCCGAAGCCACGGGAGTTGCAGGCCGCGCGCGCTCGCATGCCAGATATCGGCCGCGCGCAAAACACCCGAAGTATTGCAGAACTTTAGGCGCCGCGGCGCCTATCGCAGGGCCGCGGCGCCGACGCGGAAAAATTAGGTCTTTGACGGATTTTTGGGCCAGGCCTGCAAGGAAAAGAGGGGAGACGTTTTAAACCTATAAAAGGAGAACTCAGGCGCTTTTCAAGGTTCCTTTCTTGCACAACTCAAGATTCTTGACTTGGAGATCGACACCATTAGCTTAGTAATTTCTTTTCCCTTTCCTTTATTTATTTATTTTTGCATGATGAACTTTGAATTAGTTCTCATATATTCATGGCTAGAACTAATTCTCTTATAAGGCTTTCTATGTTGAATTTCTTGAACCTTATGTTATAACTTAATGCATGCTTATGGTTATTATTCTTATTGAGAGATCTATCCAATAATTGAGTTGAATTCTTGGTAGCTAATTGACAACTAGTTATCACTATATGATTTCTAATCAGATTCTGAAAAGGAGGGATTGTGAATATGCTGTAAGTTGGGTAGACGGTCTCGAGTTGGGATGAAAATACCTCAATTAGATTTGTAGCGTTGATGAGAGGCTTAACAACCCTAATTTTGCGATCAGCGCGACTGGCCAACTAGGTTTTGTGCTTAATCCTCCTATAGAGTTACCCTTATCAAAGTTAGGTAAGGAACAATACTGGGTTGAGTGTTTATATAACCCTAACGGAGTATAAAACGATTTCAGAAACCCGCTTTCTCCAAAAGAAGAACACCATAAGTAATGCATTCACAAGTAATATAAAGTGATAGTAAGGATGCATAAGCCCTATTCTTATCACATCCAAGTAATTCTTTATATTTACTTATCTTTAATAATTCTTAGTTATAAACAATCAATCAAATATTAATTCGCCAAATAGATACTATAAAATAGACAATGGTACTTGAACCCTAATCCCGTAGGGCGATATTCGGTCTTATCTAAGACTATACTACTTGATACGATAACGCACTTCATGCGTTCAAAAGTGTGTGCATATTACGCGCATCAAGTTTTTTGGCGCCGTACGGACTAGGCATTAGTTCAATATCAAATTTATCTATTTTTAATTTCTAATTTGGTTTTATGTATAGTTTTTTTAATTTTGTTTATTTTATGTATTTATTGTGTGAAAACAAGTGGTGCCGTGATTCTTTGTTGGTTTTGATTTATCTCGTGATCCTTAAGACATGGATTTCATCACGATATGATCGAGCTCCAACCATGAGGAAGAGAGGGAGGAATTACGAGAAACTCTACTCAGTCTCACGAGGTCCCAAGCTCGGTTCATGGACGAAATGAGGTTGGGTATAAAGAGGTTGGAAACGCAAATAGCAGAACTCGCGATCATATTCAACAAATAACATCAAGTTGAGAGCACGAATCACACCCAACTATTGAGGAATTTGGTGAGATAGGCAGTGTAGAAGGAAAAGATCAGAAACCCAATTATTCACCTTCGATTCTCGTGGAAATTCTTTTCATGCACCTATCACGTAAGAAACACCACTAGCTATCACGAATGACTCCCAATTAGGAATTGCATACCATCAAGGGCAACCCCAGAGTCAAGAGATGTAGAGAATTTCACGGTTTCCTACAAAATAAGAAGCCTAAAAGACAAACTCATCTTGTGTGCTTGGGGGATACTTGTATGTTTAAGGCCCCTGTTTGAACAAATAGTTATAGGGAAATTGAGACCTATAGCAATAAATCTGTGGATTGCAGTTAGCCAGTAAGTATCCAACGGGCACTCGTAAAGGTTAATTGCGTCCGCTAAAAGACGTAAAGATAAATTGGCTTGGGAGGCAACCCAACGTTTTCAATTATGTTATTTTAATTTTTGTCTTTATTTTATTTTATTTTGTCTAGAACAATCTCACGGTCATGGGTCTTGTGTTTGAGCCGTGGATCGATGTGCATGGAATAAATCAAAGAAAAGCAAGGATTTTCGAAAAAGCGTAGTACAGCGCCGTGGAGCAGGCACGCGCCAAAATATCTCAAGAGGTGCTGAAGCGGCGCCGCGCGCAGAGAGCAGGTCACGCAGAAAGTCCCGGGCGAGCGCAGATGTTTAGCCATGGCGCTAAAAGCAGGCACACAGCGGGAATCCGGAAATTTAAAACGCCCAAAAATCAGATTTTCCCCAATTCCAACTTCCAAAACCTAACCTTCCCTCTCCAAAAACCCACGAAATTCCAGAAATTTGCCCACAAAACCTCCACAAATCCAACCCAACCACAACCTAAACTCTTAAATTCCCAAAAAAAAAAAAAAAACCTCAACTATCTCAAACAACAAAGCTCCATTCCATAGCCTCAACCCACCAATTGAAACAAGAACAAGCTTGAGTCTTCTCATCAAAAGGTAATCCCTATCCTTGTTCTTGAATCCTTTTACTAAAAGTCATAGGAGGTAGTAGTTTGGAGAAGTATTGTAGTTGGAGTAGTTCGGAGGCTGAAAAGTGATTGTGAAGTTGGAGAAAGGAGGAGAAAAGAAGGTTGTGGGTATTGAGTAGAAAGATTGAAGTTTGGGGGTGTTGTTTTTCGCTGCTAGTTGTTGAGTGTGTAGGAGACGTTGTGCCACTAAGTTAAAAGCTCCAGAAACTGTTTTAACCATGGCCACCAGGAAGAGAAGAGGCTCCACATCCACCCCAACACCCCAATACGATGAAAATAGGTTCGTGAGTTACCAGGCCTACCAAAGATACAAAAGACTTGATACTAGACCCGTAATTCCGTAAGGGAATGGATTACCAAAGGGGATCCTATGGGGATGAAGACGCGTTTATGAGCCCATCCGGCGATGATTGAGCTAAGGGGTGGAAGAGATTTGTCAATCCGGAGAAGATAACACCAAAGAATACAACAATGGTGCGGAATTTTATGCAAACTTTCCGGAGAAGGCAGAAAGGGGTGCTTTGTGGGAAATTATATGCCCTGATCGCGAAGCAATAAATACAACGCTAAAAACAGTTGATGTTGAAGAAAGTAGCGATTGGAACCATTTTAGAACATGGTCTCAGAGCGGAACAACATTGATCGAATAATATCGCAATACGATGAGCTACCCCGGGTCGCTGAGATCGGAAGGAATGGATCTAGAGCACCGAGCAAAGCACTAACAAGGCAGCCAAGGCTTGGTCAGATTTCACAAGGTTCGCGTGATTCCATCTACGCACTTCACCAAAGTGCCGTAAGACAGGATTAAGTTGATTTATGGAATTATGAGGGGCCGATAATTGATGTGGGAAAAGAGATAGTGCGAGCATCAAGAAATCAGCGAGTTGGTGACAACAGTGGATTGGGACACGGTTCACTTATTACCGCCTATGCCACATGAGTGCGATCCCACAACTACCCACAGATACTCATGAAAGAAACCAACTGCCGGTGTCCTATGGGATAGTGCACTCTTTTCCAGACCCTAGCCCCCCAGCAGCCAGACGAAGAGTACAACCCGCAGCAGCAGCAACAACAGCAGCAGAGGCAACCATGGATGAAGATGAGCCTGAAATAGGGGCTCAATATGAGGCAGGACCGAGCCACCGGCCAACCACAAGAGCAGAACCTTCAGAGCCCACAATAGGGCAATTGTACCAACACCAGAAGGAGATGATGCAGACCTTGCAAACAGTAGTACAAGGACAACAAGAAACAAGGCAACAAATCGACGAGCTGAGTGCCTTGTTCAACCAATGGTCGATGCATTATCCACCGCCACCACCACCATTTTAGCCAAAGTTTGTAAGTGTCGTTTTCTTTTACTGTCTTTGAGTCTACACACATTGGGGGCAATGTGTGATTTAAGTTTGGGGGTGTGTTTTGTGTTTTAGTTTTTATTTGTGTGTCATGTTATGTTTTATTTAAGTTTTTTTTATTTGTGTGTCATGTTATGTTTTATTTAAGTCCTTTTTATTTGTTTTATGTTTATTTTGAGTCACCAAAAATTTTTTCTTTCTTGAGTCATACTTGCATGTCAAAGATCATGTATGCTGTAGTTGCTAGAAACACCTAGTGAAGTAATGTGGAATAATGTAAAGGAATTGAAGCAACTAATCTAAACACTTAGGTTAGATATGCCAAAAGCTCACAAAATCTGTCTATTTGGAGTTTCTTGCTTGAGTTATGTATGCTAAATGATAAATGCTTATGTGTTATGACTGCTTGCTATTTGAGGCGAAATAGTTAGGATATGCATGTTAGGGAGATGACTCAGGCATTTCTTTGATAGCCAATTCTTACCACTCTTTTCTATCCCGTACTTTAAAAATATCACTAGTTAGCCCCATTGAGCCTAAATTTGCCTAAATTTGAAACTTCTTCATTGACACCCCATATTCCCACAAAATTGTGCCATAAGTGAAAATATGAAATAGTGGAGTACATTGTGTTAAAAAGAAGAAACAAAAAGAGTGAACAAGTTTGAGGCACCCTAATGGAAAAGTAATAAGAAAGAGGCAAAGCCTAAGTTTGGGGTGCCTATTTGTATAATACACTTCACTCTCCCAAAACAAAAGAGGAATGATAGAATTGAAGTGAAGGAAAGAATCAAAAGAAAAAGGGAAAATTGAAAAGCCAAAGAGCTTCCGTGCAGAAAAATGAGCCTAAATGCCTATCTTTACCAACCCTACCTAAGCCTACATTACAACCCCAAAGTCACGAAGATCTTTTCTATGTATATCCGAATTAGTGGAGAATAGCAAGTAAGCATGCCATAGGAATTTTTGAATTTATATGCATACTTGAGTACACCGACTTCCATTTAAGCATGATAAGTATGAGTTTGCGAAATATCTAGCTCAATGTGTTGAAATTCCATGCTATATGTTCCTCGTATTATTCTCGCTAACCTTCATGTTTTTCTAGTTAACATTCATGCAGAAAAGTGATCAATGGCGAAGTCTGCTTATTTTCTTTGTTGATTTTCTTATTTATTGAGTCCGCATTTTACTTCTTTCTTTTATCTTTGCTCGAGGCGAGCAAAGGTTAAGTTTGGGGGTATTTGATCGGTGTATTTTATATACACCTTTTGAGTCAGTCTAGTTAGTCTTTTGTCCCATTTTGTACATACAAAGTGTCGTATTAGGATATATTTTCTTTCTTTTGAGTCAAAGTAGCTAAAGTGGCCAAATGGCGGAAAAGGAGCGAAAAGAGGGAAAAGAGAGAGTACTAGAGAAAAACGAGAAAGTGGCAAACGAGGCCGAAATCGACTGCGCTACGCGCCTCGCACTGAAGCGAGGCGCGGCGCTATTATTCAGAAGCTGCAGAAGATTCAGCGCGCGCTCAGAGACTGAAAGCAGCCGCGCGCTAAACATCCGGAAGCCACAGGAGTTGCGGCCGCGCGCCTCGCAGCCAGATATCGGCCGCGGCGCAAAACACCCGGTATTGCAGAACTTTAGGCCGCGCGCCATCTGCGCAGCGCGGCGCCGACGCGGAAAAATTAGGTCTTTTGACGGATTTTTGGGCCAGGCCTGCAAGGAAAAGAGGGGAGACGTTTTAAACCTATAAAAGGAGAACCCTAGGCAGTTTTCAAGGGTTCCCTTTCTTGCACAACTCAAGATTCTTGACTTGGAGATTGGACACCATTAGCTTAGTAATTTCTTTTCCCTTTCCTTTATTTATTTCAGTTTTGCATGATGAACTTTGAATTAGTTCTTGTCATATTCATGGCTAGGAACTAATTCTCTTATAGGGCTTTCTATGTTGAATTCTTGAACCTTATGTTATAACTGACTGCATGCTTATGGTTATTATTCTTATTGAGAGATCTATCCAATAATTGAGTTGAATTCTTGGTAGCTAATTGACAACTAGTTATCACTATATGATTTCTAATCAGATTCTGAAAAGGAGGGATTGTGAATATGCTGTAAGTTGGGTAGACGGTCTCGAGTTGGGGATGAAAATACCTCAATTAGATTTGTAGCGTTGATGAGAGGCTTAACAACCCTAATTTTGCGCATCAGGCGTGACGGTCAACTAGGTTTTGTGCTTAATCCTCCTATAGAGTTACCCTTATCGTGAAAGTTAGGTAAGGAACAATACTGGGTTGAGTGTTTATATAACCTAACGGGAGTATAAAACGATTTCAGAACCTGCTTTCTCCAAAAGAAGAACACCATAAGTAATGCATTCACAAGTAATATAAAGTGATAGTAAGGATGCATAAGCCCTATTCTTATCACATCTGAAGTAATTCTTTATATTTACTTATCTTTAATAATTCTTAGTTATAAACAATCAATCAAATATTAATTCGCCAAATAGATACTATAAAATAGACAATTGGTACTTGAACCCTAATCCCAGAGGACGATATTCGGTCTTATCTAAGACTATACTACTTGATACGATAACGTGCACTTGCGTTCAAAAGTGTGTGCATATTACGCGCATCAGTATGCAGAGGAGATTGTGTACAGGGATAATAAGATGGCGAATTGCAAAGAGGTGCCTACTCCAGTTGATTCTAAATCTAAGCTCAGTGCCATGGATGGTGCTCCAGTCTCTGATTCTACTCTGTATACGAGCCTTGCAGGTGCACTTCAGTATCTCACCTTCACCAGGCCAGACATAGCTTATGTGTTCAGCATGTGTGCTTATTCATGCATGCCCCCAGGAAGTCTCATTTCACTGCTCTTAAGCGTATCATTCGATACATTAAGGGCACTCTTGATTGTGGTTTTCACCTATACCCCTCTGCACCAAACAGGTTGCTTTCATATACGGATGCAGATTGGGCAGGGTATCCGGACACATGACGCTCCACCTCCGACTTTTGTGTTTTCTTAGGGGATAATCTGATTTCTTTGTCTGTCAAGCGACAGGCTACCCTATCTCGCTCCATTGTCAAGGCTGAGTACAAAGGCGTTGCAAATGTAGTAGCTGAGATTTGTTGACTCGGAAATTTACTGTTAGAACTTCAGTTTCTTTTGCGTCAGACTTCTATTGTGTATTGTGATAACATCTCTGTCATCTATCTTTCTCATAATCCGGTTCAACATCAGCGAACCAAGCATATTGAGATAGACCTACACTTCGTTCGTGAGAAAATTGCGCTAGGCCATGTCAGAGTGTTACATGTTCCATCATCCTATCAGTATGCAGACATATTTACCAAAGGACTTCCTGCATAGCTTATTTCTTGACTTCGATCCGCCTCGCCCCGCTCCTCCCGCCTCCGATCGAGAGTGTGTAAACATGTAAATAGAGACAATATTATTCCCTACCCATAATTAGAATATTTCTATATATTGTGTAAATATAATTATGGTAAGACTAGGATTCCTATTTTGTATAGGCTTAAGATTCCTATTGTATAATGGATGAACATTGTACTCTATATATACTTTGATATTAATGAAAAACTCTCCAAGAGAGATTAATATCATCTTACAAATACCCTTTTTAAAAATTTAACTATCTTATTTATAAATATATAAAAAAATATGATCATCTGAAAAGGTGTCTTTTCTTTCCAACCAATGTGTCATTTAAAGAATGACTCTTGAATTTTTATAACTAAAATGGAGGAAAGAAAATTGAAAAGTATGTAGTTTTCCTTCTTCTTTTTTTCACTTCTTTGTCTTTTAACTTCTTCTCGGAGATAAGAAAATAAATTAATTAATAGACAAGTCGATCACATATTGAATATTTTTCTTTTGACTGATAAGTTAGTTTTGTGCGTAAAGAATAAATCTTGGGTCTAATTCAACCCAAAAGCTAGCTTATAAGATGGAAATTGTCCAAATTCATATAAAGAGTCTATGTTCCCATTTCATTTTCGATGTGGGACTCTTAAATCTTGGGCCTAACTCAACCCCAAAAGCTAGCTTGTAAGGTGAAAATTGTTCAAATCCATATAAAAAGTCAATGTTCCCATTTCATTTTCGATGTGGGATTCTTAACATTCTCCGCTACAACGGTTCAATTCTTTTTTTCCTTATTATTATCATTGAGTACTTTTTAATGTCTGATAAATAGAAGAATCTTCGTTATTTACTTCTAACCTTGCATAATGTTGGTAGTATCTACATCACAATAATAAGTTTTATAGTTTAGTTTCTTCCCTTAGTTTATTTTAAAGATTAAAACAGAGATGTAATTTCATGAATGTATTCAGGAAAGAAATATAGATCAACGTTATCCTTTATTATTAAATTTAATAAAGAATGAATATATATCAATTTAGAAAAAGCTACAAATTTTTTTAAAAAAAAATATGTTCAACTCTCATAATTTTTCAGAGGTAGACGTCAAATAGAATATCGTAATTAATAGGATATCTTTGTAGGCAATTCTTATTGTAGGAGATCAATTTTTTTAATTATATTTATCTATAATTTATAAACGAAATTCATTTTATAAAAATATAAAATTACGTTATTACAAAATGATCACAACAGAATAAAATTATAATTTAAAAGTGAGTTTATTAGCAAATTGTTATATTATAAATTAGTGCAAAATTTTATATAATATCAAAGCATATGACATTTTACATGAAAATAAAATAGTAAAAAATCTAATTAAGAAGTAAAAAATTATAACAAAATAAATTTTATAGAATTAAATATCTTTAGAAATAAACAAGCGGAAAATATGGTTTTAGAAAATATAAAGAACTAAGAGATTTTCAAATTAAACCAGACTTACTTTTCAAAATTTAATTGATAACTGATTATTGACGCATACGAAAACTAAAACACTAACTTGGTTGAAAGACTATATTCTAAATTTGATATATATATATATATATATATATATATATATATCATATTTTCACTTCTTCTGGGATAATTTTTACATCTAACCTCTTCTGTCAATCAGACGTAATTTAATAACAATTATAGACTTTTGCTTTCAGAAAAATATACAACAACAACATACCCAGTGAAATCCCACAACGTGGGTCTGAGGAGGATAGAGTGTACACAGACCTTATCTCTATCTTGGTAGTTAGAGCGACTGTTTCCGAAAGACCATCGGCTCAAGACAAAGCATAAGTACAAGCAAAGCGAAAGAAACGGTCAGACCCGGACAATAAATTTAAAGAAAATGATGGTAACTGAAACGAATAAGCCATGATAATGCATTATGAAAAAAGAACAAAGTACACTAAAGAACACATAACAACAGAATCAAATGACATGGGGTTATAACGCAATACTACGCCTACTAGTATGATAGGCTAAACAGGCCTACAATAATAACACTACAACTATCAGTAAGCGTAAGTAGTACGCTCAACACCCGCAAGGGTAGCCAAGTTGGTGTAGCAGTAGAGCGCGGGACCGCAAGGTCACGAGTTCGATCCCCTGCATAAACCTTCTTGGTTGAGCCTGTCACACATGGCTTGCCAAGTGTGGTTTACCTGACTGACGTGGTTTGCGTGCTATCACACATCCGGTTTACTCGGCGCACTCGAAAGAGTAGCGGCTGCGGGTTCCTTCGTCAACAAAAAAAAAAAAAAAGTAGTACGCTCAACTACCTACTACCTTTTACCCTAATTTATATCCTCCGCATCCCCTTATCTAAGGTCATATCCTCAGTAAGTTGCACCTGCGCCGTATCCCGTCTAATCACCTCTCCTTAATACTTCTTCGGATTACATCTACCCCTCCTAAACTCGTCCATGCACAAACTCTCACACCTCCACACTGGGACATTTGTGTCTCTCATCTGCACATGTCCGAACCATATCAACCTCGCTTTTCGCATTTTATTCTTCATCGAGGCCACTCCCACTCTGTCCCAAATATCTTCATTTCTAATCATATCCCTTCTTGTATGCTCACACATCCATCTCAGCATTCTCATCTCCGCAACTTTCATCTTTTGGATGTGTGAAGTCTTGACTGACCAACACTCCGCCTCATACAACATAGTCGGTCTAACCATATGATTCTTCACCGAAAAAAGATCTTGTTCGGCCGGCCAATATATGCCTGTTGAAAATTTTGAATTTTGAGAATATCCAAGTACTAAAATTCGATTCTGAGCAAAACCCAAAAAAATATAATATGACAGAAAAAAACTATCCTAAAATGAAGAAAAAGTAGGGATATCCTAAAATGGAGTTGTTAGATTTCATTTGGGATATTCTGATTTTTTTCTCTCTAATATGTTTAAAACAATTCTCATAGTATTTCTTATAGATTAAAGAAGTAAAACAACTTCATTTTGTGCATTTTGCTCGTGAGAAAAAAATCTCATGTCAGTTATCTGATCATTTTTTGTATAAATAGTCTTCCAAAAAATATGAAAGGAATTTGTATTTGTAAGATGATATTAATCTCGCCTGAAGAGTTTCATTAATATCAAAGTATATATAGAGTACAATGTTCATCCCTTATACAATAGGAATTCTAAGTCTATACAAAAGAGGAATTCTAGTCTTACCATAATTATATTTACATAATATATGAAAATATTCTAATTATGGGTAGGGAATAATATTGTATCTATTTATACGTTTAGACACCCCCTCAGTCGGAGCGGAGGAGGCCGGACGCTGAGACTGGATCTGAAGTCAAGAAATAACTGTCTGGAAAGTCCTTTGGTAAATATGTCTGCATACTGATAGGATGATGGAAAATGTAACACTCTGACATGGCCTAACGCAACTTTCTCACGAACGAAGTGTAGGTCTATCTCAATATGCTTAGTTCGCTGATGTTGAACCGGATTATGAGAAAGATAGATGGCAGAGATGTTATCACAATACACAATAGATGTCTGACGCAAAGGACACTGAAGTTCTAACAGTAAATTTCTGAGCCAACAAATCTCTGCTACTACATTTGCAACGCCTCTGTACTCAGTCTCGGCACTAGAGCGAGATAGGGTAGCTTGTCGCTTGGCAGACCAAGAAATCAGATTATCCCCTAAGAAAACACAAAAGCCGGAGGTGGAGCGTCGTGTGTCCGGACACCCTGCCCAATCTGCATTCGTATATGAAAGCAACTTGTTTGGTGCAGAGGGGTATAGGTGCAAACCATAATCAAAGTATAGGATGATATTAATCTCCTATACATTGTATATATAGTACAATGTTCATCCCTTATACAATAGGAATCCTAAGCCTATACAAAAGAGGAATCCTAGTCTTACCATAATTATATTACACAATGTAAGATGATATTAATCTCCCTTGGAGAGTCTTTCATTAATATCAAAGTATATATAGAGTACAATGTTTATCCCTTATACAATAGGAATCTTAAGCCTATACAAAAGAGGAATCATAATCTTACCATAATTATATTTACACAATATATGAAAATATTCTAATTATGAGTAGTGAATAATATTGTCTCTATTTACACGTTTACAGTATTCTTACTAAAAATCTTTTTTATAAAAAAAATAAATATGGTAACTTTTCAAATTGAAATTATAAAATTATAAAGCTTGAACAAATTTTAAGTTAAATATATCGTCTGAGATGATTGAGGACTTACTCGGTAGAATTTCTTTTCTTTATTAAGTTGGCTATATAAAGTCAACAATAATAATTTATTGTACTTACATTATTATCTTTAACTATCGATAACTAAAATATAATTAATTATATTTACATGTTAAGATGGGATACACACGCAACGCGTGTACGGAGAAATTAGTTACTTAAAATATACCATCTCCTTTAATCATACACATCATTCTTAATTAGGACATGCCTTTACGATTTACTGGGACTAATTCATATAATTAAAGGATATGACATAGAGAGGATGATGAGTTATTCACATTTCATTTGATGGTCAGAGGTGAATTGAAAGTTAAGCAATGAAAACTCTAAAGATTTTCGGAGAAAAAATATTAAGTGGTTAACTTATCTACTGTATGACATTTGAGAACAGTGCAAAAAAGTTTCAAATTTTAAATCGAAAGTGTATAATGAGAACATTTCATAATTATGTGTTCAAGTGCTCAATTAGAACAAGTCGTAGTACAGGTGTTTAAATGAAATTTGTTGATAAGTTTGAGAGGTTGTCCATGTATTAAACCTAAAAATAACTCCGCCTAAGGGTTGGTAAAATAGCCTATAAAAACATGATCCTGCTATTCAAGTATGGTGAATCATTGATCCGTCTATTTATTGAATCAAGTCATTTTGACACTATTAATTTAGCCCATCTAAAGATTTGGATTATATGTAGCTCAAATTAACTCACGAGGAACTTTGTTAAAATATTTTCAGAAAAATATTCTGTTTTGTTGGTAACTAAATTTTTATTTACTAAATGAGCATTACAAAAAAGAACCGAGACTGGTCACAATGCACGGGAATATATTATTTTGTTTGAAATGTTATATTTAATCATAATAAAGAAAAAAAAAGTTTTGTTATGTAGTTAAAATTTTATTTTAAAAAATAAAGAAATTAAATTTAGTAAGAATTGAGCAGGACGAAGCATTTTAACTCATTTCATTTCAGTCTAAGTAACTTTTGAATTCAAGATGAATCATTTACCCGCTCATTTATTAATTCTACTTATTATAACATGTTCAATCTACCTATTTGACACCCCTACTCGACCCTCTCCATCCACATCTACCCTCCCAAACCTTCCCTCACTAAGTGTATCACACGCAAATTAAATATACACGTAGAACACATGCATTATTGTGTATTTGTTTTACTCACGTCATTCCGTCGTGTTATATAGTTGAAAAAATGAGGATGATATCGCTTGTCCTCATTCATAACATTAATTATTACGACAATTGTTTATTAATCTTATTAAGTGGGAACTATTAGTTTATTAGTATTAAGTATTTGCTTTAATTAATCAATCCAGGACCGTTTCAAATATTTTGGAGGGTCTGTTCTAATTCGTAAAAGTGGACCCTTAATTGGTCTAAGACCTGCGAATTATGGATTTTTACAGTAAATTATGATTAATACTACTTAATAAAAAATGAAAAAAGAAACCCTAAAATTTTTCATTTTTCGAGAGTCTATGTGTGGTAGCACACCTCGCACTGGTCTAAAGACGACCATGTTAATCACCAACTAATTGTATTATTCCGTCCTAATCTACCAACTAATCAGTGATCATCACTCATATGAAATATAAACAGGTAGAGGATAAGAGTGAATTTAATTCAGCAGGTGAAATGTCAATTCAAAATATCATATCATAAACTTATAACATAAGGTAGTGGTTGTAATAACAAATGAGATCATTATCTCAACGCTCTGATTTTACCTTACTGAAGTTCTGATTATTTATCACTTAGAAAAAAAGGAAAAAGAGAAGATATGAAAGGGAAAAAAATATTAATTTAATTTGTTTTACTGATCAAAAGAAGCACACGTGGAAGGAAAAGAAAATGGAAACTAAGAGTACCCACATAATTTACCCCTCCGTCCCAGTTTATGGTTTGACAAGCTTCGGAAGTGGAATAATATTTTCGTTGACTCAATTTCAAATATAATTTTTTCGAGTAATTTATAATAAAATTTACATATTTGAAAATTACATAAAAAATATTATAAGTTTACATAATTAATAATTTACAATATATGAAAAGAGACGAAATCGTAGTCAAAGAAAGTGTTAGAGAATATTCTAGAATTCATTTAAGAATTAAATGGTAATTAGTGTTAAGAATATTCTAGAAAATTATTATAATTAAAAGGCAATTAGTATAGGATCTTCCTGGAAGGTAAGTAGTGTATTTTAGGATAGAATTGGGAAGATGAAAGATAACAATCTTCTCCCTCTTACTTGTATATATTGAGATCCTTTGTATATGGAAAGATGAGAAAAATCATCTAAACATATCTCCTAATTCCAATATGGTATCAAGCGTTTTAGGAAAAAGATTCATATTCTAGTCTAGTCTATCTTTCTCCTAATTAAATGGAAAAAGATTCATCTCCTCCATACCCATAACCAAAAATATTCTAGCATATTTTTTCTTTCTTTCTTGTCTTTGTTTTTCGTTCTACTGTTCTTGCATTCCACAAACATTGTTCCTTGAGATTTTCCACCAAATTTCAACTTGTCCGACTCAAAATCCTTTTATCATCCCGCTCTCACCATTTCTAATATCAAAACACATATTCCTATAACATTATAAATGGAGAATGTTCATTATGCTTCATGAGCGGAACTTTTTAAAATTTGTTGCCGAACTCACCGAGTTCTTCACCATATCATACCCCCGGAAAAAGGCAAAGAAAAAGTTTTGACAACGGATGACGAAAAAGAATTGTGGGACACCCTCGATGCCACAGTTCTTGGGTGAATATATGCAATAATTTCAACGGATTTGTTGCACACAATCATGGAACCAGATTCTAAGGCAGTTGATGCTTGGAATCGCTTACGGGATGTGTTTTATGATAATCAAAACACCCGTGCAGTTGTGTTTGAACGAGAATTCTCCAGCGTTGATATGGAAGATTTTTCTAATGATTCCGCTTATTGTCAACGACTAAAAGTATTGGTTGATCAATTGTAAAATGTTGGGTCTCCAGTTATCAACAATTGTTTGATTTTACAACTTGTTGTCGGACTGACAGAGGTGTATAGTGGGGTTGCAACACTCATCCGCCAAAGTAATCCGCTCTTTTTATTCTACCAAGCAAGGTCCATGTTGATTCTAGAAGAACAAGATTTTTCTAAAAAGGTGACTAACACAAAAGACTCGGCATTAATTGTCACAAATGATAATAATAGTTTTACAACATCACAAAATAATCGTGGACAAAAAGGGTGTAACAATAATAAAAAGAGAGGAAATCGCAACAAAAATGGTGGTCAACGAAATTCCGGCGGCGAAATTCCAAGAACCGCACAAGCAAAGCGGCGGTGGCGACATCAACAACAATTCGAGCCAACCGACTCGCCATAGTGAACTGGGCCACCGCGTGCCCTACCGTCGAACACTGCTGTGCCTACCAATCGCCTCGCCCAACATATTATCAGCCTACTAATACTTCCCACTTTGCAGGATTTGTACAACTGGGCTAATTTACTCCAAGCCCAAACAGTGAGGTTGCTTACCCACAGAACTGCCCAAGCGGCCCAATACAGGCAACTGGACCAATGCCTATGTGGCAGGAGGCCCACTCGGTAGTGGGTCAGCCCACCGACATCATTACAGTCATGCAGACATTCGGGGTTAATTCACCGGACCCGAATTGGTATATGGACTCAGGTGCAACGTCTCATATGACGTCTTCTCAAGGTAACCTTCTGTCCTATAATTCGAGCAAATTAAATGGTATAACTGTCGAAAATGCCCATTCTATTCCAATTAAAGGTTATGGTTCTACTAAATTGTCCAACTCAAATCCACCATTAGCCTTGAAAAATGTTATTCATGCTCCACAATTGATTAAAATTTTGATTTCTGTCCGAAAGTTTACAAGTGATAATTGGATATCTGTAGCTTTTGACCCATTTGGTTTCTATGTGTATGATTTTCTGACAGGGGCGCGACTCATGAGATGTGATAGTCAGGGCGAACTTTATTCAGTCACTTCACTCCTTTCTCCAGAAAGAAACACTTTAATTTTGGTGTTTTTAATTTCAATTTATGGCATGAGCGTTTGGGACATCCGAGAGAGTCTGTTTTGAACTCTCTCAAACGCAATAACATTATTTTATGTACTCGAATTTTTCATAAGTGTCAGTCATGTCATTTGGATAAACATATTCAATTGCTATTTGAGTCATCCTATAATTGCACATTTATGTCGTTTGACACTATTCATTGTGATATTTGGACATCTCCCGTTTTAAGCTCTTCCGGGCATAGATATTACTTGCTTGTTTTAGATGACTACTCAAATTTCCTGTGGACATTTCCCCTCTCGAAAAATCACAAGTTTTTCCCACATTTCTCACTTTTAGAGCATTTGTCCAGAAACAATTTGAAAGGGATATCAAAAACATCCAATGTGATAATGGGCGGAAGTTTGATAATAGGCAATTTTTGGGATTTGCAAAATAAATGATTTGAATTTCAGGTTTTCATGTCCCCACACCTCTTTCCAAAATGAAAAGGCGGAACGCAAAATACGAACCATAAATAATATTGTTCGGACATCTCTTGCCCATGCCTCTCTGCCCCCTAATTTTTGACATCATGCACTTCAAGTGGCTACTCATTTATTAAATATCCTACCCAATAAAAATACACTCAACCAAACACCGCTTCAATTGCTTTACCTCCGAGAACCCTCATACTCTCATCTACGGGTTTTTGATTGCTTATGCTATCCATTATTCCCATCTACAACCATCCACAAACTACAACCGAGATCTATTTCATGTGTCTTCTTGGGATACCCATCACATCATAGGGGATACAAATGTTATGATATATCCTCAAATAGGTTGTTTATTAGCCAACATGTTCTCTTTGATGAAACTCAATTCCCGTTCAGAAATATTCATGAGTCACGATCAGCCACATATGAATTTCTGGATATCGGGTTACATTCAATTTATTACCCGACCTCACCTGACATTCCTCATTCGACACTCCGCCATCGCCCGAAGTTGACCGGATTGGGCCAGTGGGAGTCCATTCCAGTGGATAATTTTAACGGGACCGAGATCTACTCCATGTGTCTTCTTGGGATACCCATCACATCATAGGGGATACAAATGCTATGATATATCCTCAAATAGGTTGTTTATTAGCCGACATGTTCTCTTTGATGAAACTCAATTCCCGTTCAGAAATATTCATGAGTCACGATCACCCACATATGAATTTCTAGATATCGGGTTACATCCAATTTATTACCCGACCCTCACCCAACATTCCCCTACCCGACACCCAGTCACTGCCCCAGCAGTGATCGGGATTGGGCCAGTGGGAGTCCATTCCAGTGGACAATTTTAACGGGCCAGCATCCCAACAGCTAATGGACCAAACATCCAAACACCCATTCACACTAATCCAGTAGCCTCTTCTGGCCCATCTTCCAAATGACGGCGATTATTCACGGGCGATGGCATCCCTCGATATACTCTACCCCAAGCGGATGGTATAACGATTTTGGGGACTTACCCCTCAGATATACTCTTACACTGGAGCAGATGGTATAACGATCTTGGGGATTTACCCCTCAGATATACTCTTACACTGGAGGAGGTGGTATGACGATCTTGGGGCTTGCCCCTCATTCATACTCTTACCCTGGAGAAGGTGGTATAACGATCTTGGGCTTGCCTCGATATACTCTTACCCTAGCTCAAACTGTCATCATATCATAATCATAAATAAGTTAAGAAAACTTATAACTTCTTATTAGCCTTGTTCATATACCCTTTCATTTTAGTTTACTTAAGACACTTAATCATATCTTTAATAAAAGAAAATCGGGAATTTAACCCAAGTACTACATACTTCAACTCTTTTAAAAGTGACTCTTTTTCATACATAAAACCTTTGGGCAATTGATGCCTTAAAATCAATTTGCCTTTTCATATACTTATCTTACTTAGAGTAAATTTCTTCTCATTAACCTTTTATAAAGCTAATAAACCAACTCCCCATAAAGTTGTTATATTAACCCTATACTTTAGTAAAATTATACTTTTCCCCTAACCAAGGGACTTATACATTCTTAAAACGAAACAAGTCTTCATATACTTAAAACAAGTAAGAATACCAAATTTTTGTACGTCTACCGTACTACATAGTTACAACTATTCATGCTCAAGAGATAGGAAAGCTCCACATACCTCTTTGATCAATCCACTTGCTAAGTCCAAACTACCGCAAGTAATATGTCAACCTAAAATAACCATGATACGTTTATTAACCTCTAATTTCAATGTAGCATAATCCAAGTTCAAAGTCACTAAATTCTATGGAAAATTAGGCAGCATTTCCTTTGTTTCTACATACTTTGCCACCTTTCTCAAGGCCGAATTCAACATCCAAACGCCACATTTAAGGCTCAACGATCCAACATTTCAAAGGGGATTACACACCTAAACTTGGGTGTGTAAAATTCTGTCCCATAAGGTACAACAATTCACTTAACGATTCTAAGGTAGTTTTTAGGCTACAACATGCTCATAATATCTTCTTAACTAATTCCTTCATATTCAAACCATATTTCTTACATGCAATGACTCTAAGTGCATTATTTACTACTACAAATCCCTTCTTCTTCACATGCAACATTAATACTAGCTACAAGAGAAGAAAAGTTACCTTTGGAGCTTTAGCCAAAACTATTCCAACAACTTTGCTAGCCTCATTTCCAAGAACACCACCACAATGATTCCTACAAGCTAGCCACAAGCTTCCTTCTTGTCCTTAACTTTTCAGATTTTTCCTTAGGCTTGAATTCCTCTTGGAATTTTAGAGAGAAGTGGGAGCTTAAGCTTAGAGAGAGAGAGATTTGAAAGATGACCAAGTCTTCAAGACTTGGTCAATATAAGGCATGCAAGAAATCAGATGGGGGGGACACTTGTCACCCTCCCATGGCCTTTTAAAAGAGAAATCTGATTTTTCCTAAGTTTTTCCGCCTGAAATCCGGCCGCGCGTTCGACCAGGCTGCCGCGGCTGAAACCTCTGCGACTTACGGAACTTCCGCGCGCCTCGCTGTCTGGCGCCACGGCCGCTGCCACTTCAGCGACCCTCGGAATATCCGCGCCGCTGCCTCGCATCCGCGCCGCAGCACTGCCGCTTCGCGAAATGCATTTCGTCCGATCACGACCGAACTTGTAACTCCCATAACTTTCTACTCCGACGTCCTATCGACGAACGGTTGGTTGCGTTGGATACTAGACTCAACGAACTACGCACTAGGCCTTTGAAACACTTAGGAACTCTCAATGTATCGGGTCATAACCCGCCTTAAAGTTGACTAGAAACCCGTCCGGAACGATCCGTCAACCTATCTTTCGAAAATTTTAAGTCTTACCCCCTTTCGCACGCTCTCACACGTGCGGCCAGAACTACGGGGTATAATATTCTCCCCCCCTTAGAAACATTCGTCCCGAATGTTCCTTCTAGGCTTACTCAAATCACAACAATACTTAAGCAAAATTGTCAAATCAAACTAATAAGCAAGAAAGTAGGTTACCTGGAGGTATAGGAAATAAGTGAGGATACTTCTTCATCATGTCATCCTCTGCTTCCCACGTCATTTCCTCCCTGTTCTCGTTCCGCCATAAGACCTTGACGGAAGTCATGTCCTTCGTCCGAAGTCGCCTAACATGTCCATCGAGTATCGCTATGGGACTCTCATCATACGATAACTCCTCTGTCACCTGGACATCATGAATCGGGTGCACTCTAGATGGATCTCCAACACATTTCCGTAACATAGACACATGAAAAACTGGATGCACCGCCTCCAAATCGGACGGCAGATCTAACTCATAGGCAACCTTGCCTACTTTGCGGACAATCTGATAAGGCCCAATGAACCTTGGGCTAAGTTTCCCCTTCTTTCCAAATCTCATCACGCCCTTCATGGGCGATACCTTTAGGAAAACTCAATCATCTATCTCAAACTCCAAGTGTCGACGCCGATGATCTGCATACGACTTCTGTCGACTCTGAGCTGCCAACAACTGCTCCTGGATAAGCTTGACCTTATCCATCGTCACAACCAAGTCCGCCTCGACTAATCAGATTCCCCTACCTCGAACCAGCCTATCGGTGACCTGCACTTCCTCTCATATAAGGCGTCATCTGAATACTAGAGTGGTAGCTGTTGTTATAAGCAAACTCCACGGGAGGTAAATGATCCTCCCAGCTACCCCTGAAATCAATAACACAAGCCCGCAGCATATCCTTAAGTGTCTGGATAGCGTTGGCTGCCCGTCGATGCCGGGATGAAACGCCAGACGAGACTCACCGTTGTCACGATCCGACCGGGATCGCGATCGTGCCCTACCCAGGCACCCTTACGTAAACATCGAGAAAATCAGCGAACATACATGCACTTAAAAATAAAACATCGTAAGTAAAACAACAAAGTTAGCCGATAGACTACCTTCACGAACATATATAAAAACAACCGGCAGCTTGCCTTTCTTTTTACAAATCGACCCACACATGTGACTAGAGACCTCTAAGAGTTTTGACATAACAACTGGCGGGACAAGGCCCCGCCGCACTTCAATAAACATAAACGTGACAACTCCGAACACCGGAGCCATCTCAACTTGTGAACCGATCCTAAGCTCGCGGATCCACAATCGTACCTAAACTCGCGGCATTTAACGCAGCTTCGGCGGGTCGCATAACAGTGCAGAATATGGAATGTAAATAACGATAAGAAACAGATCATAATCAGATAAAAGAATGACAAGGACAAGTATAAAAATACATACCGGATCCTGCGTGTCATTACCACTTATGAACTTAATTTCACATCAATATCTTTTACATTCCATTAATAGTTATAGCCATATCTTACGTACTTACTTAGTAGAAGTGATTAAGTTCATCTCTATCTAACTTAGTTATCTTTCATAACATATTACTGCCCATTACATAGGGACACATATACTACCCGGCCCCATCTGGGACGCGATCAAGTCACACAAATAGCAAAGTGTGCCCGTGGAATACCCCTCACCGCCAACACCTATAAGTGTAAAATATAACCACGTGACGCGCCTGGCATCCCACCTCACCGTCGGGCGCATACATACACAATACATACATATATCTCCCGCCTGGAATCCCACATCACCGCGACTATAAGTGTAAACATAACCATGGGTCTCACGCCCATAATACCAATCAAAACAGTGGTATAGCGTCTTGGGCTTGCCTCATTTATACTCTTACCCTGGAGGAGTGGTAAGCGGTATAACGCTCTGGGCTTGCCCTCATTTATACTCTTACCTGGAGAAGGTGGTACAACGTCTTGGGCTTGCCTCATTTATACTCTTACCCTATCTCAACCCGACAATCAACACATAAAGCGGGTGGTATGCTCTGGGGTTTACCCCTCACTTATACTCTTACCCTGGAAAAGGTGGTACAACGTCTTGGGGCTTGCCCCTCATTTATACTCTTACCCTATCTCAACCGCCCGACAATCAACACATAAAGCAGGTGGTACAGCTACTTGGGCGTTTACCCCTCACTTAGACTCTTACCGTGGAGAAGGTGGAACAACGTCTTGGGGCTTGCCCCTCATTTATACTCTTACCCTATTTCGACCGACCATCAAACAAGACATAAGCACTAACATGTCTTTTATAAATATCCGGGAATTTAACCCAAGTACTCCAAATAACGGAAGCATACCCGTGGAATCCCACATCACCGCTTGACGTCCCCAAGAATTTACAACACAAGACAAAATTCTTCAACCGAGAGTCGCGAACTTAATAAAACATAATACTTGCACTCAAAGGCTATTACCAAGACATATAGGCAAGTTCTCAATTAACTAAGTCAAAGTACTTATCAAGGCACACATAGGATAATTCTCATTTAACAAGCCAAAGTACTTATCGGAGGCACAAATAGAATAAATTCTCATTTAACAAGCCAAAGTACTTATCCGCACAAATAGAATAAATTCTCATTTAACAAGCCAAAGTACTTATCCGGGCACAAATAGAATAAATTCTCATTTAACAAGCCAAAGTACTTATCCGGGCACAAATAGAATAAATTCTCATTTAACAAGCCAAAGTACTTATCCGGGCACAAATAGAATAAATTCTCATTTAACAAGCCAAAGTACTTATCAAGGCACACTTAGACAATTTATCAATTTATCAAGCCAAAGTACTACGTACGTACATTCTTTTATAAAAGACTCCTTTCTATGTAAAGCCCCAAGATACTAACAACCGTAGTATCAAGTCCTATTCACCTTTCAAGACAAGTCACAATACCTTTTTAGAAATACAAATACCGGCTTCTAAATCAAGTGACTTCTTTTATTAAAAACCTTAAGCAATTGGTACCTTTAAACCAATTTGTCGTTCCTTAATACAAGTTATTTCTTTGATTACTTTATTAGAGAAAACTATTCTCTTAACCTTCCATAAAGCCGTTATAACCAACTTCCCATAAAGCCGTTATAACCCTTTATGGTTTAGACCAACACGTTCCTTTTATAACCAAGAGACTTCTACTTTTTGAAACCAAGTATTAAATACTTTCAAATCAATTCTCATACCTTTCAAAAATACTACTAGTCTCTTAACCTTTAGAAAACAAGTGACTCATTTTATATAAAACCTTAGGCAATTAATGCCTTAAAAACAAGTTGCCCTTTCACTAAAATCAAGTCATTTATCTTTCCATAAAGCAAATATAACTAACTTCCCATAAAGCCGTTATATTCACTTTATACCTTAGCCAAAAACAATTTCCTATCCAAGTGGACTTATACGTTTAAAACTAACAAGTATCACATACTTTAAAACTCTTCAAGTCCCTTAACTTAATAAAACTCAAGACATCCTTTATTCTTTCAAAGAAGTGAGTTAATCTCCTAACTCACCCGACTTGGCTATTCATAAAATTAGTAAAGGATATCAAGGTGTTATACGCTCACTGCACTACATACGCAACTAGTCATGCTCAAAGATAGGAAAAGTTCTACATAGTAGATCACACAACTACCTCTTAACTTCTAAGAGTAGAAGGAAACATGAAATGATACCACAAGTATATTCCATACATAGAATCATGCCAAAGGAAGGAAGAGGTTCACATACCTCGCGACGATTGCCGACAAGAGCAAAATGCTCCAAAGTACTTCAACCTATAATGGTCACAATATGTCCATTAACCTCTTACTTCAACGTAGAATATCCTAGGTGCTAAGTCACTAAATTCTACGGAATCGGACAAAGACCTCCTTTGTTTCTACTTACTTTGCCACCTTTTCAAGGTCGAATACAATAACCAAACAGCCCCAATTGGCTCACAATTTATATAGCAGTAGTCCAATACAAGTGACTAACTAAATGTACCCAATTGGCTCACAATTTATATAGTTCAACCCAAATTTGTAGCATAACATGATATCAAGTCGCATTTGATTATAATAACCATAATCCTTAAGTCAATGACATACGCGATTTCTAACAACGATTAAATTGAAATTCTACTTAGTAATGGATTATCTTACATTTGGATTTCCAAGGCTATAATCAATCCATAATCTTTATAACTTCAATATAACAATTTCATGCTTGCAACATACAAAGCTAACAACAACAAAATGAATAATCTTGTAATACTTTCAAAGAACAAGATTATACCTCAATGAATTGTAATCCAATCTTCACAACCAAGTTGCTCCTTAGCAACCTAGAGACTCTCCAAGATACTTCAATCCGCTACTGAGACCCTTAGAACCATACCAACAATTTTCCTTCAAACTTCCAACCAAAACCTAGAAAAGCCATTAGGTTTTCACCTTGCGACTAATACGAAAACTCTCTTTTTCCGGGATTTTTCTATTGAGATACACTTACTATACCCTCATGAACCTTGGTTTAAATTGTGAGCTCAATGATCAAGAAACAAATTTTTTCTTCCTTGTTAAAACCAAACCCGAGAGCTCTCTCTTCTCTCTCTCAATTTTCTTGAAAATTTTTCTAAGTGTTAGACAAAGTCTTGCTACTACTAGTATTATAAAGGGACATGAGGTCAAGATGCAAACAATTGGATGGCTTGGATGAGGTCTTAGCAAAAATCAAGACCAATTGTCCCTCGACTAAGTCAAACATGTCAAGCTTTCAAGTTGCAAGACTTGTCTTGCTAACAAAGGTCCAATGACCCTTTAGCCCTTGCAAAAATCGCCCAAGGCATCATCTAAGGGGTGACACGTGTCGCCTCCCATTCGCCACAATAAAACGCTTTCCAAAAATTTCATAATTCCAGAAATTTTACAAGTCTCAATCGATACCTCGAAGTTCTTACGCACGTTCTAAAACATGCCCTGTAATTCCGGTGTAACATTCTTCCCCTTAGAAACATTCGCCCCCGAATGTTCTTTCTGAGTCAATCTTTATAATTTGCGACATAGTTTCCTTTCACAACCCCACATACCAACAATGCCACACATGGCCCTAATAATTGTACACGCATACTGGCCCATCTTAAGCCCAAAAGAGATTATATTTTCGCATTTCTAACTCATACTAGCATACATACATAACTTCCATACCTATTCGCCTCTAATCTTGGAGTCACTCTATGAAACAATATAAGGCCATTTCCGCCATGACTGGTTCTGGAACGTGTCCACGAACCCGTAAAACAACTAACTAGACTTGGGCCTTGCGCCCGTGACTCGCCACGAGCGGAACTACTACCAACTGATCCCACTCCATTCCAGCCATGGGAGACCCGCAACAGTCCTCAACCCACTCAACGTCGCACTTAACTCTTATTCTTGGTCTATAATAAATCTTATCACAGAGAAAGCCTTATATACCTAAGGTCTCGGCGAATCAATATTCTTAGGCTCGCAATTTCCATGCTCCAAGCCTACCTTATCAATCCCCCAAGAACTGTACAAAACTTCTCATAAAACCATAACCATGTTGTCTCGATCACAACAACCATCACTTACTCTATACGGACCTCATCCGCACAATTCTCTTAAGCCTACCACGCAGCCTTAATCTATTAACATGACATTCCGTTAGGTTCCTTAATATGGCTTCTTAAGGGTTCACTACCCTATCGCAGACCTCATCCTTTCCCAATTATCTCAAATAAAACACAAAACCTTGGCGAAAATTCATTAACTATTTCATACCTTCCTGATCTAGTTAGTCTTTACCAATTCTCGTAATCTAAAATCATTCTAGGCAACACGCGTCGACCCTCATACATAACTCCGTATAGATGTATGTCACAATACCAACTATATCAGTAATCATTACCAACCCGATGCGCAATCCACATAGTCATTCCCGGTCATCACGCTTTCTCAGAATGCAATCAACATAACTCGTTAGGGAGGGACGACCCTAACAATACAAATTCTATCGCACGATCTCGAGTGAGAAGAATGGAAACCAATCCTAAATGTCCTGCAGCCTCCCGATTATAGATGTGGTGCACAACACACCGATAATCAAGACTCTACTAGACACGGCCCAGACACTTTCCGAGACTAATCGCTCGATACCACTTTTGTCACGACCACCCCGATCGCGATCGTGCCCTACCCAGGCACCCTTACAGTAAACATCGAGAAAATCAGCGAACATACATGCACTTAAAAATAAAACATCGTAAGTAAAACAACAAAGTTAGCCGACAGACTACCTTCCCGAACATATATAAAAACAACCAAGCGATTTCCTTTCTTTTTACAAATCGACCCACAATATGTGACTAGAGACCTCTAAGAGTTTTGACATAACAATCGTGGCGGACAAGGCCCCGCTGCACTTCAATAAACATAAACGTGACAACTCCGAACACCGAGCCATCTCAACTCACAACCGATCCTAAGTCATGGATCCACAATCACAGTACCTAAACTCGCGGCATTTAACGCTTTCACGGCGAAGTCGATAACAAAAATTTAATATGGAATGTAAATAACGCATGAAATGATCATAATCAGACAAAAGAATGACAAGGACAAGTATAAAAATACATACCAGATCCCCGCCGTGTCATTACCACTTATGAACTTAATTTCACATCAATATCTTTTACATTCCATTAAGAGTTATAGCCATATCTTACGTACGTACTTAGGAGAAGTCATTAAGTTCATCTCTATCTAACTTACTTATCTTTCATAACATAGTCCGCCATTACGTAGGGACACATATACTACCCGCCAACTGACGCGATCAAGTCACACAAATAGCAAAGTGTGCCCGTGGAATACCCCCTCACTGCCAACAGCAATAAGTGTAAAATATAACCATGTGACGCGCCCGTGGCATCCCACCTCACTGTCGGCGTACACATACCCAATACATACATATATCTCCTGCCCGTGGAATCCCACATCATCGCCGATACTATAAGTGTAAAACATAACCATGGGTCTCACGCCATAATACCAATCAAAACAGTGGTATAGCGTCTTGGGGCTTGCCTCATTTATACTCTTACCCTGGAGGAGGTGGTAAAGGTGGGTATAACGCCTTGGGCTTGCCTCATTTATACTCTTACCCCGGAGAAGGTGGTACAACGTCTTGGGCTTGCCTCATTTATACTCTTACCCTATCTCAACCGGCCGACAATCAACACATAAAGCGGGTGGTACAGTCTTGGGGTTTACCCTCACTTATACTCTTACCCCGGAGAAGGTGGTACAACGCCTGGGCTTGCCTCATTTATACTCTACCCTATTTCGACCGACCATCAAACAAGACATAAGCACTAACATGTCTTTTATAAATATCCGAATTTAACCTAAGTACTCCAAATAACGGAAGCATACCCGAATCCCACATCACCGCTTGACGTCCCAAGAACTTACAACAAGACAAATGACCTTCAACCGAGAGTCGCGGCAACTTAATAAAACATAATACTTGCACTCAAAGGCTATTACCAGCACATATAGGCAAGTTCTCAATTAACCAAGCCAAAGTACTTATCAAGGCACACATAGGATAATTCTCATTTAACAAGCCAAAGTACTTATCAGGGCACAAATAGAATAAATTCTCATTTAACAAGCCAAAGTACTTATCCGGGCACAAATAGAATAAATTCTCATTTAACAAGCCAAAGTACTTATCCGCACAAATAGAATAAATTCACATTTAACAAGCAAAAGTACTGTTGAGTCCACAAATATAATAAATTCTCATTTAACAAGCCAAAGTACTTATCCGGGCACAAATAGAATAAATTCTCATTTAACAAGCCAAAGTACTTATCAAGGCACACTTAGACAATTTATCAATTTATCAAGCCAAAGTACTACGTACGTACATTCTTTTATAAAAGACTCCTTTCTATGTAAAGCCCCAAGATACTAACAACCGTAGTATCAAGTCCTATTCACCTTTCAAGACAAGTCACAATACCTTTTAGAAATACAAATACCGCTTCTAAATCAAGTGACTTCTTTTATTAAAACCTTAAGCAATTGGTACCTTTAAACCAATTTGTCGCTCCTTAATACAAGTTATTTCTTTGATTACTTTATTAGAAAACTATTCTCTTAACCTTCCATAAAGCCGTTATAACCAACTTCCCATAAAGCCGTTATAACCCTTTTATGGTTTAGACCAACACGCCTTTTATAACCAAGAGACTTCTACTTTTTGAAACCAAGTATTAAATACTTTCAAATCAATTCTCATACCTTTCAAAAATACTACTAGTCTCTTAACCTTTAGAAAACAAGTGACTCATTTTATATAAAACCTTAGGCAATTAATGCCTTAAAACAAGTTGCCCTTTCACTAAAATCAAGTCATTTATCTTTCCATAAAGCAAATATAACTAACTTCCCATAAAGCCGTTATATTCACTTTATACCTTAGCCAAAAACAATTTCCTATCCAAGGGAATTATACGTTTAAAACTAACAAGTATCACATACTTTAAAACTCTTCAAGTCCCTTAACTTAATAAAACTCAAGACATCCTTTATTCTTTCAAAGAAGTGAGTTAATCTCCTAACTCACCCGACTTGGCTATTCATAAAATTAGTAAAGGATATCAAGGTGTTATACGCCTACCGCACTACATACGTGCAACTAGTCATGCTCAAAGATAGGAAAAGTTCTACATAGAGTAGATCACACAACTACCTCTTAACTTCTAAGAGTGTAAGGAAACATGAAATGATACCATAAGTATATTCCATACATAGAATCATGCCAAAGGAAGGAAGAGGTTCACATACCTCGCGACGATTGTCGACAAGTAGCAAAATGCTCCAAAGTACTTCAACCTATAATGGTCACAATATGTCCATTAACCTCTTACTTCAATGTAGAATATCCTGGGTGCTAAGTCACTAAATTCTACTGGGAATCTGACAAAGACCTCCTTTGTTTCTACTTACTTTGCCACCTTTTCAAGGTCGAATACAATAACCAAACAAATTTCCAATGGCTCACAATTTATATAGCAGGTAGTCCAATACAAGTGACTAACTAAACAGCCCCAATTGGCTCACAATTTATATAGTTCAACCCAAATTTGTAGCATAACATGATATCAAGTCGCATTTGATTATAATAACCATAATCCTTAAGTCAATGACACGCGATTTGCTCTAACAACGATTAAATTGTAATTCTACTTAGTAATGGATTATCTTACATTTCGGATTTCCAAGGCTATAATCAATCCATAATCTTTATAACTTCAATATAACAATTTCATGCTTGCAACATACAAAGCTAACAACAACAAAATGAATAATCTTGTAATACTTTCAAAGAACAAGATTATACCTCAATGAATTGTAATCCAATCTTCACAAACGAAGTTGCTCCTTAGCAACCTGTAGACTCTCCAAGATACTTCAATCCGCTACTGAGACCCTTAGAACCATACCAACAATTTTCCTTCAAACTTCCAACCAAAACCTAGAAAAGCCATTAGGTTTTCACCTTGCGACTAATACGAAACTCTCTTTTTCCGGATTTTTCTATTGAGATACACTTACTATACCCTCATGAACCTTGGTTTAAATTGTGGAGCTCAATGATCAAGAAACAAATTTTTTCTTCCTTGTTAAAACCAAACCCGAGAGCTCTCGCTTCCTCTCTCAATTTTCTTGAAAATTTTTCTAAGTGTTAGACAAAGTCTTGCTACTACTAGTATTATAAAGGGACATGGAGGGTCAAGATGCAAACAATTGGATGGCTTGGATGAGGTCTTAGCAAAAATCAAGACCAATTGTCCCCTTGACTAAGTCAAACATGTCAAGCTTTCAAGTTGCAAGACTTGTCTTGCTAACAAAGGTCCAATGACCCTTTAGCCCTTGCAAAAATCGTCCAAGGCATCATCTAAGGGGGGGTGACACGTGTCGCCCTCCCATTCGTCACAATAAAACGTTTTCCGAAAATTTCATAATTCCGAGAAATTTTACAAGTCTCAAATCTGGATACCTCTGAGTTCTTACGTACGTTCTTAAAACATGTCCTGTAATTCCGGGGTGTAACACCTGTGTCCCTAACCCTTTCTGGAAAGACCTCCAGAAATTAGCCGTAAACTGGGCCCCTCTGTCTGAAATAATCGATACAGGCACTCCGTGCAGTCTTACAATCTCCCTAATATATAGTCTTGCATAATCCTCGGCCGAAAAAGTCGTCCTGACTGGAAGAAAATGGGCTGATTTCGTCAGCCTGTCGACGATAACCCAAATGGAATCATGCTTCCTCTGAGTGGAAGGTAACCCTGTAATAAAATCCATATTTACCATCTCCCACTTCCAAGTCGGAATATCAATAGCCTGCAACAGCCCACCGGGCTTCTGGTGCTCAACCTTGACCTGCTGACAATTCGGGCATTGTGCCACGAACTCCGCAACGCCCCTCTTAAGGCCATCCCACCAATACACATATCTGAGGTCATGATACATCTTAGTCGACCCCGGATGAATAGAATAACGAGCACTGTGTGCCTCCTCCAGAATCTGCTGACGAAGTCCTGTCACATCGGGAACACACAACCGGCCCTTGATCGGTGTATTTTATATACACTTTTTGAGTCATTTTTAATTAGTATTTTACTCATTTTATTTATGTTTAGTATAGTATTAGGGTCGTTTTCCTTTCTTTTGTGTCACAGCGGTCAGAAATGGAGAAATGACCAAAAAGAGATGAAATGAGCATAAATGAGATGGAATTGCACACAAAAAGGGCCAAGAAATGAAGTCTAAGAAGTTCCGAGAATTATAGAGGAGATCCGACGAAGTTCGGACGGAAAAATGACGACGAAACAGAATCCGCCTGAAAAACGTCACCGGAGCCGCGGCGCCTGGCAGCAGCGCCGCGGCGCCCAAAGTGCTGAAAGTCCCGAGAGTTGCTGAATTTCAGGCGCCGCGGCGCCGACGCGGGATTTATGAAGTCTGGGCCGAATTTGACATGTTTTCAGAATCCTAAAGGGATTACTTTTCCTACCTAAAGGGATAACTTTTCCTACCTTAAAACCCTTACCTAAAAGGATTCTAATAACTTTTCCTTTCCTACAAATCCCTAACCCTTCACCAAAAGGATTCTTTGGCTATAAATACTCTACATCATTAGAAGAATTATTTCATTCTCCATTCCACCATTCACCACTCTACATCCACCCTTCCACCAATCCATCTTGTAAATATTCCACAACACAACCCTTGGATGCTAGAAGGCTTGGAGACTCAAACTTAGTAATTTTCTTTTCTTTTCTTTATTTCAGTTTTTTATGATGAACTTTGAATTAGTTCTTGTCATGTCAATGGCTAGGAACTAATTCTTTTATAGGGTTTTCCATGTTGATTCACTAGAAACTTATGTTATGAATTAATACATGTTTATGGTTATTATTCTTCTTTGAGAGATTTATCCAGTAATTGCGTTGAATGCTTGGTAATTAATTGACAACTAATTATCCTTATATGATTTCTAATTTACTTCGAAAGGAGAGATTGTGAATATGATGTAAGTTGGGTAGACATTCTTGGATTGGGGATGAAAATACCTCAATTATTTATGAATGAGAGGCTTAACAACCCTAATTTTGCGCATGGTGCGTGACGGTTAACTAGGTTTTTGTTCTTAATCCTCCTATAGAGTTATCCTTATCACCGAAAGGTAGGTAAGGTGCAATACTGGGGTTGAGTGTTTATATATCCTTAACGGGAATATAAAACGATTAAGTAAACCCGCTAGCTCAGCAGGAAGACCATAATTCGTTGCATTAATAAATAACATAAGCGGATAGTTGAGGAGGCATGGAAGCCCTATTCCCATCACAACTGAAGTAAACTTATAGTTAATTAGCTTTTATAATTATTAGTTATAAACCACAAAATCAAATATCAATTGCCAAATAGATACCAAAAGATAGATAGTTGGTACTTGAACTCTAATCCTTGTGGACGATATTCGGTCTTACTAAGACTATATTACTTGTTACGATAACGTGCACTTGCGTTAAAGTGTGTGCATCTTTTCGCGCATCAGCCCTCAAATTTTAGCACCCCATCAGGCGCTACCTCAAATAGGCTCTTCTCTTTCTTAAAAACGGCATCTCGATACCGGATCAAAATCGGATCCTCATACTGTCGCCTTTTAACCTCCTCGATGATGGAAGACTTGGCAACCTCTCGAACCCGAACTCCATCACTATCAGAATCAACCAAACGAACCCCAAGGCTCGCTAGCTGATGTAACTCTCGGACCATATCCCTTTTCTCTGGCTGAACATCAGATAGACTACCCATCGATCTGCGACTAAGGGCATCTGCAACCACATTGGCCTTCCCTGGGTGGTATAGAATATCAACGTCGTAATCCTTAAGCAGCTCTAACCACCGTCTCTGTCGCAAGTTCAGCTCCCTCTGGATGAAGATATACTGGAGACTCTTGTGGTCTGTGTAAATATCCACATGAACTCCATATAAATAATGTCTCCAGATCTTCAAGGCATGAATCACTGCTGCAACTCCAAGTCATGCGTGGGATAGTTCTTCTCATGCTTCCTAAGCTGTCAAGATGCGTAAGCTATAACTTTACCGTGCTGCATCAGCACGCACCCAAGCCCGACACCTGACGCGTCACAATAAACCACATATCCATCTAAACCTTCAGGAAGAGTAAGAACTGGGGCGGTCGTCAACTTCTCCTTTAGCAACTGGAAACTTTCCTCACAAGTATCCGTCCATCGGAACATAGCTGCCTTCTGAGTCAGCTTAGTCAATGGTGCTGAAATAGAAGCAAACTTCTCCACAAACCTTCGATAATAACCTGCAAGGCCCAAAAAGCTGCGCACCTCCGTCGGTGAAGTGGGTCTGGGCCAAGTCTTGACTACCTCAATCTTCGCTGTATCAACCCGAATATCATCGGCCCCGATAATATGTCCTAAGAAAGCCACTGACGCTAACCAGAACTCGCACTTCGAGAACTTGGCATACAACTGCCGGTCTCGGAGGACTCCCAATACCGTCCTCAAATGCTCTGTATGCTCCTGCTCTGTGCGCGAATACACCAAGATATCATCAATGAAAACTATAACGAACATATCCAAGAATGGCCTGAACACCCTATTCATCAAATCCATAAATACTGCTGGGGAGTTGGTCAGCCCGAAAGACATCACCCTGAACTCATAGTGCCCATACCAGGTCCTGAATGCAGTCTTTGGGATATCTATCTCTCTAACTCGCACCTGATGACAACCAGACCGCATGTCTATCTTGGAAAAACACCTTGCACCCTGCAATAGGTCAAACAAATCATCAATCATGGGGATGGGGAGGGGATATCTGTTCTTGATAGTTACCTTGTTCAGCTGCCTGTAATCAATACACATGCGCAGCGTCCCATCCTTCTTCTTTACAAATAACACTGGCGCTCCCCAAGGAGAAACACTTGGCCTAATAAAGCCCTTCTCCAGCAAGTCCTTCAGCTGGTCCTTCAATTCCTTCAATTCGGCAGGTGTCATCCTGTATGGCGGAATAGATATCGGTCGAGTATCTGGCGCCAAATCAATACAAAACTCAATCTCCCTTTCAGGAGGGATACCCGGAAGCTCGTCTGGGAATATATCTGGAAACCCTCTAACGACCTGAACTGACTGAAGGTCCGATATTTCAGCCTCAGTGTCGAATACTCGAACCATATGGTAGATATACCCTTTCCGCACCATCTTCCTAGCCTTGAGGTAAGAAATAAACTTACCCCTCGGCGATGCAGTATTCCCCTTCCACTCGAGCAACCGGCCACCGTAAAATCGAACCGAACTAATCTCTCTACACACATCGCATTGTCACGACCCAACCCGGGCCACAATCGGTACTACCGGTACCCTGTCAGGTATATGTCAGAGAATAGCAGCGGAACATACATAACACATAACTTATAAAAAGGTAAACATCACTGGTCAGCCGATAAGGCTGCCTTCCATAAAACATTCTTTAAACGAAAGTATAGTAGTACAACGGGTTCTTATAGCCCAAAACACATATGTGACCACAGACCTCTAAAGATAACAACTGTGGCGGGACAGGGCCCCGCCATACCCCTGAATGTACATAACACCTATAGCATCAGGGAATATCCGTACCAATAGACAAGCTTCCGGAGAAATGGAGCTTCTGACACCGGAATAGTGATCCTAAGAACGAGGATCCTCAATCTGCTTACCCTTACCTGCGGCATGAACGCAGCCCCCGAGGAAGGGGTCGACACAATATGTACCAAGTATGTAAAGCTGGAAAATACTGTAATAATGATATCATAAGTCTAAGAGTAAGCTGGAGTCATGGAAGACAATAAAATACCTTTTAATGTGCCTTACTAACAATGAGAGTGACAAGTATATAAATATAATACTGCATAAAATAGGGGCCTTAGGATCAAGACAGGGTACCTCACCCGTAGTATCAGTAAGCACCCCTACTCCTGGACTATTTCACCCGCATAGGTCCTGTGGACCCGCATGAGGTATTCCTCGTGATAGTCAGACTACCGCATGGGACTATTTCACCCGCATAAGCCCATAAGGACTCGCATGAGGTATTCCTCGCATCGTGGGTAGAAAATCCACGGAACAGGTGGTATAACGATCTTGGGGACTTACCCCTCAGATATACTCTTACCCCGAAGCAGATGGTATAACGATCTTGGGGACTTTCCCCTCAGATATACTCTACACCAAGCAAATGGTATAACGATCTTGGCTTGCCTCAGATATACTCTTACACTGAAGAAGGTGGTATGACGATCTTGGGGCTAGCCCCTCAGACATACTCTTACCCTGGAGAAGGTGGTATAACGATCTTGGGGCTTACCCCTCAGATATACTCTTACCCTAGCTCAAACTGTCATCATATCATAATCATAAATAAGTTAAGGATACTTATAACTTCTTATTAGTCTTGTTCATATACCCTCTCATTTTAGTTTACTTAAGGCACTTTACCATATCTTTAATAAAAGAAAACCGGGAATTTAACCCAAGTACTACATACTTCAATTCTTTTAAAAGTGACTCTTTTTCATACATAAAGCTCTTGGGCAATTGATGCCTTAAAATCAATTTGCCTTTCATAAAATCAAATCATTTGTCCTTACTTGTCTTACTTAGAGTAAATCTCTTCTCATTAATCCTTTATAAAGCTAATAAACCAACTTCCCATAAAGTTGTTATATTAACCCTTCACTTTAGCAAAATTACACTTTTCCCCTAACTAAGGGACTTATACATTCTTAAAACGACACAAGTCTTTATATACTTAAAACAAGTAAGAATACCAAATCTTGACGCTCACCGTACTACATAGTTACATCTATTCATGCTCAAGAGATAGGAAAGCTTCACATACCTCTTTGGTCAATCCACTTGCTAAGTCCAAACTACCGCAAGTAATATGTCAACCTAAAATAACCATGATACGTTTATTAACCTCTAATCTTAATGTAGAACAATCCAAGTTCAAAGTCACTAAATTCTATGGAAAATTGGGCAGCATTTCATTTGTTTCTACTCACTATGCCACCTTTCTCAAGGCCGAATTTATCATCCAATTGCCACATTTAAGGCTCAATCAATCCAAACAATTCAAAAGGGATTACACACCTAAACTTGGGTGTGTAAAATTCTGCCCCATAAGTTACAACAATTCACTTAACAATTCTAAGGTAGTTTTTAGGCTACAACATGCTCATAATCTCTTCTTAACCCATTTTTCATATCCAAACCACATTTCTATCATGCAATGACTCTAAGAGCATTATTTACTACCACAAGTTCTTTCTTCTTAACATGCAACACTAAAAACTACTTCTAAGGGAAGAAATGTTACCTTAAAGTTTTAGCCAAACTTATTCCAAATATTTTGCTAGCTTCCTTGCCAAGAACACTACCACAACAACACCAACAAGCTAGCCACAAGCTTCCTTCTTTCTTTTACTTTTTCAGATTTTTCTTTAGGCTTGAATTTCTCTTGGAAATTTAGAGAGAAGTGGGAGCTTAAGCTTTAGAGAGAGAGAGAAATAGGAAGATGACCAAGTCTTCAAGACTTGGTCAATATATTGCATGCAAGAAATCAGATGGGGGGGACACTTGTCACCCTCCCAAGGTCTTTTAAAAGAAAAATGTGACTTTTCTAAGTTTTTCCGCCCAAAAATCCGCTACTGAAACCTCCGCAGCCTCTCAACTTTCTCGCGCGCTGCTGGCGCCACGGCAGAACTTCAGCGACCCTCAAGATTTCGGCCGCGGCCCTGTCGCCTTTGTCCGAAACACATTTCTGTCCGACTGCCCACTGAACTTGTAACTCTCATAACTTCCTACTTCGACGTCCTATCAACGAACGGTTGGTTGCGTTGGAATCTAGACTCCACGAACTATGCCCTAGGCCTTTGAAACACTTAGGAACTCTCAATGTATCGGGTCATAACCCGCATCAAAGTTGACTAAAACCCGTCCGGAATAATCCGTCAACCTATCATTTGAAAATTTTAAGTCTTACATGTTTTCGTACGCTCTCATACGTAGGGTCAGAACTACGGGGTATAACAGGCATAGCAAGACGCTAGCCAATCCATACCCATAATCACATCAAAGTCCGTCATATCCAACTCTATCAAGTCGGCTAGAGTCTGACGACTGTCTATAGTCACTGGGCAAGCTCTATATATCCGCTCGGCTACCACCGAATCACCTACTGGCGTAGCCACCTCAAAAGGTCTTATAGACTCGGGCTCTATCCCTATTCTACTGGCAATATGAGGAGATATATAGGACAAGGTAGAACCTGGATCTATCAAAGCATATACACCACAGCAAGAAACCAATAATGTACCGTGATTTACATCCGTGACACCTCACCGTCCCGCTTACCGGATATAGCATAGATGAGGTTCTGAGGACCGCTAGAACTGGGACCCCTACCACGACCTCTCGCCGCGCCGCCGCCCGTAAGTACCTCGCCTTCGGGCGTCGACCACGTAAGACGAAGATCCAAAGAATCGACCGCTGGCTGAACCATAACACCTTCGCCGCCGCGATGGACAATCCTTCTTGGATGGGCTACGCCGCCACACGAGTAACACGCTCCCGAACCCATACGGCACTCGCCCGGATGAGACATACCGCATCGAACGCACCGAGATGTGGGTGGCCTCGATTGGTGATGGTCCCTGTTTCCCTGAAACCCTGAAGTCCTGGAGCCCTGACCTGCCCCTGAATAACCCGGCTGATCAGAACTCCTGCCGGAAAACTGAGAAGGAGCACTCTGTGCTGGTTGGAATGTGGACCTAGTTCACAGGCCGCCCGCCAAATCGCCTCGAGACCGCTGCCCCGCCTTTGGCCGCCTAAATCTAGTTGATCTCGCTCTCTCTCGCCTCAATCCTCGCGCGTGCGCATCTCCGCAATATCCATCCTCGGTGAAGAGCTACTCAAGCATGCAGTAATCATATGACGGTCTAACCCCGTCACATACCGATGAACCCTGTCTGCCATGTCCGCTATAATGGTGTGTGCATACCTGGCCAAGGAGTCAAACTCCAGGTTGTACTCTCTGATAGTCCTCCCGTCTTGCCTCAAGGTCAAGAATCTATCTACCCGGGCTCTCCTCATCTCAGGAGGTAATAAGTGATCCAGGAAAGCCTCTGTGAACTCCTCCCAAACAGCTGGAAGAGCATCCTCACCTCTCGACAACACCCATGACTCAAACCGCCAATGCAATATCGCAGAATCCGGTAGAAGCTAGTATAATGACTCGATCTACGATGCCCTAAGCACTGCATGGTCCGTCAGAATCGCCGGACAAACTTCGCGGATCCTCCTCAAATCTCGAACCATAGAACTCGTGGGTGATAACTCAGAAATCCCAATCCGTAAATCGTCGGCTCTGGGGTTGGTCGCTGCTTCCTCTGCGCCGCTCGCCACTATCTTGGCCGCAGCCGATCTGCTTCCGTAATCTATACTCACCGATCGTGGGATCGAGGCTCGCATCGCGTCTCGTGATGCCGCTCACGCTGCCTCGAACTCTGCTGAGGCTGGCGACGTCGTGGAACTCGCCGCCCTAAACATCATCTTTGGTAAGGACTGGGCTTGTGCCCTCGTGACTCTCCGCGCCCACTAGCAAGACTCTCACCGCCTTGCCCTTCTGGGCCGCGGTTGCCTTGCGTGGAGGCATAACTGATACATAAAGGAAAACATCAGAGGAGGTTCAACCTATAACTCAGCTCTATTGCACGATCTTAGAGTGAAAGAATGGAAATCAATCCTAAATGTCCTGCAGCCTCCTGATTATAGATGTGGTGCACGACACACCGATAATCAAGACTCTACTAGACACGGTCTGTAGACACTTTCCGAGGACTAACTGCTCTGATACCACTTTTGTCACGACCCGACCCCGGGGCCGCGACTAGTACCCTACCGGGGTACCCTGTCAGGTATACATCAGAGAATAGCAGCGGAACATACATAACACATAACTTATAAAAGGGTAACATCACTGGCCAGCCGATAAGGCTGCCTTCCATAAAAACATACTAATCAAAAGTATAGCAGTACAACTTGTTCTTACATCCCAACACATACGTGACCACGCACTTCAAGGATAACAATCGTGGACAGGGCCCGCCATACCCCCGAATTTACACAATACCTATAGCATCGTGGAAAATCCGTGCAACAAAATATAAGCTTCCGAGGAAATGAAGCTCGACACCGAATGGTGATCCTATGAACGAGGATCCACACCGCTACCTTACCTGCGGATTTAACGGCCAGAAGAAGGGTCAAGACAATATGTACCAAGTATGTAAAATTGGAAAATATTGTAATAATGATATCATAAGTCTAAAAGTAAGCTGGAGTCATGGAAGACAATCAAAACACCTTTTATTGTGCCTTACTAACAATGAGAATGACAAATATATATATATAATACTGCATAAAATAGGGGCCTCATGATCAGAACAGGGTACCTCGCCCGTAGTATCAATAAGCACCCCTACTCCTGGGACTATTTCACCGATAGTCGTGTGGACCACACGAGGTATTCCTCGTGATAGTCAGACTACCGCACGGGACTATTTCACTGCGTAAGCCCATAAGGACTCGCATGAGGTATTCCTCGATCGTGGGTAGCAAATCCACTAACAGTGGTATAACGATCTTGGGGACTTACCCTCGATATACTTTTACCCCGGATGGTATAACGATCTGGGACTTACCCGCCGGATATACTCTACACCGAGCGGATGGTATAACGATCTGGGATTTACCCTCGATATACTCTACACCTAGGAGGTGGTATGACGATCTTGGGGCTTGCCTCATTCATACTCTTACCCCGGAGAAGGTGGTATAACGATCTGGGGCTTGCCTCGGATATACTCTTACCCTAGCTCAAATCACATCATATCATAATCATAAATAAGTTAAGAAAACTTATAACTTCTTATTAGCCTTGTTCATATACCCTCTCATTTTAGTTTACTTAAGGCACTTAATCATATCTTTAATAAAAGGAAACCGGGAATTTAACCCAAGTACTACATACTTCAACTCTTTTAAAAATGACTCTTTTTCATACATAAAACCTTTAGGCAATTGATGCCTTAAAATCAATTTGCCTTTTCATATACTTATCTTACTTAGAGTAAATCTCTTCTCATTAACCTTTTATAAAGCTAATAAACCAACTCCCCATAAAGTTGTTATATTAACCCTATACTTTAGTAAAATTATACTTTTCCCCTAACCAAGGGACTTATACATTCTTAAAACGAAACAAGTCTTCATATACTTAAAACAAGTAAGAATACCAAATTTTTGTACGTCTACCGTACTACATAGTTACAACTATTCATGCTCAAAAGATAGGAAAGCTCCACATACCTCTTTGATCAATCCACTTGCTAAGTCCAAACTACCGCAAGTAATGTCAACCTAAAATAACCATGATACGTTTATTAACCTCTAATTTCAATGTAGCATAATCCAAGTTCAAAGTCACTAAATTCTATGGAAAATTGGGCAGCATTTCCTTTGTTTCTACATACTTTGCCACCTTTCTCAAGGCCGAATTCAACATCCAAACGCCACATTTAAGGCTCAACGATCCAACATTTCAAAGGGGATTACACACCTAAATTTGGGTGTGTAAAATTCTGCCCCATAAGGTACAACAATTCACTTAACAATTCTAAGGTAGTTTTTAGGCTACAACATGCTCATAATATCTTCTTAACCAATTCCTTCATATTCAAACCATATTTCTTACATGCAATGACTCTAAGTGCATTATTTACTACTACAAATCCCTTCTTCTTCACATGCAACATTAATACTAGCTACAAGAGAAGAAAAGTTACCTTTGGAGCTTTAGCCAAAACTATTCCAACAACTTTGCTAGCCTCCTTTCCAAGAACACCACCACAATGATTCCTACAAGCTAGCCACAAGCTTCCTTCTTGTCCTTAACTTTTCAGATTTTTCCTTAGGCTTGAATTCCTCTTGGAATTTTAGAGAGAAGTGGGAGCTTAAGCTTAGAGAGAGAGAGAGATTTGAAAGATGACTAAGTCTTCAAAACTTGGTCAATATAAGGCATGCAAGAAATCAGATGGGGGGGGAGGACACTTGTCACCCTCCCATGGCCTTTTAAAAGAGAAATCTGATTTTTCCTAAGTTTTTCCGCCTGAAATCCCGCCTTGGCGCCGCGGCTACGGCGCTGAAACCTCTGCGGACTTACGGAACTTCCGGCCATGGGCTGCAACTTCAGCGACCCTCGAATATCCGGCGCGCTCAGCATCCGCGCCGCGCCTGCCGCTGCCTGAAACGCATTTATGTCCGACTGCGCACTGAACTTGTAACTCTCATAACTTTCTACTACAACGTTCTATCGACGAACGGTTGGTTGCGTTGGAAACTAGACTCAACGAACTACGCCCTAGGCCTTTGAAACACTTAGGAACTCTCAATGTATCGGGTCATAACCCGCCTCAAAGTTGACTAAAAATCCGTCCGGAACGATCCGTCAACCTATCTTTCGAAAAATTTAAGTCTTACCCCCTTTCGCACGCTCTCACACGTGCGGCCAGAACTACGGGGTATAACAATATTATACTAACCACTTCATCAGAAACTCTTCGTCAGTCTATCATGTCACAGCTAGGATCAGAGTTTGCTATGAAGGACCTTGGTCCTCTTTATTCCTTACTCTGAATTGCTGTCACACATCACTCAGGTGGTTTATTTTTATCCCAAAAGAAATATGCTACAGAGATTGTTGATCGAGCCGGTATGTCTTCATGCAAATCATCTGCCACTCTGGTAGACACCAAATCCAAGTTGAGTGGTGTTTCTGGTAAACCATTTGAAGACCCCACCCTTTACAGGAGCTTGGCAGGAGCACTTCAGTATCTGACATTCACCAGGCCAGATATTTCATATGCAGTGCAACATGTCTATCTTTTCATGCACAACCCTATGGAGGAACATATGCATGCTCTCAAACGCATTGTGCGGTACATCAAGGGCACACTAGAGTATGGCTTACACCTATATTCATTTCCTGGGTATAAATTGATCTCCTATATCGATGCAGATTGGGTTCCAGATACCCGACGGTCATATTGTGTTTTCCTTGGCGACAATCTGATCTCCTGGTCGTCCAAACGACAACCCACAGTATCACGTTTCAGTGCTGAAGCAAGATATCGTGTTGTAGCCAATGTAGTATCTGAGTCATGTTGGATTCAGAATCTATTACTTGAACTTCATTGTCCATTGCCAAAGGCTACACTAGTATACTGTGACAACATCAGCGCTATTTATATCTCCGAAAATCCAATCAATCACCAGCGCACAAAGCATATTGAGTTGGATATTCATTTTGTTCGATAGAATGTGGCTCGCAGACAAATTCAAGTGTTGCATGTTCCGACACGTCGATAGCTGACATATTCACTAAAGGGCTTCCGCTGATTCTATTTGAAGACTTTCGACGCCTCAAAGATCCGCCCTCCTCCCGCTTCGATCATGGGAGTGTTAGAGAATATTCTATAATTCATTTATGAATTAAATGGTAATTAGTGTCAAGAATATTCTAGAGAATTATTGTAATTAAAAGGCAATTAGTATAGGATCTTCCTTATAAGGTAAGTAGTGTATTTTAGGATAGAATTGAGAAGATAAAGGGTAACAATCTTCTCTCTCTTACTTGTATATATTGAGATCCTTTGTATATGGAAAGATGAGGAAAATCATCTAAACATATCTCCTAATTCCAATAGAAATAATGATTTGACTCCCCAAACTGATCAACCCTTATATAAATTAGAAAGGATGGAGTAACAAATAAGGAGCTTGATGAACAAGGCAATTATATTAAAGTTTCTGGGCTCTAGATTTTGCGATTAATAGGTTAGTGTGTTCGGAATAGCTTAATTATGTATATGATATTTTTTTAACTCAAAATATTAGTCCAAAGCTACTGACTCAAACGTGGATGTAGAGATTAGTATCGGATTTATCTGAATTTAGTACTTTCAATACATACTATAAATTTATGTATAAAAGTTCACTAACAATGCAACAAATAAATAGAAATGAACCCAATTTTAAAAATACGATTAATTCAATAGAGATAGAGTTAGAATTTTTCATTTATGAATTTTAGATTACAATTCTTTTTATTTATTTCCTTGGATACATTATTTGTACATATTAAATAAATTTCTTAATGCAAATACAGAGTCGAACCAAAGCTATTAGGTTCTACTAAACACTTAACTAAATACTAAAAAAAAAATTGATCGTATCTAATCTCGTAAAACTCGTAACTAACAATATAAATCCTTTCTCGATTATATCAAACATTATGGATGGAACAAGAGCAAGTTGCAGGTAAGAAAGGAAAGTTGACACTTGACACGCACAATTAATTTGTACTTCTAGCTAAATAAAGAAATTACTTGTTAAACATGTGTACATATCAATATTTTGTAACATTAAATAAGTAAACTTACATTATTTTTGCATGAACATAATAGCAAAATGAGCTGACATTTGACCATGCTTGTTTGTTCGGATGAGGATATCAAAACATTTGAAGTTCAAAAGTTTGACAACTACCCGCATATGCCACAGAAATACGACCGCATGGCCACGACTTCGATCCTGCGCATGAGTTGGCTTGCGTTACACACGCTGGCGTGGTTAATCGTCGACGTGGTTGCGGTGCTTCACGCCTTGCACTCAAGTACTGAAAAGAAATGCGGCGCTCCTTCGACAAAAAAAAAAAAGTTTGACAACTAATTAAAGAAAGAACCTCACTTGGTCAACATTGAAAAGTCGCAATTTGTAGACTGTAAGTAGACCATCATGCTGGATTGGTTGGTCGAAGGGGGTTATTTAAATAAAGCATATGAAAATATAAAAATATAACACGAAAATGTGAAAAAGAATTAAAGTTATATACACTGATAACAATAAATAATGGGTTCTTACCGTTATACTATGTTTGGTTGGTAGAAGAGAGGTGGTTCCTCTTGGCCGAAGTGCACATATAATCGATTTCGGAACCACCATTTAAGTTATAGTCGTAGTATGTAGAAAAATTGCTAGTTTGCACACTTCGGAATAACCAGACATGCAATATCTGAATTTAAGCCTGATAAAGTTTAATTTCAAACAAATATTCAGACATTTTTATCTGAAGTTCAATAATTTTGCATGAACTTCAGTTATATGAAACTTTAGACATCATATATTTGAAATTATTTTTAAATAGATAGACGTACAACAGAGAATTAAAAATTGATACAAGTTAAATAGTGATGTCCAAATACATCACCCCGACAATTTTTTTCATCTTCTTTGGTAAAAGCATGCTTGAAATATTCTATTTTTACATGTTTATATCTGGAAGGAGTTACATGTAAAATTAAAGAAAAGGTCATACTAATAAGTTTAGTTAAGCCCTAGACCAGTTGGTCTTGAAGGCAGAGGATATCCTCATTGAGTGGTGTGGGAGAGCTTGGTCACAAGTTCGAAACTCCAGGGTAACGTCTGGTCTGTCTTCGCCTCTTGGGGGGATCTGTCACACCTAGCTTGTCAAGTGTGGTTTAAGCGGTGGCGACGTTTGCAGGCGCTATTGCGTCGATCAGGGTTTACGATATGCAAGACTCGAAAGAACAAATATCATGCCTTCACAACAAAAAAATGTAGTGCAACATGATAATAGGACATAAAGTTATTCTTCCACTTAACAACCCTAAAAAAATAAGATTTTAATATTGCACATTATCACAATCTCTCTGTCATCCATAATAATGATAACTTAATTAATATAAAATATCAACTATAGATGGGACAAGAGAGCATAATAACAAAATGAATGCAGAACTAACAAACAATCATTCATTATCTAATCTAATCAAATTTAAAACATTTCATGGTAGGCCACGAGAACCAACCTTTTGTTGCATGATTATAACCTAACTAATCATGGCAATTATACATAAAAGAAGAAGAAAAACTCAGGGTTTTGTTAGTAACATATACAATTATCGGTAGGAATTAGCGACAAATTATTTTCTATCTCTAAATAGTGAAATTTACCGCTTATTTCATTTATGACGAATTAGCGTCAGATTAACTATGAGCTATTTTACGACATATTAGTGTCGGCTTTTATAGCTAATTATTGTTTTCTTTATAGTGTGGCGGATACATTCAAAGCATGATGGTGCAGTTGCACACCAGAATTTTTCACCATCAAATTTTTTAATTTTTTTAATACAAAACGACGTCGTTTTGTTGTCAATAGCTGCGTTTTGAGTTTACACAGTATCTTTATGAAACTGCCTATTTGAAGTGGTATTGTAACTTAATTTACTTCAATTAAAATGAGTAGTTTGTGCTCGATGACCTGAAATTCTCTTTCCCTGAAATTGCCTATTTGATGACTCTAACACTGTAATACATTGTCTTTATGAAAAGTTTGTCGTAGTTGAGACATCTGCTGTCTATTATTTGCATGACTTTCTTTATACATTATTTTAATACAACTAATCTGCTTGTTTGCTACATTGGTCTCTTGATAACATTCGTAATTTCATTTGAAGTGGTATTGTAACTTAATTTACTTCAATTAAAATGAGTAGTTTGTGCTCGATGACCTGAAATTCTCTTTCCCTGAAATTGCCTATTTGATGACTCTAACATTGTAATACATTGTCTTTATGAAAAGTTTGTCGTAGTTGAGACATTTGCTGCCTATTATTGCATGACTTTCTTTATACATTATTTTAATACAACTAGTCTGCTTGTTTGCTACATTGGTCTCTTGATAACATTCGTAATTTCATTTATTTTTTTGCTTCGTACATTGGCTTGCAATTTTTTTTTTTGCTACGCAAATATTTATTACTTCGTGTTTGCACTATCAAATTTTGTTGTCTGGATTTGCGACTGACTACAAGTCTACAACTATTAACTTTTCTTTTTATTGCTTATACTGTCGGCTTCTTATCTTTGCTCAAGTTATATACTCTTCACTTTCTAGTCTCAATAAGAACTTTTGCTACATAAAGCTAATTATCTCTTCGCTATCCCCTGAAGTTAAAACAAACAAATAAAAAGAAGTAGCTCACAAATGATGAGTAATAAATGTCAATAAATAAAACTCTTTGCCACCTGAAGTTATATCTTATTAATCATGTGCTTTAGCATTTTAATGGCACTTTTAAAAAGTATAAACTTCAAAGAAATGGTAAATTAAAGTAGCAAGGCAAATTTATAGTTAAAGTTACATATTGACTGAACTCAATAATTTGGATTTAAATTCTGTATTTTTATTAGACATCCATCTAATATGTTAGTAATCTAGTTCAAAGTTTATAAACTTAAAATTTCAAATCCACTTCTGAGCATAATAGTCACGGTTCGGCAAGTCCAAATTTGGAAGCAAATATTAACTTTATATAAACTAGAAAGTAAATTAAAGAAGCTAAAAAGGGACAACAAAAAGTGATTGGTAAAAAAGTAAAATAACTTTAGCTATATAATCATATACTAGAAGTTAGTAATTTAGTTCAAAGTTTATAAACTTAAAATTCCAAATCCACTTCTGCGCATCAGGGTCGTCTTTGGATCCGTGCGAGGCGTGTCGCACAAGGCCCCTCGAAAAACGAAAAAATTTAGGGTCCTTTTTCATTTTTTATTAAGTAGTATTAGCCATAATTTACTGTAAATATCCATAATTCGCAGGTATTAATCCAATTAAAAGCTCACTTTTATGAATTAGAACAAGACCCCCAAAATATTTGAGACGATTCAGCAGAATAATCACGGTTCGGCAAGTCCAAAATTGGAAGCAAATATTAACTTTATGTAAACTAGAAAGTAAATTAAAGAAGCTAAAAAGGGACAACAAAAAGTGATTGGTAAAAAAGCAAAATAACTTTAGCTATATAATCATATACTAAAAGATTATGGTGTCTTAGAAAGTAGGAAAATAATTGCATTTACCATAAATTAGATCTGATTTTTTCCTCCTCTTTTACCATAAATTAGGAACTTTACACCTTTAACGAAAGATGGGATCAAAAGGTAAATATTCCACTTGGGGAGATGTTATCAAATAATATATATATATATATATATATATATTAGTGGAATAATTAGTAATAATCATAGTTATATATATATATATATTAGTGGAATAATTAGTAATAATCATAGTTACTAAATAAGGTAATGCAAATGTTGAAAGTGTAACAATGGGATTAAACTATGATCTTAATAGTGTAATGTAAATGTTTAAAAAATGCAAGTATTAACCAAAGTCGTTTGATTAAATATTACAAAATTAGAGTTGTGTTTTGACACAATCTTTTGCATGAATTAAGAAAATATCGACATTTTGACATGTGTTTATTCGTGTTGTGGACTTGAGAGATAAAGGTAATTTGATCTATAAATAGAATGACTAAAAGAAGTACCATGTCATTGTTATTCCTACTAAAAGAAGTTTGACCTTTATCTTCTTTTTTTTAATTTATTTTTAGTTGGACAAAATAAAGATAAATGTAATTGTTCTAACTATAATAAATTTATAAGCTTGTATTTTATGATAATGAACAAAGACATTGCTTAGTATTTGGATAAAACAAATATTTAAGAAAATTTAGTGATGAATGCTTTTAATAGGAGTAATATTTTTCTTACACTTTCTTCTTGATTTATTACTAGATGATACTGCAAGTTCTATTTTACTACTAAATGAACCTTTTTCAACGAGATTTAACGATTCTTGATATTTTATAATTAGATAAGTTTGAATCATTCAGTAGATTATCACGGTCGTCTCAAACATTTTGAAGTTTTGTTCTAATCAGTAAAAGTGTTTCTCAATATAAGTAAATATATGATTTTAATAATTATAAATTATTTTAAATTGTAAATAACAACTTCAAGTTAATCAAGTGATGCTAATAACTATATTTTACACAAATCATTTTGAATTCAACTCTCACTATCCTCGTTCTCATTTCCTTCCTTTTCCCAACACGTACAACAATAACATACTCAATATATTTCAACAAGTGAGATATGAGGATGATAAAATATGGGAAGAACTTTTTCCTCCCATGTAATAAAATGAATTTTTAGAAAAAAATATTCTTCAGAAACTAAGAAAAAAAAAGTATATTCAAAATTAATTGGGGTTACAAGTATAATTTATTGAAACTTTCGGCCTTGAAGTGTACTTCTTAACAGCTGGATCACAACTGGATTGCAATTCAGATAGATTTTTATCACTCACGCGCTATGTGGTACGTGAAGCTCTTATTATGGGTTGGGATCTGTACAACACCGGAATTTAAGGAGAAGGGCCAAACTGCAAAATTGTGTCCTTTTCTGAGTTTTTTCAAAGCTTCTGAATCTCACGTTGGAAATTGGATAAGTCACATCACATGGTTTATAAGTTTATACTAATATCATTGGCTTAAAAAAAAAAACTTTAAAATTTGATAGGGACACCATTTCCCTCTAAATTTCCAATTTTCCCTCTAAATTTCCAATTTTCCCTCTAATTATTTGATCAACTTATTAAAATTGAATTAGACTTAGATTAGTTTGTCCTCCAAAATAAGAACAGTATATTTACATGAATAACATTCCTTGGATTATTATTGAACAACAATTTATATCTTATTAATGTTTTAAAAAGTAAAATTAGTAAATGGTTTATATACATGATATATAATAGTTATTCTAGACTATAATTACAGAAATAAAATATACACTTACCTAATACAAAATATTACTACCATAATTACAAAAGTATAAGATCACTAATGATATCACAAGAATATACATTGTATATTCTATCACACACAGTCATAGCGGGCGGTTGTCGTACGCTGAGACTGTCCCTAAAATCATCAAACAAAATTAAGGGAAGTTAGTAAAGATGTCAGCAATTTGATAACGTGAAAGGACATGCAAGACACGGACTTGTTCACGAGCTACATTTTCGCGAACAAAGTGAATATCCATCTCGATATATTTAGTGCGCTGATGTTGTACTGGATTCCCCGAGAGATATATCGCACTAACATTATCGCAGTAGACCAATGTAGCTTTTCGAATAGGAAAATGAAGCTCAAAGAGGAGGTTACACAACCAACATGACTCAGACACCACATTGACGACTCCTTAATATTCGACCTCCGTGCGAATAATAGTTCTGGTAGTTAATGAATTCCCAGATGTATTCCCAGATGATCTTCCAGGTCTTCCTCCAGAACGGGAGATAGAGTCCAGTATAGATGTACTATCAGATGCCCGACCCATATTTATTCCTTCAGCAAGCACACATGATTAGGATGAGTGAGGTCTCTGAAACTCAAAGGTTGATGCATGTATACAGTTTCATGAGTTCGCTGTGTAAGAACGTTTTTTTTTATGTTCACCTGATGAATGAGCTATGATTTTGAGAGAGCTAGATTGAGAACAATGCGAATAGTTCTCGATTTGAACACTGAACTAAATGTCTCTCCACAATTCACGCCAACCTGTTGAGTTTGCCATCACCTACAAGACGGACCTTATACCTCTCAAAAGAACCATCAAATTTTGTTCTTATGAGCAAATATTCACATAGAACAAATTGCATTAACACCGGGTGGACGCACAAATTCCCACGTTTTATTTTCAATAAAAACATTATATTCATCATCCATGACCATTTTCTAATTCGAGTCACGAAGGACAGACACAATGTTACGTGGTAGGAAGGATTTAGTGACATTAGAATTGAGATTAATATGTCGCTTTGGTTTAAAAATGCCCCTTTGGCTAAGAGTAATGTGCCCTTATCCCGGAATAGAAGTGGATTGGATTGGAGTGGAAGTCGTGGGCTGACCCAATGCAGAAGGTGCGGCGTTGGACTGGATTCGGGTTGGGAGAACAGTGGTTTGGTGATGGCTGGACTGGGTTAGGCCAACAAGCAGTGGACCTGATGGCAGAAGCTCAGGAATGGATGAATTCGAGTTTCGAAAAGAAAAGTGAAGGGACGACCGAGACCAAGAGGGCGGCAGAAGTTTGCGGAGAAGGAAAAATTTGTCCTAGACTGCTGATACCATGAAACATAATAACCTCTTGTTGATTTCATTAATGTAAACGGTTTATATACAATTATATACAATAGTCATATTAGGTTATAATTACGGAAATCAAATATACACTTAATCTAATACAAAATGAGATGTACAAAATTACTAATGATATTACAAGAATATACTATATATATTCTATCAATTCCCCCCGCAATATATACACAATGTTACTATCATAATGACTCTTTTAGATCCTGGAAAGTTATCAACTAACCTTTGACTTTTTTAAAAGAAACACTCTTCATTGACATAATTTAGAAGTTGAGAATGTTGCAGCTCCAAATAAAAGACCTGGAAGAGAAGGGTGAGATTCGAGATTTAAGTTACTCCTAAATTATTTGTTTTCAGCTGCTCAAGTCTTGACAATGGAGATTCCAACCTAGTGAATTTTTAAAAAGGAGAGCTAATACCATATATTCTCCACTAAGATAAAGAGAGTTTTGATGTACCTATGAGAAGGAGACCTAATAACACATATTCTCCACTCAAATAAAGTGAGTTTTGATGGACCTCTAAAAATTCCTCAATGTCTTAACTTCTATTGGATTTTCCTTATATCATTTATAATTGAGTTTAAAAGTTTTGCAAATATGAAAAATTATCTTTAAATGTAACCCAATAGTACACAAATATTAAAAGAAAGACGGCTAACAAATATAGAATATAAAATCTAACCCTGACTGCATGACACCATGGAAGATAAACTAATTATGCTACAAGTAAACAAAATAGATGAATAGCTAATGCAAGCACTTCACTTCATATATATATTAATAATATACTTATGCCCTTGATTTAACGAAAATAGATTGGAGGACATACTTGTTCAGTTTCGCATAGTATATGAGCATGTTTAATCTATTCAAATTTTTGAATATTATGGCACAGTAATAACAATACGGTACAAAATATCACTGCATTCCAAAAAATAAAAAATATTTGCAATTACAATCCATCCACCATTACATTACATCTAAATTCTACAATTAAAATATTAAATGCAATTACATCCATCTTTTAAAGATCATTTTCACTAACAATAGCACTATTTTTCCTTTTCAAAATATTGTTTACACAAATAATCATAACATCATTTTTATTTTTCAATTTTTTGATGACCTAGATAGTTTTTGTTGGAAAATTTTCGTCTTCCAAGTCCCTATCTACACGATAATACATGCAACAAAAATCACAAGGGAAAAAATCTCCACAACATAGACATAAAGATAAAGAAAAATCACAGATCTTCCACAAATAAAAATAATGACAAAGAAAAAGAGAAAAATTATATCAGACTTATGAAACTTGAAAAAACGTCTCCCACAATGCTAAAATTTTGATAATAATAATAGAGATAATATTACCTTTTAAGCATACATAAATTGAACGTGGTCTGACCCTTTCGCGAATTCCACCCATGATAGAATTTAGTAAAATTATTTGAAGTCCATGATGTGAGATGGAGTGCACCAACTTCACATCCACATACCCTTCCACGACTATTTGGAGAACTCGAAGCTTCCGACATTTCATAAGCAAGTGAAAGAATAAGAGAACAAAGTGTGGAATATCAAGATAAGTGTGGAGTTTCAAAATAAAGTACCAAAAAAATATTGGCTAGCATAAAATGGACTACCAAAAAAAAACTTAGAACTATTGGTACTATATGTAATTCATGCAATGATGCATATATGTTGTGCGAAACTGAACAAATATACCATCCAATATTCTTCTCATGTTTATGTTTAATCAAAGGCATGAGTATAAATAAAATATAATGGTAAGAACATAATTGGGATAACGTTTAAAATGAGGGCAAACACGCTCCAAAATTTAAGTTTCTAACCTGTGTTAAACTCTTGTCTCACAAGACTCACGCCTCAAGCGCCTGGACCTATGCCACCAATGCACGAGATTTGTCCCATAATGCCTTATGAAATCATGTGTAATTAATTTACCTTGTACCTCAAAATTCATCAACTAACCTTAACTACTGTTCAAAATCGCTCTTTATTTATATAATTCAATTCAATGCGAATGTTGCAGTTAAAAAAAAGGAGATCCAATATCATCATTTAAGAGTGTGTCCTAATAGTTTTTTTTTTTCAATTATCCCTGAGAACCCGTTGAGTTGTCTATACGGAAGTGTGTCCTAATAGTTAAATGACTTAAGAGGAGAACTATGAGGTTTCAATTTCAAATTTCACCAACGATAAAAAAATAATATATTTTTCGTTCTAATTTATGTGATAATTTTTTTTAATCAGTTTCCAAAAGTAATATAATATTAGTAAAGTAACAATTAATTTTTAACCTTCTCATTTTATACTTAATGAGATTATAGTAATATAATATTTATTATTTATTTTAAATCATAAATTTCATGTTGCATAATAATCTGTATACGTTTAAATAACGTTTCAACACAATCTGTTAAACATTTAGTACAACCAGATTACACAGTATACAAAATATTTAGCAGTAAATTAATTAAAAACCAGTACACAAAACTGAAAATAAACAGAATCTGTGTTGGGAAAAAATAATTTTTCAGAATATAATCGAGTCCACTTAGTTCAAAGTGCATCCTTAAGGAAATTATTCCCCTCACAGTACTTGAGGTTGATGGAATATCCCATCCCATAATAGAACGATTATCTTACCAGAATAGTAGCAATCAAAATTCTGATAGCAGTGAACCACTCAACGACAGTATATCACACAGAATAAACAAGAGAGATTTTTCGAGATGGAAGAAAATTTGTATTGAATGTTGTGTTTAATTCTTGGAACAAATCAAGAATTTATATTTGTTGGAGGTACTGATTCTGAATGTTTGCACTTTGCAACCATTCAAAACATTCACCAGAATTTTTGGAGGGAAATTCGAAAAAGAAAAAATCGGACCGGGTCGGTCGCGGGTCAGGGTCGATCAGTATTGGATTTATTTTAATTAAATAATTAATTAAATAAATAATTAATTAATTAAATAATTAAAAAAAAATTGTCCAAAAAGATTATCAATCAATCAATCCAAATCCAAATCCGAAGCCGAGTCGAGCGACGACGACGACAGCGCGAGGGGTCCTTGCCCCCTCAACCCTTTTAACAACTAGAGAATGTGTAATGTAATATATACACCTCTCTTTTCTTCTCTTTTTTCGATGTGGGACAAATATCTTAAAAATTGACCTTTTACATTCCCTTCACTTTTCATCCCATCATTTTCCATTCACCAATATCAAAATCCAACAATCCCCCACATGAATGGGTAATTGCCATAATATAAAAGAATGCGCGGACATGTGTGATATACAAGCGAAGATTGACTGCATCTGGATAAGTATGTTTCCCTTTGAACTATCCGTAGTGAACTTATATCGGATATACTCGATCAATCGGTAGATTTGATATCTTTGAATCGTCGAACTTTTTTGTATACCTAGACAACATAAGTCACACAATCAACCCTCAACCGTTTATGGTTCTCACGGTTGTGTTCGTTTTAGCCATGAACACCTCCTGGTTTCATGAGTGTATAGAGAATGAGCCTTCACTGTCATTCCCCTTTAAAACGGCTTACACTTAACACTCACATAGGTGATTTCTAAACATGTGGTCCTATAGTCACATTATCTGGTCATACACTGCCAGATTTAGATAATCATTAAAAATCTTAATGCTTTATTAACTCATTAACAAGCCATAAAGTTTTATCCTTATTTCTGAACATTGTCTTCATCCGAGAATGGGTTGAGTTATTTGACAATGTTGAACCATCAGTCACAACTTTGTTTGATCTCCTTCAACCTAGCTCTTGAGATCTCCAGCCTGGTAGGTAGAGTTACCGCCATGATGACTTGTCTTCGGTCTTAACCCCATTCCCATTGATGATCTACTACCTCTCTCTCTAGATAAGCCTTTTGTAAGCAGATCCGCCACGTTATCTCTTGACTTTACATAGTTAATCGTGATAACGCCACTAGAGAGGAGTTGTCTAACGGTATTGTGTCTCCGTCGTATGTGCCGAGATTTTTCGTTATACATTACGCTCCCTGCCCTACCTATTGTTGTTTGACTGTCACAATGTATACATATAGGAGCCAACGGTTTGGGCCAGAAGGGAATATCTTCTAAGAAATTCCGGAGTCATTCAGCTTCTTCACCGGCCATGTCTAAAGCTATAAATTCAGATTCCATTGTAGAGCGGGCGATGCATGTCTGTTTTGATGATTTCTAAGACACTGCTCCTCCACCAACGGTGAAAATATATACACTCGTGGATTTAACTTCAGATGATCCGGTGATCCAGTTTGTATCACTATATCCCTCAAGTACTGCGGAATATTTATTATAACGCAAAACATAGTTTTGAGTGTGTTTTAAGTACTCCAAGACTCATTCCATATCCATCCAATGAGTTTTATTGGGATTACTTGTGAATCGACTCAGCTTGCTTATATCACATGCTATATCTGGTCGTGTACAATTCATAATATACATCAAACTTCCCAAAACTCGTGCATAGTCCAATTGTGAGTCACTTTCACCTTCATTCTTTTGAAGTGCAAAACTTACATCAATTGGAGTCTTTGCAACATTGTAATTTAAATACTTGAACTTGTCAAGTACCTTTCCAATATATTGTGACTGTGATAATGCTAGACCTTGTGGATTTTTATGGATCCTAATGCCTAAGATCAAATCAGCAACTCCTAAGTCCTTCATATCAAATTTGCTAGCCAGCATACGCTTCGTAGCATTTACATCGACAATATCTCTACTCATTATCAACATGTCATCAACATATAAACAAACAATAACTTCATGATTTGGAGTATTTTTAATGTAAACACATTTGTCACACTCATTAATCTTAAATTCATTTGCCAACATTGTTTGGTCAAATTTCGCATGCCATTGTTTGAGTGCTTGTTTAAGTTCATAAAGTGACTTAACAATTTTGCACACTTTCCTTTCTTTACCATGAACCACAAAACTCTCAGGTTGTTCCATGTAAATTTCTTCCTCCAATTCTCCATTTAAGAAAGTTGTATTGACATCCATTTGATGGATTCAAGACTATATACGGCCGCCAGTGCCACTAACACCCGAATAGATGTTATTCTTATTACCGACGAGTATGTGTCAAAGTAATCAAGGCCTTCTTTTTGTCTATAACATTTGACCACAAGTCTTGCCTTATATTTGTCAATAGTGCCATTAGCTTTCATTTTTCTTTTAAAAATCCATTTTGATCCTAAAGGTTTATTTCCAGGAGGAAGATCAACCAATTACCAGGTATGGTTGTTCAAAATTGATTAAATCTCACTATTGACTGCCTCTTTTCAAAATGCTGAATCAGAAGATGACATCGCTGCTTTAAATGTTTGAGGCTCATTTACAAGCAAGAATGTCACAAAATCTGGTCCAAAGGAAGTAGATGTCCTTTGACGTTTGCTACGCCTTGAATCCTCTTTACTTGGTGTACTTTCCTTTGGTTCTTCCCGCGGTCGTTTAGATCTTTCACTTGACGACTCACATTCAGTTTTATACGGATAAATATTTTCAAAGAATTCAGCATTATCTGATTCAATTACCGTATTAACATGAATTTCGAGATTGTCCGATTTGTGAACCAAAAACCGACAAGCTTTGCTGTTTGTAGCATAGCCAATAAAAATACAATTCACATTTTTTGATCCGATTTTTACCATTTTGGATAAAGGAACTTGTACCTTTGCTAAACACCCTTACACTTTGAAATATTTCAAGTTGAGTTTTCTTCCTTTTCATAGTTCATATGGAATAGATTGGGTTTTGCTGTGGGGCACTCTATTGAGTATTCGATTAGTCAGAAGTATAACCCCAAGCGATGGCAGAACCTAACTTATTAATAAAGCATTCATCATTTCCTTTAATGTTCGGTTTTTTCTTTCCGCAATTCTATTTGATTGTGGTGTGTAAGGGGCAGTAGTTTGATGAATAATTTCATATTCTAAACATATCTCTGCAAAAGGAGATTCGTATTCTCCACCCCTATCACTTCTACTCATTTTTATCTTTTTGTTCAATTGATTTTCCACTTCGTTCTTGTATTACTTAAATGCATCGATTGCATCATCCTTACTATTAAGCAGATACACATAACAATATCGAGTGCAATCGTCAATAAAAGTTATAAAATACTTTTTCCCACTGCGAGATGGTATTGACTTCATATCACATATATTTGTGTGAATTAAGTCTAAAGGATTTGAATTCCTATAAATAGACTTATATGGATGTTTAACAAACTTAGATTCAACACATATTTCACATTTTGATTTGTTACACTCGAATTTAGGTAATACTTCTAAATTAATCAATTTTCGCAAGGTTTTGTAGTTGACATGTCCTAAACGAACATGTCATAAATCATTTGATTTCAATAAGTAAGACGAAGCTGAATTTTCATTAATAATGTCAACAACCATACATTGAGTTTGAAAAGGCCCTTGGTGAGGTAGCCCTTTTCTATGAACATATCATTCTTACTTATTACAATTTTCTCACTAACCAACACGCACTTAAACCCATTTTTGACGAGTAGTCCGGCTGAAACTAAATTCTTCATAATTGTTGGAACGTGCATAACATTGTTGAGAGTCAGGACCTTGCCGGAAGTCATCTACAGAAGTATCTTACCATATCCTTCAACCTTGGCTGTTGCAGTATTTCCCATAAACAGTACATCTTCGGATCCAGCGGGAACGTAGGTTGCAAATACTTTCTTTTGTAGCGCAGACATGTCGAGTGGCACCAGAATCAATTCACCACTCCTTTGGGTTTCCAACCAAATTGCACTCCGATAGCATTGCACATAGATCATTCATATCATCATTCATTTCCATCATATTGGCTTGTCCTTTTTCGCGAGATGACAATACGGGGCTTTGTGACCAGCTTTTCCACAGTTAAAACAGTTGCCCTTAAACTTTTTCTTGTTAGAATCCTTCTCCTTTCCAGAAGGCCTCTTCTTTTTCTTGTTCTTTTCGGAGTAGCATCTTCAACGATGTTTGTCCCTTCAATTGGTGAAGTCTTACGGTACCTCTTCTCAACGGTTTTGTTATCTTCCTCGATCTTGAGACGAATCACAAGATCCTTCAACTTCATTTCCTTTCGTTTGTGCTTAAGATAATTCTTGAAATCTTTCCATGAGGGCGGCAACTTCTCAATCATTGCAACTTCATTCACTACCATACCTTCAGCAATAAGGTCATGAAAGATAAGTTGAAGCTCTTGAACTTCGGTTCCAACGGTTTTTCCATCCACCATTTTGTAGTCTAGGAATTTGGCAACCACAAACTTCTTCAAGCAAGCATCTTCGGTTTTGTACTTCTTTTCAAGTGCACTCCATAGTTCTTTGGAAGTCTCTACTGCACTGTAGACATTGTACACGTCATCTTCTAAGGCACTCAAAATGTAGCTTTTGCACAAAAAATTAGCATGTTTCCAAGCCTCAGTAACCATGAACTGCTGATTGTCATGCATGTCGGCGAACGCGGGAGGTCTCATTTGGTGAACTTTTGCATACCAAGGGTGGTAAGCCAAAAGAACATTCTTTGTTGTCATTCTTTAAAGTTGGCACCGGTGAACTTCACATGTTTCTCAGCCGGTGGCACAGCGGTACGGGTTGTAGGAGTAATCGCTGGTGCAATATTTGCAGAGATAGTTCTAGTCTCAATTGTCATTATTCGTTTGTCACTGTCAAATCGACAAACCGTTTTAGTTAATAAAACTAAAATAGAAATTAAATCACAGACTTAAACTATAAATATTTTATTTCTTCAAATCGCAGTATAATTATGAAACTTTAGTATTCCAACGAAGTTTTTATATCTTTGAGTCAGAACACTAATATTCATATGGAGTAGAAAAATACACAAGTTTTTAATCTCCAAACCAGAATACAACAACGATGAAGTTTTTATGTTTTTCAAATCGTTGTACAAGTATGAACTTTAATATTCCAACGAAGTTTTTATGTCTTCAAGTCAAAATATGAAATTTCATACGGAGTACAAAACCACACATGTTTTAGTCTCCAAAACAGAATACAGATTAATATAAAAAATATAATTTTCTTAAGATTGTTGCATAATAATCTGTATACGTTTAAATAACGTTTCAACACAATCTGCTAAACAATTAGTACAACCAGATCAAACTCGACTTTATTATGTTATGATTATGCTCCTTACGCTACCGCTGTATCCATCCTTGACAGTATAAAAAATACTTAACAGTAAATTAATTAAAAAACCAGTACACGAAACTGAAAATAAACAGAATCTGTGTTGGAAAAAATAATTTTTCAGAATATAATCGAGTCCACTTAGTTCAAAGTGTGTCCTTAAGGAAATTATTCCCCTCACAGTACTCGAGGTTGATGGAATATCCCCTCCCAGGATAGAGCGATTATCTTACCAGAATAGTAGCACTCCAAATTCCGGTAGCAGCGAACCACTCAACGACTGTATATCACACAGAATAAATAAGAGAGATTTTTCGAGATGGAAGAAAATTCGTATTGAATGTTGTGTTTAATTCTTGGAACAAATCAAGAATTTATAGTTATTGGAGGTACTGATTGTGAATGTTTGCAACCATTCAAAACAGTCACCAGAATTAAATAAATAAATAATTAATTAAATAATTAAAGAAAAGTTTGTCTAAAAAAATTATCAATCAATCAAATGCAAATCCGAGCGACGACGACGCGAGGGGTGCTTGTCCCTCAACCCTTTTAGCAACTAGAGAAGGTGTAATTTAATATATACACTTCTTTTTTCTTATCTTTTTTTCGATGTGGGACAAATGTCTTAAAAAAAAACATTTTACATTCCCTCACTTTTCATCCCATCATTTTTCATTCACCAATATCAAAATCCAATATTTCAAAAATAGATGATTGAGCTCCCATATACCTAAGTTTTGACAACCGACATTACTACCCAATGGATTAAAAAGAGAGAGACCTAATATCACATATTCTCCACTAAAATAAAGTGAGTTTTGACGGACTTAGAAAAACTTTTCATGTTTTAACTTTTGTTAATTGTTCATTATATCATTTATTATTGAATTTAGTTTATATACACTAATAATATAAAGAAATTCTTACTCATCAAATTACCCAAAAGACAAAATATCTGTAAGGATCATTCCATAAAAGTGACTTAATAATACACAAAGTTTTATTTAGTATAATTATTTTTAATTATAGATATGTATAATTTAAACTCTTTAAGAGTATTATTTATGTACACTATACTTTGTGCAACTTCTAATTATGTTCAAGACTTCTATAAGAGAATACCTCCAAAATATATATAAAAAGAAAACGTAACGGCTAGCAAATATAGAATATAAAATATCGTACTAAAATAGTAAAATAAAATCTATCCTTACTGCATGGAAGATAAATTAATTATGCTAGCAAACAAAATAGATAAATAGTTAATGCAAACACTTCACAATTCACATATAATAAACAAAATAAGGGAATTGTTTGAGTGACCACGTACGGGCTAATAATTTTGGAATAAAATATTCAGTCATTTTATTTTGCATTTATCATGAATCATGAAAATTTATCTTTAAATATATGTTTGACCATGAAATTTGATCAGATTTTGAAAATTTTTCTTTAAAATATTTTCGAGTTTCAAAAATTGACCTGAGCCACATTTGGGAGAAATTTTATTTCCACTCGTTGCAACTTTAATTTTTTCCAAATAAAATACATATCAAAATACAACTTTAAATTTTAAAAATAACAACTTTAAAAACATATTTTTTTAAAGTTTCAAATTTCAATCCCATACAGAAATTGAGATAGAAGAGTGGATATCTGGTCTATCACATCTTGGTAACAAAATGATAGCATTATGTCCGCATGGACAACTCAATTGATTCTCAGGGGATATTTGGAACAATGATCAAAATCGAATTCCGTCAACGGCAGTGTGGAGGTTACTTCTTGAAATAAAGGAGAGCCTCTTGTGCGCAACGTAATAGTAGTCTAACCTTTGAAATCATTTGAATCATCATGATTAACCTCCTTTACAGACATGTCAGACCGAGATATGAGGCTCATGGAGTGGGAGTTCCACCTTTTGGAACAATGACAACATTATGGTGGAGTGGCAAATTACTTCATAATTTTGGTTCAAATTCTAAGAGCACAATCTCTTTATTAACTAGAAATGAAATTTGCCACTCCACCCTGCTATCATTTTGTTACCAAGATGTGATAGACCAGATATCCACTAGAAATGAATTTTTTTGACGCGAATTTTAATTTAATGGAATTATAATACAAATCCATCCACCAAATATAAAAAAAATATAAAAAAAATATAAAAAATAGTTCGATACACTAAGCTTTGTTATTAACAAAATTGAGAAATTAACGGACCACCAGGGTCTATAATAAAATATTAGTCCTAACAAATACAGAACATTTCAAGCTGTTGAAGCGTCACTGCTCACTCCCTCCTCCTTCCACACACAGAAAAAGAGTAAGAGAGAGAGAACCAAACCACCATTGAAACCCGAGCTAATGCCCCGTATATCCGTTTGCATTGGCACATTTTAGCCCGACCCACAAACCCAAAATACCTCTTTTCTTCCTCAGTACTCTCTATTTCTCTCTCGTTGGTAAAAAAAAGAAACAAAGTAGAATCCATTTGTGTCCTTTATAGTTGTTGTAGTTGTTGTTACTTGTCCTTTTTAGTACCTTCCTTCGTACCTACTTCAAACCCTTTTTGTAACTCTTAGTTCTTGAAGTATAAGGCAAAAAAAGAGCCTAAAAACAAGAACATATACAAAAACTAAGTGTAAAGTTGCGTTCTTGGTAGTTGTTAGCATAGTGGGTATGTGTAATTTGAGGTTCTTGGTGTATGAAAGGTTCAGATCTGATGAGAAGAAAAATAATAAGTGTTGCTCCTTTCGTGGTCCTTTCTTTTATTTGTCGTTGACTTAAATGAGTGAAGATAAAAGTATAAACTAAGGAGTAGTTCTTTATTGAGCTTTGAGGGACAAATTCTTCAAGACTCACCTTTTGGTTAGGAGGGGTAGTGATAATAATCATTCATCAATATTAAAAATGCTGGCTTTTGGAAGTCGTGGTAACAATAATGCTCTTACAAGTTCTACTTGCCACACTTTACTTAGAGAACTACAGGTCTCTTTTATTTCTTGACTTTACTGTACATGGTTTCTTTTTACTCCTTTCTGTTGTGTTGATCTGAAACTTGAAATCCTCTTGACTGAATGTTCTTGAATTTTGTATTTCTTGGTACTTATAGTAAAGGGGTTGTGTTTTCTTGGTTTTATTCCTCTTTATTTGCCTTTGGTGTTGGAAAAAGATTGGCCCTTTTACCTAATTTTAGGTGGGATTTTGGTCAGTATGGTGAATAATGCTTTGGTGTGTGGCATCTAATTTGGTAGTCTATGATTTAAGGAACTATGTACTGTGTGGTATATTTAATGGCTTGGTGGTTTATCATGGCTGCTAAAGTAAGTTGACGTAGTTTTTTTCTGTTGTTGGGGTTTTGAAGTAAGTTGAAATCTGATGGCTTTATGTAATAACCATTTTTTGGAATATGTTACTTATTCTGGAATTTCCTTTGTTTTTGTCTTTCTCATGGCAGTCAACATATGCTTATTTCAAGTTTGATTTTTCAATTGGAATCTTACAACAATTAGTGGAAAAGATAACATTTTGTGTCCAAGATTTCATGTAGTTCCTGCATAGAATTTCTTGGTGAATTATATGGGAATCCATACGGGGATTTCTGCCTTCTGTGCGATTAAGCTGGGAACGGGGAGGGAAAAGAAGCAATTAGTTTTTGTTGTTTCTCATGTATGTGAGAGATCCCTGATTTATGTAATATATATTGACTCTGTTTGGTTGGTGATGTCTAGCAAATATGGACAGACATCGGAGAGAGTGAAGCTGATAGAGATCGTATGCTATTGGAGCTAGAAAGAGAGTGTATGGAAGTCTATCGAAGAAAAGTCGAAGAAGCTGCCAATGCAAAATCATGTCTTCATCAATCTGTTGCAGCTAAAGAAGCTGAGCTTGCAACCTTAATGGCTGCTCTTGGCGAGCACAACATTAATTCACCGGTAATGAACAATTCTCTTAAGTGTGGAAACTTTTCTCATAAATGATTTATCTACCAAACCCCTCTTCTCCCTGTTTATATTTTTCCTTTCATATGGTACTGGTACTGCTTCCTCTTTTTGGCGACTTGGAACTTCTTTGATCAAATACACCAAAAATCTATAAACTGATTGTGTTCCTGGAGCCTTATTTATGGCAATCGCCAGTTTTGAGCAGTGTGCTGCTTTGTTTCGCATTTGGAGTCTTTTCTTGATTTTTTTTGACAGAGAAAAACTTCAATATGTAGTTCAAACTTATCCTAGTACCCGGGTTTTCATAATACAACTTTTGTTGGACATGTGGATTGTCATCTACTTTTCATAGAAGTAGATTATTTTGTTTGATATTTCTGAATATGTTCGGGTTATTGTTATATTTAACTGATGTCACTTATCGCACACCTTTTCAAAACTTTTCTGGTTACAACAGATACAGTCAGAGAAAAAGTCAGCTTCATTGAAGGAGCAGCTTGGGTTAATCATGCCTCTTGTTGATGATTTAAAAGCAAAGAAAGATGAAAGAGTTAAGCAGTTCGCAGATATAAAGGCTCAAATTGAGAAAATAAGTGGTGAGATTTCAGGGGGTTGTAATATTATCAATTCCCTAAGTACCTTAAACTTGGAAGAACATGACTTGTCGACGAGAAAGCTCTCAGAATGCCAATCCCATCTACGTGCTCTCCAAAAGGAGAAGGTACGCGTGGACTAAATTGTATTTTGTTTCTCTTTATTTTCCCTTTTCGGCTGAAGGTATCTTTGGAACATTGTGAGAGCCATGTTTCTTTAAGTTACAATATTAAGTGACATAGTTAGCCTCAACTGAAGATGTTCCTCTGATGAAGGCCGCTAGAAGCTAATTGTTTAGATCCCCCCACCCAGAATTCTGTAGTGATAGTTTCTATACAACTGTTAATGCATTTGCATGCTTTGGATGTTGAAAAATATCGTTTCTGTGCTAGTATCCAGTGCGTTTCCCTCGACTTACGTGTAGATGTATGTGCATCATTCTGTTGATGTATATAATGCTGCAAGTTACCTTGTCAACTTCATCCATGATGTAGCTTAGTTCCCAGTGTCTCATGTCTTATTAGTCCACTCCTATTAGGTTCTTCCTCAGTACTCTTAAAAATAATGCAGTATATTACTGTAGATCCTTTCACATGTTTATATGGTTCAGCATGGCATTCTTAACCATCAGAAACGGTGCATTTTTGTTTTATCATTAGGCGGCTATCATTCTTTTAGCAAATTTAATAGTAATTGATGATATTTTTCTGCATGCAGTCTGTGCGGATCCAAAGAGTTCTGGACAGTGTGAATGAGGTTCACACAATGTGCGGTATACTTGGGCTGGATTTTGGCGAAACTGTAAATAATGTGCATCCAAGCTTGCGTGAGACAAGCCTGGCACAGTACACAAACATCAGTGACAGCACATTGGAAGGTCTAGACCAGGCCATCCTTAAATTGGAAACAGAAAGAAAAGTTCGATATCAGAAGGTATTATTTTCCTAGATATGGTACTGTGATACTGTATTTTCTTTATTCGCTATCTAATCTCATCAATAATGCAGTTAAAGGATGTGGCTGGATCGCTGTTCGATCTTTGGAACTTGATGGATACAACGAGAGAAGAAAGGCGGAAGTTATCAAGGATCATTTCCGTTCTGGATACTTCTGAATCAAAGGTTGTGGAACCAGGTGCACTTACATTGGAGGTTATTCAACAGGTATGCAAGCAATTCCTACCTCTTTTAATTTTTCCCTATCTCTTGTTCTGTTCTTTTTCTTTTTCTTTTTCCAATTTCATTTCCGCCCTCATTGTTTTTTCCTCTAGTGATTTGACACAAATAGTGATTCCAATGAGAGGGTCTATTGAAGAAGAGAGTACGTTTATTAGTTTACTGGACTGATTTTGCAGAACTGCGATCACTAATATGTGCCTATATACATTTGTACTTAATGGCTAAGCTTCTAGTAGTGACCACTTGAGGTTGACGAATTCTCAGGCTGACTAGAGAGATTTAATTTATTCTGTTACATTGTTTTTGATATTGATAGGTATCAGCAGAAGTTGAGAGGCTTACCAAATTGAAAGCAAGCAGGATGAAAGAGTTGGTGATGAAAAGGAGGGCAGAACTGGAGGATTTGTGCTACACAACTCATATTCAACCTGATTCAAGTACTGCTGCTGATAAATCCAGTGCAATGATTGACTCTGGTAATACGTCGAATCTTGGATTCATCAAATGCTATGTTCATCTGAAACTTCAATGCAGAGAAATGACTCCAATCTCCATTTGTAGGTCTTGTGGACCCTTGTGAACTCCTGGCAAATATTGAAGCACAAATAAACAAAGCGAAGGACGAAGCTTTAAGCCGAAAAGAAATTACGGACAAGATAGAGCGGTGGCTTTCAGCATGTGATGACGAAAATTGGCTTGAAGATTATAACCTGGTAAGTAAAAACTAAGTATTTGATTTCTGTAGCCAATGATGTTAGCTGATCTAAAAACTCCATTTCCTACCAACTGACCCTTCTAGTAACTTTACATCGGCAAAAGTTTGATTAGTTTTAAATTGTCAGGATCATACACGTTACAGTGGTGGAAGAGGTGCTCACATAAATTTAAAGCGGGCAGAACGAGCAAGAATTACAGTGACTAAGATTCCAGGTATTCTACTCTAGCTTTTCCAGTGGTGTCATTTAATCCTGGATCATTGGCACGAATTGAACTCACTGGCTTTTTATGCTCAGGTATGGTTGACAGTTTGATTAACAGGACACTAGCTTGGGAAAATGAGAATCAGAAGTTGTTTTTGTACGATGGGGTGAGTTATTTTGCAGCTAGAAGTTTCTGGATATCTCTTTTGGTTATGCTATTGGTCAAGTGAACTTGGCTTTTACTTGTAGGTGAGATTGGTGTCAATATTGGAGGATTACAAAGTGAGTCGACATCAGAAAGAAGAGGAGAAGAAACGGGCCCGGGTACTTTCAAATACCCTTATTACTAATTAATGCTGATTTGTTATGTGAAACATATGTATGCAGGGGAATGCACGATATCAAAAACTCACCGAATTCTTCTGCTGTATAATAATAAAGTTCTACTTTCTGAGATCAGATAAGGGATATAATTAATACTCTCTCCGTCCGAATTTATGTGACACTCTTTTTCTTTTTAGTCAGTCCCAAAAAGAAACGCCTTTTCATATTTAGTAACAATTTGATTTTAAATTTCCCATTTTAACCTTAATGAGATGATTTATCTCCACACAAATATCTATTTCTTATTTTGGAGACCTCCAAAAAGTTGTTACGAACAGCCTATAGTACTTACAGAGAACCTATAAGATCTACTAACTGTTCACCTTCTTCTATACAATGTTCTTTACACCAAAAATAAAAAGTAGCAATGCATCTTCCTTTTAACTTTCTGAATGCTGTTAACTTTGTCATCAGAACATCTTCCATTCCTCTCCCTCCAAATTGTTCACCAGAGCTTAAGAGGTTTGTTGTATGCTCAGGCATAGTCCAGTCAAACACGTTCATATGAATTGGGACGGAGCTAGTAGTTGATAACTAGGGAGAATCTTAAACCATTTCATACTGCAAGTAATGATCTAAAATTATAGACTATTATCTTTTCTTTTACACAGGATCAGAAGAAACTCCAAGATATGTTGCTTGCAGAGAAGGAATCTATATATGGTTCTAGACCTAGTCCAAGAAGAAGCAACAGTTTTAGGAAGACGAATGGATACCATGCAAATGGAAACGGGTCAGTCACCCCCTCGCCACGCCGTAACTCAGTTGGTTGTGCAACTCCAGAGCTTCAAACACCCCGTTCTTACTCTGGGCGACAGAATACCTATTTCAAGGAAATGAGAAGACTATCAACTGCTCCTCTCAACTTTGTTGCTATAGCAAAGGAAGATGCAATGTCATTTTCTTCCATTGGTGGTTCTGAGCCCGAATCCCCACCTCAAGGCTGAATTCACAACTTTAACTGGTAAGCTTGTTCCTTTTGTTTGCTGCATTTCATTGAACTTTGGAAATTTTAGCATGCCAAAATCCGCTGTCAAACTCAAGATCATCTTTTGAGATATTTGAAGATAAGAATCACTTGTAAAGGCTCTTTTGTTCTCTCTACAATTTTGCCACAATTACCATCTGACGAAATTTATTATTCACAAATCATTATTTAAATGTTTATCTGTGTTTTTTTTTGAGGATGTGGGGAGGGGGTGTCGAAGGGATGAGCTTCAATAACTTAAGCAAACAAGGAGTAAGGGTTTGGTTTAATGTAAGCGGGCAACACGGGATTTGTGGGTCACGACTTCGACCCCTGCCGCAGACAGCCTGATATTTAAGCGGAGAAAGGTAGAGGAGTGGCTCCATTATCCATTGAGTTTTTAGCCGTGCACCATTGGCCCTCAGGATTTCTCACTTATAAAAAACGGAGTAACCGATTCTGTCATTGCTTTTTGTTTCCTCTTCTGTGATCCCTATTTTATTATGCTGTAAATATCTCTGCTTAAAGTGTGAAGTGCATACAAACTGCGTATAAGTACGTTTTTTAATGTTTTGCGTTATACTTGATGTCTTATTTGAACCTTATATCGCTTGCACCTCTCTATGTTAATGTCTTTGCAGGGGAGATGATCACATAATCTACCTTATTCCAAGGCCACATAACAGAAGGATGGCTCAAAATTTGTGAATACTGAAGGGGTGTGTACACTACTGTAATGATGTTAATGTGTTAGGCAGTTCTAGCACTTATTGACTTTTTTGTTAGTGACTTTGCTGGTTACTATAGAGATTGTTGTGGATATAATAGTAACATTAAAGTTCTGTTTTATTAGTTCACTGACCAATATGTACCTGAATTTGTCTTTTTTTTTTGGTGATTTGCATGTACATAAAATGAGTTGCGTCCACGACCTATTTTGGCTCCATGAACTAAACCCTAACAATTTCGTGGATACGAACTATGTTTGTGGCCACGAAATATATAGCCGTCGAGAAAAAAATCATTGACCTGTGCAATCTATTTTTTTTCAAGAGATTGCATGGTTTGTCCTTCGGATGGACTGATCTTTAATTTTTGTCCTTTAAAATCGAACTTATGCCTATGAGACATAAGTACGAGTGAGATATTATGATGCAAAAATATAAATTTATAGGCCATCATAGAATTACTTACTTTGAGGTGCAAAAATTAAAGACCAGCACCAAAGAAGGAAAAAGTGCAAATGACCCAATTTTTTTTGGAGTAGGCTACAGTGATCACACAAATTGATTCTAAGATCAGTCACTTGTCATTTGGAACTTCAGATTCGTACACAAATTTTCTCAAAGATTCAGATACGTATTACTTCTCTTTACTTTGTACTCTAACTATTTCAATTTATGTGACTTGTTTAGGAGTTCGAGGGTTGAAATAATTAATGTTTGTGTGAATTTGGATATAGAACCTTTCAATTTAAAAATAAATAAATAGAATTTACATATTTAAATTCTATACAAAAAGTAATACTCGCTCTGTCCCAATTTATGTGACACCTTTCGAGTTTCGAGATTCAAACCGGTTTTTCTTCGATCATAATTTTTCACGTCTTTTAAATATTTTAAATTGTCAATTCTTGTGACTTAATAGTGGTTTTTACGTAGTTTACAAAAATATAAATTTTAAAAGACTTTTTATCCAAATTTGACTTTCGAAATTCAAGCTGTATCACATAAATTGGGATAGAAGTTACGTAAACAATTCAAAATACTTAGAAAGTATTTCAAAAAATTGTGGTAAAAGAATTATTCGACTATCTAAATAGTAACTAAAGACAGACAATTTGAAACGGAGGGAGTACCTCAGAAGTGTAGGAGCTGGAGTCATGTTTACCAAAATCACATCATATGCACATTTGTTCATTGAATTGATGTGTTCATCTGGGTATATGCATATGTGTCTCCATTTAAGTCTTGAGAGGAGCGAAACAACTCTTAAAACTATAAGGAAAGAGAGGAGCGAAGCCACTTGACCGCAGGGAAAGGGAGAAATCGTGATATTGAACAAAATTAGGATTCAAAGCATGCATAACTGCTGGGATTTTGTGTTGTGTGTTTGACTTTTGTTTCGTTCATCTGAATGCGCCAACTGGTAGTTAAGATTGCTAATGACTGAATTTATCTTAGTATTGATGGCTTAACACTTGAAGCTTTCTTGCCTGCTTGTGATTGAGTTTGGTCTGTAATTTGTTAGGATTGGAGACCCAAATTCGACTAATCATAAAATAATAACTAAGTAAAAAATAATTAACACACACTGATTTATAGTGGTTCACCCTCAATGCGAAAATTACGTCCACTTTGCCGCCGCAGAATTTCACTATAATCAAAGGGAGTTTTGAGTTTACAATTCTCTCTGCCTCACTTTTCTCTCGCGATGATTCAAAGAAGAGCGGCACCCCAAATTTTATAGAAGAATTAGGCTCCACAACTCAACAATCTCCTACTTGGAGACTAATTTCAATCATATGTCTCCATCTGCAGCAGCGACTCCGATCCTCATCCAAAGAGTCCAACTGAAGTTGCACACAACTTCAGTTTATCATTTGGCACGACCTTCGTCAGCATGTCTGCTGGATTCTGACTCCCTGAGATCTTCTCAAGCACTAATACCCCATCTTCCATAGCTGATCTGATGAGATGATACCTGAGCTGTATGTGCTTCGTTCGAGCATGGTAAACCGGGTTCTTTGCCAAATGAATGCACTCTGGCTATCACAATATAGTACACTCCCCTCGTGGTCCTGATCCAATTCTCGCAGAAAAGATTGTAGCCATATCATCTCCTTCATGACCTTTGTCACTGCAACATACTCAGCCTCACAGATGGAGAGAATTTTTTACTATTTTCTGCAACTTTGAAACCCAGCAGAAACATACCCGGACGTGCTCTTTATGCTATCAACATCACCACCATTATCAGCATCAACATATCCCTGCAAACATGTCTCTGTCTTCCGAAAACACAACACTGAACTTGAGCTGCCCTTCAAATACCTGAAAATCCACTTCACATCCTCCCAATGTTGCTTCCCGGATTGCTCATAAATCTGCTAACAACTCCCACTGCATGTGCAATGTCTGGCCTCATACATACCATTGCGTACATAAGACTGCCAATAGCAGAGGCATAAGGTACTTTGTCCATATGCTCCTTCTCGTCCTCGATCACAGGCGACTGATCTTTGGACAAACGAAAGTGTCCAGCCAAGGGAGTACTGACTGGCTTGGCATTGTCCATGTTGAACCTCTTGAGAATCTTCTTCACATATTCTTCTTGTGAGAGCTTGAGGCCCTCTTTACTTCTGATGATTCTCATCTCAATTTGCTTTGATGTTCCAAGATCCTTCATTGCAAATCCTTCTAAAAACTTCTTCTTCAGCCTGCCAATCTCATGTAGGTCTGCTCCTACGATCAGTATGTCATCAACGTAGAGGAGCGGTATTATGTAGGAGTCTTCATGTCTCTTAAAGTAACAACATTGGTCTACCTCACACCTTAAGAATTTGACTTTCTTTATAAAACTCTCAAATTTCTTGTACCACTGTCTGGAGCATGTTTCAGTCCTTACATGCTCTTTTTAAGCTTGCACACCAGCTTCTCTTTCCCTTTGACCTCGAATCCCTTAGGTTGCTTCATGCAGATTTCCTCTTTTAAGTCACCGTGAAGAAAATCAGTTTTCACGTCCATCTGTTGAAGATGCAGATCTTCCTTTGCTACCAGCCCAAGAACAGTTCTGATTGTCACCAACTTGACCATGGGAGAGAAGATTTTCGTGTAGTCAATGCCTTCTTTCTGTTGAAATCCCTTCACAACTAGCCTAGTTTTATAGCTCTTGCTTCCATCGTGTTCTTCCTTTATCCTGTAGACCATGTGTTCTACAATACCTCATTCCCCTCTAGTAACTTAACTAACTCCCATGTATGATTTGACAACAGTGAATCCATCTCATATTTCATTGCCAACTCCCACTTGATTGATCCATCAACTTACATTGTCGTAACATTCTGGTTCCCCTCTGTCAGTGAGCAAAATATAGTGGAGGGACGGAGAGAACCTGTGAACTGGCTTACTAATCCTGGATGATCTGCGTAATTCGGTGATCGGAGTCTGCTGATTTGTTTCAGTTTCAATACTTTCATCAACCTCGTCATCACTGTCTTGTCGGTCTTCTTCTCAAACCACTTGTTCTTCTGTCGCAATATCACCTTGATGTAGCTCGGGTGTTGAGAAGTCTCTCAAATCAATTGTTTCCGATTCTTTGTATTTAGAGATTTTACTTTCTAAACTATCCTGCAACTTGTCCTTGTACAACACCTGTTCATTGAAGACGACGTCCCTGATTCGGATGATCTTCCGATTTTAGTCATCCCAGAATCGATAACCAACCTCGATGTCACCGTAGCTAATAAAATAACACTTCTTAGATTTCAGATCAAGTTTACTTCTAGCAGTAGCATCAATATGAACATAGGATAAGCAACCAAACACTTTTAGAAAAGAAAGTTTTATCTTTTTACCGCTCCAAGCCACTTCTGGAATTCTTAAACCCAAAGGAACATACGGTCATCTATTAATCAAGAAAGATGCGGTATTAATTGCATCTTTCCAGAATGTCTTGAGCAGTCCAGCTGTATTCTCATGCTCCGTGCACGCTCGTTCAATGTTCGATTCATCCTTTCTACTATTCCATTTTGTTGGGGCGTTCCAGGAATAGTATTTACCATCCTGATCCCATTATCAGCACAATATTGTTTGAAGTCACCATCAACGTATTCTACACCATTATCGGACCTTAGGCTACTCAACTTGAGGTTTATCTCATTCTCGACCATGGCTTTCCACCTTTTGAAAACAACGAACACATCGAATTTATTTTTCATAAAATAGACCCACAACTTCCTGGTTGAATCATTAATGAAGGTCACGTAGTAGAGTGATCCTCCTAGTGAGGGGACAGTAGCAGGTCCCCACACGTCAGTATGCACCAATTCAAGCTTCTCAACTTTCATTTCTCTACCTGCACTTGAAAAACTAACTCGCTTTTGTTTTCCGAGAATGCATGTCTCACACATATGATGATCCACCGACTTCAGATCTGGAAGGATGTCGTTAGTTACCAGAAGCTTCATCTCTTTCTCGCTCATATGTCCAGTATGCAATGCCACAACTCTGTCTTCTTGGCGTTGTCAACAACAACAATTATATCACGATAACCCGTAGTCATGTAGAGAGTACCCGTTTTCCTACTGTCGCGCCCTTTTCCGGCCGCGACATTTATTTTCTAAACTCCTGCTTAAATAAAAGGTTAGAAAATAAAATAAATGTTAAAAGTGCAAAAGAAATGCTAAAAGGTTTGCTAACAAAAAAAAAAGTGTTAAAGGAATTAAAATGCTAAAGGGTGCTTAAATGTAAAAGGGTGCTAGAACGCTAAAGGGTTGCTAGGGTGCTTAAAAGTGCTAAGGGTTCGCGGAGTCGCCACCTAATTAATTGGGTGAATTAGGACACCTAAATGTCAACTTAGGTTAAAGTCAACACTAACTCCATTCTTTATGGTCTGCTAAACTTAGTGAGATTCTGGGTAAGGGTTCTTTATTAATCTAGAGGGAAGGGGTTAGGCACCCTCTAAGATCCGCTAACTTGCGGTTGTCCTGCCAAACCTAGGGTAATTATTATGTTTAAAAATGCGAAATAAAAGCTCCTCCTGCTTAATAAAAATGCTAAAATGTTAAAAATGTTTAAAAGGTGCTTAAAGTATAAAAAAGGCAAAAGGTGTTATAAATAAAAGAGCCAAATGCTAAATGTTTAAAAGTGCTTAAAATACTAAAGGTTGCTAAAAGGTATTAAATGCTAGAAGGGTACTAAAGGTGCCAAGAGGCGCTTAAAAGTGCTAAATGCTAAAGTGCTGAAAGTAGTGCTAATATGCTAAAGTACAAAAGAATGCTAGGATGTGCTAAAATGTTAAGGACAAAATGTGCTAAATGTGCTAAATGCCAAAGGGTGTTTAAAAGTGCTAAAAAGGGCTAGAAATGCTAGAGAATGCTAAGAGGGTGCTTTATGGACTAATTATGTGTTCGTGCAAAGGTTATTTACGGACTAGTTATGTATACTGCTAGCTAAATTAATCTTGCTTAACCTGCATATTATATAATAGGTGCTTTAAGACGATTCCTGAGGGTTTAGGAAGAAATCTGTTATGGATTTTAATAAACAAAATGTTGGTTTTATGATGCAAGTTAGATTATTTGGCAAAATTTAGACATGCATGACAATCTAAAAAAAAGCAAGTAAGTTAAGCGATAAGCTTTAAATTATCTTCCCACTTATATGTTTAAAGGCTTAATTGTTCTAGATATCCTAAATATTACAGAAATAGAGTAATTAAATTACAATAAAATAAATGAATAGCAAGTAAAGAGAGAGGATGAGATTTAAGAATGCTCTTTACGACGGATGACGACGTCCTATTTGTTTTTTCCTAGGAATTCCCGAAGCGGGAACGCGAATGCGGATGCACATAGACGCGGGTTGCCGTTTGAAATAGCTCGTGATGAGTCTCGCTGTGAGACTCTTTATTTTTGCTTCGGTGCGTGTCATGCAAAATAGAGAAAAGATAAGGATTAGTATCAACCCAACTAATAGACAAACATTGACATTAAATCAGCTAAAAGAAAATAAAAATAACTACTGAAGATGTTCAAGAATACATTAATACATCTTAGTCTAACATTGCTCACAGAGAAAAAATGATAAAGCCCACGGCGTCAATGTCAAACATCAGAAATGGGATTCCTAATTTAGAGTTAACAAAAAAATGTGTGGACACCGCAGATCCTTCAAACATATGCCAAAAAGCTTTAGTAAAACTTTGAACAGATATATATACCCATATCCAAATTTTGTCACTAATAAGGCCAACTAATACGACTAAAAGAAAAAAAAACTGAACCGATGAAACACACATAGCACATAAACCAATTGAAATACGAGAAAAATTCGGGTTTAAGCTTAAGTATGTGATGCGCGTAATATGCACACACTTTTAAACGCAAGTGCACGTTATCGTATCAAGTAGTATAGTCTTGGATAAGACCGAATATCGTCCTCTAGGATTAGGGTCCAAGTATCAGTTATCTATTTTCTAGTATCTATTTGGTGAATTAATGATTGATTGTTTGGGTTGTAACTAAGAGTTATGAAAGCTAATTAAATATAAAGATTTAATTCAGATGTGATAAGAATAGGGCTTCTATGTATCCTTACTATCCGCTTATGTTACTTACTAATGCATTACTTATGGTATTCTTCTTTTGGAGAAAGCAGGTTTACGAAATCGTTTTATACTCCCGTTAGGGTTATATAAACACTCAACCCCAGTATTGTTCCTTACCTAACTTTCGCTGATAAGGGTAACGCTATAGGAGGATTAAGCACAAAAACCTAGTTGACCGTCACGCACAATGCGCAAAATTAGGGTTGTTAAGCCTCTCATCAACGCTACAAATCTAATTGAGGTATTTTCATCCTCAATTCAAGACTGTCTACCCAACTTACAAAGATATTCACAATCCCCTTTCGTAATCTGATTAGAAATCATATAGTGATAACTAGTTGTCAATTAGCTACCAAGAATTCAACTCAATTATTGGATAGATCTCTAAATAAGAAAAATAACCATAAGCATGCATTAATTTATAACATAAGGTTCAAGAAATTCAACATAGAAAGCCCTATAAAAGAATTAGTTCCTAGCCATAAATATGACAAGAACTAATTCCATGTTCATCATACAAATACTGAAGTAAAGTAAAGAAAGGGAAAAAATTACTAAAATAAATGGTATCCAATCTCCAAGCAAGAATCTTGAGTTGTGCAAGAAGAGGAACCCCAAAACGCCTAGGGTTCTCCTTTTATAGGTTTAAAACGCCTCTTCTTTTCCTCGCAGTTCGCCCAAAAATCCGCCAAAAGACCTAATTTTACGCGTCAGGCCGCCGAAGTTCTGCGATCCGTCGGGTGTTTTGCGCCGCGCCCCGATATCTGTCCGAGTCTAGGGTGTTCACCGGTCCGTAATCGGACCGAGCAATCGAACCTAATCGAAAATTTCTGGACCGAGGACCGGTTGGAACGGATTTTTTTTTTTTGTTTTGTTTTGTTAAATGCAATTTATAAATTATAAATTTTTAAGAATGTGTTCGTTTATCAATCTCATTAAATATGTTTGATTTTTTCCTTATCCTTCAATAAACTTTATTTCATTAATATAACTAACTTAAAGAAAATCACCAAATGTACTTGGTTCGTATACGAACTACTGAACTACTCATTAATTAAAGTTACACACCACATTTATATTTTCTATTTTCTATTTGGAATTTGGACATTCCTCAAACTAGGGGTGCACAAAAGGTTAAAACCGGACCGGACCGAAGACCGAAGATCGAAGACCGAAATTACAGATTACTCGGACCGAATGGACCGAATGATTTGCCATCCCCAAGCCACCACCCCAGCCCCATCCACCTGCAGACAGCCCCCGCCATCCTCCCCGCCACTTGGCCGGACGTATTGACATAAGAAATATAGGTTGTAAATTGATCAAACTTTATATGGTCATAACTTTGCGCTCGGACGTCCGTTTTACCTAATTTTTTTTTTGATTTCGCGTATTTTTTCGATACGGGGGTGGCCAAACAGCATGAGAATTCCTCCGATTTCTCCAAAAACGTCCATCTTGCCCCTCAATTTCACTTTTCCCCCAAATCGTTACATTTTTCCCCTTTTCAAATCTAAATATCTCGCGATGTACAATTGATTTCAACGTAAAAATTGTGTGGGACCGCGTCCGAGAATGTCAATTTCAGTATTGGAAATTCAATTTAAAAAAAAAAATCCGGTCCATTCCGGTCCGGACCGGAAAATTCCGGTTTTTACCCGGACCGGACCGGAAAACCGGAATCCACCATTTTGACGGACCGAGGACCGGACCGACCACCGTCGGACCGTCGGTCCATTCGGCCCGCTCGGCCGGTTTCCGATCCGGTCTGTTTTGTACACCCTATGCGAGGCGCCGCGGCGATGTATCTTCTGTAGCTCGCCGGATGTTTAGCGCCGCGCCTGCATCTGCTTCGAGCGCGCGGCCGAGTCTTCTGTCTCTACGAATAATGGCGCGCGCGCCGCTGGGCTGCAGGAGGCTCGCGGTCTTTGCGGATTTTAGCCTCGTTCGCCACTTTCTCTGTTTTCAGCTCTGGCATCTTCTCTTTTGCCCTCTTTTTGCTCCTTTTCCGCCATTTGGCCATTTCAACCACTTTGACTCAATAGAAAGAAAAACTCTCCTAATACGACACTTATATGTGCAAAATGGGCCAAAAGACTAACTAAAACAGACTCAAAAGGTGTATATAAAATACACCGATCAGTATGCATAATCATGTATATGCGTTTGATAGAGGTAACCTTTAGGGAACCCAACTAATCGTCTAAATCCTTTAACATGAAACAGCTTCACACAAATGTGTCTATGCGGATAATATCAAATTTCCAAGCATTTTGACGCAACGAAAACTCTTAACAGGGTACATATGTTTTAACATGTTCTTATATAATATATAGAAAGCATTTTAGTGACTTAAACATACACAATGGTCAATAACAGTGAAGAAATGCATTCAAACATATGAAGCCATTTGCGAATTACATGACCTTAGAAGTCTTCCCCTACTCAAGTTTCTTTGCCCCCAAACAAATGCAGTAGGTAACTTACATACCAATACCCATTCTGAGACATCTTAATGGTCAGTCAAATATTTTAGACATTACCAAATGTAGATACAGTCATATAACAGCCATCAAACATGTCTTTAAACTAAACGAAACTGTATGTTAGCCTAAGATTCCCGACTAAAATGCTTCGACAATTAATGCCCTGGACTCAAACAATAACCAATCTGCACAATCAAGAATGCGACATGCCACGAATGCCAGTATTGACCTAAACATATTAACCATCACAATCCCGAAGGTTAAGAACAGTCAACATTAGTTTAAACAGGTCTAGCAATCAACTCAATAAACCTAAACAGTCGTTCAAAACACATATTGCACATATCAATGTTAAACAAAATCCAAGACTATGAGGATAAAATATTACCTTCTCCGGGCAGCGAACCGAGGCAGCATATCAAGTCGTCGGTCCACTCGACGGGTTTTGGGTTTGCGATGCGAATAGAAGGGCAAGGTTTATTTGCTGATTTGTGGCTGGAATTGAACTAAGGGGGGTTCGAACTACCTATTCTTCCGATGCTAGTGGTGCAGTCCGAGCCCTAATTCCGATGCTGTCGATTCTCCCCGATGTTCTGCTATCCTCTGAGTTGTTGACTGCTGCTAAAGGGGGATGTCGAATCGATGCTGTGGGTTTCTTCTGAACCCTGCTGTCTGTGCTCTCCTGTCTGTGATATCGTTTGTGCACCACGATATCACGCTTCCCCCAATCAGCTCTCTTGTTCGAATGTTGCTATTGGACTCTCCGAGCCTCGCTTCTACTGCGCCTCTCTCGTATTGTCCTCCTCTATAAATGCCTATTGCGTGCTTATATAGCCATGGTTTGGGTTCCTTATTAGGTAAACCTTAGGGCTGATTATGTGCTTGATTCGCGGCAGGAGCAAGGTAAGGAAAAGATTGAGGGTTTGAAGGATATTTTGTGTGATTTGTTCTTGATCTCGGTTGATTCGATAAGGTACGATTTGAAGGATTTGGTTTTGGTTATGGTAAGAACACGTTGGCTGGGTACGTGGGTAAAGGGAAATCCCGGATTCTCCGGCGAGAAATCCGGGCATGGCGGCGACGGGTGAAGGAGCTGGGAGGCGGATTGTTATTTTAGGGTTCTTCGTTAGCTTTGAGAGGCGAGGAAATAAGTGGGGTGGGCATCGGGCTGATAAGGAAAGAGGCGTTGGGGTGTCATGACGGGTTTGGGCGAGCGGCGACGTAGAAGGCACAGGGCGTTGGGTTGGGTAGAAATTTAGGTGTTAAGTATCTAATATTTAATTAGTGGCAAATTATTTAAATAGGTATTAGTTTTAGGTATTTAATTAGTTAATTAGTAATAAATTGTGCTTAAATTATTTAGGTGCTTTATTAACCTAATTGTTATAAAAATAAGTGCGGGCGTGCTATTTAATTAGTGCTTGAGTTTGAATTATTATAAAGAATAAAGACGGACGTGCTATTTAATTAATGCTTAATACTTTAGAATGCGGCGCTATTATTTAAAATCTTATTTATTGTGCATTATTATTTAAATAAGTTATGAAATTGCTTTGCGTATTAATAAATGCGACTATGCTACTTGACACGACGTCATTGCTAAATTATTTATTTTTATGTATTTATTATCAATTATTAAGAATTGTTTGACAGGACTTAAAATTAATAAATGCGGGCGCGAGACTCTAAGTGCTTAATACTCTACGTAAAATGCGGTGTTATTATTAAATTGTTTATTTATGCCTGTATTTATGTTTTATCGCTGCATTTTATTATAAAAAATCATAAAAATTATTTTACAAAATTAGTCTAATTTTATAGCTAATGACTGGACGGGAGGGTCAAAATTGGGTGTCAACACCTACCGCGAGCAACCACCATAGCACCCTTCGTCACCTTCCATGATCCATTACTAAAGGTAACATCATATCCCTCATCATCAAGCTGACCCACTGAGATCAGATTACGCATCAGCTTCGGTTCGGCACATGTATGACCTTTCTGATTTTCCGCACGTTTCCTTATGATATCTTCAAATTAATGTCTCCAGTACCAATAATTTCTAAAGGCTTACCATCTGCCAAATAGACGTACCCGTACTTCCAACAACATAATTATCCATTATATCACGATATGCAGTGGTGTGGAAAGATGCTCTTGAGTCAAGCACCTAAGAGTAGATCGGGCTGTCAACAGACAACATCAGTGGATTGTCAATGTCTTTAGTGAACAACATCAACGCATCACCAATGTCTTCAGTGACAGCATTGGCTCCACCCCCTTGTTGTCATCCTTCTTCAGTGCCGTACAATTCTTCTTTATGTGACCCGACTTCTCACAGTTCCAATATTCAAGTGTTCGCCCGGACCTGGATTGACTCATGCCATCCTTTGACTTCGACTTGCCCTTATTTCGATTGTGGTTTCTATCATAATTTTTGCCTCTGTTCTCAACAATCAAAGCAGAGCTCGTCGATGCCTCACCAGAATCTATCCTGCGAACTTCCTCAGCAATACGATCTCTAACATCATTGAATTTCAATTTAGCACTGCCAACATATACTAACCACTGCTCTCATCGGCTCCCAACTATTTGGTAGAGAAACCAACAAAATTAGGACTTGCACTTCATCGTCAAACTCGATTTTTACGGATGACAATTGATTAACGAACGTGTTGAATTCATTCACGTGCGTTGCAACGGGAGCACCTTCCTCCATATTTAGATGAAATAGTTTATTCATGAGAAATACCTTATTGTTTGCCGAAAGTTTCTCATACAAGTCGGACAAAATCTTCATCATGCCAGCGGTGGTATTCTCCTTCGCCACATTGTGAGCAACGTTCTTCGATAGCGTCAATCAAATGACTCCCAAAAACATGTCTGTCGAGAAGATTCCAATCAACATCATTCATCTCCTCTAGCTTCAGACTCAACAATTGATGAAGCTTTCTTCCGTACAAATAGTATTCAATCTGCATTCTCCAAAACGCAAAATCTGTACAATCGAATTTTCTGATGCCGTGCGCCGAACCTTCTTCGCCTAACATCGTTCTCTGAATCGCAACACAACCTGTTTCTCTGATACCAGTTATTAGGATTTGAGACCAAAATCTGACTGTCGCGCCCTTTTTCGGCCGCGGCATTTTATTTTCTAAACTCCTGCTCAAATAAAAGGTTAGAAAATAAAAATAAAATGTTTAAAAGAATGCTAAAATTGCTAAAAGGATGTTAAAGTGCTAAAATTTAAAAGGGAAAGTGCTAAAGTAATTTTAAAGCTGAAGGGTGCTAAAAGTGCAAAAGGGGGCTAAAGTTTAAAAGGGTGCTAAAAGAAAAAAAAAAAAAATGCTAAAGGGTTGCTAGAATGCTAAGGGTTCGCGGAGTCGCCACCTAATTAGTTTGGGTGAATTAGGACACCTAAATGTTTAACTAGTTTAAAGTAAAACATTAACTCCATTTTAATGGTCTGCTAAACTTAGTGAGATTCTGGGTAAGGGTTCTTTATTAATCTAGAGGGAAGGGGTTAGGCACCCTCTAAGATCCGCTAACTTGCGGTTGTCCTGCCAAACCTAGGGTAATTATTATGCTAAGAGGGTAATGCATGTTTTAAAAGATGATGCAATTATTTTATAAAAGAGTACATTTTTGCTAACATAAAAGGATTTATAAGACTTATTGTATACCTGTAAAATTAGTCTTTTGAGTGAAGGCATGCATTTGTAAAGCATTATAAGTGCATATGAAAAAAAAGCATGCATTTATCTTTAAAGTTGATTTATTGGTTAAAGGTATGCATTTACTTAAAAAATATTTTTTATATGTGGCATAATGCAAAAGAGATTTAATATTATTTGATAAAAGGTTTAGACATGCATGTAAAGCCTAAAACAATTAACTTAAAGGGAAGCAGATTTCTAGTATCCAACTACTTGCTAATTTATTGATTCAAGATTCAATTATTCTAAGTGTCCTAATAATTAATGTAGACAAATAATTACAACAAATAATAGGGGATGGATATGAATTAATAAATGACTCGAGAAGCAGCGAGGCCATCTCGCCATGACTTTGAATTTTGAGGCGGAGATGAAGATGCACATAGATGTAGGTCCTTGTTTGTTGCAGCTTGTGATGAGTCTCGCCATGAGACTCTTCGTTTTACTCCGATGCATTTCATGTAAAAAGGAAGAAGATAAAGATTAGTATGCGGAATATAAAATATGCATATAAATGATTCATGAAAAGAACAATATATCGTGAAGGATGGAAAACGCATGAAGTGATTTAGAAAATGTTTAATCGTATTCCTAACACACTAAACAGTAAACACTAACTCGTGTGAAAGACAGCCCACAATAATTTCAGTATATTCATACCCAGAAACATGCTTTGCGATAAGTCAAACAAAAGAACTAAACCTCAAACGAAACGCCACATCAATATTTATTCGAGACAAGTAACTCCCCAGAGAAACTACCGAGTTGGAATTAACTCCAAGCCTAAAGTTGCATTTGGTTTATCGACAATCGAGCTTAAGACTTTGCTATCCCTAAGTCCCTAACTATAAGCATCGAAATCAAACAACAATTAAAACTAGGCAAGACTTGGATTGACCTTAAAAGGGGAATAATGATCTAAAAATGAATAGACAGAGATACCTCACCTCAAAAGAAATCTTCAAACTATTCATACCCCTTTTTTTAGAAGCATCTGAGTTGGCTTAGTCAATGCTATAAACACATTTTGGACAAAAAAAAAGAAAGAAAAGAAAAATACTTTGACACTATCTAGTGACAATCCTTTACGAGTACCTTAAACAGGAAACAAATAACTTAAGTAAGCATAATACTTAAAATGAGTCAGCGAAACAGGCAAAAACCATATCTATACGAGACAGTCAAAACACATCTACACAATAATAGCCAACTTGAGCAAACTGCCATACTCGATATGGAATTTAATCATCAGAGAACATAAAATATAAACTACCACATAATAACCATAAACACCAGGATGATACATAAAAAAAATGAAAGGGTTATTTCCTGATTCAGATTGACCTGGCCGCGACATCTATTGCGATTTGCTAGACATTCACGAAGATGGGTCAAATGAACTTTTATTCTAGATGCCATGTATTCAATTCATTTATAGGTCAATTACAGGCTTGCTTGATGTCCTCTAAGGTCGGATAACATTGATCAACTAACAAGTATGCAAGGGGGCAAAAAGGATACAGGAATGGATAAACGATCTGGCATCATCGGGATGGCGAAGATCCATTTAGCTTGGACTAAACATGCGATTATGATATGACATTTATAAACAACATTCGAGAATCCAAAGAGCGTGCACACACATCACAAAGAGGCAATTTAGACATGAAGATCCCATTCAAGCAATGAATAAGAAACACTTAACAATAGACAATAGATATTTCAAAGCGAGCTAAGAGGTAGATTCTCTATAACAAACATGAAGCGGCATGGACATTCTAGTAGTCAAATCTTTTGATTAGGAAGCATTTGAATAGGTTAACATGGCAAGCCTTCAATTATTGCAAAGCAGTAGAGACGGATGTTAGATAAGTTTAACGATCAGTAATGCGATGGCGACATTTAAACCATCAATTTCGACCATAACAGCAGCGATTAGAAGCATTAGCATTATCCATAGAGCAAATTACTCAAACAGGTTATAAAGCGTAAATCATACAAGAAATCTGAAAGAGAACGGGTTTACCTTCTGACGACAGACCGAGGCGTGTCAGTCGTCGGTCCACTCGACGGGTTTTGCGACGCGAATGAAAGGTAAGGTTTGTTTCTTGATTTACGGTGGAATTGAAAGAAAAGGGTTCTAACTTCCTATTAGTGCTATCTTGATTGTCTATGTCTTTGAGCCCCACTTCCTATGCTCGATCGAGCTCTGCCGTTCGTACCCTCCCGAGCCTGTATGCTCCTCTAATAAGTTCTCTTTGTCATATTGTGTACATTAGCAAAGGGTGGGAGTGCGGATTCTTTGTCCTCCTTTTCTTTTGCATGTGTAAAATACTCAATTTATAGTCTCCATATCGGGTTCTAAACTTGGTAGATAATAAAGGCTGATTTGTGCTGATATTTCGAAAAGATTTTGGGTCGATTTGTCACTGATTTCGTGATTCGAATCGGGTTGATAAGGTAAACGATTTGGTTAGTTATGGTAAGAAGGGTTGGCTTCGCTTGCGTGGGTAAGGAAGGTAAGTGAGAGGTCGCCGGATTCTCAGGCGAGAATCACGGCGACGAAGGCGGCGACTGGCCTTTTAGGGTTGCTGGTTTCTTTTTTTTTTTTGGGTTTTGTTGAGAGGGACGAAGTGAAGGCTCAGAAAGGAAAAGAAAAGGCTGGGCAAAAATAAAAGGTGGGCTGGGTAGTTAAATTAGGGGTGTTGGGCTGCGGATTTGGGCCGGGCGAATTAAAGGGTAGTATTAATTAGGGGTATTAGTATTAAGAGTTTTAATTAGTTTAATTAGTTTTTAGGCTAGTTAATTAATTAGCTAATTAATTCTAGGCAAGTGTATTAATTAATTAGTGATAACTTAAATTAACAAATGTGATTAAAATGATTAGGTGCTTTATTATAATTATCTAGGTGCTACATTAGTCTAATTATTTAGGTGTTAAATTAGTCTAATAAATGCGGGCGTGTTATTTAATTAATGCTCAATACTTTAGAATGTGACGCTATTATTTAAAATCTTATTATTGTGCATTATTGCGAAGTTAAATTAAAATTGAGTTTATATTAAATTACTTAAATGCCGAATGCAAGTACGATATTTAAGAATTGTTTAAAGCCTTATAAATGCGACGCTATTAAATGCATATATTAGATTGACTTTAAATTACAAATGATTACTAATTAATGCGGCTATGCTACCTGACCCGACGTTATCGCTAAATTATTTATTTTATGCATTTATTAATTATTTAGGAATTACGACAAAGCTTAAAGTTAATAAGTGCGGGCGCGGGACTCTAAATGCTTAAAACTCTACGTAAGACGCGATGCCATTATTAAATTATTTATTTATGCCTGTATTTATGTTTTTATTGTTGTATTTTATTATAAAAATCCTAAAAATTATTTTTACAAAATTAGTGTAATTTTATGGTTAATGGCTGGACGGGAGGGTCAAAATTGGGTGTCAACACTGACTAATTAGAAAATAATAAATAAGCGAAAATAAATAACACACACGGATTTATAGTGGTTCACCCTAAATGCGAGAGCTACGTCCACTTTGCCGCGACAGATTTTGAGTTTACAATTCTCCGTGCCTCACTTTTCTCTCGTGATGATTCAAAAAAGAACGACGCCCCGAATTTCATAGAAGAATTAGGCTACACAACTCAACATGATTAACTAACTGTGTTATCATGGTATTAAAGAATCAGTTTTTACACTTGGAAATATGTGCATTAAGGAAGGGCTATCGAACTTGTTGGAGGAATTTTTTGTGTTTCAGCCTTCAGGGCATAGTCGAGTTCATGTCCACAATCTTTTTTGTGGCCTGAGATAGTATGGTAAAGGAATTGAGGGCTCAAAATATTGGCAGTTTTCAAAAATTCAGCAGAATTAAGCTAAACCTACTTCGTGGGCTCGAACTGTTTGTAATACAAAAGTTCGTGGCCACGAACTCCAGTCTACATGTACACTGATTCAATTTTTTTCTTGTTTTTAGTTTTCGTAGTTGTTGTGTTTGTTTTTATTTTAAATCTCAAGTACTAACATGGCTCAATTCTCAGGTGCATAAATCATGTCGGATGAACAATGCCCACCAAAGAGATCCATTCGAGCTTGTAAACGTGTATATAGTAGTAACAATTGTATCCCTACCCATAATTAGAATATAATTATGGTAAGACTAGGATTCCTCTTGTGATTAGATCTAAGATTTCTATTGTATAAGGAATGGATATTGTACACTATATATACTTTGATATTAATGAGAAGACTCCCTAAGGGAGATTAATATCATATTACAGAGCTGTCCAAATGAAACTCAGGAAAGCCAGGTTGTTACCACTTCAAAGAAACCAAAGAAAGCAGTTGGTTCCGTGTCTAAGGATCAGGGGCGGAGCTACATGCGGGCGGGGGGGGCTTCCCCTCAAATTTAAACTTTTCATAGTATACTACTAGTAATATTCATGATATTACAATAGAGTCCTCAATTTTTCGCTCTCCCTAGATCAAAAGTCCTCAATTTTTCGCTCCCTCTAGACCAAAATAGGCTCCCCTAGCCAGGGCTCCCCCTAACCCGGAATCCTGGCTTCGCTCCTGCTAAGGATGATATAGCCGCATTGAGGCTGATAGATGAAAATAGTGGTAGACCTGCCTCCGCAGACCCTGTGATGCAGATGCTTGAGCGGATGCTCAAGAGTCATGAAGAGCAGTATAAAAGAGAGAAAAATCGGGATGAGAGGTTGGAGCTCTCTGAAAAGCACGGTTGAACGCATGATATTCAGGAGTTGAAGAAAGTTCGGGACTAGAAGGAGATGATCAGAGTGATGATGAGTATACTAATGCTAGGGAGTGGAGTGGTATTTTATAAGCGGTGTAGACATTTAAATAAGTGAATAAATTATTAATTAGTGAGACATAACTCACTGGTCACTATTACTACAACTTTCCTTGAAATTGCAAATTAAAGAGGAGAATGAGTAAAAAATATATTCAAAGGTAGGGTTTTAAGTTTGATTGAACTCGCTCTATTGATTTAAATAATTATTCTCTAGGTTAACATCAAATGTATCCTTGATTGGATATTTTGTTTGTTAAATTTTAAGTAAGAGTGTGTGGATCAAGCCTCACTCAAAAAAAATCTTTAGCATACAATGGGAGAGACACTTTAAAATAGGGTTGTCCAATGGGGCGGGGCTACTCGACCACGCCCCGACCCTATCCCACTCCACCCCGACCCCGCCTGATCCTGTACCGGTATCGAATATCGGTATTCGGTATCGATATATCAGTACGATGTCGAGAATTTTCCTCCATCCCGACCCCGACTCAGCCCCGCTCCGACCCGACCCCACCTCGACACCTACTTAGGCCCGCCCCGACCCGACCCCACCCGACCCTTCCCACCCGTTACACAATGGCTAATTGTCCAATTTGGCTGTTGTGCAACGACCATATTCCCCTCCCCCCTACCTCAACCCCTACCCATTTAATATTTATTTTTAACCCCTAAGTTATTATATTTACACTTTAGTTCAATTTTTCTAACTATAAATACCTCATTTTCTCTTCATTCTTTCTCACAAATCTTCCTACAATCTCTCTAATAACCTCTAATCTATCTCTCATTCTCTCTACATTGTCTACTAAATATTCAATTTTATTTATTCATTTGGGAGTGAAGTTGACTACTAGCTTGAGGATCATCCATCGAGCAAAGTTTCAATTTTTAACCTCTCGATTACACGTCGATGTTACGTCGGCGTTGGGTACATTCTTTCTTTTATTAAATTATTGTTGTTTCATTACTTTAATTAACGCACTTAATTTTATTATTTTTAATTATTTATTTGTATAATTATAATGGAATGATTTAAACGTATGATTACTGGTAAGGGTAAGCGTATTGCTTCTTATAGTAGGGGTAATAAGGGTAAGAGTACATTTTCTAGTCATCCTATTCCTCCTAGATATGATGATTTTGTTGATACTGAATTATTTCCTGAAATACCATTAGATTTAGACGAGGAACTATTTTCTGAAACTCAACAAGACTTTAATTTAGAAGATAATCTAAATGACACACCCACTAATCTAGATGACACGCCCACAAATGCACCTCAAACTGCACCGCCTCCTATTCTCCCTAGTATGAGACGAGGCTCATCACAACGAAAATTAACATCAGATGTATGGGCTTTTTTTGATAGGGACGCAGAAAATCAAGTTGCTAGGTGTCATATTTGTAAAAATATTTATAAATTTAAAGTAGGAAAATGTCAGAGCTGGACGAGAGGTTTAACTACGCATTTGAATAATTTTCACAAAGCTACGTGGGATGAATAAAAAGCTAAAAAGAAGGGTGCGTCAATGCCCTCTCAGTCGGGACAAGGTTCATTTTAATGATTGGTACATGATATGTTGGTACCTTGGTTTTATTCCATTGACAAGATCCGTGATGTGAGTATAGATACTCGTGAGGGTTCGATTCCACGAATAGTATATGTATATGACTCCATGAACAAGATCCGTGATACGAGTATAGATACTCATGCGGGTATAAAGATCCATGCGGGTTCGATTCCCATGAATAGGATATGCATAATGATTCTATGGGCAGGTGTTCCTGATTTGACATGACTTCCATATTTTGAAAAGATACAGTTGATTTTATACTTTTAAAAGGCACAGTTGATTTTATACTTTTAAAAGGCACAGTTGACTCTCATTTTTATAAAGTACAATGATGCGATGATACGATGTCTGATGGTACAATGGTCTGATACAATGATCTGAGTACAATTGACTCTTATTTTACATGGCACGGTTGGATTTGGTATTTGATTTTCATACTTGTCCCTATCATCTTTTGGCCAGTCATGATCTTATTTAATGTACTTTATGTTTACATAATTGGTACCTTGTTACACTGACCCCCTTCGGGAGCTGCGTTCATGCCCGCAGGTATATGTACTCAGTTTGATGATCCTCGAGCTTAGGATCTTTGCTTAGCTTTTGGGATAGTTCCATTGTTCTGGAGCTTGTCATTTTGGTACATACTTATGTATATTCAGGGGTATGGTAGGGCTTGTTCCGTCACATTTCATTATCAAATTCTTAGAGGTCTGTAGACAGGTGTGGGTGGTAAATGTGTATTTGAATATACCACTTTTGTCACAACCCGACCCCGGGCCCGCGACTAGTGCCCTACCCGGGCACCTTTACAGGTATACATCAGAGATAATCAGCGGAACATAAATAAAGCTCATAAACATACATCAATGTGAAATAAAATAACAGGCTAGCCGATAAGGCCACCTTTCTGTATATATACATAACCAAAAGAACTTACATCTTTTACAAACTGACCCACGTACATGACTACAGACCTCTAATAGTTTTGACATAACAACCATGACGGGACAGGGCCCCGCCATACCCCTGAATGTACACAAATCTAAAACCACAGGGATTCATATCAAAAGATAAGCCTCCGGAGTAATGGAGCTTCTCAAAAGCTGAACAGTGATCGTAAGAGCGAGGATCAGCAACCTGTTTACCTCTACCTGCGGCATGAACGCAACCCCGAGGAAGAGGTCGATAAAATATGTACCAAGTATGTGGCCCAGAAATCAGTAATCAAATCATATAGTCTAAAATAAAACTGGAGACATGTATGATAATCAAATTAACAGTACACTGTGCCTTATTAATAATGAGAGTAAATAAGGGTAAACTTTATCATTTCTACAATAGGAAGCTTATGACCAAATTAGGGTCACCCGCCCGTAGTATCATTAGGCAATCCTATTCGTGGACTATTTCACCCGCATAGGTCTTGTGGATCCGCATAGGGCAATTCTGCCCCGCATGAGACTATTCCACTCGCATAGGTCCGGTGGACCCGCATAGGACCAAGCGTCCTGTATGAGACTACATACGCCGTACTCGCATCGTGGGGAGAAAATCCACGGAATGTATAATAACCCGGGGGTTTACCCCGTAAGAAGCAATATCACCCTAGCACTAAAGGCTATCATAAATAACATATGCAAGTTAAGTGACCTTTAACTCTTATTAGACTTATGTGATGTACTCTCATTTCATTAAACTTAAGGCACTATCATGTCATATGAAATCCGGGAATTTAACCCAAAGTACTACGTACTTCTTATTCTTTTAAAATGACTCTTTTAAATAATAACCCCAAGATACTAACACCCGTAGTATCAAGACATGTCTATTGTCAAATCAAGCCACTACACCTTTAGAAATTCATTTCAAGGCTTTTAAACCGAGTGACTTCTACCTTAAAAAGCTAAAAGTTGATAGACGTATTATGGTCATTATAGGTTGACATTCTACGTGCGGCATATTCGACTAAGCGAGTGGATTAAGCCGAAGAGGTATGTGGAACTTTCCTTATCCCCTTGAGCATGAAGTTTTATAAATGTATAGTACGGTAGACGTACAAGTCTTAAATGAATTCGGTTTCATTTTGGTAACATTGACTTGATTTAAATTGTCCAAGCTTGGTTGAGTTGGAAAGTTAACTCACTTGATTTTAAAGGATGTAAATGCCTTAGTTTTCTAAAAACATAAAGTGTTATAATGACTTTATGAGAAGTTGGTTATAACGACTTTATGGGAAGTAAAAAGAGTGGTTTACTCAAATGATTTAAAAGTTGTATATGTTGTAACTCGTTTTGAAAAATTCTGTACAGTGACAGTCTTGTCGGCTTGCCTGTCTTTATTATATGAGTTGTTCCTTAGCTTCCGCTGATTATATGTGATGTGAGGGTATAAGCCCAGGTAGGGCACCAGTCGCGACCCGTCGGTTCGGATCGTGACACAACTAGAGATCAACGAATAAGAAGACTACAACTACAACGAAATCTTATCCGACAGATGTGCAAGCGACGTCGACCAATTTGACCAAGATATTCCAATTCCAATCGAAGAACCACGAGAAATTATTAAGAAACTAGAAAACATGTTTCTTAAAATGTAATTCTTTTAATTATAATTTTACTATGTTATTTATTTGCAACTTTCAATATCACGAAGTTGCAATTTTGAAATTGTATTACAAAAAAAAAATCATACTTCTGTCGAATAATATAAGAGACACAAAAACAGCCTTGAGATGTTTTTATTAAACTATCTTATTGTGTTTGTGTGTTATTTATTTAATTTAAGGGCAAATAGAAAAATGACCCACCCTCCCCGACCCCAACACCGACACATCGATATCAGGACGGGGCAGCGGCAGACCCCGCTAAACCCTGACCCCGCCCTACCCCAGCCCCGCCGGACCCCGACGGACCCCGACCCCCAGCTTCGCCCCGACCCCACCCCGTTGGCCAGCCATACTTTAAAATTAAAAGTTACGAACATCCGCTGCTAACCAGAGCCTAACTCTTGATGCGTCATAAGGAATTAATGCTCTTTACCAATGAGCTTTTTATGCCAAGTGGTGTCATGTTTATTATTTGTATATGCGTCATTCTTTAACATATTATATATATGCACTAAAATTTTTAGACGAAGCGATGTAAGATGATACCATTTTGTATAACGTGCGTACGCCCCTGGGGCTAGGGGCAGCACAATAGAGTCTCAAACCTAAATGAAAAGTATCCAAAATGACCAAAGTAAGAGGGATGCTAGTACAAATCATCACTTGGATAGAGCTTCTGCATTAATCGTTGGACCGGCGAATGGCGATGGCGTTCTTTTGATAGCCTTAGGCTTCGTTTGGTACATCTTATTAAAAAAAGCTTATAAGAGTAGAGTCTTTTTAAGTAGAGCTTTTATCAAAAAGTTGTCAGATGTTTGATTGTCAATCTTAAGCTTGTGGGATATGTGTAGAGACAAGGAAATGAGAATGCAACAACAACAACAAGTGAGTAAGAAATCTGAAAATGATCAAATATGAGGGCTTGCTGAGTCGACCAAATTCTTGATCTATCCTTAAGATAATATTGCCCCGTATATCCTTTCAATGGTTGTAATGTCAACTTATCTCCCAAGATAAAACCGCAATCAAATAAATGAGCAAAGGGAACTCAAGTGTTTGCTTTGGAAGAAAAATCTTTGAGTGTTTGTGATTGTAAAAGAGGAAGACAATTTCAGAATTATTTAGTGAATGTCAAGTGTATTTCCAAATGAGCCTTGTGTCTCATTTTATAGTATGTAGATGATGACCTTCCAAATGGCTAAGTAATGGTCATGAATGTCATGTTAATGTCTTGAATTTGGAGTTACAATTCAGCCAAGTAATGACTGAATTCATGAGCAAATAATGGAGAGTAAATACTCCAAAGTCAGCCCAAGAATCAATTTTTAATTCACCTCCAACGGATTGAAACAGTCGAGGAGTCGCGGCCCTTCGGGGAGGAGCCGCGGCCATTCAGTTCGAGTAACTTATTGGAACTGAAAAGTCAATTAGAGCCGCGACCCTTCAATTTCAGTGAGTTACTGGAATTGAAACGTCAATTAGAGCTGCGGCCCTTCGGGGAGGCGTCGCGGCCCTTACTTGGAGGAGCCGCGACCCTTCTCGATTTCGTGGTGATTTCTGATTCATTTCATCTTTACACATTATACACAATCCTTCATTTACCAACGTGAAATCATTCGTCATTTGACCAATAACCGTCTATTACGTTACGTCTCAAACAATTCGTATACGTACCAATATCTCTTCCATTAAGGAAATTTTGATCCTTGGCACTACGTGTGTGGAAACAAGGTTTCCTAAGTGCGGGGCCCCAATTGTTCGATTCATAATTAATAGAATTTACTTTATTTCACGTTTAATAAATATAACCAACAAAAAACACTTTTGTTAAAAAAACCAAAAATTTTAAGTCATTTTACCTCTACTCCAAAAAGCCAAAATTTTGGGCTTTTAGAATAAGTGCTTATTTTAAAATAAGCTCTACTCCTATTTTAAAATAAGCTCAACCAAACACCTCTCAATATTTTAATAAGTGCATATTTTTAAAAAAACACTTGTGAGTTTAAAATAAGCTCAACCAAACACACACTTAGTCGAGTCAACTGATGGCGTTCTTGTGATAGCATAAGAGTCTGAATTTCTACGGAGAAAAAAGTTCAAAACAAAGAAAATATAAAGGAGAAAATGCAATATATAAAAAATAAATGGGGTAACATTTTTAAAAAAATGTAGAGTCAATCTCAATAAAGAATTAAGTACCTGTTTGGCCACGCTCTCAGAAACACTTCTTAGGCCAAACAGGTACAGTAGAAACACTTTTTAAAAAAGTTAAAAAGTGTTTCTAGATAGGAAGAGAAGCAGAAATACCAATTTGATGCTTCTCGAGAAGCCTATTAAATTAATTCACAAAATTTCTTTTAATCTCATATAATATCCCATATAAAATAAAAATTTGGGAATAGGGTACGACGGGGGTAAGAAAAAATTCATATTTTTTAATATTTTTTTTTTATAAAAAGAACAAAAAAAATGAAATAGAAATTTGAGAATAGGGTAGGGCAATGGGGTGGGGTAGAGTTTGGGCGGGGGGTAAGCATTTTTTTTATATTTTTTATAAATTATTTATAAAAATAAAAAAAATATAAATAGAAATTTGAGAATGTGGTAGGGTGCAGGGGTAGGGGAGGTAAGAAAAAATTCATATTTTCAATCATTTTTATAAAAGTAACAAAAATATGAAATAGAAATTTAAGGATGGGGTAGGCAATGGGGTGGGGGTAGGGGTAAGAAAAATTCATATTTTTATAAATTGTTTATAAAAGTAAAAAAATATAAAATATAAATTTGAGAATGTCTTTAGGTGAGCGGGAGGTAAGAAAAATTTCATATTTTCAATCATTTTTATAAAAGTAACAAAAATATGAAATAGAAATTTGCGGATGGGGTATGGCAATGGGGTGGGGGGTAGGGCGGGGGCCCGGGGTAAGAAAAAAAATATTTTTTATAAATTTTTTATAAATGTAAAAAAATATAAAATAGAAATTTGAGAATGGGGTAGGTGGACGGGGTGGGGTAGGCGGGAAGAAAAAATTCATATTTTTTATTAAAAAAAAAATATGACATAGAAATTTGAGGATGGGGTGGGGGTAGGTGTGGGTAGGGCGGGTGGTAGGTTTGAACATATTTGAGTCATTGACTATCATATTGTCGTTACATTTCTTATGTACAATATAATATTATGTTTTGATTAAATGTTGCACTTAAATAATTTTAAAAAAATTATTAAATTGTAAAGATATACTAAATTTTAGAAACATAGGATAGAAAAGAATATTTTAAATAATTTTAAATCTATTAAAAAGAATATTCTAGTAAATTTGCATAAATGTGGGCCAAACATGAAACTGTTTCTGTTTTTTAGAAGTACTTCTATAATTATAGGTCAAACACCCTAACAGATTCTCTAAAAACAGTTTCTGCAGTTCTTCTAAGAAATAAAAACATTTTTTCAAAAGCTTGACCAAACAGACCTAAGTTTAAAAAAAAGATATATCAGACTTGGAGGTCCACTAATAAATGTGTTTTTATTCAATCTTTAATAGTTCAGGAGTACTTTTGAATAAAAAATTAAATGAATGATATTTTTAGTTTATTTATAATTATTTTATTCCATTCGTTCATTTTACTTGTCGTTATTATTTAAAAAAAATCAATATATAATTAATTATTACTTTTTACCTTTATGCTTAATAAATATGAGAGATATTGATATCGGGAAAAAGAGAGTATTATTAAATTAAAAAATAAATAAGAATAATTTTATCCCTTTCCATTTTTAAAATTTGCACTCATGGTTATTCTTTTATGTCAGAAACAAACTCTATTATTCCCATACCATCACATTGTGAGATTTTAGTGGGTATGTTGTTATGTATAAAAAACATCTTTTATATATTATTATACAAGATTGATACATTATGTATAATGCTTCCCCGGTATAATATTGTATATTGAGCTATGTGGCGTAATACTTTATGTTTGAGTGTATATTCTTGAAACTTTCCCCTTTCTTTTATTTGCATTCTAGTATCTCATTATTTTTCTAAAATTTAAGTTATGATAAGTACTCGTGGGTACTTTTAGTTTTGCATTTTTTCTGAATTTGGGAGAAAAGGTTGGGAGATTTTGAGTGTATGAAGAAGTAATTGGTAAATTGGGGTTGTTTTCTCTTAATGAGACTAAAGATGATATATAAGCCAGAAGATGTCGAGCTCCCGTGTCCCAAAATAACCATGGCGACTCGGTGTCGGATATTCAATAAGTACCTAATCGCCGGCGCCGCCTTCTCTACCGCCGCCGTTACATTCCAAACTCTAAAACCTAACTCCGTCGATTCACCTTTCATAAACGGCGTCGTTCGCTCCTCCCGATCTCTCATCACCATCACATCCAACATCATCGACTACAAATACTCATTACACAACATCAAACCTAACACTAACGAATATCTCCAAGCTCTCTCCCAACTACATCTAAGATCCGCAAAGCGAATACTAACAATGTGCGATGCAAATAAAGGTATTTATATCAAAGCTGGTCAGTTTGTTGCATCTATTAAACAAGTACCTAAAGAATACTCAAATTCACTTTCATTATTACATGATCAAGTTGTTCCTTATCAGTTTAATGCAATTAAACAAGTGTTAATCAATAATTTAGGTCAAAATTGTTTATCTGAGATGTTTTTATACTTCGATGAACAACCGATTGCTGCTGCATCTATTGCGCAAGTACACCGTGCTGTTTTAGTTGACAATTATAAGGAAGTTGCAGTTAAGGTGCAGTATCCCGGATTGGAATATCAAATGAATTTTGATCTTGTTACAATGTCTTTGTTGTCGAAATTAGTTGGATTGATCTTTCCTCAATACAGGTTTAACTGGCTTGTATCGGAATTCGAGAAATCTATTGCTTGTGAACTTGATTTTATTGGGGAGGCTAAGAATTTGGAGAGAATTGGGGAATATTTTAAGGATAATTGTATGGTTAGGGTTCCGAATGTGTTTTGGGATTTTACGACGAGGCAGGTTTTAACGATGGAGTTTTGTAGAGGTTATAAGGTGGATGACGTGGATTTTATGAAGCGGAGAGGAATTAGTGCGGTTAAGGTTGCGAAAGCTTTGGCGGAAGTGTTTGCGGAAATGATTTTTGTTCATGGTTTTCTGCATGGGGATTTACATCCTGGTAATATATTGGTTTCCCCTGAAGGGAAGAATGGGTTTAGTTTAGTACTGTTGGATTTTGGGATTTGTAAACAGTTGGATGAGGAATTCAGATTGAAGTATTGTGAGCTTTGGGAGGCTTTAGTAGTGATGGACTCGACGAAAATTCAGCAGATAGGAGAATACTTTGGTATTGGAAAGTACTCGAGATACTTCCCTGTTATATTTACGGGGAGAACTATTGACAGTAAATCGGCACTTGGGAGTGGAATGTCTGCCGAAGAAAAGAAGAACTTGAAGCAAGAATTGACGTCTCTTAAAATGGAAGATATATCTTCCTTCATGGAATCTCTGCCTGCCGATTTTCTCACAGTATTGCGGACTGATGGGCTTCTAAGATCTCTGACCAGCAAGTTGGGTGCTCCCTTGCGTGTCCGGTTACTAGCATATGCTGAATATGCACTATATGGACTTTTGTTGAAGGCTGACTCTAAATCTGGCTCTGCCATAGGAGTCATGCGCCTTAGATTGAAGACTGGCTTCCGATACTTCCAACTAAGACTCCTCTTCGGGATATTGGGGCTTGTTTCATGGCTAGAGAACATCAAACACTCGTCAACTAGGAAGTTTAAAGATTTACTTACCTCAGCTGGTTATGTGGTAAGGAACTTGTACCGTCCTTTATTGACTGCAAATTAAGTCTCCTCAGTTGTAATATTGAAGAAAGTATCTCATTTACATTCATTCACTTCTTACAAAAAAGTCTCCAAGTGATACACTAGCTCTACAAGTGTTGTGTCATGTGTAGTCTAAAAATAGACGAAAACCTGTAAAGTCATTTGCTATTTCATAGTAGATCCTTCTTCTCCTTCAAAAACTATTGGATCTTATCTCTCATTGGCATCATGTTCTATTAACAACCAGCACAAGTAGGGATTGCCCTTCATGAAAAATTTGATATCCCTATGAGCATTTGTAGTTGGTGTTTCTTCTTGTTAGCGCAACTATGTAGACATGATTTTTGCCACAATTTACAAGTACTATTCGGCAGTGTTTTAGCCAATCTTTCACATCAGGAACTTGTGATCCGTTGTATTAACTTTCCTCAGTAGAACAAGACTTGATTCCTGACTCTCACCACCATATACTGTTTGTAGAATATAACTTGCTGTCGTCGAAAATATATGGGTTATTAAGCTCACAATGGGACTGGGCTTGATGAAGATACCCAAGAATCTTACTGTGGAAAAATAGGTAGAATAGTGCTTATTATGCACCATTTGATAAATTATTATCGGAGTTATGAGGTTGTTGCTTTAACAAATATTGTTAGAGGCCGCGGTAATGTAAACAGTTTTCACAAAAACTGAGGGTCTCTTGGAAATTAAGAGAACCGGACTTGAAGGTTAATGTAATTTACCCTTCCATAATACTCCCTGTCATACTTTCTTTTACAGTCCGTTTAAAAAAGAATGACATACTTCTAAATTTGGAAATAATTAACTTTATACTTCTCATTTTACACTTATTGTGAAGCTTTTATAACCACAAATGTTTTGACATGTTTATTGTCACAAGTTTCAATTTTTTTATAATCACACAGATGCTATGAAATATGTTTTAGACTACAACAACCAACAACATACCCAGTGTAATCTCACACAGTGGAGTCTGGAGAAAGTAAAATGTACGCAGACCTTACCTTTGTGGGGTGGAGATGTTGTTTCCATAGACCCTCGACTCAAAAGAACATAGTCAATGCAGAAATTCAAGGAAAATAAGATATCAAGATAACAATAAATAAAATAAATAAAGCAACACATAGAAATGCTCACATAAGAGTATGGATCTACGCCAAACCTAAATAATACTACAAAGAGTATGTATCTATGCGAAACCTAAATAATACTACAAAGAAAGGGAGAGGCTAGCCCCCTACCCCTCTCACACACAGTGCGACAAAACTCAACTACCTACTAACCTTCTATTCTAATCCTCGACCTCCAAATCTTTCTATCTAAGATCATGTCCTCAGTCAGCTGGAGTTGTGTCATGTCTTGTCTAATCACCTCTGCCTAGTTCTTATTCGGTCTACCTCTACCTCTCATAGCTCCTATTATCGCCAATCTCTCACACCTCCTAACCAACACATCCTTACACCTCCTCTTCACATGCCCGAACCACCTCAGTCTCTCTTCTCTCATCTTGTCTGCCACGAAGGCCACTCCGACCTTGTTCCGTATAACTTCGTTTCTAATCATGTCTCTTCTAGTTCTAGTATGACCACACATCCATCTGAGCATCCTCATCTCTGCTACCTTCATCTTCTGAACATGGATGTTCTTGACTGACCAACATTCTGCCCCATACAACAACGCTGGTCTAACCACCACTCTGTAGAACTTACCTTTCAAAAGTATTCATTTCTTTTTTAAACTCCACGCCAATTCAAACGTTAAAAGAAACTTTTGGTTTGTGATAAGTCTATTTGAGAATCTTTGTAGATCTAGTGATTGGTTAGTAATTGGTATGTCCATTATGCAGGTTCCCGCTAATATTTAGGAAGTTCTTGATAACACAGTTGTTGCTGCAGTTTCCCATTGTTAAGCTTATACATATGTTGGTATGTGGGCTTCCTTGAATCATTTCTAATTCAATCTAATTGGATTAGTCTAAGTCATTTTCACTAGCTTTAGTTGCGATTTTTTGTTTCGAAATGATCCGCTTCTTCTTATCCGTGAACGAAGGAAATAGGATATGGGAGTGAACACTCACATGTATCAAGTCTTAGGTTTTCTAGGACAAATACGTAGAGACATCTATAATTCAGGTGCCATCAGCCTATTGTGTCTAGCAAAGCTTGCAATTTATTTTAAATTTTGCAGAAATGACTCTTGTTTATATCTTGGTATTAAAAGGAGTAAATTGTTCTATGATAAATAAGAAGAATCTTATTGATCGAGAAAAACCAGCACTATGATAGTGTTGGAAGGAACAAAAAGATGTGTTTTATCCTTAACAATTCTATTACTCCCAGGGCTTTGGTTCTATGATAAGAGCGTAGCTCATGATGTGTTAGTTAGGTGCACATCACACGTTTGAGTTCTGCTTCGAACAAATTAGCCTGGTATGTAAGTAGAAAAGGCAGCTACCGACTTTTGAACATTGCAGCAGCTGGCCCTCGGGGATTTCTTGGTTATCCAAAAAAAGAAAAAAGAAGAAAAAGAGATGTGCTATCCCTATTTTTTCCTACAGCTGTTATAAAGTCGATGAAAATGTCTACTTGATATACATTCTTGAGGTTGCGCACAGGTCTAATTGATACAAACATCTGTTGATTAACTCATATACAGTGTCAGCCTTCCCTTGAAAACATCTCTCCCTTGAAAACATCTATTGATTAACCAAGTCCTTCCACTGGTCCTGTAACAAGCTCTCGCTACATATGAATTATATGCACCAGCTTGAGGGGAAGTGCTAGAATAAGTTTGTATATAGTGGCCTACATGGAAAAAGATTATAGCATACTGTCTAGAAGTATGTCTAGAAGTAGGTCTCAGTGTAATAATGTAGTTCACGTATCTTAATAATATTTCCCGAGTCTTTATTTCTCACACATCTGATGTAAAATTTGGGCCATCTTCTAAAAAAACTTGGTGTTTTTATCCCCTAATTTAAGCTACAGATCGTTTGACTTTTGCCTCGGAGATATCTCCTCTAGTCTGGAAAATCTCAATGTAATTCTAGCAAATATTCAGTTCTTTTGCAATTGCTCTTCCTCTGTTTGGACTCTTTCTTCCTGAATTTTGTCCAGATTCCTGACAACAATTTGAAGAGAGCAGAACGAGCAAGAATTACAGTGACTAAGATTCCAGGTATTCTGCTCTAGCTTTTTCAGTGGTGTCATTTAATCCTGGATCATCGGCAGAAATGGAAGTCAATGGCTTCTTATGCTCAGTTATCGTTGGCAATTTGGTTAGCAAGGCACTAGCTTGGGAAGATGAGAAGCAGAAGTTGTTTCTGTATGGTGGGGTGAGTTCTTTTGCAGCTAAATGTTTCTATATTATGTCTTTTGTTTGTACGGTTGGTCAAGTGAACTTCGCTTTACTTGTAGGTGAGATTGGTGTCAATATTGGAGGATTACAAAGTGAGTCGTCAGCAGAAAGAAGAGAAGAAGAAATGGACCGTGTAATGGCACATGATATGTGGGTTAGGCGCACATCACGAGCTTGAACTCCTCCCGTAAACTAAAGCCTGGTATTTAAGTGGAGAAGAGTTAAGGATTGCGTTCATTATCCATCGAGTTATGAACCATGCGCCTCTGGCCCTCAAGGATTTCTCAGTTATCAAAAAGGGAGTAATCGATCCTGTCATTGTTTTCCTTCCTCTTCTGTTATCTCCTCTTTTATTACTCTGAAGTACTTGCAAAGTGCATATAAGTATAAAGATTTCTTAATTTCTCATGTTATACTTGATGTCTTATTCCAACCTCAGGTCGCTTACACGTCACCATGTAAATGTCTTTGCAGGGGAATGGTCACATAATCTTCCTTATTCCAAGCCTGCATAACAGAAAAGGATACTTCAAAACTTGTGAATGCTAAAGGGAGTGTACATTGATGTAATGCTGTAGGTGACATTGTAGGTGCTACAAGCTGGTTAGTGGTTACTATAGAGATTGCTGTGGATATTATTAGTAACATGGAAGTGACACGACCCAATTCACAAGTCGTGATGGTACCTACCCTATTGCCCCGAGTAGGCGAACCACGTTCTCGCTAACAAGTTAAATCAACAGAAAATAAATAAAGAAAAGAAGTTATAAAGTTTTAAATACTTAATGCCCCAAAATCTGGTCAAAAGGGTATAAGAGCGCTAAACATGGTTTTGAAATAGAAGTCTGAAAAATGCCCGAAGGCTACATACTGTCTGCAAATAATTAAAGAAAAATGGAATTTACTAAGAAACCCTTCAGGGGCCACGGACGACCAAGTAGCTCACCCTGAATGACTGGAAGATGTCCACCTCGCGGATCAGCCACGGGGCGTAGAACTGGAACTTGACTCGTACTCTGCACTCAACAAAAGTGCAGCAAGAGTAGTATCAGTACAACACTAGTACCGGTAAGCATCATAGACCGACAATGATTAGATAACGCATGAAGAAGTTGAAATCAACAAGTAGCACATAGAGCAAATAGGTATGGTCACATATCATATACAAGTAGAATGTAAAGAAGTCATGAAACGCCAGGACATATAAAATTTACTAGATGATCAGTTAAATATACGAGCAAATGCATGCAATGCAATACAATAGTCACCTCTCTCACTCCACTCTCGTACACACAGCGTACTGGCGACTCTCTAGCCATGACCCATGGGGGACCCGCGAAGTCCATGTACCACTCGTGCTCTCCGACATAAATCTCGGAGGCTATCAATCACTCTCAATCTCCGGTAAAGACCTCGGAGGCTATCAATCACTCTCAATTTCCGGCTAAGACCTCAGAGGCTATCAATCACTTTCAATCTCCGGCAAAGACCTCAGAGTCACTCAATCACTCCCCTCACCAACATCACAAAAATAATATGGAAGCATGTCAGGCGTGATATCAGTCTTAACACACATCATTAATATACAATCGACAAGTACAAGTCATTTCACTATCCTATGTTCAATTATCAACATTACAATTCCTTTATTTTTACGTGACCAGTAAGCTAGTATGCAACAGAGATACGATCAGGCGATAATCACGGAAAATAACACATATAGCGACGAACCCCTTCGGCACCGCGGTCCTGCCGATGTTCTATCATGCTATCCCTGTCACTTCCCACAACTACATATGATTCTCTAATCAGAGTCTAACTAAAGTAGACCGTAACCTACCTCAATGTCGAGCGGGTGCCACGAACAATCAAACTAATGCCTTCCCTTTGCGTAGAGCCTCTGAACGCTTAAAATCTAGAAAATATGCGAACTACGTTAGAATACGAATCTAAGGACATCCATATTGCTATATTTATATTAACAAGATTTTTACCATTTCAATTGTATGCCTAAATTCATACTCATATAAACATATTAGCATAACTTCAGAAAATTCAAATAATATTTCTTTCTTTCAACTTTTTCGTATCTCCCGCTTGTAAAGGATATAATCACTAAATTCGTAACTCCAATAGGGTGTTTATTGTACCACATCGAAGGCAATACTAGGATCTCTTATTATGCCTAATCCCATATGACAGTGCTTAGTGTAGCTGGTGAAAATTTACGAAAGAAACAATCCTATGAAATTTGTGTCACTAGAATTTTTGTAAAATAAAACAGAATCTTTAAACAGTCATAACTTTCAAACTATAAGTCGGATTTATCTCCGTAAGGTCTCAAACTGACGGGAACAAAGAACTCTACAACTTTTATTCAGCACATACTTTTATATTCTTTACGGATTTGTACAGTTTTCACGTTTTACATGCTGCTCGTCTGGATTTCGGTTGATTCGAGACAGAAACTTTAAACAGTCATAACTTTCAAACCATAAGTCGGATTTATCTTCGTAAGGTCTCAAACTGACGAGAACAGAGTAATCTACAACTTTTGTTCAGCACATACTTTTATATTCCTTACGGATTTGTACAATTTCCACGTTTTATATGTTTCTGTAATCATTATGCCATGATAAATCCCTCAAGTTCTCTATTCAAGTGGATTGTGGAATTTCCGTGTAATGACCTCTTTGAAATTTGATTTCGTTCTATCACACATTATTATAAGGATCATGAATAGATTAACTCAACCATATAATATAGAATCTAACCTTAACTTAATTGAGCACTTCCTCCACATCTAGTTACTAGCGTTTTCTTTCTTTTCTTTCTTTCCTTCCTCTCTCTTTCCCTCTCATGCGTGCTGCGCTCCTCTTTCTGCCCTCGTTTTCCTCCTCTTCTCTTCTTTTCTTTTTATTCTTTGCTGCTTCGTTTCTCCCCTCCTTTTTCGTTTCTTTTCCCTTCCTCCTGCGTTCGTCCCCACATGTACATTTGTGTTTTCCCTTCCTTTTCCCCCTTTTGTTTTGCTGCGTTGCCCTACCAAGGGTAGTGGGCTTGGCCCACTTTATTTACTTAACTAAAATTCTGCACATCTTGTATATTAAAAACATAATATTTATTTATCCTATAGTCTCATATCCTTTTCGTAGTCTTAAAGTGCTAAACGACCAACGGGTCGTTATATTAGATACCAATCAAACAATCGCTCGTCCTCGATCGACAAGGGTATGGGTGGAGGAAAGGGGTACCTGAACTGTCGAACAACTGAGGATATCTACTCCACATATCCGCCTCGGTCTCCCAAGTCGCCTCCTCAACCGGACGGTGCTTCCACTGAAGCAATTTACTTGGACCTCAACTTCCTCACTTGCCTATCTAAGTGTGAAACCCGGAAAAAAAAAATATAGTTGTGGTTGGGTTAATAAAAATATATATATATAAGAAAACAAAGAATAAATTGCATGTGATGGAGTTAGTGTTAAAGTTGGATAAATAGATAGATGAAATGAAAATAGGAAAAAAAAAAAAGAAAAACAAAACAAAAGAAAAAAAAAAAAGAAAAAAAAGTGGATGTGTGCAGCAACATGCACGTCCACTTCCCTATCCCCTCCCCTTAATTCATCTCAACTCTTATCCTTCCACCTTCCACCTCCCACACTTCTACTTATACATTATACTTGACACAAATAAAATACCTAGCACAAAGAATACAAAAATCAGAAAAAACAAGTGAACAAGAAGAGAAAAAAATCTGAAAAACATCAAGAGAGGAAGGAGAACAAAAATAGGAATACTAGGGAGCAATGATCACTTGTAGCAACAAAACAACAATCCTTTTCACGCTTACAAGGTGAGTTTTCTCACTCAGAAATTCTTGGTAACATCCTTTATTTTTAGTTCAATACATGTTGGAAAAAGAATTGAGTGTTGAAAAGAAATATTGAACTTTTGATTGTTTAGACAACTACTTGCGTCATGAACTTTACGAACTGTTCTCACTGAGTTATAATTGTTAGAATTTGATGAAATTCGGAAGAATTGTACACCTCTCTAAAATGATCATATAGAACGAAAAATGAGGTAAAATGGACATACGGTTTGAAAGTTATCATAGTTCAAAGTTTCTGCCTTAGATTTGGTCGAAATTCGGAAAGGCATAATTACGGACTGTTTTTATTGAGTTTTACTTATTAGAATTATATGAAAATTTACATGGTTGTAAATCTCTCTGTTACGGACAAATATATATAAATATTTATTAAAACGGACTTACGAGTTGAGAGTTATTATAGTATGAAGTTGCTGCCTCGGATTCGTCGGAATCCAGAAGGGCAGGACGTTGAAACGTAAAACTGTACTAATCTGTGGGGAATATGAAAATTGTTGCTAAATTAAAGTTCTAGATCTCTTTGTTGTGGACATTTTGAGACCTTACGGGGGTCTATCCGACTTACGGATTGAGAGTTATCGCTGTTTAAAGTTTCTGCCTCGGATCTATCGAGATCCAGGAAGGGCAGCGAATAAAAGTGTAAAACTGTACCAAATGGTACAGAATATGAAAGAATGGTTCACATGGAGACGTGTAGCTCTATGTTCTCGTCGTTTTGAGAATTTATGGGGCTTGAACGGGTTTACAGATTAGGAGTTATGACTATTCTAAGATTGGGTGCTGTTTAATAAAAATTCTGCCGAAACAAATTTCATGTGGCTGTTTTGAGGATAAATTTGTGTTAGTTACCCAAAGTAGTTTAAAATGAAATTTGGTACAGTGAAAGATCCACGTCTTACCTTAGTTTCCGCTTGAGAAACACCTTAGTTGGAGTTATGGTTAAAAAGTTATAATCGTTACAAGTATGAATGACAGAATGTTAGAAAAGAGAATAGTATTTATTTGATCTTACAAAATATGAAAAGTGAATACGTGTTCACATAAATATATAAATATATAATGGATCGGGTTGCCGCAACAAAGCGTAAAGTGAATACGCGTTCACAAATGCGTAAACATAATGGATCGGGTTGCGCGCGCAACAAAAGCGTAAAGTGAATATATGTTCACAAATACGTAAATATAATGGATCGGGTTGCGCGCAACAAAGCGTAAAGTGAATACGCGTTCACAAATACGTAAACATAATGGATCGGGTTGCACGCCGCAACAAAAGCGTAAAGTGAATACGCGTTCACAAATACGTAAATATAATGGATCGGGTTGCGCGCGCAACAAAGCGTAAAGTGAATACACGTTCACAAATACGTAAACATAATGGATCGGGTTGCGCGCGCAACAAAGCGTAAAGTGAATACGTGTTCACAAATACGTAAATATAATGGATCGGGTTGCGCGCAACAAATATGAAAGATGAATACATGTTCACCTATATATAAATATGAAAAGTGAATACGCGTTCACAAATACGTAAATATAATGGATCGGGTTGCGCACGCAATAAAATGTAAAGTGAATACACGTTCACAAATACGTAAACATAATGGATCGGGTTGCGCGCAACAAAGCGTAAAGTGAATACGTGTTCACAAATACGTAAATATAATGGATCGGGTTGCGCGCGCAACAAAGCGTAAAGTGAATACGTGTTCACAAATACGTAAATATAATGGATCGGGTTGCACGCAACAAATATGAAAGATGAATACATATTCACCTATATATAAATATGAAAAGTGAATACGCGTTCACAAATATATAAATGTAATAAACATGTGGAAATGCAGGAATGTCTTAACGTATAATACGAGATAAAATGAAGTGTTAGTTAAATCGAGAATTTCTATGAGGAGTTGTTGCGTATTTTAAAATGTTGTAACTGATATGTTTTGCAATATGCTTATTACGTTATAATGTGATTGCACTTGGAATATTGTGGTGTTACTTTGAATTGCGGTAAGATTCTCACTCGGCCCGGATGGTAGGTGACTCTTTATTTAACATGTTTGAAAGCGTGATAGAGGAAAGACTCACGCCAAGGCTAGCGATCGTCCGCGACCTCTTGTCATACCAAGCCCATTCTTGGGCTTGGTACTCGTTAGGTTCGAATGTCGGTTCGGTGTCTCGAAATACGTGTGGAATGGTCTCCTTCCAACTTAGAATAATATTTGTCAGTATGTCTATGTAGAAACAATATTTGCACGAGTATGGGCTCGCGTTATATTTTCAATAAAGTCATAAACAAATTTCTTTATTGTTATTTTTATTAATAGCTCCGTATTTGAATATAAGTTTAAATTTCTAAATAAAGAGAATTAAATGGTGCTCCTGGTGGAAAATAATTGTCCAGGTGCCATCACGCCCTAAGTAAAGACTTAGGAAAATTTGGGGCGTGACACTAAGATTGCTACCGGCTCTTCCTCGAAGGACAAATTCTGATCAAATAATACTGAATCCCACCTAATGATATAAGTCCCATCGGAATGGTACTTCTTCAGCATGGAAACATGAAATACCGTGTGAACACCTGCCAACCCTGGTGACAAAGCTAGCTCGTATGCCACCTCGCCAACACGACGAAGAATCTCAAAAGGGCCAATAAACCTAGGGCTCAACTTGCCCTTCTTCCCGAACCGCATTACCCTTCCGTGTGTGAAACCTTGATAGGACTCGCCGACCGGGAACTCAGACACGAACCTTGCGGTCGCGTACTCCTTTGCCTACTCGAGTGCTAAGCTTTTCCTGAATAAGCTTCACCTTGTCCAAAGACTCCCTCAGCAAATTCGTACCCCAAGGTCGAACCTCAAAAACATCAAACCACCCAATAGGAGAACGACACCTTCTACCATATAAAACCTCGAATGGCGCCATGTCAATACTGGAATGGTAGCTATTGTTGTACGCGAACTCTGCCAAGGGTATGAAACTGTCCCAATGACCACCTAAATCAATAACACAAGCCCTCAACATATCCTCAAGCACCTGAATAGTCCTTTCTGACTGACCATATGTCCGCGGGTGGAACGCGGTGCTAAGATCTAACTGAGTTCCCAATTCCTTCTGCAAAGTCCTCCAGAAATGGGAAGTAAACCGAGTGCCTCTGTCAGAAATGATGGAAACAGGAACCCCGTGCAATCACACTATCTCTCGGATGTAGATCCTGGCCAACTTCTCCGCGTTATAAGTAGTCTGAACCGGAATGAAGTGCGCGGACTTAGTCAACCTATCCACGATAACCCAAATCGAATCAAACTTGCCCAAGGTCTTCGAAAGACCAACCACGAAATCCATAGCGATCCCTTCCCACTTCCATTCGGGAATGGGCATCCTCTGAAGCACACCACCTGGTCTCTGGTGCTCATACTTAACATGCTGGAAATTCGAGCACTGAGCAACAAACTCCACAGTGTCTCTCTTCATTCTACCCCACCAATAGTGTTGCCTTAAGTCGCGATACATCTTTGTTGCTCCTGGATGAATGAAGTATCTGGAACTGTGAGCCTCTTTCAAGATCAACAGAATCAAATTACCAACTCTAGGAATGCAAATGCGTCCCTTAATCCTCAAAACACCCTCATCGTCAAGAATAACCTCTTTGACTTCTCCACTTAGCACTTTATCCCGAATCTTGCACAATTTCGCATCCTCAAACTGCTGGGCCCGAATCCGCTCTAAAAGAGACGACCTCGCCTCCACGCAAGCTAGAACCTTACCAGGTTCTGAAATATCAAGCCTCACCATACTATTAGCCAAACGCTGAACCTCCATAGCTAAAGGACGCTCTCCCGCAATCAAACGTGCCAAGCTGCCCATGCTCACTGCCTTTCGGCTCAACGCATCAGCAACCACATTAGCTTTTCCCGGAGGATAAGGGATGGTAATATCATAATCCTTGAGCAACTCCATCCATATACGCTGCCTCGAGTTCAAATCCTTCTGACTAAACACATACTGAAGGCTACGATGATCTGTGAAGACCTCACAATGAACTCCATACAAGTGATGCCTCAAAATTGTCAAAGCGAAGACTATTACAGCCAACTCCAAGTCATGAGTGGGGTAGTTCTTCTCGTGAACCTTCAACTGTCTCGAAGCATACGTGATCACCTTACTCTCTTGCATAAACACGCATCCCAAGCCAATGCGTGAAGCATCACAATAAACAGTAAAGTCCTTCCCCTTCACTGGTAAAGCCAAAATCGGGGCTGAGGTCAATAAAGCCTTAAGCTTCTGGAAGCTCTCCTCACACTCATCAGACCAATGGAAGGGCACACCCTTTTGAGTCAACCTAGGCAAATGGGAAGCAATAGATGAAAAACCCTTCACAAATCGGCGATAATAACTCGCAGGGCCTACGAAGCTCCAAATCTCAGTCACCGAAGTAGGCCTGGTCCAATCTCAAACCGCCTCGATCTTTTTGGGATCAACCATAATTCCATCATTGGACACAACATGTCCCAAAAATGCTACGGAGCTGAGCCAGAACTCACACTTGGAAAACTTGGCATACAATTTCTTCTCCTTCAACAGGCTAAGCACGATCCTCAGATGCCTCTCATGATCTTCCTTACTCCGAGAGTACACCAGTATGTCATCAATAAACACTATCACAAATGAATCCAAGTAAGGCTTGAAGATTCCATTCATCAAATCCATGAAGGCTGCAGGGGCATTAGTAAGCCCGAAGGACATCACCAGGAATTTATAATGACCATAACGGGTCCTGAAAACAGTCTTCGGAACATCCTCCGCTCGAATCTTCAACTGATGATAGCCTGACCTTAAATCAATCTTAGAAAATATCGACGCATCCTGAAGCTAATCAAATAAGTCGTCAATGCGGGATATTGAATACTTATTTCTGATTGTAACCTTGTTTAATTTCCGATAATCGATACACATTCTCATGGTACCATCTTTCTTTTTCACGAACAGAACGAGAGCACCCCAAGGAGAAATACTAGGTCTAATAAATCCTTTGCTTAACAAGTCTTGTAACTGCTCATTTAATTCTCTCAACTCTGCCGAAGCCATCCGATAGGGTGGAATAGAAATAGGTCGAGTGCCTGGCTCCAAGTCAATGCAAAAGTCAATATCTCGATCAGGCGGTATACCAGACAAATCTGTAGGGAAAACCTCTGAGAACTCACAAACAACTGGCACTAACTCTATGGAAGGAGTATCCACACTAGTATCCCGAATATGCTAAACATCCCTTATCCACTAACCTCTTCGCTCGAAGAGCTGATATGATCTTCTTAGGTGCTGGACTAGGAGTACCCTTCCACTTTAACCATGGAATACCTGGCATGGCCAACATGACTGTCTTGGCATGACAGTCTAAAACAACATGATAAGGAGATAACCAGTCCATGCCCAAAATAATATCAAAGTCCACCATATTCAAAATAACCAAGTCTACCCAAGTATCATACCCCATAAACGTGATCACACAAGACCTATAGACCCAATCTACTATCACAGAATCCCCAACAGGAGTAGAGACACGAATAGGTACATCAAGCACATCACAAAGCATATCCAAACCCGTAGAGAAATAGGTGGACACATAAGAGAAAGTAGAACCTGGATCAAATAAGACAGAAGCTGATCGGTGACAAACCGAAATAATACCTGTGATAACCGCATCAGAGGCCTCGACCTCTGGTCTACCCAGAAAAGCACAAAAATGGGCACATCCACCTCGGTGTGTGCCTCACGACGCATGAATCGCCTCAAATCCTCCTCTCGATCGTTGGCGCCTACCACGGTTGATGACCACTCTGCCAGGTGATGGCCTCCTGCCCATCGCGAACCCCTTCTACTAGAATGTCCTCCTCCTCTAGCTGGCAGTGCTGGAGGCCTAGATGTCTAAACTCTGGAACCCTGTCTGGATCTAGAACACTCCCTCGCGTAATGCCCTGTCTCACCACACTCAAAACATGCTCCTTTAGCCATAGGCTGCTGAACTGTCATAGAAGAACCAACATACCCTCCACGGTCTGAAGGTCGAGAGTAAGACCCTCGGAAAGTCTGCTCAGAATTGGGCCCGCTATAACCTGAAGAACTACCTGCTGAAGCTTGTAGTGATGACTGGATGGGGCGGCTGTAGGGATGAGGACCAACCCTGTCCTGGTGTCCCCCACCTCTAATAGGACCTCTGAAACTGTCAAATCTACGAGCTGTCTTGTCGCCATCCCCACTACGTGTCCGACCCATCTCTGACTCAACCCTCATGTCATGCTCTACTACTGACTGGAATGAGGCCCAGAAGTCTCCAACTGCAAGGTCGCCAGCCGAAGCGGAAGGTCCAAACCGCCAAATCTCACTCGCTCTCGACTCAGGGAAGTAGTGTCGTCGCATAACGGGACAACGTGAGAAATCTGATCTCATACTCCGCAACCGACCTACCCCGCTGCTCCAATGCCGAAAATTCATCCTTCCTGTTGTCTCTCAGAGTACGAGGGACATATTTCTCCAGGAATACCAGTAGGCGGGTCGGTCAAGGTGGCGATCCGACTGGTCGACACTCTATGTACGATCTCCACCACTGCTTAGCATCTCCAACTAACTGAAAAGAAATATAATCGAACCCGTGAGACTCCACTATACCCAGCTTATGAAGCATCTCATGGCAGCTAACAATAAACTCATACGCATTCTCACCGAGAGTACCATAGAACCAAGGAGGAGACATTTTGGTAAACTCCTCGAACAACTTTCGCTCCTCCGTGATCAACACTGGCCCATCCACAAGCCTTAGAGAAAAATCAGGCGCTAGAGTAACATCAATACGGGGCGCCACTGCTGCCGTCGGAAATACCCTCGATGTCCGAAATCCTGGAGCAACCGCAGCATCGGGAGTCTGACCTCCTACTTTAGTCTGCGAGCCATCTGGAGCAACTGGAAGCATGCCCGCCTGAGCCAAACTGTCTAAGTACCCCAACACCTCTGACCTCATGAAAATCCGAGTAGCGATGACCCGGTGTGCCTCGGCGTCCACAGTCTCCTCCTCCGGAATGTCGTCAAGCTCCGGAGTCAACTCTCTGTCAGGATCCGGAGCAGGTGCTGGTGCTTGGTCCCTATCTGGTATAGCTGCATGGCCTCTGCCCCTGCCACATCCTCTGCCTCGCCCACAGATAGCTACTCTGGCAACGGGTATGGATGCGGGTGCGGGTGCAGGTGCAACCTCTTGGCCTCCATGCGCGAACGTCACCATCTCGCAGAAATGAGTGTAAGATACCAATCTAAACAATCTCGCACGAAAAGAATGAACCAAATACCAATCAGATTGAACTAGCACGAAAAGAGTAAAAAAGTGAAGTGTTTCCTAAATGTCCTATAGCATCTCGAGGATGGGTACGAACGTCTACGCACCAATCCGCAAGACTCTACTAGGCATTGCTCTTGTACTCATTAGACCAATTAACCTAGAAGCTTTGATACCAACTTTGTCACGACCCAATTCACAAGTCGTGATGGCACCTACCCTATTCCACCGAATAGGCGAACCACGTTCTCGTTAACAAGTTAAATCAACGTAAAATAAATAAAGAAAAGAAGTTATAAAGTCTTAAATACTTAATGCCCCAAAATCTGGTCAAAAAGGGTACAAGAGCGCTAAACATGGTCTGAAATAGAAGTCTGAAAAATATCCGAAGACTACATACTATCTGTCAATAACCAAAGAAAAATGGAATTAACTAAGAAGCCCTTCAGGGGCCACGGACGACCAAGTAGCTCACCCTGAATGACTGGAAGATGTCCACCTCGCGGATCAGTCACGAGGCGTAGAACTGGAACCTGACTCGTACTCTGCACTCAACAAAAGTGCAGCAAGAGTAGTATCAGTACAACACTAGTACCGATAAGCATCATAGGCCGACAATGATTAGATAACACATGAAGAAGTTGAAACCAACAAGTAGAACATAGAGCAAACAGGTTTGGTCACATATCATGTACAAGTAGAATGTAAAGAAATCATGAAACAGCCAGGACAGATAAAATCCACCAGATGATCAGTCAAATATACGTGCAAATGCATGCAATGCAATACAATAGTCATCTCTCTCACTCCACTATCGTACACACATGCTAAGGCAGCTCCTCTAGCCATGACCCATAGGGGACCCGAGAAGTCCATGTACCACTCGTGCTCTCCGGCATAAATCTCGGAGGCTATCAATCACTCTCAATCTCCGGTAAAGACCTCGGAGGCTATCAATCACTCTCAATCTCCGGCAAAGACCTCAGAGGCTATTAATCATTCTCAATCTCCGGCAAAGACCTCGGAGTCACTCAATCACTCCCCTCACCAACATCACAAAAATAATATGGAAGCATGTCAGGCGTGATATCAGTCTTAACACACATCATTAATATACAATCGACAAGTACAAGTCATATCACTGTCCTATGTTCCATTATCAACATTACAATTTCTTTATTTTCACGTGACCAGTAAGCTAGTATGCAACAGAGATACGATCAGACGATGATCACGAAAAATAACACATATAGTGACGAACCCCTTCGGCACCGCGGTCCTACCGACGTTCTATCATGCTATCCCTGTCACTTCCTACAACTACATATGATTCTCTAATCAGAGTCTAACTAAAGTAGACCGTAACCTACCTCAATGTCGAGCGGGTGCCACGAACAATCAAACTAATGCCTTCCCTTTGTGTAGAGCATCTGAACGCTTAAAATCTAGAAAATATGTGAACTACGTTAGAATACGAATCTATGGACACCCATATTGCTATATTTATATTAACAAGATTTTTACCATTTCAATTGTATGACTAAATTCATACTCATATAAACATATTAGCATAACTTCAGAAAATTCAAATAATATTTCTTTCTTTCAACTTTTTCGTATCTCCCGCTTGTAAATGATATAATCACTAAATTCGTAACTCCAAATAGGGTGTTTATTGTACCACATCCAAGGAAACACTAGGATCTCTTATTATGTCGAATCCCATATGACAGTACTTAGTGTAGCTGGTGAAAATTTACGAAAGAAACAATCCTATGAAATCTGTGTCGCCAGAATTTTTGTAAAATAAGGCAGAAACTTTAAACAGTCATAACTTTCAAATCATAAGTCGGATATATCTCCGTAAGGTCTCAAAATGACGGTAACAGAGAACTCTACAACTTTTATTCAGCACATACTTTTATATTCTTTACGGATTTGTACAGTTTTCACGTTTTACATGCTGCTCGTCTGGATTTCGATTGATTCGAGGCAGAAACTTTAAACAGTCATAACTTTCAAATCATAAGTCGGATTTATCTTCGTAAGGTCTCAAACTGATGGGAACAGAGTAATCTACAACTTTTGTTCAGCACATACTTTTATATTCCTTACGGATTTGTACAATTTCCACGTTTTATATGCTGTTGTAATCATTATGCCATGATAAATCCCTCAAGTTCTCTATTCAAGTGGATTGTGGAATTTCCGTGAAATGACCTCTTTGAAATTAGATTTCGTTCTACCACACATTATTATAAGGATCGTGAATAGATGAACTCAATCATATAATATAGAATCTAACCTGAACTTAATTGAGCACTTCTTCCTTGTCTAGTTACTAGCATTTTCTTTCTTTTCTTCTCATCTCTTTCCCTCCCCTGCGTGCTGCGCTCCTCTTTTTGCCCTCGTTTTCCTCCTCTTCTCTTCTTTTCTTTTTCGCTGCTGCTGCAGCTTCATTTCTCCCCTCTCCCCTTTTTCTTTTCTTTTCCCTTCCTCCTGCGTTCGTCCACCTCTCCCCATTTTCTTCTGGCTGTGTTTTCCCCTTCCCTTTTCCCCCTTTTGTTTTGCTTCGTTGCCCTACCAAGGGTAGTGGGCTTGACCCACTTTATTTACTTAACTAAAATTCTGCACAACTTGTATATCAAAAACATAATATTTATTTACCCTATAGTCTCATATCCTTTTCGTAGTCTTAAAGTGCTAAACGACCAACGGGTCGTTACATGAAGTCCTTTGTTTAAATAGAAGTTCACTGACCAATATGTATCTTGAACATTTTTTTGTTGGTCATTTGCATGTAACTTTGAAGCAGAGCCGTCCATGGGGCGGTCGAGGCGCCGCCGCCGCACAGGGCCCCCGGGGCCTTCGCGTCTGAATTTTTCTTTTTCTTTCATTGTTTTCAAATATTAAGATATGTATTACAAAATGCCTCCAATATTATCAGTGAGAGATGTAGCCTAGCGGTTGAGGGCTCCCTTCGAAAGTCCTTCCCTAGTGAGAGGTCATGTCTTCGAATCCATTGAGCAATGAAAAACTTTTTTTAAAAATATAAAATTAGATTTGACCCCAAATCCCAATCAGTCGGCTCAAGTCCCAAACAATCCCCTTCTTTATATAATTAGTTGATTTTAATTTTTCATGTGAATTAAAAAGGGCATATTTTTGTTTTTCACACCGAACCCTTAAAAGTATAGTAACAGGTCTGCATGCAAGTATAGTGGAATCTGATTGTTATGAATTGATTAGGAACCCTTCATTATTTGAATTGTATAATGTAGGACCTCTAAAATATCTAGCTCCCAATAAAATTTGTACCATTCAAATTCTCACTTATCATTTCTACACATATTTGTTTACTCTTAATAAACTTGGACCATTTTGATGCAATTCAAATGTAGCCTGAATATTTAAAGGGTTTCCTAACCTGATTTATTTTTGAATAACCAGTCATAACTTCAGGGATTTCAAAATGACAAAAATCAACAAATTTACCTACCACTAATGACTACAAAGATCTAATAAGTATTTATACAAGAAACTATTAGATGATCACCTCAGCTTTATTATATTGGATAACTTGTCTATCAACTTAAGTTTCATCACCATTGAAGTCAGCATGCATTATTTTGAAGTTTAAAAATAGTTTGATATTACAATGCCAGCGCCATGACATAATATGGGCTTAAATGAAGATATTGAGATCTCAATTTGTTTGGGATTCATGAGCAGTAGTAGGTGTTGTTGATATTTTAATGCTGCTCATTATTGTTTCTCTCCAATTAGAGAAAATGAATTAAAATTTGAAGTTCAACCCTAATTTTGAAACCCATCTAAGGAGCAAAATTCTATTCTTCAGAAAACTTTACATCCAAAGTAGAACTTTCCTGGCAAATTTAAATTAATCGAACCCTAAAGCGGTTACAGAAATACGGAGTGGAATAGTTAACTGTTGTGACCATAGGAAAATGATTGAAAAAAGGGTTGAGGGATTCGCTATTTTCTATTATTATCTCCCAGCTTGCTACACTCTTTCATTTAGTTCTTTCCCCTATTTCCTAGAAAATTATTTCTTCAACTCATTTGATCTTTGTGAATTACTAATATTATCTAATGAAGTACTATAAAAAGGGCAGCCCGATGCACTAAACTCTCGCTATGCACTAATATGTTCATCTCGACGAGCCCATGGCCTAACATTTAGTCCAATTTTCAGATACTTTGTTACAAGTTGAGAATTCCTTGGCTGATCTGAATGCATTGGCCAAGCTGCTATAGGAACTCCAAAGGAAATACTCTCCATGCATGAATTCCATCCGCAATGACTCATAAAACCGCCCGTTGAACTGTGCGCTAAAATTTCCAATTGGGGTGCCCAATCTCTTACTATAATCCCTCTTTCTTTCATTCTCTCTTCATATCCGTCAGGCAATTGTACTTTTCTAACTTCACTCGTAAAAACATCTCCTTTGTCAACATCTCTCAAATGAACTTTTGGTTGCTTTTCTCCGGCCCAACCACGAGCTCTTTGATTTCTTCATCACACAACGAAGTAGTCGTTCCAAATGACACGGAAATAACCGAGTTTGGTTCTTGTTTGTCAAGCTAATCGAGGGACTCGTGGTGTTTGTTTGAGTCTTTTTTCGTCTCTTTTGGCTCCAAGGGATTGAATGGACCTATAGCCCATTGCTTCAATCCATGATCATATTCTTTAGCCATTAGATCAAGATACAAACCTTCTATTACACTTGAATTGTAAAGTTCACCACAACTTATCTTCCCTTCAAATTGTTCTTGTATCTTCACAAATTCCCAAAACTCTGTAGGAAAAGAGTCCTCAATTGATGGAATATCCTCATAATGTTCAGTTCCAGGATGCGAAGGCTTTCCTTTGAGTTCCCCCAAATATGAATATGTCATGAAAATTGATGTACTATTGAAAGTGTAGCACTCAGTCTTTGGCATTTCAGGCAAATATTGAACTACCAATTTCATCAAATCATCATAAATAACAACCACTTTGTTAATATCTGCTCTTAGAAATTCGCCTACTAGAGAGCAAACAGGGTCTCGGAGGTGGAATGTCGCGTAGAAAGAAGGCATAAGCTGGTGTGGAAATTAGTTAGAAGAGTTGGGATTTGGTGAGGGAGTTTCAAAAGAAGGTGTTTGAAATTCATGAAACTGAATGTTTGTTAGGTGAGAGGATCAAAGCTGTGAGCACGAGTTTTCACTTGTTGAATTTGAGCAGTTGTTCCAACATAATGGACAGGGATATTGTACGAAAAAACGAGTCGAGGGAGATGGAGGAGTTGATTGAGATGGCCTTGTGCTGGAAGTGGTACCACGACTACAGCTATTAAGCTGTTTGAGGTGCATCTTTCAGCCATTAAGGCAAATTTTGTCTGATTTAAGACTTAAGAGTGAAAGAGTAAGTTTAGATATGAGAATCTTTGAATTTTCTTGCAAATTTAAGGGTATTATTATAGAGCATGTTTGGTGTCTGAGGTCATGGCAGAAGGAATATATTATTTTCCAGGTGGGAAGTCATAGAATCATTGGTAAAAATAATTAATATAATAATATGAAGACAACTTTACTAATTACAAGTAAACGACTGGCTTTCTCAATGCCAATGATTTCATATCAATGATGCTGTCAAACACAGTACTAATTAACATTTGGACATATGGAAAAGGTGTTCACAACATGAACTTAGCAGCGCACCTCCAACACTTTCTGCAGTTTTGCACTGTTATTGTAATGCTTTTTTCCCCTTCAAAATCAAAGTCACACACATCAAATTTACATGCTGATTCTCTCGATTTAGAGTGCCTAGATGTCGTGTATATGATTGTGTGAGATCGTAAACTTGAGCCGAGGGCAGGAAAAACACAACAACAACAACATATCCAATGAAATCCCAAAAAGTAGGGTCTGAGAAGGGTAGGGTGTAAGCAGACCTTACTCCTACCTTCGAGGTAAAGAGGTTTTTGGTAGACCCTCGGCACAAGGACAAGCAATCGAAAGTAGTACGAAAAAAGAATAACGGAAGAGAATAAGACATGGCAAAATACTATAAAAGCATGATATAACAGACTGAAAAAAAGGAGCAGCAACTATCACTAATTAATACGATAATCGGAGTATGAAAAAACAGTAAATAATAGCATAAATCAAAGGACAAGAAACTACAAGAGTAATACCCTAGCTACTAGTATTCAAGGATATGCGGGACAACGCGCAACTACTTACTAACCGTCTACCCCATCTACCCTAATCCTAAGGTCAGGCCTCAGTAAACTAGACCAGCGTCATGTCCTGTCTAATCACCTCTCCCCAATATTTCTTCAGCCTACCTCTACTTCTCCTGAAACCATCCAAAGCCAACCTCTCACACCTACAAAGGCAAAAGGCAATAATCATGATAACAATTATGGTGCTTTTCGACATGGCTGACGTTATGAGAGTGAAGGCTAGCTTGGTGTTATTATCAAATGCTCATTGTTAACAAGCTGCTTTAACACATCTGCCTGCCTGCTCATTATATTATTTAATTTGTTGTTACCAATTAGAAACTATATATGCATTAAATATAAAGTTCAACACTAATCTTAAAACACATATGAGAGGAGCAGGATCCAAATTTTCAGCCGTTGCAAATGAAATTTATTCCAAATTTATACATGTACTCATTTTATCACCTACAGGCTACAGCCATGAAAAGTTTCAGATTATGATCATTTATTCCAAGATCAAAGAAATATAAAGTACATAAACTAGTGCCAAGAAGCGGATAAGGACAGGTTAACTTAAACGAAAATGAAAAGGAACCAAAATACTTGAAAAGTTCTGGTGAAAAACAAGTTTATCTTGTGATATGCGCAATAAAAGAATCCAACTCTATTTGAGAAGCACCCCATTCCTCTGTGGACCGCCTCACAGCTTCTCCCAATTCTTCTGCTCTTTTTCTAATCATATCGCCTTCTTCTGATGCCATCAACTTCCTCATGACGTTCTCAATGGTAGATGCACTCACCAGCTCCTCGCGTTTCTCCCACTCCCTCACAATCAGGCCTATTTTCAACATTTCGGTCACCAAGAAACCATTTTTTGGCTGGTCAGAATGCATAGGCCAAGCAGCTATAGGTACTCCCATAGTAATACTCTCTATGCAAGAATTGCACCCACAATGACTCGTGAACCCGCCTGTAGACGAATGAGCCAAGATTTCCGGCTGTGGGGCCCATTCACTGACCACTAACCCGATCCCTTTTACTCTTTCCTCAAACCCTTCAGGCAGTTTCTCAGCTTTTCTGGCTTCCCCGGTAAAGATATCACCTCTATCTGCATCTCTCAACACCCATATAAACCTCTGTTCGCTCTTCTCTAATCCTATTGCGAGCTCTTTGAGGAGATATCACGTAAGAAAGAAGCAATGGACTCGCGAAGAAGCATAGAAGCATCCCATGCTGACTCTGAAGATGTTATGGGAATTTGCTCAAGGCATTAATGTCAGGTGGTGGTGAGGAATATTCAGGTGTTGGAATGTCATGAAAATGAATTTTGGCTATTTTCCCCCCTGATTTAAGGTGTTAGCTCGAACCCGAGCCTGACGATTATGTGTAGCTGAGCCAACATAATAGACAGGAAGATCATATGATGAGGAGACTAAACAGGCAAGTTGAAGGAGTTGATTGAGATGACCTTGTGCTAGAAATGGAACCATGACTATAGCTACTTCACGATCTTGTTTTTTCAAGTTGTCAAGTTCATGGTTAGGTATATTCTCATAGCTACACATGGAAGTAGAATTTTCGGAATTTCTTACTTCTGTCAATCCTCACTGTCTCTTGATTGAGCTTGTGTCATGGAATATTTAGAAATATCGGAATTTTGTACTTTTGTCGGATCCTTCCTGTCTTATGATTGAACTTGTGTCATGGAAGATGTAGGGAAAACGGAATTTAGTATTTATGTTGGATTCTCGCTGTCTCGTAATTGAGCTTGTATTTCTTCAACTGTAATCACATTGAAGTCTATGAGAATTGAACAAAAGTAAACAGAAAGACTTGGAAATTTTGACTAATCACCTTTGAGAAAAGTTGTTCTTGATGTGTTTATAAATAAAGCAATATGTTCCATGCCTTTTCATTGATTATTGTGTACAATATATAGTGTTATATAATTATAATTACATGGCTACAAAAGCCAAACTAGGTAACTAATCTTTCTAATTACAATTGGAATATAAATTAACATAATATAAAAGATATACAATGATACGAGAATATTCTATCACACCCCTACAGTTGAAGCGGGAGGTTCTCGTACGTTGAGACTGGTTCGGAAATCATCAAAAGAGTATGCGCGAAAGTCCTTTGGTAAATATGTTAGCAATCTGATACCGGAAAGGAACATGAAGGACACAAACTTGTCCACAAGCCACTTTTTCGCGTACAAAGTAAATATCCATTTCAATGTGTTTAGTGCGCTGATGTTGAACGGGATTGCCGGAGAGATATATCGCACTTACATTATCACAGTAGACTAATATAGCTTTGCGTATTGGCAGTGAAGTTTCAGCAGAAGGTTGCGTATTCAAAAAGATCTAGAAACAACATTCGCTACTCCTCTACTGGATCGAGACATAGTAGGTTGTCTTTTAAAAGACCAAGAAAGCAAGTTATCTCCGAGGAAGACACAATAACCTGGCGTGGATCGACGAGTGTCCGGACAGCCACCCCAGTCAGAGTCAGGATAAGAGGTGAGACCAGAGAGTGAGGACTTGTATAGGTGTAGGCCGAAGTGAAGAGTACCTTGTACATATCACAAAATACATTTGAGTGCATTCATATGTTCATTTGTCGGGTTGTGCATATGTAAGAATATTTGTTGCACTTCATATGATGTATTTGGTCTCGTGAAAGTGAGGTACTACAATTCTCCTACTAAACTGCGATAGTGAGTCGGGACAACATACAGAGAACTCGAAGTGGCACTGAGTTTGGAATTAGTGTCCACTGGTGTGTGGGCCTATTTGCAAGACGTCTTACCTGCTCAGTCAAAGATCTCTTCAACGTACTTCCTTTGACAAAGAAATAAGCCACTTGCATATATCATAACAACAATGCCCAAAAAATAGTTTAGTGGGCCCAAATCCTTTATAGCAAACTCATAGGCAAGGAGTGACATATTGTATCAGCGAAGTGCATCAGAAGATGTAGTTAGGATGATATCATCAACATATAATAAGATGTATGTCATGTCATCACCCTTGCTATAGATGGAAAGTGAATGATCAGATTTACTATGTGAAAAACCGATAGAGGATACAAAATCAGCAAACCATTGGTACCATGCACGAGGAGCATGTCTCAATCCATAGAGTGATTTCTTCAAAGGACACATATAATCTGGATGAACCGGATTCCTAAATCCCATAGGCTGATGCATCAGAAGGACATGGTATTAGATCCCACGTCTTAATTTCAATAAGAGCATTATATTCGTCAATCATTACATTTTTCCAATTAGGATCGGACAAGACATCTTTCGGGTTGCGAGAAAGGGGTGAAGGGGCAACCAAATTGGACAAGTTAAATAGCCATTTGGGTTTGGAAATATCGTGCATAGCACAAGTTTTCATTGTCTGTAGGAGTGCCGCAGGGGGTTGGATGGGATCGGGAAGGTGGGGCCGAGATGAGGCATAGAGATCGGGAATAGGACCGGGATTGAGGAGGTGGGGCCGAGACGAGGCAATGGTGTCGGGAAGAGGGGTCGGGGGCGCTGGCTGAGAGGCGGCAGCTAAATTGGAAAGCCGAGAGGGTCTATTTTGAGGCTCCCGTTGCGGGGCTGGATGGGATGCCCGACTCGGGACAATGGGGATTGGGTCGGGCGCCGGTGATGGCAACGACTAATTTTGTAAGTGATGAATTAGAAGGTGATTTAGGCCATCATTCAAGAATTCGTAGAAATTCGGAGGTGTAGAATTGAGTTTGGCAAAGGAGAATTGGGACTCATAGAATATGACATGCCTATAAATGATTATTTTTCGGCTGGACAAGTCGTAACAGTTGTAACCTCGATGGTTAGGAGTAACCAAGAAAGACACACGGGGATGACCGAGGTTGTAGCTTGTTGATTTGTGTGGAGGGATGAAGGGGGTAGCATAAACATCCAAAAATCCGTAAATGCTTATAGGAAGGATCTCGAAGATAGATAACTTGGGTGGGAGACTTCTGGTTGAGAGACTTGTTTAGGAGAATATTCAAGAGATAGATTGCCATTGAGAGAGCGTAATGCCAAAAATATGGGGGAAATATGTGTGGACAATGAGGGCACGAATTAAGTTGTTTATTGTTCTAATTTTTCGTTTGGATTTTCCATTTTGTGGAGAGGTGTGTAGACAGGAAAAACTAAAAACAAGGCCATGTTTGACGCAGAAAAGTTTGAATTGTTGATTATCGAATTCCCTCTAATTGTCACATCTAAAACATTTGATATTCTTTTCAAATTGTGTCTTTATTAAAGCACTAAAGGATGAAAATAGAATAGGCTTGAGATTTATTACCAATGGGAAAAGTCCACAGAAAGTTGGAATAATCATCCATAAACAACACATAATATCTATGCCCGGTTGTGCTTAAAATAGGAGAAGTCCATAAATCAATGTGTCTGATATCAAATGGCATTAAAGTACAGGTGGATGAAGAATAAAGTGGCAATTTGACATGTTTCCCAAAAAATGCAAGATTCACAAACATGAGGATAAGAGACATGTTTGCAATTAATAAATTTATTTTTGCTAAGGGAGCGTAAAACAAAATCTCCCAAATGTCATAATCTATTATGCCATAAAAGAGACAGAATAACTGTAAAGGTTGATGGAGAGGGGGCTGGATGGCCGACGGTGATGGTGATAGGATAAAGGTCCCCGATGTTGTCACATCTCATTATTCACATTCATGTCATAAGGTCCTTCACAGAAAAATCAGAATGATCAAATTCAAGGGAAACATTATTGTTTGTTGTGAAACAACACACATATATTAGATTTTTAATATATTTCAGGGCATAGAGGATAATTTTCAAAGTTAGCGGGAGATGTGGCGGGGAGAGTGATGATTGTTCATAACCTCGATTGAGAATGTCTTGTCCACTATCAATAATAATATTGCAATTTAAATTGCTCATATTAAAATAAGACGAGAGAGTATCTTGAGATGCCGTCATATGAGATGTGGCTCTAGTATCCATGTACCAACTGTCGTTTGGATCGTTGAGAGATATCATGTTCATAGCCACCTCAATATCTGTCGGTGCGTAGGTTGAAGGAGAAGAGACATGTGCACTGTCTCCCTTTATGGTAATTCCGGGAAGGCGGGCCGCATTTCGGGTTGTTAGGTTGCCGGTAGTGTGAACCGGAACTCGGCCCATATTGTCGGCAGATGGGCCACCGGTAGTGACGAGAGTGGCGTCGACGGTGCTCGCGTTAGACGTATCCCACTTGGTTTTTTGGGTTTCTTCGAGGATAAGTCTCGAACGAGCCTTATAGAATGGAGGCAATGTCGTGTTTTGTTGGAGGATGGTAGCGACACCGTCATAATTTTCATTCAAACCCGCAATGAATTGCATTACCAATCGTTGATTTGTGACCGATGCACCAACGTTTGAGAGGATCGGCAATCATCTTAAGTTCTTGATAATAGGCTGACACATTAGGAAAATCCTTAAATTTATTTTCCAAAAACAAAGCACGTTGTGTCTTGTTATCATGAAAAATATTCTCCAATCGCTCCCACATTTGTCGTGCAGTGACGTCGGTTTCAATGATCGTATGTAATAGATCATTCGATATTATTTCTTAGATCCATTGTAGAACAACCGCATATAGGCATGACCAAAGTTCATCATCAGGACCATCACGTGTCCCAGAGGCTCGACAGTAGGTTTTGATTTAGGAGGGGTGATGTGGTCGATGACTTTGTACACACGACAATAGACCTTAAATAATTCCGCCCAGGAGGAATACTAGACTTTTTCCATCTCAAGGGTAATAGGAATGAAGTTCTTGATGCTATTAACAACAAGAGTAGGATGAAGTTTGGGTTGTTCACCCATTGAAAATTTTGGGAAAGATGAGGGGAGGAGGTTGTCGAGAAATTGAAGAAAAGAGAAGGAGAAGGTCGACGGCGAGGGTGAGGCGGCTGACGACTTAGTGTAAGAAATTATTGGGTTTGACTGCTGATACCATAAAGAAATATGTTCCCTGCCTTATCATTGATTATTGCACCGGGCTGCCCTTCCCCAGACCCCGCGCATAGCGAGAAATTGGTGCACTGTGCTGCGGTTCCTTAGGGACCGATTCACTCTGCGTAGATTGACTGAACGCAGAAAACCTTCCACTGCAGGCGATCGTGTTTTCACAGGATTTTCCCTTAATTCTCTCATCTCTTGAACCTATTCGTCGCAAACCCAAAATGACCGGTCGATGATGTGTGATTTATACACACGCTTAACGCAAGTGCACGTATCGTTACTAGTAATATAGTCTAGGTAAGACCGAATATCGTCCTCAGGGACTGGTTTTCAAGTACCGATTATCTATGTTTTAGTTTCTATTTGGTTAACGTTACTTGAGTTGGAATTCTAAACTAATAATGCAGGAAATAAACTAATTATGAAAATACTTTGATTTAAATCAGTTATGATGGCGAATTAGGGCTTCCAAGATCATCAGATATCCACTCTATTCAATCCTTAATACAATTAGACTAAATTCTTCTTCTACGTTAAGATAGCAGGTTAACTAGACTGTTTTATACTCCTGTTAAGGTAATATAAACACTCAACCCCAATGGAGAACCCTTCTATCTTTTGATGATAAGATTGACTACAAAGGATGATTAAGAGCAATAACCTATTAAGCTACACAAGTATCGGGATACTTTCGTCCACGATTTAAACCTATGTTTATTCAACTATAGCATATTCACAATCTCCCCTTTCGGATTTCGATTAGAACTCATATAAGTGATGATAACTAGTGATCAATTAATTATCAAACAATCAAAGCAACTATTGAATAAATCTTAAACAAGTGAAGAAGAAATCAACTAATGTATTACTTCATGAATAAGAGTTTCAAGAGAATCACAAGGAAATCCCTAAATAAGTAATTAACTCCTAGGCATAGTCACGCTAAGAACTAATACAATCTCCATACATGAACTGAAATAAACAAATAAAAGAGAAAGAAAAGAAAATACTTGAAAGCCTCCCAAAATCTTAGCCTCCTAAGTTGTGTTGTATGTACAATGGATTGAATGAATTCCCTCTAGAGAATGATGTAGAGAATATATATAGCCCCAGAATCCAAGGGTTATGGATTATGTAGGTAGGAAAAGTTATCCCTTTTGGACCCTGAAAACGTGTCAAATTCGGCCCAAAACGTCAAAAATACCACGTCGGTGTCGTGGCCCTGCAGTCGGGAGCCACGGCGCCTGAAAATCAGAGAGTTTCGGACAACTTCAGTGGTCGGCGTTGCTGCCAGGCGCCGGTGGCGTTTTTTCGGCGGATTCTTAACCGTCGTCGATTTTCATCGGGCCGTCGATATTTTCTATACTTCCCGGGACTTCTAGACTTCATTTATTGGCCCCTTTAAGTGTGCAATCCCATCTCAATTAAGCTCATTTCATCTTCTTTTCGTCATTTCTCCATTTCTGACCGATGTGACACAAAACGACCCTAATACTATACTAAACATAAATGAAATGAGTAAATACTAACTAAAAATGACTCAAAAGTGTGTATAAAATACACCGATCAGTCGACATAAACAATCGGTTAATATAGTCTAATGAGAAAGCATATGTTCACGTTCGTAGTTGGAAACAAAGCCTAAATTTAAGAGAAGAAGATACATCCCTTCAATCCACTTTTCTAGCCAAGCTAGTTCGGGAAAATAAGAACTTGTTTCAATCCAATGGCATGGTATTAGGGTAGGAGGCTTTCCTTTGTTATAGAAATCCGGTCAAACAACTCTTGAGTCAGCTTTGACACTAGGGATTCTAAACAAAAAAGGAGTCCATGACCCCTTTTTAGAGCGTATAAGGGGAGGTTGAATTCCAAACCTTTTGAAGAGGAAAGGAGTTTTCGTTCTGATTTACTCCGAGGGTTGCTTCGGTTAGTTTCTTTTATTGTGTACAATATATAATGTTACATAATTATTTATATAATTACAAATTAGATAACTAATCTTTTTAATTACAATCGAAATATAAATTAACATAATATAAAGGATATACAATTATATAAAAATATTCTTATAGTATTCTATCAATAAATATACATAAGAAAAAATAATAACTTACTCGCAGTTCCTTTACCTTTCAAGCTGGCAATGATTAATACTATGAAAATGTCGTATGTCATTGCGTCACACAATTTGTTTTATCTTGTATAATGTCCATGCATCTATCATTTGAGTGGTCCAATAAATTAAATAACCTACGGAGGAGAAGGAGAACGGATAAGAATTATTTATTTAAATGAAAAAATGGATGGAGACCGCTGTATATTTTAAAAATAATTATTCAGGATTATGATATAATTAACCGATGGTCACCTTCCCTTATAAAAATTAGCTACGAGATTGACATGTAAGTTTGATACGTAATACCTAAATAAATACAGGAACAACAACCATATTTTTGGGTTTCCAAGGTGCCGCAACGCTTCAGCTCCAGTAGCCAAACAGGGAATTAGCGCCGCGGCTCAGTCAGTGGGGCGCCGCGGCCATTTTTCGACCTGGTTCGATCTTACACATCGTACACTTCTTCCTTCATTTACCAACGTGGAATACATGTCATTTGACTCCATCATTCTATGTCTCAAACGTTTCACTTACGTACCAATATCTCTTTCACTTATTAAATTTACGATATTTGACACTACGTGTACACGTGTGTGGAAACGATGTTTCCGACGTGTAGGATCCCAATTGTTCGAGTCATAAATAATGGGTTAAACTTAATTGCACAATTAGTAAATTTCCAACATGCATTGCACGTGTATTTCAAACTAATCAATTAGTATAAACTTCTTTAAACATTAGAAACGATAGCAATGAGTTATATGAGATTTGATATGAGAAAGTGTCTGCTCAAATTGATGAATGATGAGCCTATACATTCAATATTTATTATCGTTGCAAAACACAATTTTATTGAAAAATGCTCTGATAGGTTGTGATTTATGAAATGTCTAATCTGATTCTCTACTTGATTGATATAATTAAGTCTTTTTCGCTTTTTTTTGTTACTAAAAGAAAGTCAATGATCACTCCATTCTTTTTCTTAATAATCGAGAAAATCCGAGAGCGAGTGACACACAGTTCGGTTCGCTCCATTCTTCTACCGAGAAACACCTTTATGACTTGATTTATAAGTTGGAAATCCTAAATTTTCAAGATGTTCTTTACTTTTTAGCTTAGGGTGTGGTAGTCTAGCTAGGATTCACCTATATATAGTATCAGGTAAAAGAACTATTAAAAAAAAAACAGAAAGGTAAAAGTATACCTAACCAGGTACCTTTTCTAGATAATTTTCTATCAGGAATAGAACATTTTAACTCATACTTAAATTAGTAGTATGTATATGTCAGCATAACTTGAGATCTTATTATATATTGAATGAGTTGCATGAAGTAAGGACATACAACTTTTATGGATGGTAATCAGTTTCCAAGTCCGCCTTCTGTTTACTTTTGTTGAATTCTCATAAGACTTCAAAGTCGTTACCTTGAAGAAATACAAAAAGGTTCAATATATAACCTTGTACCATGACACAAGCTCAATCAGGAGACAGGGAGGATCCAACAGAAGTACAAAACTCCGGTTTCTCTTCTTCCATGTGTAGCTGCGAGTTACCAAACCATGAACTTAACAAGTCGAAACAACTTAATGAAGTAGCTATAGTCATGGTTCCATTTCCAGCACAAGGCCATCTCAATCAGCTTCTTCAACTTACCTGTTTAATCTCTTCATCATATGATCTTCCAGTCTATTATGTTGGCTCAGCTACACATAATCGTCAGGCTCGGGTTCGAGCTAACGCTTTAAATCCCGCAGACATAGCCAAAATCCTTTTTCATGACATCCCAACACCTGAATTTTCCTCACCACCTCCTGACATTAATGCCATGAGCAAATTCCCATCACATCTTCAGCCATCATGGGATGCTTCTATGCTTCTTCGCGAGTCCATTGCTTCTTTCTTACACGATATATCCTCAAAATCAAGACGAGTAGTTGTTGTTCATGATTCTTTAATGTCCTACAATGTTCAGGATGTTTCTTCCTTGCCCAATGCAGAATCCTATATATTTAACTGCATTTCAGCTTTCACTTTGTACTGTTTCATATGCTTATTTTATGGGATATCTCTCCAACTTGGAGAAGAATTGCTTACAAAATTACCCTCCCCTGAAGGAATTATGCCAGATGAAGTCAGGGACTTCACAACTTCTCAGAATCCGTATATAGATATCAGATCAGGTGATATCCATAATACAAGCAAAGTAATTGAAGGCAAGTTTCTTGATTTGCTGGCACAGGCAGAAATTAATCAGAACAAGAAAAAATGGGCAATTGGACCAATTCTGCCTACTAAACTCAATCATATCTCAAATAGGAACAATATATGTTTGGAGTGGCTTAACAAGCAACCTCCAAGCTCAGTTCTTTATATATCTTTTGGAACAACAACTTCATTTTCTGATAGAGAAATCAAGGAGCTCGCAATGGGATTAGAACAAAGCAAACAGAAGTTTATATGGGTGTTGAGAGATGCCGATAGAGGAGATATCTTTACTGGACAAGCTAGAAAAGTTGAGCTGCCAGAAGGGTTTGAGGAAAGAGTAAAAGAAGTAGGCTTAGTTGTAAGAGAATGGGCACCACAACCAGAAATCTTGGCTCATTTGTCCACGGGTGGGTTCATGAGTCATTGTGGATGGAATTCTTGCATAGAGAGTATTACTATGGGAGTGCCAATAGCTGCTTGGCCTATGCACTCTGACCAACCGAAAAATGGTTTCTTGGTGACAGAAATATTGAAAATAGGCCTGATTGTGAGGGAGTGGGAGAAACGCGAGGATCTGGTGAGTGCATCCACCATTGAGAATGTCGTGAGGAAGTTGATGGCATCGGAAGAAGGTGATGCAATTAGGAAAAGAACAGAAGAATTGGGAGAAGCCGTAAGGCGGTCCACTGAGAAAGGGGGTGCTTCTCGAATGGAGTTGGATTCTTTCATCGCGCATATCACAAGATAGACTTACTTTTCACCCTAAAATTTCAAGTACTTCTCATTGTCCTTTAAATTAACCTGTCACTAGTCTTCTTCTTGGCTCATACTACTTAATATTACCTTATATTTCTTTGATCTGGGAATGTTCTGAAACTTTTTTATGGCTATCAGTGCTTTGTATTTCTCTCTTAATAGATAATTAATCTGGTTCTAAATATGCAGAGTACAGGGTTGATGTGGAGAATTATCTTTGTATTTATTAACGTGAAATAAAGTTTAACCTATTATTTATGACTCGAACAATTGGGGCCCCGCACGTCGTAAATATTGATTCTACACACGTGCATACGTTGTACCAAGGATCGTACATTTTCTTAGTGATAGAGATATTGGTACGTAAACAAAATGTATAGACGGTTGGCCAAATGACGAGTGTTTCACATTGGTAAATGAAGGAAGAAGTGTACGTCGGAAAATCTCCGCGAAGGGCCGCGGCGCAGCACCGTCCGAGCCACGGCGCTGGAGCGCCGCGACGCCTCCACCAAGAGCCGTGACGCTAAATCTGTTTAGTCACTGGAAATTAAACCTTTGAAAATATTTGTTTAATTTAATTTTACCATAAACAAAAGACAGTGGCAGAAATTAACTAAAACATGTCTTAATCCATCGTTTTCACCTGTCTATATCGCGAATTAAACAATATCATCAACTTTTGATTTCGTTACCCCCCTCAATAAATACAGGAACAACAAAAATAGTTGGGTTTGATTTCCCCACTATTTGACCATAGAGACAATAAATAATAGCATTACTCACATCTATAGCTTCCTCATCTCATCTCCTCCGGCAACTGGGCCAAGAACGATAGCGACGAAACCATAGTCGAAAGTAGGCTTTTCTAAAAGAGAAAGATAGGGAAATTGCTTGTCAGACAATGAGATAGTGAGCATAGATAAGACAAGACAAGCATATACGAGCAAGAAAGTTGGGTAATGGTTGATCAGTAGGAGATGCTTTCCCCTAGACAGGTGGTCACAATTATTTTTGAAGTTACAATAATCGAAAATAATGAAATTGCTAATTCCAGAGACCACAATGAAGTCTGACATACCACTACTTCAAATCCGACAAGACTCTAATATCATGTAACAATATAGCCTTTGAAAGGAGGATAATCCAAGTCCAGAGAACAAATCCGTTCTCTAACCAATATGAGACTCTAACCGACTCTAATATCCAACATAATAAGCAAGTTTAAATCTCAATAACAACTGAAAGTTAGGATCTTGCTCTTAGATGTGTTTTAAAATTAACGTTGAACTTTATATTTAAATCATAGTTTCTAATTGGTGACAACAAATTAAATAGTATCATGAGCAGGCTGGCATTATATACATTCACTTGTTAAAGCCATATTCTAAGTGAGAATTTGATAATACCTAGCTAGCTTTCACTCCAAAAACTTGAGCCATGCCAAAAAATATCATCTTTGTTATCATGATTATTGCCTTTTTCCTTTGCCATATCGATTCTACATCAAGTTCTGAGCTGCCACAAAAATGGGATGAATCGCAGTTACCATCTTCTCGATCACAACGACTGATAAAAATTGATGCAATCATTGCTGCTATGGTTGTCCTGTGATGCATGTCCAAACGATTGTTACATTCATTGAAGGCTGATTTACCTCTTATTTACATCTTATAATGGCAAAAGAGATCATACTTCTATACGTATATGGTGCTATAGCTATTTCGATGCAATGGTATATGAAGCATGTCAAGACTATACATCAAAGTTTACGATCTTTGATGGCTGACACCTAACCACCTAATTACATAGTCATTCTGAAACCTTGATCACCTATTTCAGTGGCTGCCACCAACTCGTACTACGCCCCACTAAACTTGTCTCCATTATTAATTAATGACCTCATTGTTGATGTGGATAGGATGTTGTGACAACATCTGCGAAAGCACAGGATAATATCTTCAGGATGTTGCCTACGATGTTGCGACAATATTTCTGCCAACATCTCTGTAACTGTTTTGCCTATTCTTCCCTAAGCGGTTGAAATTCTGCGATAAAAATGACCTGGCAAACTTACGGATTGTTGTATTTAAAGCGTGGTGAAAAGACGATCAAAGCGTGAGAAAGCGGCGAATGACCAAGTCAAGATCGTTGAGGATTTTGGGAGGAAGACTCGGTCCAAGCTTTGCCGTCTTTTGTTCAACCTCATGACCATCAGTGAAGATTTCAAGGGAAGCTCAACACTATAAATAGAGGAGAGCTTCACAAGTATCGATATCCAGATTTAGAGAAGAAGAACTTCCAAGAGAGCTCTCGGATTTTACCTTAGAAAACTGGATCAATATTTTAGCCTAAAGTTGTTTTAACAACATCTTGTCCCACATTGCAATTGTTATCTCTATTCCAGATTAAACTTATTGTTCAAGTGATTGTAATGAAGATGTTGTCTTTTATCTTTTAGATTTTGTAACTTTAGGCGAAGTCATCTGCGACTTCATTTTGTTTGTAATTTCTTTTTCGTTTGTAACGCTCAATCTGTAAAAAAAAATTCTTTGTAATTGTATATAATTTATACAATTCTTTTGGTCACTGACCATCAAGGGATATATATATATATATATACCCTTGAAAATATAAACCTTGTGTCTCTTTACTTTTTCCGCTGCACATACTCTACAAGGTTTATTCTGTTTTATTACAATGTTGCCTCAGATGTTGACCCAACATTGAAGGCAACATCCAGTGACTGTTTTTGTTGTTCGTAGTTTTGCGATTTTAATCTTACGTTTTACGAATTCGTAGCCCACGGGACCCAACAAGTGGTATCAAAGCCAAAACTTGATACAATAAGTGTTTGATTCTGAATATTACGGCTATGGACTCAGCTTCACAAAACGTTGGTAGACTTCCGATACTTGACGGATCTAACTACGCCTATTGGAAAATTCGACTACGTTCGCACATCAAATCCATTGATGTTCGAGCACGAGATCGATGTCCGAATGCTATGTAATCCCCAGTACCGACAGCGAGGATGGTGATGTTACCACTAAACGATGCGAATGGACCCAGGAAGAAATCAACTCGACAAGCTTTAACGAAAAGACCCTAAATGCAATATTTGGATGGGTAGATCTCTATATGTTCAAGCTTATCCAGAATTGTACAATTGCCAAGGATGCTTGGGAAACCTTACAAACTCATTGTGAGGGAACCTCAAGTGTTCGACGTACAAAACTTCGCATGATCTTGAGTCAATACGAGCGCTTAAGGATGAAGGAGTCTGAAGACATAAAATCCTATTTTGAAAAGTTGATTGACATTGCTAATCAGTGTCAAGTGCTTGGGTCTCCGTTAACCAACACACAACTTATGGATAAAGCTCTCAGATCTCTTCCTGAAAGATTTAATAGTAAAATTTGTGCTATTGAAGAGGCTCATAATCTTGCAACTATGGATCTTCATGCTTTAATGAGCATCTTTCAAACATATGAGATGAACATGAAAAGCCAAAGAGATCTATATAAAGACAAGACTTTGGCACTCCAAGGACAAACCTCGGAATCTGAAATGGAAAACGAGGGAGAAAACATGGAGAAACTGGAAAGTGATGCTATTGTTGCCCTACTCACTCATAGATTCAATTCTATGGTGAGAAAGATCAACAATGAACGTAACAAAGCCAATTATAATAAGCATCAGAACCCTTTCTTCATTAAGCAGCCAAATAGATTGACTTTTGAGCATATAAACCGCAATCCACTGAGGAAAACCAACTTCGACGGTACCAATTTCAGTCCCAAACATCTCGAGAGAGTGCAATGTCATGCATGTTCGGGTTGGGGACACTACGCTAATGAGTGTGCGAACACCCTTAGGAAAATTGGTAAGGTCATGTGGGTAACCCTTAGTGATGATGAAACGAATAGGAAGAAGGAGATCAAGAAGAAGAACGACCACATGTAATGCTTGCAGCCATGTTTGAACACTCATTGTCCGACGATGAAGATGTTGTTGACGATTTTGACCCAACATCTGAAACAACATCGGAGGCCACATTGGAAATGTCTGCATCATCAGAGAGGTATGTATACTTTGATTATTCTGATGTAAATTATTTTAGTGGATTTATTTCTTCAACTGAGGCTGCTGATATAGATCCAGTTGACTCGAAAGACGAAACGATAAAGGAATTACAAAATCTTTGTAAAGCCTTAATCACTACATCTGAGCAACTGGACTCAAAAGCAAAATCATTGGCTCTTGAGAATTGCAATTTGAAAGGCACAATCAACCGATTAGAGGTAACTCTTACCAAGAAGGATCTTGAGCTTGGTAAGATCCGTGCACGATTGAACACAGCTGAGACCACGTTTCAAAGGCTAAACATGGGAACCTTCAAACTGGATGAAATATTGAACTTCAACAATTCCACAAGGACTGGGCTTGGTTATCATTCTCCTAGAAAAACCGATACTTCCAGGATCCATAGTCCACTGAGAGGATAACATTTGTCAAAGAAAATGCTTGTAACCCTCAGAGAATTATGATTGGATCGAAGTTTGTATGTAGCTTCTGTAAACAAATCAGGACATATTATGGCCTACTGCTACAAGCTTTAAAACTCTGCACTCAGTCTATTGCCTAAAGTGTTGCCACCAATGTTGCCCAACATCACTGACATTCAAAGCACGAAAGCAAAAGGAAAAGGTCGAAAGGAGTGGGTACCCAAACTTAATCTGAAATGTAATGTGTGCATAACTGCCTTGCGTACTAACATTACAGGTTCTTAGTACTTCGATAGTGGCTGCTCACGTCATATGATAGGTACTAAAAGTCTCTTGAAGGAGTACAGAGCATTCAATGAAGGGTATGTGACCTTTGGAGGAGGAAGTAAGAGTAAGATTATTGGTAGAGGAACTCTTAAAGTTCCGAATGTACCAGCCTTGAAGAATGTGCTTCATGTAGAAGGTTTAGTTGCTAATCTCTTTAGCATAAGTCAACTATGTGATGACGATCTAGAGGTGAAATTCAACAAACTTGGATGCAAAGTTACAGATTCTTCAAACAAGTGTGTCATGTTAGGAACCCGAACCGGAGATAACTGCTATCTAGTAGGTAGAGAAGAAGTTTGCAACTCCGCAAAGGTAGGTGACTTGACACTTTGGCTCCAGAAGTTGGGACATGTCAACTACGGCACCTTGGAGAAATTGATCTCGTTTGAAGCTGTTAAAGGCATTCCCAGACTGGATACAAAAGATAAAACACTGTGTGAAGATTGTTTGAAGGGAAAGCAGACCCGAGTCTCTCACAATGTTGCCCAACATGACGGACAACATTAAGATACGTCTCATTGTTTCCAATTATTGCATATAAATCTTATGGGTCCAATTGAGGTAGATAGCATAGGAGGAATGAGATACTCTTATGTGATTGTTGATGATTTTTTCAGATTTACTTGGATATATTTTTTAAAGGAAAAATCACAAACCTTTGAGATATTTAAAACACTTTGCTCTAGAATTAGGAACCTGTTTTGTTCTTCAATTTTCAGAATAAGATCTGATCATGGAAAGAAATTTGAAAATCAAACCTTTGCAAAATTCTGTGAAAAGAAAGACATATTCCATGAATTCTCGGCACCAAAAACACCTCAACAAAATGGGGTTGCCGAGAGAAAGAACAAAACTTTACAGGAAATGATAAGTGTAATGTTGAGTTCTAAGCAATTATCAAAGAGGTTTTGGCAGAAGCCTTGAACAAAGCATGTCACATAAGTAATAGAGTCTACTTTCGGCCAGGGACCAAAATGACACCCTATGAACTGTTAAATGGAAAGAAACCTACAATGAGGTATTTCCATGTCTTTGGGTGTGTGTGTTATATTCTTAATAACAGGGATAAACTGGCCAAGTTCGACTCCAAGAGCGACAAGGGGATATTTGTCGGCTATTTTCAGAATAGCTATGCTTACCGGATATACAACCTTCGGACAAAGACTATTCAGGAGTCTGTCAATGTGATTTTTGATGATCTGCTGGACATATCTAGAAGATCCTCAGAAAACAACATTGTGGTTGTAGTAGAAGAGGAGCAAATCACTGAAACATCAGATGTTGTCCCAACACCTGAAGTCACATCTGAACTTCAAGAAGAGAACATAGGGAATGAAGTCGGGGAGGAGTCTGCTACGGAGCTGAATGATCAAGTAAGAAGAGACCCTCCATCGAGGATTAAGAGGAACCATCCACCCGACCTAGTGATAGGGGGAGTTATTGAGCAGAGGCGAACAAGGGAGAAAAAACTAGTTAATTACCGAGAGATGGTAAAGTATGTGTGCATATCCACCATATACCAATAGGTTAGCCTTTCTTATTTTACATCTACATTGGAACCGAAGAATATTAGGGAAGCATTGAAAGATAATTTTTGGATCCAAGCTATGCAAGATGAGCTGGAGCAGTTTACCCGAAACGAGGTTTGGGATTTGGTATCACGACCCAACAACACTAATGTTATTGGGACCAAGTGGATATACAAAAACAAATCAGATGAGTTAGGGAAGATTGTGAAAAACAAAACTCGACTTATTGCTCAAGGATATATACAAGTTGAAGGTGTCGACTATGACGAGACCTTTGCGCCTGTGGCTAGACTTGAATCAATAAGATTACTCCTTGTTATTGCTTGTTATCTAAAAATTACCTTGCACCAAATGGACGTTAAAGGTGTCTTTCTCAATGGATACTTGGACAAGAAAGTATATGTTGAACAACCAAAAGGATTCGAAGATCCTCACCATCCACAACATATATACAAGCTCAAGAAAGCTTTGTATGGTCTAAAACAGGCACTACGTGCATGGTATGGTCGTTTAACTAACTTTCTTATTGATTTTGGTTTTATCCGTGGAGAAGCTGACAAAACTTTATTCATAAAGAGACACGGAGTAGATGTAATCATAGCTCAAATCTATGTTGATGACATTGTCTTTGGCTCGACTAAAGAATCCCTCTTGAAGCCATTTGTCGAAGCTATGTCGACAACATTTAAAATGAGCATGATTGGAGAACTAACATTTTTCTTAGGCTTGCAGATTAAACAGGTTGAAGAAGGGATTTTTGTATCCCAGAGCAAGTATGCCAAGAATCTTGGTGGAAAGTTAGGTCTGGAAAACGCTAAACACATGAAGACTCCAATGGGCTCTACACAACAGGTTTGTAAAGACGATGTTGACCCAACATTGTACCGATCCATGATAGGGAGCCTTTTATACCTTACTGCTAGTCGCCCGGATATCATGTTTAGTGTGTGTGTTTGCGCCAGGTTCCAAGCCATTCCCAATGTATCTCATTTTAATGCCGTGAAACGTATCATACGATATATTGCCGGTACAAGTGATTTGGGAATTTGGTATTCTAGAGACACTAATCCTAATCTAATAGGGTATAGTGACTCAGATTGGGCTGGTGATGTTGACGATAGTAAAAGCACTAGTGGTGGTTGTTTTTATCTTGACAACAATCTAGTCTCATGATACAGTCGTAAACATAATTGTGTGTCACTCTCGACTGCCGAATTCGAATATATGGCAGCCGGAAGTTGTTGTGCTCAACTGATTTGGTTACGACATATGCTTGATGACTATGTCATTTCTAATTACTCTATGATTTTGTACTGTGATAATCTGAGTGCTATTAATATTTCCAAAAATCCTGTTCAGCATTCACGTACAAAACACATTGACATAAGACATCATTTTTTAAGAGATTTAGTGGAAAAACAACTACTTCAAATCGAACATGTTGATACTCTTTCTCAACTAGCTGATATTTTTACCAAACTCTTAGATCATGAAATATTTTCTAGCTTGAAAAAATCTCTTGATCTCTGTTTTCTCTGAAAATAAGACATGCAAGGTAGATGTTGTCCTAAATATTGACCTAACATTCTGGGTAACATTTACCATTTGGGCCAGTGTACAAGATATAGGTTGTAAGTAATGTTGCACAATTGTTCCAAAAGAATCAAGTTTGACTTCACAAGGACAAGGTTTGAATGTGATATTGTTCTCTGCGATGATGCATATCATAAAAAGGGAGTATCATAAGAAGTGAAGCCTCAACTAAAGATTTGGTTTTATACAAAAAGAGCAAATCTCTAAGTTTGGTACCGTTCCTGTTCTATAGGAGTACCATGTGCTTCAAGAAGGTTGAAAATTTCTTAATATTTATTTTTTGTCCATATGTGTTCAACTAAGTTGATTAAGGACAATGGTAAAATGTCACATTCGTCTTGCGATCAGTCTCATAGGTAACATATACGGAAAACCATTTGCCAAATCAGAAAATCCTTGAAGTCTCAAAATGCTAGTTGAACTTTGAAATGTTGTCAACATCACTCGCAACATCGTGTTCCAGTACATTAATCGATCTTGTTTTTCTTATTTTTTTTCGGGGTTCTAATATGTAACAAGTCTCTGTATATAATGAAAATCCAAAAAATAAGGAGGACCATTTTTTGCTCAAGCTGCTGCCATCTTTTGCTCAACCTCCACAACCATCAGTGAGGATTTCAAGGGAAGCTCAACACTATAAATAGAGGAGAGCTTCACAAGTATCAATATCCAGATTTAGAGAAGAAGAACTTCCAAGAGAGCTCTCGGATCTTACCTTAGAAAACTGGATCATTATTTTAGCCTAAAGTTGTTTTAACAACATCTTGTCTCACATTGCAATCGTTATCTCTATTCTAGATTAAACTTATTGTTCAAGTGATTGTAATGAAGATGTTGCCTTTTATCTTTTAGATTTTGTTACTTTAGGCGAAGTCATCTGCGACTTCATTTTGTTTGTAATTTCTTTTTCGTTTGTAACACTCAATCTGTAAAAAAAAAAAATTGTAATTGTATATAATTTATACAATTTTTTTGGTCACTGACCATCAAGGAATATATATATATATATATATATATATATATATATATACACCCTTGAAAATATAAACTTTGTGTCTCTTTACTTTTTCCGCTGCACATACTCTACAAGGTTTATTCTGTTTTATTACAATGTTGCCTCAGATGTTGACCCAACATCACGAACATCCAAATGATCGCTTTTGTTGTTCGTAGTTTTGCGATTTTAATCTTACGTTTTACGAATTCGTAGCCCACGGGACCCAACAAGTGGTATCAAAGCCAAAACTTGATACAATAAGTGTTTGATTCTGAATATTACGGCTATGGACTCAGCTTCACAAAACGTTGGTAGACTTCCAATACTTGACGGATCTAACTACGCCTATTGGAAAATTCGACTACGTTCGCACATCAAATTCATAATATGACATTAGTTCATTACCTCTTTGGGATATCCAATCATTATTATTAATCCTCATCGTCACACTTGTTGTGTCCAAAATTAATTCAGGATCACGCTCCTTGTATACTAATCCCTTTATTAGCATACGTAAATACAATTAAAAAAAAATCAACACTCGGGTCTATTTCCTTCGTTTGAGTGCTCCAATTATTGCCCCAAATTATGAGACGTTACACTTTTGAACTCTAGTTACTAACAGAATGAACTTAATTTTATTGATCACATAGATAAAAGTAAAAATGGTGAATATCATAAATTAATGTTATACAACATCTGATGCAGTTTCTGCAGCATTTGAAGTATTATGTTATATTCAAATGAAAATAAAGACCTCTTGGAAGGAGTGAAATTGTTGATTTCAACAAAGATAGACTTCCAATTGTTAAAAGTTTTTCCTAGAATGTTTATGTTTAAGTAATACAAGTAATGCAAGTTAACAATGAATTATAATTATTTCACGAGACACATTATTTTGCTTGCAAACAACTCAGAAATGCATACAAGATCATTCTCCACATTAATCCTTTATTCTGCATAGTTAGAACAAGATTAATTGTCTGTTAAGAGAGAATACAAAGCAATCATCTCACTGATAGATATAAAAAGTTTCAAATAGTCTGAGCCAAGAAGAAGACTAGTGACAGGTTAATTTAAAGGACAATGAGTACTTGAAATTTTAATTTTTAGGGTGAAAAGCAAGTCTATCTTGTGATATGTGCGATGAAAGAATCCAACTCCATTCGAGAAGCACCCCCTTTCTCCGTGGACCGCCTTACGGCTTCTCCCAATTCTTCTGCTCTTTTCCTAATTGCATCACCTTCTTCCGATGCCATCAACTTCCTCACAACATTCTCAATGGTGGATGCACTCACCAGATCCTCGCGTTTCTCCCACTCCCTCACAATCAGGCCTATTTTCAATATTTCTGTCACCAAGAAACCATTTTTCGGTTGGTCAGAGTGCATAGGCCAAGCAGCTATTGGCACTCCCATAGTAATACTCTCTATGCAAGAATTCCATCCACAATGACTCATGAACCCACCCGTGGACAAATGAGCCAAGATTTCTGGTTGTGGTGCCCAATCTCTCACCACTAACCCGACCCCTTTTACTCTTTCCTCAAACCCTTCAGGCAACTCAACTTTTCTAGCTTTCCCAGTAAAGATATCTCCTCTATCGGCATCTCTCAACACCCATATAAACCTATGTTTGCTCTGCTCTAATCCCATCGCGAGCTCCTTGATTTCTCTATCAGAAAATGAAGTTGTTGTTCCAAAAGATACATAAAGAACTGATCTCGGAGGTTGTTTGTTCAGCCAATCCAAACATATATTCTCCCTATTCGAGACACGATCTAGTTTAGTAGGCAGAATTGGTCCAATTGCCCATTGTTTCTTGTTCTGTGTACCTCCTACTTGTGCCAGAAAATCAAGAAACTCGCCTTCGATTTCTTTGCTTGTATTATGTATATCACCTGATTTAATATCCAAATATGGACTCTGAGAAGCTCCACGTGCCTTGATTTTATCTGTCATAATTCCTTCAAGCGAAGGTAACTTTTTAAGCAATTCCTCTTCAAGTTGGACAGGTATTCCCACAGATAAGCATATCAAACAGTACAAAGTGAACACTGAAATGCAATTAAATATATATGATTCCGCGTTGTGCAAAGACGAAACATCCTGAACATTATAGGACATTAAAGAATCATGAATAACAACAACTCGTCTTGATTTTGAGGAAATATCGCGTAAGAAGGAAGCAAAGGGCTCGCGAAGAAGCATACAAGCATCCCATGATGGCTCGAGATGTGACGGGAATTTGCTCAATGCATTAGGATCAGGTGGTGGTGAGGCAAATTCAGGAGTTGGGATGTCATGGAAATAGATTTTGGCTATGTCTGATGGATTTAAAGCGTTTGCTCGAACCCGAGCTTGAAGATTATTAGTAGTTGAGCCAACATAGTAGACAGGAAGATCATATGATGAAGATATTAAACAGGCAAGTTGAAGAAGCTGATTGAGATGGCCTTGACCTGGAAATGGAACCATGACCATAGCTACTTCATCTTGTTTTAAGTTGCCACACATGGAAGTGGAAATATCGGAATTTCCTACTTCTGTTTGATCCTCCATGTCGATGAGCTTGTGTCGTCAAAGATTTACAAAAATCAGAATTTCCTACTTTTATCGGACCTCAAAAGAAGTAAGATTTTGTAAAATTTTATTACCTTCCAAAAAAGTTGTTATTGAAGTGTTTATAAATATACATAAACCAAAAAATAATATAAATCTCTCATTTGTTGTCTCTATCTACATAAAATTTATGTACACTCTATTCCGATAGAATATGATATTTCACTCGATATGTTATTGTCGTAGTCCTCTCTCAGTTACTTGACCTTTCAAGCTGGAAATGAATAACATGTACAAATAAAATGTCGTATATCATTACGTCAATACAACTTGTTCAATCTCGTGAGAAATAATGTCCACTCATCCATTATCTGAGTGGTGCAATAAAGTATTTTTTTATACGGGTTGAGTTAATCGACAACAATAGATAAATATCGCTATTAAAATACGACTTTTTCCGAGGGAATATGCTCGGTCGGCAATAACTACTTCCCCGTGTCAATTACGTGGGTCTTTCAGATTTTGAGATTCGTGAACAACTTTTCTTTGATCATGATTTTTTTATATGTTTTTTAATTATTTTAAATTATCAATTATTATGATTTATAATATTTTTTACGTAATTTTTAAATATGTAAATTTTATTTCAAAAAATTTCATATCCGAAAATTCTTTATATGTCATCTCCATTGATAAGAAAATTCTATTAAGGGTAAAATGAAAAAGAATAATTAATTATGCATTGAACTTTTAAAACGATAAATAATTTGAGATAATTATTTTTAATAATTATGATAAATAATTTGAGACGAAGGGAATACCCAAAACACATATCTTTATCTTTTCCACCTATCGCACAAGTATATGGACCCAAACATATTCAGACCTTTTTTTTTTATATATATATGGACTATTTCTTGATTTGTGTGTGTCATCTTTACATGGCATGCTAATCTTTTTGTTCCAGTTTTTTTATTATATATATAGCTTAGTGTATAATTGACCATTCTTTATCCTTTTCCACTTAAATATTAAATTTTATTTTTATAAGTTTTGAATCTGTGCGCCTAATCGACAAATCACAAGTTATGCTCCTACCATTAAACCAAGAGAAGCATGATGTGAATGTTAAAGACCAAATTCAGTGGACTCTCGTGCAGGCCATATCCAGTGTGTCGTGTCTAGCAGTGGACAAATTTGATATTCATGTATATTTGGTATATATTAGACTTAATCTTATACCTTAATTAGAATTATATTATTACCATAATTGTATAGTTAGTCTCCTTATAGAATAGGGATTTAGATGTAAAATAGGAAAATGATTTTCCTATTGTAACTTGTATATATATGTCTTTCATCAATAAGAATAATCAAGGGATTAATTCTTTCATGGTATCAAGAGTCTAGGTTCTTTTCCTTGCTTCCGCTTCTCACTTTTATTCTTGAAAAAAAACTGTGACTATCCCTCCCCCCTCGGAATTCCTCAAATACGCCATGACTGATAAAAACACGTTTCATCCTGCCCTCACAGTTTCTAACATCAAGAGTGTTCTTCCTAAAGTTCTTGATCTAGAAAACGTCAAATATAGGACGTGGACAGAATTATTCAAGATTCATGTCATGACACATCAAGTTCTTCACCACATCATCCTCCTGCATGATCGACGATTACAATAACAGTGCCCACCAAAGCGATCGATCCAAACTTATAGTCGCTTGATGCAGCGTTCTCCGGATTTATGTCACTATCTCCTTGGACCTTTTATAGACGATTATGGAACCCAACTCCACAGCTATGGAGGCGTGGAATCGATTGCGTGATATATTCCAAGATAACAGTCATTCTCGCATTGTTATCCTTGAGCAAGAATTTTCTCAAGTTGCTATGGTGAATTTTCCTAACTTTCTCTTATTGCAAACGCCTCGCGACTGACAGATCAACCGCAACGCGATGCTCGCATTACTAATAGTCGGTTGTTCTTCGACGGATGGTTTTGGCCCGTGCGAGGCCTATACAGGGGTTGCTTTGGTTATTCGTCAAAGTAACCCCCTGTCGGAGTTCTATCAAGCCCGCTCCATGCTAACTTTGGAAGAAGCGGGTTTTGCTAAAAATACATCTATCGGAGCTAGCCCCGTCACAACAACGGTGGTGGTAAGAAGGGCTAAATCGGAAAAATAATGGCAAAAATCGTGACGACAACAATGGAGGCAACTGCAATGGCGGGTCACCACCGCGGTAAGAAGAATAACAGTGCAGGGCCACAGTGGACCGGACGATGGCAATGGTCCCAAGATATCCCAAATGGCCGCGTCGTCTCAGCCCATGTCAGAGCCGCGACCCCACATCTTTCTGGGACAATTCTCGGATCAGGCTCCGAGTTTTAGACCACCTTATGGGTCAGGGCAGCAGTCCGGAATACTCGGGCCTCACCCCCCTCAGGCTCATCACGCAACATGACCCACACAAACTGACATTGAAGTCGCGATACACATGTTTGGCTTGACTCAACTGGACCCTAATTGGTACATAGACACATGTGCCAATACCCACATGACATCTGACCAAGGTACTCTCTCGTCTTATTCCAATTTGAGCAGTAATCGTGGTATAATTATTGGTAATGACAATTCTATTTCAATTAAGGATTATGGTAATAAAAGTTTGTCCCCTCCTTATCCACCACTTGTCTTAAAAAATATCCGGCATGCCCCAAAACTAATTAAATTTTGGTGTTTGTTCGTAAATTCACCACTGATAATTGGGTTTCTATTGATTTTGATATGTTTGGGTTTTCTGTGAAGGATTTCAAGACGGGAAGTCCTCTCATGAGGTGTGACAGTAGGGAGGGTCATTATCCAATCACACCAAGTCTCACCATCTCGCGTCTAGCCATGCCATCCAATTTTGCAGCTCTTGCTCCTTCCTTGTGGCATGCTCGTCTAGGTCATTCAGGGATGTCTATTTTATCTACTTTAGATAGACATAAGTTTATTTCATGTAAGGGTACGCGTAGTACTCCAAATTGTCAATCTTGTGCTTTAGGAAAAATTATTAAGTTACCGTTTGTAGCTTCAAATTCTCATACTTCAATGTCATTTGATATTATTCATAGCGATTTATGGACATCTCCAGTTCTCATTTCTATGGGTCATCGATATTATGTTTTATTCTTGGATGATTATTCTAAATTTTATGGACGTTTCTAATTACGAAAAAATCACACGTTTTTCCATCTTCGTAAAATTTAGAGCATTCATAAGAACTCAGTTTGAACGGAAAATAAAGAACATTAAATGTGATAATGGAAAAGAGTATGACAATGGAGAGTTTTATGCTAAAAATGGGATAAATTTTCGTTTTTCTTGTCCGCATACATCCTCACAAAATGGGAAAGTTGAACGAAAATTTTGTACTATTAATAACATTAACCGCACCTTATTGGTTCATTCTTTCGTCCCTCCGTTGTTTTGGCATCATGCGCTACAAATGGCTACAGATCTACTTAATATTTTTCCCTCTAACTGTTTGACATATTCATGCTCTCTTCAGGTATTATACAACAAGACTCTTTCATATTCTCATCTTAGGGTCTTTGGATGCACATGTTATCCACTGTTTCCATCCACCATAATCAACAAAATTCAGACATGTTTTACCCCTTGTGTGTTTTTGGGTTATCCGTCAAATCACTGTGATTATAAATGCTTTGATTTGTCCTCTAAATGAACCATCATTAGTCGTCATGTTATGTTTGATGAGTTTCAATTTCTTTTTTCTAAAGTAGACAAACTCGTGTCCAGTTCGTATGATTTTTTAGATGAAGAAATCTCCCCCTACATTCTCCGTCGGTTTCCAGATTTGTCCCAAAATACATCGTCAGCGCCGCCGCCCTTAGAGGAGGCGACGCGGCACCAGTTGTCCAGTAGCCAGGGTGATTTAATCCCGTCGTCAACGCCGCGGTACTTCGGGAAGGCGTCGCGGTGCCTAAATTCCAGAGCACGGAACGGCGCGCCGCGCCTGCACCCTCGCACCGCCGCTTCCTCCGACGGATTTTTCTCGAAAATGGGCTAGCAGCCCATCGTCACGCTGCTGTCGCATCATCTCTTAAAAATTCTCAAAATTCACCAATCCAGCCCAGAGTCATGGTCCAGTCACTCGCAATCAACGGGGTATTTTTAAACCATAAAGACATTTTAATTTGAATTCTAATATTCTTAAATCGTCCTTACCCCGTAATTCTGTGTCTGCCTTAAATGACCCTAATTGTAAAATTGTCATGACCGATGAATATAATGTTCTTATTGATAATAAGACGTGGGAGTTGGTACCTCGTCCATCTAGTGTTAATATTATTCGGTCTATGTGAATTTTTGCTCACAAAAAAAAATTCGAATGGTTTGGTTTTATTAAGGGAAAATTACATTCCAACGTCTTTGGGTGATCAAGTTTACAAAATATAATCAAATGTGTAGATTTTATATATTTATACGTAGAAGATAGATATAATATACACATAACATACATACCTATACATTTGAGAGAATTTATTGAAAAATTCTCTCAAATGAAATTTGAAAGGATATCCTTCATTTTCGAGAACAAAAAAATATTTCTTTAGCAATATTATTTTCAATTACTTCGGCCACAATTATAGTTCGACACAGTTAACAAACTATATAATAATTTGTAGCTCTTCTTATATATCAATTTTTTTAGCTTAATCGTTGTCTTGCTTATGATTTCGACAACACATTTATTTTAAATGTGAAAATGAGCAATGTTGCCTGGGGTTACAAATGATCCATGTCTTAGAGTTGATGCTTTGTCTTTAACAAACTGTAGTCATCGCCAGGGCTGTCCCTGGGACGGTCAAGATGGCGCCGCCGCACAGGGCATACGCCTGCTCCTTTCAAAAGTCATTTTCTAGTGAGATGTTGCGTGTTTGAATCCAATGAGCAGCAACAGTTTTTTTTTTAAAACACAAAAAATTGGTCCCCTCCCTCTTTAAACAAATTTAAGCCCAAGTTCAAGTCATCAGCCCGACTGTCTCCTTCCTCTTTAAACAAAAAAACAGGCTCACCTCCCTCTTTAAACCAAAAAATAAATATCCATTGGATTTCCAAGTCCCCAACCCAACCAGTCGGCCCGACGCTCCCCTTTCTCTTTAAACAAAAAAAAAAAACTAGCCCCTCTCCCTCTTTAAAAACCCCACAATACAATCCAAAAAAAAGTTCCTCCATTAATTATTGTAGAAATCTTGGAAAGATCTTTTTTATAAGTTATTGTTTTGAGAATTATTTTGCTCTAATACCATTAACATGGATTGATTGCATCAATGTTTATTTCATTTTGTTTAGGGTTTCAAAATTTCTCAAATCTCAATATTATATTTAATTTAGGGTTCTCAATATTACATTAAACTAATTGTGTTTAGCTATAGATTTTACATTACTTTTATTGGTAATGGGTGACTTGTATTTTACATGATTACATTTTTCTATGCCTAATGTAATGATAGTTTTTCTTATAAATCTTTCATGTAATGACATTAAGGTATCTCTTTCGTAGCATTGTAATTTATTATACTAAAATTGAAAATTTTGAATCGAATATAGTGTTTACTATACATTTATTTGATGTTTTGATCAATTTTTTTTTTAATATTGATTAATTAATTAATTTTAATTTTTTATGTGATTAAAAAAAGACTTCTTTTTATTTCTTGTACCGGACCTTAAAGGTATAGGAACGGTCCTGGTCATCGCCGCTTTACAACTGCAGACATATTAACAAACTGATCAATATATGTTTTCATAGTATTGTTTGTAGATCACTATTAATTTATGGTGTACATCTACATCTACATCTACAAGAAAATAGTAGGTAGTTATTTATTATACAAATATCAAAATATAAAGTGCAACTGATGTACCCTTTGTCTTATTGAACCTGAGTTTCACTCCTTTAGTTCTATTTACTCTAGATCTGAGCATAATGAGCCAACAACCTTGAATTAACTAATCAACATCACACGAGAGGTAAATCACCACAAAATGGATTCTTGATAAGAGATTATAGCCATTGTTTCAAGTTTTGGCTTCTATCCAACTTTGAAAGTAGAAGCTTTTCACTTTTAGTATTATATGATAAGTTTGGCGAACTGTACATATTGGTAAGTTTCCGTTTATTAATACTTGAAGTTCTGTTCTCTACAACTACATATGATGAGCATGGTTTAAATCACTATGTAGCTTTGAACTTTTTAATCTTGCCAAAAATCTAATTGACATACTAGAGAAAACAGACAACAATTGTCTTATAGAGTACCTTAATTTAACATGTTTGTTTGTTGATTATAATTTTGTAGACAAAATCTGGGCATATATATGCCTAAGAAATTATACAAACCTCAAAGAAAGGATGCCTTGCTGCAATACTTGAGATTTCTGAAGGACTGATATGAAATTTCAGATAGTGAATATTCCAAGATAAATAGTAACTGACATGGTATACCAAGTTAAATTGTACTGATGGTATTAAAAAAATTATTACACTATCCACTAGCAGTTTAGTAACTTGCCATTTTCATTTCACCTCAGTTAATTTTAATTTTTTTTAATAGTTTATTATATCAAACATGTTAAATTCCATTAATACAACAACAACATACCCAGTGTAATTCTATCGGTGGGAATGTTGAATTCCACTAACATAATTAATAAAATACTAAGTAGAGCCAAGATCTGCATATTTTGTTTGATTTTGTTGGGAAGTGTATCATCACATGCATGGCTTGGAATATCCTAAAGTATCCATTTCTCTAACTGCTAATTAATACTACTGAATCTTTTTTCCCAGAGTCATCTGTTTACTTTGGTTCAAATCTTATAGACTTCACTTCATGGATATTAACAGTGAAAATCTTGCAAACAATGAACTAATCAGTAGCAATTTGAAACAAGTTAATGAAGTAGTTGTAGTGATTGTCCCACTTCAAGCTCAAGGTCATCTCAATCGGCTTCTCCAATTTGCCTGTCTAATTTCCTCTTATGGTCTATCTGTTTACTATGTTGGCTTAGCCAACCACAATCATCAGGACAGGGTTCGAGCCAACACCTTAAAACCTTCGGACATTGCCAAGATCCACTTTCATGGCCTCCTACTAAACTAGATCATATCTCAAATAGGGACAACATATGTTTGCATTGGCTGAACAAACAACCTCTAAGATCAGTTCTTTATGTATCTTTTGGAGCGTCGACTTCATTTTCTGATAAGCAAATCATGGAGCTCGCAATGGGATTAGAGCTAAGCAAACAGATGTTCATATGGGTGTTGAGGGATGCCGATGTAGGAGTTCTCTTTAACGGGGAAGCAAGAACTAGGGGACTTGAATTGCCTGAAGGATTTGAGGAAAGAGTGAAAGGGGTGGGCTTAGTGGTGAGAGAATGGGCACCACAGCCAGAAATTTTGACTCATTATGTTAAGAGTCTCACATCGGATTGTCCAAGTCCATATAAGGAGTCCATGTTCCCATTCCATATCCGACGTGGAATTCTTAACACTCCCCCGCATGCCCATACCTTGTTAACTGGAGCGTGAATAATATAATTTGGAGGCTCAATATCGGTGAACAAATAATTAGAATGAATACCATGTAAAGAATAGATTTTGGGTCTAACTCAACCCCAAAAGCTAGCTTGTAAGGTGCCAAGTCCATATAAGGTCTCATTCCATATCCGATGTGGGACTCTTAACACATTCATCCACAGGTGGATTCATGAGTATTGTGGGTGGATTTCTTGCTTAGAGAGCATTACTATGGGGGTGCCAATAGCCGCTTGGCCTATGCGCTTTGACCAACCAAAAAAATGGTTTCTTGGTGACAGAAATTATGAAAATAGGCTTGATTGTTAGAGAGTGGGAGAAATCCGAGGAGCTAGTGACTGCATCCACCATTGAGAATGTTGTTAGGAAGTTAATGGCATCAGAAGAAGGTGATTTCATTAGGAAAAGAGCAGAAGAACTAGGAGAAGACGTAAGGCGATCCACAGAGAAAGGGGGAGCTTCTCGAATGGAGTTGGATTCTTTCGTTGCACATATCACAAGATAGACTTGTTTGTCACCAGAAGCCAGTGATAAGGATTCTAGAGTTTTCAATTTTTTCCCTCTTTTCAAGCATTTGGTTACTTTACAATTTCTTTGACCCTGTTACTTGTTGCTTCTTGGTTCAGACTAGTTTATAGCTTGGAATGTTCGCTATTTGAAACTTTATCTCTCTCAGGATGTTCGCTATTCGAAAGAAGGAAGAAATGGGTTCGCATAGAAGCATTCCAGAATGCCGGGATTTTGCTCATGAAGGCATTGGGGACAGGTGGAGAAGAGGAAAACGTAGGAGTTGGGAGGTCATGAAATTGTATTTTGGTGATGTCCGAAGGATTTAAGGTGTTGGCACGGAGCTTAACATGATGATTTTAGATGGCTAAGCCAACATAATAGACATATACTACTAAATTATATAGTAGAGTTAAATCATTCTGTTCTTGATAGAAACAACAAAAGTACTAAGTTAATCTCATGTGTGTGACTTCTCCAATGTTATTATAAGCTCTGATAGGTTATGATTTATGAAATGCCTAATCTGATTCTCTTCTTGATTGATATAATTAAGTCTTTTTTCACTTTTTTTTGTTACTAAAAGAAAGTCAATGATCGCTCCATTCTTTTTCTTAACAACCGAGAAAACCCCGAGAGCGAGTGACACACAGTTCGAAACTTTTAACTAGAAGGTTCGCTCCATTCTTCTACCGAGAAGCACCTTTATGACTTGATTTATAAGTTGGAAATCCTAAATTTTCAAGATGTTCTTTAGCAGATTTTCTTTACTTTTTAGCTTAGGCTGTGGTAGTCTAGCTAGGATTCACCTATATATAGTATCAGGTAAAAGAACTATTTAAAAAATAACAGAAAGGTAAAAGTATACCTAACCTAGAACCCTTTCTGGATAATTTTCTATCAGGAATAGAACATTTTAACTCTACTTAATAGTAGTATGTATATGTCAGCATAACTTGAGATCTGGCACAAGTATTATATATTGAATGAGTTGCATGAAGTAAGGACATACAACTAAGCTGAGAGAAGATTAGCTATAAGCTTCTAAAATCATCTTACTTGCTTTAGTTCAAATCTCATAGACTTCACTTCATTACCTTAAAGCAAAACTGAATCCTCCAAAATTATGGTCACAATACTTCTACACCACATGCTTTTCTTTGCCCACCTCTCATTTTTTGTCATGTTTGGTCCTTTTGTCTTGTACCATGGTGGAAGGTACATAACCACGATTCAATATTTTTAAAAATACTTACTTTTAGTAGTTACAATCTATCCTCTCTTACCTCCATACATTTTCAAAGGTCTGGATTTGCTATCCTATCCTCTTACATACATACACACTGACACATGATTCACATAATTCAAGTAAGTCAAAAGCAGTGGTGAGTTCGATTGAATATGCTTTAACTTAGACAAAGAACTTTTGTTCAACTTACAAACACTTCGAGAACAACTTTTATGGATGCTAATCAGTTTCCAAGTCAGCCTTTAACTTGGACAGAGATCTTTTGTTCAACTTATAAACACTTCGAGAACAACTTTTATGGATGGTAATCAGTTTCCAAGTCCGCCTTCTGTTTACTTTTGTTGAATTCTCATAGACTTCAAAGTCGTTACCTTGAAGAAATACAAAAAGGTTCAATATATAACCTTGTACCATGACACAAGCTCAATCAGGAGACAGGGAGGATCCAACAGAAGTACAAAACTCCGGTTTCTCTTCTTCCATGTGTAGTTGCGAGTTACCAAACCATGAACTTAGCAAGTCGAAACAACTTAATGAAGTAGCTATAATCATGGTTCCATTTCCAGCACAAGGCCATCTCAATCAGCTTCTTCAACTTGCCTGTTTAATCTCTTCATCATATGATCTTCCAGTCTATTATGTTGGCTCAGCTACACATAATCGTCAGGCTCGGGTTCGAGCTAATGCTTTAAATCCCGTAGACATAGCCAAAATCCTTTTTCATGACATCCCAACACCTGAATTTTCCTCACCACCTCCTGACATTAATGCCATGAGCAAATTCCCATCACATCTTCAGCCATCATGGGATGCTTCTATGCTTCTTCGCGATTCCATTGCTTCTTTCTTACGCAATATATCCTCAAAATCAAGACGAGTAGTTGTTGTTCATGATTCTTTAATGTCCTACAATGTTCAGGATGTTTCTTCCTTGCCCAATGCGGAATCCTATATATTTAATTGCATTTCAGCTTTCACTTCGTACTGTTTCATATGCTTATTTTATGGGATGTCTCTCCAACTTGGAGAAGAATTGCTTAAAAAATTACCCTCCCCTGAAGGAATTATGTCAGATGAAGTCAGGGACTTCACAACTTCTCAGAATCCGTATATAGATATCAGATCAGGTGATATCCATAATACAAGCAAAGTAATTGAAGGCAAGTTTCTTGATTTGCTGGCACAGGCAGAAATTAATCAGAACAAGAAAAAATGGGCAATTGGACCAATTCTGCCTACTAAACTCAATCATATCTCAAATAGGAACAATATATGTTTGGAGTGGCTTAACAAGCAACCTCCAAGCTCAGTTCTTTATATATCTTTTGGAACAACAACTTCATTTTCTGATAGAGAAATCAAGGAGCTCGCAATGGGATTAGAACAAAGCAAACAGAAGTTTATATGGGTGTTGAGAGATGCCGATAGAGGAGATATCTTTACTGGAAAAGCTAGAAAAGTTAAGCTGCCAGAAGGGTTTGAGGAAAGAGTAAAAGAAGTAGGCTTAGTTGTAAGAGAATGGGCACCACAACCAGAAATTTTGGCTCATCCGTCCACAGGCGGGTTCATGAGTCATTGCGGATGGAATTCTTGCATAGAGAGTATTACTATGGGAGTGCCTATAGCTGCTTGGCCTATGCACTCTGATCAACCAAACAATAGTTTCTTGGTGACGGAAATATTTAAAACAGGTCTAATCATGAGGGAGTGGGAGAAACGCGAGGAGCTAGTGAGTGCATCTACCATTGAGAATGTCGTGAGGAAGTTGATGACATCAGAAGAAGGTAATGCAATTAAGAAAAGAGCAGAAGAATTGGGAGAAGCTGTAAGGCGTTCCACAGAGAAAGGGGGTGCTTCTCGAATAGAGTTGGATTCTTTTATCGCGCATATCACGAGATAGACTTGCTTTTCACCAGAACTTTCAAGTATTTTGGTTATTTTTCATTTAAGTTAACCTGTCATTTATCTGCTTCTTGGCTCAGACTAGTTAATATTACCTTATATTTCTTTGATCTGGGAATGTTCAGTATCTGAAACTTTTTTATTGGCTGTCAGTGCTTTGTATTTCTCTCTTAATAGATAATTAATTAATCTGGTTCTAACTATGCAGAGTACAGGGTTGATGTGGAGAATGATCTTTGTATACATTTCTCAGTATTAGACTGTTATGACAAAAGACACTGTTCATAGATTCCTATGTCTGTCGAAAGGTTTACTAGGAAACAGTTTTAATACTTGTCCTCTAGAACTTCTTAGGAATGAACATGATTAAATGTTTTACCTATGTGCTTTGGACTTGTGATAATGCCAAAATCTCTTCTACATATATATTGCAGAAGTGCACCCTTTCTTCCCCTCATCCGGCTCTCTGCAGGGGAATCTCCACTCACTGCTATGGTGCTGATAGATTCACTACTTCAGCGTTGTTGTCGGACATTGCTCATGGAGAGTGTGTTATTGCAAACTTCCTTTGGATGACATTCTGTCCCCAAAACTTTACATAATAATGATCATTACATTAGAATCTCAATTTTTTTCAGTTTTTAAATAACAAACTAGCTCCTTCATTCCTTCTTCTAGTTTCAGTTTCCTAGTCTGGGAAGCAATCCTTAAACTCAGGGGCGAAGCCAGGATTTTGGTCTAGGGGGAGCCTATTTATATTTAAACATAATTAAAATATATTATTAAAGAAATTAATATGTATTAAAAATCATGACAATCACATATTCAACAATGACCTCGGCGAGTTTTCATTTTCTGAAATGTATATGATATCTTCATTATCAACTTCAGCAAATACGTCTTTCTCAATATAGGTAACCATGCTGTCATTCAACTATCTCCCTCGTAATTTATTCTTCGCAATCTTCATTGCAGAAAAAGCTCTCTCCGTCGCAGTAGCAACAGGTAGTGTCAATGCTAATTTCAAAAGCAAATAAACTAGAGAGAACACCTTATCTCTTCTTGTTTCAACCATTTTCTCTGCAAGCTGACTAATCCCTTTTAAGATGACTCCAAAGTTGGTTTTCTCTTAGTTAGGTATTTATCCATAGCTGTTAAAATTAAATAAATCAATAAAGAGACTTAAACAAAATTAATTTTACAATTACACAAATATAAACCCAAAATCCACCCTATAAAATCAAATATGTATACATCATATATAAAATATACATAGATAATATTAAATATGATAAACATGAACACATAATCAATAAACAAACAAAGCTAAAAGACCTTCTAAAATTCCCAAATCTAATGTTCAATATAAATAAAATTTACCTTGATGATTGATGACTGATGAGTGGTCGATTTTAAATGGAATAATGAGAGACGCAAAGTACGTTTGTGAATCTCTTGAATTTTTTGTAAGTACTGCTGAGCTGAACTTAGTTGAAATTACTGTAGAATAAATTATTTAGTTGTGAATAGGGTTGAGACTTGAGAGAGAAGAGACAAAATAAAGAAGAAAAAGGAAAAAGTGAAAGTCGTGTGGTGTGAGTTTTCTTTTATTGTTGGAGACTTTCGGTTGTCCACACTTTAAAAGAAAAAGTGTAAAGAATTGAGGACTCTATTGTAATATCATGAATATTACTAGTAGTATACTAGGAAAAACTTAAATTTGAGGGGAGCCCGGGCCCACCCTGGTTACAAGGTGGCTCCGCCCCTGCTTAAACTCATTTTCACTTATGATGAAATAAGGTACTACATAAGACAACAATGTTAGTTTCCTGTAATTCTGTAGTACTGGAGCATTACAAGATCATTTACGAAATTTTAGGCATGAACTTGCCTGAACTAAAAACAGGAATTTTGAAGAAGTAACAAAAGAACATGAAAAAGAGAAAAAGACTGATTGAAGAAAAAAGCAAGAACCATTGCAACATTATTGTGAATAACAATTCTATCTAGTAATATGGGCAATGAAAGAATCTAACTCCAGTTGAGAAGCACCCCCTTTCTCTGTGGACTGCCTTACTGCTGCTCCCAATTCCTCTGCTCTTTTCCGAATTTCATCGCCTTCTTCTGACACCATTAACTTCCTCACAGCATTCTCAATGGTGGATGCATTCACAAGCTCCTCGCGTTTCTCCCACTCCCTCACAATCAGGCCTATTTCAACATTTCCGTCACAAAGAAAGCATTAATTGGTTGTTCAGAATGCATAGGCCAAGCAGCTATTGGTACTCCATAGTAATACTCTCTATGCAAGAATTCCATCCACAAGGACTTATGAACCCCCCTGTGGACGAATGAGCCAAGATTTCTAGTTGTGGCGCCCATTCTCTGACCACTAATCCGATCCTTTTTACTCTTTCTTCAAACCCTTCTGGCAACTCAAATCTTCTAGGTTCCCCAGTAAAGATATCTCCTCTATCGGCATCTCTCAACACCCATACAAACTTCTGTTTGCTTCGCTCTAACCCCATTGCGAGCTCCATGATTTCTTTATCAGAAAATGTAGTCGATGATCCAAAAAGATACATAAAGAACTGATCTTGGAGGTTGGTTGCCAAGCCAATCTAAACATTTGTTTCTCTTATTTGATACATTATCTAGTTTAGTAGGCAAAATCGGTCCGATTGCCCAGTGCTTCTTGTTTTGTGTACTTGCATATTCTGCCATCAAATCAAGAGAAGTACCTTCAAGTACTTTGTTTGAATTGTACAAATCGCCAGCTTTAATATCCCTATACTGAAGTTGAAAAGTTACTAACTTGTTGATCTCTTCTGGTGCATCAGCTTCAAGTGAGGGTAACCTTTTAAGTAAATCTTCATCAAGTGGAATAGGCATTCCGTTAGGTATGCATATGAAACTACAATACATAAAGAACACAGAAACACAGTTAAATATATAGGACTCAGCATTATGCAAGGAACAAACATCCTGAACATTACAGGACATTAAAACATCATGAATGACAACAACTCGTCTTGATTTAGATGAAATGTCAGGAACAAAGCAACGGGCTCGTGAAGAAGCATGGAAGCATTATAAGATGGTAGGAGTTGAGCCGGGAATTTGCTCGGGACATTAGGGTCAGGTGAAGGGGAGGCAAAATCAGGTGTTGGGAGATCATGAAAGTGGATTTTGGCTATGTCTAATGGATTTAAGGCGTTGGCTCAAACTCGAGCTTGAAGATTATGAGTAGCTGAGGCAACATAGTATACTGGAAGATTATATGATGAGGAGAATATGCAGGCAAGTTGAAGAAGTTGATTGAGATGGCTTTGTGCTGGAAATGAAACCATGACTATAGCTACTTCATTTTCTTGTTTTTTTCAACTTGTTTTCAAGATTCTCAATGCTGTTATCCATGGAGAAAAAAAAGGTTTTGAGAATTATATTGAACTAAAGTAAATTTCTCTTGAGCCGAAGGTCTTTCGGAAACATCTTTTTTAACTCCCAAGGTAGAGTAAGATATGCGTACACTCTACCCTTTTCAGACCCCACGATCTAGGATTTCACTAGTATGTTGTTGTTGTATTGAACTAAAGTAAATTGATGAAGACTTTGGTGATTGCCTTAATGGAATTTGTATTTGAAGGGGTTATATATATACATACAAATATAAACAGCTTAGGCTGTCAGATTTTTCTTCTTGTAATCACTATGCAAATATGCACATGTACAATAGCGTATTTCATTATGTTATGTCATATATTATTATTAAAATTTGTTCAATTGAATGAGAAATGGCATTGACTGATTTGACTGCCGTGCACTCCAAGCTCATTTATATATGCATTGCATCTATTGATAGACATAACTAAGTTTTTTTTAATACATTTAAAGCCACCTAACAAAGATGTGGATTAGATATGGTCCTACAATTTATTTTTTTCTAATTTTCGAAGAGCTTCTGTTTTTTAAAGTATTAAACATTAATTTATATTACCCTCCTGAAATATAAAGGATACAAGCCACCTAACAAATTCCCTGTTTTTAATACATTAATTTCTTGTTTTTCCAGATTTCATTTAAATTAGGAAGATTTGTTAGAGACACCCTTTTATATATCACATTTTGCGAGAGACAACCTTTTAATTTATTTTTTTTGTAATATCAGACCTTATTTTTTTTATTTTTTTGCGAAACACAATCTTTTAACAGAAAATATATATTTTTTGTTAATAAATTAACACTCCTTATTTTAAAACTCATGTGCAAGACACATGGACATTATTTTTCCAAAAATACCCCTTCATCTTCATCTTCTTCATCTTACCCTCTTCCCTCATTTCGCTTTTTTCTCATTTCACTTCTAATTCGCTGCAATTCGTTCAACTATATCATTGTTCCTCTTCTCCTCCTTCCACTCGACATTATTGATTTCTGCTTCTTCATCTTCCCCATTTCGTTTTAACTCATTTAACTTGCAATTCGCTTCAAAAACGAAAGGAATAGAACTGACATTGCAATTGTAGTGATTTTTCCCAATTCCTTTACTAATGCTTTCATTTTTTCTTTCTTTTAGTTTTCGGTCTAGTTTTTGTCATTTTCCAGTTCAATTGGTTTGATATTTGCTTTAATTTTCACTACTTTATTTGGTATTTGGATTACATGCTATTAATTTTGACATTTTAGTTGTTGTTCCTGTTAATATTATCCTGAATATCAGTGTAAATTGTAGGATCAAAATTGCAGTGTAGTTGTAGTTATCCGAATCTCAAAGTAAAGCTCACATGTTTGATTATCCATTCGACTGTGTGTTATTTATGCAAGTTTGGAACTCATTCTTTCTTGTAGATTCATGTTCTGTTGTTGTTAATAGAAGAGTTCGGTTCTGATATTAAAGATGAAGGGGTATTTCTGAAAAAATAATGTTCATGTCCAAGACACATGGGTTTTAAAATAAGGGGTATTTTCTGTTAAAATGTTGTGTTTCGCAAAAAAATAAAATTTTAAGGTCTGACATTACCAAAAAAAAATTAAAAAATCTCTCGCAAAATGTGATATATAAAAGGTTGTCTCTGACAAATTTGTCTTTAAATTATTAATAATTTTAATTATAACATAAATTCTAATAAAATAAATAAAACTATAGAAAAATAAAAGTAAAAAAGTAAACAGGAATTTAAATTGAAATTGAAACGCTTCAGCACATTTTTTCCCTGCCTGTGATTATATAAATATTCAGATGTAACACTAGTCTTAATGAATGTAAGTTGGCACTTAGCTATGCATCTACTAGCTGAAGTTTACAAGTCGGACATCATATTATCCTCTCTTGCTGATTTATACAGCCATCATGACAAGCAAATAGATAAGAAAATAAACGAACAAGATCAATTCATGATACAAAGTAATGGTGTATTGTCTGGCCGGATGTGTCGTAACAGGTAAACCGCCGAAGGCTGTTCTCGTAACTGTCAGGGGAGACGCCAACTGTCTCTCTCTACAAACATGAGAAGTGGCGTATATCATCATTCAACAAGGGAGATGCAAAGAGCAACAGACATCCCTGTTACCAACGAGATAAGTTGAATTACTGTATTCACCAACGTTGTCCTCCCACTATTATTCATTTCAGCCAACACTCCAGCTACCGAAATGTAAATGAAGCCACCAGCAGTAAATCCCTGCAAGATTATATTAGAAATAAGAGAGGCAGTCTTCTACGAACTCAAAAAAAAGTATCTGACTGATAGCTTGAATAAGAATCTCACCTCAATTAATGATGAATGACCAGAATCTTGTCCTAACGTCAATGCCTACATAGCATAACGAAAATTTGGTTCAATCAAATGCGATAAGAATAGCAGAATCTTGGGTCGTGCCAACAGATTTATACTAACCAGTGCAGTTCCGGCTAGTGCCACTAATGCAGATAAGAAGTTAAAGAAGAGGGCTTTGGAGACACTGAACCCAGACCTCACCAAGATTCCAAAGTCGCCTATCTGCATGGCAAACACATAATAAGGTTTAGGGATCATTATAATCACACGAGAAAGAACATGAACTCATGGAAACAGGAGGGAAAAAGAATGTCACGTCACATGATGCGATATATGTAAGATATGAAAAAAAAGATAATTTATCTTGAGTGGCTTGCTAAGCTAAAATGTCGGGGACTTATAATGGAGAGTTTTTCATGGTTGGGGTTAAATAACATGACCAGAAGAAGTGTGTTACATTAAAAAAGAAAAGGTTAGTAACTTGACTATTGTTTTTAGTTTCTGGCCTAATTTCAATTGCACTTAATATGCGCAATATGATTAGCTTAACACAGCATAATTGAGAAACGAAGCAGCACAAAACTAATCCAGTAGGTGTCTTGGACAAATAAGAAAGTTATCAAAGCTTTCCTTGTCTACAATGATTCATCAAGTCTGGCTTCCATTTCCTGACAAAAAATTAACTGATTTACAGATCGAAAAGACATAGAAAATGTTGCCGAAGAATCAAGGAGAAATATGCGCTAGTTTGCTAAAATGACCAATTGAGCTAATATATTATAGTTCCTACATGAGCTCAAAACTGCATAAAAAGGATGAGTCAAAACAATTGAATAAAACACAAGGTAAGAGACATAGAATAGAGAGTGATAATCAGAAGTGAATACTGCAATCACATTTTACTTGATTGAACTTACTGATTCAAAGAAAGAGAGTAACTTCTGGCAGCTAACACACAACCGCTTATATGGCAATTAATTGAAAACATGCAACAGTATTGACATGGGAATGTAGAAATATTAGAAAAAAATATACAAGACCTCTTGAGGGAGCTCATGAGCGAGAAGAAACAAAGTTCTTGACCATCCACCAACTGATCCATAAAGGAGGAATGCACTTCCCAAAGCCATTCCATCAGTAAAATTGTGCTGCAGCATAACATAAATTCTCTCAATCTATCAATGTTCACCAGCCAGATATGTCTAGTTGTTTGTAGAAATCATAAACAAAGATGAAGGCTTATGTAGCACATACAACACCATCAGAGAAGAGGTTGAGATAACCAAAGACAAGGCTTGACCGTGGTTTAGCCTGTTCATCTCCAATTGATCCAGAATTGGTAGAGCAATTTGCAGCATCTAAAGCAGTATTGTCTTCAGCAGCAACGGAGCCAGTATTCCTCTGCCATAGTTAGCATATGAGATAAATAGCAATAACAAATAACTGCAAGCAAATAACTATTTCAATGACTGCATAAGACAAACTGTTAAAAGAGATTTTCAAACAGGGAACAGTTACACTGCAGAATTGTTAAAAAGGATGAAAGATACATTAGACCTATAGTCTTACTCAATCTCATACCATATCAGAACAAGGGGTAAAAGTCAACCAGTATCTTATGTTAATTAATTACAAAAGTAGGATCAGCAGTTAGAAAATTTTCAGATGCAAAGACATAATTTTACGGAACTTCTAATGAGCATGTAATGCATGAAATTGAAGCCCAGTTTAAAATGACTAATTTAAGCTACAAAATTTTTATAACATTAAAGCTATGCAACTAGCAACTGGTTATTGACGTGAGATACTGTATCACGAGATTGAATTTAGTTCAAGTCAAGTATGGAGTGTGGAAAGAAACAATATGACAACAATTACATTGAGAAACCTTGACTTGACAAAGTAGTTGTTTGTGCTTCAGTCAGTGCCTCACAGCATGTTGTGTTGAGGAAAGGGTCACAGGACCCTCCAAATTCTGAATAATTTTATTATCTCCAGTATTTGTTTTAGTATTATGTGAAAGTTCAGAAGTTAGATCATCCTGACAAGAATTACACTTCACTGGAACTCAGCCTAGCAAAATATGGAATAGCAAATTATGGGGCATGCATTGATTCTACCTTCCGGAGAATAGCTCCTCCACTTGGTTTTCCCCCATTGGGAGAGTCAGCAGATTCTCCATCCACTCCACTTCCTCCAGCTGTCGTATCTGATAGGCTTCCACTCTTCTCCTGAGACAGTTCCTGGAGATTGCCATTAGCATCATTGTCATCCTTCAATTTTGTGATGTGCGTGTGGCGATGATGATGACCATGACTCCATTCATCGACTCCTCCAGAAAATTCTTCAACATACCTCACAAGCTTCTCAACAATAAGAAAGAGCACAATTCCAGCTGCCAAAACAAAAGTATCATGAAACATCCAGCAGTGTGGCAACAGCAGCAGTACAGTCAATGACATTACCAGAAGTGAATCAAATCTCAGGCACTTAGAAGATGAATTTATGTTTAATACAAGTTAGAAAGCAAAACATAGGAGTTATCTGAAGAAATCAAAATACAGTAGAAGGAAGTTAATCCAACTTGTCAAGATCAGAATTTAACCCCCCCCCCCCCCCAAAAAGAAAAGATAAAAAGAGACAACAACATCAACATACCCAGTGTAATCCCACAAGTGGGGTCTGAGGAGGGTAGGATGCAGACCTTACCTCCACCTTTGCGGGTGGAGAGGTTGTTTCTAATAGACCCTCGGCTCAAAAGAAACGTAATCAATGTTGGGTTGCATGAGAAATGATAAAAAGAGATCACCCCTTCAAATTGATGAAAACTTTTTTAGTTATATTTTTCTCATAGGGGGGTGTAAAGGCTTCCAAACATTGCTTTCTTTAATTAAAAAAAGTTTTAGGTTGGACACTCAAATCCTTTTACATTTGTCGTCATGTCATCCTTAGTCAGCATCATCAAGCTCACGCCAGAGAGCATCTTGCAAAGTATTAGGTGGAATTATGATATTTATAATAATAATAATAATAAAGCATTTACTTCCATTGGAATTTCCGAACGCAATTTTTTTCGATAGTTGTAAATTTGTAACCATGGGAAGCAAAACCTCCCAATATGATTCATGCAAATGCAAAAATAAACATATACAAAATAAACAATGAAATTTAAAAACAAGATCATGTCCAAGAACTTACCCAAAATGGACAATCCAACGGAAAGATCCTCCAAGGAATGCGCATGTGAATGACCGGAGTGATCATGAAGATGATCATGTTCCACATGGTGATCATGCGAGTGGGAGTGTCCACCACCTAAAAGAAGTGATTTTTTTGGTAAAATTATTTAATGCACATATAGTTAAAGCCAATAATATTTGGGGTGGGATATACTGATATAGGCAGCATATATTTCTGATCCATCACGTTCCTTCCCTCAAATGAATACCTATATTATAACAGCATCTTTAAGGATGCTCATACCTACTTATTACTTTATTATTCCCTCCATACCAATTAATTTGCTATAGTTTCACTGGACGTTGAGTTGCAAGAAATAAGACTTTTGGCACACCGAATAAATAATGGAATTGGCATATTTTGACATGTTACACGAGTTAAAGAAAGAAATAAAACTCCTTGGAGCATCCGATAAATATTCATAAGATACCAAAGGCAGCCTTTTACCAAATAATTTGTTCTTGTAGTCAGTGGGGTCCACGGTCCACAAGCGAGTCATGCAATGGCAGAATAGGAATGCAGGAGATATCAGGATTTCAATAAAGAAAAGCACAATATTATAAGGACGGACAAAAAAGAAAATAGTGCCAAACAAATTGGGAAGGGAGAGTATATTTTCTTTTCAGAAAACGATACTCATACCAACTTTCAGTCTTAGATCAGGAGAATAATATTCCTGCTAACATGCATAAGCACAAGATTGGGACATAGACAAGACATGGACAAGAGCAGAACAACGTTATTCAGTCTCTCCAACATGAACTAGACAAGTGAACTGAGAGTAGTGAAAGGTGGAAAAGGGAGTTACCCAAGCATTCAAAGCCAGCAAGTTAGGCAAATCTGCCTTTGATGGTGAGAGAAGCATGCCTGATGTAAAGACATCTCGCTTATGTCATCTTAACAGTTATTAAGCTAACTAAAACTAAATTATGATAGAGTAGAGCTAACAATTTATGGTGCTTAATGTAAGTGAGCCAAAAAGCAATATGCAATGTTACTTCTTCGTAATTTAAGAAAAAGAATCATACCAAAAGCATGTGGCAATTGGTGAAGGAAAGCATCCCCTAGCATGGCTCCTGCCTGTGTAAGTCATGAAGAAGAGAACGAGTAAACTTTTATCCTAGTAAATAATTTTAGAAATAATCATCTAATAACTGTACTAGGCATATAAAAATGAATTAGTATTACTTCCAAATCAGGAATAGAATCCATTTAGTAGGCAGCATTTGTATGAATAGTAAGACATATATCCCGATAATTTAAGGATCATTTACAGATATATGGAAGATAACAATCAAATAAAATTCAAATTGCCAGTATAATGCTTCATTTTAACAAATAAGTTAATTCACAAGCATAAGATCGTCTATTCGTTATCAACAAACAAAATAATCCTTTCAGACCTTCCTCGTATAGAAGCTCTATAACCATCACCAACCGAAGCCATTTGTTACATTACATAAATGATCATTAACTTAAAAGGAAGTGCATGCATGATCATCCTTCTAAAGCTCCACAGAACCTTCAGAGAAGATATAGTTTCAAATAACTATAAATTAGCTACTGAGATATAATTATCGGAAACAACCTCTCTGCCCCACAAAGTGGGTAGAGGTACGTACATCGTACCCTCCCCAGACCCCACTTGTGGGATTACACCGGGTATGTTGTTGTACTGAGATATAATTATAGCTAACAGAAAACTTCCTGATAATAAATCAATTTTCCTACTTCCCTTTCTAACCTTTCCTGGAAAAGTCCATTTCCAGATAAGAAATATATTTTTCCTACCTTCTTCAATACTTTTCAACATCAGCCCCTGACAAAGAGAAACATCACCTACATTATGTTTTCAAAATTTATAACTACAAGTTAACTTATCTGCAGTTTTGCACTCGGTTTCTTAAAAGCAATAAAGCTTTATTTTTTACCTTTGATACCTCTGCCTAGTAAATTGAGACCAATTAATATTGGGAGCAGTGGAATATGAGCAACAGGAGGACCTTTCTGATTACCATGATTAAAACTACTTCTGATTATTTAAGAAAGTGATTTTCAAATAATAGATCAAGAAATTTACAGAAGTTCTCTTTGGATGTACTCCCTCCGTCTCAATTTATGTGGCACCATTTCTTTTTCAGTTTGTCCCAAAAAGAATGTCACCTTTTCCTTATTTGGAAACTATTTAATGACACAACAACAAAAAGCTGTACAATCAATGAAAAGAGCGGACAATACGATTATTGAGGGTGAGCAGTCTCACATTCTCGAGGAAAAGCAGATGGTGAAAGACCTGGCAAGCACATAAACTCGATCGGGCCACATACCCAGTGAAATCCCACAACGTGGGGTCTGGGGAGGGTAGAATGTACACAGACCTTACCTCCACCTTGATAGGTAGAGCGGCTACTTCCGGGAGACTCTCGGCTCAAGACAGAGCACAGTCACAGGCAAAGCAGAGCAAAGTAAAGCAAGAAAAATGGACATATTCAGACGAGAATGGGAAATTAAAGCATTATGAACATACAAATAATACAATCAAATACGACATGGTAGTGCATTCTAGCAACATGAAGCAGTAGTTAGCTCAGCTAAATAAGATAAACAAACTACACTAAAGCACACATAGTAGCATGAATTAAACTACCAGGCACTACAAGGAACTACAAAGCACTAATGCGCCTATAAGTATGCTATGCTAATCGGGTCTACAGTTATAACACTACCCTATCATTTAGTAGGCGTAAGTAGGTCTACGCACGACTTCCTACTACCCTTCTATCCTAATCCGTGTCCTCCACAACCCCTTATCTAAGGTCATGTCCTCAGTACATGTGTCATATCCCGTCTAATCACCTCTCCCCAATACTTCTTCGGTCTACCTCTGCCCCTCCTGAACTCATCCATAGCTAACCTCTCACACCTCCGCACCGGGGCTTCCGTGTCTCTCCTCTGCACATGCCCGAACCACCTCAACTTCGCTTCCCGCATCTTATCCTCTATAGAGGCCACTCCCACTTTATTTCGGATATCCTCATTTCTAATCATATCCCTTCTTGTATACCCACACATCCATCTCAGCATCCTCATCTCCGCAACTCTCATTTTTTGTATGTGCGAAGTCTTGACTGGCCAACACTCTGCCCCATACAACACAATCGGTCTAACCACCGCCCTATAGAACTTGCCCTCAAGTTTTGGTGGCACATTTTTGTCGCACAAGACTCCAGATGCGAGCCTCCATTTCATCTACCCTGCTCCAATACGATGTGTGACATCGTCATCAATCTCTCCATTCCCTTGGATAATAGAGCCTAGGTACTTAAAACTCTCTTTCTTTGGAATGACCTGAGTGTCAAGCTTCACCTCCACGTCTGTCTCAAATTCTCTCCCATTGCTGAACTTGCACTCCAAATATTCTGTCTTGGTCCTACTCAATCTGAACCCTTTAGGCTCCAGAGCCTGTCTCCATACCTCCATTTTATCGTTCACTCCGCTGCGAGTCTCATTAAAACTATTTAATGACATCATCCCTATTTTACCCTTATTGGGTCCCACTTAATTTTGAAGATGTACTTGTTGTGAAGAAAAGTCAATAAAAGTAGGCACAAAAGTAAGGACAATTTAATAAACATAGCGAAGTCTTCCTTTATTTCTCAAATTTCGTGCCCGATCAAATGGTGCCACATAAATTGGGACGGAGGAAGTAACTTACAATAAACTATTCATAGAGACATATAAAGTCATAATACAGTTTAAGCTGTTATAATTATGTAGAAAAATAAGTTGCTTATGGAAAAAAGAAAAGCAACTTCTAATATAGGATATAATCCTTTCTATCTATGCAATCACAACTTGTTCTAATTGTTAAGTTAATCACCGTACTTAATTTTTATTATCGATTCGGAGAAAACTGTAACTATGGCATAAATATTAGTTTTTCATCATTTGCAAATATTGAGTTCAGTATTTGCAAATACTAGTTTGGCTAGTATTTGCAAAATGAAACTTAAGGATACAAAACATTGAAATACTGGTTTGACGGTGTATTTCAAGTAAAATATTGGTTTCTCTCACAAATGTTCAACTTCACTAACTTTTTCCTAGTGAAGTGTATGTGCGAACACAATTTCACCTTCCACAAACATTTTTTCAACTTGAAAAAAAAGAAACAGAAGAATTTGAACAAACCACAGAAGATATTCAGGAAATTCTGATCAACAAGAGATATCTCACCCCAAATAACGCCAAAGAATCTACAACTGCTTTTGAGGGTTTCCCTTGTACTGCATGGAGACAAAACATTCTGATTCCATTAGCAGAAATAAATTTCAGAATGAAGATAAGCAATGAATCTTAAAGCACAAGCCAGAAACATAATTATAAGAATTTGGGCTACTTACTAAATATTATAGGCAAAAGAATTAGGCAGATAAGGGAAGCCAAGCTCACCAATAGTGAGCAACCCATTGCGTTGACCCATAGACCTGTCAATGAACCCAGAGAAAAGCTCTCAGTAACAACTAAATACACCCATTTCAGAGATCTATCAAATATTGTCACATATGTTGTGTGCCATTAAAAAGTAATTTGACATATATTGAGCAATTGTGGAGACCGAGACATCACAAAATGCCTATAATCCAATTCCAGTCAAACACACAATTAAAACAAGCAAAGATATCTTGCATCCTGATGCAAAAATAAGCAATGGATGACAGTAACTACATATCTATGAATCTCACAAGACCAACGGTGCGCAGAAGACAAGAGGATGCAATTATAAATTATTGAAGTTTGCATTGTGACGTGACTTCTAAATAACATGACACTTGACATCAACATTTCGCTTAAAACTTATTGAAATACATAATCATGTTATGATCAAATTTCATAAAGAAACTATCCTTGCAAGCTAATGCAGTGTGCAGCCCTATGGCAAAACCAGGAATTCATTACAGCATGCACTATATTCTAGATGTGATTCATTTCCATCGACGCCTTCTTTGCAATTGAAATACATAGCTAAGATAACACGCTCACGCCCATTTGTCCTACCATACCAAGAGAAAAAACTAATCAGACACATTCAATGCCTCTCCCGCCTCAAACTGGGGCTATTATTAGCCTTTACAAGACAATACGAGGTGGTACAGGCGACCTCTTCTGGTTTTGGAAAAACAACATCCTTTTTCGCAACATACTTACAAAGATATTTGCTTTCAATATTAAATATGAGAAAAGGTGGTCTTTAACCCTTTTAAATTAGAAATTAAGCAATACCATAGTCCACAGGAAACAACATTACCAAAATTGATGTATGCTAAAATCCAACAACAACAACTATGTCAATCCTAAGCTTGTCTCACCAGTTCTATGAATCATCACTATTCATTTCACTCCATTTGGACCCTTACATTCCAATATTTAATAGTTTGAGCTGTCCAACAACAACAATTACCTCAATCCTAAGCTTGTCGAATCAGTTCTATGTATGCTCACTGTTCATTTCACTCTATTTGGACCCTTACATTCCAATATTTAGTAGTTTGAGCTGTCCAACAACCTCAAGTACCTCAATCCTAAGCTTGTTTCATCAGTTCTATGAATCCTCACTATTCATTTCACTCTATTCAGACCCTTACATTCCAATATTTAATACTTAGGGTATGCTAAAGTCCAAGCACAAATCAAAATGACATAGATAAGCAATACTAATCTACCCTCCGAGGTACATTCGGAAACAGCCTCTATACCTCCGTGAGGTCGCGGTAAGGTCTCGTACACTCTACCCTCCCTAGAACCCACTTGTGGGAATATACCGGGTATGTTGTTGTTGTATGGATAAGCAATACTAATATGAATATGCCACATTTTTCGTCATATATCTCAAACTCAATTACAGTGAGCAAAACAGTTTCAAATGGTATAATTTTCAAAAAGAATATAATTTACCAAGACCAGTAAGATCCTTGGCTCCATGTCCATCATGGTGATGATGATGATGTTCATCCATGTTATCACGAGAACCAAATCCGTACAGTTTCAGATCCTCCTCTTCTGCCAATTCTTCTAGAAGCTTCCTCTCCTTAACTTCACTTAACCCATGATGATGATGCCCCTCATGACCATGGTTACACTGATGATGATGTGAATCTTCTAGAACCTTCCCTTCAACACAAGACCCAAAAATCACTAACCCTAAAATATTAGCAGAGATCAAGAAAAGGCACATTTTTTTCACCAAAGTTGACATTTTGACAATTTGGGTAAGCCCCAAATCTTGGAAAAAACCCTAAATATATATAGTATAGGTGATAAGGGCGTGTTTGGGGAAAATCAAGAATTACGGTTTTTGCAAGTGCCTTCAATGGTGATGACACAAACAGCACAAAAGAAAAGTATTATTATTCCTATTATGATGCCAAAAGTTACTACATCCATAGGAGTATATATTTGTTGCAGAGGGGTTTGAAGTGTGTAAGAGTAATGGAGTTTGGTCCTTTGAGAATTGTAGAAAGGTTGTAATGAATTCAAGAATAACATAGTGAGTGTTCATAGTACTATGTTTTTGTATTTTTATTATACGGAAAAGGGACATATTTGCCCTCAAAATTAAGAAAAATGGGTATATTTGTCCTCCGTTAAAGTTTGTGGACAAATATGTTATCCATTAGTCTAAACTTGTTATATTTGCTTATTTTTAACAGAAATGTCACGTGGACGCCACGTGGGAGACATATGGCAAAGTGGGACCAGCGCCGTCCCAATCAAGCTCCATTTAAGCGAGTTGAGATCCAACAATGGCGAAAACTGTTTAGAGAAGAATTGAGGCACGGATTGGGTGCAAATTGTAGCCAAGATCAATACGAACCCAGTGACACACCTCGGCCTTCAATGATACAGATTGGTAGAAATTTGCCAAATACGACTAATTTAGTGATCGACGTAAAGATTGGGGATGAATTGGGGCACGGGTGTAAAATGACGACAATAAGATGGTGAATCTAATGGAACCACCCTAGACCGTCAACTTTAGCTCATGTGGCCGGAATTTCACCGATGGCGGCTAGGATTTCGCTATTTTACGATATGGGTGTTGTATCGATTTGGTTAGAGTCGAACAGCAGGGCGGGTATAGAAATGACGGGGAGGAGAAGACGGTGACAGTGGTATAACCCAATTTCGTCGAGTCTCGCTCAGGTCGCCGAAAAATGGTAAAACAGTGATCGGGGTAAAAGTTTTGGGATGAAGGTATGGGTCCCACTTTGTCATATGTCTCCCACGTGGCGTTCACGTGGCGTCACGTGACATTTCTGTTAAAAATTGACAAATATAATAAGTTTAGATTAACAGAGGGCATATTTGTTCTTAAACTTTGACGGAGGACAAATATGCCCCTTTTCCCTTTATTATATTTTATTATATATATTATATGATGACATTGATGAGAGATTGGGTGCTTATTAGTGTCAAAATCAGTAATGATTAGACCTTGGGTAGATAAAAGTTTCTCAAAGCATGTGGTAGTTCGAGTGAAAAGTACTGTACTTAGAGTACTTGGTTTTTTTTTTTGTAAAAAAAAAATATTGCGTAGGGTGCACGGAGGAAAAGAGAAAATGAAGAGGAAATTATAATACGGAGATTCAAACCCTCCCCAATAAAATGAAAGTTCAGGTAGTCAATCAAGTATTTTGTATTTTTCTATAAAAGTAGGAAAATTTTAAATAAGTTCCGCTTCGATCGCCCGATGAATCATCTACTTAAAATACTTTTTTTCTAAGTCCGTTTTTTTTAAAAATGATTCGGTCATGTAATATTTATTGAATACTAAAGAACAAAATATATTTCAACCTCGTCGGATGTAGTTCTTAATTATTTCGTGGTATCGGATGTGACTGAACCATCTGCGGTGGGGAGCTATGCACAGAAAATAAGTTTATATAAAAGAATATATTTTCGCATCGCTTTTTTAAAACTCGACCAACTAGAAAAAGTGTTTGGCCGAAGCCAAAAAGAAGATGCCCACTTTATTCGCCAAGCGAATGTTGCTTGGTTGCGGGGAGTTATGCAAGAATTATAATATAGGTATTAGTTATGTAGATATTAAAAATAAAGGAATTAATTATGCAGAGTTTAGTTATGAAAGATTTACTAAATAATGAGTATAAAAATAGAGATAAAGACAATGTTCCTCTCAATTTTGGTCAAAGTTGCTACAACACATCTTACATTTTCAAGGGTCATATTAACCCCTAAACTTTTTAAAAATAGAACAATTACCACCCTAAGCCTTGATGTGGCAAGGAGAGTGTATTTACTTTCTTTGTGAGAGAGAGTAAATACTTCACATTTAAAAAGTATAAATGTGAGAAGCATAAAATCTAACACGTGTCATTTTTGTATTGAATACTTCACATTTAATTACACCTAATTAATTATCACTAAGGTTTAAAGTTTTTTTCTAAAATGATTCTTTTTTTTTTAATGTGGAAACTTTTTTTTATTATTAAAATTCAGTACTTTCTTAGAATATGAAAAACTAATTTTTTTTAATGTGGAAAATTCATATTTTTAGAAAATAAATCTGAAAAACTGACTTTTTAAAATAAAAAATCTGGACTTTTCTTTAAATCTGAAAACTATTTTTTTTAGAAAAATGTGAAAAACTTATTATATTTTTTCTATATATGAAAAAATTCTAGTTTTTCAGATTTAATTTTAAAAACGGGGCTTTCCACATTTTAAAAATAATAATTTGTTTTTCCAAATTTTTATAAAAATCCAATTTTTTCACATTTATAAAAAAAACAGTTTTTCAATTTTTTTTAAAAATAATACATATTTTATTTGGAAAATAAAAGTGTCCTAAAAATGAAATCATGGAAATCTAGATTTTTTAGGACATTTGTAAAAAAAATCTATTTTTTCATATTTTTAAAAAGTCCATTTTTTCCGTATTTAAAAAAAAAATCCATTTTCCAGATTTGCTTATTATTTTTTAAAATCAGCTTCTTCTTTTTTGAAAAATCCATTTCATTATTTTTAAAGAAAAATCAGTTTTGCAAATTTTAAAACCATGTAAGCGAAAGAACTAAAAAAAGAAGAAAAATATACATGTGGTGGGGAGAGTGTATGTCACTCTCTCATAAGAGAGTAGATATCCAATTTCAGAATGGTAACTATTCCGTTTTTAAAAAAAAATCAGGGGGTAATAGACCCCTGAAAATGTAAGATGTGTTGTATCAACAATGGCCAAAGTTTAGGGGGGCGGGAGGTAATCGTGCCTTATTCCTATAAAATAATACATAACTTATACAGATTCTAATTACGTGGGATTGTAAATTGACAATCAAATATTGTACAATCATGTGTGTTGAATTTGATACATAACAACTAAAATGCTATCAAATATGATATTAGTTATATTGATTTTAATACATTAATAATTCACTTTCTATAATACCAAGGATCTACCGAAGCCAGTCTTTTTATCTCTCAATGTAGAGGTAAGGATTGTGTACACTATATTCTCCTCATATTTCACTTTATGAAATTTTACTGAATATATTATTATTGTTGTTGTAATAATTTATTTTCTAATCGACGACCAAACGATTCCTAAATTAATGAGTACTTTTTTAGGACATTTACACGGTTTGCTTTTGTGACCAAAAAACTTTATGTGCAAATGTTATTTAAAGCCTATTTTAAATAAATGTATTTATGAAATGCACAGAAGGTATATACATTTTATGCCGTCGAGGTACACGATCCTCATATTATACTATAATGTTGATGTATTGTATACCCCGAAGCATGGGCGAATTTATTTGAAAATTTTGGGACACGTGAACTCATAGTTTTTCTGTAAAATTAGATATTTTATGTATATATTTTCTAACTTGGTGTAATATTACCTTATGTGACTCATGCAGGCGGTCAAGGCGGCGCCGCCGCACAGGACCCCACGGCCGACGGAGCCTCTGCTCCAGAATTTTTATTTTTCTTTTATTGGTTTCAAATATTAAGATATGTATTAAAAATGTCTTCAATCTTATCAGTGAGATTTGTAGTCTAACGGTTGAGGGCTCCATTCAAAAGACATTCCCTAGTTAGAGGTCATATGTTCGAATCCAATGAGCAGTGAAAGTGTTTTTCTTTAAAACACAAAAAATAAACTTGGGCCCAAGTTTAAAGTACCCAACCAGTCGGCCCGACGGCTCATCTCCCTATTTAAATAAAAAAAAACAATTCATTGTAAAAACACCACCAACCCATCTCTCTTTAAATAAAAAAAATCCTCCATCGGATTTCCAATCCCCAGCCAGGGCCGACGGCCACCCATCTCTTTAAACAAACAAAAAACAGGCTCCTTTTATTTTAAAAACACCACAAATACAATCCAAAAAAAAGTTTCCCATTAATTATTGTAGAAATCTCAAGTCTCAACTTCCAAGTAAAGATCTTTTTGATAAGTTATTGTTTTAAGAATTATTTTGCTCTAATTCACCATTAACATGAATTGATTGCAATTTACATCAATGTTTATTCCATTTTGTTTAGGGTTAGGGTTTCAAATTTCTCAAATCTCAATATTATATTATATTTAATTTAGGGTTCTCAATATTAGTATTACATTAAATTAATTGTGTTTAGCTTTAGATTTTACATTACTTTTATTGGTAATGTATATAATGGACGGCTTATATTTTACATGATTACATTAAATTTGGTTTGTCTTTTTGTTTCAATAAGAGAATCACAAATACCTCCTACCCGAAAATATTCGTATGGACATGACAACGTAAAAAAAGAAGACACAAAGAAGAGTTCATCAAGTCTCAAAGAGGGGCATTAGATAGATTTATTGTAAAGCCGACAAATCCATCACTTGAATATTTAGCTAATGAAGAACAAAATGATGGTGGTGAATTACATGAAGGCTTGACATTTGAAAATGATGTGGATGAACATGCGAATGAAATTGAGGACAAAAATTGAAAATGGTTTAATCATAGAAAATGTTGATAATGTTGGTAAAGCTCATGACGATGATGATGGTGATGGTGATGGAGATGAAATTATCCACTTTGAATCTGATGGTGTGAATGAAGAACCAAATACATCAATTCCACTTGACATCTTTGATCCAAGAAATTAGGATGATTTAAATCTTAAGTGGAAGATTCAATTAGTGGAAAAGGGTCCTATAAGAGATGTATCGGAAAAGGTCCAAAAGATGTATCAAATAGACATTTCTCTTCAGAATTCTATACCCGAATTTTACAAATCGCCAAAAACACCACAGAGATTTATTGGTGTATTTAAAAGCACTTGACAACGCATTTTATTTTTGTTGCAAGTTGTTTAAAAAGGACCCTCAACAAAGTCAATTGGCAAATGAGGAATATTGTGATTTTGGGCATCTTGGTAGTAGACTTAAAAAGCATGAAACAAGTATTGAACATGTAAAAAACTACACAAGTTAGATTGAGTTGTGTATACGATTAGAGAAGGGTAAAACAATTTATCATGTCGTGCAAGATCAAATCAAGAAAGCAAAAGTGCATTGGAGCTTGGTATTACATCGATTAATTTCAGTTGTGAAATTTTTGGCTAAACAAACCTTGCCATTCATGGTAGTAATGCGAAAGTATATGAATATAGCAATGGAAATTTTATGTATGTGATTGAGATAATTGCTGAATAGGATAATGAAGGAGCATCTTGAAAGTAAGGTACATCATCATTATCTTAGTCCTAAAATTCAAAATGAATCGATATGTTTGTTAGCTTCTGAAATCAAGAGTTCTATTCTTAAAAGATTAAAGAAGCTAAATTATTTTCGGTGATATTTGATTGCACTCCTGATATTTGTAATCAAGATCAAATGTCTTTGGTTATAAGATGCGTATATATTTTTGTAACTCCAATAAAAGTCGAAGAATATTTTTTGGGATTTATAAAAATTAATGATACATCTGAACAAAGATTGTTTGAAGAGTTGAACATGTGTTGAATAGTCTTGGTCTTGATATTGACAATGTGAGAGGTCAAGGATATGATAATGGAGTCAATATGAAGGGAAGATACCAAGGCGTACAAAAGAAACTTTTGGATATAAATCCTAGAGCATTATACTCCATGTGATTGTCATTGTTTGAACTTAACTCTTTGTGATATTGCAAAAATTCATATGGAAAAGCAAAAGACTTATTTGGAGTGATACCAAGGTTATATACATTGTTTTCTCATTCTACAAAGAGATATAAGATTCTGATTGATAATATAACGACTAAGGGTTTAACTCTTAAGCCATTGTCAATTACTCGATGGGAAAGTCGCATTAAAAGTGTGAAAACAATAGTTTTTCAACCTCAAAAAATTAGAGAAGATTTACTTCAACTCGCTGAAGAAAGAGATATTGACTCCAAAATAAGAAGTGAATCTAAGTCTTTGACAACATTTGAACTAAAAAACTTTGAGTTCTTAGTAGGTATAATTATTTGGTATGACATATTGACTAAAGTTAATATTGTCAACAAAGACTTACAATCTTAGGATATGCTTATTGATGTTGTTATGGCCAAGGTTAAGGGGTTAATTGCTTCTTTTGAAGATTATAGAGAAATTGGATTCAAACAAGCAATCAATACAGCAAAAAGAACTTGTTTCATCAATGGAGATTGATCTTATTTTTCCTAAAAAGAGACAAATATATAGAAAGAAGCATTTTGATGAGCTCTGTTGTGAGTCTTTCCAAATGCAATAAGAATCTCCGAAGAAAGCTTTTAGAGTTCATTACTTTTTATACATAGTTGATCAAACAATTGAGTCATTGAAGAAAAGGTTTGAGCAATATGAGGAATATGAAGATCTTTTTGGATTTCTTTTCACAACTGATAAGTTGAGCTCATTGAATGATGGGGGCTTGAAGACTCGTTGAAAGAATTTTGAAAAAAAATTACAAATGAAAGAGGACACAAAACCAAATATTTCAGATTTGGATAAGGATGATTTATATTAAGAATTGAAGATCGTGCAACATATTCTACCACATGAAGCAAAAACAGTTAGTGCAACAATGAACTTTTTGAAAAGAATGAATTATTTTCCCAATTCATTTATTGCATATAAGATATTATTGACTATTCTGGTGACCGTTGCATCTACAGAGAGACGTTTTTCTAGATTAAAGTTGTTGAAATCTTATTTGAGATCAACCATGACGCATACAAGATTGAATGTATTATCTTTGATTTCAATTGAGAGTGAATTTCTAGACATTCTTGGTTATGAAAGATTACTTGATGACTTTGAAGATAAAAATGCAAGGAGATCAATTTTCTCTACCTAATGTAATGATAGTTTTTCTTATAAATCTTTCATGTAATGACATTAAGGTATCTCTTTCGTATCATTATAATTTATTGTACTGAATTGAAAATATTGAATCGAATATAGTGTTTACTATACATCTATTTGATGTTTTGATCAATAATATTTTTTTAATATTGATTAATTAGTTAATTTTAATTTTTCATATGAATAAAAAGAGTCTCTTCTTATTTCTCGCACCGAGCCCTTAAAAGTATAGGAATGGCCCTGCACCCATGCTACAAGAAGTCTTAATGATGCACATGGTTAAAGCTTAGTTATTTACCAAGAAGAACAAGGATCTTTCTCACTTAATAGTGCATTCATGTTATAAAAATCCTAAATTCACCTTTACGGCACGAAGGTATACAACGTACATGACTGTTGCAGAACGAAAGTGTACAATGTACATGACTATTGCGATGTAATTTTTTAGGAACGTAAATAGGTATAAACAAATAAATCTACTCTGCCTAAATAATTATGAAAACCCCCCTAATTTTTACGATATAACTTGAGAGAAGTTGCTCAAGAGAGTAAGTGAATTTTCTCTGGCGACGACGGCAAATCCACTATCGAACACATCGGTAGATTCACCGCCCAATGCAGCGAGGCTGGCCAGAATGAGTATCATAAGTTGCATATATTCTCCCTCTCTCTAATGGGAACTGTTATACCCCGTGGTTCGGGTCTGGACATGATCGGGGCCTCGGCACCGCGGCTCGAGGCGAGGCGGCGCGAGCGGGTGATTGTAGGCGCGCGGAAAAGAGCGCGGCCGGAAGATCGAGGTCGCTGAAGTTTCAGCGCGGCTCCGAAGCAGGCCGCGGAAAAGTCCTAAGAAGGCGGCAGGAGTTTCAGCGCGCGGCCATTCAGGGCAGCGGCCGAGGCGGGATCTGCGAGTTAGTGGAAATTTCTGCCGCTTTGTTTTAAAAGAGGTCATGGGTGGGTGACAAGTGTCCCCCATCTGAAATGTTGCGTGCCTTATATTTACAAGTCTTGAAGACTTGGTCATCTTTCAATCTCTCTCTCTCTCTCTCTCTCTCTCTCTCTAAAAGCTCTCCTCTCTAGAAAATCAAGAGAAACTCAAGCTTAAGGAAAATCTGAAAAGGGTGTTAAGAAGGAAAGTTATTTGCAAGCTTGTGGAGGTTATTGTGGTGGTATTCTTGAAAAGGAGGCTAGCAAAAATTGTTGGAATAGTTTTGGCTAAAGCTCTAAGGTAATGATTCTTCCTTTATAATTAGTTTTTAGTGTTGCATGTTAAGAAGAAAGAACTTGTGGTAGTAAATAATGCTCTTAGAGTCATTGCATGCAAGAAATGTGGTTTGGGTATGAAGGATTTGGCTAAATAGGTTATGTGAGCATGTTGTAGCCTAAAAATTACCTTAAACTTGTTAAGATTAATTGTTATAACTTTTGGGGCAGAATTTTACACACCCAAGTTTAGGTGTGTAATCCCCTTTGTGTTGGTTTGGATGTTGGGCCTTAAATGTGGCGTTTGAGTGTTAAAAATCGACCTTTGAAAAGGTGGCAAAGTGAGTAGAAACAAAGGAAATGCTGCCCAATTTTCCATAGGAATTAGTAACCTTGAACTTGGAAATATTCTACTTTGAAACTAGAAGTTAATAAACGTATTATGGTTGTTTATTGTGAGTTTATATTCCGCTGGTTTTCTCTGATGTTGTGTCACAAGGGTGCCCGGGTTAAGGCACCGGTCACGGATCCGGGGTCGGGTCGTGACAGGAACAATCTTTGCATGTTACTCCTTTTTGGCTCCTGATTCCGTGCAAATCTGGGCCGATATAGAGTGTTGCTTCCATGATAGGTTCTATTGGCCCTAACCTCAGGTTACCATAAGGGATCTAACGAATCTCAAGCAATATATGGATGAGTCGGCTATCAATTTTATCGAGAGGTTCAGGAAGAAGGTCGGAAAATGCACCGTACACTTCCCCGAATCTAAGTGCGCCCACATGATAATCAACAACATGCACCCTTAGTTAAAGGACAAGTTTGTTGGACAATCTTGCTCTGACCTGAGACAGTTAGCCGAAAAGGCTAGACAAATAGAGCAGTACGTCCAGGAGAAGAAGCGTCGAAGCGCTAGCTGAAATCGAGGCCCCCACTTGGTATCCATCATTGAAGCAGATGAGTCCAACTCAGAGTCAGCTGATTGCACGATAGACGCAATGATGGCATAGATTGTTATGGGTAAGGTTTACTCTTATCCAATCTTGAAAGCCGTCAAAGGCAAGGAAACAAGTTCAATCGATGACAGAGTCAATTACTTGTTTGATATCACAAAGGCAGGTTAGATATTTGATCATCTACTCAGAGATAAGCAGATTCGGTTATTCGATAGCCACAGGATCCCGCCTGCCGAGGAACTCAAAGACAAGAAGTACTGCAAGTGGCATTTCATACAGTCACTCTACTTCTAACTGTGTGGTATTCATGAAGGCGATTCAAAATGGCATCAGGGAGGGGAGGTTCAAGCTAGCCGACAAGGGCATGGCTGAAATTTCTATTGATACCGACCCATTTCCCGTGGTACCCATATCTATAATGTCTTTTGCTAAACCCGATGAATTCACAGACACCAAAGGGAAACGACCGATGAAAAGGGTATGGGTCCCTAAGAAACATGCCAAAGGGGAGAAGGTCACAAGGACTTCCGTACTCGACGGTTAGACAACCTACATGATATTTGCAAGAACAGGCAGCTGGCTAGGATCAGTTTGCATGATCGCCCTAAAAATGTGAGGGACTTCGAGCGAGAACTTCAGGAGAAAACCATGAGGTTCAGAAGGGTCCCCATTGAAATCAGGCGCAGGCATGGGGGAAAGTACGAATGCCAACAATCTGGTAGCCGAGCATGTCTCGAATAGATGAAGAACCACACCCTAAAATCAAATAGAGGTTGTTCGAGTTCAACGTAAATGATGGTGTCTCATCCTTACGTATCATAGCAAGAAATGAGGATTAGACAAGACCCCAAATAATGCTTAAACCAGCCGCCAATACTGAGGAAGGGAAGTGGTCCGTCAATCAGACTCTCGGAAAGAAAGAATCACCACCGAGAGTCGCATACAGAACCCAAAAAATAATGATGCAATGTGCCAATGCCTTGCGTAAGATGCAACAAACATTGCATCTAATTTCTAAAACCAAGGGAGCCGAAAATCAGGAGATTCTTGAGTCTGCCGTAATCGAGGCTATAGAGCAGGCATTCGACTCAGTTGCTTCAGGGGCAATTACACATATAGGGGAGATGTCAGGTCAACCAAAACTAGATGAACAACCTTCCAACAACCCGACAGAAAAACCCCGACAAGAGAACAAGGCCTCAGATGGATTTGTAGCCGAGGCAATTCCATAGATCGTGCAGAAGACTCAATCTAATGATCCCCAACCGATATCCATGTGTCTCTAGGATATAGAAGGTATGATTTATCTTCAAACAAATTTAACAAGGTGGGAGATTCCATTCTTGATTTATTTAGCGAAGACCTGGTTGAAGAGATGTGGGCAAACATTGAAATGGTCAGCCTAATATTACACCTCATAAGTTTAAGACGATAATTAAGAACGTTATTAAGGAAATAAGATTCGAATATGGGATGTAAAGTATGTTTACATATGTTAATACGGAAATTAGTATACAAAAAGATGTGAGTCCAGAAATGTTTTGGTTACAACGAGTGTGACGTTGGGAACTTATAATGATAGTTGTATATTCCCGATATGGGTTAGTAATGTATTATATAAGTTAAGACAATGAGGATACGAGGCTTTATGAAACTTTCGAGAATTAAAGGAAGCGGGATTTAAGATTTAATTATTACTTGAGGGATTAATTTAATTACTCAACTAGGGACCAAAGTGTAATTTAATTATTAAGATTTTTACCCTGAAGTCTTATAACATTTCCCCTCCCCCACTTCTAATTTCAAACACTAACGTTTCTCTTCCTCCATTACTCCAGCCGAGACACATCTCCTACCATAGCAAAAATTGAAGGTTTTTATTCCTTTTCCTAGATTAAATTCTTCATCTAAGTTCCAAGCCAAGAAAGAACACCAAAAACAGTGGCAAAAATCGTTGCTCACTGCCGAATTATTGCCCAGAAATTTCCAGATTTTATGCCAAGTTTTTGGAAGAAAAATGAGTAAAGAATGATGGATTAACATTGTAGAATTCATGCATGTCAAATTGGACTTGAAGAAGTGACAAAAGTGGGCAAGAAATATTGGACAGTGGCCGATTTTGTTGGGGTTGTTTTGGACAAATTTGAGGTATAAAATTCTTCTTTCTATGATATAGTTGGAGTGCATGTTGTTATAATTAAGGAATTGCATTTGTGTTAAGGGAAAATTAAAATTAAGACATTGCATGTGAATGTTGTGGGTGTTGGACCGAATAGGGGTTGTTTTTGTGAACTTTGAATTCGATTGTTGATTATGCTATTATTGTCCACATTAATTATATGTTAAAGTGAAGGAAATCTTGATACTTAAAAGTTATAGATTGGTTGTATGGAAGTATTGAAAGGTGAATTGGGTTCTAGGAAAGTAAGGGGAAAGTTATGGAATTATGACATGTTGTGGCCGAGAACTTCATGAAATTGTTAGACGTTGTTGCGATGTATTAGGGGCTAATTCGTTAAGTTATAATGTTGTAAATGTAAGCTATAAACATGTATATACGTTATGATAATTAATAATCCATGTCTTAAAGGAATTAAGGTATGGAAAGATGTAGAAAAGCTCCACACTTCACTCTTGTTGTTAGTTGGATTACAGACTATTTTAATGGGCTGTTTTAACGTGATTTAAAGGTTGGATTAATATAGGAAATAAGTGTATAACTCCCCTTGGTTGTTGTAGTTGTTGTCTTCCATAAACAAAAAGGAAAGGAATGTATTATGGTGGCATTTATGAAGTATTTGAGATTGTTATGATTATAACTTTAAGTTGCATATTGTTATTTGGTATTGCTGGCTTGATTTGTAAGTTATGGATATGCACATACACAGGGGAAGTGTTGCCCGAATTTTTATAGAATAGGAAGTTGTCATTCGATATGAAGTATGCTAGCGATCATAGAATTGACGAACGTATTACCATTATTATAGGTTGACGTACTAGACGAGACGTATCTTAATATTGAGTTGATTAGTGCTACTAAGAGGTATGTGAAACTCTTCCTTCTTTCTTTTTGGCATGATTTAATGAGAGTACGACGGACGTACATGATTTCTACACAGTCTAATTCCTAAAGATGTTAGTTATGAGAAGTGCCTATGATTTTTCAGTAAAAAGTTTATTATTATGATTTCATTGAGAGTCAAAGTGGTGATTTAAATTGTATAGTTACTCATGATACTTTATTTGTGCTGGATATGATTATAAGAATTCACCGAGTCCCCACTAGAGGGTCAGGACACGTTATATGTATATATATGATTATTCCATTGACATGTATCCATGATGCGGGTATAGATACCCATGATAGTATATGTATGATGATTCCGTGGACATGTATCCATGATGCGAGTATAGATACCCATGATAGTATATGTATGATGATTCCATGGACATGTATCCATGATACGGGTATAGATACTCATGATAGTATATGTACGATGATTCCATGGACAGACATCCATGATGCGGGTATAGATACCCAGGATAGTATATTTATATATATATATGATTATATAGACATGCATTCATGATTTTGATATGACCCTCATTTTTATAAGGCACAGTCGATTCTCATATTTTTATATATGACACAGTTAAATTTGGTATTTGATTTCTTACTTGTCTCCTGTACGTTTTGGCTAGTTATGATTATCTACTTGTACTTTACGTTTCATATACTCGGTACATTCTTTCGTACTGACCCCCTTTCTTCGGGAGGCTGCGTTTCATGCTCGCAGGTACATGTACTCAGTTTGGTGATCCGCCAACCTAGGGTTTCCATTCAGCTGTTTGGGAGAGCTCCATTGATTCGGAGCTTAGTTAGTTTGGTACAGATCTTTAATCTTAGACCTATGCTTATTTAGGGGTGCGACGGGGCCCTGTCCCGTCATATTTCGTTATCCTTCTCATAGAGGTCTGTAGACAGTTGTGGATTGTACGTGTGTGGATTGTATCATATTGTGGTCAACTGTATTGTGGTACTTTATTTTCTTTTGTGGGATGCTCCCGGGTATAGTGGCAGTCTTGTCGGCTCGCTTATTCGTTATATTTGATTTAGATGTGACTCCTCAGGAGACAGGGTTGTTCATGTGTAAAGGTAGTCTTGCCGACTTGCCTATTCGGACGTATGTTATGATTGCAGCGTTATGCTGCCGGATTTTATATTGTCTTTAGTGTCAGTCTGATTACGTGACATGTTAGTATAATGGCGTCATTAGGGCACTTAGTCGTGGCCCGTTGGTTCGGGTCGTGTCACCTAATCCTATGTGAGTTCTGGGCCAGCTGCTCTGCGCTGGATAGCCTGGAAGGTGATGTTTGCGTGGAATACGCAGAATGGGAAACAATGGCCAATACCTCGGCTAAGGACACTTTAACTGCCATATTTGGCACACCTACAAAAGATATGGTTAAACATCTCAAGCCCCTCTATGTGAAGGCTTACATCAATGGTAAAACTATTAGCCGAGTGTTCATCGACAATGGGATTGTGTTGAATGTGATGTCGCTGCTTACTTCTAAGGATCTCAATAAAATAAAAGAGGATCTCATCCCAACTAACATGAAAATGGCTAGCTTTATGGGAGAGGCCTCTGAAGCATTAGGGATTCTAGAGGCAGAAATCACTGTGGATCCCAAAATGACTAGGTCTGCCTTCTTTGTAATAGATGACAAGTCGTTCTACACCATTCTGTTGGGCAGAGACTGGATTCACACCAATCAATGCCTTCCTTCCACCATGTATGAGAAGCTCATCTTTTGGGAAGGAGACAAGATTAAAATCATCCTTTTGGATGATAACCCGTTTTGACCAAAGGTTTAGAATGTATAGGCCATCCTCTATTCACCCTAAGTGAATCCCATAGTCATCACAGAACACTATGAATAAGGGTCTTGGGAATCTTGTAATCTTACCTCTCGAGGGTTCGAAATAAAACAATTAATCAAACCACGACTTACCTTGGAGGATTTAAATAGTTGAGGAAACCCAAATCATATGTCACATGTTGCATCGACTGACCGCCTTAAGCTCTGAGGCAAGTAGTCGAGGTGCTGCAGATGGGAGATCACAACGACGAACCATCTCTAGCATCCGATGAAGTCGAGCCACCGATAGAATTTGAATCGCCCATAAGAAGGGTTAGTCTCAGGATCCTTTGGATGAGATCAACCTGGGAACCGAAGAAGTCCCTCAGCTAATATATATTAATGGCTTGCTGAAGGAAGAAGACAAACTAGGCATGACAACTCTTCTACTGCAGTATAAAAACTACTTCGCATGAGACTATCATGAGATGCCCGGGTTGACACATACTTTGGTAGAGCATAGACAGCCAATTAAGGAGGGTTTTAACCCACAAACAGCTGCCCCAAAGGTATCACCCTCAGCTGATGCCTCAAATCAAAGCTGAGATCGAGCGACTACTGAAAGCCGGATTTATCAGAATGACAAAATATGTGGAATGGTTGGCAAACATCGTACCGATCAAGAATAAGAATGGCAAGGTGCAGGTATGTATTGATTACAGGAACCTAAACTTAGCCACTCCTAAAGATGAGTATGTTATGCCGATAGCCGACATGCTAGTCAACTCAGCAACCGCTAATAGTGTGTTGACTGTTACACCCCGTATTTACAGGACATGGTGTAAGAACGTACGTAAGAACTCACAAGTGTTAAGATTTGAGACTTGTAAAAAAAATTGATCGGAATTATGAAATTGTCGGAAAACGTTTTGTTGTGACGAATGGGAGGGCGGCACGTGTCACCCCCCTTAGAATGCCTTGGACGAAATTAGGCATGGCCACAATGGTCATTGACCATAGCCTTAGGATGACTAAGTCTTCCAATTAATGAGCTTGAGAATGTTGACTTGGTCAAGGACCCACATAGTCTTGATATTTACTAAGAACTCATCCAAACCACCCAATTGTTTGCATCTTAACCCTCCAATGTGCTATATTACACTTCTAGTAGCAAAAGTGTGTCAACTTAGAAAAATTCATGAAAGAATTGAAGAGCTCAAGAGGAGGCTCACGGGTTCATGTCCTTCAAGGAAAAAAATTCGTTTCTTGTCCATTTGATTCCACACTTTAAACCAAGGTTCTTAGGTGTATTGTAAACACATCTCTATAGAAAAATCTTGGAAAAAGAGAGTTTTCGGGTTAGTCGCAAAGTGAAAACCTAATGGTCTTTCTAGGTTTTGTTTGGGGATTTGAAGGATAATTGTTGGTGTTGTTCTAAGGGTATCAACAAGCGGATTGAAGTGTCTTGGAGAGGTTCTAAACTACTAAGGAGCGACTTCGGATTGGAATTTGGATTAAGAATCGTCGAGGTATAATCTTGTTCTTTGAAAGTGTTACAAGATTATTTATTTTGTTGTTAGCTTTACATGTTGCTAGTATGTAGTATATGTGTTGAAGTTTATAAGGATTATGGATTGATTGTAGCCTTGGGAAATTCGAAATGTATGTAAGCCATGTTAAGTTGGATTACAATTTAGTCGTTACTAAAATCGTCGCATGTTACTTACTTAAAGATTATGGTTATTATAATCAAATACGACTTGATATCATGTTATGCTACCAATTTAGATTGAAATGGAAATTTGATAAGAATTGGTAAGGTTGAACTCAAGGTGGCCGAATTTGGACTTTTAGTTTGTTTTTCATTTGTATTGGACTACTTTCTAAATTGTGAGCCAATTGGGGCTGTTTAGTTTTTATTTGTATTGGAGTACCTTATAGAAATTGTGAGCCAATTGGGGCTGTTTGGTTATTGTATTCGGCTTGAAAAGGTGGCAAAGTAAGTAAAAACAAAGGAAGTCTTTCCGATTTTCCGTAGAATTTGGCGACTTAGCACTTAGAATATTCTACGTTTGAAGTAAGAGGTTAATGGACGTATTGTGACCATGATAGGTTGAAGTACTAAGTATAGCGTATCCTACTTGAAGAATGGAGTAGCTCAAGGTTGATGTACTTTGGAGCATTTTGCTCTTGTCGACAATCGTCGCGAGGTATGTGAACCTCTTCCTTCTTTTGACATGATTCTATGTATGGAATATACATGTAGTACTATTTCATGATTCCTTCTACTCTTAGAAGTTAAGAGGTATGTATGTTGATTTACTCTACGTAAAGGTTATGTCTAAGTTATCTAAGTTCTTACCAAGTCTTATGGGGATGTTGGTAAGAGTCGTTAGTGGTATTTGGAGCAAGTTGACTTGGCTAATTTACGGCACGAATGAGAATAAGTATCGAACAAGCCATTGCAGCGTTAATAAAGGAAAATGTAATGACAATTAATTATCTTAAAACAAGTAGAATTCTCCATCTGCATAGAAGCTAAGATAAGACAAAATTGTATTACATTTTCTAGATCATGACTACTTGATTAAGATAGTTATAAATAAGTATAACTTATTCACAACGCACCAAGTATATGTTACTTAATTTATAAGGATTTACGTATGCGGTTTAAGACTATGGACCTCAAATTGTTAAAAGGTTAAGGGACTTTATTTTTCAAGTTATGAGACTTGATTCTTAAAGGAAGAAATGAATTGATTTAAAAGTATAGAATACTTGATTTGGAAAGTATTGATTTCTTGCCTTTCTAAAGTTAAGAAACTTGTTTTCTTAAAAGATAAGAGACTTGAAGTATTTTGAAAGCTATGTGATTTGAATTGAAAGTATAAGTTTCTTGGTCATAAAAGGAATGAATTTGTCTAAGACATAAAGAGTTATAACGGCTTTATGGGAAGTTGGTTATAACAACTTTATGGAAGATTAAAAGAATGGTTTTCTTGAGAATGTAAGCAAAGAAATGATTTGAAATAAAGAAGGGCAAATTGTTTTAAAGGTACCAATTGCTTAAGGTTTCAAAGAAAGAAGTCACTTGATTTAGAAGCTATAAATGTATTTCTAAAAAGTATTGTGACTTGTCGTGAAAAGTAGATATGACTTGATACTACGGTTATTAGTATCTTGGAAGTTTTATTTGAAGAGAATCATTTTAAAGGAGTAGAGGCACGTAGTACGTTGGGTTAAATTCGGATTTTATAATGACATGTTAGTGCCTTTAGTAAACAAAAATGAGTGTTTATGAACAAGCTAATAAGAAGTTAGGGATTTCTTAACTTGCTTATGTAATGTATGATAAGTCGGTGGTGCTTATGTTATGTATGATAAGGTGGTGCTTAAGTTATGTATGATAAGTCGGTAGTGCTTATGTTACGTATGATAAGCCGATAGGGCTTATGTTATGTATGATGGTAGGTTGAGTTAGGGTAAAAGTATAAATGAGGGTAAACCAAGACGTTATACCACCTTCCGGGGTAAGAGTATAAATGAGGGTAAACCAAGACGTTATACCACATTAGTGGATTTGCTACCCGTGATGCGAGGAATACCTCACGCGAGTCCTTATGGGCTTATGCGGGTGAAATAGTCCCGTGCGGTAGTCTGACCTATGCGAGGAATACCACGCGAGTCCTTATGGGCTTATGCGGGTGAAATAGTCCCGTGCGGTAGTCTGACTATCGAGGAATACCTCGTGAGGTCCACGGGATCTACGCGGGTGAAATAGTCCCGAGAGTAGGGCGGCTTAATGATCTGCGGGCGGGTGGCCTGGCTGATCATGAGCCTCCTATGTTTATGCGATATACGCCGTGGGCGGACTTATGTGATTTTATCGCGTCCCAGTTGGGTAACGATATAGGCGTTCCTCATAAAGGGGACGGATTAGGTTACGCAAGAATCGTAAGTTATATGTTTATGAACTTGATGAGTTTTCTTAAGTATATGCGTAAGAATTTGACTATACTTTTATGGAAAAATGGGAGAAGATAATAAGCTACGATTAAGTTCATAAGTGGTAATGACACGGCGAGATCCGTATGTATTTTTATACTTGTCCTTGTCATTCTTTTATACGATTATGATCATTTCTTATGCGTTATATTTACATTCCATATTAAATTTTTGTTATCGACCCCTTCGAGGCTGCGTTCATGCCGCGAGTTTAGGTCTGTGATTGTGGATCCGCGAGCTTAGGATCGGTTGAAATCGAGATGGCTCGGTGTTCGGAGTTGTCACGTTTATGTTTATTGAAGTGCAGCGGGGCCTTGTCCCATACGATTGTTATGTTAAAACTCTTAAGTGCGTAGTCACATGTGTGGGTCGGTTTGTAAAAGAAATGAGGCAAGCCGCTTGGTTGTATTTATATATGTTCGGGAAGGTAGCCTGTCGGCTAACTTTGTTGTTTTACTTCCGATGTTTTATTTATAAGTTTCATGTATGTTCGATTATCTCGATGTATACAGTAAGGGTGCCCGGGTAGGGCACGATCGCGATCGAGGGTGGTCGTGACAAAAGTGGTATCGAGCGATTAGTCCTCGGAAAGTGTCTGAGCCGTGTCTAGTAGAGTCTTGATTATCGGTGTGTTGTGCACCACATCTATAATCGGGAGGCTGCAGGACATTTAGGATTGGTTTCCATTCTTCTCACTCGAGATCGTGCGATAGAATTTGTGTTGTTAGGGTCGTCCCTCCCAACGAGTTATGTGATTGCATACGAGAAGCGTGATGACCGGGAAGGACTACGTGGATTGCGTATCCTGGTTTGAACTGGGTATAGTATAGTTGGTATAGTGACATACATCTAAACGGAGCTAGGGATGAGGGTCAGACGCGTGTTGCAGAGAATGATTTTAGATTACGAGGAATTGGTAAAGACTAACTAGATCTGGGAAGGTATGAAATAGTTATTGAATTTTCGCAAGGTTTTGTGTTTTATTTCGAGATAATTGGGAAAGGATGAGGTCTGATAGGGTAGTGAACCCTGAAGCCATATTAAGGAACCTAACAGAATGTCATGTTAATAGATTAAGGTGTGTAGTAACTACGAGAATTATACGGATGAGGCTGTATAGAGTATGTAATGGTTGTTGTGATCGAGACAACATGGTTATGGTTTTATGAGAAGTTTTATACCGTTATTTGGGATGGTAAGGTAGGCTTGGGGCATGGAAATTGCGAGCCTAAGAATATTGATTATTGCGAGACCTTAGGTATATAAGGTTTTCTCTGCAATAAGATTTTAAGTCGCACGAGGATAAGAGTTAAGTGCGGCGAGGCGGGTTGAGGACTGTTCTGGGTCTCCCCACTGGAATGGAGTGGGATCGATGGTAGTAGTTCCGCCACGTGGCGGGTCACGCGGTATGAGCCCAAAACTAGTTAATTGTTTCTGGGTTCGTGGACGCGTTCCCAGAACCAGTCGTGGCCGGAAATGGTCGTATTGTATTATAGAGTGACTCCAGATTTGAGGCGAGAATCTGTATGGGAGTTATGTATGCTAGTATGAGTTAGAAGTACGAAAAGGTAACCTCGTTTGGGCTTATAGTGGCCAGATATGCGTGTGCGAGGGATTAGGGCCATGTGTGGCAGTGTTGGTATGTCGGGGTTGTGACAGGCAACTATGTCGCTCATGCTAAAGATTGACTCAGAAAGAACATTCGGGACGAATGTTTCTAAGGGGAAGAATGTTACACCCGTATTTACGGGGCGTGGTGTAGAACGTACGTAAGAACTCAAAAGTGTTAAGATTTGAGACTGGTAAAAAAATTGATCGGAATTATGAAATTGTCGGAAAACGTTTTGTTGTGACGAATTGGAGGGCGACACGTGTCACACCCTTAGAATGACTTGGACGAAATTAGGCATGGCCACAACGGTCATCGACCATAGCCTTAGGATGACTAAGTCTTCCAATTAATGAGCTTGAGAATGTTGACTTGGTCAAGGACCCACATAGTCTTGATATTTACTAAGAACTCATCCAAACCACCCAATTGTTTGCATCTTAACCCTCCAATGTGCTATATTACACTTCTAGTAGCAAAAGTGTGTCCAACACTTAGAAAAATTCATGAAAGAATTGAAGAGCTCAAGAGGAGGCTCACGGGTTCATGTCCTTCAAGAAGGAAAAAAATTCGTTTCTTGTCCATTTGATTCCACACTTTAAACCAAGGTTCTTAGGTGTATTGTAAACACATCTCTATAGAAAAATCTTGGGAAAAGAGAGTTTTTGGGTTAGTCGCAAAGTGAAAACCTAATGGTCTTTCTAGGTTTTGTTTGGGGATTTGAAGGATAATTGTTGGTGTTGTTCTAAGGGTATCAACAAGCGGATTGAAGTGTCTTGGAGAGGTTCTAAACTACTAAGGAGCGACTTCGGATTGGAATTTGGATTAAGAATCGTCGAGGTATAATCTTGTTCTTTGAAAGTGTTACAAGATTATTTATTTTGTTGTTAGCTTTACATGTTGCTAGTATGTAGTATATGTGTTGAAGTTTATAAGGATTATGGATTGATTGTAGCCTTGGGAAATTCGAAATGTATGTAAGCCATGTTAAGTTGGATTACAATTTAGTCGTTACTAAAATCGTCGCATGTTACTTACTTAAAGATTATGGTTATTATAATCAAATACGACTTGATATCATGTTATGCTACCAATTTAGATTGAAATGGAAATTTGATAAGAATTGGTAGGTTGAACTCAAGTGGCGAATTTGGACTTTTAGTTTGTTTTTCATTTGTATTGGACTACTTTCTAAATTGTGAGCCAATTGAACATTTAGTTTTTATTTGTATTGGAGTACCTTATAGAAATTGTGAGCCAATTGGGGCTGTTTGGTTATTGTATTCGGCCTTGAAAAGGTGGCAAAGTAAGTAAAAACAAAGGAAGTCTTTGTCCGATTTTCCGTAGAATTTGGCGACTTAGCACTTAGAATATTCTACGTTTGAAGTAAGAGGTTAATGGACGATTGTGACCATGATAGGTTGAAGTACTAAGTATAGCGTATCCTACTTGAAGAATGGAGTAGCTCGAGGTTGATGTACTTTGGAGCATTTTGCTCTTGTCGACAATCGTCGCGAGGTATGTGAACCTCTTCCTTCTTTTTGACATGTATGGAATATACATGTAGTACTATTTCATGATTCCTTCTACTCTTAGAAGTTAAGAGGTATGTATGTTGATTTACTCTACGTAAAGGTTATGTCTAAGTTATCCTAAGTTCTTACCAAGTCTTATGGGGGATGTTGGTAAGAGTCGTTAGAGTATTTGGAGCAAGTTGACTTGGCTAATTTACTGACACGAATGAGAATAAGTATCGAACAAGCCATTGCAGCGTTAATAAAGGAAAATGTAATGACAATTAATTATCTTAAAACAAGTAGAATTCTCCATCTGCATAGAAGCTAAGATAAGACAAAATTGTATTACATTTTCTAGATCATGACTACTTGATTAAGATAGTTATAAATAAGTATAACTTATTCACAACGCACCAAGTATATGTTACTTAATTTATAAGGATTTACGTATGCAGTTTTAAGACTATGGACCTCAAATTGTTAAAAGGTTAAGGGACTTTATTTTTCAAGTTATGAGACTTGATTCTTAAAGGAAGAAATGAATTGATTTAAAAGTATAGAATACTTGATTTGGAAAGTATTGATTTCTTGCCTTTCTAAAGTTAAGAAACTTGTTTTCTTAAAAGATAAGAGACTTGAAGTATTTTGAAAGCTATGTGATTTGAATTGAAAGTATAAGTTTCTTGGTCATAAAAGGAATGAATTTGTCTAAGACATAAAGAGTTATAACGGCTTTATGGGAAGTTGGTTATAACAACTTTATGGAAGATTAAAAGAATGGTTTTCTTCAGTAATGTAAGCAAAGAAATGATTTGAAATAAAGAAGGGCAAATTGTTTTAAAGGTACCAATTGCTTAAGGTTTCAAAGAAAGAAGTCACTTGATTTAGAAAGCCTATAAATGTATTTCTAAAAAGTATTGTGACTTGTCGTGAAAAGTAGATATGACTTGATACTACGGTTATTAGTATCTTGGAAGTTTTATTTGAAGAGAATCATTTTAAAGGAGTAGAGGCACGTGATACGTTGGGTTAAATTCCCGGATTTTATAATGACATGTTAGTGCCTTTAGTAAACAAAAATGAGTGTTTATGAACAAGCTAATAAGAAGTTAGGGGATTTCTTAACTTGCTTATGTAATGTATGATAAGCCGGTGGTGCTTATGTTATGTATGATAAGCCGGTGGTGCTTAAGTTATGTATGATAAGTCGGTAGTGCTTATGTTACGTATGATAAGCCGATAGGGCTTATGTTATGTATGATGGCCGGTTGAGTTAGGGTAAAAGTATAAATGAGGGGTAAACCCCCAAGACGTTATACCACCTTCTTCAGGGTAAGAGTATAAATGAGGGGTAAACCCCCAAGACGTTATACCACCTGTTCCGTGGATTTGCTACCCATGATGCGAGGAATACCTCATGCGAGTCCTTATGGGCTTATGCGGGTGAAATAGTCCCATGCGGGCGGGTACAGCCTATGCGAGGAATACCTCATGCGAGTCCTTATGGGCTTATGCGGGTGAAATAGTCCACGTGCGGTAGTCTGACTATCACGAGAATACCTCATGAGGTCCACAGGATCTATGCGGGTGAAATAGTCCCGAGTAGGGCGGCTTAATGATCTGCGCGGGTGGCCCGCGATCATGAGCCTCCATGTTTATGCGATATACCTTCGTGGCGACTTATGTGATTTTATCGCGTCCCAGTTGGTAAAGATAGGCGTTCCTCCATAAAGGGACGGATTAGGTTACGCAAGAATCGTAAGTTATATGTTTATGAACTTGATGAGTTTTCTTAAGTATATGCGTAAGAATTTGACTATACTTTTATGGAAAAATGGGAGAAGATAATAAGCTACGATTAAGTTCATAAGTGGTAATGACACGGCAGGATCCGTATGTATTTTTATACTTGTCCTTGTCATTCTTTTATCTGATTATGATCCATTTCTTATGCGTTATATTTCTGCTCCATATTCGGTACTGTTATGCGACCGCCCCGCGTTCATGCCCGCGAGTTTAGGTACGATTGTGGATCCGCGACTTAGGATCCGGTTCAAAGAATCGAGATAGCTCGGTGTTAGGAGTTGTCACGTTTATGTTTATTCAAGTGCGGCGGGGCCTTGTCATACGATTGTTATGTTAAAACTCTTAGAGTGCAGTAGTCACATATTGTGGGTCGGTTGTAAAAGAAATGAAAGCTGCTTCGGTTGTATTTATATATGTTCAGGAAGGTAGCCCTATCGGCTAACCTGTTGTTTTACTTCCGATGTTTTATTTATAAGTTTCATGTATGTTCCGCTGATTATCTCTGATGTATACCTGTAAGGGTGCCCAGGTAGGGCACCAGTCGCGGTCCCGGGGTCGGGTCGTGACATTGACCTTCATGGATGGATACTCTATCTATAATCAAATATCGGTAGTCAAGGACGATATTCACAAAACCGCCTTCAGATGTCCAGGAGCGTTGGGAATTTACGAGTGGGTAGTTATGCCATTTGGTCAGAAGAATCCTGGTGCCACTTATCAGAGAGCAGTGAACACCATCTTTCATGATCTGATCGGCAAGACTATGGAAGTTTACATTGATGATGTAGTAGTAAAGTCTACGGACTTCAATGATCATTTAACCGATCTTGAACAAGCATTAAAAAGAATGAGGATTCATACTCTCTAAATGAATCCAGCCAAATGCATGTTCGAAGTATCGGCTGACAACTTCCTTGGCTTTTTGGTACACAAAAAATGCATCGAGATAGATCATAACAAAGCCAAGGCAGTAATGGGATCCGCACCACCCAAGACAAAGAATGAATTACAAAGCTTATTGGGAAATATCAATTTCTTAAAGAGATTCATATCTAACTCGGTTGGTAAGTTGAAGGCCTTCTCGCCTTTACTTAGACTTAAAGAGTCAGAAGAGCTAGTATGGTGTTCAGAACAGCAAGAGGCCTTCGATCAAATTAAAAAGGCCTTAGCTACTGCCCCCGTACTGGTGCCTCCAGTGTCGGGGAAGCCGTTGAAATTGTATGTTTCGGTTGCAGAATTATCTACCAGTGCTTGCTAGCATAAGAGGCCGATAATGGAACTGAAAGAGTGGTTTATTATCTTAGTTGATTGCTCAATTATACGGAAACCAGATTTACTCCTTTGGAGAAGCTTTGTTTGTCTTTGTTCTATGCTTGAACAAAACTCTAATACTACCTGGTGCCTCACGTTGTATACATTCTGTGCAAAATTGATATCGTCCGATACTTATTAAATAGACATGTCTTGCAAGGACGATTAATAAAATGGGCCATTGAGCTCACAGCGTTCTCTCTCGAGTATAAGCCACTCAAGGTCGTTAAAGGACAAGCAGTAGCCGATATTTTGGTTGAACACCCTAGTACGGCGTAGAGGGTATATGCACCCCTCCTGCTGCATGTATGGACGTCGTGCCATAGGTATTAACCTTTGACATATCTAGAGCCCAGAAAGGGGTTGGAGCCGAAGTCACGATAACTAATCCGAGAGATAAAAGGTGGAGGTTCTCCTATCGGCTAGATCCTGAATTAACAAACAACCAAGACGAATACGATGCCATGGACTCAAACTCCTAGTTTTCATGAAGGTAAGGTACATTGAGATCTGAGTTGACTCTTAACTGGTGATCAAACAGCTGGCTGGGGAATATGATTGCAAGGACTCGAATTTGTTGGCCTGTTATGAAACGGCTAGTAGGTTACTTAGAGAGTTCACATCAATCACGTTAAATCATGTTCCTAGAGGCATGAATATTGAAGATAACGACTTAGCACAAGAAGTTTTTGGCTTTAGGAAATCTATACTCACTTTAGAGTATGACGAATTGCCAACCAAAGTGTTAGTCGTTCATCGAATCGACTCATGGAGGCAATTACCGATTGACTATTTAAAATATCCCTCCAGTTGCAAGAATCCCAAGGCTAAAAGAAAAGCTTTGAAATACGTGTTCATTGACGACGACCTTTATAAAAGGAGTATGAATGGAGTACTGCTCAAGTGCATTGACCAAGAAGAGGCCTTGAGGATCATTGGAGAGGTCCATGAAAGGATATGTGGATCACACAGAGCGGGGCCAACGATGAAGTGGCTGATTTATCGTCACGGCTATTATTGGTCTACTATCACAGCTGGCTGTTTCCACTATGCAAAAAGGTGTGAAGAATGTCAGAAACATGGACCAATCCAACCGGTACCAGCCAAGGTGTTGCACCTAGTCATAAAACCTTAGCCCTTCAGAGGATGGGCTATGGATCTCATTGGCAAAACTTACCTACAATCGACTAAAGGCCATAATTTCATTATCGTGGCTACCGATTATTTCACTAAATAGGTGAAGGCTCAGTCGATGTAGAGGGTTCATCAGACATATGTCATTCAATTTATCCAACACCAGATCATATATAGATATGGTATCCCTGAGACGATTATAACTGATCAAGGGACGGTTTTCACTGGTTCTAAAGTGACAGCCTTCACTGAGAAATTTGAGATCAAAATGAACACATCCTCGTCTTATTACGCACATGTGAATGGGCAAGCTGAGTCAGCTAACAAACTTATTGTGGACATAATCAGTAAAAATGTAGAGGATAAACTTGGAATGTGGCATCTCACTCTAGATGAAGCCATTTGGGCGACTAGGAATTCTAAATCTACAGCTACCGCGGTGACACCTTAGTGGCTAACCTACGACCAAGATGAAGTATTGCCATTGGAAATTAATGTCAAATCCTTACGGGTGACCAAACAGAACTCTCTAAATTTAGAGGAGTATCAACAGGCCATACTAATAGAATTGGACTAGCTAGATGAAGATCGACTGATGGCCTTAGAAAAAATTGAAGCTGGTAAATGAAAAATGGCTAAGACATACAACAAACATGTTAAGCCTAAAAGATTTGTCGAATAAGACTTAGTTTGAAAAATCATTTTGCGATTGGAATGAAATACCATAAATTCATCAAATGGTCACCAAACTGGGAAGGACCTTTCATAGTAAGCCAACGGATTACCGGCAACGCATATCGACTGGTAAACATGCATGACGAGGAAATGGACACAAATGTAAATGGAAAGTATCTAAAAAAGTACTACCCTTCGATTTGGAACATGCATGAATAAACGACAACCACATACCGGTTGCTTGGTCGCACAAAATAAGCTAGACGGGAGATGTATGGCAAAATGACAGCCACATACCGGCTGCCTGATCACAAAATATAGGGGAAATCATTTCTCTCACACGCATGTGTCGTAAGGTTGGGTCGCATGGCTCAGGCGAAGAAATGTCATCCCAAGTAGTAAAAAATAATGGCCTGTCACACCTGCGAGGTTTGTTGCAAATTTGCTCAGGGATGCCAAGAGCAATGGTAAAGTTAAAGGGTGGGATATGAATTTCCACATCCAAGCAAATCAAGCACAAAAATAGAGGCACCGCACATATACATACCCGAGCCCGACGTTACAGTGGAAATCAAACTTCGATAGTACGACGACATCAAAAGGACCTGTGCGCCTCCAGTTGGCCTCTGTGACCAACTTTACTCAGGCTGACCGGCCCGAATAGTGAGCGACCAGTGTCGGCCAAGTATGAAGGTTAGCTGAACAACAACCGCTGATAAACTAGTCACAAGAAAAAAGAAAGTCATGGTTAATACAGTCACACTTGAGTTAATGTACGGGGGCAATTGTTAACCAAAAAATAATTCAAGTGTTTAGCCAAATTCACTGACAGTCGAACTATTCATGAGCCGAATTTACTCCTAGCCCTCGACTACAAGAACTTCATAGGCTACTAAGGCATCGTCGAAGTTGTTAGTTAGAGGTACGACTAGGACTCACTCAGATGCAGACGCCTCAATGACCAAGTCAAAAGGGTTTCTAGACCCCTAAAAGCGGTAACGACCAACAACAACTGAAAGCAAGTGCCATTATCCGAGCAAGAGGAGTAGAGGGCGAGCAAATCGACACCACATCCCCCATAGTCGGTCGTTGGACTTAGTGGGTTATTTGACGGCTGACATGGGGGGCACGTTTTGTACAGTTTTTTTTGTACTATAAATACTCATTCTTTGTACATATTACAAACACACTCAATCAAATAAACCAAAATTTACATACATGTATCTTTTATCCATACTTTATCCCTTTATCTTACTGTACTCAGCTGTATTTATGTTTTCTTACCTCTTAGTTCACTAGTACGACCGCCCTAACGCTTTCTGGAGTAGTTGGGGAACCATTGCTGGAAATTAGAGTTTTGTTTTCAGCCCGAATCGCTTGAGTTAAGGAATCAATTTGTCTCTCGATTCGATCAGTCGATACAACGACAGAAGGTAGAATTCGGGGCCAGAACAACAATGCTAATTATATACAATTAATACAAAATATTTTGTTACCAAAAATGAATATACACGGTGTGTATACTGTGTATATCACAGATTCCCACTTGTGATGGGTTTCCGTAATATATACAAGGTATGTGTATACCGTGTATACTCATGTATATTTTCAAAGACGAGAGAGAAAGAAACATAGAAAAGAAAAAGGGTACCCGCATGGGTGTAACTCAGTTGGTTCCAGGGTGGCGGTGCTCCCGAAAGCGAGTTCGAGCCACAGCGTGCCGCAGTGTGGGAGTTCATTTTCTCCGTTGTGAGGGATGACTCCTTGTGGGCACCAGGCACTGTGCCTCCCACCTAGTGGGCCGCTGAGTACCATGATTTACCTCCTCCACCAATCTCTGTCGGGTCAGAGGGGTGGGGGCCCTGTGGGCGAGGGATTTCGCCTTTTGCTCCCAAGAAAAGAAAAAGGGAGGCGAAAAGGGACGCATAATTTTGGCCTTTTTCTCAGTATTTCGATCATAAGATATTATGATTACGATATTCATTATGTAGTTAACAAATATGTAAATTGTATTTTGACGAATTAAGAAATCATGATGAAATTGGCTTAAAAACATACATTCTTTGACTATTGTATTTTGAATCCGGTAAATCTTTTTTTTAAAGGGAGGTAATATGATTCGGGTACAACCATGAAGCAGTTGCAACTTGCGAGTTTGGATGGTTGTTATCTATTGCATAAATTTGTATCGTATTGTATTAGTTTAAATTTAATTGTATCGTATCACTAGATCCATCGTTATGTAACGATAAAAAGTCCTATTTTGTGTAACGACTGATTTGGTGTGATCGCGTTGTTACCTTTTTTTGCTTCTCATTTTGTCCTTACTTATTACTCACTAATAGTATACTATTTTATCCTTTACTCTACCTTTTTATAGTAACTCTACACTGTAACCTACTTTTCTTGTAAGTTTATTCTTCAAATTGTTAATATTATGTAACTACGGAAAACGATACAATCTATTCAAACGTTATACTTATCAAAACAATACGATATCGTACAATACAACCATACAGTATAATACAATATATTATGACACAATAAGTAACAACCATCCAAACAAAGTGTTTGTCAAAGAGAGTGGAAACGCGGGATAGGTATGAACTCAAGAAACTCTTAGCTCGAAAATTCTCTGAAGGTTTCTGTTCAATTTGATTTCTGAAGTCACCTCTCTATTTCTATATTTTATTTAGTCCCTCTTTGACTTTCCATTTCTTCCTTCAAAAGCAACTGTATAAACAATCCAAGAGGAAATAACAGTAGTGAATCTATGGAGAAAAATATGGATAGCATTGATGAAAATAGATTTGGAAAGTTTCAAGAAAAGGGTGTTCATTTTCTTGAGGAATCAGCATTGCAAATGAAAACGAGTTATGATGACTTTTCTATGGCTGTTTTTCGGACCCGAAAAACTGAGACTTGTTTTTTTTTTTTTTTACGAAGGAATCCGCAGCCGCTACTCTTTCGAGTGCTTGGAGTGCCGAAGTGTCGCAATACCGCAAACCACGTCACCGATTAACTACACTTGGCAGTGCCATGCGACAGCTCAACCAAGAAGGTTTATGCGAGATCGAACTCGTGGACCTTGCGGTCCGCGCTTCTTCTGTGCATTCTGCTACCTCGGGTAAAAAATAAAAAAACTGAGACTTGTGGCTGTCAAGATCTCTTGAATTCCTCTGAGAAAATAGTTAGTTATAAGGGTAAACAAATAGTTGTTTTTGAGGATCACAATGAGGAAAGCAACGTATGGGTAGAGAGGGATTTCTTGCAATTGAATGAGTGTAGAGGGAATTCCTCTAAAATGGTAGCTGATAATGAGGATATTTAGGCAGAAAAGAAGCGAAAACCTGGAACCTTGAATCTTTCTTTGGCTTTACCTGATGGTGATCTACAATCACTTGAACTATCAAATAACAACACGGGGATTGGGTATTTCAGGAACGGCTCCTTGTCGTCGTGCTATTCCCATCTCTTCTCTCACATCTTTAGCTACTCACTTGCACCGAGTTCAAAAGAGGATAGTGAGTCCGCGGAGGGACTTAATTGGTCGGTTTTTAACCGGTTTAGGCCAGTTGAAGGAAGACATATGACATTGCCAGGTCATCCTGATGGAAGTAGTTTAGCTCTAAGTTGTCAACTGGTCAACAAGGAAATATGTGATAATGATATTGATGGGATTAGTAGCTCCGATAGCAACTCGTTTTTCCTGTTCGAGGTGCCTACAAGTCCAACAATTGATGGTCAACTTTCTGTGCCTGAGAGAATCCTTGGAGAAATAGTTTCTGAGTCTATTCCTCTTATGGCTCATATTGTGGAAGACCTTCCTGATGAAGTAGTTGAATCAACAACGGAATACTTGAGAAGCCTAATTGCAAGTCCCTATAAGAAAGATTTGTTGGTTAGCCTTCAGAACAGGCTTAATAGGAGATCTGATCTTACCGTTGAGACACTCTCGAAGTGTAATAAGACTCAACCGGAAATTCTTGTTGCCATAAAAATGAGTCTCGGAAGCTTCTTATCTTTCGAAAACCACCTTCAAGCCACTGAATTGATGGAGATTTTTGCTTATGAAAGGTGTCAAAATATTAACTGCAAGAGGGTGTTACATGTTGATAATTGTAAGTGCAAAACCCTTCACGGCTCCATTTCCTGCCCTTCTTGGCTCCGCATGGGATGCACCATGTTGATAGGAATCGGCAAAGACCTTCTTGTACACGTCCTCGAGGGCAGCAGCCTTTAGCTTTCATTGAGAAGAAGAGATTACTTCCAGCTAGCTTTTTTCCCTAACCCTAACCAATGTTTGTTCGAGAAACAAAGGATTCTGCAATGTATGCATGTGTCAAGTATGTTTGAACTTAGATTATGCCAATGGTACTTGCAGTTGGGTAGGCTGTGACCGATGCGTACACTGGTGTCACGTTGTCTGTGCTATTCAGAGAAATCTTATAAAGCCCGGTCCAAGTATCAACGGGCCATCTGGAACAACTGAGATGCAATTTCACTGTCTTGGTTGTGGTCATGCTAGTGAAATGTTTAGGTTCGCTAAAGAAATGTACAGATGTTGTGCAAAGAACTGGGGTCAGGAAATCCTAATTAAAGAGCTTGACTATGTTTCAAAAATCTTCCATGGGAGTGAAGATTTTAAAGGTAAGGAGTTGCATGCTATAACTTACGGGTTGCGTAACAAGCTAGAGAAAAAGATGATTTCTCCTTCAGACGCCTGCAATTTCATCTTTCATTTTTTTACTTGGTGCAATTTCACTTGGTGTCCAAATGATTTCATTGAAAAGCTTCAAGTCATTTAGCTTGAGATTTTAAACAATAATGACGAACAAATGTTTGGTTTTAGCAGGACAAAAACGACTTTGTATACATTATGAGCTACATAGCTAAGGTGCCTTTAACTGTGGTGTACCCTGGGATCTGAGGAAATATTTAAAATTTTAAGAACCACGAAAAGTTACTTATCAATATGCAATCTGTTGTATGTCAGTTGAAATGTCCAGTGTTGTATACTACTAGTAGTACCATTTATCAAATTATACGAGTCATCTGACACTGGTACATTGGAACTAAATTTGATTTTTCTGTTATTATAACAGACACAGATGGCTTGTCACATTTTCTTTCATCCAATGTTCCTGCGTCTATCCCACTTTCTGCTAAATCTTCCTTCTACATAATGAGCTCTTCAAGTGGAAGAAAAGGTATGATTACTGCTGATCATCATCAAAGTGATGCCAATGATTCTACAAGTCGCATTACTGGTCGATGACCTTATTTTGGAAGCAGTCGAGATGCGGGGAACCCTTCCTTGCATTCTTTTATTGTATTCGCTTCAATCGCTCCTGAATCGGGGGATCAAAGATCGGAAGACTTTCCTTTGCCCTTACTCTATGTTGAAGGAAATTTCCAGGAATTCACTCTTCGCTCCTAACTCATTTACGCTTTTGGTATTGACTAAAAATGTTATCCGGCTCCTCATCTATTGAACTTTCGGCTTATGCAATGATCGGATCGGAAGAACTCTTTTCAACCGCCCATGATTGAGACAAACGTAAATGAGAAGAAATTCTTTTTCATAGTCTGTAAATTTTCTTCTTGTTGCATCTCGTCGATACAATAGGTTGATTTACCTTACTAGTCATATGCCCTTACTCTAAGTCTGACAAAATGATTGAGGATGAATGTTCAGCCATCAAAGAAACATGAGCTCTCCAAGTGAAAGAAAAAATACGATAGTTTGCAAAGTATTGTGAGGATCACTCGAGCAGCCTGCGCCATCCAAAGGATGCATGACACCATGCACCACTCAACAAAGTCCTCACAAATGAGCGGTACCACTCAGGCAGTCCATTAATGATGTCCTCTGTATAAGGTTCCCACACAAACTACAGGGGTTGAGTTTAGGGGTCTGGATGAAACCCCGTGGAGTATAGAAACCAGGATGACAATCGGAACAAGTACAAGGGTCTCCCAGGCCATTCCGCGATTTTTAAACAATAAATTAATCTTGAACAAACAGATATTAAAACTTGGAAGGCGATACGTCAATTCTCTCAAGATAGTTTCAGGTTGGTTCTTTTCTTTTGAAATCTTTGAATTTCAGTTCACTAATTATTGCTGAGACTGTATATTGCAGTCACTGTAATCAGCCAAGTAGTTACACTAGGAATAATTTGATGGCACCCACTAGATTATCTTTGATGTGCTAAATTGCTAATCCATCTTGAACAAGTATGTCTTACAATTTGTTTTATCTATCATGTCTCCAATGACGTTAAAGGTTTTTAGTTAGTCCTCGTCAAGTTATTTTCATGTTGTCAATATTGGAACCTCGAAAAACTGATAAAATGACAACAATCAAGAATAATTAAATCAATAAATTTGTAATATATTTGGTTTGATTTTGTTAAGAGTCTCACATCGGAGGTGGAATGAGAACATGAACTCCTTATATGAACTTGGACAAACATACCCTACAGACTATCTTTTTGGGGTTGAGTTAGACAATTCATTCTTTACAAATAATTCAAAAATAAACTAAAGCTTTGTTTAGATTGACTTTTGGTTACCCAGAGTCACTTTTGGATAACTACTTTCGTGAAAATGGCAAAATTGACATGTTTGGATTGAATTTTCCTTATTTGTAGCTTCTGTCAGAATCAATTGTACCATTTATTTCAATTTGAATTTTACCATTTCATTTATTACCCTCTTTAATTTTCATCAACAACTCTATCCACTTTCATTACCCTCTTTAAATATCTAGAAATAATTACTAAAAAAATTCAAATATACAACTTTCATTACCTTCTTTAAATATCTAGAAATAATTACTAAAAAATCCAAATATAAAATTTTCATTACCCTCTTTAAATATCTGGAAATAATTACTAAAAAAATCAAATATACTACTCATGTTCTGTTTTAATTAAAAATAATAATCAAATATACTACTAAAGTTGACATTTGTTCATGTGTAATTGCAGTTTGGAACTTTAAACTCCTCAAACATCCCAACGTTGTCCGATTATACGAGGATTATCCTTCTCCTTTTTCTATTGTCTTCTTTCAAATACTCCGAATATTATTACTATAATATATTATATTTTGAACAAACAAGAAATAAATATACCAAAGTTGAAATATCGAAAAGTTTTATTATTTTTAAAGAATTGCCTGAAGAGCCGCGACGCCTCCTCCCAAGGGCCGCGACGCCTGTGGCGTGAAAAATCACTGGAACTTAGGCGCCGCGGCTCCTTCTCGAAGGGCCGCGGCGCCTAGTATCCAGTAGCTATTGTAATAATATTCTACTAATATTTTAAGTACTATATTGCACTTTAAATTCTATTATCTATTTGTAATTTTTATTTACATACTTCCATTTATTAGTAATTTTTATTTATATGTATTGACTAAATGTCCATTTTGGTAATTCTACGTTCAAAAACAATTTTGACCAAAACTATCCAAACATCATTTATTAATAACAGTCACTTTTGCATTGTTGCATCCAAACATAAATCAATTCTGCCCACCGCCAATCCAAACACACGCTAAATTGGTTTGAATTTGATTATACGAATAGCCAACCAAATCGAAATGTGAGAAGCCCCAAGTTGTGAGCATAATGGTAGAGAGACGAACCCGTTTGTGCCATTGACCCTCGAGAATTTCAACCTATATTTCACGTTTTGCATATCTACTTGGTTTTCAAACTTGAAAATCATAGTCTAACTCTTTAGCTTTCGATGTATGTAAAATAAATAATAGCCACTAGATACATTTTCAGTAAGAAATTAGTAACACAAAAGGTTACTCAAATGATCTTTCAAGGTCATTTTGTTTTGTAATAATAAGGTCACTCAATTAATATTTGGGCAATAAAATATGACATAACATTTAATTTATTTGACATGATTTTTCTCAATCCACATGGCAATAAAACTCGACCCGACCCATAACCCAAATTAATCATTATTATTTAAAAGTAATTTATTTTATAATTCTCATTTTTATTTTTTCATAAGATGATTTATGATCATACTAATATTTAAAATATTGGCTGAGCACACAATCTGAAAGTAGCATTTCGAGATTTAAGGTATCCACGAGTTAAAAATCTTCAATCAGCCACAAGTCTGGGCCAACCTCAATTTTCAAAACTTGGGAATAATGGACCGATCGATCTATATTTCTCACTTAATTACCAAACTTAGTTCACATCTCATGGTGCTCGAACCTGTAACCTAATCACAAGTTCAATATTATTTTCACTTAAAATAATATTGAAAATTGTAAATTTATTAAAATGGAAGGAAAGAAAACTATCTACACCTACTTTTACCAGAAATATTCTAGATCTTTGAATAAAACAAGTCAAATCTTCATATTAATAAATAATTTTTTTACAACAATATTCAATGTAATGGCTAAGATCTTATTAACTAGAATTAATACTTTTATAGATAGTCAATATTACTATGTGAAGTTCTAAAAAGGCACTCACGTGGAGCTAACATGGCTGGCTACATACAAGTATAGCCAAATCAAGATGAGATGGGATGGCCGTTCAGCAGCGGGACTACCATAGGAAAGCCCGCCCCCGCTAGCTAACATAGACATAGAAAGAGATTCCCGGATAGCAGTAAGGTTTTATGTTTTTTAAGAAAACTACACTAAAAATATGTATGTAAGAATAAAAAAAAACAACTCTAAATTATTATATTTTGTATATATGTATATACTCAAGATCTCTTATTAAAATTTGACTTTAGACCCACTAATTTCATTGAGATATTATTGGTTTCAAAGTACCTACATATCGAGCCCTTGAAAACCCTATGTTTCAGGAGGTTTCTTTCAAACTATGAATAACTCTCAAACAAGCCTTCAAGAATACAAGACAAAGCTCCACAGAAACTGTTCAAAATATACTATGAAATGATATTCACTTAAGCCTTACCGTCTCTCGATAAATAGAATAGTCTAGTCCAACAAATGATACTCACTTAAGCCTCAAGTCTCATGTAGAGAAAAACATAACAGTCTAGTCCAGCAAGTCAATAGCAGTGGCTCAAGAGACTAATTTGGATTTCACATTTTGCTGCACTCCATGCTCAGTTTTAGTAGATGATATCTATTATTATGCATATAATTCTTAGCACTATCTTGCCAGCATGCATATCTTTATACTTGAATAATATAATGAAATGAAATTTTGAAGATAAAGCTCGTGATTCCATGAATAATACCTGATTGTTATGCTTGTTTCAAACATCAACAACAGTTCCATAATAGAAAATGCACATGAAAACAAGAAAACATAAGCCAATACATCAAAAGGATGAGTCATACTTGCACATTCATGAAAACCAAGTCTTCCCAATCACAACTTTAATTTCTTGCAAGAAGCTAAGCAGCCTAACTTGAGTTCATGTTTGGGAATTTTGTGATTAGCAAAATTCAGCTCTTCCTATAAAGAAACTTTTTATCATCTAGACTTAAAAATGGATGAGTAATAATTTTGAAAATGTAAAATCTGGATTCATCTCTATTGCCAAAAAATGTGACCTTTATGGTAGAAATTGGAGCTTAACCTTTAGGGTGAGTTATAACCTTTACAGCATGATAAGGAAAGAACATTACTATTGTCACACAGCCTGATAAGAGGTACGTGACTAAGACTACAAAATAGTCACCAACAGTGTCGTTTACGCATTTCATACATTCAAAATGCTAAACCAAGAACATCTACAAAAAGAGCAACTTTAGACCACGCCTAGAGCTCTAATTTGACATTCTAGCCACACATATTGAATCTTATCTCCAAACAATCCCCACCTGACCCAATCCCCCAAAGTCAAACCTGAACAAGAAGCCAAGAGGGAAGTATAATCCGTGACATTTTAAGAGGCATCCGGAGTCTGTAAATCAGCCAAGACAAACAGTTCCAAGACCAACAAGTTCAATATTTTACTATGAAATGAAAATGATGTGAATCTGCCATACAGTCTTCTATTTGAATATTTTGAAAATAGAATATATTTGAAAACTACCTCCAAGAAGTCAGCAACAATAGCTTAAGAGGTTAGTTCGGAACAATAACATCAATATGTCATGACAAATTCATACACATCTACACTAGAAGCTATTTTGCTTGTTGCATCACTTCTGTACTAAATATAGTTTCAATTGAATAATAATTCTGCATAATATTTCCGCAATTACTTGCTAGCATGCATACAATTAATCATATTGCATCAAAATGAGATTTCACGCGAACACAAGAAAGCCTATGCAACAAAATGAAATTCAAGTTATAAATGTAACCAAGCCTACGTAACAGGCAGAGACAAGTATATTTATAAACTTCCAAAAAAAAAAGATGAATCATACTTGCACGTTCATGATGATCAAGAAGTCTTCCCCCCAGTCACATGTGTTTTGTTTTCAAGAAGCCATTGGTCCTAAACTTGAATTTCAGCCTCACCCCAAATTAAGAAACTTTACATTATCTATGACTTAAATAATGATTTTTCAAGCTAAGACAAATCATCTAAAAAATGATCTCCAGCAGAATGTAGCAAAAGCATTAGAAGAATTCATCTGAACAAAGGCATCCACTCATGACAAAAAAAACTATATAAGATTAAAGGAGCATAGGAAGGAAGATCAAACAGAGTGGACGGTGTTTAAAAGAGATTTTTTTTCTTTTTGGATAAATAGGTATTGGAAAGAGATAACCGACAGGAGTAAAAATAAATGGATGAACATGCTCATCTTAAAAACATCCGATCAAGAAAAGAAATTTTCAACATCCTACTGTTGGTGGAGGCCAGAAGAAGAGTGCTAGTCACCAAACAACAAAATGAAAGATTAAACAACTGTTTCTGGAAATTAAAATATCAAAGTCTAAGCATGTATCGTCACGGACTACAAAATGGGTACCAAGTAAACCTCAGCAAATGCCCCAGGGATATACAAGTAAACAAACATGGTACCCTCTATATGCAAGTCTACCTGATTGTCACAAACTTATTGGTGCCATGTTTAGCCCAGTGAGTCCTCAGATCAATTGGATTAGCAAAATTGTATCCTTCCGCAGCAAGTTTCTCCAAAACCTTCTTGAATGCACCTTGGCTCATCTTTCTTCCAGCAATCCTGGCCCCACGTCTTTTAGTACTCATTGGAAGCGGATACATTGATATACTAGTAGTACAACAAGCTGACTGCCAGCCACCACATCCCCATCGATAGCATTGCTGAGGAGCACCAGTGCAGGAACAAACCGGTATAGGAATGCCAGAAATGTCCATATCAATTCCATTTATTACAATGTCCATGCTCTTCTTTGCTGGTTTTGCTCTTTGAATCCCATTTTCCTTAGGTGCGGACGAGGCTTTCTTTGACTTCTTTGCTTTAGGAGCTTTGGGAGTCGCGCCACCGGTCTTCCTCTTTGAAGGACCAATACTTTCTTTCTTAACACTTGGAAGTTCTGGCTCCTCTGCATTCACCCTAACATCCTTACTTGCATCAGGTTGCTGTACCATTTGCATGGAATGACTCGCAGAAGTTTCAGGGAGAACTGTAGTGTAAGGATTCCCCGGAAACATATGAAGAAATTTGTCTCGGTGATTTATCCAACTGTCCCTTACATAGTCAATGTGAGATAAAGGTGCTTCTGGAATGATAGAATCCCGAGAATGGTACACCCCATTAGCACCGAGCATAATTGGATTCTCACGCCTAGTAAGGAAAGGTTTTGTATCTCGATCAACCACCGATGACATCAGCTGAAGACCTAGATGCCCTTTAAGGGAAGGTTCATAATAACCCCAGTTCCTCATGTTCAAACCGTCGTCATCCATCAATAAACTACAGATCAATGCAAAATATCACCACTTAACATTAAATTTTTTGCCGCAATTAGAAATGCCCAACAAAAATGCATTAAATTCCTAATCTCCATATATCAAACATAACAGAAGTACAGAACCATCAAGATTTGAAATGGAATAGGAAATAATAAACACAAGTCAACCGAGCATAATTAATGAGCAGATCCAGAAACCCAAACATAAATATACACCAGTCAATGCCAGTACCAAATGGATCAAATCTACCCATAACCATCATTCCAATTCACATGCAATTTTATCAACCTTTCAATATCAATAAACGAATCTCGATAAACCCAACTCAAATATTTGAAACTACAACAAATTGGGCACGCAAAACTCATCAAATTAAACATTGCAACCACTAGAAGTGAAAACCCACAAATAAAGTTAGAATCTTTAGTGTTTCCAAATCAGCAATCAAGCAATTAAATACCAAATTGATAAATCTAAAGAACCCCAACTCAAATATTTGAAAATCCAAAAAATGGGTACTCCAAAATCAACATAGAATTCAATATAAATGAAAACCCACAAATAAAGTTAGAATCTTTAGGGTTTCCAAATCAGCTATAAAGCAACTAAATACAAGATTGTCAAATTTAAAACTCCCCAACACAAATATTTGAAAACCCACAAATAAAAACACAATCTTTAAGGTTTCCAACACATAGAAATGAAAACCCATAAATAAAAATACAATCTTATGGTATCCAACACAGATCTGATAGAAATAAGATGCACAATAAACAGATCCAAGATATTACTAAAAGGGAAACTAAGAAAAACTATCAGACTATGAAAATGGCATGCAAAATTAGTATATTTTTTTTAGAAAAAATCAAATGAGGAAAGAGAAAAAGTTCAGATTTTTAAAGAAAGAGATATATAGAAAGAGAAAGAGAAAGAGAAAGACAGGGAGAGAGAGAGACTTACTTACTTGGTAAACAGCTCTTAGGGTTTATTTTCCTTCAGGAGAGAGAGAGAGACAGAGGATAGGAGAGAGAAGAGAGGGGAGAGGAGAGAGATGACAGAAACCCTTTTAAGATAGAGAGAGGAGAGAGACCCTTTTATGAATTGTTTTTTCTTTCAACTTCCAATGAAAGCATTATAAATTACTCCTAATAAATTATTATACAATACAATTTAATAAAAAAATTACAAAAATGGTCTCTTAAGTATGCATGGAATGATTTGCGAAAATTAACACTTTTTGTTCTATTCGTTAGATTTCAGATGCTCGCCTCCGAAGTACGGTACCATAAGTGTATCGATGAAGTTAAGGAAGTTGAGCGGAGGTTAGACCAACATTATTGTATATGACAAGAGTGTGGCCAAGCAAGAACACACACGTTCATAAGATAAAAGGTAGTAGAGATGAAGATGCTCGGATGGATCATGGGCTTATTCGGAGAGCTATGATTAGGAATAAAGCTATAAGAGATAAAGAGGAAGTAACATCAATGTCAAACAAGATGAGGACGTGAGATTGAGATGATTTAGGGTTGTGAATACGAGGTACGAAGATGCACTAGTGAGGAGGTGTGAGAGGTTGGTTGTCGCAAGGGGATAGAAAGGGTAGAGGTATGTCGAAGAAAGAGTTAGGAGAGGTGATTAGACATAACATGTCACAACAAATTGACTTAGTACATGACCTTAAATAAGAAGTTACCGAAGTCGAGATTAGGGTTGAAGACTAGTAGGTAGCTGAGTGTTATCGCATTTTGTGTGAGGGAGGATGGGGGTTAGTCTACTCCTCTTCTCTCGAACATCCTTTCTAGTGGTATTAATTATTGTGTAATGGCTGGTTTTCAGTATTATTATTTAGTTATCACGTAGTTTCTTATTCTTCAACATGTATTCATGTATGTTGTTGCATTTGTTTTATGTGTTTATTATTTTAATTTTCTATTTTTTTAAGTCGAGGGTCTATCAGAACAGTCACTCTACCCCACAAAGGTAGAGGTAAGGTTATGCATACATCTTACCTCCTCGATCCCATCTCGTGAGACTATACTGAGTATTTTATTGTTGTTTGTATTTGTAGATTTGACGGGACTATAAAGAAAAAAAATTAGGGAGAACTCACATTTTGAAGTACAAATTTTGTAATTTTGCTATTCTTACTTATTTATAGAGTTTGAGCTATTTTTTGAGGTCTAATTTTTGCTAATTTTTATAGTCTAGTGTAGTTTTTTGTGTTGCTTATTTAGGATTTGATGATTTTTTTTATGTTTATGGTTAAATATATCTCCCCCCTCCCAACAATTCACAGCCAAACACTATTTTCGTTAAATCTAACAAATATAAATTATGAAATACTTGATGGAGATTGAAAGTAGCAATTTTTGGCAAATTTAGATGGTTCAAAACCATTCAATGCATACTAAGGGACTAATTTAAATATGCCTTTAAATATCGGCTTAATGCATATGTGCCCTCTTAAACTTGTCCTTTTTTTCATTTTGACATCTTAACTAAGTATCGTTTCTTTTGAACTCCTGAACTTGACATCAAATATGTCTATTAAACACAATTTAACTTACATAGCATATATGTTGAGTTTCATTTTTTTTATTCAAGTGGAATTGGCATGAAACCTTACAAATCACAATAACTGAAATTAAAACTAAAAATAACTGAAAATTAAACACATATTTTACAAAGAATCAAGAATTCACATATGAATACATCATCAACATAGCATTATTCTTTATCAACATAGTCAAATTCCATACATATATTAGCTTAACTTTCAAGGATCCATTATGTGATGTTATATAAGTCAAATTGTATTTAAATGACACACTTGAGGCTAAGCTCAGGAAAAGGAACAACATTTAGTTGAAATGTCAAAATGAAAAAAAGGGACAAGTTTAGGAGAGTGCATTAAGCCTTAAATATAAGGACCATTTTTGTCATTTTCTCTAATTTAATAAAACAAAAACAGCAGAATATTATCTTTACGTCTACTACTTGGATAACTTGAAGCATAATAAACTCTGGAACCCATTCTTATCCTATCTCTATTCAAAACTAGGGGTACCCACTTTACAAATTTAAAACAACATATTTTTTTCCTTAAATTTTATTGTTTCCATCTTAGGATATAGTTGTCTGTCCAAAAGACTATTTTCAGTTTATTAAACTTTAGCATAAGAAAGGGAAGAATGCATTTATAAACTATTCGGCATACGATCGACCTAGCTGATTGACGAAAGCTAGGGGAGCGAATGAGATTAGATACTGATTCTATTTATTTATGGAATTTGCTTTATTTCATTTTCAATTTTATATAGGCTGGCTCCATGCACCTTCTTTGTTTAGCAAAGTCTAGTGCCTCTCTGCCACTGGCGATCGAAGTCTTTTAGTTATATTGTCTCGTTTTGGGTGCTTATGCACTATGTCAGTATTTTACTGATAAAGAAAAGGTAAAATACTTGGACGATTTTCTTAAATTTGTTATAACATTCGCTTGATAATTTTAAATGAGATTTATACTTATTAGATGTTCTAACTTCACTCAATAGGTTTATTAAGCAAAATACATTGATATGACAAAAAAATAATTTCTCATCTCCAATTATTCTTTAAAATTCTCATGTGTTATTTTTATATTTTTATGTGTAAAAATAAACTTCTTATAAGAAGAACATAAAATTTAAAATAAATTTGTAACTTATCCTAAAGGCTATCTTCCATTACGTACCTTATCCGATGTCCCCACAAGAACAGTCTTATATATAACTCCTAAACATAAAGAAATATTTTCTTATTCTTTTTGAAAATCTTAGAATTGTCAATTATATTCTTTTTTTATTTTAATTTTTTTTAAATTGTCAATTATATCCTTTATGGAAATGACAAATCGATTCGAGGAATATCTGATATAAATATTCAATTAGTTCTTTATTTCCCACAACTTTTTTGTTTGGTACAAGTTTATTTCCCACCGTTTGTTTTGCAATTGCATAGACAATTTCTAATTATCAGTTATAAGTTTATCCTTTACTTTAAAACCAATCTCTTAGGTTTTAATATAGTTTAGTTTTCTTTTTTTTAAAAACTATTGGTGTTTTGAATGATCAAAAATATTTTAGTTGTGACTTTTTTGACTGCCTTATAACTTTTTTTTATAAGTCAACTTGCGCGCATCTCAATTATTTTATCAACCTACAAAAGCTTAGGCAAATAATCATAGGATGAGAACTTCGGAGAAAATAATTATTTCATCAGATCCACTATGAAAATAATATTTGCCGCTCAATATACTATTTTAACTAAAACGTGTATACCTATTCTACAAAACAAGGGTAGCCAAGTTGGTGTAGCAGTAGAGCGCGAGACCGCAAGGTCACGAGTTCGATTCCCTGCATAAACCTTCTTGGTTGAGCCTGTCACACATGGCTTGCCAAGTGTGGTTTACATGTGGCGTGGTTTGCGACTCTGCGTCGGTCAGGGTTTACTGCTGTCGCACTCGAAAGAAAAAAAAAAAAAACAACACTGTTATAATTTCCCTAATTCCATTTGCAAATCCATAATTACCCTTTATGGTGACTCCCACTATTCCATTTCAAATTACAATATTTGATTGAACACTATTAAATATAAATACAATATACATATGAAAATAACCTAGACCTCTGATACCATGAAAGAAATAATCTCTATTCTATTTGGAGATTAATAATATAATTATGGTAAGACTACAAGACTAATTAATATACATGAGTAATATACAATATATACCATAAATGTCTCCTAAATCTACACGGACTGGGCTGCTCGATATGGGCTGGCAGCCTCGGCTTGCTGTGGATATATACGAAATATACACAATATACATGTATATCATGAGTATATTGTATGTATATTTAACAAACACATATTTAACATGTTATTTTCACTAAAACATTATATATAATGATAACATAGGAATACATTAATGGCTGAAAAGTTAATCTAATAGAGGAAATACAATAGCAAAATCCAAAACTTGAGTAGTTCAATGAATTTGAATAATTCAAAATTACAAAAGTAGCGTAGAAATGAACGGTATCAAACATTTTGAAACATCTCGAACAAAAAAAAGTGTCATACAAATTGAGACGGATAAATTATCATGTTCAAGACATTGACTAAAACAAATGAAATATTTCCAAAATTGAATATACCTTAAAAAAAGTAATTTCACATGTTCATGTTATCTACCAGTAAAGTTTGTGATACTGATATTGTTCAAAGTACACTTAGTTTCCCTATTCTCATTGCACATTTTGAAGAAACTAGCATGTCTTTAAGTAAAAGCAGGTTGTAATTGTGCTGGAAGACTTGTACTTTCAGTGGTAAGCATTGCAAGAACAGATGAAATACTTGGCCTGTCTTCAGCAAATTATGAACACACAGTAAACCAATTTGCATGCATTTTCTAATCAACATTTTCGTGCTCGGATTCAATATGAACGAATCGGTAAAAGTTGATAAATCTTGTTCTTTCCATAACTTCCATGCCTGAAAACAGAGAAAAATTGATCAGCAAACTAGTAGATGCATAAATAGCGGTGACCAGGAAAGCAATTCTACCATCATAAGGTAAAAATATAAGGTAACATCATCCTCTATAACAATATTTCACTATAATGATCAAGTTTTCTTTGGAATTGATTTTTCATGTTATGTTAAATTATATGTTCTCTATCACATCATTTTGCTATATCAGTCAAAACAAATAACGTCGTTATAGTGAGGTTTGACGGCAAAGTTTTTTTAGTAAGAGTAGTCTTTTGAATAGTACTAGCATGTAAGAGGAGTTACATATCCCAAAAGGCTCAAAGAGGATGTCTCATTCCAAGAACTTGTACTTTTTCGGACACTTGTGATTTCTAACACTAAAACTCCGAAGCTGAAAACATCGGATTTCTCAGAGAATCTTCCTTCCATTGCATATTCGGGGGCCATGTATCCACTGCACATTCGTGTAAAAATGTTTTAGTTAATATATGTATAATGTATGATATGGTCATTTTACGAGAGACAATTATGCAAAGTTATAGTATAGATAGCTCAATGTCTACTTACTAAGTACCAACTACTCTTCTTGTGTCTGCTTGATCTTGGTCAGATCCGAAAATCCTAGCCATGCCAAAATCTGAAATTTTTGGATTGAAGTTATTGTCAAGCAAAATGTTACTTGCCTTTAGATCTCTATGAATTATCTTCAATCTTGAATCTGTGTAGATAAAGGAGCCCTCGACCAACTCCTTCGATTATAATGGAACGTTTCCTCCAATCCAAAATGCCTTGGTGTCCATCTGAATGTTTGTCAAATATGAATACATAACATACAGAAGAGGATCAGAGAACCTTTTTAATTTTCTCAATAATAGTTGTTCAGTCACAAGGGATTAACTTTGCTTTAGAGAAAATGTGGAATGACTAAGAATTGCCTATGAGAAGTAATAAGGACTAACCAAAGAGAAACACATCCAAGCTTTTCTTAGGCATATATTCATAAACCAACATCTTCTCCTCTTTATCCACACAACATCCCAAGAGTCTAACAAGATTTCTATGTTGGACTTTAGAGATCACCAACACTTCGTTCATGAACTCCTCCAGTCCTTGTCCAGAGGACTTTGAAAGCCGTTTGACTGCTATTTCTTTCCCATCTTCAAATTTTCCCTACAAGGAGGCACCAATTTCAGCGACTGAAATTTGGAAAGTGATCGAGAGAGATGAGAATCATACCCTGTAAACTGGACCAAAACCACCCTGACCAAGCTTATTATCCTCGTGGAATTGGGATGTTGCATTTGCAAGCGTCTTGAGGTTGAAGACTGGTAATTCTTCCATATGAACTACAGTACTTCTGTTACCAAGTAAAACTACCTCCTTTCTATTCACTCCTAATATCAGCAGGGATACAAATTAACTATAGCTAACAAAGTGCTTCTAAATGTAGAATACAAAAAATTTATAGCCTGTTTTACCTCTATGTCGGACCATCCTTGTACAGCAATGAAATAGACAAACACAGAGTATAAGAAAACCAAAGATTACTGGAATTACAATTTTCTTTACGTCTTTATGATGTTCTGCAATGTAGAGGAAACATAAAAGGTGAAGAAATATCAGTTCTTTACAGTAAACAACTAAAGTATACACATGGAATTCAGTTAAGTCCATGATATCTCAAATGACAGATTAAGCTACACTGGGTGGAAAATGGGTCTTTTATGCAGCACCAGTATACATACCAAGCTCTGAATGTGCCACGCGAATATAGAGATCTTTCCCCCAGCTTTGAAACTGCTGAATATCAATCAAATTTTAACTCCATGACATACAGCCGATACCTGAGTCATATGCATACGCTATGCAGGAACAATTTCCCAAGCATTGGCTTCTACATTGGTCTTCTGTAGTAGATGACCTTTCTGCAAAATCAGGCAATTTCATTAACTCCATCTTCTTTACTTGAGTCCCCTGAGTTATTCCTAACTTCACATTTCCCTTTTCCCATTCTTCCCTATGCTTTGGCTCAAAACCTTTCAGACAAAAACAGATCGGCGACTCTAAATAATTGCAGCTCCCAAATGGACCACACGTTCCATAAACTTCATGTCAATTTAGGTTTTGTTCTCAATCCTCTCTTTGAGAGAGTTGCTCTGTTTATATAGAAGTTGTCGGGCTAATTACAAGGCTGACAATCAGCCATTACATTGGACTATGCAAGGTAAAAATAAATGCCTATCAATTATATCCCTATATACAAAATACTCTTCTATATATAACTTAGACTAAATAAGGTAGAATATATGTTGCCTTAATAGAGTAAGCCAACACATATCCAGCTATAATCCAGCTGTCTCCAGCTCTAAATTCTACTAACACCCCCCCTCATATTGATGCTGGGCGATCGAGAAGCATCAATTTGTCAACCAGATGGCGAGGACGAGATGTGTGGAAGAGTAATCTCCTGGCGAGCAAAGGCCTTCACGAATGGAATGACAATCCACTTCAATATGTTTGGTGCGCTCATGAAAAACGGGATTGACAGCAATTTGAATAGCACTGGTATTATCAGCATGGAGAGGAGTAGGGGTAAGCTGTGGAACACTAAGTTCACCTAACAATCCTCGAAGCCATACAATTTCAGAACAAGCAGACGACATAGCCCGATATTCAGATTCAATGGATGACTTCGAGACACGAGCTTGCTTCTTACTCTTCCAAAAAATGAGGGCATCGCCAAGAAACATACACCAACCTGTAATAGAACGACGAGTATCCGCACAACCAGCCCAATCGGCATCACTAAAACCCTCCAACTGTAAAGAATTCCGTAAAGGAAAAAATAAGCCGCGACCAGATGTCCCTTTGATATATCGAAGAAGACGACGAACAGCGGCCAAATGTGTGGCATGGAGCCTGCATAAATTGACTGACCTGCTGAACAGCAAACGAGATATCAGGTCGAGTAATGGTCAAATAATTCAAACTTCCCACCAGCTGCCGATACATTGAAGGATCAGATAAGGAATCACCACCCGCCTGATGCAACTTCAAATTGACCTCCATAGGTGTAAGAACCGAATTACTGTCTTGAAGGCCTGCTAAAGAAAGAAGTTCTTGGGTATACTTATGCTGATGTAAGAGTGTTCCATTCAGACAATGTTGAACCTCAAGTCCAAGAAAATAATGTAGTGGACCAAGATCTTTCATATGAAACGAAGATTTGAGGCGCTGTTGGAGCTGCTCAATTAACTGGAGATCAGATCCAGTAATCACAATATCATCGACATACACAAGAAGTATAACGATCCCAAGGGCAGTCTTGCGAAAGAAGAGGGAGGAGTCATACTGACTCTGAGTAAAGGTGAAATCCAGTAGAGTAGTACGAAACTTCTCAAATCATGCCCGCGGTGCCTGCTTCAAACCATACAGAGATCGCTTTAAGCGACAAACCTCAACAGAAGAAGAAGGAAACAAGCCAGGAGGAGGAGACATAAATATTTCTTCCTTTAGATCACCGTGTAAAAACACATTCTTCACATTCATCCGGCGAAGCGACCATCCTTTCGAAACAGCAATGGCCATAACAGTGCGGACAGTTGTCATTTTGGCCAATGTTTCCTCATAATCAAGCCCATACTCCTGCCGATTCCCGAGTGGCACCAGACGTGCTTTATGTCTTTCAATAGAGCCATCAGCACGTAGCTTGATAGTGTAAACCCATTTGCACCCAATAGGCTTAACTCCAGCAGGAAAAGGAACGATGTCCCAAGTGTGATTATCCTGAAGAGCCTGAAGTTCGTCGTGCATAGCTTGGCGCCAACATTCTTGAGTAGAAGCCTGAGAATAAGACTTAGGCACAGAAGTAGTCTGAAGAGTGGAAGAAGAAAAACCATACCAATTCGGGGGCCGGGATTCCCGAGTAGACCGACGGGGCTCATGCACGATAGGATCAGGTGGCGGTTCAGAGGAAGGAAGAGGCAGTGGGCGACGTCGCTGATACACAATACCTTGCTTAAAACGAGAAGGAGTACTAGACACATCATCAAAGGCAGGGAGTGACACAGTTTTAAAAAAAAATCACATTGCGAGAAATACGAAGCTTGTTAGCATCCGCATCATAACACACAAACCCTTTATGAGAGTTACTATAGCCAAGAAAAGCACACTGAACAGATTGGGCAGCAAGTTTGTGACGTTCAATGACAGGTAAGTGAACAAAACAAACGCAACCAAAAACATGCAAAGAATTATAATCAGGAGGAACACCAAACAAACGAGAATATGGAGAATCAAGATGCAGTGTAGGAGAAGGCATACGATTAATCAAATATACAGCCGTAGATAATGCTTCTACCCAAAATCTAGGAGGAACAGAAGATTCAAGCATCAATGTACGAACAACATCTAAAAGATGTCTATTCTTACGCTCGGCAACGCCATTCTGTTGAGGGGTGTAAGGACACGAACGCTGAGAGAGAATACTCTTCTGTTGGAGAAAAGATTGAAAAGCATGGGACATGTATTCTCCCCCATGATCGTAAGGTCTTAATACATGTAGAAAATTGGGTTTCTACATAGGCAACAAAGGCCCCTTAGAACGAAGAAAATAGACCCACGTAAAACGACTATAGTCATCAATAAATGACACAAAATACCTGTATTGAGCATGAGAAAGAACAAGACTCATACCCCAAACATCAGAATGAATAATTTCAAAACATGTAGAAGCACGACTACCATGTAAAGGAAAAGGTAAAGATTTGCTTTTTCCTAGTTTACAAGGAGCACAATCAAAAGACAAGGAAGAAAATTCATTTGTATTACTCAAATAACCCTGTTTCATAAGATGTGTCAAAATTACAGAGTTGGGATGACCCAATTTCTTATGCCAAAAATGGCTATTATTATTAGCAATAACAGAACAACCAACAGAAATTGAACGAGGAATGGAAAATGACTGAAGAGGAAAAAGACGTCCCACTTTAGGCCCCTTCGATATCTCCTGTCCCGATGCTTGATCCTGCACACGACAACCAGACTGATCAAAATGAAGAGAACAATTTTCTTCTACTAATTGTCCAACAGAAATGAGATTGGTAGATAAATCAGGAGATACGAAAACATTAGTATAGGAAGACCCCAGATTTCCAACCGCAGTAATAGGAAGAGTACTGCCATCCGCGATCTGAATACACTGCTCACCATCATACTTACGAACATCTTGTAAAGCTGTCGGACTGCCAGTCATGTGATTGGAAGCCGCAGAGTCAATTAACCAAGGAGAAGTAAGGAGATAATTCTTACCTTGGAGACCAAACGCAGAAAGGGCGGAAATAATCATCTGTTGAACCTGCTCGGGAGTAATGTTGGAAGAAAAACCCGGAACAGCAGGCAGAGTGGAAGGTGTAGGCACAAAAGTGGACTGAACAACAGTATGAAAAGCAGGGGCAGATCGATTTTGAGGGCGTACACGACAATCCTTAATGATATGACCTTTTTTCTTGCAATAATTGCAGAATTTCTTGCTGCAATGTTTTGCGATGTGTCCAATTTCCTTGCAACTATAACATTGTGGCGGAGATCTGGATCGTCCTCTGCCTTGAGCAGCGTAGGCCATATTAACCATTTCAGAACCACCAGCGTCTTGAGCAAGGCCAAGCTGTGAGGCGAGACGTTGTTCTTCACGCAAGAGTTCACCCAAGCAAACCTCCAAAGATGGGACTCGTGTGCGATTGATTAACCCAGCTCGTGCACTTTCAAACTCAGGTCGGAGCTTCATCAAGAATTGATCCCGTTGGCTCTCAGAGTGAACCACTTGTAGTGCTGCCAAAGCTTCTTTGGGAACCTGAGAATGCACTAACCCAGAATAATCACTCCATAAATTAATAAAACCAAAATAAAATTACTCAATAGAGAGTTCCCCTGACGATAATTTCCAATGTCTAACTCCAATTGAAATTTTCGGGCAGAATTATTTTGATAATAAATTCGCCGAAGGTAATCCCACATCGTCTTAGCAGTAGTGAACCCACGAAGATTGTTAACCATATAAGGTTCAACAAAGCTGAGTAGCCATGAAGCAATTTTGGCATCCTTACCTTCCCATGAACCAAGTTCCTTGGGATCATTGGAGCCTTTGAAGACCCATCCAAATGACCCCATAACTCCTTCCCTTTCACAAACATCCTGAATTGGAATTCCCAACTGGCATAGTTTTTGCCATTAAAGCGAACAATAGAATTTACTCCAGACATAATAACCACCAAAAAATATTGACGGAGCAGAAAAATCACGAGAATTGCAACAGCCCAACAACACCAAAAAAAATTGTTACAACCAGATAAGAATTGCGACAACCCAACAACACAAAAAAAAACGAACAAGAATTGCAATAGCCCAACAACATCAAACCAGAATTGCGACAAAATTATAATCAGAAAGTATAAACCTGATTCACCAAAAATATCCCTCCAAAATTTGTCGACAGCCACCAAGAATTTGTCACTACCAGAAACACTACACTGATAGTCACCGAGAAACCAAGAATTCAGCCAAGCCGAAAGAAAATCACAAAATAATGTGTGGCTTTGATACCATGTCAATTTAGGTTTTGTTCTCAATCCTCTCTTTGAGAGAGTTGCTCTGTTTATATAGAAGTTGCCGGGCTAATTACAAGGCTGACAATCAGCCATTACATTGGACTATGAAAGGTAAAAATAAATGCCTATCAATTATATCCCTATATACAAAATACTCTTCTATATATAACTTAGACTAAATAAGGTAGAATATATGTTGCCTTAATAGACTAGGCCAACACATATCCAGCTGTAATCCAGCTGTCTCCAGCTCTAAATTCTACTAACACTTCACAATCGTTTTTGGGAGCTGACCATATTATCTTCCAATTTGTCTCCTTCTCATCCAAATATGATTGAGGCAAGTCTTTCCAATCCAAAATTAAAACCAACAGAGCCAGTACGATATACAGTACCTTCGCGATCGTTCACTACACTAAATCCATCAATCGACACAGAATACATGTCCTGCACTCCGATGAAGATCTAGCCGTTCCATTGACCAGTTCACCAATAGGACGGTTGCCTTTCCAGATATACACCTGAGGAATGAATACAGAGCTCATTCCTAAAGAAAAGTTTCCGGAATTAGGATCCCAGGGGCTTCTCCAAGATTTTACTTCTATCCTCTTCCCCGTCCTTGTGTAACTTACTCTCATTTCAGGAACAGTTGAATCAGAAGGATATTCAAAACTCTGCCATATTGTGCTTACATTGTTCAGATGATCTACAAGGACAAAGTTTCCAGAATCTTGGAGAAGCGCAATTGCGTTTACCTGAGAGGTTGAAACATTTGATGACCAAAGAACCTCTTCCTCTTCGTTCATAACAACGACATTTCAATCACCAGATATCTTCACAACCCCAGAAGAATCTCTTAAAGGTTTGTCCCTATTAGCCACCCAAATGACAATTGCTTCAGAAACATTGTACCAAATACCAACATACCTATTAGTACTGTTTAGAGGACTGAAAAATCCCTACTTGAAGATGCCTCCTGCCGATGATAAAAATCCAGGATCTCTCAGAGATTGAGTGCTGGTAATGCTATCTACTTCTGTGCAAACTCCTGTATTGAAACAATGAAGAATAACTAGAATTACATGAACAAAGTGTTGCAGACTTCTGCTACTGTTGGTCATCCTTTTTGGTTTTCTAAGCCTTCCTATTACCATACTGTAAGACTTCTTTCGGCTCAACTATATGTAACAAAGCAAAATAGGTTGTCAAAGTCCACTATCACAAGCTGCCAAATTGGATTTATAATTTGTCAACCCCAGAGAAATATCACAAACAATAAACAATGCAGAATGTGTCCTTTTCAATGGGATCACAACTAGGCAAATGTCAAGGAAATGGGAGTTGTTAACATCTCCTTTGAATCATTCATACCATCAAGACTAAAAATTCCAGTCTTTTTGGCACTATTGAGTTTTAGAACTTTTGACATGTTTTGAGAATGTCTAATGCTCATTTTTTCCGTACCAAACTACAATTTTCTCTTATCTTTCACACCCCAAAGTATAAACCCAATTTCTCTCCTAGCCAACCCCAGTAAATACTTACCTGCATAGGGTGTTTACACCAAATCAAACAATTTAAGTTTAGTAGTTAAAAATTAAAGTGAGAATGCATATCACTTGACCATGGTTAATTAATAAATGTGTGTATGCAATACACGTGTCTGACATTCATTAATTTGGTACAACACGGGTGCATATCATATTGTACTATCATATTACAAAAACGACAAAGTTATAGAGGTCGTACATTACAACAACACCTTCATAGTCCATACCAAACTCAAACTACAACAATCAACTATAGCCAACTAATCCATAGAAAATAAAATATATGAGAGAACGAGTTTAACTAGAATACAGAATCCCTCAGACCTACAATAGTGCACAAATCTTGCATACTAATTAGCAGATATATAAAATTCCACTTCGATGTTCAACCATATCACTTCAGAATAACTCCCTATTGCATCATGATTGGAACCGTCTTACCTACATAAAACCATAAGTCGAAGTAAATCTTACATATATTTGATAGGATCGTAAACAATTCTGATAGGGATTAAAGCTTAGAAACACACCAAAGAACAAGGCGAAAAATGCTCACCTCCAAGGAGGAGATTTACTACATATATTGCAGGAGGCCCTCCAGATTCAGGGGGTTGTTCTAGCCAAGGCAGCTCTTTCTTCCATCTTTTGCAACAATCTCTCATCTTTGACTTGAGGAATGGCAAAGAAGCGATTCAGCCCCATAGACCCGCGAAGAAATAAGCTGAAATCAATAGAACGATAAACAAGATGTAGACAAGTGAATGAGGAAGAGACAACTATCAGCAGGAAGTTTACATGTTAAAAGTATAAGGCTCAAAATTTTCAAATCTTCCAGTCTTACTTACAATTCTCATAATATAATTTAATCACAAGTCACCAGAATCAGTACACTGGCTCAAATTAGAATCTGTGTTGGATTTTTGTGGAATTTAGTTAGTTGAAAAATCTGAAGCAAACATGTCAATTTTTTTGTTATGACCCAATTTGATTTGTTCGACGTAGCAACCAATAGAAGATAATTGTAACCCAAAAAGAAGTGAACTAACAATTGAAATGTCTCTCTTATGCCAGTTTCTTTTTTCGTATTTTTTATAACTGAGAAATACCGAGATCCAGTGGTGCACAGTTCAAAACTCGATGATAATGGGCCCACCACTCTGCCTTTCTCCACTTAGATACCGAATCCGTGGCATGCGCCTAACCTACCCATCACACGCTAAGCTCTTACCATTAAACCAAAGCCCTGAAGCTCTCTCTTATGCCGTTCTCAAAGGTAATGATGTCAAAATCTATTAATCAATAATAAACTAATTAATTTTATGCCCTCCCATACTCTAAATCTGAGCTAGCCTTTTCTTCTGTTGATATTCAGATAGCTCCTCTCAATTTCCGGTAGCAAAGTTACCATCCCATTTTATACTTATAATCAAAACCTGCTCTTTTAGCTTTTGATATAAACTCTTCACTGCAAATGTTAACTACTAACGATCATTGTTTTGATATCGATAATTGTTTTCAGTACACATAGGGAAGCAACCGTTTTCTAAGTCAAGCTTTTTATGTGTTTTCAGTACACATAGGGGAGCAACAGTTTTCTAAGTCAAGCTTTTTATGAGAACAGATACAACAAAGCACAAAAGTCATGTTCTAAGTCAAGCTTTTCACAAGAACAGAAACAAAGCAAAAATGAGACTAGACTTCATCTTAAAGATCACATGAGGTTGAAGCACAGCCTGAAACTAAAAGACATATAACTAAATGTGTATAAATCATATAATCGACTAACTGAGGCCTAAGGTATAGCAGTAAGCCAGTAACTGTATTAAACCTACTAGCAATGACTTTTGAGGAATTACTGATTCAAGACATAACATGTAAGCTTCAGCATGCCACATAACTAATGGGCCTCCGGAATAGAGACCTCCCTAGTTTCTCCAGAAACACATGCTAACATCTAAATCTGAAGAGCTTCGATTTTTCTTGTTGAAGTAATGCTTTTTTAACTTTTTGGCAAGTCAAGCTAATGCTTTTATCATCTAAATTTGAGGGGCCTGTTTGCTTGGTAACTGAACAAACAAACATAAAATGCGTCAAATGGTAAGTTCAGATTACATCATTGGAAAAAGAAAATCAAGAAGCCACAGAAATAAGAAAGTAGTTATGCTAATCACTACGGACAAATAGTATCCAGCAGTAATGAGGTTCAAATGAATTCTCTTTTACCTATCTGTTTTAGTGCTTGCAGAATCATCTGCTGGCAATACTTCACTTCAGCAATTTTCCGTATATGTTGAAGATTCCTCAAAAGGAGTCACGATGAGTAGCAGGACTTTTGTGATGCTATGTGATACACCACTTTATCAGAGAATAAACCCTTCTTTTGGATGTTGAATAATGCAGGCATCTAAGGCCTCAAACCATTCAATAGAAGATTAATGCATCCATTCATTAAATGGATGAATTTCTTATTATAAAGCAAAACAAATGCTTCACTCTGAACCTCGGGTCAAAATCATTCCAGAGCACAAAAATAAACAGATGATCTTCAGGCATGACTTCACTCATAAAGGACACCAACTTGAGGAACAAAGCAGTATTGACCTTCAAAATCAGCCATCATTAACACGTTTCCTTAAAAGCACGCACAGAGATGCATCTCACAATTAAGACTTATTTTGCAAGGCATTTATGACGATAAGGAGTGAATGATCAGAAATTGATAAATAAAAAGAAAGCCACAGAGATGTCGTGATCTGCTAGCATCAAGTGATGGGTCGGGAACATTTGGATTAACATGGAGATCCATTCATTTCGCTAGTCAACCCATTTAGGAATTATCAGGGTAACAAGCTCCAGTATTGAAGGGTCATATCCTTGAGGATATAGACAACGGATCTTCAGCATAACCCAGCCCATCTCTTAAAGTTCAATGCTGCCTCTCTCTTTTTCATCTGGGTTTCTGACTGGAATTTTGGAGCCTTTCCCTTATAGAGTGTTTTGTGGTATTTTAAGAAGAGGGTACGATACTTGTACTTGTCAATAAACATATTACCTTTCTCTATCATCTCCACAACTTCATTTGCTCGAACAAAAAAACCACCCTTAACAAATGTATGGAAAGAAATAATCCCTTGATTATTTTCATTAATGAAAGAGTATATATACAATTTATAATTTCCATAATAGGAAAATCCTATTCCTATTCTACTCCCAAAACCTTATTCTAATTGTACAATAATTATACAATTATGGTAAGTGTACAATTCTAATTATATACAAAATCGTCCTAAAATCAATGCTCCAAATCGTGATATACTTATGGTAAGTATATCACGGTATACTATTTATCACACCCCGCAGTCATAGCGGGCGGTTTTCGTACGCTGAGACTGTCCTTAAAATCTTCAAATAGAACCGAGGGAAGACCCTTCGTAAAGATGTCTGCAATTTGATACCTGAAAGAGACATGACAGACGCGTACTTGTCCACAAGCTACCTTTTCGCGAACAAAGTGTATGTCCATCTCGATGTGTTTAATGAGCTGATGTTGGACCGGATTACCAGAAAGATAGATGACACTAACATTATCACAATAAATTAAGGTAGCCTTCTGAATGGGAAAATGAAGTTCTAAGAGAAGAATACGTAACCAACATAATTCAGAGACCACATTGACTACCCCTCGAGCGTGATAAGGTAGACTGTCGCTTCGTAGACCAGGAGACCAAGTTATTACCAAGAAACATACAATAGCAAGACCTGGACAACTACCCCAATCAACATCTGTATACGAGACAAGTGTAGAAGCCGACGACGGATAAAGATGCAAGCCATAGTCAAATGTGCCCGGTATGTAGCGGATAATGTGTTTGAGCGCATTTATGTGCTCAACCCTATCATGCATAAACAAATAAACCTGCTGTACGACATATGTAATATCTGGTCTCGTGAAAGTAAGATATTGAAGAGCCCCTGCGAGACTGCGATAGTGGGTCGGATCCTCGTAAGGTGACCCAACTTGGGTTTAGTATCAACTGGAGTGGAAGTAGACTTACACGAGGACATACCAGCTCGCTCAATGATCTCAACTGCATACTTTCTTTATGACAAGAATAACCCCATGACGAGTGACAACCATCTTCAAAAAGTAACTCAAGGGCCCCAATTCTTTCATAGCAAACTCAAAACTGAGCATCGTCATGATAAACTTGCGCAAAGCATCAGAAGAAGCAGTCAAGATAATATCATCCACATATGAGAGTATATAAGTCAGGGAAGTACCACGAGGAGATATGAATAACGAATTATTAGACATGCTGTGTGAAAACTCAATAGATGAAACATAGTCTGCAAATCTCTTATACCAAGCCCGTGGGACCTGCTTAAGCCCATACAATGACTTTTTCAATAAACAGACATGATGAGGATATTTAGGGTCTCGGAAACCCAAAGGCTGATGCATGTAAACGGTCTCCTTAAGATCACCATGTAAGAAAACATTCTTCACATCTAACTGATGAATGGGCCAAGCTTTTGAAAGATCCAGACCTAGAACAGTGCGAATGGTAGCCGGTTTGACTACCAGACTAAACTTCTCACCACAATCCACGCCAACCTGATGAGTCTTATCAGTACCTACAAAACGAGTTTTATGCCTCACAAAAGAGCCATCAGAATTATCCTTATGACGAAAAATCCACATAGACCAAATAATATTAACACCAGAAGGACGGGGTACCAACTCCCACGTCTTATTATCAATAAGAGCATTATATTCGTCGGTCATAGCAATTTTCCAATTCGTGTCATTTAAAGCTGAAACTAGGTTACGAGGTAGGGGTGATTTAAGAACATTAGAGTTGAGATTAAAATATCTTTTTGGTTTAAAAATACCCTGTTGACTACGAGTAACATGTCTATGACTCGGGAGAAAATTTTGTGGATTTCGGGAAAAACTGGGTGGGTGGATTGGCGAGGCCCAACACGGGAAGCGAAGCGAGGCGGGCCAGAAAGCAGGCTAACACGAATTTGGCGAAACAACACTGGAAACAATGGGCTGTGGCGGAATAGTGGGTCCAGTGGGCAGTGGGCCCGCTGGCTGATTTTGGGTGCGAGACAAGTCCGATAAATGGTGGATAATATATGGGGAGACATCCAAAAAATTATACGAACTAGGCACGGGACTACTCACTTAGCAAACGGAAATTGGGTTTCATCGAAAATAACATGACGACTAATGATGATTTTATTAGATGATAAATCAAAACATTTGTAACCACGATGATTAGACAGATAACCCAAAAACACATAAGGGGTAAAACGGACCTGAAGATTGTTAATTGTGGTTGACGGAAAGAGTGGATAACACAAGCACCCAAAGACCCTAAGATGGAAATACGAATGAGTCTTATTATATAAGAATTGAAGAGGGGATGAATATGTCAAACCTTTGATAGGAAGTATGTTAAGAAGATAAGTAGTCATTTGTAGAGCGTGATGCTAAAAGGAAGGAGCGAGAGCTGCAAAAGTAGATGACAATGCCGTAAGGAAGGAGCGAGAGCTGCAAAAGTAGATGACAATGCTTGACTCGAGACACCGGATATGGGCGTGATAGGATAAGGATCTCCCCTACTATCACATCTCACGAGAGGAATCCCTGTCTTGAATCCTTCACAGTAAACCCAAAAGGATCAAAATCAACCAAAACCCAATTATAGTGGTGAATTTACGGACATACACCAAATTTTTAATTAAGTTAGGGGCATGAAAAACATTTTTCAAGACAAGAGAGGGATGAGGGGAGACAAAGTTTTATGACCGTAACCACAAATTGGAATTGAATTTCCATTACCAACAATTATGCCACGAGGGTTGCTCAAATTGGAATAAGACGAGAGAGTACCTTGGTCGGACATCATGTGGGTAGTGGCTCCGGTGTCCATGTACCAATTCGCGTCCGGGGGATTTAGACCAACCGTGTGCATCGCGGCCTCAATGTCGGTAGGTGTGGGCCCCACTGCATGGTGGGCCCAATGGGGCCGAGACCCAAGCATGCCGACTTGCTGCCTCGGCCCAGAAACTGCTCTCGGGTACCACTGTTGCTGGGAGAATTGTTGGCCCGTTCCATGCTCACGCTCGAGGAAGCAAACTTGGCTAAGAAAGCGGCCACTGGGGCTCCTTCCGTCGTCATGGTGACCGAATCCAATTTTTCTCCATCCGTCTCCAACAATTCTGGCCAAAACCGCAACAACGATGGCGGCAAAAAGGGTCAGAATCACAAAAATAATGGTAAAAATTATGGCGGAAACCGAGGTGGCAATAACGAGGGTGGCAATGGGCCTCAGGGCAGTGGGCCTCAAGCCAACTGGCCATAGCCCTGACCACACCCCTAACAAATGTATAAAGCCCAGCATCTAACAGTTCTTGATCAAACTTCATTCCACTAGCAAAAGCAATAGACTTCATTTCACCCCATAGTTCCGTCACCTCGACATATTTTCCACCAATGGCAGCATAACCTGTGATCAGAGAATGAAAAGTCTGTGCATTTGGAGCATGTCCCAAACTCCTCATCTTCTTAAAAGCCTTTTCGGCATCTTGCATCAACCTCTTTTTGCAGAAAAAGTGAATTACATTATTCCAATATATGAACTCCATAATCTACTTTTTGCCCGTCCTTGATTTCATGCAAGATCGTCACCATTAAACTAGCTTCATCTCCTTCTGCTGACCCTTTCACCAATTTCTCAAATTCTTGATGACCAGCTCTTGGTATCTTAGCCTCTTTCATCTCCTCAGCAGTCGAGGGCCGCGAGAGTCGCCTTGGTATCACCAGGTGGATCGATGCCATGCTGACTTGCGTTTATCCGAACCCGACTTTACGAGCATCTCTAAGTAGTGATGCAACTTCCCCCGCTCGGTTCTCTTTACAGTACGCTTTCAAAAGAGACCTATAAACAGAAGAACCAGTTCTAACCCCAGCCAAGCCCATTTCATCCAGAAGGTCATGTGCCTGATCTAACCATCCGAGTGAAATGCAAGAGTTTATCACATGAACCAATGCAGAATCATCAACTGAAACTGGAGAATCTTCTTTCCCGGCCTTAATTAGAAACTCCGCAAGATCTTTTGTTCTCCCGGCTTCTAAGAAAGTCTTTACCAATTTAATGTATAATTTCTCAGTAGGCTGGAGAATACCACGTTCAGTTGTAATAAATTCAATTTGCTTCTGCAACTTAATTACCAAGACATCAAGTAAGTCTTTAGCAATAGTCTGCAGCTTTGAGAACTTTCTGTAGAGAGATCTTCAAATGATACTAAGTTTTTTGCTTCATCTGGTTTTCGATGATGTGCATCCTCGCGGGGGATATTTAAACGTGATGTATCACTTCTAAAAGCGTCTAGCAGCAAACTAGTTATACCAAGAGAATTTTTAGCTTTCTCTGCCTTGCGAAGCATTTCTAGAACCATGTGGGATGTAGATTCGAGATCTCCAAATTTCAGATAGCATGAAAGCAAACAATTATAGAACTGACGAAACTGCATCTCGGTCACATTAGGGGCCTCTTCCATGTCTCTCTTAAGCTTCTTGAGCTCCTCTCTTTGTCCATTCTTCTCATAAATATGAGCCATTATGATTAGTAAAGTAGCATCTGCTTTCGAGTTGATTCGAGGCATCATATCGAGAAGCTGCTCTGCTTTTCTAGTAGTTCCAAACAGAAGACATCCAGCTAAAGCAATGTTAAAACAGGTAGCATTAGGCTTCATGGAAAGCAGAGGTTCGTTGCACTTTTTATGCGGATAAACTCTTCCATCCTGAAATAAGTAACCTATTTCAAGAACCAATTCAACGGCAAGGTATGCTCCAGTAGAGGTTTGTGACATATAAGCCAGGATCGCAGACCAAGCACTCACATGTGGATACTGCTCAGTTTCCACAAGCTTCCTTATCAGAGTAGATGCTGGAATAGGTAATCCACATTTGGCAAAAGCTAAAGACATATAGATAAGAGTATTCCTATCAAGCAATCATGCATGTTCTCCTCAAATGCCTTTTCAACCAAGCCATAAGCCCTCTCCAGCTATCCAAGATCTGAGCTTTCACCAAAAGCTGCTACAAGTTTATTAACAATTGATTTTCTAGGAAACCCTGCCATTTGTATGTGCCGCTCATACAAAGCCCATGCATCGTCAAGTTTATCTTCATCAATAACATTTAACTCCTCAGACATTTTACCAAGGTCTTGAGCCTGGACAAGGATTGTCCCAGTAATCGTAGAAAATGGAGCAGTCTGAGCAAACACAGTGCGACCAACTCCATTATGAATTTCTATATTGCCCCGAAAGAAGCCAAGTGGTCGATCGACAATCTCACTACTCCAACCAGACTGAATTGCGTGTCTGAAAACGATATAATCACCATTAACGAAAGCAATGAAGGAAAGAGTAAAGAGCGGCGGTTATCCCGAAGTTCAACTTCCGGAGAGTGATCATTTTCTCCAAGTAGCATTCCTACTTCTTCATTTCATGCTGAATCTTTGGTTGACAAAAAAATTATAAATATTAGAGATCAATTATCAAGTTCTTTCCTTTTTGTTAAACATTATTTTACCAAGTTTTCTGACATGCTAACCTTAACTCAAGATTGGATGATTGATTTTATATGTTAATTTGGTTGTATTAATAATTAAAAGGATTTCCTAAATGAGTTGAAATATTCAAGTGGCTAAAACTTGCAATATAATGATAAATATTGGCACCTTTTATGGCATTAGTCTTTTCTTATTCTTTTTAAACAAAAAGAAATCAGTATATCGATTAACATCGGAACCAAATACAAGAACAACATACCCCGTGTAATCCAACAAGTGGGGTCTGGGGAAGGTAGGATGTACATAGATCTTACCCCTACCTTTGTGGGGTAGAGAGGCTTCTCGATCAAGGCACCGGCCTTCTGCCTTCTCGTGCCACAGCTCTAATCCGAATGGATTGTTCTTCTTTCGTTACCGGCCTGGAGCTTGTAAAATATTACTATATCATCACGAATCATACTAATTGAAGTTGATTTCTTTATGCAGTGAAAGTAGACACCGAGCTCGACAATCCCAATTCATAGTTCATGTTCTACCATTAAGAAGCATGCTGGAATCTTGAAACTGATTAATATTAGACCTTTTTATAGCCTAATTCTCATTTTTCTTTTTATATTAAGAAGATTTGAGAGTAACTAACATCGAAAGTAGATAACAACACAAAATTAACTTGTTAAAATCATAAGTAAGTATCAAAATCAAAATTGATTCTTTCTTTATGCAGTGATAATAGTCACTAAGCATACAACAACACAACAACATACTCAGTGTAATCCCACACAGTGGTCTGGGGCTGGGGTGGGTAAGATGTACGCAGACCTTATCTCTACCTTTGTGGGGTAGAGACATTGTTTCCGATAGACCCTCAGCTCAAAAGAACGTAGTCAATGCAGGAATTCAAGGAAAATAAGAAGCAAAATATCACAGTACAAAACAAATAAAGCAACACATAGGAATACACACATAAAAATATGGATATACACAAAACCTAAATAATACTACAAAGAAAAGGAGAAGAGGATATGAAGAGGCTAGCCCCCTACCCCTCTCACACAACAGAATGCGACAAAAATCAACTACCTACTAACCTTCTATTTTAATCCTCGACCTCCAAATCTTCCGGTCTATAGTCACTAAGCATGACAACCCCAATTCAGAATTAGTGTTTTAGTAATAAAAACCATGCTGAAAACCATCAAAATAATGAAAAAGATTACACCTTTATAGCCTTATACTCCTTTTCTTTTTCTTCCCTTTCCATAAAGCACATGGAATGCGAATAAAAATACATTTTAACTTGAAAAAAATCAGAAATTTAAGTTGATGTTTTCTTTGAGCAGTAACAGTAAACATCAACAACACCTTAAAGTTACCCGTAACTATCTTGGGAGTTAGAGAGGTCGTTTCTGAGAGGCCCTAGCTCAAGAGAAATCATAACAAAAGTAAACATCAAGAATGTAAAATTAAGTTCACACATTAATGTTTAGGGCAGTCCGGTGCACTAAGCTCCGCTATCTTGTGATTAATGCAGGAAGGTCGGACGCGAGAATTGATTATCAGTGATCTTACCTTGTATTTACGTAAGAAATTTGTTTCCACGACTTGAACTCGTGACTTCCTGATCACATGACAACAACTTTAACAGTTACGTCAAGGCTCCCTTCACACACATTAATGTTTTACAACTAAAAATCATGCTGAAAACCAACAATATAATGAGTAAAAATTGCAACTTTTTATGGCATTCTCTTTTTTCTTATATATTTTCTATTGAGAATATTTTCAAAATATTTATTGACAATTCATTGGAAAAAAAGGATTATCCCAAAAGAGAAAAAGGGAACTTACAGTTCGATTTTTTTTTTTGGAGAGAAGCAAAGTTTGCCGGAGATTGAGAGTAACAACAACATACCCAATGAAATCCCACACCGTGGGGTCTGAGGAGGGTAGAGTGTACACAGACCTTAACTCCACCTTGGTAGATATAGCCGCTTTTCTGGGAGACCGTCGGCACTCGACAAAGCATAATCACAAGCAAGACAATCAAAACAAAACACGAGTAAAGAGTAATAGAAGATAAGACTCAGATAAGTATAAAGTTCATTTGAACAAAAAGATCATTAGCTAACGCAACTAAATAAGCTAAACAAACACATATATCATAAATCAAACTACAATGTATTATAAAACAATAATGTGTCTATAAGTGTGATAGTCTAATGGATCTGCAGTAATAACACTACAACTATCAATTTGTAAGTCACGCTCGAGTACATACTAATCTTCTGTCCTAATAAGTGTCCGTTTGGTTGAGTTTTTTCAAAGGTCAGAAGTGCTTTTGGAAAGCCAAAAGCACTTCTGGCCTTTAATTGGAGTGTTTGATTGACAAATTCAAACGTGTTTTTGGGTTCCAAAAGTGCTTTTATTCTAAAAGTGTTTTTATTCCAAAAATGTTTTTGGAAGAAGCCCAAAATTTGAACTTCTTGAATAGAGATAATTTTGACTTATAACTTTTTTATCTTTTATACAAAAGTACTCTTTTTATTGACAACCAAACAACTAATCACTTTTTGATAAAAAACTCTCCTTGAAAAGCTCTACCTAAAAGCTCTACTTCTAAAGTGTTGCTAAATTTTCAAGAAGAAGAAAGGAAGGCTGTGACGTAAATTTGATGTTGGGCCTCACCTAAAAGAACAGCTTTGGGCCAAAAAAATTAATCAAGGTAGAAATGCACCAGGTAGCCGCTTTTAGGTATGCCATTTTTAGTTAATATGTAAAAGCTATTTCAAGTTTAGCCAAATTTAATAAACTTCAGATCACTCTGTAAATTTGAACTGCGTTAATTAGATAGTGGCCCTAGGAACGACTACTGTAGACTTCAAAATCAAAGATTTGGAATTTGAGACTTGATTCTGAGATGGTTAAGTTTTAAAAAGTTGTAAATATCGGTTATTCTATAAATAGTAGACCAAAAAATGTTTTTTTGTGGATGAGTTGCATAAAGGGTTACTTTTGCGCTGCTATTTAAATATTATCCACAGTACATTTGTGCGAAAATAACCTTTCTAAGTTTAGTTAAAAAATGAGACTAAATGTCCTTAAATTGAGTGGCAAAGATGGAGATATGAGGAACCAAAACCGGTGAGTCATATTGATATAACTGCTATATTAAATTTAATTGTCTTGTTGGATTATTCGTAAATTATATTGGATTATCATGATCCAAAAGCTACCGACAAAAAAAAAATACATTTTAAAATTATGGCGTGCAAGTCATGATAGATTGATATGACTTTATGTTATATTCAACATAGATGTGTCTTGTTGGATTACTAAAAAATCATATAGTCATGATTCTAATACTACAAAAAAAAAAAAGGAAAAAGTACATTTCAGATAGTGAATGCAAGTAATGACAAACGGAAATGCTATATTTAACCTAGCAATCATGTTGAATAACTCACAAATGACAAATCATACTATATCATCATTATTTCAACTTTTCACTCATGATATCTTGTTTAAACGCATTTCATTTTTTTTAAGTGTCTCTCCTTTATTTATTAACTCACTCTTGATATCTCTCTCCTTTATTTATTTTATTTTACTCATCTTATCTTTTTTATAATTTTAAAGTTATAAAAAATATTTTAAAATTGTGGCATGCAAGTCATGATAGACTGGTATGGCTTCATGATATATTCAGTATATCAATCGTGTTGGATAACTCACAGACAATATATACATGATCGTCATGATTTCAAAGCTACAAATGAAGAAGTCTATGGCATGTAAGTCATGACAAACCAGTATAACTTCCTGCTTTATATTCAACCAACTCCCTTGTTAGATTAATCACAAATCATATTGATCGTCATAAATTTTCTGGTAGACTCGGATTGTAGCTTGTTCGGAAAACTTCTAATATATCGACTTCTATTATAAGGATACATATGTTATTTGCCTTATCCATAAATTCAAACATGCCTATTTTTGCTAACATATGCAAAAATGGGAACTACCAATTGCGGAGGTTTGTGTATTTCGTCCAAATCAAGAAGTTGGGCCTACTTCCCCCTTCAATTGGGCTCAAATATTACTTCTCTTTTTTTTTTTGTCTAAAAAATCCCAAGGATTTGCTATGTCGCATTTTATCTCAAAGTATAACTATTTACAGAGACAAGCAATTTATCTTCTCCTATAATTTCTTAAATATTTTTTAGTATTTGAGTTATAAAGTAACTACTAAAGTGTTTTTTCTTGTAATATCTAAGTTGTAAAAAGGATAATATATTAAAGATATTAAATAGGAACATTACACAAAGGAGTACACATCCAAAAGGAACCTAGGTGGTTCATCAAAATGTAGTTATGTTATAGTCTAACGACTTGTAATTCACCTTCACTATTGTGAATAATTAATACCTCCAATACCTCATTTACCAGTGTTGAAGATTCTAAAATTATCTTGAAGGGTTGTGGTAGAATGATAATTAGTATTCTTTTTCATTATTAATCAGATATCTCGAGTTCGAGCTCTATCAAGTACGGAGTCGCCTTTGTTAGAGAGCTTTTTACCCCGATTTCAGCACAAACCTGAATTTTGTCGAGCCCCATTACACATATTGAACACCGGGCGGAAACAAAGAAAATCTAATATTATTACTACTAATAGCTATTACATGAGTAGTTGGCAAGTAAGATTGTGTTAATATAATTTTCATTCTGAATATAAACTATAGTACCCCAAATCAACGTAACTTTCAGTGTGCCTCAACTGACTACAGAATTTGCCAAGAGATTAAGCAATTTAAATGGTTAACATTTACCATGTCCAAAAGCATGGTTCCAATTTTAAAATACATGCATGTAACTCTTGCTTTCTGCGATAGATTTGCATAATAATTCCAATATCTTGTACAAACATATCATCCCTACAACCATCCATTTTGAACGATCCTTTTTTATTTTTGTAAAAAAAATTAACCTAGCTAGAGGTTGGTAAGTAACGAACTCCCTTTAAATTTTCTTGAATTTATTCTATCTTTGATTCCTCTAATGGTTAAGAAGATGTCGACTTTAGATCTAAGCGGATCGAAGAAAAGGAAGAGGAATATTAATGAGAGGCTATTTAAGTTCAAGAATTTTGGTGAACAAGGGTTTCCTATAGAGTTCATAGGGTGCAATTTTGAGCAAAATGTTAAGCTTCTTTTAGAATTTGCACAGACAGAAAATCGTAATATTTGGTCATTTCAGCTGAAAGTTCATCGACATCCACGATGCATGTGTTTCTGATTGTTGTTGAAGAACAAGTTGAATTGTCCCTCAATCCTCCATTGCAAACACTGTCAATATATAGGTAATATATAAACCTCAACATCTGAGAATTATTTTGTGTTGTTCAATTTATAGGAAATCTTGATTCAGCAATTTATGCTACAATTTGTGTTGTAAAAACTTGTTAAAGCCCATGTATGTCTGTGATGGCCCATGGCTCATCTCGGTACAGTGCATAATTGGTAAAGTTGGACAGATTTGTCTTAGTGTATATTTGGTAAATAGTAGACTTAGTCTCGTACTATAATTAATATTATATTATTACCATTATTGTATAGTTAGTATCCTTATAGAATAGGAATTTAGATGTAAAGTAGGAATATGATTCTCCTATTGTAACTTGTATATATATGTCTTTCATTAATAAAAATAATCAAGGGATTATTTCTTTCATGGTATCAAGAGTTTAGGTTCTCTTTACCCTGCTTCCGCTCCTCAAAATTTCTTCTTCTTTTTCTCGAAATTTTGCTCTCTATTCTCGATTTTTTGTGTTCTTCCTCTTTCACAAAACTCGAGTATCTTCTCTTCCAAAAACATTTCTCACAAATTCTCTTCTATGAATCTTGTTGTTATATTTCCTATGGCGGATAAGAACATTTTTCACCCTGCCCTCACAGTTTCTAATATCAAGAGCGTTCTTTCTATCGTTCTTGACCTAGAAAAAGTTCAATATGAGACGTGGGCGGAATTATTTAAGATTCATGCTTTGACACATAAAGTCCTCCACCATATCATTCATCCAACTCCTCCAAAGGGGGGGGGGGGGGTGATACGACGTCTACTTCTACGACGATTGTGCCCACTAAGGAAGCAGATCCAGAATTATGGGTCATACTTGATGCCAAGGTTCTTCAGTGGATTTATGCCACTATCCTCTTGGAACTTTTACAAACGATTATGGAACCAAATTCCACAGCATGGCGGTGTGGGATCTATTGCACGACATATTCCAAGATAACAGTGATTCTCGAATTGTTATCCTTGAGCAGGAATTCTCCCAGGTGGCTATGGCGATTTTTCCCAACGTTTCTTCTTATTACAAATACCTCGAGGACTTGGCAGACCAACTCAGCAACGTGGGTTCTCCGATTTCTCAAAGTCGTCTAGTTCTTCAGATGGTTTCAGGCCTGTCATAGGCCTATAGCGGTGTTGCTTCGGTGATTCGTATAAGTAATCCCCTGCCAGGGTTTTATCAAGCTCGTTATATGCTTACTTTGGAGGAAGTCGGATTGACTAAGAAAGTGGCGATTGGGGTCAGCCCTGTCGTCATGATGACTGTCGCACCCTTTTTCGACCGCGACATTTTTTCTAGCGAACCCTGCTTAATAAAAATGTTAGAAAATAAATAATAAAATGCTAAAGAATGTTGAAGTGTTAAAAGGTGCTAAAAATGTTAAAAGGGTGTTAAATATATTAAAGAAGGGGCTTAAAGCTAAAGGGTGCTAGGGTTCACGGAGTCGCCACCTAATTAATTTGGGTGAATTAGGACACCTAAATGCTAACCGATTAAAGTCAACATTAACTCCATTTAATGGTCTGCTAAACTTAATGAGATTTTGGGTAAGGGTTCTTTATTATCCTAAAGGGAAGGGGTTAGGCACCCTAAAGGATCCGCTAACTTGCGGTTGTCCGTTCAAACCTAGAGTTATTATTGCTAAGGAAATGCGTAAAAAAGGTGTATTTGAAAGCTGTTAAATATAAACTATAGAATTTGTTTAAAATGTAGGAGTTAGTTTCGCAAAAGAGGAAGATGTGTTCAATGAATAGCATGCAAGTATTCTTTTATCATTCCATGCGTGTATTGACAAGAGCATGGTTTTAAGAAGGTTTTAAATAATATTCCAACTTATTATGCAGGTGTAAGTGTAGATTATTAAGTGGTTTATTATAACTATCAAACTAGGCAAAGCAAGCTTGGAGTAATTGACTTAAGGTAAGCAAATCAAATTAGTTATTGATTCAAGGTTTAGCTATTCTAAGTGCTAATTAATTAGTATAGCGTTAGATTAATTTTACAACAAATAGATAGGGAAAGGATATGAATCAATAATGGTTGACTCGAAGAATGGCGATATCCTTTCGCCGCGGTTTGGAATTTTCGAGGCGGAGATGAAGATGCACATAGTGTAGGTCATCATTTGCTGTAGCTTTGTGATGAGTCTCGCAATGAGACTTTTCGTTTAGCTCCGATGCATGCCATGCAAAAGAAAGAAGATAAGGATTAGTATATGTCCGAATTTTATCAAATATAATAAATAAGCATTCGGCATACAATTTAACATATGATCTGCAACGCCGTGGTTAAACTGTGAGATCGACAGGTAACAAGAATAACGGAAGCAAACCCAATGGGCTGATCCCAGATGTACACATAGGCTATACAACGACGCAGAGATGAGGAAATAAAAATAGGAAGGTGGTATCCTGCAAATCAGATACAACGAGCAATCTTATATGCAGGAGTGATCAACTGACAGCTTGAAGGCAACATTTTGACGTACAATGATATATAGGACAATGCACACTAGCAATGTTATTCAGGATATACACTAGCCAGCAAATAAAGCAAATGCCCAGGGACAAAATTATCAAGTGGCTAAGGGTCAAACTAGTATGTACAGTCCTAATGCAAGGCAAAGATCCTGGATAACAGTACGGTGATGTCACACCGAACTGTTGAAACACCATAAATTATATTGCTCTATGCTGCTATTAATATTGGTCAAGATTATGGATTAGAATGTAGACAAACAATGGCTTAAGGTTGACATGGTATGAACAACTTCAGTAAGCGTAGGGAAACTAATACCTGCTGCCCAGGACCTATATTATAACAAAAGGTTAAATGAAGATGTATTATATAAGGAAACAAATATCACTGGAGCCTATATGTACAAACACATGGTTAATGATAACAAAATATGTAATCAACTTAAGCCAAATGCATATATACCCGGACCCTCCAATGGCAAGCCGAACGACTCAAGGGGTACTGTATATTACCACATAAGGGCATAATTTCAGCATTTATACGAATAAACACAACTGGATAACTGGTTCAGGGGAACACGAATCAGGATATAATGATGCATGGTCTAACATACTCTTGCAACAGAGTTGCACACATAACATATATCCAGGCTTGACATCGGGAATAGGATTAATACTTAAGATTAGGTCCAATGTTGTCTGAAACAATGACCCAAAGTACAGAGGCTCAATCTGGACAAACAACATATACACGAAAGTTTTGACTTCCAGATTCATATATTTATAGACAGGGGTTCGAACGACATTAGACACATATTAAACATGCCTGAAACTGACAGTTCTAGAACTGCAACTAGAAAAAATGCTGTTTGTCACATAATTAATTCGTAAGAAACACACAATCGAAATTAGCGAATAGAACTGAGAGGAAATGGATTTACAGTAGCGGACATGAACTTGACTGATGCGTGCTACACAGACTAAACGTCAGAATATACGTGCCTGCACGGATTACATATTAATGCCAGACAAACAATACAGACATACATAATGCAAAAATAAAGACAGAGTAGTAATAGACATAGCAGCATATATTTAACACACAAATTACACCAACATTCTGCAGGCAACAAACATCGTACAAAACCATGAAAAATACAGATTTTAACAGAGAGTTTGGAAAAAGTGATGAGTTTACCTTCTCCGGACAGCGACCCGGGGCAGCGTATCAAGTCGTCGGTCCACTCGACGGGTTTTGGGTTTGCGATGCGAATAGAAGGGCAAGGTTTGTTTGCTGATTTTTGACTGGAATTGAAGTAAGGGGGTTCGAACTACCTATTCGTGCTATGCTAGTGGTCTGGGTGCTGAGCCCTTGCTCCTTCCCTGATTCTGCTGCCTATGCTCTGTCGTCTTGTGCCCTGCATGTGCATATCGGTTGTTTTTGGATAGTGAAGAAGGGTCTGGATTACTACGTTATACTGTCTTTTCTACTGGCCTCTGATTGAGTCCCCGGGGATGCCTTTCTTGTGCAGATCGACCTCATTTTATAGCCCTGATTTAGGTTTCGATTTAGGGAAAGTCTTTTATGACGATTTGGACTGATTTTCTTGCTGGTTTTAGCGATTTATTAGCAAGATTCTCGGTTTTATGGTAAGGAAATGATTGAGGTATTAAAGGGAGATTTTGGTTACGATTCTTGTGATATTTGGGTCTTGATTTGGTTCCCTTTCTATGGTAAGGACAGGGGTATCGATATGGGAGGTGATTCGCCGGATTCTCCGGCGAGAATCCCGGCATGTGCGATGGGGCGAGGTGCGGCGATTGACATTTTTAGGTTTAGGTTTTGTGGGTTCGTTTTTATGAAGAAGATGAAGCGTGGGGTAAAGGGCTGGACGAAGGGGAATAAAAAGGGCAGATGGGCTTGCGGGTGTTGGGCCTGCTGGGTTGGGTAGTTAGGCTGTGAATTATTGGGTTGTGGGCTGCGTTTTATGGGTATTATTTTAATTAGGTTTTAGTTTAGGTGTATTATTAATTAATTAGTGGTAAATTAAATTAATAAATTGTGATTAAATTATTTTAGGTGCTTTGTTAGTCTAAGTTTGAGATTAAAAAAAAAAGACGGGTGTGCTATTTAATTAGTTCTTAATGTCTATAATGCGATGTCGTTATTAAGACTTATTAAATAAAAATTAGGACTTCTTAATTCTTTTATGAATGCTATTATTAAAACGCGTGTGTTAGATTATTATTTTATGTATTTATTATTATTTAAGAATTATGACATGGCTTTAAAATTAATAAATATGGGCGCGAGACTCTAAGTGCGTAAGACGCGGTGCCATTATTAAATTATTTATTTATTTATGTCTGTATTAATGTTTTATTGCTGCATTTTATTATTTTAAAATCATTAGAATTATTGTGGAAAATTAGTGTAATTTTATAGTTAATGACTGGACGGGAGGGTCAAAATTGGGTGTCAACAGTTGTCCCTCTTTGTATGGAGATGATGAAAGAATCTTCGGACAAAGACGTTGACTCATAGCCAATTTTGTCTCGACCCTCAGAACTAGAATGTTGGGCAATTAGGCAAGGGTGACGCAAAAAATCAAAATTGTCCCAGTGTCGAGTTATGGCGACACTGGGCTACCATGGTCAAAATACCAAGGCGGGCTAATGCGGACTCAAAATTGTCCCAGTGTCGAGTTATGACGACACTGGGCTACCATGGTCAAAACACCAAGGTGGGCTAACGTGGACTCAAAATTTGTCCCAGTGTCGAGTTATGACGACACTGGGCTGGGGTGTAAAGAATAAAAAATAAAATAAACGGGCTTGAACCTGGGGTGTACCGCTATGATGCTGGGTTTTATGGTGATGTGGAACGAGTGGACCGACGCTTGAGGCCGCTTCTGCCATTCGTTGGGAAGGTTGGCCCCCCAACAAATTGCCCCGGTTCGCTGTAAGAGAAAATCCACGTTGTGCTCCATCTTTTGCAGTTCCTGTAGATTGAAGCTAAGATAGAAGCATTAGTGCATAACTGTCAAAACAAAATAATGTAAGAATGTGAATTCTGTGTTGTGGTTGTAGTCAGATTGTATATACTATATAATGAAATGATGTGATGATACGCCGTCTTGTATAGACGAGATGCAGATGTTCGTCGTTGTATAGACGAAATGCAAATGACGCCTTGTATGGGCGTTGTCGTCGTTGTATAGACGAAATGCAAACGTTCGTCGTTGTATAGACGAGATGCAAATGACGCCTCTTGTTGCAGTTTGACTTTGTGAGCGAATCTGTTGTGTTGGAATGTTGCTATTGGCGTCGTTTTCGGACTTGTCGTCGTTTTTGGACTTGTTGTGTTGATGACGTCGTTGCCTTTGGACTTGTTGTGTTGATGACGTCGTTGCCTGGACGTGTTGCTGCTGCCCCTGTAGAATAAAGCTCAAGAAAGAGTTAGTGCATAACTGCTAAGACAGAATAATAATAAAGCATAAAATGAGAAAAAAAAATGCAATTTTGAGAACAGAGAACATCGTCTCTGCGTAGATGTGATATGTTGATGATGGCGTCGTTTTCGGACTTGGCGTCGTTTTGGACTTGGCGTCGTTTTCGGACTTGTCGTCGTTTTCGGACGTGGCGTCGTTTTCGGACGTGGAGTCGTTTTCGGACTCGGAGTCGTTTTCGGACTGGGCGTCGTTTTCGGACTGGGCGTCGTTTTCGGACTTAGCGTCGTTTTCGGACGTGGCGTCGTTTTCGGACGCGGAGTCGTTTTCGGACGAGTCGTTTGGACTGAGTCGTTTGGACTCGGCGTCGTTTTCGGACTGGAGTCGTTTTGGACTCGGCGTCGTTTTGGGCCGGCGTCGTTTTGACGCGGCGTCGTTTGACGCGAGTCGTTTGGACTGAGTCGTTTTGGGCGTGGCGTCGTTTTTGGGCGTGGCGTCGTTTTGACGAGTCGTTTTGGGCGAGTCGTTTGGACTCGGCGTCGTTTTGACGGCGTCGTTTTGACGCGAGTCATTTTCGGACGCGAGTCGTTTGGACTGAGTCGTTTGGACTCGGCGTCGTTTTGAATGGCGTCGTTTTGACTTGGCGTCGTTCCGACTCGGCGTCGTTTTGGATGGCGTCGTTTTGACGCGGCGTCGTTTCGGACGCGAGTCGTTCGGACTCGAGTCATTTTGGACTCGGCGTCGTTTGATGGCGTCGTTTTGACGCGAGTCTTTTTCGAGTGGCGTCGTTTTGACGGCGTCGTTTTGGACGCGAGTCGTTTTGGACTGAGTCGTTGACTCGGACGTCGTTTTGGATGGCGTCATTTTCGACGTGGCGTCGTTTCGCCGGAGTCGTTTGGACTGAGTCGTTTTGGACTCGGCGTCGTTTCGAAAGGCGTCGTTTGGACGCGAGTCGTTCGGACTCGAGTCGTTTGGACTGAGTCATTTTCGACTTCGGCGTCATTTTGACCGGCGTCGTTTTCGGACGTGGCGTCGTTTTCGGACGTGGCGTCGTTTTCGGACGCGTTTCTGCTGCTCCTGTAGAATAAATGCTCCTGCAAGCTTGAGAAAAATTAGTGTATAACTGTTAAAACAAGATGATAAATATATGAGAAATGCGATTATGTGAATATGGATGTCATCCCTGTATGGTATGTGGGGTGTTGTGAATGAATTTTTGTGAACCGTACGGATTGTCATGATGTCTTTGTTGTGCGTTTGTGCACTGCATGGATTGCAATTTGACTCTAGGCCCGAATGATCGCTAAACTTTGTTGTGGATTTGGTGTTGATGTATATGTCCGCCTGCTTCTGCTAACATGAAGAACCTGCACTCAAAGAAAATTTGTGAGTTTGAGGGGGCGGTTGATTCGCATTGACTTCGTAGTCTTGTTCCTTGACATCTGCGTGCCTGGCCTGTTTGGACTTGCAACCCCTGTCTGGTTTCCTACATTGTTCCAGTTTTGAAAAGGGTGTTTGGCCTAAGGGGGGTCTCAATGGAGTTGCTTGTGTATTCTTGTTATTTTCAGAACGAAGGGAAAGTTTTCTAATGGTGTGACCGAAGCCGATTTAGGCCGCCTACGTATCCCCATGAGAGAATCAGGTCATGACGTAGTTCATTACAAACGAATATTGGGTAAAATTCTAAAGGTGGGACCGAGGTCGATGTGGCCGCCTACGTATCCGCCAAGGGAATCAGGTCGAACGTAGTTCCAAAGGTTTGTGATATTTCGGAGCCTTTCTATTTCGGCTTGCATGACTTCCATTTGTTGCAATAGTTCGGCGAGGTGTTGATCATTGGTGTTTCTCATTTCTAACGCCTCTGCATCCTCTACGGGAACGGGGATGAGTCCTAAGTTGTTTCGTTCCGGTGCCTCTGGATTAGTCATTTATTGGATGATTGTGCTTCTACCAGTCAACGCGAATCAACCTTTTGGGGATAAGCTAGGCAAAAATAATCCTTTAACAAATGAAGCAAACCAAGTTAGTATAATATGCAAAAAGTTGCAGGCAATATATACTAATAAGCAAATTGCAAATCAAGTGCGTGTTCTAATATGTTTGGGACCTCTTTATGCCAGAGGTAGGCCTAAACGTCACATATGCGAGGTTATGATGGATCTGTCCAGGTCGCCCAACTGTAATGCTTTCGTTGGAAATGGCGACCAAATGACGGTGCACTTTTCCCAATTTTGGCATGTCATGATTAGGTTTGGATTTGTCTATCATTGTCACGCTACACATAGTATGCTGGTTGGTCGTTGGGTTGAGAAACCCGTCGACAAGTTTGGTGTCTTCCTAATTGTGGTGTCGATGCCAGGGACCGACCCACCTAAGGTAAATGCATGCCCTAAAATAAAGGGTGGTATAGCTCTATCTTAAGTTTCTAAGATTTGGCTTTTCTGTACGCAAGGTTCCCGAGCGGACAACTCGAGTGAGAAGGCTACGCGGCCACCGGTTAGACCGGACACTCCACGTATGTTACCAACTCTCCTAAATTTGGGTTTTGAAGAAAGAATTTTGCTGATGCACCCAGCGCACCTCGCATGTAGTGTGTGATTGTGTGAATTTTCCAGAGTGGAAGAAATATGAGCGGAATGCCAGTTTAGGGAAAGCAGTAAAGCAGGTAGCAATTAAAATAAATAAAACAAATACAGCACACAAAATTTGAATGCAAAAAGTAATGCCAAATAATAACCCTAGGTCTGTTGTGGTTAAGAACCTTAAATCCCCAGCGGAGTCGCCATTCTGTCGCACCCTTTTTCGACCGCGACATTTTTTCTAGCGAACCCTGCTTAATAAAAATGTTAGAAAATAAATAATAAAATGCTAAAGAATGTTGAAGTGTTAAAAGGTGCTAAAAATGTTAAAAGGGTGTTAAATATATTAAAGAAGGGGCTTAAAGCTAAAGGGTGCTAGGGTTCACGGAGTCGCCACCTAATTAATTTGGGTGAATTAGGACACCTAAATGCTAACCGATTAAAGTCAACATTAACTCCATTTAATGGTCTGCTAAACTTAATGAGATTCTGGGTAAGGGTTCTTTATTATCCTAAAGGGAAGGGGTTAGGCACCCTAAAGGATCCGCTAACTTGCGGTTGTCCGTTCAAACCTAGAGTTATTATTGCTAAGGAAATGCGTAAAAAAGGTGTATTTGAAAGCTGTTAAATATAAACTATAGAATTTGTTTAAAATGTAGGAGTTAGTTTCGCAAAAGAGGAAGATGTGTTCAATGAATAGCATGCAAGTATTCTTTTATCATTCCGTGCGTGTATTGACAAGAGCATGGTTTTAAGAAGGTTTTAAATAATATTCCAACTTATTATGCAGGTGTAAGTGTAGATTATTAAGTGGTTTATTATAACTATCAAACTAGGCAAAGCAAGCTTGGAGTAATTGACTTAAGGTAAGCAAATCAAATTAGTTATTGATTCAAGGTTTAGCTATTCTAAGTGCTAATTAATTAGTATAGCGTTAGATTAATTTTACAACAAATAGATAGGGAAAGGATATGAATCAATAATGGTTGACTCGAAGAATGGCAATATCCTTTCGCCGCGGTTTGGAATTTTTAGCGGAGATGAAGATGCACATAGTGTAGGTCATCATTCTTTGTAGCTTTGTGATGAGTCTCATGATGAGACTTTTCGTTTAGCTCCGATGCATGCCATGCAAAGAAAGAAGATAAGGATTAGTATATGTCCGAATTTTATCAAATATAATAAATAAGCATTCGCGTACAATTTAACATATGATCTGCAACGCCGTGGTTAAGCGTGAGATCGACAGTAACAAGAATAACGGAAGCAAACCCAATGGGCTGATCCCGGATGTACACATAGGCTATCTGGCAGAGATGAGGAAATAAAAATAGGAAGGTGGTATCCTGCCGTCGGATACAACGAGCAATCTTATATGCGAGTGATCAAGCGGACTTGAAACAACATTTTGACGTCTGATGATATATAGGACAATGCACACTAGCAATGTTATTCGGGATATACACTAGCCAAAAATAAAGCAAATGCCGGGGACAAAATTATCGTGGCTAAAGGTCAAACTAGTATGCGATCTAATGCAAGGCAAAGATCTGGATAACGATGCGGTGATGTCACCGAGCTGTTGAAACACCATAAATTATATTGCTCTATCTTTGCTATTAATATTGGTCAAGATTATGGATTAGAATGTAGACAAACAATGGCTTAAGGTTGACATGGTATGAACAACCTTGATGGCGTAGAAACTAATACTGCTGCCCGGGACCTATATTATAACAAAGGTTAAATGAAGATGTATTATATAAGGAAACAAATATCACTGGAGCCTATATGTACAAACATGGTTAATGGTAACAAAATATGTAATCAACTTAAGCCAAATGCATATATACGGACCTCCAACGGCAAGCGAGCGACTCGAAGTGCTTGTATATTACCACATAAGGGCATAATTTCAGCATTTATACGAATAAACACAACTGGATAACTGGTTCAGGGGAACACGAATCAGGATATAATGATGCATGGTCTAACATACTCTTTGCAATGAGTTGCACACATAACATATATCCCGGCTTGACATCAGGAATAGGATTAATACTTAAGATTAGGTCCAATGTTGTCTGAAACAATGACCCAAAGTACAGAGGCTCAATCTGGACAAACAACATATACACGAAAGTTTTGACTTCCAGATTCATATATTTATAGACAGGGGTTCGAACGACATTCGACACATATTAAACATGCACAAGCGCGGTTCTAGAAGCGCAACTAGAAAAATGCTGTTTGTCACATAATTAATTCGTAAGAAACACACAATCGAAATTAGCGAATAGAACTGAGAGGAAATGGATTTACAGTAGCGGACATGAACTTGACTGATGCGTGCTACACAGACTAAACGTCAGAATATACGTACCCAGACAGGATTACATATTAATGCCAGACAAACAATACAGACATACATAATGCAAAAATAAAAGCGAGTAGTAATAGACATAGCGGCGTATATTTAACACACAAATTACACCAACATTCTCAGCGACAAACATCGTACAAAACCATGAAAAATACAGATTTTAACAGAGAGTTTGGAAAACGTGATGAGTTTACCTTCTCCGGACAGCGACCCGGGGCAGCGTATCAAGTCGTCGGTCCACTCGACGGGTTTTGGGTTTGCGATGCGAATAGAAGAGCAAGGTTTGTTTGCTGATTTTTGACTGGAATTGAAGTAAGGGGGTTCGAACTACCTATTCGTGCTATGCTAGTGGTCTGGGTGCTGAGCCATTGCTCCTTCCCTGATTCTGCTGCCTATGCTCTGTCGTCTTGTGCCCTGCATGTGCATATCGGTCGTTTTTGGATAGTGAAGAAGGGTCTGGATTACTACGTTATACTGTCTTTTCTACTGGCCTCTGATTGAGTCCCCGGGGATGCCTTTCTTGTGCAGATCGACCTCCTTTTATAGCCCTGATTTAGGTTTCGATTTAGGGAAAGTATTTTATGACGATTTGGGTGATTTTCTTGCTGGTTTTAGCGATTTATTAGCAAGATTCTCGGTTTTATGGTAAGGAAATGATTGAGGTATTAAAGGGAGATTTTGGTTACGATTCTTGTGATATTTGGGTCTTGATTTGGTTCCCTTTCTATGGTAAGGACATGGGTATCGATATGGGAGGTGATTCGCCGGATTCTCCGGCGAGAATCCCGGCATGTGCGATGGGGCGAGGTGCGGCGATTGACATTTTTAGGTTTAGGTTTTGTGGGTTCGTTTTTATGAAGAAGATGAAGCGTGGGGTAAAGGGCTGGACGAAGGGGAATAAAAAGGGCAGATGGGCTTGCGGGTGTTGGGCCTGCTGGGTTGGGTAGTTAGGCTTTGAATTATTGGGTTGTGGGCTGCGTTTTATGGGTATTATTTTAATTAGGTTTTAGTTTAGGTGCATTATTAATTAATTAGTGGTAAATTAAATTAATAAATTGTGATTAAATTATTTTAGGTGCTTTGTTAGTCTAAGTTTGAGATTAAAAAAAAAAAGACGGGTGTGCTATTTAATTAGTTCTTAATGTCTATAATGCGATGTCGTTATTAAGACTTATTAAATAAAAATTAGGACTTCTTAATTCTTTTATGAATGCTATTATTAAAACGCGTGTGTTAGATTATTATTTTATGTATTTATTATTATTTAAGAATTATGACATGGCTTTAAAATTAATAAATATGGGCGCGAGACTCTAAGTGCGTAAGACGCGGTGCCATTATTAAATTATTTATTTATTTATGTCTGTATTAATGTTTTATTGCTGCATTTTATTATTTTAAAATCATTAGAATTATTGTGGAAAATTAGTGTAATTTTATAGTTAATGACTGGACGGGAGGGTCAAAATTGGGTGTCAACAATGACTGCTTCCAATTTTACTCCTTCTAATCCAGCCAACATGACTCAAAATCACAACAACGGGGTGGTAAGAAGGGCCAGAATCGGAAGAATAATGGCAAGAATCGTGGCGGCAACAACGGAGGTAACGCCCAGCACGGCAGCGATCCTGGAGCCCACAGGACCCCACGGGCGATGGCGGTGGGTCCCGATGCCTTCTGGCGCGCGGCTAAGCCTTCTGACGCCACAGCGCCTTAGTCGCGGCCAGCCTTCGATTCGGTCAGGGTTGAGACCGGCTTATGGCGCCCGGCGATCCTAGTATACTTGGGCCTCGCCCCCATCAGGCCCACCACGCAGTAGGACCCACCTAGAACGACATTGAAGCAGCGATGCATACGCCTGACTTGACTCAACCGGACCCAAATTGGTACATGGACACCGGCGCCAATACCCACATGACATCAAAGTACTTTCTCGTCTTATTCCAATTTGAGCACTAATCGTGGTATAACTGTTGGTAATGGAAATTTTATTCCAATTAAGGGTTATGGTCATAAAACTGTCTTCTCCTCATCCACCCATTGTCCTAAAACATACATTTCATGCCCCAAAATTGATTAAGAATTTGGTGTCTGTCCATAAATTCACCACTGTAATTGAGTTTCTATTAATTTTGATCCGTTTGGGTTTTCTGCGAAGGATTTTAAGACGGGGAGTCATCTCATGAGGTGTAACAGTAGGGGTGATCTTTATCCAATCACTCCAAGTCTCAGCATCTCGCGTCAAGCTATGTCATCCACTTTTGCAGCTCTTGTTCCTTCCTTGTGGCATGCTCGTCTAGGTCATCCAGGGTCGTCTATTTTATCTTCTTTAGATAGAAATAAGTTTATTTCTTGTAAGGATACGCGTAGTACTCCACTTTGTCAATCATGTGCTTTGGAAAAAAATATTAAGTTACCATTTGTAGCGTCGAATTCAACTACTTCCATGCCATTTGATATTATTCATAGTGATTTATGGACATCTCCGGTTCTCAGTTCTATGGGTCATCGTTATTATGTTTTATTCTTAGATGATTATTCTAAATATTTATGGACGTTTCCAATTACGAAAAAATCTCAAGTTTTTTCCATTTCATAAAATTTAGAGCTTTCATAAGAACACAATTTAAACGGGAAATAAAAAACATTCAATGTGATAATGGCAAAGAGTATGACAATGAGGAATTTAGGTAGTTTTGTGCTCAAAATGAGATAAATTTTCATTTTTCTTGTCCTCATACACCTTCACAAAATGGGAAAGCTGAGCGAAAAATTCGTACCATTAATAATATTGTCAGTACTTTATTGGTTCATTCTTCCGTTCCTCCATTATTTTGGCATGATGCGCTACAAATGGCTATCGATCTACTCAATATTCTTCCTTCTAAAGGTTTGACATATTCATCCTCTCTCAAAGTCTTATATAATAAATCTCCGTCATATTCTCATCTTAGGGTCTTCAGATGCTTATGTTATCCACTATTTTCATCCACTACAATCAACAAACTTCATGCACGTTCTACTCCTTGTGTGCTTTTGGGTTTTCCGTCAAATCACCGTGGTTATAAATGCTTTGATTTGTCTTCTAAACGAATCATCATTAGTCGTCATGTTCTCTTTGATGAATCCCAATTTACCTTTTCTAAAGTAGAAAAATCCGTGCATAGTTCTTATGATTTTTCGGATGAGGATATCTCCTCATATGTTTTACGTCATTTTTTAAATTTGTCCGAAACAACGCCGTCAGCGCCGCGGCTCTGCACAGAGGCGTCGCAGTGCCATAACTCTTGCGAGACAATGCCGCGGCCCTGCACCCCTAGCGCCGCGACGCCTTCGACGGTAATTCAAGAAATTCCCAAAATTCACCCAATCCAGCCCAGAGTCTTGGTCCAGTCACTCGCAGTCAACGGAGTATTTTTAAACCAAAAAGACATTTTAATTTGAATTCTAATGTTCTGAAATCTCTCTTACCCCGTAATCATGTGTCTGTCTTAAATGACCCTAATTGGAAAATTGTCATGACCAAGGAATATAATGCTCTTATTGATAATAAGATGTGGGAGTTGGTACCTCGTCCAATCAGTGTTAATATTATCCGGTCTATGTGATATTTTTTCATAAGGAAAATTCCGATCGTTCAAGGCATAAGGCTAGACTTGTAGGTGATGGTAAGAATCAGCAGGTTGGTGTGGATTGTGGTGAGACATTTAGCCCGGTGGTCAAGCCGGCTACCATTCGCACTGTGCTCAGCTTGACTCTTTCAAAATCATGGCTCATTCATCAACCAGATGTGAAGAATGCTTTTCTACATGATGATCTTCAGGAGACAGTGTATATGCATCAGCCCTTGGGGTTCAGGGATACTATATATCCTAATTATGTTTGTCTATTGAAGAAGTCCTTGTATGGGCTTAAGCAGTCTCCACGGACTTGGTATAAGAGGTTTGCTGATTTTGTTTCAACTATGGGTTTTTCTCACAGCAGGTCTGATAATTCATTGTTCATATATCGTCGGGGTTCTTCCATGGCTTATATATTGTTATATGTGGATAATATTATTTTGACTGCCTCTTATGATGCTTTGAGAAAGTGTATTATGACAATGCTCAGTTTTGAGTTTGTCATGAAAGACTTGGGCCCCTTGAGCTATTTTTTGGGAATTGCAGTCACTCGTCATGCAGGTGGATTGTTTTTAACACATAAGAAGTATGCATCAGAGATCATTGAGAGGACTAGGATGTCATCCTGGAAGTCCACTTCTACTCCAGTTGATACTAAACCCAAGTTGGGTGCTGCAGCTGGCTCTCCGTATGAGGATCCGACCCGCTATCGTAGTCTTGCAGGCGCCCTTCCGTATTTTACGTTCACGTGACTAGACATTACATATGCAGTCCAGCAGGTGTGTTTGTTTATGCATGATCCCAGAGTTGAACATATAAATGCGCTCAAACACTGTTAGACGTATTGTGTATACGCCTTTTGAGTCATTTTTAGTTGGTATTTTACTTATTTTTATTGTGTTTAGTATAGTAGTAGATTTGTTTTTCTTTCTTTTGAGTCACAGCGACGCAAAAAGGCAAAAAGGAACGAGAAATGGGCATAAAAGGAGGTCTCGAGGCAGAAAAATGTTGATATTGATGATTCGGAAAAAGGCAAAAAAGCACCGCGGTGCCCAGAAGCAGAACCGCGGTGCCATTTGTCTTGAGTGCGGGATTTTTGGCTGCGGTGCGAGCGAAGCAGATTGTGTCGAGGCGCGGTGTCGGTCGGAGTTAGAATTGGCCAAGGGTAGAAGGGTCCATATAACACGAATTTGCAACATATTTAAACCCTAGGGATTAGTTTAATGAAGGGAGTTGGTCATTCTACAACACAAGAAAACATAAGGCAGATTTGGAGCGAAAATTGGAGACTTTGTTCTACGTAATTTTCTTTCTTTCGTCTTTAATTCAGTTTCTGTATGAATATTGTGTTAGTTCTTAGCGTGACTATGGCTAGGAGCTAAACACTTTATTAGGGTTTCCCTTATGAATCGTTTGAAGCTTTTATTCATGAATTAATGCAGTAGTTTGATTTCTTCTTCGCTTGATTAAGATCTATTCAATATTTGGTATGAATGTTTGGTAGTTAACTAGACATTAATTATCATAATCTATATGATTTTGAATCAAAAGTCGAGAGGAGAGATTTGGATATGCTGTAATTGAATAGACATAGGTTAAAATCGCGGACGAAAGTACCCCGATACTTGTGTAGCATTATAGGTTATTGCTCTTAATCCTCCCATGTGGTAAATCCTATCATAGAAATATAGAAGGGTTCTGCACTGGGTTGAGTGATTATATTTCCCTAACCGGAATATAAGACAGTCTAGTTAACCGCTATCTTAACAAAGAAGAAAAATCATTCTAGTTGCATTAAGGATTGGATAAAGTGGATAGTCGAGGATTTTGGAAGTCCTAATTCATTCATAACTAATTACAATTTTATTAGTTTAAATCTTGCAAATATCCTAGTAGTTAAACAAAAACTCAAATCAAATATCGATTGCCAAATAGATAACATAAAATAGATGAACGGTACTTAGAAACCAGTCTCTGTGGACGATATTCGGTCTAACAGACTATATTACTTGTGAACGATGCGTACACTTACGTGAGCAGTCGAAATATCGCTAACAAGTTTTTGGCGCCGTTGTCGGGGACTGACGTACATCTAATATCGAATCATCTGTTTTTATTTCTACTTTGGCTTTATTTTTATTTTAATTACTGTGAGAACCGTGTGTCTCGATCTGTTTATTGATTTTGATATGTTTCAGGAATCTAGTGTATGGAAGAAGGAGAGGAGCATATATACTTGTTCTCTTCAACCCAGAAAGCGAAAAACTGTGCAAGCAAAACAGGCGTGAGAAAAGAATTGCTGATTTACTAGCCATGGAAAATCAGCAGAATAACAACAATGGGGTACCTGAGGAGGTGTTGAATAATGAGGTACCACCTGCCATGGAACAAGTCCCACCACCTGCAGAAATGAGCTTGTGAGATTATGTTCTGCCCACGATTACTGGTGCACAGACATGCATTAGGCTCCTAGCTATAGGGGCTAACAATTTTGAGATCAAGTCAGTCATCCTGAACATGGTCCAGAACACAATACAATTTGGGGGACTACCATCTGAAGATCCCCACATGCACATTGCAAACTTTTTGGAGCTGTGTGTCACTTTCAAATACAATGACGTTACTGACGATGCCATTAGACTGAGGCTCTTCCCGTTCTCACTGAGGGATAGAGCCAAAAACTGGTTGAACTCTCTTCCTAACAACTCCGTCACTACCTGGCCGAAAAGTTTCTAGCAAAGTTCTTCCCTCCTTCCAAAGCAGCAAAGTTAAGGGGAGAGCTGAACAACTTTTATCAGGTGGATGGTGAGTCGATCTATGATGCATGGGAACAATTTAAGGACTTGCAAAAGAAATGCCTACATCATGACATTGAGAAGTGGATGTTAGTCCACATTTTTTATAATGGGCTGAGTGGTACTACTCGTACCATTATTGATGCTGCAACAGGGGGTGCTTTCATTAGAAAGAGTGTCAATGAGGCACATGAGTTACTGGAAGATATTGCTGCCAACAATCATCAAGGGGCGGATGACAGGTCGGTAAACAGTAGGAAGACAATGGACATACATGAGATAGATTCCATTACTGCCTTGAATGCACAGGTGGCCGCCACGGCGGCAAGCTGCGGCGAACACCATGTTTGTAAATGCGATCCGGATGCGATGAATTGCGAGATTTGTGGTGGGTGCATTCCTTTGGATCTGTGATGGTGAACCCTAATAATGTGTCAATGGAGCAAGTACATGCGGTTGGGAACTTTCAGAGGCCTTATAATTCCAACACATACAACCCAGAGTGGAGAAATCACCCTAACTTTTCGTAGAGGAACGATTAGCCTCAGCAGCAGCAATATCAAGGTGGTTACATGAACCATCAGACACATGTCGAGCTACCTCATCCCGGTTTAGACCACACCTACAGCGAGGCTTGATGATCCGAAAGCTGCATTGTTGACACTCGCGGTCGCGAGAATCGGTTCATATCTAAAACGGTCGCTCGGGAACACGGAAATGCGAGTTGGATAAGCGGCAAACATGGAAACCAACGAGCGCGGTCTTGTCGAACAATACTGAGGTCAATCCTGAGAAGCGATGTCAGCGGTGTTGTTGAGAGTAAGCGATTGGGCGAGTTGCTCCCGATCCATGATGGTAAGTGAGAAAAAGGTTGAGAAAGCAGTTGAGGTAGAGAAAGAGGAGGTCACTGAGGACCGCCCTACAGTTGAGAAAGCTCCATCAGCACCTTTAAGGGAATACGTTGATAGAATCCCTTACCCCCTTAGAGGTTACAAAAGAATGCAATTGACAAGCAGTTCTCCAAGTTTCTAGAGGTGTTTAAGAAGCTTCACATAAATATCCCCTTCATTAAACCACTAAAACAGATGCCAGCATACTTTAAATTCATGAAGGAGATACTTGAAAAAACAAGGCTACCGGATTATGAGACTATATCTTTGACGGGGGAGTGCAGTGCCATCCTGTAAAAGAAACTGCCTCCTAAGCTGAAAGATCCAGGATGCTTCACCTTGCTCTATACTATTGGCAAGGTAACATGCAATAGGGCCCTGTGTGACTTAGGGGCTAGTATCAATCTCATGCCTCTGTCTGTATTCAAGAGGTTGGGTTTGGGAGAATGCAAGCCAACCATAGTCAATTTGCAGTTGGCTGACCGAACCGTAGTGCACCCCAGAGGCATAATAGAAGATGTGCTTGTCAAGGTGGGAAAATTCTTCTTTCCAGCGGACTTCCTCATTCTGGACATGGAGGAAGATGATGAGATACCCATCATTTTGGGGAGACTCTTCCTTGCAACGGAGAGAGCTTTAATTGATGTAGAGAAGGGAGAAATTAGATTAAGGGTCCAGGAGGAGGAGATGGTCTTCAAGGTGTTTAAATCCACCATCGAATCTCAGGCCAGCAACAAGTGCTTCGCAGTAAGCACTACTGACACAACAATTCAGCCAGCACAGGCCAAAGCTAGGAATATTATTTCGACAGCTGTTAAACCACAGGCTAGTTTAAAAGCTAAAACGAAAATTGATGAGATGAAAGCTATCGAACATGTAAGTCTTATTGAACCCCCTCTTGTGAAAAAGAAAAATAGAATGAGAAAGAGGAGGATGATTATGAAGTGGATAGGTTGTGGGTTAAATTACCCCAATGATTTTTGATAAAGAATTTGCATCCGACTACAAGACGTTAAAGACAACGCTACTTGGGAGACAATCCAATTTTTAAATTATGCAATGTAGTTTAATTAGAACAGTCTCACTTTTTGGTATTTTTTTTGTGTGTGTTGTGATGCCAGGTGAAGAAGTCAGAGACTAAGTACGAAGAAGAGGGTGGAAAACATGAAATCGGGGAAGCACCGAGGTCACAGGAGTTTATGCACCGCGGTGCCAGTATGCAATACCGCGGTGCTGAAAGATCATAGGGCCACATTACTTTTGGCACCGCGGTGCCGGGATGAGATTTCCAAATTAAAGCCATAATCCCCTAAATCCTTTCCCACAAAAACACAAATCCTTCCTCTCTCTAAAAAATCCGAAAATCCCTTTCTCTACCCATACAAATCTCCCACAAATTTCCCCAAATTATTCAAAAATCCCTACACACCACTCCATTGAAAACCCTCACAACTTACACCATCATCATTCCTTCCATTTAGGTCAAATTTGGTGAAGAACAACTCTTGAAAAAGGTAATATTCATCATTGTTCTTGCAATTTCAAGGCTAGTAAGGAAAGTAACTTGCAAGTTTGGGGGTTGTACGTACTGTAGTGGTAGTGTTGTTGTGTAGTTGTTGTGTATTGCTGTTGTGGATCGATTTTTTTGATTGGTTATTGTTGATTGTGTGAAGTGTTAGTTGTTGGGAAACCTCGAGGAAACAAAGGAAACACTGTCGAAAATTTTTCAACAACCTTCACTATGACCTCTAGGAAACGAACTTCAAGAACTTCTCCATCTTCTTCAGCCCCAGAGTATGATGCGACTCGATTCACCAACAAACATACGGAGGATCGATACAATAAGATTAGTACTAGGGCATTGATACCAGAAAGAGGCATGGATTACCAGGCCATGCCATTTGATGATAATGATGACTACGAGCCTATTAGGGCCATGCTTGAGGCAAATGAGTGGAGAAGATTCACCAATCCAGAACGGATCCCACTTCAAAGTTCTAGCATTGTGAGGGAGTTCTTTGCGAATTACCCCGAGCAAGAGGATGGACGGTGCTTTGTTAGAGGGAAATATGTGTCTGTCAGTTCCGAACAATGAATGCTACACTAAGGACCTATGGTGTGGAGAACCGAGACGATAATCCAAACCATTTCAAAAGTTGGTCACAAAACGTCAACCACATCATGTGGGATGAAGTTGCGCAGACATTGTGCTACCCAGAAGCTGAGTTTAGTTTTGCCCGCAACGGATCCAGGAGACTTGCCCGATGTCAATTTAATAGAACAACCAAATGATGATTATATTTCATAAGTGCACACTTGATTCCATCAACTTATTTCACAAATGTGCCCTCAGACAGAATCAAATTCATTTATGGCATCATGAAGGGCATGACAATTGATGTAGGGAGAAAATAGCACAGAGCATAAGGGAGATTAGTATGATGACTACTACTGGCGGATTGGGATATGGTTCACTAATTACAGCCTTAGGTGATAGGCATGGAGTCCCAACATTCTCCACTGATATCCTAGAGAAGAGTCGATCTGTGACTACGATTTAGTGCACTCTTTCGCGATCCACATCCGGGACCCGTGAAGGGTCAGCCCGGCGTGACGCGACAACCATGGAGGAGGAAGAGCCTGAGGCGAGGCATACAACCTTTAGCCTCCCCTGTCTCTAGAGCCTCCAATGCCAATGATGGAGCAGATGCTCTTGAACCAACAAAGGATGCTGCAGAATCAAGAGCAAATGATGCAAGGCCATCAACACCTAACCCAGCGCGTTGATAATTTGAGTTTCATGTTCACCCAATGGACAATGCAGTATTCGCCACCACCACCACTATTTTGAGCCGTTGTATGTCTGTAAGTAGTCCCGTGTTAATTTTAGAGTCTTTTACATATTTGGGACAATGTGTAGTTTAAGTTTGGGGGGGCTTCATTTTATTTTATTTTTATGAGTCTTGTGTTTGTTTTCGTGTTTTATATGAGTCAATTTTTTTTATGAGTCATGCATGTTGTAGTTACTTGAAAACACCTAGTGAACTAAGTGGGATAATGTAGTGGAATGAGAAACTAAAATCTGTGTGCTTAGATATGCCAAAAATTCATGAAAATCTGATTATTTGAAATATTTGATGTTTAACCTATGTGTTGTTAATTGAAAAATATTTGTGAAGTCTGTTTGCTTGCTATTTGAGGAGAAATAGTTAGGATGTACATGTTTAGGGAGATGATTCGGACATTTCTTTGCTAGCCCTTCTTACCATTCATTGCCTACCTTGCACTAAATTGTATCACTAGTCAGCCCCGTTAAGCCTAAAATAAGTTATTTTCTTTGACATCTCATGATTCTTCATGTGCCATAAGCAGTAATTGAATAAAGGGATGAAAAATAGTGAAAAAGAAATACAAAAAAAGAGTAAAAATTGATGCACCCCAATGAAAAAGAACGTAAAAACTTAAGTTTGGGGGTGTCTATATGAATTAATTCATGCTCTCAAAAAGAGAAAAAGAAAATAATAGGTATGAACTGAAAAGAAGAACAAAATGGTTGAATGAGAAAAATGCTCATGGTACGTAAATTGAGCCTAAATGCCTACTTTTACCTACCCCTACCTAAGCCTACATTACAACCCTGAAAAGTCCTGAGGATCTCTAGTATGTATGTCTATGATTAGTGGAGAATAACAAGTACACAAACCTGTAGACGAAATGAAATTGACATGCATAAGTTAGGTATTCATGCTTCCATTACTTATGATTGAAATGAATTTGCGAAATATCTGACTTGAAATTCTAGATTTCTAAATTCATGCTATATCTATTCCTACATATTATCCCACTAAATTTCTTATTCGTTTGATTAAAGCCATAATCCCCTAAATCTTTTCCCATACAAACACAAATCCTTCCTCTCTCTAAAAAATCCGAAAATCCCTTTCTCTACCCATACAAATCTCCCACAAATTTCCCCAAATTCTTCAAAAATCCCTACACACCACTCCATTGAAAACCATCACAACTTACACCATCATCATTCCTTCCATTTAGATCAAGAATTTGGTGAAGAACAACTCTTGAAAAATGTAATCTTCATTATTGTTCTTGCAATTTCAAGGCTAGTAAGGAAAGTAACTTGCAAGTTTGGGGGTTGTACGTACTGTAGTGGTAGTGTTGTTGTGTAGTTGTTGTGTATTGCTGTTGTGGATCGATTTTTTTGATTGGTTATTGTTGATTGTGTGAAGTGTTAGTTGTTGGGAAACCTCGAGGAAACAAAGGAAACACTGTCGAAAATTTTCCAACAACCTTCACTATGACCTCTAGGAAACGAACTTCAAGAACTTCTCCATCTTCTTCAGCCCCAGAGTATGATGTGACTCGATTCACCAACAAACATACGGAGGATCGATACAATAAGATTAGTACTAGGGCATTGATACCAGAAAGAGACATGGATTACCAGGCCATGCCATTTGATGATAATGATGACTACGAGCCTATTAGGGCCATGATTGAGGCAAATGAGTGGAGAAGATTCACCAATTCAGAACGGATCTGTTACACCCCGTATTTACAGGACATGTTTTAGAACGTACGTAAGAACTCACAATGTTAAGATTTTGAGACTTGTAAAAATTTATCGGAATTATGAAATTTTCGGAAAACGTATTATTGTGTGAATGGGAGGGCGACACGTGTCACCCCCTTATGTGATGCCTTGGTCGAAATGTGCAAGGGCAAAGGCTCATTGGACCTTTGTTGCAAGACAAGTCTTGCAACTTGAGGAACGATAATATTGACTAAAGTCAAAGGTCATGATGGTCTTGATATTTAGTAAGACTTCATCCTAGCCACCCAAATGTTTATATCTTAACCCTCCATGTCCCCATATATATTACTAGTAGCAAGAGAGAGTTCCATACTTAGCCAAAATCACAAAAAATTGGATGAACTCAAGCTTGAAGCTCTCGGCCAAGCTCACTTCAAGAAGAGAATTTTTTTTTTCCTTGTCCAATAAGCTCCACACTTTAAACCAAGGTTCTTGAGTGTATTGTAAGTGTATCTCTATAGAAAAATCCCGGAAAAATGTAGTTTTCGGGTTAGTCGCAAAGTGAAAACCTAGTGGCTTTCTAGGTTTTGGATAGGAAGTTTGAAGTAAAGTTGTTGGTGTGGTTCTAAGGGTCTCAACAAGAGGATTGAAGTGTCTTGGAGGGGTTCTAAACTCTTAAGGAGCGACTTCGGATTGGAAATTTGGATTAAGAATCGTTGAGGTATAATCTTGTTCTTTGAAAGTGTTCTGAGATTATTTTTATATTGTTGTAGTTAGCTTTACATGTTGATAGCATGAAGTTGGTATGTTGAAGTTTATTAGTATTATGGATTTCTTGTAGTTAAATCCGAAATGTTATACAATGGCTTGGAAATTGGATTACTAATTGGTCGTTTTAGAAATCGTCGCATGTTACTTACTTAAAGATTATGGTTATGATACTCAAATGCGACTTGATATCATGTTATGCTACTAAATTGGATTGAAATGGATATTGGATAAGAATTGGATTTGTTGAATCAAGGTGGCGAATTTGGAATGTAGTTTGTATTGTTTAGTTATTCAATTGTATTGGACTACTTTCTATATAATTGTGAGCGATTGAAATGTGTAGTTATTCATTTATATTGGACTACTTTCCAAATTATGAGCCAATTGGGGCTGTGTAGTTATTTAATTGTATTGGACTACATACATATAATTGTGAGCCAATTGGGGCTGTTTGGTTATTGTATTTGGCCTTAAAAAGGTGGCAAAGTTAGTAAAAACAAAGGAGGTCTTTGTCAGATTTTCCGTAGAATTTAGTGACTTGACACTTAGGATATTCTACGTTTAAAGTAAGAGGTTAATGGGCGTATTGTGGCAATGATAGGTTGAAGTACTAAGTTTAGCGTATCCTACTTGAAGAATGGAATAGCTCGAGGTTGAAGTACTTTGGAGCATTTTGCTCTTGTCGACAATCGTCGCGAGGTATGTGAACCTCTTCTTCTTTGGCATGATCCTACGTATGAAATATCCACGTGATATTATTTCATGTTTCCTCTACTCTTAGAAGTTAAGAGGTAGTCGTGTGATTTACTCTATGTTAAGTTTATGTCAAAGTTATCCTAAGTCTTTACCAAGCCTTATGGGAGGTGTTGGTAAGAAAGGATTAGGAAATTATGAGATTTGACTCAAAGCTATGTATCTTGATTTTATTTAAAGTAAGTAAGTGGATTTTGTTGTTGAAAATGACTATAATTTATATGTGAAAAGGGATCGATTTTAAAAGTGGATGTTATATGGTTTTAAGAGAATAAGTTACTTGGTTTTGGAAGTGTATGAAATTTTGTATATTTGTTTATAAGTATAAGTAAGTGGACTTTAAAGATATGCGTTATAAGGTTTTAAGACTATGAACTTTGGTTGTCTTCTAAGGATTATGAAACTTTATTTTTTTAAGTTGTGGACTTGATTTCTAAAGTATTGTGACATGATTTTAAGAGTATGTGACTTGAGTTTTAAAAGAAGAAGTTTTATGATTCTTTTAAATGCGTATGTCACGTAGTATGGTTGGGTTTAGTTTCCTAATGTTGCAAGAATTAAATGCCTTAAGTTCTCTAATATGAAAGAACGTTATAATAGCTTTATGGGAAGTTGTTATGGCGACTTAAGAAGAAGTAATTATACGATGTAAAAGGTTATGTAAGGAAAATACACGAGCCTACAAATAGGCGGATTACGTTATGAAATACAGGAGCCTACAAATAGGCGGATTACGCTATGAGATACCGAGCCTACTCATGGCGGATTACGCCATATTACCCGAGCCTACACATAGGCGGGTTACGTCATCTTACAGGAGCTCGCGGCGGGCGGATTATGCTACATGATTCCACAATGCAAGGCTCCACAGCGGGCGGATTATGCTACATGATTCCACGATGCCGAGGCCACAGCGGGCGGATTATGTCACATGATTAAATCGATGCCGTGTCGCAAATGGGCGGATTATGTTAAGTAAGATTAATAAGTTATGTGGAAAAACTTGATAAATCTCTTAAGTATGTATGTAAGGACATGTTGTTAAATCTTATTGAAAGAAGGAAAGGAGCGGTTAATATCGATTGATTTGAGTTCATATGACATTCTTTTATGCGATTATGATATGATTGTTGCACCTTATTTACATTCCATACTCGGTATTTTTGTTATGCGGACCCCGCCGGCTGCGTTAAATGCCGCGGTGTTAGGTGCAGGTTGGTGATCCATGCTCTTAGGATCTCGGTTGATTTTGGGAGAAAGCTCCATTGCTCGGAGGCTTATCTTGTGATGCGGTTTCCACGATGTGGTAGACTTATGTACATTCGGGGTATGGCGGCCCTGTCCCGCCACGATTGTTACGTTAAAACTCTTAGAAGTGCAGTAGTCACATGTTGTGGGTCGGTTTGTAAGCGGAAAAAGATGGACGGAACTGTTGTTTATGTATATGTATATATGTCCAGGAAGGTAGCCCTATCGGCTAACCTGTTGTTTTATTTCTGTTGTTTATTTTATAAGTTTCATGTATGTTCCGCTGATTATCTCTGATTGTATACCTGTAAGGGTGCCTAGGTAGGGCACCAGTCGCGGGCCCGGGGTCGGGTCGTGACAGGATCCCACTTCAAAATTCTAGCATTGTGAGGGAGTTCTTTGCGAATTACCCCGAGCAAGAGGATGGGCGGTGCTTTGTTAGAGGGAAATATGTGTCTGTCAGTTCCGAACAATGAATGCTACACTAAGGACCTATGATGTGGAGAACCGAGACGATAATCCAAACCATTTCAGAAGTTGGTCACAAAACGTCAACCACATCATGTGGGATGAAGTTGCGCAGACATTATGCTACCCAGACGCTGAGTTTAGTTTTGCCCGCAACGGATCCAGGAGACTTGCCCGATGTCAATTTAATAGAACAGCCAAATGATGATTATATTTCATAAGTGCACGCTTGATTCCGTCAACTTATTTCACAAATGTGCCCTCAGACAGAATCAAGTTCATTTATGGCATCATGAAGGGCATGACAATTGATGTAGGGAGAAAATAGCGCAGAGCATAAGAGAGATTAGTAGGATGACTACTACTGGCGGATTGGGATATGGTTCACTCATACAGCCTTAGGTGATAGGCATGGAGTCCCAACATTCTCCACTGATATCCTAGAGAAGAGTCAGTCTACTGTGACCTACAGTTTAGTGCACTCTTTCCTTGATCCACATCCAGGACCAGCAGCAAGAAGGGGTCCAGCAGCAGCAGACGCGATAGCCATGGAGGAGGAAGAGCCTGAGGTGAGGCATACAACCTTTAGCCTCCCCTGTCTCTAGAGCCTCCAATGCCAATAATGGAGCAGATGCTCTTGAACCAACAAAGGATGCTGCGGAATCAAGAGCAAATGATGCAAGGCCATCAACACCTAACCCAGCGCGTTGATAATTTGAGTTTCATGTTCACCCAATGGACAATGCAGTATTCGCCACCACCACCACTAGTTTGAACCGCTGTATGTCTGTAAGTCGTCCCGTGTTAATTTTAGAGTCTTTTACATATTTGGGACAATGTGTAGTTTAAGTTTGGGGGGACTTCATTTTATTTTATTTTTATGAGTCTTGTGTTTGTTTTCGTGTTTTATATGAGTCAATTTTTTTTATGAGTCATGCATGTTGTAGTTACTTGAAAACGCCTAGTGAACTAAGTGGGATAATGTAGTGGAATGAGAAACTAAAATATGTGTGCTTAGATATGCCAAAAATTCATGAAAATCTGATTATTTAAAATATTTGATGTTTAACCTATGTGTTGTTAATTGAAAAATGTTTGTGAAGTCTGTTTGCTTGCTATTTGAGGAGAAATAGTTAGGATGTACATGTTTATGGAGATGATTCAGACATTTCTTTGCTAGCCCTTCTTACCATTCATTGCCTACCTTGCACTAAATTGTATCACTAGTCAGCCCCATTAAGCCTAAAATAAGTTATTTTCTTTGACATCTCATGATTCTTCATGTGCCATAAGCAGTAATTGAATAAAGGGATGAAAAAGAGTGAAAAAGAAATACAAAAAGAGAGTAAAAATTGATGCACCCCAATGAAAAAGAACGTAAAAACTTAAGTTTGGGGGTGTCTATATGAATTAATTCATGCTCTCAAAAAGAGAAAAAGAAAATAATAGGTATGAACTGAAAAGAATACCAAAAAGAAGAACAAAATGGTTGAATGAGAAAAATGCTTATGGTACGTAAATTGAGCCTAAATGCCTACTTTTACCTACCCCTACCTAAACCTACATTACAACCCTGAAAAGTCCTGAGGATCTTTAGTATGTATGTCTATGATTAGTGGAGAATAACAAGTACACAAGCCTGTAGACGAAATGAAATTGACATTCATAAGTTAGGTATTCATGCTTCCATTACTTATGATTGAAATGAATTTGCGAAATATCTGACTTGAAATTCTAGATTGCTAAATTCATGCTATATCTATTCCTACATATTATCTCAACTGACGTTCATGTGTTTCTAAGTCTTTGTGCAGCTGCTTGATTTGAGTATTTGAGTCTTTTATGTTTGTGTCTTTGTTTTTGTTTTGATCTTTGCTTGAGGGCGAGCAAATGTTAAGTTTGGGGGTGTTAGGCGTATTGTATATACGCCTTTTGAGTCATTTTTAGTTTGTATTTTACTCGTTTTCGTTGTGTTTAGTATAGTAGTAGGTTTGTTTTTCTTTCTTTTGAGTCACAGCGGCGCAAAAAGGCAAAATGTAAAAAGGAACGAGAAATGGGCATAAAAGGAGGTCCCGAGACAGAAAAATGTTGAAAATTGATGACTCGAAAAAAGGCAAAGAAGCACCGCGGTGCCCAGAAGCAGAACCGCGGTGCCATTTGTACTGAGAGCTGCAGGACTTATGGCACCGCGGTGCCCAGAAGAAGAACCGCGGTGCCGAGATGCGAATTGTCAGATCCGAGTTAGAATTGGCCAAGGTCAGAAGGGTCCATAGGGCACGAATTTGCAACATATTTAAGCCCTAGAGATTAGTTTAATGAAGTGAGTTGGTCATTCTACAACACAAGAAAACACAAGACATATTTGGAGCGAAAATTGGAGACTTTGTTCTACGTAATTTTCTTTCTTCCGTCTTTAATTCAGTTTATGTATGGATATTGTGTTAGTTCTTAGCGTGACTATGACTAGGAGTTAAACACTTTATTAGGGTTTCCCTTATGAATAACTTGAAGCTTTTATTCATGAATTAATGCAGTAGTTTGATTTCTTATTCGCTTGATTAAGATCTATTCAATATTTGGTATGAATGTTTGATAGTTAACTGGTCATTAATTATCATAATCTATATGATTTCGAATCAAAAGCCGAGAGGAGAGATTTAGATATGATGTAATTGAATAGACATAGGTTAAAATGGCGGACGAAAGTACCCCGATACTTGTGTAGCATTATAGGTTATTGCTCTTAATCCTCCTATGTGGTAAATCCTATCATAGAAATATAGAAGGATTCTGCACTGGGGTTGAGTGATTATATTGCCCTAACCGGAATATAAGACAGTCTAGTTGACCGCTATCTTAAAAAAAAACATTCTAGTTGCATTAAGGAGTGGATAAAGTGAATAGTCGAGGATTTTGGAAGTCTTAATTCATTCATAACTGATTACAACTTTATTAGTTTAAATCTTGCAAATATCCTAGTAGTTAAACAAAATCTCAATCAAATATCGATTGTCAAATAGATAACATAAAATAGATGAACGGTACTTTAAAACCAGTCTTTGTGGACGATATTCGGTCTTACAGACTATATTACTTGTGAACGATGCGTACGCTTGCGTGAGCAGTTGAAATATCGCTAACAAACGCATCATTAGGTACATTCAGGGAACACTTGATTATGATTTGCATTTGTACCCTTCGTCGACGTCTACACTTGTCTCATATACAGATGTTGATTTGGGTGGTTGTCCTGACACCAGACGGTCTACGTCTGGATATTGTATGTTTTTGGGCAATAACTTGGTCTCATGGTCTGCCAAGCGCCAATCTACGCTTTCACGTTCAAGTACAAAGGCCGAGTATCGAGGGGTAGCCAATGTGGTTTCCGAGTCATGTTGGTTACGAAATCTACTTTTAGAGCTCCATTGTCCTATTGAGAAAGCTACCTTATTGTATTGTGATAATATAAGTGTCATTTACCTTTCTGGTAATCCAGTTCAGCACCAGCGCACTAAACACATAGAGATGGATATTCACTTTGTTCGAGAGAAGGTAGCTAAATGACAAGTACGCGTCTGTCATGTCCTTTTCAGATATCAGATTGCAGACATATTTACAAAGGGTCTTCCCTCGGTCCTTTTTGAAGATTTTAGAGACATTCTCAGCGTACGAAGACCGCCCGCTATGACTACGAGGGTGTGTTAAAGCCCATGTATGTCCGTGATGGCCCATGGCCCATCTCGGTACAATGTATAATTGGTAAAGATGGGCAGATTTGTCTTAGTGTATATTTGGTAAATAGTAGACTTAGTCTTGTACTATAATTAGTATTATATTATTACCATAATTGTATAGTTAGTCTCCTTATAGAATAGAGATTTAGATGTAAAGTAGGAATATGATTCTCCTATTGTAACTTGTATATATATGTCTTTCATTAATAAGAATAATCAAGGGATTATTTCTTTCAAATCTTACTGATGATAGACTATGGTTTTGTAGTGAAAATATTGGTACCGACATGAAACAGATTATCTGCTACAATAAGTTAAAGTACGATCGATAATAATATAAACTTTTTTAGCTATCAACGAAATAAGATATTTGACAATGTTTCGGCGATGATTGGCAAAACTATTAAACTTAATTAACTCACATTTTTGCACATATCCTGCTTGCTTGCTTATCTATAGCTCTTGTCTTAGTGACTCTTTATCTTTTCTAAGTTTTTTCTGATTGTTAAAACGATAGATTTTTCATTTCCCAATGAATTGAATCAGCCCTGATTCAATCAATAATAAAATTCTTGGCTAGAGCAAGGTTCGTCCCACTCACTTGCTCTTTCCCTTATTTAAGTTCTGCAAATGATATGCTGCCAGTGACTGCACCATTTTCTTGCTGCATCCGTTTTCTTTCTTAGCGCAGCCGTTTTCTTACTCCCGCAACGCAAGCACCATTGTTCGACACCACCCGAGAAGCAAAAGATTCGTCAGTCCAAGCTGAAAATACTAAGAAGAAGATCAGTAAATTCGGAGCATGTAGTGATGTAACTTCATTTGTTAGGTTCGTGTCTGTTGAAAAGTGGTCTTGATCTGCCCATATAGATACTTAGGTAGATCAAATACTAAGTGAATTAATCACTAAATTTATATAAGATTTTCAAAATTGCTAGGCATGTGCCTTTATGTCAAGATAAATGAGAATACTCTTAATTCTCTCGGGTCACCCTTTAATTTGTACTGTAGTTATTGTCGGGAATTTATCTTTGGTGGAGGTTGGGTCCGCCCATCTTCAATGACTTAAACATCATAGTTTCACATGTTGGAGACCCTGGTTCTTCACACATGCATAATCCACTAAGTAAGTAGATGACCGTAGGGACAATAATCGACAAATTCCATTGAGAAATGAAAGAGATATTTGTCCGCGAAGTAAGGTGTTTGAGACATGAAAGAGTGGTGTGAGACAAATCTACCACATCGGTAGGAAAAAGAAGAATTGTTCATAATATAAGCCTCAAAACTGAATAAGGGATTGGGACCCCAAGGGGTAACCATGTGTTTGAAGGAGGGAGGATCTAGGTGTGCTTGGGTTCGAGACTAGGCCCACACGCACGCCACTTCCCGGTCCGGGTAGGGCTGATATTATCTTTTTGGACCCCAGACTTTATTATATTTACAGTTTGGTCCCTGAAGTTTCTGGAAGGCGATTTCTACAGGAGTCGCGGCGCCTCATGACCAGCGCTACGACGCTAATTGTCCAGTAATCTTCCAGGCAACGGTAATAATCAGAATTGATGGATTACTTGCTGAAACGTTTGACACTTATGCCACAACATTTTTTGCCATTATGGTGTCCATTAACAGTCCTCTTAAGCCCTCCTAATTGCCATTAACACCTATCCTCATCCTTTAAACTATAAAAACCTGCCTTATTTTCAGATTTGAGAGTACACAATATATGACAACAATACATAACTGAAAATAGAGGAAGAACACAGGCAGAATACATAATTCTATATGTTCTTCCTAGTTCATGAAAATTCTTCTTTTCCATTCTTTAGAAATTGTTTCGTGTTTGTTTTCTTCGCCAGGATTACGAGTGTTTGCTTTGCACAAGTGATATTTTTGTTGTTTTATCTTGGGAGACAAGTTACAATTCATCCGTACAAAGCATGTATACGGGCAATATTGTCTTAAGGAAAGATGGAAAATCCATCGACTCAGCAACCCAGATTTAGTGTCTATTGATTTCAGGTTAACCAGATTCAAGGAGCTTGCTGAAACTGGAAACATGAATGAAGATCCAAGGCGAAAGATTCAAGACGAATTCAAGTACAAAGATCAAGACCACCAAACATAATTATTGCCTCAACTCTTGTTGGCATCAAGTTTATTATAACACATAATTGATTTTCCTTTTCAAGCACTTGTAATAGTAGTTTACTATTTTCCGTACATCAAAAGGAGTTTAGGCTCACAGTTATATGCCTACTATATATCTTCTTCACATTAACAACTTGCATATTCATTTTATACTGTATAATCCTTTTGAAAATCGTCCGGTGTACTTTAATCTGTTATGGCAGATAAGTTGTTATATATATTTTCGAGATTATTATCCCATTTATCATGGATCGTCCATAGTGACGGATCCATCCTTGTATTCGACACCCCTTCGTTGGAAAATTACTCTTTGTAGATAGGTAATATATATATATATATATTGAATGGTCCCTTGACTTCTTCAAGTGTTGACTTCTTCATATTTTAATCCACCTTAGTGAAAAAGCTAGTATTGCCACCGAACACCAGTGTATAAAAGTTAAATTAATTTCTAATTATATCAAATAAATTTTTCCTTTGATTCATGTTATTATTTGTTGTGTCTTGTACTTCAATTGACATACAATTTTGTGGTAGGCTTTGTCATGCTTTATTTAGAATTTTTCCATGGCGTCATTACTGCTGTTATTTCTTTTTCATGACTGTTGTGGTTTCGTTTGCTTTTTTTTGAGTCGAGGGTCTATCGGAACAACCTATCTACCTCCATAGTAGGGGAAGATTTGCGTACACTCTACCCTCTCCAGACAGACCTTACGAGATTACACTGCGTATGTTGTTGTAATATGAGATGAAAGAGTTGCTAGCATCAACTACTTAAGCATGGCCAGATTGGAAAATCTTTTGGGTTTTTTGTAGTTTTTTGAATTCTCATGGATGTAGTAATTAAAATGTAGCTCAGGCTGGGGCAACCATCTGATGTGCAACAATAAATACCATTTCATGTTGCCCTCAAAGGACATAGTTGCAGCTTGTCTAGAAGGAGGCCAAAAAAACAGTACAAATAATATTGGTGATCGAGAAAATAGAAGTGGTCAAATTTGATAGAAATAGAGGGTCATATGATGCATGGTGTGTTTCACTCTAATGGTTTTGGGCATTTGCTATGTCTCAATGTCTTGGAGACTGCTTCTTCTGACTTGCCTGGCCACTCTATCATGGACTTCTGGGATCGCCTTTGCATTGGACTTCCTGCAAGGTTTGTTGTATTCTCTTGTTTCATTTTATATGACGGTGTTTAGATGGACATGAAGTTTAAGAAATCGAAAATTTTAAAATTTATGGTGTTAAACTTGTCTGGACATAAAGGGGATTCTTGGAGCAAATGTAAAGTTATCTCCATGTGACCTATATGTCAAGGGTTCGAGTCATGAATGCAGTCACTAATGCTTGCATTAGAGTATAGGTTGTCTACCACACCCCTTGGATTGTGGCCCTTTCCTGAGCCCTGCTAACGCGAGATGTTTTGTCCTTTAAACTTGTCGGGACATATTTATAGCAAGGAACCGAGTTAGGGTGCTGCAAGGGGGTTCCTCCAACCCTCCGTTATTGAAAAACTATATGGTATATACACCATCAACATTGTTTTTATGTATAATAGATAACGTTGAATTCTTTGTCTTCTTGTATATTTTTTTTATATTTTGAATTCTTTTAGTGAAAATTTCGACTCTGCTATTATATATAGCTAAAAAATAGATCATTAAAAGTAAAACAGAAAGTATAAAGTTACATTATTTTGAAATATAGAAAGATATTTTTTATTTTAGAACATACTAAAAAAATATCACATAAAATGAAATAAAGAAGTATACTAATGTAGGTTCGAACTATTTGTTATATAGTGATGTCTTAAACTCTATGCTCTATAGGGATGCACAAAAAATGGATCGGATCGAAAATAACTCTTGGACTGAACAGGATCGGACCGAATTTTTCGGTCCTACGTTTCTGAAAATTCGGTCCTCGGTCCTGTCCGATCCGGTTTTTTTTTCCGGTTTTTAGTATATATTGGACCGGACCGGACCGGACCGAACTTAGATCCGACCGGACCGAATTTTTTGATCCGGTCTTCGGTCCGACCTTTCTGAATTTTCGGTCTTCAGTCCGGTCCGATCCTATCCTAGGGTTTTATGCGGCGCTAATGCTCTATCAAACAATATTACATAAAACGGTATAGGAGTATCTTTTTAAGCTTTTGGGCAACCCATATACCCTTAATTGTCATAAGAGTATTTGTCTGAATTACCCTTTATATTTCCTTACATATCTTACTTAAAAATAATTAATAAAATAAGGATAGGTAAAGTAATTTAAATAACTTCTTGTTTTTAGAAAAGTCAAATATTCAAAAACAAATTCAGATTTTCAAAACTACTAATATTTGGGATCGGAGGCCGTAACAAATTTTTCTTATACTTCATTTGTTTTGAAGGAAAGTGAGCTTAAGAGATGTATCACAAAAGAAGGGCATGGATCTAAGGCTACTCAACACAGTAGCCTATGGTGAGCCATGGTTTGGAAGATGGGGTTACAAATTTGGTCGTGGAAGCTTTTGGGTAACTCAAGAAACATACCAAAGTGCAATCAATGTCATACAAAACATTCCATTAGCTTTATTGGCACATTATGTTGGGAACATAAATATTAATGAGATATTAACAGTGTTATCAAGGTACCAAATGTTATCAGGGCACTCATTAGTCACACTTTGTGACGCCTTCCATTTCATGCTGGAGCTCAAATCGCGAATTCACAAGGAAAGCAACCTTAGCTCGTGTTATCCCGGGATAATGGTTGATACCACTTGTAGGTGGTCCCCTAAACGCGTTGAGATGGCTATTAGGGTTGTTGTGGAAGCCCTAAAAAAGGCCGAATCGCGGTGGGTGTCTAGGCAAGAGGTTCGTGTTGAAGATAATATACGTTAGTGTCTGTTTGTAGTAGTCAGTATACACTCAGTATACACTTTCTATCTTTTAGTTTTTGGTCATTTCAGTTTCAGCACATGTTTACCTTTGGTGTTTGGCTATGTTTGTAATATGGCTAGTCATGCAAAGCCATACCTATAAATACTCTTTGGCTATGAATGAAAAGTAGAGAAAAACATTTCACAAAATGCCTCAGCATCGTCTTCTTCCCTTCTCTCTCGACCTTCGTCGTTCACACTGCTCCATCTTCAAAGATGGATGCAGTCACTTTTATCTTTAGATTCGTGGTTTTAACATGGTATCATAGCCATGCAAGATGGATCCAGAAGTACTTCTGTCGCATTAAGAACAGGGACTAAGAGATTCAACTTGCAAGGTTTAGTAGTTATACATCGATTCTTCAATTGAGGTCGATTTCGTATTTTCTTTACATTCGTCGTTTGGTTTGTTTGTATCACCTGCGATTTGCTTATTGTTCACCTGAACTGAATCATCCAGTTCGTGATTTTGTGAGTTCGTATCACTGGTTGCGGCATCTGCTATTGCGACTATTTGATCTACATTGGATCTGAATTTTTAGATTGAGTTTTTTTTGGAATCGTTATACACTGTAATTTTGAGGATATGGAGAACATCACAACAACACCTTCTGTTGTGCTAGAAGAGAGTTCAACCTCTAGTATAGATCCTATTGACCACAATCATCCCTTGTTCCTGAATGCATCCGATACAGTAGGTGCTATTCAGATTGAGATTCAGTTGGCAGGAATGGAGAACTATACGCTTTGGAGCAGAGCTATGCAGTTGGTGTTATTAACGAGGAATAATATTGGATTTGTTGATGGATCTATAAGGCGCGACACATATGGACCTAATCACGCTAGACAATGGGACAGGTGCAATGCTTTGGTGATGTCGTGGATAATGAGAAGTGTAGATAAAAATTTGTTGAGTGGGATTCTGTATCGTACCAGTGCTGCTGCTGTTTGGAAGGATCTTAAGGAGAGATTTGATAAGATCAATCTCTCAAGAGTTTTCCAACTAAAGAAGGAGTTGACAATGTTAACTCAAGGGACCTCACCAGTATCCCAATATTACTCGAGAATGAAAGACTTATGGGATGAGATAGACTCAATTATACCACCACCTACATGTGACTGCCTAAATCCTAGGGAATACATCACACATCTGGGAAATCAGAGATTACTGGAGTTTCTTATGGGATTGAATGATGGATACAATCAAGCGAGGAGTCATATCTTGTTGATGTCACCCATACCTAGTGTGAACCAAGCATTTGCTATGATAGCACAAGATGAAAGCCAAAAGAATATCTCCTCTCTAGGGAATTCGGTTGACAATTTAGCACTGACCAGCAGGGCATCATTTGGAAAGAATAGGAAGTTTGCCTTTTGTGATCACTGCAACATGAAGGGACATAGTAGAGAAGGATGCCACAAGTTGCTCTACTTTTGTGATTACTGTAAGAAGCAAGGACATGTTCAGGAAAAATGTTACAAGCTGATAGGATACCCTTCTGATTACAAAGGAAAGAGTAAGGCTAATGTTGTCATGGTACCTCAGGTGGAGCAGCATGTGCAGGGGTATGGAGCCAGTTATGGTGGTTGTGTAGATGGTGAAATAAACCAGAGGCAGTATGCAGGCAGCAACCAACTCTCTGTATATCAACAGCAGCAACTCCAGCAGATGATCAGAACTTGCACTCCAGACAAGTTGGAGATGATGCTGTCTATGACCAACCAGACTAAGGGATCAGGTACAGGCCATAGTGCTGCTGCTACAGTTTGTATGGCAGGTAACTATAATGAAGGCATTAGTAGTCCTTGGATAGTAGATTCAGGAGCTACTAATCATATGGTTAAAAATAGAAGTATGATTGAGACTCCTGCTCCTAACTGGTCAACAATAAATTCAGGACAAGTGCAACTACCAAATGGAGGCAGTGCCCCAATTACACACACTGGAGAATGTAGACTGACAGGAGGTGAACTTATAAAACATGTGTTGTGTGTGCCAAGTTTTCAGTTTAACTTACTTTCAGTGTCAAAATTGACCAAGGAACTCAATTGCAGTGTTAGGTTCTTTCCTGACTTCTTTGTACTGCAGGATCTCTCCATTTGGGAAGGTGAAGGAGATTGGTAGAAGTGGATGGGATGTATGTCTTTGGATTACAAGAAGCGGGAGGATTGATGACAGCTAAGACAAATATGTCAAAGCTCAGCATAAGAGAAGTGAAGGCAGCCCTGTGGCACAAGAGATTGGGACATGTACCAATGAGTGTTCTTAGGAAAATAAATGTCTTCAGTAATAGTTCTAACTTTGGTGATTCAACACTGTGATGTATGCCCTATGGCAAGACAAACTAGATTGCCTTTTTCTACTAGTCAAAGTATGAGTATACTTCCTTTTGATATGCTACACCTTGATGTTTGGGGACCATACAAAGTTCCCACTTATAATGGTATGAGATTCTTTCTTACTGTGGCAGATGATTTCACTAGATGGACATGGGTATTTCTCTTGCACATTAAATCAGATGTTCCTACTATACTCAAAGATCTATGTCTACTGATCAAAACACAATTTGGTTCCAAAGTTAAATGTGTCAGGTCTGATAATGGTTCAGAGTTTATAAACAGTTCCTGTAGGGATCTGTTTGCACAACTAGGCATCATACATCAAACATCCTGTCCATCTGATCCTCGTGAGAATGGTGTAGTTGAGAGGAGACATAGGCACATATTAGAGCTTGCTAGAGCCATAAAGTTCCAAAGTTGTCTGCCTGCCAGGTTCTGGGGAGAATGTGTTGAGGCATTGTATGCATTATGAGCAGGCGCCTGCGTGGTTCTGGGGAACATCTCCCCATATGAGCAACTATATAAGAAGGCACCTGTTCTATCACATCTAAGAGTAGTTGGTTGCCTATGTTATGCAACAAATCTGGTGAAAACTGATAAATTTGACACTAGAGCCATCAAGGCAGTCCTACTGGGATACTCTTCTAGACAGAAGGGATACAAACTCTTAAACCTATCTAACAATGTTTTATTTGTAAGCAGGGATGTTGCCTTTTATGAGGATATCTTTCCTTTCAAACAGAAGGAACAATCTGGGGTTGATATCAGTTTGAAGCTAGAGGCAGAGGAGGCTGATATTTTCCATTATGAACCTGAACCTGCTGTTAGCCAACAGTCTGCTGGATCAGAACATATTGAAGGGTCTCAGGAGACTGCAGTAGCAGAAGGCAGACCTCAGGAGAACACTGATAGTCACCCCACAATCCAGACAGATGATGCACCAACTTCTGAATCTCCACCACCATTAAGGAGGTCAGACAGAAACAGGAGGCAACCTGCTTGGATGACAAATTTTGTTCAAATGCCACAAGCAATGGAACCACGGGGAGGTAGACAAGAGTGCTTGTATCCTATGGCTAACAGTCTAAGCTATGCTGGACTGAATGCAAGATACAAGAGCTACATTGCAAAAATTGAACTTGAACATGAGCCAAATTCATATTCTGCTGCAGTGAAGGACACCAGATGGGTCGAGGCTATGAAGCTTGAAATGCAGGCTTTGGAGAGTAACAAAACCTGGGAGGTGACAGATCTTCCTGCTCACAAGAAGGCCATTGGATGTAAATGGGTTTATAAGATCAAGTATAAGGCAAATGGTGAAGTAGAAAGGTTTAAAGCAAGGCTTGTGGCCAAGGGCTACAACCAAAAGGAAGGAGTTGATTATCAAGATACCTTCTCACCAGTGGCAAAAATGGTGACTGTGAGGGCAGTAATTTCAGTGGCAGCTTCCAGAAATTGGCACATCTATCAAATGGATGTTTATAATGCATTCCTCCAAGGTGACCTTAATGAGGAAGTATACATGACCATGCCTCAAGGATTTGATCAAAAGCAAGGGAAGGTATGCAAGTTAATCAAGTCACTATATGGACTAAAACAAGCTTCTCGGCAGTGGAATATCAAACTGACCACAGCTTTGCAAGCTTCAGGTTTTTCTCAAAGTCAACTTGATCATTCCTTACTTACCAAGAAGATTGATGACAAAATAGTGGTGGTACTCATTTATGTAGATGATTTGCTCATTACTGGCAATGATGAGACTCTTATCCAAGAGACGAAACTGAGTTTACAGCAGAATTTTAGAATCAAGGACTTGGGTTGTTTGAGGTATTTCCTAGGCTTCGAATTTGCTAGGAATAGTAGTGGCATAGTGATGCACCAGAGGAAATACACTGTTGAATTAATCTCTGATCTTGGCTTGTCTGCTGGAAAACCTGCGAGATCACCTCTGGAGCTTAATGTCAAGCTGACTTCTACATTGTATGATCATCACCTTGCTGCTGATTCCTCCACAGTTGATGATTCCTCCAATGTCAAAGATGCATTGCTAGTTGATCCAGCTAGTTATCAAAGGCTTATTGGCAGATTACTCTACTTGACAAACACCAGACCCGACATATCCTTTGCTGTCCAGTGCCTTAGCCAGTTTATGCAGCATCCAAAGACCTCACATCTCTTGGCAGCACAGCGAGTTGTTCGATATCTGAAACAGGCCCCAGGTCTGGGTCTTCTTATGTCTTCTGGCAACACCACTGCTCTGTCTACATACTGTGATGCTGATTGGGCTTCATGCCCTAACACAAGAAGGTCAGTCACTGGTTACTTAGTATTCTTTGGGAATTCCCTCATTTCCTGGAAATCGAAGAAGCAATCCACTGTTTCCCGGAGCTCAGCTGAGGCAGAATATCGCAGCCTGGCTTCTGCAGTTGCTGAGGTGGTTTGGCTCTCTGGTTTGTTCTCGACTCTGACTGTTCCTCTTACGCTTCCCATTCCAGTACACAGCGATAGTAAGTCTGCCTTACAGATCGCTGTCAATCCTGTGTTTCATGAGAGGACCAAACATATCGATATAGACTGCCATTTTGTTCGTGAAAAGTTACAACAAGGACTGATTTCCACACATTACCTGTCCACCGATGAGCAGCCTGCCGATGTCCTCACCAAGGGCTTGACGATTGGTCGACACGATTATCTATTGTCCAAGCTAGGCTTCACAAACTTGTTCTGTGTTCCTAGCTTGAGGGGGCGTGTTGAAGATAATATACGTTAGTGTCTGTTTGTAGTAGTCAGTATACACTCAGTATACACTAGTATACACTTTCTATCTTTTAGTTTTTGGTCATTTCAGTTTCAGCACATGTTTACCTTTGGCGTTTGTCTATGTTTGTAATATGGCTAGTCATGCAAAGCCATACCTATAAATACTCTTTGGCTATGAATGAAAAGTAGAGAAAAACATTTCACAAAATGCCTCAACATCGTCTTCTTCCCTTCTCTCTCGACTTTCGTCGTTCACACTGCTCCATCTTCAAAGATGGATGCAGTCACTTTTATCTTTAGATTCGTGGTTTTAACAGTTCGTAATGCTGCTCGTGCCTATATTGGTGACATTGGATTGCTAGATTTCGTGCTCAAGTCATTGGGAAATCATATTATTGGGAAGTATTTGGTTCGTCGATGCTTAAGTCCAGCAACAAAAGTTTTGGAGTATTATTTAGAGGAGATACATAAAGCATTCCTTAAGCAAGATCAAGGTTTTAGGGTTAATGATGCAAAAGGGAAGTAACAATACAAAATCACGTGGGCGCAACTTATGAAGGACAGATACTTCTTGTACAAGAATATCCTAAAAGAGCACAAGGGATTAATGTCCAATTATGCCGGCGTTTTTGCTACAATTCCAGCAGTTTCACGAATAATCATGGACACAAAGTACTTCCTCAAGGATTATAAAGGGGCAGAGGCGAATTCAAGAATTGAAGCAGACAAATCCATGATTTATTGCGCGATTATATTGGCAACCAAGGATGGATTTGGGGTAGAAGAAAAAGTGATGACCCCATTTGAGTGCTTCTTGTTGAAAAAAGATGTCACATTTGATGAGCTAAAAACTGAAGTTGAAAAAACTTTTGGAGATATCTATTGGGGACTAAGGAACTTGCCACAAGATCAATTAACAATCTGATTAGCCCAATTATTGGATCAGAGTTGGTTTTTAATATGATGAAACCAGAAAGCATGATTGTTCTATATATGAGGGGTATTAATGCCCATTGATCATAATAATTGTAGGCGTTTTTGTCGGGTTCGTACACGCAGCGTAATTTTAAAATATATGTTTCAAACCCGACATGACGGTCAAACTGTAGTATGATTATATAATGTAAAGCACAAAGCAAAATGTAATACTTCGAACGAAGACTTACATTTGTAGCAATCTGAAATCTTCAAGTTTTGTGTGTGTAAGCCGATGGTGCGCACACAAATGTTCCTCGATTTGCAAGTCAAGAACTTTGATGTAATTTCTAACTCTTAGAATACTAGGAATTCCAACAGAACTTTAAAAGAGAATACTCTCTTGATTTTGGGGTAGAAAATATGTGAGGGGAACCCTATTATTTATAGTTGAAGAGGACAACTAGGGTTCCTCAACAACCTATAAAACCTCAGTAGACTGGGCCATCTCGGACCTGCTGGACACTCGGCGACGCGATGCTGAGTAAGTGGTGCCACGGCGCTCACGCGCTCTGGCGCAGCGACGCTGAGCCTATGGCGCCACGATCTTGTTCCATTTTCTGTCTTGTTTTATATTTTCTTTTAATGTCTCGATCATCAACCGAACATATACATAATCTCTTTCTAATTACATCCTTGAATCGATGGAACACTTGACTTAGTGTTACCCTTCAGACCTTTACATATTGACACTAATAACAGTAGGGTCTACACGGAACTCTTAGACTGCACCGAAATACGAACTCAATATGTAAAGTTTAGTTACACGAAACATGTGAATTGAACCTCTATGCGGGAATATAAAATTCTTTCATTCACGACATACTCAATCAAGCTTAGGATTTGTCAAGTGTCTATCCAAATGGCTTGATCATTATTTCTCATCTATATTAGTTGACAACAGGAACATATCAAAGACATGTCCACTGCGTTGGCCAACGACTTAGTCAACCTAATAACATATGAGAATCTGAGTGTTCTCTCGAAGATACATTCGAGAAATGAATCATAATCTCGACTCAACTACCACCTTTAATCCACTTCGCAATGTACCCAAAACAAGCCGCGTCTCAACCTATAAGGAATTAGAGCTTAGGACAGGATCAAAGTACATTACTCCGTAAACAAGGTGGTATCGGCCTCAAGTCTAAGGACTTCTATCTCCCACACGCCGATGACACTTCAGACATATAACAAACAGTGCATCAGCAGGGCATACCAATACGTCAACAAGTATCCATGTGTCCATCAAGAGTTGTCATAACACGTAGCAAGTGAGACATACTATATCCCCTAAGGATATGACGCAGACCACATGCCGACGTATCGCATATCATCGATATCCCATTTTTGATGATCATTAGTCGAGGCAGTTTAAGTGTTTACGTTATAATATTAATCTCTCACCCTATTAATAATCACGTAAACTCTAGAGACACATTTAAAGAATATTATAAACAATCAACTAATAATTCAATAAATGCAAAAGTCATAATATTAATCATCATTAATATAAATACGAATATGTATAAAAATTATCTCTAGAACATCCATATACTTTCAATAATAACATTAATGGAGGGATATTTGAAGGAATTAAGAATAATATTGTTGTGGATTGTGTTAGCGGGACTAAAGATGAAGATGGTGAAAGGATGATCTCTTGTAATATTTGTGAAGTTTGGCGACACACTAGATGTGTTAATATCCCAAATCATGAAGCTATTCCAGATATATTTCTTTGTAATAAGTGTGAGCATGATATCTTGCAATTTCCTTCATTACCTTAGCTTATAATTCTATCAGCAAAAGAAGAAAAAAAAGTATAATAAATGTCACTACTATTTATGCATTATTATTACTACTGTTTGAGTTGGAAGAAGTCATGTTGTCATGATATTCTATAAATCTATCTTGTTTGTTGGTATTTGTACAAGTGTTATGAACGGCCGAAGTCAGAAATTTCGTTAATATTATTATTTAAAATTTAATATATATCTGTAAAAAGTGATTTTTGACTTTTACACGATATAATTTCGATTGACGATCATCCTTCAATCTACATGGCTCCACTACTGGTGTTGTGTAAGCAACTAGCCATTAATTAATTCGGCGTATATCCTTTTAAAGCTTATTTGGTTTTCTATACAATTGATATATAAACATATTGTTGGGTCCCGGGATTATACTATAAAATAATAAAACACAACCAGTAAATAAAATTGTTTGTTTCTGAAACAGTTTGCAAATGTCGTTAACAATGTCATCTGGCAGAACTGACGACACTTAGATAAAAACAGAAAAACCTTTGAAGAGTTAAATTGCAGCGGAAATAATAAAGGCACAAAAGTTTAATTTACATAAGTTATATATTAATATAACATATGATGGTCAATGACCAAAGTTATTGTATATATGTATATACAATTGAATAAATTTTTTCTCTTACAATATTACAATAGAATACAAAAGGAATTAAAAAAGGTTAAGTCACAGATGACTTATGCTTGAAGAATTTATCTAAATAAAAGTGCACAACATCTCATTACAATTGCTTCAATAAAAGAACAAATATAGAATCTAAGTAGCAATTATAATGTTGGACAGAATGTCGTCACAAACTCAGACAACACAGTTGATCCAATCTTATATCGTGATCTCTTTGAGAGCTCTCTCTTGATCTTTTTCTCTTGGAATTTCTGGATATCGATTCACTCTTCTGCCCTCTCTATTTATAGTAGAGAGTCGTCCTAGAAAATTTCATCGATTGGTTGTAGAGGTTGAGCTAAAAGTGGGCACGTGAGGCAGTAGCTTGAGGTGTGAGTTTCTCAACTGATTTGACTCGTTCTTCACTCGTCTTGATCGCCAAACTTTGACTCATTCTCCCATGTTTTTATTCTGCTCCAAAGTTCCTTGCCAAGTCAAAATTACCGTCATGGTAAAAATCCACAAAATAAGTTTCAGTCTGTGAAGAAGGGCAAAGTTGTTACCAGAATGTTGGTCCGAATATCAAAGACATTTGTTCCAATATTTTGATTTTTAACTTAGTACTGAAAATATTATATTAAAAAAATATCATAATATAAAACTTAACATTAACACATCAATAATATCTCAAAAGAGAAGAGTCTCTCGTTGATTAGAGAAAATTGTTTCTTTCACTTTATAAATTATTATACTGTAGTATGCTAGTAAAGAGATCAATAACGACTAAAAGAAATTGCTAATTATCACAAAATTGAAATTACAATACCGGCATATTATGAGTACAACAACGTTAAAGGAATGAGAAGTAAGTAACTATTACAAAGATTACAAATTGGAAATAAGAACAAATACAAAGTTTGCTGAGTCGAGTGATATTCATTCTGTCCTTAAGTCAATATTATCCCGTATAAATCTTTTTACGTTAATGTGCAACTGTCTCCCAAGATAAAACAACAACTAACAAATGAGCAAAAAAAACTCAAGTGTTTACTAAATGAAGAACCTTGAGTGTATGAGAGAATGCTTAGAGAAGAAGAAGTTCAGAAATCTGAATGTGAGTAAGCTTTCAATTGAGCCAAGTCCTAAATTTATAGTGCAAAGAAGATGTCATCTCAACTAGCCAACTAATGACCTTCAATAGCCATGTAACGACCCTTAAGTGAGAGGTTACAATCAGCCAATAATGCAACCAAATAATGGCTGAGTTATGGAGGAAAACCGACATTTCAATTCTCCAAAACGTCTTCATATTCAGCCAAACTTTTGAACTTCCGTCGAACAATCACTGTTTCGGAAGCGTCGCGGCTCCAATGAGCCACTCCCAATTAGAGCCGCGGCTCAGCCCTTGGGGCGCCTCGGCGTCGCGGCTCTCCGGCTTCTTAGGGCGAGCCGCGACCCTTCTCGGCTCCGTGGCCCTTTTCCGACCCGTTCCCATCTTTACACTACGCACACTTCTTCCTTCATTTACCAACGTGAAACACTCGTCATTTGGCCAACAACCGTCCATCATTCTACGTCTCAAACATTTTATTTATGTATCAATATCTCTTTTACTAAAGAAATTTACGATCGTTGGTACAACGTGTGCACGTGTGTGGAAAAGACGTTTCCGACGTGTGGGTCTCAATTGTTCGAGTCATAAATAATGAGATAAACTTTATTCCACGTTAATAATTTTTTAACACATATAAAAGCAATATAATTTTGTTTTACAATCTAGAACAAACAAACATACAAACTATTCTAATTTGATTAGAACTAGAATTATCAAAATAAATAGGGGAACTAAAGCAATATTTTTTTTCTTGATGATCATCATTCAGTCTTATAATGCAGGCAGACAGATCCTTGTGGTCTGACTTTTTTCCGATTTTCACACATAGCGAGAGCTTAGTGCACTTGGATGCAGATCATCATTCAGTCTTATGGAGACTCAAAGATGATAAGATAGAAGAAATCCCAGAGCTCACAAGTCCAGCCCAAAGAAATGCAGCTGGAATGTACATGAGGTTCAAGAAATCATGATACTTTGAGTTATCATCGTTATAAACAATTTTCTTTAAATCCATAGTTGCACCTAATGCTGCACCAGCTCCTGTTGCTAGTACACCAAATATAATCTGCATTAATTTCAAGAAATTAAATTAATCTACAATTTCAAAGACCTTTATTTTTTTGTTTTATTCTAGAATAATATAATGCACCTGGTGGGAAAATAAGTGCACCCTATAAGTGTTTTGTATGAAAGAAATCAAGAAAATATTTTCCTTGAGCAATTATATAAGCACTATAAGGGTGATGGGGTGGACTGGGAGTCGGAGTGGGGGGGAGTGGGACAGGTGGGGGTGTTGGGAGTGGGACGAGAGGGAGGAGATAATTAGCTGGAATTCTTAAGGTAAAGAGGAAAAAAGACGCACATTTCACTTTCTTATATTTCTTTATATGTAAATATATAAATCAACGCAATATGTGGAAATTGTTGTTAACCTTGTCACCATAGAGTTCAATTTGTCGAAAGACCTTGTGATTTATCAGACGTTTCTTTCTTATGAGGAAATATATTGCAAAAGGAATGTGGAATAAATTGTACACTGCTCCTGCTATCACAGCAAAAAGTGTATAGCTGCAAAAGAAATAGAAAAAAAGTAAACAGAAACAGGATCCATCAGCAAATAGCATATATACACTGTCTGAAGTTAGTCTAGACGAAATTTAACTACAGGCATAATGGATGAAGTTTCAAATGCCTGAAGTTTGGTCACTTTTACCTGACTTCAGCCATTTTTTATTCGGAAGTTTGGTCACTTTTACCTGACTTCAGCCATTTTTTATTCGAATTTCAGTCATATATGACTGAAGTTCAGTGCCATTTTTATCCGAAGTTCAAGCAAAAATGACTAAACTTGATATAGATATGACGGAAATCCAACCATTTTTGCCTGAACTTCGGACAAAAATATATTAACTTCAGCTATATTATGTATTTTCAGAGATTGTGTCTGAAGTTTGATGTTTTCAAGCCTAATTTTAGGTACGGCATATATGAAGTTGATATATGTTCAAAAATTTTAAAATGAAAGGTACAATTAAATGGCGGTGTAAAATAAGTTGCCCCGTGAAATATTTACTAGAAAAATACTTTTTCTGATCATACCAAAATAAATAGGATTATTTAATTATTACCTGTATGAGCGATAATAATCATAGGTAAGTCTGGCTCCATTTTCAAAAGTAACTTCACTAGTCTGTAACACACCCCATGACACTAGAAGAGTAGCTATTGTTACAACCCTAGCACCTAATGTAATCAATGGTATTTTTGATGAAGATGAAGGCTTTTCATCAAAGTTATACTGAGGATAATTAGACATTTTAATTTTCTATAGTCAAAGCCTTTAATTCTATCATGTAATCTGATGGCCCTTATATATATACTCTCTACAAGAAGCTTATATTATCAAGTGTTTTATATGTTAAATTTTTTATTTTAATGTAGTATGATTTGACCCTAAACATCGATAAAATCGATTAATTTTTGTTTTCTTTATTAGTCATTTATTGCTGGATTCTTGGATATATACAAGTAGATAGGTTTCAAGTGTATTAGGTTTGTTTTATTTTCTTTAATTTGCCGGCTACGTACGTTAATTGGAGCACAAGTTATTGGTTCAAGGTTTTACAATATCTTGATGTTGTGGGGGCTCTGTCTTATGTCCTAGATGATTTAATTATCAATAAGAATAAAAGCTACCATTTTAAGGCTTACATTTTTATATAATTATGATTTCTCCAGTATTTTATTAATGTGAGATTTGATTAAGGTGTCGCATATACCTCTTCAGCGGGACTCAACCTTCACACCGAGGTTTGCTCATCATTGTCTATGATTACACGTAGAGTGACTCTAATATCATATGTATTAGTGATATCATTCATTAACTGTGTGAATAACTCCCAGGGGCAATCGGCTTGTTACATCTCCGGCCAGTCCAGTCATCGCATCACCTATCCACCGGCAAACTTCACTGATAAATCCAGTGTCACCGCCATCTGTCGTCGACACTCCAGCCAACCCCAGTGTCCCCACCACCGAACCCATCACTGTATCGGAAACCCGAACCCACCACAGTACATGTAACTAGACTCCAATCGACCCACACCGTCCCTGTCACACCCTACCCAACCACTCCCATCGCGGATCCGACATCGATGGTCCACACGTCGGACCAACTCCCTGAACCAACCACATTCGAACATTCAACACAACCTGTTCTATCCCATATTCTGTCTACCACACTCAACACCCACCCGACACCGTTGCTGCCACCCAAACCTCTGATCTGAAACCCTATCAAAATACCAGACCTACCCCTTCCCCCACATACCGTATAGAAACCCATTTTCAACACATGATTTTCAAATTCAAAATTTAGTTTAACCTATCCACACAAATCATATCCCCAATTTTCAAAAATAAAAAATTAGTCAAACTAGACTCTAATTAGAATGCGGTCATGCGTGAGAAATTTAATGTTTTAACGAAATATCACACTTGGAATTTAGTTCCTAGATCGTATGGGGTGAATGTGATCTGTTACATGTGGCTATTTCATCACAAATTCAGAGACATTGGTGACTTAGAGTGTTATAAGACGAGACTTGTGGCTAATGGTACTAATCAATATGAGGATATTGATTGTGGTGAGACGTTCAGTCCGGTTGTTATACCGGTAACTATTCACACAGTTCTAAGCATTGTCATGGATAAAAATTGGCATATTCATCAGTTTGATATGAAGAATGCACTTGAAAGAAATTGTGTACATGCACCAGCCGTCTGGTTTTGTCCATCCATTAGCCCCTCAGTATGTATGTCGTCTTCGTAAGTCACTTTATGGTTTGAAACAGGCCCCTAGAGCATGGTATGAATGTTTTACACAATACATTATGCAGATTGGATTTATATGCAGCAAGTGTGATAATTCTCTATTTATTTTCATCGAGGTAGTAATATTATTTATTGTTATTATATGTGGATGACATTGTGCTTACTGCCTCCTCTGATGTATTGAAAAATGAGATCATTTCTATGCTTAAATTTGAATTTGCTATGACTGACTTAGGGAAGTTAAGCTATTTCTTGGGATATCAGTGACTAGATCTGCAGATACTATGTTCTTGTGTCGGTGTAAGTATGTAGATGAGATTATGTACAATGCTAAAATGGCAAACTTCAAGATCATGCCCACTGCGGTTGACTCTAAGTCAAATCTCGATGATGTTGATGGTGGTCCAGTATCCGATCCTACTCTTTATAGGAGCCTTGCATGTGCACTTCAATATCTTACTTTCACAAGGCTTGATATTACTTATGTTGTTCAGTAGGTGTGTTTGTTTATGCATGCCTCAAGCCTTATTTTACTACTCTTAAACGTATCATTCGATACGTTAAGGGCACACTCAATTATGGATTGCATCTCTATCCCTCTGCATTGATCAGGTTGGTATCATATACGGATGCAGATTGGGTGAGCTGTGCGGATACGCGACGCTCCACTATTGTATGTTCTTAGGGGATAATCTCATTTCGTGGTCTGCCAAGAGGCAAGCCACTATATCCCACTCGAGTGCAGAAGCGGAATATAGAGGTGTTGCCAATATTGTTGCTGAGATATGCTGGCTCTGAAACATTCTTTTGGAGTTTCAGTGTCCCTTGCGTAAGGCGTCTTTAGTGTACTGTGATAACATATCCGCAATATACTTATCTTATAATCCGATTCAGCATCAGCGACCCAAACACATTGAGATGAATATTACATTTTGTTCGTGAGAAGGTTGCTATCTGGCATGTTAAGGTGTTGCATGTGCCCGTATCAGTATGCAGATATCTTCACGAAAGGACTACCTAGACATTTATTCCTCGACTTCAAATTCAGTCTAAGCGTCCGGCTTCCTCCCGCTCTGACTGAGGGGGTGTATTAGTGAATATTAGTATAATATTCATTACATAATTTATAATTATTAGTGATGTATAATTATGGTAGTTTTAGGATCCTAATTATAGTTGAACTCCACATTGTACACACCATACATATTTGTATTAATGAGAAAGACTCCTCAAGAGAGATTAATACAATCTAACAATAACAATATGTAATAAAAATGGAGCGAGGATTTGAACTGTATGGATTTTCTAAAGCTAGAATTTAAAGTGTATAGATTTTGAGCTTGCCACTGAACACATAGCTCATTTTAGTATACATCTCCTCATTGGGACTCAACCTTCACATTGAGGTTTGCCCACCACTGACCAGTGTTGCATTTGTAATTAGTGGCGGAGCCATTATTTAAAGTGTATGAATTCTGAACTTGTCATTGAACCCATATCTCATTTTAGTTACTGAGTTTTGCAATTTAATATTTATACGTACTTATAGGTTTTCTAATATAAATATAGGGTCTAAGAAAAAGCTATTGAGTCGATCTGAACCCGTACTTAACACGCTACCTCTATCTGTAAGAACATAATTCATTAGTGACATTGTTTGCTTTGGGCCTTAGTCCCTACAATTTTAAAACGTGTCAATAAGGTCTAAGACTTGTTTTATTATGTACTCAATATTTCTCTAGTATCTTGTCACTGTAGGATTTGCATTAAGCATCGCAAATTTAAATCTATTAAAAAACAAGTTTACCTTGAATTATAGGTACATATAAAAAGAATTTAAAAAATATTGAATGCTGTGACATTTAGTCCTTTATCAGTTCTTTTCATTGAAGTTATAATGAGGTAATTGAGACATTTTCTAAAAAACTCGATGTCTTTCTATTATAGCCCATTCTTGAAATTGTGTTCCTTTTAAACTCTCTAATTGAGGATTAATTTCACTATAGGTTGTTCTATATGTCTATTTATTCCTATAGAGTTAACCAAACATGATTAAAATCTAAAAAACTGTCTTTTTGTTTTCTTACATTTAGTCCTTTTAATATTGTTGGATTCTTTGATAGTACAATAAATAGCTTTCAAGTACTAAGTTGTTTAGTTTAATTAGTTTGCCGGCTCTGCGTAGAAAGCATAAGTTATTTGCAGTCATCCAAATCAAATAGAAACTAGGTCTACTCACAAAAGGCTAATTAGGGGTGATAAAATAACCTTAAAAATATAATTAGTTCAATCCATCTAAGTTCGTGTAGTCCTGTGGTCATTTATTAGTTCAATCATTTTGATCCTTTCAATTCAGCTCATTCAAAACATGGCTGATATGTAATCCAAGTTGATCATGAGAAATTTTATTAAAATATTTTTACAAATATTTTTTTTATTTGATATAATAGAAAAAATATTATTAGGTACTTAAATAAATTATTAAAACTTAATAAAAATTGAGTGGATTAAGTTATGACTCATTTATTAACTCATTTTAGCGCAAGTAACTTTTAAACAGATCAATTCGCCATTTATTAACAATACTCATTTTGACCCGTCTAGCATAAAGCATAATGTATATCTTGTAAATGCATGTCAACATGTTTGTCCAATTAGCTTTCAAAATAAATATTTAGAAATGTTTCTTCACATAATATAGCAGTTTGTGTTTAGCTATTTCGTTTGAAACATACTTTTTCATTTTAGAAAAAATATTTGTGTTAGGTCAATCTTTAAAGAAGGTGTTTTTGTGTGAAATTATAATATATACTTTGATTACTTAGAATAATAAAGTACACGATAAATTTATAATTCACTTTATAATTATTGTTATTTAAATGGATAAATATTTTGATTACTTAGAGTAATAAAGTATACATAAATTTGATTCCTTAGTTACAAATGTGTGATTACAAAAGCTCAGATTCCATTTTGAGGTCAATTCTTCATATCACAACTGACAAAGTAAATGAACATATCAAGTGCATCGAGTTTAGAGACAGATGCTTGAAATAAATTGAATGAACTAGGCACTCAAAGATTGATTGAGAAGAAATAACACACGAGAAGTGTGAACCAGGTTAACATACATGTGTTGTCTTAGTGGGATTTGTTCTCTGTATAAATGTGGACTTAACACACAGAGCAAGGAAATGATGAATGAATCAGGTCTATGTAATTGATCTATCCAACAAACATATGTAGTACAGAGTTGAATGAATCAGACACAACATAAATGAATGAACTGTATCGATAGACATGTTCCATATCAAACGTGAGACATAGTTGAATAGAACGGATGCTTGAACCAGGTTCAAGAATGTGTTCCTGCTTAGAGTTCTACTGCTAGTAGGATTTATATTTTATGGTAAAGACTTGATGTACAAGGCTGCAAGATTTTTTGTGATACTTATCAAGATACTTCAGAGTCCTACAAGAAAACTGAAGTCGCGTTGAAGAACAAGAAACCCAAGATAACTCAAACCCTAACATTGTTGTTGGGTCGTACCTAATAGGGATTGAGTTCATCCGACTTGATTTTAAGACCTTATATATATATATATATATATAGTCTTGCCGTGAAGAACTTTAAGCACTCAGGAAGAGAAAAAATCAGAATATTGAGCAAATCATGTCAAACATATTTGAGAGAGTTCTAATTTCAGAAGTGCGACCTAGTACGACGAATGAGATTGATGAAACTATTTAATAGAGTTTATATTTTACGGTTCTTGAGTCTAGATTCATGTATGAGGATTGATTATCGAGTTGTACCTTTTTTCTGCATTCATAGAAGCGTATTTGGAGTTATACAAGTTAGTCAAATTCAACTTCAAGTTGAGATAAACTGGAGTGGGGTTACTAATCTAAGGAGATTAGTGAGATAAAAAATAGAGTTTAGTTTCTAGGTTATAGAGTTTGTAACTTGAATTTGCATAGACTCACATTGTAGTGGACTTTGAGTTAAATCTTACAGAGGTGTAGGTCATATTTTTTTCTACCCTTGTGAACTGGGTGATTTCCATGTAAAAATTATTGTGTCCTTGCTTTATTATTCTTTACTATTTCGCATACGCTACACTTAGAACATGTAGAGTAATTTATTTCATCCTATAGGAGAAAATTAGGTATCACTTAGGATAGTTATCTGGTTGTGCAGAATAACAATATTAGCCAAGGACGAATAGGGAGTGGTATAAGAAGGTGAGGGAGAAGACGAAGTTAGTGATTATGGCGGCAAAAAGTACAACATTGAACGTATGTACGAAGAACTTGATAACAAAGGCGGGGACAATAAATTGCAAGCTAGCAAAGGTGAGAGAGGGGAAGGCTCGGGACCTGAACCAGTGAAGTGCATCAAGGACGAGGAAGATGTAGTATTAACGGATGAGGCGCATGTTAGGCATAGATCTTTCATAAACTCTTGAATGAAGAGTGGGACATGAATATTGTGCTTAGTGATTTGAATCACTCCGAGAGTCGTCATTATTTTGGATATTGTAGGTGCATGAAGGTTGAGGAGATGGAGGGGGGCTATGCGTAAGATGAACAGGGGAAGAGCGACCAGGCCAGATGATATCCCGGTGAAATTTTCAAAGAACACGGGCAAATAGCTCTTTTAGTGATTATATTTCGAAAAATCAGAAAGTTTTTTTATAAGAGCAATGATTTTGTAAACGAGTCATTTTTCTTGGGTGAAAATGTTTTAAAAAATACTTCTTTTTTTCTTGCTAAAAAATATTACAGGCCCCAATTGATTCAACAATTGGATTATTGGAGTTATCACAGGCTTTAGGTGGCTTACTGGGTTGTTTAATATCATTTTAGGACGAGGAAAATGTCCGAAGAATGCAGGTGGAGTATGATGATTCTGAATGTGTTATTCAAGAACAATGGTGATTTTCAGAACTGCAACAATTATAGAGGGATCAAATTGTTAAGTCACACTATGAAAGTTTGGAGAGAGTGGTAAAAGTGAGGATGAAGAGGTGTGTGTCTCTTTTTGAGAACCAGATTGAATTCATGGCGGAATGATCGACTATAGAATCCATTTACTTTGTAATGAGACTTGCATACGGTGTTTAGACATGAAAAAAAGCATACGAAAAAGTTCAAAGGGAACGTGCGAATGACCCTCCAAATGAGTCTACTGAGATCAGACCCAAATGAGAGTCGAAATGGGCCTACTGTATCTTTTGTTAGTTTTGACTTGTTCATTTGAATAATTCTAGAGAAAATGGCACGATATGATAATTGTGTGTAATAGTTGGCATAAAAGAATTCATTCTCTACTTAAATGATTAAATTATATAATTAATATAAATATGGAATACAAATAAGTATTTATGTAGTGACAAAAAAAATTAAATAAAAAGGGGAAAATGACATTTGTACTTGGGGCATCACCAATCATTTGCATTTGTTTTTTTTGTTAAGAAAAAAAAAATCAAAGTGGAATGTGACATATCAACTGTACAATGGCATGCTATAAGATAATCTTTGGTCTTCACCTCTTAATCTTCTTTTGCTTTGCATAAAAAGCCCCACCCATTATCACCATAATAATGCCCCTCAAAATTAAGAGAAGTACGAAATAAATAATTACATATTAAAAAAACAAAGTGCAAGTCATTTCAATTATTAAAAGTTGCACTCAATCAATAAGATCCTACTTATTAGAATAGATAATGTTGGGTCTGAGGTTATGGATAAGTAAATTATAATTGAAACATTAAGAATAACTGAAACAGTTTATGGATGTTGAGACAATATCGGTGGCAACATCTGATAAAAACAGAATAAACCTTAAGAATAGAATGTAGCGGAAAAGTAAAAGACACAAAGATTTATATTTCCAAGGGTATATATTAATATATCCCTTGATGGTCAATGACCAAAAGAATTGTATATTTCTTTTTACAAATAAAAAAGAAGACGCAGATGACTTCACCTAAGTTAAAAGGTCTAACAAGACAAATACAACATCTTCATTACAATTGTTTTTACATTAAGCTTAATCTAGAATAGAGATAGCAATTGTAATGAGGGACAGATGTTGCTAAAAGACTTAGGCTAAAATGTTTTGATCCAGATTTCTGAAGTGAAATCCCGAAAGCTCTCTTGGTATTTTTACATTTTGATTCTGGATACCAATACTCTGAAGTTCCTTCTCTATTTATAGTGTGGAACTTCCTTGAAACTCTCGCTGGTTAGTTGTGGAAGTTGAGAGAAAGAAGGTTGCAGCTTGAATCAATTCTTCCTCCATGAATTTCTCAACAACTTTGACTTGGTCTTTAAGTTGCTTCGACTCCAAGTTTGACTCCTTCAATTCCCACGTTTTAAACACAGCTCCATTGTCACGCCCCAAATTTTTCTAAGTCTTTACTTAGGGCGTGATGGCACCTGGACAATTATTTTCCACCAGGAGCACCATTTAATTCTCTTTATTTAGAAATTTAAACTTATATTCAAATACGGAGCTATTAATAAAAATAACAATAAAGAAATTTGTTTATGACTTTATTGAAAATATAACGCGAGCCCATACTCGTGCAAATATTGTTTCTACATAGACATACTGACAAATATTATTCTAAGTTGGAAGGGAGACCATTCCACACGCATTTCGAGACACTGGGCGACATTCGAACTCGACAGTACGAGCCCGAAGCAATGGGCTTGGTATGACAAGAGGCTGGGACGATCGCTAGCCTTGGCGTGGAGCCTTTCTCTATCACGCTTTCTGAAACATGTTAAATAAAGTCACCTACCATCCGTTGGTGAGAACCTTACCGCAATTCAAAGTAACACCACAATATTCCAAGTGCAATCACATTATAACGTAATAAGCATATTGCAAAACATATCGATTACAACATTTTTAAATATGCAACAACTCCTCATAGGAAATTCTCGGTTTAACTAACACTTCATTTTATCTCGTATTATACGTTAAGACATTCCCCTGCATTTCCACATGTTTATTACATTTATATATTTGTGAACGCGTGTTCACTTTTCATATTTATATATAAGTGAACATGTATTCATCTTTCATATTTGTTGCGGCGTGCAACCCGATCCATTATATTTACGTATTTGTGAACACGTATTCACTTTACGTTTTGTTGCGGCGTGCAACCCGATCCATTATGTTTACGTATTTGTGAACGTGTATTCACTTTACATTTTGTTGCGGCGTGCAACCCGATCTATTATATTTATGTATTTGTGAACGCGTATTCACTTTTTATATTTATATATAGGTGAACATGTATTCATCTTTCATATTTGTTGCGGCGTGCAACCCGATCCATTATATTTACGTATTTGTGAACACGTATTCACTTTACGTTTTGTTGCGGCGTGCAACCCGATCCATTATGTTTATGTATTTGTGAACGTGTATTCACTTTACGTTTTGTTGCGGCGTGCAACCCGATCCATTATATTTACGTATTTGTGAACGCGTATTCACTTTACGTTTTGTTGCGGCGTGCAACCCGATCCATTATGTTTACGTATTTGTGAACGCGTATTCACTTTACGTTTTGTTGCGGCGTGCAACCCGACCCATTATATTTACGTATTTGTGAACGCGTATTCACTTTACGTTTTGTTGCGGCGTGCAACCCGATCCATTATATTTACGTATTTGTGAACATATATTCACTTTACGTTTTGTTGCGGCGTGCAACCCGATCCATTATGTTTACGCATTTGTGAACGCGTATTCACTTTACGTTTTGTTGCGGTGTGCAACCCGATCCATTATATATTTATATATTTATATATTTATGTGAACACGTATTCACTTTTCATATTTTTCAGAAGATCAAATAAATACTATTCTCTTTTCTAACATTTTGTCATTCATACTTGTAACGATTATAACTTTTTAACCATAACTCCAACTAAGGTATTTCTCAAGCGGAAACTAAGGTAAGACGGGGATCTTTCACTGTACCAAATTTCATTTAAAACTACTTTGGGTAACTAACACAAATTTATCCTCAAAACAGCCACATGAAATTTGTTTCGGCAGAATTTTTATTAAACAACACCCAATCTTAGAATAGTCATAACTCCTAATCTGTAAACCCGTTCAAGCCCCATAAATTCTCAAAACGACGAGAACAGAGAGCTACACGTCTCCATGTGAACCATTCTTTCATATTCTGTACCATTTGGTACAGTTTTACACTTTTATTCGCTGCCCTTCCTGGATCTCGATAGATCCGAGGCAGAAACTTTAAACAGCGATAACTCTCAATCCGTAAGTCGGATAGACCCCCGTAAGGTCTCAAAATGTCCACAACAAAGATATCTAGAACTTTAATTTAGCAACAATTTTCATATTCCCCACATATTAGTACAGTTTTACGTTTCAACGTCCTGCCCTTCTGGATTCCGACGAATCCGAGGCAGCAACTTCAAACTACAATAACTCTCAACTCGTAAGTCCGTTTTAATAAATCTTTATATATATCTGTCCGTAACAGAGATATTTACAACCATGTAAATTTTCATATAATTCTAATAAGTAAAACTCAATAAAAACAGTCCGTAATTATGCCTTTCCGAATTTCGACCAAATCTAAGGCAGGAACTTTGAACTATGATAACTTTCAAACCGTATGTCCATTTTACCTCATTTTTGGTTCTATATGATCATTTTAGAGAGGTGTACAATTCTTCCGAATTTCATCAAATTCTAACAATTATAACTCAGTGAGAACAGTTCGTAAAGTTCATGACGCAAGTAGTTGTCTAAACAATCAAAAGTTCAATATTTCTTTTCAACACTCAATTCTTTTTCCAACATGTATTGAACTAAAAATAAAGGATGTTACCAAGAATTTCTGAGTGAGAAAACTCACCTTGTAAGTGTGAAAAAGATTGTGGTTCGGTTGCTACAACCACCCTTGCTCCCTAGTATTTTTTTTTTATTATTCTTCTTGCCCTCTTGAAAACTTTCAGATTTGTTTTCTTCTTGTTCACTTATTTTTTCTGATTTTCTATTCTTTGTGCTAGTCCTTTGTTTGTGCCAAGTATAATGTATAAGTAAGGGTTTTTGTATAACTTATGGGAGGTAGAAGACCAAAACTTGAGGGGAGTTAAAGGGAGGAGAAATGAAAAGGGGGGAGGAAGGGGGAAAACAAAGGAATGGACGTGCTGCATGCCTTCCTTCCTTCTTCTTCTTTTTTTTTTCTTTTCTTTTGTTTTTCTTTTGTTTTGTTTTTGTTTTCTTATTTTCATTTCATCTATCTATTTATCCAACTTTAACACTAACTCTATCTCATGCAATTTATTCTTTGTTTTCTTATATAAATATATTTTTATTAACCCAACCACAACTATATATTATTTATTTATTTTCCGAATTTTACATCCATATTCAGCTTGCCTATGCCATTAACTCACAGTAACAAACACTGTTTTGGCTGGAAGAATAGGCAAAATCATTTCCAAAGATGTTGGATGAGATGTTGCGGCAACATCGGAGATAACATCTGCAGGACACTGCGGATGTTGCGCAACACTGCGGACAATATCTGCAGAACACTGCAATATGTTGTCCATGCATAAAACCTGATGTTGTCACAACACTCACACAACATCAACTGATAACGATGATCTAGTTTTGACCATGACAGAATTCGAATTATATGTTTAATTACAAAAAAAAAATGAAATTAGTTCACTTATCATACAATATAAAATGTTTTGATTACATATGAATATCTTTTGAGGTAAATAATCTATTTATTAAATATCATTATATGTACATGAATTATCTAATCATAATATTCATGTATAAAACATAAGAAGAAATTCGGTACCTAATTTATAAGGATCGTGCATTTGTAATCCTTTTTTTATATTAAATAAATTGTCTTCAAAGACTACTTTTGAAGTTTTTATTCAAGATAAAACCAAGTTTATTAAGTGTTAGTTGTCTTTTGTAACTGTAACATGATATTAATCTTACTTGGGAGTCTTTCTCATTAATATCAATATATATATAGTGTACAATGTTCATCTCATATATAAGAGGAATCCTAGTTCCATATACAAGAGGAATCCTAGTTCCATATACAAGAGAAATCTTAGTCTTACCATAATTATATTTACACAATATTCTAATAATGAGTAGGGATATTATTATACTACTATACACATTTACACAAGCCCTCAGTCGGAGCGGGAGGAGGTCGGACGCTGAGACTAGATCTGAAGTCAAGAAACAATTGTCTGGGAAGTACTTTGGTAAATATATTTGCATACTGATATGATGAGGGAACACGTAACACTCTGACATGGCCTAGCGCAACTTTCTCACGAACGAAATGTATGTCCATCTCAACGTGCTTGGTTCGCTGATGTTGAACCGGGTTGTGAGAAAGGTAAATTGCAGAGATGTTATCACAGTACACAATAGATGCTTGACGCAAAGGACACTGAAGTTCTAACAGTAAATTTATGAGCCAACAAATCTCAGCTACCACATTTGCAACGCCTCTATACTCAGTCTCGACACTGGAACGAGATAGGGTGACATGTCACTTGACAGACCATGAAATTATATTATCCCCTAAAAAAACACAAAAGCCGAAGGTGGAGCGTCGCGTGTCCGGACACCCTGCCTAATATGCATCCGTATATGATAGCAATTTATTTGGTGTAGAGGGTTATAGGTGAAAACCATAATCAAATGTTCCCTTAATGTATCGGATGATACGCTTAAGGGCAGTGAAATGAGACTCCCTGGGGGCAAGCATAAATAAACATACCTGCTGAACAGCATAAGCAATGTCTGGTCTTGTAAATGTGAGATACTGAAGTGCACCTGCAAGACTCCTATACAGAGTAGGATCGGAGACTGGAGCACCATCCATAGCACTGAGCTTAGATTTTGAATCAACTGGAGTAGGCATAACTTTGCATTCGCCATCTTAGCTCTATACACAATTTCCTCTGCATACTTAGGATGACACAAGAACATGTGGTGGTCACTGATATCCCCAAGAAATAACTCAGCTTTCCCAAATCAGTCATTGCAAATTCGGTCTTAAGCAAGGCTATAATATTATTTTTTAACCTATCGGATGAGGCAGTAAGAACAATATCATCCACGTAAAGTAATAAGTGAGCAATGCTACTACCTCGATGAAAAATGAAGAGTGATGTATCACTCTTGCTGCATACAAACCCAATTTTTAAGATATATTTGACAAAGTGATCAACGCACGGGGGGGCATGTTTCAGTCCATATAGTGACTTACGGAGAGGGCACACATAGTGAGGGACTGCAGGATGGGTGAACCCAGGCGGCTGATGCATGTAGACTGTTTCTCTCAGGTCCCCATATAAAAATGCATTATATACATCAAGTTGATGTATCGGTCAGTGTCTGCTCATAGATATGCTCAAAATTGTGCGATGGTAGCCGGTTTGACAACCGGGCTGAATGTCTCACCACAATCAATGCCCTCCTTTTGATTCATGCCATTAGCCACAAGACGTGCCTTATACCTCTCAAGATCTCCATTGTCTCTGAATTTGTGATGAAATTGTCACATTCACCCCCTCAGGTGTAGGTAGTAGATCTCATGAGTCCTGTTTAGTCAAAGCATTGAATTCCTCAGACATAGCCGCATTCCAATTAGGGTCCTGTTTGGCCAATTTGGGAAATGGAGAGATAGTTTGGGCAGACAGATTAAATTGGACTTTGAGTTTGAAAATCCCGCGTCTAGCACGAGTTTCCATATGGAGAGTGGAGACAGTGGGTGTATGTGGTGGCTGAATGGTGGGATCCGATACAGAAGGCATTATCGGGTAAGGGGATGTAGGCAGAAAATCCGACGAAGGCGCCGCGGCGCCAGTGGGTTCCGTAGAAGGCGCCGCGGCGCCACTGTCGAGGGGCTGCGACTCTAAATGCTTTTCGAGAACTGGGTGCTCACTGGAAGGGAGGCTCCGCGGCTCTAATTCCCTGGAAGAATTAGTTTGCTCACTGGAAGGATAATGGGAGAAATGGCAGGCTCGTCAAGAAATGAGTAATCCAGCTTTTTTTAAGATTCAAAAATGGGAATGTGATCTCGTCGAATGTGACATGACGAGAGATGTGGATTTGACGAGTGGACAAGTCATAGCATAGATATCCCTCATGGTTCGGCGGAAATCCTAGGTAAACACATGGAGTGGACCGGGGAGCTAGCTTGTGAGGGGCGGTGGAGGCAAGATTAGGATAACATAGACAATCGAATATCCGTAGATGATCGTAAGATGTGACTCTATGAAAGAGGATTTAGGTAGGGTTATATTGTGAAGAGTGCTCATTGGGAGAGTATATAGAATGTATTCTGATATCTTTGCAGCATATACCCAGAAGGACGGAGGGAGGGACGCATGAATCAATAGAGTGTGAATCATATTGTTTATGTGCTAATGATTCGTTCATATGTGGGCTGGACTTGCGTGAGTTGTATTTATATTATTGTACAGTTGTAGTCTCATTCGGGTGTTATATATTATGACAGTCTTTTCGGCTTTGTCTTTGTTTAAAAAAATAGTGTTATTTAGCTTCCGCGAGTTACATGTGTTGTACGGGTAGATGGGTGCCCAGGTAGGGTACCAGTCGCGGGCCCGGAGTTCGGAGCGTGACAGAGTGGTATCAGAGCAGTTAGTCCTCGGAATGTCTACAGACCGTGTGCAGTAGAGTCTTGGTTATCGATGTGTTGTGCACCACACCCATAAACATGAGGCTATAGTACATTTAAGATTGATTTCTATTCTTCTTACTCCAAGATCGTACGATAGAGCTGTGTGGTTAGGGTAGTCCCTCCCTAACATATTATTGTGATTGCAGCTATGAGAAAGCGACAGCGCCCGGAAGGGGAATATATGGACATTGGTATACAAGTTGGTAAAATTGTTGTATAGTTGGTATAATGATGTACATCTATACGGATATATTTATTAGGGTCATATGTGTGTTGCCTAGAATTGTTATGAGTTATCTTGAGTTGGTTAAGCTTCGATAATGGCTTAGAAGGTGTGAAACAGTTTAATGAATCTTCATCAAGGTTATATATGTGCTAATTTGGAATAATATTAGGAGGTGATGAGCTGTCGGAAAGGGTGATGAACCCTTAGGAGATCATGTTTAATTGACTTAAGGACATACCATGTTGTTAGATTAAGTTGTGTTGTACGCTTAAGTGATTTGCACGAATAATATTTGTATGGAGTAAATAGGGTTGTTGTGATTAGGACAACATGATTTTGAGATATTGAGAAGTCATCTTGCCCGTATACGGGGAGAAATAATGTAAGCTTGGGACATGAAATATTTGAGGATCTTAGAGTATTGGATAATCGTTGAGACCTTAGATAGACAAGGCCTTCAAGAGTAAAGTATTTTATGTGTGATCGTGGTTAAAGTACATAGTATATGTGAAGTATTAGAGGTGATGATTCCTTGGTTTGAGTATAAACCACCTGGGATTGATGTTGATGATGGTTGAGCCGATTGGGAATTTGTATAGCTTGAGACCTTAGATAAACATTTGAGGACGAATGTTTCTAAGGGGGGAAGGATATTACACCCCGTAATACCAGGGCTACTAATTGAGAACTTGATTAAGGGTTTAAGATTTGAATTTTGGAAGGAAAGGATAATTACATTTTCTTAAGGAAAATTTCGGAAAAAATGTGACGACGAAAAATTATTAACTTGGAGTTTAATACTTCTAATTGGATTTATGGACTTAATATTGGATTATGAAGTATCGGAATTGATAATACGGGGTCCGCCGAGAATTTCACAATTTCGCGGAGACCTTCAAAAATTATAATATTTTGAATCAATATGACGGTGACACGTGTCACCCCTCCACTTGTCTTGCTAAGATGATGACTTATAGATATTTTGAGACTAATGAGACAAATGGGTTCCACTCCACTTGCCTTGCAAGACTCCACTTGTATATAGAGATAAGACTTTGAGACTTCATCATTTCTCCATTTCTCTCCCAATGATTCTCGAAAATTATGAGACCAAAAGTGAAGATTAAGAGTTGCAAATCCTCCTAGATTAAGCACCTTGATTAGGTGCTAAGCCAAGATTAAATCTCCAAGTGTTCTAGCCAAGGTGTTGGCCGAAACTTGCCAAAAAACCCTAAGTTTGTGTGAACTTTTTGGAAGCAAAACATGAAAGGAAGATGGTTGCAAGCTTGTAGGAAGTGTGTGTGTGTGATTGGAACTTGAAGAAGTAGTGCAAAAAGTGAGGCTAAGGTCGTGTGAGCTTGGGGTTGTTTTGGGCAATTTTTGAGGTAATAGTTCTTCTTCTCTTAAAGTAATTAGATATTACTTGTTGTTATGATTAGTAGATGAACTTGTGTTAAGGAAGATATGGAAAATAATAAATGCATGTGCCATTTTGGTAAGTTGGCCGAGAACTATGCAATTTGGAATGTCGTTGGATTCGTCGATTATTGTTGTTATTATCGTTACTCGTTGCATGATATTATGAAGGAATATTGTTATTACAAGTTGATATGATTTATATAACATGTTGAAATGAGAATTGGATTAAAAAGGAATTAAGGAAAAGGACTTTGGATTATTGTAGTTGTTGTTGGCCGAAAACTGCCCAAAACTGCTAGACGTTGTGATGTCGTTTTTATGGACTGTTTTGGGGTGTTGTTATGCTGAAAAATCAGCCCCCAACATGCATGATTAATGTGGAAAAAGGTCTAATGAAAGTCCTAAGGAATAAGGGTGTTAAGACTTCATATTGTACCCTTAATGTTGATTTATTATGGACTATTTTGTGGACTGTTTTAATATCGTTGTGGGGCAGAATTTTACACGTCTAGTGGGAGTGTAATCCCCTTTGGTTAACTGTTGGTTGTGCCCTTAAGTGTGGCTTGATTGGTGTTGAATTCGGACCTTGGAAAAGTACGTATAAACGGGGGAAATGCTGCCCGAATTTCCGTAGAGTAAGAGGACCATTACTTGATATAAGTCTTACACTTGAAAGCTTGAAGTTAATAGAAGTGCTATTGTCATTTTAGGTTGAAGTACTACGTGTGGCATATTCTACTTGGCATGTGGAATAGCCAATAAGGTTGAAGTACATTGGGGCGTATTCTACTTGTCGTGTTGGTTAGTCGTCAATGAGGTATGTGAATCTCTTCCTTCTCTCTTTTGGCATGTTCTTCGTGTGAACCATAACTATGGTATTGTTTCAAAAGTTATTAAACTCTTAGAAGTTAGGGAGTATTCATGTTATTGATTCTATGCTAAAGGCATGTCTAAATTATTCCTAAGTCCTTACCAAGTCTTATGGGAGATGTTGGTAAGAGCTTTTAGTAAACGTTGGAGTCGAATTGATCTTGCTAGTTACAACACTAATGAGAAAAGGTATCGAACGAGCCACTGCAACGTTAATGAAAAAGGAAATCGACAATCTATTATATTGAAATGAGTAGAATTTTCCATCTGCATAGAAGCTAAGATATAACCAGTTCGTTTTACATTTTCTAGGTTCACAGCTGATTAGATAAAGATCATGATTAATATATAACCTAATGGCTCATAAAATGGATTAATTTGACAATTCGGATCAATTATTACCATGCAAATGTTTCCATAATGTTAGCCAGAGGAGCGAGACGAATTAGATTATCGAGTTGGTACAAACGACGAGTGGATCCTAATCCTTAGCGATACTTGAATTGATCTTTATAGAGTTCTATTGGAACATAATCCTTAGTGATATATCCTATTGATAGTACTTTGAGTTTCAAAAATGAAAGATTTTCTATGTGATTGGTACATGATATGTGGTGCCACATATTTCTAAAAGGAATTTTTTTATATGTGATTGGTACATGATATGTGGTGTCACACATTTCTAAAAAGAAAGTTTTTATATGTGATTGGTACATGATATGTGGTGCCACATATTTTCTAAAAAGATAGTTGATTAGATTATTAGGTGCATGATATTTTGGTGCCAAGATTTTCTAAAAAGAGGTTACTTAGATTATTGGGTGCATGATATTTTGGTGCCCAGATTTTCTAAAAAGAGGTTACTTAGATTAATGGGTGCATGATATTTTGGTGCCCAAATTTTTTATAAAAAGAGAGTTTTAATGATTGGTCCACGACATGACGATAACTTGGTTTTATTCCTTTGAGAGTCAAAAGAGTATTTAAAGGCACAATTAAATCTTATTTTTAAAAGATACAGTAGTACAGTGACACAGTGATACAATAGTACAGTGGTACAGTGATACAGTGGTGTTGGCAGTCAATTTTGACCCATTTTTCGTATATTTGTTGCAATTTTATGTGTTTTAGGATATCGCATTCTAATCATCATTTTTTGCATTTTTATCTTTTTATTTTTTTATTAATCATTATGTTCTTGTTAATATTATGTTTATATTATTATTACACCTTCATTTATTTTAATAATATTTGCATCTCTTTAAATAATTAATTGACATCCCGTTTTAATTTTTAATTAGACATTAAACATTTGTTAAATATTTTATTTTATTATTATTGCATCGGCATTTGCATTTTTATAATCTTGCATCTTTTAAAATAATTTTTCTTTTAAATAATTAACTCGTTCTGCATTTCATCAAATAAGTCCCAATTCGAGGCTTAATTCGGATCATTTCAATCCAACACCATTTTTAATTTCATCCAAACACTCTCTTTTATTTTCCCCCTAAAATCAAATATCACTTTTCATCTTTTCCCCCCAAAACCAAACCCAAACCCTAAATGTTATACCCCGTAGTTCCAGGGTATATAGGTGAGGATGTACGTGCGAGATTACGACAGAAATTTTGGAAAGAAAGAAAGATGTGATTTTTCGACGGAAAAGTTTCCGGTTTTTGTGAAGAAAAAGGTTCGTTAATGGGAATTGGATTCCCAGATTTGGTATTCGGACTTCTTAGAATATTTGAGAATTATGGAATTTTATTTCCGGAAATGGTCACGTGGGGCCCACGGGTGAAATTTACGGTTTTGTGGGGCCCGCTTAGTTTTTGAGATTTTGGCCATTATGGATATTTTCGGGAGATGAAATATTTTGGGCCAGTGGGAGGCGACACGTGTCACCCTAGGTGGCCCTGGCCGAAATTAGCTAGATGCTGGCAGCATGTGGCAAGTCTTGCTAGATATTTTGTGTGGACAAGTGGCTTGTGGGTCCCACCCACACTTGTCCCCAATCTCAACCACACACTTGCCTTCATCCTATCCTGGTTGTCCTATATGCACCCTTAGTTGATGAAATCTTCCACACTTAGACATTTGAAGACTTGAAAAACCCTCCCTTCTCCCTCGACCTGAGCTCTCGGTTTGCCCCATTTCTTGAGCAAAATTTGTCCAACAATTCTTAAACTCTCAAGTGTTCTTCCCAAGGTGTTAGGAAGATTGTGTACCAAGAGTTGGAAAAGATTTCACACCCTAGCCTTGAGGATGCTGGCCGAAAGTTGTCATCTTGAAACCCTAAGTGTTCTTCACTTTTTGAGTTGAATCTTGAAGAGAAGTTGGTTAGGAGCTTATGGGTTGCTTGTAGCGGATTGGAACGTAAAGATTTGGAGCTAAGACTTGCTTGGAGCGACTTTAAGAACTTGGATATTTTTGGGCTATTTGAGGTAGTGGAACTTAAACCTCTTTGTGAATTGGTTGTTATACATATATTATAAGTATATTATGGATTATATAATATATGGAGTAAGTTTGGAAGAGTTGGATCTTGTTAACTTGTTAAAAGAAAGGATTGGCCGTTTGCCATTAAAATGGTAAAACGTATCTTACTTGCTAAGAAGCTAATAACAAAGTAACTATAACTTATATTAAGAATGGAAATATAAGTTGGATGACTAATGAGTAAATTGGATAAGTAAAATGGACAAAGTTGCCAAGGACCCCAACTTAAGGATCAGATTTACTTTGGACCGTATTTACATTGATCGTATTTACATTTACGCGGGGAAGATTTTTCAATCGCGTTAGTTTGGGCGTGTGATCCCTTTTAATTATTGTATTGTTATGAAGGCGTGATAGTAAACCGCGTTACGGTTGGCGCGTAATCCCCTTCTTTTACTTATTGTTGTTATGGGCGTGATAGTAAACCGTTACCGTTTGGGCGTGTAATCCCCTTCTTTATGTTGTTTAATTATTACGCCTTATATATATATGGTATATATATTACTGTTATTCGCCTTGGTAAAAGATGGAAAAGTGAGTATAAACGGGAAGTCTTCAAATTTCCGTAGATTTTGAGGGCTTTTATTGGTATAAGTCTTCAATGATAAGAAAGGTTTGATAGAGTACCATGACCATTTTAGGAGTGGAGTACTACGTGTGGCGTGATCTACTTGGCTTGGAGTAGCCGACGGGTTGAAGTACTTGAGCGTTTTGCTTATTGTCGATAAATCGTCGCGAGGTATGTGAACCTCTTCCTATCTTTTCTAGCATGATTGTTGTGAACTATGTAGTACGGTGACGCATACGTGCTAAGTGATTTGGTTGGTTTAAAACATAGGGTGTTATAATAGCTTTATGGGAAGTTAGTTTTAACGACCTTACGTAGTGAAAATGGTTTATCATGTTAGAAGTTAAGAGACTTGATCTTATAAGATAAGAGACTTAACTTATTTGTTTTAATGTGGATGTTGTGTGAAACCTCATTCGTGAGTAATGAGTACTTGGTTTTAAAGGGATAATGTTTTACCGATTTCGAATCGTAATGTGTATCGACAGCACCATTGCAGCGTTAATAAAGGAAAATGTATTGAATAATGATGTGTTGTATTAAAATCGTAGAAACCTCCATCCGCATGAAGCTAAGATGAGACAAAATGATATTACATTTTCTAGATCATGGTCATGTAATAAGATCGTTATAAACAAAGAATAAACTACTCACATATATGACATATGTTACTCAATTGTTTTAAAAGAGATTAAGACTATGAGTTATGAAACCTTTCTAAAATAAGTGACTTGAGCATTTGAAAACGAAGCTTGAGTAATTGAAACTAGGCAAACCGAACTTAGGAAAAGAATGTTGTTACTTGATTTTGAAAAGGAATGTGGGTTGGTCATTCTAATACTATGGGTATAGGGTGACTTTTATAAAAGTAATGGATCTCTTTAAAAGAACTTAACGATGTAGTACTTTGGGGTTAAAACCCGACTTTGGCATAAAATGAAAGTACTTTGAGTTGTGTGAAACTTGCCTATGCTTGTTGTTGTGAAACTTGCCTATGCTTGTTGTTGTGAAACTTGCCTATGCTTGTGATGATAGCCTTTGTTGTGCAAGTGTGGTATTTCGTATTACCGCGTCTCGATGCAGGCCGACTTGTCGAGAACTTACTGGGCGTCTTTGGCGGTGATGGAGAATTCCACGTATGTTTCCATTTTGATTATTGTCTTGTTGTTGATGTCACATGGACATGTCTACACCGACGCAGATTCCGGCATGCGGCCACGCGGGTTGATTACCCGATATATTGTTATTGTGGTTACATGGACATGTCTACACCGAGGTAGAATTCCGGCACGTGGCCACGAGGCGGTTGATCACCCAAGATATTATTGTTGATGTCACGGACGTGTCTACACCGAGGTAGAATTCCGGCACGTGGCCGGGGCATTGGTATTATTGTTGCATCGTGGACATGTCTACACCGGCGCAGACTCCGGCATGCGCCGTGATGCGAACATGATTGATGTTGTGGGCGTAAGACCCATAGTTATATTGAGTGATGACTTGAGGCGTGAGTCCTCGATCGACATGATCGCTTTTATGTTGTAATCAGTAGTTTGGTTATCATACATGTCTCCCGCTTTATATAGACTAGTATGATTTCATTACGATTTTTCTGATTTCACATACTTGGTACTGTTATCGACTCTCGGCCGCGTTCATCTGCAGTAGAGGTACATCGGCCGTGGATCCTCGCTCTTAGGATCTCGCCGTTCGGGAAGCTCCGTTTCTCGAGGCTTATCTTTTAGTATGTGTTCCTGAGTTGTAGGTTCTTGTACATCTGTGGTATGGCGGCCCTGTCCCGTCATAGTTGTTGTAAATCTTAGAGGTCCGTAGATCTTGTAAGTGTGGTTTGTAAAAAGGGATTAAACTGCTCGCTTTGAAAGAGTTGTATTTATTATGTTATTGGAAGGTAACCGCTGGTTGGGCCTGCTTTATGTTCATATATCTGCTTTCTTGTTTAAGTTTTATTTTCCGTTGGTTTTCTCGATGATTGTATCACCAGGGTGCCCGGATAAGGCACGATGCCCCGAACGGTCGTTACAAAAGTGGTATCGAGCGCTTAATCCTCGGAAAGTGTCTACTGCATCGTGTTCAGTAGAGTCTTGATTATCGATGTGTTGTGCACCACATCTATAATCGTGAGGTCGCAGGACATTTAGGATTGGTTTCCATTCTTCTCATTCCGAGATCGTGCCTTAGAGTTGTGTTGTAAGTTGGACCCTCCGACGTATCTCGCTTTTACCGATTATGCCTCCGCATGGCAACCAGAGCCACGGCGGCAAGACACCGAGGAACCGCTAGTGAGATACAGAGGAGTACGAGGCGCAGCCCGCATGACTGAGGTCAGGCTTGACGGCGGGTTTTGTGACGCCGCCATTTCAAAGAGAGGTTAGAGCCGCAGAATGGCCGCCGAGACCGCAGCACTGAGCCTCCACCCCACACCGGGGGCGCAGGAGATGGGTTATGGAGATGCCCGATTCCGCCGGTCGTGGCCGATATGAGGATAGGCCGACGGCAGCCTGATTCCAGTAAGAGCACCGATGGTTCACCCCGAGCGGATAGTTTGAGGCTACGGACTTTCTCGAGTTGTAGCGCGAGTTTTATGGGTCGAGGCTCGAGGATGATCCGCAGGAGTTCATCCGGCGATTCTGACGGATCACGCGGTGATCAAGGCTTCAGACCGAGTCTGTGACCTTTGGTTCGTGACGGCCGCGTGATACCGCATCGATTGGTTTGATTCATGGAGCTTTCGGGAGAGCATGCACTCCAGCAGATGGGATGAGTTTTCGGCGTTCACGCACTTCGCCTCCGCAGATGGAGAGGCACGGGCCGACAGATTTTTGATGCTTAGACAGAGCGCGCGTGCGGTTCGGGAGTACAATGTGAGTTCGACTCATCGTCTGGCGACGTCCAGCGTTGGTAGCTAGTATGGAGGATCGAGTGCACCGATATGTTCTGGCTCGATGATTACATGTCGAGCATGTTCGGGAGTAGCTCTTCACCGCATGGACATTGCCCGCACGCAGCTCATCGACCGGATGCGAGGCACGAGAGGTCGACGGAATGACGAAGATCAGCGAGAGGCCGAACAACAGGTCCTTTGGTGACTTTCGAGGCGGACCGCCAAAGAAGATACTAGTTTTGTACCTCGCCAATGCAGAGTGGTCCTCCACAACCTTCAGAGTATTCGGAGCGGTCGTGGCTCGAGGTTGAGTTTCGAGGAAGTAAGGTGTTGGCGGACGGTCACCCCTACCGGTGTGGTCGATGTGGTAGACCGCATTTCGGGAGTGTCGTGGTGCCAGGGAGCTTGTTATTTTGGCGGCGGCAGGCCATTTGCGAGGAACGTCCGACCAAGGTAGCACGGATGTTACGACTCACCACCGGATCGATGGCTGGTTCATCGCCTTCTATAGCATGCCTGCAGGCGTGCCTATGATTAGAGTGGAGCGGTAGCTTGTGTATATCCTTAACCTCTAGAGTTTGGTTTGCGCGATATGATGATCTTATTATTGTGCTATGTACGGATAGCGTTGTGTTGTTTGTAAGTTAGAAAACATGGTTAGTTGGAAGGATAAGTGTGGGGCATGGAAAGTGTGAACCTTAGAGTTTTATACGTGGAGACCTTAGAGGCGAGGCCGTCTTGAGTGGGTGATTTTACGGTTGGTCTTTGCCATGTACTTGGTATGCGGGGAAATATTGTGGGATAATTACATGGGTAGTGTGAGATGAAAGTGGTAGCTTTCATGACGTGAATTAGTAAGATTGTTCGGATCGGGAACAAGAGTTGGCGCGTAGGGTCGGGTTGAGGGCCATTTGCGGGTCAACCCGCAGCCCATATTGAGGTGGGTTCGAGGTGGTCCCGCCAGTGGTAGGGTCACGAGGGTGCTAGGCCCAAGTTTAGGTAACCATCGTCGAGTTCGTGGACGCGTTGTCAACCAGAATCGGATCGCGCCGGAATGGCCTTAGAGTAAATTGAAGCTAGTGGAGCCGTTGTAAGATTAGAAATGATTCCTCGTTGGCTTGGATTTGAGTTTTGCGACATGTTATATTCTCGCCATGGTGGCGTGATCGGTTTGTAAGTATAGTAGTGAAGACTATACCGACACAAGCACGTTTGGAGACTTAGAATGAACATTCGGACGAATGTTCCTAAGAGGAAGAATGTTATACCCCGTAGTTCCGTGGTATATAGGTGAGGATGTGCGTGCGAGATTACGGCGTAAATTTTGGAAAGAAAGAAAGATGTGATTTTTCGACTAAAAGTTTCCGGTTTTGTGAAGAAAAAGGTTCGTTAATGGGAATTGATTCCCATTTGGTATTCGGACTTCTTAGAATATTTGAGAATTATGGAATTTTATTTAGGAAATGGTCACGTGGGCCCACGGGTGAAATTTACTGGTTTTGTGGGGCCCGCTTAGTTTTTGAGATTTTGGCCATTATGGATATTTTCGAGATGAAATATTTTGGGCCAGTAGGAGGCGACACGTGTCACCCCTAGGTGGCCCTGGCCGAAATTAGCTAGATGCTGGCAAGCCAAGTGGCCAAGTCTTGCTAGATATTTTGTGTGGACAAGTGGCTTGTGGGTCCCACCCACACTTGTCCCCAATCTCAACCACACACTTGCCTTCATCCTATCCCTCGTTGTCCTATATACGCACTCCTTAGTTGATGAAATCTTCCACACTTAGACATTTGAAGACTTGAAAACCCTCCCTTCTCCTTGACCTAGAGCTCTGGGTTTTGCCCCATTTCTTGAGCAAAATTTGTCCAACAATTCTTAAACTCTCAAGTGTTCTTCCCTAAGGTGTTAGGAAGATTGTGTACCAAGAGTTGGAAAAGATTTCACACCCCTAGCCTTGCTGACGCCTTGGCCGAAAGTCATCTTGAAACCCTAAGTGTTCTTCACTTTTGAGTTGAATCTTGAAGAGAAGTTGGTTAGGAGCTTCTATGGGTTGCTTGTAGCGGATTGGAACGTAAAGATTTGGAGCTAAGACTTGCTTGAGCGACTTTAAGAACTTGGATATTTTTGGGCTATTTGAGGTAGTGGAACTTAAACCTCTTTGTGAATTGGTTGTTATACATATATTATAAGTATATTATGGATTATATAATATATGGAGTAAGTTTGGAAGAGTTGGATCTTGTTAACTTGTTAAAAGAAAGGATTGGCCGTTTGCCATTAAAATGGTAAAACGTATCTTACTTGCTAAGAAGCTAATAACAAAGTAACTATAACTTATATTAAGAATGGAAATATAAGTTGGATGACTAATGAGTAAATTGGATAAGTAAAATGGACAAAGTTGGCCAAGGACCCCAACTTAAGAATCAGTATTTACTTTGGACCGTATTTACATTGGATCGTATTTACATTTCGTTGGGAAGATTTTTCAATCGCGTTAGTTTGGGCGTGTGATCCCTTTTAATTATTGTATTGTTATGGCGTGATAGTAAACCGTTACACGGTTGTCGCGTAATCCCCTTCTTTTACTTATTGTTGTTATGGAGGCGTGATAGTAAACCGTTACCGTTTTGGGCGTGTAATCCCCTTCTTTATGTTGTTTAATTATTACGCCTTATATATATATATGGTATATATATTACGGTTATTCGCCTTGGTAAAAGATGGAAAAGTGAGTATAAACGGAAGTCTTACAAATTTCCGTAGATTTTGAGGGCTTTTATTGGTATAAGTCTTCAATGATAAGAAAGGTTTGATAGAGTACCATGACCATTTTAGGAGTGGAGTACTACGTGTGGCGTGATCTACTTGGCTAGGAGTGGCCGACGTCAAGTACTTGAGCGTTTTGCTTATTGTCGATAAATCGTCGCGAGGTATGTGAACCTCTTCCTATCTTTTCTAGCATGATTGTTGTGAACTATGTAGTACGGTAGACGCATACGCTAAGTGATTTGGTTGGTTTAAAACATAGGGTGTTATAATAGCTTTATGGGAAGTTAGTTTTAACGACCTTATGTAGTGAAAATGGTTTATCATGTTAGAAGTTAAGAGACTTGATCTTATAAGATAAGAGACTTAACTTATTTGTTTTAATGTGGATGTTGTGTGAAACCTCATTCGTGAGTAATGAGTACTTGGTTTTAAAGGGATAATGTTTTACCGATTTCGAATCGAATGTGTATCGACAGCACCATTGCAGCGTTAATAAAGGAAAATGTATTGAATAATGATGTGTTGTATTAAAATCGGAGAAACCTCCATCCGCATGAAGCTAAGATGAGACAAAATGATATTACATTTTCTAGATCATGGTCACGTAATAAGATCGTTATAAACAAAGAATAAACTACTCACATATATGACATATGTTACTCAATTGTTTTAAAAGAGATTAAGACTATGAGTTATGAAACCTTTCTAAAATAAGTGACTTGAGCATTTGAAAATGAGAAGCTTGAGTAATGAAACTAGGCAAACCGAACTTAGGAAAAGAATGTTGTTACTTGATTTTGAAAAGGAATGTGGGTTGGTCATTCTAATACTATGGGTATAGGGTGACTTTTATAAAAGTAATGGATCTCTTTAAAAGAACTTAACGTATGTAGTACTTTGGGGTTAAAACCCGACTTTGGCATAAAATGAAAGTACTTGAGTTGTGTGAACTTGTCATGCTTGTTGTGAAACTTGCCTATGCTTGTTGTTGTGAAACTTGCCTATGCTTGTGATGATAGCCTTTGTGCAAGTGTGGTATTTCGTATTACCGCGTCTCGATAGGCCGTCGACTTGTCGAGAACTTACTTGGACGTCTTTGGCGGTGATGGAGAATTCCACCGTATGTTTCCATTTTGATTATTGTCTTGTTGTTGATGTCACATGGACATGTCTACACCGACGCAGATTCCGGCATGCGGCCACGCGCCGGGTTGATTACCCGATATATTGTTATTGTGGTTACATGGACATGTCTACACCGAGGTAGAATTCCGCATGTGGCGAGGCGTGGTTGATCACCCAGATATTATTGTTGATGTCACATGGACGTGTCTACACCGAGGTAGAATTCCGGCATGTGGCCGGGCATTGGTATTATTGTTGCATCACGGACATGTCTACACCGGCGCAGATTCCGGCATGCGCCGTGATGCGAACATGATTGATGTTGTGGGCGTAAGACCCATAGTTATATTTGAGTGATGACTTGAGGCGTGAGTCCTCGATCGACATGATCGCTTTTATGTTGTGAATCAGTAGTTTTGTTATCATACATGTCTCCTGCTTTATACAGACTAGTATGATTTAAATACAGTATTTTTACAGTTTCACAAACTTGGTACCTGTTGTACTGACCTCCTTCGGGGCCGCTCACGCCGCAGTAGAGGTACATCGGCCGTGGATCCTCGCTCTAGGATCTCGGGCCGTTTGGGAAGCTCCGCTTCTCCGAGGCTTATCTTTTGTATGTGTTCTCGAGTTGTAGGTTCTTGTACATTCAGGGGTATGGCGGGGCCCTGTCCCGTCATAGTTGTTGTAAATCTTAGAGGTCTGTAGTACTGTTGTGGGCAGGGTTTGTAAAAAGGGATTAAACTGTTCGTTTTGAAAGAGTTGTATTTATTATGTTATTGGAAGGTAACCGTTGGGTTGGCCTGTTTTATGTTCATATATCTGTTTCTTGTTTAAGTTTTATTTTCCGCTGGTTTTCTCTGATGATTGTATCACTAGGGTGCCCGGGATAAGGCACCAGTAACGGGCCCCGGAACGGGTCGTTACACTAAACCTAAATACCCCTATAAATAAAACATTACCCCCTCCTTTAAAAAAAAAAAGGGGGCAGCCCCCACAGAATATCAGTCGCGCACCCCTATACTCCCCCTTTTCATTTTGTAGGTCTCACCCTCTCACCTCCCCGTCGCCTCCGCCTTTCGGTGGAGCTCCAAGCTCCGGCGAACCCCCTTTAAACACCTGCAACCGCACCTCTACTCTCCCATTATACCCGTCGCCGCCAGTCTCCCGTCGACCTCAACACCATCACCCCACTCCCTGTCTCGCCGGAGGTGATGATCGGCGAGAACCTTCTCGTCGTACCCCCCACTTAACCACCGACGATGAACCACACCTTCACCCTCTGGCCGTCGTCGATTAACCCCGTCGGCCACCACCACTGTGCAAACCCGCACCATCTTTCTCTGTGGCGTCGCTCCGGTATTCTTACCGTCGAAGTGATGCCGCCCCTTTCCCTGTTCGCTCGCCTGTTATTACACCATTACTGTTTGTTTTGCATATTTTTGGTTGATGGTTTAATTTTCTGATTTTTGGGACCTATCACTTTGTGTTTTGTCGGATTGATGTTTTAACCCTTTTACCTTCATCGGATTTTGACTGTGTTTGTTTCTTTTCCGACGGCGTTCGAATTTTTCCGGTGACTAGCCTGATTCTCTTCTTCGTTTGATTGATTTTTGGTTCGAACCACTGTTCTGTTTTTGTGTTCGTCCTATTTTTGGCTATTTGCGTTTTTAGCGAGCTGGATATTCTCAATCTGTTGATGTTGTTAACCTGCTCCGCTGGTTGTTTCTGCCGGAGTTTTGGATCCGGCGAATCACTGCTACTCCTTCTACTGTCTTGGTTGTTTCCGAACTGATTTTGACGATTCTGCCCTTTATTTATTTATTAAACTGATTTTTGAACATGATACTACACTGGGTATTTTATTGATTTTGAACATGATACTACACTGGCCAAAGAAGGATTTATCTGTCGATCTGGAGGCCTCCATGGTAAGCGAGACGGAATATGTGGGCGAGGAGGAAAGTGAAAAGATTAGACGAGAATGCATAGTGTCGTTCATCTAAGGCGAGTCGGCCATCGCAAGCGATATTATTCATGTCTTAGTATCCTTGACATAACACTAGCTGAGCCCACACTAAAAAAAAAATATCTTTTACATACATATATATATATATATATATATATATATATACATATGTTGTGTTTATTTGATAATTTGTTTTTTTTATTATTTACTAATTCTTTTACTAAGCGTCCTTTGCAGGTACCTGGACACATCCCAAAGTTAAAACCTGTACAGAAAAAGAAAAAAAAAGAGAAACACCGCTAAATTCTCTTCATTCCATCTTTATATGATTATTTGCTTTCATTACTATCTTAATAAATATATATCTATTTTAAATATTTGCATGCCTAGTTTAAATATCTCTTGGTTGGTTTAATAATTAGAACACCTTTAGAATTGTAGATTGCATGTTAGCACAATAATATTAAGCCTAAATTTGACCGGACAACCGCAAGTTAGCGGATCCTATAGGGTGCCTAACCCCTTCCTTTTAGGATAATAAAGAACATTTACCTAGAATCTCACATAGCTTTCGCAGACCTTTAAATGGAGATCATTCGTAGTATTTTATGCTACATTTTTAGTGTCCTAATTCACTTTAATAATTAGGTGGCGACTCCTTAAAATCAATTTAGGAATCAACCATAAGTAGTACTCCCGTTCACGACTCCGATTAAAATGGGGTGTTACAAGTGGTACAACGATACAAGGTACAATTGACTCTTATTTTACAAGACACGGTAGGATCTAGTATTTGATTTTTGATACTTGTCTCTGTCATTCTTATGTACAGTTATGATCTTGTTTACTGTACTTCATGTTTACATACTTGGTACTGTTTGTCACCCGGAGTGTGTTCATGCCCGCAGGTATTAGGTACTCAGTTGGGTGATCCGCGAGCTTAGGATCCTTGTTCAGCGTTTTTGGGATAGCTCCAATGTTCTGAAGCTTGTCATTTTGGCACAGGTCTTCCATTACGGCTAGGTATATTCAGGGGTACGGCGGGGCCTTGTCCTGTCATAGTTTACTGTCCAAACTCTTAGAGGTCTGTATTCATATGTGGGCTGGACTGGCGTGAGTTGTATTTATATTGTGGTACGGTTGTAGTCCCATTCGAGTGTTATATATTATGGCAGCCTTGTCGGTTTTGCCTTTGTTTAAAAAAAAGAGTGTTATTTAGCTTTCGCAAGTTACATGTGTTGTACGGGTAGATGGGTGCCCAGGTAGGATACCAGTCGCGGGCGCGGGGTTCTGGGCGTGCCAGATTTAATACCTTTTTCAAATTGTGTTTGAATGAATGTTCGAAACTCAAGAAATTTGGCAAACACTTCCGATTTATATTTGAGAGGATATAACCAAATATAGTGGGAAAATCATCTAGCAAGACAAGATAATATTTATGACCGAGAGAACTAGCAATAGGTGATGTCCATAAATCGGCATGTATAATATCAAATGGTGCAAAGGTAACACTAGTAGATGATTTAAATGAAAGACGAATATGTTTTCCTAAGGAATAAGAGATACGGTTTGGGCAAGCTTCCCATTATTACAAGTAATGAAATTATTGCCTCTAAGAAAATAAAAAAATGGGGCTCCTGGATGACCAAGCCTATTATGTCATGTGGAGGAAGAAATAGCCGCTAGAGAGACGGGAGAGCGAGATCCGACAGCGGAGGTGGATGGAAATGGATAGAGATCTCCTGGATGACCAAGCCTATTATGTCATGTGGAGGAAGAAATAGCCGCTAGAGAGACGGGAGAGCGAGATCCGACAGCGGAGGTGGATGGAAATGGATAGAGATCCCCCGTGCTATTGCATCTCGTAAGAGGTATCCCCGTATAAAGATCCTTTACAGTGAAACCAAAAGGGTCAAATTCGATAGAGACAAAATTATTACTTGTAAATTTTCGGACATAAATTAGGTTCTTAATGATGTTTGGGGCATAGAGGACATTCTTAAGGGAGACGGGTGGATGAGGAGGTTGTGTATAAGATGTGTCATAGCCCTTTATTGGAATGCGGTTTTTATTACCAATTGTTATAAATTGAGGATTCTTTAAGCTGAACAGTTTGAGAATATTACCTGCAGACCGAGTGAGATGAGATGTGGCACCGGAGTCCATGTACCAATTGTTGTCCGGTTGTTGCAGTTGAAATTTCTTTGAAAGCGACCCAATCAACGAGGGCCGACGCGGGCTGTCTTGGGCGGCCTTGCATGAAGTGGGATTGCTGCGGTCTTGGGCTAACAGAAGTGAGTGGGGCCCAACAACCGCGTTGATAATCTTGAGAAGAAGCTGCTGGGCAGAGGCTCTGGAATTGCGGTAGCGCTGCGCACTGCATCGCTGAGCGCCGCGTCGGTGGCTTTGCGGGCCTCTATTGTTTCTTGGCGATTCTCTTGATCGCGACCATTTCCACGATCACGGCCTCCTCTGCTGCCGCGGCCCTTGCCACCCTTGCCTCTGCGGCCTTGCCGCGGTTGAGAATCGTCTGGTGATGTCGAGTCTTGGGTTGCGTTTCAACAGCTAACACCTTCTAATCGTGCTCATTCTGCTTAGCACAAAGGGTTTCTTCGAGCAACAACTGCGAGCGATCTTTGTTAAAACTGGGTAACGGATCCGCCTGTTGAATCATGGTTGCCAAAGTATCATATTCGCATTAAGGGAGGCCTGTAATCAACTGTAACACCATTTTAGTTTCTGAGACAGGTGTGCCGACGTTGGAGAGTTGATCTGCTACAAGTTTTAACTATTTGCAGTACTCAATCATGTTGGAGAAGTTTTCAAGACTTGTATTGTTAAACTGTTCCTCTAAATACACAACACGAGTGTGCTTATTATCCTGAAAGATTTCCTCTAAACGGTTCCACAATTCACTGGCGGTAGTGCCAGATTTCATGATAGTCAAGAGAAGATCCTGAGAGATACTACCATATATTCATTGTTTGACAGCAGCGTCGAGACGATGTCATATTGAATCATCAACCTCCGGGGGAGGGGGGGAGGGGGTGAGGAATAGTGTCATCGATATGATAAGCACGTTATAGAGACATGCATGAATGCGAAACAGTTCAACCCAAGGAGGATACTGATCGTTTTCTTGATCAAGAAGAATGAGAATATAGGTTTTGATGTTGGTAACGGTTAGGGCTGGGTGAAAAGATGCTGATGACTTGGTGGTGGGAGGTGTGGAAGCGGAAACGTCAGAAAGTGTGGAAGAATCAAGAGTAGCCATTTAGAGAAGAGAGGAATGAAGAAAAAAACACCAAGAATTTGGAAGAGGGTCGCGGCTGAGATCTGGGGGGGGGGGGGGGGGTTCCCGGCGGCACAAGGAAAAAATTCTAGGGTTTTGGGTATTTGACTCTTGATACCATTTAAGATGATATTAATCTCCCTTGGGGGGTCTTTCTCATTAATATCAATATATATAGTGTACAATATTCATCCCATATACAAGAGGAATCATAGTCTTACCATAATTATATTTACACAATATTCTAATTATGTGTATGGATATTCTTATACTATACACGTTTACAGTAACAATATTTACGATAATATTATTTAGTGATATTCATATTTTATATAAATATGAAACTTAAAACGAGATTAATTATAGATCTACGACAAAGCTTATACACTTCAGAAAACGAGACTAATTATAAATCTATTGACAAAGATTATACAGTTCAGAAATACCAAAACATATTTATAATTGTTATTATCTTTTTTATATAGTTTGATTTAGCTTCTTAATATGTGTACAAATTTTAAAAACTTTCTAAAGTAAACCCTTTCAGTGAAAAACTAATATTGTACGAACGTAGCATTTCTACCTTATTAGTCAGAAGTTTTGAATGGATGTCCTAAGTGTAAATATATACGGCCTATTCATCAGTCATCATCACAAACTTAAATTAATAATCTTAAGAAACTACACTTATGCCCCCTAATATCAAACTATTTACCTTTACATGTCCAGTTTTCTTCTCGTACCCCCAAAATTATTTACCCTTAATATCCCATATAATTTTTGTAGGTAATTGTCTTTTTTTTCTTCCTTTATTTTTTATTTCTCTGCTTCTTTTCTTCTTTCTTATTTTCTCTCATTTTTTTCTTTATTTTTTCTTTTTTCTTCTTTTTATTTTTATTTTATTATTCTTTATTTTATTTTTTCACTATAATCTAATTTCATATTTAATTATAACCCCTTTCATTTCCTTTTTATTTTCTTTCTTTTTTTAATTTTTTATTTCTTCATTTCGATTTAATTATCTCTTTTTTCTTATTTTCTTTTTTATTTCTCTACTTCTTATCTTCTTCTTTTTTTATTCTTTTCTTTTTCTCGTTTTCTTTCTCCTTTTTTGTTCATTTGTTTTTTTCATACTAGATTTTATTTTCTTTTTCACCATAATATGATTCAATATTTTAATTTATTTATTACTTGTTTCTTTTTCAATAGCAGTATATTGTTGCAATATATTATGGTGCCCACATGGTATCACATAAGACTGGCGGTTCATTTTTCAAGGAAAATACTCACTCCTCGATGATACCAACATGATATATATCATATACTGACAGGGAGTATCATAGGAGACTGATTCATTACTTTAAGAAAAACACAACTCAATCTTCTATGATAGAAGGTTGATCTATTCCTTAAAAAATACTACTCAATCCTCTATGATACCTACATGATATATCATATACTGGCAGGGTATCATAGAGGACTAGCAGTTCGTTCCTTTAAGAAAAAAACATTCAGTCCTCTATGATACCATGCCAATATATATCATGTACTGATAGGGTATCATAGATGGTATATTCATTACAATATGATGCTCATACGTTATATATTATATACTCAGATGGTATCATAAATGACCAGTTCATTCTTTAAAAAGAAAACAATCCTCAATCCTTTATGATACTCACGTAGTATATATCATATATTGACAAAGTATCATGTAGGACTAGTTCATCCCTTTAAAGAAAAACATAGCTCAATCCTCTGTGATACCCAGATTATATATATATATATATATATATATATCATAACTGACCCACATGATATATCATATACTAACATATATGATACTCACATGATATATATTGTATACTGACATGATATCATACATACTAGTTCATCCTTAGAAAATACTTTCAGTCCTTCATGTAATTAATGCACATAAATAAAAAAAAGAAAGAAGAAAAACTAGTAATAAAAAGACAATATAATTAATGTACACACAAATAAAACAGAAAAAAGAAGAAAGAGAAACTAGCCATAAAAGGATAATGTAATTAATGCACACAAAGATATCACATATATATCTCAAGTAAAAAGATTTTGGACACGGGCATTAAGTGAAAATTGTTTAGAAGGTGACGTGTAAATAGTTTGAGTTTTATCAGCAATAAATATAGTTTTTCCATAATTTTAGATACCAAATGGTTAAGCATGAAAAAATAAAACAGTAATTTAAGTTTTCCATGATAGGATTTGTGTGGGATCCATTAATCAATAATTGGAAGCGTGATAAAGATCCTTTTCTAAGTCAAACAACTTTAATCTTTTATTTTCTTTTTAACCTTTTTCTTATAATTTTTTTAGATATTAGCAACAATTATATATAGGAAAGGGGCATGTTTGCGGAAAAAGAGCATATTTGTCCTTCGTTAAAGTATGAGGACAAATATATCATTCCCGTTATTAAACTTGTAGAATTTATTCAAAATTAACAGAAATGCTTCGTCGTCTTCTTGCCGGCGCTCTACGCCGAACTCACAACCATTAATTCCTTGACCATTAATATCAATAAAATTTAGTGTTTTTAATGTGCTGATACAGTAAAAGTATGAGAAAATACATCTTTTTACTTTTAAATTTTTCTCGAAAACTCACTTAATCAATTAAATTCTACGAGTGTTTATTTGCCCCCCTATATTTGTTTAAAATAGAATAAATATCACCTCGAGATTATAATATCAATCTCACAATATGAGGTGTAGTACCTGCGCGCGACATCATTGACATGTCAGCACCTCAAAGCCACGTAAAAAAACTATGTAAATTTTAATTTTTTATTGTTCATTATTTCACAATTTAGATGCCAAGTGGGATGCTTGTCTTAATTTTGGTGTTCGCTTACTTTTCCTTAATCGGTAGCTTTGCCGGTCTTCTCCTCTTTCGTGAGTCTCCTTTTCCCACTGTTTTTTATTTTTTCAATTATCCCTCGGTAACTAGGTTGAAATGTCACGCGGGCCTCTTATTTTTATGATTTGTTTAAGATGTGCTTAGTATTGTTTGTGTGACGCAATGATTGTGCAATTGGTGTTAGATTGGGAAAATATTTTAGTTTCATGTGTTTTACCTAGAAATTGAAGCTGGAGTAAGAGCTTTTTACTTGCGAGCATCTTCGGTAAGCTTACCAAACAGAGTGAAAATGCTTTTACGGGTGGTATTTATTCCATTTCAAACAAGTAATAGGATGGGGTAAATAAACACTCGCAAAGTTTAATTGTTAAAGTGAATTTTCGAGACAAGTTTAGAAGCATAAAAATGTATTTTCTAAAGTGAGTTTTCGAGACAAATATTTTCCTTCTTTTGACTTAAAGAATTCTGGACACTTACAGCGTGAAATCGATTCCCAGTGAAAGTATTTTGCTATCTTCTGGGTTGAACTTTAATTTTCCAACATAAAGAAGAGGTCAGTACCCTGACAAATAAGTTTCTTGACACTAAAGGGGACGACAATGATATCAATTTACTACAGTGGGGCCTCTCCACGTTTTGCATAGGAAAATATTTTTAAAAAATGTTTTTTACTATATTGCATAAGGCATTGTTTATATTTAAAATATTTCCTTCACAAATCCGAAACTCAATCTGAAACTAACAATTTTGATGTGAAATAATATGTGAACATATAAGTCAAATAAATTTTACACAAAAATATAAGTCAAATAAATTTTACACGTTATGTGAATAGTAAATGTTAGATTGAATACGCAATTAAATTCCACAAAACGTAATATATATTTATTACAATACAGGGTTTTCTTCAAAATCATTGCACCTACAAACCTAGCAAAATTCAAGGCGTTCAAATCTCATCACAATTAGTTAAAATACTTCTTCTAATTTAAGTGAATAAAACATCGTGTAAAATATATATTAAATTTAATTACGTATTTAATCTAACATTTATAATAAATATATGTTACATTTTCTAAAATTTAATTGCGTATTTAATCTAACATTTACTATTCACATAATATGTACAATTTATTTGACTTATATGTTTACATATTATTTCACATAAAATTATTAGTTTCGAATTGAATTTCGGATTTGTGAAGAAAATATTTTTGAATATAAACAATGGCTTATGCAACATAGTAAAAAAAAATCATCTTCAAAACGTGGAGAGGCCCACGTTTTGCAAAATGAAATTTACAATCTTGACCAATTTACATTTTGCAATAAAACTTTTTTTTTAAAAATTACCTTCTGCAAATCGTGGACCTCTTCACGTTTTGCAAAGTAATTTTTTTAAAAAATAACCTTAATAACATTAACGGATGGCAAAGGGTACCGTTAACATTAGAGGTAAATGGTGGAGTACTCCACGTTAAATCCGTTTTGATTTATTGTGCAGTGCACGACCACTTTTGACATTATGGCTCAAAAAAGATACCATATAGGCGCCGAACTCTAAGTTTTTTGGTGTTTCTAATTAATCCTTTTTTATATAATTTTCTTCAAATCTTGCTAACAAAGTTTATTAAAATATTTGATAAAAATAGAAAATGCTCATTTTTATTAATTCAAAGGATTAAAACTATTCAAGCGTATATCTAAGAGATTATATTAAATATATCTCCAAATATAAAAGGCCTTTTTATTATTTTATTGTAGCACTGCTCTAAATTAAAGGGAAAGTAACACATTTGGCTGCTCGCTAAAAATAATTATAATTGCATGCGTATTTACCGCTTATTATTTTAATTATATAATGTAAAAATTCCCTTAGTTAAGTAACAATCAATATACAGAAGTTAAACTCATTAATTCAAAGTCAATATTCCTTTCTACGTCAAGAAGACAGTGCAATTTTCGGCTAGATTTTGTGTGGAAAAACCCACTCGTTAATCCAATAATGTTATTTTATTGAAGGGTCCACTGATTGCAAATGATAATTATAAATCTCATTATAATGATTAAATGGATAAGATGTGGTAACACTTTTCAAACGGTCAAAATATAATCTAACTTTATATTCACACCAAAAATTATCTAAGTATGAATGCTATATCGTACAGTAGGACTTCAAGAAAGTAATTAAAAAGTCATTAGTTTAAAATTTTAGATGATCACTTAAGATATAAACATAATCATCAGAGTAATTTTACTTTAACATCTGCCTTAAATTCTTCTTTTGGGTCGTAAATATCCATATGGTGCACATGAAAGTTCATCTATTCGTGATCCTTTTTTTTTTTTGTTGAGAATTTTACACTAAACATAATTTAGGAGCTTTGATTATATTTTTAGTAACTATGCAAAATGAAATATATTTTCCTTCCTTACATAGTTAGGGTTAAAATATGTCCTCATCGTTAAATAAGCTAAAACTATCCTTATTATTAAATGACGGAAGCTTAGCATCCGGTGATCTATCCCATAATTAAGGAATATTTAATTACTATGGTATCACAAGCTTAAAGATCCTATAGTTGTGAATTCGCATTGAAAAGGTACCCTTTCACTTCTAACATATGCCAATCAACTTATATCTACGTATCAAATTCATGAACCAGCTAGTAACACAAATAAACATAGAACAAATCGTATTTTTCATGAAAATTCACAAATAGCTATTTTTAGGTTCTTTTATTGAAAAATAGTTACAATCATGAAGTTTCAAATTCAACAACCGAAACTCTAGGTTATGATCCTGAAGTTTTCCTTATGTTTTCTGAAATTCCAGAATAGTGCTTTAATTATCAAAACTGAAAAATAATTGTTTGTAAATTTTTACAACAACACACATAACTTTGAATATTAGAGATTGTTTTTCGTGGGTTTCTCAAAAGGTAATTGAAATGGAACGATGATTTGAATCAAAGAATGATCGAGAATATCAAGGTGTATTGTCTCCTGCTTCGACTGATAAATCCAACCAAAAATAAAAAATCTTTTGTATTTTCAAATCATAACATAAAACATTTAAAATGTTATCAAATTCTGTGCATGCTCTCAAATATATAGATTCATTGGATGTTAACAAATCGTAATAATTAAGTCGTATGCTTGTTTTAAAAAATTGCAGAAAAATGGCAACTAAATATCAATGGTCCAAGGATCTCAAGCATGCTGATCTTGCAATAGTATATATATATATATTGAAAGATAATGAGTAAATTAATGTGTGGGACTCATAACCAGCTAGTAAAAAGTTAACTTTATAAGAGGTTTTGAATCTTGGATAAAAAAGTCATTTATTTTTATTATTTTTCTATTTATTCAATCTTTTGATTTGTTTAAGATTAACTATGCAGTATTTTTTGTTGCTAATTTTTATAAATTTTAATTATATATATTTAATCTGTAATTAATTGTTATGTTAAGCTTGTATTGTTACTCTATATTTGATATAGTTATAAAAATAATTCAAATACAAAGTGATCAGAAACACACATTTCAACTAATTCATGAAAGGTAAACACACTTAGTCAGAGACTCATATATCACAAGGATTACAATCAAAATTATCAATAATTAAGGGCCAAAAATATTATTATCCCTTTGTTTAACTATTCATTTTATTTTAATCACTATGTAAAAAGAAAGTAGGGGGGAAAGGTGGCAACAAATGAGAGCATCATAGCCACCATAAGAGGCCATTGATGTTGTTCCTTTGTGGGCCCTCATACTTTATTTTAAAAAAAATCAAAACTATTTTTTTTTATTTAATTAAAAACAGTTTTTTAATTATTGGTTATATCAAGCTTTTGCAACTATTAATGATTCCATCTCTTCATATAAGAAACTAGGAGGGTCTACTTAGACATTATATCTTCACTAAAGCAAAGTATAATTAGATTTAAATTTGTGCATGTATACTTTTATTGTTCATTACTTTATTTGTGAGTCTTCTAACATACAATTTATATGTAACTTTTACCCTTTCACGAAAAAATACCCATATTTTATTCATTCTTTATTATGCAAAAATACTATTCTCTTACTCACTTCGTCTTAATTTATGTGATAATATTTTCTTTTAATTTATTCTAAAAAGAATGATATCTTTGTATATTTAGTAATAATTTAACTTTAAACTTTTCATTTTACCTTTAGTGAGATGATTATTTATCACATAAACTTTTATGGTTTATTTTAGATCAGAAATTTTAAAAATCTTCATTTTACTCTTAAATTTTGTGTCCAGTCAAACACCTTTACATAAATTAATTTTTTTTTCCACATTTATCTAAATTTTGATGAACAAAAATACATTATTACATGTGATGATGAAAGATAAAAAAATATCCGTAAAATTAATTGAGATACTTAGAAATTGATTCCAACACTAAGATTATAAAATAAATAAATAAATATTTAAAGAACTTATTTTCTCAGAAAAAATATACTCCCTAACATTTTGTCCTACCAACATCAAATGTTTATCTAGTGAAATTTCACAACTTGGGGTCTGAGGAGGGTAGAATGTACGCAGACCTTAACCCTATTTTGGGAGGTAGAAAAGTTATTTTCAAAAGACCATCAGCACAAGAGAAAACATAAAGAAATGTCAGATAAAGATAAAAAATTCAAACAATATGAAAATGAAAATAACGAAATTAAATAAGTCATAATAAAGCATTCTGAAAAAGGAGGCAACGGGATGAAGCGGGTGCTGGGCAGGGCGGGTTTGACACTATGAGGGGTGAGGCGGGATGGGTTTGACTTTATGCGTGGGCAGGTCGAGGTAGAGCGGGTTGCGGGTTCCCTTTCCAATTTTGTAAAAAACATGTGGTTTCCTCTCCAGTCTCTTAAGAATCACTGTACTCTTATTTTTTTATTTTCATGCTTCTAATTTACTTGTTTACAATGATTACCTAATTAAACTTCACTAAATTACTATCATCCATGTTAGATTCTAAAACAACTATAAGAAACTATAGAAATATAATGCAATCTATAGATCTAGTGCAGTGACTGCAGTCCTCGTAGTATTTCACCATATACCAAATTTAATTTATCAGACCTTAATTAAATTTGTGTTTTTTAAGCAATCGTAGAAAATAATAAAAATGAAAAAGAAAAATATTTGCGGGGGAGGCGGTCTCCCTACCCCGTTTTCCATCCCTATCCCCCAACCCCTACCCCTTGACCATTTCATCGTCTGTCACTCCAACCCCAACTCCTCATCCTATCTCGTTTCATAGTTAAAGCCGTTCCTATACTTTCAATGATCCGGTGCGAGAAACAAAAAGAGTTTTTATTCACATAAAAAATTAAAATTAATAAATAATATTGATTAAAACATCAAATAAATGTATAGTAAACACTATATTCGATTTAATGTTTTCAATTTTAGTACAATGATTTTGTGTTTAAAAAAAAACCTTTCACTACTCATTGGATTCGAGAACACATAACCTCTAACCGGAGAAGAATTTTTAAAGGTAGCCTTCAACCACTAGACTACAACTCTCACTGATAAAATTAGAGACATTGTTCTTAACTAGCACTTGATATTTACAATCTTATTAAAATAAAATTTGCAACCCATCGAATAATTTTGGATCAAATTGGGTTGACTTTTGATTTGCATTGACTTCTCTCAATTTTTGTGATATTCTAATTTCCCTGTGGAATAAAAAAGAAAGATATAAGATAATTTATTTGTATATTTATATATTAGTTTATACTTTATACTAGAACCTATTGTAATAGAATAGACAACTGCTATATTGAAAAACGATTTTCTATAATTAAAAATATTTCAAATATTTGTGAAATTGTAATCAGTAAACTGAAAAATAGTACTGCCATATAAAATAAGGCAGATGAAGTATAAGGAAATTTATTTAAAACGTAGAAAAAAATCTCTCTCAATGAAATTGCTTCAAAAGAGGTTCGATAATACAACTTAAGATGGACAGAGTAATACAAAGTTATCATATTAAGAAAAATATTTAATTTTAAATGTACGTAGACCTATCTTTATCTTTATGGATAGAGAACTTGTTCTCGATAGACCAGGGGCGGAAATATCATTGCCCGAGAGGAGTCAAGTGACACCCCTTAGTCGGAAAATTACATTGTATTGATTGATGAAATTTTAATTTTATGGGTATGTATACTATTGTTGACACTCTCTGACATAAGCTAATGGTTTGGAGTAGGGCTGGCCAACGGGGCGGGGTTACCCGACCCCGCCTCGACCCCATACCGACTCCGCCCCAACCCTGTACCGGTATCGGATATCGGTATCGGTATCAGTACGGGGTCGAGAATTTTTCTCGACCCCGACCCCGCCTTAACCCTGACCCCACTCCTGACCTTTCCCACACACCCCGACCCCTTCTAGCTGTTGCACAACGACTTTGCCCATTTGACCATTGTGCAACGGTCAAATCCCCCTCCCCCTACCCCCTAATATTTATTTTTAACCCTTAAGTTATTATATTTACGCTTTAACTCAATTTTTTCAACTATAAATACCTCATTTTCATCTTCCTACAATCTCTCTAATAATCTCTCAATCTATCTCTCATTCTCTCTACATTGTCTACTAAGTATTCAATTTTATTTATTCATTTGGGAGTGAAGTTGACAACTAGCTTGAGGATCATCCATCGAGCAATGTTTCAATTTTCAACCTCTCGATTACCCGTCGGCGTTTGGTACATTCGTTCTTTCATTAAATTATTATTGTGTCTTTATTTTATTTAACGCACTTAATTTCATTATCTTTAATTATTTATTTGCATAATTATAATGGAAGGATTAAGGTATGTTTAAGGGTAAGGGTGTTTCTACTAGTACGGGTAATAAGGGCAAGATTACTTCTTCTAGTCATCCTATTCCTCCAGATCCTCTTAGACATGACGATTTCATTGATACTGAATTATTTCCTGAAGTACCATTAGATTTAGACGAGAAGCTTTTTTCTGGAACTCAACAAGATTTTAATTTAGAAGATAATCTAGATGACACACCCACTAATCTAGATGACACACCCACTAATCTAGATGACACACCCACTAGTGCACCTCAAACTGCACCGCCTCCTATTCCCCCTAGTATGAGACGATGCCCACCTCAACGAAAATTAAAATCAGATGTATGGGCTTTTTTGATATGGACGTAGAAAATGAAGTTGTTAGATGCACAATTTGTAAATTTTTTTATAAATTTAAAATGAGAAAAGGTCAGAGCGGGACGGGAGGTTTAACTACGCATTTGAATAACTATCACAAAGTTAGGTGGGATGAATATAAGGCTAAAAAAAGGGTGTGCAAGCGCCCTCTCAGTCGGGACAAGCTTCACATACTATCCCGGATCAGGTACAGAGTTAAATTGACCCTATGACAGGGACATTTGTAGGCCCTAAATACGATAAACATAAAGATAGGGAAGCATTATCAAAATTAGTTGCAGTGGAGGGTTTGCCTTTTTCATTCATTTCCCGAATCTACTGGTTTTATTCATTATATAAGAGAAATGTACAATCCTGCTTATAACGATTTTCCTAGATCAACTGTTAGGAGAGATGTTTATAAATTTGCACACGAATATCAATAATATTTACGTTATTTTTTATATCATTACCCTGGAAAAGTATCTATCACATCTGATATAGACCGTAGTACTAACGACCATGATTATTTAACGGGAACATGTCATTGGGAAGATTATAAATGGTGTATGCAAAAACGTATTTTAGCAGATAGATATATAGATGGTAGACACACTTATATTTTTATTCAAGAAACTATTTCTTCTGTTTGCAATTATTATGGCATAACTGATAAAATCATGACTATTACATTAGATAACACTTCTTCTAATATTTCTGCTGTTAGGATATTAAAAAATGTCTTAACTCAATCTTTTCCAGATCATTTTCATATAAAATGTGCATGTCATATTTATAACTTAGTTGTAAAGGATGGTATATCACTTTTTGAAGACATTCTTGGAAAAATACAATTTCTTATAAACTATATTTTAAAAAATAATAAAATACAACGACTAAAAGAATATAAAAAAACTTGTCACGATTGCCAACTACCTTACAGAAAAATTCCCGAAGAAGTATGCACTAGATGAAATTCTTTATACTGTTAGAGAATGGGCTTGGCCCATCCGTGTGTGTATAGTGGGCTTGGCCCATCCGTGTGTGTATAGTGGGCCACGACATCCGTGTAAGTTCCAAGTTGGTTTGTATATTTGATAGGTTTACATATTAGTCTTGTACCTTAATTAGGATTGTAATATTACCTTAGTGTATAGTTATTCTTCATATAGAATATGGATTTAGATGTAAAGTAGGAATAGGATTCTCTTATTGTAACTTGTATATATATGTCTTTCATCAATAAGAATAATTAAGGGATTAATTCTTTCATGGTATCAAGAGTCTAGGTTCTTTTCCTTGCTTCCGCTTCTCACTTCTTTCTCAAATTCTAGAAAACAAAATACCGTGACCCTCCCATCGGTTTTCTGAAAATCCGAGAACCTCTCATTCCCTACAAATCTTGTCCAAAGTTTGTTCTATTCACCATGACTGATAAGAACACTTTTCATCCTGCCCTCACCGTTTCTAACATCAAGAGTGTTCTTCCTATCGTTCTTGATTTAGAGAACGTCCAATATGGGACATGGGCAGAATTATTCAAGATTCATGCTAATGGCACATAAAGTTCTTCATTGCATCATCCTTCCCACTACTCCTACGGGGGGTGATATGACGTCTACGTCTACAACGGTTGTGCCCACCAAAGTAGCAGATCCATACTTATGGGTCATGCTTGATGCCAAAGTTCTCCAGTGAATTTATGTCACTATCTCCTTGGATCTTTTACAGGCGATTATGGAACCCAACTCCACAGCTATGACGGCGTGGAATCGATTGTGTGACATCTTCTAAGATAACAGTGATTCTCGCATTGTTATCCTTGAGCAGGAATTTTCTCAAGTTGCTATGACGAATTTTCCAAACGTTTCTTTTTATTGCAAACGTCTCAAGGACTTGGCAAACCAACTTCACAACATGGATTCTCCTATTTCTAATATTAGCCTAGTTCTTCAGATGGTTGCCGGTCTATCTGAGGCCTATACAGGGGTTGCTTCGGTTATTCGTCAAAGTAATCCTTTGTCGGAGTACTATCAAACCCGCTTCATGCTCACTTTAGAAGAAACGGGTTTGGCTAAAAAGACATCGATCGGAGTAAGACCCGTCGTCATGATGACTGCTTCCAATTTTTACCCTTCCAATCCAGCCAACATGACCCAAAATCGCAACAATGAGGGTGGTAAGAAGGGCCAAAATAGGAAGAATAATGGCAAGAATCGCGGCGGCAACAACGGGGGAAACCGTCACGGCAAAGAAGAATTGGGCCCACAGGACCTGCCGACAGTGGCATGGGTCCCGCCACACATGCAAGACTCGCCTCACCGCAAGCACCGCGACCCAACTTCTTCCTGTGTCGACTTCGTGGTTCATACCTTACGGGCACTCAAATCCAGATACTCGACCTCACCCCCCTCAAGCCAACCACGCAATGGGCCCCACTCAGACTGACATTGAAGCAGCAATGCACACGCTTGGATTGACTCAACCGGACCCTAATTGGTACATGGAAACAGGTGCCTCTACCCACATGACATTCGACCAATGTACTCTCTCGTCTTATTCCAATTTGAGTAGTATTCGTGGTACAATTGTTGGTAATGACATTTCTATTCCAATTAAGGATTATGGTAATAAAACTTTGTCCCCTCTTCGTCCACCACTTGTCCTTAAAAATACCCTTCATGCCCCAAAATTGATGAAAAATTTGGTGTCTGTCCGTAAATTCACCACTGATAATTAGGTTTCTATTGATTTTGATCCGTTTGGGTTTTCTATGAAGGATTTCAAAACGGGGAGTCCTCTCATGAGGTGTGACAGTAGGGGAGATCTTTATCCAATCACACTGAGTCTCGGCATCTCGCGTCAAGCTATGTCATCCACTTTTGCAGCTCTTGCTCCTTCCTTGTGGCATGCTCATCTAGGTCATCCGGGGTCGTCTATTTTATCTTCTTTAGATAGACATAAGTTTATTTCACGTAAGGGTACATGTAGTACTCCACTTTGTCAATTCCGTGCTTTAGGAAAAATTATTAAGTTACCATTTGTAGCTTCGAATTCTAATACTTCAATGTCATTTGACATTATTCATAGCGATTTATGGACATCTCCGGTTCTCAGTTCTATGGGTCATCGATATTATGTTTTATTCTTGGATGATTACTATAAATTTTTATGGACGTTTCCAATTGTGAAAAAAATCACAAGTTTTTTCCATCTTCGTAAAATTTAGAGCTTTCATAAGAACCTAATTCGAACGGAAAACAAAGGAACATCCAATGTGATAATGGTAAAGAGTATGACAATGGGGAGTTTAGGGAGTTGTGCTCAAAATGGAATAAATTTTCATTTTTCTTGTCCTCATACGTCTTCACAAAATGAGAAAGCTGAACGGAAAATTCGTACCATTAATAACATTATCCGCACTTTATTGGTTCATTCTTTCGTCCCTCCATTGTTTTGGCATCATGCGCTACAAATGGCTACTGATCTACTTGATATTCTTCCCTATAAAGGTTTGACATATTCTTCCCCTCTTCAGGTTTTATACAATAAGACTCCTTCATATTTTCATCTAAGGGTCTTTGGATGTTTATGTTATCCACTTTTTTCATCCACCACAATCAACAAACTTCAGACACGTTCTACCCCATGTGTATTTTTGGGTTATCCGTCGAATCACCGTGGTTATAAATTCTTTGATTTATGCTCTAAACGAATCATCATTAGTCGTCATGTTCTCTTTGATGAATCTCAATTTCCATTTTCTAAAGTAGAAAAACTTATGTCTAGTTCTTATGATTTTTTGGATGATGATATCTCCCCCTATGTTCTCCGTCATGTTTCAGATTTTCAGGAAATACATCGCTGTCGCGTTCTGGAGGGCGCTACCGCCTTCCAGCGCAATAATGCACTGTCCCGCCACGTCGCGGTACCAAAACTTTAGAGAACTCTGCAGTTCATCAGGAACTAGACCACGACGTTGCGACCCTGTCGACGGAAATTTCTGACACTTCTCAAAATTCCCAAAATTCACCCAATCCAGTCCAGAGTCATGGTCCAATCACTCGCAGCCAACAGAGTATTTTTAAACCAAAAAGAGATTTTAATTTGAATTCTAATGTTCTTAAATCACCCTTACTCCGTAATTCTGTGTCTGTCTTAAATGATCCTAATTGGAAAATTTCCATGACCGCATTTATTGATAATAAGACATTGGAGTTGGTACCCCGTCCATCTAGTCTTAATATTATTTGGTCTATGTGGATTTTTGCTCACAAGGAAAATTCTGATTGTTCATTTGCGAGGCATAAGACTCGTCTTGTAGGTGATGGTAAGACTCAGCAGGTTGGTGTGGATTGTGGTGAAACGTTTAGCCTAGTGGTCAAGTCGGCTACCATTCACATTGTGCTCAGCTTGGCTCTTTCGAAATCATTGGTCATTCATCAGCTAGATGTGAAAAATATTTTCCTACATGGTGATATCAAGGAAACAATGTATATGTATTAGCCCTTGGGGTTTATGGATACTAGATATCCTAATCATGTTTGTTTGTTGAAGTACTTGTATGGGCTTAAGTAGTCTCCACGAGTCTGGTATAAGAGGTTTGCCGATTATGTTTCGATTATGGGTTTTTCTCACAGCAGGTCTGATATTTCATTATTCATATATCGTCACGGTTCTTCGATGACTTATATTCTATTGTATGTTGATGATTTTATCTTCACTGCCTCTTCTGATGCTTTGCGAAAGTCCATTATGTCAATGCTCAGTTCTGAGTTTGCCATGAAGGACTTGTTGCAATATTTTTAGATGCTTACGCAAGTGTACGTATCGTTCAAGTAATAAATATCTGTAAGACCGAGTTTATTGTCCACAGAGACTAGTTTATTAAGTACCGAATATTTATTCTATGGTATCTATTTGGTTGACGTTCTTTAGTTTGAGAATTATAACTAAGAATTATGACTAAGTGCAGAAATTAAATTAAAGATCATAATACTTTGGGTTTATAACAGTTACGAAGGAAACAGGGCTTTCAATCTCATCAACTATCCACTCTTTCACGTGTTAATGCAATGCTAATGACTCTTCTTCTTATTAAGATAGCAGGTTAACTAATCTGTCATTATATTCCAGTTAGGACATACAAGAGCTCAACCTTGTGCAGAAACCTTCTATATTTCTATGATAGATTTTACCACACATGAGGATTAAGAACAATAACCTTAATTACTACACAAGTATCGGAGTACTTTCGTCCACGATGTTAACTTATGTCTAGATAATTACAGCATATTCAAATATCACCTTTCAGACTTTTGATTTGAAATCATATAAGGGATAACAATTAATAACTAGTTAATTATCAAGCACTCATAACAATATTGAATAGATCTTAATACGCCGAAGAAGAAATCAATAACTAATGCATTAACTATATGAAAGAGCTTCAAGAAGATTCGATGGAAACCATACTAAAGTAATTAGCCCCTAAACATTGTCATGTCAAGAACTAATACAAAATTCAACATAAACTGAAATAAAAACAAAAGAAAGAAAAAGAACTTGAACAAGAGTCTCCAATTGTAGCCTCCTTCTTGCCTCCCAAAAGTATGATTTGTAATATGGTATATGGTATGACATAATGAGCAGGGTTTTAGGGTTTTATACTTGAGGAAACTTGCAGACCCTTTTAACCCTCTGAAATTTGGCCCAAAAATTAGATTTTCTGTCTCTGCCGCCTCGCAGCCGCGCCACGACGCCGAAATTATCGGGGCAAAATCGACATCTGCAGAGTATCAGCCATGCGCCGCGACGTCAACTTCCGGGATTTTTTGATTCTTTGTCATTTTCTCGTCCGGACTTTGTCTGATTTCTTCTATACATCGCGAGACTTCTTAGACTCATTTCTTGGCCTTTTTAGTGTGAAATTCCATCTCAATTAAGCTCATTTCATCCTTGATTATGTACTTTCTCCTTTATGATCGACGTGACTCAAAAAGAAAGAAAAACAAACTTAATACTATACTAAACACAAACGAAATGAGTAAAATACTAACTAAAAAGGACTCAAAAATGTATACAAAATATACTTAACAAACACCCCCAAACTTACACTTTACTCGCCCTCGAGTAAAGCACTAAACAAAAACAACAATAAAAACAAAAATAAAAATAAAGACTCTATGAAATGGATCAAGTAGTCACATCAATACTTCTTCAAAATCATGGATGAAAGTTGGGATAATATGTTAGAACATACATAACATGAATATTCAGCAATCTAGAATTTCAAGTTAGATATTTCGCAAATTCACTTTATCACAATCACTGGGAATACAAACATCTAACCTGTGCATGTCAATGTCATTCAATCTTTTCCAAAACTCAATAGACCTGTTTACTTGCTATTCTCCATTAATCATAGATATACATATTAAAGATCATCAGGACTTACAAGGGTTGTAACGTAGGCTTAGGCAGGGGTAGGTAAAAGTAGGCATTTAGGCTCAAATTACGTACCATAAACATTTTTCATTCAACTCTTTTTTCTTCTTTTTGACTTTCTTTTTAATCTCATACCTATTTTCCCCCTCTTTTCTTTTGAGAGAATGAGATACATTATAAATAACAAGCACCCTCAAACTTAGATTTTTGCATATTCTTTATTGGGGTGCATCAATTTTTCACTCTCTTTTTATTTTATTTTCAACACTTTTCATTCCAAGAGTTTTCAATTATCCCTTATGGCACAACAAAGGAATCATAAGGTGTCAAAGAAAGATCTTATTTTAGGCTCAAAGGGGCTGACTAGTGATACAATTCATGTTAGGGTAGGTAATGAATGGTCAGAAGGGCTATCAAATAAATGCTGAATCATCTCTCTAAACATGTACATCTTAACTATTTCGCCTCAAATAACAAGTAACCAGATTTTCTAGACATTTTTCAACCTTTCTTTGCATAACTGACACACATAGGCTAAGCACAAATATCCAAATAATTAGATGTCATGAAATTTTGACATATCTAACTTAAGCACACAGATTGTCGCTTTTAATTCAATTACATTATCCCACTTTATCCACTAAATATCTTTAGCAACTACAACATGCATGATCCATAAAAAAAATTATGACTAAAAAACACATAAAACAATACAAAGACGATCAAAAAGGCTCAAAAACAAAATAAGACACCCCCCTCAAACTTAATCGACACATTGTCCCCAATGTGTGAAGACTAAAAATAAAGGGACAACTTACTGACACAACACAACGGTCATAACGGAGGTCTGAGAGGATTTTTTTGGAAATTGCACGACATATGGGTTCTCTAAGTTTCAGCGTCGTGGCCCTGCATTTTGGCGCCATGGCGCTGTGCTCGATCATTATTCTTTTCCAGCGTTTTTTATCCTTTTCCACTCAGGGTCAGTCCATAGTCCACCTGCCATCAAAACATAAGGCAAAAACCCAAGACCGTGAGACTGTTCAAGATAAAATAAAACAACTAAAACAATAATTGAAATAACATAATTAAAAACATTGGGTTGCCTCCCAAGTAGCGCTGTCTTTAACGTCTTTTAGCCGGACGCAGGTTGCTTACTAAATCAAGGGGGTAAATTATCTCTTTCGCATATCCATTTTAGCATCATTCTTTTTCTCATCCTCCTCTTCTTTTTCACAGTGCTGATTTCAGAGGAGTTCAATTTTTTTCATCAACTGCTAGTTCAGAAGTCTTACCATCAAGGGCATCCGTACCTTTGGAACATTCATGAGGAGCCTTTTTATCAACTACACCAACAGCGAAGCATCTATCATAAACTTGTGGTTTAGGGGATGGTTGAGAACTTTGAAGATCATCTCCTCATCTAGAACTCTGAGCTTCAACTCTCCCTTTTCAACATCAATAAGTGCCCTCTCTGTGCCTAGGAACGGTCTCCCAAGGATGATGAGCATATTTTCATTTTCATCCATGTCTAAAATGAGGAAATCAGCAGGAAATATGAATTTATCTACTTGTACTAACACATCTTCGATAATTCCTTCGGGATGCACAATCGAGCGATCAGCTAGCTGGAGGGTGACTATGGATGGTCTCGCCTCCCCCAAACCAAGTCTTTTATACACAGAGAGGGTCATTAGGTTGACACTTGCCCCCAAATCACACAGAGCTTGCTTGCATGTCACCTTCCCTTTGGTGCAAGGTAAGGTGAAACTTTCTGGTCTTTCAACTTAGGGGGAAGTTTCTTCTGCAAGATAGCACTGCATTCCTCTGTCAATGCTATTGTCTCATAGTCAGCCAGCTTCCTCTTCTTAAACAGGATGTATTTCATGAACTTCACATAGGCTGACATCTGCTCCAAAGCTTCAATGAATGGAAGATTGATATGCAGTTTTTTGAATACTTCCAAAAATTTCGAAAACGGCTTATCCAAAGTCTTCTTCTGCAGTCTTTGAGGGTAAGGAATTTTGTCTACATATTCTCTCATGACTGCTGGTGGAGCTCTCTCTACAATAGGGCGGTTGTTGGGCGATTTACATGTTGCTCACGCAAGTGTACGTATCGTTCACAAGTAATATAGTCTGTAAGACCGAGTTTATCGTCCACAGAGACTGATTTCTAAGTATCGTTCATCTATTTTATGTTATCCATTTGGCAATCGATAATTGAGTTGAGTTTTTATTTAACTACTAGAATAATTGCAAGAATTAACTAAACTATTTAAGTTGTAATCAATTATGAAGGAATTAGGGCTTCCAAAATCCTCGACTATCCAATCTATTCAATCCTTAATGCAACTTAGAATGACTTCTTCTTCTACGTTAAGATAACGGTTAACTAGACTGTCTTATATTCCGGTTAGGATATATAATCACTCAACCCCAGTGCAGAACCCTTTTATATTTCTATGATAGGATTTACCACATAGGAGGATTAAGAACAGTAACCTATAATGCTACACAAGTATCGGGGTACTTTCGTCCGCGATTTTAACATATGTCTATTTAATTACTGCATATACAAATCTCTCATCTCGGTTCTTGATTCGAAATCATATAGATTATGATAATTAGTGATCAATTAATTATCAGACATTCATACCAATTATTGAATAAATCTTAATCTAGTGAAGAAGAAATCAAACTACCGCATCAATTCATGAATAAGAGTTTCAAACGATTCATAAGGAAAGCCCTAATAAAGTTTTTAGCTCCTAGCCATAGTCACGCTAAGAACTAATACAAATACCAACATAAACTGAATTGCAAAGAAAAGAAAGAAAAATTACGTAGAACTAAGTCTCCAATTGTAGCCTCAAATCTGCCCTGAGTTGTGTTGTGAGATGGAATGTCCAACTCCTTCAACTAGACTAATCCATAGGGCTTAAGTATGTTACAAATTTCGTCCCCTATGGACCCTTCTGCCCTTGGCTAATTCTACTTCGAATTTGGAAATTCCGCCAAGACCGCTGTTCTGCATCGGCACCACTGCCCGAAAGTCCCGCAGCCTCTCAAGAATATGGCATCGCGTCCTGTTCGACCGCACCGCGCCGCTTGCCTTCGTCCTAATTTCCAGTTTTCAACCTTTTTTTGCCTCGGGACCCTCCTTTTCTGCCAATTTTTCGCTCCTTTTCGCCATTTTGCCTTTTGAACCGTTGTGACTCAAAAGAAAGAAAAACGAATCTAATACTATACTAAACACAACAAAAACAAGTAAAATACTAACTAAAAATGACTCAAAAACCGTATACAAAATACTCCTAATAAACCCCATTGCTCGCCTTCGAGTAAAGTAGAAAACAAAAACAGAGAAACAAAATAAAAAAGACTCAAAGACTCAAATCAAGCACTTGCACAAGGTTACTTAGAAAAACATGAACGTCAGTGGGATAATATGTTGGAACATACAGCAATCTAGAATTTCAAGTCGGATATTTCGCAAATTCATTTCAATCACACTCAATGGAATATGAACATTAACTCATGCATGCCAATTTCATTTAGTTCATGGGTCTGTTTACTTGTTATTCTCCACTAATCATAGGCATACATTCTAGAGATCTTTCGTACTTTTCAGGGTTGTAATGTAGGCTTAGGAAGGAGTAGATAAGAGTAGACATATAGGCTCAAATTACGTACCATAAACGTTTTTCTCATTCAACCATTTTGTCATTCTTTTTGGTATTATTTTTCCGTTCATACCTATTGTTCCCCTCTTCTCTTTTTGAGAGCATGAAACACATCCACATAGGCACCCCCAAACTTAAGCTTTTATATTTTTCATTGGGGTGCATCAATTTTTCACTCTCTTTTGGTATTTCTTTTTCACACTTCTTTATTCCTATTTTTCAATTACTGCTTATGACACACAAGGGTATCATAGGGTGGCAAAGAAATAACTTATTTTAGGTTCAACAGGACTGACTAGGGATACAATTTATTGCAAGGTAGGTAATGAAAGGTAAGAAGGGCTAACAAAGAAATGTCTGAGTCATCTCCCTAAACATGTACATCCTAACTATTTCACCTCAAATAACAAGCAAATAGACTTCGTAGATATTTTTAAATTGACAACGTATCGGCTAAGCACAAATATCCCAAATAATTAGATTTTTATGAATTTTTGGCATATCTAACTTGAGCACACAAATTTTAGCTTCTAATTCCATTACATTATCTCACTTAGTTCACTAGGCGTTTTCAACAATACAAACACTCAAAAACTTGTTGCGATATTTTTTGATGCTTACGCAAGTGTACGTATCGTTCAAGTAATAAAGATCTGTAAGACCGAGTTTATCGTCCACAGAGACTGGTTTATTAAGAACCGATTATCTATTCTATAGTATCTATTTGGTTGACGTTCTTTAGTTTGAAAATTATAACTAAGAATTATGACTAAGTACAGAAATTAAACTAAATATTATAATACTTTGGGTTTATAACAGTTATGAAGGAAATAGGGCTTTCAATCTCCTAAACTATTATCACTCCCAGGGGGTGCAGATTCATAATAGGCATATAGAAATTATTGTACGTCAAATAACATCAAAAGTGTTGGTTTCAGAAGATGGAAATCTACGCTTTTTGAAGGTGAAGTTTGGAAATAGAACAATTCCTTCTGTCGTGTATCCTCGATTAATGCAACCTCAGATGCTATGTTTCAATTCTTCGATTCTAGGATTAAGCGAAAGGTTACGCCTAGAGGTTCTGTATTAGTGGCTCCCTTACATGCCTCATTTCAGAGGGAACCTCAAAGTGGCTCTATTTCATTATATTCCATCCATATCCCAATTCCATATTCACTCTTTCACGTGTTAATGCAATGCTAATGACTCTTCTTCTTATTAAGATAGCAGGTTAACTAATCTGTCATTATATTCCGGTTAGGACATATAAGAGCTCAATCTTGTGCAGAAATCTTTTATATTTCTATGATATATTTTACCACATAGGAGGATTAAGAACAATAACCTTAATTACTACACAAGTATCGGGGTACTTTCGTCCACAATTTTAACCTATGTCTAGACAATTACATCATATTCAAATCTCACCTTTCAGACTTTTGGTTTGAAATCATATAAGTGATGACAATTAATAACTAGTTAATTATCAAGCAATCATAACAATATTGAATAGATCTTAATACGCTGAAGAAGAAATCAATAACTAATGCATTAACTATATGAAAGAGCTTCAAGAAGATTCGATGGAAACCCTACTAAAGTAATTAGCTCCTAAACATTGTCATGTCAAGAACTAATACAAAATCCAACATAAACTGAAATAAAAACAAAGGAAAGAAAAAGAACTTGAACAAGAGTCTCCAATTGTAGTCTCCTTTTTGCCTCCCAAAAGTATGATTTGTAATATGGCATATGGTATGGCATAATGAGCAGGGTTTTAGGGTTTTATACTTGATAAAACTTGCGGACCCTTTTAACCCTCTAAAATTCTGCCTAAAAATCAGATTTTCCGCCTCGGCGCCGTGGCTCTGCATGCTGGCGCCACGTCGCCGAAATTACTGGGGCAAAATCAGACACTGCAGGAGTATTGGCGCTGCGGCGCCGGTGACGTCAACTTTCGGGATTTTCTTCTTTGTCATTTTCTCGTTCGGACTTCGTCTGATTTCTTCTATACTTCCCGGGACTTCATTTCTTGGCCTTTTTAGTGTGCAATTCCATCTCAATTAAGCTCATTTCATTCTCGATTATGTACTTCCTCCTTTATGTTCACTGTGACTCAAAAAGAAAGAAAATCAAACCTAATACTATACTAAACACAAACGAAATGAGTAAAATACTAACTAAAAAGGACACAAAAGTGTATACAAAATACACTTAACAGGACTTGGGCCCATTGAGTTATTTTTTTAGGATTGTTGTAACTCGTCATGCAGGTGGATTGTTCTTATCACAGAGGAAGTATGCAGCATAGATCATTGAGAGGGCTGGAATATCATCCTATAAGTCCACTTCTACTCCGGTTGATACTAAACTCAAGTTGGGTGCTGCAATTGGCTCTTACTATGAGGATCCGACCCGATATCGTAGTCTTGCATGCGTCATTCAGTATCTTACGTTCACACGACCTGATATTACATATGTCATACAGCAGGTGTGTTTGTTTATGCATGATCCAGAGTTCAACATATGAATGCGCTCAAACGCATCCTTAGGTACATTCAGAAAACACTTGAGTATGGTTTGCATTTGTATCCTTCGTCGATGTCTACACTTGTATCATATACATATGCTGATTGGGGTGGTTGTCTTGACACCAGATGGTCTACGTCTGGCTATTGCATATTTTTAGGTAATAACTTGGTCTCATGGTCTGTCAAGCGTCAATCCACGCTTTCACGTTGAAGTGCAGAGGCCGAGTATCGATGGGTAGCCAATGTAGTTTTTTTTAGTTATGTTGGTTACGAAATATACTTTTAGAGCTTCATTGTCCTATTGAGAAGGCCATATTGGTATATTGTGATAATATAAGTGTCATCTACCTTTCTGGTAACCCAGTTCAGCACTAGCATACTAAACACATAGAGATGGATATTCACTTTGTTCGAGAGAAGGTTGAAAAAGGACAAGTACGCGTCTACCATGTCTCTTCCAGATATCGACAGCATATCTTTACAGCGGTCTTCCTGGTCCCTTTGAAGATTTTAGAGACGATCTCAACAGACGAAGACCGCCTCCGCATGATCATGGGCGTGTGTTAGAGAATGGGCTTGGCCCATCTGTGTGTGTATAGTGGTCCACGACATCCGCGTAAGTCCCAATTTGGTTTGTATATTTGATAGGTTTACATATTAGTCTTGTACCTTAATTAGGATTCTAATATTAGCATAAGTGTATAATTATTCTTCATATAGAATAGGGATTTAGATGTAAAGTATGAATAGGATTCTCCTATTGTGATTTGTATATATATGTCTTTCATCAATAAGAATAATCAAGGGATTAATTCTTTCATATACAACCAACTACGTGTTGCTTATGATTATAGAAGACCTATAACTTTATTTTTTTACGCCCGTAATCGAAATCCTATTGATATGCTTATAGATTCTGATTGGAATACAATTTTAGAACTTATTACATTTTTAGAGAAATTTTATCTAGCTACTAAAGAATTTTCCGGTATTTATTATCCTACTATTTCATCAATATTATTTTATATAGCTCTAATATTTATATTACTTAGTAAATATATGAAATTTTTTATTTTCCGATAATACTTTAAAAATTTCTTTTGAACAAACTGAAAAAACGTTAGACCCCACGTTCTAAAATTTTATAAGTTATTGCGAACTTTAGACGACGGTCTAATGTTTTTTACTTAAGACTAGAGCAATATATGAGCAAACATTAGGTCTGAGTCTAACGTTGTCAGGAAAAATTAATTTTTCAAAGATTATATTTGCATAATTTTTTAAAATAGGGACTAAATTTAAACGGTAGCCTTTTAATATTTGTGTAAATCAAGTTATCAAACTAATAATTTTCCCTCCTTTTTCAATTTACAAAAAATCTTCATTAAAAATTAATAAAAAAAAGGAAAGACAACTACTTTTTCAAAAGTTAGCTCTTCAGCTTTGCACACCATGAGAATTTCTCATCATAGTGAGCACTCTCTTTTCTCCTCCTTTTGACATTCATTTTCACCTCAAAAACACAATCATCTATCAACACTCACTAAAGCTTACTCTCTAAGCTCTCTCTTCTTTCTGTCTATTGATGATGGATACCAAGTTTGATCAATTCCTTCACATAACACAAATTTTCTTGGCTTTTTTCTTGATTTTTGCACCCGAAAAAGCCGATAGTTCCTCCATTAAAACTGATGCTGAGGCACTTATGCTCTTCAAGAACATGATACGAAAAGACCCTTCTGGTGTTTTATCAGATTGGCAGCTTAAACATAATCCATGTTCATGGAATGGTGTCACTTGCAATAATCTTGGAAGAGTTACAAATCTTGATCTTCAACAATCTGAACTTGTTGGAGAGGTCTCTTTTTCCCCTTTCAATTCTCTAGATATGTTAACTGTCCTTAATCTGTCTTCGAATTCGTTCTATGTAAATGCCTCGACGTCTTTGAGTCAACTACCTTATAGTTTGAAGCAACTTGAACTTTCTTTCACTGGTCTAGCAGGATATGTCCCTGAGAATTTGTTTGTGAAATGTCCAAATCTTGAATACGTTAGCCTTTCTTTCAATAATATCACAGGTACTTTACCTATGAATTTCTTGTTGCATACCGATAAGTTGCAGGATCTTGCAATGGACTATAATAATCTCACAGGTTCAATTTCTGATCTGAAAATTGAGACTTGTAACTCCTTGTTACGTCTCGATTTATCAGGGAATCAGATAACAGATTCAATTCCTTCTGGTTTGTCTAATTGTACAACTCTTCAAGAACTTGTTTTGGCTGAGAATTATTTTTCAGGTCCAATTTCAAGTTCTTTTGGTGAGCTTAAAAGCTTACAAAGATTGGATCTTTCCAAGAATCATCTAACTGGTTGGATCCCATCTGAATTAGGAAACTCATGTAGTTCACTTGTGGAACTCAAGCTTTCTAATAACAACATCACTGGTTCAATTCCGAATTCATTCTCATCATGTTCTTCTCTCCAGAATCTTGATTTGTCGAACAATAATCTAACCGGCCCATTTCCTGATTCGATACTCCAAAATTTAGCCTCTTTAGAGACTTTGCAAATGAGTAGCAACAAGATTTCTGGTGCATTTCCTGCTTCCCTTTCATTCTGCAAGAAACTCCGCATCGTAGATTTCAGTTCCAACATGATTAATGGGATAATTCCACCAGATTTATGCCCTGGAGCTTCCTCATTAGAAGAGCTAAGAGCACCAGATAATTCACTTTATGGTCCAATTCCATCTCAACTTTCTCAATGTTCACAGCTAAAGACAATTGATTTTAGTTTGAACTATTTGAATGGTTCAATTCCATCAGAACTTGGAAAGTTAGAAAATCTTCAGCAACTTATTGCTTGGTACAATAGTTTGGAAGGGAGAATACCTGCAGAGTTGGGAAAGTGTAGCAATTTGAAGAATCTTATTCTGAATAACAACTACTTGAGTGGAAAAATTCCAGTTGAATTGTTCAATTGTGGTAATCTTGAGTGGATTTCCCTCACAAGTAATGGGATAAGTGGTGAGATTCCTAAAGAATTTGGTTACTTATCTAGGCTGGCTGTTTTGCAGCTTGCAAATAACAGCTTAAGTGGTCAGATCCCAAGTGAATTAGTCAACTGCAGTAGCTTGGTTTGGTTAGATTTGAGCAGCAACAGGTTAACCGGCGAAATCCCACCTCGACTTGGTAGGCAGCAAGGAGCTAAAGCACTGAGTGGAATTCTCTCAGGTAACACGTTGGTGTTTGTCCGAAATGTTGGCAATTCGTGTAGAGGCGTTGGAGGATTGCTCGAGTTCTATGGGATTCATCCTGAGAGGCTTTTACAGGTTCCATCACTAAAGAGTTGTGATTTCACTCGTTTGTATTCTGGCCCGGTTCTTAGTGCTTTTACTCGGTATCAAACTATAGAGTACCTTGATCTTTCTTACAACGAGCTTCGTGGGAAAATCCCTGATGAGTTTGGTGACATGATAGCTTTACAAGTCCTTGTTATATCACACAACCAATTGTCAGGGGAGATTCCTTCATCACTTGGAGGGTTAAAGAATTTGGGAGTGTTTGATGCATCACATAACAGATTGCAAGGACAAATTCCTGATTCATTTTCACTTCTTTCTTTCTTGGTGCAAATTGACCTGTCTTATAATGAATTGACAGGGCAAATTCCATCAAGGGGTCAGTTAAGTACACTTCCTGCAAGCCAATATGCAAACAATCCAGGACTTTGTGGGGTTCCGTTGATCGAATGCCAATATACGGGCCCCACGAATACGAATGGAGACGGAGGAAGGGCAGAAAAAAGAAGTTCAGCTGCATCTTGGGCTAATAGCATTATTATTGGAATTCTCATTTCCATCGCCTCAGTCTGCATTTTAATTGTTTGGGCTATTGCTATGCGCGCAAGGCGGAGAGAGGCTGACGGGGTGAAAATGCTTGGTACTTTGAATGCTAATTTTGCAGCTTCAACATGGAAGATTGACAAAGAAAAGGAGCCATTAAGCATCAATGTAGCAACTTTCCAAAGGCAACTTAAGAAGCTGAAGTTCTCACAACTTATCGAGGCCACGGATGGATTCTCAGCTGCGAGTCTCATTGGCTCGGGTGGATTTGGAGAGGTCTTCAAGGCAACATTGAAGGATGGATCAAGTGTTGCAATCAAGAAACTCATCAGACTAAGTTGCCAAGGCGACCGAGAGTTCATGGCTGAAATGGAAACATTAGGAAAGATCAAGCACAAGAACCTTGTACCCCTTTTGGGATACTGCAAGGTTGGTGAGGAAAGACTTTTGGTTTATGAGTTCATGGAATATGGAAGCCTTGAAGAAATGCTCCACGGGAAGACAAGAATACGGGATAGAAGGATACTAACATGGGAGGAAAGGAAAAAGATAGCAAGAGGAGCAGCCAAAGGACTTTGCTTCCTTCACCACAATTGCATCCCACACATCATACACCGCGACATGAAGTCAAGCAACGTGCTTTTAGACAACGAAATGGATTCCAGGGTGTCCGATTTTGGCATGGCGAGGCTGATAAGCGCGTTAGACACGCACCTTAGCGTGTCCACACTAGCAGGTACACCGGGATATGTGCCACCTGAGTACTATCAGAGTTTTAGGTGCACTGCAAAGGGAGACGTTTACTCGTTTGGGGTCGTGCTACTTGAACTCTTAACGGGTAAAAGACCAACGGATAAGGAGGATTTCGGTGATACTAACTTGGTAGGATGGGTGAAAATGAAAGTAAGAGAAGGGAAATCAATGGAAGTAATTGATCAAGAATTGTTATCAGTGAGTACTAAAGGGAATGATGAAGCAGAAGTAGTAGAAGTGAAAGAGATGGTAAGGTACTTAGAGATAACAATGCAATGTGTAGAGGATTTTGCATCAAAAAGGCCTAATATGTTGCAAGTTGTGGCTATGTTGAGAGAGCTTATGCCTGGAAGTAGTTCAAGCAACAGTGGTTAACGAGAAAACCAGGAAAAAAAAATGAGAAAGAAGGTTTTTTCTCAGGATTTTAGTAGTGACAAAAAAACTAAAGAATGTAAGATTCTTTTCTTCTTTTCTTTGTGCAAGTATACATCTGCATTTGTACTTAGCAACTTCTCTTACTTTTTGTAATATTACTCCATGTTTCAGTGTCTTGTGTGGATATTGATAACATATAAGGATGTACTAATTGACAATAAATTAACTATATAAAGGACAGTTCGGTGCACTAAGCTCCCGCTATGTGCGGGGTCCGGGGAAGGACCATATCACAAGTATCTATTGTACGCGGCCTTACCCTGCATTTATGCAAGAGGTTGTTCCATGGTTCAACTCGTAACCTCCTGGTCACATGGCAACAACTTTATCAGTCACTCCGAGACTTTCCTTCAATAAATTAAGTAAAACCAACTATATAGAAAAACTGGAAAATAAAGTTAAATTTATATACAATTCTGCTAACAGTCAATATTGCTCACAAGAATAATAAAGTTAAATTTTCCTTAGCCCTCTTCTTTAGCAATGACAATAGAGTTTATGAAAAGAAGAATGATCGATAGCATAGATTGCAATAAGTATTTTAGACATAATCCTCTGCATCAGAAGCATCAGAGAATTTCAAAGATTTTCTACCAGAGTCATGCCAATCTGACGGAACCGGTGAACAATTGACCAAGCATAAAGTCATGATAATCTGGCAAAGTTTGTGAGTTATCAAACATAATAGCTAAGTTGAATATAGCATGAAGTCCGACTAATTTATCATGACTTGCATGCTACCAACTATGTTGTATGGGACGGAGTGTTGGTTAGTCAAGACTTCACACATACAAAAAATGAAAGTTGCGAAGATGAGTATGCTGAGATGGATGCGTGGGCATATAAGGAGAGATAAGATTAAAAATAATGATATCCGGGACAAAGTGGGAGTGGCCTCGGTGGAGGATAATGCGGGAAGCGAGACTGAGATGGTTCCGGCATGTGCAGAGGAGAGACACATGCCCCAGTGCGGAGGTGTGAGAGGTTGGCAATGGACGGCAGGGTAGAGGTAGGTCGAAGAAGTAATGGAGAGAGGTGATTAGACGACATATGACGCATGTGCAACTTACTGAGGACATGACCTTAGATAGGAGGTTGTGGAGAACACATATTAGGGTAGAACAGTAGTAGGTAGTCGAGCGTAGTCCTACTTACACTTACAAATAGTTGTAGTGTTCTTACTATAAGCCTGATTAGCCTATCACACTTATAGACGCAGTATTTCTTTATAATCCACTGTAGTTTGATTTCTATTACTATGTGTTCTTTAGTGTACTTTGTTTATCTTATTTAACCGTGTTAGCTACTGTTTCCTTTTGTTATAATGCGCTACTATGACGTATTCGATTTTATTATCAGCATGTTCATATTGCTTTAATTTCTTGTCTGAATCTGGATGTTTCTTTTACTTTGTTTTGCTTGTGATTATGATTTGTCTTGAGCTGAGGGTCACCCGAAAACAACTGTTCTACCTACCAAGGTGGAGGTAAGGTCTGCGTACACTTTACCCTTCCCAGACTCACGTTGTGGGATTTCACTGGATATGTTGTAGCATGATACCGTTTATAATGTAATTTTTTCCTTTTATAGCTTTGAAATCATAAAAGAGATCTAGGATCTCATATCAATCCGTCATGATTTGTGAATAATTTAACAAGATATGTAAAATGAATATAACACAAACTCATGATAGATTGTCATGATTACTTCCATCGTGCTCTTTTTGTGAATAATTGAACAAGATAGGTAGAATGTATATAGCACAAAGTCATACGACTCGTGTAGAGTTTGTGAACAATTGAGCAAGATAGGTCGAATGAATATAACACAAAGTCATATCAATCAACGCTTATTTGTTGTGGATCTACTAGCCCGAACGCTTGAATCTATTCCACCCCAAATAACCAAATATACTACTGCAAGATCTTCTGATAGTTTGTGAACAATTGAATTAGATCAGTAGAATGTAACACAAAGTCATACCAATCCAGCATGACTCGTGAGTAATCTAACATGTAGAATGAAAATAGTGTCAGATTATACCAATCTGGTATGATTTCTGAACAATTTAACTATAGAGACCAAAAATTATCACTTTGACAATTTAAAAAACCAAAATTGCTCAAAAATACACTTTGAACCTACACTCAAAAATACATTTTATAGGATCAAAATATTTCACACAAGGCCGGCCAACAAAAAAAAAAATGCAACAAGTGACATTGAACGATTGTGACAAGGCCATGCCGGTGATTGGCATGGTAACTGCTTCTTCATCTCGGCCGGCGTCCACGGCGGACTCATCGGAGACGGTGAAATCCGTCCTATGCAATTAAAGCCGGTTACCGCCACTTTGACACGGCTTTTATTTTGAAAGAATATATATACAAGTTACAATAGGAAAATCATTTTCCTATTCTACATCTAAATATCTATTTTGTATGGAGACTAACTATACACTTATGATAATATTACAATACTTAATTAATGTACAAGACTAATCTAATATAAACCAAATATACATTAGGGAAAATATATACCAAATTTGGAATAGTCCAACACGGACTGGGCTAAACCGTGGCCCAACTCATCTCCCAACTCATCTTGATCTTTCAATATACACGTAATATACTTTTGAATATTATGTGTATATTTAAAAACCCCGCAGTCATAGCGGACGGTCATCGTACGCTGAGACTGTCTCTAAAATCTTCAAAAAGGACCGAGGAAAGACCCTTTGTAAAGATGTCTGCAATTTGATATCTGGAAGGGACATGGCAGACGCGTACTTGTCCTTTAGCTACCTTCTCTCGAACAAAGTGAATATTTATCTATATATATTTAGTGCGCTGGTGCTGAACTGGATTACCGGAAAGGTAGATGATACTTATACTATCACAATACACCAATGTTGTTACACCCCGTAGTTTCAGGGTATGCATGTGAGGACGTACGTACGAGAATACGACATTAATTTTGGAAAGAAAGAAAGATGTGATTTTTCGACGAAAAAGTTTCCGGATTTTGTGAAGGAAAAAGGTTCGTTAATGGGAATTGGATTCCCAGATTTGGTATTTGGACTTCTTGGATTATATTAGAATTATGAAATTTTATTTCCGGATTTGGTCACGTGGGACCCACGGGAAAAATTTACGGTTTTGTGGGGGCCCACTTTGTTTTCGAGATTTTCGATATTTTGGATATTTTCGGAAGATGAAATATTTTGGACGAGTAAGGGGGCGACACGTGTCACCCCCCTTAGGTGGCCATGTGGGCCGAATTGGTGGGACAAGTGTCTAGTCACTTATCCCTTGGCCGAAATGGCCATGACACTTGGCTCTTGTTTTTGTTGGCCATGTGGTGTGGTGGGGCCCACACACACATGACCCAATCTAGACCACACACTTGTTATGATCTTGGCCTTTGATTTCTCTATAAATACCCCCTTAGTGCAAGACTTATTATCATCCACACTTAAATATTTTCCAAGGCAAATATACTCCTCCCCAGGTTGCTCGTCCCCCCACTTTGTGTAGAAATACTTCAAGTGTTGTTGTATAATCCCAAATACCTTAGCCTAGTATCCCTAGTAGTATTCTAAAGTAATCCCAACATAAGAGCCCGAAAATACTACTTTTTTTTCCAATAGTCGCAAAATGAAACCCTAGAAAAATCTTCATAGCTTAGATGAAGTGTTAAGAGAAGTTGTTTAGAAACTTCTAAGGGTTGCTTGGAGCGGGTTGGAGCGTAAGGAATTGGAGCTAAACGTTGCTCAGGATCGACTTATAATCTTGGATAATTTTGGGCTTATCGAGGTAATGATCTATGACCCCCTATTGTAATTGGATATTACATATTGTAGTAGTTTAGAATTGAGTATAAGATATATTAGTAGGATGATTATAAATGATTGAACTGTATTTACATTGGACGGTATTTACAGTAGACTTGTAGTATTATTGTGAGGCAGAAGTGTACACGTCCGGTTAGACGTGTAATCCCCTTGGAGTTGTTGGCTTGGTAGCATGCCTTGTTGTGGGAGGTTATTTATGTGTTTACGGGGGGGAGGTGCTGCCGAATTTTCCGTAGAATAAGGATCCTTGTACTTAGAACTATTAAACGAAGAGAACTAGAAGTTGATAGATGTATTGTGGTTATTATAGGTGGATTTTCTACGCGCAGCATACTCAACTTGGCTTATGGATTAAGCCGAAGAGGTATGTGATTCTTCCTATACTCTTGAGCATGATTGTTGTGAACTATATAGTACGGTAGACGTACGTGTGTGAAATGAATTTTATTTGTTTAAAACATAAAGTGTTATAATGGCTTTATGGGAAGTTAGTTATAACGACTTTATGAAGATAAAAGAAAGATTTAATTTTGAAAGCTAAACGACTTGATTTTAAAAGTTAAGAGACTTGATCTTGAAAGATAAGAGACTTGACTTATAAACGACTTGATTTCGGAAAAGGAGAGGTAACTTGATTTAAGTATAGGTTACTTGTTTTGAAAAAAAGTAAGTTACTTGGGTTTTAAAAGTATACTTGATGTTGTTTTAAAAGAAAAGCACTTGGTTTAAAAAGTATAGAGTACTTGATTTTAAAAGTCTTGTAAAGATTTTTACGAAGGTGAAGTAATTTGGTTTGAAAAGAAAACGTGTTTTTGATACTACGAGTATTAGTATCGTGTGGCTTTTACGTAAAAAGAGGTATTTTTGAAAGAATGAAAGTATGTAGTATTTTGGGGTTGAAACCCGGATTGTTGACATAAAATGAAAGTACGTTGAACTTGCCTATGCTTATTGTGATAGCCTTCGTTGTACAAGTGTTTTAATTACGTACCGCGTCTCGGTGGAGGCCGACTATTTGGTTGATTGTTGGACATACCGACACGATGGATGGTCCACGTATGCTTCCACTATGTTGTTATCTTGTTGTTTCTTTTGGACATACCGACACGTTGGATGGTCCACGGTATCGTCCACTTTGAGTATTATCTTGTTATTTCCTTTCGACATACCGACACGATGGATGGTCCACGTATGCGTCGATGGATGGTTTCATGGCCATGCTTATACCGAGGTAAGATCGCCGCACGCGGTCATCGTGAGGGTTAAATCCCCGTTATGTTATTAGTCCATGGACCGCTAATCCATGAAGCTTGCCGCGGTGACGAGCGATCACGGGCTTGCTTTGTACATGTGGTTACAGGCACACTTTAGATACTTGTCCTGGTCATTTCTCGTGTATCGGCAGGCTCTGATAGATAGCTTAAGATACTTTCCACGGTCATATCTCGTGAGACGGTTGGCTCTGGTACGTTAGCTTAAGATACTTGCCTCGGCCAGTTGCGTGGCTAGTTTTCGGATCCGTAGTTGCTTCCGCATTGCCCGTGAAGTTTTATGACTAGCCTTCTGATCCGTAGTTGGCTATTCTACTCGCCCGATCGGTTTGATAGCCGACGCATGTGATCTAGTGTTCGTTCACATACGTGTTGTTTTACATCATGTACACCGCAGTGAGAAGGAGTTCCACGCATGATTGATATCAGGCGTGAGACCCATAGTTATGTGTGAGTGATGATTTTGGAGGACATGCGTCCCTTACTTGACATAAATGTTTACTTATTGCGAAATGGTTTTATAAAATGATGAAATGTGATTTCATTACAGTATTTTCAGTTTCACATACTTGGTACCTGTTGTACTGACCTCCTTCGGGGGGCTGCGTTCATGCCGCAGGTAGAGGTACACCAGTTGTTGATCCTCGCTCATAGGATCGCAGTTCAGCGTTTGGGAAGCTCCGTTTCTCCGGAGGCTTATCTTTGGTATGTTTCCCTGAGGTTGTAGGTTCTTGTACATTCAGGGGTATGGCGGGGCCCTGTCCCGTCATAGTTGTATTAAAAACTCTTAGAGGTCTGTAGTACTGTTGTGGGCAGGGTTTGTAAAGGATGTAACTGTTCGGTTATATGTATATACATGAAGGTAACCGTTTTGGTTAGCCTGTTTTCTTATGTTGTATCTTGTTTCCTATTTAAGTTTTTATTTTCCGCTGATTTTCTCTGATGTTGTATCACTAGGGTGCCCGGGGTAAGGCACCAGTCGCGGGCCCGAGGTCGGGTCGTGACAAATGTAACTTTCTGAATAGGACAATGGAGCTCTAAAAGAAGATTACGTAACCAACATGATTCAGAAACCACATTGGCTATCCCTCGATACTCGGTCTCTGTACTCGAACGTGAAAGCGTGGCTTGACGTTTGACAGACCATGAGACCAAGTTGTTTCCAAGAAACACATAATAGCCAGACGTAGAACGCCTGGTGTCCGGACAACCACCCCAATCAACATCTGTGTAGGAGACAAGCGTAGACGTCGACGAAGGATACAAATGCAAGTCATACTCAAGTGTTCCCTGAATGTACCTAAGAGTGCGTTTGAGCGCATTCATATGTTCAATCCTAGGGTCATGCATAAACAAACACACCTGCTATACGGCATATGTAATATCAGGTCGCGTGAATGTAAGATACTGAAGGGCACCTGCAAGACTACGATATCGGGTCAGATTCTCATAGGGGAGCCAGCTGCAACACCCAACTTTGGTTTAGTATCAACTAGAGTAGAAGTGGACTTACAGTATGACATCCCAGCCCTCTCAATAATCTCAGCTGCATACTTTCTCTGTGATAAGAATAATCCTCATGTATGACGAGTGATAGCAATCCCTAAAAAATAACTCAATGGCCCCAAGTCTTTCATGGCAAACTCAGAACTGAGCATTGTCATAATAGACTGGCGTAATTTATCAGAAGATACAGTCAAAATAATATCATTCACATATAAGAATATATAAGTCATCGAAGAACCCTGACGATATATGAACAATAAATTATCAGACATACTGTGAGAGAACCCAATAGTCTAAACATAGTCAGCAAACCTCTTATACCAATTCCGTAGAGACTGCTTAAGCCCATACAAAGACTTCTTCAACAAACAAACATGATGAGGATATCTAGTATCCCTAAACCCCAATGGCTGATTCATATAGATTGTTTCCTTGAGATCACCATGTAGGAATGCATTCTTCACGTCTAGCTGATGAATGGACCATGATTTCGACAGAGCCAAGTTGAGCACAGTGCGAATGGTAGTCGGCTTGACTACCGTGTTAAATGTCTCACCACAATCTACACCAACCTGCTGAGTCTTACCATCACCTACAAGTCGAGCCTTATGTATTGCAAAAGAACCGTCAGAATTATCCTTATGAGAAAAAATCCACATAGACCGAATAATATTAACACCAGATGGATGGGGTACCAACTCCCACGTCTTATTATCAATAAGAACATTATATTAATCGGTCATGGCAATCTTCCAATTTGGGTCATTTAAGGCAGACACATGATTACGGGATAAGGGTGATTTAAGAACATTAGAATTTAAATTAAAATGTCTTTTTGATTTAAAAATACTCCGTTGACTTCGGGTGACCGGACCATGACTCGGGTCTGGATTGAGTGAATTTTGGAAAGTGTCGGGTGATGTGACGGGCTGGCCATCAGGTAGTGGGTCTGCTGGCCCATATGGGGAGGGTGGTGGTGTCTGATCCGTCGAAGGCGTCGTGGCGCCGCGATCCAGGGCCGCGGCGCTGACGATGATTGTGAATTATTGTGGCTACTGGATGGTAGGTGCCGCGGCGCCTCCCCGAAGGCCCGCGGCGCTGACGACGGGTTGCGGGACATATTCGAAAATGATCGATAATATAGGGTGAGATATCAGCATCCAAAAAATCGTACGAACTAGGCACGGGATTTTCTACTTTAGAAAATGAAAATTGGGACTCATCAAAGAGAACATGACAACTAATAATTATTCGTTTAGATGACAAATCAAAATATTTATAACCACGGTGATTTGACGGATAACCCAAAAACACACAAAGGGTAGAACGTGCTTGAAGTTTGTTAATTGTGGTGGATGGAAATAGTGGATAACATAAGCATCCAAAGAACCTAAGATGAGAATATGAATGAGTCTTATTATATAAACTTTAAAGAGGGGACGAATATGTCAAACCTTTAGAAGGAAAAATATTAAGCAAATATGTAGTCATTTGTAGAGCATGATGCCAAAACAACGGAGGGATGGAAGAATGAACCAATAAGGTGCGGATAATGTTATTAATGGTACGAATATTACATTCAACTTTCCCATTTTGTGAAGACGTATGAGGACAAGAAAAATGAAAATTTATCTCATTTTGATCACAAAACTCTCGAAACTCCCCATTGTCATACTTTTTGTCATTATCACATTGAATATTCTTTATTTCCCGTTCGAATTGAGTTATAATGAAAGCTCTAAATTTTAAGAAGATGAAAAAAACTTGAGATTTTTTCGCGATTGAAAACGTCCATAAAAATTTAGAATAATCATCCAAGAATAAAACATAATAACGATGACCCATAGAACTGAGAACGGGAGATGTCCATAAATCGCTATGAATAATATCAAATGACATTGAAGTTTGAGAATCCGAGGCTACAAATGGCAACTTAATAATTTTTCCTAGAGAACAAGATTGACAATTTGGAGTACTACGCGTACCCTTACAGAAAATAAACTTATTTCTATCTAAAGTAGATAAAATAGACGGCCCTGGATGACCTAGACGAGCATGCCACAAGGAAGAAGCAAGAGCTGCAAAACTTGATGGCATGGCTTGACGCGAGAAATTGAGACTTGGTGTGATTGGATAAAGATCTCCCCTACTGTCACACCTCATGAAAGGATTCCCCGTCTTAAAATCCTTCACAGAAAACCCAAATGGATCAAAATAAATAGAAACTCAATTATCAGTGGTGAATTTGCGAACAGATACCAAATTCTTAATTAATTTTGGGGCATGAAGGGTATGTTTTAAGACATGAGGTGAATGAGGGGGAGATAAAGTTTTGTGATCATAACCCCGAATTAGAATTGAATTACCATTACCAATAATTATATCACACCATCGCCAAATGGAATAAGCGAGAGAGTACCTTCCGGATGTCATATGGGTAGCGCCACTGTGTCCATATACCACCCGTCCGGCTGAGTCAATCCAAGCGCAGCATACGCGCTCAATATCTCGCCGAATGGTGCGAAAGAGCCTCACCGCAAAGGCCGCGTGGCCGAGGCCCACGCAGCTCGGGCCACCACGCCAACAGGTGAGCAGATGTTGGGACCGGGCCGGTACATGCCAAATGGGCTTCTTCGCCGCCGACTGGTCGAGACCGGGCAGCCGCCGCCTCGTAGCTACGCCGAGATGTTGGCGTTGTTGTCGTGTGCCATCGTTGTCGCCCACGCCGCGAAACCCACGGCCAGAGTTGCCGGGTCCCACCGGGTGGGACCCACCTGCTTTCAAGGCCCTCGCCGTTGTCATTATTACCACCACGTCCACCACCTTTATTTTTATTTTTGCGATTTTGACCTTTCTTGCCTCCATCGTTATGATTTTGGTTTGAATTATCAAAATATGCGGAGGATTTAAGTGACGTGGCTATAAATCCGGAGCACTGGCCGATAGCCGCCTTTTTAGCCAAACCAGCCTCCTCCAATGTAAGCATGGATCGAGCCTAATAGAATTTCGGCAGGGGTTACTCTGACGAAGAATCGAAGCAACGCCGTTACAGGCCTCTGACAGGCCTTCAACCATATGAAGAACGAGACGAATATTGCTCATAGAAGCACCCACATTGTGAAGTTGATCCGCCAAGTCCTTGAGACGCTTGCAATAAGACGAAACGTTTGAAAAATTCTCCATCTTTACTTGAGAAAATTCATGTTCAAGGGTAACAATACGGGAATGACTGTTATCTTGGAATATGTCATGCAATCGATTTCAAGCCTCCATAGCTATGAAGTTGTGTTCCATAATTGTCTGTAAGAGGTCAAGAGAGATAGTGGCATAAATCCATTGAAGAACTTTTGCATCAAGCGTGACCCGTGATTTTGGATCATCTGCTTTGGTGGGCACAACCTCTATAGTACCTTCCGTAGCATTCTTCGTATCACCCTCCGTAGTAGTAGCTGGAGGGATGATGTGGTGGAGAACTTGATGTGTCGTGGCATGAATCTTGAATAACTCCGCCCACATCCCATATTGGGCGTTTTCTAGGTCAAGAACAATAAAAAGGACGCTCTTGATGTTAGAAACTGTGAGGGCAGGACTAAACGTGTGCTTATCAGCCATAGGAAATAGAACAACAAGATTCGGAGAAGGGACTTATTGGAGAAGGCAAGATGAAACCGAGAAGTGTCTCGGGTTTGGTGGGGAATGGAGGTCCTGGTTTTGCTAGAGCATGCGGAAGCAAGAAAGTAGAAAATACCTAGACTTTTGATACCATGAAAGAATTAATTCCTTGATTATTTCTATTAATGAAAGACATATATATATACAAGTTACAATAGGAAAATCATTTTCCTATTCTACATCTAAATCTCTATTCTATATGGAGACTAACTCTACACTTATGATAATATTACAATACTTAATTAATGTACAAGACTAAGTCTAATATATACCAAATATACATTAGGGAAAATATATACCAAATCTGGAAATCTGGAATAGTCCAACACGGACTGGGCTAAATCGTGGCCCAACTCATCTCCCAATTCATCTCGGTCTTTCAATGTACACATAATATATTTTTGTATATTATGTGTATATTTAACACATTTATCCATCGGAAAAGCCTCTAGGAGAAGCTATTGCTAAGGCTCTTCAGCTTGGCCTTATAAAGTCGAAGGATGAACTTTTTATTACTACTAAGTTATGGTGCATGTTAGTGTTAGGTTCTGTGTCCTTACATTGCATCCGCGTTCGCATTCCCGCTTCAGAAACTCCTAGAAAAACAAATAGGACGGAGTCATCCGCTCCAATCCCTTCACTCTCTTAACTTTCTTGCCTCATTATGCCTTTATTTGTTTATTCGCAATTCTATTTATTTTGTAATAATAAGAGACATAGAACAATTATTGTCGAAATAAATAAATTGGGCGGGTAGTTTAAAATCGGCAAGGCACTTCTAATTATCTATTTTAGGTTTGTCACTTCATATCTAATCCTTTGCCTGAATTATTAAAATTGCATATCTAAAACTAACGCCTCACTTCTTTAATTTCGCAGATAAATCTATGGCCCATAAAGCACCTTTAGCATCTTAGCATTTCTAGCACCTTTTAAGCACTCTTTAACATTTAGCATTCTTTTTGCACTTTTAGCACCATTTACTTTTAAAATTAAAACTTTAAGCATTTTTTTAGCATCCTTAACCTTTTAGCACTTTTAATGTTTTAGCACCCTTTTAAATACTTTTAAGCCTTCCTTTAAACAATTAACATCTTATTTATTTTCTAACACTTTTTCTAAGCAGGAGCCCTTCTAGCATTTAATACCTTTAGCAACCTTTTACTTTAAGGCACCTTTTAAACATTTTAATATTTTAACATCTTATTAAGCAGGTGGAGCTTTATTCTGCATTTTTAAAAAATATAATAATTACCCTAGGTTTGGCAGGACAACCGCAAGTTAGCGGATCTTAGAGGGTGCCTAACCATTAAAATGGAGTTAATGTTTTACTTCAAACTAGTTAAACATTTAGGTGTCCTAATTCACCCAATTAATTAGGTGGCGACTCCGCGAACCCTTAGCATTCTAGCAACCCTTTAGCATTTTAGCACCCATTTAACATTTTAGCCTCTTTTGCACTTTTTGCACCTTGTTAAAACATTTAACACTTTTTGCACTTTAGCATTTATTATTTATTTTCTAACATTGCATTTTTAAGCAGGGCTCGCTTTTTAACAAATGCCGCGGCCGAAAATCGGCGCGACAGAAATGGCGACTCTGCTGGGGATTTTAGGTTCTTAACCACAACAGACCTAGGGTTATTATTTGGCAATTATTTTGCATTTAATTTTGTGTGTTGTATTTTGTTTATTTTTTGATACTTGCTTTACTGCTTTCCTTAAACTGGCATTCCGCTCATATTTCTTCCATTCTGGAAAATTCATACAAATCACACACTCACGCTACCGTGTGCTCACGCACCGCAAATTTCTTTCAAAATATCCAAATTTTAGGAGAGTCATACGCTGGAGTTAGATCGGTTCGTCTGATCACCGCGTAGCCTTCTCACTGAGTTGTCCGCCTGAACTCAAGGCCTAGTAAAGCCAAATCTTAGCAACTCGTGATGTAGCTATACCACTTCTTATTTTAGGGCATGATGCATTTACCTTAGGTGGCCTGGCCTCGCATCGACACCACAATTAGGAAGACACCAAACTTGTCGACGGGTTTCTCAACCCAACGGCCAACCAACATATTATGTGTAGCGTAGCAATGACAAACAAATCCAAGCCCAATCATGACATGCTAAAATTAGGAAAAGTGCACCGTCATTTGGTCGCCATTTCCAACAAAGGCATTATAGTTGGACGACTTGGACAAATCCGTCATAATCTCGCATAAGTAACGTTTAGGCTTACCTCTGGCATAAAGAGGTCCCCCTGCATGTTAGGAAACGTTTGAATGTGCTATGTACAATATATCTGCTACATACCTGCAAATTATGTGTTTTATGCTAACACCGTTTGTTGCATTTTTAGAAAGATTTATCATCTCCCCCAAAGGTCGATTTGTATTTGACTAAGCAATGACAGAGCATCAATATTTCGCAAGATCAAAGGCACGCCCAAATGATATGACCGATTCGAGGCATTTGAGCGAACGAGCCTAACCTATCTTAGTTCCTATAGGCAAAAAGCAGGGGTCTCAGAAAAAAAAAGCAGCATAGATCCGATCGAGCAAATTTCGCCAGATACCGCAAAGAAATGGCAACCATGCAGGCCGGAATCAGAAGGCCCAGAAACATAACATACAAGCAATTACATTGAGACCCATTTTAGGCCAGACACCCTTTTCAAAACTGGGATCATGTAGGAAACCAGACAGGGGTTGCAAGTCCAAACAGGCCAGGCACGCAGATATCAAGGAACAAGGCAAATAAGTCGATACGATCGACCCCCAAAACTCACAAATTTTCGAGCGCAGTGTTTTCATATTAATGTAAGTAAAGTGCAATAACCAAGCGTAAAATACGGCAAAAAGTTTCTTCAGATAGCGTATAAAGAAAGCAAGAAAGGCAGAGGATGACAACAATCCAAAGTCCGCAAAGCAAAGAACAAAGCAGAAAAGCGGGCATCAACAATCAAATAAAGTTCAAGTTCCGCGACAAAACCTAGCGCTCAACTCGTATAAAGTCAAATTGGCAACCCACGATCGCACCTAACAAAGGCATCATGACAATTCCACACATGCAGATTCAAAGATGTCCGCAAGGACAACATCTCGAGATTCATCGTGCATATCGTGACGATATCTCTACCCATAAAATTGCACTTCTCATATGTATTTATCATTTTGTTTAAACAGTATACACTAACGCTTTTCTCAGCTTAGCTGCGAGCATTTATTCTACGAGCAAAGAACAACACGCCCAGCAACGACGTTATCGCGACAACAAGTCTACGCAACGACGCCAAAGAAGAACACGCCCAGTAACGACGTTATCAAGACAAAGAAGTCTACGCAACGACGCCAGAAGAACGCCCGTGCAACGACGTTATCGCGATTGCGGTCCAGCAACGACACCATCAAGATTGCGCCTACGCAACGACGCCAAAGAAGAACGCCCGTGCAACGACGTTATCAACATCAGGTCCAGCAACGACACCATCAAGATTGCGCCTACGCAACGACGCCAAAGAAGAACACGCCCAGTGCAACGACGCCATCGCGATTATGTCCAGTAACGACATCATCGCGATTGCCTACGCAACGACGCCAAAGAATAACACGCCCAGTAACGACGCGATCGCGATTATGTCCAGTAACGACATCATCAAGATTAAGGTTTACGCAACGACGCCAAAGAAGAACACGCCCAGCAACGACGCGACGCGATTATGTCAAGGCAACGACATCATCAAGATTGCTTTACGCAACGACGCCAAAGAAGAACACGTAAAGGCAACGACGCCATCGCGATTAAGGCCTACACAACGACGCCAAAGAACATTATGTCCGTGCAACGACATCATCAAGATTGCGGTCCGTGCAACGACACCATCAAGATTGCGCTCACGCAACGACGCCAAAGAAGAACACGCCCGTGCAACGACGCGTATCGTGATTGCGTCCAGCAACGACACCATCGCGATTGCGCTACGCAACGACGCCAAAGAAGAAGACGCCCGTGCAACGACGTTATCGCGAACACGCCCGTGCAACGACGTTATCAACATCAGGTCTGTGCAACGACACCATCAAGATTGCGTTTACGCAATAACGCCAAAGAAGAAGACGCCCAGTGCAACGACGTTATCAACATTATGTCCAGTGCAACGACATCATCGCGATTGCGGTTCAGTGCAACGACACCATCAAGATTGCGTTTACGCAACGACGCCAAAGAAGAACACGCCCAGTAACGACGTTATCAAGATTGCGGTTCAGCAACGACACCATCAAGATTGCGTTTACGCAACGACGCCAAAGAAGAAGACGCCCGTGCAACGACGTTATCAAGACATTAAGTCCGAAACGACGCCATCATCGCGATATCACATCTACGCAGGACGATTGCTCGTTTCTCAAAATTGCATTTTTTCTCATTCATGCTTTATTATTCTGCCTTAGCGCATGCACTAACTCTTTCGAGCTTTAGTATACAGGACAAGCAAAGAAAGACAACATATCCGCTCACAATCGCAACACGCCTCAGATGAGGACGAAAATCACAAAGATTCACAACATCGCATCAACACAAAGCAGGCATCACATTTTTGGCAGATCACGCTACATTGTTTTAAAATTACGATCATCATTTTGCCTTAACAGCATGCACTAACCGCTTGTTCAAGTCTTAGTACGCAGTGAGCACAACGTGATTTTCTCTTCAAATAACCGGCAATTTGTCGGGCCAACCTTCCCAACAAACGGCGTAGCCGCCTGCCGCCGGCCCACTCGCCCACATCACCATGTAACCCAAAGACCATAAACCATAGCAGACATCCTGTGTTCAAGCCGCTTATTTTTCTTTTACTTTTTGCACCATAGCCCAAATGTCATCATAACTCGACATCGATGCCTTGAGTCCGCATTAGCCCGCTGGTGTTTTGACACGGTAGCTCAAAGGTCGCCATAACTCGACACCGACAAATTTGAGTCCGCGTTAGCCCGCTTTAGTGTTTTGACCATGGTATCCCAAAGGTCGCCATAACTCGACATCGACGCTTTTGATTTTTGCGTCACCTTTGTCTACCGCCAAAGATTTCGCACTCAAGATCGAGACAAAATTAGCTATGAGTCAACGCCTTTGTCCAAGATTCTTCCATCATCTCCATACAAAGAGGACAAATTGACACCCAATTTTGACCCTCCCATCCACTCATTTAACTATAAAATTAGACTAATTTTGTAAAATAATTTTTAGGATTTTTATAATAAAATGCAAATGATAAAACATAAATACATTCATAAATAAATAATTTAATAATGGCTTCGCGTCTTACTTAGAGTATTAAGCACTTAGAGTCCCTCACCCGCATTAATTAATTTAGCAAAGGACGCCACAAGTAGCATAGCCGCATTTATTAATACGCAAGAGATTTTCATAATCATTGGTAATTTAAAATCAATTCTTAATCTAAATACATGCATCGCATTTATAAAAGCTTTAAACAATTCTTAAATATCATACTTGCATTTAACATTTAAATAATTTAATCTAAACTCAATTCATTTTTAATTTAACTCCGCGATAATGCACAATAATAAGTTTTTAAATAATAGCGTCGCATTTATAAAAAGCATTAAGCAGTCCTTAAACAATTTAATGATAATCTAAACCCCATTCAATTTTTAAGTTAACATAATGAATCAATTTTAATAACGGCATCGCATATAAATATTGAGCACTAATTAAACAACACGCCCGCATTTATTATCGTAATAGTTTTATAACTCGAAATTAGACTAATTTAGCACCTAAATAATTAGACTAATTTAGCACCTAAATAATTAGACTAATTTAGCACCTAAATAATTAGACTAATGTAGCACCTAGATAATTATAATAAAGCACCTAATTAATTTAATCACATTTGTTAATTAATTAATAATACACTTACCTAGAATTAACTAGCTAATTAATTAACTAAGCCTAAAACTAATTAATCTATCACTAATTTAATACTAATAACTCACTAATTAAAAGCCTAATTAAACTAACTAATTTAATACTAACCTATTCCTACCCAAATTCACTACCGCCTGGCCCAATCGTCCGCAACCCGCAAGCCCAACCCGCCCCACACCTTATTTCACCCGCAAGCCCAAACCCGCGAAGCCCTTACCTTTTAATCCCTTCAGCAGCCTTTACTTCATCTTCTTAAAAGAGAAAACGCAAACCACTACTTCACAAACCTAAAATCGCCGCAAGTCTCGCCGGATTTTCAGGGTGGAAAATCCGGCGACCTTCCTTTCCCTTTACCCACGCACCCAGCCAACGTATACTTACCATAACCCAAACCAGATCTTCCGAAAAATCGCAACTTACCATAATCCATTCAAATCACACCTAGAATCAGTACGAAATCTCGTCGAATCAGCACAAATATTAGCCGAATCTCAGCCTTTATTTACTTACCATTATTAGGGAACCCAAACGGGGGGCTATATAAGCACATGCAAGTCGAGTACAATAGGGGGGTGAACAGAGTAAGGCAGGGCTCAGAGGAGTCCAATAGCAACATAGCAATTTAGGGCTCAGAGGAGTCGGGGGCAACTACATAGCGATTTAGGGCATCGATGAAGGAGAGGAGATAGCAATTTAGGGAGATGAGGAATCGAACATAGGTCAGAGTCAGAGAGTCGAATTCAGAGCTTAGTCAGGGGGGAACCGATAGCACAGTAGAGTTCATTTCAGGGGGATGACATCAACTTAGGGGTGAACAGAGCATCGATTCAGAGCTCAGAGGGAGGAACTACATAGCAATTTAGGGAACCGATAGCATCGAAACCTTTAGCAGCAGTAAAATACAGACAGAGAGTAAACATAGAGCAGAAACGGGAGAGCAACCACATAGCAATTTAAGGACGACACGCAATAGGCATCGAGAGATAGAGCTTAGCAGAATCAGGAAGAAGCGAGGGCTCAAGACCGACCACTAGCATAGCATGAACAGGTAGTTCGAACCCCTCTATCAATTCTAGCCAAAATCAGCAAGCAACTTTGTCCTTTTCATTCGCGTCGCAAACCCAAAGCCCGTCGAGTGGACCGGCGACTTGATACGCTCCGGTCGTCCGAGAAGGTAAAATCGAATCCTTCTCGATTCATTTCAGACGTGTTCTTTCGTGATTAAACTCGTATTGGTTCATTTGTATTTGCATTCATTGAAGCATAAAGACGATCCGGTCATCGTTAAGTTATTTGTTAACTGTCTGCAGGATTATTGATGCCTAAATACGCTGAATCACATATTTTACGTCCCTTGTGTATTTGTTGTATTCATGTCTTTGGTTTACTGCTAAGCTAACAGTCGGGTTGCTTTGGAAATACATGAATCTCCTACTAAATTGTATTATGAGGCATTACGCAAGCTCTATAAAACTTGTTTAACATGTATCTAACTAACTAGCAGCAGTGTCCGCTCGCCTAAACCGACCAAGTTAAGTCACTTAGATATCATGCTAGGCCTATTGTAAGAAATCAGTCTAGTTAAAATAGTTTGAATCAGCAATTGGCATGTCTCGTTAAAGTCATAACTTGGAGTTCTTAAAGGGTAAACTCTAAATAGTTGTTCTTAGTGTACCTATCCTGGTTTGTGCACATGTTTGCACTGTCTATTAGATCAAGAAAATAACTTTTCATTTGATAAAGTTGCCTAAGTTAAAATGATATGATGCCTCATCTATGCAATGTGTATGAAGCCCTGCCCTCTAAAGCAGTTGGTTGCCAGCTTACGTCCAGGGTTATATGTTATTCTGTCAGGGAGTAATATAAGCACTGCCTTTGATATTGGGATACATGGACTGATTGTCTTCCTTGACTGCAGCATGCCTATGAAAATTGTTTGAGTTTAAAAAAGGAAAATCTGGTCTTAATAAATAAACTAAGGCTGCATTACTCGCACTATCCGCTTTCTCTATAAAATCAAAAGAAATTCATGTTTTGGGCCATTTTGCATTTCGCTTAATCGCTTGCACCTGTGGTCCAGTGATCGCTCAGCCGCTTTTCCTTTAGTCTTGAGTTATCGTGACACGTCATGCAGCTAATATATGTGCTCGTCCTAAATATTTGCATCAATTATTATTTAGGCTCGTACTAATCTTTGTCTTTCTTTTCTTTTTACATGGCACGCATCGGAGCAAAATAAAGAGTCTCACGGCGAGACTCATCGCAAGTCATTTCAAATGGCAACCCGCATCCGCGTTCGCATTCCCGCTTCAGAAACTCCTAGAAAAACAAATAGGACGGAGTCATCCGCTCCAATCCCTTCACTCTCTTAACTTTCTTGCCTCATTATGCCTTTATTTGTTTATTCGCAATTCTATTTATTTTGTAATAATAAGAGACATAGAACAATTATTGTCGAAATAAATAAATTGGGCGGGTAGTTTAAAATCGGCAAGGCACTTCTAATTATCTATTTTAGGTTTGTCACTTCATATCTAATCCTTTGCCTGAATTATTAAAATTGCATATCTAAAACTAACGCCTCACTTCTTTAATTTCGCAGATAAATCTATGGCCCATAAAGCACCTTTAGCATCTTAGCATTTCTAGCACCTTTTAAGCACTCTTTAACATTTAGCATTCTTTTTGCACTTTTAGCACCATTTACTTTTAAAATTAAAACTTTAAGCATTTTTTTAGCATCCTTAACCTTTTAGCACTTTTAATGTTTTAGCACCCTTTTAAATACTTTTAAGCCTTCCTTTAAACAATTAACATCTTATTTATTTTCTAACACTTTTTCTAAGCAGGAGCCCTTCTAGCATTTAATACCTTTAGCAACCTTTTACTTTAAGGCACCTTTTAAACATTTTAATATTTTAACATCTTATTAAGCAGGTGGAGCTTTATTCTGCATTTTTAAAAAATATAATAATTACCCTAGGTTTGGCAGGACAACCGCAAGTTAGCGGATCTTAGAGGGTGCCTAACCCCTTCCCTCTAGATTAATAAAGAACCCTTACCCAGAATCTCATTAAGTTTAGCAGACCATTAAAATGGAGTTAATGTTTTACTTCAAACTAGTTAAACATTTAGGTGTCCTAATTCACCCAATTAATTAGGTGGCGACTCCGCGAACCCTTAGCATTCTAGCAACCCTTTAGCATTTTAGCACCCTTTTAACATTTTAGCCTCTTTTGCACTTTTTGTACCTTGTTAAAACATTTAACACTTTTTGCACTTTAGCATTTATTATTTATTTTCTAACATTGCATTTTTAAGCAGGGCTCGCTTTTTAACAAATGCCGCGGCCGAAAATCGGCGCGACAACAATTATATAACTTATGAAAAACAATCTTGGGTGTCCTTGATTTATTTCCGCTGCATCTTAACTCATTTTTTAGTTCTGCGTTTTTGTTAATGTTCCAGTTCATGTCACAGAACATTTTTGGGAACATTCTTTACTGTCTTTAAGTTTACCTCTGTTCTTCTGTGCTGAAATTATTTATTCCATAGTTTAAGTTCGACAATTCTCCCTTTCAGTGCACTTTTGCTCAACGTGACCAAGTTGTTCATGCTTGTAAACTCAGTCTTCAGTAAGTGATATGCCACTTACCATCTTTCCCCGCGAGGCGGATCTAAGATTTATATATTATGAGTTGAGTCTGAAATTTTATCAAAGACCGTTTGATTTACTAGGTTCAAAATATAATATTTATACTTTTACTTATTTTTTAAAACTGAACGTGAATTAAAGATGTTGGTTTTGAATGACACGCAATTTATACACTATATTTTCCTTTGTTCCCTCCCCGGCCCTACCCCTTCCGGGCAAAAGCAGATTCTAACATTTAAACATTATGTGCACACTAGTAATTCGAGCTCAAACTCTATATGGACATCAAAATTTGAAGAGAAAAAAAGAGTACGTCTAAGTATGTGCATTCACTAGTTATGTAGCGCTTTCTTGAAGTGTCTTGAAAGTGTGACATAAGACAAAGCAACCGATTATTAAGCAATTGGATGTCTAATAGAATTGAATCAAAGTTTGTTCGTATTGAAAAGAACGAGGATTACAAAAAAAGCTTCATGGTATAAAGGGTTGTCAATTTATCTGTCCAAGATCTTGTCGAAGTAATTAACAACTGTGTATTTTTTCGGTGCAGAAAATTTCAATTGGAATATGTGGATATGTATTTAATTCACCAGCCTCTTAGAATAAGTGAAACTAGGCCTGGCCAGTGGGCCAGGCCGGGCCGACTCGGGAGGGGGCAGGATCGAGCTGAATCGGGGCTGGCGGGCCGGTCCAAGCGGGACGAAACCGAGTCCCGTCCCGGTTCCGGCTAGGGGTCGGGGCAGGATCGGCTTGGGGCGGGGCGGGGCGTTTTTATTACACTCTTGTTCAATTATTGAGTTATAATATATATATATATAACTCAATAATTGAACAAAAGTGTAATAAAAACATCCCAAGGCTGCTTTGTGTCTCTTATATTATTTAATAGAAATATGATTTTTTTTCTAATACAGTATACAGATACAATTATCAAAATTTACAACTTTGTAGTGTCGTTCAAAATTTGCAAATGACATAGTAAAATTGCAATTAAAAAATTTACATTTTCAAAAAAGACTGTTCTATTTTCCTTATAATTTCATGTGGTTCTTCGGTTGGAATTGATATATCTTGGTCAATTGCTCCATGTCGCTACTCATACCTTCAGATAAGATGTCATTGTAGTTTTCGTCTTCTTTTTTATTGATCTCCAGTTGGTCGCACCTCCTACGTTCCGCACGAATCAAGTCTCTGAATATAACTGCAATCTTCAAACTGTCTCCGGCTAATGAGTGTTTGTTCTCTCCTATTTGAAATCTGTCGACAGAAAAAACGCTTTCAGCCGCCGTTGATGACGCTTGAATGTTCAAAACATCTCGAGCCATCCTTGAAAGTGTCGGAAATGTCTTCTCATTCTCCCTCCAGTATTTCAGCAAGTCTTCATGTGCTTCATTGACAACTGCTTGGTACGGTAAAGCACCCTGCAAAAAAAAAATATTAAACTCGCTAATTTGGTTAGTAGTATTAGCACCGCACATTTTATTTCTGAGGCTTTTAATACTAGCCGTAGAAATAACATGTCTTTTTTGAGGTTGTGTTAAAGAAGAAGAAGATGGTACAGAAACTGGTTGGCTTCTAGCACTTTCTTGTTGGTAATACTTATATACTTTTTTGCATTCATCTTGCTTGTTAGACAACACTTCTTCTTTAGTTTGTTCAATATGTGGTGGATCATTTGGATTGTTTAGAGTTGGAGGTGGTAGTACTGTTATACAATCATAAATAGTTTCAATAAGTGATTTACATCCGTCTATTTTAATAGACGGATGTAATACAACACTAATAATATAAATAGTGGGAATAGAAATAAAAAAAAATTATTTTGATAAACATTTTTTAATAGCTACCTTATAAGTTGGTTTAGACATATATTCATTAAGTAATAAAAATATGAGAGCTATACAAAATAATATAGTTGAAATAGTAGGATAATATATACCGAAAAATTCTTTTGTTGCTTGATAAAATTTCTCTAAAAATACAATAAGTTCTTTAATTTTGTCTCAATCGCTATCTATAAGCATATAAACTGGATTTTGATTATGGGTGTTAAAAAATAAAGTTATATGTCTTCTATAGTCATAAGCAACAAGTAGTTGATGGTACAAAGAATTTCACCTAGTGGATACTTCTTCAAAAATTATTCTATAAGGTAGTTCGCAATCGTAACAAGTTTTTTTATATTTCTTTTTTCGTTGTATTCTATTATTTTTAAAAATATAGTGTATAGCAAATTGTATTTTTTTCAAGAATGTCAGTAAAAAGTGATAGACCATCCTTTACAATTAAATTATATATATGACATGCACATCTTATATGAAAATGATCTGAAAAAGATGGAGTTAAACTATTTTTAAAAATATTAATAGCATAATTATTAGAAGAAGCGTTATCTAATGTAATAGTCATAATTTTATCAGTTATGCCATAATAATGGAAAACAGAATAAATATTTTCTGCAATAAAATTATCAGTGTGCCTATCATCTATATATCATACGCTAAAAATACGTTTTTGCATAAACCATTTATAATCTATCCAATGACATGTTACAGTTAAATAATCATGATTGTTAGTACTACGGTCTACATCAGACGTAATAGATACTTGCCAGGAAAATGATATAATGAATAACGTAAATATTATTGATATTCGTGTGCAAATTTAAATACATCTCTTGTAACAGTTGATCTAGGAAAACCTTTATAAGCAGGATTATACATTTCTCTAATGTAATAATAAAACCAAGAGATTCCGAAAATGAAAAAGGTAAACCCTCCACAACAACTAATTTTGTTAGTGCTTCTCTATCTCTATGTTTATCGTGCTTAGGGCCTAAAATTCCTCCTGTCACGGGGTTAGTTTGACCCTGTACTTGGTCCGGAACAGTATGTGAACCTTGTTCCGATGGAGAGGGCGTTTGCACATCCTTTTTTGAGTCTTGTATTGGGCATATCTAGCAAGGTGTTTTTGTTTGATGTGTCTCATTAACCCCCGTCCCACCCTGACCTTGTCCATTTTTAAAACTAAAAAACATTTTACATATAGCTAATTGATTCACTACGTCCTTAATAAAAAATTGTCATGCATCTGATTTTAATGGTCGTTTTGCTGGACCTCGTCTCATAATAGGGGGAATATGAGGCAATTCAAATGAAGGCGCATTAGTGGGTGTGTCATCTGTTAAGTCCATTTTAGTACTGTTTTAGAGTACGTTTTAAGGCATCTTTTACGTGTCTTTCTTTTGTTTTGTACAGTATTATGCGTGTTATGTTGTGTTTTCAGGTTTTAAGCGATTCATAAGGTTCGAGGTAAATTCAAATGAAATATGCGGTTATTGAGGATAAAAATGCATATCTGGTCACAAGAGATAAGTCAAAGAAGTCCCGAAAAGCATATAAGCAATCTTCAAAAAAAATGAAGAGTCGCGACTCCAAAATCAAGAGCCGCGACGCCTAATTGGCAGTGACTATCGAAGGAATAGAGCCGACGACGGAAAAATGCGAAAAAACTAATTTTAAAGGGGCAAAAAGGTCAATTCAGTGGTACTCATATATAGAGAGAGTGAGACGTTTTTCTGGGGAGATATCATACTTTTGGAGGCTAGGAACGGAGACAGAGAACAAGATTAGAGACTTTTATTCAAGTTCTTTTCTTTTCTTTACTTTATTTTCAGTTTATGTTGGATATTTGTAAATTGTTCTTAGCATGACAATGTCTAGGAGCTAATTTCTTTATTAAGGTTCTCCAACAAATCAACTTGAAACTCTTTTCATAAGTTAATGCATTGTTAATGATTTCTTCTTCATCTATTTAAGATCTATTCAATTTGTTATGATTGTATAATAATTAACTGATCACTAATTGTCATAACTTATATGATTTCGAATCGAGATCTGAAAATGGAGATTTGAATATGCTATAGTTGATTAGACATGGGTTGAAATCACGGACAAAAGTACCCGATCTTGTGTAATGTTACACCTCGTGAGTTAAGACAAAGATTTAGAACGTCATTAAGGATTGGGATTTCCAATTTTCGAAATTACATATATTTTACGTACTAATACGATTTAATTTTTTGCAATGACGAATGTGACGCCGGAAATCCCTTTAGAAATGGTGGAATAAATAAATAGGTATTTTTCCGTTATGAGATAGTAAGGTAATTAAAGGTACGATGATAAGAAATTAAGGCTATGGGAAATTAGATTAAGAGAAGTGGGGGTTGATTTAGTTAAATAAATACTTAGAGGGGGCAAAGTGTGGCATTTAAGGGGGTCTTAGTGCATTTTTTAAAAGCTGAAAATTAAATAAAACTCTTCTAAAAACCTTCATTTCTTCCACTCAAATCAGAATATTTAAGCTCCCATTTCTCTCCCCCCTTCTTGAACGAAAATTCCCACCATTTGCAAAGAAAATTTAGCTTGTTATTCCATCTTCTTGGGGTAAATTATCCCACCATTTTGAGGCGAAATTATCACCCCAAAACAGTGGGGTTCTCGGCAAAGCTGGCCGAATTTTAGGGCAGTGGGTTTTGGATTTTTGGACAAGATTTCTTGAAGGAAAAGGTGTAAAAATGTTGGGTTAACATAGTAGAATTATTGCATGTTGGATTGGGGTTGAAGAAGTGAAGATTGGCCAAGAAAAATCGAATTTTGTGAAAGAAAAATGGGCAGAAAATTCGTTGGTTACTGGCAGATTTTTAGTCAAATTTGGAAGGGAATATCTCCTAGCATATTAGGAGTTTTTGGGTGTTTCAAAAGCCTAAAATGAAGTTCGTCGAGTCTAGTTTCCAACGCAACAAACCGCTCGTCGATAGGACACTGGAGTAGAGAGTTATCGACGTTACAAGTTCAGCCGATGAAGCAGTGACTAAAAATCTGGACAGTCACGTTTTTTGGGACTGTTTTGGACGAATTCGAGGTATAAAATTCTTATTTTATAGTTTAATGACATTGCATGTTGTTGTAGTTGAAGATATGAATTGGTGTTAAGATGGAATTGGAAATATGAAATGTATGTGATTGTATTAAGGATATATACACCGATTTAGAACCTATTTTTGGCGTACGTTGGAATTGAGTAATTGTGTTGGTATGTTATTACTAATTGCATGTGAAAATTTAGATAAAACCTTGATGTTTAAAGTTAAAGTTGTTAATTGAAGTTGTTGGGAGATTAATTGGAAAGTAAGGAATTTTGGAAAAAGCTTTGGAATTGTAAAATATTGATATGACCGGAAAGTTGATAGAAATTGTTGAAAATTTCGATAATGTATTATGGACTGAACTAGTATGTAAATAAGCTACAAACATATATATGTATTGCAATAAGATACCTATACATGCCTCGAAAGGATTAAGTGTAAGAAATGTGTTAATTTTATATATTCTGGAATAAAGGGGAAATTGTTGGTTTGAATTGAATTATTGGTTTGAATTGGATTGTTGGTTGATTGGATTGTAGCTGGAGTTGAATTATTGGTTGATTTGGATTATTAGAAAATTGTGGATACGCACATAAACAAAGGAAATGCTGCCTAAATTTTTGTAGAAATAAGGGAGCCTTTAAGCATATAACTTACATTAGGAACCATAGAATTGACGAGCATGTTGTTCCTTATCATAGGTTGAAGTACTAGACGAGGAATACTTTAATACCAAGCTGATTAGTTCGCCTAAGAGGTATGTGAGACCTTTCCTTCTTTCTTTTGGCATGATTTTTGTGAAAGTACGGCGGACGTACTTAACTCCTATCAGTTCAGTTTTAAAAATGATTATTTACTAGTTATGGTTTCAGTAACAGAGTTTATGGTAGTAATGTTGTTGAGAGTCACAAAATGATTTTAGCTGCATACAGTTGCTCATGATATCTACTCGTGCTAAGTGTTACTATTTCATTCCATCGAGTCCCGCCGGATCACGATCGTACACCAGATACTGATTTTCATCGAGTCCTCACTAGAGGCCGAGACACGATATATATACAGATTACATCGAGTCCTCATCGTAGGTCGACATGTTACGCGCAGATACAGATTCCATCGAGTCCCTCCATGTAGGCCGAGACATGTTTTACGCTTTTATATACGCATACGAGCACAATGTTTTATGATTCAGTATACATGATATGTTTTCAGACATGATTCTCAGTTTTATGACAGTTTTATGACTCTCTATTTTACTTGGTACAGTTGTTAATCAGTTTTACAGTATTTTATGTTTTACATACTCAGTACATTATCTCGCATCGACTTCTTCCTGGCCGTTCATGCCCGCAGTTCGTGAGTTCGATAGCGACCCTCCGTCTAGATTCTCAGACGGATTGGAGAGCTCCTTTGTTCCGAGCGGCTATTTTTGGTACAGACTTTTATTTTTCAGACTTATGCATATTTTGGGCACGACGGGGTCATGTCCCGTCATATGTCGATATACTCTGCAGGTCCAGAAGCGATTGTGGTTGGATGTTTGTACTTCGTTTTGGGTTTTGATGTCGTTATTTAGTAGCGGCCTTGCCATGCGTATTTTGACTTATGCATTTGTGCGCGTGATGGTTGGTGGCGGCTGGTCGGCCAGCCTATTATGACCGTTGTTTTGTTGTTGTTTCGCACTTCGCCGCCCGTTTTTAGGGATATGTTGTAAAAGCAGCGTTGTGCTGTCGAAATTTATGTAGACATCTGTATTAATTAGATTAAGAGTGACAGGTCAGTAATGACGTCCAATTAGGACGTTAATCACGGCCCGTCGGGTCGGGTCGTGACATGTAGTGTTTAAGGTTATTGTTCTTAATCCTCTTGTGTGGTATAAAATCTATCATAATAATATAGAAGATTTCTGCATAAGGTTGAGTTTCTATATGTCCTAACCGGAATATAGAACATCTTAGTTAACCTGCTATCTTAATAAGAAGATGGATCATTAATCTTGCATTAACAAGTGAAAGAGTGGATAGTTGATGAGATTGGAAACCCTAATTTCCTTCATAACTGTCAAAAACCCAAAGTATCATCATTAGTTATTTCATGCACTTTGTTTAGTTTTAATTCTTAGTTAAAAACCCAAACGCATGAACGTTAACCAAATAGAAACTATAGATTAGTCATTCGGTAATTGATAAATCAGTCTCTGTGGACGATACTCGATCTGACCGGGATTATTACTACATTGTGATACGTACACTTGTGTAAGCACAGAAATATCGCAAACATCATCTACATTAGTTGGTGTGTCATCTACATTAGTGGGTGTGTCATCATCTAGATCATCTTCTAAATTAAAGTCTTGTTGAGTTCCAGAAAATATCTCATCGTCTAAATCATATGGTACTTCAGGAAATCATTCAGTCTAGGAATAGGATCCTGTTTAGGAATAAGATGACTAGAACTAGAAGAAGTATCCTTACCCTTATTACCCCTACTAGTAGAAGTACTCTTACCCTTACTCATACGTTTAAATCATTCCATTATAATTATGCAAATAAATAATTAGAGATAATGAAATTAAGTGTGCTAAATAAAATGAAGAAACAATAATAATTTAATGAAGGAACAAATGTACCAAACGACGACGTAACGTCGACGTGTAATCGAGAGATTGGAAATTGAAACTTTACTTGATGGATGATCCTCAAGCTAGTTGTCAACTTCACTCCCAAATGAATAAATAAAATTGAATATTTATTAGACAATGTAGACTTGTACAGAGATAGATTGAGAGATTAGAGAGATTGTAGAAAGATGAAGAGAAAATGAGGTATTTATAGTTGAAAAATTGGGTTAAAGTGTAAATATAATAATTTATGGGTTAAAATAAATATAAAGGGGGCAGGGGGTTGGGGGAGAGGGGAAGGCCAAAAATGGTTGTTGTACAACGGCCAATATGTAAAATGATCGTTGGTGCAACGACTATTTTTGCAAAGGGGGGTTTTCGGGAGGGACGGGGGGCGGGGGCGGGGTCGGGAAGGGACTTGGCGGGCTTGGGATGGGACGGGCCTGGCGGGACGAGGCCATGTCCCGTCCCGGGTTCGAGTCCCGTTACCAAATTTTTTTTAAAGGGGGTCGGGGCGGGATCAGATCGGGTCGTTCCGGCCCACTGGCCAGCCTTAAGTGAAACTATACAAAAACTCCCAGTTCTAAAAGAAATAATTCACCAATTGGATATCAAGGGTGTGTGGGAAGGTATGGAAAAATGCAAGAGTCTTGGAATCACAGGGAATTGATGTTAGTAATTTCTCTTGCAAAAAACTTGAGAAACTCTTTTCCATTGCTAAAACTCCTCCTGCTCTCAATCAAGTAAGTCAATTTTTCCAAAGTTTAAAGCTCGTTTGGATCAGCTGATTAAATAAGTAATTATGTGTATGGATAGAAGTGTTAAAACTGATATAAATAATTAATGTATGTGATAAAAATGATGATAAATAAGTTTTCTGTTAAAATGATTAATATGTCCTTTAAGTTACTTACAAAAATAAATTAAGAAATACATATACAAAGAAAAATGGACGACATAAATGAAATTGAGAGAGAGTTAAGAGTTCCATTTTGGGAAGAGCATTTGAGAATTTAAAAAGATATTAGAGATAAAATAATAAAATATTTGGTCACCAAAAAAATTGTTCATAAGCTGAAAAGCCATAAGTTGAGGGTGATCAAATTTTAACTTATAAGCACTTTCGATATTTATCAAACGCATACATAAGTTAAAAATTACTTAACTTTGATAGGACAAATTACTCCATGTAGATGAATTGGGTGAGATAAGATGAGATAACTTATTCCACCCTCTACATGGGATAACATATCCCACCTTTTATTCCATATAAATGAGATTGGGTGAGATACTAAAGAATTCCACCAACCAAACATGAGATAATTCTAATCTCATGGAACTAATAATTCCATCTCATCATATCTCTCCTACCAAACGACCCTTTATAAGCTAACTTGACCAACTTATAACCCAAACACCCTCTTAACAACCCACCTTAGGGGCAGATGCACATCTTTGGGTTACTACTTCGGTCGTCCCCATTACCTTGAAATTGCCAAATCCAAAGGAAAAACCACTTCTCTAGTTTTGTTGTCTCAAAGTCTATTTTAATTATAGTTTTTTCTTCCTTCCGTCTCAAATTATATAGTATGATTTTTTTTTACATCTTTCAAAATAGTATCCTCTTTGTGACTTTTAAGTTGCGGAAAAGGGTCAAATGAGGTGGCATGCCATATCGCGTCCACCTCAATGAAATGTGAAGCCACACTGGAATGTCGTCGGCCATGGTGGAGGGTTCTAACACAGAAGGTATTTTTGTACCAATTCTGTAACGTTGGGGGACTGTGGTGGATGAATAGTATAACAAAGGGTGTAAAGAATCCTTTTGGATAGTAAAAGGGTATTTTTGGACCCATAATTTTATATGTGCAATGAGTTAAGCGGTAAAAATATAAAGATTGAATCTCTGGATCCGTCTCTATGTGCAGGTTGCATTGAGGTGTGTGAGTGTTGTTACAAAGAGCTTCAACAAGGAGAGAATGAAAGAAAATCTTCAAATATTTAATTGGTCACTTTCTGAACAAGACCTGAAAATAATAAGTGAACTTCCACAGCGCAGGGGTTTCGGCATGGCCTCTCTTTATGGACCTCATGATTTTTTGCTGCAATTAGATGCAGAGATCTAATTGTTCTTTCATGGAGGATTACATTTCAAGATTCATAAAGTTACAATGAACACATTACTTGAGCTTAATGAAGATGTTTTCAAATTAGAAAAAAAAAAAGAAGTAATCAGTTGCTTTGATGATCAAGTTCGACTTATCCTCTGTTTGAACCCCTAGACTCGAGTATATATAACATGCACCTAAATAAATTTTGGTTAGCAATAAAATGAAAATCAACGATCAATAAATTTTCATAAACCTCCCCTGAGGTAAGATAAGGGTAAAGTATGCGATCACCCCACCCTCCCCAAACTCCACTTGTGGGATCACACTGGGTATCTCATTTAGTGTAACAAAACCATATTGTAACTTACAATGAACATTGATGGCGCTAGAATTTAACATCAAAACAATACGTCTTCTGCTATGTTGCCACATATATTTATAGAGTGGATAGCAAAGAACATATCTGGAAAGAAAGAAAAAAAGATAGCAAAGAGCATAAACATCTCAGGTGAAAAAATAAGTCAAGAATTTCTCTGACATATAAGCAAGATATTAAGTAGGTATAAGAAATTTATATCATTATCTTGGGGTTCACCAATACATTTTTTACTGCTTGGATTGCATTTCTCTTTCATTTTAACAGAGTACAATATTTGTTTCCTGTTTAATGGAGTATTAGACAAACGTCCATCGATGTTGAAAGCATCACTATTGTTCTTATAGATTTTGTCAATTGCTTTCTAAGCTACTACATCAGTATATCAACTACAACATGCCTCATTCACACATGAGGTTTCCTAACACATGTCAGCCCACTAAAATATATATCTTAGCTTTTGAAACATGAAAAGATATATGTAACTATGCTAGATCAATATGTTGAAAGCATCACTATTGTTCTTACCTGTTATTGTTGTTATCGACCTTCTTGGAACTTTTTCAGTTCCTTGTAGTTAACATGTCAGATTGGCAAGCCTCATAAAGCATTCCAACCTCGATACGTTGAGGTAATGGCACACCCAAAGCAGGTACTGCAGATCTGCAATTGCTGTGCAGGACTTCATAGAAAGCAAGCATTGTTCTATCAAAACAGCCACAATGCTTACCAATATGAAACCTCGTCTTTCCACGAATATGGACCACTCCAGCAAGCTTTGCCTCTTCCAACTCGGAAATTTCGTCTGATTCATCTGCTGAATTATGGTTGGAACAATGGAGCACATGAGCCTGTAAACTCTCAATAACTTGATTAACCAAATCATCCCCTTCAAGACTAAGCTTATCTGCATAACCATACCGAATCACACATCTATAAACCCCTTTGAGATCTAGTTTACTAACAACAATCCGTTCACCTGGTGCTACTTTAGGAACCAGCAAGTACCGAAGAGTTGTAAATACAGTAACTTTGTGAAGAGATCTCATGTTCTTTATGTAATGACCTAAAATTGGGGTTAAACCATCTTGGATATTTGTATAGAAGAAGCAGAGTCCGGGAGCTCTCTGAAGACCTGGATCCATTAGCAGTGTCCTTAGTCTCTCCAAGTCCATCTTGTGTGTCAATTCATATTCGAGCTTTCTCTGCCTACCATAGAACCAGCCAAACATAATGAAAGCAAGGATGAGAGAGATGGCAAAAGGAATCCAACCACCTTCTGGAATTTTTGTGCAAATTGCACTCACGTAAACACTTTCCATCACAAAAAACACAATGAAGTAGAGTGCGACCAGAACTAGTGGAGTTCTCCAAATAATGATCATAACCAATGTCAGCAATATAGTGGTTATAAGCATAACCATGCTAACGACAACACCTGTTAGAGAATCCATTTTAAGTAGTTAATGCAATATTATACTACACAGACAATAGAAAAGAGTTGAACAGTTGCAAGAATAATAAATCATCGGATCTCCTTTGGCACAATGATTCCATTTTGTGGTTTATTTATTATTCAGAAGAATGATCATTCCATTAATAACTGCTGTTACATGCACAACATTGGCCAACGTAGACGCATATCAAAGGTAAGCATATGATATGTAGATAAGATCACCTCAAACTAGAGAAAAATGCATTTATTCCTTTGCGTAAACATAAAAATCATACATATATGTGATTTCTTGGGAAATGCTAAACACGAAAAGACAATTTAGTTCAACTTGAATGCAGCACATATATGTGCTTTATCAGTTATATTCATTCATGTCATTTCTATATGGACAATACTAAAAAAGACAAGACAATATCTGAAATACTGAACCAAATAGTATGAAATAATTACAAGTTCACATTTTGTAATTTCTTTAGCTTCAGTTCATTGCACCCTCTTAAATAAATAAGTCATCACCGAATAGCAGTAAATTAGGTGAAGGATAACAACCCCCTCGTATGAAGGGGAATCTAGTGAAAGATAACCTCCATAGAATATCAATTCAGGTAAGATGTCATCAGGAATAAAAGATTAAAAGCAGGGTTTATTAGAGACTCTTTACCAAAGGCGTTTCCGATGTCTTGTCCATCTCCAAAGATGAGTATTACTGCAACACAGAGAATCATGAGGATGTAGTTAACTTCTGGTGAGTAAACCTCACCTTCTTGGCTGGAGGATGTGTGAACTACCTTCACCCGAGGAAAATAATCCAAAACCACTGATTGCTTAATAACAGAAAAGGTGGCTGAGATCAGTGACTGACTTGCAACTACTGCAGCTAATGAGGCTATCACAAACATTGGCCAGAAGACAGCAGATGGTATAAACTTGTAAAATCCGTCAACATAGTCATTGGGATTTTTTATCAGATACGCAGTCTGGCCCGCATATGTCAGCACTAGTGATGGATATATTGTAAAGAGAAATGCTACCTGACAGAAAACGAGACTTTGTAAATCATATAGTAAGAAGAAGAGAAAATGAGAAATTCCGAGAAGTAGCAAGTATTTTACCCGAATTGAACTCCTGTTGAAATGACCAAGATCAGCAAACATTGCTTCAGAACCTGAAAAATATGATACGATTATACTCTTAAAAAGAGGAACGTATTTACTACTCTACTTGCTTATAAACAAACACCTCTATAGCCTTCCCAAGATACGGGAAAGCAAGAAGACCAGCACCTATTGAAACTATATAAAGGAATAGTCATAATTTGCCCGGAACTTGTCCCTGAAAACTAAGTTATACACTTTAAAACTTTTTGGGCAGCCTAGTATCACTGTACTTGTCTAAAGTGTATCTAATACCATCCTGAGAGGACACATGGCGTAAAAGTGTTCTCACTTTCCTGAGGGGGTGAAAAGCTAAAGTTAACATTTTGCAGCAGCCAGTTTGGTGCTCCAATTGGTAGCTAGTAAAACGTGTTTCATTTCATTCTTTTTGACTGATGCATTGTGTTGGTAACTAAATTATTGTGAATTTTTTCAGACATCTCACTTTCCCAGATAGGATTACAATTTCATGTTTACACTCTACAAAATTTCCTATTGCCATATCTTGATTCTACCTAATAATCTTCTTCTGGAAAGATCAATAAATTCAATCTTTTATCACTTTAAAGGATCTCAGCTACATTTATTTGTCCTTGTTGAAGAAGAAAAGGAAAATAAACAAAGAAGAACAAAGATGTTTAGAGGAGGCCAAACCACAACAAGATTTAAAAAGAATAGGGAAAAGATACTGGAAAACCCATACGTCACACTTAGCACATAATCCAGTTATTAATAAAACAAACAAGTTCCCAATTTCACTATTGCTACCTACCATAAGAAACTAATATTCAAGGCCCATAATAGATGAAGCAAGTGAATTTCAAAATAGGCAGACCAAAAATGAGGAAATGGATTTATATCTTAATCCAAATGAAGAACTATGCAGACCACACTAACAACGAGGCTTACCTGTAATGCAGAGGATGGTACCACCAAGACATATCCATCCTTGTTTTCCATTTGTTAAGAAGAAGTGGACTATGTAATGGGGTGATATTGCCTTGAATATGCTAGGATAATACTTTATGATACTATATATCCCAACAAGAGGAGTAGTAACAGTCCATGCACCCATAATAGGAGAGAACATGAAACTCACTCGTGAAGTACCAAATTTTTGCAGGAGGAATAGAATAACGAGAATGATTGCTGAGAGAGCTTCTACCAATGCTGCAAGTAGCAAAAAAAAAGAAAATGTGAATGTTGAGAGAGAGAGAGAGAGAGAGAGAGAGAGAGAGAGAGACTGAGAGCGGACTATTGCGATAAAAGGAGGCCAATAAACATGCTTAGCGCAAGATCAGTCATTAAAAACACTCCCAACTTTAAGCAATTTCTCTGGCTCTCCTTATTGTTAGTCTGATTTATTGAGCTTATAGTGTTCTATCATCACTTCATCAACTAATTTCCAGAATGAGGATTTAAGTTATTTCAAAGAGTTTCTAGAATCAGTATTCAAGCAACATATGTAAACCCGTGAAAAGTCGTCGCCTAACAAGAAGCATGATAACATAAAACACAAGATAATTACAACAATCAAAATATTTCCTCTACCTTATTGTCAATCTGATTTATTGAGCTTAAAGTGTTCTATCATCACTTGATTAACTAATTTCCATAATGAGGATTCAAGTTATTTCAAAGAGTTTCCGGAATCAGTATTCAAGTAATATATGTAAATCTGTGAAAGGTCCGTCGTTTAACAAGAAGCATGATAACTTAAAACATAAGATAATTACAAGAATCAAAAAGTGTTTCTCCGCCACTTCTCAATTACCCTAAAAAATCTTAAAGGCCTCCACATACAATGACTAATTTGTATCAAACTACACATTCAGTCATACTTACTTTTACTGACCGAGGGAAAACGTGCTCTTATGCCATCCACTGCAGACAACACTAACAGAAAGAAGGGACAATTAATGAAACTGAATTGTAAGAGGAAAACTAACTGTTAGCACGTAAAAGGATGCTTAACGCACACAAGAAGGCCCAACACAAGCTCACATACCTGAGATGGCAGGTGTAAGTATGCCATCACCTATTAGCATGCACATACCCAACATTGCAATGAAAAGCAGTACCCTTCTGGAAATCAAACTCCTCTCAAAAAATTTACCCAGCCTACTTGGCTTTCTTGATTGGTTAACATAAGAATAGCTTGAATTCACACTGGCACTCTTGGAAGAAAGAATCCCGATATTTATATTCCTGCAGAGTAATGAATAAAGAGCAAATGTTCCACCTGCAAAAGTCCATGTTCCAGAACTAAAATTTCTAGACTGATTACACCAAAAGCGAAATAAAGAAACACTGTAGTGTCATTCAAAAAGAATTTCAACCAAATAACAAAGAGAATTAGAAAGTGACTCAACATTATAAGCTGTTCAATCTTTAAAACATAGAGTCCAACCCTTCAGCCTAACAAGATCCCTATGTCTAAAATGTGTAGGATAAGAAAGATCAGAAACATTCTGAAAAAGAGAACCAAAAGCAAAACGAAAAGGAAAATATAGGGAGGATCTCATTTATCTTTATCTTATTTCAAATAGCGCTAGTGTAATAAAACAGTTTATATACATCCTTCATTAACACCTGTGACATTCTCCGAAAGACTAAATTTTTGGATGAATTCACAAGAAAAGTTTCTTAACCCTCGAGTTACCCCGGATAGAGATGAGCAATACCTTCACCCTGATCATCAGCTTTGATAGCTATGCTAGCATATTTGACACCGCCAATTAGAGTGAGAGTCCAAAACATTATGCTGTAGATCCCCAAATAGTCATTCTCAGTTGGAGACTTTAATGGCATTGATGGAAATACATAAAGTGGAGATGTGACAAGACCCCCAAAAACAACTCCTAAGGTCTTGTATGCAAGGACCAAGGTCCCCCATCGTCCAGTGTCCTAAACCAAAATAGTTTTGGAGAAAGAAAATTAGTGAAAACAAATATAAAGTAGATCCTAGTAGAGACAATTATTGATAGAGAAATGACAAATTCCCTAAACTAGTAAACAATATAAATCAAAAGATTTCAAGGTAATTGGATTTTTCAAGACTCTTGTTTGAATTGTTTGATTTCAAATATGAGGAAGACTTCGTCACCGAAATTGTTGAAAAGCCACATTTTCTGATTCATGTAAAGAGGTGCCAAATGTTATGAATAATATCAAGGTGGAGAGAACTTGAGACAAATTGCTGCCTCATTAAGATTGATGCAGAACACCGTTAGTGTATACGTCTACACAGATTTGAAATCAATGTATAAAAAAGGAATGGAGTAAAATATGCGGGGGACAAGTAATAATAGGCATTAGTTAAGGAGAAATAACTCTCAGCAACTTTCATCAATAAAAAAGGTCGTCTCCACGGAGCTTGGTAGGTTAGCTCCATCATCAGAGAGATATAACATTTCGAAGATATTTTGTGTAACTTTTTCAATATCATCACTTCTTTTTCCAAATTTTCATTTGAAGATAATAGTCAAAGTTGGATAGAATCTCTGCATGAACTGTTCATATACACCCTCTCTAGCGGCTTTGATTAACAGAAACATGGTTAAAATTCCGTTTCCTAGGATCCCGCGGTGGCCGGGGCACCCTCACTTAAAGAAAACAGAATTTGAGATTTCCTCGACGACCAATAAACATCTCGAGAGGGTCCAAATATAAGAAAGCCCTCCATAAACTTAGTAAGAATAAGCTTAATATCGTGGAGGGGACCCATTTTCAAGCTGTAAGTGACATCACAATTGAGTATTGTTTTTTTAACCATGTACCCAAGTTTAAGTACAACATTTTCTTCATCTCTCAATTGACTGGGGATGTCACAATGCTGCTTTGGATGCTTGCAAGTCAGCTGAAATATGGAGTTTCTAGCTCTATTTTATCAATAAAAAGTCAGTTGTACACTCACTGCAAGAAAGTAGAGATACGACGAAACAAATGTAGGGAGATGAGGAATTTCTTGACATTTATGAACAAATGTAGGGAGATGAGGAATTTCTTGACATTTATGAACAAATGTCGTAAAAACAATGACATTTGATGTCAAATGTCGTAAAAACAACATTTTAAGATAATGAAGGAATTGGATTAAGGAAATACCATCATCATCAACAATTTCATCTCAAATTCAAATTTAATTGTGCCTGGTTATATGAATCTTATTCATTTCATTATTTTTTTAGGGATAGTAGTTTGTGTGCACCCCTACTATTTCACTGAATACTTGCATACTCCCACTAATACTAGGCACCGGGTAACTCTATCCACCTTGTGCTCATGGCAAACACTGTATAAAAAGTGTAACACGTACATTCTCATTGTCAAATAATCATACAATGGAAGTTACACACCGATGAGCAATCGAGTACATACATATATACACAAAAAGAATCACGAGAATTCAAATAAACAAGGACATGAGACTTGCGTGATAGACAAAATCAACGTGGAATGTGGTGAACCACCTGAATGTTATGATCATTGTTAATGTTGTCACCGTCATCCATCGCCACCACAGCGGTTGCATCAGACGGAGTCGCCGCCGCCGAGTCATGCCCATCCATCGCCTTTTCAATTCAAAAAAGGAAGTCTGAAGGTAACCTTTTATCAATAGTTGTCACTTACTGTTACTAGTACTACCAGTATATGCAAAAAGGTAACCTTTTATTTGCGTGCGGGAGGACAAAGGAAGTGAAATTAAAAATCAGCTTGCAACGTGTGTATGAATTTTGGTGGAAGAAGTACTTTGCTGTCTTCTGTGTGATAGCATCTTGCCGTCGTATATTCTCAAACCCTAGTCATTTAAACACATGTGATTTATTAATAGCAGTGTCGATAATATTATCTTCAGAAATAATTTAGCGTAAACTAGACTTGTCCATCGGGTCGGGGACCCGACCCAGCCCGATCCGAAAAAATAGGGCTAGGGTTAGTTATTTTCTGACTCGAGAGCCACTCGATCCGAAAAAGTGGGGATCCGAGCATACGTATGGTCGGGCCAGGGTCATAATTTTTACCCTCCCGATTCTGGCCTAGCCCGGCTCGACGTCGATCCACCACTTAATCTATTTAATATAATTTATATTATTTTTTTTCTTTATTAATATTTATATGTTTTAATAATATATGTGATGTAGACTTTATGTTTTAATGTGAATCATTGACATAAAATATAGGGAGAGAAGAAATTAGTTGTAAATTGGTGCAACTTTAAATGGTCATAACACTGCGCTCGGATATCCGTTTCACCTAATTATTTTTTTGATTTCGCGTATTTTTCGAGACGGGGTCGGACCAAATGAGGCTATTTGGCGGAGCCGATTTCTCGAAAAACATCTGTCTTCCCAATTGATTTGACGTTTCCCCCAAATCGATTTCTAATTTTCCATTTTCTTCCCTACATATCTCGCGATATACAATAGATTTTAACGTACGAATTTCGTGGTAATGTTTCCGAGAATGTCAATTTCAGTATTGGAAATTCAATTTAAAAAAAATGTCGGATCCCCAATCCGACTCGACCGTCCAAAAATCCCTTATTTTTTTGTTTTGTAGGACGGGTCAGGGCCGATCCGAGGCCCGTAGGTTCCCCGAAGGGTCAGGGTCAGGGTCGAATTTTTTTAAAAAAATAGTGTCAGAATCGGGCAAGTAGAAAAAAAAAATCACCCGACCCTGGCCCTGTCTGACCCGAGCTTTGAACATATCTAGCGTAAGCTAAGAAAGTTAATATATAAAAAACAAAGTATATGCAAAAAGGTAACCTTTTATCAATTCAGGTGGTTCACCACATTCCACGCGCTCTTTATATATGTTTTTAAATTTCTTTGTCTATCACGCAAGTCTCGTGTCCTTTATTTGATTTCTGGTGATTCTTTCTGTGTATATATATATATGTATGTACTTGATAAGATTATTGATTTTATATCATAATCTGAGCTTTTAAATAATTTAGAGGGTAATTGAATCAAAAAAAAATACTCTAGTTATTCTTTAATATAATCCTTTCACATGGTATGTATATTTTTTTCACAACGAGCATGATTCTTTTTCAAAATTTAAAATAATGGATTTTTTTTATAAAATATAAATTTATAGGTCAAATTTTATATTTAAAATATATGAAATCATAATTTGAAATCTCAAATTGTTAGATTACATGATTGCCAAGTGATTTGTGTTTGTGCAATAAAAGAACAACAAGAAACAGAGGAAATCGTAAGAGAAATTGAAGAGAAGAGAAGAGATGTTATTGAAAGAAGAATGTCGGTTACAATGTAAAAATATCTGTACAAGGAAAATATAAAAGCTTTATAAGGATATAAAATGGAATGAAAAGACAATTCTATCCTTCTTTACAAAAGACCAAACTACCATTCATCTAATACTTTCACATCCCCCCGCAAGCTAGTAGGAATGAAAATGTTCATTCCTAGCTTGGACAAAAACTGAGTGTGTTGCACAATGGTGAGGGCTTTGGTGAGCAAATCTGTTGGTTGCTCAGCTGAAGCCAAGTAAGAAATCTGTATAAGGCCTTCCTTGATCTTCTCCCGGATGAAATGATAATCAATGCCAATGTGTTTGATGCGCTCATGGAATACGGGGTTAGCCGCAATCTGAATTGCAGACATGCTATCAGAGAACATATATATAGGTGATGGAATGAAAATGCATAGTTCTTGAAACAGACCATGAAGCCACACAGTTTCAGCTACTGCAGCCGCCAATGATATATACTCAGCCTCGGCTGAACTTCTGGAAATGGTGGGCTGCTTCTTGGACTTCCATGATATAGGAGACTTCTCAAATAGTACTAAGAAACCAGTAACAGACTTTCTGGTATTCATACAAGAACCCCAATCAACATCACAATAAACTTGCACTGCGAATGTACTAGAACTGCTGAGAAATATACCCGACCCTGGAGCACTTTTAAGATATTTTACCAGTCGTAAACGGCCTCGATTGGGAAGTCTTTGGTTGTTCATAAAGCCGCTCAAATCTTTGGGCCGAGAAAAGGCTATATCAGGTCTGGTATTGGTAAGATATAGCAGTCGACCAATGAGTCTTCTATATTGGATGGGATCAGGTAATTCAGTATCTGAGGAACCTGTGCATTCATTGGAGGAAGATTGAGATGCCATCAGGTTGTCAAGGGCAACTGTTGTGAGTTTCTGATTCAATTCCATTGGATATTGTCCAGGTTTTGCACCTGACAATCCAAGATCATAAATGAGTTCTAAAGTGTACTTCCTTTGATGCATGATGATTCCCTGAGAGTTCCTTGCAAACTCGATGCCAAGAAAATATTTGAGTTCCCCTAGATCTTTAATTTTGAAAGCAGTCTGCAGAGCTTGTTTGGTAGACAAAATCAGCACTTGATCATTCTCTGTAATCAGCAAGTCATCAACATAGACTAGAACCACCACTATTTTATTAGCTTGTTGTTTGGTGAAGAGAGAATTGTCCAGGTGACTCTGATGGAATCCAGATTTGAGCAAAGTTGTGGTCAATTTAATGTTCCACTGCCTTGATGCTTGTTTCAAACCATACATAGATTTGAGTAGTCTGCAAAACTTGTTCTGCCCCTTGTCAATAAGAAAACCATCTGGTGGTTTCATAAACACTTCTTCATATAAATCTCCTTGAAGAAATGCATTGTATACATCCATTTGATAAAGAATCCAATTCTTGGCAGCTGCAACAGCTACTACAGTCTTAACTGTAGTTATTCTCACCACTGGGGAGAATGTTTCATGATAGTCCAAACCTTCCTTCTAGTTGTAACCTTTAGCAACAAGTCTGGCCTTGAACCTCTCAACCTCTCCAGTAGCTTTATACTTAATCTTGTAAACTCATCTACAACTAATTTCCTTCTTGCCTTCTGGAAGGTCTACAAGCTCCCATGTCTTGTTGTCTTCCAATGCCTGAACCTCAGCCTTCATAATATCAATCTATCTTTTGTCTTTGACTGCCTCTGAATAGCTATAGGGCTCAACCTCTGCAGATATTTGAGCCACAAATTTCTGATATCCAGATGACACTCCTCCATAATCTATGCCATCTGATATTGAATATAGACAACTGGTGGATCCCTGTTGAGTGACATAATCTTTATGCCAAATGGGTGGTCGACCAACTCTAGCAGATCTCCTAGTAGCAGGTTCCTAAAGCCTTATACCATCTTCATTCCTGTCAGCAGGTGGTTGTGCCTCATCTGTCACTATATCAGTATTAGATGTTCCAGAGCCCAGTTGTTGTGAAAGGCTTGCTGGTGGAGAGTGAACTAGATCATCAAACGTGAAATGATCTTGTGCTGCTTGTATAAGAATATCCCTATCACATGTATTGTCTTTAAATGGAAAAATTGATTCCATAAAAACAACATCCCTGCACATGAAAATTAGTTGTCTGTCTAAATCATAAAGCTTGTATCTTTTTTGGACACTCTCATAGCCTAGAAGCACACGTTTTACAGCTCTGGGACTGAATTTATCTTGTCTTGGCAAGACAGTAGCAAATAGACACCCCACCACTCTTAAATGAGAGATTGAAGGACATTTTCTTTACAATAGTTCATAGGGTGACTTATTTTTCAGGATTGTGGATGGGATTCTATTCAGTATATAGGCTGCCACTTCCACAGAATACCCCCAGAATTTATCTGGCATATTGGCTTGTATCTTAATAGCTCTAATAGTCTCCAGCAAGTGTCTATGATTTCTCTCTACAACTCCATTTTGTTGTGGCGTATAAGGACAAGAACTCTCATGTACTACCCCATACTGCTGGAACAACTCTGTACACTGATGATTAAAGAACTCAGTACCATTATCAGATTTGACCCTTTTAATTTTCACATCAAACTAAGTGTGAATTTCAGTAAAGAAATGCCTAAGCAGTGTGCTCACATCTGTCTTAAGTCTCGTTAAAAAAATCCAAGTCCATCTAGAGTAATCATCTACAATAGTCAGAAAATATCTCATTCTTTTGTATGTCTCAAACTTATATGGTCCCCATACATCCATATGTAACATATGAAAAGGTCCTGATGCTCGACTTGTGCTAACAGGAAATGAAACCCTACATTGTCTAGCCATAGGATATACTTCACAATTATTAAAATCAAAAGAAGTACTAGAAAGAATTTGAATTCTCTTCATGACAGCTATAGGAACATGACACAATCTTTGATGCCAAGTATTTGCATCCACTGGTTGAGTGGCTGCCAGACACATGCTCAACATTCCTTCCTTATTCTGCATATCAACATCCATCACATATAAACCATCCTCCTCACTACTAATCCCCCTCACCTTCCCGGATGAGAGATCCTGAAAGACACAGTAGTAGGGAAAGAATGAAACACTGTAATTGAGTTCTCTAGTCACTTTCGAAATAGACATGAGATTAAATCTGAAACTTGGTACACACAAGACATTCTTAAGTACATCACATTCTCCTAAGTTACAATCTCCAACATGTGTAATCTTAGTTGATTCTCCTATAGGCAGCTGTACTTACCCTGTATTCTCTACCAAATGTTTATTATATAAGTGTCTCGGATTACTAACCATGTGATTAGCAGCCCCTGAATCTAAAATCCATTTCAACAAGGTCTCACAAGATTTAGGTTTACACCGTGTTAGATGCGCGATTTCTCGATCTTCTTTGTTAGCGGTGGAGTAATTGTTGATATTGACTTGGAGTAAATTGATTCCCCATATAGAGTTGTCCTGCATTATATGGAAATTGTATTTCACTTTGTTGATAGTATGGCATAGAAACTCCTTGTTGTCCTCCTTGTCCAGTGTTGTCAAACGTAGGATTTCCTCCAATCACTATATTTGCCTTCTTTGTTTTGCCCTTGAAGTTCTCTGGATAACCATGTAGTATATAGCAATCATCCTGTATGTGTCCAGTCCTGTGACAATAGTCACACTTCATGAGTTTAAAACAATCCACTTTGAAATGCCCCTTAGCATGACAGTAATCACACTTCGCATTCGGATTATATGGCTTCTTTTGTTTCATATTGTCATTCCTACTTGAGAGCATGTCCACATATTCAATTGTCTCCTGAATTGCTCTACTCGATCCTCCAACTATCCTTTGACTCTCTTCCTGATTAATAAGAGCATAAACCTGATTTAAGTTGGGCATCTGTTGCATCATAAGAACCTGAGACCTAACTTGACCATATCCATCGTTCAATCCCATCAGAAATTACAACATTCTCTGGTACTGTGTGTGATCTATGAACTCATTCGATTTTGGACAGCAATTTGATAATGGTATGATCGAGTCATACTCATCCCATAAATCCTTGAGTCTGGAATAGTATACAGAAACAGGCATTGTGTCCTGCCACATAGAAAAAAAAATCTTTATGCAATTGAAAAGTTCTTGAACTATTCACCTTATCAAATCTTCCCATATCGCATAAGAATCAGAATTAAACAACATACCAGTAAGCAAACTTTTTCTTACGTTCCCCATTAACCATGAAACTATAATTGCATTACACATATCCCACAAATTCACAAGATTTTCATCAAAAGAATCTCTTATAATGATTCTATCGATTCATCTGATCTTGTTCTTACCAAGCAGTGCTAATTTCATCGCCCTGCTCCACAAGGTGTAATTCTCCATTTCATTCAACACAACACCAACAGTCAGCGATCCCGGTGCCGACGGAAATAGATAGAGAGGATCATTGTGATCAATGTTAACCACTGTGGATGCGATCATCATATCTTCTCCAGAAGTCCTCATAGTATTATCAATTTTCGATTGCATGTGGTATCGCCTCCAGTTTGTTCAAAATCTACTCGATTCGATCAGTAATGATTTGGATCTTCAATTGCATGTCTCCGATTATCTTTTGAATACTGATTGTGTTTTCAAATACACAACTCCAGATTTCAATCGACTGCAATTTATCTCCAAATCAAACAATCTTAACCAGAATACTCCTCAATTTAAGAGAAACTCAATCGAAACCCTAAATCTCAATCGAAAATCGATTCACGACTTCGAAACCCTAAAACTCGATCGAAAACCTAAATCCCGATCGAAAATCAAATCACTGCATTCACCGCTAATCGATCAACCTGCTTTGATACCATGTTAGATTGCATGATTGTCAAGTGATTTGTGTTTGTGCAATAAAAGAACAACAAGAAACAGAGGAAATCGAGAGAGGAATTGAAGAGAAGAGAAGATATGTTATTGAGAAGAAAGAAGAATGTCGGTTACAATGTAAAAATATATGTACAAGGAAAATATATAAGCTTTACAAGGATATAAAATGGAATGAAAAGACTATTTTATCCTTCTGTTCAAAAGACCAAACTACCCTTCATCTAATACTTTCACACAAATCCTACTTTTTGGAGAATTTAGACTTTGAAATCATGATTTGATATAAAGTTAATTTTTTGTACATATTTTCATAAAAAAAATGTTTGTTTGAAATCAAAATATGAAATCACACTCTGAAATCGCATAATCAAACACCTACTAATACTAAGTGTTGAAAATATTTTTTTAAATAATTTGTGCTATTAAATATATATATCTTTCTATATTTGTTTTTCTTTTGCTTAGTTCTTTTACTATATGTTTTTTATAATATCAAGATGTCTTGCATAATATCTATACATAGTAAAGTTTTCTTAAAAGTGGGAAAGAATAATAAATAACTAGAAAATAACACATGTTAGCTTCTGCCATGAACATTAATTTTAACTTTCTACATGTCTTTTTGATAGCAGAACCACATGCAATGGAGGAGATTCAATTAAATTTCGTCCAAACATATATTCGATCTATAATAGGATAAAACTAAATTATTTTGTATTTAGATATGTATATACAACTAATACTAAACAAAATAAAATGTTTATGATATTTAAATTTATATATTTATATTAAAAAATACCTAGATCGGTACGGGCTCCAATACGGATACCACCCAAAAAAACTGGAATCAGTTTGATATGCGGTACTAATATTGACCGGACATTTAACATTCAATAGATTCAGTTTGTTGTTCCTTAACTAGCAAACTGACAACAATTTAAAGTGATTGATAACTAAAACAAGTAACTAACATAAACAATGGGGTCATCATTTTGATAAGTTGGAATGTACTGAATAAAAAAATAATATAATATTTAATGTGTGTTTTTAGTCGGATTGAACTATATTATTTCTAAAATTAGTACACTTCAACTGTCATTTTTGAGACTCATCTAGTATATGAGTCTCCTTTAGACTGTACTAAAAATAAAAAAATAAAAAATACAATTCATTATATATTAATACTCTAATACCGTTCTTTATATATTAATACAGTTCAGTCCATTACAATACAGTACAGTCCATGCAAAATTATACAGTCCAGTGTGACGTACCAAACGAGCTTTTAATATTCGGAAGTAAATAGGAGTAATAGTTTTTGGAATTACAGAACTGTAAAATATGTATGTAAACATAGTTAGTAAAATTAACAAAAATAACCCCAACAAACCATAACAGTAACACACAGGGTACATATTGCATGTCAGTGGCACATGGCTCAATTACGAGACTAAATTAAAGTTGAAATTCAAAGCAAAAAATATGCTAATTAAGTGGAAACAGTCTAATTATGTTTTGTCATCGACAGGGCTACAATTTTTTATATTATTACTCTCAATTTAGCAAAGTTATTCAGGTGCAAAGATTTACAAAATAATGGTTTGATTTGTTAGATTTTATCTATATTCTTTAGGTATGTGTTTATGACTCTACTACTACTAATATATATATATATATATATATATATATATATATATATATGTGAGAACAAATTGTAGTAACACGGAAATGGTAAAGTAACAACAACAACAACAAATATGTTAGAAATCTGAAAATAAACAAAGTAATTGGCTTGCTGAGTCGATTGATCTTCAATCTATCTTTAAGATAATATTGCCCAGTATATTTATTTCAACGGTGTAATGACAACTTATCTCCCAAGATAAAACAATAATTAAACAAATGAGCAAAGGAGACTCAAGTGTTCGCTTAAGAAGAAAGATCTTTGAGTGTTTGTAAATTACAAGAGAGGAAGAATGTATTCTGAATGTGTGTTTTCCAATGGTGCCAATGGCATCAATTTATAGGTTGATGAACATGTCCTCTCAATTAACCAAATAAATGGCCATCATTGTCAACTAATGACCATTGATTTTGAGATTAATTCAGCCTAATAATGACTGGAATCATGAGCCAAATAATGGAGAGTTATTGCTCCAAAGTCAGCCCAAGAATCAGTTTCAATTCGCCTCCAACGGACTGAAAACAGTCGAAGCGGCCCTTCGGGAGAGCGTCACGGCTCTAAATGCCCCGTAACTCACTGGAGAAGAGGAGCGGCCGCCGGGAAGGCCATGGCGCCTAAGTTCGATAACTTCCGAAGATTTTTATCACTGGCGTCGCGACGCAAGCCGCGACCACGACTTGTCGCGCGCGCCTTACCGGCTCGCTGACGATTTTTGATTCGTTTCATCTTTTACACATTGTACTCTTCTTCCTTTCATTTACCACCGTGAAACCATTGTCATTTGGCCAATAACCGTCTATTATTTTACGTCTCAACAATTCATATGCGTATCAATATCTCTTCCATTAAGGAAATTACGATTTTTGGCACTTTATGTGCACGTGTGTGGAAACCATGTTTCCGACGTGCGGACCCCCATTGTTTGAGTCATAATTAATAAGATTAACTTTATTTCAAGTTTAGTAAAGTTTAAATGAAGCTTTAGTCATTCTTTTAAAATTATTAACCATTTAGCCACTCATTAATCCGGACAAAAATGTCCTTACTTAAAACACCAAAAATTCTCTGAATTCAAAGTATTTACAAGTGAAATTCCACCATATTATGTTGAAGTTCGAACTTTTAAGAATGAAAGTATCCAACATATTATACTGGAGCAATCCAATTTTAAAATAAAATTCCTTAGGGGCAAAGCTTGTTCTAACTCCACGACTGAAATTTGAACTTGTAGAAGTTGAAACTCGAGGATATTATTCTTGAGTTTAAAATAGATATCATGAGTGGCATAATATTTTTCACATATTTTCATATACCTATTTTAAAATTTATATATTTTATTATTATTTTACGATACTTATTTTGAAACTTCATTATTATTTCATCATGGTATCAATGTAAACTACTTTTCTATTTCGGTGCAAACATGCATCATGCCTGTACAACAATGGTTTGGTTTGTTGGTTTCTATATAGCAGATTCTTTATATATGAGTAATATTATGACTGTGACTCTTTCCATCAATTATGTATATAGAATTACTCTTTCAAGAAATAGATAAATCGATTGGTTCGAGTAGGCTTATTTTGTCATGCCCCAACTTAGGTAAGTGAAGCAATCGGTATTTGTTACCGTCATTTCTCGTTGACAGCACTATTATTGTGTAATTCTACCCACTGTATGTACATATTTATGCAAATCTCTTCAAATCTAACAACTGGAATATAATTTATACGTAATGTCACATGAATACTCATACTTCAAATATATCTCGACATTATTTATGAAATTTCTATGATACTAAAGAAGAATAAAGAATGGAATATATACCAACGAAGTGACTCTCACGGTCTAAAGGTAGGCTCATCAAAAGTAGAGAATGTGTCGGATCCTAGATCGCATGTGAACCGTCCTGCTCCTGATCAATGCTTAATCCAACATCATAAAAACGATGCCTGAGTATAGCCATCATGGAGGGATATATGCAATAAAATATCAAGTGGAGGATCAAAAAGAATTCAAGTATACATTTCAATTCATCAAAGAATTAGTGTAATTGCACAAGATCTTTTAGTAGCATTGTAATAATTTTTAAAGTGTTGACAAGCGTCATTTTAATTCGTAATCCTAAGAGTCTTACAACAGGATCCTAGTTCTTACGTGGACCGTTCTGTGAGGATTAGAATATTCAGTATACGTCATGGGCGACTATTTGGGATTTGGACCGACTGGTTAGGATTTGGGGTCAAATTTGATTTTGTGTTTTAAAATGTGGATTCGAACACGCAACCACCTCTCACTAGAAAGACTTTTAAAGGGAGTCCTCAACCGCTAAGCTACAGTTCTCAATAATAAAATTAGAGGCATTTTTAATACATATTTAATATATGAAAGCAATAAAAAAAATGAAAATTATGGACGGAGGCCCCGCCGGCCGAGGGCCTGTGCGACGGCGCCGCCTCAACCGGCCCAGGGACGGGACGGCTCTGAGGTGATGTAATGCATCGGGGGACCATCCACGATCACTGACATACGCTTTCCGCCAGTTAGGTTAAACAAAAAGAAGGAATATGTTTAGAAATGCAAAGAGGAAGAAATATACAGCAATAAAAAGCTTTGGACCAAGTGAGAAGACCGAATATATTTTTATTTTTTTGCGCGGATTGGCCCTCAAAGGGAATCTTTAATTTTTTTTCTTAGCTCAGGTTTCGGATTCAAATCCATGCTCAGTTAAAAATAAAATAAAAAATCGAAAGGTTGAGTTTGGATTCGCAATGCAGAATTTATCTTATGCTTGAAGGCAAACTAAGGCATGCAAACTCTGTCTGCCTTAAGGTAGAATTTGCTACCTTAAGGCAAACTCTGCCGGAAAGGCATAGTTTGGAGTATACATCTCTGCGTCGGGTTGATCGAGCCGGACCGATTGACCCATTAGCCGTCGGACGGTGAGGACATACGGGTTGGGGTTGGATTGGTCCCCAACCCCAACCCGCACGGGTTAGAAAAAAACCCGGTAAGGCGGACTGTTAGGCGAAAACCAACGGTTCCATTACTGGGTTAGCCGTCCGGATCGGTAACAAACAAATATATATATATATATATAAAATGTGCCCAAACGGTATTGTTACCGTTGGGACTTGGGAGTGAAGTGTGCCATTTCATTCGGCCATTTGGCTTGTTTTTTTTTTGTTTTGTTTATTTGTTTTTTTTAATTACAATTTTACCCTTTAAAAAATCTATAAATTCTCTACATTTTTTTCATTTTTATCACACAACATTTCTCTCAATTCTCAATTTCTCATACTCTCTTAATCATCTTTATTATCAATTTTCAAGTTATTATTATTATTAGTTTTCAAATTCAAAGTAGCAAGACGCAAGACTTCGTGCTTCGAGTTTCAATTGAATTCCGAATCCCGAAGTTTGGTACATTCGTTTCATTCTCTAATTATTTTATTAAATTGTCATATTTATTTGTTGATTATTTAAGTATTTTATAATGTCTTTACTAAGGGAATTGCGTCGGAACTGCGCCGTAAATCTAGTTCAAGAGGTAAAAAATATGTAGGTTCTTCATCATCTAATCAAAATATAGATTATGATCAAATGCAAGAAGATTTGGGAATAGAAGATAATGAATATGATAACGTTCAACTAGATAATATTGATGAACTTGAAGAACAAGAACCTCCTACACCTACTAGTGTTCTTACATCGATGTTGAGTGCTGCTAGTGGTAGTAAATGTCGTAGACCTCCTTTACAGAACCGATGCAAGAAAAAAAAGGAGTAAAGTGTGACTCTTTTATGATAAAGTTGTGGGTACTGATAGAGTTAAATGTAATATTTGTGGGAGAACTTATAAACATAAGATAGGGGGTGGTGACGGGGGGACGGGCACTATAGGTAGACATATAAAACACGATCATACGGCACAATGGAATGATGTCTCTGATTTAGAACCCGGTCAACAACAACTTAATTCATTAACTGGGGGTGGCTAAGTACGATCCAAAAAAGGATCGCATTGAATTAACAAAAATGATTGTCGGAGGTTGTTTACCTTTTTCTTTTGCTTCTTCTTCATATTTAATTACATATATTCAAAGAGTATATAATCCTTTTTTTAAAGGTGTTCCTCGTAGTACTACTAGAGCCGATATTTTTAGACTTCATAATGATTATGTTATTTTCTTGCAATATTTGTTTGCTAACTTTCCATGCCTAGTTAGTTTTACTTCAGACATTGGACATGCATTAAACGGTTATGATTATTTAACAATTACTTGTCATTGGATTGATGAAAATTTTAGAATGGAAAAACGTATTATTACTTTTGCGTATGACGAGGATCAAAGTCATACTGTAAAATATATAAGCGAAACTATTTGTTCTTATGCCCAAAAATATAATCTTTATAATAAAATACTTTGTGTATCATTCGATAATGCATCTAATAATACTGCTGATGTAGATCTTTTAAAAGCGGAGCTACACCCACCACTTCCTCATATATTTCATGTTCGATGTGCTTGTCATATTTATAATTTAATTATTAAAAGTGGTCTTGATTTATTTTCACCTGAAATAAAACTTGTCAAACGAGCTGTTGGAGTTATTCAGGGTAATAATAGGAAACATAGAATTATAGAATTTAAAGAAAAATGTAAACAATTTAATTTGAGACCTAAATTCATGCCAGAAGAGATTATTACACGGTGGAATTATATTTATTTATTTTTAAAAGAATGTTATAAGTATAAAGACCTCATAACACATGTTGCAAATGCGCATTGTAAGAACGTGATGTATATGTTAACCGAAGAACATTGGAAATCAATTGGTGAACTTTTAAAAAATTTACGTAAATTTTACACTGCTACTGTTGAATTTTCAGAATCTTATTACCCAACAGTTTGTAATGTTTTAGCTCATATAGCTAAAATTTCATATTTACTTTATGGTTTAAAATCAAATGTGAAATATACAGATGCAGTTACACTTATGTTTGAAAAGTTTAAAAAATATTTTTTCCCTATTCCTGATATTTATTGTATTGGTGCAGTCTTAAATCCTTCTATTAAAAAAGTAGATTGTCATAATTTAATATTTAGTTTATATACTTATATGGAAGTTGGTGAAACAGAAACTCCATCTTCATTTGATTGCATAAGTACACTTGATACTAATTTAACTACATTATATGAATATTATGCTACATTACATGATAACAACAACTCTGCTACTAATATTCTGTTACACCCCGTATTTACAGGATATGTTTTAAGAACTTACGTAAGAACTCGCTAGTGTTAAAATTAGAGACTTGTAAAAATTTATCGGAATTATGAAATTGTCGGAAAACGTTTTATTTTGACGAATGGGAGGGCGACACGTGTCACCCCCCCTTAGCAATGCCTTGGACGAAATGGCATGGCCAATATGGTCATTGACCATAAGTCTTGGATGACTAAAGTCTTGAAAGTGTAGCTTGAGAACTTTGACTAAGTCAAAGGAGACAACTAGTCTTGATATTTTGAAAGACTTCATCCTAGCCACCCAAATGGTTGCATCTTGTCCCTCCATGACCCTTTATTACACTACTAGTAGCAAGAGTGTGTCCAACACTTAGAAAATTTCATGAAAAATTGAAGAGCTCAAGAGGAGGCTCGGGTTCCATCAACTTGAAAAGGAAAAAATTGTGTTTCTTGTCGATAAGCTCCACACTAAAACAAGGTTCATGAGTGTTATGTAAGTGTATCTCAATAGAAAAATCCGGAAAAAGAGAGTTTTTCGTATTAGTCGCAAAGTGAAAACCTAGTGGCTTTCTAGGTTTTGGATTGGAAGTTTGAAGGAAAGTTGTTGGTATGGTTCTAAGGGTCTCAACAAACGGATTGAAGTGTCTTGGAGAGGTTCTAAACTACTAAGGAGCGACTTCGGATTGGAATTGGATTAAGAATCGTTAAGGTATAATCTTGTCTTTTAAAAGTGTTACAAGATTATATATTTATATATTGTTGTTAGCTTTACATGTTGCTAGCATGAAGTTGTTAAGTTGAAGTTTATAAGTATTATGGATTACTTGTAGCTTAAGTTCGAAATGAAAAGTAAGTCATGTTAAGTTGGAATACAATTAGATCGTTATTAGAATCGTCGCATGTAATTGACTTGAAGATTATAGTAGTTATAATTGGTTGCGACTAGATATCATGTTATGCTACCAAGTTGGAATGAAATGGAAATTGGATAAGAATTAGTATTGTTGAACTCTAGGTGGCCGAATTTGGACATGTAGTTTGTATTAGTTTGTTATTCATTTATATTAGACTACCTTCTAAATTGTGAGCCAATTGGGGCTGTTTGGTTATTCATTTGTACTAGACTACCTTCTATATTGTTGTGAGCCAATTGGGGTTGTTTGGTTATTGTATTCGGCCTTGAAAAAGGTGGCAAGTGAGTAGAAACAAAGGAGGTCTTTGTCCGATTTTCCGTAGAATTTAGCGACTTAGCACCTAGAATATTCTACGTATGAAGTAAGAGGTTAATGGACGTATTGTGGCCATGATAGGTTGAAGTACTAAGTTTAGCGTTTCCTACTTGAAGAATGGAATAGCTCAAGGTTGAAGTACTTTGGAGCATTTTGCTACTTGTCGACAATCGTCGCGAGGTATGTGAACCTCTTCTTTCTTTGGCATGATCCTACGTATGAAATATCCATGTGATAACATTTTAAGATTTCTTCTACTCTTAGAAGTTAAGAAGTATTTACATTGTTGAATATAAGTTAAGAGTATGTTTAAATTGTCCTAAGTCCTTACTAGGTCTTATGGGAGACGTTGGTAAGGATGGTTAGGAAATTATGAGATTTGATTTAAGGGCTATGTATCTTGATTTATTTAAAGTAAGTATGTAAGTTGATTTTTATGTTTGAAAATGACTTGAATTTATATGTGAAAAGGGGATTGGTTTTAAAAGTGTAGATGACATGATTTTACAAGTATAAGTAATTGGACTTTTAAGAATGTATGTTATGAAGTTTTAAGACTATGAACTTTGATTTTCTTTAAAGGATTACGAAACTTTATTTTTCAAGTTATGGGACTTGAATTCTAAAGTATAAGCGACATGATTTGAAAGAGTGTATGCTATGAGGTGTTAAGGCTATAAGCCTTGATTTTATAAGTAGAAATGACTTAATTTTACAAAGTATGGCTTCTTAATTTATTTCAAAAGATAAGAAGATGGCTTCCAAAAGAGTATGTGACTTGAGCTTTAAAAAGAAAGGAGTTCTATGATTCTTTTTAAGTATGTGCGTCGTAGTATTTTGGATCTAGTTTTCCTAATGTTGTAAGAATAAAAGTGTCTTAAGTTCTCTAAAATGAAAGGTTGTTATAATAGCTTTATGGGAAGTTGTTATGACGACTTAAGAAGAAGTGAAAAGATGGTTTGAAAATGTTATGTAAGGAAAATCACACCGAGCCTACAAATAGGCCGGATTACGTTATGAAATACAGGAGCCTACAAATAGGCGGATTACGTTATGAAATACAGGAGCCTACAAATAGGCGGATTACGTTATGAGATACAGGAGCCTACAAATAGTAGGATTACGCCATATTACCCCGAGCCTTCACATAGGGTTACGTCATCTTACACCGAGCCCCAGGGCGGGCCGGATTCTGTTATATGATTCCACGGTCCACCGAGCCCCACAGGCGGGGCGGTTTATGTTACATGATTCCACGATTGCAAGCCCTAAGCGGGCGGATTATGTTATATGATTCCACAAGACCGAGCCCACGGGCGGGCGGATTATGTTATGTAAGATATGTAAGTTATGTGAAAAATTTGGATTAAACTCTTAAGTAAGTATGTAAGAATATGTTGTTAAATCTTATCGAAAGAAGGAAAGGCAGTTAATATATGATTGGTTTCGGGAGTTAAAAGGACATTCTTTTATACGTATATGATTTGGTTATTGCATTTTATTTGCTCCATACTTGTACTTGTTATCGACTTCTTCCGGGCTGCGTTCATGCCACAGTTTTAGGTACCCGGGTTGGTGATCCTTGCTCTTAGGATCTCTGTTGATTTTGGAAAGAAGCCCCTTTCTCGGAGGCTTGTCTTTTGGTACGGTTTCACGATGTGGTAGACTTATGTACATTCAGGTATGGCGGGGCCACCGTCGCAGCTTGTAATTCTTAGAGTGCAGTAGTCACGTATTTGTGGGTCGGTTTGTAAAAAGAAAGGGATGTAAGCTTCATTTGTTATGTATATGTATATGTGTCGGGAAGGTAGCCTTATCGGCTAACACGTGGTTTAATTTCTCGTTATTTTATTTTATAAGTTCATGTATGTTCATTGCTATTCTCTCGATGTATACAGGCAGGTGCCCGGTGTAGGGCACGATCGCGGCTCGGGTCGTGACATATTCCTTCTAGTTCTCGCTTACGTCTACACTGCGAGATTCAATGCTGATGACGATGAAGAAGAATCTTTAGACATATGGAGCACTTTTACAACACAAGCAAGCACAAGTCGATCTTGCGATGAGATGCAATTTTATTTGCAAAAGCCAGCGGAGCCGAAGAAAAGTTTTGACCCTTTACAATGGTGGCAAGATAACAAAATGCAATTCCCGGTACTTGCAGCGATGGCCCGAGATGTTCTTAACGTGTTGATCTCAACAGTGGCTTCTGAAAGTGCATTTAGCCAAGCACGAGATCAAATAGGAGACACGCGTCACTCATTGGGTGGAAGCACATTAGAAGTGTTAGTCTGCTTAAGGGATTGGATCAGATCAGAGAGAAGAAATCAAGGATGTGGAGACGTTAATTCTCCGGAAGATGAAGAAATAGGCAATATTTTGGAAGGCGGAAGCGGAGGCGGGACTGGAATTAATACTCCAGATTTAGAGGCTATGGAGCATAACCAACTCAATCAACCTATAGATTACGAAGAACTTGCAAGAAGAATGCATAACATGTAAATAAAATTATTATTACTTCATTATGTACTCTTATTAACATTATGAAAGTTCAAAAGTTTACATCTTATCATTAATTTTAATTTTACTATCTATTTAGTTGTTAATCTGTTATTACTTATTTGTTAACTTATATCTACTAATCTAATAAATTAATAAAAGTATAATTACAATATAAAGTTATAAACTATAAAGTATAATCAGTATAAGACTATAAGTGTATAACTATAACAAGATTATAAAGTATAAAGTATAAACTATATAAAGTAAACTATAAAATAAATATAAAGTATAAACTATATAAAGTAAACTATAAAATAAATATAAAGTATAAAGTTATAAACTATAAACTATAAAGTTATAAACGGTAAAATAGAAAGTTAACTTTAAAGTTTCAATTTTAATATATAAAACTAAATTATATATTATATTATTATATTACATATTTAAATTGAATTTAGTTTATATTATAAAAAATAAATACTAGAAAGAAAAAAAACCAAAATCGGACCAGAGACCGTTCGCACTGCGACCGACCTGAAATCGAACCTGACCGATTGGTCTTGTAGTTCGTGAACCGACCGTGAATCGCCCGAACCGGTTAAACCCAGAAGGGACCGTTAGACACCTTTAGTTTGGAGGCAAATCCTACCGAAAGGGTATAGTTTACAGGCAAACGCTGTCTTAAGGTAAAGTTTGAAACTCTGCCTTACGAACTCCAAGCTCTGTCTTGCGATTTTTTAAAAAAAAATTTACCTGAGCGAAGATTCAAACCTAGAAATATTAGACGAAGGACAAAAATGAAAAAAAATTGAGGAGTAAATAAAAGACCACCCTGTAAACGTGTATATTATAGAAACAACTGTATTTCTACCCATAATTAGAATATTTCCATATATTGTGTAAATATAATTATGGTAAGACTATGATTCCTCTTTTGTATAGGTTTAGAATTCTTATTGTATAAGTGATGAACATTGTACTCTATATATACTTTGATATTAATGAAAGACTCCCCAAGGGAGATTAATATCATTTTACATGGTATCAAGAGCCTAACACAAAACCCTAGAATTTTTCTTTGTGTGAGCCGTCGCCACCGACCAGCCCCCCCCCCCTCGGGCAGTTCCGCCGCGGTTCCTCCCCCCTCTCCACCCAAAATTCTTGGTTTTTCTTCTTCTTTTCTCTCTTCTCTAAATGGATACTCAGGATTACGCTTCTGATTCTGACGCATCTATCTCCACAAATCCCATCATCACGTCGTCATCCTCTTTTCATCCCGCCCTCACTGTTACCAATATCAAGAATTATATTCACATTCTTCTTAATCAAGAAAACAGTCAGTATTCTCTTTGGGTTGAACTGTTCCGTAATCATGCATGTCTATATAACGTACTTGACCACATCGACAACATTATTCCGCGCCCTCCGGAGGTTGATGAGTCTACTTGGCGGCATCTAGACGTTGACGTCAAACAATGGATTTATGATAGTATTTCTCAGGATCTTCTTCTTACTATCATGAAATCTGGTGCCACAACCCGTGATTTATGAACCGCTTGGAGGAAATCTTTCAAGATAACAAGCACACTCGTGCGGTGTATTTGGAGGAACAATTTAACAATACACGCCTTGAAAATTTCTCCAACATGACTGAATATTGCAGACAGTTGAAACTATTGGCGGATCAACTCTCCAACGTCGACACGCCTGTCTCGGTGTCACGACCCGAACCCGGGCCCGTGACTGGTGCCTTACCCCGGGCACCCTAGTGATACAACATCAGAGAAAATCAGCGGAAATAAAAACATGAACATGAATTAAGAGAAAAGATAAATAAACAGGCTAACCAAAACAGTTGCCTTCATCAAATATACATAAATACCCGACGGTTATCCTTTACAAACCCCGCCACAACAACTCTGCACCTCTAAGATTTTACAACCTCTATGACGACAGGGGCCCCGCCATACCACGAATGTATAAGCATCTACGCACTCGGGTAACATACCAAAGATAAGCCTCCGAAGGAACGGAGCTTTCAATCTGAAAGGTGATCCTAAAAGCGGGGATCGGCAAACGATGTACCTTTTACTGCGGCATGAACGCACTTCGAAGGAGGTCGATCTGACAGTACCAAGTATGTGAAATCGTAAAAATCGTAAATGAAATCATAATAGTCTATATAAAGCGAGACATGTATGATAACCAAACTACGATTCACAACATAGAAGCGATATGTCAAGTCGAGGCTCACGCCCTAAAAGTCATCCTCACGCCTGAAACTCCTTCCTCACCGGCGGTCTAGGTACAAATCATGTGATACGTATAATGTGTCTCGGCCCATCTTATGGACCCAATATAGAAAAGGGTGGAATCATTCTGCTCATCCATGAACCGTAGTCGAGTGGAACACATTCGGATGAACCGGTAGTCAAGTGAAATACATTCCGGATGAACCGGTCCTCAAGTGAAATACATTCCGGATGAACCGTGAATCAAGTGAAACATTCCGGATGAGCCGTAGTCGAGTGAAATACATTCCCGGATGAACCGGTAATCAAGTGATATACATTCCCGGATGACCCGGTAGTCAAGTGATATACATTCCCGGATGAACCGGTAGTCGAGTAGAACACAATACTTACACAACAAGGCTATCACGTAACATGGTCAAGTTTCATAACAACAAGTATAAGCAAGTTACACACGACTCAAGGTACTTTCATTTTATATCAAAGTCCGGATTTTAACCTTAAAGTACTACGTCCGTTAAATTCCTTTTAAGATCCATTTCTTTTACAAAGGTCACCCGATACCCGTAGTATAAAAATAGAGTGACTAACATTGTTAAGTAAACCAAAATGCTTTCCTTTGTAAAATCAAGTAACAACCTTATTTTCCAAACGTTCAAGTTTGCCTAATTTCGAATGCTCAAATTTCTCATTTTAGAAAAAGGTTTCGTAGTTCATAGTTTTAGTCCTTTAAAACATAATTCTCCTTTAAACGTTTTGAGAAACCTATGTCTTATAAGTGAGTAGGCTATTCTTGTTTATAATCAATCTTATTAAGCAGCCATGATCTAGGAAATGTAATATCATTTTGTCTCATCTTAGCTTCTATGCAGATGGAGGTTTCTACTGGTTTTAATAATACTTCTTTAGTCAATACATTTTCCTTTTATTACCGCTGCAGTGGTTTGTCGATACACATTCTGATCTCCGAAATCAGTAAAACATTCTTAAGCCGTTATACCTAACTTCCCATAAAGCTAGTATAACTCTTAAGCTTCCAAAACCCAAGTAATACTCATTCTTTCGAAACGATTCATAAATCTTTTGAAATGCTTCAAGTTCTTTATTAACACATATCAAGCCAGTTATTATTCAAATCAGTTACCTTTTAAAAACCACAAAGTATGTGCTTATCCACATAAAGCTATTATAACCAACTTCCCATAAAGCCGTTATAACACTTTATGTTTTACATCAATCAAATACATTTAGCACGTATGCGTCTGCACTACATAGTTCACACTTATCATGCTAGAAGAGATAGGAAGAGGTTCACATACCTCGCGACGATTATCGACTAATAGCAAAACGCTCCAAGTACCTCAAACCGTCGGCGACACTCTCAGTCAAGCAGATCACTCCACACGCGATTACAACCTATAGAGGCCACAGCGCCTATTAATACCTTTAGATCCGGCGTAGAATATTCTACGTAAAATTTGGCAAAGACTCTCCGCACAACAGAAATCTCCTCCTCTATCGAGGCCGGCTACCAAGCCAACCAGGGGTTAACACGTCGGACGGACGTGTACAATTCTACTACACAAAGAATGCTACACAAGTCTCATGTCTGATCTATGTAATTACAGTTCGATTCTCTTATTTAAATTCGTGCTTAAGTCGCAAGACATTGCGTAAGTATTATTCAGCTTAAGTCAAAAGACATTGCCGCGTAATTATAATGTTCAGTTCTATATATAGTATACTTCAACTATATATTCCTACAACATGTAATTTCCAATTACAATGAAGGTCAAGAATGTTTACCTCGATAAGCCCAAACTATCCGAGTTTATACGTCGTTCTGAACAAGGTTTAGCTCCTACTCGTGCGCTCCAAAGCGCTCCAAGAAACCCTTGAAGTGTCTACACAACTTCTACTTAATACTTCAACTACGGTGAAGATTTTCCTTAGGGTTTCGTTTAGTGGCTAAAGGAAAGTATAATAGTATTTTCCAAGCCGTAAAAGGGTACTTTGGAAAGTACTACAAGGTATTTGGCTAAAGTATTTTGGGCATTATAACGATACTTGTAGAATACATTTCTACCAAGGGGGTAGTATTTTGACTAGCACAACTAGGCTAGGGGTTGCTCTCGGCAGAGCCACTAGGCAGTGCAGGGGCTCGTGAGGGCCTCAAGAGGGGAGAGGGTGGTGTTTGGGACGAGAACAAGGTTGAGGAGAGGAGGGATTTTCAAGACTTAGACAATTTTTGGATGAAGAAGTTCATCAACTAAGGGGTATTTATAGGTCAAGTGAAGGCAACCAATGGCCAAGATGAAGACAAGTGTGGTGCAAGTGTAGGGCTAGATTTAAGCCAAGTGCACCTTATCCATCTACCACAACAACTTGCACAAAATATCCTACCTAACCCCACTCACCAAATCGTCCAAATTGCCGTCCCACTCCATCCAATGTGAGGGTGACACTTGTCACCCTCCCGTTGGTCCAAAATGTTTCGTCTCTCGGAAAAATCCGCAAAAATTATAAACGACATAGCCGGAAATTCCCCTACGAAAGCTGTGAAAACGTTTCGTCGAAAAACGACTCTAACCGGGTGTTGTGCACAAAAAGAATTCGGCCAAGCCTAAAGAAGTTCGAAAATTTCTACGTACGTCCCCCACGTACATACTCTGGAAATACGGGGTATAACACTCGGACACTAAGATGGTGTTGCAATTGATTGCAGGTCTTCCCAAAGGCGACTACGATACATTAGCCGCCATAATTCAACAGGCAGATCCGCTTCCCAGTTTTAACAAAGCTCGTTCGCAGTTGTTGCTCGAAGAGACTCGTCGTGCTAAGCAGGATGGGCACATTCAGAAAGCGTTAGCTGTCGAAACACGCCCTCAAGATCCAACGCCGCCAGAAAACTCTCAACCGCAGCAGGGATGCGGTGGTAAGGGTCACGACAGATGAGGCCGTGGTAGGGGTCGCGGACATCAGAATCAACAGCAACAACAATAGGGCCCACAGATTCAGTTCAGCGTCGCGACGCCCCAACAGTACCCGTACAGCGCCGCGGCGCCGCCGCAGTTCCAGCACCAGCAGCCCTCGTCCAGCATGACACCCACTGAGTTGGGTCAGGCCTTCAGCTGTCTCAACATGCAACAGTCTGACAACAACTGGTACATGGACTCCGGAGCCACTTCTCACCTTACCCGGTCTGCAAGTAATATTCCCAAACTGTTTAGTTTAAAACATCCTCAATTTGTGATAGTTGGTAGTGACCACCGCATTCTAGTAAAGGGTTATGGTACATCCTACACATCACCTCCTCATCCATTTCCCCTTCAAAATACCATATATGCCCCACATATGATTAAGAATCTAATCTCTATCTACAAATTCACTCGTAATAACTCTGTCTCCGTTGATTTTGACCCTTATGGTTTCACTGTGAAGGATCTTCATACGGGGACAACTCTTACGAGATGCAATAGCACAGGGGATCTCTATCCATTCACTCTCATCTCCGCTGCCAGATCTAGCTCTCTCATCTCTCTAGCGGTCATTTCTTCTTCCACATGACATAATAGCTTGGTCATCCAGGAGCCCCAGTTTTTAATTTTCTTAGAAGCAATAATTTTATTACTTGTAATGGGAAGCTTGTCCAAAATTGTGTTTCTTGTTCTTTAGGCAAACATACTCGTCCTCCATTTAAGTCATCCACTAGTGTTACTTTTGCACCCTTTGATATTATACATGCCGATTTATGGACATCACATGTTGTTAGTTCTCTCGGTCATAAATACTATTTTATCCTACTAGATGACTTTTCTCACTTTGTTTGGTTGTATCCTCTCAAATTTAAATAGGAAGTGTTTGTCAAATTTCTTGAGTTTCGAACATTCATTCAAACACAAATTGAAAAAGGTATAAAATCTTTTCAGTGCGATAATGGTCGTGAATTCAACAACTTTATGTTTCACCGTTTTTGTACTAATAATGACATGTTTTTCGCTTCTCCTACCCCCACACCTCCTCACAAAACGGTAAAGCTGAAAGAATCATCCGCACCATTAACAATATGATTCACACTCTTTTGATTCATGCCTCTCTACCTCCATCTTTCTGGGTCTATGATGCTAAATTGTCAGAATACGTTCTAAATATTCTCCCAACTAGCACCCTTCACAATATGACCCCTACCGAAATTCTCTATTATAGAGTCCCCTTTTATGATCATCTCCGAATATTTGGTTGTCTATGCTATCCTAACCTTGCCTCTACTGCCCCTCACAAACTAGCCCCCGGTCCACTTCTTATGTCTACCTAGGCTTCCCGCCGAATCATAGGAGCTATCTATGTTAGGACTTGTCCACTCGTCAGATCCACATCTCTCGTCACGTCACATTCGACGAGACCACATTCCCGTTTTCAAATCTTAAAAAGTTCCAAAAACCGGATTACTCTTTTTTTGACGAGTCTGCCATCTCTCCTATCATCCTAAGTCAACTAGAGCATAGTAGTTCTTCTTCCGCGTCAGTGTCGCGGCGTCAAAACTCATGCGAACAGGTCCCTGATTCACCGTCGACAGCACCGCGGCCCAGTGCTGAGGCGCCACGGTGCCAAAACATCAGATAGGTCTGTCAATCCTCCAGCGCCACGACACTTGATCACGGCGCCACGACGCCGCCGACGGTTTCCTCCAGCGCCGTGATGCCTAATCCGGCGTCTGTCTCTCCTTATCCGTATCCAACAAATCCCTCCGCCTTGGAACCTCCTACTATCCCCACTCACCAAATGAAAACTCGTGCAAATCATAGAATCTTCAAACTCAAAGTTCAATTTAACTTGTCTGTCCAAACCATTTCACCAATTCCCAAGAACCCTATATTGGTCAAACAAGACCCTAATTGGAATGCAGCTATGACTGAGGAATTCAATGCTTTAACTAAACAACACACATGTGATCTAGTACCTAGACCTGAGAGGGTGAATGTGATTCATTGTCTGTGGCTATTTCGTCACCAATTCAGAGACAGTGGAGATCTTGAGAGGTATAAGGCAAGACTTGTGGCTAATGACACAAATCAGCAGGAGTGCATTGATTGTGGTGAGACCTTCAGCTCGGTTGTCAAACCGACTACCATCCGCACAGTTTTGAGTATTGCCATGGGCAAACGCTGGCCGATCCATCAGCTTGATGTGAAGAATGCATTATTACATGGGGATCTGAGAGAGAGAGTCTACATGCATCATCCACCAGGATTCACTCATCCAGCAGTTCCTCACTACGTGTGTCATCTCCGTAAGTCACTATATGGCCTGAAACAGGCCCCCCGTGCGTGGTACGATCATTTTGTCAGGTATATCTTGCAGATTGGGTTTGTATGCAGCAAGAGTGATACATAACTTTTCATTTTTCATTTAGGTAGTAGCACTGCTTATTTATTACTTTACGTGGATGATATTGCTCTTACTGCCTCCTCAGACGGATTGAAAAATGAGATTATTGCCTTGTTTAAGTCCGAATTTGCAATGATTGATTTGGAGAAGTTGAGTTATTTTTTAGGGATATCAGTGACCAGGTCTGCCAATCATATGTTCTTGTGTCAGCGTAAGTATGCAGAAGAGATTGTGTATAGGGTTAAGATGGCAAACTGCAAAGAGGTGCCTACTCCAGTTGATTCTAAATCTAAGCTCAGTGTCATGGATGGTGCTCCAGTCTCTGATCCTACTCTGTATAGGAGCCTTGTAGGTGCATTTCAATATCTCACCTTCACCAAGCCAGACATAGCTTATGTTGTTCAGCAGGTGTGTTTATTCATGCATGCCCCCAGGGAGTCTCATTTCACTACTATTAAGTGTATCATTCGATACATTAAAGGCACTCTTGATTATGGTTTGCACCTATACCCCTCTGCTCCAAACATGTTGCTTTCATATACGGATGCAGATTGGGCAGGGTGTCCGGACACGCGACGCTCCACCTCCGACTTTTGTGTTTTTTAGGGGATAATCTGATTTCTTGATCTGTCAAGCGACAAGCTACCTATCTCGCTCCAGTGCCGAGGCTGAGTACAGAGGCGTTGCAAATGTAGTAGCTGAGATTTGTTGACTCATAAATTTACTGTTAGAACTTCAGTGTCCTTTGCGTCAGGCATCTATTATGTACTGTGATAACATCTCTGCCATCTATTTGTCTCATAATCCGGTTCAACATCAGCGAACCAAGAATATTGAGATAGACCTACACTTTGTTCGTGAGAAAGTTGCACTAGGCCATGTCAGAGTGTTACATGTTCCATCATCCTATCAGTATGCATATATATTTACCAAAGGACTTTGCAGACAGTTATTTCTTGACTTCAGATCCAATCTCAGCGTCCGGCCTCCTCCCGCTCCGACTGAGGGGGTGTGTAAACATGTATATTATAGAAACTATTGTATCCCTACCCATAATTAGAATATTTCATATATTGTGTAAATATAATTATGATAAGACTAGAATTCCTCTTTTGTATAAGTTTAGGATTCCTATTGTATAAGGGATAAACATTGTACTCTATATATACTTTGATATTAATGAAAGACTTTCCAAAGAAGATTAATATCATCTTACACACCCGAAATAAGAACATTCCTGCGAATCCCCCCATAGTCTTCAATATGTTTCAAATGAGAAGCCCAACTCCAAAGCCCAAATTATCAAGAATTCTAATCCAACATAGTATACTTGGGAGTTGGGAGTCTCCGGTATGGTCTACACCAAATACATTCAACATAGTTTAGCAAAACATTTTTGTATTTATCCTTCAGTTTGTTAGAAGGTAAACAATCACAATAGGACATCTGTAGGTAATTATAGTTACCCACAAGGGTAGTCAAGTTGGTGTAGCAGTAGAACGCGGGACCGCAATGTCACGAGTTCGATTCCCTGCATAAACTTTTTTGGTTGAGTCTGCCACACATGGCTTGTCAAGTGTGGTTAATTGGCTAACGTGGTTTGCAGACTATTGCATCAGTCCGGAGTTTACCCTGTGCGCACTCGAAGAGTAACGGCGGTGGGTTCTTTCGTAAAAAAAAAAAGAATAGTCGTTTTAGATTTTTAATTTTTACACTTATATAAAAACACTATGTACAGCACATTGAATTCAATGAAGAAAGCAGAAAATTCCTAAAATCTAACAAGCGGATCTAATAGCACATTACGAAATCGGTAGAATTCAGTAATTTAGACCCAAATTTTATATTTATATTTATATTTAAAAATAAACTTAATATGCATATATAATTTATAATAAAAAATAAAAAATTGATTTTAACACACGTAAACTTAAAATTCTGTATTCGCCTCTGATTTCGAAAAAAGGTAGCCCTCTAAAGTGAATATTCACACGTTCATATTTTTCTTTTCCAGCTCTTTATGTCTTTCTTTTTGTATTTTATTATTTTCGGTGGGGATATAGAAAGATTTTGCTAGAATAGCAAAATATATTCAATCCCAAAAGTTTTCAAAAAGCTACAAGAGCAAAGATTAGTTCATATTGAGTTGTCAGGATTCAACATAATATATAGGTGCATGGGTTCAAAATTTGATAGAGCAAGAAGGCAAATTCTAAAAGAATACAGATCTTGAAGAAAAGCCATAAAACATTGGGGTGGGGAAGATAATCTGACTGTGTAAGAATTACTTATACTGACGTTGATATAACAAAAACTCGTTACTAGAATTTTTACTTCACAAAAACATCCTTGCACCACTAAAATTTATTTGCTGGCTCTGTTACTGCCGGCAGCCAAGAGACTTCTGAATAGGTATTTTCATCTGAACTGAATTTTTTATAGTTAAAAAATCTCTTTCTAATTGCTCACTAGTGATCAATAAAGTGAATTAAAAATATGAAGTTTTAGATTTTATTCTCATTGGAAGATAAAAATGTTAAACAGTGGGTCCAACCGTGTGGCTCATGCCCATGTACCGTGTGGGGCCCTTCCCCTTTCTTTGTGTATTTGATAAATATTAGACTTAGGTTTGTACCTTAATTAATAGTGTAATATTACCATAATTGTAAAGTTAGTCTTCAAATAGAATAGAAATTTCTAGGTAGAATAAGAAGAGGATCTTCCTTATAAGTTATATATATATATGTCTTTCATTAATAAGAATAATCAATGAATTATTTCTTTCATGGTATCAGTCGAACCCATATGTTCGACTATGAGTTTTTCTCATAGCAGGCCTGATAATTCATTATTCGTATATCATCGAGGATCTGCCATGGCTTATATTATGTTATATGTTGATGATATTATCTTGTCTGCCTCTTCTGATACTTTGCGCAAGTCTATTATGACAAGACTCAGTTCTGAGTTTGCCATAAGGACTTGGGTCATTTGAGTTACTTTTTGGGGATTGTTGTAACTCGTCATGCAGGTGGATTGTTCTTATCACAGAGAAAGTAAGCAGCAGAGATCATTGAGAGGGCTGGGATGTCATCCTGTAAGTCCACTTCTACTCCAGTTGATACTAAACCCAAGTTGTCGCTGCGGTAGCTCCGTATGAGGATCCGACCAGCTATCGTAGTCTTGCAGGCGCCCTTCAGTATCTGACGTTCACGCGACCAGACATTACATATGACGTACATCAGGTGTGTTTGTTTAGGCATGATCCCAGAGTTGACATATGAATGCACTCAAACGCATTCTTAGGTACATTCAGGGAACACTTGAGTATGGTTTGCATTTGTATCCTTCGTCGACGTCTACATTAGTCTCCTATACAGATGCTGATTGGGGTGGTTGTCCTGACACCAGACGATCTACATCTGGATATTGTATGTTTTTGGGTAACAACTTGGTCTCATAGTCTGTCAAGCGTCAATCTACGCTTTCACGTTCAAGTGCAGAGGCCGAGTATCGAGGGGTAGCTAATGTGGTCTCTGAATCATGTTGGTTACGAAATCTTCTTTTAGAGCTTCATTGTCCCATTGAGAAAGCTACCTTGGTGATTTTGATAATATAAGTGTCATCTACCTTTCTGGTAATCCAGTTCAGCACCGGCGTACTAAACACATAGAGATGGATATTCAATTTGTTCGAGAAAATGTAGCAAAAGGACAAGTACGCGTCTGCCATATTTCTTCGAGATATCAAATTGCAGACATCATTACAAAGGGTCTTCCCTCAGTCCTTTTTGAAGATTTTAGAGACAGTCTTAGCGTACGAAAACCGTCCGCTATGACTGCGGGGTGTGTTAAAAAGTGGATCCAGCCGTGTGGCCCATGCCCATGTACCGTGTGGGGCCCTTCCCCTTTCCTTGTGTATTTGGTAAATATTAGATTTAGATTTGTACCTTAATTAGTAGTATAATATTACCATAATTGTAAAGTTAGTCTTCAAATAAAATAGGAATTTCTAGGTAGAATAGAAAGAGAATTTTCCTTGTAACTTGTATATATATGTCTTTCATCAATAAAAATAATCAAGAGATTATTTCTTTCAAAAAACACTAGGTGGTTCTTTCTCATATGTCCACATAGTTACTAAATACCTGCACGGAGATAAAAGATAATTAAAATTTATCGAGGTACGTGCTACCGTAGACACATGGTTATAAAAAAATATATTAAAAATTACTTAACTTTAATTACTTAATTATTAGTAAATTATATGTTTGTGTAAATAATTTTTAATAAAACTTAAATTCTCACCTTTATTCTAGATCATTCAAAGAATGCCACCCCACCATCACCCACAGTGTATAATTCCCTTTAGCCCACTGTCCATACCTAACAGGCTAACACTAGTACTATACTATATATAGACTGTCTCTATTAATGGTCTCTTCACTCTTAATTAGTGATCTTCATCTTTAATTTCCTCCTAATTATCTCTCTCTTCACCTACAAAAGAAAAGAGTATGGCTGGAGTTACCAAATTGTTGGCAACTTTTTTCCTTATGCTGATGCTGGTTTTTGCCACTGGTATTTTCTTTCACATATTATCTCGTTTTTCCTTATGTTAGAACAGTGGAATTAATTCTTTTTCAGTTTCAAAGGATCTAGTCTAGATAAACTAACTATAGACAAATTTATGTGAGTAGTAATGTGTAGAACGGAAAAATAACAACAATAACTATTTGTTAGAAATCTGGAAAATGATCAAATATGAGGGTTTGCTGAGTCGACTAAATTCTTGATCTATCCTTAAAATAATATTTCTCCGTATATCCTTTCAACGGTTGTAATGACAACTTATCTCCCAATATAAAACAACAATCAAACAAATGAGCAAAAGGAACTCAAGTGTTTGCTTTGGAAGAAAGATCTTTGAGTGTTTATGATTGCAATAGAGGAAGACAATTTCAGAGAATTATTGAGTGTAAGATGTCCAATGTATTTTTCCAAATGAGTCTTGTGTCTCATTATATAGTGTGTAGATGATGACCCTCCAAATGGCTAAGTAATGGCCATGAATGTCATGTTAATGCCTTGAATTAAGAGTTACAATTCAGCCAAGTAATGACTGAATTCATGAGCAAAATAATGGAGAGTAAATACTCCAAAGTCAACCCAAGAATCAGGTTTTAATTCACCTCCAACGGATTGAAATAGCGAGTCGCTCTCTGAGAGGAGTCGCGACTTCGCCCCAGAACTCACCGAACTGAACGCCAATTGAGCCGCGCTTCCGAGAGTCGCGACCGCTTCAATTCCAAAGTTCATGGAATTGAAACGTCATTTAGAGCCGCGGCCCTTCGGAGGAGGAGTCGTGGCCCTTCAAGAGTCGCGGCCCTTACTTGAAGGAGCCGAGCCCTTCTCGATTTCGTGGTGATTTTTGATTCATTTTATCTTTACACATTGTACACTTCTTCCTTCATTTACCAACGTGAAATTATTCGTCATTTGGCCAATAACCGTCTATTACCTTACGTCTCAAACAATTCGTATACGTACCAATATATCTTCCATTAAGAAAATTTTGATCATTGGCACTACGTGTGCACGTATGTGGAAACAAGGTTTCCTACGTGCGGGGCCCCAATTGTTCGATTCATAATTAATAGGATTTACTTTATTTCACGTTTAATAAATATTTCCAACAATCCCCTCTTGGAAGAGATTTTGGTGCACGCACATGGTGTCTTTCTAGCAATCACTTAGCGGAACGATGTTGCATCCGGAGAGGTAGCCGGAGCTTTGAACCTTCCATAGTAGAATACCATCGGACATATTTACTGCGCTGTGAACGTGATGTCTTGAACCGTCAGTATTTAGAATATGCCAAGACAATGGTACCAACACAACACCTTTCCTACTCAATCTTTCTAGTGTTTTGTCCTTCGTGGGCCGTGGAAACCATTGAATTCTTAAGTGCGTTCATTTGAGGCGGCCTGTCCTCGCACTTAGATAGGTGGTCTCCTACAAGGTATCCTGTAATACCCCGCTACACAAGCGTTAGGAACCATTAAAAATTTCACCAACCTAACATCAACTTTTGAGGATCATTAAAGGTTTGAAAACTTATCATTTACCCCTCTTACAGGTAGCACTTTTTGTCTATCACGGGAACGACCTTGGATTATATTTCTTAAGAAAAACACATTATCCGAAGTGCTTTTGCTTCCACCTAAGCACTCGCGGAACCTTTACAGTTTAGTTTTCCCTTTGAACCTTATTCTTGTGATCTCCAGTCTGTAAGGTTGGGTGTCCACTATATCGGTTCTTATTGTTTGGGTTTTAAGCCCATTCCCCTAGACAGGCAGAACAACTGATCTTTGGTTATTCCCTTCGTCAAGGGATCTGCGATATTTTTCTTAGATTTTATGTAATCAATGGAAATAATACCCGAGGTGATCAACTGCCTAACTGACTCATGTCTCCGTCGAATATGACGAGACTTACCATTGTATATTGAACTTCGTGCTCTTCCTAGAGCTGACTGACTGTCGCATTGGATCATTACAGAAGACACGAGTTTATCCCAACATGGGACATCCTCTAGAAAACCATGAATCCACTCAACTTCTTCTCCCGTTTTATCTAAAGCGATAAATTCCAACTCCATCGTGGATCGAGCAGTAAGAGTTTGTCTAGACGATTTCCAGGACACAACTCCACCACCGATTGTAAAAATATATCCGCTGGTGGACTTAATGTCGTCGCTATCAAATATCCAATTTGCATCGTTGTACCCCTCTAGTACCGCTGAATATCTTGAATAGTGTAACCCGAAATATATCGTGAACTTTAGGAACCGTAGTATCCTGTTCAACGCTTTCCAGTGATCCTCACTTGGATTTTGAGTGAACCTAGCCAATTTATTGACTGCATGAGCGATATCAGGTCAAGTGCAGTTTGTGATATACATCAGACTACCAATCACATGCGCATATCACTCGTGGAGTACGGGCTTACCCAAATATTTGTCAAGCTTTTGACTTATATCCAATGGTGTTGATACCGGTGAACTGTCGAACATCCCAAATTTCTTCAGTACATTCTCGATGTAGTGAGATTGAGATAAGACCAGTCCACTAGATGTCTTAGAGATCTTGATCCCTAAGATGACATCTGCAATGCCCATATCTTTCATGTCAAAACACTGTTTTAACATGTTCTTAGTCTCTAGGATTATTCCAGGACTGCTTTCAGTGATCAACAAGTCATCTACATATAGACATATCATGACGAAGGATTTGACATTTCCTTTCATGTAGACACATTTGTCACCTCCATTAATGGCGTATCCTTTTGATAGTAGAGTACTATCAAATTTCTCATGCCATTATTTAGGGGCTTGTTTCAGCCCGTACAACGATTAACAAGCCGATATACTTTTGTCTCTTGTCCTGGAACCACATACCCCTCAGGTTGGTCCATATATATTTCTTCTTCCAAATCACCATTTAGGAAGACAGTCTTAACATCCATTTGATGTATTTCAAGATCCCGCAAGGCGGCGATAGCTATAAACATACGTATGGATGTCATTATTGACACCGTAACGTAGGTGTCGAAGTAATCAAGGCCCTCCTTTTGGCAATAACCCTTGACTACTAACCTAGCTTTGTACTTGTCGATAGAACCATCCGCCTTCAACTCCGTTTAAGGATCCACTTACAACCCAACGGTTTGTGTCCTGGGGGAAGTTCTGCCAACTCCAGGTGTGGTTATGCAGAATGAATTCTATCTCACTTTCTAAAGCTTCCTTCCAGAGCGGTGCTTCTGGAGTTGACAATGCCTCGGTGATTGTCTGTGGTTCATCCTGAACTAAATAAGCTACAAAGTCTGGACCGAAGGACTTGTCCTTCCATGCCCTTTTGCTTTGCCTTGGTTCCATCTTTGAATCTTCCAAGTCCTGAGAATCTGGGATACTAAATTTCGGATCGTCAGCTACTTCAGAATTTACTAGATCTGAACCGTTTCGATCTAGATAGTCAGTGACTCCTAGTTCATCAGAGGTTTGCTCATAACTTTGTTTGCAAGAGGTTATGTTATTTTCCTTATATGGAAATGTGTCTTCAAAAAACCACGCGTTTCTTGATTCCATGATCGTATCTTCATAAATGTCCGGATGATCTGAACCATCTGCCTTTAACTTTCGTTTAAGGATCCACTTACAACCCAACAGTTTGTGTCCTGGGGGAAGTTCTGCCAACTCCCATGTGTGGTTATGCAGAATGAATTCTATCTCACTTTCTAAAGCTTCCTTCCAGAGCGATGCTTCTGGAGTTGACAATGCTTCGGCGATTGTCCGTGGTTCATCCTGAACCAAATAAGCTACAAAGTCTGGACCGAAGGACTTGTCCTTTCGTTCCCTTTTGCTTTGCCTTGGTTCCATCTCTGAATCTTTCAAGTCCTGAGAATCTGGAATACTAAATTCCGGATCATCGGCTACTTCAGAATTTACTAGATCTGAACCGTTTCGATCTAGATAGTCAGTGACTCCTAGTTCATCAGAGGTTTGCTCATAACTTTGTTTGCGAGAGGTTATGTTATTTTCCTTGTATGGAAATGTGTCTTCAAAGAACCATGCGTTTCTTGATTCCATGATCGTATCTTTCATAAATGTCCGGATGATCTGACTTGTGCACTATAAAGCGATGAGCACTACTGTTATTGGCATATCTGATGAATATGCAATCCACGGCCTTAGGTCCAATCTTGACCTGCTTTGGCATAAGTACTTTTACCTTGGCCAGACAACCCCATACCTTCAAATACTTGTAGGTAGGTTTCATTCTTTTCCATAGCTCGTATGGAGTCTTGTCTTTACCCTTGTGTGAGACTCTGTTAAGAATCCTGTTTGCGGTAAGGACAACTTCTCCCCACATGGTTTGAGGGAGGCCCGAATTGATGAGTAGAGCATTCATCATTTCCTTTAGTGTTCGGTTCTTGCGTTCAGCAACTCCGTTTGATTGAGGTGAGTAAGGAGTCGTTGTTTGATGAACTATACTCGATTGGGTACAAAGTTCTTCAAAAGACGCTACATATTCTCCCCATCTATCGCTACGGATAGTTTTAATTCGTCCGCCTAGTTGATTCTCAACTTTTGTTTTGTAGTGTTTGAATGTTTCAAAGGTTTCATCTTTACTTTTTAGTAAGTAAAGGTAACAATACCTTGTGTCATCATCTATGAAAGTCACAAAGTACTTGTTCCCCCTCTAGTTTGAGCGAACTTCAAATCACATATATCATTGTGTATAAGTTCTAGAGGAGCGGTATCCCTTTCGACGGATCTAAAAGGACTCTTGGAAAGTTTTGCCTCTACGCACACCTCATACTTACGTTGAGGGTTTATGTCAATAGACGGCAATAATTCCAGCTTTACCAATCTTTGGATAGATTGATAGTTTACATGTCCTAATCTATGATGCCATAAATTAGATGACTCAATCAAATAAGTAGAAGGTGTAATTTTATTGATAGTTAAAACAGAAAGCATTATAGGTGCAACATTGAACTTAAAAAGGCCTTCACAGACGAAGCCCCTTCCTACAAAAGTTTCATTTTTAGTGATTACAAAGTTGTTAGCCTCTAACACTAGCCTAAAATCAGCATTTACTAACAGAGGTCCAGAAATTAAATTTCTTCGAATTTCGGGGAGATGCATCACTTCCTTCAGAATCAACTCATTTCCGGACGTCATCTTTAGGGTCACATTTCCTACCCCCAGCACATCTGAAGAAGAATTGTTGCCCATGAACAATTTCTTATATGTGACTGGTGTATATGTGGAGAAGGCATCTTTATTGGAATAAATGTGACGGGTAGCACCCGTGTCTAGCCAACATTGCACCGGATTCTCAACGAGGTTAGCTTCAAGAACTACCGCTGAGAACTCCTCAATCATATCGTTGGCGAACGTGTCTTCAATGATGTTAGCCTTGGCCTTGCCTTTGTCCTTATTCTCACGTTTGAGCTTGCGACAGTCTTTGGCCATGTGACCAACTATACCACAGTGGTTACAATTTCCCTTGAACTTTTCAGTTGCTTGGGGCTTGCCTTCCTTCTGGAACTTCCGCTTCTTGCTTGAGTTCTCCTTGACTTCCGTCAGGTTTGTCTTAGCCTCAGCGGGTTGTTTTCCCTTTGGCATGGCCTTCTTATTGTCTTCCTGAATCTGGAGTTTGACAATAAGTTCATCTAGGGTCATCTCCTTCGTTTTGAGTTTTAGATAGTTCATAAACTCAGTCCACGAGGGAGGTAACTTCTCGATTAAAGCCCCAACCAAGAATTGTTCGTTGGCTTTAATCCTTCTAAATCCAGGTGATGTAGAATCATTTGGAATTCCTGGACTTGGGATGTCACACTTTTGTTGTCCACCATTTGAAATTTCAGGAACTTCCCAATGATGAACTTCTTACTACCCGCATCTTGGGTGTTGTGCCTTTTCTGAAGTTTGTCTCATAATCGCTGGCAGCTTAACGTGCAATATACCGTGTATAGTGGATCGGACAAACTGTTTAGAATATAGTTCCTACATATTGAATCACTATGTTTCCATGCTTCGCGAACCATCCTCGCCGTATTGGCGACACATGGTTACTCGCCCTCCCGCCAAATTATTTGGCTGAGGGTCCACGTCTTCCCCAACTAGTGGAGGATCTTCGGTTAGGAAACATGACATTCCCATAACCGTCAGGAAAAATCTTTTGCTGCCATCTCTTAAAGTGAGCACCCATGAACTTTTCAGGACGTTCATAGTGAAAATCGGCAGTGTTAGGCGATGGCGCCCGAGGAGTCGCAAGGCATTGTGAATGCCTCCAACAGGAGTATAGTTGTTGTTGACGCCTTGGGTAGGAGCAAAGACACTATAAGTGCCCGGAGCAGCAGTGGAGGCATTGGTTGTGCCAAAGGCAGTGGCGGTGGCACTTGACGTACCAAAAATAGTGGAGTTGAAGGCAGTGTTAGTGCCTTGAGTAGTGGGATTGAAGGCAATCGGATTGCCTTGAGCATCTGTGGAATTTTCGGTGTTGAATTGGTTGAGTTGATCTTGTCCAGTCATGTTGTTGTTGAAATAGTCAATATTATCTTAAGCTTGTGAGTAGTAATGTGTAGAACGGGAAAATAACAACAACAACTATTTGTTATAAATCTGAAAATGATCAAATATGAGGGATTGCTGAGTCGATCTATCCTTAAGATATATTGTCCCGTATATCCTTTCAACGGTTGTAATGACAACTTATCTCCCAAGATAAAACAACAATCAAACAAATGAGCAAAGGGAACTCAAGTGTTTGCTTTGAAAGAAAGATCTTTGAGTGTTTGTGATTGCAAGAGAGGAAGACATTTTCAGAGAATTGTTGAGTGTAAGATGTCAAGTGTATTTTTCCAAATGAGCCTTGTGTCTCATTATGTAGTGTGCAGATGATGACCCTCCAAATGGCTAAGTAATGGTCATGAATGTCATGTTAATGCCTTGAATTTGGAGTTACAATTCAGCCAAGTAATGGCTGAATTCACGAGCAAAATAATGGAGAGTAAATACTCCAAAGTCAGCCCAAGAATCAGGTTTTAATTCACCTCCAACGGATTGAAACAGTCGAGGAGCCGCGGCCCTTCGGAGAGGAGTCGCGGCCCTTCGGAAAGGAGCCGCGGCCCTTCAGTTCTAGTAGGAACTGGAATGTCAATTAGAGCCGCGGCTCTTCGGGGAGGACCCGCGGGCCCTTCAATTCCAGTGTTGTGATCTCATCTTGCACTGCCTGAATCCATTGTTTGTCCTTTGAGGCTTCATGAAAACTCTGAGGCTCAATACTTGCTGATAAGGCTGACAAGTATAATACATAGGTGGGTGAGAGTTTTGAGTAGGATAGATAATTTGTGGGTGTGTAGGAAGTGGTGCCAGAGAAAGGTTTGTTAGTTATGTTGGTTATGTAGTCCTACATCCATGTAGGTTGTTTAGGAACTCTACTGGTTTTTCTGGTAGACACAGGATGTGCAACATTAGTACTTGGTATAGTGACACTAGAAATGGGTGAGACTGGCAATTGTTGTTCTTGTAGAGGCTCTACACTATCCACCATGATGGGAACATCAGTTAAACCATCTACAGAAGTGTTTGCATCATGTACTAAGGAGGAGGGAGATAAGGTATGTGAATCATCATCATTAAGAATAGGAATATCACTGTCTACCCCATTTAGAAGCTCTACATGTAAGCTAATAGATATTGTATCATTGTTATGAGGATAAGGAGGTTAGAGAACAAACAAATCAGTAATAATATATTTTCCACTTTTAAAAATAAATATTGTCTCATGAAAAACTACATCTCTGTTGATCAAGAAAGAATCAGAGTTAAGTCATATAGCTTGTATCTTTTTTTAGAATCAGAATAGCCTAAGAAGATTGTCTTCCTAGCTCTAGGATAAAACTTACTTCTCTTGTGTAACACACTGGTAAAACATAGACAACCAAATACCCTAAGGTAGTCAATGAAGGCTGACTTCCCATACAATAACTCATTATATTTTTCATGCGAACTTTGGAAGACAACTTATTTATCAAATAGACAGCTGTTAAAATGCAATCACCCCAAAATATGGCTGGTACTTCACTCTGAAACATCTGTGCTCTAACTACATTAAGTATGTGTCTATGCTTTCTCTCCACAACTATATTTTTTGTGGAGTATAAGGGCATATGCTTTGATGTATGATTCCTAAAGAAGAAAGTAAATATGTGCAATGAGAACTAAAAAATTCTCTTCCATTATCAGACCTCAAAACCTTGATACAAACTCCAAACTAGTTCTTTATTCTGTACAGAAAATGCTTCAATACTACAATCCCTTCACTTTTAGCTTGAATCAAGCATGTCCATGTATATCTACTGAAATCATCTACTATAGTGATAAAGAAAAAAAATTCTATCCTATGTAGGTACCTTGAATGAACCCCAAACATCAATATGAACTAATTGGAAGACATTATCAGTTTTACTTGAACTAACAGGAAATTGCAATCTACTTTGCTTAGCTAAAGGACAAACAGTGCAACATTCTTGTGCATCATCATGTTTATACTTAGCTAGTGCTGGAATATACTGCATAATAATGTAAAGGGATGACCCAATCTCAAATACCACAAGGTGAAGTTGTTTTGCTCATTTATTGCTGCTGCTACTGTGACTTCATCACTCTCTTGCAACCAATACAAATCACCTGATTCTCTACCATTCCCAACACCTTGTCATTGTAAAGCCCCAAAACAAACAAAACTCTGGGTAGACATTCACTGAACAACAAAGTTCATTTGTTATCTTTGACAGTGACATCAGGCTAAATTTAAAATCTGATACAAACAACATATTCTTAAGTGTATGATTCTTAAGCATTGTTGCACTTCCTATGTGTATTATTGGATATTTACTTTCAGTAGGCACTTGAACTCTATTATTCTCCTTAGTATTAATCTCCTTAAGATCACTCAAGACTTTCTTGAGTGGTGTAATATGATGAGATGCTCTAGAATCAACTATCTAACAACATGACTTAAAAGTGGACATCAATGTAGTTATACCTGTCACGTTGGAATGGAACTTATATGTGCTTGTGCTGGCTTCTCCATATCCTGCTTTGTCTAGCAGGTTCATTACCTTCTTATACTGATCAGATCATTTGGTATAAACCTGCCTTTTTAATGCCTAGGTTTTGCATTAGCTTCTTCAAGCATGGTACTATTAGCAAACTTATTATTAAATTGCTTTGTATTATGCCCTCGTCCTTGAGCTTTCTTCTTGCTCTTGAAATCTAGTGGATAACCTACAATTTTGTAGTAGTCATCCATCACATGACCCTTATACCCACACAGATCACACACAGATCGAAGTTGTGCAGGTTTGAAATTGTCTGCATCTAGTCTAGGCTTGTAATTATGTCCTCTTCCAGCTAGCAAACTTAATGAGTCTTTCCCAGACTCAATCACACCTTTCTCCTTTGACTCTCTTCTTGGACCACTGATGCATATGCTTGGTAGTTCTAAGTAAAATATCATTTCTCACATGACTAAAACTCTCATTCAGTCCCATTAAAAATTGCAGAATTACACAAGTGCTCTAGCTACATACTCCTTCGATTCCTCACAGTTACACTTAGGTTTTGGAGAAATTAGGTCTAATTCATTCCAAGCATCTTTCATTTTGAATAGAACAGTGACTGAATCCATACCTTGATTTAATGATGCAATCTCCTTTACTCTATTGATAGATTCTAGTCAGATTCGATTTGTGAAATCTTTCTTCAAGCCCATCCCACATGCAGTGTGCATTAGAGGACAATATGATACTTGAAATGAGCTCTGGTGCGACTGTGCAGTTGATACACAAAAGGACGACGACATTACATCGATCCCACTGCTTCGCAATAATAAGTATAAGAAGTTTTAGTAAGAAGTTTAATATAGAATTATTCAACAATAATAAGTATAGTTATCCCAAATTAAACCTCCATTGTGTAAACGGATGGTAATTTTTAGTGTATAATTAAATTATTAATTATTTTCAAAGCTTTTTGTAAGAAAAAATTAGGGCTGGCCAGTGGGCCGGGCCGGGCCGACCCGACCCCGTCCCGACCCGACCCCGACTCCACCGACACCAAAAAAAAAAGCGGACCGGGCGACAGGTATGGTCCCGCCAAGCCCGACCCCGCCAGGCCCCGATCCCGCCCCGACCCCGCCCCAACTCCCTGCCCCGTTCGACCCTTTGCACAAAATAGCCGTTGTCCAACGGCAATTTTACATTTTGGCCGTTGGACAACGACCATTTTAGGCCTCCCCTCCCCAACCCCTACCCCTTTATATTTATTTTTAACCCTATAAATACCTCATTCCTCTTCTTATTATTTTCACAAATCTTTCTACTCTCTAATCTCTCAATCAATCTCTAATTCTCTATACAACATTGTCTACATATTCAATCTATTTATTAATTTGAGAATTGGGAGTGAAGTTAACTAGCTTGAGGATTATCTATCGAGCAAAGTTTCAATTTTCAACCTCTCGATTATACGTCGACTCTACGTCGGCGTTGGTACATTCGTTCTCTCATTAAATTATTATTTTGTCTTTATTTCATTTAGCACATTTAATTTCATTATCTTTAACTATTTATTAGCATAATTAAAATGAAAGGACTAAGAGGCATGTTGGGTAAGGGTAAAGGGTCGCTTCTTCAGTAGGAGTGGTAACAAGGGCAAGTGGTACTTCTTCTAGTATTCTGCTCAGCTTATTCCTAGACAAGATGATTTTATAGATCCTAAATGTTTCTGAAATACCATATGATCTTGACACAAATGATTATCCCGAAATCAAGAAGATTTTAATTTAGATGACACTCTAGTTGATGATACACCTATTAATGAAGATGATGATACACCCACTAGTGAAATGTCTCCTATCCCCTACTATGAGACGCAGGTCCCAAAACGACCATTAAAATCGGTTGTATGGAAATATTTTGACAGGACGTAGCTAATCAAGTAAATGTATGTAAAACTTGTAAAAATATTTATTCTTTTAAAATCGACAAGGTCACGTGGACGGGGTTTAGGAAGACACCGCTGCAAAAACACAAAGTCTTGCATGCCCAATACATGATTGAAAAATCAAGTGAGCAAACGTCCTCTCAATCGGGACAAGGTTCACATACTATCGTCCCTGAGAAAGTAGGTCAAATTAACCCTATGACGGGAGTTGTAGGCCCTAAATATGATAAACATAAAGATAGGAAGCACTAGCAAAATTAGTTCTTTGTGGAGGGTTTGCCTTTTTCATTTCTGAATCTCCGGTTTTATTCATTATATTAGAGATATGTATAATCCTCGCTTATAAAGGTTTTCCTAGATCAACTGTTAAAAGAGATGTATTTAAATTTGCATGAATATCAACGGATTTACGTTATGCATTATATCATTTAAATTGCAAAGTTGCTTTAACTCGATATAGTCGTAGTACTAACTACCATGATTATTTAACTAGAATTGTCATTGGATAGATTATAAATGGTCTATGCAAAAACGTATTTTAGCATATAGATATATAGATAGTAGGCAATAATGGTGAGTTTATTTCGAAAATATTTATTCAATACGATTATTACGGAATAACCGATAAAGTTATGAGTATTACATTAGATAATGCATCTTCTAACAATTCTGCTATTAGTATTTTAAGAAATGTTTTAACTCCGTCTTTTCCAAAACATTTTCATATCAAATGTGCGTGCCATATTTATAACTTAGTTGTAAAGGATGGTCTTTCACTTTTTCAAGATATTCTTGAAAAAATACAATTTGCTATACACTTTATTTTTAAAAATAATATAATTCAACAAAGAAAAGAATATAAAAAAACTTGTCACGATTGTGGACTATCTTACAGAAAAATTCCCGAAGAAGTACCAACTAGGTGGAATTCTTTATATGACCAACTAGTTGTTGCTTATGACTATAGAAAACCTATTACTTTATTTTTTAACGCCCATAATCAAAATCCAAATGATATGATTGTGGTTACTGATTTGGAGAAAATTAGAGAACTTATTGTATTTTTAGAAAATTTTCAACGAGCAAGAAAAGAATTTTCTACTTTATATTATCCTACTATTTCAACTATGTTGTTTTATATAGCTATAATATTTTTACTTCTTAAAGAATATATGGAAAAACCTGCTTATACTGCAACTATTAAAAAAATGTTTATGAAATTAAAAAAATATTTTATTCCTATTCCCCCTATTTATATTATTGGTGTTGTATTAAACCCGACTATTAAAGTAGAGGGTTGTAAAAGTCTTATTAAAAATATATATAATTGTATGGACGTACTACCACCTCCAACTCCCAAAAATTTAAATGTTGAACCACCTCTTGAACTAACGCTAGAAGAAGTGTTGAATAGCGTAGAAGATGAATGCAAAAAAGTATATCGGCATTACAAGCAAGAAAGTGCTAGTAACCAACCGACTTTTGTATCATCTTCTTCTTCAACACAACCTAAAAAAAGACAAGCAGTTTCTGTGGCTAGGCCTAATATTAATTCTATTGAAAGCCTCAGAAATAAAATGTGCGGTAGCGTGCTAACCAAATTAGTGAGTTCGATGTTTTTGTTTTGCAGGTAATTTACCTTACCAAGCGATTATCAATGAAGAAGGAAAGGAAGACTTGCTGAAATATGGAGCGAATGAGAAGACATTTCCGACACTTTCAATGATGGCGAGATATTTTGAACATTGGCGTCATCGCCGCTTCGAAGCGCTTTTTGCGCATGATTTCAAATAGGAGAGCACAGACACTCATTAGCCGGAGACAGCTTGGAGATGGCGGTACTATTCAGAGATTGGATACGAGCGGAGCGAAGGAGGTGCGGTCAACCAGAGATTAACGAAGAAGATGACGACAACTACAACGACATTTTATCTGAAGGCATGAGTAGCGACGTGGAACAATTTGATCAAGATATACCAATTCCAACCGAAGAACCACAAGAAATTATAAAGAAATTAGAAAAAATATTTTCAAATTGGTAATTTATTTCATTGCAATTTTTAAATTTTTCTATGTCTTTCACTCTTTTGCAATTTTTTTCAACAACAGTACACTACAATGTAATTTTGAATCTTGTATATTTGATATTTCAATGAAATTAATAATATAAAAGGCACAAAACAGTCTTGGGATGTTTTTTTTACACTATTCTTGTCTTTGTTTAATTATTTAGTTTATAACTTTATACTTTATACTTTATAGTTTATAGTTTATACTTTATAAATATATTATATATATGAGTATAATACTATAATACTATAATTATAAATTATAATATTATAAGTCTATAATATTATAGTATATGTATATGACATTATGACTATATGACAAGTATATGTTAATGTTACTTTGTTAGTACTTAGTAATTTATTATTTTTAATTTAGTGAAAAATTTAAAAAAAAAAAAAAAAAAAAACGGGAGAGACCAACATTACTACATATCGAGCAAATGTTGTTGAATTATTATGATGTGTCATACTTCAAAATTTCAAACCCTATATATATATATATATATATATATATATATATATATATATATAATACGTTTACAACAAATCACTAATATTTGCAAAGACTATAATACCGAGTAGGGTTGTTATCGGTCTGAATACACCCGAGAACCGGACCAAAATATTCAGACGGATACTCGGATCGAAAAGTTAACGGTCCGGACACGAGTACCAGACATAAGGATCCGGACCGATAAGGATCCGGTCCGGCAACCCGGTCTAATTATCCGATAACTTATATGTTATCAGTCCCGGTCCGATACCCGGTAACTATCTTATCAATCCTTGAAATATTGATATTATATATTGCTTTAAGTTTGTTAATATGTATTATGTAAAGCAGTAAAGCAGAGTTTTTATAAAAAAAATTATAAGTAAAACAGAAATTTTTAAGTAAAGCATAGATTTTAATATTTCGGACCGGTTTCGGATCGGAAACAGTATGCAGAACCGGACCGGTAACCTTATCGGACCGGATCGGTCCGGACCGGTAACCTTATCAGTCTGGTTCCGATATATCGATACCCGGACCGGACCGATAACAGCCCTACCGAGATTAAAATCATCAATCACTAATTGATTAGTATCCATCAAAAAAACATGAAATTCTGCTATAGTCCATTAACTACACTGAACATAAAATTTCTTATATAGTCAATATACATAAACATTTTTGGTCGATTGCTCTCAAATAAACGTCAATGTACATAACTTAATAAATCCTAATCTTATAGGTTTTTTAGTTAAGTAGTTGCGTTTCTTATGATCTTATTTTATTTTTTCCTATAAGAAACTTGAATTACCAAGTTTAAGTAAATCAAGATTAGGAATCTTAAGAATATTTGCTCGCGAAAGCAAATCTCTTTCAACCACGATTTGATTTATCGATCAGTAGAAACCCTCACAAAGCGGATGAATTATCTTTTGATTTTTACAACCAATTTATTCTCTTCAAAAGGACACAAAGTATTTCTAACTCGAACTTTTTTCTTGCTAAATGAAATTGTATAATTCCTACACCCATACTAGTGTATTTAACTATTCATAGGCACATAATTTAGAGTTTAGGTGGAGGACTAGCTGATGAACTAATCATCACCCCTTACCAGTAGATCCAATCAAATAACAATATTCCAAGTAAACGACTCATGAAAATGCAAAATTCTTAGATCATAGTCAATGCCAACCTGTTATGGAGTAACTTATATTGTGTGAATTATATATATATATATATATATATATATATATATATATATATATATATATGGAATGCTATATTTGAATTTTTCTCTCTAGTTGAAAAGAATAGACCATAGGATTCCAAAACGAAACAACCCTAATTCCTTTATGTAGGGCCTTGAGAAATGATTTACAAATAATTAATGATCATGTGATGATATAGCTGTGATTTTTGACCAAGTTGCAATTATTTTTCTTGAACAATATTCCTACCTAAAAGGCTTAAATTAGAGTTTTTTTCATTCTCTAGGTAACATTCTCTCCCCCCCCCCCCTCCCAATGTTTTGAAACTCGGATCGGATATCGAACCGGACGACCAACTGGGTCAACCGGTTGGACCGGTTTAAAAAATCGATATTCACACACACACATATATATATATATATATAAATCGATTTTGTACGAGTTATCGAGTCACGATTCGTATCGATTTTTACCGGGTTGCGCCGAGTTTGATATCACTCGTTCCTACAATAAACTCGGACCGACCGGTCCGGTCCGGTCCGAGTTTCAAAACATTGTTCCCCCCTTGTTTAATTCACATTCAAAGTTTCAAACATTGGTCAATCCTAATTGACTAAAAGAGAAAATAAATGTACCCTCTTTCTTTTGTCAATTCATCTAATAGTACTATAGTAGCAGGTTGTTTAATTTGTCAACATCTTTCATGCAAATATAAAAATTCACACTTTAACAGGTGGATTAAACTTATATATAAAAGTAGAATGATAGTATTAAAGATTTTTGTACTATCACTATATTTCAAATTTGTTGATGTAACATATAACTTGTCATATTTGTAGGTTAATAATCTCAGTTATAATATGTGATCACCTATAACTATCTTATAGATGACTTGATCGATGTATAGTGCCAAAATAATTGCGTGTAAATAAGTTGAACTCAATGAAATTCTCTCCATTTTGCTCTTCATTTTTGCTCTATTACTACCCTGGTTTTTTTAAAGGAAAACTACTTGTTGGGAACCAATTTTGGATTATTTTCTTAAAGCAGATTATAAGAAATGTCACATCAAACATCCATAATTGACCTATTTTCTGCACGAGTGTAATTATCATAATGTTGACTACCTAGTTTTGTCAAAGAGTTAGCTCCTTGATTATTGGCTCATTTAGTGCAAATATTACATAGCCATGGCCCTGCTTCTAAAGGAACACGTGTAACAGTTATGTATCTCGAAAAATCTCATGCAACTTGAATTAATAATTACAACTTACAAGACATCAACGTCCTAAACTACTAGGATGAATTATTACCATTTTTTAAAAAGATATTACTTTCTATAACCTGAAACACTTTTAATCAAACGAAAGAAGAACTTCTTCAATCATATCACTATATCCTGTTGTGATATAAACTTATATGTTTGCAATAGATTTTGATATGTGAAAATAAACTGGGATCACAGACAAAATATGAAGAAATGAGATTTTTATTGATAAATAATGCGGGTACAATTATATTTATTCCCTTGATTATTCTCTCTTAATTTTCTCTGTAATTCAAGGGCCGTTAGCAGCGTATTTTTTAAATGTAGGATGACCTACTCGGTGAATTTGATCTCATGAATGTCAGTTTGATAAAGGCAATATTTGATGCCTTGATATCATTGTGAATATCTCAGGATTTATTGGATTTTGAGATTTGATGTATGATCTTTATGAATATCCGTATGGAATATGTGAGATGCCTCTTCAAGAGAATATGTATCCTTTTATATATGGATGAGCTAGGGTTTAGAATAGAGTAGCCCCCAAGAAACTCTAACGAACCTTAGAGTTTGAAGATGAATTAGAATCGTCTTACCTACAAAATTTCGATGTCTACAAATACCACCTACTTCAAGACTTGTCGGAGTGTAGGCTTATCAAAACTTAAAAACGAGACTTGAAGTATGGTACTTCCATCTTCACAGCTTTGTAACTTCGGTAACAGATCACTTGAATAGAGAACAAGAGATTTGTCCCTAAACATTGCCCCCATTTCGAGTTTGCCAAATTAACGTGACCAAGCAAAAGCTAGACCATAACTGCACTTTAATTTTGGCTCCAATCCAACAAAGTGAGAGTTGAAGTTTCAAGCACCAATTTGATATTCACTCAAAAGTCAAAACCTTCAAGTAAGCAAAGCATTTTCCTTTCCCGTATATAAGGTGATTTCTTGCGTGTAAAGCAAGAGCAGCCTGCTAAGATTTGTAAGATTGTATTAATTTCATTTTTCGGAATATTTCTCATTAATACAAATATAGTGTGTACAATGTTGAATCCTAATAGAATAAGGATCCTATATTTATCATAATTATACACTACTATTAATTACAAATTATATGGTGAATGTATTAAATATTCACTAATACACTCCATCAGTCGGAGCGGGAGAAGGACGGACACTGAGACTGGATCTGAAATCTGAAATAGCTATCTAGGAAGTCCTTTGGTGAAGATATCCTCATATTGATATGAAGAAAGCACATGCAACACCTTAACATGACCTATATCAACCTTCTCACGAACAAAATGTATATTCATCTCAATGTGCTTGGTTCGCTAATGCTGAACTGGGTTATGAGATAAGTATATCGCGGATATGTTATCACAGTGCACTATAAAATCCTTACGCAAAGTGTCTTGAGTTCGAAAGAAGGTTTGAAGCCGACAAATTTCAAAGAACAACACGCAACTCCTCTATACTCGCTCGCACTGATCCGATAGGGTGGCTTGACTCTTGGCAGACCAGGAAATGAGATTATCTCCTAAGAACACATAGTAGCCGGAGGTGGAGCGTCGTGTGTCCGGACAGCCTGCCCAATCGGCGTCCGTATATGCTATCAACTTGGACAAAATTCCCTTTCTCCATCAGCAATCGAATCACTGTTCGCGACCCAGGATTCTATTTTATCATCAATCCAATCCCCGTTCACGTTTTTTTCTTTTTCTTATCAATGAATAGAGGAGTAGAGATACAATTCATAATCAACTATGTCATTAACGTATCGAATGATACATTTAAGAGTTGTAAAATGAGGCGCCTGGGGGCATGCATAAACAGACACACCTGCTGAACAACATAAGTAATATGAGGCCTGGTGAAAGTAAGATACTGAAGTGCACCTACAAGGCTCCTATACAGAGTGAGATCGGACATTGGATCACCGTCAACAACACTGTGCTTCAATTTTGAGTCAATCGGAGTAGGCAAGATCTTGCAGTTTGTCATTTCAGCCATGTACACAATTTCTTCTGAATACTTAAGCTGACTAAGGAACATAGTATCTACAGATCTAGTCACTGATATCCCCAAGAAATAGCTCAACTTCTCCAAGTCAGTCATAACAAATTCGGATTTCAGCATAGCAGTGATCTCATTTTTCAACACATCAGAAGACGCAGTGAGAACAATGTCATACACATATAATAATAAATATGCAATGTTACTACCTCGATGAATTATAAAGAGAGAATGATCACACTTGCTGCAACCCAATCTACATAATATAGTTGGCAAAACGTTCATACCATGCTTTGAGGCCAGTTTCAAACCATATAGTGACTTACGTAGACGACAGACATAATGAGGAGCCTCCAGATGAACAAAGCCTGGCTACTGTTCATGTAAACAATATTTTTCAAGTCCCCATGTAAAAATCCATCCTTCACTTCAATCCGATGAATCGGTCAATGCTTACCCATTGCAATGCTCAAAACCATGCGAATGGTAGCCGGTTTAACCACCGGATTGAACGCCTCACCACAATCAATACCCTCTGATGATTAGTACCATTAGTCACAAGTCTCGTCTTATATCGCTCTAAGTCACCAATGTCTCTGAATTTGTGACAAAATAACCACATGCATCGGATCACATTCACCCCATTTAGTCTAGGAATCAAATCCCAAGTGTGATATTTTGTTAAAGCATTAAATTCCTCACGTATGGTCGCATTCCAATTCGGGTCAAATTTGGCTAATTTTGAGTTTTTGGAAATTAGGAATATGATTTGTGTGGATAAGTTAAAATGGACTTTGGGTTTGAAAATCCTTTATTGAGCACGAGTTTCCATACGGTGTATCGGGGCAGGGGCAGTTTAGGTAGGCTAGTGAGGTGTCGGGTCCGAGTTATACTATGGGATTGGATTTGTTGAGGCAGTGATAGTGGGTGGTTGTCATGGGAGGTCGACATAGTGGGGTTATAGGGGTTGGGTTCTGGTAACCGATACAGGTAGGCAGAATCGAAGGGATATAACAGGATTAGGGTTGGTTCCGGTGACTGGTGGGTGGGTGTTGTCGGTTCGGGTAACCAGGTTGACAGAGTAGCAGGGGTCGATGAGTTGAGGTGGTCGACGGTGGGGTGCATAGACGGTGACAGTGATCGGTGGGTTGGTGGCTAACGGGGTTGATGAGTCACCGATGACAGTTGGGTTAGTGAAGCTGGGTCATACGAAATGACAATGATGGGTGCGTCGTCAATGGTACGGTGGTGACAATGGCTTGGATGGGATGTGACTGGACAAAGGTGGTAGTGGTTCTGTCGGAAACTGCCAAAATAGTGGTAGTGCGACGGAGGACGTGGTGGAAAAGAGGGGATATGTCGAACTAGTCGAGAAAGGTGTAATCCATTTTCCGGAAATTTTGGATGTTTGCAAATGGAAAGTTTGTTTTGTCAAACGTGACGTGACGAGATACTTAAAAAAAAATTGTAGACAAGTAATAGTACAAATAGCCCCTATGATTAGACGGAACACCTACGGAGACACATGAAGTTGTGCGAGGTGTTAATTTATGAGGAGCAGTGGAGGCAAGATTTGTATAGAAAAGGCAACTGAAAATCCGAAGATAATCATAGGAGGGGATATAACGGTATAGAATTTTGGTGGGGGTCTTATTATGAAGAGTGTTGGTAGGTAAAATATTAAGGATATATTCTACAATTTTGACTGCATAGACCCAAAAGGAAGGATGGAAAGAGACATAAAAAGGATTGTACGAACTATATTATTGATTGTGCGGATGATTCGTTTAGCTTTACCATTTTGGGGAGAGGTGTGGGGACATGAAAAGAAAAAAACTATGTCATTATTTGTGTAAATTTTTGAAAGGCAGAATTGTTGTACTCACGTCCATTATCATATTGAAAAGATTTTATGTGTTTTTCAAATTGTGTTTTGATATAAATATGAAATTCAAGAAATTTGGCAAAGATGTTAGACTAAGTGGGCAGACCCAAATAAAGTGAGAAACATTATCTAATAAAACTAGATAATATTTATGACTCAGTGAGCTAGTGATGGGAAATGTCCATAATTCGGCATGAATAATGTCAAAGGGAGAAACCGTAAAACTTAAAGAAATTGAAAAGGAAGGCGAACATGTTTGCCTAAAGGGCAAAAAACACAATGTTGGCAAGTTTTCTATTATTACATCGAATAAAATTATTGCTTCTACGAAAATAAAAAACAGGAGCTCCGGGGTGTCAGGGTCTGTTGTGCCAAGTTGACGGAGAGATGGCAGCGAGGGAGGTGTGAGAGCGGGATCTAGAAGCGAAGGTGGATGAGAAAGCATAGAGGTCTCCCACACTATTGCATCTCGTAAGAGATGTCCCCGTAAGTAGATCTTTAGCAGAAAAACCAAAGGGGTCAAACTCAACAAACACATAATTGTTACGAGTAAACTTTCTAACAGATATTAAATTTTTAATGATGTTGGGAGCATAAAGGATGTTATGTAGGAATAAAGGCGGATGAGGTGGTTGGGTGTAGGTTTTGTACCATAACCTTGAATCGAAATGCGATGACCATTATCAATCATAATAAATTGGGAAAACTTTAAACAAAATAACTTGGAAAGATTACTTGAGGAACGGGTGAAATGAGAGTGGTTTCCGTATCCATGTACCAATTCTCGTCGGGTTGCTGTACGGTCAAAGTGTTGAAAGCCTTGGATAAATTGGTGGGGGCCAGGCCATGCCCTTTCAGATTTTGCTGGGCCATCAGTTGTGGCAGGCTGTTAAGTGTATTTGTATACGCTTTTTGAGTCATTTTTAGTTAGTATTTTACTCGTTTTTGTTGTGTTTAGTATAGTATTAGGGTTGTTTTTCTTTCTTTTGAGTCATAGCGGTTCAAAACGGCAAAATGACTAAAAGGAGCGAAAAATAGGCATAAAAGGAGGAATCTGAGGTCGAAAAGGACGTAATGAAGACCGGACGAAAGTCGACGTAGCCGCGACGCCGTCAGCGGTACCACGAAACATCAGAGAAGCCATAGACTTTGGGCGCCGCGGCGCCGGTACGAAAATAGAGAATCCGAAGTTAATTTGGCTAGGGGCAAAAAGGTCCATAAGGCACGAAAATTGCAACATACTAAAAGCCCTAGGGATTATTCTATAAGAGTGGGGGGTCATTCTAACACACAACACATCACAGAGCAAGAATTGAAAGCTACAATTGGAGACTTTAGTTCGCAGTACTTTTCTTTCTTTCTTTTTAATTCAGTTTATGTTTGGAATTGTATTAGTTCTTAGCGTGACTATGGCTAAGAGCTAAACACTTTATTAGGACTTTCCTTTTGAATCGCTTGAAACTTTATTTCATGACTTAATGCATTAGTTGATTTATTCTTTACTTGATTAAGATTTATTCAATAATTGGTATGAATGTTTGATAGTTAATTGATCACTAATTATCAAAATCTATATGATTTCGAATCAAGAGCCGAGAGGAGAGATTTGGATATGTTGTAATTGAATATACATGGTTAAAATTGCGGACGAAAGTACCCCGATACTTGTGTAGCATTATAGGTTACTGTTCTTAATCCTCCTATGTGGTAAATCCTATCATAGAAATATAGAAGAGTTCTGCACTGGGGTTGAGCGATTATATATCCTAACCGGAATATAAGACAGTCTAGTTAACCGCTATCTTAACATAGAAGAAGAAGTCATTCTGGTTGCATTAAGGATTGAATATAGTGGATAGTCGAGGATTTTGGAAGCCCTAATTCCTTCATAACTGATTACAACTTCAATAGTTTAGTTAATTCTTGCAATTATTCTAGTAGTTAAACAAAAAAAATCAACTTTATTATCGATTATTAAATATATAACATAAAATTGATGAACGTTAATTAGAAACCAGTCTATGAGAATGATATTCGGTCTTATCAGACTATACTACTGGTGAACGATACGTACACTTGCGTGAGCACGTGGAAATCGCCCAACACAGGCGTGGGCCTAGTCCCGAGCCCAGAAAGACTGGCTGACAGGCCTATTGAAACTGAAATGTGGCCTGCTGGAATTGAATGTATGGCGAGGCCCAGTTTGTTGGGTTGTACTAGTGAACTGGGTCGGCTCACTGGACATATTAGGTTTGTTGGACTGCTGGTCGGATGGACTGGATTACTGCCCACTTCTGTCTCATTTTTTGCGGCCTCTACCGCCTCTACCGTTGCTGCGACCTTTACCGCCCCTGCCACCACCGCGGTTGTTCCACAGTTGGTGGTTTTCCAGCGGCGGTGGCTCGCCGACAATGGCGTTGTCTGTCGTATGAGTTCCAACTGCTAACGTCTTCTGATTGTGTTCGTCTTTCTTGGCAAGTTGGGTTTCTTCCAACAATAATTATTAACGAGCCTTGTTGAAGTTGGGTAATGGATCGGCTTGTTGTATCATGGTGGCTAGAGTATCGTATTCCCCCTTCGATAGACCATCAACTAGTTAGAAAGTCGTCTTTGTTTCGAAGACAAGTGTCCACACATTAGACAATTTGTCCGCAACTAGTTTTAATTGTTTATAATACTCGGACAAGTTAGCAAAAATTTTAAGACGTGTATTATTGAATTGTTCCTCCAAGTATACGGCACGGGTGTGCTTATTGTCCTGAAATTTTTTCTCAAATCGTATCCATAATTCACGAGCCGAGGCACTAATTTTCATTATCGTATGAAATAAGTCCTTAGAGATTGTGCCATAAATCCACTGTTTGATGATGGCCTCAATACTGCGCCATGTCGGGTCATCGACCTCAATAGGGTAAGGGAAGGAGTCGTCAATATGATCAAGTACGTTATAGACACATGCATGAATGCGGAAGAGTTCAACCCACGAAGAAAATTGACCATCTTCTTGATCAAGAACCACATGAATGAAGTTTTTGATGTTGATTACGTCGAATGCAGGATGGAAAGAGAAGAAGGATGAAGAGGGGGACATATGGGTGGGGATGACGACTGAGGAGGTTGAGGTCGATGTGGAAGATGTGGGAGGAGTCATTATAGTGGTTGAATTTTGGTGAGGAAAATAAGCGAAGAATCAAAAAATTGTTCTCGGAAAATAGGGTTGGCCGTCGGCCGAAAAACAAAAAAGGGAGGGTGAGAGAAGAGAAAAAAGGGTTTAGGTGTTTTTAGGATTTGACTCTTGATACCATTGTATTAATCTCCCTTTTCGGAGTCATTCTCATTAGTACAAATATATATAATGTGTACAATGTTGAATCCTAATAGAATAAGGATCTTATATTTATTATACACTACTATTAATTATAAATTATATGGTGAATAAATTGAATATTCACTAATAGATTTGATCCTTGAGGTTTTGCAGATTTGATTTGAGAGAAGAGATGAAGGGCAAATTTGATTCCACTGGGCGTGCCAATTTATTTGCAACAAATTTTGATATGTGAAAAATAAACTGCGACAACAAACAAAATATAAGGAAATGAGATTTTTATTGATAAATAATGCGGGTACAATTCTATTTATTCCCTTGATTCTTCTCTCCTAATTTTCTCAGTAATTCGAGGCCCGTTAATAGCGTATTTCTTGAACGTAGGATGACCTCCTTGATGAATTTGATCTCATGAACCTCGGGCAGTTTGATAAAAATAATATTTGATGCCTTGATCTCATTGTGAATATCCCAGGATTTATGAAATTTTGAGATTTGATGTATGATCTTTATGAATACCCATGAATTTATGGGATATCCGAGATGCCTTTTCAAGAGAATATATATCCCTTTATATATGGATGAGCTAATGTTTAGAATAGAATAGCCCTAAAAAAACTCTAACAAATCTTAGAGTTTGAAGATGGATTAAGCTTGTTTTGTAGAGTCCTATAAAATTTTGATGTCTACCGTATGCTGCAACTATGCACAACGGAGCATATAAGCAAGGGAGGAACCAACCCTTTACCTTTGGTTCCGGCAAAACCCATCACATTGGCTCAAACACTATGTTTTTATTAAAAATAAAAATGTATTTGAATTATATAAATAATATATCAAGGATCGAGTAAATAATAATAATTATAAATAGAACTCATAAGCTAAAGTTCTTAGCTCCGCCTTTGCATATAAGAGGGTGGATCACGTAATGCTTACCTTATTATTGCATGTCAAGGTTTGACAAAATTGTAGAGGAGCTTTTATAAATGTACATGAACACCAAAGAGATCTCGAATTAATCATAATTCATGTATGTTGCTAAATTCAATCATCTTACCTAATTTGGTGTCTCTATGGATCAAGAGTCAAGAATCATGGGCCCTATTACATTCTATACTAATTTATATATTTGGGGGGGAAGGCGAAATCTTTCACCCACAGGGTCCCCATCCCCTCGACCCGGCAGAGATTGGTGGAGGAGGTAAATCATCGTGACTCAGCGGCTCACTAGGTGGGAGGCACAATGTCTGGTGCCTACAAGGAGTCACCCCCCACAAAGGAGGAATGAAACTTCTACTCATGGTGTCGGGCTCGAACACAGTTACTTGAGGCGATAATCTACCACCTCAAACCAATTCTGAAATACACATGCGGACAATTTATATATTTAGCTTCCGAGAGAATGGTAGTAATAATAATTTATTGTTGGGAAATTCTACATAGAAATTTTGATATGAAATAATCATGGGCCATAGAGGAAATTATTATAAACTAAATTCTATAAGAGCTAAACATAAGTCATTTAATATAGGTGGCGTTATTATTTTTCAGAACGTTCAATCGTACTCCCTCCGGATAAGATCATGGCATGGTGCGGTGGTGGAATTGAGGGTGATGAGATGTTTATTTTGGGTATATATTTGCATGTTTTCATTTAATTTGTCTTTTGATATATCATCAACAAGTGTTACACATTTTTTTATATATTTAGCTGATTCACCAAAAAGTGTCTAATTAAAATAAATTTCGAATACCGTAAGTACTCAATAAGAACAATCCTAAGTTAAGGTGTTTGAGTGAAAAAATCTTGACGACCAACAGAGACGTCGGATGGATTTGGCCAGTTCAACAAGATGTTATTTTATTTTAATTTAGGTTACAAAATGTTAAACACTCCCTTCTGTCTATTTGACAAAATTGCACATTAACCATAGAGTTCTCAATTATGGTCTTAAAAAAGACAAGTACAATACAACAGGCAAAAGAGCAGTAAGACAAATGTGAAAACCTAGATTTATAACTCAAAATGACAAAACCTTACATAAAAGTTACAATGGACTACAATAATACTCTTGAGTACTAAAGTTACTGAAGCGTTTCTCTGATATCAACATGAACAAGGGCAATCCAAATAGTAATTAAACACAGGGAAAACAAAAGAGAGAGAAACACTACAGTAAAAAAAGTAAAAATTACCCCCACCCTAAAATAGGATTAAATTTCAAAAATTCACCAAAGGGGAATTTAACTTTGCATGGAAGTCTCACAAGGCAATAGATAAATCAAGATCAACACTAAGCTGATGGTGATTCAAATTAAAGCCTGCTGAGTATGAATAAATTGCTTCACTAATCTCACTTATTGTGGACGATGTGTTGCTCCTTTGAGTTGAAGGATGGTGCAACGAGAGAGACAACGATAATCCACATTCATCATCGTCTTCTTCTCTAACATTTTCTATCTCCTTCGAGCCCTCGAATTTGTACTTCTTTGATGATTCCATGTATGAATCTTGATTCTTGATCGTCTGAACAATAAAACAATCGGTCAAGAGCCTAAACTATCTATGTAACTTAACCTGTTCAAACAAGTAGAGCTTACTTTACTTTCAATCGGTCTTTATACTCACCGTAAACAAACACTTCATAATGGTAAGATAGTCAAATTATATTAGAGCAACTTAAACTTATAATCTATGTTACTCGGACTAAACAAAAATGTTATTGTAACTTCTCTTTTTCCAATTAGGTTGTATAAAAATGGCAAGTATCTAAGATAAGCATCAAACTTGTGGAAAAAAATAGTGCCAAAAAGACTACTCATTACTTATTAAATAATGTGATCCACCATAATAAATGCACTGCTGCTTTCATATTTGTACCATACTAAATTTATTAAATACCATTTGAATTTTGTACTATATAAAATCCCAAAGAGACTTTCAAGTATATAATTCCAATTCCCTTCCACATTTGCATGGATTCCTAATGTACCATATAACAACCAGAATTTTTTGTCAAATGCTGAGGTTAAAGTATGAAGAAAATACAAAAGCTTAGGTAGAAATACTAATTAATGTTGGAATATAATTGCAGCATAGAATTCCATTCCCTCCTCAACGTGTTTCTTCATGACAAATGCATAATAAATACACTCAACAACCCATCCAACAATATATTTAACCAACAATATAATATATTTATTTGATACGCGGGATACGATGGAATATTCCGGGATTAAGTTTGGAATAAAATTTATACATTGCTTGGTTGAAAGTATAAATTTATCCGGACAAATATTTATACCTTCAAACAAACAAGGTATAAAATTTATCCCAAACTTAATCTTGAATATCCCATCAAGCTTGGTATTATTTTATCCCACCTCCCACGTGGGATAAATTAGTCGAGGGAGTACATATAACCTGTTACAACATTATTTAATTAATTGATATGGTAAAATTGTTAATGTTATATATAAGTTAAATCCGTACAAAAAAAAACATTTTCTTAGTTATTATTTCTAATGCTTCTAATAAAAACTTTAATATTCGCGGTGATGAGGAAGTTTGTGCATATCTAGACTAATTTCATGGAATATGTTGTTACCTTTCACCAAATACAAAAATTGAATATCTTTATTTAACAACACCCAGTTTTGTACAAATGCATCTTATAATAAGTCAAAATGGAAATCAGGCCGTTGATTTATATTTGTTACCCCATATGTCATGGTAACAACGCATCAATTAGTGGTACCAAAAGAGCAACTAAGTCTATAATGACTTAACATGTTTTTCCTTTTCTTTTTTAGGCAATAAATGACCATAGTTGGTTTATTTTTTAAAAATAATTAGAAAGAAGAAGCACTAAACAACAATAGAGAAAGCAACATTAATTCATCTGTCAACTACTTACTAGTGTACCTAATACCCTATAGAATGAAGACTTATAGGCTTTGCCAGTTGTAGACACCATGTTGAAGATTCAAGCAAAGAATTTACTGGCAAAAGTTAGACAAAAGGAAGAAAAAGAAAAATATGCTGCATGACTAGAGTTGGAACTTTAAAGTAGACCTAAGAAAAAATACACTTAATGTCTCAATTTAAGTTGTATTTTTTATTCTTATAATCGATTTAACTAATCTTTGAAACTACACTAAATTAGATTAACTCGTCATTATAAAACTAAGAATTTGATTTTCAATAACTATACTATAAGTACTAAGTTGCAATTTATATACGTAATTTTAATTTCGACAAGCGAAAAACGACGGATAATTTGAGTGAACCAAAAGAGCACTCAACCTCATTTTATAAAAAAAGCTGCAGAAAAGAAAATACCCCTACTACTACCAAGACTTATAACTAGCAGTTTAATTTGAATAATAAAAAGAAAAATATATAGGGTTATTGGAATATGTACCTTGAAAAATTCAGATTCTTGAACTTCATTGCTTCTAAGAGTACTACTATTGCACACTGGATGTGTTGTTTCTATTTCTGTTTTACTATTCTGTTGCCATATGAAACCACTCTCCTTTTCAGTCATACTATGGATATAATCATTTCTACTGTTGTACGGATTGGCCACTGCTTCACGTATTCTCTGGCTGCTGCAACTCTCAATTCTAGCTCTGAGAAAAAAAATCATAGCAGCATTGTGTGAGACAAAATAGGTTGGTAGTATAAGATATAAAAGATTTAATTAAAAATTTACACTAATATAACGTATGTGCTAACATGTCTTATTTTTTGCGTTAATGATCTCACTTACTAGTACAAGTCTGTATACGTTGATCGGACTCTTCAAAATATCATCATCAATGTTTTTTTGAGGGTAAGAGCAATATAACTGACAATGTGTTTAGTTAAAGAATTGTCAAGCAGTCGGTGTAATTTCACATAACATGTCTGATCTTTCAGGTTAGTAATCTTACTTATTATGAGATGTTATTTGTAATTCCACATTGCTCATACTCATATCGATTGATTGATATGTGTCAGATCCTCCAAAATTATATATTTTTTAAAAGATTCGATATAAGAGCGAGAGTTTTAGAGGATCCTATATAATGGTATTTTTTTAGAGTACAACCAACATAATTCTAATTGCACTTTAAGTGATTCTAATAGTGTATACATTTTTTTGGTCAGTGTATGGAAGTGAAACTATACTCAGTAAAAAATAAGTAATTATAGTTAGTGCCATGTACAGGGGGGCCATATAAATGCAAAATCCTTTTTGTTTCTTAGCACAACTCTTTTTGAGACATTGGAAAGAGGCCACCAAAAGAGTACAACATCACCTTTTTGTGGGTTGAACACTGTTAAAGTATGGAGTATAATCTGATCTCTCCATGTCCATGGGACTGCTAAAAGATGGATATTGATAAACCAAAAGCTTTTGTTGCTCAACGCACCCTTCTTCTTCTTGATAATGACTATCATGATCTTCTAAGGACTGTTGTTTTCTTGGTTGAGTGGTCATTCTTTCTGCTATTTGTAAACACAAACATACAAAAAAAGTTGAGAATGCTACGGTTTTTATTAATTTTCATAATGAAATGAAATACAACAACAACATACCCAGTGAAATCCTATAATGTGAGGTCTGGGGAGGGTAGAATGTACACAGACCTCACATCCACCTAAGTAGATAGAGCGACTGTTTTCGAGAGACCCGCGGCTCAAAAAAAATCAGTATGAAATAAATACTCAAAAATGGGGTGTGGACAAACATTTTTTAAGAGAACATTCACAATGAGAAGAATAATGGCAATAAATGAGTACTAACATTGTTTTATAAAATATGCCAATATTAGAGAATATAACACATCGTTGGTTCATTTGGGTTATAATCAAGAAAAGAAACTTCCATTGGGAAAGAATGAAAGATGTGCAATAAATGAAGTGAGTTGTTGTAAGATAATTTCCAAAGATATGTTTACATGTTAGATATACAAATGTGAAAAGCTAAGCTCGAGATATTCTTCTAATAGAGGAAAAACAAATATATGGTCAATAATCCATAATGAACAACATTTAATACTAGTACTACTAACATAAACAAAGAACATTTTTCCTCCTGAATATATACCTTGCCTGTTGACATCACTCTTCATGCTTCTGTACATCTGTTTTCATGAAAACAAGTATACTAGTAAAAAATCTTGAACTTTATAAAAAATAACAAACAAAATAGTAAAAAGGTATCTTTCATTTGTGATGTTTAAAAACTAACCTGAAGATGGCTTTTGACATGAGAAATAGTAAGTCCTCTCACATCCATCATCTGAAGAACAAGCTTTGGAGTAGCCTCTACATATTACAACAAAAAAGGGGACAAAAATTAGTAAAAAATGGGATTTTTACAAAAATAACCAATCAGATTTACTATTTACTTATCCTAATTGGTATACATATAGAAGAAAATTACTAGTGAGTAAAACTTACTGTCTTGGCCACCAAGTTTTTCAATAGCATGAATAAAACAATGATGAAGATCAGGTGTCCATCTCAAACGTGGAACTTTTGATCTTATATATTGCCTTACTCCTCCATTTCTTCCACAGTTTCCCATTCTTTCTTCTTCTTAGTACCCAAAAATCACTTCAAATCCAAAAGGGTACCTTCAAAACTCCTTTTTTTCCCTCAAAAATCACTTCAAATTCCAAAAGGGTATCTTCAAGACTCATTTCCCCCCTCGAAAATCACTTCAAAATTCAATAGGGTGTCTTAAAAACTAAAAAAAAATCCTCAAAAATCACTTCAGAACTCCTTTTTTCTCTCAAAAAAATCCAAAAGGGTACCTTCAAGACTCCCTTTTTATCACAAAAAACAATTCAAAATCCAAAAGGGTATTTTCAAGACTCCTCCTTTCCACCAACAAAATGAAGAAAACCAATTTCTTTAGTAAAATAAAAATAGAAGAGAAAAGGAGAAAAGAAAGCTAAGTTCTTTCCATATAGAGGTTGAAACGAGAAATATATGGTGTTTGAAAAGAGAAGGTATATTGGCAATCCCGTTGGAACTGTCTAGGTTTAAAGCAACACCTGTAGAAAGAGAAGAGAAAGAGAGATCACGAGAATAAAAAAGAGAGTGTGTGACTATGTGTGTGTGTGTAAAATTTCACTCTCTTAATTCTCTGATTTGGTGATCTCTGTTAGCAAACAAAATACTGCAAAGAAAAAAAATTCTAATCACGAGCATTTCTTTTCTGATATGGCTATATATGTATTTTGTTTGTGTCTGTGTGAGGGGAAATGATTACAAGTACAAATAGTAGTAGCAACTGCTGCGCTGCTGCTTTGACTCTCTCGCTCGCTCCTTTTTTACTGTGTTTTCTCTCACTAGAATCTTAATACGCCAACTTCGTCATCATCATTCATCACATATGCCCACCATACATATTTATGGCTATGGCAACCCAAAAAAAATCAAAGAATGAAGAAAAAGAAAATCAAACTAGAGATATTTGGTCCATATATTGTATATTTATTTTTTTAAAAATATTAAATATGTACTCCAAATGTTATTAGTATTAATTTACGGGTCGTTTGATAGTTGGTTAGAGTTATGCGGGTATTAATAATAGAAAGATTAGTTATTAGGGAATCTATGTATTATTTTGTGCAGTGATTAATTATAATTAGTTATGCAGGTTTAATTATTCATGTACTACTTCTGTACCAATTTATATGATGCAGTTTGACTGGGCAGAAGTTAAAGAAATAAAGAAAGATTTTTTAATCGTATGATCTAAAATAAGCCAAAGATATTTGTGTGGTTATAGATAATCTCATTAAGCGTAAAAGATAAAATTTAAAGTTAAATTATTATCAAATAAGAAATATATTTTTCTTTTTTGGACTAACTAAAAAAAATGTCATATAGATTGTTACAGGGGGTATTAGTTATTCATTTTCAATTGTCCATAAAACAATATATATATTCCGTCATAACTTATATATATATTAGTTATATGAGATTCTAAATTACAAATCAAACCACATATTAGGTGTTTTGAATTTTATACATAGCAAGAGAATGCCACCAACATGGTATTATTATGCAAGATTTAATACATAAATATATTGGCTTCAAAACCATCTACCAAACGCCCGCTTAGAACTTACTCTCTCTGTATCAATTTATATGACACATTTTTTTTAGTCAGTCTAAAAAAGAATGACTTTCTGTATTTGGTAACAATTTAACTTTAAATTTTTCTGTTTACGTTTAACGAGATAATCTATAACCACACAAATATCTTTGATTTATTTAAACCACAAAATTCAAAAGTCTTTCTTTATTTTGTAAAACTACTGCTCAGTCAAATTACATCATATTATTACGGAGAAAGTAATAACTTAAAAAGACTAAAATTCTGAAATCATAAATTTTAAATTTTTGTTCTGCCTTTACTTATTAATTAGCTGATCAAACGGATTTGTAAGTTACTTTTTACTTACCTGTGTGTTTAGTAGACAATCAAAGTGCTTATAAGCTAATTATATTGTCCAAAGTCATAAGTCAAAGAGCTTGTTCGGATGTGTTTATAACTTATGACTTATATGTCAATAGCCATAAGTTAGAAATCTAGTCAAGGACTAGTGATTTATTTTTGTTATTTTGATGTAAAAATAAGTGTTTTTTTATCTTTTTCAAATACTACGAAAGTGCTTAAAAACTATTTTGACTTAAAAGCGTCTTTAATAAGTCAATCCAAACATACTCTTAGTCATTTTATTGGTATTTTTTTTATTCTCAAAATATCTTTTTCAGAATAAAATGTCTAACTTCCTCTTCACTTTGTGTTTAAATATGTAGCCACAAGGTTATAAAAAGTTGGATACTTAGATCAAGGGTATATAAAAAAATTTTGAAAGTGTAAGAATAAATATGATCTTTTTTCGTTTGAAAAATACAATGTGTTTAGGCTAAAATCTCAAAGATAAACATCAATCTTAAGTCATGTACTATTTGTCTGTTGATAGTATAAATATTTTTACGTTATCCATGCAATTCAATTGGTTATATTAGAGGATTGTTTTACTTTTCAATTTATTGAATCATACTCCTATTTGTTATGAAAATGTAAATATTACTATAAGTCAACACTTAATAATTTGATGGTATAAAAATTTAATTATGCATTAACCCGTTTAGACATGATTTGAAATCATGATATAAAATCAGTGATTTGAAATTGAAGTTTTACTTGGACATGTAGATTGGATTTCTTAAGTTGTATTTTTTCTCATAAACATAAAAACTCCAAAAGTTATGCAAACCATCAAAACTTCCCCAATTCATATATAATCTTACAAAATGAGCAAATCATAGTTCATAACAATGTCAATACGTTGCTAGAAGAACTTTCTAAAAAATACATCCTCTATTGATCGAACTTTAGTTCAATTAAAGAAAATTTGAACATGAGTTGTAGACGTAAATTTAGTTAGTAAATGGTTGGTAAGAGTTAATTTCGTTATAAATATACTATCAACTTACAGATCTTTTTTTATATTTGATATAAATGATTTGTAAACATGGTTGGTAAATATATCATCAACATTCACTGCTTAAAAAATGTTAGAAAATAAAAATAAAATAATGCTAAATAAGGTGCTAAAATGCTAATGAGTTGATAAAGGTGCTAAAATGCGAATGAGTTGCTAAAGGTGCTAAAAATACTAAAAGGGTTCGCGGAGTCGCCACCTAATTAGTTTGGGTGAATTAGAACACCTAAATGTTAACTAGGTTAAAGTCAGCATTAACTCCATTTTAATGGTCTGCAAAACTGTGTGAGATTCTGGATAAGGGTTCTTTATTAATCTAGAGGGAATGGGTTAGGCACATCTAAGATCCGCTAACGTGCGATTGTCCGTCCAAACCTAGGTTAATTATTATGTTAAGTAAATGCATGTTTAGAAAGTATTTAAGTAAAAAGATGTTGCAAGTGTTTTAAAAGGGGTGCATTTGATAACATAAAAAAAGATTTATAAGACTTATTGTAAAGTTAGTCTTTTAGATGAAGGCATGCATTTGTAAAACATTATAAAATACATATGAAATGAAGAGTATGCATTTATATTCAAAGTTGATTTATTGATTAAAAGTATGCATTTACTTGCAAAATTAATTTTTTATATATATGTGACATAATGCAAAAGATATTTCTTATTATTTGGCAAAAGTTTAGACATGCATATCAAGCCCTAAAATAAGTAATTAGAAGTGCATTTCTGATTTCTAAAACTACCCGCCCAATTTTATTTATTCAAAGGCTAATTGTTCTATGTCTCTTATTAATTACAAAATTAGATAATAAATTACAAATAATAAAATAAAGACACGAATGAGGCAAGAAGATTAAGAGAGTAAAAGGAGTTGAGATGGATGACGACGTCATCTTGTCATATTTTATCTTAGGAGTGCTGAGGCGGGAATGCGAATGCGGATGCACATAGATGCGGATCGTTATTTGAAGTAGTTCGTGATGAGTCTCGTCATGAGACTCTTCATTTGCGCTCCGAGGCGTTTCATGTAAAAGAAAGAAAATATAAGGATTAGTATATGCTCTAAACAAGATTAATAATGCAAATAAATGAAATGTAAAATTCAAATACACATATGACCAAATTTATTTACAACTACGGCGATCTAGGCAACACAAGCAGACATCGACCCATGGCAACCTGTGTGGTTTGAATAACGTTGTGGGACTCAACAAACCCAATAATTAAGGCCAATTTATCAGCACACATAGATGGGAATTGTAATATAGAAACAGACCCAAAATACACATAGTATGCCTGAAAACCTGTTGTAGTATTAAGCTCTTATATATGTCGTAGGTATGCTAGAAGTATCTATATGTACTCTGAATGGATTAAATACAGGAAGGTTACAAAATGAAGACAGAAGGTCAACACTCTTCATGTTCAGTTATTTTAGAAGAAAGAGAGTATCTTAACATATTTAAACTTTTTAAAGGCATTGCCTATTATTTACATCTGCATTTGTTAGATTTTTTTTTTGAGCAATACTCTTACTAGTTGGGGATTGAACCTTTTGCCAATTGTGTTAATGGTTGTTTGTATAGTAAGGCTAGATATTTTTTAGCACCTATTCCTAGGTTTCCAGTTTCTGGGACAGGACGAAAATGGGGCTCTCCTCTCGTTAACACCCAAACATAATGGATCCAAACTAAGGCTGGCCAGTGGATCGGGATAGGCGGACTCGGGACGGGTTGAGACGGAGAGGAGGGGCGGGGTCGGGCTGGGACGGGCAGGACCCGTACTAGCGGGATGATATCGTGTCCCGCCTCGCACTTGGCCCCCGGGCGCTGGCCGCCTGCCTGACGGACGTTTTTTTTTTTTAAATTTTTTCACTAAATTAAAAATACTAAATTACTAACAAAGTAACATATAGTCATATAGTGATAGTCATATACTCATATTATACTATTATAGTATTATACTCACATATATTTATAAACTAAATAATTAAACAAAGACAAGAAGAGTGTAAAAAAAATATCCCAAGGTTGTTTTTGTGCCTCTTATATTATTAATTATTTCATTGAAATATACAAGATTCAGAATTACAACATTGTAGTATACTGTTGTTGAAAAAATAAAAAATACTAAAATTGCAATGAAATATATTACCAATTTGAAAAAATATTTTTCTAGTTTCTTTATAATTTCGTGTGGTTCTTCCGTTGGAATTGGTATATCTTGGTCAAATTGTTCCACGTCGCTACTCATGCCTTCAGATATTTGGCAAGTGGCGGGACTGGGGCGGGACCGGGAAGGGTCGGATCCTAGCGGCACCGGGTCGGGCGGGACCATACCATATCCCGTCCCGGTTCGAGCCCCGAATCCGCTAATTTTTTTAAAAATTTTTAAACGGGACCGGTACGGGACCGGTATCGGGTCGGTACGGGACCGGATCGGGACAGGATCGGGTCGGGTCGGCCCGGCCCATTGGCCAGCCCTAATCCAAACAATCATCAATACTAAACTGAACACACATCCTACATTGATTTAATAGATATAAACAACAAACAAGTTTCCATTACGTAGATTTCACGGTGAACCTAGTGCCTAAATAAACTTAAACTAACTAACCCTGATTAATAACCAATTTAACAAGCCCGCACAATAACAAAAAAAAACGTCTAACAAGCACGCCAACATATCATATCGACCATATTAAGTAAAGTAAACCAGAAGTTAAAGATAGAATCGGTTTTACCTTCTCCGGGCAGCGAATCGAGGCAACGTATCAAGTCGTCAGCGAACTGAGGTAGCGTATCAAATCGTCGATTCACTCGGATTGTTTGCTATGCGATTTGATTAGGACCTTGAGAAAATTGCTGATTATTATTGCTAGAGTGATTTTCTGAATGGTAAAAAAAAAAGCTTTCTTTCCGTGAAAAAGTGATGCCTTTGTGCATGTATATTGGTTGGTTTATATAGCCCTAATTGTGGGTTTCAAATTTGGTAGGATTTTAAGGCTAATTTGCTATTAATTTTGGTGCGACTTGTGCTGATTTGTTGAAGGATTTGGAATTCATTTTTGGTAAGCTTTTATGGGGATAATTTGGAATGATTCTTGGTAATCTGGTACCATTCTTGGTCATTAATCTTCGGTAATTAAAGGGGATTTTAGTGATTCTTGCCAAAATTGATAGCAACTTTTATGGTAGACTTTTGTTATGGTAAGTTTGATTATGATGGTGCGATTTTGGTTATGGTATCTTTGGGATTTATGGTAAGAGGCGATTTAGTTGAGGGTTTATGGAATTAATTTTGGGTAATTTTTGGGTGGGGCGGCGTTGGGAGTGTTAGGGTTAATTTTAGGTTGGTTTTTTTTTTGTGTTTTGGGGAAGATGAAGTGATAAAGGGCTGTTGGGCTAAGGTTTTGGGCCAAGGGAGTTGGGTTGTTGGGATTTAATGGGTATTAGGCTAATAATTTTAGGTGTATTAATTTTGAGTATTACATTTAATTAGTGGTAAATAAGTGGGGTTTAAATTATTTACAAAATTATCTTAATATGACTTTAGGTGCTTTATTAATTTTAGCTTGAGTTTAAATTATAAAGAATCGTTTTAAAATAATAAATGCGGATGTATTATTTAATTAGTATTTAGTGCTTTATAAATGCGATGTCGTTATGAGAATGCTTATTTGTGCATGTATTATGTTTTATAATGCGTATTAATATTAATAAATTATTTTGAAAAATTAGTGTAATTTTATAGTTAATGATTGGACGAGAACTGGGAAAACGAAGAAAAAAAGATTACAATCAAAAGAAATAATCTTAACTTAAAACTGAAAACAAGAACCAACACTTGAACTGAAATTACTTTGAGTCGAGTGATGACACTTTGTCTTTAAGACAAGATTGTCTCGTATATATCCTTTTACGTTTCTAGGGAATAGTCTCCCAAGATAAAACAACTACTAACACTTGAGCAAAGAAAACTCAAGTGTTTATCTTGAAGAACTTTGAATACTGAAAGAATGCTATAGAGGAAGAAGTTTTCAGAAACTTTTGCAAGTGTTTTTCAATTGAGCCAAAAGCCTCAATTTATAATGTGTAAGATTTGTCCCTTCAAGAAATGACATTGAATCACCCATGTAATTGCAATGAATTGCTCATGTAATGACACTCATTTATCAGCCAAATAATGGTTGAATAATGGTGGAATGAATGTCATTGAGCGTCTCAAAAATCAGATTATTGTTTCAGATTTTCAGTCTGGGTAGAGCCGCGGCTCGGCCTCGGAAGCCCCGCGGCTCCAGTGACTCAGAACCGAATTAGCGCTGCAACCCTTCTCGGCCGCGACCCTTTCCGACCCGTTTCAATCTTTTACACTATGCATATTTCTCCTTCATTCGTCAACGTGGAACATCTGTCATTTGACCAACGACCGTCCATCATTCTATGTCTCAAACATTTACTTACGTATCAATATATCTTTAACTAATGAAATTTACGATCTTTGGTATAATGTCTGTACGTGTGTGAAAACGACGTTTTCGACGTTTTGGACCCCAATTATTCGAGTCATAAATAATGTGATAAACTTATTCCACGTTGATAAATTTCCAACAAGACCTTCTAACAATGCCGAGGATTTTATATGGATGGTGTAATAAATTTTACACAATAATCACTTACTACTATAAAGTAACTACAAATAAATTCCTTTTTTCCTTGTTTGTATTTAGGTTCTTTCCTGCTTCCTTATAGAGATGAGGGATTTCGCCTTGGCCCAAGAGATGGGGCTATCGTACTATATGCGTAGGTTCACCTGTCGCTATTTACCTATTCTACTCTTCTTTTTTGCAGTATAAATTGAGAAAATGTGGAATTAGGAGGCAAGTGTTTTTGTTTTAAGAAATAAAGGGTAGGTTTGTTACGTTGTATTATGCTGGACTGCACTGGACAAAAAAATAATATATTGTTTGGTGGGCGTTTTCAGCTGGACTGTACTATTTCTATAAATAGTACACTCCAACTGTCATTTTTGAGACTCATCTAGTAGATGGGTCTCCTCTAGACTGTACTAAAAAAAATACAGTCCATTATATATTAATACTCTAATATCATCCATTATATATTAATACAGTCCATTCCATTACAATACAGTACAGTCCATGTAAAATTATACAGTCCAGTGCAACGTACCAAACAAGCCCGACTTAGGTTAGAAAAGGAAACAGATACAGTATTTTAGTCCTTATTACGTTCATTTTAACACACTTTTTTAATTCGAGAGAATCCAAGTAAATACTACTAGTATATGTATTTTATCGTGTTTATTGTTTGGTTTTAGAGATGATTAAGGGAAATGGAGGGGAAAATAAGATGTAGGGCCGTCTCAATATTTTGGGAATTTTGTTCTAATTCGTAAAATTAAGTGGTTTCTTAATTGGGCTAAGACTTGCGAATTATGAGTTTTTACATTAAATTCTGGCTAATACTACTTAATAAAAAAAAATGAAAAAAGGGTCTTAAAATTTTTCATTTTTCGGATGCTCTGTACGGTAGCACACCTCACACGGATTCAAAGACCGGCTCTGATAAGATGCAGGGTGCTTATTTAAATCTATAGAAAAATTCTCCAAACGGTAATTACCTAATGCAATTTGGAACAAACATTATTTCTTACAAATAGACATTTTCACACTTGTTAATTCTCTAACTATTGGCTATAAATATTCAGAGCAACGCCACCTTTCAGAAACCGAAATAGAACTCTTCTTCTACCCCTCATTTCCTTGTTTGAAGAAAAAAGTAAGTGTCATGTTTGAGTGAATTGTCAAAATGGTACTCTCTCAAAAAATTATTTTTAAAATATTATTCTTTCAAAATTAATTTTTATTTTACTACTAATTTTGACACAGATTGTCAAGTGGATAGTAACATATTAGTTAATATTTAATCAATATTTCATATGTCACATATATTGTAGGAATGTTGATTTATAAGTTTATATTATCCTTTTATTCTATTAGAAAAGTTAAAATATATTTTTCACTTTATTCTCGAGTCGACGGGCCCGACATTTTTTTAAATTAAATTTTTAATACTGAAATTGACATTTTCGAAAATATTACCATGAAACTTGGACGTTAAATCTCGGAAACAACTAATTTAGAATTAATTATCGGTGATAAAAGTTCCAGCTCATGAGTCATGACCTTCTTGTTTGTTGGTTGGTTACTTGGTTGTATACTATGATATGCTGAACAACTTAGCAATGATCCCCTTTCTGCATATGTTATGCTTTTCAGGTGTGCTTGGAAAACAAAGTTACAGTGCACAGTAGTATTGTGTTTTAATGCCAAAATGATTGCTGTTTTAGGAGGTGATGTTAGTTCTCTTTATGAGGATCGATTTCAACGTTTAAGTTTTGTGATAATATTTTCGAGAATATCAATTTCAATATTGAAAATTTAATTTTTTTTTTTAAAATATGTCAGGCTCTGTCGACCTGACCTGACGATTCGAGAATAAACGAAAAAACTATATTTTAACTTTTCTAATAGAATAAATATACAATATAAACTTATAAATTTACATTCCTACAATATATGTGACATGTGAAATATTGATTAATTACTAACTAATATGTTATTATCCAATTGACAATTCATGTGGCAAAATTAGTAGTAAAATGAGAATTAATTTTGGAAGAATAGTATTTTAGAAATAATTTTTTCAGAAAGTATTATTTTGGCAATTTACTCGTGTCATGTGATATGCTTCATTTGTTGAGTTCGGTGAAGTTCTTGTAATTTCTATTGTCAGTTATTGCAAAATAGTGTTTCGTTTCAACTTGAATTTTTTATTTCCTTTTTTTCAGAGTCAAGCTTGTTACTGTATCTCCACTGAATAATTTTATGTGCTTTTTTTATAGTTTTTGTTGTGAAGGCGCGGCACCGCCACTCTTTCGAAGTGCATGCGAGTTAACCTCGACCGACGCAGAGTCGCAAACCACGCCACCATGTAAACCACACTTGGCAAGCCATGTGTGAGCTCAACCAAGAAGGTTTATGCGAGGATCGAACTCGTGACCTTGCGTCCCGCGCCATCAAGCATAATTCTGCTACCCTTGCGGGTTGCTTTTTTTATAGTTGTTATGTAATTAAAAGCTTATATTCTGTAATACGTTTCACATTGTTTTTAAAATATTCAAGTAGTACTCCTTACTATTTCGTCAAAATAAAAACAACAATAACATACACAGTGAAAAACACATAAATTCGTCAAAATAAAAAGTGCTAAGTTTTTTTTCTTTATTACACATTATAATTAGTTAAGTAGACCTACATGACACAGGTACATACCACGTTTTACTCATTTGGATGCCCATTTTTATTATTCTACTAGATAAAACTAATAATATACATTAATGGTCAATAATTTGCCTTAAAGATTTAAAATCATTTTCCTTAAATAATACTAACCTTTAGAGTATCTTTTCAGTCCTATCGTTAACTATCTAAATTTGAAGTTGGCATTTAACCTAAATCCAGTGGAGAGGAAAAAACTTAAGTAACCTACAGTAAGGGTCGTTTTTGGACTCGTGCGAGATGTGCTACAACACAGGGCTCCCGAAAAACGGAAAATTTTAGTGTCTCTTTTTCATTTTTTATTAAATAGTATTAACCAGAATTTACTGTAAAAGCTCATAATTCGCATGTCTTAGCCCAATTAAAGACTTACTTTTATAAATTAAAACAGAGTTCCCAAAATATTTAAAACGACTCTGATTACTATAAGAAGATAATTGTCACCCATCTTCCCAATATAAAACTGTCTAGTTTATTGGCTTATCAGAATTCAATTAATACCAGACATTAATCGTGTCATTATTACAATTAAAATCCCTAAAGGGGTTTTGAGATTACATAATTATGTCACTTATGAAATAGTTAGTTGGAATATATTGGTTATAACAAGGAACGAGAAAAGTCATAATAACAATCAATGTGAACAAAAACACTTGTCTCGCTGAGTCAATTGCTGATCAATCTTTCTTTAAGATAATATTGCCCCGTATATTTCTTTCAACGGAGTAATGACAACTTATCTCCCAAGATAAAACAGCAACCAAACTAATGAGCAAAGGAGACTCAAGAGTTTGTTATAGGAAGAAAGATCTTAGAGTGTTTGATTGCTAAAGAGAAAGAATAATTTCAGAAAATTGTCTAGAGAATGTATTAAGTGTGTTCTTGCAAATGAGTCTAAGGCCTCATTTTATAGTGTTGAGAAGATGAATTTCCAATTGCCTATGTAATGGCCTTGAATGATCATGTAATGAACTTGATTATGGAGTGTTAATTCAGTCAAATAATGGCTGAATTCATTTGGGATGTAATGGAGGTTTAATGCCTCAAAATCAACCCAAAAGTCATGTCTTTTCGTCTCCGTCAGCCTTCTGGACTACCATGCCCCGCAGTAGGGGTGCACAAAGATTAAAATCGGACCGACCGACCGGACCAAGACCGAAAACCAGATCACAGAGATCAAGATCGACCAAATTTCTCGATCCGTCCGGTTGCCTAGGTCATTTTCGGCGATGCAGTTTATTGAACCGAATGAACCGAATGCCTTTGCCCCGCCTTCCCCACCACCCGATCGGCCGGACGTATTGACATATCAAATATAGGTTGTAAATTGATCAAACTTTACATGGTCATAACTTTGCGCTCGGACGTCCGTTTTACCTTCTTTTTTTTTATTTCGCGTATTTTTTCGATACGGGGGTGGGCAAACAGCTGAAGCAATTTGATTCAGCCGATTTCTCCAAAAACATCCATCTTACCCTTCAATTTCACTTTTCCCTCAAATCGTTACGTTTTCCCCCTTTTCAAATCTAAATATCTCGCGATATACAATAGATTTCAACGTACAAATTTCGTGGTAATGTGTCCGAGAATGTCAATTTCATTATTGGAAATTCAATTTTTTTTAAAACCGGGTCCCGGAACCCGACCCGGAATTATATATATTATATATTAAGAATTTAGAAAAATATATATTATATATATTAGGAATTATATAATTCAATATATATTAGAAATTATATATATTATATATATTAGAAATTATATAATTCAATATATATTAGAAATTATATATATTATATATATATTATAAAAAAATAAAAATTCGGCCCGGACCGGACCGAACCTGGACCGGACCGGACCGAAAACCGAAAATTCAGATCATTAGGATCGAAGATCGGATCGAATTTCTCGGTCCGGTCCGAACAGGTTCGGTCCGGTCCAATTTTTCGGTCCGGACCAACTTTTGTGCAGCCCTAAGAATAATCCCTCTCTGACGATTTATTATGTGTACAACTATGCCTCCGAAGAAGGCGACAGCGGCCCAGAAGGGCAAATCAGTAGCAGAAGATACTAGCCGGATTCAGAGAGTTACCAGGTCCCGTACCCAGTCTTTGCCGGAGAATGTACCCTAGTCGACGAGCTCTGCTACATCGCCACCTCCAGAGGCTCCAGTTAAGGGGCAGCACCACCAGTTACTGAGGCCCCAACACCTGAGCCTCCAGCTCCTCCGCCAATGGCACATGACAGAGTCATGAGAGATGCAGTATAGCTGCTGGCCAGATTGGTGGCAGGACAGGCTCGCAGATAGGGATTAGGAGTTGACCCTAGATCAAATAGTTTGAGGATTCGGGATTTTTTGAGCTGTAGTCCTCCAGAGTTTTTCGGGTCAAAGTCCGAGGATGATCCACATGAGTTCGTCCGATAGATACAACGTACGTTTAGGGTAATAAAGGCTTCAGAGACCTAGTCTGTTGAGTGGGCTTCATATCGGTTGCGTGACGTAGCTATTAATTGGTATGAGTCGTAGGAGCTATCTAGGGGCGAGGGTGCTCCTCCAGCCGTGTGGGATGTGTTTGCGGAGGCCTTCCTTGACCACTTCTTACCTCCAGAGATGAGAAGAGCCAGAGTTGACAGGTTCTTACACTTGAGGCAGAGCGGCAGAAGCATTAGAGAGTACAACCTTAACTTTGATTCATTGGACATATATGCACCTACTATTGTAGCAGATATGGTAGACAGGGTGTATCGCTATGTGATGGGGCTGGATCACTACTTGATCGATGGGTGTATGGTAGTGGCTCTTTAGCCGAGTATGAATATTGCTAGGAACCAGACATATGTGCAGGGGGTTGAGGACCGACACAGAGAGCGGCAGCCAGACAGAGATCATGACAGGGACCAGCATAAGAGGGCTAGGTCGGCAGGTTATTCTGGTGATTCTCGAGACAGCCTCAGCAGCAGGTTAGATATTCATCCCATCCAGCACAGAGTGCTCCCTTACAGTTTGCATGTAGGATATTTGACCTTCCAGGGTATTCAGGAGCCGGTTAGTGCTCCCGAGCTTCAGGTTCACATATAAACAGGGATTCTAGTCAGTCGAGGCCACTTGTCCCTCGGTGTTCACAGTGTGGTAGACATCATCACGGGGAATGTCGTCTTGCTATTGGTGCTTGTTTTTCTTACGGTCATCAAGGCCATGTGAGGAGAGAATGTCCTTATGTAAGGGGTGCAGGTGGTATGGCTCGGCCTACTGGGTCGGTTGTTGGTTCGTCTTCTTCCATAGCTATGCGCCCCACAGGGCAGGGTGTTCATATGCCAGCAGGTCGTGGTGGAGTTTCCAGTTCTAGCGGTCCCTCGCACCGCATATATGCCTTGGCTAGTAGGCATGATCAGGAGGCGTCGCCGAATGTGGTTACATGTATATTATCGATCTTTTTCCGGGACGTATATGCATTGATAGATGTTAAGTGTATTTTGCATACACTTTTGAGTCCTTTTTAGTTAGTTTTACTCTTTTATTCTGCGTATAGTATAGTGTTAGGTGTGTTTTTCCCTTATTTTGTGTCAGAACGGTCATAAAGGAGAAATACCACTTTTGAGGACGAAATGAGCTTAATTGAGATGCAAATTGCACAAGCACAGCCCAAGGAATGAAGCATAAAAAATGTCACGAAGAATAGAACAAATTAGGAGGAACTGGGCAGGAATCAGAGAGGCACCGCGGTCCCTGGTCCATCAGCACCGCGGTACCATAGAACCGTGGTCAGAAAAATTAGCACCGAGACGTAAAAATTGCCGAAAGTCCAAAACTGAAACATCGTTGAAGGCACCGCGGTCATGGCTAGAGGCACCGCGGTGCCATATGTCCAGTGAGCTACAGTTATTTCGTGAGGAATTAGCACTGCGGTGCTATGTAAAGGCACTGCGGTGCCGATGCGTATTATTAGAAAAGTTGGGTCAAAATTGGACAAGGGTAAAGGGGTCTGAAACAAGGTTTTTCTCAGCTATAAAACCCTTAAACCCTGTCATTATTCGGGGATCATATTTTGGAGAGGAGAACGACGGCTACAAGCGACAATTTGAGATATCTTATTGTTCAAGTTACTTTCTTTCCCTTATTTTATTTCAGTTTATGTTGAATTGTAATTTAGTTATTGACATGACAATGTTTAGGAGCTAATTACTTTAGTAGGGTTTCCATCGAATCTTCTTGAAGCTTTTTCATATTGTTAATGCATTAGTTATTGATTTATTCTTCAGCGTATTAAGATCTATTCAATATTGTTATGATTGCTTGATAATTAACTAGCTATTAATTGTCATCACTTATATGATTTCGAATCAAAAGTATGAAAAGTGAGATTTAAATATGCTGTAATTTCTAGACATAGGTTAAAATCGTGGACGAAAGTACCCCGATACTTATGTAGTAATTAAAGGTTATTGTTCTTAATCCTCACGTGTGGTAAAACTTATCTTAGAAATATAGAAGGTTTTTGCACTAGATTAAGCTCTTGTATGTCCTAATCGAAATATAATGACAGATTAGTTAACTTGCTATCTTAATAAGAAGAAGAATCATTATCATTGCATTAACACGTGAAAGAGTGGATAGTTGAGGAGATTGGAACCCTATTTCCTTCATAACTATTATAAACCCAAAGTATAATCATCTTTAGTTTATTTTCTGCACTTAGTCATAATTCTTAGTCATCAATCTTAAACTAAAGAACGTCAACCAAATAGATACCATAAAATAGATAACCGGTACTTAATAAACCAGTCTCTGTGGACGATAAACTCGGTCTTACAAATCTTTATTACTTGAACGATACGTACACTTGCGTAAGTATCTAGAAAAATCGCAACAATAGATCCATGTTCTACTTTATCATATATATCCCCCTTTATTGTTAGTAGTATCAGAATAGAACCTGAGTCGATAGAACCATTTGAGGTGGTTATGTTATCTATTGTGATGCTTCGGGTTTTGGACTTAGTTATGTGTTGATACAGCATGGCAGGGTTATAACTTATGCCTCCCGGCAGCTCATGAAGCACGAGAAGAATTACCCTACTCATGATCTGGAGTTAACAGTGGTGATTCATGCCTTGAAGATATGGAGACATTACTTATATGATGTTCATGTTGATATTTATACAGATCATAAGAGTCTCCAATATATCTTTAAGCAGAAGGAGCTGAATCTACGACATAAACGGTGGCTTGAGTTACTAAAGGACTATGATATTGATATTTTGTACCATCCAGGGAAAGCAAATATTATGGCAGATGTTCTTAGCCGTAGATCTATGGGTAGCTTGATGGATGTGCAACCAGAAAGGAAGGGAATGGTTCGGGAGATACACAGGCTGGCTAGTCTTGGAGTCTGATTGGCTGATTCGGGAGATAGTGGGGTTCTAGTTCGAGAAGTTGCTGAGTCCTCTATCATTAAAGAGGTAAAGAGATATCAATATGAGGATCCTGTTCTGGCACGGTATAGAGATGCAACTCTTCGAAAGGAGAAGACTCTATTTGAGGTTGCACCTGATAGTGTGCTAAGGTATAAAGGTAGGTTATATGTACCGGATGTTACAGGGCTATGACAGCAGGTTATGGGTGAGGCACACTATGCCCGTTATTCTATTCATCCAGGGTCAATAAAGATGTATCATGACCTCAAATGCTTGTATTGGTGGGATGACATGAAGAGATACATAGCGGAGTTTGTTGCTCAGTGCCCGAATTGTCAGCAGGTTAAGTTCGAGCATCAGAAGCTTGGTGGATTATTGCAAGAGGTAGAGATCCCAACTTGAAAATGAGAAGTGATCAATATAGACTTCATTACATGCTTACCTCGCACTCAGCGGAAGTGTGACTCCACATGGGTTATTGTAGATAGGCTGACGAAATCGGCCCACTTTCTTCCAGTCAGGACTACTTATTCAGCTAAGGACTATGCGAGATTGTACATCAGGGAGATAGTGAGACTTCATGAGGTCCCTACATCTATTATATCGGACAGAGGTGCTCAGTTTACAGCTAACTTTCGGAGGTCGTTCCAGAAGGGATTGGGGATGCAGTTGAGTCTTAGCACATCATTTCATCCTCAGACTGATAGGCAAGCTGAGCGTACTATCCAGACACTTGAGGATATGTTGAGTGCGCCTGTATTATTGACTTCAGAGGTAACTGGGATGATCATTTACCCCTTGTTGAGTTTGCTTATAATAATAGCTACCATTCCAGTATTCAGATGGCACCGTATGAGGCCTTATATGGGAGGAAGTGCAGGTCACCTATCGATTGGTTCGATGTGGGCGAGACTAAGTTAATCGGCCCAGACATGGTTCAACAAGCGGTGGATAAGGTGAAGCTCATCCACGGGAGATTGTTAGCAGCCCAAAGTCGACAGAAGTCGTATGCAGATAATTAACGTCGACACTTGGAGTTCCAGGTTGGTGATTGGGTCTTTCTGAAGGTGTCACCCATGAAGGGTGTGATGAGATTCGGCAGGAAGGGGAAGCTTAGCCCGAGGTACATTGGGCCTTATCAGTTTATTTGCAGGATAGGCAAGGTTGCCTATGAGCTGGACCTTCCATCTGATTTGGAAGCAATACATCCAGTCTTTCATGTCTCGATGTTGCGTAAGTGTATTGGTGATCCTTCGAGAGTCTTCCCGGTGGATGATGTCCAGGTGACAGAGGAGTTATCTTATGAGGAGAGCCCTATAGCCATACTTGATCGCCAGGTCATAAGGTTACGGACTAAGGACATGGCTTCCGTCAAAGTATTGTGGTGAAATAATAATAGGGAGGAAATGACGTGGGAAGCAGAAGATGATATGAAAAAGATGTATCCTCAATTGTTCCCTAGGCCTACAGGTAATTCAACTCGATCCCTTATTTGATTATAGTAATTGATGAATTGCATGTGTGTTATATTGTGGCTCTGTGAGACATATGTGGGATTACTGAATATAGGTGGATAGACATAGTTATAAAAGAGACTCTACCGAAATTTTTATAGCACAAGGCCTAGTATGAACATTCGAGGACGAATGTTTTTATGGGGGGAAGATGTTACACCTCGTAATTTTAAGGCGATAATTAGATAACGTAATTTTGAAAATAAGGTTCGAACATTGGATATAAAGTATTTATACACGTTAATCCGGAAATTAGTATACAAGAGATGTGATTTCGGAATAATTTTTGAATACTACGAGTGTGACGATGAGAAATTTATTATGATAGTTGTACATTCCCGTAATGGATTAGTAACGTATTATATAAGTTATAACATCAAGAATACGAGGTCTTATGAAATTTTCGGGATTTAAAAGAAGTGGGATTTAAGATTGATTAATTGAGAGAACTTGAACCAAGTTGCAATTAAATATTTTCAGCACTATTAATGTTTGCATGCTCACATATCTCTATATTTCACTCCTTTCCCCACCCCCATTTTCGAAAATCATCTCCCCTTAACCCCTCTCCTCCTTAGCCGTAAACCTCCCACATCTCCATAGCCAATTGAAGTTTTTTTTATCTCTCTCTTCCTAGATTAAGTTCCTCTACAAGTTTTAGGCCATAAAAACTTCCCAAAAACAGTGGGCATTTCGGCACTGCTGGCCGAAATTAAGCCCTAGGAATTCCAGCTTTAAGATAAGAAATTTGGAAGAAAAACATGCAAGAAAGATGGATTTAAACTTATAGAATACATTCATGTCATTTTGGAGTTGAAGAAATGATAGAAATGGTGAAGGAAACTTGGGCAGTGGACCGAGTTTAAGGGACTATTTTGGCACAAATTTAAGGTAAGAATTCTTCTTCTTATAATATAATTGGAGTTGCATGTTGTGTAGTTTAAGAGGTGAACTTGTGTTAAGAAAGAATGGAAGTAAGAACATGCATGTGGTTGTTATTGATGTTGTTGAGCCAATTGGAGTGTCATTATCGATTTTGGGACTGTTTTGTATACATTGGGTTTGATTATTGTTATTGTCACTAATTGCATGTTGAAATTGAAAGGAAATCTTGATGTTTAAGTTATAATTGGTTATATGAAAGTGTTGAAACATGAATTTGATTTTAAGGAGTTAAGAAAAGAACTTTGACAATTAAGCCTTGTTGGCCGAGACTTGTATGACATTTTTGGACATGTTGTGTTGTATTTTAGGGGCTATTTTGGTTGTGTTATAGTGCTGAAAAATTAGTTACAATTATGCATGTTCAATGTGGTAATTGCTAACGTATGTCCCAAAAGAATTAAAGTGTAAAAATGGTGTTATGTTGCAAATTATAGGACTTGAACTCTCGTTGTTGCTAGATGTATGGACTATGTTTATGGACTATTTTAAGGGTTGTTAAATATGGATTAAGGGCTGGATTAACATGAGAAATAGGAGTAGAAATCACCTTGGTTGTTGTAGTTGATGTATTACGTGAACGTAAAGAGTAAAAATGTATAGCGATGGCGTATGTCGGATTTTTGGATTGTTTTGGTATATCCTTGAATTGTGCTTGTTTATTGGTGTGCTAGTGATCGTAAGGTTAATAGACATGTTACTATTATTATAGGTTGGAGTGCTAGTCAAGACGTATTCTAATATTGAGTTGGTTAGTTCGACTAAAAGGTATGTGAAACTATCATTTCTTCTTTTGGCATGATTTATATAAGATGAATGTACGGCGGACGTACATAATTCCATTGAATCTTAATTATTTATGATATATGATATGGTAGTGCCTTGCGTTTTAAGTGATAGATATTCTATTTATTCCATTGAGAGTCCCATGATGGGCCGAAATACGTTATATGTATATATATGATGATGATGAGCTCACCGAGCCCAGAATGGGTCGAGATACGTTATATGGATAGGTATTCATGATTATGATGATTCCACCGAGCCCCTCACTAGAGGGTCGGGATACGTTATATGTAAATATATACGATGACTCTCATTTGTATATGACACCGTTGAAATGGTAATTTGATTATTATACTTGTCTCATGTTATCTTTGGCCAATTATGCTCTCCCTTACAGTACTTCATGTTTTATATACTAAGTACATTATTTCGTACTGATCCCATTTCCTCGGGGGGGGGGGGGGGGGGTTGCGTTCATGTCCGCAGGTACATGTACTCAGTTTGGTGATCCTCCGGTCTAGGATTCATGTTCAGCTGGTTGGAGAGCTTCATTGATTCAGAGCTTAGTCATTTTGGTATAGAACCTTATTTTCGGACTTATGCGTATTTAGGGCACGACGGGGCCCTGTCCCGTCAGATTTCATTATCGTATTCTTAGAGGTCTGTAGACAGTTGTGGGTAGTAGATGTGTTTTTGTATATGTGTTTGGCCAGCTATACTGTTGTACTCGTTTTGGGATGTTTCCATATATAGTGGCAGCCTTGCCGGCTTGCCTATTTTGATATGATTTACAGTTTACTACATTATTCTTGGTATCCGTGTAATTAGGTGACAGGTAGGTATAAGGGTGCCCAGGTAGGGCACCGGGTCGCGGCCCGTCGGGTCGGGTCGTGACAGACATATATAATATCAAATGGTGCAAAGGTAACACTAGTAGATAATTTAAATGGAAGACGAGTATGTTTGCCTAATGAACAGGAAACACAGTTTTGGGCAAACTTCCCATTATTGCAAGTAATGAAATTGTAGCCTCTAAGAAAATTAAAAATTGGGACTCCTGAATGACCAATCATATTATGCCACGTTGATGAAGAAATGGCCGCTAGAGAGACGGGAGAGCAAGATCTGGCAGCAGAGGTGGGAGTGAATGGATAGAGATCCCCCGTGCTATTACGTCTCGTAAAAGGTGTCCCCGTATGAAGATCCTTCACAGTGAGACCAAAAGGGTCAAAGTCAACAGAGATAGAATTATTACGAGTAAATTTGCGGATAAAGATTAGGTTCTAAATTATATGTGGGACATATAGGGTATTTTTAAGGGAGACTGGATGGGGAGGTTGTGTGTAGGATGTACCATAACCCTTTATTGGAATGTGGTGGCCATTACCAACTGTAATAAATTGAGGATGTTTTAAACTGAACAGTTTGGGAATATTACCAGCAGACCGGGTGAGGTGAGATGTGGCTCCGGAGTCTATGTACCAGTTGTTATCAGGATGTTGCAGATTGAGGTTGTTGAAGGACTGGCCCAACTCAGTGGGTGTCATGTTGGATGAGGGTTGTTGGAACTGGTCGTGCATGAAGTGGGCTTGCTGCGGGTACTGGTCTTGACGAGGGACTGGAGAATGGCCCAACAACCCGTGATGAGAATACTGGTTGAAGGGCTGCTGGTATTGAAATGGCGGCGGCTCTGCGGCGATGTACTGGTTCTACAGTGCTCTAGATCCATTTCTTCCAATCTCAAAAGCAATTTCGGGTAGCTCATCGTTCGCAATGTTATTCCGATCGATGTTGTTGCTTCCTAGACCATGTTCTAAAATGGTTCCAATCACTACTTTCTTCAACATCAACGCTTTTAGCGTTGTATTTATTGCTTCGCGATCGCAGCATATAATTTCCCTTACAAAGCACCCTTCGCCTTCTCCGGAAAGTTTGCATAAAATTCCCGCACCATTGTTGTATTCACTGGTGTTATCTTCTCCGGATTGACCAATCTCTTCCACCCCCTTAGCTCGATCATCGCCCGGATGGGCTCATAAACGTCTTCCTCCCCATAGGATCCCCTTTGGTAATCCATTCCCCTTTCTGGAATTACGGGTCTAGTATCAAGTATTTTGTATCTTTGGTAGGCACAGTAACTCACAAACCTATTTTCATCGTATTGGGGTGTTGGGGTGGATGGAGCCTCTTCTCTTCCCGTGGCCATGGTTAAAACAGTTTGGAGCTTTTAACTTAGTGGCACAACGTCTCCTACACACTCAACAACTAGCAATAAAAACAACACCCCAAACTTCAATCTTTCTACTCAATACCCACAACCTTCTTTTCTACTCCTTTCTCCAACTTCACAATCACTTTTCAGCCTCCGAACTACTCCAACTACAATACTTCTCCAAACTACTACCTCCTATGACTTTAGTAAAAGGATTCAAGAACAAGGATAGGGATTACCTTTTGATGAGAAGATTCAAGCTTGTTCTTGTTTCAATTGGTGGGTTGAGGCTATGGAATGGAGCTTTGTTATTTGAGATAGTTGAGGGTTTTTGGGAATTTAAGAGTTTAGGTTGTGGTTGGGTTGGATTTGTGGAGGATTTGTGGGAGAATTTCTGAAATTTCGTGGGTTTTTGGAGAGGGAAGGTTAGGTTTTTGAAGTTGGAATTGGGAAAGATCTGATTTTTGGGCGTTTTAAGTTCGATTTCGCCTGGCGCTGTTCGCTTTAGCCATGCGCTAATCATCTGCGCCTTCGGATTTTCTCACATGCGCCTAAACTCGGCCAACTTTCTAGAATTCTACCGCGTTCGCTTCCCGAAAGGCGCTTACCCGCTTTTCTGGAAATCCTGGCTTTCATTCGGCTTTTCGTCCCCCGGTTTAATTTCCTGTACCTGTCAATCACACAAACAACAAGATCCAATACCGTGAGACTGTTCTTAGACAAAATAAAATTAAACTAATGATAGAAATTAAAATAACATAATTGAAAACATTGGGTTGCCTCCCAAGTAGCGTTGTCTTTAACGTCTTTTAGCCGGACGCAAGTTCCTTAGACTTAATAGCCTTGGGGTGGATTAAGTCCCCAACCAATCCATTTCCGCCACATTTGGCGTTTCCTTTTTCTTCTTTTCTTTTTAGCATTATCAGTAGTAGGGAGTTCCGGGACATTTACCTCATTTAGTGTCATTTCAGCAAACCATGCCTGCTTTCTTGGGCTCATCACTCTTTGGTTGCACTGTAAGGGCTCGCATGGGGGTTTGATGGTGTTGATTGCAAAACACCCACTTACAGTTCTTGGCTCAATGACGTGTTTAAAAACTTTAAACACTATTTCTTCATTCTCCACCCTTAGCGTTAACTCTCCTCTTTCAACGTCAATCAAGGCTCTACCCGTTGCTAGGAATGGCCTCCCCAATATGATAGGGATTTCCGCATCTTCTTCCATATCAAGGATGAGGAAATCTGCAGGGAAGAAGAACTTTCCTACTTTCACAATCACGTCCTCAATCTTGCCCCGCGGGTGAACCACTGTCCTGTCGGCTAGTTGCAGACTCACATTGGTTTGTTTGACCTCTCCTAACTCCAACCTTTTAAAAACTGATAGGGGAATCAGATTTATACTCGCCCCCAAATCGCATAGAGCTCTGTTGCAAGTCACCCTGCCTACTGTGCAAGGTAGTGTGAAGCTTCCAGGGTCCTTAAGCTTTGGTGGCAACTTCTTTTGCAGAATAGCACTACACTCCTCTGTTAGTGCTACTACCTCATATTCCGCCAGCTTCTTCTTTTTCCCCAATATCTCCTTCATAAACTTGAAATAGGATGGCATCTGCTCTAATGCTTCTATGAAAGGTATGTTGATGTGCAGCTTCTTGAATACTTCCAAAAATTTGGAGAATTGTTTATCCACCACCTTCCTCTCAGAACCTCCGGGGAAAAGGAATCTTTCAGATACTCTTCTCCGGAGTTTTCTATCACCGGGCTAGGCGCCACCTTCTCTTTCCTAATTCTCGCTTCTCCTCAACTCATCAAGTGGTCGCCGCCCAACTGCTTTTCCACTTCTCAACCGCACCGCTTACACCGCTCCCTGATTTACCTCTGATTTCTTGCAATGTCCACGTGGCATGACGTTAGTCCGCTTTGCTACCGCCCTACTTGTGTTTCCAAATTTCAACGAGGCTCTCAGCTTCGCAAAATCGCGTCAAGGCGTACAACGCTGCATACTTTCGTCGTCTCGTCGTTTGCGAATCGCGACGCCGCTGAGGCCGCTGTGGGGCTTGGTGAAGGCGCTGATTCTGCATCGCTGGTTCGACATCGCCCTATATTGATTCTCACGCTCGATATTGGTTCTGCTGCCTCGTACTGCTCGCTGCCTCGTACTGGATCACTGCCCCGCATCGTTCTCACTGCCCCGATCTCCTTCCATGAGAAATTGGGTGATTCTTCCACCGGATTATAAGTGTTGAGTAGGGTTGTTCGCTGCCTCGATAATTACCTCGCTCGACACTCGCTGCTTCCATTGATACATTATTGGGATCCGAAGGACACCTATCAAATGTATGTGGCGCCACATATCTCACTTTTGGGAATTGCATGCGGCATTCATCGACATCGTATCTTTCTTGAATCGTTTCGCTAGAAGAGCCACTTGGGCATTCAAGGCAGTAATAGCATCTACTTCGTGGACCCCCACAGTTCTTCTTCCACTAGTCGCCTCTCGCCGATACGGTTGTTAGTGGTCATATCTTCTAATAACTCATGAGCGTCGTGGTGTTTCCTCATGAATGCTCCACCTGCTGCTGCATCTATGATGGTTCTGTTTGTACTGCTCAGCCCGTTGTAGAAGATGTGGACCAAGTTCCACAACTCAATGCAATGGTGTGGACACTTCCTCTGTAGATCCTTGAACCTTTCCCATGCTTCATATAAGGACTCTCCATCAGCTTGGTAGAAGTTATTCAACTCCCCTCTCAATTTCTTTGCTTTACAAGGAAAGAACTTAGCTAGAAATTTACGTGCCTCGTGCCATGTGAATATCGAATCGGTGGCGAATTCAACCATACTTTTGCTCTATCCCCGAGTGAGAAAGGAAAGAGCCTCAACTTTGGCATCATCGATGCGCCGTTATATCGAAAGTGGCACATAGCTCCAAGAAATTAGCTATGTGCATGTGTGATCCTCAGATGGCGTCCTCCGAATTGCACGTGTCTTTGTACCGTACTCGAATTCTGGATTTATCTCAAAATTGTTGGCTCTGTGCGGGAGCCTAATGCAATCTGTGCTCCATTCACTCTTGGTAGCACATAATCTCCCAAACTTCTTTCGTGGATTCGGACTCTATCCTCCACATCTATTGGCACTTCTTGAGGATCTCCAGGTTAAATTGATTTTCACCTAACCCTTCTCTCATCCTGTTATTGTTTAGATTACCGTCCATCTCTATCAAAGTTGCAATTCGTTGATTCTTTCTGTTCTGTTTGCAGGTTTTCTCAATCTCTGGATTGAAGGGAACGAGAGTGTCAGCTCCTCTTCTCCTTCGCATAAACTGATTGCCTGAAATAATTCAAAAACAGAAAACAAATCACGGCACCCTGATTTTCCGAAAAATAGCGAAAAACGTAAAAATTAAAAAATTTAAAAAAATAAAAATTAAAAACCAAATTAGAAATTAAAAATAGATAATTTGATATTGAACTAATGCCTAATCCCCGGCAACGGCGCCAAAAACTTGATGAGCGTAATATGATGCACACACTTTTAAACGCAAGTGCACGTTATCGTATCAAGTAGTATAGTCTTGGATAAGACCGAATATCGTCCTCTAGGATTAGGGTCCAAGTATCAGTTATCTATTTTCTAGTATCTATTTGGTGAATTAATGATTGATTGTTTGGTTTGTAACTAAGAGTTATGAAAGCTAATTAAATATAAAGATTTAATTCAGATGTGATGAGAATAGGGCTTCTATGTATCCTTACTATCCGCTTATGCTACTTATTAATACATTAACTTATGGTATTCTTCTTTTGGAGAAAGCAGGTTTACGAAATCGTTTTATACTCCCGTTAGGGTTATATAAACACTCAACCCCAGTATTGTTCCTTACCTACCTTTCGGTGATAAGGGTAACTCTATAGGAGGATTAAGAACAAAAACCTAGTTGGCCGTCACGCACAATGCAAAATTAGGGTTGTTAAGCCTCTCATCAACGCTACAAATCTAATTGAGGTATTCTCATCCCTAATTCAAGACCATATGCACCAACTTACAAGATATTCACAATCCCTTTTGAATCGATTAGAAATCATATAGTGATAACTAGTTGTCAATTAGCTACCAAGAATTCAACTCAATTATTGGATAGATCTCTCAATAAGAATAATTACCATAAGCATGCATTAATTTATAACATAAGGTTCAAGAAATTCAACATAGAAAGCCTATAAGAGAATTAGTTCCTAGCCATAAATATGACAAGAACTAATTCCATGTTCATCATACAAAAACTGAATTAAAGTAAAGAAAGGAAAAGAAATTACTAAAATAAATGGTATCCAATCTCCAAGCAAGAATCTTGAGTTGTGCAAGAAGGGGAACCCTCAAAAACTGCCTAGGGTTCTCCTTTTATAGGTTTAAAACACCTCCCTTCTTTTCCCTGCAGGCCTGGCCCAAAAATCCGTCAAAAGACCTAATTTTTACGCGTCGGCGGCCCCTGCGACAGGCGCCATGGCCGGGAGTTCGCGATCCGTCCGGGTGTTTTGGCGCGCGACCGATATCTGGCTGCGAGCCCAGCGCTGTATCTTCTGTAGCTCCTCGGATGTTTAGGCGCCGCGGCCCTGCATCTGCTGTCTGAGGGCGCCGCGGCGCTGGTCTGGATTTTAGCCTCGTTCGCCACTTTCTCTGTTTTCAGCTCTGGCATCTCCTCTTTTGCCCTCTTTTGCCCTCTTTTTGCTCCTTTTCCGCCATTTGGCCATTTCAACCACTTTGACTCAATAGAAAGAAAAACTATCATAATACGACACTTATATGTGCAAAATGGGACAAAAGACTAACTAAAACAGACTCAAAAGGTGTATATAAAATACACCGATCAGATTTGCGGAGGTGAAAGCGTCATAATGAGTGGAAGAATCCTGAGTATCCATTTACATAAGAGATGAATGAAGAAGAAAACCCAAGAATGTTTGTGTGTAGCAGGGTCGCGGCTGAGAGAGACCCGGGGGGCGCTGCTCGAGAAAGAGAGGAAAAAATTCTAAGGTTTTTAGATTTTAGGCTCCTGATACCATGTAAGATGATATTAATCTCCCTTGGGGAGTCTTTCTCATTAATATCAATATATATAGTGTACAAGATGTATCCCTAATACAATAGGAATCCTAGTGCTAATTACAAGAGAAATCCTAGTTTACCATAATTACATATCACTAATATTTACACAATATATGAGATATATTCTAATTATGGTGGGATATTGTTTTGTACACGTTTACAATGTGCTTCCCCAAATGGGTCCTATGATCACGAATTCGAATAAAATCTAGAGTCAATCATGTATCGAATTTGTTTTTTGCGGGGATTCCCTTCAAAGGCACTGGTCTTTAATTTTTGCCTCTCAAATTTGGAATCTATAGTTTTTTCCATTCGCACAAAAATATCATGAGGTTTCGGGTTCGAACCCCTGCTCAATTAAAAATAAAAAAATCACAAGGTTGAGTTTGATCGCAAGACAGAGTTTGTCTTATTCCTGAAGTAAAACTATGCCTTTAAGATAGAGTTTGATGGCAAACTCTGCCTTAAGGTAGAGTTTAAAACTGTCTTCAAGAAGATGTCTTACAAATTTTTTTAAAGTTTTTGTCTGAGCGATGTTTCAACCACCGTATAAAGAAATTTTAGACGAATGACAAAAAAATAACATTAAATTAATTTAAGGAGCAGAAATTAAAGACCACCCCCAAAATAAGGGTATTCCTAATTGCCCTAACTGAGTGAGAAACCACAACAACAAAAAAGTTGGTTTGCAAGCCGTAGAAAAAGGAGTGTCTCCGAAAAAGAAACAGTAGTCAAACAGTACATTATATCCCATATATATATATATACAAAATAAAACAAATACCAAAAGTAAGTGGAAAAGCTTGAGACTGCAAGGTCATGTAGACACTCAATTTTGACTCATCTTTTAGTTATTTTTTGCATTTTTAATCATTTTAGGACACCGCGTTTTAATCATCATTTTTTGCATTTTTACATAATATTTTATGTTTATTTCATCGCAAAATGACATTGCATCTTTTTATTTTAAATTAAGTATGATGTCTTTGTTAATATTATGTTTCTATTACTATTACACCGTCGTTTTATTTTAATAATGTTTGCATCTCTTTAAATAATTAATTGGCACCGCATTTTTTCTTTTAATTAGACATTAAATATTTCTTAAATATTGCATTTTTATTATTATAGCGTCGACATTTTTATTTTGATAATTTTGTACCTTTAAATAATTTTTTCTTTTAAATAATTAATTCGTTTTGCATTTTTTGTAAAACCAGTCCAGTCCGAGGCACAATCTGGATCAGTCCAATCCGCCAAAAACCGAAGCCCAAACTGAGGCCCAAAAATGAGGCCCAATACACATTTCATATTTTTCTCCAATACCCAAAACTCTAAACCTAAATACCATTATAAATAAAAACCCTCCATTCTCACCCTAAAAAAACCCAGCCGCACCTCTCTTCTTTATCACCTCTGCCCCTTTTATTTTTCATTTGTTATCATCTTCATCAACCCCTCACCTTTCCCGACGCCGCCGCCCTTCGTCAGAGCTCCGAATTCCGACGAACTCCAACCATCACCAACCGCACACCCATACCCCGAACTCCCTCTTCAGCTGCAACACTCACCCTCCTCTTTAATTTTTTTAGACTCTCATTACTCTCTCACACTCTCCCACCGCCCTTCGCCGGAGTTCCATCTCCGGCGAACTCCAAACCATCAACCCCAGCAGCCGCATATCACCCATATTAGTATCTCTCCTCTATCATCTTCTCCACTTTTACACAAGCCCAAAGACTGCACTCATTTCCTTCCCCAAAGAAACCCACACGCACTGCGATATCTTCATCTCTCTCGCCTCAAGCCTCACCCGTCACCACTGACCCCCCCGCCTGCTCATCGTCGATCTAACACCCACGAACAACCATACCCACCAGCAACAACACCACCATTCCCCACTGTTCCAGATTCGTCGAACCTCACCGGCGAACTCCATTATTCCAAATTCTGTCGACAACCACGGGGCGTCGCTTCGGCGTACCTCGCCGTGGAAGTGACGCCCCTCTTTTGTTGTTAATGAATATTGTCGGGGTTTAAACTCCGGCGATGTCATTGTATTTGCTTCTCTTGCGACTATCGGTTGTTCTTTCGCTTACTGGACGGATTTCCGTTGGTTTGGTATATTTTAAAACTTCGGCGACAATAGTGATGTCTCCAACTTTGTTTGCTATTTCGTATGTTGTTGGCTGGTGAACTGTTTTGACCGTTTTTGCCTCTTTGCTTTTGTTTGGAATCGATTCTGGACTGATTTTGGGTCCATTTGGCAACTGATTTCGGTCATCAATTTGTTGTTAAGAATCACGCATTTTGCTCACGATTTTGCTATGTTTCTGCTGAAAAGTTGCTATATTTAGTATCGATTTTGCTCTGGTTTTGCTATATTCGCCTGATTTTCTTCCGCCGAGTTTAAAACTCGACGATAGCTTTGTATTTTTGGTAAACCACATCGCAGATGTGGATATTGAACCACTTCTTTGTGATGCATTTGTGAACTGTTTTGACCATTCTGCCCTTTTACCTTTATTAAATTGATTTTGAACAAATTGCTACATTTGAATATTGGGTATTCACTGGTTTGAAACAAATACTACACTTGATTGGCCAATAAAAAAGTTATCTGTCGATTTTTGAGGCCTCCACAGTTGCAAAGACGGAAAATAAAATAAAATGAAGCTTTCTGGGCAATGAAGATTTCTTCCACTTACACCGGATAACCAACCTACGCTGGCAGGGCGAATCCTCGCAGCCGCACTTGTTTAGGATGTCCCACTTTATTTTTTATATATCTGAGCTCTCTGTGTTTAAAACTATTACTGTTTTGGCGCGGATCTGAAGCTTTTATTTATTTTATTATTTCTAGCAATATTGGCCGATGAAGGAATCTTCGTCTGATTTCCAAGGCCTCCCCTGTGCAAAAGACGGGTTTATTTTTTGCTTTACTTATTAATTCTTATCATTGTTTTAAAATTATTTTTTCTTACTAACACTTTTACTAAGTGTTTATGCAGGTATTCGGAGATGCATTTCAAAAGAATGTGCCGGAGTTTTATTTTATGTCGCATTTAATTTTAGTTTTATTATTCTGTATTGTATTTTATTTTAATTGTAAATTATGAAAAATGCTTAGAGTATGTAGAATAAAAGCCAATATTTAATTAACGTAGGTTTGAACGGATAACCGCAAGTTAGCGGATTTTAAAGGATGTCTAACCCCTTCCCTTTAGGATAATAAAGAACTCTGATCCAGAATCTCATTAATTTCGCAGACCATTAAATGGAGATTAATTACATTATTTTTATTGCAATAAATTAAGTGTCCTAATCCACTTAATTAATTAGGTGGCGACTCCTCAAATTATCATTATTGCTCCATCCAGGGAACCGCACCAAAGAGCAACGTTGCGGATACCGTTCAGACCCCGAGGTCAAAAACGGGTGCGACAAGTCATGAGTTTGATCTCTTGCATAAATTATCTTGGTTGAGTCTGTCACACATGACTTGCCAAGTGTGGTTTACTGGCTGACGTGATTTGCAGGCTATTACCTCAGTTCGAAGTTTACCCAGTACGTACTTGCGAAGCAGATAGCAACTGCGAATTCCTTCGTCAACAAAAATAAAAAATAAAAATCAGTGCATTAAATTTTTCATATAAAGCCAATAAAATTTAGATAATTGAAAAGACTAGAAAAAGAGTTATAGGGATTGGCAAAGGGGTGGCAGAGAAGGAATGATGGATATTCCTGGCTTATTCAGAGAATGGAATGATGCAAAATTAAAGAGAGTCAGAAAGACTTTCACAATAACTCCAAATTAAACCAAAGTTATTTTTAATTTTTTTTACTACTAATATAAGGTACATAGGACAATTGGTATTGACTTACGATAGAAGGATGATGATTTTTTTATTAAAAACGTCCAATGACGAAACTAGAAACTTTGATGAGAATATTCAAAGTATTCAATATGTAATATATGTATAAAAGATATTTAATCTATATATGCATTATATTTTTAGCGAATGGGTGTTCCGTTGGTTACCCGTGGATATATGTAGGTACACCTTATTTATATTGTGTAAAACAGGGGCGGAGTCACCTTGTAACTAGGGTGGGTTCGGGCTTTCCCTCAAATTTAATTTTTTTCTATTATACTACTAGAATTGACTCATTATCTCTTCGTTCGTGCTGGACGGCCGCGACCAAAAGATCTGAAGATAACAAATTTACATCACTATCGTGTTGAGATATTTTGTGCCGTCATAGATTTGCAACTTATGGAATTGGAGAGTCGTTTTAACGAGACTAGCACTGAGTTGCTTCTTTTCATGGCATGTTTACATCCAAGTGACTCATTTTCAACTTTTGACAAGAACAAGCTTATTTACTTGGTTATTTTTTATCCAAATAATTTTCTGAGATGGACTTGGTGGTACTTGATGATCAACTTGAGACTTATATTGTCGATATGCGTATTACAACAGAATTTTCTAATTTAAAAGGGATTAGTCAGCTTGCAGAGAAAATAGTTGAAACAAGAAGAGATAAGGTGTTCTCTCTAGTTTATTTGCTTTTGAAATTAACATTGACACTACATGTTGCTACTGCGACGGTAGAGAGAGCTTTTTCTGCAATGAAAATTGTGAAGAATAAATTACAAAACAGAATGAGAGATCAATGGTTGAATGACAGCATGATTACCTATATTGAGAAAGACGTATTTGGTGAAGTTGATAATGAAGATATCATAGATACGTTTCAGAAAATGAAAACTCGTCGAGGTCATTGTTGAATCTGTAATTTTCATTATTATTAATACATATTAATTTTTTTAATAATATATCTTAATTATGTTTAAATATAAATAAGTTCCCCTAGATTAAAATTCTGACTTCGCCCCGGACATAAAACCAATTAAAGTGATAACTTTTACTGTAAAATCTGAATTAAAGATAAAAAAAAATATCTTATCTATCTCGTCACGATCTTTGGCGATTATAATTTTTCTCTCTAGCCCATAAAATGATTACAAAAAAGTTTATTTACGCCCATTCTTTATATTATAACAAACTATTGTTAGCAATAATAATGATGTGATATATTCATTAGTTTAGTCTAAATATGTGTACTAGTTAATCTTTATTCAGGGCCGTCTTTGAATTCGTGTGAGATGTGTCACCGCACAGGGCCTCCAAAAAACGACAAATTTTGAGGGCTCTTTTTACATTTTTTATTAAGTAGTATTAGTTAGAATTTACTGTAAAGATTCATAATTCACAGGTCTTAGCCCAATCAAAGTGTGGGTTGATTAACTTGAAGTTGTATTGAGTTGTTATTTACAATTTAAAATAATTTCTAATTATTGAAATCGTATATTTACTTATATAAGGATCACTTTTACGAATTAGAACAGAGTCTAAAAAATGTTTGATACGGCCCTGTATTTATCTAATGGCTTCTCTTATTCTTATTTTCAAAACGGTGATGTTTGGGAACGATTTCCGTTGCACCTCGAATCCATTGGATTAATATGTGTACTTCTTATCAATTGAGTAATTTATCCACCAAAAAATTGAAACTTTTACTTGTTTTTTTTTTTTAATGGCTACTGAATCTTGAAGGATTTTCACCCATTTTATTGATCTATGTGCCATACCATTGGGTGCTCTATATATGCTTTTCTTGCGACTCTAAGGTAGGACAATTGATTGGTAGTGAGAGTATCCACACAGACTTCAATTTCTCTCCCATAGCCATAGGCTATAGGATTCACTACTCTAAATTCTAGGCTATTGTCAATATATATTCTGATTTTGACCTTAGATTTTGTACTACTTTAAAGAGTTTTGGGATTGTTGAATTCTTTGGTTCAACAACTTGCTTATAGGGATTATAATTTTAGTTCAAGATCCGAACTAATGTTGGTTTTCTAATTATATTTGGATAATAATGGTTGATCTGATTTGTTCATATGTTTTAATTGAGCCGAGGGTTCATCGAAACAACCTCTCAACCTTTTAAGGGGTTAAGGCCGCATATAAACCGCCCATTTTAAACCCTTTTTTTTTTAAAGGGACAATCTGACCTTTGTCATGCATATTTCAATAAGTTTGAGATTTTAGCAAAATGTTTCCAATGGTAACTTCTGAAAGGAAAAATCTAACCTTTGTCGCGCATATACAAAGCAAATGAGCAATAGATAATACTCCTCATACACATTGAAGAATAAAAAGCTAGGCAATTATTAAATAAACCTACTAATAAGGGTACCCGGAGACAGTGATGGATTCAGAATTTTTCACTCAGGTGGTTAAAAAAACAACAAAAGTGTTCCCGAGAATCGAACCTACAATATTTAAAATAATTTTGAACATTCTGGACCACTTGAGCTAACTTTTACATTTGTTTAAGATATTCAAAATTTAATATATGTACATAAATTCATCTTATATATACAATGTAATATTTTACCGAGGGTATTCACCCACCCCTAAATCCGCCCCTGCGTGGAGAGGAGGCTAGCCCCCACTTCTCCCACCTAAAGTGCAACACCATTCTGTTATTTATTATCCTTCTGCCTTAATTTGACATTAAAGATTAAACTATAAGTATAACCATGAGCAACGTTTCTCAATTCTCAATAATACTGGAATACATCTGATCATTTTCCCCAAAACTTGTTGAGAGATAAAGTGAAAATATCAAACTGAATAAATGAAATTATAATAAATGTTTGAGGTATACTTAAGTAGGGTATAGCTAAGCTAGGGTTATAGGGAAGACCTGGATAGCCGATGGTAACGTATATCTAGGTTAGAGCAAAAGGAATGGAATGAGTTAACACAACAGAAGAGAATAGTATAGACTAGCAGAAGATCTGAATGAATATCCATATTGATTCTTGAATTTTAAATGGATATATGTGCCTGCTTTTTACAGTTTGACAAGATATATCCCACACCTATAGCTATTTTACTTGCCACTTTCAGTATCCATCTTCATTCTTGATATTATAATTTTTTTCTTGTTCCGGTTACTCTTCTATTCCTCTTTTAGTTGCATATACTTTAGGTTTGTTTGGTGGTTAGAGTTACGTAGCTACCCCTTTCGTTCTAAAAAGATTATCCTATTTTTTTATTAGTTTGTTCAAAAAAGATTGACACATTTATATATCTAAAATAATTTAACTTTATGAGATAATTTACAGAACATAACTATCTAAGACTTATTTTGGACCACACATTTCAAAAATCTTTATTTATTTCTTAAACTCTGTGTCAAGTCAAACTTATAAGACAATTCTTTTGGGACGAATGGAGTATTAATAATGTATGTATTTGTTATGAGAGTTTTGTTATTTAAAGTTTAGGTATTCCATCTTCTATCCTGTATAAAATAATGAAAAAAGGGCATATTTACCCTCAAACTTAAGGAAAAGAGGTATATTTGCCCTCCGTCAAAGTTTGAGTATAAATATACCCTTTCCGTTATTAAACTTGTACAATTTGCCCAAATTTAACTGAGCTGCCCAGGTGGAGGACATCTGGACGCCACATATTCACAAACCCAATAAAAATATAATCCGACCCGTGACCCGTCTGTGTTTAATTAAACCCCAAAAATAGAACCAGCGATTTTCATGCCCTAAAATCCTAATGCATTCGCGATTTCATTCATCAATCTTCCAAAACCAATCTTCCGTCGATTTCAGACCTCCAAAACCGTCGATTTTAGTGTTTCAATCAGTCTACATAAGGGTTATCCCAACTCCTAAAATCGCGATTTCAGACCTCCAAAAAACCAATTCCAATTTCAGACCTTAAATGTTATTGAAGAATCATCTCAGTGCAGTTAATGTTTCTATTACTAACTGAATAAGAAGTTGTTCTTCTTTATGCAATTTCAATTTCTTTGTCCACAATTTATGCAACAGTATTTTCTGTAGTATAATTATTATTAAGCTTCAAGCAAAAGTTTAATATACACGCTTCAATATAAATAAGAGCAGCAGCACAACTGCTGCACTTAAATAAAGAAGCAGCGGCAGCACAACAGTTTAATAAAGACTCAGCAGCAACACAACAGTTTAATACAAAAGCAACAACACAACAGTTTAACTACAACTGCTGCACTTTTATTTTCTGCAGCAACTGTTAAATAAAGAAGCAGCAGCAACACAGCTTCAATAACAATAATATCAACAATAGTTTAATATAAACGCTTCAATATAACTTTTATTTTATGCACTTAAAAGTTTAATAACAACAGCAGCAGCATAACTTCAATATCCTTCATAAAATACACTGATTCACTACAACTCTAACCACAACTAAAAATACTACCCTATAACCCAGTGACTAGAAATAAACGCAATAGCAAAGATCATAATAGCAAAGAAGACAAAGAAGAATAACATAAACAACAACAACAAATTTTCCAATATTCCTTTCTTTTGCATCAAATATCTTCTCACATTCCTTTGTATTCGGAGTAACATATCGATCAGAATGCTAGCATGCCTTCTCAAAAGCTAAGAAAGAAATCTTGCATACCATGTCGTTATTTTACTGCGGCAAATTCAAATTCAAATTCAGTTGTTTCTTGTTAATTGTCATATGCATTGATTTTATACTTTGTTCTGGCCTTTGGCTATTTTGTTCGACTCATTACTTTTGCATGTTCAGGATGAGGGCTCGTGAGGGTCTTCTTAAGTGCAAAGAGCTTGGCCTTTCAAAGACTGTAATGAAAAAGATCTTGCTCATTACTGATGCCAGTTCATCTGACTCAGGTTCTTATACTACCTCTCTGCACCTCAAAACAGTCCTCCACATCTGAACCCGTTGTAGTTAATTTTCCTTCTAGCAGATATTTGTCTTGATTTACCCGTATTTAATTTTGATCTCCATTTATCAGGAGCTTTTGACGGTGTACTTGAGCTACTGCTTAGAGTTGGTAGAAGCCTCCCAGAAGCTGTAATGATGATGATTCTTGAAGCCTGGTGTTAGCGATATTTCGAATGCTTACGTACGCATCGTTGACAAGTAATATAGTCTGATAAGATCGAATATCGTCCTCAGAGACTGATTTCTAATTAACATTCATCTATTTTATGTTATCTATTTGACAATCGATATTTGAGTTGAGTTTTTATTTAACTACTAGAATAATTGCATGAATTACTGAACTATTTAAGTTGTAATCAGTTATAAATGAATTAGGGCTTCCAAAATCATCGACTATCCACTCTATTCAATCCTTAACGCAACTAGAATGGCCTCTTCTTCTACGTTAAGATAGCGGTTAACTAAACTGTCTTATATTCCGGTTAGGACATATAATCACTCAACTTCAGTGCAGAACCCTTCTATATTTCTATGATAGGATTTACCACATAAGAGGATTAAGAACAGTAACCTCTAATGGTACACAAGTATCGGGGTACTATCGTCCGCGATTTTAACCTATGTCTAGTCAACTACAACATATTCAAATCTCTCCTCTCGGTTCTTGATTCGAAATCATATATATTATGATAATTAGTGATCAATTAATTATCAAACATTCATACCAATTATTGACTAAATCTTAATCAAGTGAAGAAGAAATCAAACTACTGTATTAATTCATGAATAGAAGTTTCAAGCGATTCATAAGGAAAGCCCTAATAAGGTGTTTAGCTCCTAGCCATAGTCGCGCTAAGAACTAACACAAAATCCATACATAAACTGAATTAAAAATGAAAGAAAAGAAATTACTGCGATCTAAGTCTCCAATTGTAGCCTTCAATCTGTGCCTTGTGATGTGTTTTGTTGTAGAATGACCCCATTTCCCATAACATTAATCCCTAGGGCTTAAATATGTTCCAAATTTCATGCCCTACGGACCAATCTGCCTTCTTCTGAATCGAGATTTTCTCAGACGGCACCGCGACGCCAAACTCCCGCACCTTCTCAAGAACTATGGCACCGCTGCGTGATAAGTGGCACCGTTCGCTGAAAGTCCTATGGCTTCTCAGTAAATATGGCACCGCGGTTCTGCATATTGGCACGACGGTGCTGCAAATCCTTCGTCCTGATGTGTCAACTTTCGTCCTTTTTGCCCCACGCAAACATTGGTGAGAATCCAATGCCCCGAAAACCTAAGGGTTCCTCCGCAAGGTTCGTCCACGGAAGGTGAGTCAGGGCCTAAGATCAGGCCGAAAGGCGTAGTCGATGGACAACAGGTGAATATTCTGTCATCGCTTGTTGGTCCCGAGGGACGGAGGAGACTAGGTTAGCCGAAAGATGGTTATCGGTTCAAGAACGTAAAGTGTCCCTGTTTTTCAGGGTAAGAAGGGGTAGAGAAAATGCCTCGAGCCAATGTTCGAATACCACAGGAGCACCTTTTCTGCCCAATTCTCGCTCATTTTCGTCATTTTGCCTTTTGGAACCGCTGTGACTCAAAAGAAAGAAAAATAACCTAACACGACACTTATTTGAACGAAAATGGGAAAATACTAACTAAAATTAACTCAAAGGCGTATACAAAATACGCCTAACACCTGGCAAAATGACAAGAACATTAAAGTCATCGACAAACACAATTTACACTGTCGAACGTCGAATAATAAACATAGACTGGTTTTCAAAACAAGAATAATATTTTTTTTCTCGACAGGAGCCTCGACTGTGAACTCAATCGTCGTCAACATCGTCTAAATATAAATTTGAAAAAATAGAACAAACAACAACTAAAAACAAAACAAAGTCGTCACAGTCTAATAACATCACAGTCTAGAAGTCGATTTCAGGAAAAAAAAATGCAGAAATTCGAAAGAGGGACTGACTTAGAACCATATAACTATCCATTAACACATAAAGTTAAGAAATTTCTTACCTTGAACGTGATTGGAATCGCCTGTAGCACGAATATGGTTTTTAATTTTGATTTTGAAAGATTGGAATTGGCTTTTTGGAGGTATGAAATTGCGATTTTAGGAGTTGGGATAACCCTAATGTAATCGACTGATTGGAACACTGAAATCGACGAAAGATTGGTTTTGGAAGATTGATGAATGAAATTGCGAATTGCCTTAGGATTTTAGGGCATGAAAATCGTTGGTTCTATTTTGGGGTTTAATTAAACACAGACGGGTCACGGGTCGGGTTATATTTTTATTGGGTCTATGAACATGTGTCGTCCACCTGGACAGCTCAGTTAAATTTGGGCAAATTGTACAAGTTTAATAACGGGAAGGGTATATTTGTCCTCAAACTTTGACGGAGGACAAATATGCCCCTTTTCCTTAAGTTTGAGGGCAAATATGCCTATTTTCCTTAAGTTTAAGGACAAATATGCCCCTTTAGTAACCAAACATCGTAACTAAATTTTACATATAATTAAAATGCTATGAAATATGGTACTAATTATATTGATTTTAATACATGAATAAGTCATTTCCTACTTAGCAACTAAACGAGCTCTAAGTGATATTTTACCTCTTTTTCTTGAGTACATATCACGCAAAGACATAGTTAAGTCTTTGAATAATCAATCAAGTTATGGAAATAACCTACACTAAAGTTAATTTTTATTTTTAAAGATGATAAAGACAACCGACAATTATTTTTTCACTCAATACAAAAGCCTCATTCTAATACCATATCATATTAAAACTCCATATTTAAATGATAAATTCTGTTTAACAAATAATCAGCATTAAATAAGTAGGACCCTTGGATGTTGGAAGTGTAAATCTAATTGCGCTAGTTGAATGAGATTAGTCGACTTAAGACTAGAATACTCTACCATACTAGTAGCAAAAAGAAAGAAAATTGTGATTAAGTGATAATCTTAGTTTGATTTGGTATGAACAATGATTGTCCGGTTGAACAGCTCAATTGATTTCAAGGGGATATTTGGAGTAATTACCAAGGATTAAATTCCGTCAGCGGCAGTGTGAGAGTTTCTTTTTGAAATAAAGGAGGACCCTTGAGCCCAGCGTGATACTGATCTAACATTTGAAATCAATTGAGTCATTATAATTTACCTTATTCACAGACCTATCGGACCGGAATTTGAGACTGAGGTCGGAGATTCCACATTTTGAAGCAATGGTATGAATAATGATTGCATAGAATGGGGTCCACGTCGTTGGACTTTTTCTCCTCCAGGTTATAAATTAGGTGAGATGGGATTGAAATTTGCAACAGAATTTAAAAAGAGTATTATTATTATTATATTAGTAGTACTATATACTATATACTATATACTATATGGATTGATTTTGATGGAAAGGAACTTTTGTAGTCACATCCATGATTTGAAATGTGCATGCTTTGATCTAATTTATTCTAATGACTTCACATAGAAGGTAAGCATTACGTCCACCCTTTTCCTCAAAATTAAATTGGCCTCAAGTCGAGAGAATAACAAAAAGAGTCCCTTATGTTTTTGGTAAGTATAATATAATCTTTTAAATAGATTTTTGAGCATGTTGATTGTTTAAATTTGTTAAAAATGAAGATAAAAATAATTGTGAGAAAAAGGATTTAGCAAAATTCACATTAAGAGGTAGTGAATAAACGGTGAGAGTGTCACCTAGAGAATGGAAAAACTCTAAGCTCAAGGGGGTTTATTGTCTCATTCAAGATGTGAATGGGGTATTATTTCTCATACCTAATAAATTAAGGGGGTAAAGTGAACTTCACTCCAAATATAATATTTCATTCATTGACAAATCCAAATCACACTTTATATATAATAAAGAAAATCTTTTAATGATGGAAATATATATTCATATAATATTTTTTATCATAAATGGTGTATTAAAGTATCAAAATATTTAGTCAAATTTTTTAGACCTATCACGCAAGTATAACTTACTGAGGACATGACCTTAGATAGGGGGTTGTGGAGGACACGGATTAGGGTAAAAGGGTAGTAGGTAGTCGAGCGTAGTTTTACTTACTGCTTACTTTTTTAGAAAGCGCTATCATGGCTTATTCACTTTTGATATCAATATATTTTTTTTTACCGAGTCTGACCGTTTCTCTTGCTTTGCTTGTGCTTATGCTTTGTCTTGAGCTGAGGGTCTCTCGGAAACAACCTCTACCTACCAAGATAGAGGTAAGGTCTGCGTACACTCTACCCTCCCTAGACCCACGTTGTGGATTTCACTGGATATGTTGTTGTTGTATTGGTAACCTTAGATATTCTATTTCTATAAAGATGATTACTCATTATTACAAAAGAAAAAAGAAAAAAAAGATGATTGTTACAAAAGGGTACTTTATAAATAGCATCGGCTATAAAAATGATTGTTGTTATAGGTAAAAAGTTATGAAGGTAAAATATTACATAAAAAATAGATTTCGAGAAAAAATTGACTATTATAGAGGTGATATTATATGAGGATGTCGTTATAGAGGGGCCTAACAATACTCATTATTCTAACTAGTTAAATGAATAACTATTCCTTGTGCTTCTGTGGTATAAGTATTTTCTTTTATGAAACTAGAAGTTCATATTTAGTGGCAACCTTTGTTGCTTAACTGCTATATGGAATGGTACGCTTCAGTTGTGACTTGTGCATGAAGAGAATTAGGAGAATGAATGATTTTCGGGTATCAGAAAAAGCTTATCTACCTTGCCCTGTTTGCACAGTATGGTTTTTCAACAAAGAAAATTCAGTTGAACCCCTTCATTGGTTATGGTTTCACTACTGAAATATCAAACCTAGGTACAATATTTTTTCTATACAAACTTTATCCATGATCTACCGTAACCTCCACTCCATGTTAATGATGAAAGTCACCATAATCATGGCTCATTAAATCCCAACTTGTATCTTACATGTATTATGAAGGAATAGAAAACAATATTTTAAGCAAAATGGCAAACTGGTCTTAGAATAGCATGAAATCTGTCGATGAGAAAACATTATTTGCATTCAGGTAGACATTACAAAGAGTCCGCCATCTTTATCACTCAACAGAAATCAACTTCAAATATAAGACCTCTTGCCTATTTTTCATCTCCCTGTCAAAAGACTCAAAACAGTCACCATAGCTGAAGTCAGATGAAAGAAGCATGATTTGGTTTAAACAAGAAAAAGGAGGTGACTTGACTGTATGGTTCTCCCTACAAATAATTCAAGAGAAGAAAATTGTACTTAAAATATGTACAAGGTACAATTAACCAAGTGTAACAAAAGGAAGTGGTGCCTCTGTCAGCTATGATTAAGATCAGTTCACACACCACCAAAAATATTCCACATTACGAACCGGCTTTTGACATTATCATATTAATTGTTGAAGAGCATCTTGGTACTAGTTCCAAAAAGAGCACTTCCAAGGGTAAACATTCCAAGTGTCAGCAAGGTTAGAAGAAAGTTGGACCATGCACCTGCAGTGGCATGCAATCTTCATTTTTGTGGTCTTCCGAGGCTTATTCAAGATTACCTGGATTTTTGTAATTTATGAAGACTCTCACAATTAGTAGGTTATATGCCTTTGATTCGATTTCTTTAGCAGAGTTGGCAACCCCTTGGTTCTTATTATGAATAATAGTTCCTCTTTCATCTATCTGAAAAAAGAAAAGCAGAGAGAAGGAGAAGAAGAAAGAAGGAAGAATCATAGTTTTGCTATAACCAAAAACCTGGTTCCTTTTCCGCTAAGTAAAACCAAAGCATGTATTGAAGGAGGAGATTCCTTGGACTCCAAGAAAATTGAGGGATAGCCAGTAGAAAAGATCCTCCACTTCCAACCAGTTGGGAGTTCTGCGTCAGCATCGGAGTAAAGGCGGATAGGGCTTCCAACCAGTTGGGAGTTCTGCGTCAGCATCGGAGTAAAGGCGGATAGGGCTTCCAACCAGTTGGGAGTTCTGCGTCAGCATCGGAGTAAAGGCGGATAGGGCTATAGAAGCAGTTATGGAAATCTAAGCCCCTTACAAGGTTAGTTGCCTTATGCCGCAAGTTACACACGATGCACGACTCACTCATGGCAACCTTCAGAGAGGACTGGCAATATACAGCAGGTGCTTTATATGCAATGGTGAATTGGAGGATTGGCAGCAACCTATTTTCTACAGTGTCCAGTGGCAAGTCATAGCTGATCTTTATTGCTTACTTATTCAGAATTCCTTCTGTTAAGCATATACAGTGAAGAAGCTATTGACTATGTTGGATGTTAGGGGAATGAGGAAATCAGTGAGGATTGTCTGAAATACAGTTCAGCACTTGAGTCTGTTGGTATTATGGAAAGAAAGGAATGTGAGCTGCTTCGCAGGGCAAAACATATACTGTACAGAAGATAAAGTTTAGATGCGTATGACTTTTTGCTTTTTGGTGTAACTTATAGGATGTTAAAGATGAAAATAGCATGCTAGATTTCATAGACTCGTTACAGGAATAGGAGCATGTACAGCTGGAACCCCTTCTTTTTGTTTTTATATAGAGGGGTTCATCTCTTTGTACTACCCTGAAACCACCTTAGTGCTAAGATGCTTATTTTGATAAACATTATTTACCTGCTCAAACAAAAAAAAGTGAGAAAGGGCCACTTTGGTCTCTTGAGTAGTGGAATTTCCAGGGTGGAGTGTATCACACCCAAAAAAAGTCCCTGGACTCCATATATGTGCACTACGTCTTAAAAAGTAATACAGTAATACTAGATCAGAAAGTTGTATGGCGGATGCAAATTAGAGATGAGCAAGTCAAAGACGAAAAGCGAAGTATAGAAGGGAAATAAATTCTAGGAATTTCAACTAGCGTCCTTTGAAATACCTAGGCATGATAAGGTTGCTGCAACCTTGACAGAACATAGAAAGAAGCTAGAATTTTATAAACTTACTTTTCTATACTTCTAATGGCATCATCTACTAAGAGTTATATGACCCTTTTCACTGTTTTCCGAAAATACCTCCATTCCACCCCATGGAACAATGGAGAATCATTTGCGATGACCTCCTCAAGTAAATTAAAATGAATTATTTCCTATTACGTAAGGACTCGACAAACTTTTATCTTTTATGATAATTATAGTTAAAAGAGTCTCTAGTCTGCTCAAAAGGCTTACAATAAAGTTGTTGCTGGACACACAACCACCTACATCAATTGTACATAAGGTACTATATGGTAATGAAGCAAGACTTGGATGTTACATGGTCCAAATCACTTGCATCAGCTGCCGCACAAATATAAGAAGCTATGATGCCATTGCACATCATGTGCTTAAAAGATAGGATGCTATTTCAGCATGTTCTAAATGTCTTAAGTTAAAAAGATACTGGTATTACGTCATAAAAAATCTTGGTTGATTCAATATTTCATAATAAATCTGCAGTTCAACTGCACAAAGCTAGATTATCAGAATGTCAAGAATTTCATGAAATTTTGGACCTTGACTGTTGGTTGAGAACAGTTGAATAAAAGGTACTCTATAGTTCTGAGGGCAAAAGCTCTTCATGGCTAAAAAAAAAGAAGATAAATTCTGTTTCCACTCATACCTATAGTAATTGTGAGGTCTCTGGACATTAAAGAAGACAACGAGTTACGAGGCATTTTGAGCTTAAATGAGCCAAACACCTAAACAGAGTTTTACCAAATGTGTTCCATAAGAAAAAGGATTCTTATTTACTTAGCAATCATCTCATGTGTATCTATAAAGCCGAATAGCCCATAAAACCCAGGAAATCATTTAATCGTCAGATCATAAAGACACCTCACATATCAATTAGATGAAGCATGATTAGGCGAAGATCACTATTACTGATTAGTCAGTCAAACCTAGTTCTACAAATTAAAACTTAAAATAACGACTAAGTTACTTTCTAAGTTACAAAAGTGATATCAAATATCAAGACAGATTCAAAAAACTTATTCTCAACTCTGCACTTGCTGAAAAGAGTAGACGGCAATGAATCATTGCTACAGTAAGTAAACCTGTATATCCTCACCCTGATAAAAGGGATAAGATCATCAACTCTAAGACCAAATATTCAATTCCCTAAAGGAAAAGTTGAGGGCAAAATATATGCATTAGTGGCGAAGAGTCCAAAGATGTGTTACTACAGTTCCAATCACACAGAATGTCAATTCCCAAAGGCACATTGTGACATGTTCTAGCACCTGCCAAACTCCATCATCTCTCAGAGCAAATCCTAAATTTCCTAAAAGAAAAGTTGATGGTTAAAAGGTATGCATTATGCATATGTGGCAACTGATCTAAAGATGTGCCACCATAATCTCAATCATGCATAGTGGCGGATCCACTGTAGCCATGGTGGTGCAGTTGCACCACCAGAATTTCCAATTTTTTTTAATACAAAACGACGTCGTTTTGTACTCCCCCACCAGAATTTTCAGATTTTTTTTTATATATACAAACGACGTCGTTTTGTTGTTAATAGCCACAAAACGACGTCGTTTTGTACTCTACCCACATTGTCTTGATTTTTTTTTTTGATAAACAAAAAAATATTACTTCGAATGTTTGCACCACCAGAAAATGGTGGCGGATCTAAAAGAAAGACGGGAGTGTTTTAATTTCCTTAGTTTGTTGACCGAATCCCATCTTTCTCAGTTACATGCCGATATTTTTCCTTTGTTTCGGCTTTTAATTAGCCTAAAAGTTCAAGAGTGGGCCCGAACCGCTTTAAGGCTGTTCGTGCCCCTTTTGACGACCAAGGCACAATGGCAACAATCTATCTCTCTGGGGATGCGAAGAATATTTGAAACGACTTTCGAACCATCACACAATTGGGATTTCCTTATTCGGGCGCTTCAAAGAGTGTTCGAGATCACGAGCTAATCAATTCTTTTTGAGTCTTTTTTGCCACTGATCATGCACCATACCTTTTTTCCAAAGAAACACTCCATCATGATCTCCTAGACATTTATTTAAACAAGGGCAATCATACGTTGGTTATTGATTTCTGTTGTGCCACATGCCCCAAAAATCTATTTCAGTTCTAAATGAGTATCAACAATACGAACTCCTCCATATGTAGTTGGCATAATAATACACCCCCCCCCCCCCCAGGTCTTTTGAAGGCAAGATGTATTGCTAGTTGGTCCAATGTGTACCCTGTTATTAATGCAGAACATCTTCTGGACTCTATTAGCTTATTAGTTCTGGACCAGGTGCCTCTAACCCTTGGGTTCTCGACCCTGTTTCCGAGGGACAGTTGAACTAGTCCCTCCTCGAAAGGAAAGAGGGACGAGCTTGTGATCTAAAACAAGTCAAAGATATTTGTGTGATTATAGTTAAGCGTAAAAGGTAAAGTTTAAAATTAAACTATTGTCAAATAAGGAAATGTGTCATTCTTTTTTGGGACTGACTAAAAAGGAAAGTGTGTCATATAAATTGGGACAGAGGGAGTAATTTATTATGTGTTGTTGCTATTGTTCTCTTCTCCATTATGCTCGGCATGGCTGCTTCACTACTGTATTTTCCTTTCCCTACTTGATTTTATTATGTTTTACTTGAGCCGATGGTATATCGGAAACAACATCTCTACCTTCACAAGGTAGGAGTAAGGTTGCGTACACACCACCCTCCCCAATCTCCTCACTTATGGGATTACACTTGGTATGTTCTTGTTGTTGTTAACACTAACATAATTTATACATCAAATTAACATCTTAAGCTCTACAGACAGTCAAACATCATCATCAAAAACAAACCACAAGCAATTCAGACCAAATTGAATATTGGCTTTAAAAATAGCTCATCCATAGACATAAGTACATCAATTTAAACCATCACTACAACAATTACAAAGTCAACTACCAGTAACTGATCTAGATGATAGAAAAATTAGGCATTGTCAGTCTTAGGGATTAGAGGAATGGATTGTTGGGCCGGGCTTTTTTACTTTAATTGAGCTTCCTCTTTGTATAATACTCTAAGATTCAAATTGACACAATAACACAACTTTCGCAACATTCAAACGAACTCGCCAAACTACTACTTAATTCATTCATCAAATTAACATAAGTTGATGTTGGTTTCTCGAAATTACTACTACTTTATATATAACTGTACAATTTTATATAAAGTTCATGTTGGTTTCTCGAAATTTAACACAATTGCAACAATATTGTATACAATTTTCATACAATAATTCATACAACTACAACAACATACAAAACTTAAAATACAATTTTGATACAACTTAGCATACAACTTTAAAAACTCATCCATATATAAGGAGATCAATCCATCAATATAGCAACTAAGAAATCAAGTAGCAATAACTGACCTAGATGATCGAAAACTTAGGCATTGACAGTCTTAGGGATTAGAGGAATGGATTGGGTCTGGACCGGTTTTTTTTGCTTGGATCGGGCTTCTTCTTCACGGATCATATTCATCTGGAGCATACGTTCCATAACAAGCTCATACGCACACTTTTCATATGTATGGCGTTCGTCTTCGCACTTCCATGGAAGGTAAAATTCCGATTGGCGACACTAGTTTAACGGGATCAAAAGGTGTGCGCACTGGCCACGATATGCTAATGGCACTTTGTTTTCAACCATTTGTGCTTGTGTTGCTATCATCTTCTTCGATGAACCTGGTACCTCCATTCACTCGAGTTCGATTTGAGTCTCTTTTGAGATTGAAAGTTTTTGGGGGTTGGGCTATTTTGGGATGGATTTGGGCTTTGGATGGTTGGGGTTGTAACGAATGGAGCTACTCTTCAGGCCCAAAAGAATAGGGATTTGGGTTTGGGAAAAGGACACTACCTGGCCATCAGAAATTGGTTCGGCTATGTTTGGGCTTAATGCAGTGAATTGGCCTTGGGCAATTCGCACGGTTGCCTTATTTTAGGGTGGTCTTTAATTTTTGCCTTTCAAATTGATCGTCTTTAATTTCTCCCTTCTCCTAAAGAAAATGACCGAAAATACTTCTAAGGTTGTGGATTTGAATCTCAGCAGAATAAAAAATAAAAGAAAATCGCAAGGCAAATTTTTACATAAATTATTTCTATTTTGCCAACGTTGCATAGAGATTATGCTTTAAGTGGCATATGTTCTATGTAACTATGTCTGAAGGCAAAGTTTCGTTGAAAATTAAAATTGTATCTTGTCCGGCTAATTACATAGAAAATATGCCCCTTAAGACATAATATCTATGCAACTTTGACCGAATATGCATAATTTCTATCAAAATCTTACCTTGCGATTTTTTTTACTTTGTTAGGGTCCGAAGTCCAAACCCAGAATATCTGATTTCGTAGATCAGCGAATAAAGGATACTTTAGCCCATAAATTCTCAGTAAATGCGGATTAGGGGCAAATATTAAAGTTCAACTCAAACGAAGGGAAATCCGCGCAAAAAAAAAATTGGCCTTTTAGCTCAGACATTGCCAATCACTAGCCCAGCAGCCAATCACTACAAGAGACCAGACTTTTTTGTGGCGAGTAAAATCGCAATAAAAGATCAAAAAATCGTTACTAAAGGTCTTTGTATGTGTTGTTGTTGCTAAAGATTTTTGTGACAAGAACTACACATTTGTGGCGACTAAGCTTTCCACATAAAGGAAATAAATATGCGACGAAAAAAATCATATTGATCCTTAAAAAATATCCCAAAACATGTATAATATGTGTATAATTAGTAAGTATACATTGATTGAGCCTTCAAAAATATCCCAAAATATCTATAATATGTGTATAATAATTGTATAATATGTATATAATTAGTAAGTATACATTGATTATATATTTATTAAACACAAAATATATAATAATGATACATTTTTTAAATAAATACTTTAGAGGTACATATTCTATACAATTATATACGTATGATGTTGAATTTGTTGAAAAAATACTATGAAATAAAATTATTTTTAAAAGACTAAACATATCTTTTATGCTTCTTGGGTCAGCCAATTGTCAATAGTTTGATCCAGATGATAATTTATGTCATTTCCCCTTGGTTTTGAATGTTTGGGGCTCTAATATATATATATATATATATATATATATATATATATATATATATATATATAACATACCTTCTACAAGAACGGTAACGACTCGTAATTTTGAGCAATAATTTAAGCATGTAAACGAAGAAAATAGACTCGAGTGTTGGAATTTTTTTGTTAAATTTACATATGATAATAAAAAAATTAATATATAAAAGGATGTGATCTCGAAATAATTTTTAGACACAATAAATGTGACGATGGGGATCGAGAATAAATTTGGAACATGCATTTAAGAAGTCATGAACTAGTGTCATATTACGAGAATTATGACATTGAATATACGAATGTCTTATGAGTTATTGGAATTTTAAGTAAATTTGAATTAAGAATTAATTATGCAGGTCACTTGTTAATAATTATTGGGGACTTGTAAGCTTTCAGAAGGATTTTAGATAATTAAGCTTAACAATACTTGAGGTGGCAATTCGTGAGATAAGTTAGTGGCGACATGTGTATGTTGATATCTAATGGTGTTTCTTTAAAACCTCATCCACGTTCTCTTCTGCAAGAATTAGAATTCACTTTTAATAATGCTCTATTATGTTCTCTCTGGATATGGTATTCTCATTATTTTGGTTAATGTCAATACACGTGCGTACGGACAGTTGAAAAGGTAGTAACAACAAGAAAAATAGTGAGTTAGGTTGGGTATTAAAATGCAACCTTGAGATTGTTATTGGTAAATACATGGGAAATGGCCGGGTGATTATGTGACTGAAGTGGGTGATTATGTCACTAGAGGGCCGGGACACGTTATATGTATATATGATAATTTCATGGACATGCATCTATGATGATGAGCTCATTGAGTCCCAGAATGGGCCGTGACACGTTATGTGGACAGGTATTCATGATATGATAATTCCACCGAGTCCCTCACTAAAGGGTCGGGACACGTTATGTGGACAGGTATCCATGATATGATAATTTCACTGAGTCCCTCACTAGAGGGTCGGAACACGTTATATCTATATGTATAGATGATGATACTATGGACATGCATTCATGATTTTGATATGACTCTCATTTTTAAAAGGCAAAGTTGACTCTCATTTTATAAGACACATTTGTATTGATATTTGAATTATTATATTTGTCTCCTCACAACTCTTGGCAAGTTATGATCTTATTTACCGTATTTCATATTTTACATACTCAGTACATTATTTCGTACTGACCCTCTTTTCTCGGGGGCTGCGTTTCATGCCCGCAGGTACATGTACTCAGTTTGGTGATCCTCCAGTCTAGGATTCCTATTCAGCTATTTGGAGAGCTCCGTTGATTCGGAGCTTAGTCATTTTGGTACAGAACCTTATTTTTTATTTATGTATATTTAGGGGCACGACATGACCCTGTTCCGTCATATTTCATTTTCGTACTCTTAGAGGTCTGTAGACAGGTGTGGGTGGTAGATGTGTTTTGGACTTGTGTGGGTTGTATATGTCCTTTGGCCAGTTGTGTCGTTGTACTTCATTTTTGGGGAGTTCCCATATATAGTGACAGCCTTGTCGACTTGCCTATTTTGATATGACTTACAGATTATCATATTATTCTTGGTATCCGTGTGATTATGTGACATGTGGGTATAAGGGTGCCCGGGTAGGGCACCGGGTCGTGGCCCGTCGGGTCGGGTCGTGACAAGAACCCAATCACAAAGGCAAACCAAAGCTTGCACACTTTTTTGTTTCAAAGAACTTCTAGTAGCTGATATTGTTTTTCCACCAATGCTAAAAGCATATTCAGATGCTACAGTTGAGACATGAATGGTTAAGAGATCACGAACCATTACTGCGAGAATTGAATATCGAGCTGAAGACTTATACCAAAAGTCCAAAATATCGAAATCATCATCCCTTGGACGATTTGGTTCCTCTAAATACAAATCCAACTCAGTCTTACCAACTGCATTGTTTTCTATCTCTGTAGTCACAAATACATCATAATCTTCAAAATGATAAAGTATATTGAGTAATAAAATTTTCACCACTAGTACCAGATCCATCTACCCTATTATGTATATTTATCTCACTATCAATGGTCATTCCATACTCCTCAAACCATACCTTAATAGCGTTCATGATATGATCAATGCGCTTTTGACAACCTTCATCCCCATGCATCTTAACAATACAATACTTTAAAAATGTCATTTTATACTGGGGGTCCAAAAGTCTAGCACAACTCAATGCGCAATTATACTCACTCCAATACTTGTCAATTTTGCATCGCATATCGCTTAACATATCACCTAAAAATTTATCTTTACTCTTAGAAAGGTCAATCAAAGCTTTATAAACTTTCCATACTCTTAAAACATAAGAATTAAAAGTGGGATGCTTTGAAGCTGAAAATAAGTTAGTCACATCATAAAATACTTTTAAAAACTTGTGAACTTGACTAACTTTGTCCCAAGAAGTAAGTGGATGAGCCAATTCCTTAACCCTCACATCTTTAGCATCAATATATATATATATATATATATATATATATATATATGAACACATCCTTGTAGTGAAGGACACGATCCATCAATATATAGGTAGAGTTCCACCTCACATGAGTATCAAGTCTAAACTTTTTAGCAACTCGCAAGTTAAAAAAAATTCAGCAATGTCAAAAAGGTTTTTTCGTCTAGTGGAAGACCTATCAATGCACTTTACCATATTTCTAATGCTATCAAGTATTTCTCCAATATGATTCAATCCAAATTGCACAATTAAATTCAAAATATGTGCACATCATTGAACATGAAAAAAACTTCCACTATAAAAAAGAAAATACTTGGAAAGAATGTGACCTTTAAACAATCTTATCATCGAAAAATTACATGTAGCATTATCGGTTGTGATTGTAAGAACTTTGTGCTCCAATTTCATTGATCAAAAAACAAGATTAACTCATCAGAAATACAAGTAGAATCATACGGAAGAACCAATGACCTAAATCTTATGATTCTTTTTTTCAAACACCAATTAGAATCCACAAAGTGGGCAGTCACACATATATATTCTTCCCTAGTATATTTGCATTTACAATTATCAGTTGTCAAACATACCTTTACAGGAGCCTTAGCAATAAACTCTTTCAAATTATCCCCCTCCTTCACAAATATGACAAATAAATCTCTCGTGGTTGTTTGTCTACTAAAAGGTTTAAATTGCGGGTTTAATCTTCTTGTCATTCTCCTAAATCTTCTCTTATGCATTGTAATAAATGGACGCATTTATTAAATCAAGTAAAACATGATAGCTCTTCTACTCTCAGAATCATCATATTTAACTTTATTAAAATAGTGGAACCATCAGCATTAGTTTCAGCAGACAACATATATTGTTTAATATCTTGATGCATCTTATGAGGAAATATTTCTAAATGACGTTTCAAATGCGAAGTTTCATGCTTACTATTAGCAGTCAACTCACACTTACAATGAGTGCATCTAGCTTTAGTCATCTCCGAATTAGCCCCAATAATTTTCTCAAATTCAGTCCAAACACCAGATTGTTTTTGCTTCTTTAAAACTTGATTATATTCAATAAAATTATCATGAGTTTCTTTTGCTATAGATGCATTAGAGGTATCTGTAGAATTGGCGTTGTTGTTTCGCTAGTTCGTTCCATATTATAATTGAATTATGTCAAATAAGAAAAAACAAAAGCTAAAATATAGCGCCAAAAATCTAAATTGTTTCTCAGATAATACATAAATCCCTAATTTGCGAATCAGATGAGAATTGATGATGTGTGTTCTTTTGCACTGTTTGTGTGTGTGTGTGTGGTATTACTCAATATTTTCTTCCTCTTCCATAACCAACAAACCATCCGATACCTCTAACTGAAAATGCAGTGTTCTTTTTAATTGAAAGCCTACAGTGACCCGATTGCTAAGAAGGGAATTTAGTGTGTGTGTGGCATTACTTAATCGAAAGCCTACTAAAAATCTAGTATGTGTGTGACATTACTCAATATTTTCTTTTTAATTGAAAGCCTAATTTGCGAATCAGGAAAATCTAGTGTTCTTTTTAATTGAAGCCCACATGCATAAATCAGATGCAGAACCCACATGCAGAAACAAGGCTTAGCATTGAAGAAGAAAAGAAAAAAGGGAGAAAGATGGTGTAGAAGAAGCTATTGTAGTGACCTGGTTACTAAAAAAGAATGAAAATTTACTTATGGTGTGCCGGATTGAAGTGGAGAGGAGGCGCCAGATTGGTGCTAAGGATTGAAATAGATTGAAGAAATGAAGAGGTTGCTGCTGCTGAAGGGTTAACCCTTCACTTATATAGTGAAGGGTTAAGTCACGCGGATCGGGGTCGGGTCACTGATCGGGTCGGGCAGGATCAGACGGGTAATTTTTTTTGATATTGGCCTGACCCTACATATGAACGGGTCCCTATTTTTTCGGGTCAAGTGACTCACGAGTCAAATATAAGCTGACCCTGGTTTTTTAGGGTCGGGCGGTCCCCGATCCGATGGACATGTCTATATACGTATAAAGCAAACAAGTAACAATAAATAAGAAAAGAACGAAACTTTTTCTTGGTCATTAGTATTTCAATCACAACTCTTTTGCAAACTCTAACTTTTGGAACCTCGTGCTGATAACGTGTTATGTAATAATAATAAAGATAGGACAAAAATATTGTTAAGAAAGAGAGAAGAGAGAAGGGTTCTTATTTATCTCGAGGGATGGAATACAATGAGGGGAACATATTTATTTATAGGAGAAAATTGACTTTGTCTCAAAGTTATTAGCCCTAATATTTCTCTTAAAAATAGACATCCACAATATATGATAATGTCTATAACAAATTTAATTATATGACAATATATTATTATTTCACGAGGAGTCAAAGAGGTTCTTCTTAATCAAGTTTTAATTAAATATCTTTTACGTTTTTCAATTACTCATACTAATTATTATAACTTATATAATTTCAAATATGTAATTTTATTTTCAAGCTAGTAAAAATACATATCGGAATTCACAATGAAAATTAAATATTATGATCTTAGTACTCATAACCTTGTCATATTATAGAGTGGAACACTTGGAGCAGTGGTAGATTCATAATTTCAAGAAGATAAATGCACTGCTAAAAAGGAATAAATTCATAAAATGGGATTAATCTTTAGGTTTTTACCATAAAATCATTACACTTTTAAAATTATCGGTTCAATTTTTTTTATAAGTTTAGCCATTTTTAACATAAATACCTATGTTTCGTGCAAAAAATATGAGATTAACTGAACATGTTGATTATATATGCTACATCCTCGCTGGTATAACTCTAATATAATATTTGATTTAATTACAAAATTTTACAAAAATAGATTAGAGAATTCAATTTGCCACTATAGTGTTCAATAAAAAATGTAAAATTGAATTAAACCGAAAGTCGAATCAATCAGAAGAAAAAACTGATACTTTTTAATTTAATTTGGTTTGTAATTTTTAATTTTAAACACCGATAAAATTTAATTTCGTTTTGATTTTAAGTAAAAAATAACTGACCAAACTGACAATATGAATATCTCTATGAAATTGTATCTTCACGCGAAAACAAACACACACGCGCGCGCTCGCACACACAAATATTTATATAAAAAAATTAAAAATTTACTATACATATTAACTGTTTACATTTTTGCAATCTAGGTTTTGCCTTTATAGTAATTCAATTATTAGCATTTACTTTCTAGTTTGATTTGTAAGTTTATTTATTTTGATAATTCAAGAATCAATTTCATGTTCAAAATAACTTGCCTTTGAGTCCTTTAACTATACACCATTGTGTAGTTTGACTATGGTCAATATATCTTGATATATCACAACTAGATTTTTTAAATTTTTTTCAAACAAAATAAATTCATTGTAAGATTTTCTATTGTTCCCTGAAATTGGCTAAATTCTTAGACAATGAATATACACATATATAACTTGAACATGTGTATATTTCCTTCTTTTCTCAAATAGTGTCAATCTAATATGTGTGTGCAAGTATATAATTATATATTTAAAATAAAATTAAATAAATAAAAAAACTCGATAAAATCAATAAAAATTGAACTGATGAAAAATAGACTTAATTGGTTTGATATGATTCTAACATCTAAAATACTAACTAATTGATTTAATTACATGTTAGAGAAAATCGACTCAAACCGAATCATTAATACCTCTATGCGAAACAATTTAATATGGTGATTACCCACTTCGTACTCATGCGATACAATTCAATTAGTTAGCATCAATATTAAGTGATTAGACCGAAGTGATAATATTAAACACAAATTCATCAAGTTCACAAATAGAAACAGAACGATAAGAGGTGTTACTCACAAAGCAACATTAGTCGCCGGGTACCTTATGCACATTACGACACTGTTAGGAAAAAAATTAAAGGGACCAATCAAAGGATGTAGTGTAGCGGATGATAATGCTAATTCTTTAAACAGAGATTGAGTTTTGGATATAAAAAAATCTTTGATAGGAAACACTTCTTTCGAATGTTCTCTACGTGGCACGAATCCAGATATAGTCAGGTTCAGTACCAAACATTTTGACAGGAAACAAAAAATAAAAATAAAAGGGAGCTTTTTGTAATTAGAGAAAAACTCAATGGATGTAAATGTAAATTAAATTAATGATCCACCCTCCAATTTCTCCTCTTCACCTTCTCGGTAGATATCAAATCGGCGTGTTACAGAAGAAATCTGCAACAATTAGGGTTTCGTTTTTCTCTTTCTAATTAGTAACAGTCGGAAAATTGAAGCAATGGACGGTGTAATGTCGGCGACGGACCAGCAGATGTTAGTTTCATCTTTCCTCGAAATCGCCGTCGGTCAAACCGCCGATACTGCCAAACAGTTCCTCCAGGTCCAAAAAATTCTCTCTCTAAACTTATATAATATCACAATGCATGTATTTTGCTTTATTTGTTAGTAGATCCAGGATTTAAGTCTCCGATTATTGTTTTTGAACTACGTATTGTGTTATCTATTTTTTTTCTGCTATATTTGAAGCCCTGAGTTAAATATGTTAGCTTCTAATTGCTTTAGTTGAAGTTTTATTTTACAGCATTATATCGTCTTGAGAAAAAATATCGAATTGCCTTTGATAGGCACATAAACCTATCATAATGCAAAGAAGTTGGTAGCAACATAACTCTTTCTAAACCACTAGAAACAGTCACCTACAATAATCAATCTACCTAAGAAATCTGGATAGTGAATAGAGTACTTACATAGGAAGAATCAGTGTTGAAGGCTTCTCTTTTAATGGAATATGAAGAGCTTCTAAAAAATGAAGAAATTGCATGGAGACAAAGATCTAGGGCACTTTGGCTTAAAGAAGGGGATAGAACACCAGTTTCTTTCATAAGGTGGTCAATTCACATAAGAGAAACAACAATATTGATCAACTTGAGATATAGAATGAGAAACAATGGATGATCCAACTAGGATAAAGGGGGAGATTATTGATTTTTACCAGAGTTTATACTCTGAATCTACAGATTGGAGGCCTTCATGCAACCTAATTAATTGTCCAGTGGTCAGTGAAGAAGAAAAAACAGTTATACAGGGGGATTTTGAAGAACAAGAGGTGCTCTCATGCTTGAAGATGTGTGCCATGGGCAAAGCTCCAGGTCCGGATGGCTACACAATGGGTTTTCTTATCAAATGTTGGGATGTGTTGAAGCTAGATATCATGACCACTTTTCAAAATTTCCACTCTAATGGAATTTTCGAGAAAAGTCTCAATGCTACCTACATTGCTTTAATCTCAAAGAAAACAAGTGCCAAAGAGTTGAGAGATTTCAGACCTATTAGCCTTATAGGCATTATCTATAAACTGATCTCTAAGGTGCTCACAGAGAGGCTAAAAAGAGTTATTGGCAAGCTGGTAGATGTGCAACAAATGGCATTTATTAAAGATAGGCAAATTATGGATGCCATCCTAATTGCCAATGAAGCATTGAATTCTAGAATTAAACAAGTCAAGCCAGGAGTTTTGTGCACGTTGGACATTGAGAAGACATATGATCATGTTAACTGGGATTTTTTGCTGAAAGTACTTTCTTGTATGGGTTTTGGAAGGAAATGATTAATTGGATGGAATATTGTATTTCTACTGTTAGGTTCTCAGTCCTTATCAATGGATCACCTGAATGGTTTTTTTCAGCCCATAGAGGGTTAAGGCAAGGTGACCCTCTATCTTTTTTCTTGTTCATTTTAGCCATGAAGGGTCTGAATAACATGATCAAAGTGGCAAGAACCAACAACTGGATCAGAGGCTTTGAAATTGTCACAAGCTCTAACACAAATGCCAACATGGAAATAACACATTTACATATGCAGATGACACCTTAATTTTCTATGATGCTGATGTAGATCAACTAAAGATTTTGAGGACTATTTTGGTATTGTTTGAAGGAATTTCTGATTTACATGTTAACTGGAGAAAGAATCATATGTATCCTATCAATGAAGTGAATAACATGGACGAGTTGTCCAGAATTCTGGGAGGAGAAGTAGGGTCATTGCCAATTACCTATCTGGGAATGCCTCTGGGTGCCAAATCAAAGTCAATGAACATTTGGAATTCAGTGATTGAAAAATGTGAGAAGAAATTGTCTAGGTGGAAGTCACAATATATATCATTAGGGGGCAGAGTCACTCTCATTAACACTGTATTGGATGCACTCCCAACCTATATGATGTCCATCTTCCCCATTCCAGGAGGGGTTATCCAAAGACTTGATAAAATCAGAAGGGATTTTCTTTGGAAAGGTAATGAAGACAATAAGGTGTTCCATCTAGTTAAATGGTGTGATGTGCTATTGGGAAAGAAGTAGGGTGGTTTAGGAATCAGAAACTTAAAGTTGCAGAGTAAAGCGTTAAGACTTAAATGGCTATGGAGGTATTCACAAACACCTCAATCTTACTGGGGAAGAATCATCAAAACAAAATATGGGGAAGGCAACAAAGTGGATGACCAAGGAGGTGAACACTCCTTATGGAGTCAGTTTGTGGAGATCCATAAGAAACTTGTGGCCTTTCCTGAGGATCCACTCCACTATCAAAGTGAACAATGGGAAAAACACTTCTTTGGTTGGGTAACATTCCTTTAAATGAGCTCTTTCCCAGCATTCATGGACTGACAATACATCAACACAAGAAAGTAGCAGAGATCTGGTCTGCTCAAGGGTGAGACATTCAATTTAAAAGAAATTTCAATGACTGGAAATTAACACATTGATGGAATTCTTTAAGAAACCGGAAGAATTTAAAGGCATAGAGGAAGGAGCAGACAAACTATGGTGGAAAGAAGACAATAAAGGCATTTATAAAGTGAGCTCAACTTACAATTTTTTTATCCAGGGAATCAACAAGTGCAAACTTGGCCCTGGAAGCACATATGGAAAGTGAAGATGCCTTGCAAAGTGGCATGCTTTACTTGGTTGGTGGCAAGGGAAGCTGTTTTGACTCAAGAAAAGGAAAATCTCTCTATGTTCGAGATGCTATTTATGTGGGGAAGAGGTGGAGACAATCAATCATCTATTCTTACACTGTAGGATTACATCTCAGCTAGAGAATCTTTATAAATCTAAGAGGTGTTGCTTGAGTGATGCCAAAAAGGATAACCCATTTACTTTATAGCATAGCTGGGAGGAGGCAGGAGTAGGAGCCTCAGACAGAGGCAGATGGAGGATTGTCCCAGCATGCATTTGGTGGACAATATGGAAGGAGAGAAACACTAGGTGTTTTGAAGACATCAACAATGAAGTTCAGAAGATTAAATTGAGTTGCATTAATTTTTTTTGTTTTTGGTGTAAACAGATCTACCTTGAGGATACGGAGTCCATAATAGAAATCCTAGGTTCTTGTTAGAATTTCTCTTCATGGATCAGTTCCAATGCCATGATGTAAATATGGTTTGCAGTACAACCAATGTACTGATTTAATACAACAATTACTTTTTCAAAAAAAAAAAAGTTTATGATGTATTCCATTAAGGCATGTTTTTGTTTTTGAATTAGATTATGGCTTTAGGCTCGTAGAACTCGTTAAAGAACATCGTTAATAGTAGAACAATGATCCTTCCATTTATAATAGCAATGGGGTGGGTAAAGTTAGCACCTTTAGGGCACTAGGCAACGATGCATATGTAGTCGAGGTGCACACGACCTTCCAGACGTAACCGTTATGAAAAATAGAAAAATTAGCACCTTTGGAGACTAGATTTTATGTAATGATGTATGCCCAACTTTATGCTCTATCTTTATCTTGTTACTAAAATATGAGATTATGTCAATCTTGTGGAAGTTAAATGAATTTAGTTTTTTTTTTGACAAAACATGTTCAATTTTTAGGACAAGAATTAGATGGAGAGCTGTACATTAGATTTCGTACTTTTGCTTGCCGTTATATCAATTGAGATATTTCCTTTTGTTGGACCCTCTGATTCATATCACCCAAATGTTAATTTCGTCAAGCTTTGGCAGCAATTTAGTTTCTGATCTTTTAGTTCTTGGGGTGTGGGGAGATATTTATCTCATGTATTGGTAATAACACGAGTCAATCCATGGGCGGACCTCAGAGGGGGTCCCCACCTCAGGGTCTCAGGGTGTTCACCCTATATATATGGTAATTTTCTTTATATTTTATGTACATATATAGATTTTGAACACCCTAAACACAAGATTAGAGGTTGGCTCAGTGGTTTAGAGGGTTCAAAATTCACCTTGAGATTCCAAGTTCAAATCTTAGGCACTACATTTTTATTTTTCGAACCCCTTTAACGAAAATCCTGGATCTGCCACCGAGTCAATCAATGGGTGGAAAAGTAAGCAATAATGAAATGCAGAGTAGGTAGAGGTTTTTGTTGCTACTGATGGCTTTGCTTGATTTTGGCTATTTGTTGGCTCTTGTTGCATCTTGTTCTCATCAGGGGCATATGCAGAATATTGAATTATGGTGCAATCAAAGTTGATGGGTTTTCTCCACGTTGGTAGTTTTTAGAGCCTAGTTTCTATATGGTGGAGATTGTAATTATTCTGTGCGTGCAGGCAACAAGCTGGAAGCTTGAGGAAGCAATTCAGCTTTTCTACATCGGAAATGAGGGTGGAGCAGCAGCATCAGCATCTTTTAACTCTCCACAATTGGGAAATGATGCACTTCTTGCTGATTCAAGTTTGAGGTACTTCTAATATAGATATCCTGATCTTTCTATTTTAGTTATTCTTTTGTCTTTTTTAGTTACTCTTTGTATCTTTGCAATTTTTGTTTTTGCTTTTGGTCCAGTGAAGCTGTGAAGGACCCAGCAGACAACAGCTCGGGACAAGGCGATGGAGATGATATACGGCCACCTTTACCTGTAAAAAGGGAAGTTCTTTATGACAATGCGGTACTATATGGGTATGCTGTTCCACTTCTCATGCTTCTAAATCTACTCTGGTTCTCTATATGTGAGCGTTTTGTTTTTGTTTTTGTTTCTCATTCTCTTTTTCATTCTCATGTTTTTACGGGACGTTAGCACAATCATTTTAATAGCAACTGCCACTTTAAATTTCATGTGCTAGAGATATGAAGAATGTAAGGTTTTAGGAAGCTGTAATGAATGCTCATGCACTGGAGAAAACTTTAGACTCACTGTTGGAGTAAGAATGCGCTTTCTTAATGTTGGGCAAATTGATCAATATTTATTTGTTATTTGATATTTTTTTTCGTTCTAAAGTTGGGGTCAAACTTTTTTTTTTTTGGGTTAAAGCAATGGGCTTGTTCATCCTCCTCTCTCTTAGACCAAATTCTTCCCCTTTGTTTGACCCTAAGCCTAAACTCTGGATCTCTTCTTATTGTTTTACACACGAGGGAGATTTTCTGGTGAACGCAAGATGCTCGGCACACTCTAATGCCTGAAATCCACTACAACACCTGTTGTTATTAGGAACAACTTGATTGAGGAATAATTTCTTTAAATGCTCCTAGTCCACAACTTTTTTTGATTGGTCCCTATGAAGCACGGACACTTCATTTAGTGTAATGTATCCGTGTCGGACACCTCCTCGGACACGTGTCCGAGTGGGCCCAGCCAAAAAAAAAACAATTGTCGGACGCGGCGGGGACACGCACAGGACACGCACGGGACACGTGAGGGACACGGGAAAGGGGGACACGACACTTAAAAAAAAGGGTAAAAACCCTAAATTGCATTCTTACCTGCGACTCTCCGGCGACTCTGTGCGACTGTGAGACGGACGAGGGGTGGCGGTGATGAAGAGGTAACCGGTGTCGGCTCTGTTTTTGTGTTTTTCCGCCTTGAAAATTACCGTGCTCATTACTCCGGCTGATTATCAGCTCAGGAGCGAAAATCAGAGAGAAAAGAGAGATTAAAATGGAGATGGCGACGGCAGTAGGTGGCTCGTCGGCGCCGACAGCTGGCGAAGGAGAGAGTCAGCTGCCAGAAGAGAGGAGAAAGTGTGGGATGAAAATTTAGGATTTAATTATAACTTTCTTTATTTTGGGTTTAAAGTGTATTCTGGTCAAAAAGTTTATAATTTGATTATTTGAATTATTAACAGTCACACCATGTCCTTTTCCCAAGAAATTTTATCATGACTAGGTAGTAGGTTGAGCCTATTAATAACCAATCCCAAGTCCTTTGGTACATATTTAATTTGGTATTTTGGTTATTTGGTATATAACAAATTTGAATTAAATTTTATAATTTATTTATGAATGTGAAGCTTTAAAAATATTAATTTTAGTATTTTATATATTATATTATATATATATATATATATATAAATATTTATTTATTTATTTTTACAGCCGTGTACCTGCCGTGTCGTGTCCCCTATTTTTCAAAATTGCCGTTTCCTCGTGTCCCCTATTTTTCAAAATTGTCGTCCGTGTCCTATCGGACACCTCCTCTCACGTGTCCGTGCTACATAGATTGGTCCTGTTTAGAAATGGATATCGGGCCTAAATCAACCCAAAAAACTAGCTCGTGAGGGGATGACCATATAGGGAGACCACCCATCCCATTAACCACCCATCCCATTAACCACCCATGTGGGATTTCTTCACACCCTCCCTCACGCTCGTTCTGGTGCGTGGGCTATTTCAATATGGGGGCCATCATTGGGTGAGATGGGTCCTGCTCTGATGCCATGTTAAAGAAATGAATATTGGGCCTAACTCAATCCCAAAAGCTAGCTTACAAGGGGAGGATTGCTCAATGCCATGTAAGAAGACCACACATCCCTTAAAGGGCCAATGTGGGACTCTTCAACAGGTCCAAAATGCTCATAGTCCACATAGAAAACTACCAAGATCAGGGTCCGCAAACACATGCTTACATTTTAGATTCAAAAGGGAGTAAGAGGGGAAGGAGAATCATTGATTGCTCAAGTTGTAAATTCTCTTACATTCAATTTAAATCTAAACCCTAAACCTTAAAGTTGCTTACAGGAAATAAAATACTTCAGTTGTTAGACAGTTTTGATTTTGAAAGTTGTGTTAAGCCTAAAAGTCACAAATGTTTCCTTATTATAACAGAAACAAGCAAAATTGAATCCAAACAAAGTTATTCTGTCTCAGAGTTACTCTTTTCCTTCATACTTTTTCCATCAAACCTTTCCTCTAGGTTTTGATAGAGCAATTTTTCTCCCCTTTATTGTTTCTGGCTTTAATATTATGCACCTCAAGGTTACCAGAAAATATTATGTATCTCAGCTCAAATTTTTTTGGTGTTTGGGCCTTTGGAGATATGGTTTCTTCCAGAAATCATATCTTCACTGTAATCTTCAATACTCGTCAGCCACAACCAACTTGGAGATTTTAGGGTACCTGGGGCCTTCCAACATAGGAGAAGCTCAAATCATCTGTATCAACAGGTAAAGTTCAGATAATTGTTCTTCTACATGTGGAAATAAGATGCATTTGCCTAATAGAATTAGGCAAATTACAAGCAGAGAACTATCACCAAGCAAAAGGTAGGAATTGGGCACCGGAGAATGAAACTTTTACAATCCATCTGGATGTACTTCTGCTGTCAAAATGAGAGTTTCAGGCACCTTGTGGTGAATCATTCGATGTCGGAACCATGTTTTATAAAGATCCCGCTACAGCCATTCCAGATATCAGCTTTTTCGCGAGACCGGAAAGATTCCTAAATCAAAAGTGTTTTTTTCGGCTTCGGTACCTATTGATGACTACATCCTGAACCACTGTAACCAGCTTGATCCGTGTTGTGTTTTTGACCTTTCTTTTGAGAATGAAAAAAAAATCAACAGTGTAATCCCACAAGTAAGTGCAGGAGTAGGGATGTCGATGGGCGGGTAAATCGCGGTGCCGCCCGCACCCGCTCGGTTAGGCGGGTATGGAGGATGGTTTGGTGGGTGGTGGGGCGGGTATGGGTATCAAAGTGCTACCGCCATGGGTAGTGGGGCGAGGTGGATTTCATATAAGACCCGTACCGCCCCGCCCGCTACTCCGCACTGCACCCGCACCGCGCACCGCCTGCACTCCGCCTTTCTTCCTTTTAATACCATACGTGCATTTCACTCTCAAGTTTAGCATCCTTTCTCCTTCTCCAGTAAGTAAAACTCACTATATTTGCCTTACAAAAATCTCCTCTATACCACTTATTTACAAAGTACCAAACAAGTAGAGATATAAAGTATAACAAGACGAAGTGTTGCATAAAAAATGGGAACAGATTGGGCGCCATCGATAATAGCGGTGGGATTATTCATATTATTGTCACCGGGGCTGCTATTCCAGTTGCCTTCAAGAACAAGATTCTGCGAGTTCGGGAATATGCTTGTTCATGCCATCTTATACTTTTGTATATTTACCCTTTGTATTATCGCCTTTAATCTCCACATGGTCCGATTTTTCCTTCCCTCCAATCAAGATTTAGTAATAATCGTAACCTTTTTTTGTGTTTCTTCCCGTATAGTTATACTATTTCACAGGTAATTCTAAAAGTGTTTTTCAGGGTGTTATCATGATCAGTTCATACAAATGAAATCAACATTTTTTGGATCAGCTTTTGATCATGAGATACTCTCTATATCTTCAAGATACTACATAGTATCTTTAAACTAGCTACTTAGGTTCATAGATGTTAGAGATTCACTACTAAAAAAAACAAAATTCTGCTATGCAGTTTCATTCAACTTAATTAGGTGGGTACCCGCCGGGTAAGTGGGTACCCGCCCGGGATAGGTGGGGCGGGGGCGGGTGGAGGAATTACTATCCGTGATGGGTGGTGGGGCGGGGATGGGGGTGGGTTTTAGGTGGCGGGTACGGGTATGGGGTACCCTTCCCCGCCCCCGCCCCTCCCCATTGACATCCCTATCTGGGAGGGGAGGATGCACACAAAAAGAAAAATTACAATATGGATCAAGCTGGTTGCAGTGGTTCAGGATTGTAGTTTTCTGCTTGTTATAATGCATAAGAATAGTTCTAAACTCGTCTTATGTGAGGCATCATAAAGTTCCCTCATGTAGATATTTATCCAGGGAAAAATGCATTTCCTCGAGCACTCAGAATATTTGATGCTGCTCATAAATTAAAATTATCTTCTTCTTCCTCGCATGTCTTTCTCTTTTCATTATTATGGTTGTGATGCGATCAAGTTGTACTCATTGTTCTCTCAGTGCGAACAACTTGACTATAATACCTCTTTCACAAATGGTATGGCTTTTTCTTGCCCCTTTTTCGTGATATCTGGAGTGTGAGTCCATGATGTACATGCACTTAGATATTGAAAATTGCTAATTGAATGTCCTGGCAAAGAATACTAGCGGTTGTGTGCATTGCTAACCTATAGTATTTTGATGAATGGTGTTTCATTTTCAATTTTTCTTTCTAAGAGATGTTTCCCCCCTTCCATTTGTACCTTCCTTTTGTTAATCGGGTTTCTTGTGTGCTTTAGTTCATCTGGAATGGGAGCTTCATCACGGGAACCTCGTCTAGTAGTTCCCTTCCGAAACTTTGAGCAGGAAATGAAGCATCCTGGAGTCTGGGAGGCAGAGAAAGGTTCTACTTCTACAGCAGATGCTGCTCAAGACAATCTTGCTTCTTTGTATCGTCCTCCTTTTGGCTTGATGTACCATGGTCCTTTTGAGAAGGTAAATGGACCTTATTACTGGAAAAATTGTTACTCAGTTTCCTTCTTAAGTAATACTTTGTTTCTGTGGTGATTTTCCGCGGTCATGTTGTTCTTGCGAGGTCGTCTCGTGATTTATAATTTTGAAATTTATACAAGGTGTTTTCTGGCAACTAGTGAATAGAGGGGTGTCAAATTTATATGTTAGCCAAAGAATCTTATAATGTTGTGGCATTTCAAAAATGAAAACTAACCAGTAAATGGAAGTTATTCCCTCTCTCAGCTTATGATGATGTTGGGTTACTTTTCTTCCTTCGATCAACTGATCAAGTAGACGTGTAACAAAGTAAACTGAAAAGTTGTTGGGATTGGCTTTTCCCGAGATGTTAGATGTTAAATTCTCTTCTATTTATTATGTTTCTAGCATTGCTTATTTACCTTTTATTTTATCCTAGTGACCATATTCTTTTACTAGTAATATGCTATCATGCGGTCTATGCGTCCGTTCTTTTGTTCTTTTTTTTTGGTTGGTTAAAGGATATTTGCATTAATAACTAAAAGTACAAACCATGTACGACAAAAATATAATAAAGTAGGGACTCTTACAAAAACAAGTATCTTTCCGTAAAAGAGAAGCCTGCTATCTGTATGAATGGGGATATTTTGAAGCTTCAAGAGTAAGTAGGATACTGTTAGGATCTATGAAATGGATCACTTTTTCCTTTTAAAAGGATAACTTAGTTGAGTAGCAATCTTTATTAATGTTCTGGAGGCCTAGTACTAGTTTACTGGATTGAACTGATTCTTAACCCCTCTGTTTTATGCCTATCTAGCTGGTTGTTCTAAACTGCAGAGAAGAACAAAATCTTGTGGTCAATGGTTGCTTCTCTCTTGTTTTAACTTTTAACCAAATTACTTTGGATCGCACTTCATTATGATGTTTTTTTCTTTTTTCTAAGGGGAGTACATTACCTATTTTCTGTGTTTCCTTGGTGGATATTGTTACCCTGAGTTATATGTCATTGCAGGCGAAAGATGCTGCTAGAGCGCAGAACAAATGGCTCTTGGTGAATATGCAATCCACACGTGAATTCAGCTCACACATGGTATGTTTCTTGGCATCTCCCCCTTTAAAGAAAGATATTGGGAACATAGTAGCTGACCTAATATAATCTTTTCCTTGTTATGTCTTTTACTAACTTTTGGTTTGTGTAACCTGCTTTTGAAGCTTAACCGAGACACTTGGGCTAATGAGGCTGTTGCTCAGACTATCAAAAGCAACTTCATCTTCTGGCAGGTTGGTGCTATTTATTTATTTCTTTTAAACTAGTTCTGTAATCAGAATTATATGTAGTTTTACCTGTGTGTGTCATCTTTTATTTGCTTACATTAACCAAGGACTTGTTTCATTGGCTATTTAGCATCTATTCTTATCTACACATGGCGCTGACCTATTTACAATGTTGCCATTATGTGTGACTTTGTGCATTTGCTAGATATATCCTCCAGAGGTCACTAGAGTTGTTAGAACTTCTTGTGCTGAAGTTTGGGTCTGTATGTTGTCATGTTAGACGACATGAGATGAATCTTTTGGTCTTGAAAGAAAGAAAAAGAACAAGAGACTATAAGCACACTTTTCTGCCTATAATGCTAATGTGATTGACTAAAGTGCCAGGTTTCATGGTACCACGGTCCTTTCTAAGTTTGTAATACATGAGTTTCTTTAGCCTTGAGCTTGGACAGGGAAAGAAAGCAGGAAAATATGGCTCCCCACTCACTCAAAGGAACACATGACATGCAGTCCTTACACTTCCGAAGGTGCCTGGGTAAATGGTTGGAATAAATTGAGGACACAGTCCCAAATACATCTGTGTCAATTTTGCTGCCGCAGCTAAGCTAGAAATAATACCACAATGGGTATATATGTTTGATGTTTGTCTGGCTTCTAAGTGAGACCTTAATGAACTAGCCTACATGGTAAGATGTAAGAGTTAAGAGTTCTTGATAGAACTTGGAAACAGTTACTAGTGTGAGTAACTTTTACTTAACAGACTAAATGGACCTATGAACTGTTCCATTGAGAGGGCAAAGTTACAATTAATATATCCTTGCTGAATACCTGGCCTGTAGAATCTGCCACAATCTAGGTTTCATTCTTGCAAGAGCCGATGGGTGAACCAGAGTATTATGTGGAAAATGAAAAAAATGACGGGATAAAGCAGGCAGTCTCCTTTGTTCTATTTGCGGTGATTTTGTGAAGGGGCTACTAAATTACTGTCGTTTTACTTGAGCCCCAAGGGGACTAAATTACTCTTATCATCTTATTGGCTGCATGATTCTGAAAGTAGCTGCTTGATTACTTCTGTTTTCCCCTTCTTTTCTTTGGTTGAGAGTCGGAGTAGTTATAACTCTGAAAATGTCTTTTCTGTTTTACCCACTGTTCGTATTTGCTTGTTTGCATGCAGGTGTATGATGATACCGAGGAGGGCAGCAAAGTTTGCACGTACTACAAGTTAGATTCTATGCCTGTCATATTGGTAATTGATCCTATAACAGGCCAGAAGATGCGTTCTTGGCGTGGAATGGTTCAGCCAGAAACTTTGCTAGAGGTTTGTTTTTGTTCCTTCACCTTGTTCTGTTTGCCTACATAAGTTATAGGAGTTAGAGTAGCTTTTTGTGTTTGTAGCATTTAATACAACTAACGGGAACCGATATATTGTATTCTGATGCAGGATCTCCTATCTTTCATGGATGCTAGCCCCTCAGAATATCATGTTAATCTATCTCATAAACGACCCAGAGAAACTCCTCAGGCACCTCGTCAACCTCAACATCAGAGTAAGTTTAATGTTTTTCTAATGCTGTTTAGTCGGGTTATACAAAGGAAAAAGTTTCAGTATTTTGGGAGGAGCTATATATTGCAAAGGTGAAACTTTTTGGTTAGGTGACACTCCAGCTTCATAATATGGCCTCGAAACACGTGTAAAGAGATCACTGCAGTTTTCGAAGTCTTGTCTTTTATCTTGATTTAAAACCTTATCATGCAATGAGTTGTATCTGTAGTCCACCTCAGCCAAACGCATCACTACGAAGTGTATGTAACTTACCTGCATATAGACTAAGTAGTTCCTTGTCTTGACCAGCAACCACATGAGCATATCTCAAGTTGATAACCGCACCTCCACCCAATAAAAGATTGAAAAGTATAGAAAAACAAATAGGGGCAGATGCCTACCAAATCCAGATTGAATCTCATTTGTAATGCTTTGTTTTGTGCAGATGAAATTGGAGAAGAGGATGAAGATCTACAACGAGCATTGGCAGCCTCTATGGAAGGCATAGAAGATCCTGGTTCAGTTGCCTCTGAAGAGACTAATGAAGCCAGTGATGATGTAAAAGAGGAGCAGTTGATAAAGAAGCCTTCTTATCTTCCTCTTCCTGAAGAACCCAAGGGTGACAGGAACCTCCTCTGCAGAGTTGCAATTCGCTTTCCTGATGGACGCAGGCTTCAAAGGAATTTCTTACGAACCGACTCAATTAAGGTAAAGCTTTATTTTATTTTTCTGTTTTGTAGAGTTGATGCCTGTCAAGTAGGGGTGGCAAACGGGGTGGCAAACTGGCGAGTCAGGTCGGATATGGACGGGTCGAAAATGGGTTAAACAAAAACGGATCAATTACCGACCCACCCATATTTAACACGGATAAAAAATGGGTTAACCGACGGATAATATGGATATCCACATTTATCAATATTATCTAAAGTTACTTTAAAGATGTTGGCTTCATGTAGCTAATATGGAGAAAAAAGTATACCTTCTTGTCCACAAATCCAATCCCTAGTACTGAACTTCTAAGTTTTCCAATAACACGACCTCCAAGAAAACATTTTTTGAGAAATACCCACCCAAGCCCACCATTCCCACCCTATTGCACCCACCCCCACCCCCACCCCACCCACTCTCCAACCAAATCTCACCCCACCCTCGAATGCATTTCATCTTCACTCATTCCTATCTCACACCACCACCCCCCCACCCTCACCCGACCCCACATCACGCCCCGCTCAACACCCCCAGCCCTCCCAAATTTTCTACTTCATATATTTCATTTTACTTTTATAAAATATGAAAAAAAATTCTTACTCCCCCCTCCCCCCAAAACCCACCACCCATCCCACACCAAATTTAGCCACACAAATTTCTCATTCTTTATAAAAACGTAAAATAAAATATATAAAGTAAAAAATTCGGGAGGGTAGGGATGGGGGGTGGACGGTGTTGAAGACCAAAATAATTTTTTTAAGAAAAATTAAATTTTTTGGAGGGGTGTTGGGGGAGGGAGGTGTAAAAATCAAATAAAAAAAATTTAAAACTTTTTTAAAGGAATTTTTTTTGAAGGGTGGTGCAATGTGGGGGTGAGTGGTGTAGAAAATAAAATAAAAATTAATTTTTTTTTGGAGGAGGTGGTGGGGGTGTGGGGTGGATTTGGTGGTGTTGGGGGAGGGAGGTGTAAAAATCAAATAAAAAAAATTTAAAACTTTTTTAAAGGAATTTTTTTTGAAGGGTGGTGCAATGTGGGGGTGAGTGGTGTAGAAAATAAAATAAAAATTAATTTTTTTTTGGAGGAGGTGGTTGGGGTGTGGGGTGGATTTGGTGGTGTTGGGGTGGTTGGTGCAAAGCCACTTGTGGGATTGTTTTTCCTAATGTTATTAAGGAAGTCATTTTTTCTTATTTTAATGAACTTGTTTTACTAAAATTGTGGGTTTTATCCATTAAATTTACCCATATTTTAAGTGGATAATATGGGCTGACCCATATTGAACACATTTTAAATGGGTCGGGTCGGGCGGATGTCCATATTCTTTACCCATTTTGCCGCCCCTACTGTCAAGTTTGGCTTGTGGTTGGTTTATTCTGATTTGATCTAGATTCCAGTCTTGTAGGCTAACATGTCAGCTTTGTCCCTTTGGTATGAAAAATATTTTGGGCATATAGAGATAGAAATTGGAGTAACTGGTAAATTGCTGTCATGTGACCAAGAGGTCATGAGTTCAAGCCGTAGAAACAACCTCTTGTAGAAATGTGAGGTAAGGCTGCGTACAATAGACTCTTGTAGTCCGGCCCTTCCCCGGACCCCGCACATAGGGGAGCTTAATGCACCGGGCTGCCTTTTTGTAGAGATAGAAATTTTGTTTAAAGAGTTCAGCATATGATATTTACATTAACAGAAGTTGAATATCCTGAGTTCACGAGGATATGGCGTCTTAGTTAGATTTAGAATTAATATAAGAAAACTAAACTTCATCTGATAAAGGCACGATACTCTTTAGCCGTGTTGTTATTTCCTTTTTCTTGTGATGCAATTTGTGGTACCTTTACCGATATGATGATTATTTTGAAGGCCCTTGGAATGCAGTTGTCTTATGCTGTCTTTTCTCTTTTCAGCTGCTATGGTCCTTCTGTTCTACTCAGCTTGAGGAAGCTGAGACAAGGCCATTCAAATTCACGCAAGCTATCCCAGGCGCATCGAAGTTTTTGGAGTATGATAGCAATTTAACTTTTGAGGAATCAGGTCTTGCCAATTCTATTATGTCATTCACTTGGGAGTGAACGACGTAATTACATAAAGATGAAAACCTGACATTTTTTTTATGGCTACTAGTAAGGATGTTGATGTAAGAGGGCATGTTCCTACTTCTCGGGTGCTTTCTGCGTTATCTACTTATTTAAGAAGAAAAAAAAGAACAGAAAAAGTTACGTCCTGCCTTCTCTTTGCTGTTATTTTACTTTCAAATATAGTATGTCGGCTTTGAAGTTGTATAAGATGCTATTAAGTTTGTACATTTTGCTAAACATGTACATAATTATTATTAGTTCTTGGATGGTCTAGTCTGTACGTCTTGTCAATTTTCCCTTCCCATATGATGCTATTGTTTGTTTATTTTTCTCATTTGTAAAATGTAACTCGTTTTCTTTTTCTGTCCTCGGGTTCTAGAGTAATCGCATGATTTGCATTAGATATTTAAATTGCTGCCTATTTCTTTGCCCGGGGCAACACTCGTTTGGCGCCCATAACTAATTAACTTACCGCTATACAACAATAACAACATACTCAATGTTATTCCACAATAGGATTTGGGAGGATAGTGTGTATCCAGACCTAACCGTTGCGTTGGGAGGTAGAGAGGTTTCTCACTCGACTCGAGAGAATGCATGACAAAAGGTAAAATGAGAATGAATAAAAGTAAAGAAGTGAAAAAAATACTACAGAAAAGCATTATGAAGAAAAGTAACAGTAACTGCAGTAAACTAATACAATAATTGAAGCATAAGAGACAACATACAGTAATAGAAATTAAACAATAATTAACTACAAAGAAACATAAGAGACAACATACAGTAATAAAAATCAAACAATGATCAGCTACAAAGAAAATACTACCCTAATAGCGTGTAAGGATGCACAGAACAATTGCGTATTAGCCTTCTACCATAATCTCAAATCCCATCCTCCACATTTCCCGTTATATAGCTTTAAAATATTGGTATATGAAAGGCTGTACGAGGTTAACCAAAATGACAAAATGAGCTTTAAAGGTTGCGATCTAATTTTTTTTATCATATAAAAATTGCCTAGCTAAAAAACTCAAAATATTAGAGCAATTTTTGCCAAATATGAGAAAAGTTGATTTTCTTAGGAAAAAACTGGTATAACTATGATATCTAAGTATTTATTGATCCAATTAATCCAGATTGCGCTCCTATCACGTGGAAGAATTTCATCCATCCTAAGTAACATATTCCTATTTCCTTGGCCGTATCTTGTTCAAATTTGTTGTATCAATTAAAGACCCATCTCGCGTTAAGTTACCAGATGTTATTTTATTGTTCTTTTTGGAGTTCCGTTGGTGGCTTCACTTTCACGAGGAAAATAAAGTTTTTTTTTTCTTTCACGCTCTTTGACTTGAATAGGAAAAATCATAAAAAAGAACCACTTCAATCCTCTTCAAGTATCTTGGAGGTCAAAACGACAAATTTTAGCATGTGAGTATCCAAATTCATCAAGATATCAGAAGAGAATGTTATGCACTTACAAAACTATGATCAAAGCAAAGAAATTTTTATTGCAAAGGCCAGCACCACCACCACCAACAACACACATACTCAGTAGGGAGGCTGTTTTCGATACAAAGACCACTTGCGTATAACAACAATTTCAGAGTAATAAAAGATCACTCGAGAGTAATGTGCCTTTCCTGTCAGAACCATTTTATGATTGCCCAAATTACAGAAGCTTGAATCACAGGCTCAAATTTGTTCCAGAGGCGGGGGGACAATAAAAGGCCAATATTGATTTAGAGAAAAATATGACCAGAAATTTACCAAAACCACATTTCTCATTCAACTGAAAGATCATGGTTTATTGGGTGCAACATGATTGATTTAGAAGTTGTTTTTAAGCTTTAACTAACTAGCATATGAAAGTAATCCCCCAGATGAATTTGGTAGGCAAGGTTCAGAATTTGTGAAAACTAAAACCTTTTAGGCGTGAAACATCAATAGCTCCACTGTAAACAACTATCTCGATACAGCAGGGTAAGAGGGTCTTACTATACCATCATAGTTCATATATCCCACCTCTTCTTCGCACGGAACATCAAGGCTGAAGATGAAATGTCGTCTTGAGGTACTTGAAGCATAAATTGAACTTTCATCTTCATGGGAGCTGTCTTTGCTTTTCCATTTTCCTCTCCAGCCTAAAACAAACAGAAAATTATAATACGAAAATCCATGCTAGACTTTGATTTCAAAGAAAATGATGCAGGAGTAGACATGGTTACTATAATATCAGCACTTCGTAGTTTTTCCCTTTTTCTGATTAGTTACATATTGGAATAATATCATCATTCATCACATATGTACTCCTTACATGGGTGAGCAATTAGCACAATGCACAGTTTCGTATATGATTCTTCCATTTTGTTCTGCATGCAATCATTAGATAAATAAGCATCTGTATACTATAAGATTATCGCACAACATTGTTAGCGATTTGCACTTTCTGTCTCCTTTTCCTTATTTCCTGTCGTCAGGGTCAATATGTCAAATGGATGAAACCATATCAGGAACTTGATCTAAAACTAAAGTATTCAGTATCTTGACAAATGTGCAGCGGCCAGAATACGTGAAAAAGACAATAGAAAGAAAGGTTATCAGGTTCCACACAATAATATGAAATAAAAAAGAATCACATGAGACGAAAAGAGAACAAAAAGGACCTCCAACCTGAAAATCTCATACTGTAGAAAACCATTTAACATATGAGAATGTGATCCGCATATCATTGACAAACCAAATGAAGCAAAATGTTAAACGTCAGTATCTGCATATAGTTCTCACATTTGGATCCCCCAGCCATCTATCTTTTCTATTATATTCTAAGCTGAGTGCAAAAAAATTATTGGGGAAAAAAAGGTATATGTTCCAATAATATTTTCGAGATACGATGGAAGGGGCATCAGGAGGACTGACTAGATAGTAGATACACAGGTATACACCCCAATCCCCATCTGAAGAAGGTGGAAGGTCGATTTTTTGTACTGTGGGCTTTGTTTGCATAGAGAGAAAGAGACCTTGCTTTTTGATTTGTTTCTACCTTTAATTATTGGCATAGTGTCCAGGCTAGTCGCCCTCTAGACATTAAGAACAAACATTTACTAAAAAAACAAGTCTTCAATTGTTTAAAGAAGAACTAATTGAAGAAATGAAAGGAACATGCCAGAGCTATCAATTAACTTTTTTGATAAGGGCTATCAATGTACTTGAAGATAACTACTAAAGCAAATTAAAGTAGCATAGCGTTTAAAGCAGTTTGTTCCCATTTTCTATGAAAGGGTTAACGAAACTTACCCATAGAGATGCCCACCCAAGTCGCACTTCCGAATCATAACCAGCTTTAAACTTGAAGTCTTTTCCGATGTTGTGTTTATACACTGTGCTCCAGTAGTTCGTATCCAAATTATACCAGTAGCTGAACCCCAGAATAAAAGATATCAATAATCCCAAAAGTTTTCTGGAAATGTATTAGTAGTTGAAAGAATCAAGTTTATGAATATAAAAAATAACGGAAATCGATGGTAAATGGCATATCCATGAATTTCATAAAAGAGCTGATATATTCAACAATCTGGCTATCTGCAGTTGTAATCATGAGAGGAACTTTTGAACTGGGAGCTATATTTTCCATATTAACCAAAACAGTATTATTATTTCCACACGACGTTCCGTGGGTCAGGAGGTATAGAAGTGGTTTCCACCCTTTTGGTATAACTAATATCACTATACAATTTCTAATCAAACAGTACTATATGTTAGATATGATATGCCTATGCATAGGAACATCATAATCTACCTCACAAACATTAAGGACAAATGGAGATTGGGGGAGAGAGGGGGGCATCACCTCAACTTGTCTGAAGGACCGAATCGGCGCTTGAAGGCAAATGACATTGCATTTGAAGGCAAGGAAATGCTAGGAATAAATGTCATTTGCTCATCCTGAAACATAAGAATGGTCAACTCCAAATAGAGATTCAAATGTAGAGAGAACCTTCCTAACCATATAAATTATGGAATCAGATGCTGCAAGTCTTAAGATAATCAATTTTGGTGTGCATTTTAGAAACACGGAGACAGAAGCACAGAGGGGCTCAATCGGATCAAAATAAATGTGCAGACCTATTCAAAGAGAGTGCAAAGGAAAAAAATCCGAAAAATTATAAAGCACTTGATGTGATTTACAGCATAAGTTTCAACATAAAATTTTGTTATTTCAACCACCATCAGTTTCTACCAAAGGTTATCAATTTAAAGATGGGAAAACTGAAACGTGGCTATGAGAATCCAAAAGATTGCTTTGCCACTCTAGGCATCTGTTATAGTTCTCTTTTCACACTATTATCTTTTTTTTTTCTTTTTCTTTCATTTAAACCCATAAGTTACTAAATACAGAAAAGGGCAATCACATTAAAGTGAAACATGAAACAAATCCTTAACAAACCGCTACAGCATAAGACAAATTTAGCCTTGTCACACACTGTTTTACTGAACTTGCTTCACTTCACATGTGCATTTCATCGGTTGTACAGTCAAATAAACAGTGACCAACCACTTAACAGCCAAGAAAGAACTCAAGAAAATCATAGATGACTGGACATCTGCAATCCAATAAAAGTTGGGTTAAAATAAAATGAACAAGTGGTGAAAAAGAAACTACCTTAAAGCAGTATCTCAGATCCAAAGCGTCATCCTTGTATTTTGCAGTACAAACTCCATTCAGGATCTGACCTTTGAGGATGCCATTCACGGATAGTATTCTCTTTGCTTGCTCCTCCTCCTCCTCCTCTTCTTTCTCCTCTAATGAAACTTCACCCAGAGGAAATTTGAGGGTTGCTCTTGGCTATAGCAGGATGATCAAAGAATGAATGAGACAAAAATGTTAGATAGAGCCACACTCAGATGCCACATTATTCCTCAAACATAAGATACTAATAGCATTCTAAAAGTCACAGATTTCTCCTCACTTGCCCAGCAGAGAAGGTAAGGTTTTATTGCATAACATAACTGCAGAAGAATATACAATCCTGTATCTATCAGTAATGAAGTGCCAATCAATATGTTCAGACACGAGCTTAAGAAGTATGAGAAAAGATGCCGCAAGTACTTTAAGCTCAGTATTACATATTCTGTAATCTTCTCAAAGGTAAACCAGGAACCATAGTCAATACTATAAAGCTACAGTATGTTGATAATATCTTCAGCAGTAATTTTCTCCAAAATAACCTTGAATTCAAATTAGATACTGTACATAAAGATTCACTCATACCATGCCAATTGACGGAACAGCAGAAGACAACTCAAACTTGTAAGCTGGACCTGCCAGATCAGCTACCATTGCTAGTTCTCCTTGTTGTGACTAGTATGACCAAAAGAATGTGTGAGTAAAGACTGGTATAGAGAACATAAAGCATGTAAACAAAAACAATCATATTATATACTAGATAGGATGTGCATCTATATAAGTGCCAAGTTATCCAGACTCCGTATTGTCTACTCCCTCCGCCCTATTTTGTATAATGGTTGACAGTTACTTTATTAGAGAAAACATCATATCCATCCATCAAGTAATTTTTCAAAGTCACTTTCCGAAATAATAATGTGGAGTTGCACAAGATAATAAGATAATCAAGACAGTTTCCATACGGTTCAAAGCTTGCACCAGACGGGAAATAGGAATAGGGCAAGACAAGACAGAATTGGTTCAATCGGTCCTTTCGTAGTGCAAGTGGGGGATTTTGAGTTAGTCTCCCACCTCACATTCATAAACAAATCTAGAAGCCGAAACAGATGTACTCCATCTATCCCAAATCCCCCCACCCACCTCGCACTTTTTTTTAATAACCGAGAAATTTGTTTGGAGCCAACTGCAGGCTTCTAAAGTCGGGAATGATGGGACTGCCCCTCTACCTTTCTCCCCTCAAATACTTGACTTAAATCGCTTGGCATAGGGCTCAAACTTGTGACCCAAGACACAAGTCCCTCAACCTTTGCTAATTGAGCAAACCCCTGAAGGCCCATTTATAGGACACTAATACTGTTGAGGAGTCTAGCCACGTTTTCTTTTACTTCGATTTTTTGATATTTCCTAAATATTTTTAATTATAATAAATTATGACTTACATTACTTTTTAAGTAATTTTCAAATATTTATCTTAAATTTTAAAAAAAAATTGGGAAAATCGACATCCAAATTCACATGGAACTAGGTAGTTTGACCTTTGAATATAGATGATGATATCTATATAGATGGAGCTTATATATATGGAAGAATGAAATACATGTATATTACATACACACAAATCCGCTGATACGAACAGCATCATTCTTTTGGAACAAATTAAACAAATAAAGGTCAGACTGCATTGAACACAACATTACATATCAAAATATAAACACCCCTACAGTAGCTAAAACAAGTGCTACATAAAGCAGTAAAGTTCGCTCCTTCACATCATGAGCAGCATTGAAGTGAAAACCAGAAGCCAATTAAGGAGCATTGATACTATTTAAGATCAATCTACTGTTTGATTACGATTTATGAAACACTTCCTACACATTTTTAACTATAATAATCATGACTTACATTACCTTTTAGGTAGTTTCTAAGTAGGCGTTTGGCCATAGATTCAAAATATTTCACTTTATATGGAATTTATAAAGTTTGGAATTGATGAAGTTGGAGTTGTGTTTGGTTATACTTTTCCTGACACACTAGATAGGAAGGTGTGGAGGTCGAGGATTAGGATAGAAGGTTAGTAGGTAGTGAGTGTTCTCCTCATTAGTAGTATTAGTTACTAATAGCATAGTTTTTTTTCCTCGATGTGTATTGCTGCTATCTGTTTAGTACTTTGCTTTTTATCTTGATATTTTCTTGTCATATCTTTCTTGATACCATGCTTCAAATCCTTTTCGAATCATTCTTTTTTTCTTTCGAGCCGAGGGTCTATCATAAACAAATGTAGGAGTAAGGTCTGTGTACATCCTATCCTCCCCAGACCCCACTTGTGGAGTTACACCGGCCACCGGATATGTTATTGTTGTTGTAGCTTATAACCTGTTTCTCAGATTTGGAATCCAACTTCAAGCTGGATTTATTTTGAAATAAAGTGAATAGTTATTCGGGTAAAAAGTGAATAATTCTCCTGGACAAACGGCCCTATGTATGTAACTTACATTTCAAAAATAATAAGAATCCATATCCTAGTTACACAAAAAATTAGAAATTTAAACCCTGAAACCAATCAGTTTTTTTTAATGGAGAACAAAATTAACCAAACAAGTTCAAGATACAAAGAAATCAAAACACCATATATCAAAATACAAACACCATTACTCAGTACCCACAAAACTACTCCCTCTGTCGTCATTTATATGTCAGTTACACAAAATAATGACACATTTACACAAAATAATGACACATTTCCTTAATTAACTTGTAATGACACATTTCCTTAATTAACTTTAAACAACTTAACAACAACAGAAATATCTCTGACTTGTTTTAGACCACGAATTTCAAAAGTTTTTCTTTATTTCTTAAACTCTGTGTCCAATCAAACTACATTACCTAAATTGTTTATTTCTTAAACTCCGTACCAGTCAAACTACATCTCATAAATTATTTATTTCCTAAACTCCGTGCCCAGCAAAACTATGTCACATAAATTGAGACGGAAGAGACGGAAGAGTATTACATAAAGCAGTGAAGTTCACACCTTTACTTCATGAACAGCCTTAAACTGCAAACCAGGAGCCACATCAAACGAAGCATTAACAAGAGCATTTTTCTCTTCAATATCATAATGAAGTGACAAATACTTCGAAGTTAACGCCAATTGTGGATCCGATAGCTCTCCTTTACCATTATTCTGAAACGATAACTTCAATTTCGCTAAATTATCAAGCACTTTGCATGATATTCTGTGGAAAAATACCGCACTATCGCTGTCGAATTCCGTTGTTACTCTTATCTTTGGCCGTTGTCGGAGCCATATTGATGAACCGAATACTCCTCCGGTGGTTGCCGGCGGTGATTCCGGCGGAGTTGACGGCGGTGCTGAGACAATTAAGGAGTTAGGGTTCGGTTGGGACTTTAATTTTAATTTCAATTCGGGTTCTGCCATTAGAAAATGAAAATTGGGTAGAAATTTTGTGCCGCAAATAATGTATAAGTAGAGTTGTTATATATGCACATTTGATTCTATTTATCCTTATGTTTTGTTTGGGAAGAAGGGATCAAAATATAGAGAAATAAGTGATAATATATTTTTCCCTTTATTTTTAGTAGGAGTTTGACCATAGAAATTAAATATTTTTCATTTTATTGATAATTTTTGAAGTTGGAGTTGTATTTAATTATGATTTTTTCAAAAATATTTGATTGTTTGGATGTATTGAAAGTGAAAAAAAATGAACGAGAAAACAAAATTTTATGTGTTTTCCAAATACAATTTTCATGGTTAAACGTCGATATTTTAATAAACAACAACAATAATATACCAGTGAAATTCCACAATGTGGATCTGAGAAGGGTAGTGTGTACGCAGACCTTAACTCTACCTTGATAGGTAGAGCGGTTATTTTCGAGAGACTTTCGGCTCAAGACAGAGCATACGCACAAACAAAGCAAAAATAAAGCCAACAAAATTAACGATTTAGAAAAAAATTAAAAACTTTAAAGCAGTATAAAAATGCTAATATCAAAACGCATACACCATGATAGCACATGCGTCGATTTTTGAATAAAGTGAAAAAAATCTGGAGAAAATATGAATAATTTTTATGGCCAAACGGGCACTTAGCATTGGAGAAAATACATTTACCTTGATGTACATTTGTCCTATATATATAAAGTTAAAAATGTGATGAATTTAATATATCAAGTGAATTCAAATTAAGGAGATATATTAGGTAGATATACTACCATAACAATAATAATAATAATCCAATGTAATTTCACAAGGAGAAAGTACTATATACACAATATCTTATTCCTATATTAAAAAGGTAAATATGTTATTTTCGAGAAACACTACACTCAAATAAAGAAGATTTTAGGAAATGACATATGAAAAGATTAACCTTTTACTTCTGTTGTGCTTTTAAGGAGAATCTACATATTTAGCGTCCTTCTAGTAGTAAAAAAATTGTTTTTGCTGCAACAAAACTCCACTTAGTATTTTCTTGAAATTTGACCAAATATCTTAAGTACATCTCGTTTGTTTCGAAAAGAAGGTGAATTTTTGGGGACCTTAGTATTATAGTAAAAGATTTTTTAACATACTCTCTTCATTTCATTTTGTTTAATATTATTTCTTATTGATCGGTATAAAAAAGAATGTCACATTTCAAAATTTCTTAAAAACTCATATCCAATTAAATGTTATGAGATGTTGAACACCATATATTTCAAAAGTCATAAATGTAATAACTTATTTTTGAACTCAAATTTTAAAACTCTTTCGTTCTTTCTAAACTTCGAACCAAAGTTAACTTACGAAAGAGAGTAGTGAACAAGGATATGAATATGTTTAACTACTTTCCTTCTCTATTTTCCCAACTTCCAAATTAAAACTATTGGTAGTAATGCAGCAAATAAATTCTTTTAGAGAAGTGTTTTGTGCAATTTTCAGAAGATTGATTAATGGCTTGTGGTTTCTTTGAGATGATACATTGTCACAACAACAGGGTTAGGCATATCAATGAAATTTCTATTGATCTCTATATTATGTTATGTCAGTTAATGTGTACCATTGATACCCAACTTTTTTTTCTTTTTAGTCTGGGTAAAAATCATTTGCTTACCCCAACTTTGTTCTAAAAATTAAATTCACCTTCAAATTGCACATGCTCCTAGCTAGGGTCCCAAATATAATTTGTTAATTTCCCATCTATATCTTCCATAAGTTAATTCCCAATACTTAGAAAAAGTCAAGCATAAAGGTTGTTAGAAATGCTGAACTGCAGTCTTCCGGGGCATAGTCCAGTGGCAAAAGCCTGGGCGCTATAAGGCGCTTTGACATGGACAGCGTGTGTTCGATTCCCCGCAAGCATAAAGAATGATTTTTTTTGCATTGCTCCCAGAAACTTGGTCACATGAGCACATCCCGCGATTTACCTGGTGATAGTGTTGAAGGACCGATACTATTACCTCCAGGACGTCTGGGTAATACGTAGTCAAACGCAAGCCTGGAAACCTAGGTTATCAAAAAAAAAAAATGATGAACTACAAAGTGCACCAACCAGTCCTCTTTATGCACAGAGAGATAGGTGTGTAGAAGACAATCATCTTCACTATTGAAAATTCACAAATGTGAGCATAAAGCAGCACGGCCGTCTTTGGACCCGTGCGATGTGTGCTACCGTACAAGGACCCCGAAAAATGAAAAATTATAGGACCCCTTTTTTCATTTTTTATTAAGTATTATTAGCCAAAATTTACTATAAATACCCATAATTCGCAGGTCTTAGCTCAATTAAGGATCAACTTTTACGAATTAGAATATGACCCCCAAAATATTTGAGACGACCTTGTAAAGCAGATAGAGTTCTCATTGAGGAAAAATAATCTCTCTACTTGGAGCCAACAATCTTTCTTCGTAATTATCTGAACAAGTCTGATCCTCCCACCCGTTGGCTATTATATAAGTGTTGACCTAACAACTTCCTGCAAACAATTTCTCTTTGAAATTATCAGAACAGGTCGACCCTCCTGTCCCATTGGCTATTATATAAGTGTTAATCTAAGCCCCAGGAGGGGCTAGACTCCTGAACCATACATGAGCTGTCTCATACATCTCTTCCCTCTGAGTGTTTGTTCCTTGCTTCTTTTCCTCTCCCTCTTCGAGTTGTCTTCAAATTATAAAGATCCATCTTGTTTTATGTATCTCTAGAACATCATAATATAATCTTCCAACATGAATGCATCATATTATTTTTCTCTTGCTATGACATCAGAGGTTTTGTAAGTGACCACCCAACTGGTCTAAAATTTTTGGGAGTCACATAGAAACCAATCCAAAATTTGAGATAAATGTATCACATATACATATTTTGGTTAACCAAACGAGTACGCAGCGGAACGGATTTGAAATATGGGAGAAAAGAATAACCAATTGGAATCTGAAACATACAAAGATGAAGATAATTACACTAGAAATGACAGCATGTTCCACAACTCTTGCTTCAAGACTGTAAATTAGAGACACAAACTACAATCTGCAAAGAACTATTTTTCCAGATTCCCTGATGAACCATACTTCCATGTACAGAAAATATCTCATATGGTCTTTGCTTCATTACTTCCAGGTAAGACAAGTATCATAAAAGCCAACTCATCTGGTACCTGATCCCAGAGCTTGATTTCTATTTCATTTCCATCATTCGACGCATACTATTGTATCAGCGAATAGGGTGGTACTGTGTGATCCCTCTCTTCGGAGGCAACTTCCTCAAAATGAAAAGGACAAGCGAAGAAGGTAGTATCTCCACCAACTGCAAATAGTTGGCAGAACATCCTCAAAACATATAAATCTCTTTCTGTGCACTTAACAATGTAAACAAAAGCCGAATGACCAAAGCTCGAACACTCACGGGTTTAAATTTACATCAAACTGCACTAAGCTAGGACACAAGCACACGATTATGACTTTAAATTCAATACAGATTACTTAATCCTCCTACACCCATTGTTTCACCAGGATGCTTTAAATTGGAGCCAATTTTCAATTTAAGAAAACATTAAGCAAGGGAATATAAACCTAAATATCACAGCATGAACAATTACCTCTCAGCCCCTGACCAAGGAATTAATGAAACAAAAAGGACCTGGGAAGAACTTTGACACATGAAAACAGGGTATAGCGTGCCATAAGGTGGTATATCATATCGTTTATCCAATTAAGTTATGATTTGGAGGTTGTACCTTACACAGGTTACTAACTGCAAATACTAATCTTCTTCACTGGAACATAAAGAACAATGAGCATGACAAAAGTAAGTCAAACTAAAGGTTCAGTGCTGTAAGAACTTACCAGATAGTACACAAAATTCAAAATTGGATGGTCCAAAACATCAAGATCCGCAGCTTTATCAAATGCATTGAAACACATCTGTGACACACATGATAAGAGAAATAAGAGTAAGATGGGTAGAACAAAGTGAGTTTCATACCCTTCTTAAACAACTTCAGTTGAAATCCTGGAAGTATAAAGTAAGACTAATTTACAACAATATTCACAATATAAAGATGCTATCTAGGAGAATACACAGAGGTCAATCTCACATCACCAAACATGGATCGACTCCTTTCCAACGCTTTTTGTGGTATGGTCATAATTCAGCTAAGAATAGTTTATTCGCCAGAAATATGGTCTTACCATAATGCATCTAATGAGGAAGCCTGAAAAGCATATTGTCGTCACATAGCCAACCTGCAGATCCCAAAATATAGAAACAGTTAAACGACATAAACCAACAAAAAGGGGAACTGATAATGAAAGATACATAGTAATATACCTCCTGTAGCTTCTTTTGTCTCCCCTTTGATTCTACCGGGAAACGCCGTAGCATAAGGAAAAGCCTGCAAGGAGATGATGTAAGGTGAAGGGAAATTGTGATCATCAAATAGTTAATGACACCATGATTTACCCGCTTAACCTATTTTTTCACCTCAAACTATATTCAAGTGTGCATGTACCAGAAGGCAAAGGGACAAGCTAAACGAACATATAGAACCCACTGTACATTTCAACACTATAAAGCAGTCGATTTTATTAGCACAGATCCAGTAGATGAATAAGAGATGTAAAAATTTCAATTATAACAGTCAAATAATAAAAACCAAACAAGAAAATGCTCCAGTAAAGTATACAAGGATTTGAAGGACCAAGACCAAAAATAGCAAACCACATCACCTTGTGCCTAATCCGAGTAAATGCCACCAATGGCTTATGTGGGTGGCATCATATGTACCTTGTCCATTTTAGGCAGTATGTTGTTTGCATGTTTATGTAGATGCAACTCAGAGTCCAATGGAAAATAAAAGCCAACCTCAAATGTTTTATGAGGTTGACGCTGTAAATGAATGATGATAATCTTGGAACCAAAGCCTAAATCTGGCTATTAAAGAGTCATCAATCTTCTGTTTTTCCCCTCGTCAAAAAAATGAAGGAATGATGATACTCTTTACTAGTCAGATTCAGGCATGATCATTCCCATTTGTTGCAGAGGCCAGTGAAAACTCTCTTACTATTAAAAAATTTACAGAACGTGACCTATCTGAAGATACATCCATGACCACCAATACAATTGTAAGAGAAAGGTGAATGTCTGCAATAAGTCCAACTTTAAATCCACCATAAATTTATCTAACTCGGAGTTACGTTATTCTCCTTTGTGTACTACTCTTCGATCACTTACTAGCTCATCCTATTTGCAGATTACATTGTTCCTAAATCAACAATATGGAAGCTACTGCATGCCAACCCATCCCCAAACAAACTCTTGTTCACAACTTTTTCTTCCCTTTCTCTGTCAGCTAAATGTTGCTATATCCTTGTATACCAGTACACTGAGTTCTATTATGCAGTGAGTCCTATCTATTCACAGAGGAAGATTATTGCCGGCTCCATCATGCAGTTATGATACTAATCCCTTCAAGTACCTTTTTCATTGCTGAGAGCCCGGAACTGCAAGTTGTAATTTTTGGCTAAAAACTTAGTAAGTAAAGAAAAGAGCTCACAGTCCTATGATTCAACTAAGTTATCAATCACAATGCGACGATACAAGTCTGGTGCCAATGAAGATAGTCAAATGTTTGGCAACAATGGGAAAGCACCAGGGTGTAAGGCAGAGCAATATGGATTGCTATAGATGAATGATAAAAACTATATGCATTGGCAATCAGAGATTGAGCAATATCTTCTACCTGAGACGCAGCTTACTATAGTTAATATATAAGTTCAGAAAAAGGTTATCCTTAAGGCTCAGCTGGATTAATTAATCTCAGAAATGTTTAAAATATATGGATTTGCAGGCCGGGTGAGGAGATCATTGCTTATCCAAAAGACAGTTTTGAGCGAGTAAACAACAATTATACAGCATAACCAACAGACATTCTAAGAAAGTGAAAGTGGTTAAGGCTCTGTAGAGCCATTAATCAGATATTCTTTTGATAAACATAGCTGCTGTTTCACAAAGGACAGAAATAAATGCATCGCATGAGTGCCTGCTAACTCTTGTGCTTCTAGATGTGTGGTTTCACCGATGCACACCTTCAGAGGTTAGATTGAAAAATCACTGGTAAGAAAAATTAGATCTTACCTTCCTCCATAAAGAAGAAACCCCAAGGCTGCAAATAGAGATACACCTGCAAAATAATGTCAGTACAGAAGAGAATGTGTCAGTGCAGTTGTGATGTATTCATGCAATAGACAATATATTAAAAGTTAAACCTAAAACACAGACCTGCAAAGAACACCTTAGACAAGATGACGAGTACTGGAATAGGTTTCCACCATATTATTAGCCATAATATAATCTGGACAATTTAATAAGGCAAGAATAAATCAAACAGTGAACATCCACAAAGCATCTATAACCATGAAAATATTAATCATTTTCTCATATACTGTTTTATGCAAAAGTTAGACCAGCAATATTATATTGTAGTAATGCTGGGCCGCTAAAGTCCAATATATCCACAAGATGAGTGTTGCAGAGATGTGGATGCTAAGATAGATGTGCGACCATACAAGATTAAATAAAACTAAAAGTAACCACATTCGCCAGAAGGTGCATGTAACACATATCGAGGATAAAATGAGAGGTCGCGTGTAATAATTTGGTCATGTCCTGCATCGACCTACAATCACCGGTCTGTAGGTGTGAAATTATGGTGATTGAAGGTGTTAAAAAGGGACGAGGTAGATCTAAAATCACAGGGAAGGAATGAAGACTTGGCTAAAGATAGCGCACAATCCATATGGTGATATCTACTAGTTGGGAATAGGATTTAGTCTTGCTACTACATTGATTTTGAGTCTTGCTTTTCTAGGGGTATCTTGACCTTATCATAGATTTCTATGCCAAGAACTACTACTACTACTACTATTATCATTATTATTATTATTAATTTAGTAGAAGTAGTATTACTCATATATATATATATATATATATATATACAAACACACACTCTTATTATTATTTTTACATTTATTTTCAGTTGATATGATGATGACATGATTTGAGCTTAAACGAATAAACATGAATACTCTTACTATTATTTATATATTTTACCTTATTATCACGTTTATTTTTATTTGGTATGAGGAGGACATGAGTTGAGCTTAAATGAATAAACATGATTAGTGAGGATTCATATAGCCGACCCCAACTTGTTAGGGATTGAGGTTTAGTTGTTTCATGTAAAAGCTTTATAACAGGAAATAAAGTGTGTGTAGTGTCTTGACTCCAGCAATCAGCAATTCACCAAACACTGTATCCCTTCTTGATAAAGCATCTTCAAACATAGTAATTCAGTCCTATCCATGTAATTTCATTTGAAAACCATATGCTAAGGCCTGAAGATCATTCTCGTTGAAATTACTATAACCACATTTCTTTTCTTCTAATAGAAATACCTCTGATGAGTTAACGAGTTTTTGTCTCGAGAATGTCCAACTGATTAATTAAATCATTGTAACACACACTTTTCTTTTTTGACGAATAAGCTAGCAGTCGTTGACGTTTTCCCAGATTTTCCTAAAAAACCACTAAGATAAGTAGTCTTTTTTGTGCAATTCCAAATGTGAAGCAAGTCACTGTATCTTTATGGTGAAATTGAATTCTTAAAATTCAGTAGATCCTCTCTGTGACGACTTTGTATAATTACCGGCGCTTCATTCCTTATTTACTTTGGGATGGGTACATTTGGGGATCGGTTGGTGGGGCCAGGGTCGGACATGTCTGACCTATCCAAGAGCAACATGAACAGAATTTTTAAGCTAGTGCTGGGTGGATAGTAATTCAAGCCGATCTGAATGCTGGTTGTATAACTAATAAGATTCACAACCTATTATCTATTTAATGATTAACGATTAACAATAGCTACAATATGATCTTTTCCAAAGGCATCCACCAGATTCCACCAGCTCATCATGTCTTACAGCTCAATTATTGCTTGATTCAAGACCAGAATTGAAAACCCTTGTCACACTAATTTGACCACCTGCGAGCAGCTAATAAAATAATTCAACTGATTGCACTTATGTGGACCATATGGAGAGAGAAATAGGGGAGATTTTAATGGTATAACGAAGAGTTTTTTCCACGTGAGGAATAGCCTCTTGTCCCTTATTTCTTTTTGTTACACCCATGAGATACCTATAAGCATAGAAGATTGGATGTTGTTTGTAGAAAATCATATATTTCTGTAAGATTTTCTACTTTTTGGTATACTTCTTGTATACGGGCATTTATTGCCTTTTACTAATAAAATTTGATTATTTCATCAAATAAAAAAAAGAAACAAGATGGATGGTGCGTGAGGCGTGTTCTAGATGGAAGAGAATCTATCATAAGGATGGGAGGGCAAACGGAATACAATAGAGAACAAAAGCTACTCGATGGAAGCCAACTGCACGCAGAAGCAGCGGGTACGTCTGTTCGGGTTCATTCATGTCCAATAAACTTCAAACAAAAGGAGATTCGGGTATCAGAGTTGAGCGGACAGGCGACAGGAGGATTGTAGACAGCATAAGGCCATTTTTAGCTGAAATCATCTTTCCTTTGCATCCTTCGTCTCAAGATTCATCTTTAATAAGATTCTTTTTTTTTTAAAGAAAAATAAGTAACACACATCTTCAATAAGATTCTTCAACTTGAAGTTCAACAAAAAAGGGAAATTTAATTTGGGGTGTCATTCACTTCAACTATCTTCGTCTTGACTTTGCTTGCTGAAATATGACAGTCTCCCCTTTCAACAGGCTTCAAGAGAATCAGTCGGCAAATATAAAACAATGCAGTCCAATGTCAGTAAGCTTACTTGCATGGCTGCAACAACTAGGATACTCTCCCTCCCCCCCACAAGCCCCAAAGAAAGGGTGAAAAGGAACTCCTGGTTTTCATAGTCATTCTTGCCCCCCTCTGGGCCTTTAGAATTTTAAATTAAGCTTATGTGAAGTTAGGAAATAACACGGGAAGATAACACAAACTAAGTAACATTTTAATGTAAAACAAACAAATGCAACTAAAAGGTCGCAACAAAGACCTCTGTTAAATTTGAGAAATATTGAGAACATGAAACAACAGTTATTGTTTGTAAGACTAGTCAAGTCAAATTATATCTTGCAAAATAATACTTGGTTTAAACTTTTTCAAAATGTTAAAGAGTTAATTTAACTCGAAAGCATCAAAGTTTTTCTGAAGAAAGTTTAGCATAATGATTAAAAACCTACCTGAATAGCATAAACCACTCCATTAATTGTGAAGAAACTAGGCCTAAGAGCATCAGTAGATACAGCACGTGCCTGCAACAGGAAAACCCGATATATTAACCTTGAGAAGTGACACAATCTGCAAAACATTGAGTTGAGAGAACACATGCAAACCTGATAGTATATCTCAGCCCAGAATAATACTAGCAGCGCAAAAGTTGTGAAGAATGCAAGACTTGGCATATCAAGCAAGATGTGCTGGACAATCTATCAAAACATAACATACATAGTTATAAACAGAAAGGGATCAAAGATAAAAAATGGACACCAGACATTCTAGCCAATGTCAGTGCCTAACCTCAGGGTTCAACTTCGGCACATCCCGACGAAATATAAAAACCAGAGAGCGAACTTCCAGTGGAGAAAAACACAACTTCAGTACTAAATCCAACAGGTTAAATCAAAGTGAATGTAAAGGAAAACTAAGTTTCTTTCGCCGAGTAGTATAACGAGACTAATAGTTTGAAAACAATTCGTAATATTTTCCATCAGGATGTTTTCAACATATAATTATCATAAAAGAAGATACCAACCCCCATTCACCAGGAAATTGAGAAAATGGAAGACTTTCTGAGTGGTCCATCCATACTCGGGAACTCTCATTTGAATCCGAATTAATTGCACCTGTAAAATGACAAAGTTAGAAACAACTCTCCAGAGTCACAGATACATTAAAGCATTGATGTCAGGGACTATATCAGTTTTAGAACACATATTAACAATATAGTTACTTGATAAGCAAGAAGGACACACAAATGATAAAACCAACTTGTAACAACTTCCAATTTCAAAAACTGGAAGGCAATTGCATGCTTAGTGTAAGTAGTTCCCCTTTTTATAGCATATATAAAGCCAATTTACAAGCAACTAGGAAGAGCGACTCTGCACCGCTTTCTAGTACAAAAAATCTACAATATATTCTGATAGCTGTCATGGTAAAATAAAAACATCAATGGACACTAATAACAATTTACGAATTACTCAATTCACTTCTTCAAGGTTTATTCAAGTATTAAGTTCCCGTCTTACCTCCGCCCATGAGAGCTTTGCAAAGCATAGCCGGTTCCAAGTCCAAATAATGGATGCGGATAACAGTAGATTGACAGCTAGAGTAAAAATAGTATAACTATGATAAATCCACCAAAGGATACAGAACATTTATGTTGCTATCCAACTTGAAGTGTAATTAAATGATTGATGAGTTCCAATCTCAAACTCGACAACTCAACCACCTCCACGCACCACCCCCAGGTTCTCCGAAACTCAAAAAACAAATACGACTATTACCCTTTCAATGTGTTTCAATTCTTTGAACAACACGGATGCTTTTAAATCCTTTGTATTACCTTCCATTATAACCTCAGCTTTATTCATTGGTCTGATCTGAGCAAACACGACTTATTTATTAAACTGAATATTTAAAATGAACAATACATAAAAGAACCTTTTTTGTGGGATTAGGTGTATACTATATTTACTTACATTACCAACTTCCATTCGTAGCGTGCTGTTTACGATCTAGGCTAATGATTCAACTGCCATATAAAGCATGTACTCCTCTATTTAAGGTTCTACCAACTACCATAGCCCCCCACCCCACGCAAACCCCCTCTGTAAGTTTGTTTCAAACAACACTTAAGTTTCATTCTTTCTTGCTAGATAACCCCGATGTTGCTCATTTTTAATAAAACTCAGAGAACCCTCAATCTAACTATTTGTTCAATAGATGAAAAAAGTCATTACATTCAAATAGAAAAAGCTAACAGTTCATATATCTCTACACCCATATAGCATCAGCTAAAGTTACCAACAATGAACATCTCAATTCCAGTAAATTATACATCCATCAATCAATAACATAAATTATATGTATCCATTTAGCTCAAACAAATTCAGTATTCAGAAATTTATCACAGTTAGACTATAATTCCGTTTTCACCAAAATTTCAAACTAATTAACGAAAAGTAAAGGGCGATAATTACAAGAGCAACAGCGGAAATGACGCCGTATAGGATCGCGAGGACATGGAAAATACGGTCTTGCCAAACAGGGGATTCATTCACTTCATCCCACCAACTTATTGCCTCATGTAAACGGTACGCCACCACCGCCGACGGGTCCACCACAGTCTCTACCCGACCCATCGCCGGAGATCCGATTATAGACACCAAAGGAAATTTTGAGAATTTTAAATTTTTTTCAGAAAATTTTGAGTCTAAAACGGCCGGCGAAAAAGGAGAGGCGGTTATAAAATGTTAGAAATGGAACATGAACTTAACCGCAAGATTACGGTGTCAAAAAAAGTCTACTAATTAGAAAATGTGACAAATTTAACCAGCCACAGAATGTAAGAAAAAAGAATTTGATATAATAAAGTGTTCAACAATCATCACAGAGTTTATAATATACCCTGTTATGTAGATTAGGCTTACTTCAAGCCTCATTAGGTAGTTTTAGGTTTGGATGTCCACCAAACTTGTATTCTCCCCGATGGGGCTTTTTTTTTAATTCTTATTTTCGATATATATAAAATTACCTCGGGCCGCGAGTCCGTGAATTGCTTTAAAAGAAAAAGTCAAAGCCCACTTAAAAATCGGATTAAGTTAATTGGGGTCCGAAATGTAATTTTTAAAAATTATTAATCTTTTACAAAATATAAAAACACCCACATTATACCAAACCAACCATGACCTCACTTCTTTCATCTTTCAAAATCAAAAAGTCTCTTCAGTTCTCTTATCAAACAAAACGCTCAAACCCTCCATCTTCTTCACGTTTTCTCTACAATAACGACGATTTGTTCTTCCGCTTCACCGGATCATTCACTGTAACAATATTGTTTCTCTCTCTCGTCGATATTGTTGCTGCTTCTCTGCCATTTAAGGTAAAGTTTTCTCTTTCACTGAGTTCAAAATTTAAGGTATTGAAATCAAAGTGTGAAAATGATTATTTTGGTCAGAAAAGAAGAAGAACACGAGTTTGTCTTCAATGCTGTTTATTTTGTTGTTCCATGCTTGAAAAACCCTTATTTAGGATATTTATTTCACTTGTTGGCGTTTGTGTATTTGTAAATAGTGTATGTGGTTGTGAAATTATGGGTTTGGGTGGTGTTTTTGTTCTTGTTCTCCTGAGAGTTACGAAAAAAAGGCTTGAAATTTTGTTGATTTTTTCCAACAGCTGAGTAAGCTGTTGCAGCAACTTAAGCACTTGTTTGATAGTTGCAAACATTTATTGAGGTTGCAACATATTCACCATCTGTTATAAAAAATTAAAATAGTTGCTAAGGTTGATGCTGAGGTGTTACAACTATTTTATTTTTTCCAGTAGCTGAAGCATCTGTTGCAACAACTCACCAAGTTATTGCAACATATTCTTCAATTGTTGGAAAATTTGATTACTTGTTGTATTTTGTTTGATCAGCTGTTGCAATTTTTTTTCTGTTTACTTTGAATGATGCACAAATCAATTGAAATTATTTTTGTTTATCTCTTGTGTGCAGATAAAATGACTTTAAGCAAAAGAAAATGAGATAAATCAATTGAGAAATCTAAAGAGAGTAAACGACTAGATGGTCAGACACCGTTAGATGAGCTTGCCGAACAAGCTATTTCAGAATCAACAAATATAGATGCAAGTAATAGTCGAAATAAAACACAATTTTCTAATAGAGATGAGGGCTCAGAGTCCAAGAAAACCTCAAAGTAGAAGTGTCTGGAGATGACAATGATAAACATCCTGAAAATGGCCAAGAATCAGATAAAACTGAAAAAAAGATAAGGAAGAGGTAAGGTCTACGTACACTCTACCCTCCCCAGACCCCATGTTATGGGACTTTACTGGGTATGTTGTATGTTGTTGTTATAGAATTGAAGCCAACTGTGAAGACGACCAACCTATATGACTTCCCTTGGGCTTTCATGGTAAACTTCTTCAATATTTTTATCTTTTATCTTATTTTTTAAAAAAAAATATTTTTATTACATAGAGGATAGGGGAAGGGGTAATAGAGAGGGAATTACAATGCCCTCACCAACAAGGTAAAAGTTCAGGTAGCCAACTAACTAAGCTATTAGATCCCTAATCTTTTATCTTTTTTTTTTTTTGCATTTTAATCATTATTCTGATTTACCTGGCATATTGTTTTCTAGACTTGGACATTTGAAGTCATTCCACACCTTCGACATCAAGTGAAGGACTACTCAAAAGAAGTTTCTTATCCAATGAGATGAAGAAAATGCTGAAGGAGATGAAAAAGAAGGAGATGAAGAAGAAGTAAGTGAAGAAGAAGGAGAAGAATGAGATGAATAAGCTGAAGGGGATGAAGGAGGTGAAGAAGATGCAGAAACTGAAAATGGTAATGAAGAAGAAGAAGAATCAACAGATCAGACCTTGGCCGAGTTAAGAAGAAAAATGAAACATAATGTGGATGTCAATCTTGTTGAGTCTTCTTGTATTGCCACAGATCCCAATATACCTTCGATTGATGAGGTCGTCAAGAGTTTCAGCATTTAAAAGTACGGCGTGACGATGCCGCTGAATGGAAATAAGGATTTGTCCGATGATTTTGTGGTTAGATCAACCATGGGTAAGGGCTTTGACACCTTTAGGGGCATTCTCCGGCAGCAGGGGTTGAAGAATTTCTTTAGGGCTAGCTGCTTTGGTGTCACGACCCGACCCGACGGGCCGCGACTAAACGTCATAATTGGACGTCATTACTGACCTGTTACTCTTAATCCAATTAATACCGAGATCTATAGAAATTTCGGCAGCACAACGTTGCTTTTATAACATGTTCCCAAATAGGCGAGCCGACAAGGTTGCCTTACACAGCTAATCAATAAACAAAACGGGCTAGCCGACTAGGCTGCCACCAAATAACAACAGGAATAACCGGAAACATCCCAACACAGGGTATAACAACATCAAAACCCAAAACAAGGTACAAACGTCCAACCCACAACTGTCTACAGACCTATAAGAGTACAATACTGACATACCTTGGTTACCAATCCTTCAAATAACTTCTTAACTAAAAATATGAACTCCAGAGGTTACAATATTTAAAATGCTTGACACAACTACACACTAATGGAATGTTTATCATTCCCAAGTTCTAAGTCATTTGTGAAACAAACTCAAATAATCCCTACTTTTTAAGTTAGTTTTCTCTCTTCTTCTTCTCTTTTCTCCCCACTGATTTTTTCTCCATTGATATAGGAAAACGAAGTACTTTGTTAACCTCCATTACAAGATTTATTCTTTACAATTTTAAGCAACAAAAAAAAAAAAAGAGAAAACATGGCAACAGTGGCAAGAAAAACTGCACTGTCTAGCCGAATTTAAGACTGAAAATGCAATGTTTTAGGGTGAGATTTTGGAAAGAAAAACATGTTAGAATGATGGGTTAACATTGTAGATTGTTGCATGTCAATTTGGAATTAAATAAGTGTGAAAAATTGAAGCCAAAAGGGCACGAAACAGTGGCAAAATCGGGACTGCTGGACAAAATTGTATTCAACTTTGAAGGGGCATATATCCTCGTATATTAGGGTTTTTTTGGATGTTTCAAAAGCCTAAAATGAAGTTCGTCGAGTCTAGTTTCTATAGCAATAAACCACTCGTCGATAGGACACAGTAATAGAGAGTTATGAACGTTACAAGTTCAGCTGACGAAGTAGTGACTAAAAATCGGGACTGTTTTGGGGATTTAATTAAGGTATGAAAATTCTTCCTTCCACGCTATAATTGAAGTTGCATGTTGTCGTAGTTGAAGTATTGTGTTATGGTTGTTAATTGCATGCTACAAATTGGAAGGAAACATTGAGATTTAGGTTGTAAATTGTTTATATAAGAATGTTGAAATATGAAATTGAGTTTGAAAGAGTTATGGAATTATGTTGTCAGACCAATTTGAAGACTACTTTATGTGCATCGGGTTGGAGTGTTGTGATGAAATTCTTATCACTAATCGCATGTTGCGAATAGAGACGTAGCCTTGATAATTAAGAGATAATTATTTTATGAAGAAATTACAAGAGGAATTGGAATTTTAAGAATTAAAAGGGGAAGTTTTGGAATTACAACATGTTGATATGACCAAAAAGTTGATGGAAATTATTGAACATTATGGTAATGTATTACGAGCTGAATTAGTGTTTAAATATAAGTTACGAATACGCATATGTATTGAGGTAGTTACCTAACATGTCTTGAAAGGATTAAAGTGTTAATTTTATATTCTTGAATGGACGATGTTGTTAGAAGATTGGATTGCTCCCATGAATAATTCTAACTTAACTAAATGATTGACTACTATGAGAAATATGTGTAGTAATCACCTGATTTGTTGTAGTTGTGATATCGCTTAAAAATAAAAGAGAAGAAATACGTTATGATGACATAAATGGAATATCTGAGATTATTGCGGTTATATATTTGAGTTATGACTTGCTGTTGGTATTGCTGACTTGGTTTGAAATTTGTGGATGTACATATAAAAACAGGGGAAGTGCTGCCCAAATTTTTGTAGAATAGGAAGTCTTCGTTCAATTTAACTTACGTTAGGAATCATAGAGTTGACAGGCCTAATGTTATTATTATAGGTTGAAGTATTAGACGAGACATATTCTAGTAGTAAGTTGGTTAGCTCGACTATAAGGTATGTGAGACTATCATTTCCTTCTTTGGCATGATGTTGTGAAAATCTTCTTCCTTTCTTTTGGCATGAATATTATACAGAAGAATGTACGGCGGACGTACGTGATTCCTTCAAAGTCTAGTTTTAATAAAATGATATATGATATGAAAAGTGTTTTGACTTCCCAAAAGATGTTTTAAAATGATTCAGGAGATCGTGCCTTGATTTTCTAAAGGATAGTTTATTTTACTTATTCCATTTAGTCTTATATGATGATTCAAAAAGACATATGATTATTTCATTTAGTCTTATATGATGATTTGAAATGCACATGATTATTACATGGAGTCTCAGATGATGATTTGTATTGCATATGGTTTCTCATGATATTCTACTTGTGTAAGTTGTGATTGTATGTTATGAGGACCGAGTCCCAGAATGGGTCGGGTAGTTATATGTATAAAACATGAGGACCGAGTCCCAGAATGGGCCGGGTAGTTATATGTATAAAGCATGAGGACCGAGTCCCAGGATGGGCCGGGTAGTTATATGTACGGAGATGATCTTGATTATGATGATTGTTAGACATGCATGACTTTCTTTTCATATGGTACAGTTGCATTGGTATCTCTGATTTTTCATATATGTTTCATGTATCTTCTGGCCAGTTACAATCCTCCTTACAATAGTTCATGTTTTACATACTCAGTACATTATCTGTGATCGACCCCTTTCCTGGCCGCGTTACATGCCCGCAGTACAGTGTGATCTAGGTGACCTCCGGTTTAGACATCTACCACCGCAAAGAGCTCCTTGTTCCGAGCGACCACTTTGCATGCACTCTTATATTCCGGACTTATGTATATCTTGGGCACGACGGGTCCCGTCCCACATGTGTCATTTTGTACTCCTGCAGAGGTCTATGAGCGATGCGGTTGATTTATGAGAGTGTAGACGTGTTTGTTTGGCCATGCTTTCGTATTTGTGGGATGTTCCCTTATGTTGGTGGCGCCTTGTCGCTTGCTTATTATATTGTGATGGTTAGTTGTGACTCCTCCGGATGCAGTACCCTTATGTAAAGCAAATGACCGGCTCGTCTATTCGGGTATATGTTGTAGATGCAGCGTTATGCTGCCAAAATTTTATTTGGTATCAAATGGATTATGTAAAACATGTCAGTAATGGCGTCCAATTATGGCGCCTAGTCGCGGCCCGTCGGGTCGGGTCGTGACATTTGGGCTCTATTTAGATTTGCCTGAAGATACCAATGCTCGATTTCAAATGACAATGGTTTCTGAGTTTTTCTAAGACATTATGTAATTTAAGTAATATATTAGGTGTTCAGTACTTTTCTAAGACATTTTGTTAAGTATATATTATGTGTTCATTATTTAAGTTGTGTTCAATACATTATATTCAGTGGTTTCAGTAGTTTTAAATAAGTCACAAAATCTAACAGTTGTTGAAGAAGTTGCAACAACTGACTCATCTGTTGCAATAAATTTTTAACATGTTGCAACAGATAAGTAAGTTATTGCAACAAGTTTGTAATTTATTGCAACAGATGTTTCATTTGTTGCAATATATGAGTCAGTTGTTGCGACAAATATAATTATTGTTGAAGAAGTTGCAACGACTAAACCATCTGTTGCAACAAGTTTGTAATCCGTTACAACATATGAGTCAGTTGTTGCAACATATGGGTCAATTGTTGTGACAAATCTAACTGCTGTTGAAGAAGTTGCAACGACTAACTCATCTGTTGCAACAAGTTTGTAATATGTTGCAACAGATGAGTCAGTTGTTACAACAAGATGTAAATTTGTTGCAACAGATGGTTCAGTTGTTACAACATATGAGTTAGTTGTTGTGATAAATTTAACTGTTGTTTTAGAAGTTGTAACAAGTTGATAATCTGTTGCAATAAGTTTGTGATATGTTGCAACAGATGAGTCAGTTGTTGCAACGAATCTTTCAATTATTGAAGAAATTACAACAACTAACCCATCTGTTGTAACAAGTTTGTAATCTGTTGCAACAAATTACAAAAGTTGTTGCAACAAGTTAATAATATGTTACAACATGTGCATTATCTGTTGTAACGGATGAGTAACCTGTTTAAAAGCTTCACATTTAGTAAACAATAAGTATCATTGATTTTCGTTGTTTACACCTAAATATGGGCGAATCAAGTAGTTCTCATCAAATTACACCAACGATCGCTCGATTTGGAAAGTATACGCTTAGTTGATCATATGTCCTGACTCAGAATACCATCAAATTGGTTAGGAACATTTAGTAAACAATAAATATCATTGATTTTCGTTGTTTACACCTAAATATGGGTGAATCAAGTAGTTCTCATCAAATTACACCAACGATCGCTCGATTTGGGAAGTATACACTTATTTGATCATATGTCCTGACTTAGAATACCATCAAATTGGTTAGGAACATTTAGTAAACAATAAATATCATTGGTTTTCATTGTTTACACCTAAATATGGATGAATCAAGTAGTTCTCATCAAATTACACCAACGATCGCTCGATTTGGGAAGTATACGCTTAGTTGATCATATGTACTGACTCAGAATATCATCAAATTGGTTAGGAACATTTAGTAAACAATAAATATCATTGGTTTTTCGTTGTTTACACCTAAATATGGGTGAATTAAGTAGTTCTCAACAAATTATACCAATGATCGCTCGATTTGGAAAGTATACGCTTAGAATTTTCCATCAAATCAATGAAATTACCGTCTAATCCATTAAGGATGTTAGTAGATAAATATATTGATCACTAAATATCATTGAATCCCTTTGTTTAACACTAAATATCATTGGTTCCATCTGTTAATAACTAAACATATGTGATTTATATCCTAGTTGTTGCAGGAATTTCATGATCTGTTGCAACAATTACATAATCTGCTACAACAATTGAATAATTTGTTGCAGCAGTTGCATAACCTGTTGCAACAAGTACATAATTTGTCGCAAAGAATTGCATAACTGTTGCGGTTGTATAACTTGTGCAATGCACATAACATTGCGGCGAGTAACATAGATGTTGAACAAGTCATATCACTTGTTGGATGAAACAACTCATTCCATTTGTTGGATGAAACAAGTTAAAGACTTTTTGCAACAACTCATTTCATTTATTGTACAAACTCAAAACATTATAGGAACTTATTGTAACAATTCATGTCACTTGTTGGAAAACCAAGTTAAGTTAGTTGCTGCAACAAGTTCGATTACTGGTTGGCAAAATTCCAATAAGTTACACAGCTGTTGCAACATAATTTTTACTTGGTGAAAACTGTTCAGAAATTGCAAAACCACAGAACATACATTGGTGATTTGAGCAAGATCAACATATCATTTAAACCAATTTTACTAACAGAAACAACATTAAAATGTCATAAAATCCAATCTCACAAACACAAACAATAGTAATTATTATTACAAGACATTGCAAATTTAACAATTAGGGAACAATTTGGTCTGGGCATGTAGTTTTTTTATGGCCAGCTGTTTTGCATATGGAGCATTTATTTTTTCTCGTTGCAAGTGATTCCCTGATTCCACGCCTCCTCTTTGTCCGTCTTCTTCCCGATTTGCTCGTATCAACATGTGGATGAAGTATTTTTCTCTCTAAAATCTCCTTAGGAACTTCCCAATATTCTTCAGAAGGCACGAGAGTCATTTTCTCACAGTATGCAATTATGTAATTCTCCATCCTGTAATATGGAGATGAGTAGTCATAAATCAGTCTTCCAAAGTCTTCACCATATTGGACTCGAAGCGCTGTCATAGTCTTCACCTGAAGATATTTTGTTTAACAAAAAATTGGTCATGAGAGTACATAACAATCTATAACAAAATGAAACAGCTGCAGCAGTTGTTCTAACAGATTATTGACTTGTTTGAACAAGTGGACTACTTGTTGCAACATGTAATAAAATTATTGCAACAAGTCACTAATATGTTGGAGTCAGCTTCAGTTTTTTTGGGGTAATGTTTCAGACCGTTGAAGATGTCCAACAGATTATCGAGTTGTTGCAACAAGTGTATTACTTGTTGCAACAAGTAGTACACTTGTTGCAGCAAGTCAATAATCTGTTGGAAGCGGCCGGTTTTTGGGTTCGCTTTGATAAAAGCAAGGCGACTCAACAGATAGTTGAGTTGTTGCAACAAGTGGAACACCTGTTGCAACAACTATACAACTTGTTGCATCAGTCAATAATACATTGGAAGCAGCCTTCAATTTTTGGATTACGTTTGTATAAAAATTAAAGTGACTCAACAGATAGTTGAGTTGTTGCAACAAGTGGAACACCGTTGCAACAACTATACAACTTGTGCGGCAAGTCAATAATCTGTTAGGCGGCCAATTTTTTGGGTTCTGCTTTCGCATAAAATCAAGTTGACTCCAACGGTCGTTGAGTTAATGCACGCAAGTGGAATACTGTTGCAACAACTCACCGATTGTTGCGAGTTATTTATTTAACAATTACAACAACCATAATGTCTGTAGTTTGCAACAACCACATTATATGTTGCAACAACTACAACAGCTACTGTAAGTTGTTGGAAAATCAGTAGATTTATACCCAGGTGAAAATTTGAAATAAAACAGCATTGTTGTACTTACCAAATGAGCGAAAAATACTTATGAAGTAATTGTCAGTGTTACACCAACAAAATCCAGTCAAAAAAATACAAAATCGGGTGGTCACATTTTTTTCTTTCTTGAGCAACAATGACGGACGAAGAAGAAAGCAGAACAATGGAATGAGTTATGAAGTAATTTCCAGTGCTACACGAATGAAATCCAGTCAAAAAGTTGCAAAATCAGGTGGTCTTGTTTTTTTCTTTCTTGAGCAAAATTCAGTCAAGACGACGAAGAAGAAGAAACGAGCAGCAGAATAAGAAGAAGAAGCAAGAAGAAGCAGCAAAAAGAAGAAGAAACGAAGCAAAAAAGAAGAGTAAAAAATGATGGAAATGGCGCAGGCAAACAGAAAATTTGGCCAGTTTTTTTGGTTCTGTAGGGTTTATATGGGTTGGATCAAAGTGTTAAGAATAAAACTTGGGGACGAAGTGTAAAAAATAAAGCTTGGGGTCAAAATGTTAAAAATATAACTTTGGGGTGAGTCAAAACTCTCTAATCACTAATCCAAAGTTTATCACCCCTACTCAATTAAAAAAACTAGAGTTACCCCAATTCAATATTAAAACCTATTTGTCACCTATAATTAAAAGACCCTACTTAACTTGTATAATAGAAGGATGTTTACTAACATAAAAGAGATTACGACTACGTTTTGCGAAGGTAATGAAAGTATTGTCCAAATTCATATAAAAGAAATGTTCTCATCCTATATTCGAGGTGAGAAATCTTAATATGTTAAAGAGATGTAAGACCACGTTTTATGATCTTTCTAGAATAAAGAAATGTAAATATTGTTCAAATTCATATGAAAATTCATGTTTATATTTGATGTGGGGGACTTTTAACATAAAAAGATATGTACCACGACGTTTCATGATCTTTCTACGATACATAAATGTAAGGATTGTTCAAATTTATATCTAGAATAAGAATTCATGTTTTTATTGTATATTCGATGTGGGGGACTCTTAACATAAAAGAGATGTACTACTTTTCTAATCTTTCTAGGATAAAGAAATGTGAGTATTATCAAAATCCGTATAAAAAATTTATGTTCTCATTTTATATTCGATGTGAGCTTAACATAAATGAGATGTACGACGACATTTATCGATCTTTCTAGGATAAATAAAGAAATATGTTATTGGAGCACATCTTGCAATTTACTGATAATAGTGTAGAGAGATCGATACTACTAACTTCAGGATTAGCCTTGCGCAAGTCCGGAATCTATATAAAAAAATTAAATAAAGAAATATGTTGTCCGAAATGTACAAGTGCGTGAATCAGTTTGGAGTTTGGACAGCAACTTGCTAAAAGTAATCAATTGTTGTCCGACAGATTACAGGTGGGGTGACAGAATATAGTTGCGGATAATTATGTTTCTTTTTCTTTTCCTACACGGAAATTGCCCATAATATTTAAAATGAATAATTTTTATAGATAAGATTAAATAGTTTAAATAATTTTATATGGTATATATAAGTTAAATTCATTGCTACTAGTGTTTGTATCAACATCAAGTGTACACGTGTTTTACGTAAATTTTAATTGTTTAATAAATAATTAATTAATGTCAATACATTTTCGTCCTTCAATTATAATTAATTATTAATGTTAATTTATGCTTTTAAATTGAGATATAATTTAGAAATATAAAAAATATTTATTTATTTACAATATTTAATCAAATGTCTAGCGACATGATCAAAACATGATTGTAAGTTATGTCATTCGTCACGATTTCTGGTTTATCTATGAAATTGTGCACAATGCAAAATTTATATTCTTTGATCAATTGGTTCACCAAAACAGGTGAATTTCCAGCTCCTTTTCTCTGCTGCACTTCACATGGAATAGGAAATCAGAACAACTCATTTGTGTTTTTTATAAAAATTGTTCCTTTTCTTCCTTCACAACACCACACCTATCTCCTTCAAGTTATCCAGAATGACCAAAATCAAGATTGTTGATACAAGTAACTCTGCCGGGTATTTATAGAAAAAACTTACAACCACGCTCAGCTGAATTTTTTTAAAAGAAAAAATATGCTAGCAAACATGTTTCTTATTAACCCTTTAATGTTACAGTCAACACCATTTTTGGCAAAACCATAGAGCTGCCAAAGTGCCACTAACCAATGGAACATTTTCCACCCAGTCTCGAGTATAAATACAAGGACCAAAAAAAGTGCTCTCTCTACTTCTAAAATAAAAATCAGTAGAGCAGTTGAATTTGCTCATTCCAAGCCAACCTAAAATAGCTCACAAATGCTTAAAGCCATACCCCAGCAGCTTAGAGCAATTGATGTATCCCATCATTTATGAGAATACAACGCCCATCTTCTTTGCAAAGTCATCTGCATCATCGTCATCTTCATCCAGGTACTCCCTCTCGCCAGCGTCAGCATTCTCACCTTCGTCTAAATTGTAATCTTCACCATCAACCTGCTCATAATCATAGTCTACATCTCTCTGATCATGGCCTTCAGCCTCAGGGTCTTGATCATCTGCATCTTCCACAATCATCCCTTCTTCAGCTTCAAGACCATTTTCACCATCGTGTGCAGGAGATTGATGATCGGCTGATATTGTCTCTTGAAGATCATTTTTCTCACCTAATGGAGGATCAGACTCTTCCTTTTGCCCAAGGTCAGTACTGCTCCTGGAGATAGAGGAAATCACCACTGAGTGGTCCTTTCTTTCATGTTGATAGTCTTCACTCTTATCAGATGTCACACCCGTTCTTCTTTTTCTCTTCAAAATCTCTTGCAGAGGCATTGGTCCGTCAAATGATAGATCCCCTCCTGTTTGCTGATAGTCATCACGCTTTTGGAACTTACGCTTCCCTAGGGCCTGTTGCTCGTCGATATTTTGTTCATTGATCTCAGTAGTTTTCCGGCCTTTAAGTTCAGCAAGACTTCTTGGACCAGAAAAATTAGAATCGTTCTCGCTTACATCTCTTCTTATACGTGGACCACTGTTATTTCTTCCAGTATCATTGAGATCCTCTTGCACTCTTCCCTTTATTCTATCCTGAAGCCTTCCCTGTTGAGGGAAAGGCTGTGGCCTTTCTAAAGATAACCTGCCACGGTCCCTACCCCTATCCATTTCCCTATCCAGCCGCATGTCTGTCCCATTAGTTGGAGAGGATGATCTACTTGGTAGCTTTATTCTTCCTCGAAGCCGACTACCAGCAAGGGAACTATCATGTGAAGGTAAATAGTGTCTATCCCTCCTGGAACTCTGGTAGCCTCGATCCTCAACATGTTTTTCACTTGCATAGTCATGACTAATGACTGACCTTAAACCATTAACCCTCTTCTGCTTTGATAAACGATGCCTCAGATCTGACTCACGAACTTCTTCAGGGATGTGAGCTCTACCATAGCGTCTCCTTTCAAGATGAGCGGATTCCCCTTGCATTCTCTCAGAAGAAGCTCTATGCTGCAGCCTACCAGAGCGGCCCGGAAGCCTGTCGTGAGAGTCGTGCCTGTATGCATCATGGTACATATCTTGGTCAACATCTTCTACTGAAGTATAATCAGCAGACCGGCCACTATCGTATTCATTCCTTCCCCCGTTTCTGCCATATTGACCTTCACCGTGATAAAAATCAGTACCTCTGAGCTCATCATCCACAAGAACATCAAAACCAGGCGAAATCTCCCTTGAAATCTCATCATCTTTATTCTGAATGCTGCTGTGATCATCAAACCTGACAGGCTGCTGCACACTGTTGGACCTACCGACAGGATTCCCATTTGTAGGAGGCACATTTTTTGGTTTGTGCCTGTGATGCACAACATCAATGACATGATTTGGTGGCAGCACGTTCTCATTAAAGGCATCAGTATTCTTGGACAAAGGAGTTACCAGTTTCCCAGCTGGTTGTGCTTGTACAGGTATTTCACCAGACTTCCAAGTATTTGCTTGAAAAAATGTCTTTTCTTGCACACATTTTTCACGCCCACCAAATGTCTTCCTAAAAGTTGTTTTCTCAGTAGATGCAGTAGATACAGGATGTGGAGGAGCTTCGTTAGATAGAGAGATCGGTGCATGGAAAAACGGACACCTATCACCTTTTAAGCAGAAGCCTTGCTGGAAGAATATGCAGGGTACGCCTTGCTTACTAGAACCATGTGGAACATTTGGTGTAGGTGCAACAGATGCCACTGGAGGTACAGATGATCCCGTAGGAGTTGGGACTTGAGCTCCCAAAAGTCCATCAAGAGGCTGCAAAAGTAGAAAATTATTAACTATCATGTCAAGAATTGCTAATATAAGTAAATATTCGTAAGCACGACAAGGAACCTGGGTACTGTTAGCACAAAGAGGATAAGATTGTGGAGTATGTTAGTGAAGAATGACTCACCGGGTGCCGGAACGCGCATTTTGGGTTTAAGCAGCTTCCGTTCAACCAGTACCAGCAATCACGAGGATTAAGCCGAGTTTTGTCACTATGTCGGTACTCACACTCGCTTCCCTATTGACAAAATAATTAGAGCGTCCACAAAAATTTATCTAGATCCGTACAGAACAAAGATGCAGATTGAATCATCTAGAACGTTATACATCATGGGGAAGCCAATCACGTCTGTATTCACTCACAGACAAAGAAATTGATACCGTAAAAGTACAATGCCAACTGATTCTGTGTAACAATTGCCGTTTTCCCACTGGTTATACACGGACAAATTAATGAGAAATAAATTCAGTTACTGCACGTGTTAAATTGATTAACTTTGTCTTCAATGATCCGACAACCAAACGACAGTCCAGATGCAAAACCAACATTCTGTTGTAGATAGTATAGACAAATGTGATCGATAAAATTATATGTGCACGTGAAGCCATTCACCTTCGCACTTATTTTAGGCATCCAAGTCACCAACTTTATACTTTCTCCGAGATTGAGTCTCAACCCAGTATGTATCACAAAACCATCATATAAGTCTAAAAATATAAAACCTTTGATACACATTTCTAATAAAAAACAAACCAACAAGCTGCGAGAGTAGATGTATCAGAACGGCAAATAGCAGGAACCTAACCGTTCCCAAGAACATCAATCATGCCCTGAATTAGATAGTTCCAAATACGGACACCAAAACACAATGTGCTGTGACTTGAAGATTTCTAGATAAAGTGGCATCTCACTTTACAAAACCTCGAGGACACACAATCCACTTAAAATTCTTTAAGTTCCAGACAAAAAAAAGATACTTTCTTTAATCCGATAGCGCAAGGGAGAACTCTTTCGGCAAAGAATTTGACCAAAAAGCCCGATTCGAATCATTATGCTAAAACCCACTAACAACAAAAAAGGAACAAGAAGTTCAGAATCAGGCATTGGTAGTTCAAAGTTCAAAAGACATCCTACACCAATTACCAAAAGAAAAACCACAGCTTCTATAACACTAGGGTTCACCCATTGCTAAAAACATATGCAGATCAAGTTTTAAAAAAAACAAAAAAAAAACAAATCACCTTTGATTAGAAACACAAAAAAGAAAACAAATGTTATCCATCGCAACACAGATCGATCTTCAAGTAGTTCATCCATACAACAATCTAATCAAATCAAATCTACAACTACATCTCAATCCCAAACTAGTTAAGATTGACTATATGAACCATATAAATCAATTCTGCTGCATGTTATGGATCCTAAAACCTATAAATTCTCTAAATCTTGCACTAATTTTTATGCTAACATACAAATCTCTAAAACAAACTTAAAAATCTCCTGGCAAACACCAACCCTAATGTAAGTGTATCATCCACTTAATCTCAATCCAATTAGTCCTAGAATTCTCTAAATCTCACACTTATCCTTACACTAACATACAAATCTCCAAATTCGAATTACCAAGGAAAAACCACAGCTTCCATAATGCTAGGTTTCCGCCATATTTAGAAACATATGTAGATCAAGTTCATAAAAACAAAACAAAAATTACCTTGGATTAGAAAAAAAAAATAGTTATCAATTGCAAAACAGATCTTCAACTAGTTCATCCATACAACAATCTAATCGAATAAAAAACAACTATTACTACGTCTCAATCTCAAACTAGTTCAAATCGGCTTAACGAACCCTATATACTGCATGTTTCTTGTAAGATTAAAAATGGATCCCAACAACAGCAAATTCTCTAAATCTTGCACTAATCATTATGTTAGCATACAAATCTCTAGACAAACCAAAAAAGAATCTGATTTAAGTGTAACAAACACTAAATCGTAATCCCAATTAGTCCTATAATTCTCCAAATCTCACACTAACATACAAATAAAAATAAAAATAAAACTAAAAACTGTGACTAACACGGAACTAAAGTAACAAACAAACAAAGAACAACATACCCATCACACTGTGTGGTGTCTGGCGAGGGTAGAGTGTACGCAGAACTAAAGTAAGTGTACAAATAAGGACTATATAATTATTAATCAAATTAAAAAATAGGTGAACCTTTTTGCAAGTAAGAGGAGAAGCGAGAAAGTAGACGCAATCAGTATTTCTCTTGAGAGCTTCATCTTCAGCTGACGGCCACAACGCCGCCGTAGAAGAAGGCTGAATTTGCAGCTGCGGCGGTGTAGGGCCCACCATGGTTGGTGTCTTCAGAAAACCCTAATTAACAGATCCTTACAAGAAGAAGAAGCTTTTAGGTAGTGGATCTAGAGTTTTCAAGCATATACAGAAAGATTTTATACATATATAAATGTATATAATTATGAGCTACAACTGATTTCAGGGTTAGCTTTGTAGAGAGAAACCCCAGGGGGTGGGGGAGGAAGCCGTTGAGAAAACAAGGTGTTTAGAAAACATCTTATTAATAGACACTGATTTATCTCTTAGACGTAAATGTCTGTGCATTCATGTGCTTTTCTTCTATTCAGTTTAACTTTCGTAGTTCATCAGCAGTGGAAAAGTGGTCGTAGAAATCTGCAGTGTAAAATTAGATGTAGCTCTGGCATTAGTGTTATTTGTTTTTTGCTTATTTACTATTTTCTGATTAGGTCAGATCCGTGACTCAAATCGTAACCCATTGCGTTGTATTACTTAGAAACATATGCCTTCTTCCTTCTATTCGTTAAAATAATTGTTTTCCCTCTCGTTTAACCTAATATTCTCTTATTTTCTTGCACTAAGTATTGCTGAACCCAGCTACACATTTTTTTGACGACCCAGGACAGTAATTTTTATCCTATTTCAATTGATTGACCAAACATGAGTATATGGGGAAGCAATTGGATTTTTTGTGTGCAATTATGGTCCAATTTACAGATATTAGGGTATAGGAGTTTTTAAGGCAAAATTGTGGATTTGTTGGGTGGGGTGTGTGTGGGGCAGGGGGCCTCCGAATTCAATGTTGCTATCAGGATCTCTGTGTATTTTTTTTATTTAGTACTAGTAAAATTTGTTTTCTTTCATTTTCTTGATTGTTGATCCACTGAAAAATAATACAGTCATACATATTTAGAACATCATCTTTATATAATTGATCTATGCACATGACAAGATAAAGGAGAAAATTTTCTCACTAAAAACCTAGCATGAAAAAGTATGAAATTTGTGTTGAATTAAAAAAGTCTTACTCTGATGTAGCAAAGAATACAAATTCGTGTGCTAATACCCACCGAAAGTACAAAAAATCACGAATTTGAATTTCTAAGCTTTGAAATGCAAAAATAACTGACGTCGGTCACGACGAAGTAATGTGTTTCAATCACAAGGCTGTTTTCACGGACCTGGTGAATTTCAGGCCAATTAGAGATAGTCCGTATGATTTTAGAAAATCAGTGTGCTAATACCCACCGAAAGTACAAAAAGTATGAAAATGATTTGGATTGTGAAACACCTTAAAGTTATATTTTGGCTTTATACATGGTTCTTTGTTCAGCTGCATTGATTTGTTCCCCATAAATGCACTTGTATTTGCAGTTGTTGCAAGTCTTGATTCTATTAGAGAAATAATGTCTCATATGCAACTATATATTGTGCTTATGTGTGTAGAGTTAATTCTATATTGTTTTCAGACCAAGATCAGGGGAGTCATTTTCTCCAAATCTATGAATGCAAGTTTTTCGCTGAAATACCTGTTAGAGAAATTGACATGGAAAATTCATATGGTACTTTCAAATCTTTATAAATCTTATGATAAATCTTTTAAAATTCAAACATAAAAAAATTTGATTGTCTTTTAAAATCTGTTAAAGTCATTACATTTCTAAATAGTCTTTTAAAATTCACTGAATTTATTTATTCCAAAATAGTATTTTAAAATCCTAATTGAATACACTCCCCTAAATTGCATTTACTATTATCATCATTATTATATTATAAATGAAGCAAGATTTCATTACTAATGATGATATTATTAAAATCCCAAATTTTAGAGACCAAGATTTTATTACCGATGATGATAATATTAAAATCCCAATTTTTAGCATGGAACAATGAAGAGTAGTATTGAGACCCGACATTAGCACCGACCACGGACCCGAGTTGTTTCCTAATTTAACTCTAATAGTTTATGATAAAATTCTAGTCTAAGTATATTTGATAAATTATAATTATAGTAGTTTATTAGAATAGAGTTTCCTTGTTATGCTAGGAAAAGAAGGACTTTTGACTATATATAAAGAGGTCATTATAATGAATGAAAGCAATAAAGAATTCTCCCAATATTTTTCTTCTCTCTATATTTTCGTCGCCTCTTACATTTAACATGGTATCAGAGCCACGTTGAAATAACACAAAATTCCTAAATAATGGCGAGTGATGGAGAAATCGGTGTTAAAAACAAAGAAATCGCCGGTGAAGGAACCAAAATTAAAAAAAAAAAACAATCTCCCCGTATGATATTACGTCAAATGATAATTCTGAAACTGTGGTGACACAAGTCCATTTGAAGTGAGAGAATTACGAAGAATGAGCTCGATTCATGAAGATGACCCTAAGAGCTATGAAACAATTTAGCTTCGTTGATGGTACGATCAAGAAGTCGGACGAATAATCACTGGACTTAGAAGACTGGTGAATTATAAACTCTTTTTTGATATCATGGATCCGTAACACCATTGAACCAACTCTTCGCTCAACGATCTTGCATAAAGAGGAAGCAGAAGAATTATAAATGAGCATCCGAGAGAGGTTCGATGTTATCAACGGACCTCGGATGCAACAATTGAAAGTAGAACTTGCGGAGTGCAAGCGGAAGGGAAGGACCATAGTGGATTACTATGGAAAACTAATCAAGCTATGAGAAGAATTGACAAACTATAAACAGAATTCGACTTGCAAGTGCGGAAAGTGCATGTGCAATATGGGGATGATCTTGGAAATCAAAAGGGAGGAAGAAAAATTGCATCTTTTTCTCATGGAATTGGATGAGACAATAGAGCAGTGAGATCAAACATACTGGTCCAAGAATCGTTGTCATCATTAAACAAAATCTATTCAAAATTAGTGCAGGAAGAGCGTGTGAGAGGACTCACACGAAAAATGGAGGAACAGAGTGAAACGTTGGCCTTTATCGTACAAGGAAGAACTTCATACAGTGATCAAGGTGAAGGGAAGAATGATGGTGCATTCTGCATACATTTCAAGAGATTCGAACACGTTGTGGAATGATTTTTTCAACTTATTGGGTATCCTTAATGATGGCCGAAAAATAAAATAGGAGATAAAAAATCTAGAGGAAGCGGATGAGGACAACAACACCAGCAGAAGGGAGGCCCGGGATCCGGTCGCGGAAGAGGCAACTACCGGGCTAACGTTGTTCTTGTTAAGGATACATAGGTAGATACAGACCGGATGAACACTGATGAAAATTTAGAGAGAAGAAATTTTTTGGGAGAATTCTTTCTTGCTTTCATTCATTATAATGACCTCTTTATATAGATGTAAAAATCCTCATTTTCCTAGTCTAAAAAGGAAATTATATTCTAATAAACTATTATAATTACCATTTATCAAATATACTTAGACTAGAATTTTACTATAAACTATTAGAGTTAAACTAGGAAACTACCGGGGTCTGTGGTCGGTGCTGATTAGGGGTGAGCACGGATAAAGGGTACTCAGATATCCGACCGGAACTGACACTAACGGATAGGTTCCGGGTAGATATATTATAATAATGGGTAGTGTCAGGATAGTAAAATTAGGAACCGATCAATGTCGGGTTCGATTCCGGCAAATAGAGACAGAATACCCGAACCCGAAACCTATGAAATATTAAATATTTTTACTTTTTTAATTTCATTATTTTTTAGTTAATAAAAAATAAATCTTATTTGCAGTTTGATCCAGCCAAAGATTAGATCAAATTTAAGAATTATATTAGCAAGGTAACTATGATACTACAAGGTCAAATGCCTCAATCAAATAAGCTTTGGAAACAACTAAGTAGCTCCATCTATATGAAATCATGCAGAGTATTTTCCTACCTAGCTAGCCAGCTCCATATACTTTTTTGATAAATTTACCTATCTCCAGTCATACCAAGCTCCATTTATACGGAGGCACGCTGCACATACTTTTTTTTTGGAGTGATGTAAAATTAGATAGGTTCCGATTCCGGCAAATAGAGACAGGTTCTCAGTTTGATGACTAGCGACATCTTAGCTATCTCCGTATCCACGGTAGCCTCGGAAACGGCTTTCAGCACATCTGGTCGAGTGCTTGATCAATTTCCCATCTCTCTAACTCCTAAATTTGTGAAAGCTTTGTTTTGTTGCCAAGATTTGGTGGAAGCTTTGATTTCGTAGAGTATTTCACAGGGTACCCAGGAACCTACCCGAAATCGCAGGGTCCGGGTAATGATTGCTACGGGTAGGTTCCTGATAATAAATTTAGAAACCAATCTTTTACTGTGTAGGGTCCGGGTAGTTCAAAAAAGTTAGGTACCCGGACCCGCTCACCCCTACCAAATCAGCTGATGTCGGTCTCAATAGGGTCACTGTGATATGCGCACACGAAGGGAAGAACAAGAGAAGTTTGAGAATCAGAGTCGTAGGTGTGTCTTCTTGGGATATCCCTACAGATAGAAAGGTTGGAGGTTATATGACTTGGAAAATGATGAATATTTAGTATCGAGAGATGTGGACTTCTACGAGACTAAGTTTCATTTTGCCGTAGGAAAGGGTGATTTGGTTGACAATATAAAAGTGATTCCAAACGAAACAAAAGGAGAAAGGTATCAACACGATTTTGAAGAAAAACATACATATAATGTAGGTATGAACAAAGCTCAAATAGAAGAAATATGGACACCAAATATCAAACCTACGGATCAACCAGAATTAGATCGGACAGATGCTAGTCCGAATAATGAAAATGTGGAAGCAAAACAAAAAAAAGGCACCCTGGCCAATGAAAAGCCACCGGAGAAACAACTAGATCAAGGTAAATGATAGAAACATGACTCGATTCGATTGCATGACTATGTTACTAAAAAATTCCAGAAAGAAAGTACATCGATGAGTTTGCTCGGTCCTCAGCAATCCTCAAATGTGCCTTATCCTTTAGCTCACTATATATCATGTGATAATTTTTTCTCGTAACACCAAAGCTTCCTTGCAGCAATTACCACATGAATTGAACCAAAATCCTTCTCGGAGGCCATGAAGAAGGAATGTTGGAGGAAAGTCATGCAACAAAAAATCCCAGCATTGGAGGATAATGACACATGGACATTGAAAATATTACCTCCAGATAAGAAAACATTCGGATGTAGATGGATGTATAAGATCAAATACAACTCGGATGACACAATTGAGAGATATAAAGCTCGGTTGGTCATCTTCGGTAATAAGCAGAAGAAAGATATTGACTATAATGAAACATTTGCGCTGGTGGCTAAGGTTGTGACCGTTCGGACCTTCTTGACGGTAAAAGCCACTCTAAATTGAGAACTGCATCAGATGGATGTTTATAACGTCTTTTTGCACGACAAACTGGCGGAAGAAATTTAAATGAAATTACCATCGGATTTTATGTGTCCGGTCCGGGGCAAGTGCGTCGACTCCGAAAATATTTTTATGGGTTGAAACAAGCCCCGCTGTACTGATTTGCCAAATTATCAAGTGCCTTGATAAAATATGGGTTCAAACAGTCATACTCTGATTATTCCCTTTTCACGATACACCAGGAAAATATACAACTTAACATCCTAGTTTATGTGGATGCCTTGATTATCTCCGAAAATTACCATTATGCAATTGCACGGTTCAAAGACTATCTCCGAACTTATTTTCACATGAAGAATTTGGATCTCCTGAAGTATTTTCTGGGGGTTGAAGTTGCGCGTGGACTAATCAGATTATTCCTGTGTCAACGGAAATATGTCTTGGATAATATCTTTGAGTCCGGACTACTGGGAGAAAAACCAATTAATACTACCATGAAACAAAATCACAATTTGGTGTTGGCCAAATGGGCTAATTTGGAAGATCCAGAATCATACCGATGTTTGTTCGGTAGATTGATATACCTCAGTTTTATGTGATCGGAGTTATCTTATTGTGTGCATGTTTGTCTCAATTCATGCACCAATCAAAGGAAGCGCACTATAGAGCCGCCCTCCGGGTGGTAAGATACTTGAAGAAAAACTCTGGGCAAAGAATTGTGTTAAGGAAGGATTGTGATTTACGTTGTTTGGGTGGTGTGATGCAAACTAGGCTGGATGGCCATTGACCCAAAAATCATTGTTTCTCCCTCGAAAATTCAATGGTATCATGAAAAATCAAGAAGCAACACATTGTTTCTCGCTCGTCAGCAGAGGTCGAATACCGTTCAATGTCCATGAAGGTTTGTGAGTTGAAATGGTTGAAAGGGATTCTGCATAGCTTGGGTGTCGAACATACACCTCCGGTTAAAATGTATTGTGATAGTCAAGCAGCATTGTATATTGCACGAAATCCGGTGTTTCACGAACGAACTAAACATATCAAAGTTGATTGTAATTATGTACAGGACGCACTCCAAACTAGTATAATACTTCCGAGTTATGTGTCAACCAACGAACAATTGGCCGGCGTGTTTACAAAGGCTTTGGAAAAATCACAACATGAATATTTGCTTGGCAATTTGGGCATTCGAGACCCCCTTGCTCCAACTTGAGGGGGTATTGAGATCGACATCAGCACTGACCACGGACCCGAGTTGTTTTCTAGTTTAACTCTAATAGTTTATGATAAAAATTATAATCTAAGTATATTTGGTAAATTGTAATTATAGTAGTTTATTAGAATATGATTTTCTTGTTAGACTAGAAAAATGAGAACTTTTGCTTCTATATAAAAAGGCACTATAATGAATGAAAGCAAGAAAGAATTCTTTCAATATTTTTTTTCTCTCTAAATTTTCGCCGCCTCTCAAATTTAACAAGTAGACTCTTGTGTATATCTGAAAAGTATGGAAATATGAAATGAAAGTGAAAGTGAAAGTGGATGAGAAATGTCCACACAAACACAGTAACTAATGCACAAGTAATGTACAAGTAATGAGGAGTATGAACTATGAATGGGCTGAACATAAATGCACAAGTAATGACTAATGAGTTAACAGTTTAATTGATGCTTTATAGATAGCTAAAATGTCATAGTTGTCCTCAAAGCTGAATTGAATTCCACAAATCAGGCATATCGATCCTTTCGATTATAATCAGGCATATCCCCAAAGTTCATCAAGCTCTTTCGATTATAATTTGGAAGTAGAAATAACAGATTTTTTATAAACAAAACTTAGCATATAAGAGATAGGAGAAAGAGGAAGAACTTAGAAAATATGTCTATTGCTGTCCAAAATATCATGTATATATAAATATAAAATTAAGAGCTAATGTATTTAACAACAAATGACTACTATATTAGGGTTTAATAAAAACTCAGTCTATTAACATCTAATTGTTAGAATTCATATAATTTATGAATCCTTACGAGACAATAACAAGAGAATAAGAATATTATTGATAGTGAATTGATAAGTAAAAGAAAAATAACTACATCCCTTTATAAATGGTCTAATACATAAGACATAATTTTTATTTTCCGATGTGTGACATTAACAATGCTAACATCCCCTCCCAAGCTTGCGATGGTGTAGAGAGAAACATCGAGAGTTTGCCAAGAAGGAACCGGTGACGCTATAAGGTATGTGCCTTTGTGAAGAAAATTTGCAAGTTGCATCGAAGATGAGACAAATGACAAGGATAAAGTTCCTTGTTGAAGATGATATCGAATAATATGACAATCAATCTCAATATGTTTGGTACGTTCATGAAAGACTGTCTTGTATTATCGCAGTACATCAGTGTCGGTGAGGAAAGAGAGACACTCATATTAGCCAATAACAAACGTAACTATACAATCTCACACGTAATAGAAGTCATAGGCACGATACTCTGCCTCGGTTGAAGAGCGAGAAACAACATCTTGTTTCTTACTTTTTCATGAAATGAGTGGATCTCCTAAAAATACACAATAACCAGTTGTGGATTTCTGATCAGTCGGGTTACTAGCCCAATCTGCATAAGAAGATGCATCTAATGATGAGGTTGATGGAAATAAGACTGATAATCGTTCCTCGGAGATAGCGAAGAATACGCATAACCGCAGCCCAATGTACAGATGTAGGAGAACAAACAAATTGACTGACAATGTGAACATAATATGCAATGTCAGGGCGAGTAATGGTAAGGTACACCAGGCTACCACAATAGAACGATATTGTTAGCGATATTTCGAATGCTCACGCAAGCGCACACATCATTGACAAGTAATATAGTCTGATAAGATCGAATATCGTCCTCAGAGACTGGTTTCTAATTACCGTTCATCTATTTTATGTTATCTATTTGGCAATCGATATTTGAGTTTGGTTTTCGGTTAACTACTAGAATTAATTAAACTATTTAAGTTGTAATCAGTTATGAATGAATTAGGGCTTCCAAAATCCTCGACTATCCATTTCATTCAATCCTTAATGCAACTAGAATGATTCTACTTCTTCGTTAGATAGCGTTTAACTAGACTGCCTTATATTCCGGTTAGGATATATAATCACGCAACCTCAGTGCAGAACCCTTCTATATTTCTATGATAGGATTTACTACATAGGAGGATTAAGCACAGTAACCTATTATGCTACACAAGTATCGAGGTAATGTCATCCACGATTTTAACCTATGTCTAGTCAATCAACATATCCAAATCTCTCCTCTCGCTTCTTGATTCGAAACCATATATATTATGATAATTAGTGATCAATTAATCATCAAGCATTCATACCAATTATTGACTAAATCTTATCAAGTGAAGAAGAAATCAAACAACTGCATTAATTCATGAATATAAGTTTCAAGCGATTCATAAGGAAAACCCTAATAAATTATTTAACTCCTAGCCATAGTCACGCTAAGAACTAACACGAAATCCATACATAAACTGAATTAAAAACGATAGAAAAGAAATTACTGCGACTAAGTCTCCGATTGTAGTCTCTCTTGTTGTCTTGTGTTGTCCTATGTTGTAGAATGACCAACCTCCCCTCTATGACTAATCCCTAGGGCTTTTTATCTATCAAATTTCATGCCCTATGGACCAATTCGTCCCTTGCCAATTAAAACTCTGAATCGATTTTCCAGGTGTCGCGACCTGCCCGACTAGCCGCGACGCCAATCTTCGTGGGTATTCTCAGCCCGACGCCGCACGATGATTGGCGCCGTGGCGCTGCCTGGCTTTCATCCGGGTCTTCATTTTCTGTCCTTTCCTGCCTCAGATTCCTCATTTTATGCCCCATTTTCATTCATTTTTGTCATTTTTCCATTTTGGACCGCTGTGACTCAAGAGAAATAAAAACAAGTCTAATACTATACTAAACATAACAAAAACGAGTAAAATACTAATTAAAAATGACTCAAAAAGGGTATATAAAATATGTCTAACAAACCCCCAAACTTGAACTTTGCTCGCCCTCGAGCAAAGAACAAAACAAAACAAAGAAACAAAAATCAAAAGACTCAAAGACTCAGGTCAAACAGCTGCACAATGTCACTTAGAAACACATGAACGTTTAGTTAGGATAATATGCAGGAATAGATGTAGCATGCATTTAACAATCTAGAATTTCAAGTTAGATATTTCGCAGATTCATTTCAGTCACAATCACTGGAAACATGAATATCTAACCTATGCATGTCAGTTTCATTTCATTTTTTTCAAAGTAATATAGCCTATTCACTTGTTATTCTCCACTAATCATGGACATACATACTAGGGATCATCAGGACTTTTCAGGGTTGTAATGTAGGCTTAGGCAGGGGTAGGTAAGATTAGGCATTTAGGCTCAATTACGTACCATAAGCGTTTTTCATTCAACTTTTTTCTCCTTCTTTGCGCTATTCTTTTTAGTTCATACCCATTAATCCCCTTTCTCTTTTTGTTGAGATCATAACACACATTCACATCGGCACCCCCAAACTTAAGTTTTTCCATATTTTAATTGGGGTGCATAAGTTTCGCTTTCTTTTGATATTTCTTTTTCACTCTTTTTTCATTTTTATCATCAATTATTGCTTATGACACATAAGGGAATCTGGGGTGTCAAAGAAATAATTTTTTATTTTAGGCTCAACGGGGCTGACTAGGGATACATTTAAGTGCAAGATGGGAAATGACTGGTAAGAAGGGCTATCAAAAAAATACTTGAATCCTCCCCCTAACATGTACATCCTAATTATTTTACCTCAAATAATAAGCACGCAAGACATTTTTCGCAATTTACATACACAGGCTAAGCACAAAATATTCCAACTAATCAGAATTTCATGAATCTTTGACATATTTAACTTAAGCACACAGATTTTTGCATATCATTCCATTACATTATCCTACTTAACTCACTAGGCGTTTCAAGCAACTACAACATGCATGATTAAAAAAAATTGACTCATATAAACACAAAAACATAATAAAAAAGACTCAAAAACACAAATAGAATAAAAAATTCTCCCCCAAACTTAAACTATACATTGTCCCAAATGTGTAAAAGACTCAAAAATTAAAAGGGACGACTTACAGACATATAGCAATTCAAAATGACGATGGTGGCGGCGGAAACTGCATTGACCATTGAGTGAACATGAAACTCAAATTATCAACACGCTGGGTCAGGTGTTGATGATCTTGCATCATTTGCTCTTGATTTCTCAGCATCCTTTGTTGGTTCAAGAGCACCTGCTCCATCATTAGCATTGGAGGTTTCAAGGCTAAATGAGGATGGTGGCTGCTTCGCCCTGACTCATAATGTGTGGCTGCCTCAGGCTCTGGCTCCTCTTGCTCCATTGCAGTTGCGCCTGCTCCACCCTTTTCTCGACCTCGTCTCTTATCCCCTGGGTTCACAAGGTCTGTGTATGCATGGACTAGACTGTATGTAATGGGCGGCAGAGTCTTCTCAAGAATGTCCGTGGCGAATGTTGGGACTCTGTGCCTAGCACATAGTGCAGTGATGAAAGAACCATGTCCCAACCCGCCAGTGATAGTCAATCTACTGATGTCCCCAATACTCTGTGCTATCTCCATTGCAATGTCAATAGTCAGACCCCTCATGATGCCAAAGATGAGCTTGATTCAGTCTGTCGGTACGTTAGTGAAATGGGTCGATGGAATCAAGCGTGCACTTACGAAATATAGCCAAGCCTTGGCTAATCTATCAATCGCACTGCAAGTCCTGCCTCGCCGCGGGAATAACGAAACTGTGCGCCTGGATAACATAGGGCCTCCACAACTGTCTCCAGTGTATGTGGTTTGCATTTCTAGACCAAGTTCTGAAATGGGTCAGATAGTTGCCCTGGTCTCCAATATCAGTTGTCCCAAACATAACATTCACTGCTTCAGCACTAACTGGGATATGACGCCCTCTTACAAAGCATCTTTCATTGCTTTTTTCTGGATAGTTGGTGTAGAATTCTCTCACCAAGCTGACATTCTATTTTGGAATATCTTCATTATCGACAAACCTCCCCCACCCATTAGCTTCAATCACAACTCTAATGGGCTCATAAACATCATCATCATCGAGTGGTTCAGCTTGATAATCTATCCCTCTCTCCTGTATCACTACCCTACTACTTATCCTGTTGTACCGATCCTCCACATTTCGGTTGGTGAAATGGGTAACATCATGATCCGGGACTGATGAAGATGAGGTAGTTCAGGCGGCTCTTTTCCTTGAAGTCATTATTGAAATTTGTTGGGAAATTTTCAGCAATGTTTCCTTTGTTTCTTTGAGATTTTCCAACAAATTTTCACTCCATACCGCAACAATAACCAAGCAACACCAAACCACAACAACAATACACCTATAAATACACCACAATACACCACAAACCACACACTACACAGCAACAAACACAGCAAAAACACACAGCCCACCAACACGCCGAAACCCACACTAAAGTTCACACCCAATTACCCATAAATCACAATCCCAAGTTGCTAGCAACAACCCAAGGGTAAGGTTCCAATTAGTTACCTTTTTGACGAATCTTGTCGAAATTGCCATAGCTCAAGTGAGTTGAATGATTGTGGAGAAGGTTAGAAGGTTTTGGTGATGATATTGTGGAAGATTATTGTGTGTGAGGGAGAGGATGTCCGTCATTTTTAGAGAGGGGAAGGTTTATGTTTGATTGTAGGAGAAGATTGGGGATTTAGGGATTTATATTTTGAAAACCCGTTCGCCGCGGTGCCCTCTCACTCTCCGGACTTCCATACACTTCGCTTCATGGCATGTTGCACCAATTTTCTTCCTTTCATATTTTTTCGTGCTTCGTGTCCCATTCTTTCACTTGTCATCATAACACCACAAAAAATACCACAAGTGAGACTGCTCAAACAAAACTAAATTGCATAAATTAAACATTGTGTTGCCTCCCAAGTAGCGCTGTCTTTAACGTCTTGTAGCCGGACGCAAGTTCCTTATCAAAAATCATTGGGGTAATTTGACCCCACAACCTATCCATTTCAAAATCATTTTCCTCTTTCATACTCTGTTTTTCTTTTTCACAAAAGGGGGCTCAGTAAGACTTACCTGTTCGACGGCTTCCATGGCATCAATTTTTGTTTCAGCATTCTTGCTGACCTATAGGTTCACCGATGTAGGAATGATCTCCTTAGCTTTGGCCTGTGCTGGCTGAACTTCAGTGTCAGTTGTGCTGACTGCGAAACACTTGTTGATGGCTTGGGATTCAATGGTGGATTTGAACATCTTGAAGACCATCTCCTCTTCCTGGACCCTTAGTCTCAGTTCTTCCTTTTCTACATCAATTAGGGCTCTCCCGGTTGCAAGGAATGGTCTCTCCAAAATGATGGGTATTTCATCATCTTCTTTCATGTCAAGGATGATAAAGTCTGCTGGGAAGAAGAACTTTCCCACCTTGACAAGCACATCTTCAATTATGCCTCTCGGGTGCACCACAGTTCGATCGGTCAACTACAAATTTATTGTGGTTGATTTGGCTTCCCCCAAACTCAATCTCTTAAATACAGACAGAGAGATGAGATTGATATTATCCCCTAAATCACACAGGGCCCTGTTGCATGTTACTTTGCCAATAGTGCAGGGCAAGGTGAAGCTTTCTGGATCCTTCAGCTTATGAGGCAATTTCTTTTGCAGAATGGCGATGCACTCCTCTGTCAAATATAATGTCTCATAATCCGCCAACCTTCTCTTTTTTCCAAGTATCTCCTTCATGAATTTAAAGTATGATGGCATCTGTTCTAGTGCTTCAATGAAGGGGATATTTATGTGAAGTTTCTTAAATACCTCCAAGAACTTGGAGAACTGCTTGTCTATTGTCTTCTTTTGTAACCTCTGAGTGTAAGAGATTCTATCAACGTACTCCCCCAAAGGTGTTGGTGGAGCTTTCTCAACTGTAGGGTGGTCCTCAGTGACCCCCCTCATTTCCTTCCTCAACTGCTTTCTTACCCCTTTCTCATGAACCACTGCGGGTTGGGGAGCAACCTGCTCCAACTGCTTTCCACTCTTTAACAACACTGCCTGACACCGCTCTCTTGGATTGACCTATGTATTGCTTGAGAGAGTACCCTGCGGCCTGTTGGTTACCATCTTTGCTAGTTGCCCAACCTGAGTTTCCAGGTTCTTGAGAGATGACCTGGTTTCAGACATGAACTAATTCTGTGAATTAATGAGTGTAAGAAATGCAAATTTCTCACCATCAAAGCCTCTGCCGTAGGTGGTCTAAACTGCTGAGATGAGGTAGCATGATTCTTTTCTTGCTGGTTCTGGTAACTACCTTGATATGGTTACTGCTGGGCCTGGTCGTTCCTCCACGAAAATTTAGGGTGATTCCTCACCCTGGATTGTATGTGTTGGAATTATAAGGCCGCTGAAAGTTCCCAACTGCCTGAACCTGCTCCATTGACACATTATTAGCGTTCACCACTGTGCATTTGTCAAAGGAATGCGGTCAACCACAAATCTCACAATTTACAAGCATCTGATCGCATTCACGCATACGGTGTTCGCAGCTGTTGCTTCGGAAGCGGCTACTGCGCATTCGTGGCGATGATGGCATCTAATTCATGTATACCCATAGTCTTCTTATTATTCATTGACCTGTCATCTGCTCCTTGATGATTGTTGGCAGTCATGTCTTCTAGTAACTCATGTGCCTCATTGACACTCTTTCTTATAAAGGCTCCCCCTGCTGCAGCATCAATGATGGTACGAGTAGTACCACTCAGTCCATTATAAAAAATGTGGACTAACATCCACTTCTCTATGCCATGATGGGGGCATTTCCTTTGCAGGTCCTTAAATCGCTCCCACACATCATAGAGTGACTCACCATCCACCTGGTAATAATTGTTTAACTCTCCCCTTAACTTTCCAGCTTTTGAATGAGGGAAGAACTTTGCTAGAAACTTTTGGGCCAGGTCCTGCCAGGTAGTGACGGAGTTGGCAGACAGTGAATTCAACCAGCTTTTGGCTCTGTCCCTAAGTGAGAACGGAAAAAGCCTCAATCTAATGGCATCATCAGTAACACCATTATATTTGAACGTGGCACACAACTCCAGAAAGTTGGCAATGTGCATGTGGGGGTCTTCAGACAATCTCCCAAACTGTACTGTGTTCTGTACCATGCTCAGGATGATTGGCTTGATCTCGAAGTTGTTTTCCCCTATGACTAGGAGCCTGATGCGCACGCTCACGCACTGTGGCCAGGCGTAACATAGTCCCCCAAACTTCTTTCCGCTGGAACAAGGACTGGATCCCCTGCATTTTCAGGGACCTCATTGTTTGCCCCATTCTGATTCGGTGGTTGTTTTTCCATGGTTACCATATCAGCTATTCTCTTATTCCGCCTATTTAGTTTGCAGGTTTTCTCAATCTCAGGGCTGAAAGGAACAAATGTGTCTGCCCCTCTTCTTCTTCGCATAAACTAGATCCCTGAAATAGATCAAAATCAACAAACAAATCAAGGCACGCGGTTCTAATAGTAAAAAGAAATAAAAATAAAAATAAAAATAGACGGTTCGATATTAGAAGTACGTCAGTCCCCGGCAACGGCGCCAAAAACTTGGTAGCGATATTTCGAATGCTCACGCAAGCGCACGCATCATTGACAAGTAATAGAGTCTGATAAGATCGAATATCGTCCTCAGAGACTGGTTTCTAATTACCGTTCATCTATTTTATGTTATCTATTTGGCAATCGATATTTGAGTTTGGTTTTCGGTTAACTACTAGAATTAATTAAACTATTTAAGTTGTAATCAGTTATGAATGAATTAGGGCTTCCAAAATCCTCGACTATCCATTCTATTCAATCCTTAATGCAACTAGAATGATTCTCTTTCTTCGTTAAGATATCGGTTAACTAGACTGTCTTATATTCCGGTTAGGATATATAATCACGCAACCCCAGTGCAAAATCCTTCTATATTTCTATGATAGGATTTACTACATAGGAGGATTAAGAACAGTAACCTATTATGCTACACAAGTATCGGGGTACTGTCGTCCGCGATTTTAACATGTGTCTAGTCAATTACAACATTTCCAAATCTCTCCTCTCGGTTCTTGATTCGAAATCATATATATTATGATAATTAGTGATCAATTAATCATCAAGCATTCATACCAATTATTGACTAAATCTTAATCAAGTGAAGAGGAAATCAAACTACTGCATTAATTCATGAATAGAAGTTTCAAGCGATTCATAAGGAAAGCCCTAATAAAGAGTTTAACTCCTAGCCATAGTCACGCTAAGAACTAACACGAAATCCATACATAAACTGAATTAAAAACGAAAGAAAAGAAATTATTGCGACTAAGTCTCCAATTGTAGCCTCCCCTGTTGTCTTGTGTTGTCATATGTTGTAGAATGACCAACCTCCCCTCTATGACTAATCCCTAGGGCTTTTTATCTATCAAATTTCGTGCGCTATGGACCAATTCATCCTTTGTCAATTAAAACTCGGAACTGGATTTTTCGTACAGGCGTCGCGGCCCTGCTAACTGACGCCGCGGCACCCAATCTTCTGTGGGTATTCTGCAGTTCCAGCGCGGCGGCGCTGCCTGGCTTTCGTCCGGGTCTTCATTTTATGTCATTTCCTGCCTCAGATTTCTCCTTTTATGCCCCTTTTTCATTCTTTTTTCTATTTTTCCATTTTGGACTGATGTGACTCAAAAGAAAGAAAAACAAGCCTAATACTATACTAAACACAATAAAAACGAGTAAAATACTAATTAAAATAACTCAAAAAGGGTATATAAAATATGTCTAACAGATATAAAGTGGGATCGGGAAGAGGATCCCCATCAGTAGGTGTATAACGAACATTGACCTCAAGAGGAGAGTCAACAATACGAGTATTTGTGAGACGAGCCCGCTCAAGAATATCTGCATCGTATTTAGACTGAGAGAGAAGATACCTCTTCTCAAAATAAGCTACTTAAATGCCTAAAAAGTAACGTAGATGACCTAAATCTTTCATCTCAAAGCGATGAGACAAAGTGGATTTTAGGTTTGTGATACCATCAATATCATCACATGTAATGATCATATCATCAACATACAACAAAAGCAAAATATGACCTGCCGGGACGATCTAACAAATAACGTCGAATCATGAAAGTTGGAAATAAACCCAAGAGAAGATACTAAAGTGGAAAACTTGTAGAACCAAGTTCTTGGGGCTTGTTTGAAACCATACAAAGCCTTCTTAAGTCTGCACATCTGTCCTGGACTATGTGACACACCAGGTGGAGGGACCATGTAGACTTCCTCTTGAAGATCCGTATTCAAAAAGACATTTTTAACATCCATTTATGAAATATGCCAATGACGAACAGAGGCTACTGCAATAAGAACCCGGACAGATGTCACATTTGTAAAATGTGCAAAAGTCTCCTCATAATCCATACCATACTCTTGAGCAAAGCCCTTTGCAACCAAACGAGCTTTATATCGCTCAATAGAACCATCAGAATTGGTTTTAATCTTGTACACCCATCGAGAACCAACAGTTTTCTTATTAGATGGTAGACAAATCATATCCCAAGTACCAGTTCTGTCCAAAGCAGACAATTCCTCACTCATAGCCTTTTGCCAAAGAGGATCACGAGTTGTTTCAAAGTAAGAGGTAGGCTCACAAAGAGAATTAATAGAAACTAAAAAAGAGGTGAATGATGGAAAATAGCAAGAATAATTATAATTGGATACCTGGGTAGATCGAGTAGTGCGTTTAGGATAGCGAGGTGGATTTGAATCTGCAATCACAAAAGGTTATAGAACAGTCGTAAGAGGGGGTGAGTATCAATATCATGAGACCTGCCAGAAGACTGAGAAGGAACATACGATATAGATGTTGGATCAGATGGACAATTAGTAGTAAAAGTATCAATATCAACAAGGTCAGATTTTGATATGTCATGTGAAGTAGATGGGATGGATAAGAAAGGAACATGCTCAATAAAGGAAACATTACGAGAAACATACAATTTTCCAGAAACTGGATCATGACAACGATAACCTTTTTGCCTAACCTCATATCCAAGAAAAACACAAATAGCGACACAAGATGATAACTTAGTACGCTCTGCATGTGGACGCAGAACAAAACATGTTGAGCCAAAAACTCTCAAATTAGAATACAGTGGGGTGTGACCAAATAGTCTAGCATACGGAGAAATTCCAAAACTATGAGAGGTAGGAATCCTATTAATAAAATAAATAGATGTTAGGACAGCTTCTCCCCAAAATTCGCTAGGGACACTAGCGGACAAAAACATAGATCAAGCGGTCTCAATAATATGCCTATGCTTTCTTTCGGCTATCCCATTTTGTTGTGGGGTATCAGTACAAGAAGATTGATGTATTGTACCATCAGCTTTGAAAATACCAAAAAGATCTTCACTAGTATATTCACCCCCTAAATCAGCTCAAAAATATTTAATAGTGACAGAATGTTGAGTTTTCACATAGGCTTGAAACTCAATATAAATATGAACGAGATCAGAACGTCATTTTAGTAAATAAACCCAACAATAACGAGTATAATCATCAATAAAAAAAACATAATATCTGAATCCCCCCTTAGTAGGGATAGGTGCCGCCCCCAAACATCAGAATGAACTAGATCAAATGGTGCAGAAGAAGTAGAAGTATTGAGATTAAAAGGCAAAGCAGAAAATTTTCCAAGTTTACATCCACTACAATCAAAAATATTATCAGATTGTAAATCACCAAGAATACCAGAAGTACACATAAAATTTAAGCGAGAGCCTGATACATGACCGAGTCTAGAGTGCCACAAAGAAAATTTCAAAGAATAAGACGTCAAATGGAAAGAAGATAAATTAACAAGCATAGCCACTGCATGAGTAGGAAGATGCAGCTCATCCAAAACATATAGACATATCCCCTTCCTACGCCTTGTCTCAATCACTCTCTTGGATTTTAGATCTTGCACATAACAAGAATTGGGAAAAAGGCCAACAAAACAGCCAGTCACATATTTGACCAGCAGAATCAAGATTCATATGTAATTTGAGAATGCAATAAATATATGGTAAAGATATAGTGGATGTATGAATGGTACCAATGTCTGTCAATGGCATATGTGTGACATCATCAATAACAACAGGAGTGGAGGGGGTTATAAGACATAGATATAAAAGCAGAAGAATCAGGAGACATATGATTTTCAGCTCCAGAGTCCAAAATCCAAGAAGACGGATTGATACATGAACCAATAGATGATGATGAACCGGAAGGAGCAGAAAGAGCATAAGATTGGGGTTTACTTTAAAACTGTTGGAAGACGAGAAACTTCTTAAATTGGTCAACTACAAAATCAGTACTGGGGCTCACATGAGTTCCTGAAGATGAGTGATCATAGAGGGCACAAAGGCAGCCTGAGTATGTGGATATGAATTATGGGATTGACCCCCAGAGTATGACTTTTGTTGCCCGCTATGATATTATTGTGGAGGTTTCCGTCTTTGTGACCTTGATTGTGGATGCTTCCAACCTTACCCTGTAGACTTCCAACCTTGTCCTAACTGTGGAGGCTTCCAACCTAACGTCTTTCGTAGCTCAGGATATTAATCCTTCCAGTGTCCTGGTTCCTTGTAATAATTACAATTACCTATGGCATATGTTTTATAATGGTGTGTAGGGGCTGCAAAGACTGATGCAGATGAAAATTATGTAAAGACGGATGTAGAAGCAGTATGCACCCCTCTAGAGTCTTCAAACAAGTTTCTTCGGCCATGAGTTCATTTACCACATCTTCAACAGATGGTAAGGGTTTGCGGTGCAAAAGGCCTGAACGACAATTTTCAAACTATGGGCAAAGACCCATCAATAGTTAAAACAAGAATGTCTTCATCTCTACATTTAATATAAACACCACATGCTTATAATTCAATAGATTTTGTCAAAGCTAATTGATCCCAAAGAGTAGTCATTGCACAAAAAAAAATCTTGAATACTCAAATCATTCTGTACTAGTGCACGAATTTAAGATCGTAATTGATATTTAACAGCAAAACTATTCTGCACAAATAATCCCAAATCTCTTTAGCATTTTTGAACTTAGTCAATTGAACATCAATTCTTTATTAAACAGAGTTATTGATCCAAGTAATATTCTTTGAATTATTGGTCTCCCAAATACGAAATAATTTATCAAATTTTTCATCTTCAATTTAAGACAATTGACTTTTCCAGAAGTATAGTCTCAAAGGCCCTTACCCTTCAAAAAAATTATTATTACATAACTCTTATATGAATAATTTTTTCCATCTAAACGAACACCAATAGATTGTAATGAATTGTCACCTCTAACCATCGAAAATAATTTAAACAGAAAAATCTCAAATAACAAGCAACAATCTCAATCTCACCAATCAAAATGCAGAAGTGGTGGATCCGATCAGAACAAGAACCCAAGTTTAATAAGAACGAACACAAATAGCGAAATAAAAAAAATAAAGCTAACAAGATAGGCAGTATAACCGGCAAATATTATAATGCAAGAATTTATGTAATAGGCGGTAGAACCGGCCAATATCATAATGCAAGAATATATGTAATAGGCGGTAGAACCGATCAATATCATAATGCAAGAATTTATATAATAGGCGGTAGAACCGGCCAATAATTTAAAATAATATTAATTTTAAATTAATATTATTTTATTCTCTCTGATACCATGTTAGAATTCATATAATTTATGAATCCTTACAAGGCAATAACAAGAGTAAAGAAAAGAGAATAAGAATATTATTGATAATGAATTGATAAGTAAAAGAAAAGCAACTACGTGGTGTTTGGTTCTGCGGTGGACATAGTTGATTTTGAAAGAATTGATTTTGACAGAATTGAGTTTGACAATAATTTATTTACATTTGGATGCAACAATGTAAAAGTGATTGTTATCAATATGATGTTTGGATAGTTTTGATCAAAATTGCTTTTAAATGTAGAATTACCAAAATAGACATAGTCAAATACATATAAATAAAAATTACTAAAATAATAGTGAAGTATGAAGTATGTAAATAAAATTTACAAATAAATAATAGAATTTAAAGTGCAATATAGTACTTAAATATTATTACAATACTAATTTTGCATGTACTTTATAGTTTGATGAAAATTAAAGAGGGTAATGAAGGAAAAGGTAAAAAACTTAAATTGAAATAAATGTAAATTGATAATAGAATTTAAAGTGCAATATATAATACTTAAATATTAGAATATAAAGTATGTAAATAAAAATTACAAAAGATAATAGAATTAAAAGTGCAATATAGTACTTAAATATTAGAATATAAAGTATGTAAATTTTGATCGTTCATTTTATCCCTTCAATAATTGTACAAGCTGCAAAAATAACAAAATTTAATCAAATCATTATTTGTGTTCTAAGTTGTGTCATAAATATTTGCTCAACATTTGGATTCACTAAAGATCCCATTAATTAAAACAGAACATGAGTAGTATATTTGATTTTTTTTAGTAATTATTTCTAGATATTTAAAGAGGGTAATGAAAGTTGTATATTTGAATTTTTTAAGTAATTATTTTTAGATATTTAAAGAGAGTAATGAAGGTGGATAGAGTTGTTGATGAAAATTAAAAAGGGTAATAAAAGAAAAGGTAAAATTCAAATTGAAATAAATGGCAGAATTGATTCTGGCAGAAGCTAGTAATTGTAGCTTCTGACAGAATCAATTCTGAAGAGGAGAATTGATTCTGGAGAGAAGAAATCAAACACCATTTTTTTCTCATTTTCACGAAAGTAGTCATCCAGAAGTGATTCTGGGTTGGCAGAAGTAAAACCAAACATGCACGTATACATCCCTTTATAAGGTCTAATACATAAGACATAATGTTTATTTTTCGATGTGAGACATTAACAATGCTAACACTAATAACCAGAATCATGCTCTACCAAATCTGTACTGGCTAGTTGATAAATTAATATTATACATGCTAGTTTTAACTATACTAATAGACACAATATTGCTTTATATATTTCGTTTATCTTATTTACATGCATTAGTTATTGCTTCTTTTTCAGAATTCGCTATTATGAATTATCGTTTTGTTTGTCTTACTTTGTTTGTGCTTGTGTTTGTGCTTGTGCTTTGTCTTAAGTCGAAGATCTCTCAGAAACAGTCGTTCTACCTACTAAGGTAGAGGTAATGTCTACGTACACTCTACTCTCTCCAGACTCCACATTGTAGATTTCACTGGGTATGTTGTTGTTGTTATTGCTAGTTTTAACCATTTCAAGACAAAATAAAATAATAAATATTAATTAGATATTGAAAAAAATCAATAGCTGACTTGGATTAAGCCTCACGTTTATTTGGTGCAAAGCGAAAATCGACCCATTTTGCATTGCAGTCCAATTATCTTGTTGCGCGAGTCAATTTCTTTTCTTGCTCTTTACTAGTTCAATAGAAGGAGAATTATTTTGAATTAAAAAAAGAAGCTAAAAATGAGCTCTTTCAATTCATGAGAGACACTCCCTTTGATATACTCACTTGTTTTTTCCAACAAAATGTTATATTCATTTATTGAGTCCTATAATCAGACAAGCAGTTTGCCCAAAAGAGAATTATAATGTCAACACAAAGGTGTGTATGGTGCAACTGTATTTCATAATTGCTGTGTTTGGCTAGATCTAGATTTTAGAGTAAGTTTGCTTTCTAGCCCTTTGAAAGGAGAGTCTTTATGCCTCATTTGTTTCGACTAAAATTAAGAAGTTTGAATCTCAATATATATTTGAATATTAAAATGTGCATTAAAATCTAGATATTTGAATACACATCTGAATATTAATATTGTCTCTAGATTTGAATTGAATACTGAAATGATTATGACGGTTTGTTTTCAATATCTGAATGTATATATAGAATTAATCATTATATCAATAAAATATTATAAAAATCTCATTTCAACAAATTAAATTTATTTTTGATAGAAAATAATATTTTAAATATTTATATTTGATTAAAAATTTGAACCATCTCCTTTTTTTTCTTCTACCAAGATAAAATTTGAACATCTGAGATGCAAATAAAAGTTACTATATCAATATAAAAAATATTATAACAAGGTAACATGAAACTTTTTAAGAATTTGTGCTTATTATTAAATGGTAAACATTTCTCTATCAAGTGAAAGTGAATTAAAAAGAGCTGTTATGGCTGAATCCCATAATATGTTTTCTAGTAAGAAACTTTATTAAAAAATAAGATAAAAATGAGAAAACTTTTCAATGTTTGATACACTCTGTGAGCGTTCTCTGTTCTTTCTTGAAGCTTGATATTATGTAGTTAGTTTCAAATTTGATTAGAGAGTTATGTAGTATTCAAGTTTTTTTAATTCGTTGTTATTGTCTAAGGAAACACTAATTTATGGAGTTATTGTCATCTTTCAAAGATTGAGAAGTGAAGGTAGTAATTTTATTGATATGATAAATTCTCTATGTTTAATTTTTTTGGTGCAGAATAGATCATGAACTGGATTTACACATATGATTTCACACTAATTTTTTGATAGATTCAAGAAAATAATTTTGTTGTTGTAGTTAATCAATTAATATTTGCGGCAACAAGAGTTCTTGATACTATTTGGTAGAGAAAATATAGCTAGAGGCGTGAAAAAATTGATGAGAAGAAAAGTCGTGAAAGATTTTGTGCAATAAGATGTATTATTTAAATGAATTTTAATGGATTAAGACTGTGACATATATGATTCATTCAGACCCATTAAGAAGCTTCATAAGGAAACAAAACAAATGAACTTAATGAGCTGAATCTGAATGATTAAGATTCAGACCTGTAAAACAAATGCACTTAATGAGTTGAATCTGAATGATTAAAATTTAGACCTTTGTTAAGGGCAAACAAATGAGACGTTACTACAACTTACCCCATTTAAACTAATATTAAGTGTTTCATCCTCACAGACCCAAGTTAATGAAAAAAAAAATGAAAGATTTATATTCAAGTCTCATCTTAAAAAAGAAAGGAAAATGCCTAAAATACAACATAACCTTTGCTCGAATTTGTTGTAACCCACCATCTTCTTCCTGCTCAAGCAGATGCCGAACCTCATTATTTAGCGGCTCTCCGAAGTCAGAGAGATGGGTGGGGCCTTTCTGATAGGCGGGACAAAGCGCTTTCAATGGTGATGAAAGAAGGGGCAATGCCTGTACGATCAATATATTCGTCTTGCTTACTCGCTCACCTCTATATACAATTATATTAGTTAGCTCGTTCGCTTTCTGCTACCTGCTCGAACTATTGCTATTAGCTAAACAACCCTTTCTTTGTGTTTAACCGAGGTTAAACACAACCAAAGCAAAGGGAGGTTTGAGCTATAAGGAAGACTGATTCACTCGCTTTCGAGAACTAAGATTTACAGCTTATTCTCCGTTCGACGAGGAGGAATAATAAGTCAATCTTGATCGGAATCGAAAGCGGGGGGGGGGGGGGGGGGGGGCCTATGGCGCCCCTGAATATATTTTAAAGAAATTTCTTTAGTATTTATCGAGTGAGTTGGAAATAATTCAAACACGTGCTGAATAAAATGCCATAAAACAAAAGAGTCCCACCATTTTTAGGTCATTTCACTCTTCGAACAAAACAAAAAATTAGAATTCTCTCCTACACTCTTAATTATTTTCATGAAAAAATAGTTGATTCTCTTAGAATTTGATCTTGTGAATCACTATATACTTTCATAATCGAGACTTGGCTTGTGCTGGATTTTGATTCAATTTTTCCAGAACAATGCCAAAGAAATACTTTAATAATATATTCAGGAGATAATAGGACCACCGTAAAAGTTAATGTGTTACAACAAATCTAAATAAAATTTGGGATGTATTTTAGGTATTTCCCCTGGAAAGAATAAGAATGCAATACAAGTAATTACGTATACACTGGTTGCCCTTTTTTGCGATAATTATTTAGTAAATTGCACTTTTTTATTTTTGTAACTTATAAATATTTAGACTACAATTTAAAATCTTTTTTGAGCAATCTAAAAATCTTATAAAACAATTTCAGACCATAGTCGAAGATTTTGTAAGTTATTGAAAACACAGTCTAATGTATTTTCCTAAGGTTGAACAATATATGAACAAACGTGTGATGTGAGTCTAACGTTGTCCAGAGGGATACTTTTAAAAGACTATATCTACAGAATTTCCGTTATTTCTTTTTACGCACTGCTTTGAAATGATTTTCCTTAAACCGAAGATCTATCAGAAACAACATCTTTACCTCCCAAAGTATGTTGTTGTTGTATATATATATAACTTTTAAAATAGGCATTTGCGTAAATTATCTAAGCGAATCCTCCATAAATTAAGTTTTTTTGCGGTTACAATCTGATCATTTTGATATTGCCAAATGGAGCCTTTGATGGGGATGAGATATAAATGTGGTAACAAAGTGTGGAAATAAAGGAAATGGAAATATAACAACGATAACAAATTGTAAGAAAGCTGAAAATGATCAAATATGAGGGCTTGCTGAGTCGACCAAATTTTTTATCTATCATTAAGATAATATTGCTCCGTATATCCTTTCAACGGTTGTAATGGCCACTTATCTCCCAAAATAAAACAACAATCAAAAAAATGAGCGAAGGGAACTCAAGTGTTTGCTTAGAAAGAAAGATCTTTGAGTGTTTGTGATTGCAAGAGAGGAAGACAATTTCAGAGAATTGTTGAGTGTAAAGTGTGTTCTAGCAAATGTGTCCAAGGCCCCATTTATAGTATGAAGAAGATGGTCTTCCACATAGCCAAGTAATGGCCAATAAAGGTCATATAATGCCTTGAATGTGGAGTAATAATTCAGCCAAATAATGGCTGAATTAATGAGCCCTATAATGGAGAATTAATGCTCCAAAGTCAGCCCAAAAAATAGTTTTCGTCCATCTTCCAATGATGCAGAAGCGTCACTGCGTCGTGGCCTGCAGTGGCGTCACGGCCGTGGCCCTGCAGGAAGTCACCGCGGTATTTTCAGTCTCGTTTCATCTTTCACACATTGTATACGTCTTCCTTTCATTTACCAACGTGAAACCATTGTTATTTGGCCAATAACCATCTATTATCTTACGTCTCAAACAATTCGTATGCGTACCAATATCTCTTCCACTTAAGAAAATTACAATCATTGGCACTTTATGTGCACGTGTGTGGAAACCGTGTTTCCGACGTGCGGGGCCCCAATTGTTCGAGTCATAATTAATAGGATTAATTTTATTTCACATTTAGTAAATTTCCAACAATCCCCTCTTGGAAGAGATTTTGGCGCACGCACATGGTACCTTTCGAGCAATCACTCGGCGGATCGATGTCGCATCTGGAGAGGTAGACGGAGCTTTGAACCTTCCATAGTAGAATAACATCGGACATATTTACTGCGCGGTGAACGTGATGTCTTGAACCGTCAGTGTTTAGTATATGCCAAGACAATGGTACCAACACAACACCTTTCCTACTCAATCTTTCTAGTGTTTTATCCGTTGTTGGTCGTGGACACCCTTGGATTCTTAAGTGCGTTCATTTGAGGCGGCATGTCCTCTCACTTAAATAGGTGGTCTCCTACAAGGTATCTTGTAATACCCCGCTACACAAGCGTTAGGAACCATTAAAAACTTTCCCAACCTAACGTCAATTATTGAGGATCATTAAAGGTTTGAAAATTTATCCTTTACCCCTCTTACAGGTAGCACTTTTTGTCTATCACAGGAACGACCTTGGATTATGTTTCTTAAGAAAGACACATTATCTGAAGTGCTCTTTCTTCCACCGAAGCGCTCATGGAACCTTTACAGTTTAGTTTTCCCATTGAACCTTATTCATGGGATCTCCAGTCTGTAAGGTTGGGTGTCAACTATATCGGTTCTTATTGTTTGGGTTTTAAGCCCATTCCCCTAGACAGGCAGAACAACTGATCTTTGGGTATTCCGCCGTCGAAGATCTGCGATATTTTCCTTAGATTTTATGTAATCAATGGAAATAATACGAGGTGATCAAGCGCTAATGCACTCGTGTCTCGTCGAATATGGCGAGACTTCCGTTGTATATTGAACTTCGTGCCGCCTGTAGCCGATCGACTATCGCGATGGATCATTCTGAGTAAGACATCGTTTATCCCAACATGGGACATCCTCTAAAAAACCATTAATCCACTCAGCTTCCTCTCCCGCTTTATCTAAAGCGATAAATTCAGACTCCATCGTGGATCGGGAAATAAGAGTTTGCCTAGAGGATTTCCAAGACACGGCTCCACCACCGATTGTAAAAATATATCCCTGGTGGACTTGATGTCGTTATATCCAGTTTGCATCGTTGTACCCCTCTAGTACTGCTGGATACCTCGAATAGTGTAACCCAAAATTTATCGTGAACTTTAGGAACCGTAGTACCCTGTTCAACGCTTTCCAGTGATCCTCACTTGGATTTCGAGTGAACCTAGCCAATTTATTGACTGCATGAACGATATCAGGTCGAGTGCAATTCATGATATACATCAGACTACCAATCACCTGCGCATATCGCTCATGATGTACGGGCTTACCAAGATGTTTGTTAATACTTTGACTTATATCCAATGGTCTCGATACCGGTGAACTGTCGAACATCCCAAATTTCTTCAGTACATCCTCGATGTAGTGAGATTGAGACAAGACCAGTCCATTAGGTGTCTTAGAGATCTTGATCCCTAAGATGACATTTGCAATGTCCATATCTTTCATGTCAAAGCAATTTTTTAACATATTTTTAGTTTCTAGGATTATCCCAAAATCGCTTCTAGTGATCAACAAGTCATCTACATAAAGACATATCATGACGAAGGATTCGATATTTCCTTTCACGTAGACACATTTGTCACCTCCATTAATGGCGAACCTTTTTTATAGTAGAGTACTATCAAATTTCTCGTGCCATTGTTTAGGGGCCTGTTTCAGCCCGTACAATGATTTAACAAGCCGACACACTTTTGTCTCTTGTCCTGAAACCACACACCCCTCGGGTTGGTCCATATATATTTTTTCTTCCAAATCACCATTTAGAAAGACAGTCTTACATCCATTTGATGTATTTCAAGATCCCACAAGGCGGAGATAGCTATGAACATACGTATAGATGTCATTCTTGACACCGGAGCGTAGGTGTCGAAGTAATCAAGGCCCTCCTTTTGGCGATAGCCCTTGACTATTAACCTAGATTTGTACTTCTCGATAGATCCATCTGCCTTTAACTTCCATTTAAGGATCCACTTACAACCCAATGGTTTGTGTCCTGGGGGAAGTTCAGCCAACTCTCAGGTGTGGTTATGCAGGATGGATTCTATCTCACTTTTTAAAGCTTCCTTCCAGAGTGGTGCTTCTGGAGTTGATAATGTTTCGGTGATTGTCCGTGGTTCATCCTGAACCAAATAAGCTTCAAAATCTGGCCCGGAAGGACATCGACGATTGTCCGTGGTTCATCCTGAACCAAATAAGCTTCAAAATCTGGCCCGAAGGACTTGTCCTTCCAGGCCCTTTTGCCTCTCATTGGTTCCATTCCTGAATCTTCTAAGTCTTGAGAATCTGGAATACTGGATTCCGGATAATCAGCTACTTCAGAATTCACTAGATCTGAACCGTTTGGATCTAGGTAGTCATCTACCTCTTGATCCTCAAAGATTTGATCATAACTTCGTTTGCGAGAGGTTATGTTGATTTCCTTGTATGAAACGTATCTTCAAAGAACCATGCGTTCCTTGATTCCATGATCGCACCTTCATAAATGTCCGGATGATCCGACTTATGCACTATGAAGCGATAAGCACTACTGTTATTAGCATATCCGATGAATATGCAATCCACAGTCTTAGATCCAATTTTGACCTGTTTTGGCATAGGTACTTTTACCTTGACCAGACAACCCCATACCTTCAAATACTTGTAGGTAGGTTTCTTTCCTTTCCATAATTCATATGGAGTCTTGTCCTTACCTTTGTGAGGGACTCTATTAAGAATTTTATTTGCGGTAAGGACAACTTCTCCCCACATGTGTTGAGGAAGGCCTGAATTGATGAGTAAAACATTCATCATTTCCTTTAGTGTTTTGTTCTTGCGTTCAGCCACACCGTTTGATTGAGTAAGGAGTCGTTGTTTGATGAACTATACTCGACTGGGTACAAAATTCTTCAAATGGTGCTACATATTCGCCCCCTCTATCGCTACGGATTGTTTTAATCCGTCCGCTTAGTTGGTTCTCAACTTCTGTTTTGTAGCGTTTGAACGCTCCAAAGGCTTCATCTTTACTTTTTAGTAAGTAAAGGTAACAAAATCTTGTGTCATCGTCTATGAAAGTCACAAAGTACTTGTTCCCCCTCTAGTTTGAGCGAACTTCAAATCACATATATCAGTGTGTATAAGTTCTAGAGGAGCGGTTTCCCTTTCGACGGATCTAAAAGGACTCTTGGAAAGTTTTGTCTCTACGCACACCTCACACTTACGTTGAGGGTTTATGTCGATAGACGGCAATAATTCCAGTTTTACCAACCTTTTGATAGATTGATAGTTAACATGCCCTAATCTATTATGCCATAAATTAGATGACTCAATCAAATAAGTAGAAGGTGCAATTTTATTGATAGTTGAGACATAAGGCATTACAGGTGCAGCATTGAACTTAAAGAGGCCTTCACAGACGAAGCCCCCTTCCTACAAAAGTTTCATTCTTAGTGATTGCAAACTTGTTAGCCTCTAATACTATCCTAAAACCAGCATTTACCAACAAAAGTCCAGAAATTAAATTTCTTCGAATTTCTGGGACATGCATCACTTCCTTCAGAATTAGCTCATTTTCGAACGTCATCTTTAGAGTCACCTTTCCTAACCCCAGCACTTCTGAAGAAGAATTGTTGTCCATGAACAACTTCTTATCTGTGACTGGTGTATATGTGGAGAAGGCATCTTTATTGGAACAAATGTGACGGGTCGCACCCGTGTCTAGCCACCATTGCACCGGATTCTCAACGAGATTAGCTTCAAGAACCACCGCTGAGAACTCCTCGATCATATTATTGACGAGCGTGTCTTCAACGATGTTAGCCTTGGCTTTGCCTTTGGCCTTCTCTTTATTCTCACGTTTGAGCCTGCGGCGGTCTTTGGCCATGTGACCAACTATACCACAATGATTACAGTTTCCCTTAAACTTTTTAGTTGTTAGGACTTTGCCTTCTTTCTGGAACTTCCGCTTCTTGCTTGAGTTTCCTTTGACTTCCGTCAGGTTCGCCTTAGCCTCAGCGGGTTGTTTCCCCTTTGGCATGGCCTTCTTATTGTCCTCCTGAATATGGAGTTTGACAATAAGTTCATCTAAGGTCATCTCCTTCGTTTTGAGTTTTAGATAGTTCATAAACTCAGTCCACGAGGGAGGCAGCTTCTCGATTAACGTCTCAACCAAGAATTGTTCGTTGGGCTTCAATCCTTCCAAATCCAGCTGATGTAGAATCATTTGAAATTCCTGGACTTGAGATAACACACTTTTGTTATCCACCATTTGAAAATTCAAGAATTTCCCAATGATGAACTTTTTGCTACCCGCATCTTAGATGTTGTACTTCTTCTGAAGTTTGTCTCATAACTGCTTGGCAGTTTCAACGGTGCAATACACCGTGTAGAGAGGATCGGACAAACAGTTTAGAATATAGTTCCTACACATGAAATCACTATGTTTCCATGATTCACGAACCATCCTCATGTCGTCAGCGACATGGTTACCTTGGCCACCTCCCACCAAATCATTTGGCTGAGGGTCCACGTCTTCCCCAACTAGTGGAGGGTATTCGGTTAGGAAACGTGACATTCCCATAACCGTCAGTAAAAACAGCATCTTTTGTTGCCATCTTTTAAAGTGAGCACCCATGAATTTTGCAGGACGTTCATGGTGAAAACCAGCAGGTGTAGGGGAAGTTGCGCCCCCCTGAGCAGTTTCAAAGACATTAGTAACGCCTCTAACAGGAACATAGGCGTTGTTGATGCCTTGGGAAGGAACTTAGGCACTGTAAGTGCCCAGAGCAACAGTGGAGGCATTGGTTGAACCAAAACCAGTGTTGACACTCGTTGTGCCAAAAACAGTGGAGGCACTTGAAGTGCCAAAAACAGTGGAAGCACTAGAAGTGCCAAAAGCAGTGGTTTGAAAGGCATTAGAAATGCCAGGATTAGTTGGAGTGTAGACAGTGTCATTGCATTGAGTGGTGGGATTGAAGGCAACGGGATTGCCTTGAGCATTGGCATTGTTCAAAGCGTTGAATTGATCTTCAGCAGACATGTTGTTGTTGTTGAAATAGCGAATATTATCTTAAGCTTGTGGTAACAAAGTGTGGAAATAAAGGAAATGGAAATATAACAACAACAAATTGTAAGAAAGCTGGAAATGATCAAATATGAGGGTTTGCTGAGTCGATCAAATTCTTGATCTATCATTAAGATAATATTGCCCTGTATATCCTTTTAACGGTTGTAATGGCAACTTATCTCTCAAGATAAAACAACAATCAAACAAATGAGCAAAAGGAACTCAAGTGTTTGCTTAGGAAGAAAGATTTTTGAGTGTTTGTGATTGCAAGAGATGAAGACAATTTCAGAGAATTGTTGAGTGTAAAGTGTGTTCTAGCAAATGTGCCCAAGGCCCCATTTTATAGTATGAAGAAGATGGTCTTCCACATAGCCAAGTAATGGCCAATAAAGGTCATATAATGCCTTGAATGTGGAGTAATAATTCAGCCAAATAATGGCTGAATTCATGAGCCCTATAATGGAGAATTAATGCTCCAAAGTCTGCCCAAAAAATAGTTTTCGTCCATCTTCCAACGGTCTGAAACGTCCGCAGCGCCGTGGCCTGTAGACTGGCGTCGCAGCGCCAAAACTCCTGAGAGTTGGCGTCGCGACGCCAAAACTTCAGAGAGTTTCGGGCATCACCGGCGTCGTGGCCCTGCAGGAAGGCGCCGCGGTATTTTCAGACTCGCTTCATCTTTCACACATTGTATACGTCTTCCTTTCATGTACCAACGTGGAACCATTGTTATTTGGCCAATAACCATCTACTATCTTACGTCTCAAACAATTCATATACGTACCAATATCTCTTCCACTTAAGAAAATTACGATCCTTGGTACTTTATGTGCACGTGTGTGAAAATCGTGTTTCCGACGTGCGGGGCCCCAATTGTTCGAGTCATAACTAATAAAATTAATTTATTTCACATTTAGTAAATTTTCAACAATAAATCGGGGGGGGGGGCTTATTTTCTTAGGGAAACAGCCACATCGATATATATATATATATATAGAGAGAGAGAGAGGGGAGGGGGGGAATTTGGTGCAGGAATGTATACAAATTTATAAGTAATGTACAGTTTACATTGGGAGATTTGATATAGAGAGAGGGAGGGGGAGGGGGGAATCTGGTGCAGGAATGTATACAAATTTTCAATTAATGTACAGTTTACATTGGGAGATTTGATGAGTTCACATCAAATTCCTAACCTCTTTGTACCACATTCTGAGCAGAACTTAGAGGTCTCTCTCAAGTAGGGAGTACCACATTCGTCGTAAAACTTCGCAGGACTTGTAGGCTGCATTATCAATGTTGTTAAATAGTCTGTGAAGTCAGTACTATAGATAAATGTTAGTGTTAGGTTCTGTGTCCTAACATCTTCCGTAACATGTCTCTTTTTGGTGTTAAGTAAAAACAGGAAAATGTCATCCCAAATGTCGTGACATCTGGGAGGACATTTACGCAAGTTTGCCTATCTTCACGCGCATTTACGGAGAAGATTTTATCACGTGAATGTTTGGCTTGGTTAGGAGCTAAGGAAAACACGATAATACTTAACAAGACCAAGTCGAGGAGAGTGCATAACGGAAGGAGCATTCTCGTGAAGACAAAGTCAAATCTGTTGAGAATTTTAAAGGTGAAGAAACGACTCCACCAACCCTATTCGCTCAACCTCCACCTAGAATCAAGGGCGTCTCGGGTGAACTCTCACTATAAATAGAGGTTCACTCCAAGGCTTTGATATCCGGTTTTTGCGTAAGAAAAATTCAGATCGAGGCGTCTCAAATATTGCCTCAAACACACTGGATCGAGCGGCTGGTTTTGTGATTACACTTGTTCAAAATTGCGGTGCTTTCTTAGATCTATACTTGTTCTTTCAATTCAAGCAATTGTAATAGGGTGTTTTTCACTTCTATTTTAGATAGATTTTTCGGGCTTAGAAGTTAGGATTTAACTTCTTTTAATCCCTTTTTGTTTTACTTGATTCTTGTTCATTCTCGAGGATTTGTAAGATTGTATAATTTTTATACAATAAATTTTTGGTCATGAGACCACTATAAGTTATATACAATTATATAACTTATGAAAAACAATCTTGGGTGTCCTTGATTTATTTCATTGCATCTTAACTCGTTCTTTGGAGTGCGTTATTGTTAATGTTCGATTCGTATCACGTAACATTTTTGGGAACATTCCTTACTGTCTTTAAGTTTACCTCTGTTCTTTCTTTGAAATTATTTATTCCATAGTTTAAGTTCGACAATTCCTTTCAAGTGGTATCGGGTACACAACGACATAATAAGTGCTAAGGTCCTTTTACTTAACTATGGATCAGGCTAATCCAAATATTGGTAGACTTCTATTTTAGATGGATCAAACTATCCTTATTGGAAGATTCGCCACGTTCTCACATCAAATCCATTGATGTTAGAGCATGGAGATCTATTACTAATGGATACATCGTTCTATGCTTCCGGACGAGAAAGGCGACATTTTGGTCAAGCTCGGCCGAATGGACTTCGAAGAAACTAATAGTGCATGCTTGACGAAAAGGCACTAAATGCTATTTTGATGGGTTGATCTTTATATGTTCAAACTCATCCAAAATTGCTCTCTTGCGAGATGCTTGGGATACTTTACAAACTCATTGTGAAGGTAGCTCGAGTGTTAAATGACGAAGCTTCGCGTGCTCGTGAGTAAGTATGAGCGTTTAAGGATGGAGGAATCGGATGATATTAAAACCTATTTTGAAAAGTTGATTGATATCTCTAATGAATGTCAAGTTCTTGGTTCTCCATTGACCAACAATCAACTTGTTGAAAAAGCCGCCGATCTCTTCTGAAAAGTTCAACATTAAGATTTGTGCCTTGCCACAATGGACTACATATTTTAATGAGCATTCTCAAAACATATGAGATGAACATGGAAAATCAAAGGTCTTTATACAAAGCGAGGATGTTGCCCTTCAAGCAAAATCCTTAGAGGCGGAAGTCGATGAAGAGGATGAAACACTTGAAGAAATTGGGGATGGTGCAGCGTTGCTCTTACTCGTAGGTTCAATACGATGTTAAGAAGATTCAACGAATAAGAATAAATCTAAGTCTAAAGAGCACCAAAACCAAGGACTCAATCCACGAATTACCAAGAATTTTCCACGCACAAAAAGGCAATCAACTTAGGAGAATAAATTACGACCGAACGAGTTCGATCCGGCTCGGCGGCATTCAATGTCATGCACGCTCGGGATGGGGCCGTTATGCCAACGAGTGTGCAAACACTCTAAGAAAGGTTGGCAAAAGTCTATGGATTTCCCTAAGTGATGATGAAGGTGAAGGGAAGAGAATACGTAAATAGAGTCCTGGCAATCTTGCGCCTGTTTTTGAACATTCTCTGTCGGATGATGAAGGTTTAGTATCGTGATACACTAAATGTCATGACATTTTTGGGAACATCACCGTAACATCTGCAGAATCTGACAATGACGGTATGAGTTTTTAATTCTTGGATGTCGATTGCTTCGTGGCTTTATTTCAAAAATGATTCTAAACACGAGACTCGAAGACTACAGGATGATATGATTAAGGAATTGCAAGCCGCTGCAAGGACTTAATCATTGAATCTAATCAACTTGAATCAAAGGTGAAAACTCTAACTCGTGAGAATCACGGTTGATAAGTACCATTACGATGGAAGTGACTCTTACCAAAAAGATCTTGAATTCGGAAAGATAAGTGCAAAGTTGGATCTAGAAAGCAACCTTCAAAAAGCTTAACACAGGCACTCCAAATTAGATAAAATCCTTAGTGTTAGTCAACCTCATTTGTCTTGGTTTGGGCTACAAGAATCCTATCAATACATTATGCTCCAACTTGTTTGTTAAAAATGGGAAATGAGCAGTAAGAAGAATTGCAACTATGTGTGCAATTATTGTAATAAATCTGGACATTTAAAACCTTTTTGCTTTAAGTTACTAAAACTCAGAAAGAAAAGGTCTTCCAGAATCTTGTCGAGAACTTGAAAGACTTCTGAGACTCACTCTATCTACAAAAATCGTAAGGTAACAAAAAGGTTTGGGTTCCCATCAAGAAAACAAGTTGTAATGTAGCCATGCATTTAAGGACGATATCTACGGATCGTGGTACTTTGTGATGTGTTCATATATATAGCGGGAACAAAAGGCATCTAAAGAACTACTGAAGCTAAATGGAGGAAATGTTACATATGGAGGAGGTGGAAAGAGTAAGATAATAGGAAAAGGCTGTTAATGTCACGGAATTCCGGCCTGAATAATGTCTTGCGTTGATGGTGCGATGGCTAACCTAATTAGTATAAGCCAACGTGTGATGACAACTTAGAGGTAAGATTCAATAAACATGCGTATGCGATGGTGATGAAACTAACAAATGCATAATGGACAGTCTGAGAACAAGTGATAATTGTTATCTTGTCGGAGAACATAAGGTATGTAATAGTGTTAGGGTGATGACACAACATTGTGGCATCAAAAACTAGGACATGTCAATTACCTGACCTTAGAAAATTGATATCTTATGGCGGTAAAGGCATTCCTAAACTAAGTCCTATGAGTGAAAGCAGTGGTGTGTGAAGATTGTCTCAAAGGTAAGCAAACCCGTGTCCTCACAAAGTTGTTGAGTGATGGACATTTCTCGTGTGCGTCTCATTGCTTTCAACTTTTACATATGGATCTTATGGGTCAATCGAGGTAGATAGCCTAGGAGGCGTGAGTACTCTTTTGTGATTGTAGATGACTTTTCAAGATACTCTTGGATATTCTTTTGAAAGAAAAGTCTCAAACGTTTGACATGTTTAGAATATTGTACTCTAGAATTAGAAATCTATATCATTTCTCTATTTTTGGATAAGATCGATCATGGAAAGGAGTTTGAAAATAATCAATTTTCTACATTTTGTGAGAAAAAGGTATTTTCCATGAATTTTCTGCTCCCAAACCCCCAACAAAATGGTGTAGAGAGGAAGAATAGAACCTACAAGAAATGGCTAGAGTCATGCTAAGTTCTAAAAAGCGTCAAAGCGTTTTTGGCGAAGCCACAACACTGCAAGTCACATCTACAATAAGTCTATCTTAGACCAGAACAAAAATGACACCTATGAGATCTTGAATGGAAAGAAACCAAATCTACGTTACTTTTCGTGTTTTTGGGTGTGTATGCTATGTTAAATGATAGAGATAATCGAGCAAAGTTTGACTCTAAGAGTGATAAGGAATTTTCATAGGCTATTCTCAAAATAGTCATGCTTACCAAGTGTACAATCTTGAACCAAATCAGTACAAGAATTTGTTAACATTGTTTTTGATGATAATGCAGTTATGCAGAAATACACGATGAGATCTTTGTCGTAACAATCTGAGAGAGGCGGACCACGAGAAAATGCAGATGTTACACCAAATGTCACAATATCTGCGTGACACACTGTAGAAGATGAGAACACTGCAGTTACGATGAGGATTCGAAGTGAACCGTGATTCGATGCGCAGGATCCTCATCGAATCGGAAGAAACCATCCAGAGCAGGTAATAGGAGAAGTATTCGAAGGAATAAAAACAAGGAGAAAAGAGCCAAAAATTACGAGACATGGTGAAGTATGCGTGTATGTCCACCATACATCACAAGGTAAGTCAATCTTGCTATGTTTCTACTTTGGAACCTAAAAACATTAATGAGGCACTAAAAAGACGGTTGGTGGATACAAGTCATGCAGAAGAACTAGAAACGATTCACGAAATGAGGTTTGGGATCTAGTTCTTATGCTGATGAGACTAATGTAATAGGAACTAAATGGATCTTTAAGAATAAATCGACGAATCTGGGCTGTTATTAGAAATAAAGCTAGACTAGTGGCTCGAGGATACTCTCAAGTCAAAGGTATCGACTATGATGAAACCTTTGCTCCAAGATGCTAAATTGAATCAATTAGATTATTACTTGTCATAGCTTGTTGTTTAAAGATAACTCTTCACCAAATGGATGTGAAAGGTGCCTTTTGAATGGAGATATTGATAAGGAGATATATGTTGAACAACCCAAAGGATTTGAAGTTCCTCGCATCCACAACATGTATACGAGTTAAAAAGGCCTTGTATGGACTAAAACAAGCTCCACTTGCATGGTATGGTCGTTTAACTCAATTCCTTCTTGAATTTGGTTTCCAACGTGGTGTAGGTGATTGTACTTTATTTATAAAACACCATGGATCGGATATGGTTATTGCTCGAATCTATGTAGATGACATAGTTTTTGGTTCGACTTGATGTCTCATCTTAAGACTTTTGTCGAGCTATGTCCTCAACATTCGAAATGAGCATGATAGGGAATTAACCTTTTCTTAGGCTTGCGGATAAAACAAAATGAGGAGGGTATCTTCATTTCACAAAGCAAATATGCAAGAACACAGTTAAAAAATTTGGATTGGAGAATGCCAAACACGTGAAGACTCAGATGGGATCAACCGGACTATATCAAAGATGATGTTGGGAGAATGTTGATTGACTTTATCTGAATCTATGATAGGTAGCCTTTTGTATCTCGCGTGAGTCGTCGGATCTTATGTTTAGTGTTTGTGTGTGTACACGATTCCAAGCATGCCACTAAAATTTCCCACTTAAATCTTTGTCAAGCGTGTCATAAGATATATTGTCGGCACATGTGAGTTGGGAATTTGGTATTCCAAAGACACTAATCCTAATCTAATACGATATAGTGACTCGGATTGGGCTGGGGATGCGGAAGATAGAAAAAGTACTAGTGGAGGATGCTTTTACCTTGGCAATAACTTAGTTTCCTGGTACAGTCGTAAACAAAATTGTGTCACTCTCATTCTTTGAATCAATATGTAGCGGGGAGTTGTTGCTCTCAATTATTATGGCTAAGACACGTGTTAGACGATTATGGTGTTTCAAAAATATCTTAGTTTTGTCTTTGTGATAATATGAGTGTAAATGATATATCTAAAAATCAGGTTAAACTGCATTACAAAATATATAGATATAAGACATCACTTTCTTGAGACTTGGTTGAAAAAGCAGTAGTTAGAATCGATTATGTTGACACTTCTCACTTCACTAGGTGATATTTTTACAAAAGCTTTAGATCATGAGAGGTTTTCAAACTTGAAAAACTCTCTCGGTCTCTGTTGATATAAAAATTAACAACTTCTTTGGGGTGTGTTATCAGAAATGTCACGACATTTGTGGTAACATTCATCGATGTAAAATCTGGGCTAACTTGGTAAATGTTAAAGTTGTTTTGTGTTTCTAACGGTCATGACTTCTCGAAGGAACACCTTTTTAAATGATCTGGATTCTGCGATGATATAAAAATCATAAAAGGAGTATCAAAAATAAAGGCAAAGCCTTAAATTCCTCGGCAATTGTAAAATGTTGGGCAAAGCCCACAAAATTGATCTGGTTCTATTACATAGGAGTATCAACATACTTATAATTTATATCATGATAGACACAAGATCTTATCTATTTGGACTCGATATACATTGTTCCACTAATTTAGAGACAAAACTACATAAAGTGTCTTGTTTAGTTCTTAGCTAACATTCTATGAGAAAATGACTCGTGTTACACAAAATGTGCCAAACATTTACGATAACACTCAGTTTCAGTTTTTCAAAAGGCGTGTGTCGATTAATGTTGAGTTGGTTTTGTTGAAAAATTTCTCTTGGTTTTGATGTCTATATTGAAACAACCTCTAAACCTTAGGAACTAGTCTTTGTATATAATTTAAACACTTATGTATATATTTTTTGCCAATTTTATAAATACCCATTCACTAAATAATAATTCTCACTTCCAAAGAAACTTCCCCCGAGAAACAAAAACAAAAAAAAAAAAAAAAAAAAAAAAGGTGGGAACGAAATTTTCGCACATTACCCACAATGAATCCCACGCCAAACACAACTCCCTCACAAACTTTTCCCATTCCGTAACCTCAGAAAACCCTAACTTCTCCTTCTCTTCTTCCTTTCTCTCGATGGATGTCTCACCCATGTCACCGAAAATGTCACCACGGTCCTGAACACTCCCGATGAGCACAAGTCCACCATTGTACGCAGTTTAGTGATAAGTGACTTCGAGAACCTCTGAAAATCGCTATCCGGGGAGACAAATAATCCTATCAACTTAGAAACCCGGATGTTTAGTCCTCCCAAAGAGGACAAATCAGCGACTTTTCCCACTCGCGGTCGGTCGAAACTTTGAGAAGGCCTTTGGCGATGGTGAATCCTCGCTGAAAAGGAAGAAGTCGGCGACTCGCCATCAAGCTCGATTCTGGCGATTCGGAGAAGACTCGCCCGGTTGAGTCCCAACTGAATCTCTGCTTCACCGCCCGCCGTCTGCCATGTTCGGTGAGAAGATGAAATTCGAACGACACCCATTGAAGAAGTTTTATCCCAAGAAATGCGGTCATGCCTCGGAAACGAAATCATCAACCCGCCGAGATGTCACGAGAAAATGTTATGACATCTTACGGATCATCTATCCACAAAACTTGATTCGATTATGCGAGGTCTCACAAGCGGTAGCTCGAATCTGCGTCGAGGTAACCCTTTCTCCCAAGTTTTTATGACCCGATCACTCAACGTTGGTCTTGGTTCCGGTCGAGCCATTCGAGCAGGAAGGTGTTGGACATTGCGTCTTTGTAGTAGCCACGATGCGGTGGATTTCTTCACTTCAAGAAATCTACTAGACTCGATAAATAACAAATGTCCTTATGTAGACAAGGTAGTGAAGTTATTTTATGCAAATCTAACAAGTAAAATAGAAACCAGTCGAAACACTTTGGGAAAGTGTTTCTCATAACAAATTTTATGACTTCACACCGACTACAATTAACAATGTTTGAATAGAGTGAATGATGATGAGAGGGCAAAATGGGAAGTGATAAATGGCGGGGATGAGGTGATTTCATACCTCACCGGTGGAGTTGTGAAGAAATGGGTTTCAAGGTGTCGACCTCGAACTCACTGCCTTATTTCTTTGTTTTGCACAAGTTAATGATACACGATTGGTTGTGTTCTTTGAACAAATCAATTGTAACAATTGAACAAGCATTGTTCTATACAAAATAGGAAAAGGTTTTAGTGTTGATATAGGAAAAACAATCTTTCAGCAGTTGTAAATATGGCGAAAGGACACGGTATCATCCTTCCACTTTCCTCATTGATCTTTAAGGTACTAACCTGCGGGGATTACAAGCCTGGCGGGATCTGCTCTGGAAAGAATCACGAAGTATCGTCGTTAACGACGATCTGAAGAAGCGAAGCGAGTCATTGATCTTCCATGGGCGAATCTGGTGGAATTGCTAGTGTTACGGAAATGTCGAACGTCTCGGTAACGTCTCACGATCGTCTTGCTTGGTGGTGCAAGAGGTTGCAAAGCTCAATGCCGGTCGCGAGAGTGGACCAGTGCAGAGCCACGGTGGAAGCTAGGAACGTTACTATTTTTGCTTTCTTCCCAAAAGAGGAGATGGAGTGCAGTCGGGAAGCGGGGACGGTGAATGCTCAAGCAGAGGATCTTGATCTGAGGAGATGAAACGGAGAGGCAATCTGGAGTGGCGGTGGTAGGAAAGCGGCTACGAGGTTCTTGTGTTTAAATTTGCTAAGTAGCGATTGTTGAATACTTATTAGTTGTGGGTTTGTAGTTATTTGGCTTGTGATTTGAGACATTTTAATTACTGTTTATATATTGTTATTTATTCTATCTGTTTATGTGTATATTGATGGTTTCGATCATTAATCTTTTAGATGTATACTCGCATTTGCATCATACTCGATTCGAGTAACTTCTTGCACATAGTGTATATATCGTGCTTTATAAGCTGTTTGAGTTGAAGGTTGAGATATTTGCACTGTGATAAAATCATTAAACTATTTAGTTTTGTGAAGAAAGGCAAAAGGGAGATTGTTAGTGTTAGGTTACGTGTCCTAACATCTTAGTAACATGTCTCTTTTTGGTGTTAAGTAAAAGCAGGAAAATGTCATCCCAAATGTCGTGACATGCAGGAGGACATTCTGAAGTTTTGCCTATCTTCACGGCGATTTACAGTGAGAAGATTTTATCACGTGAATGTTTGGCTTGGTTAGGAGCTAAGGAAAACACGATAATACTTAACAAGACCAAGTCGAGGAGAGTGCATGCGGAAGGAGCATTCTCGGGAAGACAAAGTCAAATCTGTTGAGAATTTTAAGGTTGAAGAGCGGCTCCGGTAACCCTATTACGCTCAACCTCCACCGAGAATCAAAGAGCGTCTCGGGTGAACTCTCACTATAAATAGAGGTTCACTCGAGGCTTTGACATCCGGTTTTGCGGAAGAAAAATTCGGATCCGAGGCGTCTCAAATATTGCCTCAAACACAGCTGGATCGAGCAGCCTGGTTTTGTGATTACACTTGCTCAAAATTGCTAATTGCTTTCTTAGATCTATACTTGTTCTTTCAATTCAAGCAATTGTAATAGGGTGTTTTCACTTCTATTTTAGATAGATTTTTCAGGCTTAGAAGTTAGGATTTAACTTCTTTTTAATCCCTTTTTTGTTTTACGGATTACTGTTCATTCTCAAGGGATTTGTAAGATTGTATAATTTTTATACAATAAATTTTTGGTCATGAGACCACTATAAGTTATATACAATTATATAACTTATGAAAAACAATCTTGGGTGTCCTTGATTTATTTCCGCTGCATCTTAACTCGTTCTTTAGGTCTGCGTTATTGTTAATGTTCCAGTTCATGTCACAGAACATTTTTGGGAACATTCCTTACTGTCTTTAAGTTTACCTCTGTTCTTCTTTGCTGAAATTATTTATTCCATAGTTTAAGTTCGACAATTCCTTTCAATAAATAATAGAGCTAATAAAGGAATGAAAAATTAGATATTAGAGATACAAATCGCAGTAACAGTTAGAAAAAATTGATTGTATCATTGTATGGTAGTTCGTGAGGATTCCTTACGCCAACATAATGCATTTGTGTAGTCAATTAGATAAAGATTTCAAAAGCACATCAACCAATACTCTCTATGATTAGTAGACACATGAAGCTAGTTTTTTATTTATTTATTAAGTAGGCATGAAGTTAAAGTATATGACGGGTGCTTTAAACTTGAATCTTGGAAAATACAGCATGAAAAGATCTCTCACCATTATATCCATGTGCCTTCCTACATGGCCTAATTGTTGTAAACAATCCATGTGTGGAGAAATGGTTGGCGACTGCTGAGCATGAGCAGTTTCAGGCAAGTGTGACTGAGGGCCACATTGTTGATTGTGAGAGAAATGGGCTATATGTTGACTTTGGTTGATATGGTGCTGGTGGTGGCTCTGCTGAAGGGGATGAAATTGAGCCTGATGGGGCAGAGGTTGCATAAGCTGCTTTGAGGTAGTCTGCTGACTATCCTGTGTCAGAAATATAGTTGAAAAAAACAACTATGAATCAACAAATACATAAACATCTGCTTTGTTGTAAAGGTAAATCAAAGCATCCGAAGAAAGACACAGTAAGTAGGCACTGATATCTGTTTCGGTCCTATTCTACTCACTCATAACTACTGCAAAAGCATTCCCAAATCCCAAGTTCCAATGAGAAAAGTTTGTCACCTATTTATTCCACTGGGGCAAAACTTCTGGAGTCCTCTATAAAGAATCACTTAACAAAAAGTTGGCTTCACTATTGAGTCTAGTCCATTTGGACCTAGCAGGACAACCATGGTTGTCCTTCAACCTGTTAGGTCTAAGATGCTAGACAAAGTTTCAGTGCAGGAACTGCTACTGCTAATTTTTTGTAGTTTTTAGGAAAAGGATGTTAAACTATCCAGGTTAAGGAGGGTTAGAAACAGTACTGAGTTTCTTGGTGAGTTATTTGTTTATTTTTTTCATCAGTTTGCTGGCGACTTTTAGAGCACAAAATAAGCAAAACAGAAAGCGGTTTTGTATGCTAATTAATAATGATGTAAGAGTAATTTAAAGTTTCTTGCTGGATTTTTCGGAATTGTACAGGTAAAAGAACGTATATAAAACTTAAAACTTCCAAAATAAAACAAAAAATTAAATGAAATTTGAAGGAAAACAGAACATCTAAGGTAGCAAACAGGACCCTGTGGGAAATAGCAGCCAGAAATTTGATTGCCATCTAAGAAGCATTACATTGTTTGTGCGCATTCCATTAATACTTTTGGCAATTAATGAATCAATCCGTTCAATCAGTTATTGGACTAGGAGATTTACTTCATATTCTCTGATCAGTATTAGGAGTGAGTTTTTCTGCTCAGAGAAACTGATGCTCCAAAGCAAGTCCATATATGTCTTGAGTGTGTTTCTGGCTGCACTTTAGGTCACTCAACCATGAGCAAAAGGAAGAGTGGCAAAATACTTTGTTATCGTTTTTTCCATCTTGAGTTTATAGGCGAGGGTCAACTCTGTTAATGCTAAGAAATAGAAATGTACATGCCAATGATATTAATACAGAGACATACAATTTTTTTCTAACAGTAACAGAGACATACAACTACTAACAGCATAACACGACACTACAAAGTAATCTTCGATCAAAACCAGCACACTGCTAAAAGAGGTAAGCAGGACTAGGAACCTAACAGAAGGAGTTTTAAATGTGTACTTAATTGTTAGTATTGGCACTCCAGTAACAAATACAGTTAAATAAGAGTTAAAATTACAAGCTTCATGTATGCAACAACAGAAGTATATCTGTTTCTTCTTAACTGTTGTCTGATATATAGCATAATGTTCTATGCATGTTCTAGTTTATCAAACGAACAAGGAACTACGTTCCAATTAAATTAAGACAGTGGAAAATTGAAAAGCCTTACTTCACTAACAGAGCGGTAGCTTTGACCTGCAGCTAATGAAGAAGCATTGTCTGTGCTGGTGAATGCCTGATAGACACGAGCAGAAAAAAAAATCTAACAATTTTCCAAACAACATAATAGGAAAGGGATAGATATGATGACTACAAGATCTTTATAACTTACTGACAAACCAGTGATGTTGGAAATCGAGTTTGACGCACGTCTATACTTGTGTCTTGGAGCATAGAATTTATAGTCTCTGGGGGATATAGAGACTTCGTTTCGGCCTGTCATTCTTCTGAACCTAAATTAATAGGAGTGTGGATCAATTTGAAATGCTGATATTTCATGAAAAAACATTGACTGACACCATTTATGAGAAACTGTAATTTATTAAAGTAAATGAAGAATACAAAGTAGTAGGATGAGTCTTGTGCTACGGTAGTTATTGGAACACTGAGACGCCATCACAGAAAGGTCAAGATATTTTCTTTCATGGCCCTTCTAATGCTTAACAACATCCATCCCAACAAACTTCTCACAATCAAGTTTTGGTTCTTCTAAATAAAGGTCCAATTCAGACTCTCATGCAAGCAGATTCACCCTCAAACATTTTAAATTTCTGTTAAGTTAAAAACATGAAATGCAGATAATAACAAAGTAAAAAACTTACATCGAATATGTTGGATTCCTTTTCGTTTAGATTGCCTTCCTTCTTCACTTGGTGTACACAGAACAGTAGAAGTAGCTGCTCCATTTTGGTTGTTTGCATAAAGTTCATAAAGCTTGTGTATTTTTTTTTATATGTACTATCTTCTCTTGTGCAAATAACATCCACCTGAGAGTAACAAAACTTTTAAAAATTGCAATTTGAAGCGAGAATCAAGGATTGCTCCAAATGCAAGTACTACACTATATATACTCCAGTATTTATCAAACTTATTGGACATGTTTGAAGCTATTTCCTTAATAACTTCATCATGCGACTTGTCCTTCAACAAGCACTAAATTCTCCAAACTTGCATAAAATACAAGTTTGAGGTTGGATAACTTAAACCAGAAATCAAGTTAGTTATCCAATAAAAGGGTTCCAAGAATTCACATATTTTCCCTGCCCTTCTCCAATAACTAGATGCAGGACAATACACATCATTTTTATCAATCAACTTCAGACTAGCAAAAGCACTTTCATACTGAAGTGCACTCTCAAGCATCAAGTATGTTGAGTTCCATCTAATTGACATCCAAATGTATTTAAAGATTTGTATCAATCGTAACTTGCTTAACACATTGGTCAAATTTTCTCATTCTACTATTGATCCTTTGACATACTTAACACTTTCTCTAATGCTAAACAAGGCATCGTTAACTGTTTTCAGATCCTCTTGAACAATCAAATTTAATATATGAGCAGAGCAACACACATGAAAGATTTCACCATCACATAACAAGCGCTTTTGCAATCCAAGATGCCCTTTTAAGCCTTTTTGCATGCTATCATTATTAGTGGCATTATCCAAAGTGATCGAAAACACATTCTTATCGATGTCCACTCTTTCAAACAATCACATATTGTTGCTCATGCGACAAAAAATCAAAATTTTACTAACTTTCAATTTTCGTCAACATATTCGGCAGTTAAACAAAAATAACTCTCAAAAGTACTTGCTATCCAACAATCAAAAGTCAGGTATCTTAGCTAAGGCTTGTTTCAATTTTTCATTCTCTCTAAAATACAACTTTGGTCATCCACAACAGAAGTATTACGAGAAGGCGTGATTACGTCTGGATTTACATAGTTTTCCCAAGTTCTAATTCCATCATATTCGACAAAAGAATATGGCAAATCATGCTTAATGATAGCTTAACCAAGCTTTTCACGAGAAATCAACTCGTCTATTTTTCTAGATTGTACTTTCCTTCTTGATCCATAAACATTTGACCCAAATTATGATATTTAAGGCTTTTACATTTAGGTAAATGACGTTTTAAATATGATGTCCCATAGTTTTTACCTTGAGGTCCCGGAGTTGAACCAACCCTATATGGTTCTTCACTCTCTTTTTATACTGCTGCCCTTTCAACTCCATCTTCTCCTGATATAATCTTATATGATCCTAAGAAGCTCATGGTCAACTATGAAAGCTAAAACCCGTGATAGAGCTTCAGACGTGCATTTACATACCACATGCTTTTTGGTGACGAAGACATGGCTTTTGGAGGCCATGGAAGGACAAGTCATAAAGGTATATATTGTGCGGATGATTTCTTGGAAGAATCATGGAGATGAGGGTCAATTGATGAAAGCCACACAATGTGGTTAGAAGTGCAAATTCGAGGATAGGATTGCAATTCAAGAGGAGAAGGGCCCATGTTAGGTTATTTGTGCAAATGCCACTTTTGGGTCTTTGTGGTAATAGGTATATTATATAAGGAACCCTTAGCCTTATTTTCATCATTGGTTTTGTATGATGTGAGATGAATACTCTTAAAGAGTGATAGTTAGTATGGTAGCTTAGTGTAGTGCTAATTTAGTGATTAGTGTTAGTGATAGTTAATTATGGTGGATTCCATTGTTGGCTATTGAAACCCTTTCCATTGATTTTCATATAGAGTTGTTCATTTGTGGATTCATTTGATTTACTCTTTGTTGAAGAGCAAATAGTATAGGTTCTTAGGGTTGATTCCAATTGGGAGGATTTAGGTTTCACATACCTAAGTTTGCTCATAGAATCATTACTCTTTGGGTCTTGCTTCTATCCCTTTATTCTCATCCCAATTTCTTCAATTCTCATCCCCAATTTCTTGTTATTTTAGTTTCCGCATTTTGTTGCTTGAATCTACGTCTTCCACAAGCCGGAACGTATCATTTGGTATCAGAGCTTGGTAGAAGAATTATTCCATCAATTCTTCATCCTTAGTTCTAAAAAAATCATAAAAAAACAAATCTGAAATACCGAAAATTAAAAAAAATGTGTTAATTTTGTTGTTTGACACTAGATTCTTGTTCCCTAGTGTTAGTTGAACCTACATTTTAAGTTTCGTTCAATTTAGAGGTGTTTTGAGCATTCTACCATTGAAGGACCTTGAAGGTTTGAAACTTAAAAATGGGTTTTGGTGAAAGAAGGTGATATTGGCTTCAAAAATTGGTGGGTTTTGTTCTCTACATCAAGGGGGACTTATATTTAAAATCTGTTGCAATTTGGGGTTGGTTTGAGGTGGATTCAAATTTTGGGTGTTCTACATGTTCTTGAATATCTTCATACCTTCATCTTGAAGAAGAAGGGAAAAGAAGGTGTTTGATCCAAAAACCTTCAGGTCAAAAGGTGTTTGTAGGTCCAAAGACAAAAAAAAAAAAAAAAAATCAGTCCAAAATTCTGATTTTTCAGAAGAAAAAAAAATCCACGCAGCTGCCACGTCAGCAGCCCACGCCCAGTCGCGCCCTGTTGGCGTGTGGGGCCCACTTTCAAAGAGTGAAATCTTCAACACATTCATTTGTTTTTCCAAGTGTTGGCAGATTTTTGCCCAACTTTAGGAGGGTACAACTTTGTGTGTATAAGGAGTTACGGAATTCATAATATATCTACATTCAAGTTCAACGAGTCTACTTTCCAAATCAACAAGCCGTTCGTCAATCGGAGCTCTATATAAAAAGTTACGTGCGTTTTAAAATTACGCTACAAGCAGCTTCCAATTTTCTATGTGTTGGCCAAAAACTTCTCTAATTTTTTCCAAGTGTTTGGCCAAGGTTTGTCTACTTCTTTATCTTGTTTCCTTGATTTTCTAAGCTAATTAAAAATTAGTAATTATTCTTACTTGATTGTTAACTAGTTCTTGAGTCCAAATTTTCATTTCGTGCTAATTTCTTTTATGTTTTTCTCTTTTGTTTCGTTGTGAATTGTTTGGCTCTTGTCCGTTTGTTTTGAGTCGTCCATCATTCTTTAAACAAGAATCTATTCTTCCACAAAGCTTAGCAACCGTATGAATTGATTGGACAAGTGGTTTCTATACCAACTTTGGAAGAAGCATTAGGTTGTGGTAAACTTGAGTGCAAATACGAGTGATGTGAGATTTTGCTACTAACTCGCTTGCTCATTTTGTTGGTACAAGAAGAGAAGTCATAAGGAAATAAGAACATGGAGAGCTATACCGCTAGTAATGGAGGATATTGCTATGCTAGTGATGAAGAATATGGAGGCGACGGTGATCAACATGATCATGGTAAATATGATGGTGAGAATTATTACTCCGAAAGTGAATATGGGACAAATATTTCTCATGGGGTTTATGAAAAAGGTGAAGATGCCTATGGCGAGGACGAAGATGATGAAGGTTTTCGTACTCCATACCACGGGTATTGTCACGACCCGACCCGACGGTCCGCGACTGAACCATGTCTGGACCAATCAACTGAGTCTCACCTACATCAAACCAACCAATGGGCGACCTGCACTTCCTCCCATACAAAGCCTCATACGGGGCCATCTGAATGCTAGAGTGGTAGCTGTTATTGTAAGCAAACTCAATAAGTGGCAAGTGATCCTCCCAACTACCTCTAAAATCAATAATACAAGCCCTCAACATATCCTCCGATTGTATGTAGTGCGCTCTGTCGCCCGTCCGTCAGGATGAAATGTAAATCTTGAGACTCACTGCGTTCCCAATCCATTCGAAATGATCTCGAGAAATTAGCCGTGGCGGGCTCGCCGGTCGAGATATGATAGATCAGGAACCGTGTAGTCTCACTATCTCCCGATGTATCATCTAGCGTAGTCCTCAATTTGAATAAGTAGTTGATTTGGAAGAAAATGGGCTGATTTTGTCGATCTATCTCTGATAACCAGACGGAATCACGCCTTGATTAGTCTGAGGCAAACACGTAATAAAATCCATATTAATCACCTCCACTTCCAGTCGGGATCTCTATCGCTTTGTAGTAGCCGCGTGCTTACGATGCTCGACCTTAACCTGCTGACAATTCGGGCACTGAGCAACAAACTCTGCTATGTCTCTTTTCATGTCATCCCACCAATACAAGCATCTAAAGTCATGATACATTTTCGCCGACCCTGGATGAATGGAATAACGGGCATTATGTGTCTCCCCCAGAATCTGCTGTCGAAACCCTGCAACATCGGATACACACAATCTACCCTCGTACCTTAGCACGCGTGGTCGAGGTCACGCCAAATAAAGCCTTCTCCTTTCGGAGGATTGCGTCTCCATCTGGTGCGAGCAGGATCCTCATCAGCGTCTCTTTACCTCTTACATGATAGAGGACTCGAACTCGCGAACAAGAATACCACTATCTCCAAAATCGATAACCGGACTCCAGTGGCTGCTTTGTGAATCTCTCGAACCATCTTTTTACGTCTGCCACATCCGACAAACTACCCGTGGATCTACGGCTAAGAGCATCCGCCTGACATTGGCCTTCCCTGGTGGTACAAAATATCAACATCATAGTCCTTCAAGACTCGAGCCGCCTGCATGCCGTATTCGGTTCATGCAAAGATGTATTGAAGACTCTTATGATCCGTGTAAATATCAACATGGACACCATACAAGTAATGTCTCCATATCTTCAAAGCATGAATCACCGCTGCTAGCTCCAAATCATGAGTGGGATAATTCTTTTCATGTTTTCTGAGCTGTCGGGAGGCGTAAGCTATAACTCTGCCATGCTGCATCAACACACAACCTAACCCGACACCTGAAGCATCACAATAAATCACATACCCATCTAGCCCCTCCGGAAGAGTCAGAACTGGAGACGTAGTCAACTTATCCTTCAATAACTGGAAACTGTGCTCACAAGCATCGATCCACTGAAACTTAGATGCCTTCTGGGTTAGCCTAGTCAAAGGCACTGAGATCGAGGCAAATTTCTCCACAAACCGTCGGTAATACCCTGATAAGCCCAGAAAGCTACGCACCTCCGTAGGTGTAGTGGGCATGGGCCATGTCTTTAACGCCTCAATCTTCTGAGTATCCACACGAATACCATCTGCCCCGACAATATGCTCCAAGAATGCCACTGAGGCCAACCAGAACTCACATTTCGAAAATTTGACATACAACTGCCGGTGCCGGAGGACTCCAAGTATTGTTCTCAAATGATCTGCGTGCTCCTGCTCCGAGCGAGAATACACCAGGATGTCATCAATGAATACTATAACAAATGTATCCAAGAATGGCTTGAACACTCAGTTCATCAGATCCATGAACACTGCTGGAGCATTAGTCAACCCAAATGACATCACCCTGAACTCATAATGCGTCAAGGTCTGAACGCGATCTTGGGATATCTGCCTATCTAACGTGCACTGATGATAGCGGATCGCGGCTCTATCTTGAGAAATACTTAGCACCTGCGGTGATAAACAAGTCATCAATCACGGGAAGGGATATCTATTCTTGATGGTTACCTTGTTGTTGCACATAGTCGATACGTTCGCAAATGACCCGTCCTTCTTCTTTACAAATAATAAGGTGCACCATGGAGATGCACTAGGCCTAATAAACCTTTTTCCAATAGGTCCTCAATGCTCCTTGACTCCTTCATTGCGGTGTCATTATATAAGGAGGAATGGATATAGGTTGGGTACCTGGCAATACATCTATGCTGAAGTCTATCTCCCGCTCCGGAGGAAGACCTGGAAGATCTTCTGGGAATACATCCGGAAACTCACTAATTATCGGAACGGACTGAATGGCCGGTACTTCGGCCTCCGTATCATGCACCCGAACAAAGTGATAAATACACCCCTTTCGAACCATCTTCCTTGCCTTGAGGTATGAAATAAACTTACCCCTCGGTGATGCGGTATTCCCTTTCCATTCAATAACCGGCTCGTCTAGAAACTGGAATCGAACCAACTTCTCTCGACAATCGCAAAACAAAAAGCCAACCAATCCATACCCATAATAACGTCAAAGTCGGTCATATCCAACTCTATCAAATCTGCCGGTGTATGACGGTTGTATATTACCACCGAACAATTCTTATACACACGTCTGGCTACCACCGAATCTCCTACCGGAGTAGCTACCTCGAACGATTCTATCGGCTCAGGTTCTATCCTTATTCTACTAGCAACAAGAGGGATATATAGAACAAGGTGGAACCTGGATCAATCAAAGCATACACATCATAGAAAAAGACCGATAATGTACCTGTGACAACATCTGGTGACGCCTCCTGCCCGCGTCTACTGGCCAATGCATAAATGCGGTTCGGAGGACCGCCAGAACTAGAACCTCTGCCACGGCCTCTACGCGGCGGTGGTGTCAGTACCCGGCCGATGGGGCGCGTAGCGTGGGCGACGAACCCGCGAGAACGTGGTGAGCCATAGTACGTGCCATCTGCATGCGGACACTCCTCTGTCATGGCCACGACGGCCGAGAATAACGAACCACGAGCGGCGTGACACTCACAAAATGGGTCTACCACATCGAACACAGAGGCAAAGGTGGCCTCGCTGTAGAATCGAGACATGTGTGAACCGAAGCTAGAACTCTGACCGAACCCCGGACGGTCAAACCTCCTACCTGAAGACTGTGAAGGAGCACTCTGTCTTTGGTGGGAGGAATACAGCATCTTCTTGAAAGGTTGCCGCCTCGAAATCACCGAAAACCAGTGATCAGCCTCTTATGTTGGCTCCTGCATGGTCTCTATCCGGTAGTCTCCTGTGTCACTCCGCCGATTCCACTGAATTGTAGAAACACATCAACCCCGGCGTCTCATCTGGAGGCGAGAAAGTGGCGAGAATGCCTCTGAAACTTCACCCCATAGTGCATGAGAGCACCGCCCTGGCGACTTGTTATACCGTAGTTCGACCCTACGTGTGAGGCGTCTGAAAGCATGTAAGACTTAAAATTTTCAAAGGATAGGTTGTGGATTATTCGGACGGATTTTAGTCAACTTTGAGGCGGGTTATGACGGATTCATTGAGAGTTCCTAAGTATTTTAAAGGCACAGGCGTAGTTCGTTGAGTCTAGATTCAGCGCAACCAACCGTTAAATCGGTAGGGCGTCGGAGTAGAAAGTTATGAGAGTTACAAGTTCAGCGCGATCGGTAATGCGTTTGAGCAAAGCGGCGGGCAGCGCCGGATCTGAGGCGCGGCGCTAAAAATCTTGAGGGTCGCTTGATTGCGGCCCATGGCTGAGCCAGCGAGGCGCAGCGAAAGTTCAAGAAACTGCAGAGGTTTCATTGCCTGGCCGAGGGGATTTTTAGGCGGAAAAACTTAGAAAAGTCGATTTTCTTTTAAAAGACCTTGGGAGGGTGACAAGTGTCCCCATCCGATTTCTTGCATGCAATATATTGACCAAGTCTTGAGACTTGGTCATCTTCCAATTCCCTCTCTCTCTAAAGCTTTAGCTCTCCCTCTCTAAGTTTCCAAGAGAAATTCTAAGCCTAAAGAAAATCGAAAAGTGTGATAGGAAGGAAAGGTTATTACAAGCTTGTGAAGACTATTGTGGTAATATTCTTGGAGTAGAGGCTAGCAATTGTTGGAGTAAAGCGGCTAAAAGCTCTAAGGTAACCATTCTTCTTTATAGTTGGTATTTGGTATTGCATGTTGAGTAGGAAGAACTTTTAGTTGGAAATAAGGCCCTTAGATTGATTGCGTGAGAAATGTGGTTGGGATATGAAAGGATTGGTTAAAAGAACAAATGAGCATGTTGTAGCCTAAAAACTACCTTAAACTTGTTAAAATGAATTATTGTACCTTGTGGGCGAAATTAGTTTGGGTGTGTAATCCCGCTGCATTGTTGGATTGTTGAGCCTTGAATGAGGCATTTGGATGATAAATTCGGCCTTGAGAAAGGTGGCAAAGTATGTAGAAACAAAGGAAATCTTGATTTTCCGTAGAATTTAGTGGCTTTGAGTTAGATTATTCTACATTGAAATTAGAGGTTAATGAACATATCATGGTTATTATAGGTTGAAATATTACTTGCGGTAGTTGGACTGCAAGTGGATTGACAAAGAGGTATGTGAAGTTTTCCTATCTCTTGAGCATGAATAGATTAAACTATGTAGTACGGTAGACGTACAACATTTGGTATTCTTACTCGTTTTAAGTATATAATGACTTGTTTCATTTTAAGAATGTATAATTCCCTTAGTTAGGGGAAAAGTATGATTTTACTAAAGTGTAGAGTTAATATAACAACTTTATGGGAAGTTGGTTTATTAGCTTCATAAAAGGTTAATGAGAAGAGATTTACTCTAAATAAGATAAGTATATGGAGACGCAACTTGATTTTAAGGAATCAATTGCCCAAAGGTTTTATGTATAAAGAAGAGTCATTTTCAAAAGAGTTGAAGTATATAGTACTTGGGTTAAACTCCCGGTATTCTTTTATTAAAGATATGGTTAAGTGCCTTAAGTAAACTAAAATGAGAGGGTATATGAACAAGACTAATAAGAAGTTATAAGTTTTCTTAACTTATTTATGATTATGATAAGATGTGATTTGAGTTAGGGTAAGAGTATATGCGGAGGCAAGCCCAGATCGTCATACCACCTTCTCGGTGTAGAGTATATCGAGGCGAGATCCAAGATCGTTATACCATCTGCACTGATATAAGAGTATATCGAGGCAAGCCCAAGATCGTTATACCATCTGCTCGGTGTAAGAGTATATCGAGTGCGACCCCAGATCGTTATACCATCCGCCGGGGTAAGAGTATATCGAGGAAAGTCCCAAGATAGTTATACCACGCTTAGTGGATTTGCTACCCATGATCGAGGAATACCTCATGCGAGTCCTTATGGGCTTATGCGGGTGAAATAGTCCCGTGCGTGAGTGCGATGCGAGGAAGTACCTCGTGCGGGTCGCGGGACCCGTGCGGGTGAAATAGTCCCGGGAGTAGGATGGTTTTATTGATACTACGGGCGAGGTACCTGTTTTGATCATGAGCCTCTCTTTATGCGATATTATCGTATATACTTGTCACTCTCATTGTTAGTAAGGCCTGATAAAAGGTATTTTATTGTCTTTCATGACTCGGCTTGCTTTTAGACTTATGATATCATATTACAGTATTTTCCCGGCTTTACGTGCTTGGTACATATTGTGTCGACCCCTTCCCGATTTGCGTTAAATGCACGCGGTAAGGGTAAGCGATTGAGGATCCTCGTTCTTGGATCACTATTCGTGTCGAAGCTCCGTTCCTCGGAAGCTTATTTATTAGTGCGGATATTTCCACGATGCTATAGGTATTTTATACATTCGAGGGTATGGCGGAGCCCTGTCGCCCACGATTGTTATCTTTAAGTGCATGGCCTATGTGTTTTGGGCTATAAGAACGGTTGTATTATAAATACTTTGGTTAAGTATGTTTATGGAAGCGGCACTTATCGGTGGCGGATATGTATTACCACTTTTTATGATGTTATGTGTTGTGTTATGTTCATTGCTATTCTCGACATATACCGGCGAAGTACCCAGTAGGAGTACTAGTCGCGGCCGGGGTGGTCGTGACACAACTCCAGACTCAAGCAGTTGGCGCTATATCGCGCAACCGGTATGAGGCCATTATAACTGACTCCGTCTCTGAGGCCCTGATCACTCTCAATGTCCTCTGAATCTGTCGGATGAGGGTTAGAGACTTTACGAGTTGCGATCGCCGGAGTTTCTGGTCTTCACCCAGGCGAGCAGTTTGAGGTTAGAGAATTTTGAGTTGCGATCGCCGGAGTTTTACTGGTCAAGACAGGATGATCCTCGTGAGTTCATCCGCGGTCGAAGGACATTGAGAGTGATCATGGCCTCAGAGACGGAGTCAGTTATAATGGCCTCATACCGGTTGCGCGATATAGCGGTCAACTGGTTTGAGTCATGGGAGTTGTCCAGGGGCGAGGGTGCTCCTCCTGCACTATGGAGTGAGTTTTTAGAGGCATTCCTTGGCCACTTTCTGCCTCTAGAGATGAGACGGGCGGGGTTGTGAGTTTCTCTGATTCTTGCGAGGAATCGGAGGCGACACGCAGAGAGGCAGTGGATAGAGACCATGGTAGGAGCGTAAGAGGGCCAAATCGGTGGGTTTGGGTGATTTCGAGGCGGCGACCTCGTGACATGCTGTATTCCTCGGCCCGGCCAGAGTGCTCGCCCGCGATCTTGGTAGGAGGTTTGACCGTCTGGGGTTCGGTCAGAGTTCTAGAGCTTCGGGTTCACACATGTCTCGGATTCCTAGTCAGGCGAGGCCACCTTTGCCTCGGTGTGTTCGATGTGGTAGGACCCATTTTGGGGAGTGTCGTCGCTTGAGCTTTGTTATTCTTGCGGTGCGTCGGGGCATGAAGCGAGAGGAGTGTCCGTCTGAGAGATGGCACGGATACTATGGCTCGACTACGGGTTACATTGCGGGTTAAATGCGTCGCGACTATCGCCCCGTCGTGGGTACTCGAACACCGGTGGCGTGGTAGGCCGTGGCGAGTTCTAGTTACGGCGGTCCTCGAACGCGTTATCGTTAGCCGATGAAGCGCAGGCGGGGCGTCGCGGATGTTATCACGTACATTATCGGTCTTTTTCTATGATGTGTATGCTTTGATTGATCTAGGTTCCACATTCTATATATCCCCTCTTGTTGCTAGTAGAATAGGGATAGAACTGGCCGATGAACCGATTCGAGTAGCTACTCGGTAGGAGATTCGATGGTAACGACGTGTGTATAAGAATTGTTCGGTGGTAATATCTGATTTATCATCACCTGATTTGATAGAGTTGGATATGGCCACTTTGGCGTTATTATGGGTATGGATTGGTTGGCTTTTGTTTTGCGATTGTCGAGAGAAGTTGGTTCGATTCGGTTTCTAGGCAATGCGGTTATTGAATGGAAAGAATACCGCATCACCAGAGGTAAGTTTATTTCATACCTCGAGGCGAGGAAGATGGTTCGAAAGGGTGTATTTATCACTTAGTTGGTGCATGATACGGGTAAATCAAGCCACGATCAAATTCAGATAGTTAGTGAGTTTCGGATGTATTCGGAAGATCTTCCGTGTCTTCTCGGAGGCGGAGATAGACTTGACATAGATGTATTGCGGTACCCGGCTATATCCATTCCTCCTTATAGAATGACACTGCGAGTGAAGGAGTTGAAGGAGCAGTTGAGGGACCTATTGGAAAAAGGCTTCATTAGGCCTAGTGCATCTCCATGGGGTGCACCGGTATTATTTGTAAAGAAGAAGGATGGGTCGCTGCGAATGTGTATCGACTATAGGCAGCTGAACAAGGTAACCATCAAGAATAGATATCCCCTTCCCAGGATTGATGACTTGTTTGATCAGTTGCAGGGTGCTAAGTATTTCTCGAAGATAGAGCTGCGATCCGGTTATCATCAGTGCAGGTTAGAATGCGAATATCCGAATGCGTTCGGGACGTGCACGGGCATTATGAGTTCAGGGTGATGTCATTTGGGTTGACTAATGCTCCAGCAGTGTTCATAGATCTGATGAACCGAGTGTTCAAGCCATTCTTGGATACATTTGTTATAGTATTCATTGATGACATCCTGGTGTATTCTCGCTCGGAGCAAGAGCACGCAGATCATTTGAGAACAGTACTTGGAGTCCTCCGGCACCGGCAGTTGTATGCCAAATTTTCGAAATGTGAGTTCTGGTTGGCCTCAGTGGCATTCTTGGAGCATATTGTCGGGGCAGATGGTATTCGTGTGGATACTCAGAAGATTGAGGCGGTGAAGACATGACCCAGGCCCACTACACCTACGGATGTTCGTAGCTTTCTGGGCTTAGCAGGGTATTACCAGCGGTTTGTGGAGAAATTCGCCTCGATCTCAGCGCCTTTGACTAGGCTAACCCAGAAGGCAGCTAAGTTTCAGTGGATCGATGCTTGTGAGCACAGTTTCCAGTTATTGAAGGATAAGTTAACTACGGCTCCAGTTCTGACTCTTCCGGAGGGGCTAGATGGGTATGTGATTTATTGTGATGCTTCAGGTGTCGGGTTAAGTTGTGTGTTGATGCAGCATGGCAGAGTTATAGCTTACGCCTCCCGACAGCTCAGAAAACATGAAAAGAATTATCTCACTCATGATTTGGAGCTAGCAGCGGTGATTCATGCTTTGAAGATATGGAGACATTACTTGTATGGTGTCCATGTTGATATTTACACGGATCATAAGAGTCTTCAATACATCTTTAAGCAGAAGGAACTGAATCTGAGACAGAGGTGGTGGCTTGAGTTGTTGAAGGACTATGATGTTAATATTTTGTACCACCCAAGGAAGGCCAATGTTGTGGCAGATGCTCTTAGCCGTAGATCCATGGGTAGTTTGTCGGATGTGCAGCCGGACAGAAAAGAGATGGTTCGAGAGATTCACAGGCTAGCCAGTCTTGGAGTCCGGTTGGCTGATTTTGGAGATAGTGGTATTCTTGTTCGAGGAGTTGCTGAGTCATCTATCATAGAAGAGGTAAAGAGATGCCAGTATGAGGATCTTGTTCTGGCACGGTATAGAGATGCAGCTCTCTGAAAGGAGAAGGCTTTATTTGAGGTGACCTCTGATGGTGTGCTAAGGTACGAGGGTAGATTGTGTGTACTCGATGTTGCAGGGCTTCGACAGCAGATTCTGGGGGAGGCACACAATGCTCGTTATTCCATTCATCCAGGATCGACGAAAATGTATCATGACCTTAGATGATTGTATTGGTGGGATGGCATGAAAAGAGACATAGCAGAGTTTGTTGCTCAGTGCCCGAATTGTCAGCAGGTTAAGGTCGAGCATCAGAAGCCTGGTGGGCTACTACAGGCGATAGAGATCCCGACTTGGAAGTGGGAGGTGATTAATATGGATTTTATTACAGATTTGCCTCGTACTCAACAGAAGTGTGATTAAAATGCAGGTTATTGTAGATGGTGACAAAATCGACCCATTTTCTTCCGGCTAGAAAGAAGGCGATGGCGTCGGGTAAAGTGACTTACTTGAATGGTGAGCTATCTATAAGACTAAGAAGCGAGGAGAGAGAAGGATAACCTCTTTGAAAAGGGCCAGTCGCGCGCTACTTACACATCCGGTTAGGATTGAACTAGAGCGAATTCAAAGGCAACGAAGGCCCTTAGATAGGACTTCTTCATCTATGAATAGAAGAGATTTTCTTTCTAGTAGAGCTCATCACGACCATCATAACCTAACTCCAGGACTGCCCACTACTTATTCAGCTGAGGACTACGCTAGATTATATATCAGGGAGATAGTGAGACTACACGGGGTTCCCGTATCTATCATATCTGACCGAGGAGCCCAGTTCACGGCTAACTTCTGGAGATCATTTCAGAAGGGATTGGGAACGCAGGTGAGTCTCAGCACGGCATTTCATCCTCAGACGGATGGGCAGGCAGAGCGTACCATACAGACACTGGAGGATATGTTGAGGGCTTGTATTATTGATTTTAGAGGTAGTTGGGAGGATCACTTGCCACTTATTGAGTTTGCTTACAATAACAGCTACCACTCTAGCATTCAGATGGCCCCGTATGAGGCTTTGTATGGGAGGAAGTGCAGGTCGCCCATTGGTTGGTTTGATGTAGGTGAGACTCAGTTGATTGGTCCATACATGGTTCAGTCGCGGCCCGTCGGTTCGGGTCGTGACAATACCCATGGAGGCGACTTGAGGTATATTCCTTCCTCACACCTATGTTATGAATCAATTGGAGAAAACTTGGGTGAATTAGGAAATTGTGACGAACATGAACCTTGTGGTAATGCGCTTTGTGGTGAATATGACCAAGAAGGTAGTGAGTTTAAATATGATATTTGTGAAGAACCTTCTAGTAGATATTCATGTACATTGACTCGTGATACTTCTTATACTAAGCTAGATGGTACAACTGTGTGGGTTGGAGGAGGTAAAAGTCGTCCTAGAAGAAAAGGAGAGTGTACATTTCCTACTTCAAGAAGTACAAGGTCTTATGCTCCTTATCCTAATACAAATGTGTCATGTTCTCAATATGGATATGATGTTGAAGATATGAGGGAAACATTGATAGGCATTGGGAGTAGAGGGAACCCAATGTATCAAGAGGGGATTGATCCAAAGAGGCGAACTATCAAAACCAAGGTGAATGTTTGTGGATGTGCGGGATTCTCTCTTGTGCTTGATGATGATTGTTATACAAACTTCATCACCCCTCGTGTGGTTGAATGGTTGGGGATACCTTGTGTGATGAGACGATATCCTTATTATGATGAGGGAGGATATTGGGTTGATAGGAAAGTGAAGGTATTAATTACACATGGTGAGTACCATAAGCATGAATGGTACAAGTGCATAGTGGATGTTATTGGAAAACTTCTATTTCCACCCATGAATCCTAATCTCAAGGCGAATGCAAGTGAAGCCAAAGGGGAAGAAGAAGTGAAGGGTTCACCAAATCCTTCACAAGAGATTCTTAACAACACTGACTCATGAAATTGAGAGAGAAAAGATTGAGAGGAGTAAGGGAGAGAAAAGTGACAACTCTAGAGAGGAAAAAGGAGAGGTTGTGTAGAGTGATGTGAGAGGGTTATCACAACCCAATTCTAATTCATGTAACTTTTTCTTATTTTCTAGTTATCTTAATAATGGTGCAGGTATTCTTGGAAGCAAACCGAAAGATGAACCTCAAACTTTGAAAGCTCATGATGTAGTTAAAGGCTTCCCAAATGAGCAAATGTGCTCCACCATTGAAAACCACGGTAAGGAAGATACTTTTTGTGAACTTCAAGGTAAAATAGCTAATCTCGACACTTCAATTAATGTGAATGTTCATATTGTTGACTTGAGTGTGAATGATAGCTTGTCCTTATGTAAGCTTAGTGAGTCTTTACCATGTTGTGAGCATAATTCTTTAATGATTATTGACAATGTTGTTGATATTGGTGTTCCAACACTAGTTGATCCTTTTGATGACCGAATTAATTCTTTTTATGAGATCAATTTGTGTCCACCTAGTGTTGACACATATGATAAGAGTGTTTGTTCATTGTCAGGTGTTGAGATTGCTCACCCACTAGTTGATCCTATTGATGACCCTACTGATTCTTCTAGAAATATTCATCTATTCTATTAGTTCTTCTCTGACAGAACATTCTTTATCGATTTGTGTCCAACTAGTATGGATATTTGTGTTGATCAACTTGATTGTTATGATAACCCACTAATTGAGGATCCTTGTGATGTGCTTAATGAACCTCCAATTAGTGAAGATATTGATATAGTTGATCATGTGGATAGTCATGAAAAGAAAAATGCTTTGAAAAATAACGATTTTCTTTATGAGAATGAAATTACATGTTTGCAATCCTCACCATTCATTGATTATTCTCTCTTTAAAGATAATGTCTTATTTGATTATGATATGACTAGTAAAAATGAGGTGCATAGTGGTATGTGTTGTGATGATGAATATGTAGCCACATTTGGAGGCTACAAAGTATTTGGTAATTCACTATGGGAGGATCATGCCCTCCCCGATGACGGAAAGTCTTTCTTGAGGGTTTGTGGCCCACTTGATGGACCAATGCCGTGTTTGGAAAAAGCTTCTAAAAGTGAAGAGTGCTCTTTAAAGAAGGAGAGCAATTTGAAAGGAAAAGAACATACTTTTTGGAAGGACTATGCTAGATCTTCTAACCTAAAAGGGGAGGAGATGCTACTCAAAGTTTGGCATAGAATCGGTGAGCGTAAAGGTAAAACTCTATCTCTTGATGAACTTGATTATGTGATAAACTTGTTTGTGAAGTTTCATCAAAAGAAGAGACTTGAAGAGGAATTTGGAGGGAACCTCATTGGCCAACAACTTGGTATGATGCCACATCTTATACTTCCTTAGAGGACGGTATGTATTCGTGGCTCATGCTTATTCTTGGGCTTTCTAAAGCCATGGAGGTAACTTCTTTGTGTGATGAATATGGTAGTAACACTTCTAGTCGTTCATGTAATTCTTTACTAGTGTTATTACTTAATTTTATGTTGGGCTTGCATGGAGAATGTGAGCAAAATAGTGTTGGGGATACCTTTGTATTTGACCCCGATATTGACTTGATGGTGGATTATTTCTTGGGATGGACTAGTGTAATAATTAAACTCTTGACTTGGGTTGGTTTTGTTTGTGATGTTGCACTTAGCCGTGAGGGAGATCACTTGTTTCTTGACTTAAGGGCAAATATGTGCTTCTTGAATATTAGGATCACTATGAACTTGCATGTTTATTTTCTTAAGTGCATTGGGTTCTTTAATTTACCCTTTTGTCAACATGTCTTGAATAGCCAAGTGTCTTGGGCATTATTGGGATACATAGTCTTTCTAGATCCTTATGATGCTTGGTTATATCATAAAAGTGAGTCATTTAGTGTGTTGGTTGCATGCTTTGCTTACTTTAGGTATTATCATTTACCTTATGATGATTACCTTATTTGTTGTGTGCAAGGATATGCACTCATACTCTTCTATGTCTTGCAAGGTACGGATTCGAAGACGAATCCTTTTGAAGAATGGGAGGGTGATATGATCCTAGGAAGCTCATGGTCAACTATGAAAGTTAAAATCCATGATAGAGCTTCAGACGTGCATTTACATACCACATGCTTTTTGGTGACGAAGACATGGCCTTTGGAGGCCATGGAAGGACAAGTCATAAAGGCATTTATTGTGTGGATGATTTCTTGGAAGAATCATGAAGATGAGGGCCAATTGATGGAAGCCACACAATATGGTTAGAAGTGCAAATTCGAGGATAGGATTGCAATTCAAGAGGAGAAGGGCCCATGTTAGGTTATTTGTGCAAATGTCACTTTTGGGTCTTTGTGGTAATAGGTATACTATATAAGGAACCTTTAGCCTTATGTTCATCCTTGGTTTTGTATGATGTGAGATGAATACTCTTAAAGAGTGATAGTTAGTATGGTAGCTTAGTGTAGTGCTAATTTAGTGATTAGTGTTAGTAATAGTTAATTATGGTGGATTCCATTGTTGGCTATTGAAACTCTTTCCATTGATTTTCATATAGAGTTGTTCATTTGTGGATTCATTTGATTTACTCTTTGTTGAAGATCAAATAGTATAGGTTCTTAGGGTTGATTCCAATTGGAGGATTTAGGTTTCACGTTTGCTCATAGAATCATTACTCTTTGGGTCTTGCTTCTATCCCTCTATTCTCATCCCAATTTCTTCAATTCTCATCCCCAATTTCTTGTTATTTTAGTTTCCGCGTTTTGTTGCTTGAATCTGTGACTTCCACAAACCGGGACGTATCATCTCCTCTACCAATCTTTTTGAAATAAATCCAAACATCGGATGTTAGCAGCTTAGGTTTTTTCTGTTTTGGTTTCTACTACGGGACCTCAAGGTAAGAACTATGGGGCATCACATTTAAAATGTCATTTACCTAAATGTGAAAAAGCTTAAATATCAAAATTTAGGTGAAATGTTAATGGATCAAAAAGGTAAAAAATAGTCTAGAAAAATAGACCAGCTGATTTTTCATGAAAAGCTTGTTGAAGCTATCATTAAGCATGATTTGCCATATTCTTTTGTTGAATATGATGGAATTAGAGCTTGGAAAAATTATGTAAATCCATAAGTAATAATGCCTTCTAGGAGTACTTCTGATGTGGATGTCCAAAGGTGTATTTTAGAGAGAAGGAAAAATTGAAACAAGCCTTAGCTAAGGTAGCTCACAGAGTTTGTTTGAACTATGATTGTTAGAAAACAAGTACTTTTGAGGGGTATCTTTGTTTAACTGCCCAATATGTTGATGAAATTGAAAGTTAGCGATAATATGAATGTTTTTTTTGGGGGGGGTCGATAAGTAGGTGCTTTCCATCACTCTGGATAATGACACTAACAATAATAGCATGCAAAAACTTTAAAAGGGCGTCTTGCTCGGCAAAAAGAGCTTGTTATGTGATGGTGAATTCTTTCATGTGCATTGCTCTGCTCATATTCTAAATTTGATTGTTAAAGAGGGCCTGGAAGCAATTAATGATGTCTTGGTTTGAATTAGAGAAAGTGTTAAGTATATCAAATGATATGATAGTAGAATGAGAAAATTCGACCAATGTGTTAAGCAAGTTGGAATTGATACAAATCATGATTTACGTTTAGATATGTCAACTAGATGGATCTCAACATACTTGATGCTTGAGAGTGCACTTTAGCATGAAAATGTTTTTTTCTAGTTAGAAGTTGATTGATAGAAATTATGTGTATTGTCCTACATCTGATCATCGGAGAAGGGTAGAGAAAATATGTAAATTTTTGGAACGCTTTTATGAGATAACTAACTTCAAGTTATCCATCGTCCAACTTGTATTTTATGCAAGTTTGGAGAATTCTTGCGTGTTGAAGGACAAGTCGCATAATGAAGATAAAGTTATTAAGGAAATGGTTTCAAGCATGTCCAAGAAGTATGATAAATACTGAAGTATATATAGTGTAGTACTTGCATTTGGAGCAATCACTGATCATCGCTTCAAGTTGCATTTTTAAAGTTTTGTTACTCTAAGGTGGACGAGAAGATAGTACATATAAAAAATATATTATACAAACTTTATGATCATTATGCAAACAATCAAAATGGAGCAACTACTTCTGCTATTCTATGTGTACACCAAGTGAAGAAGGAAGTCGTCAATCTAAATGAAAGGAATCCAAAATATTCGATGTAAGTTTTTTACTTTGCTCTTCTTATTATTATTAAAAAAAAAGGGCAGCCCGGTGCACTAAGCTCTCGCTACGCGGGGTCCGGGGAAGGGCCGGACCACAAGGGTCTATTGTACGCAGTCTTACCTTGCATTTCAGAGTTTGTTTCCACGGCTTGAACCCGTGACCTTATTATTATTATAATATTATTATTACTACTATTATTATTGTTATTATCATTATTAGTATTATTTGCATTTCATGTTTTTAACTTAACGGGGATTTAAAATGTTTGAGAGCAAATCTATTTGCACTGCTGAAAAGTCTAAACTGGACCTTTATTTAAGAACCAAAGCTTGATTATGAGAAGTTTGTTGGGATGGATGTTGTTAAGTATTGAAAGGACCATGAAAGAAAATATCTTCACCTTTCTGTGATGATGCGTGATGTACTCAGTGTTCCAATAACTACCGTAGCACCAATAACTACTGTAGCACCAGAATCATTAAGTATTGGTGGTGGCGTTGTCACCAAATATAGAAGCTGCATTCATCATGAAAATGTGCAAATTCTAGTTGCTACACGAAATTGATTGCATGGCTTTACCTAATCTGTTACTGGTATTATTTTCTATCTTGGTCTAAATATTATCATATTTATATGTTTATTTAGTTGTCAATGTTTAACTAATTAATATTGTATATAATGTGAATTCCAGATGAAGATGAAGCCCTTAAGTCAACTTTACCGCAAGTTGCTTCAAATGTGTTTGGATGGTTCTGGGAGTGTTGCAAGTGCAAGTTGAAAGGAAGTCTTCAAGCTCAGTTCATAGCCTGTATAATTTTAAGTCTCTTGTAAATTTTGGATAATTAGAAGTGTTAAACTGCTGGCCAATTTGTAGTCATTTTTTTAATCTTATTTTGGTTGATATTATCTTATACAATAGTTTGAAAATGGAGGCCTTTAAACCTCTTCAGTTAAACATGGTGCTATTATCAGAAATGTTATATACTTATACGTTGGCAATTATTGACTAGTGTAGTTATTGTTTGGTCTTCATTTGGTTGATGTTTTCTTATATAATTGTTTACTGTTATGACTTTAAGTTGTATTATTATGTATTTCCTTTTCAATTGATTGCATTAATGGAATCAATTCATATTTTATGTCTAGTCGCTGAAGTTATGTCACAAATTTTAGTTATTTATTATGTTCCAGTTTACCTTCGATTTTCTTGAAGGGCTAGCCCATCCTAGCCGGCGGCACGTTAGGGTTGGGTTAGGCTGGTATTTTATCGGCCTCCCAGTAAAAAGGGCCAGATCGTCCTAACCGATTTAAGTCTCTAGCCCTCGGGGGTTGGGTTGGGCTGGTCTGGGCCGCCTATTTCGACACCTTTAGCTTTGAGACATGTCACTTACTAAACTAGTAAATATGAAGAGCCTGTTCAGAAAGCAACCTTGGAATTGGATTTGGTGTAACTGGGTGTGTTACAGAATTTCAAAGTGTTTGTGTGACCAAGTAATTACTTGGTTAGATTGAACGTAATTGAGGGAGAACAATTGCACTCTCCAATTTTTAGGGGGAGAACTAAGAATTGTTGGTAATTAACAACAACATACCCAATGAAAACCCACAATGAGGGGTCTGGGGAGGGTAGAGTGTACGCAGCCCTTTTGGTAAGTAGAGCGTTTGTTTCCGAGAGACCCTCGGCTCAAGACAGAGCATAAGCACAAGCAAAGCAAGAGAAACGATCCGTAAAAATTTAAAGCAGTATGAAAATGTCCGTATCATTTTTTTTATATGATGTATTTACAAGTGACTTTTCAAAATTTCTTTTACTTTTCTTTTTCAATAATATTATTCTTTTTACACTCTTTTTCCTCTATTTCTTTTCTTTTCATTTTCCAATGTTCCATGTGTGTTGCTTATGGTGCTTCTAGGCAACTTTGCAACTTCTCATATTTTGCTCCTTCCATTTTCTCTTAATTTTGCTTTGTTTTATTAGTTGTGGTATTACACTTATTTACGAGTTTTTATATTTAAAATGTAAAGAACAATATGTATTTTTAATACCTACCAATTTATAATTATTTAATATATCTTAAAAAATAAGTAATTTAACTACCTAGTACTCCCTCTGTCCCAATTTATGTGGCACCATTTCCTTTTTCGTCTGTCCCAAAAAGAATGTCACCTTTCTATATTTAGAAACAATTTAACTTTATGAAATGATTTACAACCACACATTTATATAAGATTTGTTTTGGACCACATATTTCAAAAGTCTTCCTTTCTTTCTTAAACTTCGTGTCAAGTCAAATGGTGTCACATCAATTGGGACGGAGGGAGTAATAAATAATACTCCCTCCGACTCGTTTTATGTGACAATATTTGACTGGGCAGGGAGTTTAAAGAATTAAAGAAGTAGAAGACTAATGACATGCAAACCAAATATATTTGAAGTACCATAAATATACTTTTCATGAGCGGTGGTGAGAGTTTGAGATGTCTTTTCATTTTAAATGAGTGGTGGTGAGGGTCCCGACAAGTCAATTCTTTAAGGGTAAAATGGGGATGCCAGATCAAATAGTTTTAGAAAGGACAAAGGTGTCATTTTTTTGGGACATACTAAAATAGAAAGTGTCTTAAAGAGCTAGGAGAAACTTGAAGCTAATAAGGAGGACTATTTCCTATGCATTTTGTGGACTATATGGCTGGAAAGAAACAAGGCATGCTTTGAGGGAAGAGATTGCAGATTTCTGGAGTCAAGAACAAATGTATCAAGAACGTGTATTTTTGGTGTTATATCAGTACTCTAGACGAGACGGATCAGTACCTGGATATTCTATTTCTTTTAGGAGGAAATATGTAGCGTGACTTTTGTAGTTTTTTGTTGTGTACTTTTTTTGTACCAGCTTGGTACCAGTTTTCTTTTAATAAAGACCTTTACCTATAAAAAAAAAGTGTCACATAACATGAGATAGAGGGAATAGTATTTAATATTCTTATGCGCACATATTTGTCACTAAAATTTATTTACCTGATCATCTGGAAAAAATTCATTTGATTTTTATAATCAACTTCTATTTATAAATTTAAAAATATCTATGTAATTACACTTGTGTAACCATGATGCTAGGAATCATACCATAATTACCTTATGACAAACAAACATGTCTTGTAATCACTATATAGTGTACTTACGAGGCTACACAGTGGTTTCCAGACACAATAAGTCAATGTGGAGTGTAGATTATCTAGAACTTTTAAGATAAAGATAAGAGGACACAAACATGCAATATAGAAAAATGCATCTATTATCGCATGCCAACAGAAGTACTTACAAAAGACCAGAATTCTAGGTAAAAATAACAAATTATTTAAGATAAATCCAACTTCAATTTGTTTAAGAGAGTTTGACATACCATTCTGCATCATCAATACATAAGCTTGTTGGTTTCTCCACAATGGCTAAACCATTAACCACAACAAACAGAACACGCTTTTCCTCCTGTATCACTAATTCAGGAAACCTTGCCCTTGTTTCAAAAGATGTAGCCAACTCCCGCCTTTTAAATGTGCAAGGTCCTGTATATTAATATCAGCAAAGTAAGAGGTTAACCATGAAAATGAAAGGTCAATAACAAGAGATGACAATTACATTAAACGACATTTTCTTTATTTCATCCTTGTCAGGAAATATTGATATATGTAACTAGCAAAAGAAGGGGACAACAATGAAAGGGGGAAGCCCGGTGCAAAAAGAAGGGTAAAACAATGAAAGGGGGCAGCCCGGTGCACTAAGATCCCGCTATGCGCGGGGTCCGGGGAAGGGCCGGACCACAAGGGTCTAGTGGGGGAACAATGAGTAAATGCAAAAACCAAAAGTTGATGAGCTAAACTAGATTCTTCTGGTGAGTGGTGATCCAAGTTTCCTCACAGCTTCATGTTTCTACATAGATTAAAAAAAAATCTATTCCTGATTTCTTTCTCTCCTATTCGTCTTTTTGCCCTTTCTATCCTCTCCATGCTCACACGGACGAAGGGAAGCAAGATGTATAAAAGCAACAAAGTAAGCGTAGACTAGTCTAAAATTTGAAGCTGACACATACAACAATAAAATCAGTCTTCTCCGATACCAATAAGAAATCATATGTATTACAGCAAGATAGCTCAAATGAGAGAAAAAATGTGATGTCTTGCAAGTGTCGAGATGAAACCTTGGAACCTTAGATGTCATACCTTTCCTAGGAAATTTTTTTGCAAGCTTCCTGTATAAACCACCAGCTGCTTCAAGGGCCACACCGATGATTTTTTCACGCATGCCATTTAAAGAAGAGAGCCTTACATTCACTTCATTAACCAGTGTTTCATACATGTTAGCCACGTACATCAAGGGAAAAACATATGTAGCATCACCTTCATAAACGATTTCTCTAGACTTCCTCTTGCTCATTTTATCTTGTGAAGATCGACCTGCAAAGTCTGCCTCTGAATCTACAACTTCAACTACATGTGGCCTTATGAAATGATCTACGATGATGTCCAAAAATCTCGTCCTTGCCGTTTCAATTGGTGAAATATCTGGTCCATGAAAACTGGCATTAGCAATTCTAAATATAAAGGTCATCTAGTTGCTTTCATCCTTTTAACAATCAAATATAAAATGAAATCTCCAATTACCATCAATAGTAACAATATTGTAGGAACCCGTTGAAGACCCACTATTTTCTATGCTAGTACGATCTTCCTCCACCACTTATACCATGTAGTGGTAAGAAATTTCTGAAAGATTCATGGAGGCAATCCTGAAAAAATATTCCAGAGTCAAAAGGCCAGTTTCTAACATCAAAAACAAAGTTTAGTCTGACTAGCAGAGAAGCTTTCTTACTCCAGCTAAACAAGTTCCCCAATTTGGCACAATTAAACAGAACGCCAATGCCATTAAAAATAAATAAAAAAACAACTTTATAATCACATAGAATGAAGTTATCTCAAAAGACCTAAAATTATCTTCGAATCAATGCAGAGTTGAGGAAAAATAAGGTACAATGGGAGAAAATGGTCGCTATAGGTGTACCAATTAATTGAGATTAAGGCTTAACCATGTCGGCATTCTTACTTTAGATCCAAACTTCACTAGGAGTCCTTTTAATCTTTCAATATATTTGTAAGCCAGTAGAAAATGTACAGAGAACTTCCAGTATTGAATATCTGATGAAAAGCGGTTTCTAACAGAAATGTGGATGGTGAGGATTAATACAGCTGAAACTAACTAGCTTAGGGTTGAGGCATAGTTGTTGTTGTTTGTCAATTAATAAATCAGAATGGTATAAATGGGGTAGAACAAAATACCCTGAGCCTCACCAAATACGAGAATAGCAAACCGGACAGAATGTCATACTGCGGTTAAATTTGCTTATGGAGCCAAGCAAAACGACTACTAACAGAAGACTATTTCATACTTGCACATTACACGAAACTGAAACAACAGCACACCATAAATTATTTTTAATCTGAATATTGAAAATCAAAAGGCGCACTCACAACAGCTCTGCAGTGTACAGAAAACTTCCAGTGTTAAAGAAGCTAACTTACTGAATACTAGATAGAAACGATTCTACCAAAGATGTGCATAGTGAGGATTCATACAAGTGAAACTAACTATAGCTTAGGATTGAGGCATAGTTGTTTTTTGAAAACTGTTAACTTTGTATTCCACAGCATTCCAAAAATTTACACTTGCTGAAAGTAATTACAATGCTCCTATAAAGTCCACTAGCTGGACTTCCTCTTCTATATCTTGTTCTTTACACCAAAAACCTAAAGAAGTGATGACCTTCCACTTGATCTTCTGTATTGTACATTCTTTGCCTTCGAAAATTCTTTCATTTCTTTCCTTCCAGATGTTCCACCAGATGCAAGCTGGTACTGTTTTCCACCATATCTTCTGACTCTTGCTCCCTCCCCTTCTGATCCAACAACTTAGCAGGTCTGCAGTGTGTTCTGGCATAGACCAGTTCACCTTGGCCAAGTTGATGAATAATGCCCACACACTTGTGTTGTTACTCTACAATGAAGGAAAAGATGATTGTTTGTCTCTAAAGCCTCCTTACATAGTGACATCTTGAAGCAATGTAGATTCGTTTCTTCTGTAATGCTTCATGAGTCAGGCATGCCCTCCTAGCTACCAACCATGTGAAGCACTTCACCTTTGGTAGTGCTACACTCTTCCATATAAATTTCCATGGCCCTAGTGTCCTCCCTGCAATTTCAGTTAATCCCTTGGTATACATTCTGTTCATAGAAAACAACCCATCATTATGATGTTTCCAAATCATCTTGTCTGGTTCTAAATTAGTTCCTGTAAATCCACCAAATGTTGTCAACATTTATGCTACCCATGGTATTTCCTAATCATTTAACAATCTTCTGAGACTAAATTCCATCCCTAAGGAGACCACATCTCCTCTATTGTGCTTTCAGGATTGGTGCAAATAGAGAATAGTCCAGGAAACAGGACATTCAGAGCCCCATGTCCACTCCAATTCTCCTTCCAGAAAAGGATCTTGTCACCCCTGCCCACTTTATACTTAGCATTTGTCTTCAAGGCCAACCAGAAGTTTCTAATAGACCTCCATACCCCCACTCCATAGGTATCTGTCACTTCATTTGTGCACCATTGTTCAGCTTGGCCAAATTTATGTTGAATCTTGTTTCCACAATGCTTGTTCTTCCTGATTATATCTCCACAACCATTTCATAAGCAAGCATTTATTCTGCAGCTTTAAATTTTTCACCCCCAACCCTCCATCCATTTTGCTTTATCAAACTGAAACCCAATTAACCAAATTGAACCCTCTTTCCACTTTATTTCCTTGCTATAGAAAATTTCTCCTCGAAGTATCCAAAGCTTGGACCACCTTGCTAGGCATTGGAAAAAGAGACATCACATAAGTTGGAATAGAATCTAAAACAGAGTTGATTAAAGCCTTCCCCCTAAGGAAAGGTATTGAGCCTTCCATAAAGCAAGTTTCTTTTCAGTCTTCTCTATGATGCCATCCCAAATTTCCACTGATTTATCCTTTGCAACCAATGGCATGTTGGACAACACAACACGTGAAAAACGTAATTACTTTATTATTGTAAAAGTAATTACACCAAGATTTGAACACTATAACTTGACCACTTAGACACTTTTTGGATGCACACTTATAAACACTTTGGCTTACAATTTTTTGTTCTTTCTTGGTTCTTGATTCTTGGTTGTTCTTTTGGTTCTTTACAAATGATTCAGGTCACCCCTATTTATACTTGTGTAGGTATGATTCTAGACATGGTCCTAAAGATCTAGATAATTTTATCCTATTCTACAAATATCTAAGGCTCTAAAACATCTACACATTTCTTACAAGAATCTAGAATCTTCTAGACATATCTCTAAGTTAAGTATCCAGGACATTCTAGAACCTTCCATTCTAGAGATCTTCTTTCAATTCTCTAGAACTACTTGAACATTCTAGATTGATTATCCATTGTCTTGAAGATTAAGTTGGTGATGACTTTTAACATGGCATGCCAAGATAAACTGTGGACAGTTTCTCAATCTTGCAATTCAGAATGTTAGCCAATACTTGAATCTGATGTACCTCATTGATCAGGAAGATGCTGCTCTTCCTCCAGTTGACTTTCAGCCCAGAGCAAGCTTCAAAGACCACCAGCATCACCCTCGAATAGCAAATTTGTTCATATTTTGCTTCACAAAATACTACTGTATCATCAGCATACAATAGATGGGAAATCTCCAAGTCCTCATTTTCCATGTTCCTCACCTTAAATCCTCTGATCCAACTATTTTGAGGCATAGTTGTTATTATTATGAATAACACACCGGACATTATATTAGTTATACAGAATTTCATACTGCTTTTAAATTTGCTTATTGCAACAAACGATCCAAACAGTTAATTTCAAACTTACACATTACAAAAAAACTGAAACAATCACATGATAAATTATTTTTAGGACAAATTACAGTCAAATACCATTCGGCCATCTCGTTTACAAATATGTACATAGTGCATAGTGCATAGGTAGTGTATAAAGTAAACTAAATAATCATATTAATATACATACCTATACAGCTTAAGTGTATACTTCGGACATGTTTGGTAAACTATATGGTCGAAGAGTACATTTAGGTATTTTTAATCTGAATATTTGAAAATCAAAAGGCGCGCTTACAACACCTGTGGACTCGTCGCCATTATCCATACTATCCTCAGTTACATCACCTCCACCGCGATCAACGCCATCACCACCAGCATTGAGATCATGCAATGAGGTCTCTATATACGAATCCGCTGCCGACCTCATATCATAGTGCTGCACCGGAACCCTAGCTCCCATCTTCACTATCAACTCACCAGTTTACAGCAACTAAAGCCTTCACTTTATACAAATCATGTCACTCTAATCACTTGAATTCACTAATGAATTGAAGTATTCAGTTAGTGACTAAGGAAGCTGCTCGGCGCCGGCGCCGTCGAGAATTTTGAAGATTTGAAGTTTGATAACGGTTATACAAACCTGAAAACGAAGCCGAGGCTGAGTGTTGCTTTGAAGATGGCGAAGCAGTTTCCGAACCTAATTTTCCGATGTTTCCTTATCAGTATCCGAACCAAAGCCGGGCAGGTCAATGTATTGTGTATCGCGGGGGAGTTTACTTTAGTTGGATGCAGCTGGCGGGACCCACTAGTGAGTATTTTAGAAGAAGAAAAAACAGTACATTGAAATTTAGAAGTATAATTTTTATAGTTTCTTGTTATTCTCATTTGATTCATGCTACTATCTTTTTGTGGTCGTTAATATTTTATCATGATTTTATAGTATGTTGACATGAATTTATTCATTTCAGTTATTTCTTTTTTCATATTGCTTTGAATTGTTTGTCCTTATGCGAGGATCTACCCGAAACAATTTTTCTACCTCACAAGGTAGAGGTAAGTAAAACGTAGATTGTATCCTCTCCATATCTTTTTTTGTGATATTGTTGTAGAGCATCTCAAATTATCAAATCTTATTTGTGTTTGTGGTTTTCATATTCTCACACGCTGAACTAGAGATCAAGATATGGATTCGGCTGAATCCAGTAAGTCCAACAATGTATTTATCATAAGAAATTTATTTAAGAGATATTAATTATTAATATAATTTAATTTAATAACTTAAAAAAATTAAAATTTTAAATTCATAAGCTTCAAATCGGGAGTTTGACCAGAATTTGCAGATTTGACTCCCGAGGGGAGAACTTGATGATTGTCTTGTTTATTTCCACTACATACTAGAGTTGTCAATTATATATAGAAATCTGCCTAGGGAATGCTTTCCCTTTCATAAACATTATCTAATTATATACTATAATATCAATAGATAAACTTCATTTGAGTCAAATTTATATAGAATAATTACACCCTATGTTAATTAGAGTACTACTGATATTAAAACTAATTCACTTGTTAAAATCTTATAAAAAATTATTCAAACTTTTCTCTCGCTCTCTCTACCTTATCTCTCTCTCACACTCTCTCTCTCTCAGCCTCCTCTCTCTACCGTCGTCTCTCTCACTCGGCATCACCGTCGACTCGTCGTCGTTGTCGTCGTCACTGCGGCACCGTCTGATAACTCTCTCCTCCTCTCTTGCTCTTTCTCTCTCTATCATTGTCTCCCTCACCAACATCAACACACCACCGTCGTCGTCACCGTGTCGTCCAATCGCCGAGGGGAAAGTGATTTAAAACCTAGTAGGGGTGGCAATTGGGGCAGGTCGGGTTAGGGAAGGTAGGGGAAATATTTAATGGGATAGGGCAGGGAAAGATTAAAATAGGGCAGGACAGGGTAGGGCAGAGTAAAATAATTTTTTTGAAATTAATTAATGGGTTAGGACAGGGCAGGGCAAGATCCGAATTTATAAATGGATCGGGTAAAAATAAGTGACGCGCAAATTTTCTCCAAGAAAAATCGCGGATGAACAGTGACAGCGACGGTGAACTGTAACCGACGCGGCGCATCGCCGATTTCTGCCACCTCTTGTGTCTTAAGCAACAAGACATATACCAAAAGATTCGTATCAATCTCCTCTTTCATTTGATCATACATCTGTTCGTCGATTTTGCCTAAATCTACTCCAATTTCAGTTCAAAAATCTCAGTGTTTTTCGATCGGGTTTTTGCATTTTACGGCGAATTCAGGCAACGTCGATGACCGGCGTTGGTACCTACGGATTCACCGTCACAAGGCCGTCATTTCTACGCTTATCTTGTTGTTCGATTTTACTCCTACAGCTACAACACCTATATCGAAAAATCATTAAACCCTAGTCGTCGTCGGGGTCTTTCCGGCGAACTGTGATACAATCATCGGTGGTGCTGGGTACCACTAGAACCGCCGTGAAAACGCCGACATTTTGCACCATTCCACCACCTTCAATTCGGCTCCAATCGTCTCGTCGACCAGATCGACATTTCCGGTCGGGTTTTTTAATTTTCCGACCAGATACGTCATTTTCGGAGGATGTGGGTAGTACCACTGTGTTCGTTTCAACATTCTCTACAATCTACACTAATTTCCAAAGTTCGAATTTCAATTTTGGGATTTTCCAGCATCTCGCTGGCGGTATTAAAGATAAATGGAGCGGGGCAGGGCTTAACGGGGCAGGACAGGGCAGGACATATTTTCTAAAAATTGCTAAATAGGACAGGGCAGGACGGGTCAAATCCTTAGCAGGTCAAAACATGTCCCGCCCTAACCTACCCAATTGCCATCCCTAAAACCTAATTTGCTAGATCTAGCCGGTGGTAAAGCACACGTGTTACTGGCATCGGAGAAGTTGCCGGAAGTGATTCAATCGACGGTGGGGGTTAGTGAATGAAAAGTGTATAATATTATATAAAAATGTATATTAGTGTATACATAGCTCTTATACACTATTAGACCTGTTTATACACCAATATACATAATGTATATGTCTTGTATAGAAGTGAATTCTTATTAAAAATAAGTTCAGATCTATGTTTTATATCTACTTATATAAATTGTATAATTGTGTATAAATGTGTATACGTGTGTATTTTCGTGTATAATATTATATAGTTATATTTATTAGTGTATACATCTACACCTTCAAACACCTATATACATAATGTACATGTATTTTGTACAAAAGTGTATAACATTGTATAAAAGTGTTTTTGGACCATATCTTTATAATGTAAGTTTTTAGCTATTTTTTTTGTAATCGAAGCGAGCAAATTGTATATTTTTTAAATTTTACCAATTTATATTTAGCTCTTTACATATACAATGCCACGTAATGAAAAAATTTAGGTGTAGAAAATGTGAAGTTTCTGGTAACTAGTAGGAGTATAACCAAAAAAAAAAAATCGCTTTTAGTTAGGAATACTAGTAGTATTATCGTGATATATGTTTAAAGTATAATTTTTAGGGTGTGTTTGGTATGGAGGAAAATATTTTTAAATTTTGTCATCTTTGGTTGGTTAAGCCATTTTGAAAAACACTTTGTTTGAGAAGATAAATTCCTTAAAAATAAGAAAAATGACTTCTCCATGTTGATGGTAAAAAAACGTTGTTGACCACCTCGGATTTGTATGATGATAATCGTCTTTGATCCCGTGCGAGCTGCGCTACCGCACAGGGCCCCCGAAAAACGAAAAATTTTAGGGACTCATTTTTGTCATTTTTTATTAAGTAGTATTAGCCAGCATTTACTGTAAAGACTCATAATTCGGAGGTCTTAGCCCAATCAAAGTAACTTGAAGTTGTATTGGGTTTTTGTTTACAATTTAAAATAATTTTTAATTATTGAAATCGTATATTTACTTATATTAAGAGTCTACTTTTACGAATTAAAACAGGTCCCCAAATATTTGAGACGACACGAAAATGCTAGTACACCCTCAAAATTTTACGATTTGTATTCATTTGTTTGGTTATCTATGTGTCATTTGGACAACTTGATGAAATATAATATCACTCACAATACTAGTAATTTCAGAAAAGTGTCAACAGATCAGAATATGATGATAGAGGAAGAAAACACCCGAATCAGTTAGCCTCTCTATCAAATAAAATCAAAAGGGTTTGTGAATAACTTGAATGTACTCATATTTATCATTGAAATAGAAATATGATAAATATGATAATCCAAACTTTGGTAGATAAAATTACTTAGCAGTTGTGTAGCTACCTTGATTGAAGGCAGTTGAACACCCTTCGTCGGAAATTATACTATGTATATAGAAAATAATATTACGTATTAGGTCAAATTTTACTTTTTTTAAAATGTATATTAAGTCTTGAACACCCTTAACTTAGCAAAATTTCTAGTTTCGACAGTGATGGTGGAAGGTAGCAAGTGTCTCGTAGAATTAGTCGAGGGGTGTGCAAGCTGGCTTGGACACCATGGTTATAAAAAATAAATAGAATTATGACTTATAAACAAACCATTTTGGAAGCAAAAGCAGCAGGAAATATGGAAGGCCGTCAAAAATATTTAACTTTACAGGATTCTTGTTTAGCATATACAAGACTTGGCTTCGAAAATAACTTTACATATCAAGAAATTACATATAACAACAATATACTCGGTGTAATTCCTTAAGTGAGGTTTGAAGAGGGTGGTGTGTACGTTACCCCTACCTTGTGGAGGGTGGTGTGGAAGCAACATATCAAGAAATTACATAAAGAGTACACTAGAAATCAAGATTTATGGATCCCTCTCCCCAGGGGCGGAGACACCCTATAGCATTAGCTAAACACTCTTCGCCGGAAAATTATATCGAGTGTATAGGTCAAATACTTATTTTGTGGATATAAACAGTATATTGAACACACTTCAAACAACCGAATCAAGCATCTCATTGGCAAAGAGTGTTTAGATTCTGTATCATCTCACGGGTTCGATTCCTCACTAAAGCATTATCGTTCATATTTTGAATTTAAAACACTATGTTGTTGTTCAGGCGCGAATTCTCTTATACATAATTTTTTTTTTCTATATATTTCGAACAACCATTCGGGTGACCCTAGATCCGCCCCTGATGCTGTTGATAGGATTGGATTTCGTCAAATAGGATCCAAGTAGGCAAATATATATGGCCAATACCTTCTTTACTTCATTTCTGAAAAATGCCTCCACTAAATTTATAAAAAAATATTTCTAAATTTATTAATGTTTTTACTCTCATGCGAAGCGCTAATAGTTTTAGTAATTTATTTAAAATAAGTCCGTTTCATTTTATTTTTAGTTACTTCAAAAAGTTTGTTTAAAAACTCGTCTTCACCTGTTAAACGCTATTGAAGATGGTTCCTGAGTCGTTCCTCTCTGTTTCTTTCTTTATTATATGTTTAACAATCTTCTAACTTTTTTATTTTACTTGTGTCTGGTGATTTTCTTTATTAGATTTCCTTGAGTGATTTTCTTTGCTCAACTAAAATTTTCATCTAAAAACGAAAATACATTTTGAATTTAGTGATGGATTATGCTTTGAAGACAAACTACAATGCAAAGTGGAGAAGTTAAATATGATGTTGTTCGATTTAAATATTTTTGGTGCACCCACTCATTAAAAAAATTATTTACTTTATAAGTTTGAACACCCTTACCCAGATTCCTGGCTCCGCCACTGCCTCCCCCCACCCCACCCCACACCCAAACATCTATACATGGTTGATGGTCACAATGGTATATAAATTCTTTGGGATGCATCAGTAATGTGATGCCAGAGTTCAAGAAGTAATTTTACAGTTTGTGAAAGAGTGTCTCAGTATTTCAAAATGAGAAAAACTCTGTTAGTTCTTGTGCCAACACAACGAAGTTTTTCCATTGCCAATCACTTTAATATGATACACCAAAGGGAAAAAGAACTCATGTTGCACCAAAGCTTTCTTGCAGCCATTTTGCTTGAATTTGCAGCCCTGCATCTCTCAAAGAGTTCAAAGCTGACCTTTGAAGTCTCCCATCTAACTGTGTGCCCTCCCTCTTCATATTCTGCAAAAGACTAATCAATTCATCAACTCTATTCATCTTTGAGAAAACACCAACCATAATCCCAGCCATTGCCCTATCGAGTCCTCCACCGTTTAGTGTAAATTCTTGATAATATATCAAGCACTTGTCAAACTCCCTTGCCTTGCTATATGCACTTATAATGCTTGTGTAACTCACTCTATCCGGAAAAATCTTCCTTCTCTTCATCTCCTTCCATATTTTCTCTACTTGTCTCAAGTTTAGAACTTTTCCATGAATGTCCAAGAGAGCATTGTACACCCAAACATTTGGTTGACAGCCTCTTTCTTTCATTTTTGCGAGAAGCTTCATTGCATCTTTAGGCCTTCCTGTTTTTCCATACATTGCAATCATGCTAGAATAAGCCACCACACATTTGTCAAATCCCTTTTGTTCCATCTCAGAAAATACCATTTCTGCTTTTGAGTACAATCCAAGCCTGCAATACAAGTTCAATACTGAGGCATATGTCACTTGACCTGGTTCATTGCCCTCTGAACAAAGCTCTTCATACACTTTAACTGCAGCCCTTAGACCTCTTTTTCTAGAGAATCCATTCACAATCGCGCAGAATATGCAGTCAGAGACTCGGATTTTTACCCGAGTCATTGATGCAACAACATCAAGAGTCTTTTCCATACACCCCTCTTCAATGTACATCAACACTAGTTTCAAGAACAGTGCTGGATCCCTCAGCATTTTCTTGCCTTCTGCTTCTTCTAAAAGCTCCTCCGCCATATTCACTTCATGAATGCTCGCAAATCCACATATAAGTACGGAGTAAAAAGAATGATCCTCTTGAATCCCCTTCTTGGTCATGTCCCTAAAGTACTCCAAAGACTCAAAAGCGCGCCCGGATTTCCCTAATGACTCGCAAAGATTCTTGTAAATTTGAGCATAATAAGGTGTGGACTCTACATTTTTGCTCTCAAATTCTTCGAAAAGCGCCACAACTTTGTCACAATTTCCAATTTTCGTAAATGCTTCCATGATACTACAATAACATCCAGGGTCTAATATAAGTCCAGCAGATCTCATTCTCTCATATAAAACAACACTGCTGCTATACATATGCAATTTATTGTAGCCTTTCATAGCAGAATCAAAGGCCAAAACACCGGTGTCTTGATCAGCTATTATAAACAATTCAAGGAAACTATTTACAATCTTGAATTTTCTTGCTTTCATACAGCTACTAATCAATTTACAACATGTAGAACTATCAGGCAATAATTGCAAACTTCTCAAGTCTTTAGACAATGAAAATATTGAACCCCATTTGTTTGAATTCACCAAATACCTGATAAGAAGCTTTAGTGTTGATTTCTCAGGTCTAAAATCTTTATTTCCCTTTGCTTTCTCATAGCAATCATATCCAATTCCTTGAGTTTGAGGATCTTTAAGTAAATTGCAAATTAGACCATTCAAATCCTTGGAATCAGGCAAACAAGTAGTAGTACCATTTGTTGTAGTTGTAGTACTACTATAATCTTGAATTTGTTCCAAGTCTAATTCTATTACTTGGGAATTTTTGGAGGGTGTTTTTTGGCTTTTTTCTTCTAAGACAGAGGAAGAACATCTAGAGGATTTAGCAACCAAAGTTCTTGAATTGAAGAAAATATTTGAGAGAAAAGGCAAAGTTTTACAAGAATAGCAAAATTTGGGTTTCAAGATTCTGTTTTTACAGTTAATGCAAGGAGGAAATGACCAATCTGAGGGTGTTGTAATAGCCATTGAAGAAAAAAGAGAAATTTGAGTTATTTTTTATGTAATGAATTGAAATCTTTGTGTATTTTGCATTATGTACGTAGGTGGGAAATTGTAAGAACATTATCAGTTCCAGATTCTGCCATGCATGTGGCTTGTGCTGACCACTTGTTTTTTGACACGTGTGTGGTTCTGGAGTTTAGACTTATCAGTATGGATTTCAGCCACAGTTTTTGTTTGAGAAAAATTGAAAATCAAGCAGCAAAAAAAGTTGAACTTAGAACAGGTTTTGGAAGAGCATCATACTAAAGTTATTAAGGAAATTAACATAAATAGCCGCCACAAAAATAAAATCGATATATTATATACACATAATATGTATATGTATACATTAACTAACAGAAACATTATGTATCTTAACAAATATATTATGTAACGGATATAAATAGATTTGGTTGAGCAATCAAATGTGTGACTTCCACAAGTTATAATGGAGTCTGCTATGAACAATTTACTTTTTCTTTTGAATATTATCTTTGTAATCATAAAAAGTTATTCTCGTCCTAATTTATGTGACAATATTTTCCTTTTATCATGTCCAAAAAGAATATCATAAAGGGTAACTAAGTGAACTAATATCCCGCTGTGCGCGGGATCCGAAAAAGAGTCGGACCACAAGAGTATATTTGTTCGCAATCTTACCCTACATTTCTGCAAAAAAGAATATCATAATTACTTAAAAATAATTTTAAATTTCAAACATCTCATTTTACCCTTAACGGGATAATTTATAACCAATTAGTCACAAAAATATTTATGCCTTGTTCAATACCATTAGATTTAGTATTCTTTATTTATTTCTTAAACTTGATAGCCCATCAAATACCGTCACATAACTTGGGATGAAGAAAGTAATTATTCAAGGAACGGATAAACTACTTTTACCTTGTCCAACACTAACTTGCTGTTATTTCATCCTTTATGCTAAGGAAGTTGTGTTTACTTCAATTAGTCCTCTCTCCCTTTTAGCCTTATATGCATTAAATAGAAGTTGGTTTAAGCAAAGCTAGTATGAATCATTTCAACTTCGACTTCGATTATGGTAGTGACGGAGTAGGAACAAGTTATGGAATAGCTCACAATCCAATAATAAATTGCCAATGATCCACCTCAACTTTCAAAACAGATTAAAGAAAAGCTGCCCTTGAAATAACTTGATAAATTGGCCAGGCTATATTGGAATATGCAGCATTTGCCATTGTCAACTCATCACCAAATATGACATGGGAGAACATTTGAAATTCAAACCTTACATAATACTTGTAAGAGAGGCTATTTCAAGTTGCTATAAAACATCGAACATAGTAACCACCAATAATACTTTTGCATCCTCACATGAAAAATGTACAAGATGGTACCATATAATACTGACTTATTATGATACTGTTGTGCCAGTGAGTTCAAGTTGGGCTACTGCCTCGTTAATCGCATCAATGACATTCATTTTACCCCTATTCACTGTCTCATCGATAGGAGTCCTCTCATGGCTAAAAACAGCAGCAAAACAAAATTCAGCGAAGAGAGGAAATCACAAGCAGAAACAGCAAAAGCTTACTTGATCTGAAAATCAATGAGCCCTTTAAGTTGGAAATACATCACCTATTTAAGGCTGAGACACTTGCACCAGCAAGGATTAAGCTCTTCACTACCTGACAAACCGTCATATAAATTAAGGGATGCTAAGGATTTACAATCCAAGAAAATTGCAAATTTTACCTCGATATGTCCGTTTAGGCAAGCCCAATGAAGAGGTGTATTTTTCTCCACATTGGAAGCATTAACATCCTGTTACCAAGACTTAGATTAATCATGTTTCATCACTCAATGCGTATCTAATCATCTAATCATATCAAAGAATAAGAGAAGCTAAAGATCCACCCCAAAGAGAATAAATTTTGATAGTAAGATAGTCCCCCAATGTCTTACTCAAATTTTACAAAAAGATTTATTTTACCCAATGATCAGAAATGCACTCAAGTGTACAACACAATTTCCCCAGCGAAATGTATAATAACGATCATTCATTAAAGAGAGACCGTTAGATCATATCAACAAGAATGTAAACCAGCAAATATGTAATGATGCAAATAAGTGGGGCCATCCACTCACCGCACCATTACGAATAAGATATTCTACGATGCCACAATGCCCATTTGCTGAAGCCATATGAAGTGCTGCAAAAAATAAATAGCCAAGCAAGAAGTTAGTTCAGCATGTCATATTAGGAGTCTAATCTTTTTTACAAGGACTACATGGCATGTTAAAAATCTATTAGTTGGCAAAATATATAATTCAAGACTTCAGGTATGAACTGACCACATTAAAATTCTTCATATTAGTAATCAATTAGTTTTGGTGACATATGTAGTTCAAGAATTAGGACCTCAGGTATGGTAGATATTCAGCTATACCAAAACCCAAGATGTGGCCAAAAGGTTAATGAAGTGGATGAAAACTAAGGGTTGATTGTAAGTAATATTTTTGGATAACAACGACAGTCAGGCCAGGCCAGGCGTTAATTTCTCGTCTGAGGTTGATTGTTTCTCATACTTTGTTTTACTTTGCTTGCTTTTCCTGATTATGCTTGTCTTGAACCGAGGGTCTTCCGGAAACAGCCGCTCTACCTACCAAGGTGGAGGTGAGGTCTGTGTACATTCTACCCTCCCCAGACCCCACATAGTGGGATTTTCACTGGGTATGTTGTTGTTGTAACAACAGTCAGGCCAGCTTGTGTGTAGCTTGGTTATTCCACAGGGTACCTGCTCCTCCCACCAGCACAAGTACCAATTCTGCTAACCAAGGTTTACGCAAATGAGGAGAAGAACAACATATCCAATTCTCATAAGTGGGGTTTGGAGAGGATAGAGTGTACGCAGACCTTAGAGAGGTTTCCGATAAACCCTCGGTTCAAGGAAAAGCATTTCAAAGCAATTCAGGGGCAGATGAGAAGAAATCTCTGAATTGCTTTCCCTTGAGCCGAGGGTCTACTGGAAACAGCCACTCTACCTCCCAAGATAGGGAGGTAAGATCTGTCTACCCTCCCCAGACTCCACTTGTGAGATTACACTGGGTAAAGTTGTTGTTGTTCTCGTCTGTCTATATCTTAGGCAGAATTACTTGGTACCTGTAAGTGTTCTAAAAATCGGCCTAGGCGGCCGCCTAGGCGCTAGGCGCTAGGCGCACAACCCCCGACCCGATTTAGCCCTAAGCGGTCCAGTCCTATTTTTGAACTTAATGGGGTTAAAATAGTAATTTTACCCCAATGTTTTTGCCTTATATTCCAGCAAAACAGAGGCGCGAACAGCAACAGGGAGAAAAAATCAGAGAGAAAAGAAGGCAAGAGTAATTAATGTTATTGTTGTTTTTAAAGAGGTATGGGAATGGCTTACGCCTCAATGAGAGCTGATTTGGGCCAGGTCTTGGGCTTTTTGGCTTGGGCTCGGTCATTAAAACAAAAGAAGAAGAGACCCAACTCATTTTAAATAGAAAAAAATAGAAAATGACAACATTTTGCAAATGTGGCCCCTTTTTAAATTAACAAATGACCGAAATAATTTCGATTATAACTAAAGTGGTCAAAAGCTTTAATTTAAGACCAAATTTGCCACTAATTGGATTTTTTAAATCACATAATACGCTTTAAAATTAAGATGTAATTTTGTTGTCTATTTTAATTAAACAGTTTTTTGATGAAGTAAAATATTGATTTCTAAAAATTAATTTCACAATCATCTGTTAAGACTCTAAAATCATAATCACTATAAACAATTAGGACATGATAAATATACTGGATAATATTTTTTCACCTAAAATGATGAAATATTTTCAAAATAATTTTATAAATCATATTCATCGTGAAAAGGATGTATTGTACTCCGTCTGTAACTCGGAAACTTTGAATAATTAACAAAGATTATTGGAGGATAAAATTAGGTGTCAAGATGTGGCACCTATCCTTTTTCCATTGGTACTCTCTTCCGCATTAACATCCAACATTCTAGCAGTTGACTGCCTTCTAGTCATAGGCATTACTGAAATCGCACAAATGAACCAAGCTCTGTCTTGAAGGTACTTTAATGATTTATGAATTTATTAACTACTTAAGAATGTATTGATTTTATGATTTATATATTTTATGCATATATGATATATTAACAATTGATGTAAAATATTACAAAAATTAAAAAAAAATACATTCGCCTAGGAATCCGCCTAGGCACCCGCCTAGGCGCTAGGCGGCCACTTCCCGCCCTGGTTCCGCCTAGCGTTTTTTAGAACATTGATACATGTGCTGGTGGGAGGTGGCAGGTACCCAGTGAAATAACCAAGCTACGCACAAAGTGGCCTGAATACCGCTATTATCCCAAAAACTTAACTCAACCAAGGTAGCAGGAACCCAGTTTATAACAGTTGGCTTGCCCATATCAGACTTGGCATCCAAATGAAGGAGACCCAAAAGGGTGGGGGTCTCAAAATTCAAATTTAATAAGACGGGGTCAAACTCTGGTCAGAATTTGTTAAACCAGCTGGTCATTGGTCCTTTGGCTTACAAAGATCAAGAAAACTTGATCTCACAAGTAGGAACTCCAGCTGCTGCCCCATTGTCACTATGTTGTCATTGATTGCCAAGGAAAACAGGCTATGATTATACGGGAGTTCATAACTCTTTAGGGAAAAAAACATCAGAATGGAAATGTGTCCATTAATTTGTGAAATTGTTGGAAGTTTGTGTGTATTTAGGCTTCTGAAAGTCACATTTTTATACATGCTATTGAAGACATATAACACTATTTTCCCAAATATTTGACTTCAAAAAATAGGTTTAAACCCCTCACAGGTATAGTGGTAAGAGCGTAGGGCGTGAATGTGGGTCGCATGACATAGGTTCGAACCATGTTGCAAACAAAAGCCTAGTATTTAAGTGGATAAGGGTAGAGGAGTGGACCCATTATCTACCAAGTTTCAAACAATGTGCCATTGGCCCTCAGAGATTTCTCAATTATAAAAAATAAGTTTAAATTATGCTAAAGGCACATCCATTAAAGACTAAATCAGAAGGGGTTGTGTTTAGTGAAATTAGAGAGTTGAACAGCTAATTTCATGGTTTCTCTATAGTTTTACCAATATAGCAAAGAAACCCAAAAGGAAATGGAAGTTTTTGCTACTTCCAAATTTAAATTTAAGATGATTCTCCACATGTATGACCAAATAGTCACAGTGAGAGCATGATATATGGTTGATTGCTAATTACTAATTTTGAAGTCAAAATGATTTTTTTCTAAGCATTTTTGTTATGTTCAATTTTTTATTTAGCAGTTGACTAGATAATTAAACCAGTTTCTGACTGGCTACAACCAGAATACATGAATGAACAAGAATTAATAACATTAACAACACTCAAACTATAATGACAATCTCTGATACTAAAAGGAAGGAGCTCTAATTAGCAAGAAGCAGCGAAGTTGATAATTCAGTATAAAAAAGGACAGCCCGGTGCACTAAGCTCTCGCTATGCGCGGGGTCCGGGGAAGGGTCGGACCACAAGGGTCTATTGTACGCAGTCTTACCTTACATTTCTGCAAGAGGTTGTTTCCACGACTTGAACCCGTGACCTCCTGGTCACATGGAGGCAACTTTGTCAGTTACTCCAATGCTCCCCTACTAATAATTCAGTATATAAGATTAAAAAGTGCTTTAGCTTTTCTAAGATAAAAGGAATGCTTAAGATAAAATAATGATTTAGCTTATATAAGATAAAAGAAATTCTTTTAATAAAGAACTTCATACCCCATCCTTATACCCAAACCCCTTTCCTTATCTTATCTTCATGAAATTAGAAAAGCATGATTAACTCTTAATCTTGGTCTGGTGATTCCTGATTTTTGTAAGTGCTTCATGTGAGTTGAGCTTTTAGAAGCATGTTCACTCTTCATATAAGAAGGGAAGACTAACCAGGTAGTTTGATTTCCTTCAAGAACAATTTGCAACGCAAAACGATGTTGCATGCTTGACAAGAAGTTCCGAAAAATGTCACCATCCAAAGATTCCAAATGAGATGTCCCAAAACAAACTATCCTCTCTAGAATTGGTCGTCCTAAACCTGTTGCATTGACTAGTAAGATACTTTGATCTGGTGTTCACCTTCAAATACCACTCTAGTTTTTTCGGTTGAATTACTTATACAATCTCCTTAGTCGAGGGTCTATCGGAAACAACCTCTCTACACTTCACAATGTAAGGGTTAAGGTCTGTGTACACACCACCCTCCCAAACACCACTTGTGGGATTACACTGGTATGTTGTTATTGGTGTACTTTATCCAGTCTCCAGTGGATAATTAAAAAAATCTCATAACCATGCCCTCGATATATTGCCATAATTCAACATTATCATCTTTTATGTTCTCTCTCACCCCTAGACGAGAAATCTATAGTTTATGTAAGGAGCAATAAGAAAGTAATAGACACAATCCACACCCCACCCCCAACCTAAAAGACTCGAAGATGCAGAAGAGTAAATAGGATAGAGATAAGGTAAAAGATAGAAAAGAAACAAGTAAAAAAATTGTAGGACGAGAGGAGTCCTTTCTCAGAAAAGAGATGCCACAACAAACAATTAAATGAAGAAAAGTGAAAAGTGGAGAAGCTCCTTCTCTCAAAACCTTGAAATAGTAGAACGAGAAGGATCACAAAAATCAGAAAAGGAGCATCATTTTGTCCTCATACAAATATTTCTTCTTTCAACAATATGATTCAAAACATTCATAAGACACTTCATTTACAGGAAAGCAAGGATAGATCCGGAAAACTAAACATCAATTAAGTCATCTCCTATTTTATCATGTCCAAATATGAGATTGAGTACAAAGATAAATCTTAAGAGTTCTAGATGCATCACATCAAATACGAATATGATATGAATTATTGAGTAGAATTTTTCATCCTATAGTATCCTAACCCAAATGCTTGTATGATACAAAGAATGAATTAATGTGCCTCGTATCCTTTTTGCACGATCATGACATCAAATGTGCATTTTGTCTTTGGGGTAATGTTTCATTCTTGGTTATAGGATTTTACATTTGCGGGCCACTAACGAGCACACATATACTGAGCACTAGAAATAGCAAAAACTACGAAAACAATCTACTCCTAAGGTCTCAAAGCACAAGAAAATTAACCTAACCTCATTGATAGCTCTAAATCACAAGAAACCAATATTATGTGTTGCAGAGAAGGAATATGAAAGTGTTCAATACTGAGCATAACATATGAAAGTTGTGGCAATATTGTTTTTTGAAAAAAAGCTTTCAAACCACATAGGAAAAAGTAAATAGTGCAAGCCAAGTAGGAAAATGCATTTTATTGAAACAAAATTAGGTAAATAAATGTGGATCTCTAATAGCTTAAACTCTTTGATGAGATGGTCACCCACATGGCAGTGCAGGTGAAGTAGGAAAATGCATTCGTTGAAACAAAATTAAGTAAATAAAAGTGGATCTCTAATAGCTTTAACTTTTTGATGAGTCACACTTTAGGAAAATGCATTTGTTGAAACAAAATTAAGTAAATAAAAGTGTACTTTCTCTAATAGTTTAAATTTTTAGATGAGTTGGCCACGCACATCAACGTATAAGAGTGAAGTTCATAGCTTACCTGATGTTGGACCCCCATTTCATGTTGTCCATGTACCAAATGTGTGGGTGTTGAGTTTGTCCCACATTGGCTATGGGATGGGGATTTGGTGTAATAACCCTAATTTTTAATAAAGGATTATTTGATAATTCAACCAAGACAAAAAACGGAAAAGAAAAACAATAACCAAAGCAAATAAAACAAAAAGGGGCAAAGCCCTACAATATAAAAGAAAAGGGGGACACCAACGTTGCTGGTTTTTTTAAAACAGAAGCAGAAATAAGAAAAACAATAGGAGGAAAAAAAAGGGAGAAAACAGGGATTTTTCAACCCAAAGCAAACAAGGTAATGATTCTAAACTTGTATTTGAGTTTATTACGTGATTATTAGAATTTTTTTATGATAGAAACATAAAGAAAGTTTAGTCCTATGGTTCTTCAACCACATTGTCAATTGAAAAGGCAAATATTGTCAAAATTCGATTTTGATTAGTGTTTCCTCTCGCCGAAGAGAATATGTGGGAGGTCATGGTTCAGGAAATCTGCCCCGTTGAGTCATCCCCTTGACTGCGAGTTTGACTTGTGTAAAAATTAAGAAAACATCCACCGAAGGATTTTTGACCATTCTAAACCCATATTTCTGTAGTTTGGGATGATCCGGCGACTCAAGAATGTAGTTCTGATTTATTCGAAAGGGTGCTTGAGTTGTGAACTCGAGGTAAGTGAGACTTTAAGCTTTGGTGCTTTCTTTTCAAACCGGTTTTGAAAATATGTATTGCCTGTCTACCTAGTCCATGTGTTGGGACGAGCATGTACTTGGCAGAATCTGTGGTCTAGGCCAGCCGCATATATTATATTTTCAAGTAAACTAAAACTCTCATTATAAATTGTTTCGTGGTATGATACGATTGTGAGACATTGTGTATATTTATTGACTTCACTAGGGCATTGTGTATGCTTCTTGACATATCTGGCACATTGTGTATGTTGTTGTGGTGTTGCTTAATTTCTTTACCTGTCGTTTATGAAAAGTCCTTAGCGTAAATTGTGTTGAGATATATAGTATTCTTGATAAACAATAGTTTGAAACTTGTTAGATATTATAATGTAACTAATGTGCATAATATTTATGTGTCGTTGTATGTTCTAACACTTGTTTCAGGGGTATTTAAGGTGGTGGATCATAATGAGTTATATTTATGTATAACTCACTCTTTAGCTGCATGTCCATGTGATACGATTGTGGAGGACGAGTCTAGTGGCTGAAGAGTTCGTTGAGTGGGATTTTGTTGCCGAGGTGAGCTACCATATTATTCATGGAGGCTGTTGTTTCAGCCTTCCCTATTTCACGTCTTTTCTTGGGGTTTGCATGCCCAACAGTTAAACTCATGTTACTCTATTAGATGCTCCATGGTCTTGTTATGGGATTTGGGCTAGAGGTTTAGTATTTGAATGATTGTTGAATTTCATTGATTGATTTGGATTATTATTCTTTAATTAATGTGTTTGGACATGTTTTCTCTCGGTGCTTTAATAAATAGTTAAATGGATGAAAAATCGGTTCGCCTGGCATCAACGGGTGCCAATCACATCTAGAGGGTAGTTTGGGATGCGACAAAGTTGATATTAGAACTTAGGCTTTAAGTCCTGGGTCATGGAGCAGTGTTTAGTAGTCTTGTTCATGCGTATGTACGCGTCCTCGAGGCTACTGACTAGGATGATTTTCGTTATTTCCTTCATTATTCGTGCGTTGAATCAAGTCTAACCTTGGAATATTTATTTCGCATATGGCTAAGAAACGTGCATCTTCATCTATTGGTTGATGAAATGCACCTGGTATTATCCACGGTAGTAGTCAAGCTGGGGCTCATCAGGATAGAGCTCGGACTAGGGCACGAACCGTTCCTCAGCCTGAAGTTGTACACAGCGGCCAGCCTCAAGTTTTTGCGTCAAAGCGAGTGCAGGAACAAGTGGTTCAGGACACTCCACCGACAATGCCAACTGGTGTGTACCTACTGTTGCTTTGCCTGAAGGGCCTTGTAGACTTCCCGACCGTCCGCAATCGATTTTCAAACCATTGTAGAATGAGATGGTACGAGTACCTTCCAAACCTCGCAGTTGTCCACGATATGGTTACAATGAACCCACAACAGCAGGCGATGGTGCAGGTTACTAAACGACATCCTCGTGGTCGTATGCCCTTTTTTCAGAAGCAGTTGATTAGCAGGAAGGCGGCTGTAGGCGCTTTGAATAAGCGGAGGAGTGGCAGTGCGGCAGCGTGATCGTGCACTGCGCGGTGCTGATCGTGTTGATGCACATGTACCTGTCACTCTTCTGCTTACTCAGGCAGGCCTGCAGGTTGCCCACCCTGCTAATCAACTGGTTCCAAAAAAATGGCACACTACCAAGAGGAGGTCGTTTACTCACCTGCACCATCGCCTGCTGCTGCGGTTGATCGTAACTATATCGATAACGACCTCAAAATCTGGGAAGCACCCGCACCATCTCATTTTGTGATGGGTTGACAATCAATCACAGATGACGGGGTAGTCTGTGAGGCCCTGCAGGCAAAGCAACAGCAGGTACAGAAGTCGGCACTGTCAGTGAAGTGTCCTGAACCACTTGTTCCTGCACTCGCTTTGACACAACTTGGCACTGACCCCTATTTATAACTTCAGGCTGAGGAGCAGTTTGTGCCCTAGTCCGAGCTCTAGCTTGATGAGCCCCAGCTTGACTACCACTGCGGGTAGTACCACATCCAACAAGTGCATTTGATCGACCAGCAGATAAAAACGCGCGTTTTTTAGCCATATGCGAAATAAATATTCTAAGGTTAGACTTGATTTAACTCAACACACGAATAATGAATGAAATAAGGGAAAACACCCTAGATGTTCAGTAGCCTCAAGGTCTTAAGTATGGGCGCCTACATACGTATGAACAAGACTACTAAACATTGCTCCATGACACAAGACTTAAAGCCTAAGTTCATATACCAACTTAGTCGCATCCCAAACTACCCTCTAGACGTGACTAGCACCCGTTAACACCACCCACCAGGCAAACCAATTTTTCATCCATTGAACTATTTACTTAAGCATTAAGAGAAAATATGTCCAATTCCAAACGCATTAATAATCATTAATTAAAGAATAAAAATCCAAATCAAGCAATGAAATTCAACGATCACTCAAATACTAAAGCTCTAGCTCAAATCCACAATAAGATCATGGAGCATCTAATAGAGTAACATGAGTTTAACTGTTGGGCATGCAAACCCCAAGAAAAGACGTGAAATAGGGAAGGCTGAAACAACAGCCTCCACGAATAATATGGTAGCTCACCTCGGCAACAAAATCCACTCAACGAACTCTTCAGCCACTAGACTCGTCCTCCACAATCGTATAGCATGGACATGCAGCTAAAGAGTGAGTTATACATAAATATAAATCATTAAGATCCTCAACCGGCCACTTTAAATACTCCTAGAACAAGTGTTAGAAAATACAAACACACAACGACACAAAAGTATTATGCATAGGAAATATATCATAATATAATATCTAACAATGTCCAAACAATTGTGTATCAAGAATACTATTTATCTCAACACAATTTACACTAAGGAATTGTCATAAACGGCAGTTAAAGAAACTAGGCAACACCATGAATCCGCGACAACATACACAATGTACCAGATATGTCAAAAAGCATACACAATGTCCTGTAAAACATACACAATGATGTCAAGAAGCATACACAATGCCCCCAAAAGCATACACAATGATGTCAAGAAGCATACACAATGCATAACCTCATGTCTCACAGCCGCATAACACCACGGAAAAAATTATAAAGAGAGTATTAGTATACTTGAAAATATATGTGGTTGGCCTCAAAGACAGTTGATTCTGCCAAGCACATGGTCGTCCCAACACATGGATCAGGCAGACAAAACATATTTTTAAAACGGGTTTGAAAAGTAAACACCAAGCTTAAAGTTTCACTTATCTCGGGTTCACAACTCAAGCACCATTTCCAATAGCCCGGAACGGGTCTCCAAATCACCTCAAACTACAGAAATATGGGTTTAGAATTGTCAAAAACCCTTCGGTGGATGTTTTATAAATTTTTGCACAAGTCAAACTTGCAGTCAAAGGGTTGACTCAAAAAGTCAACTTTGGTCAACAGGACAGAATTCCTGAACCATGACCACCAACAGATTCTCCTCGGCTAAAGGACTCCAAACCACTAATCAAAATCGAATTCTAATAATGTTTGACATTTCAAACCAACAATTTTGGTTGAAGAACCCTAGTACTAACCTTTCTCAATTTCTCTCTGTTTCTACCATAAAATTTTTCTAATAATCGCGTAATAAACTCAAATAAAAGTTTACATTACCTTGATTTTTTGGATTGAAAACTTCTATTTTTCTCCCCTTTTCTCCTACTATTTTTTTCATTTCTGCTTCAGTGTTCTTTCTCTGCTTCTGTTTTCAAAAACCAACAATGTGGTGTCCCCCTTTTCTTTTATACAGTAGTGCTTTGTCTCTTTTTGTTTTAATTGCTTTGGTTATTCTTTTTTTTCTCTTAGTTAAATTACCAAATATTCTTTATTAAAATTAGAGTTATTGACGTGACTACCGAGGCCCCAGGTGATTCGTTGAGAGTGCCACCTAATAGTAGGCTATTGGCTACATTCACCCCACCTGGTTGGCCTTTACTGGAGCAAGGAGACACTTCAAAATGGCTAACTTATTTTGAGTCTTCCCTACCTTCCACAATGAAGCTAACCAACAATGACCTGGAATGGACACGCACCAATCAGAGGACACATTTTTGGTAGTTTCATTGCAGAAGGTAAAGAAGACTCCAAATTAGCTAATCACTTTGAAATGACCCTTGCTCCAGTAAAGGTCAATTTGGCAGGGTCAATGGAGTTAATAGCGCACAATCATATGGCACTCCTAACAAGTTGTATGGGGCCTCGATTGTCACGTCAATCAAAGGCACTGCATCCTACACCAATGGTAAACCGCAAGGCATCTCAAGCATGTCTTGAAAATGAGTATGTTCTCCTTGTTTTTCTCACTAAATATGGAGACGGGCTCCTCATCTACTTCCCAAGGGCTGAATTGTTTAATGTAGTCGTGACGACCATAAGCGCTTCTATCTTGATGATAAACAACTATTTCCCAACAAAAAGAAAACCAAATGAAGATATTGCAAAATCTCCAATACCATGATAAATTTCAGGTCTATTAGGGAAATTTCCCTTTTCCACCTAAATCCTCAAGTAACCCATCTTGTTCTTCAAACCTATTTGTCTCGCTCTATACACAACCTAGCTTAAGCTTTTAGATGGTCACACATTTTAAAACGATACCAGAGCTGGCAAAGATCATGGCTTCAATTCTTACCCAAAAACCAAAAATATATTTACATGTGTTTGCAGGCCCACACATAAGGGGTGTGTCGAGACATAATATATATTAAGTAATTAAAAGTGTGCTCTCTAATTGCTTAACCTTTTAAATGAGATGGTGTCACACTACAACATCATTAATATTCTCGGCTTGGGTAACCATCAAATAAGGCATTTGAGAAGTATGGAGGAATGGTATTCACAGATAGGGTAGCTATCAAATCAAGTAAGCCATTGCAAGAACTTTAACCTGTTCGGCCCTCTGAATCCTTGGAATCAAGAGAAACACCAGAAGATGCTAAGATCATGACATCATCCAAATCATCATATCTAGCAGCCTGTTAATAGAGAAAAAGTGATTGAGAGATCATGCCATCAACTCAAGCAAAAAATCTGACGCCACTTGGGTGCAGATTGAATGTAAAACCTTATTTACTTAAGTGATTATGTTATTTTTCACTCAATCTGTAAATCAAGAATACAGGCATATCATGGTCAACATAAAATAAACACATAAGCTAACTTGAGGTACCTCAAGCAAGGCTTCAATAGATTCAGACGCCGTTCCGGAAGGAATCGGCTCCACTCTAATCTCGTCAGCTCCCATCCCTGTCAATTTCCAAAACAACTTTCTGTGTGATTAAAGAGAGCAATAGAGATAGAAAGACAGATTAACGAGCAACTCTCATTGATTCCTTTCATTTTTCTTTATGCCTTAGTCCGGACATGTTCAACACAAATGATGAACATATTAATCAACTGCAAAATAGTTGGGATTGGAAACATAAATCCCCTGTATTCATTTATCCATTCCATTCAGCTCTATTCCATTTGTAGCCACCAATCTACCATGGTACCACTAGATTTCAGAACATAGACAGATCCTTTCTTTTCTTTTTCCTCTAAATAACAGTATTAGTTGAGCCAACTTGCTAGCACATCCACTGGGTACCTTTTACCACTCACCTGCCACCAATAATTAGTAGGCAAATTGGAAAATTAACTTAGGGGTTTGGTTACAAGGATAAGGGTAAACAATCTCGAGATAGACGTAGGATATTTTTATCCAGATTGGTTGAACTTTGTATTCCAGTATACGTAATCCCATTATTTAAACCACAATTGTGTAATTATTTTTATACCACTCTCAATATGGATAACATACCAAGATTACTAATCCCTTGATACAACAAGAAAATGACATTTGTCCTTCTCTAAAACTCTCCTCTCCAAGTCCTTTAAGAAAGTGAAAGTTAAAATTAAAAATAAACGTTTATCCAATAAAACCAAACACATGTTTCACATTATACCTTGTTTATCACATTTTTAGTCCAATGAACCAAATATCTATCAATAAAAGTATATCCACTAAATAATCTCGTCATTATTTAATCATCGTAACTCCCCCACATTATAATCGCACTATACTTTTTCCCCGAGTTGAATCCCAGAAATCATGTTTGGCCTTAAAATCCCGGAAAATTCTTTGAATTCCGGAATTTGAAAAACACTGAAAAGTTGTTTTCACTTCTTTCACTCCAAATGACTCACAAAAATTCAAAAACAACTCCAATTTGTATCAATTTTCCAATACCATTTTTCACTTCGAAACGAAAACTATTTTTTCAAATTTCACAATTTTCATGGACAAACGAGCCCTTAGTGTCTGAATAATTCAACTCTTCAACCACTAGTTCATCTCCTTTGTGAGCCGTAACATAGGGATACTTGGTTAAGATGTATCATTACTTGTTAGAATTTGGTTGCTTGATATATACGCGCAAATAGAGAGAAATTACCTGTGCTAAGTGTTGCAGCAAAAATACTCCACGGCTGCGGCGGCGCGTTTAACTGATGAAAAAAGCCCTGGCTGGTTAATTGATATTTATAGCTTGTTACTTATTAGGGGTTGTTTGGCAAGTTGTATCAAAATTTGAGATTTTTACTACTAAAGTTGTTGTCACGTGAACGGTTATTGGGGGGACACACACACCCAATTGGGTGCAAGTGCACCCACTTTTTTTTATTACCTTGTAAATCGAACGTCCGTTTTACGAGGTGACTCACGTATCATTTTCAACGTGACTCACGTATCATTTTCAACGTGACTCACCTAGTGTTGGATTAACTGAAATGCAGGGCAAAATAGTGTTGGAGAAGTGCTACTGAGAAAAGTTGAAATATAAGTAAGAAATTTTGCATATGAAATATTTCTGTTTAGTTCCAGAAAAGTAGAGAAACAATTGCGGTCGTATACCAACATTTATTTGAAACTGTCACAATTCTATAATGTGACTAGTTTTTATTAATTATCTCTTTTAGTCCCTTAAATTTTCTTTTATGTTGTTTAGTATTTACTATTGTAGTCCTTGTCTATAAGAGACACTTTTCAATTATAAAAAATATATTGAAATCTCTCTCTCTTCTTCGACCTTCTCCCCTCTCCTCTCTTCTGCAAACCCTTCCCCTTGGCCCTTGCGATTCCAATTTTCACTTGCCGCCAACTCCAAGGTAAGTCTCGCACTCTCGCTGGCTATCAACCTTTGCATCAGTGCAATGTAGACACACTGGTATATTCAATTAGTACTAAATTATGACTACTCACTCTAAATTTCACCTATCTTTTGTTTTTGTTTTTTGAACCAGTTATCAAAACAAACTAGCATATGGGCAATCAAAATTAGCCAACATATTACATGCCAACGAACTTTCTCGCCGATTGCAGATAATTCACTAAGTTTTTGCTTACTGTATGGTGCCAGTAGGATGAAGAATTAGGGCTAAAATTAGATTCAACTACATTACATTGTTGAACAAAACTAGATTCAAATTCTAGTTCAAATGTTTGATGTCTAAAATTAGGATTTTTTTATTTGGTTGGTTGAAAATACTTGTCGTACCCATTGATGTGTCGGCTTTTGAAGTTCGCATTGATTTTACCGGTAGCAACAGCAAGCGTGGAAAAATGCTTCTCTGTAATGAATATTGTCAAGACGGATCTACGAAATCGAATTTGTGATCAATTTTTAAATGATTATCTTGTATGTTTTATTGAAAAATATTTGCTTAAGAGTGTTACAAATGATGATGTAATTAAAGTTTTCAATATATGAAAACGCATAGGGGACAATTATGATTTGTAAACTTTATTAAATTTGAGCACCCGGATGATTTGTAAACTTTATTAAATGTGTGCACTCAGTTTGAAAATTGTCTGTGTCCGCCACTGTGAACAGCATGTCATGCATTCAAGCCGTGAAAACAGACTCCGTAAAAAATGCAAGTTAAAGATTGCATACAACAGATCCTGGTGGTCTGTTACTGTATAGCGGGAGCTTAGTGCACCGAGGTGCTTTTTTACTCATTACAGCAATTTGTAAGAAATAAATACAAGAATAACATGTTTTTTTAATGTTATAAATAGAGCCGACTGTATAATAAATAGAAATAGAATATTATGGGAAAATATGAAATTAATTTCCATCCACGCGTTTCTTAATGCATTTCCTCTCTCTTCCATAAATGAAAATTTATGGTTTGAGAGGTTTGCTATGAACGGATACATGAGGGGTAGAGGTAGGTCAAAGAAGTATTAAGGAGAGATGCTTAGACGGGATATGGCGCAGTTGCAACTCACTGAAGACGTGACCTCATATAAGGGCTACGGAGGACAGATATTATGGTAGAAGAGTAGTAGGTAGTTCAGCGTATTTGTACCTCCGTATACAAACTGGTAGTTATAGTGTTATTATTGTAGGTCCGCTTAGCCTATCATACTAATAGGCACAGTATTACTTTATAATCCCTTGTCGGTTGATTTATGTTGCTATGTGTATTTTATTTATATTAATTACCTACATTAGTTATTGCTTCTTTTTAAGAATTTGTTATCATGGCTTAGTCACTTTGTTTGTCTTAAATTGTTTGTGCTTGTGCTTTGTCTTGAGTCGAGTGTCTCTCGAAAACATCCGCTCTATCTATCAAGCTAGAGGTAAGATATGCGTACATGACTCTACCTCTTCAGACCCCACAGTGTAAGATTTTCACGGGGTATATTATTGTTGTTGTTGTTGTTGTCCATAAATGAAAATTTACTCAAATATTTTAAAATTATGAAAACAACAATATCTCAAATGATCATCCCTCTTTAACGAGGTTTCCACGAGGGAATGTGTGATTAAAAAAAATCGTCAATTTTTTCTTTATGTTGACAAATGTTTCTATAGAATATATCTTTAATATAATTCAACTATATTATATTATGATTGTTTTATATAATGTAAATATTTCATTAATATATCATATATACTGTTTATACATATATTATACCAGATATATGAATTTTTGTATATATATGTGTGTGTAATATAATATATGTAACTGAAAGAAATAATCTTTTGATTATTCTTATTAATGAAAGACATATATATACAAGTTACAAGGAATATCCTCTTTCTATTCTACCTAGGAATCTTATTCTATAAGAATACTAACTTTACAATTATGGTAATACTACACTACTAATTAAGGTACAAACCTAAGTCTAATATTTACCAAATATACAAAGAAAACCCAAAGGGTCTCATATACACTTTAACACTTTGCGATCCTGACAGGCGGTCTTCTGTTGAAAGCTCTCTAAAATCTTCAAAAAGGACCGAGAAAATACCATTTGTAAAGATGTCTGCAATCTGATATCTGGAAGGGACATGGCAGACGCGTACTTGTCCTTTAGCTACCTTCTCTCGAACAAAGTGAATATACATCTCTATGTGTTTAGTGTGCATGTGCTGAACTGGATTACCAGAAAGCTAAATGACACTTATATTATCACAATACACCAAGGTAGCTTTCCGAATAGGACAATGAAGCTCTAAAAGAAGATTAAGTAACCAACTTGACTTGAAACCACATGGTTACCCTCGATACTCTACCGCACTTGAATGTGAAAACGTGATTGACGCCGCGGACCATGAGACCAAGTTATTACCCAAAACATACAATAGCGGCGTGACGTAGATGCGGTGTCGTGACAACCACCAATCATCATCTCGTATACGACAAGTGTAGGCGTCGATGGCGGTACAAATGCAAACCATAATCAAGTGTTCCCTGAATGTATCTAAGGATGCGTTTGAGCGCATTCATATGTTCAACTATGGGATCATGCATAAACAAACACACCTGCTGGACTGCATATGTAATGTCTGGTCTTGTGAACGTAAGTTACTGAAGGGTGCGTGAAAGACTACGATAGCGGGTAGGATCCTCATACGGAGAGTCAGCTGCAGCACCCAACTTGGGTTTAGTATCAACTGGAGTAGAAGTGGACTTACAAGATGACATCCCAACCCTCTCAATGATCTCTGCTGCATATTTCCTATGTGTTAAGAACAATCCGCTTGCATGACGAGTGACTGCAAATCCCAAAAAATAGTTCAAGAGTCCCAAGTCTTTCATGGCAAACTTAAAACTGAGCATTGTCATAATAGCCTTTCTCAAAGCATCAGAAGAGACAATCAAGATAATATCATCAACATATAACAATATATAAGTCATGGAAGAACCCCAGCGATATATGAACAATGAATTATCAGACATGTTGTGAGAAAAACCCATAGTCGAAACAAAATCAGCAAACCTCTTATACCAAGCCCGTGCAGACTGCTTAAGTCCATACAAGGACTTCTTCAATAGACAGACATGATTAGGATATCTAGTATCCCTGAACCCTAACGGCTGATGCATATACACTGTCTCCTGAAGATCACCTTGTAGAAAAGTCACATCTAGCCGATGAACGGACCATGATTTTGAAAGAGTCAATCTGAGCACAGTGCGAATGATAGTCGGCTTGACCACCAGGCTAAATGTCAACCACAATCCACACCAACATGCTCAGTCTTACCATCACCTACAAGTCTAGCCTTATGCCTTGCAAATGAACCATCAGAATTTTCCTTATGAACACAAATCCACATAGACCGAATAATATTAACACCAGATGGATGGGGTACCGAATCCCACATCTTATTATCAATAAGAGCATTATATTCCTCGGTCATGACAATTTTCCAATTAGGGTCATTTAAGGCAGACACAGGATTACGGGGTAATGGGGATTTCAGAACATTAGAATTCAAATTGAAATGTCTTTTTGATTTAAAAATACCCCGTTGACTGCGAGTGATTGGACCAAGACTCTGAGCTGTATTGGATGAATTTTGGGAATTTTCGGGAATTTTTGGAATTACCGTCGAAGGCGCCGTGGGCCCGTGGCGCTAGGGGCGAGGACTGCGCCAGAAGTGCAGGGTCGCGACGCTGACGGTGTTTTTTCGGACAAATCTGAAAAATGACGTAGAACATAGGGGGAGATATCCTCATCCAAAAAATCATAAGAACTAGGCACGAGTTTTTCTACTTTAGAAAAGGGAAATTGTGATTAATCAAAGAGAACATGACGACTAATGATGATTCGTTTAGAGGACAAATCAAAGCATTTATAACCACAGTGATTTGACGGAAAACCCAAAAACATACAAGGAGTAGAACATGCCTGAAGTTTGTTGATTGTTGTGGATGGAAACAGTGGATAACATAAGCATCCGAAGACTCTAAGATGAAAATATGACGAAGACTTATTATATAAAACTTTGAGAGGGATGAATATGTCAAACATTTAGAAGGGAGAATATTGAGTAAATCGGTAGCCATTTGTAGTGGATGCCAAAATAATGGAGGAATGGAAAAATGAACCAATAAAGTGCGGACAATATTATTAATGTTACAAATTTTTCGCTTAGCCTTCCCATTTTGTGAAAATGTATGAGGACAAAAAAAATGAAAATTTATTTAATTTTGAGCACAAAACTCCCTAAATTCCCCATTGTCATACTCTTTGTCATTATCACATTGAATGTTTTTATTTTCCGTTCAAATTGTGTTCTTATGAAAGCTCTAAATTTTATGAGAATGGAAAAAACTTGAGATTTTTTCGCAATTGAAAACGTCCATAAATATTTAGAATAGTCATCTATGAATAAAACATAATAACGGTGACCCATAGAGCTGAGAACCGGAGATCTTCACAAATCACTATGAATAATATCAAATGACATTGAAGTAGTAGAGTTCGACGCTACAAATGACAACTTAATATTTTTTTCCAAAGCACATAATTGACAAAGTGGAGTACTACGCGTACTCTTACAAGAAATAAACTTATGTCTATCTAAAGAAGATAAAATAAACGACACTGGATGACCTAGACGAGCATGCCACAAGGAAGGAGCAAGAGCTGCAAAAGTGGATGGCATAGCTTGACGCGAGATACTGAGACTTTGGGATAAAGATCACCCCTACTGTTACACCTCATTAGATGACTCCCCGTTTTGAAATACTTCACAGAAAATCCAAACGAATCAAAATTAATAGAAACTCAATTATCAGTGGTGAATTTACGGACAGACACCAAATTCTTAATCAATTTTGGGGCATGAATGGTATGTTTCAGGACAAGGGGTGGAGATGAGGGAACAAAGTTTTATGACCATAACCCTTAATTGGAATATTATGTCATTACCAACAGTTATACCACGATTAGTGCTCAAATTGGAATAAGACGAGAGAGTACCTTGATCGAATGTCATGTGGGTAGTGGCACCAGTGTCCATGTACCAATTTGGGTCCGGTTGAGTCAAGCCAAACGTATGCATCGCTGCTTCAATGTCGGTATGGGTGGGCCCCACTGCGTGGTGGACCTGATGGGGTCGAGGCCCAAGTATACCGGATCGCCGAGCCGCCCATAAGTTGGTCTCAACATCAAGCTCGAATCGGAAGAGCCGAGCCGCGATCGAGGCGTAAGGCAAAGCCGCATGTGTGGTGGCGGGACCCACCGCCATCGCCCGGGGGTCCCTATGGGCTTTAGGACTGCTGCTGCTGATGGTTGCCTCCGTTGTTGTTGTCACGATTATTGCCATTATTCTTCCGATTCTGGCCCTTCTTACCACCCCCGTTGTTGTGATTTTGAGTCATGTTGGCTGGATTGGAAGGAGTAAAATTGGAAGCAGTCATCATGACGACAGGGCTGGCATCAATCTCCACTTTCTTAGCTAATCCGGCTTTCTCCAAAGTAAGCATAGAACGGGCTTGATAAAACCCTAACAGGGGGTTACTCTGACGAACCACCGAAGCAACACCGTTAAAGGCCTCTGACAGGCCTGCAACCATCTGAAGAACTAGACGACTTTGAGAAACCGGAGAACCCACGTTGCTGAGTTGGTCTGCCAAGTCCTTGAGGCGTTTGCAATAATAAGAAACGTTGGGAAAACTCGCCATAGCCACCTGGGAGAATTTCTGCTCAAGGATAACAGTTCGAGAATGACTGTTATCTTAGAATATGTCGCGCAATCGATCCCACGCCGCTATAGCTGTGGAATTTGGTTCCATAATCGTCTGTAAAAGGTCTAAGGAGATAGTGACATAAATCCACTGAAGAACCTTGACATCAAACATGACCCATAATTCTGGATCTGCCTCTTTAGTGGGCACAATCGTCGTAGAAGTAGATGTCGTATCACCCCCCTTTGGAGGAGTTGGAGGAATGATATGGTGGAGGACTTTATGTGCCAAAGAATTTATCTTAAATAATTCCGCCCACGTCCCATATTGAACGTTTTCTAGGTCAAGAACGATAGGAAGAACGCTCTTGATATTAGAAATTGTGAGGGCAGGGTGAAAAGTGTTCTTATCAGTCATAGGGAATAGAACAACAAGATTCAGAGAATATAATTTGTGAGAAAGGTTTTTGGAAGAGAATATACTCGATTTTTGTGAAAGGGGAAGAACACAAAAAAATTGAGAATATATAGCAAAATTTCGAGAAAAGAAGAAGAAATTTTAAGTAGCGGAAGCAGGGTAAAGAGAACTTTGACTTTTGATACTATGAAAGAAATAATCTCTTGATTATTCTTATTAACGAAAGACATATATATATAAGTTATAAGGAAGATCATCTTCCTATTCTACATAGGAATCCATATTGTATAAGAATACTAACTTTACAATTATGATAATATTACACTACTAATTAAAGTACAAATCTAAGTCTAATATTCACCAAATATACAAAGGAAACCTAAAGGGTCCCATATACACTTTAATAGTAACTAAGTAAAATATATTATGAATAATATTTAAATAGTGATATATATCGCTAATATATGATTTATCATATATACATTTGAAGTAGAAAATGTATAAGCAACACTAACAAAAATTTGTAATTTTAAAAAATATGTATAATACATATCTTCAAAAAAATTGTCATTATTAATAATAATAATAAAAGACACTAGAAAAGGAAAGGACAAAGAACATTTTGCTAATATATAAAGGAAATAAAAAAGAAAGAGATTAGAAAGTTTTTTAGGAATAAATTGAGAAAAAGTGGGGTTTAGTTCCGATACTAATTGATAATTTGATATGTCAATCTTTGTGCAAAAATATGGAATGTTTTTTTAGTATTGTATAGTTATGTCAAGTTATCATATTGTTTTGTATAATGTTTGATTGTAAACTTAAATCTAATATAATTAATATTAGTATTACCAATATATAGATTATTCAATAGGAATATTACTTTTATACATTGTAAAGGATGTCATTAGCAATATCATTACTATTTTTATATTTTTACTTATCACGGTTCGCTTTCGATAGTCAAATTACATGGATTTCGATCACACATTTTAAGATTTTTTTATCATATTAATATGAGAAAAATTACAACTTATAGTAGTTTTTAAATATTACAGGGCAATTGGTTGGGGTGAAGCGATTACGGGGCAGGTTGGAACTTGGCCCACAAATAATTAACCCGATCCGATCCACCTTACCCGGTCCGCTCTATCAAATGTCTGCATTTGAGCCCTAATTTTACGCTTGTTCTTCTCTCTATTAGCAGCCCATCTCTCTCTAGAAATCTTCAATACAAGCTGCGAAGATGATGATTTCAACTGCGTTTTTGGGTTATCCCCTCCATTTATGTGAGCTGAAGTTGATTCGCACTGTTGCTTGAAGATCTGAGCTCAATTATCATCGATTCGTCGCTCCTTTGCTCTGTAAGTGTTCTTGTTTGCCTCTTCAATCTTGTTTATCTGCATTTATTTGATTTATGGTTAATATGTTTTTCCCCTTTGTTTCATGCACTGATTATGTGTAGCCGACCCTTCTACTTGAGTTGATGAAAATCTGGAGAGACATCCATGCTAATCAAGTATGAATTTCTTCATTTAATGTCTCAAATCTGAATGATTGCTGTGCTTATTACCCCTTCTTGTTGATTTTGTTGTAAATGTCTTAACATGCCTGCACTCTTATATATGATAGTTGTGTTTTATCACTGTTTAAGATCTTTTTCAATCCCACTTCCATGTCCTTGAAATAATATGTGACTGTTCCGCCTTTGTTCAGGCCAAATTAGCTAGAAAATCTGCTAATTTGTTCCCTTCCCTTAGGTATGAGTGTATAGCACATGTTTCCCCTTCATTAGCTTTTTTATTTTCTCAATCCACCTCACTATGGCCCATGGTGTCTTCTAATTCTCAACTAAATTTCTCTGTACCAGTTGTGAGTCAGTTTGGATGCTAATATTGTCAACATGTCTGATTTTGCACAATTTGACTGCTTTCAGTATTGCAATTGCATCAGCTTCAGTGTTTGTAACCCAGCTTATTTCCTCCACCTGTGCATGAACTAGATTACCCTCCTCATTCCTCGAACAAAAATCATATGCTCCTCTTCCAAGGTTGCCTCGTGATGTTCCATCAGTGTTGCACAAGATCCAACCCTCAGGAGGAGGATGCCATATCACTTTTCTAAACTTCATCTTTGGTATGTACTCTTTCATCACTTGAATCAACTCTCCCCAACTGTTAGGTATTTGCTGCATTGATGAATTTCTTACCTTCAACATTCTTTGTATAGTAGCAAAATCTGACAGATACATCTTCCCATAGATTTTTTCTCCCTATGTTTGTATGCATTTCTTCTATTTCACAACTCTCATACAACTATGGCAGGTATAACCTGAAATAGTTGTTTTAGCCTATCATTGACAGGCTGTTTCTACCATTTCACTATAATCTGCTATAATTGTAATCCTGCAATGTTAATACCTGCAGAAGAAAAAAATAAAATCATGTCCTGTTAACAGAAAAAGACTTAGCAAATAAGTGTTGAATTGTCTCCTCCATTGGATTTGAACAACACCAACACCTGGATGCTAAGTTAATATTCATTATTTTCAACACCTCATTCAATGGTAATTTGAACTTCCAACGCCTTTACATAAAAATGAAATCTTAAATGGCAATTTCTTGATCCACATATACTTGTAAATTTCATGCTCCTGACCCCTCAACCTTAAATAATCCCAAGCTGTGAAGTCACCCCCATTACTTAAAACCCACCAAGGTGTATCTACCTCTGTATCACTAGTTGGTGGTTTCATAATATCTACTATATGCTGCACAATGTCACTGTCCAAGATTCCTTCCAATCTGTTGATGTTCCAACTCCCATTTACCATCATTTCATTCACATTTTGAATATTGTCATCATAATAATCATGCTGAGAAATAAAATATAGAGCACCCAAATCTGTCCTGTTGTCATACCAAAAGAGTGAATTACCCATTTTGGTTTGCCACCATATATGTTGTTCTATCATGTCCCTAGCTTGAAGCATCTTCTTTCAATTCTGAGAACCATACTTCCACTGCACAATTACTGAATCGCTCTTCTTACTGTACTTGTTGCTCATGAATGCACTCCATAAGGCTGGAGTAGTTCTGAAGTTCCACCAAGTCTTACAGTATAATGTCACTGAGACATCATGTAGTGATCTAAAACCAAGTCCTCTTTCCTTCTCTGGTACATATAAATGTGATCAAGAAATATAATGTATGTTTTTCTCCATATTGTATTATTCCAAAGAATTGTGCAAACATTTTATACATGTCTAATCACAATTAGGTGAATTAAGAGCTGATAAAGATGTATGGGCATTTCTTGAAGCACATGTTTAATCAGTACTGCCCTACCCTCGAAGAATAACATTCTGCCTTTCAAAGATTGTAATCTGTTCATGATCTTCACCAAATTTTATATTATAATAATCTCCATTTCTTCTACTATAAAAAATTGGGTATCCAAATAGGTGAAAGGAAAGTCATTTCTTCGGAAGGAAGCACACATGCATGCCCTCAAACGTATTTTACTATACGTCCAGGGCACACTTCACTTTGGCTTACATCTATACAGGTCCTCGCTCACTGATTTCGCTGCTTATTCTGATGCTGACTGGGGTGGATACCCCGACACCCAACGCTCCACGTCCGGTTACTCTTTTTACTCGGAGATAACCTATTGTCTTGGTCTTCCAAAAGGAAACCTATACTATCATGATCCATTGTCGAAACATAGTACATAGGTGTAGTCAACGCTGTCTCTGAGTCTTTTTGGATCTGTAACCTTCTAATTGAGCTTCGCTGCCTGATTCAAAAGGCAACACTAGTCTAATACGACAATATTAGTGCGATATATTTTTTCGGCAATCCCGTCCAACATCAACGCACCAAACACATTGAGATGAACATTCATTTTGTTCGCGAAAAAGTAGCCCGTGGTCAAGTTTGTGTCCTTCATGTTCACATCTTCACCAAAGGACTTTCGCGCATACTGTTTGATGATTTTTGAGCAGTCTCAGTGTTCGTGAGCCTCCCGCTTCGACTGCAAGGTGTAATAGAATATTCACCTACATTAATTGTATATATCTCATTTTAGGTAGAATTATATTCTGTTTGTAATTAGGTTGATTACTTACCTAGTTTGTAGCAAGGTAAATATTTCTGTAAATATTATATCTTGTAAATCATCAATGATCAATCAATGAAATCAAGGAACATATTCCTTTACATTTCAATAAGAGTAAAATGAGAAATTTGAGACCGACTAAAAAATAAAGAGTGCCACATAAATTGTAACAAATTACTATACTAGGAATTTTAATTGGCAATCATTTCATCAATCAATGTTCATTTCTCCAGTTTTTAGTTTTAGTTCCCTTTCTTCATCAAAAAAGCTAGGATGATGGGTATAGTCCTTCATTTATGATTGTAGCTCACAAAGATGCTTCTTATACTGCTCCATTAGTAGCTCATATGGTTAACTACATGAAATTTGACTTTGTTGCTGAAAGTTCGATTTTTCACGCTATAATACTCTCCTTTATTTTCCTTTTCCCTACCCCAATTTTAAAGAAAAAATATATTGTTTGTCTTTCTTTTATACCGGTAGATTCTTTCTTATTTAATTTTTGAGCTCCTGCTTAAAATTTTTATAACTTGAAGTGGAGTCTTGAAATAACTGGTAAAGTTGATGTTATGTGACCAGGAAGACATGAGTTCAAGCCGTGAAAACAACTTATGGCAGAAATGCAAGGTAAGGTTGCGTATAACAAACTTTTGTGGTCCGGCCCTTTTCCGGACCCGCGCATAGCAGAAGCTTAGTGCACCGGACTGTCTTTTCATGTATGATTGCTCAACTTTATCAATTATAACGGTAAAATCACAAAAAGGTGTTTCACATTAAACATGATAGTGTGTGATTGCTCAGAAGATATAATTGACGGAAGGTCAATTTTTGGTGTCGGTCGACCTATGATACGTTATCTATCCGGTAGATTTTGTCAACAAATAAAAACATTTATTTATGTGACCATTTAGACAAAAGGAGAATTTAAATCAAACAGTTAAGAAAACGGTTGACGTGAATTTGCTTATAACTAATGAAATTTTAGCTAAAGCCAAAATGGAGAATTAATTCCTCATGGTGTATTAAAGTTTTATTTCATGAGTTGTGACCACTTATTTATGAAACTCTCGTTGGATCACTTTATTAATTAGAATCAAACTTTCTTTCAATATACCTGCTCTGGCATTTGTTGTGAATTTTGTCGGTGTAATTTGTATTGTATGATGCTTCACATGACTGCCATTTTAAATGCCATCATAACCAATGAATATACTCGGTAGTCGCTTTTGTTAGAAAGCACTTTACCTCTTTATTTAAAACTTTTCGGTGCGAATTCGAATATAATCGAACTTCAATGTGAATACTTTACTTTAATAATATCATGTTCTTTCGAACTTGATACTCCTATATATATACACATGCGAAGGCAAATATAGGATTTCTAGACCATGGTGTAAATAACTCAACGTTCAATCAAGTGCACCATTTAGTCTTCTAGTTGCATGAGTTCCAACAAATAATAATATACTAATTTTAGAATATATATATCTAGTTTTACAGAGAGATCATGGGTTTATGTGCCCCATTTTTAGGCAACAAAAGGGGCGGAGCCAACTTTTGAGCTATGGGTTACGCAGAATATAGTAGATTTAGCTCAAATTCTGCATTTGTATTGAAAATTTCACTTAATTAATATATATAAATAATCTATCCAAACACCAATAATTCAGAACTCATAAACTAATATGTATGTACATGACATTATTATGAACATTTTTCCCTTTAAGTTAGTTGCAAAATTAATTCTTTTCTCTTAAAGGCTATCAAAAAAGAAAACTTTCAAGTTCATAAATCATACAAATATAGGAAGACAAGGTGTATTAGCTTTTCAATTTGGAAGCCTTTGACGTTAAGCTAGTACTACGTACTTTGCAATATATATATGAAACGAAATGAGGTGCATGTGAAAAGACATTCGTTTTTGTTCATTTTATTGCTCCCTCCGTTCTAATTTATTTGATGGTATGTACTTTAAAAAATAAATGAAGACTTTTGAATCTTATTGTCAAAAATAAGCCAAATATATTTGTGTAGTTATAGATCATCTCGTTTTGCGTAAAAGCTAAAGTTTAAAGTTAAATTATGATCAAATAAAATAATATATTATTCTTTTGGGATGAATTAAAAAAAAAATCATTCTTTTTTACGGAGGGAGTAATTAGTTATTCGAGCATCATTAGTAACTATTGAATTATTTTATTTTTCTGGTGCAAGAATATTCAAAAGGAACAAAATAAAATAAAGAGCACTAAAAGATCTTAGAGAATCTCTTAAACAAACTCAGCCAACTCTTTAGCTAGAGTGTTTACATCAAATCCTATTAATTTACTAATAGTTAAGTGATAAATAAAGGTGAAAATGTACTATTTAATTAATTACAATTTAGCCATAATCATATTTGTGAAGACATGTGTCGTATGTTTATTGGATCAGTATAAAAACCATATGTAGGGATGGCAATAGCCAATAGGGCGGGTTAGGGCGAGACAAGTTTTGACCTATTAAGATTTTGAACCGTCATGCCCGTTTAGCTTTGTCCAAAAAATGTCCTATCCTGCCCTACTAAACCATGTCCTGCCCCATTTATGTTATCTTTTATTTGTTTTCTTTGTTTTCACTTTTCAACGTGATATTCCAGTTTGCTATCACTTTCGGTAATTTCCCTCAGTTTTCCAGTATCTATTTGTGTAGTTGTCATTTTTCTTTTTTAATTTTAAATGGTCTCAAATTTCTGTTGTATTGGGTGAAGATAATAGAAGAGAAGAGAATTTTAAGGTTGAAAAATGGGGCCTTTTGCATTAGCTTTGGATACAAAGAATTCTTATGCTTCAGGTATCATGTTTAACTGAACATTGTAAAATTTGCTAATATTTTTTTTTTGTTTTCCCCTATTATCCCTGCCTTATTTCAATTTTTTGAAAATGTGTTTTGATCTGTCTCCCGCCCCGTCCCGTTTAGGTACTCTCCTGCCCTGCCCTGCCCCTAACCTCCGCCCTGCTTTTGCCCTGCCTCATTGCCACCCCTACATATATGCGGATATTGTAAGTGGTAATGTGTAGAACGGAAAAATAACAACAACAACTATTTGTTAGAAATCTGGAAATGATCAAATATGAGGGCTTGCTGAGTCGACCAAATTCTTGATCTATCCCTAAGATAATATTGCCCCGTATATCCTTTCAACGGTTGTAATGACAACTTATCTCCCAAGATAAAACAACAATCAAACAAATGAGCAAAGAGAACTCAAGTGTTGCTTTGGAAGAAAGATTTTTGAGTGTTTGTAATTGCAAGAGAGGAAGACAATTTTAGAGAATTGTTTAGTGAATGTCAAGTGTGTTTTGCAAATGAGTCAAATGTCTCATTTTATAGTGTTGAGAAGAAGACCCTCCAACTAGCCAATTTATGGCTTTGAATGACCAAGTAATGACCATTAGTATGGAGTTACAATTCAGCCAAGTAATGGTTGAATTCAAGAGCAGAATAATGAAGAGTTAATTCTCCAAAGTCAGCTCAAACCTTAGTTTTTATTCTTCTCCAACGAACTGAAAACGGTCACAGAGCCGCAAGCCCGCAACCCTGTTGGGAGGCGCCGCGGCGTCAGAACTTCAGAGGCGCAGCGCCGCAGTCCTGCAGAGTGGCGCCGTGGCGCCGAAACTTCAGGGACTTGGCGCCGCGGTGCTCCAGCACCACGGTCCTTGCCGCCGCGGTGCTCCAGCACCATGGTCCTTGCCGCCGCGGCCCGATCATTGCACATGTCTTCCCTTTGTTTACCAATGTGAAACCTTTGTTATTTGACCAATAACCATCTATTCTCTCATGTCTCAAATAATTCGTATACGTACCAATATCTCTTTCATTTAAGGAAATTACGATCCTTGACACTTTATGTGCACGTGTGTGTGGAAATCATGTTTCCGACGTGCGGGACCCCAATTGTTCGAATCATAATTTAATAGGAATTTATTTCACATTTAGTAAATTTCGAACCGATATCCTTTTACCATTTTTGAGATATCAATTAATTTTTTTAAAGAACATGATTGATGTCTTTTGCAACCTATATAAGTAGAAAGAAGTCATTCACCATTAATTCCTTGTACAACTCCTCTTATATTCTATTTTCTTGTCACCTCTAATTAGTACTAAAAATACATAACTTAAAGCTTCAATAAACTCGTTTGTAGTAATGGCTTACACAACTATTTGTATTCTGCTATTGCTTTCAATATTTATGCAGTGCGAAGCGCAGTTAACTCCAACATTTTATGAGAAAACGTGCCCTAAAGCACTTAGCACGATTTGTAAGGTCGTGAACCAAGCAGTATCGCATGAGCGTCGCATGGCAGCTTCTCTCATTCGTCTCCATTTCCATGATTGCTTTGTCCAAGTAACATAAGTATAACATTTATTTGTTCTTTATTAGAAGCGGATTTGTCTTGAGCCGAGAGTCTCTCGGAAACAACCGCTCTACCTATCAAAGTAGAGATAAGGTCTGCGTACACTCTATCATCCCCAGACCCCATATTATGGATTTCACTTGGTATGTTGTTGTTGTATTAGAAGCGAATTCAAAATTATAAATTTGTAATTATGAAGTATCGTTTCGTCTATCATTTGCTTTGACAATATAGGTTTGATTTAACTATTAATATAGATATATCATAAATTATCAACTATATATATAGAGAGAAAGAGAACCAAAGATATGGGCATGAAAAATATAGAACTACCCTAAGCACTAATAAATATTTCTTTTTAATTTTTCAATTCTATTTCAGGGTTGTGATGCATCAATCTTACTTGACGAGGCTCCGAATATCAAAAGTGAGAAGACAGCAGTACGTAATCGAGGATCTGTAAGAGGTTATGATGTTGTTGAGGCCGCAAAGAGGGAGGTCGAGAAAATGTGCCCTGGAGTAGTATCTTGCGCGGACATTTTGACTGTTGTAGCACGAGATGCTTCTGCTGCAGTAAGCATTATCAATATGAATTATATTATACATAAGAATTTCTTTGTACTTAAGTAAATTCATAATACTTATAACGAGACGAATGATCGATGACCCTATTTATAGGTTGGTGGTCCATCATGGAATGTTAAACTTGGAAGAAGAGACTCCACCATGGCAAATCGTACTCTAGCAAACATTGATATACCTAGTCCCTTTGATAGCCTTGACACTCTTATATCCAGATTTTCGAAGAAAGGACTTAGTGCAAAGGACATGGTTGCCTTGTCTGGTACTTTGACAATCTACTTATATATATATGTAAAATTTAATTTTTTTGACATTTCACTCGGTGTCTGGTTCCGTTTTGGGGTTCTAATTAATATAAATTCATGTTGCATAAGAGCCATTAAAAGAGGCAAACACTTCATATTATGATTTTGTTTTCATTTGAAGGGCTCAAACCCGGTACCTCTATTTAAGAGTGGAGATATTTTATTTATCCCCTTCAATCCTTAATGGTGGAATATAAGTTATATACACTTATCTAATGAAAATAGTTACAGATTAAGCTACACTAAAAATGGAATTCCGGTGCAATAAGCTCATGCTATGCGCGGGATCCGAAAAAGGTCTTACTACAAGGGTCTATTGTACACATTACTAATAGGCCAATCACAACGTTCTCATTTAATTTCTTATTGTGAATCAACCTCAATGATTTGCAGGGGCACACACCATAGGCCAATCACAATGTTCTTCATTTCGGAACAGAATATACAATGCATGTTTTGCTAGCACTAGAAGACGTCAATGTCCTAAAAATGGAGGAAATGGAAATTTAGCCTCACTTGATTTGGTCAGTAACAAAAAATTTGATAACAATTACTTCAAGAATCTAATGCAGAGGAAAGGCCTCCTCCAATCTGATCAAGTTCTTTTCAGCGGAGGATCAACAGATAGTATTGTTTCAAAATATAGCAACGATCCTCGTGCATTCTTCACAGATTTTGCCAAGGCCATGGTTAAAACGGCAGATATTCAACCCCTCACTGCTCGAAATGGGATCATAAGGACAGTTTGTAGTGCTGTCAACTAAATTTCACATTTATATGTATTTTTTGTGTCATCTTCTGTGGTTCTATTGATTGTTATTTATCAATCTGTACTTGTGAAAGTGGTATTTTATATTTAATTTTGTCTTCAATGTGTTTATTGACATACTTGTTTCCTAGACACTTGTGTTGCACGTATATTTCATATTAATGAGTATAATTTTTTTAAAGCAACATAAATAATATTAAAGCATGTTTGTGATTAAAAATAGGGATGGGAGTGGGTCGGGTTTTGGGATTCCCGTACCCTACCCACTCTCCCAAATGTGTTACCCATACCCTTGAAAGTATATGTATGTCCTAGAGACAATCTATATTAGAACACAATGTACTTTATACACATTCGTATTTATATTAATGATGATTAATATTATGACATTTGCATTTGTTGAATTATTAGTTGATTGTTTATAATATTCTATAAATGCATCCCTAGAGATTACGTGTTTATTAATGATGTGAGAATTAATGTTATAACGTAACTCTTAAATTACCTCGACTAATAATCATCGAAATTGAGATATCGATGATATGTGATATTTTTTCGGACTTGGCGTCGTTTTCAGACTTGGCGTTGATGAAGACGTCATTGTGTTGATGCTACTATTCTTGTGAATTAATGCTCTTGCATGCTAAAACTTTGTGAAAATGTGCGTAGCGGTTAAATCAAAATAATGAATATATGAAAAAATAAAAAATTGTGAGTAGAGATGTCATCCCTGTATGATATGTAGGACGTTGTGAATGCTGATGTCGTCTCTGCTCGGACTTGCGGGATGCTGCAAATGTCGATATCGTCTCTGCACGGACTTGCTGAATGCTGCGAATGCTCGCTGAATGTTGTGATTGGTGATGTCGTCCATGCCCAGACGTGCTGAAACTGTTCCTATAAATTAGGGACCCTGTAGGCTAAAGTTTAAGAAAAATTAGTGCATAAATTTTAAGACAAAATGATAGAGCTTGAATGTGATTTTGTGAGTAGAGGTGTTGTAATGTGCTGAATGTGTCGTTGTTGCAGATGTTGGTGGCGTCATTGTGTTGACTAGCGACATCATTATGTTGAAGCTGATGGCGTCAGGGTGTTGACGATGATGGTGACGTCGTGGTATTGACGATGCTGCTGATACTCCTGTAAATAGCGTCCTGTAGGCTAAAGCTTAAGAAAAATTAGTACATAATTGCTAAGAAAAGCATAAATATATAATTAATGCGACCAGGTAGATATGAATGTCATCCTGTGTAATGCGATGAAGATGGGATTGATAGCGTCGTTGCCTGGACGCGTTGTGCTGATGACATCGTTGTCTGGACGTGTTGTGCTGATAACGTCATTGCCTGGACGTGTTGTGCTGATAACGTCGTTGTCTGGACGTATTGTGCTGATAACGTCGTTGCTTGGACGTGTTGTGCTGATGACGTCGTTGCTGCTGGCGTCATTGCGTAGACGTGATGCTGATGGCGTCATTGTGTAGACGTACGCCGATGGCGCTATCGTGCAGACATAATCGCGATGGCGTCGTTATGCGGGCGTGTTCGCGATGGCGTCGTTGCGTAGATGTAATGTTGTTGGCGTCGTTGCGTGGACGTAATGTTGTAGGCGTCGTTGCGTGAACGTAATGCCGATGACGTCGTTGTATAGACGTGATATTGATGGCGTCATTGCGTATACATAATGTTGATGACGTCGTTGCGTGGACGTAATGCTGATGACGTCGTTGTGTGGACGTAATGTTAATGACGTTGTTGCCTGAACGTGTTGCTGCTGGCGTCGTTGCGTAGACGTAATGCTGTTGGCGTCATTGCGTAGACGTGATGTTGATGGTGTCATTGCGTAGACGTGATGCTGATGGTGTCATTGCGTAGACATAATGTTGATGACGTCGTTGCGTGGACGTAATGCTGATGACATCGTTGCCTGGACGTGTTGTTGCTGCTCCTGTAGAATAAATGCTCCTGCAAGCTAAGCTTGAAAAAAATTAGTGTTTAAAACAAAATGATAAATATATGAGAAATGCAATTCTGTAGGTAGAGAAGTCGTCCCTGATATGCAAGATGATGTGAATACTGAGATGTTGTCCTTGCACGAACATGCTAAATGCTGCCACTAACGAATTGTCATGATGCCTTTGTTGTGTGCGACGCGTGGGTTGCAAATTTGACTTTATGCCCGAGCTGATGCGCTAGACTTTGTTGCGGAATTTTGAAATTTGATTGTTGATTGTCGATGCCACTTTCTGCTTCTGCTGCTTCTACTGCGGACTTTGAACTTTGGATTGTTGTCATATCCTCTGCCTCTGCCGCTTCTTTCTGCTTCTGCTAATATGGACGACTTGCGCTCAAAGAAAACTTGTGAGTTTGGGGGGGGGGGGTCGATTCATATTTGACTTCGCAACTTTGTTTCTTGACATCTGCGCGTCTGGCCTGTTTGGACCTGCAACCCATGTCTGGTTTCCTACCTTGTCCCAGTTTGAATATGCAAATGGCGTTTGGCCTAAAAGGGTCTCAATGGGGTTGCTTGTATATTATGTGTATTTTCGTTATTTTCAAAACGAAGGGAAAGTTTCCTAATGGTGTGACCGAAGCCGATTTAGGCCGCCTACGTATCCCCATGAGGGAATCAGGTCATGACGTAGTTCATTACAAGCGAAATTTGGTAAAGCTAAAATTTCTAAAGGTGGGACCGAAGTCGATATGGCCGCCTACGTATCCGCCAAGGGAATCAGGTCGAACATAGTTCCAACAAGCGAAATTGGGTAAAATTCTAAAGGTGGGACCGAAGCCGATATGGCCGCCTACGTATCCGCCAAAGGAATCAGGTCGAACGTAGTTCCAATTACATGAAAACTTAAGCAAAACATTATTAAAACTTAAATATGAGCCTTAAATTATTCTGCTAAACTAAATTACTCTTCTTATCTAGACTCTAGGCGGACCAGAACAAGGGTGCAAATCCAATCTACCAATATACCTCCTTGCTCTGCATCATGGATGGCTGAGTCTTCATGCTCTGCTATCAGTATCTCCTTCTTTTGACTTTTGCTTTGTGCATGCTTGGATGAATGATTGATTCAGGCGGAGCGGGTTCTGGCCAGGGAATACCTCTCTTTCTTTGGGGTTCATTGTACTTATTGGGGGGGCCTCCTCCACCTGAATGACTCTCTCTTTGATCAGCTCCCTTACTTTGTCTCTGAGTATATAACACTTTCCCATGTCGTGTCCGATGGCTCCAGAATGGTATGCACAACTTTTGTTCTCATCATGAACTTTGGACTTGGGATTGAGAACATTCTTTGGAATTGGCTGGAGTATCCCTGCAACTCTCAACCTCTCGTACAACTGCGACAAAGGCTCGACTAAATGGGTGTATATTTTGGCTGGCCTTTCTGTGGCATTTATGTGGGGTGTGAAGATGTTTAGTGTACGGGCCTTTGGCCGTGGCGTATACACGGGTGGATATCGCAAGGGGTTGTCATATGTATTGCGAAAATAGGTTTGTGGTGGATTTTTATCTTGGTTTGTGTTTGGCTGGGGTATGACAGACATTTGGTTTTGTGTGGGATATATGAGTGCATTGTATATTGGTTGAGTGTGGTAAATGGTAGTAAGAGGGTACTGGTAATAATTTGGAGGATTTTGGTTGTTTTGGTTATTTGAAGTGACGAGTGCTCTAGTGAGGTTTCAGAGCCTTTTGATTTCGGCCTGCAGGGTTGCCATTTGCTGCAGTAATTGGGCGAGGTGTTCGATCGGATCTACGCTGCTTTTCTTTTCTGAGACCTCTGCTTTTTCTATAGGGACCAAGACGGGTTCCGACTCGTTCTGCTCAAATGCCCTTGAATCAGTCATGTCGCTGGATCGTGCCTTTGATCTTGTGAAATATCGATGCTCTGTCATTGCTTAGTCAAATACAAATCGACCTTTGGGGAAGATAATAAATCATTTTTAAACAAAATGTAGCAAACTGCGTTAGTGTAAAGCACGTGATTTTGCAAAAGTGTAAATAACATTTAGCAAGTATATGTTGCACATAAATTGTCACATTGCAAGTGAGTCCTAACATGCGTGTGGACCCCTTTATGCCAGAGGTAAGCCTAAACGTCACATATGCGAGGTTATGATAGATCTGTCCAAACCGTCAAATTGTAATGCTTTTGTTGGAAATGACGACCAAATGACTGTGCACTTTTTTCCAATTTCAGCATGTCATGATTAGGTTGGATTCGTCTATCATTGTCACGCTACACATAGTATGTTGTTTGGTCGTTGGGCTAAGAAACCCGACGACAAGTTTGGTGTTTTTTCATAATTGTGGTGTCGATACCAAGGACCGACCCACCTAAGGTAAATACATGCATGCTTTAAAATAAAGGGTGGTATAGCTCTATCATGAGTTTCTAAGATTTGACTTTATTAGACGCAAGGTTCCCGAGCGGACAACTCGAGTGATAAGGCTACGCGGCCACCGGTTAGACCGGGCATTCCACGTATATTATCAACTTTCCTAAATTTGGGTTTTGAAGAAAGCATTTTGCTGATGCACCAAGCGCACCTCGCGTGTAGTGTGTGATTGTGTGAATTTTCCAGAGTGGAAGAAATATAAGCGGAATGCTAGTTTAAGGAAAGCAATAAAAGAAAGTAGCAATTAAAACAGTTAAGCATACAAAATTAAAGCAAGCAATTTAAGGCATTTAAAACAAATAAAAGCAAATAAAACAAAGTAATAATAAACTTAGGTTTGCTATGGTCAAGAACCTTAAATCTCCAACGGAGTCGCCATTTCTGTCACGCCCTTTTCCGACCGCGGCATTTATTTACATTTATTTTAGCTAATCCTGCTTAAATAAAATGTTAGAAAATAAGATAAAAATAAATGTTGAAGGGTGCTAAAATGTGCTAAAAGGGTTCGCGGAGTCGCCACCTAATTAGTTTGGGTGAATTAGAACACCTAAATGTCAACTAGGTTAAAGTCAACACTAACTCCGTTTAAATGGTCTGCTAAACTTAATGAGATTCTGGGTAAGGGTTCTTTATTATCCTAAAGGAAAAGGGTTAGGCACCCTAAAGGATCCGCTAACTTGCGGTTATCCTGCCATACCCAGGTTGATTATTATGTTTAAAAAGATGCTACAAGTGTTTATAAAAGAATGCATTTTTTATAAAAGATTTATAAGACTAATGTTACAAAAATATATACGTAAAGTTTAAAAGCGTGCATATAAAAATGATGCGAAATTGATGTATTTACAAAATCATTTTTTTTATTAACATATACAAGGTATGATATGAAAAATGCTATTTTTTACAATGGATAATAAGAAAATAAATTTATTATGAAATGAATTATAATGTTCTTAAGTGGTTTATGAGAAAATCAATTTTCTTTGTTATGCATTAACTTCATGATTAGATATGCAATTTTAATTGTTAGACAAGAGATTAGACATGTCAGACAAGCCTAGGATAGATAAATTAGAAGTGCGTTTCCAGTTTTAAAACTAACCACCCAATTTCATATATTCAAGGATTAATTGTTCTAGACAACCTATTAATTACAAAGTTAGATAATTAGACAACAACTAAATAAATAAGATAAAAAGGTGGATATGATCGCGGAAGCATTCAAGATATATGGCGACATCGTCTTATTCTATTTTGTCTTAGGAATGCTGAGGCGGGAATGCGAATGTGGATGCACATAGACGCGGGTTGTCATTTGAAGTAGCTCGTGATGAGTCTCGCCGTGAGACTCTTCATTTTGCTCCGATGCATTTCATGTAACAAAAAAGAAAGGTAAGGATTAGTATATGTCTAAAATTATCAAATAATGCAAGTAAATAAAAACATTCATGTATATTTAAACATATATATATTTGATTGTAGCAATCTAAAATAAAGGGGCAGGCACAAGCAAAGAAGGTATCGAGAATTCGAGATTGCTCAATTAAACATTGGGCCTCATATGCAAATACCACGCAGAAGATATGAAGGAGGCTCCCAACATGAAATTTTTAGCTTTTTTTTAAAAAAAAAACAATCAGTCCCATCTATGTGAGGGGCCCAACACTCTATTACAACTTTCTAACATTTTAGCATGTATCAGATTTCACACTAACTAGTTTTCAGATTCCAGAAAACAGCAAAACACACAGTTTAGCATTTTAGTTGATAAACTCATTTTGACTCGAATTTAAACATAAGCAAATTGTTCAGCACATCTCAAATTCACACAATAGGGCGGGACATGATTGCAAGTCATTAGCACCTAAAGAAGTAGTTCAACGCACACAACATGATTTACGCAAATAGACAGGATTTATTCATATGCCAAAGTAATACGACGACATGTATTCTACAGGGATTCCATTGGCAAAGATAGAATTCAAATAAGAGGGCTTTCTGGGATGGAATCTGTTCAGACCTTGTTCTTGGATATTTATTCCTTTAGCTAAGTTTTAATTTCATGTCATAATATATACAGCCTATATGTTCAGTGAAGAGTGCAAGTCAGAGGAATGCCACTGAAATTTAGAACGAACATGTTGTGGGGATCTCTTAATAACTCAACAAACACGTTAACAGATACCACATCCTTCCCTTGAGAGAGTTCCTTCAGCCATCAAAGCTAAACGGCTTGTGACTTTGGGAAGAACGGGGGAGACAACAAAGCATATTTCAACCAGACTTAACCATGAAGGCAAAATGTACTGTACAAACATATATCCCTCATTATTCAGACCATACATGACATTAGCTCTTCAGTTCTCATATATACATGAACACAACTCAATCGTAGATCGCAACTGAGCATTTGTATTAATTCCCTATATATAATCTTTGCTGGAACCCGTATTGAAAATAACAACACTTATCATATAATGCTGAATATAAACTTAACATGGCTTGCTGAATATAAACTTATCATATAATGCTTAATATCAAATACTGAGTATGTAAGCATGAAATACTGTAAATAAGATCATAATTGTGTCTTGTAATGTAGAGAGTCAACGGTGTCATAAAAGAATGAGAGTCATACCAGTACTCATGAATGCTTAGTCATAAAATCATCAGATATAAGTAAATGAATAAGTTGTCCGACCCTTGGGTGAGGGACGCGGTGAAATATACTATCCTGAGTATCTGTACCCGCATCACGGATGCCTGTCTGTGGAATCATCACATAAGTATACATAAACTGCCCGACCCTCTAAGGAGGGACGCGGTGAATCATCCTGAAATCTGTGCACGAATCTGCCCGGCCCGGGACGCGGTGAAGTGGAAAAATAACTCTTAGCACGAGTAGATATCATGATCAACTGTATGCAATCTAAATCATTTCTCGGCTCTCATTAAAATCATTAGATAAACTTCTTACTAGACAATCACATGTACTTCCCATAACCCATATTACTAAGAATTAGACTGTGAGGAAGTCATGTACGTCCGCCGTACATTCACTATGTTCAAGACATGTGTCAAGATGAAAAGAATAAGAATTCATGTAATCATGCCAAAAGAAAGAATGATAGGTTCACATACCTTTTAAGCGAACTAATCAACTTAATGCTAAGATATGTCTCGTCTAGTATGTCAACCTATAACAATGATAATACGTTCGTCAATTCTACTATCCCTAATGTAAGTTATATCGAATAGCAACTTCCTATTTCTATAGAAATTTGGACAACATTTCCTCTGTTTATGTGCGTATCCACAATTTACCAATATCCAATTCAACCAACAATTCAAATCCAACCAACAATCCAAATCAAACCAACAATCCAAATCAAACCAATAATCACTATCACTTCAATATGTAGTCAAAATTATCTCAAACATTCCATTTACGTCGTTAGTGCGCATACCTTCTCTTTGTAATTATTCCATTTAATAACTTCAATAACCAAGACAACTACTACATTTATTTCTCATAGTAGTCAATCATCTAGTTACGTTAGAATTATTCATAAGAGCAATCCAATCTTCTAACAACATCGCTAATTCAAGAATATAAAATTAACACGTTTTTACACTTTAATCCTTTCAAGGCATGGATAGGTAACTACCTCAATACCTATGCGTATTTGTAACTTATTTTTCAACACCGATTCAGCCCGTAATACATTACCATAATGTTCAATAATTTCCATCAACGTTTCGGCCAACACCTATTACAATTCCAAAACTTTTCCAAAATTCCTTACTTTTCAATTAAGCTTCCAACACTTCATATGACAACTATTACTTTAAACATCAAGGTTCCATCTAAATTTTCACATGCAATTAGTAATAACATACCAACATAATTAATCAATTCCAATGTACGCCAAAAATGGGTTCTAAATCGGTTTCGTCTTCTAATAATCGCATGCATTGTCTTCTTTCTATTTCTTCCTTAACAAGGATAATTCTCCTAACTGTAATTGTCAATTAATCTATCAAATATCAAATGAAAGGGATAAAATTTTACCAATTTCCGAGTTCAAAACAGCCTATTCGATCACCCGCTGCCCCCAACAATTTCTGCCCTCTTTTTGTCGATTTGTCGCCCAAATTATTCTCTTCTTTCAACCCAAAATGACATGCAATCCTTCTACCATGTTACCCAACATCTACACATGTGTTTCCTTCCCAATAGTTGCATCGAAATTTGAATTTTTCATTCCTAAAATCTGATGGGCATTCCCGTCGAGACCCCATTGTTTTTGGGTCAAAAAATGTTCTAATTCTTGGCTTATTATGTAGGTTAATTAATCTAAAAAGGTGGAGTAAAAAACTTGAATTTTTCTCTTGCAAAGGGGGAGATTTTCGACCTAGGCTTGTGGAAAAGGGAAAGGAAGATTCAATTTTGTGTTGAAGAAAAGAAAAATGAACTTGTTAGGCATTTTTAAGTGCTAATTTTCAGATTTCTAAAAGTGCACTTAAGTCCCCCTTCTTTTTACACTTTAACCCTCCAAGTGCTTATAAACTAATTTAAAATCTAAAGTAGTAAACCTTAATCTATTTCTTTAAATCCTGATTTCCGTTTCCTTTAATTTCCGAGAATTCCATAAGGTCTCATATTCTCCAAGTCGTAATTCCCACAATATGTAATAATCCTAAAAAGAGAAATATAAATAACTTATCATTTTAAATACTCATTGACGTATTCGTAGCTTGTATAATTATATCTCATACCCCTTATTCGAATCTTAATCTTAAAGACGTTCTTAATCTTTATCTCAACTTACGAGGTGTAACATATATGTTCGGTTGATGACCGAGACATTAAAATGGAAAAAAACTGAAAAATAGGACAGGACCGCGGTGCCCTGTTTTGGGACCGCGGTGTCAAGAACACTGGGCAGCACCGCGGTGCCTGTACGTATTCTGGAAATCCAAACTTTTGTCAGTCAGATTTTCTGCTGGGCCCAGCCCACAGAAACCCTAAAGGCTCTATTTGTAATTATAAATAGAGGGCTTGCCTCCCATTCTAAAGACACACTAAACCTAAGAGATGTCAATCTCTTCTAAAGCTCTGTCAGAATTTCTAGCATTCCTGACTTAGCAAATTACATCATAGTTTCCAGAACTTACAAATCGAGGGACATGCGTGCACCTGACTACACGAACACACAAAGATTCAACTGCTTGGTTGATTGCTACAACAATGTAAGTCTTCGATCGAAGTTTTACATATTACTTTGTGTTTGTATTTTTCATTGCATATCATACTGCAGTTTGACCGTCATCGGGTTTGAAACATAAATTTTCAAATTTCACTGCGTGTACGAACCCGATGTAAACACCTATAGTGGTATCAGTGTCTGGGCTGTTTCGTGTGATTTGTAATGATATTAATGATAATATGGGTTAGGATTTATTTAGATCTATATTTTATGTATTTAAAAGCTTTAAAATCTTAAATCTTTAGAACACATAGTCCTTGTGCCCTAATATGTTAGAACAATTATGTATTCGAGAAAATCGATCCAATATATAACTCTTCTAAGTTGATATGCGATATCCGGCTTAAAGCATGGTGCATTGAAATGAAGAACGAGAAGAAAATTGGATTTGATGGTCGATGAACATGTTGTTTTAATGGTGATGGTAATACAAGTGATATATCTGAAAGATCTGGCCCTAAACCAGTTTTAGGGGCTCAAAAATTTCAGTTTTGTGTTTATGGGATAAGGCACCACGGTTCCACGATGGAGCACCGCGGTGCCTGCTAGGGTTTTGGCTGCGGCACCGCGGTTTCATGATGGAGCACCGTGGTGCTGCCCAGATGAAGCCAGAGGCACCGCGGTCCTATTCATGGGAGTCGCGATGTTGTTCATCCAGAAGCTTAAAATTAATTTTTCAGATAATATGCCTTCAAGGCACCGCGGTTCCACCTGTTAGGACCGCGGTGCATGTGATGATAATTATAAGGAACCGCAGTGCCACTTGTTAGGACCGCGGTGCTAATTAATTTGCATATTCCATTGGCTTACTGCCTCAGAGGCACCACGGTGCCATCGGTTGGAACCGCAGTGCCGACGGCGGATTTAAAAAAAAACGAAAATCAGAAACAGAGACTTAAAAGTTTCATATTATGAATATGAGGTTTTAGAAGTTTCAGTTTATGAATATAAAGTTTTGAATCAAACAGATTTGGTCATTTCGTGTAAATCTGTAATTAAAGAAAGTTTTTTGAAAGTTGATTTTAGGTTCTGGAAATTGCAAACAGGTCTCAAAAGTTTAAAAATATTTTCTGAAGTTTAGAATTGCATTTTTATGAATTTATAAGGGTTCAGAATTGAATTTTAAATTCTTAAGGGACTAGAGTGTAAATTTTCAGAATTCTAAAAAATCAGAATTTTAAAATCAGAAAATGTTTAGGGACCGTTTGGCATTGTTGACACCCAATTTTGACCCATCTTTTAGTCATTTCTTGCAATTTTAAGCATTTTAGGACATCGCATTTTATCACCATTTTTGTATATTTTTTACCTAACATTCTATGTTGTTTTATTTTTTGTAAATTGACATCATGTTTTTACTTTAATTAGGTATTAAACATTTTTAAATATTATGTTATTATTGTTGCACGATCATTTTGTTTTACTAATTTTGCATCTCTTTAAATAATTAACTGACATCCCGTCTTTACTTTTAATCAGACATTAAATATTTGCTAAATATTGTATTTTTATTATTATTGCATCGGCATTTGCATTTTAATAATTTTGTATCTTTAAATAATTTTCTTTTAAATAATTAATCCATTTTGCATTTTTGCCAAACCAGTCCAATCCGCAAAAAACCGAAGCCCAAACTGAGGCCCAATACACCTTTCATCTTTTCCCTCCAATACTCAATACCCAATACCCAAAGCCCAATACCCAAAACCCTAAACCTAAATACCCCCTATAAATAAAACCTTACCCCCCCCCCCCCCATTTAAAAAATCCTACCTTACTTCTACCCCAGCCAGACATTTACCCTATTTCTACCTACCCAGCCGCAACATTCCCTCACCCTACTTCAAAGACCCACTGTGCCACCACTCTCCCCACAACACTCCCTGCGCCTCTCAACTCCCCTTTCCCTTAACCCAATTCACGCAGCGCTTCACCGCCAGGCAGCCATCGACTTCGCCCCTTCACAAGACCATCTTCCAAATCGAATCAGTCCAGCGCCTTTACCCATCGTTGACACTACCACAATCGCGACGGTTGAACCACCACGCGTCGCGAACACACACTACGTCACAACCGGTCGAACCCGTTGTCCCGCCGAAGCGAACCTCGTCGCCTAACTCATCGAACCAACCCATCGCCACCGAATCTCACCGCTGCGGTGGCGTCGCTCGGCGACCTCTCCGTGAAGCGCCGCCGCTCTCTATTGGTAACGTTGAACGCGCCGGTTTAAACTCGCGACGCTACGATTTGTTTCTTCATTTTTGTTGCTATTATTGTTGTTGGCTATGTTGGGTGATTTTGGATTTCTAGTACTACGAATTTAAAACTCCGGCACTCTTGTCTCTGTTTGGACTGATTTTCTGATATTTTGATCTTGTCGGAGGCGACGTTTGTTTGGTTTTATTTCTTGGAATCTGTTGTTGGCGGACTGGTTTGATTTCTTGTTTTGGTAATACGCCGAAGTAAAACTCCGGCGAAGCTTTAAATTTTTCGGCGATGTTAGTCACTGTTCTTTCATTTTTGGGCTGCTCTGATTTTTCGCTGTTTGGTTCTTCTGTTTTTGCTATTATATGGTTTTCGGTTGTTGAACTGATTTAATCCCTTTATTTTTCCGTTGAAAATGATTTGGAATAGATACTGCACTTGGTATTAAACTGATTTAGAACAAATACTACACTGTTGGTATTGACTGATTTGAACAAGATGCTACACTTGTTTGGCCAATGAAAAAGTTATCCGTCGATTTTTGAGGCCTCCACAGTTGCAAAGACGGAAAATAAAATAAATGAAACTTTCTGGGCAATGATGATTTCTTCCACTTACACCGGATAACCAACGTGCATTTGTAAGCGAACGCCACCGCACTTGTTTAGGCTGTCCCACTTTATATATTTTTATATCTGAGCCCTCCGTGTTTAAAACTATTACTGTTTTGGCGCGGATCCGAAGATTTTATTTATTTTATTATTTTTAGCAATATTGGCCGATGAAGGAATCTCCGTCTGATTTCCAAGGCCTTCCCTGTACAAAGACGGATTTATTTTTGGCTTTATTTATTAATTATTGCTATTACTTTAAAAATTATTTATTTTATTACTAACACTTTTACTAAGTGTCTATTCAGGTACCCGAAGATCATCTTGTGCAGAAAGCCCCAAAAAGGGTTAAAGATGTCCCGGATTCTTATCTCATGTCGCATTTAATTTTAGTTTTACTTTTGTATTGCATTTTATTTTAATTGTAAAATTATGTAAAAATGCTTAGAATAGGTAGAATAAAAGCCAATATATAATTAACCTAGGTTTGAACGGATAACCGCAAGTTAGCGGATCCTATAGGATGCCTGACCCCTTCCCTTTAGGATAATAAAAAACCCTTACCTAGAATCTCACATAGCTTTCGCAGACCTTTAAATGGAGATTAATTGCAGTATTTTTATTGCAATAAATCAAGTGTCCTAATTCACTTAAATAATTAGGTGTCGACTCCTTAAATACATTTAGGAATCATACCACACGTAGTACTCCCGTTTCGACGCCGGTTAAAATGGGGTGTTACAGGCATTTACATAGATTATAGAGTTTAGACAAATAAACACATAGTTATCATTAATAGTATATTATTGAATAATATACAAATGTGATAAGTGTTAAATGTGATGCATTTAAATTATTAGTATAGCGTCCGTAATTATTGTCAGGGTAGGCGGCGCCCAGTAATTGTTTAATTTCAAATGACCGCTATAACTGTCTGGGTAGACGGCGCTCAGTATGTGATTAAAACCATATTTTATCATGCCTATTGGGTTTGATGGGTTTCCATCTAATTGTGTTTAGATATTGCATGATAGGATGTCATATGATGTATGACTTGATTGTTGATCTTGAATGAATCCCCGAAAACTAAAAATGTTCCCCAAACATTAAATACAAGTCTAATTATAACGCGTCGTCCATTATAATTGTTAGGGTGCTAAGTCTTTTTCGGCGATAAAATGTATTTATGTCAAAGCATTTGCTCTAAGTCTAAGTGGACCAAATCTCTTTCATAGATGTGTTAAAATGAAAGTGAATAATAAACTTTTGTACGTATTTACACCAAAGTGTTTGCTTGCAAAGACTAAATTTACTTAGGCATTTAAACGTGGTCGTGTAATGGGGTTGTCTTGTTTAGATGAATCTTGGCGCCAAAGTGTCGGACTAGTCTAAAGACGTAAGATTAAAATGAAAAATATTTAATCAAACCAAGAGTTGTAGAGTTGTTTTATAATTGGTTGAGGACCTACCAAAGTGTGCTATTGATGTTATCAGCCAAAGCAAACGTGGATATAGCATATATTTGAATCTTGGCCCATTATGACCTTTATATTAATTTAGGTCTGTATTCTACCTTAGGGCCGTAAAAGTATGCAAAATTGTGGGAGCTAATTTAATACAAAAGGCCATGTTAAAATTAGCAAATTATGAATGTGTATAATTTAGGAGAATGGATTTTAATTGCATTTTCCTGTTCTATCTATAATCTTCAGATCTTCAGAAATGTCAAATTTTTCGTTGAAAATGCTTATGGAGTCCAACAAACTTACTGGACCCAACTTCATTGACTGGATCATAAATGTCAGAATTGTCCTGAGACAAGAAGAAATTGAGTATACTTTGGACAAACTGTTCTCCACCGCTCCAGCGGAGGATTCTGCAGAGTATGCAACCTTCGACAAGGTTGCTTACCAGAAATTTTATAAGGATGACACCTCAGCTCAATGCCTAATGTTGTCTTCTATGTCACAACCATTGCAAAGACAGCATGAAACTATGGGGCCCAACGAAATGTTAGCCCATTTGAAGAGTCTTTATGATTCAGAGAGTCAGACAATGGAGTATGACATGCTCATAGAACTCTTCAAGTGTAGGCTAAATGAAGGGGGCCAAGTTTTACCTCATGTGTTGAGAATGATTGAGTTGATTGAGAGGTTGGCCGTCATTGACATAAAGTTTCATGACAGAATCTCCACCACGTTCATCCTGCACTCACTTCCTAGAACGTTTGAGAGTTTCATTGTCAATTACAATATGAATGGAACTAAAACGACATTGCCGAAATTACATAATATGTTGAAAACTTTTGAATCTTCGAATTTACCAAGCATATTCTGATGGTTGGCTCCTCTAGTCGCCCAAATCGAAAGGTAAGGGACAACAGAAGGGGAAGGGCAAAGTTGTTGCTCCGGCAGCAGCGATGAAGCCCGAGGGATGGGCGAAGAAGACGAAACTGTCGGCATCGGATGTTTGCATGAATTGCAACAGGAAGAGGCATTGGAGAAAGAATTGCACTGCTCCAGGCGGAGGAATGACACCAGGTGCTAATGTGCAAGGTATGTTTGTAACTGAAATTAATTTATCTATAAATGATTCTCATTCCAGGGTACTAGATATCGCTTGTGGCTCACACATTTGTACAAATGTGCAGGGGCTAACTGACAGCATGAAGGTCGGGCCTCGCGAGGTGGGCCTGCGCGTCGAAAATGGAGCACGAGTTGTTGTTGAGCGCGTGAGAACTTATAGGATAGATTTACCTTTTGGCAAAGTTTTAATGTTGAACAATTGTTTTTATGTTTCTTCTTTGACAAGGAATATTATTTTCATTCATGTACTTGATTCAAAGGGTTTTTCCTCAAACACGTCTAATGACAATGTGGTTTTGACTTTAGATAATGTTGTGTATGGAATTGCGCCTCTTGTGAATGGATTGTATACATTAAACTGCCACAGGGAAATTTTTAATGTACAAAATAAAAGGGCTAAGTTAAATGAAAGAAATTCTACCTACTTGTGGCATTGCAGACTTGGTCAAATCAATCAAACAAGGATAGAACGGTTGAGGAAATTAAATTACATCGAATCATTTAACTTACAATCTTATGGTAACTGTGAATTCTGTTTGAAAGGTAAGATGACCATTAAACCTCTTTCTGGAAAGGGGATCCGTGCCAAGGATGTGCTTGAGTTGGTACATATGGACGTATATGGACCATTTTCGACTCAAGCTAGAGAGGGTTTCTCTTACTTCATCACATTCACAGACGACTTATCAAGGTTTGGATATGTGTATCTTATGAGACACAAATCTGAGGCTTCTGAGAAGTTTAAGGAGTTCAAGTGTGAAGTTGAGAAACAACTCTCAAAGAGTATCAAGACTCTCCGATCTGATCGTCGGGGTGAATAATTAAGTAAAGAATTTCTTGACTACTTAAAGCTTCATGGAGTTCATTCCGAATGGACACCTCTTGGAACACCTGTTATACCCCGTATTTCCAGAGTATGTACGTGAGGACGTACGTACAAAAGTTTAAGCCTTAAAGATAGGCAAGGGTCGAAATTTGTGCACAACCCCCGAAAAGAATTATTTTCCGACGAAACGTTTTCCAAACTTTGCGAAGGGAAAATTACGGTTGCAACATTTATTATTTTTGCGGATTTTTCCGAGAGATGAAATATTTTGGACCAACGGGAGGGTGACATGTGTCACCCTCAAAGTGGACGGCAAAGGGCTTGTCTTGGCACGTTTTTTGTGTTGAAATTTTGGTCAAGGTTAGGTAGTATATTTTGTGTAGTTGATGAACAAGTGGGACCCACAAACACTTGTCCAAATCTTGACCTCCACTTGCTTCACTTGTCTTAATCTTGGCCATTGATTGACCTATAAATACCCCTTTGTTGAAGACTTCTTCATCCACAAAAATTCTAAGTCTTGAAAACCCTTCCCCTTTGGAGAGGTTCTCGCCCAAGCCTCACTCCCCTTGTGAGGCCTTTTGGCCGAGAGCCCCCTTCCTAGAGGTGCTAGCCGAGAGTACCACTACCTTGAGTTGTTCTCATAAAATACACCCCCTTGGTAGAAAAGTATTCTCCAAGTATTACTTATTCCAAAATACCTTGCCCAAATACCTTGTAGTATTCCAAGGTTACCCCTATACTAAAAGCCCGAAATACTATTATACTTTCCTTGATCCAAAACGAAACCCTAAGGAAAACCTTCATAGTTGGTTGAAGTATTAAGAAGAAGTTGCATAGAACTTCTAAGGGTTGTTTGGAGCGGGTTGAGCGCAGAGTAGAGCTAAACGTTGCTCGGGATCGACATTTAAACTTGGATAATTTTGGGCTTATCGAGGTAAATACTCTTGACCTTCATTTGTAATTGGAAATTACATACCGTAGTAGTATAGAAATGAATATAAGATTCATGAAGGATATTACATAAGAGAATTGAACGTAATAGAAGGATATTACGTAAAAGAATTGAATCAAATCACATCGTAAGAATATTAAAGAAGAAGAATTAAAGCAGACTTACATAGATTTGTATTCTGATGAGACTTGTGTAGCTTAACGGGTAGGGAAGTGCTGCCCGATTTTCCGTAGAATAGAGAAACCCCCCTGCTTAGAATATTCTACAGAGTATTCTAGACGTTGATAGACGTGTATGGCCTTTATAGGTTGAATGTTCTGCGAGTAGCATGTTCTACTTGAAAGGTGGACAAGGCTAGCTGGGTTATAGCCGTGGAGCGTTTTGCTAATTGTCGATAATCGTCGCGAGGTATGTGATTGTTCCTATCCTCTTGAGCATGATATTTTAAAAGAATATATATAGTACGGTAGACGTACGTGTGTTAACTGAACGTGGTTTTTACTGCGATGTCTTTTGACTTGAGTCTAAATAATAAGAATCTTGAATTATTTCAAAAGAATTAAGAAACCTTTTTGAAAGAAGAGTAATACTTGGTTTTTAAAAGTTTAAGAGTTATACTAGCTTTATGGGAAGTTAGGTATAACGACTTAAGAGAGATAAAAGAATGGTTTATTGATTTTAGAAGTTAAGAGACTTGATCTTAAAAGATAAGAGACTTGACTTAATTATATTAATATGAATTTTGTTAAAAAGTGTGAAACCTCATTCGTGAGTAATGAGTACTTGGTCTTTAAAAGGAATAATGTTTTACTGATTTCGGAAATCAGAATAAGTATCGAACAAACCACTGCAGCGTTAATAAAGGGAAATGTTTTGACTAATTAAGTATTATTAAAACCAGTAGAAACCTCCATCTGCATAGAAGCTAAGATGAGACAAAATGATATTACATTTTCTAGATCATGTGTGCTTTAATAAGATTGTTATGAACAAGAATAACCTACTCACACATAAGGCATATGTTTCTCAAATGGTTTTAAAAGAGAATTATATTATTAAGTGATTAAGACTATGAACTACGAACCCTTTCGAAAATGAGAAACTTGAGCATTTGAAATTAGGCAAACTTGAACGTTTGGAAAATAATGTTGTTACTTGATTTTACAAAAGGAAGTGTTTTGATTTACTTAAAAAGATAGTCACTCATTTTTTTTATATATACTACGGGTATTGTGTGACTTTTGTGAAAGAAACGGATCTTTTAAAGAGTTAATGTATGAAGTACTTTGGGGATAAAAACCCGAACTTGTTAACATAAAGTAGAAAGTACCTTGTGTGAATAACTTGATTGTGTTGGTTTGTGATAGCCTTGTAATACTTTCTTGTTGATTTGATAAGTAAACATGTTAGGATGCTACGTGTGTTAGTATCTTGTGATGTTTGTGTAAAGGGGTTTCCTTGTTGTGCTTATGTTGTTTAACGATAAGCTGTTATGTTAGTATTATATCACTCACCTCTTGACATGATCACGGGGTTAAGTCGCCTCCACGCGGGTAGACTCAGCGTGATGCAGGACCGTGATTCGAGAATACCTCATGCGGGTCCAGGGACCTATGCGAGCTACGAGTTCCGTGTTAGTGTGCGGGGTTATACCTCACGCGATCTATGCGCTACGCGGATCGCGAGTCGGGGCGATGCCGGAGTAGCTACCGATGCGAGAATACCTCACGCGGGCCTATGTGAGTGGCTATGCGAGTCGCGGAAGTTCCAGGACTAGACGCGCATTTGATATCGCGCGCGAGTGGCGGCTTCGATCATGGCGGTCAGCGAACACTCGTGATACGATTTATGACCTTGTTGGTACATCGTAGGTTTTAGTAGTCGGCTATGCCTTCGTACTTACCCCGTGCGGTTTTATTATGACACGTGGGACCTGGTGTTCATGTATTCTTGGTGCTTTTATATCATGTGATCGCCAGCTGGCGAAGGTATTCCACGGGCATGATTGATGTTGTGGGCGTGAGACCCATAGTTATATTTGAGTGATGACTTTGAGGGCGTGAGTCCCTGACTTGACATGACTGCTTATATCATTGTGAACTGTAGTTTGGTTATCATACATGTCTCCTGCTTTATATAGACTACTATGATTTCATTTGATATTTTTTCCACATACTTGGTACTGTTATCGACCTCATTCGGCTGCGTTCATGCCGCGGTAGAGGTACACCGATTGTTGATCCTCGCCATGTGGTCACGATTCGTTTGGGAAGCTCCGTTTCTCCGGAGGCTTATCAGTGGTATAGTCCCCTGTCGTTGTAGGTACATATATTCACGGGTATGGCGGGGCCCTGTCCCGCCATTGTTGTCATATCATTCTTAGAGGTTTGTAGTACTGTGGTGGGCAGAGTTTGTAAAAGGGATGTAACTGTTCGGATTTAAGTTTTTATATATATATATGCCGAAAGGCAACTTTTCTCAGATAACTGTTTCACACTTCATGTTATTTCATGTCTTGTTTTATATTCCGCTGATTACTCTGATGTATGTCTACTTGGGTGCCCGGTAAGGCACGATCACGGCCCGTTCGGTCGTGACAAAAGTGGTATCAGAGCGATTAATCCTCGGAAAGTGTCTGAGCATCGTATCTAGTAAGTCTTGATTATCGGTGTGTTGTGCACCACACCAATAATCGTGAGGCTATAGGATATTTAGGATGGTTTCCATTCTTCTCACTCGAGATCGTGCTTAGAGTCGTGTTATAAGTTGGACCCTCTAACGTATTTCTTTCCCTTACCGCTATGCCTCCGCGTAAAGGCAACCCGCCCGAAGGGCAAGGCGGCGGAGCTGCGAGTAGAGTACAGAGGGTTACGAGGCACAGCCCAATCATCACTGGGTGGTGTTTCATTCGGGAGTTACGCGACATCGCCAAATTTCACAGAGTTTAGCACGGCACAGCTCCTACTGCGCCAAGATATATGAGCCTTCGCCCACGGCCGAACAGAGAATATGGATTACAAAGGAATGGACTCACATTAGCTATGGATTTAGCAACCAGAGAGTATTTTACGACCGATTTATCGCGGTCTTGATGACTATCTAAGAGAGGGTTGTGCAAGAGTAACTCTTCATCGAGCTTGAGCATGGCACAGACGGGCTTACGCAATGTGCCGAGAAACGTAGAGATCGACGGGTTAACCAAAATCAGCAAAAGAAGGCCAGAACAGCAGGGTACTTTAGTAACTTTCGAGGCGAACCGCCTCAGCAGCAGAATGAATATACGCCCGCCAAGATGCAGTGGTCCTCCGGGGTTCGGGGCGTTCGGTATGCCGGAGTTGGTCGAGCTCCGTGGCTTCGATTCACGATACACGTAGGTTCCAAACCGGATTCGCTTTTCCCTCGATTCATCAGATGGCGGCGTCATCCCGGGGAATGTCGCCTTTTTGTTGGTACTTATTTTACCTGCGGCCGTCAGGGCCATGTGTCGAAAGGATGTCCTAGTAGGAGGGATGCAAGTAGGAGGACCCAGCCTACCAGATCAATTGCAGATTCAGTGGCTAGTTCATCACCTCCCCTAGCTATGCGCCCAACAGGGAAGGATGGATTAGAACGACAAAGGGGAAGTGAAGCAGTAGATACATGTATATCCTTAACCCTCTAGAGATTGTATGTGTGATAAGATAAGTGTATCTTAAGTGTTATGTTCAGATAGCATTGTGTTAATTGTGATTAGAAATCATGGTTAGTTAAAAGGGTAAGATTGGGGATAAGGAAAGTGTGAGCCTTAGAGTTTTATACGTGGAGACCTTAGAGGTAAGGCCATCTCGAGTAAAATATTTATATTTTTATGTTTGACCCTTATCGGAGTGCATAGTACACAAGAGATATGTTTGTGTGATAAGTCCCTGAGTGGTATGAAATGAAAGAGGGCAGTTGAGCTAAGAAGACCCCTAGGTTTTCGTAACTTGATTGGTGAGATTGTTCCGGATCGAAGAACAAAAGTTTTTGTGCGATAGCGGGTCGGGTTGAGGACCGATCGCGGGTGAACCCGCGGCCTGTAATGTGGTGGGGTCACGAGGGTGTTAGGCCCAAGTTTAGTTAACCATCGTACGAGTTCGTGGATGCGTTCGACCAGTAGTCGGGCCGATGAGGTCAGCCCATCTTGTCTCTCAGTCAGGACCGTTTACTCGGCGAAGGTTATGCGAGATGTTATATCGGGAAGGTTGTAAGGCTGCACGAGGTGCCTACTTTCACCTTATGACAAATGGAGCCCGATTTACTGCTTTTTCTTTCGAGGTTTTACCAGCAGGTTAGGAACTCAGGTGAGTCTCAAGATGTCGCGTTCGCCTCGGGCGGTGTTTGGATTTCGGGTGGTAGCGCGAGGATTGTTGCCTCGCTGAGGAGTGTTTTATAACTACCATTTCAGTATTCGGATATCGCCTTGAAGCCTTGGGGCGGAAGTGTAAGTTCTTGGTCGATTGGTTCGATGTTGGCGTTCGAGATAGTTGGTTCATACTTGTTTGGCGAGGATGTGGATAGGGTGAAGCTTATCCGTAAGAGATTATTGGCGGCTCGAGTCAGCGAAGTCATGCGGATAATCGGCGACGGCAGAGTTGAGTTGTGGTGGGTCTTCTTGAAGGTACCACCCCGGAAAGGGTGTGACGAGTTTTTGGAAAACAGAGGAAACTTAGCCTGAGGTACTTGGAGAGTTTTCAGATCCTTTGGAGGATAGGCCAAGTTGCCTATATGTTAGCATTGTCGTCCGACTTAGGAGGCAGTACGTTCGGTCTTTCGTGTTGTTATGTTCGGAAAAGTATCGGAGATCCATACAGAGTGTTCCCAGTTAATGATGACCAAGTTGGAGGTAGTAACCCAGAGATTTTGGAAACTGAAGTAGTAGCAGAAATGTGGTAAGTTATGAGAAAGAGTTCGAGTATACGAGGAGGGTACGACGAGTAAGGGAAGAAGTGAACATGTGTTAAGAGAATAGAAGTGATCGTTTCTTAAGGGAGTATCGTTTAGACTTTGGGTGGGAGCTTTTGTGATGTTAGAGGTGATTCCTCGTGGACTTGGATGTAAGTATTTGCGCGTGTGTTATTTTGTGGCCATGTGTGGCATTGGCAACTTGTTTAAGTTAAGAGGAACTTTATCGTTATCCGTCTTGAGAAGGAACATTCGGGACGAATGTTTCTAAGGAGGGGAGAATGTTTCTAAGGAGGGAAGAATGTTATACCCCGTATTTCCATAGTATTTACGTGAGGACGTACGTACAAAAGTTTAAGCCTTAAAGATAGGCAAGGGTCGAAATTTGTGCACAACCCCCGAAAAGAATTGTTTTCCGACGAAACGTTTTCCAAACTTTGCGAAGGGAAAATTACGGTTGCAACATTTATTATTTTTGCGGATTTTCCGAGAGATGAAATATTTTGGACCAACGGGAGGGTGACATGTGTCACCCTCAAAGTGGACGGCAAAGGGCTTGTCTTGGCACGTTTTTTTTGTTGAAATTTTGGTCAAGGTTAGGTAGGATATTTTGTGTAGTTGATGAACAAGTGGGACCCACAAACACTTGTCCAAATCTTGACCCTCCACTTGCCCCCCCCCCACTTGTCTTGATCTTGGCCATTGATTGGCCTATAAATACCCCCCTTTGTTGAAGACTTCTTCATCCACAAAAATTTCTAAGTCTTGAAAACCCTTCCCTCCTTTGTAGAGGTTCTCGTCCAAGCCTCCCCCTCCCCCTTTGTGAGGCCTTTTGGCCGAGAGGTACCCCCTTCCAGAGGTGCTAGCCGAGAGTACCCCCCCTACCTTGAGTTGTTCTCATAAAATACACCCCCCTTGGTAGAAAAGTATTCTCCAAGTATTGTTACTATTCCAAAATACCTTGGCCCAAATACCTTGTAGTATTCCAAGGTTACCCCTATACTAAAAGCCCAAAAATACTATTATACTTTCCTTCAGTCACAAAAACGAAACCCTAATGAAAACCTTCATAGTTGGTTGAAGTATTAAGAAGAAGTTGCATAGAACTTCTAAGGGTTGTTTGGAGCGGGTTGGAGCGCCCAGAGTAGGAGCTAAACGTTGCTCAGGATCGACATTTAAACTTGGATAATTTTGGGCTTATCGAGGTAAATACTATTGACCTTCTGTTGTAATTGGAAATTACATACTGTAGTAGTATAGAAATGAATATAAGATTCATAGAAGGATATTACAGAAGAGAATTGAACTGTAATAGAAGGATATTACAGAAAAGAATTGAACTAAAATCACATCAGAAGAATATTAAAGAAGAAAAATTAAACTGTACTTACATAGGACTGTATTTACAGTAGACTTGTGTAGCTTAACGGGTAGGGAAGTGCTGCCCGATTTTCCGTAGAATAGAGAAACCCCCCCTGCTTAGAATATTCTACAGAGTAGTCTAGACGTGTATGGCCTTTATAGGTTGAATGTTCTACGAGTAGCATGTTCTACTTGAAAGGTGGACAAGGCTAGCTAGGTTATAGCCGTTGAGCGTTTTGCTAATTGTCGATAATCGTCGCGAGGTATGTGATTGTTCCTATCCTCTTGAGCATGATATTTTAAAAGAATATATATAGTACGGTAGACGTACGTGTGTTAACTGAACGTGGTTTTTACTGCGATATCTTTTGACTTGAGTCTAAATAATAAGAATCTTGAAGTATTTCAAAAGAATTAAGAAACCTTTTTGAAAGAAGAGTAATACTTGGTTTTTAAAAGCTTAAGAGTTATACTAGCTTTATGAGAAGTTAGGTATAACGACTTAAGAGAGATAAAAGAATGGTTTATTGATTTTAGAAGTTAAGAGACTTGATCTTAAAAGATAAGAGACTTGACTTAATTATATTAATATGAATTTTGTTAAAAAGTGTGAAACTTCATTCGTGAGTAATGAGCACTTGGTCTTTAAAAGGAATAATGTTTTACTGATTTCGGAAATCAGAATAAGTATCGAACAAACCACTGCAGCGTTAATAAAGGGAAATGTTTTGACTAATTAAGTATTATTAAAACCAGTAGAAACCTCCATCTGCATAGAAGCTAAGATGAGACAAAATGATATTACATTTCCTAGATCATGGCTGCTTTAATAAGATTGTTATGAACAAGAATAACCTACTCACACATAAGGCATATGTTTCTCAAATGGTTTTAAAAGAGAATTATATTATTAAGTGATTAAGACTATGAACTACGAACCCTTTCGAAAATGAGAAACTTGAGCATTTGAAATTAGGCAAACTTGAACGTTTGGAAAATAATGTTGTTACTTGATTTTACAAAGGAAGTGTTTTAGTTTACTTAAAAGATAGTCACTCATTTTTTTATATATACTACGGGTATTGTGTGACTTTTGTGAAAGAAAGCAGATCTTTTAAAGAGTTAATGTATGAAGTACTTTGGGGATAAAACCCGAACTTGTTAACATAAAGTAGAAAGTACCTTGTGTGAATAACTTGATTGTGTTGGTTTGTGATAGCCTTGTAATACTTTCTTGTTGATTTGATAAGTAAACATGTTAGGATGCTACGTGTGTTAGTATCTTGTGATGTTTGTGTAAAGGGGTTTCCTTGTTGTGCTTATGTTATTTAACGATAATTTGTTATGTTAGTATTATATCACTCACCTCTTGACACGATAGGGGTTAAGCGCCTCCGTCACGGGGTAGACTCGAGTGATGCAGGACCATGATTCGAGAATACCTCATGCGGGTCGGGGACTATGCGAGCTACGAGTTTCGTGTTAGTGTGCGGGGTTATACCTCATGCGTCTATGTGGCCGTGCGGATCGCGAGTCGGGGCGATGCGGGAGTAGCTACCCTCGATGCGAGGAATACCTCATGCGGGCCTATGTGAGTGGCATATGCGAGTGCGGGAAGTTCCAGGACTAGACGCGCACATTTGATCTCGCGGCGAGTGGCGGCTTCGATCATGTGGCGGTCTAGACAGACCTCGTGATCTGATTTATGACCTTGTTGGTGCGTAGGTTTTAGTAGTCGGCTATGCCTTCGCACTTACCGTGACGGTTTTATTATGACACAGTGGGACCGTGTTCATGTGTATTCCTTGGTGCTTTTATATCATAGATGCCGGCGGTGAGGAAGGTATTCCACGCATGATTGATGTTGTGGGCGTGAGACCCATAGTTATATTTGAGTGATGACTTTGAGGCGTGAGTCACGACTTGACATGATCGCTTATATCATTGTGATCGTAGTTTGGTTATCATACATGTCTCCGCTTTATATAGACTACTATGATTTCATTTACGATATTTTGATTTCACATACTTGGTACTGTTATCGACCTCGCCCGGCTGCGTTAAATCTGCCGCGGTAAGAACGCGATTGTTGATCTCGCTCATGGAGTCACGATTCGGCGTTTGGGAAGCTCCGTTTCTCGGACGCTTATCGATGGTATAGTCCCTGCCGTTGTAGGTACTTACATTCGGGGTATGGCGAATCCCCGCCATTGTTGTCATATCATTCTTAAGTGCAGTAATCGTGGTGAGCAAAGTTTGTAAAAGGGATGAATCGTTGGATTTAAGTTTTTATATATATATCTAAAGACAACTTTTCTCGGATAAGCTTTCACACTTCATGTTATTTCATGTCTTGTTTTATATTCCGCTGATTACTCTGATGTATGTCTACTTGGGTGCCCGGGGTAAGGCACCAGTCACGGGTCCGGGGTTCGGGTTGTGACAACACCACAGATGAATGGTGTTGCCGAGAGGAGAAACTGAGTCTTGCTTGACATGGTTCGTTCCATGATGAGTTTTTCAACTCTTCCTACATACCTTTGGGGATACACTATTTTGACCTCAATATATGTTCTAAATAGAGTTCCATCTAAATCAGTCGAAAAGACACCATATGAGGTATGGTGTGGCAAGAAGCCATCACTTAGACACATGAGGCCCTGGGGGTTTCCTGCATATGTCAAGAAGTTGATCACTGATAAGTTGGAATCTAAAAGTGAGAAATGTTACTTTGTTGGGTATCCGAAGGAAACTATGGGATACTATTTTTATCTTCCTGGAGAACATAAGATATTTGTTTCTAGGAACGCAACTTTCCTCGAAGATGAATATGTCTACAAGGATGAGAGTTGCACGGAGATAGAACTTGAAGAAATTCAAAAATAAGGTAACAAAGAGGTTGACTCCTTGCCCGATGATGAAGGCAAAAATTCAGTGGGAGCTTTTGGTGAAGATTGGGTATTTAGGGTACCCCCTTCGGCTAGTGGGAGTGCTACGAGGAATAATACAGATATGCAAGATCTTCCGGCACAGACCTTAAGAGTAAGTGCACCAATTGCATTTTCTCCTATTCATGAAAGACATGAAAATGATATTCCTGAAAGCTCTAACGTTGGTAGATCGACCAGCGCACAAGAACCTACTCACAATCAGAACATACCTGTAACTGAACTACAAGACAATCAACTCCGTAGGTCTACTAGATCTCATCGTCCTCCGGAAAGACTAAATATACTTGTGAAAACACAAAATGAGCTAGATATTCCAGATGATAATGATCCTAGAACCTACAACGAAGCAATGTTAGACATTGATTCGAAGAGATGGCAAGGAGCCATGAAATCCGAAATGGAATCTATGTATATCAATCAGGTGTGGAACTTGGTCGATTTTCTAAATAGGGTTAAACCCATAGGAAGCAAATGGGTCTTCAAGAAGAAGATTGATGCATCTGGCAAGGTTCAGACTTATAAACTAGACTAGTGGCTAAAGGTTTTACTCAGCGTCCTGGTGTGGATTATGATGAAACCTTTTCACCGGTGGCTAAGATAAAGTCTATTCGGATTTTACTTGCGATAGCTGCACATTATGATTATGACATTTGGCAGTTGGACGTCAAAACTGCATTCCTCAATGGTAATCTAATTGAGAAAGTGTATATGAAACAACCCGAGGGTTTTTCATGTGAGTCCAGACCAAATGTTGTGTGCAGGCTACATAAGTCCATTTATGGACTTAAGCAAGCCTCTAGGAGTTGAAACATTTGCTTTGACAATGCTATCAAATCTTTTGATTTTGTCAGAAGTAAAGAAGATCCTTATGTTTATTTAAAATGCAAGGATGAGGGTATTGTCTTCATTATTATATATGTTGATGACATATTGATAATGAGAGATAATAAGACCCTCATGCAGTCAGTTAAGGATTGGTTGTCCAAAACCTTCATGATGAAGGATTTAGGTGAAACCTGCTACATTCTGGGAATTATGATCTATAGAGATAGACCTATAGATTGTTGGGGCTGTCACAATCAGTCTACATAGACAAAGTGCTTAAAAGCTTTTCAATGGAGAATTCCAAGAAAGGCGGTCTTCCGATGGGTTAAGGCATCAAGTTATCAAATAAGGGATGCCCTTCTAATGCTATTGAACTTGAGCGCATGAAGAGAATCCCATATGCTTCAGCTATAGGATCAATCATGTATATCATGACCTGTACTAGGCCAGATGTGACTTTTGCACTTAGTATGACTTGCAAGTTCCAACAGAATCCTGGTGAGGAACACTGGAAAGCAGTCAAGAGTATTCTCAAGTACCTCAGGCGTATTAAAGATTACTTCTTAGTCTATGGTGGAGTTGATGAGCTGGTTGCCACTGAGTATACCGATGCTAATTTCCAGACAGATATTGATGATTTTAAATCTCAGTCTGGTTACACTTTCATTTTCAACGGAGGAGCAGTGAGTTGGAAGAGTTCCAAACATGCTACTACTGAAGACTCAACTATTGAAGCGGAGTACATTGCTGGATCAGAAGCTGCTAAAGAAGCTGTCGCGATTTTTGAGTTTCTGAAGAAACTAGAGGGTTGTTCCGAGTGCTAGTTGTCCAATAACCATTTATTGTGACACCACTGGTGTCATTGCACATGCAAAGGAACCAAGATCAACAAATAGAAACAAACATGTACCGAGGAAGTACCACATCCTGAGAGAGATGGTGGAAGCTGAAGATATCAAGATAGATTATATTCCCACAAACAATAATCTAGCAGACCCGTTTACTAAACCATTAAGCTTAGTGAAACATAATGGTCATTTTGAGAACATGGATATTAGATATGTTGGTGATTGGCTCTAAGCCAAGTGGGAGATTAAAAGTATATGTATGTCCTAGAGGCAATCTGTATTAGGACACAATGTACTTTATACACATTCGTATTTATATTAATGATGATTAATATTATGACATTTGCATTTGTTGAATTAATAGTTGATTGTTTATAATATTCTATAAATGCATCCCTAGAGATTACGTGTTTATTAATGATGTGAGAATTAATGTTATAACGTAACTCGTAAATTACCTCGACTAATGATCATCGAAATTGGGATATCGATGATATGCGATACGTCGACATGTGGTTTGCATCATATCCTTAGGGGATGTAGCTGTCACGACCCGACCTCGGGCCCGCGACTGGTGCCTTTGTTACACCCCGTAGTTCAGGTCATGCGCATGAGGGCGTACGAAAGGGTGTAAGACTTAAAATTTTCAAAGGATAGGTTGACGGATTATTCCGGGCGGTTTTTAGTCAACTTTGAGGCGGGTTATGACCCGGTACATTGAGAGTTCCTAAGTGTTTTAAAGGCCTAGGGCGTAGTTCGTTGAGTCTGGATTCCAACGCAACCAACCGTTAAATCGATAGGACGTCGGAGTAGAAAGTTATAGAGTTACAAGTTCGGTCGCAATCGGACAAAAATGTGTTTGAGACGAGGCGGCAGGCGCGGCTCGGATGCAGGCGCGGCGCGAATGTCTTGAGGGTCGCTGAAGTTTCAGCGCGGCCAGGAAGCGAGGCATGGCCGGAAGATCCGTGGTCCGCAGAGTTGCAGCGCCATGCGCCGGAAGCGGCCGCGAGGCGGATTTTGGGCGGAAAAACTTAGAAAAGTCGATTTCTCTTTTAAAAAGGGCATGGGTGGGTGACAAGTGTCCCTCATCTGATTTTGCTTGCATGGCTTATATTGACCAAGTCTTGTAGACTTGGTCATCTCTCAAACACCTCCTCTCTCTAGAAAATTTAGCTCTCCTTCTCTCAGAGTTTTAAGAAGAAAGAAAAGCTTAGGAAAAATCTGAAAAGGTGTGGCAAGAAAGGAAAGGTTATTACAAAGCTTGTGAAGACTATTGTGGTGGTATTCTTGGAGTAGAGGCTAGCAATTGTTGGAGTAAATTGGCTAAGAGCTTTAAGGTAAAATTTCTTCCTTTAGAATTAGTTCTAAGTGTTGCGTGTTTAGAAGAAAGAACTTGTGGTAGTAGATAATGCTCATAGAATCATTGCATGCTAGAAATGTAGTTTGGATATGAAAAATGGGTTAAGAAGAGATATTAAGCATGTTGTAGCCTAAAAACTACATTAGGATTGTTAAGTGAATTGTTGGATTGATTGAGCCTTAAAATGTGGCGTTGAGTGTTAAAAATCGGCCTTTGAAAAGGTGGCAAAGTGAGTAGAAACAAAGGAAATGATGCCCAATTTCCTATAGAATTTTAGTGGCTTTGAGTTAGATTATTCTACATTGGAATTAGAGGTTAATGAACATATCATGGTTATTATAGGTTGAAATATTACTTGCGGTAGTTGAGCTTAGCAAGTGGATTGACCAAAGAGGTATGTGGAACTTTCCTATCTTTGAGCATGAGTATTTGTATCTATGTAGTACGGTAGACGTACAAGATTTAGTATTTTTACTTGTTTAAGTATAAACAAAGACTTGTTTGTTTTAAGAAGTATAAGTCCTTGGTTAAGGAAAAGTATGATTTTACAAAAGTATAGAGTACTTGGTGTGAAAGTATTGAGTATTGAATTATTCTAAAGATAAGAGGCTTGAAGTATTTTTGAAAATTTTATGAATTTGTTTGAAGTATAAGCCTCTTGGATAGTAAAAGAACGAAATGGTTCATAGGAGTTATAACGGCTTTATGGGAAGTTAGTTATAACGGCCTTATGAATGGATAAGGATGTCGAATTTCTAAAGCATAAAGTTAGTATAACGGCTTTATGGGAAGTTGGTTATAATAACTTTATGGAAGGTTATGAAAGTTGTCTATTTTGATTAATGAGCATAAGTTGTCTAGATTGTGAAAAATTGAAGTTACTTGGTTTCAAGCTTTGAAATGAGTTTTCTAAAGGTGTAGTAACTTACGTTGAAAAAATAGACGCTCCTGGATACTACGGGTGATAGTATATTGGATTTTGCATAAAAGGAATCTCTTGGAAAGGATGTGCGACGTAGTACTTTGGCTTGTTAATAGAGAATTATTCTTTGTGCCTTGATAGTGTTTTGGGCTTGTTCAATTGAGAATTATTCTATGTGTGCCTTGATAAGTACTTTGGCTTGCTTAAATAAGAATTCTCTTGGTTTATGTGAAAAGAAGGCATGGTAATTGTCTTGGTTTATGTAAAGGCATGATATTGAAATTCGAATTAAAAGCGTAGTTACGAGTTACTCGACGCATCGCCGCGATGATAGATTCCACAGTATGCTTCCATTGTTCGCCATGAGTTACTTGGGACGCATCACGCCGATGGGCGATTCCACGTATGCTTCCATCGCTCGATTATGAGTTACTTGGACGCATCGCCAAATACGGCGATTCCACGTATGCTTCCATTGTTCGATTATGAGTTACTTGGACGCATCGCCATGATGAAGGATTCCACGTATGCTTCCATCGCTCGCCATGAGTTACTTGACGCATCGCCGCGATGAAGGATTCCACGTATGCTTCCATTGTTCGCCATGAGTCTATTTGGGCGCATCGGTGATGGAGGATTCCACGTACGCGCCACGATGAGGGTTCGCTTTCGCTGATGATTTTGTTCCATGGATTAGCTCTCCGCGAGGTCATCACGCAGTGGATCTAGTAGTTAGCCCTCGTACTTGCCCGGCCGAGACGTGATGCAGTGGATCGGTAGTTGGCTTCGTCTTGCCGTCGGGTTGGCGAAGTGGTGTGACGCAGGTGGATCTCGGTGGTTAGCCTACGATTTGCCGGTCGCCGACGTGACGCAGGTGGATCTCGTAGAGGCTATCGACTTGCCGGCCACCGTGATTCGTATTAGTATTGTTGGTGCACGGGTGGATCCGTAGCCGGCTTTCATTGCCGTCGATTGAGGACGCAGTGGATCCGTAGCTATGCCTTCGCATTTGCCTCGCAGTTCTTATGATCTGAGTGGGATCTAGTATTCATGTACTCTTAGTGTTGTTATATCATGATCGCCGGCAGCTGAGGAAGGAATTCCACGCACGATTGATATTATGGGCATGAGACCTATGGTTATATTTGAGTGATGACTTAGAGGCGCGAGTCCCCGACTTGACATGGCTGCGTATATGTTGTAATCGTAGTTTGGCTATCATACATGTCTCCCGCTTTATATATATGCTAGTGTGAATTCATTACTGATTTTCGATCCACATACTTGGTACTGTTATCGACTCCTTCGGGCCGCGTCACGCCGCAGTCGAGATATCGTAATTGGCTGGTCCGCACTCTGTGATCACCGCTCATTTCTCGGAAGCTCCATCTCTCCGAGGCTTGTCTTTTTGGTATGATTCTCGAGGTTATAGACTTTGGTACATTCGTGGTATGGCGGGGCCCCGTCCCGCCACGCTTGTTATTCTTGAGGTCCAGTAGTCACGTTTGTGTTTTCAATGTAAGAATAAAGTTATCTTGCTTCACCATCGGTTAAGTTATTTTATGAAAGCGGCCTTATCGGCTTGCTAGTGATGTTTACCTTATACTGATTTGTTTCATGTATGTTCACGCTATTCTCCGACATATACGGCGATGGTACCGGCGGTACGATCGCGCCCGGCCTGTCGTGACAAAAGTGGTATCGAGCGATTAGTCCTCGGAAAGTGTCTACGCATCGTGTCAGTAGAGTCTTGATTATCGGTGTGTTGTGCACCACATCTATAATCGTGAGGTCGCAGGACATTTAGGGTTGGTTTCATTCTTCTCTTCGAGATCGTGCAGCAGAGTCGCCATAGTAGGTCGAGTCCTCTCGACCTATTCTTATGTGCCGCTTATGCCTCCACTGAAGCGGCAGAGCCCGTAGGGCAAGGCATCGCAGGAGTCGCTAGGTACGCAGAGAGTTACCAGGACTCCTGCACAAACTATGCCCGAGGCAAGAGGGTCGGCGAGTTCACCACGCGGCATTAGATGAGCCGAGAGCGGTAGCTCCAGAGGTTCCAGACCGAGCCCCGGGCGGCCAGGGCAGTATGGATTACGAGAGCGATCGGGTTGTTGACTAGCATCGTGGCAGGCGACCGCCAGGCCGTGCTAACCCTGTGGCCGACGCTTTAAGGATTCGGACTTTCGAGTTGTAATCCACCCGAGTTCTATGGTTGAGGCCCGAGGAGGATCCTCGTGAGTTTATTCGACAGTGCGGCGACTACGCAGTGCTTAGGGCCTCGGAGACGAGTCCGCTGTGTTAGCTTCTACAGTTACGCGATATTGCGTTGAACTGCTGAGTCGTGGGAATTGTCTAGAGGAGGGTGCTCTTCCAAAGCAGGTTGGGAGGAGTTCGCGAGGCCTTCCCGATCACTTCTTGCCTCCCGAGTTGAGAGAGCCCGCGTGGATAGATTCTTGACTCGAGACAGAATGGGAGGACCATCGAGAGTACGCATGGAGTTTGACTCTTTGGCCGTGTACGCGACACTATTGTAGCCAATATGGCGCATGCAGTTCATCGCCATGTGATGGGCTAGGCAGCATATGATTATCGCGTGCTTGGAGTGGCTCTTCACCGTGTATGGATATCGCCAGACGCAGCATATGCGCAGGGATAGAGGACAGAGAGCGAGGGCCGACTTGACCAAAGCCACCAAGAGGCCTGTGAGCAGGATCTCAGCGGTTTTGAGGCGGACCGCCAAGAAGAGCTAGTTATGCTCCTCACCAAGACGGAGTACTCCACCGCCTTCGTGACGTTCGAGATTCGGAGCGGGGCTCCGCGGTTCGTGTTTTCGGAGTAAGGGTGTTAGTCCGGCGAAGCCACCTCTACCTCGGTGTGGCGATGTGGTAACACCCATTACGGGAGTGTCGTGCTAGTTTGGGTAATTGCTATGCACGCGCCAACAGGCCATTATGCGAGGAACCGTCCACCGAGATAGCACGGATGTAGATTCACCTTCGTGATCGCGGGTGGTTCATCGCCTTCTTTTGTTATGCGCGCGCGGCGGGTGATCATGATTAGAACGCAGCGGAATGTGAAGCAATAATTACGGTATGTCTTTGACCCGTCGAGAGTAGTATGCAGGATCGGATTGTTGTAGGATTTAGTGTTACGAACAAGAGGATATCGAGACCGTACACGTGATGTAATGAGTGGTAAATTCGAACGCAATTCATAGGCCGAGCGAGGTAAGTAGTAATGGTTCATATTTTGGGTTCATTTTCTGTTTGACTTACCGTGAATGGGTATGCGTGTGCGATATCTTAGGGTCATAGGTGGCATAATGAAGTTCCATTAGTATATAGTACGAGGATGTACCGAGGAATAGTAGATTGGCTCTAAAAGAACATTCGGGGACGAATGTTTCTAAGGGGGGGAGAATGTTACACCCCGTAGTTCAGGTCATGCGCATGAGGGCGTACGAAAGGGAGTAAGACTTAAAATTTTCAAAGGATAGGTTGACGGATTATTCCGGGCGGTTTTTAGTCAACTTTGAGGCGGGTTATGACCCGGTACATTGAGAGTTCCTAAGTGTTTTAAAGGCCTAGGGCGTAGTTCGTTGAGTCTGGATTCCAACGCAACCAACCGTTCGTCGATAGGACGTCGGAGTAGAAAGTTATGAGAGTTACAAGTTCAGTGCGCAGTCGGACAAAAATGTGTTTCGGACAGAGGCGACAGGGCCGCGGCGCCGGATGCAGGGCCGCGGCGCCGAATGTACTGAGGGGTCGCTGAAGTTTCAGCGCCGCGGCGCCGGGAAGCAGGCGCGCCGAAGATCTGAGGTCCGCAGAGTCAGCGCCGCGCCGGGAAGCAGCTGCGCCGAGGCGGATTTTTGGGCGGAAAACTTAGAAAAGTCGATTTCTCTTTTAAAAGGGCATGGGTGGGTGACAAGTGTCCCCTCATCTGATTTTGCTTGCATGGCTTATATTGACCAAGTCTTGTAGACTTGGTCATCTCTCAAACACCTCCTCTCTCTAGAAAATTTAGCTCTCCTTCTCTAGAGTTTTAAGAAGAAAGAAAAGCTTAGGAAAAATCAAAGGTGGCAAGAAAGGAAAGGTTATTACAAAGCTTGTGAAGACTATCATGGTGGTATTCTTGGAGTAGAGGCTAGCAATTGTTGGAGTAAATTGGCTAAGAGCTTTAAGGTAAAATTTCTTCCTTTAGAATTAGTTCTAAGTGTCGTGTTTAGAAGAAAGAACTTGTGGTAGTAGATAATGCTCATAGAATCATTGCATGCTAGAAATGTAGTTTGGATATGAAAAATGGGTTAAGAAGAGATATTAAGCATGTTGTAGCCTAAAAACTACATTAGGATTGTTAAGTGAATTGTTGGATTGATTGAGCCTTAAAATGTGGCGTTGAGTGTTAAAAATCGGCCTTTGAAAAGGTGGCAAAGTGAGTAGAAACAAAGGAAATGCTGCCCGATTTTCTATAGAATTTTAGTGGCTTTGAGTTAGATTATTCTACATTGGAATTAGAGGTTAATGAACATATCATGGTTATTATAGGTTGAAATATTACTCATGAGTTGAGCTTAGCAAGTGGATTGACCAAAGAGGTATGTGGAACTTTCCTATCTTCGAGCATGAGTATTTGTATCTATGTAGTACTGCAGACGACAAGATTTAGTATTTTTACTTGTTTAAGTATAAACAAAGACTTGTTTGTTTTAAGAAGTATAAGTCCTCGTTAAGGGAAAAGTATGATTTTACAAAAGTATAGAGTACTGGTGTGAAAGTATTGAGTATTGAATTATTCTAAAGATAAGAGGCTTGAAGTATTTTTGAAAATTTTATGAATTTGTTCAAGTATAAGCCTCTTGGATAGTAAAAGAACGAATGGTTCATGCGAGTTATAACGGCTTTATGGGAAGTTAGTTATAACGCCTTATGAATGGATAAGGATGTCGTAAATTTCTAAAGCATAAAGTTAGTATAACGGCTTTATGGGAAGTTGGTTATAATAACTTTATGGAAGGTTATGAAAGTTGTCTATTTTGATTAATGAGCATAAGTTGTCTAGATTGTGAAAAATTGAAGTTACTTGGTTTCAAGCTTTGAAATGAGTTTTCTAAAGGTGTAGTAACTTACGTTGAAAAAATAGACGCCTCGATACTACGGTGTTAGTATCTTGGATTTTGCATAAAAGGAATCTCTTGGAAAGGATGACGCACGTAGTACTTTGGCTTGTTAATAGAGAATTATTCTGCTTTGCTTGATAGTGTTTTGGGCTTGTTCAATTGAGAATTATTCTACGCGTGCCTTGATAAGTACTTTGGCTTGCTTAAATAAGAATTCTCTTGGTTTATGTGAAAGAAGGCATGGTAATTGTCTTGGTTTATGTAAAGGCATGATATTGAAATTCAATTAAAAGCGCACGAGTTACTTGGTTACGTACGCATCGCCATGATGAAGGATTCCACGCGTATGCTTCCATTCGCTTATGAGTTACTCGACGCATCGCCGCGACGGGCGATTCCACCGTATGCTTCCATCGCTCGCTTATGAGTTACTTGGACGCATCGCCATGACGGCGATTCCACGTATGCTTCCATTGTTCGGGCCATGAGTTACTTGACGCATCGCCAGCCATGGCGATTCCACGTATGCTTCCATCGCTCGCTTATGAGTTACTCGACGCATCGCCGCGATGAAGGATTCCACGTATGCTTCCATTGTTCGCCATGAGTCTATTTGGGCGCATCGGTGATGGAGGATTCCACCGTACGCGCCATGATGAGGGTTCGCTTTCGCTGATGATTTTGTTCCATGGATTAGCTTCCACGAGGTTCATCACGCAGGTGGATCTAGTAGTTAGCCCTCGTACTTGCCGGCCGAGACGTGATGCAGCGGATCCGGTAGTTGCTTTCGCACTTGCCCGCCGTGTTGGGCGGGTGGTGTGACGCAGTGGATCCGTGGTTAGCTTCACGATTTTGCCCGGCCGACGCGACGCAGTGGATCTCGTAGAGGCTATCGACTTGCCCTGGCCACCGTGATTCGTATTAGTATTGGCTGCACGTGGATCCGTAGCCGGCTTGACTTGCCCCGGCCAGGAGACGCAGTGGATCCGTAGCTATGCCTTCGCATTTGCCTCGCATCGGTTCTTATGATACAGTGGGATCTAGTATTCATATGTACTCTTAGTGTTGTTATATCATAGATCGCCAGCTGAGGGCGAATTCCACGCACGATTGATATTACGGGTACGAGACCTATGGTTATATTTGAGTGATGACTTAGAGGCGCGAGTCCCCGACTGACATGGTCGCGTATATGTCGGTATCGTAGTTTGGCTATCATACATGTCTCCCGCTTTATATATATGCTAGTGTGAATTCATTACAGATTTTCGCCACATACTTGGTACTGATCGACTCCTTCGGCCGCGTTCACGCCGCAGTCGAGATACGTAGCTTGCCGTCCGCACTCTGGATCACCGCTCATTTCTTGGGAATCTCCATCTCTCCGGATGCTTGTCTTTTTGGTATGAATCCATGAGGTTATAGACTTTGGTACATTCAGGGTATGGCGGCCCCGCCCGCCACGCTTGTTATTCTTAGAGGTGCAGTAGTCACGTTTGTGTTTTGGGTGTAAGAATAAAGTTGTATCTGCTTCACTATCTGTTAAGTTATTTTATGAAAGGCGGCCTTATCGGCTTGCTAGTGATGTTTACCTTATACAGATTTGTTTCATGATGTTCACGCTATTCTCTCGACATATACCGATGGTACCCTGGTACGATCGCCGCCCCGGTCGGTCGTGATGCCTTACCGGGCACCCTAGTGATAATACATCGAGAAAACAATGGAAATAAAACTCATGAAAATAAATAATGATACAAGAAACAGTGACCAGTTAAGTCGCTGCTCAAAGATATATATATATAAACGAACCCTGACGCTTATCCTTACAACCCCGCCCACAACAAGATTACATGCACTTCTAAGAGTGTAACAACAACTATGACGGGACAGGGCCCCGCCATACCCCTGAATGTACAAGTACCTACAATAACAAAGGACTATACCAAAAGATAAGCCTTCGGAGAACGGAGCTTCCCAAATTGCGGAATTGTGACTCTATAAGCGAGGATCAACAAACGGTGTACCTCTACCTGCGGCATGAACGCAGCCCCCCGAAGGAGGTCAGTACAACAGGTACCAAGTATATGAAACTGAAAGTACTGTAATGAAATCATGGCAGCCTATAAAAACAGGAGACATGCATGATAACCAAAATACAGTATACAGAGCCCTTTTTAGAAACAATAAACACCAAAGAAAATCAAGTCCTTTACCCCTTTTTTCAAAACTGAAAATCAACCGTGCCCCATTTTCCTTTAACAGAGTCATAAGATGTGTAACATGTCCCGGCCCCTTTCTGGGACTCGGTGTAAAGTCATAAAGTGTACATGTCCCGGCCCATCCCTAGGACTCGGTGTAAAGTCATATAAATGGTATAACACGTATAACATGTCCCAGCCCATTCTGAGACTCGGTGTGAAATCGTATGGTGTACATGTCCCGACCCATCCCTGGGACTCGGTGTGAAATCGTATCGTATAACACATAGATCAAGTCTCTTTATTTTCAAAATCCAGTCTCTTGATTTTTTAGAAATCAAGCTTCTTACTTTGGAAATCAAGAAATCAATACTTGTTTATAACGATCTTATTAAAGCAGTCATGATCTAGAAAATGTAATACAATTTTGTCTTATCTTAGCTTCTATGCAGATGGAGGATTCTACTCATTTTAATTTAATTGATTGTCGATACATTTTCTTTTATTAACGTTGCAATGACTTGTTCGATACTTATTCTCATTCGTGCAGTAAATTAGTGTCGCGCCCTTTTTCGGCCGCGGCATTTTTTATTAAACTCCTACTCCTCAAATTAAAAGGTTAGAAAATAAAATAATAAAAGCTAAAAATGTCCAAAAATGCTTAAAGGTTTTAAAAATGCTAAAGGATGCCAAAATTGCAAAAAGAGGCTAAAAGTGCAAAAGAGTGCTAAAAGGCTAAAGGGTTGCTAGAATGCTAAGGGTTCGCGGAGTCGCCACCTAATTAATTGGGTGAATTAGGACACCTAAATGTTTAACTAGTTTGAAGTAAAACATTAACTCCATTTTATGGTCTGCTAAACTTAGTGAGGTTCTGGGTAAGGGTTCTTTATTAATCTAGAGGGAAGGGGTTAGGCACCCTCTAAGATCCGCTAACTTGCGGTTGTCCTGCCAAACCTAGGGTAATTATTATATTTTAAAATGCTAAACAAAACGCTAAAAATGTTAAAATGTTTAAAAAGGGTTTAAAAGGGCTAAAAGTGCAAAAAGTGCTAGAATATTAAAATGCTAAAATACTAACAGGAATGCCAAGTTTTAAAGAAGATGCTAAAGTGTTAAAAAATGCTTAAAAGCTTAAACGATGCTAAAGGTGTAAGATGCTATTTCGCCCTCTTTCGGCCGCGACGTTTCTTTTCTAAACTCCTGCTGCTTAATAAAAGGGTTAGAAAATAATAAAATAAAACTAAAATGTTAGACGTTTAAAAGACTTGAAGATTTTAAGATGCCAAGGGGTGCTAAAAATAGAAAAAGATGCTAGGGTACTAAAGGTATTTATTATTTGTGAAAAGATAGTATGAAGTTTGGTTTATGGGCCATAGATTTATTTGTGAAATTAAAGAAGTGAAGCGTTAGTTTTAGATGCGCAATTTTAATAATTCAGGCAAGGTGAGAAATAAATGACAAGTCTAAGATAAACAAATTAAAGCATTTCCAATTTTTAAAACTACCCACCCCAGTTCATGTATTCAAGGATTAATTGTTCTAGACAGCCTATTAATTACAAATTAAATAATTAGGCAACAATTTAACAAGCAAGATAAAGGTGGATATAATCGTGGCTTCCAAGACGCGTGGCGACATCGTCTCATCCTATTTGGTCTTAGGAATTTCTGAAGCGGAATGCAAGATACACACAAATGCGGGTGAATGCGGATCTTCAATTGATGGAAAGCACAACAGTCTCGCTATGAGACTCTCATTTTTGCTCCACGCGTACTCATGTAAAAGGAAAATGATAAGGATTAGTATGCACTCCCAATAATATAGACATGAATAATTGAACACTAAACACATGCATATGTACGTTGATTATTTAGGCTTCACGCATACACACATCCTGTTTCATGTGACCAACAAAGAAACATAAAAGACTCAATTTGCGATTTCTATTCAACATACGCCACACAAGGCAAATTCTAGCAAATGTAAGAGCTTGTTCAACTAACAAAATGGATCCAAAGACTTCTGGCAGCGAAACATAATCAGACACACACAGTTTAATTGACAATTTAGATATGCATAATAAACAAACAGAAGAGCTTATTCCTTAAGCTAACAGAATGGATCCCAATTCGGACTATGTAAAGATAGTGATGCCACAACAATGTTCTTTATAGCATTGACATATTTACCAAACAACATTTAAGACGATCATATCATTCAAAACAGATCAAATCGATGTGAAAACTCCACCAAACCATTCACTTAAGTACTAGTAGAGACACACAAAAGAGCTTAAGAGGCTGACATGCTATCAGGGGAGTTCAGATTTTTATCTTTACAACAGTAACTCGAATCGAACATATGACATTTTAAAACAACAAAGTACATGTTCATTCTTCATAAACTGAAGGTTTCTTTTAATGACATGTTGCACAGAAGACAGAAGAAAACATATATAACATGCATACGTATCCATTTTTATCTAAAGGTGTATAAGTCATGAAAACCAGGGGGGAGGGGGCTTCTATCCTTTGAAACAATCAGTGACATATTCAAAACTGTGACTATTCCAGTTAGCATATGCACTAGGCTAGCATGTGAATATTCTCTCAAAGTAGTCAAGTGTACAATGAAAAAAGGGAAATATATTAGCCTACACAAAAGTGCAAACACAGGATTCAAAATGCAAACACAAGGCCTGTTTAGACATACTTCTTCTTTTGAGCAATTAAAACTACCTTGGCAACTTAGTGATTTTGAGTATAACCCATGCCATCCCAAATATTAAGCACACTAATCTTATACAGAGTAGATATATGATTAGCCTGATAGCTTCAGAAAACCAGCAAAGGTGTGTAAATGAGCTGAACAAGATTGCAAACAAAATTTAACTTAAATCATGCTAGAGCTAGCCTTATAGGATCAAAACAAAACAGAACACCGTGAGATCGAATCTTGTTGAGACAAATTAAACTATGTCGAACACTTATATGACAATATTAACAAATTCAAGAAGTATATAATGTAAAACACAGAATTCACATATGAACCGAAATTCGACAGAAAGCGGAATTACCTTTCTCCTGACAAATGACCGGCAACAGATCAAGTCGTCGGTCCAATCGACGGCTTGGGTTTCATGGCGCGAATGAAAGGGAAAGTATCTTTGGTAGGTTTCTTTGCCGGAATTTAAAGAGAAGCGGATTCGAACCATCGCTGCGGTGTCCCTATCGATCACAATTTCTCCGAAGTTTCAATCGATGCCCCGCTTCCTCAGATCCTCGATCGATGCCTCTTCTATGCTCTGCCCCATCTATCGTGCTCGCATGCGTTATATAGCCCCTCAAGGTTCTAATAATGGTAAGAAATTAGTAATGAGATCGACGAGATTTCGTGTTGATTGCTTACTAAAACAGTACCGATTTGGTTCGATTTGAAGTGATTTGTGGAAGATTCGCTTGCTGGAAGGAAGAGATGGCTAGGTGCGTGGTGGAAAGCCCCGATTCTCAGCGAGAATCTCGGCCGAGCTTGCGTGTGCGCGCGGTTGCTAGGTTTAGGGTTTCTCGCTTTGTTTTTTTTGGAAGACGATGGAAGTGGGGTCGGGCTGCCGTATAAGTGGAAAATAAGGGCTTATGGTTGGGCTCGCGTCGCGGGCCTGATTTAATTAAAGGGTGTCAATGGGTAGTTAGTGTTAGTTTAATGTTTATAATCAATTCTAGGTATTTAATTAGTGGGTTATTAGTATTAAATTAGTGATAAGTTAATTAGTTAATTAACTCTAGGCAAGTGTATTGATTAATTAGTGATAACAAATGCGATTAAAAATTAGGTGCTTTATTAGTCTAATTGTTAAAATAAACGCGTGTTATTTAATTAATGCTTAATGCTTAGACGCGACGCTATTATTTAAAATTTTATTGTTATGCATTATTAATTAAAATTGAATTGAGTTTATATTAAATTACTTAAATCTGTGAATGCAAGTACGATATTTAAGAATTGTTTAAAGCCTTATAAATGCGACGCTATTAAAATGCATATATTAGATTAAAATTGATTTTAAATTACAAATGATTACTAATTAATGTGGCTACGCTACCTGACACGACGTTATCGCTAAATTATTTATTTTATGCAGTTATTAATTATTTAAGAATTACGATAAAGCTTAAAGTTAATAAGTGCAGCGCGGACTCTAAATGCTTAAGACTACGTAAGACGCGATGCCATTATTAAATTAATTATTTATGCCTGTATTTAATGTTTTATTGTTGTATTTTATTATAAAAATCCTAAAAATTATTTTACAAAAATTAGTGTAATTTTATAGTTAATGGCTGGACGCGTCAAAATCGTGTCAACAGACGCCCCTTCAGATGGAGACGATGGAAGAATCTTCTGACAAAGACGCTGACTCAGCCAATTTTGTCTCGATCTTCGCACTGCGTAAATACCGGGCAGTGTGCGCCGACATTAAAAAACCGTCCCAAATGTCGAGTTATGACGACATCGATACCATGGTCTACACACCGCGCGCTAACGCGGCTTAAAGATATCCCAAAGGTCGAGTTATGATGACACCGGCTACGGTAAAAGTAAAAGAATATAACCGCTTCAACTCGGGTGTATCGCTACGGCTTGGCCGGGTTCTACGGTGACGCGAGCGAGCGACCGACGCTGAGGTCGCTTCGCCAATCGCCAAGGTTGGCCCCAACATTGCCCCGTCAGAAGAGAAAATCCACGCCAGGCTCTCGCCACGCTAAGACTTGAACAAACGGTTAGTGCATAAATCGCTAAGACAAAATAATTTTAAAAACAATGTAATCGTGAATAAAAGGTTATCCCGCAAACGCGATGCCGCTGTGTTGATGCGATGTCGCGAACGCCGTGATTTTCGCCCCGCATGCACGCACGCGATTGTGAACGCGTACGCTGTCCCTTGCCGCGATTGTCCCCGCGATCGCCGTGTTGACGCGATGCCGCAAACGCCGTGATTTTTCGACCTTGCACGCACGCGCGTTGCGATTGAACGCGACACGCCGCCCTTGCCGCAAATGTACCGTGACTAAAGCTCAAGAAAGAGTTAGTGCATAATCGCTAAGACGTAATAAAGCATGAATGAGAGGAAATGCAATTTTGAGAACAGAGAAAATCGCCCCGCGCAGATGTGATATGTCACGATGGCGCTGCCGGACTTGCGGCCGATAACGCCGCGTTCGGACGTCCGCCGCCGTGTCGCTGCAGACGCACGCCGATGGTGTCGCCGCTCGACACAATGTTGATAACGCCGCGTTCGGACGTGTTCGCCGGGCGCCGCTGCAGACGCACGCCGATGGTGTCGCCGCTCGACATAATGTTGCCGGGCGCTGCTGCAGACGCACGCCGACGCCGCCGTTCGACGTTGCCGGGCGCCGCTGCGACGCACGCCGGCGATGTCGCCTTGACATACGCCGATAACGCCGCCGCTCGACGTATTGCCGGGCGCGCCGCGCAGACGCACGCACGATGTCGCCGTCGACATAATGTTGCCGGGCGTCGCTGTAGACGCACGCCGACGACGCCGCGTTCGACGTTGCCGCCGGGCGCCGCCGTAGACGCACGCCGGCGATGTCGCTGCTCGACATAATGTTGCCGGGCGCCGCTGCGGTAGACGCACGCCACGACGCCGCCGTCGGACGCTGCCGCCGGGCGCCGCTGCGACGCACGCCGGCGTCGCCGCTTTAACGCCGCCGCTCGGACGTGTTGCCGGGCGCCGCCAAGGCACGCACGCCGATGGTGTCGCTGCTGACACACGCCGACGACGCCGCCGCTCGACGTGCCGCCGGGCGTTGCTGCGCAGACGCGATCGGCGGTGTCGCCGCTCGACACAACGCCGACGATGTCGCTGCCGCCGACATAATGTTGCCGGCGCTGCGGTAGACGCACGCCGTGACGCCGCTGTTCGGACGTGCCGCGCCGGGCGCCGCTGCAGACGCCGACGCGATGTCGCTGCTTGACACACGCCGTAACGCCGCTCGACGTATTGCCTCGTAGAATAAATGCTCGCGAGCTAAGCTGAGAAAAACGTTAGTGTACACTGCTTAAACAAAATGATAAATATATACGAGAAATGCGATTATGTGAATAAGGATGTCTTCCCGTATGATACGCGGTGTTGTGAACGCCGAGATGTTGTCCTCGGGTGGACATGCTAGATCGCCATCGATTTAATTGTCATGATGCCTTTGTTGTGATGCATTCGTGAACCACGTGGATTGTCATGATGTCTTTGTTGCGTGCGCAGGTAATCGCATTTAGCCGCAATTTGACTCTGGCCCGAGCCGACGCTATAATTTGTCGCGACTTTGAATTTCGATCGCTGATTGCGTGCCTCTATCTCTCGAGCATATGGAATCCTATTCGCTTGTCCTTTCGTGGCGAAGTCCTTAAAGATGTCCCGCTGATCGACGAACCGAAGTCTGATATATGTCGCCGCTGGACATAATGTCGATAACGCCGTTGTCGGACGTGTTGCCGCCGCTTCCCGTAGGATAGATGCCCCGCAAGCTTGAGAAAACATTAGTGTATACCGCTTAAATGAAATGGTAAACACATACGGTAAGTGCAATTTTACGGGTAGAGACGCAAATCCGCTACGCCGTATGAATATCGAGATGTCGCCTTGCATGGACATGCTAAATGTCGCCATCGACGAATTGCCATGATGCCTCTGTTGGGTGTGATGCATTGGTTGCCAATTTGACTTTGGCCCTAGTTGATGCGCTAGGTTTTGTTGCGAACTCAACTTTGATTGCCGATTGTTGATGCCGCTTTCACTGGCCGCTTCACGCGGACTTTGGATTGTTGTCATCCTCAGCCTTTGTTGCTTTTGCTGCTTCTGCTAATACGAAGACACCTTTCGCCGTAATTTCCATTTCGGCTATTGCCCTTTCGGCTTGTGTTAATCTGAAAAGACCGGGGCTCAAAGAAAATTTGTGAGTTTTGGGGTCGATTTGTATTTGACTTCGCCGCCATTCCCGACATCCGCGCGTTCGCCTGCTTGGACTTGCAATCCCTGTCCGGCTTCCTACATTGTCCCGCTTGAAAAGTGTCCGCCTAAAGCTGGTCTCAATGTAGTTGCCAGATGCAATGACGCTTCGGGCCTTCTAATTTCACCGTAGGTTGCCATTTCACGCGTACCGGGCGAGCCGCTTGATCGGAACTATGTTGCTTTTCTTTTCTCGAGACTCCCGCTGCCTATAGGAACCAAGACAGTTCCGACTGCTCCGCCAAATGCCCTCGACCGGTCATGTCCGGGCCGTGCCTTTGATCTTGCGAAATATCACGCCCGCCATTGCTAAGTCAAATACAAATCGACCTTGGGGAGATGATAAATCTTTCTAAAATGCAACAAACGGTGTTAGCATAAAGCACATAATTTGCGGGTATGTAGCGGATATATTGCATATAGCATATTCAAACGCTTCCTAACACGCAGGGGCCTCTTTATGCCGTGAGTAAGCCTAAACGTCACTTATGCGAGATTATGACGGATTTGTCCAAGTCGTCCAACTATAATGCCTTTGTTGGAAATGGCGACCAAATGACGGTGCACTTTTCCCAATTTCAGCATGTCATGATTGGGTTTGGATTTGTCTCACAATGTCACGCTACATATAATATCTTTGGTTGGTCGTTGGGTTGAGAAACCCGTCGACAAGTTCGTGTTTTCCTAATTGCGTGTCGATGCCAAGGACCGACCCACCTAAGGTAAATGCACGCATGCCCTAAAATAAGGGTGGTATAGCTCTATCTTAAGTTTCTAAGATTTGGCTTTCGACGCAAGGTTCCCGAGCGACAACTCGAGCGAGAAGGCTACGCGCCACCGGTTAGACCGCACTCCACGATATTACCGACTCTCCTAAATTTGGATTTGAAGAAAGCATTTTGTTGATGCACCCAAATGACTCGCATGTAGTGTGTGATTGTGTGAATTTTCCAGAGCGGAAGAAATATGAGCGGAATGCCAGTTTAAGGAAAGCAGTAAAGCAGGTAGCAAAAATAACAAAATACAATACACAAAAATTAAATGCAAAATAATTGCCAAATAATTATCCTAGGTCTGTTGTGGTTAAGAACCTAAAATCCCCAATGAGTCGCCATTTCCGCGCGCTTTTCTACATGCATTTTTATTAAACTCCTACTCCTCAAATTAAAAGGTTAGAAAATAAAATAATAAAAGCTAAAAATGTCCAAAAATGCTTAAAGGTTTTAAAAATGCTAAAGGATGCCAAAATTGCAAAAAGAGGCTAAAAGTGCAAAAGAGTGCTAAAAGGCTAAAGGGTTGCTAGAATGCTAAGGGTTCGCGGAGTCGCCACCTAATTAATTGGGTGAATTAGGACACCTAAATGTTTAACTAGTTTGAAGTAAAACATTAACTCCATTTTATGGTCTGCTAAACTTAGTGAGGTTCTGGGTAAGGGTTCTTTATTAATCTAGAGGGAAGGGGTTAGGCACCCTCTAAGATCCGCTAACTTGCGGTTGTCCTGCCAAACCTAGGGTAATTATTATATTTTAAAATGCTAAACAAAACGCTAAAAATGTTAAAATGTTTAAAAAGGGTTTAAAAGGGCTAAAAGTGCAAAAAGTGCTAGAATATTAAAATGCTAAAATACTAACAGGAATGCCAAGTTTTAAAGAAGATGCTAAAGTGTTAAAAAATGCTTAAAAGCTTAAACGATGCTAAAGGTGTAAGATGCTATTTCGCCCTCTTTCGGCCGCGACGTTTCTTTTCTAAACTCCTGCTGCTTAATAAAAGGGTTAGAAAATAATAAAATAAAACTAAAATGTTAGACGTTTAAAAGACTTGAAGATTTTAAGATGCCAAGGGGTGCTAAAAATAGAAAAAGATGCTAGGGTACTAAAGGTATTTATTATTTGTGAAAAGATAGTATGAAGTTTGGTTTATGGGCCATAGATTTATTTGTGAAATTAAAGAAGTGAAGCGTTAGTTTTAGATGCGCAATTTTAATAATTCAGGCAAGGTGAGAAATAAATGACAAGTCTAAGATAAACAAATTAAAGCATTTCCAATTTTTAAAACTACCCACCCCAGTTCATGTATTCAAGGATTAATTGTTCTAGACAGCCTATTAATTACAAATTAAATAATTAGGCAACAATTTAACAAGCAAGATAAAGGTGGATATAATCGTGGCTTCCAAGACGCTATGACATCGTCTCATCCTATTTGGTCTTAGGAATTTCTGGCGGAATGCAAGATACACACAAATGCGGTGAACGCGGATCTTCAATTGATGGAAAGCACAATGAGTCTCGCTATGAGACTCTCATTTTTGTCCGTCGTGCACTCATGTAAAAGGAAAATGATAAGGATTAGTATGCACTCCCAATAATATAGGACATGAATAATTGAACACTAAACACATGCATATGTACGTTGATTATTTAGGCTTCACAGACACACACATCTGGTTTCATGTGACCAACAGCAAACATAAAAGACTCAATTTGCAGATTTCTATTCAACATGCTGTATTTGGCGATCTAGCAAATGTAAGAGCTTGTTCAACTAACAAAATGGATCCAAAGACTTCTCGCAATAAACATAATCGTGACACACGCTTTAATTGCCAATTTAGATATGCATAATAAACAAATGTAAGAGCTTATTCCTTAAGCTAACAGAATGGATCCCAATTCGACTATGTAAAGATAGTGATGCCACAACAATGTTCTTTATAGCATTGACATATTTACTAAACAACATTTAAGACGATCATATCATTCAAAACAGATCAAATCGATGTGAAAAACTCCACCAAACCATTCACTTAAGTACTAGTAGACACACAAAAGAGCTTAAGAGGCGGACATGCTATCGTGGAGTTCGATTTTTATCTTTACAACAAGAATCGAATCGAACATATGACATTTTAAAACAACAAAGTACATGTTCATTCTTCATAAACCAAGGTTTCTTTTAATGACATGTTGCATGTAAGATGTAAGAAAACATATATAACATGCATACGTATCCATTTTTATCTAAAGGTGTATAAGTCATGAAAACTGGGGGCTTATCCTTTGAAACAATCAAGACATATTCAAAATCATGACTATTCCAGTTAGCATATGCACTAGGCTAGCATGTGAATATTCTCTCAAAGTAGTCAAGTGTACAATGAAAAAAGGGAAATATATTAGCCTACACAAAAGTGCAAACACAGGATTCAAAATGCAAACACAAGGCCTGTTTAGACATACTTCTTCTTTTGAGCAATTAAAACTACCTTGGCAACTTAGTGATTTTGAGTATAACCCATGCCATCCCAAATATTAAGCACACTAATCTTATACAGAGTAGATATATGATTAGCCTGATAGCTTCAGAAAACCAGCAAAGGTGTGTAAATGAGCTGAACAAGATTGCAAACAAAATTTAACTTAAATCATGCTAGAGCTAGCCTTATAGGATCAAAACAAAATGTAACACCGTAGATCGTAATCTTGTTGAGACAAATTAAACTATGTCGAACACTTATATGACAATATTAACAAATTCAAGAAGATATAATGTAAAACACAGAATTCACATATGAACCGAAATTCGACAGAAAGCGGAATTACCTTCTCCTGACAATGACCGGCAGCAGATCAAGTCGCTTCCAATCGACGGTTTGCTCATATGCGAATGAAACGGAAATTATTATGGTAGGTTTCTTTGCTGGAATTTAAAGAGAAGGATTCGAACCATCGCTAGGCGTGTCCTTTATCGATCACAATTTCTCCGAAGTTTACGAATCGATGCCCGCTTCCTCAGATCCTCGATCGATGCCTCTTCTATGCTCGCCCATCTACCGTGGCTCGCTCATGCGTTATATAGCCCCTCGAGGTTCTAATAATGGTAAGAAATTAAATGAGATTGACGAGATTTCGTGTTGATTGTTTACTAAAACAGCACGATTTGGTTCGATTGAAGTGATTTGTGGAAGATTCGTTTGGTTATGGAAGGAAGAGATGGCTAGGTGCGTGGGTAGGGAAAGCCTGATTCTCAGCGAGAATCTCGGCCGAGGTGCGCGGTGCGGCTAGGTTTAGGGTTTCTCAACTTTGTTTTTTTGGAAGACGATGGAAGCCGGTGAGTCAATACCGTATAAGTGGAAAATAAGGGTCATGGTTGGGCCTCGCGTCGCGGGCCTGATTTAATTAAAGCGGTGTCATCGGGTAGTTAGTGTTAGTTTAATGTTTATAATCAATTCTAGGTATTTAATTAGTGGGTTATTAGTATTAAATTAGTGATAAGTTAATTAGTTAATTAACTCTAGGCAAGTGTATTGATTAATTAGTGATAACAAATGCGATTAAAAATTAGGTGCTTTATTAGTCTAATTGTTAAAATAAACGCGGGCGTGTTATTTAATTAATGCTTAATGCTTTAGGATGCGACGCTATTATTTAAAATTTTATTGTTATGCATTATTGCGAATTAAAATTGAATTGAGTTTATATTAAATTACTTAAATGCTGAATGCAAGTACGATATTTAAGAATTGTTTAAAGCCTTATAAATGCGACGCTATTAAAATGCATATATTAGATTAAAATTGATTTTAAATTACAAATGATTACTAATTAATGTGGCTACGCTACCTGACACGACGTTATCGCTAAATTATTTATTTTATGCATTTATTAATTATTTAAGAATTACGACAAAGCTTAAAGTTAATAAGTGCAGGCGCGGGACTCTAAATGCTTAAGACTCTACGTAAGACGCGATGCCATTATTAAATTAATTATTTATGCCTGTATTTAATGTTTTATTGTTGTATTTTATTATAAAAATCCTAAAAATTATTTTACAAAAATTAGTGTACTTTTATAGTTAATGGCTGGACGGGCGGGTCAAAATTGGGTGTCAACAATTAGCAAAGTCGACTCCAAATATTTCCTAACGACTCTTACCAACATCCCCCATAAGACTTGGTAAGAACTTAGGATAACTTTCACATAGAGTAAAACAACATACATACCTCTTAACTTCTAAGAGTAGAACGAATAATGAAATAACACCACATGTATATTTCATACATAGAATCAGGCCCAAAAGGAGGAAGAGGTTCACATACCTCGCGGCGATTATCGACAAGTAGCAAAATGCTCCAAGTACTTCAGCCTTGATAGCTATTCCATCCCTTAAGTAGAATACGCTATACGTAGTACTTCAACCCTAAAATGGCCATAATACGTCTATTAACTTCTAATTTCAAACCTAGAATATTCTAAGTATAGGGTCTCTTATTCTACGGAAAATCGGGCAGCACTTCCCCCGTTTCTACATACTTTTCCACCTTTTTCAAGGCCCGAAAACAATAACCAACATGCCACATTTAAGGCGCAACAATTCAACAACTAAAGAAGGGGATTACACGCCTAAACAGACGTATAAAATTCTGCCCCTTTAAACAACCAAAACCGAAATGGAAACAAGTCCATAGTCCAAAGTAAAGACAGTCCAATGTAAATACAGTCCAATGTAAATACAGTCCAAAGTAAATACAGTCCAATGTAAATACAGTCCATTAGTTGGTGTTCTTGGCCAACTATTACAATCAAACTTATCCAATTTTCGGCTAGCATGCCGGAATTACTTCTTTAATCCTCCAACTTATATTCCAATCCTTATATAAGTTATAATTACTTTGTTATTACTGTTGACAGGTAATATATACGTTTTTACCATTTTAATGGCTAACATGTCAATTTCCATTTTAACAAGCTTACAAGATCCAAATCTTTCCAAACTTCATTCCACATATCTCATACTCCATAATATACTACCAACATAAATAATATCCAACTTCACAAGGAGGACAAAGTTCATTACCTCAAAAAGCCCAAAATTATCCAAGAACTTAAAGTCGCTCCTTAGCAAGTTTAGCTCCAAATCCTTACGTTCCAATCCACTACAAGCAACCCTTAGAAGCTCCTAACCAACTTCTCTTCAAGATCCAACTCCAAAAAGTGAAGAACACTTAGGGTTCCAACTTGTCAAGTTTCGGCCAAGGGGTCCTTTAAAGGCTAGGGGTGTGAAATCTTGTCTAACTCTTGGTTCACAATCTTCCTAACACCTTAAGGAAGAACACTTAAAAGTTTAAGAATTATTGGACAAATCTTGCTCAAGAAATCATGGCAAGGCCGAGAGCAACAATGGAGGAGGAGGGAGGATTTTCAAGTCTTGAAATGTTCTAAGTGTGGAAGATTTCATCAACTAAGGGTGCATATATAAGACAACCAATGGCTAGGATGAAGGCAAGTGTGTGGTTGAGATAGAGACAAGTGTGGGTCCCTCTCATTCACTTGTCCAACAAAATATCTTGCAAGACTCGCCACTACACTCAATTTCGGCCAAATAGGTGCCACAATGGGGTGACATGTGTCGCCCTCCTATTGGTCCAAAATATTTCATCTTCCGAAAAATCCATAATTGGTCAAAATCTCGAAAATAATGTGGGCCCCACAAAACCGTAAATTTCTCCCTTGGGCCCCACGTGACCAATTCCGGAAAATAAAATCCATAATTCTCTAATATTCCAAGAAGTCCAAATACCAAATCTGGGAATCCAATTCCCATTTACGAACTTTTTCCTTCACAAAAACCGAAAAAAAATTCGTCGGAAGAACCAAATATTTCTTCCTTTCCAATCTTAATGTCGTATTCTCGTACGTACGTCCTCACATACTGTGAAGCCCCAAATTTGTTACAATAACAATAAATATTATTGTGTCTATGTGATTATGTTACGACCTTATTCACATTCGAGGACGAATGTTGCTTAAGGAGGAGAGAATGTAAAATCCGGAAAAAAATAATAATATATAGTTGTGGTTGACTTAATAAATATATATATATATATATATATATATATATATATATATATATATATATATATATATATATATATATATATATATATATATATAAATATAAGAAAACAAAGAATAAATTGCATGAGATATAGTTAGTGTTAAAGTTAGATAAATAGATAAATAAAATGGAGAAAAATAAATAAATAAAATAACATTAAAAGAAACATGAGTAAATGTTTGAAAACAGGCTCTTCAAACTAAATTTCAAATTCATGTCTGAAGTAAAGAACTTTGGACACGTGAATTTGAAGTTGATTTTAAAATTTAAAGTGGTTAAACTAACAAAAATTTATAAACTTGGACTATTTTAGCCCATTCAAATCTAACAAATCCACCCGATTGATAGTCCTAAATGGGCATGACAACAAACCAATGCATGATTTATAAGCGATCCTTGCATAAGTGACAAAATCGGCTCTATAGTAACTTTGCTTCCCAATAACATTAAGATGCAAAAAAAAAAAAAAAAAAAACATGCAGCATTGCTGCACGTCCCTAGCTTTCCCCCTTCCCCCCCTTTTCATTTCCCCTCCACATTTTCATCTTCCTCAACTCTTGTCTTTCCACCTCCATATGGTATACAAACACCCTTACTTATACATAAACAAAGTACTTACCACAAAGGTTAGAAAATCAGAAAAAAACAAGTGAAAAGAAGAGGAAAAAAATACCAAGAGGGCAAGAAGAACAAGAAGCAAAATACTAGAGAGTAATGATAATTTTAGCAACCACACAACAATAATCTTCACACTTACAAGGTGAGTTTTCTCACTCAGAAATTCTTGGTAACATCCTTTATTTTTAGTTCAATACATGTTGGAATAAGAAATGAGTGTTGAAAAGAAATATTGAACTTTTGATTGTGTAGACAACTAGTTGCGTCATGAACTTTACGAATTGTTCTCACTGAGTTATAATTGTTAGAATTTGATGAAATTCGTAAGAATTGTACACCTCTCTAATATGATCATATAGAACAAAAAATGAGGTAAAATGGACATACGGGTTGAAAGTTATCATAGTTCAAAGTTCCTGCCTTAGATTTGGTCGAAATTCGGAAAGACATAATTACGGACTGTTTTTATTGAGTTTTACTTATTAGAATTATATGAAAATTTACATGGTTGTAAATCTCTCTGTTACAGACAGATATATATAAAGATTTATTAAAACAGACTTACGAGTTGAGAGTTATTGTAGTTTGAAGTTGCTGCCTCGGATTCGTCGGAATCCAGAAGGGCAGGACGTTGAAACGTAAAACTGTACTAATATGTGGGGAATATGAAAATTGTTGCTAAATGAAAGTTCTATATCTATTTGTTGTGGACATTTTGAGACCTTACGGGGGTCTATCCGACTTACGGATTGAGAGTTATCTCTGTTTAAAGTTTCTGCCTCGGATCTATCGAGATCCAGGAAGGGCAGCGAATAAAAGTGTAAAACTGTACCAAATGGTACAGAATATGAAAGAATGGTTCACAAGGAGACGTGTAGCTCTCTGTTCTCGTCGTTTTGAGAATTTATGGGGATTGAACGGGTTTAAAGATTAGGAGTTATGACTATTATAAGATTGGGTGTTGTTTAATAAAAATTCTGCCGAAACAAATTTCATGTGGCTGTTTTGAGGATAAATTTGTGTTAGTTACCCAAAGTAGTTTTAAATGAAATTTGGTACAGTGAAAGATCCCCGTCTTACCTTAGTTTCCGCTTGAGAAACACCTTAGTTGGAGTTATGGTTAAAAAGTTATAATCTTTACAAGTATGAATGGCAGAATGTTGGGAAAGAGAATATTATTTATTCAATCTTCTGAAAAATATGAAAGGTGAATACGTGTTCACATAAATATATAAATATAAACATAATGGATCGGGTTGCACGCCGCAACAAAACGTAAAGTGAATACGTGTTCACAAATACGTAAATATAATGGGTCGGGTTGCACGCCACAACAAAACGTAAAGTGAATACGCGTTCACAAATACGTAAACATAATGGATCGGGTTGCACGCCGCAACAAAACGTAAAGTGAATACGTGTTCACAAATACGTAAATATAATGGGTCGGGTTGCACGCCGCAACAAAACGTAAAGTGAATACGCGTTCACAAATACGTAAATATAATGGATCGGGTTGCACGCCGCAACAAAACGTAAAGTGAATACGCGTTCACGAATACGTAAACATAATGGATCGGGTTGCCGCAACAAAACGTAAAGTGAATACGCTTTCACAAATACGTAAATATAATGGATCGGTTAGCACGCCGCAACAAATATGAAAGATGAATACATGTTCACCTATATATAAATATGAAAAGTGAATACGCGTTCACAAATATATAAATGTAATAAACATGTGGAAATGCAGGGGAATGTCTTAACGTATAATACGAGATAAAATGAAGTGTTAGTTAAACCGAGAACTTCCTATGAGGAGTTGTTGCATATTTAAAAATGTTGTAACCTGATATGTTTTTGCAATATGCTTATTACGTTATAATGTGATTGCGCTTGGACTATTGTGGTGTTACTTTGAATTGCAGTAGGTGGTTCTCACCAAATTTACGGTAGGTGACTTTATTTAACATGTTTCAGGAAAGCGTGATAGAGGAAAGGCTCCACGCCAAGGCTAGCGATCGTCCCGCAGCCTCTTGTCATACCAAGTCTATTGTTTCGGGCTTGGTACTCGTCAGGTTCAGAATGTCAGTTTCAATGTCTCGGGAAATGCCCGTGTGGAATGGTCTCCCTTTCAACTTAGAATAATATTTGTCAGTATGTCTATGTAGAAACAATATTTGCACGAGCATGGGCTCGCGTTATATTTTCAATAAAGTCATAAACAAATTTCTTTATTGTTATTTTTATTAATAGCTCCGTATTTGAATATAAGTTTAAATTTCTAAATAAAGAGAATTAAAGGGTGCTCCTGGTGGAAAATAATTGTCCAGGTGCCATCACGCCCTAAGTAAAGACTTAGGAAAATTTGGGGCGTGACACATACATACCCTGAAACTACGGGGTGTAACAGTAGCATGTCTCACTTGCTACGAGTTATGACAACTCGTGATGGACACATGAATACTTGTTGAAGTATTGGTATACCCTGCTGATGCACTATTTGTTATTTGTCTATAATGTCATCGGCATGTGGGAGATAGAAGTCCTTATATTTGAGGTCAATATCATCTTGTTTACGGAGCAATGTACTTTGATCCTGTCCTAAGCTCAAATGCCTTATAGGTTGAGACTCGGCTTATTTTGGGTGCATTACGAAGTAGATTAAAGGTGGTATGTGAGCCAAAAAATGATTCATTCCTTGAATTTATATTCGAGTGAACACTCAGGTACTCATATGGTATTAGGTTGACTAAGTCATTGGCGATCTGATGGGCGTATACGTGATATGATTACATTGTCAATTAATATAGATGAGTTATAATAATCAATCCATTTGGATAGACACTTGACAGATCCTAAGCTTGATTGAGTGTGTCATGAATGAAAGGATTTTATCTTCCCTCATAGAGGTTCAGTTCACATATTTTGTGTAGCTAAACTTTACATATTGGGTCCGCCTTCCGACGCAGTCTAGAAGTTCCGTGAAGATCCTAATGTAATTAGTGACGATATGTAAAGGCATGAAGGGTAACACTAAGTCAAATGTTCCGTCGATTGAAAGATGTAATTAGAAGGAGATTGTACCTATATGTTCGGTTGATGACCGAGACATTAAAATGGGAAAAGACTGAAAAATAGGACAGGACCGCAGTGCCTGTACATATTCTGGCATTCCGAATTTTTATCAGTCAGATTCTCTGCTGGGCCCAGCCCACAAAACCCCTAAAGCCTCTATTTGTAATTATAAAGAGGGTTTGCCTCCCATTCTAAAGACACACTAAACCTAAGAGAGGTCAATCTCTTCGAAAGCTCTGTCAGAATCCCTAACATTCATGACTTAGCAAATTACATCATAGTTTCCAGAACTTACAAATCGAGGGACGTTTGCGTGTGCACTCTCGGACTACACAGATGACATAACAGAAAGATTCAACTGCTTGGCTGAGTGCTACAACAATGTAAGTCTTCGATCGAAGTTTTACATATTACTTTGTGTTTTTATTTTTCATTGCATATCATACTGCAGTTCGACTGTCGTCGGGTTTGAAACATAAAATTTCAAATTCCGCTGCGTGTACGAATCCGACGTAAACACCTACAACCCTACGTACCCATCACTCACTGAGTATATAATTTTCATTCCTTTATTTGCCCCCTTCGGGTATTGGGTACCCGCGGGTATTCACGGGTTATACACTTCCTCAAATAAAAGACAAAAATTCTACAAATTTCATAAGTATATTACCAAATAAGTTTCATAATTACCATGGAAAAATTGTCCAAATACTAATGTCATCTCAAAAACAAAATGCAACTACATCAAACATGTCTTGAAGGCCTTCAAACTTTTGGTGTGCATCTCCATAAATCTATGAAAAACAAAAGAAGAAAAATGAAAAAAAGAAGAAGAAGATTATATAGAAAAAATTATATCTCAATATAAAGGAAGAAAAAACACAACAATAAAGTCATTACTTTGGAACAACAAAACACTACATTGACCTTTGAAAAATCTTCAAAGTATTGTCAAAGGATCTACAACATTGATAAAAAATTAATTGAATTAACCAAATAGAAAACAAATACACCTTCATTTATTAATAAGTAATATATGTAAGATTTCATACCTTCATCATCCACATCTTCATAAACACAAATGGTTGGACATTCAATTAAGTTTGATGCAGTACTAGAAACTTCTTCTACAAATATATCACAAGTAAAAAAATTGGAATTTTGAGAAACGAGTAGTGTACGAATAGAGTACATTCATATCCTTACCTGCCCCTAACTCACCCTCAGACAGTCGGGTTAATACCCTACCCGACCCATGAATTGGTCAAAACGGACAATTACCCGCGTTGACCGGATAGGGTACATGTAGGATAGGGTGGTCGGGTCAATTTTGCCATCCCTAATTAAAAACATGAGTTTTGAAAGAGAAAAATTTGAAGCTCAATTTGATGAATGTGTACCTATTCGACCAACTTAATTGTTGAACAAAAATTATTAAGTTGTCTGAATCTATGAAATTAAACAAGTAAATTTAGTTACGTATGTATTATATACAATGCGATTAATTTTAATGTTACCATGTACAAACATGTGCTATAATACTTCCTTATAGACCGTATGCAATTGCAACATATTTTCAGAGTACGAAAAATAAGTATATTTGTGAGTACAATTTTATGTATTCTTTGATTATTCTCTTTAAAATTTCGTTATTCGAGGGTTGGAGTAGGATCTTTGTCAAACTTAAGATGATGCAAACCTCCTTGCGGTGTATCTGATTATCAAGAACGTCGGACAATACTTCGTCATTTCAGGCTGATCTCTGGATAGAACTTCGTTCACTGCTCCTTAATTTCTTGCTAGCTATTATTTTGATGGACGATTATACCATATAGAAATTCAATTTGTGAAATGAAACTGTAAGAAAGGAACAAAAAATTGAGTGGATTTCCCTTCATATGGGTTGGTCTTTAATTTTTGCCCCTCAATTAGATGGTCTTTAATTTTTATCCATATTTCTCATTTAAGAAAAAATTGTGGGCCAAATTACCCTTTATTCACGGGTCTACTAAATCAGAGATTCTGAGTATGAATTTCATCAGAGGCAAAAAAGAAAAAAATTTGCAAGGTAAAATTTTCATAAAAATTATGCCTATTCGGACAAAATTATATAGAGACTATGTCCGTTGGGACATAATTTCTATATAACTAGCCGGACAAGGCATAATCTTAATTTTCAACAAAAAATTGCCTTTATGTAACTTTGTCCCTTAACGCATAATCTATATACAACTTTGACCGAATAAGCATACTTTCTATGAAATATTGCCTTGCGTTTTTTTTACTCTGCTGGAACTTAAACTCACAATCTCAGAGGTATTTTTGGATGCATAATTACATAGAAACTATGACCCTCAAGACATAATTTTTACACAACTTTGACCGAATAAACATATATTCTAATGAAATATTGCCTTGTTTTTTTTTACTCTGATTAGATTCGAGCTCATAACAATCAAAGGTATTTTCGGTCATTTTTTAAGCAAAAGGAAAAAATTAAAGACCACCAATTTGAGGGGTAATTTTTTTTTGGAAATTTGCCTTTGGTGGAGGTTGGGTCTTTACACGTGCTTAATATATTAAGTGAGATGATGACCGCAGGGCCAAGAATTGTCAAAAATCGTGTCGTGTAGTGTAGCAAGACTAACAAGTGGTCGAGTCAATTTATGAACGAGCAACTATTAGAAGCAGGTTAGGGGTCGGGTTTCCAGATCAGCATATACACGAAAAAAGGATCGAGCGACCAGTTCTTAAGCATTCTCTGAGTGTTGGAAGTACGTCAGACTCCTCTCTGATTGAACAAGGGATTCACGTTCAATGGGATCTCTCGTTAATAGAGAAAGTCCGCTTTTGGTCAAGACACCGCTCTCTCCTCTCTCTGCTACCGATGGATCAAGATATGCTTTGCCTTTCTCTTTCTCCATAAGGGACTATCTTCAATAGAAGAATCACACAAGCCCAGGCCTCGCAGGTAGGGGAGGAACGTGGGAATTCGGGGTCTCATGAACTACTACTAAAAACTTTATTGAGAAATGAAAGAAATATTGGTCCGCGAAGTAAGGTGTTTGAAACATAGAAGGGTGATGTGGGACAAATCTACAACATCGATAGGAAAATGAAGAATTGTTCATGTTATAAGTCTCTAAACTGAATAAGGGATTGAGGACCCCAAGGGTAACCAATGTGTTTGAAGGAGGGAGGACCTAGGTGTGCTTGGGTTCGAGACTAGGACCACACCCGCCCGGGTCATGTCGTGGTAGTGGACAGTGGGCAGTGGGCAGTGGGCTTATTCTGATATTATCTTTTTGGATCCCAAACTTTATTATATTTACAGTTTGGTCCCTGAAGTTTCTGGAAGACAATTTCTTCCGGAGCCGCGGCCATGCATGACCGGCGCTAAATGTCCAGTGAGCTCCCAGCAACGGTAAAGTCAGAGTTTAATGTCATTAAGGGGTTGGAAACGTTGAACACTTATTCATGAACGTTTTGGCTCTTCATTGAGCCTCTTAAACAACCCTCTTAATAGACATTACACCCAATTAACACCTCCCCTCATCCTTAAACTATATAACAAAACCTTATTTCAGATTTGAGAGAAGACATGATATACAATATATACACAATGAACATAAGAGAAATACTCTCTACACTTGGATGATTTCAGACTTGATGAAATCTCTTCCTTTCTTGCAATCTTACACTCAAAGATCCTTCTAATCTAGCAAACACTTGAGTTCCCTTTGCTCATTTGTTTGATTGTTGTTTTATCTTGGGAGATAAGTTGCCATTACACCGTTGAAAGGATATACGTGACAATATTATCTTAAGGATAGATCAAGAATTTGATCGACTCAGCAAGCCAATTATCTTGCTATATTTTCAGATTCTAAACATATTGTTGTTAGTGTTCTCAAGGGGCTTGCTTCAGTTTCAACAAGGATCTCAAGATTTCAAGGAGGAGCAAATACCGAAGATCAAAATCATCAACACTTATTGATGTTGACACAACTGATGTTAGGCTTAAAACCTATTATATTGTAATTATAATTGATTATCATTTCTAAGCACCAGTGATAGTTGTACACTATTCCCTACATCCACTGTAATACTCACAAAAATTAAGGACCACCATAAAATAGGGGCAACCATGAGAATTGCCCGAAGCGAATAATAAGACCCACTTTCTCAAGCCCTCTGAATATCCCGCCCAATGATCCCATGCCCCTATTTTGGGATGGTCTTTAATTTTTGCCCTTCAATTTGAGTTTTTTTATTTTGTCTTTTATTATTTTTGGCTCGATATATTAGAATTACGCTCGATATAATTAGTATTTTTTCTTCGTCATATGTATAACACACAATCCATAAATTATGTCGGATAAGACATAACTGTCAACACTCAACATAATATGAAAAAAAAACATAATTTCATATTTCTACAGACATAATTAGCGTTTAATTTCAACATCTGTATTATAATATCTACACAAACTATGCGTTTAAGACATAGTTTCCAACACTCAACATAATTTTAAAAATTACTATAAAACTATGTCGAATAACTTAATTTCTATAAAATTCAGTTTTTGAAGAAAAAAATATTATAAAAACTAAATCTTATAAAATAGATCTGAATATTTTTATAAAATAAATAGGATAGACAAAAATTAAAATGCACAGATATCAAGGACAAAAATTAAAAGGACAAGTGCGTTTGAGGGCGCCACACTTCCACTATCACACTTTCCCTCCTTCATTTCCCGCCAAACTCTTAAAAAAAATTCGTAATTTTGCATTTTCCTATACAACCAAAAACCTCCAAACAGAGAGCAAAAAACGAGAAAATGGAAAAGTCCGGCGGCGGCGGTGGTTCAGCACCTACAGGGTGCTACAAGTGTGGTCGTCCAGGTCACTGGTCAAGAGATTGCCCTTCAAATCCAAACAGTACCGACAAATCTACTCCTAATACGACGACGTATGCTTCAAAAACGGGATCTGATGCCGGTGCTGGAGCTTCTGGATCTAAGCCAAAGAAAGTACCTAGGTCAATGCCGAAGTTAACTCCGGATATCCTTCTATCTGACAAAGGAATTGGATACGTTCTCCGTCATTTTCCTCGTGCTTTCAAATATCGCGGCCGCGGTCATGAGGTATTTTCTGCTTTCTATTACTTTTTCGCGAGTTTCACATTAACTTATTAACACACACATCGAAGCTGTCTAGGTCAACTGTCAGTTATTCCCCTTTTCCTATACTAAGCTATCATCAACTACTCAACTATTTGTTTTAAGACATAGATGTTGATAGTTCGAATAGAAAAAACGAATAACTAATAGTTTGAGTATGAAACTCGAAAATTGTGATATTTTAGAGTGTGAAAAGGGAACAACTAATAATTGAGTTGTGAAACTCGAAAAAATCAATAGTTCAGTGTAATTTTGACCATTATCTCTAGATTCTTTCATTCATTAAAATATAAATTTGTGTTTGGTCTTTCCTGTACTTCGGAGAGTTGTTTGTTTACTGATTTATCTACTCTCACTTCTTCATAGAACATATTCCTCCTTTTATTCTTTTAATTTTGTATTTTTTTCGAATTTGTGCAGTTAATACTTACTTTTAGGCTACTAAGTAGATGATATTCCTTTTAGCTTTATTATTCATGAGAAAATGATTGCACCTAACCGTATTAGTGAAATTTCCAATAGATCTTGATTAATGACTTACACAAGTTTGGTTTTCTAAAGAATGTATAATTTCTGGTTGATAATGTTCCCATTCATATGCTAAAATAGATTCATTTATTTATATACAAATGTTAATTTGTAGTAAAGAATGGATCTTAGGCCTAACTTAATCCAAAAACTAGAGGATTGCCCAAGCCATATAAGGAGACCAAAGACCACTTATCCCACCGATGTGGGAGAACTTACACCCCGCCTCACGCCCATGGCTCGACATCTGGGGCGTGGACAGTATAAGAGAGGGTCCAACATCGGAAACAATGAATTGAGACGCGCTGACTCTGATACCAAAAATAGATCTTAGAACTAGCTCAACCCCAAAAGCTAGCTTAAATGGAGGAGGTTTGCCCAAGCCATATAAGGAGACCAAGGACCACTTATTCCACCGATGTGAGAGAACTCAACGGTAGCAAACATTATTCTAAGGCATTTTTGCCTTTTCGATTGCTTATAGGACTTTCCTTTTATTTTGTTTGATTTGCGTCCAGAATAACCAACACTCTTCAATCTCTTTTTTATCTGTAAAGTAAGTATTATTAATGTAAAAAAATAGCATAAAGAGAATGTTGTTACAGGCAACATCCGGAAAAAAACACTCTTCAATTACTTAACATGTCAGTAATTAATTCTATTTACCTCAAAACATTTTGCAATTTTGTGGCAGTAAGTGGACATGTCTTTCCCTGTTTAGTTTGTGTAAGTTGAAAAGAGAAGTACACAATCTTTCATCTTGTGCCTCTTTAAGATTGGTAAGTTTGATTGTTTGCATGAAGATGGTGACTTCTTGAATGCTTGGTCCATCATTTTGATCAAGTGATACACATCCCTTTTAGTTGCACTCTTGCTAGAAAGTGAACAATATTCGAAGTGTATGTACTTATACTAGTGGTACTCCACCTGAGTGATTTGCTTATAGTTCAATCTTAATTGGTTGCAGGTTGCTGATTTGGGTCACCTACTTGGCTTATATGCTGAATGGCATGCGGGTTTACTTCCTTATTACTCATTTGATCAGTTCATACATAAGGTGGAAAAACTTGGTGGCTCAAAGAGAGTCAAGGTAACCGCTTTCACTTCCCACAGCTTTGATTTTCCAATTGTGTTAGATATACTTGTCATGAAATGTGTGCTATCTTTCAATTAAAAAATTATGATTTTCTTGGCTTTCATTAGAGCTAAGTGCCAGCTTGGTAAAATCGAATATATAGAGAAGAAGACTCTTGGAAAATGGAGACCCTATAAACATGTCTAAATAAAATAGCCAGTCTTGGGGGGAAAAAAGTACCGACGGTGCTCTTTAACCCTAAGTCAACGAGATGCTAGAACTATTTTGTTATACTTTTATGATGTTTCGAGAAGTAGAATGTATCTGCATTTAGTATTTGTCAATATCTGTGGTCAAGAAGTCATCCAAATTGATGAGGTGCTCTTTTCTTTTAGCATGTCTTATTTTTCCTATTATTTCAAGGTGTCGCAATACTTCAATTCCTGAAAAGTCACTTCATATCACTTAAAAGTCCTGCGATGTTTATGGTCTCTTCTCTTATCCATTGCAAGGCCTCCTTAGGGCACACCCGTGCCATTTTGGGGTATATCCTGCTTAGCAAATTCATTCAGCTGCATCCTACATCCTGTAAGAAAAAATAGAACATTCTAACCCTTTAGACATTATGGAAGATAAAAGAAGAAGAATAAAGGCCATAACTTCACCTATGTTTAGGAGTATTACATGTAAAATCATCCTTTAGGATTTCTTCGCAAATTTGATAGCCATAGCCCATAAGAACTGAACCAAGTCATTTCATTTGTTGCTAAGTAGCATTCTGTTGTGGAAATCCTGTTTCACGAGCTTAATATTCAATTAACACAGATTACATAGCTGACTTTTAACCAGATATGTCTCACTCCATTTGCTGCCACAGGTAATGTAGCCCGATATATGATGATTGAAAGATAGTTTATTGTATGACCTTCACTGAACACAATAAACAAATATGGGTTTTCTATATTTTCATTATCAAGCTTAGTAGGGTTTCTTTTTCTTTGAACAGCTATGCACGAAAGGACTACGAGACAGGGTTGCCGATGGAGTGGATCCTGCAAAGCTGTATGAGCCAGAAGTACAAGAACAAGAAACAAATCAACAGGGTACATCTCTATCACTTCCGGTTCTTTAAGTGTTCCTATTTTCTAATCTCAAATTACGTCCAGCTTGTGAAAGCAGCAACATATGACTAGTAACGACTAACAAATTTCTAATAAAATGCTGCTTTCGTTGAAATTTTTTATATCACTAGTTTTGCTTTTGTCTCGCAAAGCATGTATAAAGTTTGAAAGTACTATGGTTCGGTATTTTAGATACTAAACTTTAAGATTTGAAATACTGTAAAGTATTAAAATATTGGTTTGAGGAGTATTTCAAGTGAAATAATGGTTTCTATTCACAAACTTCCAATTTTTACAAACATTTTTCCAAGTGAAGTTATGTCCAAAGTCCAAACACAACCCGAACTTCAAAGTACTCTTTTCAGACTTCCAAATACTCTTTTTCAACTTCATCCAAAATTTCAAATATTATCCAAATGGTGGCTACCTACTTGAATCGGGAGAAAGAAAATTATTTTAAGAGATATTAATTTAACATCTATCAAATGTGATTTCTAATTCTTCCATTTGCAGAGTGCTTTATTTTACTTTAACTCTCTTAATTTCAATTGTAGTAGTTCTATGTTTTAATCCTCAAGTATATTACATGACATAATTCCTCTCTTCTGTTGTTTTCCTGGGGAAAACGGCCTATTAGAAATCTTAACGGCTGTTAATTATGTAAGATTTCATACCATCTGAGATTGACATACTTAGGCTAAAAGTTATACTTAATAAGTTAATAATTAGGAGCTGCCTTGTTATATTTCACTAAAAATGTTATTTAGGGTATATGGTTTTAAGACCAGCTTGAGTGCTTGACATTATAGTTTTTAAAATGCAACGTCCAATGTACACATATATTAGCTCCTCCGTTCTCTTTAAACATTGAAGAACCACTATGATGAACACGTAACTTCATTGATTACGCAGAGTTCAAGAAGATATGCACTTTTGTCTTAGGAAGTAATATTTTTCAACAGAATGTGACATGCCTATGTATGCTGGTAATTTTTTGCAATCATGATGGTCACTTCCAAGTGCACTTTTTGTTGATTATGTGAGTAGCAAAGAAGGAGAATTTATGATATGTGCCATCCATAAATAAATTTGTTCTTCTACTTTTGAATGCTTGGATTTGAAATCAGAAATTGCATCTCTGCTGTATATTGTATGCAGAACTAAAGGAATCAGAACCAACAGATTATCCAGAAGATACCACGCAAAATCCAAATCCTAATGATTTTCAGGAAATCATGCTTAATGATCTGTGGGAGAAGGCAATTGAGGTAAGCATAATGAAACTTCTAACTGATTTCTGTGTCAATGTTTAAAAAATAACTACCATTAAGTGTTTACTTTTGTCTGGCATACTTAAGCTCAAATTTTACATCTAATCAGTGATCATCATTCCCTACTAGGAAGCATACAATAGTATTCTGTTCTCGTTCATTTTGTATACTGCATTTCGTAGGAATTTTACCTTGTATTTGGAACACCAATTTACCACCTGTCACCCCAAAAGGAAAATAAAAATAGAGAAGAATAAAATAATTCTTGAGATTTTTGAGAGAATGAAACAATCGTCAATGTGCAATTGATGTGCTTGGGCTACATCTACTTCAAGTTACACAAGATGAACTACACATTGGAGAGTACTTACTTATGCTTTGTAAGTGATGCTAAAGTAATAATGTCAGATTTCCATGATTCTGAAAACATTTATATAAATGCCCTTGGAGCTATACAGGATGAAACTCTCATCTTAACAACCAAGTAGGACCCAACATCCCTTTCTATTAAATCACACAACAACAACAACAACAACATACCCGGTGAAATTCCACACTGTGGGTCTGGGAGGATAGAGTGTACACAAACTTTACCTCCACCTTGATAGGTAGAGTGATTGTTTTCGGGAGACCCTCGGCTCAAGACAAAGTACGAGTAAATCAAGAGAAACGGTAAGAAATTAAAGCAGTATAAAATGCATTCGAACAAAAGGAAACAATAGCTAACACAACTAAATAAGCTAAACAAAATATACTAAAGAACACATCAGGAGAAATCAAACTACATTGGATTGTAAATCAATAATGTGCCTATAAGTGTGATAGACTAATCGGGCCTACAGTAATAGCACTACAACTATCAGTAAGCATAAGTAGGACTACGCTCGAGTACCTACTATTCTTCTACCCTAATCTGTGTCCTCCACAACTCCCTATCTTAGGTCATGTCCTCAGTAAGTTGCATCTGCGTCATATCTCGTCTAATCACCTCTCTCCAATACTTCTTCGGCCTACCTCTACCCCTCCTGAACCGGTCCATAGCCAAACTCTCACACCTCCGTACTGGGGTATCTGTGTCTCTCCTCTGCACATACCCGAACCATCTCAACCTCGCTTCCCGCATCTTATCATCCACCAAGGTCACTCCCACTTTCTTTCGGATATCATCATTTCTAATCCTATCTCTCCTTGTATGCCCACACATCCATCTCACCATCTTCATCTCCGCAACTTTCATCTTTTGTATGTGCAAAGTCTTGACTGACCAACACTCCGCCCCATACAACATCGTCGGTCTAACCACCACCCTATAGAACTTGCCTTTAAGTTTTGGTGACACCTTTTTGTCGCACAAGACTCCAGATGCGAGCCTCCATTTCATTCACCCTGCCCCAATACGATGTGTGACATCGTCATCAATCTCTCCTTTCCCTTGGATAATAGACCGTAGGTATTTGAAGCTTCCTTTCAATTTATTAAATCACCCCCGGACTAATAAATTATCCCTATTCTTTGTCTATTTATTTTCCGTGTTATGAAATTGTATGCAGTTGGCTACAACGTACACTTCCACAATAGTACAACTGGAATGTGAGTCGGTATGTTGCGACCAAAATCAACCCAGCCCTTGAAACAATTTGCCCACCCTTGTTAGCCTCTCCATGAGCAACCTCATAGGAATTGACATATAGACTGTTAATGGTAGTGCAACTGAAGAATTGTGGATTCGGTCAATTCATTCTAGCGGTTTCTTATGTATACCAATCTCGAACTATCTAGATTATGGTTGTTCCTGTAGCTAGCTTAAGGAAAATACCAAGCTTGATTTGCAGAAACCTATCAGTGTAAAGAACTTCCAATCAAACTCTCACATGAAGAGAACTTGCCTGATCAGCGATTAGTTGTTAACCAAGGATCCTATAGTTACCTACCTGGCTAGTGACTATATTATCCTGGCATAATTTAGTCTCATGTGCCACACTGGGAATATATTTCGCATGAACTTCAGTTACAATGATTATTAGCATCTATACCTACTCCAGCAGATTTTTTGACCATATTGCGTTGCAAATTTGGCAGGAGCCATCTCAACTGTCCAATCAAAAGACTGTTGCTGCTGATACATCTTCTGCAGGTAAAGATACAGTAAATCAGGCTCCAGATAATGTAGCAAAAAGTTCTGGGGCTATTCAGATATCGGAAGAACAAAGAGCTAGGATGGAGGCTAATAAGTTGAAGGCATTGCAGAGAGCTGCTGCTCGAACTACTCATATAAAGTCTACCTGATGACTTTACATAGAGCTCCATAGTTTCTAACTTACTATATACACTTTCTTATTGTAAATTGTTCATGAGGAGAATTTTTCATTAAATGGTTAAAAATGCCTTCATCTTGCATGTCTAGAGACTGGTCAAATGATAAACCTTTTTAACTCTTTCTCCAGCTTGGATGCCCTTTCATTAATTGATAATTTTGACAATGTTAGCAAAACACAGAAGGTTAATAATCTTTAATTTTTAGCACTAAAAGGTAAATTAATGAAGGAACTACAATCTATTCGTGTACTCTATATCTTTAGCTGTAAAAGGAACTTAATCCATAAGTCTTAATAAAGATGCTCCACGAATGAATTAACACTTTATTTGTTTCTAAAATTCAATAACAAAGAAATGGATTTTGTACTTTTGTATTTGATAAGAAACTTTGTACTAATTAAGTAATTATAAGAATTGTTGTAATGTTCATTACCTGTTGATATAATTATTAGCACAACTTAAAACTGTACATAAACTATATTCGAGATGGAAGGTGTTAAGAGAGTGTGTTATATATAAGTAAGTCACAACAAATCGTGAGCCCCTCGAGTGACACTTAAACACTTCAACTAAATTTTATTTTATTTTATTTAGGCACATGAGGTGGGCTCACCTTGAGTGAACAAGATCTTTACTTAAACACTTCAATTAAATTTTATTTTTATTTTATTTTATTTTTATTTTATTTTATTTAGACACATAAAGTGGCTCTGACTGTGTTATTTAGACACTTTTTGATACGTGTGGATTTTACATCAAGCGGCCACATGGAAAGACCAAATAGCAAAAAAACATTTCCTTTTTCATTCTTTTTTATTATTTTTTATTTCATTATTTTTCTTCATTCTTTTCTCTACCATCTTCCTACATCACCAAGATCATCTCCGCATCTATAATACTGGAAAAAAAATATCATTTACATTTTTAATTCAACTCAATTTCTTGCTCTCTCATGATAAAAATGACAAGAAAAAAAAATCAAAGAAGCTTATCGAAACATCATAAATTGATTCTTTAGAAAGCTTAAATGTTTAAAATTGGTTACTTTATTTGATGAAAATTTTGAGACATTAATGTGGAAACAACCTCTTGCTAAAATCTAGGTTAAGACTGCGTATAATAGACCCTTATGGTCCGACCCTGTGAGTAAAATTGTGTGGTTACAAGGAAATGAGAATGAGAACAACAACAACAAAGTATTTAGAATTCTGGAAATAGAACAAGAAAAATGTTTTGTTGAGTCGATTGATATTCAAGTTTTCCTTAAGATAATATTGCCCCGTATAATCCTTTAACGGTGTGTTGACAACTTATCTCCCAAGATAAAATAACAATCAAACAAGTGAGCAAAGGAGACTTAAGTGTTCGCTAGAAAAGAATGATCTTTGAGTGTGTGGAAGATTGCAAGAGAGGAGGATAATTTCTGAAGTGTGTTTTGCAAATGAGCCTATCACTTCAATTTATAGTGTTGAGAAGATGACTTCCCATCTAGCCAAGTAATCGCCTTGAATCCATGTAATGGCCTTCAATACGGAGTTATAATTCAGCCAAATAATGGCTGAATTCATGTGGAAAATAATGGAGGTTTAATGCTCCAAAACTAGATCAAAACTCATGTCTTTTCGTCTTCCGTCGTGGCTTCTGAAAGTCCAGCGCCGCAGCGCGTTATGTCCAGTAACTTATTGGAACAAAAGATGTCTCGGTAGCGCACTGAACTTCCAAAGCTATTGGAAATTAGGTGCCGCGATCGAGATAGGCCGCGGCTACCAATTCCATTAGCTGCATCGTCGTAGCGCCGCGACCAAGAGAGGCGCGCGCGATTTCGCGATGTTGCAAGCAGACTTTCTTGGCTCCGCGGCGATTCATGACTCGTTTCATCTTTTAACACATTGTATACTTCTTCTTTCATTTACCAACGTGAAACCATTGTCATTTGGCCAATAACCGTCTATTGTCTTATGTCTCAAACATTTTGTATACGTACCAATATCTCTTCCACTAAGAAAATTTACGATCCTTGGTACAACGTGTGCACGTGTGTGGAAATGATGTTTTTGACGTGCGGGCCCCAATTGTTCGAGTCATACTTAATAGGATTAACTTTATTTCACGTTTAATAAATTTCCAATAGGCCCTTCCCCGGATCCCGCGTATAGCGGTAGCTTAGTGCACCGGGTTGTCTTTTTTAATGTTCAGATTATCTTCGGGTCTTCGTGAAAAATCTTTAGCTTAAGTTATAACAAATTTGGGGAAGTTATTTTTAAAAATTTGGATTAGAATCGTGATTGAAACAAGAATACATATGAAGATGGTGAAGAATACCAATAACATGATTTTCATATTTTTCTTTGGTTAGTAAATGTTTTTCTTTAGATTTGATTACGTTGATATATAGATCTTGTCCAGCTAGGAAGAAATGCTGTAAAATATTGAAACTAGCAACTGTATGGTGTTATTTTTTTGTTCTTCGGCCGTTTGTCGTTCCCTAATTTCTTAAGTTCTGTGTCGTTTGGAGTTTTACGGGTTACCAAAAATATTGATTTGGCCTCCGGTGAGCCGCACTGCTGGCTTGGGTTTTTTCAGATCTGCTCCACCCCGCATCAGAGCTTTGAGCTTTGGTGAAACCCACCATCACTATATTAACACTGGAGCTCCGACCTCCGACGAACTTTCTTTTTTTCCAGTTTTTGCAGGTACCACAAGATCTGCCATCTAAAGCTCTGTTCTCCCACCTAGCATTCGGATACAAAAGTTTTGGCTGAAAACGATGATTTTAAGCAGTGAACAGTATGTTCCGGCATGTGAACATTGATTTACGGCGTGTGAACATGTTCTATTAGCATGGAGTTGGTACCTCCAGTTGTCCGTACTCAATATTTGTCCTTATCCTTGTAGTTAAATTCTTGTGTGTTGCGTTTTATTGAATCTTTACTTTACATTCTTGTATTTATTCTTCTTATCCTTTGCTTCAACATTTTGGTTTGTAGTGCCCTGACTTACCTCTAGATTCATGCTAACTTGTGCTTTAGTATTGGTTTCCGTGTGTGTTAACGTTAACCTTTGACTAGTATTTTTTGTTTTAGTGGCTTTGGTGAGTGATGATAGACTAGGATCATGTTCTCGGTCGGGGATGGAGGTGAGGGTTAGGGGGTAAAGGTAATACTAGGCTGAGAATAGGGTCTTGAAATATTGAGACTTTAACACGAAAGTTCATAGAGCTAGTTAAGATTCTTAAAAAAATGAGAATTAATATAGCCTGTGTTCAGGAGACCAAATGGGTAGGACCCAAAGCTAAGGATGTAGACGAGTATAAGTTATGGTTCTCGAGTAGGTTGAAGTATAAGAATGGGGTAGACATTTTGGTAGACAACGAACTAAGAGATCATGTGGTAGAGATTAAGAGGGTCAATGACAGAATGATGACGATTAAGTTGGTAGTTGGAGGGTGCACTATGAACATTATTAGTGCATATGCGCCGCAGACGGGCTTGAACGAGGAGGAGAAGATACGTTTTTGGGAAGATTTAGACGAAGTAGTAGGAGGTATACCACCCAATGAGAAGTTATTTGTAGGAGGAGATTTTAATGGACATATCAGGGCACTTCCTGGGGGTTATGACGACGTGCATGGAGGTTTTGGCCTTGGGGAAAGGAACGGGGGAGACGTATCACTTTTGGAGTTTGCTAGAGTTTTTGGGATGGTGATAGCCAATTCAAGATTCGTGAAGAAGGATGAGCATTTGGTGACTTTCCGTAGTTCGGTGGATAAGACTCAGATAAACTTTTTGCTCCTTAGGAAGGTTGACAAAAGTCTTTGTAAAGACTGCAATGCTATTCCAAATGAGGATCTTACAATCCGACATAAGCTTTTGATGATGAATTTGGAGATCAAGATGGAGAAGAAGAAGAAAGTTGTGGACGACAGGTTAAGAATAAAATGAGGGAGTTTGACTATGGCTAGTGCAAATGAGATGGGGGGGAGGTTGATGGCTAAGGGGCTTGGGGGAGTAGTGGGATGCGACTGGTATGTGGGAAAAGACAACCATTTACATTCGGGAGATTGCTAGAAAAGTGCTAGGGATCTCGCAGGGTAGCCGTAGTGGGCATCGAGGGGACAGGTGGTGGAATGCTAAAGTTCCAGAGAAAGTGAAAGCGAAAAAAATGGCGTATGCGAAATTGGTATAAATCAATGACGAGATGAAGAAGTGGACGAATAAGGAATTATATAAGATGGTGCGGAAAGAGGCAAAATTAGCGGTTACGGCGGCGAAAACGGTGGCTTTCAAACGCTTATATGTGGAATTAAAGGAAAAAATGCGGGGATAAGAAGTTGTACAGACTAGCCAATACGAGTGAGAGGAGGGTATGGGACTTGGATCATGTGAGGTGCATTAAGGACGAGGATGACAAAGTACCGGTGGAGGACACACATATTAGGTGGAGGTGGCAGACTTACTTCCATAATCTCTTGAACGAAGAAGAAGATATAGGCATTGTGTTGGGAGATCTGAAGCACTTTGGTAGGTATCGGGATTTTGGGTATTATGAAAACATTAAGATTGAGGAGGTTCATAGTGTTGTTCCGCAGAGGGCAAGCGACCGAGCCTGATGAGATCCCAATTGAATTTTGGAAGAGCGCAGGTTCGAAGTGGCTGACAAAGTTGTTTAACGTCATTTTAAGATGGCGAGGATGCCCGAAGAATGGAGGTGGAGTACAATGATGTCACGACCCGAAACTGGGCCCGTGACTGGTGCCTTACCCCGGGCACCCTAGTGACACAACATCAGAGTAATCAGCGGAACATAAAACACATACATGAAATGATGTATACAAAACATGTCTGAGAAAACTTGCCTTTCGGCATATATAAATAACAACTTTACAAATGAGCTTTAATCCTTTTTACAAACCCCGCACAACAAGATTACTGCACTTCTAAGAATGATACGACAACAATGGCGGACAGGGCCCGCCAAACCCCGAATGTAAACACTTACGACGGCAGGACTATACCATCGATAAGCCTCCGAGAAACGGAGCTTCCCAAACGCAAATCTGACACGAGAGCTAGGATCAACGATCGCGTACTCAACTGCGGCATGAACGCGGCCCAAGCGAGGTCGATAACAAAAATTTAGTATGTGAAATCAAATACATATCAGAAATGAAATCATAGCGATCATATAAAGCGGAGACATGTATGATAACCAAACTACGATTACAACAAAGCGATATGTCAAGTCGTGACTCACGCCTCAGTCATCACTCAAGTATAACAATGGGTCTCGTGCCCACAACATCAATCATGCCGTGGGATACCTTCCTCACCGCGATGCATGATATAAAAGCACCAAGGAACACACTGAACACCGTGTCCCACTGTGTCATAATAAAACTGCAGGGTAAGTACGAAGGCATATCCGACTACTAAAACCCACGCACCAACAAGGTCGCGAATCAGATCATAAGATCTGTCTAGACCACATGATCAAAGCCGCCACTTGCCCGCAGATCAATGTACGCGTCTAACCTCGAACTCCCGCACCCGCGATAGGCCAATCTCATCGCCCGCATGAGGCATTCCCGCATCGAGGGTAGCTACTCCCGGCGTCGCCCCGACTTCGCAGTCCGCACGGCCACAAGGACCGCGTGCCCATAAAGGACGTGCACTAACTCGAACTCTCGTAGTTCCAAGATAGCCCGGGACTGCGTGAGGTATTCTCGAATCATAGTCCATCGACCCGCTGAAGTCTACCCCGCACGGAGGCGGCTTAACCCGGAATCATCTCAAGAGATGAATGCCGCAATACTATCATAACGATCGATAGTTAATAAGCACAATCGGAAACCCTTCACACAAACATCACAAGATACTAACACACGTAGAATCCCAACACGTTTACTTATCAACGCAATCAAGAAAGTATTACAAGGCTATCACAAACCAATACAATCAAGTTGTTCACACAAGGTACCTTCTACTATATGATTAACAAAATCGGGTTTTTATCCCCAAAGTACTTCATACATCAACTCTTTAAAAGATACGTTACTTTCCCAATGTCACACAATACCCGTAGTATAAAATAGAGTGACTATCCTTTTAAAGTAAATCAATTACTTCTCTTTGTAAAATCAAGTAGCAACATTCTTTTCCAATGATCAAGTTTGCCTAATTTCCAATGTTCAAGTTTCTCATTTTAGAAAGGTTTCGTAGTTCATAGTCTTATTCAATTGAGAATATAATTCTCCTTAAAACTATCTGAGAAACATAAGTCTTATATGTGAGTAGGATATTCTTGTTTATAACAATCTTATTACAGAAGACATGATCTAGGAAATCTCATTTTGTCTAATCTTAGCTTCTATGCGGATGGAAGTTTCTACCGGTTTTAATAATACTTAATTAGTCAAAACATTTCCTTTTATTAACGCCGCAGATGGTTTGTCGATACACATTCGATTTCCAAATCAAGAAACATTCTTAAGCCGTTATACCTAACTTCCCATAAAGCTAGTATAACTCTTAAGTTTTTCAAAACCAAGTATATTACTTCTTCTTTCAAAAAGATTCAAAAATCTATTGAAATACTTCAAGTTCTTTATTAACACATAACAAGCCAGTTATAGTTCAAATCAGTTACCTTTTTAAAAATACACATGTATTTTCTTACCGACATAAAGTCGTTATAACCAACTTCCCATAAAGCCGTTATAACACTTTATGTTTTAAACCACTCAAACACATTTAGCACACGTACGCTCACCGCACTACATAGTTCACACATATCATGCTAGAAGAGATAGGAAGAGGTTCACATACCTCGCGACGAGTATCGACTAATAGCAAAACGCTCCAAGTACTTCCAATCGCTTGCCACTCCTTAAGCCACGTAGATCGCGCCACACGTAGTACTTCAACCTATAAGGCCACAAGGCGCTTATTAGTGTCTAGATCCCTTCGTAGCACATTCTACAGAAAATTCGGCAACATTCCCGCAACAACAGAAATCTCCTCCTCTATCGAGGCCGCCACTGCCAACCGTGGGGTTATACAACTAACCCTAACGCACAATTCTACTCCACTGCACTACTACACAAGTCTATCAGTAATACAACCCTATGTAATTACAAAGATTCTTCTTTAAATTCGTGCTTAAGTCGCAAGACATCGCAGTAAGTATTATTCAGCTTAAGTCAAAAGACATCCGATAACTACGTTGATTCTATATATAGTATACTTCAACTATATATTCTACAATATGTAATTTCCAATTACAATAGAGGACAAGATATTTACCTCAATAAGCCCATAATTATCCAAGTATAAAGTCGATCCCGGCAATCGTTTAGCTCCAACTCCGAGCGCCCAACCCGCTCTAAACCATCCTTAGAAGTTCTAACCAACTTCTACACAATACTCCAACGGACTATGGAGATTTTCCTGTGGTTTCTGGGTGACCGACGGTAAGTATAATAGTATTTCTCGGTCTTTTCAGATAGGTATAACCTTAGAATACAACAAGGTATATGGCTAAGGTAATTTGGGCATTATAACAATACTTTGAGAGTATTTCTACACCACTGGGGTACCTCACGAGAACACCCCAAGGTAGTGGGTGTGCTCTCTACCAAGGCCACCAGGAGTGGGGAAAGTACCTCTCGCCACTAGGCCTCACGGTGGGAGGGGAAAGCTCACGGCCAGAGCACAAGAAAAGGAGGAAGGCTTTCAAGACTTGGTGATTTTGGAATGGATGAAGTCTTCAAGCTTAGTGGTATTTATAGCAAAACCAAAGGCCAACCAATGGCCAAGATCAAGCCATGTGCAAGGCAAGTGTAAGGCCAAGATCAAGCCACGCACCCTAACCCTACTCCACAAAACACTCCACAAAACAAGGCACAAACAAGGCACAATTCAAGGCCATAAAGTGGTCCATTTCGCCAAGGGTTGCCGCCTCTGCTTCCAATGCGAGGTGACATGTCACCTCCCGTTGGTCAAAAATGTTTCGCCTCTCGGAAAAATCCGCAAAATTAAAAATGGCATAGCCGAAATTCCCTACGAAAGTCGTGGAAAACGCTTTCGAAAAACGACTCAAAACGGGTGTTGTGAACAAAATTAATTCGCCAAGCCTTAGTACAAGTTTCAAATTTTCTACGACGCCCCACGCACATACCTGGAAATACGGTATAACATTCTCCTCCTTAGAAACATTCGTCCGAATGTTCCTTCTAAGTCTCAAACAAACGCGGCGCCAAGATAGTCTTCACTACTATACTTACGAAACAAACTCGCCACATCCGCCACTAAACACCCAAGCAAAATACCTCCATCCAAGTCCACGAGGAAACACTCTATCATAACCACAAACACTTCTCACCGGGTTTAAAATATACCTCCTTCGACCTTCTCTTTACAAAAGAAATGATCACACCTATGCTCGCCATACATGCTCGCTCTCTTTTTACTCGTCGTAGATACCACTTTGTCACTTTGCCTGAGGCATTAACCTTCTCAGGCGACCCAACAAATGGTACTACTGCATGCGATCCCTGAGGATGTCGTATACTCGAACTCTTTCCACATTTCTCGAGCATCGCCGCTTCAAAACTCGTTACTATCTCTAACGTGGTCATTATTAATCGAACACTGGATGGATCTCCGATACTCTCCAACATAACACGAACGATCGACGACCGCTTCCTAAGTCGGACGGCAATGCTAACATATAGGCAACCCGCCTATTCTTCACATGAACTCGCGGCCCAAAGTAACTCGGGCTAAGTCCTCTCAGATTCCAAACTCGCTACACCCAACCCGGTGGTACCTTCAAGAAGACCGACCACAACTGAACTCTGCGCCGCCGCCGATTATCCGCACAATTCCTCCGAGCCGCCGTAACTTCTTCTAGACAAGCTTCAGACTATCCACAAATTACCGGAACAAGCCCGAACCAACTAATCAACCTTGCCAACATCGAACCAATCGACCGACAACTTACACTTCCGCCTCTTACAAGGCTTCATAAGGCGATATCCGAACACCGAAATGGTAGATCAAACACTACCTCCACAGAGACAACAATCCCCAACGACTACCTCAAATCCACGACCGCCCGAGGCGAACGCGATTCGAGACTCACCGAGTTCTTAACCCCGCTCGTAAACTTTAGAAGATTTAAAAATAGCCACAACTGGGCTTCATCGTTCGACATAAGCGGCGTAGGCACCCGCAGCCTTACAACCTTTCCGATAAAACAATACCGCCGAGTAAACGATCTTTGCTAAGACAAGACGGCCGACTTCCTCGGTCCGACCATCGTCGAACGATCCACGAACTCAGACTGTTAATCAATACGGGCCTAACACCTCGTGACTCCTACCACAAGGCGACCACCACAACCGACCCCACCACCAAACCCCGCCGCGGTTGACCCGCAACGTGGCCTCAACCCGACCCGCAACGCGCATCATACTAGCTCCCGAACCGAACAATCTCACTAATCACGCTACGAAAACCTAGCGGCCTTCTTAGCTCAACTACCCTCTTTCATTCCACACTACTAGGACTGTCCTAACATAACTCACGTGCACTATGCACTCCGATAAGGGTCAAACATAACACTACACCTTTTTCCTCGAGATGGCCTCACCTCTAAGGTCTCTACGTATAAAGCTCTAAGGCTCACACTTTCTCTATCCCCAAAATCTTACTCTGCTAAACAACCATGATTTCAAATCACAACTAACACACTCGCTATCGTAACATAGCACCTAAGGTATACTCACCTTATCACCTATACAAAACTCTGTAGGTTAAGGATAGATCTATATCTACCGCTTCACTCCCTTAGTCGCTCTAATCAAACCCGCCTGCAGGCGATAAATGGCGAGGAGATGACAAACTACCCACCGATCCTCAAGGCTAAGTCCTCCTACAAGGACACTCGACACTGCACTCGACGGCCATAGTACAACAAGTACCAACCTAAAAGATGACATTCCCGGATGACGTCACACACATCGCGAACCGGAAGCCCTGGAGTTCTGACCAACTCCCGCACACCGAACGCCCCGGAATTTGTGAAGACCACTCGACCAAGGCGAGGTGCATATCTAATCGCCGGGAGGCGACTCGCCGAAAGTTACCAAAGGACCTTGGCCGCTCGCCCTCTTCTATCGCCCTTCGTTAACCCGCCGATCTCTACATCGCCTCGGCCGCGCATAAGCCCGCATACGTGTCATGCGCCAAGCCTAATCAAGAATTATTCTTGCACAACCTCTTATAGATAGTCTCAAGACTCGCAGACATCCAGATACTCTCTGGTAGCCAAATCTATAGCTAGTAATGTGGTTACTCTTTGCAATCTATATTCACCGCTCCCGGCCGCGAATCAAGGTTCAAATATCATGGTCGCAGTAGGAATCGCCGCCGCCGGCTAAACTCGGGCTAGCGACGCCGCAGAACTCCCGAACGAAGCACCACCTGCGTGAAGATCGGGCCCGCCCTCGTGACCTCAGACTCAACTCGCAGCCTCCGGCCGCTTTGCCTCCCGGGCTCGTTGCCTACGCGAGGCATAACGATAAGGAAAGAAATACGCTCAGAGGATCCAACTTACAACACGTTTCTAAGTCACGATCTCAGAGTGAGAAGAATAGAAACCAATCCTAAATATCATATAGCCTCCTCGATTATCAGTGGTGCACAACACACCGATAATCAAGACTTCATCGATACGGCCTCAGACACTTTCCGAGGATTAATCGCTCGATACCACTTTTGTCACGACCAAATCGCCTGGATCGTGCCTTACCCCGCACCCTAGTGACACAACATCGAGTAATCACGAACATAAAACACATACATGAAATGCATGTATACAAAACAAGAATTGAGGAAAACTTGCCTTTCGGCATATATAAATAATAACTTTACAAATGAACAGTTTAATCCTTTTTACAAACCCCGCCACAACAAGATTACATGCACTTCTAAGAATGATACGATAACAATGGCGGACAGGCCCGCCAAACCCCCGAATGTAAACACTTACGACGACATGGACTATACCACCGATAAGCCTCCGAGAAACGGAGCTTCCCAAACGCCAAATCGCGACTCGAGAGCTAGGATCAACGATCGCGTACCTCAACTCGCGCAGATGAACGCAGCCTCGGGCGAGGTCGATAACAGTACCGAGTATGTGAAATCAAATACATATCAGAAATGAAATCATAGCACTATATAAAGCAGGGAGACATGTATGATAACCAAACTACGATTTACAACAAAGCGATCGTGTCAAGTCGTGACTCACGCCTCAAGTCATCACTCAAGTATAACAACGGGTCTCGTGCCCACAACATCAATCATGCCCGTGGATACCTTCCTCACCGCCAGCCTATGATATAAAAGCACCAAGGAACACACTGAACACCGTGTCCCACTGTGTCATAATAAAATCAGACGGTAAGTAAGGCATATCCGACTACTAAAACCCACGCATCAACAAGGTCAGCGAATCAGATTATAAGATCTGCTCAGACCGTCACATGATCAAAGCCGCCACTTGCCCGCAGATCAATGACGCGTCTAACCTCGAACTCCCGCAGCCCGCATAGGCCAATCTCATCGCCCGCACGGCATTCCCGCATCGAGGGTAGCTACTCCCATCGCCCCGACTTCGCACCGCACGCCACGCGACCGCATGCCCATAAAGGACGACACTAACTCGAACTCTCAGAGTTCCGCATAGCCCGGGACTGCATGAGGTATTCTCGAATCATGTGTCCATCGACCGCCGAAGTCTACCCCGTGACGGAGGCGCCTTAACTCTAATCATCTCAAGAGATGAATGCCACAATACTATCATAACGATCGATAGTTAATAAGCACAATCGCGGAAACCCTTCACACAAACATCACAAGATACTAACACACGTAGATCCCAACACGCTTACTTATCAACGCAATCAAGAAAGTATTACAAGGCTATCACAAACCAATACAATCAAGTTGTTCACACAAGGTACCTTCTACTATATGATTAACAAAATCGGGTTTTTATCCCCAAAGTACTTCATACATCAACTCTTTAAAAGATACGTTACTTTCCCAATGTCACACAATACCCGTAGTATAAAATAGAGTGACTATCCTTTTAAAGTAAATCAATTACTTCTCTTTGTAAAATCAAGTAGCAACATTCTTTTCCAATGATCAAGTTTGCCTAATTTCCAATGTTCAAGTTTCTCATTTTAGAAAGGTTTCAGAGTTCATAGTCTTATTCAATTGAGAATATAATTCTCCTTAAAACTATCCGAGAAACATAAGTCTTATATGTGAGTAGGATATTCTTGTTTATAACAATCTTATTACAAAGAAATGCATGATCTAGAAATATCATTTTGTCTCATCTTAGCTTCTATGCAGATGGAAGTTTCATCGGTTTTAATAATACTTAATTATTCAAAACATTTCCTTTTATTACCGCTGCAGTGTTTTGTCGATACACATTCTGATTTCCGAAATCAGTAAAACATTCTTAATCCGTAATACATAACTTCCCATAAAGCTAGTATAAATCTTAATTTTTTCAAAACCTAGTATTACTTCTTATTTCAAAATGATTCAAAAATCTTTTGAAATACTTCAAGTTCTTTATTAACACATAACAAGCCGCTTATAGTTCAAATCGACCTTTTTAAAACCACATGTATTTTCTTACCGACATAAAGTCGTTATAACCAACTTTCCATAAAGCCGTTATAACACTTTATGTTTTAAACCACTCAAACACATTTAGCACATGACGCTCACCGCACTACATAGTTCACACATATCATGCTAGAAGAGATAGGAAGAGGTTCACATACCTCGCGACGAGTATCGACTAATAGCAAAACGCCCAAGTACTTCCAACCGCTTCGGCTACTTCCTAAGCCACGTAGATCGCGCCACACGTAGTACTTCAACCTATAAGGCCACAAGGCGCTTATTAGTGTCTAGATCCCTTCAGAGCACATTCTACGTAAAATTCAGAAGACCTCCCCGCAACAACAGAATCTCCTCCTCTATCGAGGCCGGCCACCAAGCCAACCAGTGGGTTATATAAACTAACCCTAACTGTACAATTCTACTCCACTGCACTACTACACAAGTCTACTGTAATACAACCCTATGTAATTACAACAAGATTCTTCTTTAAATTCAGCTTAAGTCGCAAGACATCAGAAGTATTATTCAGCTTAAGTCAAAAGACATCACGATAACTACGCTCTTCTATATATAGTATACTTCAACTATATATTCTACAATATGTAATTTCCAATTACAATAGAGGACAAGATATTTACCTCAATAAGCCCATAATTATCCAAGTATAAAGTCGATCCCGGCAATCGCTTAGCTCCAACTCCGAGCGCCCAACCCGCTCTAAACCATCCTTAGAAGTTCTAACCAACTTCTACACAATACTCCAAATCTGACTATGGAGATTTTCCTGTGGTTTCGGTTTGGTACCGACGGTAAGTATAATAGTATTTCGGTCTTTTCAGATAGGTATAACCTTAGAATACAACAAGGTATATGGCTAAGGTAATTGGGCATTATAACAATACTTTGAGAGTATTTCTACACCACCAAGGGGTACTCACGAGAACACCCCAAGGCAGTGGGTGTGCTCTCTACCGAAGGCCACTAGGAGTGGGAGACCCTTCTCGCCACTAGGCCTCACGGAAAGGGAGGGGAAAGCTCACGGCCAGAGCACAAGAAAAGGAGGAAGGCTTTCAAGACTTGGTGATTTTTGGAATGGATGAAGTCTTCAAGCTTGGGGTATTTATAGCAAAACCAAAGGCCAACCAATGGCCAAGATCAAGCCATGTGCAAGGCAAGTGTAAGGCCAAGATCAAGCCATGTGCACCCTAACCCTACTCCACAAAACACTCCACAAAACAAGGCACAAAACAAGGCACAATTCAAGGCCATAAAGTGGTCCATTTCGCCAAGCGGTTGCCGCGCTTCCAATGCGAGGTGACACACGCCACCCTCCCGCTGGTCAAAATGTTTCGCCTCTCGGAAAAATCCGCAAAATTAAAAATGGCATAGCCGGAAATTCCCTACGAAGTCATGGAAAACGCTTTCAAAAAACGACTCAAAACGCAGTGTCAGGAACAAAATTAATTCGGCCAAGCCTTAGTACAAGTTTCAAATTTTCTACGTACGTCCTTACGTACATACTCTGGAAATACGGGGTATAACAAATGATTCCTTTGGAAAAAAGTCGTGTAGATGAGGGTGAGAAAATGTGTGTCTATCTCCGAGAATCAGTTTGGATTCATATCGGGGCGTTCGACTACAGAAGCAATTCATCTTATTAGGAGGTTGGTGGAGCAGTATAGGGAGAGGAATATGATTTTCATCGACCTCAAGAAGGCATACGACAAAGTCCCTAGGGAGGTTCTATGAAGATGTTTGGAGGTTAGAGTGTACTTGTGACATACACTAGGGCAATCAAGGATATGTATGATGGAGCCAAGACCAGGGTACATACAATAGGAGTAGACTCAGAGTTCTTCCCATTGATGATGGGGCTGCACTATGGATCAGCTCTCAGCCCATTCCTATTTACATTGCTGATGGATGGACTGACGCGACGAATCCAATGGGAGGTGTCATGGTGTATGTTATTCGCAGACGACATAGTCCTGATTGATGAGACTCACCGCGCAGTGAATGCTAAATTAGAGATTTGAATACAGACTCTGGAGTCTAAATGGTTCAGGCTGAGTAGGACCAAAACAAAATACTTAGAGTGCAAGTTCAGTAACGGGAGCGACCTTGAGACAGGCGTGGAGGTGAGGCTTGGTACATAGGTCATTCTAAAGAAAGGGAGCTTCATGTACCTCAGGTCTATTATCTAAGGGAATGAAGAGATTGATGACGATGTCACACATCGTATTGGGGCAGGGTGGATGAAATGGAGGCTCCCATCTGGAGTCTTGTGCATAAAAATGTGTCACCAAAACTTAAAGGCAAGTTCTATAGGGTGGTGGTTAGACCGACTATGTTGTATGTGGCAGAGTGTTAGCCGGTCAAGACTTCGCACACCCAAAAAATGAAAGTTGCGGAGATGAGGATGCTAAGATGGATATGTGGGCATACAAGGAAGGATATAATTAGAAATTATGATATCCGGGATAGAGTAGAAGTGGCCTCGGTGGAGGATAAAATGCGAGAAACGAGGTTGAGATGGTTCGGACACATGCAGAAGAGAGACACAAATGCCCCAGTGCGGAGGTGTGAGAGGTTGTCTATGAACGGGTACGTGAGGGGTAAAAGTAGGTCGAGAAAGTATTGAGGAGTTATGATTAGACGGTACATGACACAAGTTCAACTCACTGAGGACATGACCTTAGATATGGGGTTATGGACAGTGGCGGAGCCACCATTAACCAGGGGGGCCCGTGCTCCCCCTCAAATTTAATTTTTTCCTAGTATACTACTAATAATATTCATGATATTACAATAGAGTCCTTAATTCATTACAGTTCTTCTTTTAAAGTGTGGACAACTGCACCAAAATAGGCTCCCCCTAGATCAAAATAGTCTCCCCCTAGCCCGGAATCCTGGCTTCGCCCCTGGTTATGGAGGACACATATTAGGGTAGAAGAGTAGTAGTGTCACGACCCGACCCGACGGGCCGCGACTAAATGTCCTAATTGGACGTCATTACTGAACTGTCACACTTAATCCATCTAATAGCGAGATCTACAAAAAAATTGGCAGCATAACGATGCAATGACAACCCATGTCCATGTAGGCAAGCTGACAAGGCGACCTTACACGTGGATGAACCTGTCTCCCGAGGGAGTCACAATTAACCAACACAATATATATATAAGCAAGCCGACAAGGCTGCCACTAACGAACATCACACATACACGGGAACATCTCAACACCAAGTAGAGCAACATCGCAAATCAAATGTATACATACAACCACTCACAATCGTTTCATGCACTTGGAGTACAATATCGACATATGACGACAGGTCCCGCTGCGCCCAAAATATACATAAGTCCAAATGTAAGGATCTGACTGCAAAATAATCGCTCCGAACAAGGGAGCTCTTCGATGGCCGATAGATGTCCTAAATCGAGGGTCACTAACCTATCACTGCATCATGCATAAACGCAGCCGGCGAAAGGAGAGGTCGATTGAAATAATGTAATGAGTATATAAAATATGAAATACTGAAAAAGAAATAACAACTGTGTCAAGTAAAAATAGAGAGTCATCAAGTTTCACAAAAATGAGAGTCATGTCAGAAATCATGAATGCTTACTCATAAAGTCATTATGTCCATATCAGATATCAATCAGATAACGTGTCTCGGCCTCTGTGGAGGACTCGATGAAATCTGATATGTGGCAAGATAACATGTCTCTACTCATGGAGGACTCGATAAGATCTCAGATATATATATATATAACGTGTCTCGACCTCTGTGAGAGACTCGATGAATTGTAAGATCACAAGACAAACACGATCCGCCGACTCGGTGGAGTGAAACAATAATACTTTGCACGAGTAGATATCATGAGCAACCATATGCAATTAAAAATCATCCTTTGACTCTCGATAATATCATCATAATAAACTCTTTTACTGAAAATCATAGGCACTAATCAACAATTATCTTTTAAAACTGAACTTATAGGAATCACGTACGTCCGCCGTACTTTCATTATAATCATGCCAAAAAGAAAGAAAGAAGAGTTTCACATACCTCTTAGTCGCTCACCCAATGTAAAACTAGGATGCACCTCGTCTAGTATGTCAGCCTATAATAATGATAATAAGACCATTAATTCTAGGACTCCTAGCGTAAGTTATTTGAATAACGGCTTCCTTATTTCTATAAAAATCCGCAAGACTTCCTCATGCTACAGATCCACAATTAACCAACATTCCAAATCAAACCAACAATCACAACTATTTCAATATATAATCCAATTAGGCCCCATATACTGCATATACGTCATCATACAATCTCATTTCTCTTTATTTATGAAAGACAGCAATTTCAACCATCAAAGTTATTATCGCACTTATTTACCATGTTCATTCAATCCTTAAAATGTTACAACAATGTCTGAGATTCCAAATCTCTTTTCTTAGTTCCTTAAATTTCAATTCATATCGCGTCACCTTATATAACTAATTACAACCCAAAGTACCAATGTTTCTTTCAATCTTACCATACAATTACGACGATAATAATAATAATAGTAACAATTAATCTTGCACCAAAACAACCCGTAAAGGTCACATAATGTCCGAGAATTATCCATGAATTTTAGGCCATTAACATGCAACCATTTTAACTCTTTTCTTAACTCGTAATCTTACTTTACCTTTCCAACAATTTCATATAATGATTATATCTTTAATCTTCACACTTTCTTCCATTTTAATACGCAATTAGTGATGAAATTTACAACACAACACACTGATCCAACATATACCCGAAACAGCCCAATTCGGCTCACACCCAAAATTGACACATGCATTGTCTAAATTCAAGATTTCTTCCTAACACAAGTCCATTACTTCAACTACAACAATATGCAACTTTTTTTTTTCGGGTAAATGATAATATTATTACTAAGAAAGAAACTGGGAACTACAATCAATCATTGAGGGTTCTCAATCCTCAACGTAACATAAAGCAAAAAATGAAGGAGGGAAGGAGTGTTCACTCATAGGTGACGTTACAAGAGGGGATTAAATCATAAAGAACTCTATAGGTTGTTGTTTTGACTTTTGCCACAACCTCATCTGTTGTTGAGTTAGTGCCCGCAAATAGCAATTCATTTCTTGTTCTCTAAATCTCATATACCACTATGCAAAAGGCAAGTAGGATGGCTTTGGATCGAATGTCAGTCCCTCGATGCTCTTTCTTGATCCACTTGAGTGCGCTTTCAATTGTTGTCATTTCTCTTTTAATTCCCAACCATTCTTTTGTGTGCTTCCAAATCTTGTGAGTGAAGGGACAAGAAAAGAAGAGATGAACCCTTGTCTCATTGGCACGCTTGCAGAACCCGCAAGTCTTGTCTTCCAAGTTTAGGAAGGAGAGAGTCTCTTTGGTAGCAAGACGCTTCCTACAAGTGAGCCAAACCGTGAATGAGAATTTAGGAGGAATGTAACCTTTCCAAATTTGAGACATCCAAAGCTTATGTTCCCGCGGGGTGCGCAAGACATTGTACACAAGACCCGAATTAAATCTCCCATTGGTGCAGCACTTCTCCAAGCCGGCAATTGTGTTTCCTTGATTCCCAAAGATGCTTATGAAAGTGTCACGAATGCAACAAAACTTCTTGAATAAAGGGAATCCTAAGACGCACTTCATAATCCCAAATGGATTGATCTCTCAAGTAATAGCTATTAATCCATTGAACCCATAGTGTATCCGCCTTTGTGTGAGCTTGCCAGATGGTCCGGGAGAGTAAGGCGTGGTTCCATACTTTGATGTCCATGAGGCCCAAGCCTCCTTCAGATTGAGGCACACAAATTTCATCCCAAGCGATTCTTGGTGGCTTGCCACCCCATAAGAACTGGATGCAAGCAGAGCGAACCTTGTTGAGAACTGAAGAGCTAATATGAAGAGCCCGAAACCAAAAGCTCTCGACACCCTGAATAACCGATCTGATTAGTTCCAACTTACCCGCATAGGAGAGTGAGTGGTGTCCCCATTTCTGAATGTAACCCGAGATTGCACTAGTGAAAGGGCAAACTGATCCACCGAGACGTAAATTGGGGACAAAGGGACCCTTGGCACCGTGACGGAAAAACTCCAAAAGAGAAGCCAACTCTTGTCAAGATCAAGTCGCGGATTGAACCTTGCACTCCCGCAATGTAGATGGAAGATTTTGAAGGGTTAAGTGTAAGGCCAGAAGCCGCCTCCAAATCATCAAGACTGTTATACCCCGTATTTCCAGAGTATGTATGTGAGGGCGTACGTATAAAAATTTAAGCCTTAAAGTTTGGCAAGGTTCGAAAATTTGGGCACAAGTGCCGAAAAGAATCGCTTTTCGACGAAACGCTTTACAAGACTTCATGGCGGGAAAATTCGGCTATGTTATTTATAATTTTTGCGGATTTTTCCGAGACGAAACATTTTGGACCAACGGAGGGTGGCATGTGTCACCTCACATTGGAAGAGATTGGGCGCAAAGGGACGAAATAGGTGGCATTGGTTAGGTAGGATATTTTGTGCAAGTTGGTGTGGTAGATGGATAAGGTACACATGGTTAAATCTTGACCCTACACTTGCATTGACACTTGGCTTGATTCGCCATTGGTTGGCCATTGCTTGACCTATAAATACCCTCTAAGTTGATGAACTTCTTCATCCTAAAATCATTTCCAAGTCTGGAATCCTCCCCTTTTTTGTGAGTTGTGTTCGTCCCACACACCCTCAGAAGCTTTTGGAGAGTGGTACCCCCAGCCTAGTTGGTTTCAGATAATACCCCCTTGTGGTATAGAAATACTCCAAGTATTGTTATAATGCCCAAATACTTTAGCCCAAATACCTTGTAGTACTTTCCAAAGTTACCTCTATACGTAGAGCCCGGAAATACTATTATACCTTCCTTTAGCCACTAAACGAAACCCTAAGGAAACCTTCATAGTCGGTTGAAGTGTTAAGTAGAAATTGCGTAGAACTTCTAAGGGTTGTTTGGAGCGGATTGGAGCACTCGGAGTAGGAGCTAAACGTTGCTCATGATCGACTTTAAACTTGGATAATTTTGGGCTTACCGAGGTAAATAATCCTATCCTTCTAGTGTAATTGGAAATTACATACTGTAGTTGTATAGAAATGAATATGAGATTCATAGAAAAGAATTGAACTGTAATAGAAGGATATTACAGAAAAGACTTGAACTGAAATCACGTCAGAAGAATTAAGTAGAAGATTAAACTGTACTTACATAGGACTATATTTACAGTAGACTGATAACCTTTATTGGTTGAATGTTCTGCGAGTAGCATGTGCTACTTGGAAGGTGGTCAAGGCTAGCCGTTATACCGTGAGCGTTTTGCTTATAGTCGATAATCGTCGAGGTATGTGATTCTTCCTATACTCGAGCATGAAAGTATTTTAAAAGAATATATATACAAGACGCAGACGACGTGTGGCAATGTCTTTTGACTTAAGCCCTAATAATATATATATATAGTACGGTAGACGCACGTGTTAAGCGAATGTAGTGTTACGCAATGTCTTTTGACTTAAGCCGAATAATAAGGACCTTGAAATATTTTAAAAGGGATATATACGTAGTACGCAGACGTCGTGTGTTAATCGAATGTAGTGTTACGCAATGTCTTTTGACTTAAGCCTGAATTATAAAGAATCTTGAAGTATTTCAAAAAGATTAATAAACCGTTTTGAAAGAAGAGTAATACTTGGTTTTGAAAACATAAGAGTTATACTAGCTTTATGGGAAGTTAGGTATAACGTCTTAAGAGAGATAAAGAGAATGGTTTACTGATTTTTAGAAGTTAAGAGACTTAATCTTAAAAGATAAGAGACTTGACTTAATATGGATGTTTGTGTGAAACCTCATTCGTGAGTAATGAGTACTTGGTTTTTAAAAGGGAATAACGTTTTACTGATTTCGGAAATCAGAATGAGTATCGACAAACCACTGCAGCGTTAATAAAGGAAAATGTAATGAATAATGAAGTATTATTAAAATCAGTAGAAACCTCAATCTGCATAGAAGCTAAGATGAGACAAAATGATATTACATTCCTAGATCACGGCCGCTAATAAGATTGATTATGAACAAGAATAACCTACACTCATAAGGCATATGTTTCTCAGATTGTTTAAAAGGGAATTATATTCTTAAAGGATTAAGACTATGAACTATGGAACTTTTCTAAAATAAAGAGACCTGAGTAATTGAAATTAGGCAAACCGAACTTTAGGGAAAGAATGTTGTTGAAAAAGGAAAGTGTTTTGGTTTACCTAAAATGCGAGTCACTCTATTTTTATACTACGGGTATCGGGTGACCTTTATAAAAGGAATGGATCTCTTTAAAAGGAATTTAACGTACGTAGTACTTTAGGGTTAAAACCCGGACTTTTATATAAAATGAAAGTACCTTGAGTTGTGTATAACTTGCCTATGCTTGTTGTTGTATAACTTGCCTATGCTTGTTGTTGTGTAACTCGCCTGTGCTTGTTGTGATAGCCTTTGTTGTGCAAGAATTGTGTTTCTATACTACCGCTCTTCATGGAGGCGGTTGACTTGTTGAGAGCTTACTTGACGCGTCGGCAGCTGGGAAGATTCCACGTATGCTTCCATTATTATCGCTACACGGGCACGCCCGCACCGGGGCACGCATGGCGCGCAGGCGGTGACCACCCAAGATATTGTTGTTGATGTTACATGGGCATACGCTCGCACACGCAGACCGGCATGGCTACGCGCAGGTTGACCACCAAAGATATTGTTGTTGATGTTACATGGGCATACGTCGCACCGGCGAGAATTCCGGGGGCATGTGGCCATGCGGCAGGGTTGACCACCCAGTATATTGTTGATGTTACATGGACATGTCTGCACCGGCGCATTCCGCATGTGGCCACGCGCGGTGACCACCCAAGATATTGTTGTTGATGTTACATGGACATGTCCGCACCGCCAGATAATTCCGGCATGTGGTCACGCGCAGGTTGACCACCCAAGATATTGTTGTTGATGTTACATGGACACGCTCGCACCGGCAGACTCGGCATGCGCCACGCGCATTGTTATTATTGTTGCATCATGGATACGCTCGCACCGGCGCAATTCCGGCACGCGCGATGGGAACATGATTGATGTTGCGGCGAGACCCATAGTTATATATCGAGTGATGACTTCGAGGCACGAGTCCACGACTTGGCATCGCTATGTTGCGTCTTCAGTATTTGATTATCATACATGTCTCCCGCTTTATATAGATCGTTATGATTTAACTGCAGATTTTCGGGCCACATACTGTACTGTTGATCGACCTCCTCGGCCGCGTTCATGCCGCAGTGGTGAGTACACCCAGTTGATCCTCGCCATGGGATCACGCTCAACAGACAAGCTCCGCTTCTCCGAGGCTTATTCTTCTGTATGTGTTTCTGAGTCAGGTTCTTGTACATTCGTGGTATGGCGGCCCGCCCCCGTCATGGTTGTTGTAAATCTTAGAGGTTTGTAGTACTGTGGCGAGTTTGTAAAAAGGATTAAACTGTTCGGTTTTTATGTATTTATATACGTAAGGCAACCGCTTTGGTTGCTGTTTATATATAATATCTCTTGCTTCATGTCTTGTTTTTATGTTACTGATTTTCTCTCGATGTATGACTACTGGGTGCCGGGTAGGCACGACCACGCCCGGAACGGGTCGTGACAAAGACAATCCATAAGAACACCAACCGAAGATAAATCCCCTTTGGCAAAAAGCATAAGATCATCCGCAAAGGCAAGATGAGAGATGCCTAGTCTCTTGCACTTTGGGTGAAAAGAAAAGGCTTTGTCCGAAGTTTTTAGCTTGAGCAATCTTGAAAGGTATTCAATGCATAGGATAAAGAGCATAGGAGACATATGATCACCTTGCCTCAAGCCGCGTTTTCCCGCAAAATAGCCGTGCAAAGAGAAAGAGATTGAACTTACACATTCCATAATCCATCTAACAAATTTGTCCGGAAACTTCAATTATAGCATATAAGGAAGAATTTTCATACCTTAATTTAATCCCCAAAACAATCCCGATTTTTAGCCACTGCTTTGTCAGCTGAACTTATAACGTCCATAACTCTCTACTATGGTGTCCTATCGACGAGAGTTTGTTGCGTTAGAAATTAGACTCGACAAATTTCATCTTAGGCTTTTGAAAAATCTAAAACCTCCTGATATACTAGGAGATATACCCCTTCAAAGTTGGCTAAAAATCTGCCAGCAACCAGCGATTTTCTGCCCATTTTGGCCCCTCTTCTTGCCCAAATTTTCACTCATTCCACTCCAATTCAATATGCAATCATTCCATAATGTCAACCCATCATTTATACATCTTTTCCTTCCAACAATTTTGTCCAAAACTTTGAAGAAAATCGCCAACTTTCGTCCAGCGATTCCGATTGGGCACTGTTTTGGTTCCAACTTTCGCCTCTAATTTGTGGTGAAAACGTAGCCTACGAAGAGGAGAAAGAAAAGAAGAAAACCTTGAACTATGTTAGGAAATGGGGTGGGGATTCTCGGCTGGGCTAGAGAAGGAGAAGGGAGAAATTTTTCTTCTTTGTGTTCTTGGAAGTTTGAATGAACAAATGAGGGTCTTTTAGGTTACTAAAGAAAAAAACTGATTTGGGGTATTTACACTTTTGTCCCCAAGTTCCCCAATTGATAAATCTTGAACCCATTTCATTTAAATCTTAACTCCCGCATCCTTTAATTCTTGAAAATTCCAATACGCCTCGTATTTTCGTTGTCGTAACTTATATACATTACTAATCCATAATGGAATATGTATATACTACTATTATTAAGGAAATTTCCGACGTCACACTCGTCGTTGCCAAAATTATTCTGTATTAACATGTAAGAATATACTTAATTTCCAAAATTCGAATCTTTATTCTTAATGACGTTCTTAATTATCGTCTTAAAACCACGAGGTGTAACAAGTAGGTAGTCCAGTGTAGTCATGCCTACGCTTACAAACTGATAGTTGTAATATTATTATTGTATGATCGCTTAGCCTATCATACTAGTAGACACAATATTGACTTATAGTCCATTGTCGTTTGATTTATGATGATATGTTTATTTTGTTTGTCTTATTTACTTGCATTGTTTAATACTTCTTTTTTCTTCTTTTTCTCTTTCAGAATTTGCTATCACGACTTACTCACTTTGTTTGTATTACTTTGCCTAGGCTTGCGCTTTGTCTTGAGCCGATGGTCTCTCGAAAATAACCGCTCTACCTACTAAGGTAGAAGCAAGGTCTGCGTAGACTCTACCCTCCACAGACCCCATATTGTGGAATTTCACTGGGTATGTTGTTGTTTATTGTTGTAGTAAATGCATTTTTTTGTGTTAATGTGTAGGGTTTAGATTTTTTTTTTGAAACATTAGTTTTTACTTAAAATTTATTTTTTATATTATTATGGGATCAAATGAAACATGTCCAAGTTTAATTATCATTTTGCCACGACATAGGCAAGTGTGTTACACACATATTACATATTTGGCTGATTGTGCTAAAAGTGTCTAAATGACGCAGTCGGAGACCACCTCAGGTGTCTAGATGGAATAAGATTTAGTTGAAGTATATAAGTGAAAAATCATGTTCACCTCAGGAAAGTATGCAAATGAATTGTAACTTGATTGAATAAAGGAAGTCAATACTACACCTCTATAGAACAAACAACAACTTATTTGAACTTAAGAAGTATACAAGTCCAATATAATTATAAGACCAATGTATATCTTCTATCTCACTTGAATTCATTTATTTTTAAAGTATATATATAAGTGAGCACATTTGGTGACATCGTACCAACACCATAATGTGCTAACAACGAGCCTCACTAAGTGAGCAGTCTTGAGTGACATCCTCAAAGCAGACTTGACTACTCAAAATGCTTAAGGTCCCCTTACGAGTTAGGAAACTCTATGACGGTTCATATCTCATAGCCTAAATGATCGTGTTGGATGCATAAAAGTGTCTAGGCTTAACATAAGCAACCATTATACCCAATGAGTCATATTCGATATGTGACTTCTGTGTCAATTAAGTACTCGAGGCAACATTTTTAGTGTTCGGTGTGTATACTTATGAGCACAGTATGGTTCAACCTTGTAGGCAAAGTCATGGGCCTAGACGATCATTTTGAGAGGTGACACTGCACTATGAAGGACAAAAGTATGTTCCAAGAATAACATTTATCAATGCCATAAAACACCTGTGGGTATTACAAATGAACATGACATAAACCAAGATCTATGTCACATGTGCCATAGGCAGGCCGTTGCAAGGATTAATTTGAAAATTGGATTGTGCGCGAATGATTAACATTTAATGCCAAACGGGGGCAAACATATAATCGATCTCGAGTGAGCACACAAATGAGACACAATATAAAATGCGCGTTAGGATTATGTTAGCAATTTGAGGTTGGTGGCATGAAACGAACAATACAGCCGAAGTTAAAAAATTTATATCATAAGGGCAAAGACTTGAACGAGGAAAGTTTTGCCATAGACACAAGTCTCTAGGATAAGAGTTGGGCGATTTTTAGTCAAGTGCGGCTGTGAGTGTTAACTTGTGAACACGTTACAAGCTCAACCTTGTAGGCAAGGTCATTGGCCTACGTGCAATTGTGGGGCGATAATATTATGCGGGACAAAAGTATGTTGCAAGAATAACAATTATCAGTGCCACGAAGCACTAGTGGGCATTATATGACATAAATCAAAGGCTAGTTTTCCTACTCGTCCAAGGCATATAGACAGTGCACGAACTATTGACACTGGGTGCCATGCGAGGGACAAACATGTAACTCACATCGAGTGAACACATAAACTAGACATACCATATAAAATACGTGTTAGGAGTATGTTAACTATTCTAGGTTGATGACATGAAATAAACAACACAATTGAAGCCAAGTCTTCATATCATTAAGGCAAAGACTTGAACGAGGATAATTTCATCATAAACACAAGTCTTTAGGAAAAGACAAGGCTAATTTTCAATTAAGATATGTTTGGATTGGCGGTGGGCAGAAGTGATTCTGACAGAATTGATTTTGTCAAAAGTGATTTATGTTTGGATGCAACAATGTAAAAGTGATTGTTCTCAATAAATGATGTTTGGATAGTTTTGATCAAAATTGCTTTTGAATGTAAGTTATCAAAATGGACATTTAGTCAATACATATAAATAAAAATTACTAATAAATGGAAGTATGTAAATAAAAATTACAAATAGATAATAGAATTTAAAGTGCAATATAATACTTAAATATTAGTAGAATATTATTACAATACTAATTTAAAGTGCAAACAGTATTTAAATATTATTACAATACTAATTTTGCATATTTGTTAAAAATTAAAAAAATAATAAAAAAATTCGATACTTCAACTTGGGTATATTTATTTCTTGTTTGTTCAAAATATAATATATTATAGTAATATATTCGGAGTATTTGAAAGAAGACAATAGAAAAAGGAGAAGGATAATCCTCGTATAATCGGACAACGTTGGGATGTTTGAGGAGTTTAAAGTTCCAATCTGCAATTACACATGAACAAATGTCAACTTTAGTAGTATATTTAATATTTTTTAAATTAAAATAGAACATGAGTAGTATATTTGATTTTTTAGTAATTATTTCTAGATATTTAAAGAGGGTAATGAAAATTGTATATTTGGATTTTCTAAAGAGAGTAATGAAAGTTGTATATTTGATTTTTTTTTTGTAATTATTTCTAGATATTTAAAGAGGGTAATGAAGGTGGATAGAGTTGTTGATGAAAATTAAAGAGAGTAATAAAAATAATGGTAAAATTCAAATTGAAATAAATAGTAGAAGTGATTCTCGCAGGTTTACAATGCCGTAAGTCTCAAGATCGAATGACTTCAAAAGTCAAACCAAACACGTCGATTTCATTATTTTCACGCAAGATTCCAAAACATTCTCACTTCTCGTACCTGCCGATCTAAACAGTAACTAACTAGTTAACATCCATATTTCAATAGTATCCTATAAAACAAGTTTTTTGTTTGTTTGTTTGTTTGTTTGTTTGTTTAAGTCAAATATTTTTGAAACATCTATATTATTACTAGTACTAGTACAACCAATGAGACATACAAATTAAATTGCAATTCTACCCCCAATAGTCTTCCAAAACCCAACTTTTCACCATTCCCGTAAAGTCCCTCTTTGTCTCTGTATATCTCGTTTCGCGATTTTCAATTTATCGCCGTCGTCTCTCACCGTCGCCGTTATAATCATCTTCACCGCCGGTATATCGCGAAGGTTCGACGTTAACCATAGCTTCGTTCTTCTCCCAAAATCCATTCAATTTTTCGTTGATTATACACAACCTGCAAATTTCTTCCGTTACTGAAATTCGGGGAATTCCAGTGATATTTTTCAGGATTTAAAATGTAATCGAATGTTATATATAGGTAATTTGAATTCAGCTTTCTTCAATTCCTCATAATTGAAATGGTTTGTTCTTCCTATATGTTTAAAGTTGAGTTTTTTGTTTAAAAATTAGGGCTTTTTATGTCCTCACTGAATTTGATTAGGAAAGGTTTGTTTTTGTTGTGTTTTTAGTTCATTTATTAAGTTTGTTTATCTTTTTTTCATCTTAAATTTGGTTTAACATAGTTTTAATTAGTTGAGCTTCTTTATATATCCATTTTGCTCTATTAAGGACATGATTAGAGCATTGATCATCGACTTGCCACAATGTTAACGGGGCTTTACTTTGCGAAGCTCACATTGGTTGAGTTGTTTAAATTAGTTGAACAGTTGTGTTAATCTCGAGTCTTGAGCTGATATTGTGGCTTGATCAAGCTTGTGCACCAAAGGTTTGGTCTTTTATTGAAGCTCAGCTTTAGAGAGTTCCCAGGGAACTCTTGCTTGAGTATATAAACAACAATAACAACATACCCAGTAATCCCAGAAGTGGGGTCTGGGGAGGGTAGTGTGTATGCAGACCTTACTTCTACCTCGGAAAGGTATCCGATAGACGCTCGGCTCAAGGAACAGTTTGAATAAACGAAAATAACAAGAGTGAAGGGTCCGCTTGAGTATACTATATACCTGGTAGATGTAAGTGAAACCACCATTTTACTTCTCGGATATGGTGAATGTAAATGTTGATCAAATATGGTTAATGTAATCGGTGTTAAACATGGTATCAATGCCTTAGACGGTGTTTAGAGCCGCATAAGTGAAAGTTCAACAAGAACATACCAAGTATAGTTCCACAAGTGGGGTTTTGAAAGTGTGAGGTGTATGCAGACCTTACCCCTACCCTTGTGAGAGGTTGTTTACAATAGACACTCGGCTCGAGAACAAGTTTTGAAAGAAGTGCAAGAGTAAAAAGCTATGATAATATTGAAGAAATAATAGTACTGACAGTACAATAGGTGTAGATAGCCAATATAGATGAAACAACAGTAGTAAGAAAATCAAAGAATAAGATAATACTAGCATAAAAGTAATAATAATGATAATAAGTGAAATTCCATAAACAAAATAAAAAGTTGGTGTTGACAATTATGGATAATTTAAGACTCGTAGCGGAGTTAACACTAAGCTGTAGGTTTGGAGACACACTCTGGAGTCTAAAGGGGTCAAGTTGAGTAGGACCAAGACAGAGTACTGGAGTGCAAGTTCAGTGACGCACCACATGAGGTTGACGTGGAAGTGAGACTTGATACCCAAGCCATCCAGAAGAAAAGTAGTTTCAAATATCTTGGGTCTATTATACACGGCAACAGGAAGATTGACGATGATGTCACACATCGTATTGGTGCAGGGTGGATGAAAGGGAGACTCACTTCTGGAGCCTTATGTGATAAAAAGGCGTCATCAAAACTTAAGGGTAAGTTCTACAAAGTGGTTGTTAGACCGACAACATATGGAGCGGAGTGTTGGCCAGTTAAGATCTCTCACGTTCAAAAGATGAAAGTTGCGGAGATGAGAATGTTGCGATCGATGTGTGAGCACACTAGGGGAGAGAGGATTAGAAATGAGGCTATTTGGGATAAGGTGGGAGTGGTCTCAGTGGAGTACAAAATGCGTGAAACGAGACTGAGATGGTTTGAGCATGTGAAGAGGAGATACATAGATGTCCCAGTGCGGAGGTGTGAGAGGTTGACTATGGACGATTTTAGAAGTGGTAGGGGTAGACCGAAGAAGTATTGAGAGAGGTGGTTAGACAGGACATGACACAGTTACAGCTTACCGAGGACATGATCTTAGATATGAGGTTATGGAGGACTCAAATTAGGGTAGAAGGCTAGTAGGTAGCCTCACTTATCCTTTCATATTAGTAGTCGCAGTATTGCTCTATAGTTTAGTGTGCTTTGATTTATGATATTATCTGGTATTTTTGGTACTTTGATTGTCCTATTTTATTTGTGGTAGCTACTGTTCCTTTTTCAAACTACTTTATCATGGGTTAATCGCTTTCGTTAATTCCATTTTCATACTGCTTTGAATTTTTTGTCCTTATCTGACATCTTTTTATGCTTTTTCTTGAGTCGAGGGTCTTTCGGAAACAACCTCCCTACCTTGGTAGGGGTGCGGTCTGTGTACACTCTACCCTCCCCAGACCCACGTTGAGGAATTTCAGTGAGTATGTTGTTGTTGTTACTCAATCCATGTCATACATAGTCATCTGAATTTAATTTGGTTATATCACCTGTGTATGTCTTTTCCAGCCCGAAATGGGCAACATGATCATTCACTGTTTTTTATTTGGAGTCAAATGTAGTATTAGTTACTCCCTCCGTCCCAATTTATGTGATGTAGTTTGACTGAGCACTAGGTTTAAGAAATAAAGGAAGACTTTTAAATTTTGTTTTCTAAAACAAATCAAAGATATTTGTGTGGTTATAAATCATCTCGTTAAGCGTAAAAGGTAAAACTTAAAGTTAAATTGTTGCCAAATAAAGAAACGTGTCATTCTTTTTGGGACTGACTAAAAAGGAAAGTGTGTCATATAAATTGGAACAGTGAGAGTAGTATTTTTTTTGTTCTTGTTCATTTTATACAATGTTGTCGCTCTTTTGAATTATGTGTAGAGTCTGTTAGTTTAGCGAGGAAGTTAGTTGGAGTACTGGTCACTGGAATGTATTGCTGTTTCTGTGCTTGTCCTGTTGTTCAGATACATGAGAATCAGTTTTTGTGTTATTCTTTTTCCTTATCAGTTGCATCATGTTGTAGTTACTTTTTTTGCTAATTTCCTCTTTCAGATTGCAATTTCTCCTGTATGCTTTTAGATAACGTGATAAATTAGACAGACCACCTTTATTTATCTTCGGTATTATCTCAACTGCAGGTTTCACAATATTCCTGAAATTGATTGAAAAGCTAATGACGTGTGGGATCCTCAATCATTTGAATGGGTGCTGATAGTCCACTTATGAAGTATAACTTATTTATAAAGATACAAGAAAAATAATGAATTTCCAGCATACGCCGGGGCAGATTTCAGGGCAGGGTCCAAATCAAAGTGGCACTTCTTTACCTGGGCTACCCCAGCAGAATGGAAATCCTCTTCCTATGCAGATGCAAAATCCAGGTGTCCATCGTGCTATGCCCAATATGGAGTCTGTCTTGAAAGCTCGCAAATATATTGCACGGAAGATGTAAGATATTATATTTCTTGTCTTTTTTTCTTGATCTAAAAATCAACAAATGAAGATATCATTCTTCCTTTGAAATAAAAAGGAAGATATATTATATCTAGGCGTCCTTTAATGTTTTCTTGCGGCAATTTCTTTCTTTCTTAGTCCTTTTAGGAAGGGACGTGGAGTTGGCGGAGGTCATATGTGAAAATCAGAGGTGGATACACACATTTTGTGTTCTTTAAGTTTGCTTTTTTAGGGAGGCAAAACTTATTAGCATTAGTTTTACACATTTACTTTGATAACTAAGTCTACTTCAATGCTGAAAGAATTGTTGGTGGAGGTCATAGGTGAAAATCAGAGGTTGGATACACACATTTTGTGTTCTTTAAGTTATTCTAGTACGAACATATTTGAAAAGCCAAGTCTTCTGCTAGCATTACTTTTTAGGGAGGCAAAACTTATATGTTCGTGACATATGGTCAGACTATGTTATATGTTCGTCTGGTAGGTTCCTTGCCATTCATTTGCTCCTATAAAGCACTGACTCTCTTGAAAGCTGCTTCAATAAGCTACTGTTCTTTTTTGGTGGTGGAGGTTTAGAAAAGTATTTTCAGTTAGGAGTTCTAGAAAGGACTTCAACTTCGAAATACTAGAGTATGTAGTTGATATATAGAGACAACAATAGAAGATGATGAAAGAGAGTAGTTTAAGATGTTTAACTATTACAAAAACTTGTGGAGGGGTTTGTTATCTGCTCTTCTGTTACCAAATATTGATTGCTTTTGGGAGGTCGTAACCCCTTAAAAGCTAAAGAAGTAATTCAATACTGACATTACTTATAGTTGGGTAAGCCAACCTGGTGGATGAATTCTTCTGCTCCTGGGGAACACATACCTTTGATCCCTCTATTTCTTTTGCAAACCGTCTATAAATGTATTTCCAGCAAGCAATAAGTTGGTCGACATGGTATTTTAGGCACTTGAAACTGTCCTTCATATGAGAATAAACACTTGATAAATGCACAGGGAAATGGTGTGTGAACTTAAAGAGCTGCTTGGGTGCTTTTGACAACTTTAATTACGTTGTTTAATGAAGCCTATTGGTCCAAAAGGATGCTCTTGTTTTTGCATTGTTCATGATTCTTCTTCCGAACTTCCCAATTATTTGTTAAATCTCTTTTTTATGGAGTGTTTCTGTCCCATTGCTGCTGAGTTATCGGCTGATAGCTGACGCGAACTTTACTATTTTTCTATTGTCCAGCTATGCCTATCTCATGCAGCGACAGCAGCAGCAAGCCCAGGAGATGCAACCACAGAGGGTTATGGATCTAGTTAAACGCCTGGAGGAGAGCTTGTTTAAGAGTGCTTCAACAAAGGTTTATTGTTGTTTCACTTTTGTTTATTACTCCCTCCGTCCCAAAAAGATTGGCCTAGTTGACTTGGCACACAGTTTAAGAAATAAATGAGCACTTTTGAAATGTGTGGTCCAAAACATGCCTTAGATATTTGTGTGGCTATAAATCATCTCATAAAGTTAAATTGTTTCTAAATATAGAAAGGTGCCAATTTTTTTGGGACAAACTAATAAGGAAAGTAGACCAATCTTTTTGGGACAGAGGGAGTATATAATATGACGTAAAAGATTGTGCTATCATGAAAAGTCATTTTATTCATTTTGTGAATGATGCTTCATCTTTTTCATGCTTTTAGGAGGAGTATATGGATCTATCGACTCTGGAGAACCGATTACTTGCCCTGATTAGACGCCTTCCTCGGAATAATCAGTACCAACAGTTCTCCCACATTAATTCATCCGCCTCCATTGGTACAATGATACCAACTCCAGGCATGCCCCAAAATTTGAATTCATCCCTTGTTGGGACATCATCTGTCGACAGTTCCGTGACTGCTGGAAGTACTATTACATCCTCTGCAGTTAACTCTGGAAGCTTCTTGCCGACGACCAATTTCCCCTCTGGCAGTATGCATGGTGTTTCATTTATTTATGCTGATGATATTACTTTTACGCAGTATTTGCTTCCAAATTAATAAGGTATTTACTTCACTCTGGTGTAACAGAACTCATCCTTGCAGGCCCCTTGGCAAATGGATATCAGCAGTCTACATCCAATTTCTCGATCAATTCTGGTGGGAACAACCTGGTATCATCCGTGGGTGGACAAAGAATAACAAGCCAAATGATTCCCACTCCAGGGTTTAGTAATAGTGATAATTCCAATAATAATACCAGTGCACAATCTTACATCAAATTGGAATCATCTAATGGTGGTGCTGGCGTTGATTCCACAACCGTGTCACAGCCACTACAACAAAAGCAGCATATTTCTGGTCAAAACAGCCGTATACTGCAGACACTTGGCAGCCATATGGGTGGTGGAATCAGGTCAGGATTGCAGAATAGATCATATGGACAGTCAACTGCGCCTCTGAATGGGGGACTTGGAATGATTGGGAACAATTTGCAGCATTTGAATGGTCCTGGAGCCTCTGAGGGCTATACATCAGCTACCATGTATGGAAACTCTCCAAAGTCGTTACCTCAACATTTTGATCAACATCAGCAACCAGCAATGCAAGGTGACTCCTCAGCACAACACATACCTTCAATCTAATTTCTTCAACATGCTACTTTCCATGTTTTGAGTAATTTTAGAAGTATTTCATTGTTTTTGATAACAGGTGATAGATATGGTATTAGTAACACTGAAACTTCAGTGTCTGGAAACTTGTATACTCCTGTGTCTTCTGCAGGGACAGTCATCAGTAGTCAGAGCTTGAGTGCTGTAGCCTTACAGTCCATGTCCAAAATAAACTCCCCTTCGATGAGCAATAAGTCAAACTTGACTGCCTCTCAGCAGATGCTAAATGCAAAGGTTCAACCCATCGATCAATCGGACAAGATGAGCTTTCAGTCCCAACATTATCTGGGAGAAGACCATTTATCTTCTCATCAGCCTCAACAGTATCAACAGCAGCCTCAACATCAATCTGCTCAGCATTTATCCCAGCAGAAGCTACAAAGTCAGCAGCAACAACTTTTGTTAAGGAGCAATGCTTTTGGAGCTCAGCTGCCATCTAATCCTGGTACTCAAGTAAAATCTGAGCTTGAAGATCATGATGAAGCCCTGCGCGCTCAGATCTCTGCTGAGCAATTTCAGTTCTCTGATATGCAAAATCAGGTTCAACAGAATACCGTTGGAGACCAATCTAAAGGTAATCAATTGCTTCTCTTATTTAGCCAGCAGAATATCAATTCATCTAAAAAATTAGCCAGCAGGATATCTGTTCATTACTTTCTCAATCTTTAGATCAACTGCAACAATCTTGCATCCAAACCAGCTTATTGCTGATTCTTGCTTTAAGCCGTCTTTCTAACGGAGTTTACTCACGTGCAGTATTGCAGGGCGAATGGTATCCTAAATCTCAAGACGGGTCTCAGATACCGGGTAGCGTCTTTGAACCGAATGCACAAGAGGAATTGCGTCAGAGAACTTCCACGCAAGAGGAAGCTCAGTCCAATAATTTATCTACAGAGGGATCTTTGGCCAGTCAACCTGTTGCTAATAGAGCAGTTGAAACCAATAAGTCGAGCAGTGCTATGCGCAGATCTGGTAACGTTCCTCGTGAACGGCAGTATCTTAATCAGCAGAGGTGGTTGTTGTTTTTGATTCATGCGCGCCGATGTTCTGCTCCTGAAGGAAAATGTCCTGAAAACAATTGCATACATGCACAGAAACTATTGAGGCACATGGAAAGATGCAGTAAATTTGATTGTCGGTATCCTCGGTGCCCTGAAACAAAGGTTTTAATTAATCATTATAGGCAGTGCAAGATTGAAACCTGTCCCGTTTGCATTCCTGTCAAAAAATTTATGCAGGCACAGCAAAAAGTGTTTGCTCGTCCTGGTTATATTTCTGGTATGGCAAATTCTCTCAATGGTACTTGTAGAACCTATGATGCTGTTGAAACTGCTTCTAAGTTGACTAGCAAGCTGAGTCCAGTGGCAGTTAGAACTCCAGAAGATTTGCAGCCTTCTCTTAAACGCATGAAGATAGAGCCATCTTCCCAAACTCTCATCTTGGAAACTGAAAATCTTGTGCCAGTTTCGTCCTGCGAGTCTAATGTTATTCAAGATGCTCAGCTTGTTGAACAGAATGATGCTGTGGTAATGAAGACTGAAGTCACTGAAGTAAAAATGGAAGCTCTTGCAAATGCTGTGCAAGTTAGTCCTGGGAGTACTGATATAGCAAAGGATAGTTTGGATGATACATACACTCTAAGGCCTACTGGTGATTCTCTTGCATCAAGTACTCCAGGTTGTCTTGTGAAGCAGGAAAATGTTAATATTGAGAAGGATATAGATCAGCCTAAACAGGAAAATGCGTCAGCGCCTTCTGAAAGTATGACTGTATCCAAATCTGGGAAGCCTAAAATAAAGGGTGTCTCGATGATGGAACTTTTTACCCCAGAGCAGATCCGGGAACACATTAAAGGTCTGAGACAATGGATAGGCCAGGTCAGTCTAATATATTTTGGACATAGTGTTATCTCGCTCACGCTATACTCTTCTACATTTGGGATTTCTGCAGTTTGGTTGTTAAAGAACTTGTCATTTAAATGAGTGATTTACTTTTCTTTTCCTTTTTTTAGATAAGAACTCGATAACCAGCTAATTAAAAATACGGATGTTTAACCTGCTTTATTTGCGTAAAGGATTAAATAGTGAACATGTTTTCAGAAATTCTTTATTCTTTTAGCATTTTTCTACACCTTGACTAAGTATTCTAAAGTTATGAGGGCATGCTGTGAACTGAGATTTACATTACATTGAGCTGAAATGATTTTTCTAATGTCAAGAGCGTGCGGTTGCTGTCCTAACTGTTGGTCGGATCATATATAATATGTTGTATGCACTCGAGGGTGTCGCCTGGTGGTAAATGAATCTGGAATGGACCATGGAAGATCAGGGTTCAAATCCTAGCAGAAGCAAAAAAAAAAGCCTCCTTTATTTCTGTCTACGGCTTGGGGACAAAGTTACATGGTACTTGTACTGGTCGGAGATAGCAGATACCTGGTAGGTTAGTCGAGGTGCAGACAAGCTCCCCATAACACCATTGTTATATATTTCTTTTATTAATTTAAAAGTTTGTTGTCCTGTAGCTGAAGTTGAAAGAAGCACAATGGGTAATTTGGGTAGTTATGTGTCTTAGTTATCTTTCTAGTTAGAAAGTGGCTAATAAGATCTGTCAGACCTTAGTCGTTTCTAAGGAGTAAGGACTATAAGGCTTAACCAAGAGTTGCTGATGATAATGAAGCGCTATGCTATTTACAGAAAATGTACTATTCTAACTGTTTCATGTAATCCTTCTACCATGTTATGTAGACTTAATAAAACTGTCAATACTCATTTCTTTTTCTATTGATCTTCAGTGCATGTAGTTGGACAAATGGCTGATTCGTTGCTAATATGGGCTTTTTTTGGTGACATGTTTGGTTTCATTTCTAATCTCTATGAGTAAACTTTCCCTTTCTGTTCTGCCTTGTTGACAGAGCAAAGCAAAAGTAGAAAAAAATCAAGCAATGGAGCATTCCATGAGTGAAAATTCTTGTCAGTTATGTGCAGTTGAGAAGCTAACTTTTGAACCTCCACCCTTATATTGTACTCCATGTGGTGCTCGTATTAAACGTAATGCGATGTATTATACCATTGGAGCTGGTGATACACGACACTACTTCTGCATTCCATGCTATAATGAGGCCCGTGGAGACACCATCATTGTTGATGGAACCACCATTCCAAAGGCGAGGATGGAGAAAAAGAGAAATGATGAGGAGACCGAAGAATGGGTATCTGTCTAACTCTTTGTGTTTTATTTGACAGATATAGTATCTCATTTACTGTAGGAACGGGGGTTTGGATACTTGTATTGTTGATGCTTTTTATCAATAACATGTTTCTTTTATCTAGTTTTAATTTTTTATTGGTCTCATTATATAAGAGGTTACTGCTTTGCGCAGTGGGTGCAATGTGATAAGTGTGAAGCTTGGCAACATCAGATTTGCGCTTTATTTAATGGTAGAAGGAATGATGGTGGGCAAGCTGAGTATACATGTCCCAATTGCTACATAGCAGAAGTTGAAAGAGGTGAGCGCAAGCCCTTACCACAAAATGCTGTTCTTGGAGCAAAAGATCTGCCTCAAACAACTCTCAGTGATCACATTGAGAAACGATTAGCTGATAGTTTGAAGGAGGAACGGGAAAAAAGAGCAAAGCGTGAAGGAAAAGGTTATGATGAAGTAAGTCAATTGGCTTGACTTACTCTTTAATGTTTTGCAGTATAAAATGATTAATGCAGTGAGACTTGATTCCTTAGATAAGTAAACAGCAACATCAACTAGTGCTACACTCAGTTCCAAACAAATGGGGGATGATTATATGAATTCCGACTGACCATGTTTGTTCATTTATATTAATCTCAGTCCAAAATTACATAATTAAAAATATGAAGTACTAGAAGTTCTCTATATTTATAATGGCATAAAATCTGTGTTGAGGCTATAAAGGTTCTTGAAAACATGCCTGAACATTCAATAAAACTTTATCACTTTATAAAAAAGGACTCCTAGAAAGCATAGGATCTAAAGTTTACTTACTAACATGGCTAAAACACATTCTCAGCTAATTGATATTGTTTATATAGATCTTTTTCTTTCATTATGCTCTATCTTTCCCTAAGTTTGCGTGGATTCCAAGGAATTGTAGGCCTTTCGAGACTAATTTTCCATGTGATTTTAGGTCTAGCTCGTTCAATTAAACACCTTCACTCACCACAGTTTCAGACTTACTGATCGGTGCATTTGAAGGTCGATGCCTTTACCAAATCATCTCAAGCGACCGACTCATTTCATCCTTAATAAGTGCTAATAAGTTCTTCCTGCACTTTTTGGCAAATGTGATCACTTTAAGTCTTTTCTAATCTTAAATGGCCGTACATCCATCTTAGGGCCCGTTTGGTACAACTTATTAAAAAGAGCTTTTCAAGTAGACCTTTTTATCAAAAAGTTGTTAGGTGTTTGATTGTCAAAAAAAAATATTTTTGGATTAAAAATGGGCAAATCCAAAAGCTATTTTACCTCTACTGGCAAAAGCCCAAAATTTGAGCTTCTGCCAGTAGAGGCCAAAAGTGTTTTTTTTTGGCCAAAAGCACTTTTGGCAAAAACCACCAAACACTCCATTTTTTTGCCAAAAGTGCTTTTGGCAAAAAAAAAGCACTTTTGGTCATTTGAAAAGCCCAACCAAACACACACTTAGTATTCGTATATTTGGAATACTAATTTTGTGGAGACTGTTGGACTTTAACAATTTAAACAATCACTCCCTTATAACATTGCTGGGCTTATAACTGTTCTATAGAACTTACCAAGCATCCTTGTCACATAACACTCAGGTAGAACTTCTCCAATTCAACCACGGAGGGCAGTTGGATTGTATAAAAATAAATAGGTCCAGACATCCATAAATCAAGGCCTGCTCGTTCTGTGGATGCTGCATTTGTTACTTTAATTGTTGCTATAGTCCAGAATATTGGTTAGGGACAGTCTTCTAGAGGAAAAAAAATCAGAAATTAAAGTTCTAGGATCCTGATATGCAGCTATAAACGTCTGGAAGTGAATTTTGCATTTCCATGTAGCTTAGTTTGGGCTATTAGTGAATAAGTCAACTTCCGTGAGCCTTTTTTCCGTAAATGCTTCTTTCCCCTTGGGAAAAATATCATCTTTGGTTTGTTCTAACTTCTGTTCTGCATTTAGTATTTGGTAGTGGTGTAAACAAGTTCACTTGTGCCTTCCTAATTTTGCTCCTACTTATATTCGTTTGCAGGTTCCTGGAGCAGAAGGACTTGTTGTAAGAGTTGTGTCATCAGTAGACAAAAAGTTAGAAGTGAAACCACGGTTTCTTGATATATTTCAGGAAGAGAACTATCCGCTGGAGTTCCCGTATAAATCGAAGGTACCTTCATGTAGAATCTTGCTCGTTAATGTCAATTTGGGTTTAATGATTTGAATGAATTTTACATATGTTATTTAGTTATTACAAGACATTTTTTCTTGTTAGAAACTTAGAATTAGATCTTTATCTGGCACTATTTTACTGACAATTAGTTGCAGGAGTATCTCGATAACTTTATTTTGAAAAGGTTAGGTGAGAAAGATAAAATAAGCAGCAAATTATGTGTTGTAGCAGCTGTACACTATTTACCGTAGAAAATAGCAAAGCATGCCTGTTTTAATCTAATTTCCTAGTTTTTTAGGGCTTCTAACATCTGTAAAACTGATTCAACATCATTCACATGTTCCAATCTACACCATGAGCAAAACACAAGTATACATTTAAACTTCATGTTAACGATAGAATCAGCAAAATCGTTGAAACTGAGAGAAATTTAGGAGAAAATATTATTGAAGTGTGTATCTACATTATTACACTGAGCGTTATTTATAGATACTACATTACAATCCTTTTCCACGTAGGATATTATATACAAATCCCATTTCTATTCTAATTCTAACCCTCACCCTTCATACAAGTCATATGTACCGACCTTGTTACTTGTATAGAATCATATTTTGTAGATTCTTGATCTTTTGGTATACCCTTTGTATATGGCCGTTGTGTCAATGTTTATGAATGAAAATACTTTTACTTGATAAAAAAATGTACCGAGCTTGTTACAGATGTAACTAATATGAGGACCTGTGAGGGACTTCGTGAAAATATCTACAAGCTAATCACTCAACTTCACAAATTTAGTAACAATATCTCTAGTGAGTATGTTTTCTTATGACAAAGTGACAATCTCAATGTTTTTAGAACTCTCATAAAATACCGGATTTGATGCGATATGAAAGGCCGCTGGTTATCACATACAAGTTCCATCTGACTAATTTCTCCAGATTTTAGTTCTCTGAGCAGCGTTTTACTCCAAACTAGCTCACAAATGCTTCTGCACTAGATCGAGAAACCACACTATGTTGCTAACTCTTCCGGGACATTAAATTACCTTATACTAAAACACAATACCCGGATGTAAAACGTGTATTAGAGGGTGATCATGCCCAATTCACGTCTGTATATCCAATGATTTGCTCATGTCCAGGATCCTTAAATAGTAGCCCTTTACCTGGAGCTGACTTTATATATCGTAGAATGCGGACAACGACATCTCGATGACTATCACAAGGGGAATTCATAAGCTGACTTACAACACACATGAAAAGAAATATCCGGTCTAGTCACTGTGAGATAATTCAACACTCCAACCGGCCGCCTATATGTTCCAGGATCATTGAGTGGCTCCCCATGTGAAGGAGTTTAGCATTCAGATATATATGAGTGTCAATGTGTCTACATCCCATCATTCTTGTCTCCTCAAGAATGTCTAAGGCATACTTGCGTTGCGAAATAACAATACCTGATCTGGACTGAGCAACCTCAATACTTAGAAAATACTTCAGTCTACCGAGGTCTTTAGTCTGGAAATGCTTAAAGAGATGTTGCTTTAAATTAGTGATACCATTTTGTCACCGACGGTGATGACGATATCGTCAACATAAGTCACCAAATAAAGACATAAATTTGGAAACAGAGTGATCATCTCCACTACGAGTTATGACAAACTCCTAAAGTATTGTGCTGAACTTCCCAACCAGGCTCGAGGAGACAGTTTCAGACCATACAGTGACCTGTACAATCGACATACAATGCTACTAGACTCCCCCTGAGCAACAAAGATAAAAGCATTCTTAATGTCCAACTGATGAAGAGACCCATGACGAACAACAAATATGGATAGAAAAAGGTGGACAAATGCTAGTTTAGTCACGGAAGGGAAAGTATCACTGTAATCAAGCCCATTTATCTGAGTATATCTTTTGGCAACAAGGTGTTCCTTAAGCCGATCAAACCCAAAGATCTGACTCTTCCTCCCTTTTATATATAGTCCTGATATAGCTTCAAATAAGATCAAAATGATCCTTAGATATCTTAATTGGCTATCTTCAGCATCACAAAAAATTAAAGTGACATACTGCAGATGAGTAACTTCCACCCACTCATCATGATTCTGTGTCACAGATCCAACCATTTCTATTAGTTGTCCTTAAACATGTTGTTAAGACCTTCCATTGGTATAATGAATAAAAAGGAGATAGGTCTTCCATTGCTATAATGAATAAAAAAGGTGATAGTGGATCACCTTGTCTTACTCCTCTTTGAGATGCAAAGAACCCTACTTATCAAAAAAAAAAGGATGCAAAGATGATACTGAAAAGGAACTCCCAATTCACAGGTCATATGTTTTTTCAATATCCAACTTGCACATTATGCCTATTTTTTCCGTTTCAATCTAGAATCCAGGCATTCATTGGCAATCAACACTGCATATGTAATTTGTCTACCTTTTATGAATGCCATTTGTTGAGTGTCTACCAGTTTATGCATCACTTCCTTGATCCTTTCTGTGAGTGTTTTTGAAATTATATTCCCAATAAGACTGATAGCCTTGGGAGAACTCCAAATGTAACTTACAAAATAATTTTGACTTCAAGACTCCTCAAAATTATTTTGTAAGTTACATTTCTCTGAATATAAGCTTTGGTATAACTCCAAATGTATTTCTTGACTATGGTTCTTCCTTCAAGACTCCATTGACTTCCAATCTCTCAATGTGATTGTAGCTTTTATTAGCATTGGCCACGTTGTGAAAAAACTTGGTATTCTATCCCATTGTGTTACCATAAATTTCTTGATCTTTGTCTCTAAGCAATCTGTTTGTATTTGCCCGTTTCCTCTACTTCCATTTGTGAATTAGCCCTGACCAACAAGTCTTCTTCCTGAACATTATCATTTTCCAGTGCATTACTATTGTGCACGTTGTGAAAGAAGCTTGTTTTCCTATTCCAGACTTCCATAGTTCTTTTTCTTCCATTCCCACAGCCATCCTTTCATAAGTTGTAACTTTTTCGACAATACATAATCTGGTGTTCCATTTATCACAAAGGAATACCACCAAAAATTAACCTTATATACAAATCCCTCAGCTTCCAACCACATATTTTCAAACTTGAAATAGGATTCTGCTCCTTTCCCAGTCACGTCATAGAAATTGTGTAGGAGCATGGTCCTTGTTTCATTAAATAATTACAAGAAAACGATTCTCGATATATGGAGGTAAGGGCTGGTGTGCCATTAGAGAAGATTTTCACATGCGAAAGGTGATGACTTCATGGTCCTGTCCATTCCATAATCATTTGTTTCATCTTCCATGACCCGAAATATTGTCCCAAAAGTTCCATCCTGATCTCAAATAACCTTCAAATTTTTTAGTTTCCTCGATTGTCCATTGCGAAGGTGTTCTTTGGGGGACATTTGAAATCCATAAAAGTTTGGAACATAATTTGATTGTGGGAGGCCAAGTTTCAAAAGATTGTTTCTGAAATAAGACTATTTAGTATTTACTGATTCATGAAATGCCGGACGGTGATGTCCAGACATTGTCATGTCTCAAATGGTTAACTCTGGCAGTATCCTCAGATACGAGTCTTGTTCTTTTCCGTTTCACTTGCAATTTAGCGATAATTGTTTGAGTTATGGACTGATAAGTTGCATTCTTCAGGTGTTATTGTTATTTCAGAGAATTGAAGGTGTGGAAGTGTGCCTCTTTGGAATGTATGTTCAGGAATTTGGATCTGAATGCGCACAGCCAAATCATCGCCGTGTTTATCTCTCGTATCTAGATTCTGTTAAATATTTCAGGCCAGAGATCAGAGCAGTGTCTGGAGAGGCTCTCCGTACATTTGTGTACCATGAAATTTTGGTAATCTTTCTTCCCATCAATACCGATTGCTGATTCTAGATATTTGTTAGTGGTTTGTATATTAATATATTTGATTCCACTCAGATTGGATATCTTGAATATTGCAAAAAGCGTGGTTTCACGAGTTGTTATATTTGGGCTTGTCCTCCATTGAAGGGTGAAGATTATATATTATATTGCCATCCCGAAATTCAGAAGACCCCAAAATCTGACAAACTCAGGGAGTGGTGAGCTTAATAATTTTATTTCTTTTAGATTATCTACTGCTGTATATAAGGTGTATATTCTCTTGTTTGTCACATTAATTAAACTAGTGTTTTTCATATTTCAGGTATTTATCAATGTTAAGAAAAGCTAAGAAGGAAAACATAGTTGTTGAGCTCACTAATTTATACGACCATTTCTTTATATCCTCGGGTGAACGTAAAGCTAAAGTTACTGCAGCTCGCCTGCCTTATTTTGATGGGGACTATTGGCCTGGTGCTGCAGAGGATATGATTTACCAACTACAGCAGGAAGAGGATGGGAGAAAGCAGCATAAGAAGGGTACTATAAAGAAGACCATAACAAAAAGAGCTCTAAAAGCATCTGGTCAATCTGATCTTTCTGGGAATGCATCTAAGGATCTGCTTCTAATGCACAAAGTAATTTTGATTGCTAAACATCTTCGTTTACTCATTGTCCTTCTACTTTATATATATTGGCTATTTGGTTGATTGAATTGCTGTTAATATGGAGTTGTGGCTTGCAACTTCCAAGAAATTAACTATGATTAAGTATTGTGCTTTAGAGTGAACTTTGCACTCGTTTCTGTACCCAAAGGTGTAGCCTAACGGTTAATGCAGCGGCTGAAAACCATGGGACACCAGGATTCAAACCCTAGCGGTGACAAGAAAGCATAGGTGATTTCTTCCGATCTGCGTATAAGCCTTGTTGGGTAGAGTTATGTGGTGCCCGTGCTGGTGTAGAGGTAGCTGACACCCAATGGAATAGTTTAGTGTGCACAAAAATTGGCCTGGACACCACCTTTATTAGATTAAAAAAAATTGTTGCACTTGTTTGTCATCTTAGTGTAATGTTTTATTTCTGTTTTGCTTTATTTCCATTCTTTGTTACAAAAGCTGATCGTACTGCCAGTCTCCATTGTTCTGCACTTCTAACTCTGTCCATTTTTTTTAACTTGCACAGCTCGGTGAAACAATTTCTCCAATGAAGGAGGATTTTATTATGGTTCATTTACAGCATGCATGCACCCATTGTTGCGTTCTAATGGTTTCTGGAAATCGTTGGGAGTGCAAGCAATGCAAGAACTTTCAGCTCTGTGACAAGTATGGATCATATATCTATATGCTTAGCTTAGTGTTGTAAAAGTTTTATGGTTGTTATAGAATCATGCTTGTTGCAACCTTGAATGTGGATTAGTAGAAACTTTTCTCATCTGTAGAAAATGTATTGTTTTTGTTTTTACTCCACACATGCAGAATGAATATAAGTCTAGTTTTAATGCCAAGTCCTTATTGAAAGGAATATAAATTGGCGCAACACCAACTGTTTGTTTAGCCTACCACACTTATAGGCGCATTAGTGCTTAGATAGGGGGTTGTGGAGCCATGGAGGACACGAATTAGGGTAGAAGGGTAGTCGGTAGTCGAGCGTAGTCCTACTTACGCTTATAAAATGATAGTGTAGTGTTATTACTTAGGCTTGATTAGCCTACCACACTTGTAGGCACATTAGTGTTTTATAGTCCCCTGTAGTTTGATTCATGATACTATATGTTCTTTAGTGTAATTTGTTTATCTTATTTAGCTGTGTTAACTGCTTCCTAGGTGGGAGAACTTTATAGACCAATTTTTGGTTGTGGTAGGGACACCCTATACTGATCGAAGTGTCTAAAAGTTTTGATGCTGAGAAGGTAGAGAATATAGGATAAAGTCTTTTCCAACAGAGCATCTATAAAGACCCAAATATATTTGACTTGTCCCATGAAAGTATATCATGTGAAGAAGCTCAGTATTTTGCTGCATCCTGTCTATGGTAGGTTTGAGCTCATATGGTTTCCGATTCTTTACATTATGTGTTTTTTAGTATAGCTGACAGGGAGATTGCATACAACAACAACATACCCAGTGAAAATCCCACAATGTGGGGTCTGAGGAGGGTAGAATGTACACAGACCTTATCTCCACCTTGGTAGGTAGAGCGGTTGTTTCCGGGAGACCCTTGACTCAAGACAACGCATAATCAGGCAAAACAATCAAAGCAAAACAAAGTATAAGAAACAATCAACCTCAGACGAGAAATTAACGCATTATGGACATGCAGATAGTAAAAGTCAAATATGCAACGATAATGCATTCTAACAACACGAAGCAGTAGCTAACACAACTAAATAAGATAAATAAATTACACTAAAGAACACATAGCAGCAGGAATCAAACTACAGAGTACTATAGAGCAATAATGCGCCTATAAGTGTGACAAGCTAATCGGGCCTACAATAATACTACACTATCATTTTTGTAAGCGTAAAGAGGACTATGCTCGACTACCTCTACCATTCTACCCTAATCCGTGTTCTCCACAACCCCCTATCTAAAGTCATAATAAGTTGCACTTGCGCCATATCCCGTCTAATCACCTCTCCCCAATACTTTTTTGGCCTACCTCTACCCCTCCTGAACCCGTCCATAGTCAACCTCTCACACCTCCGCACTGGGGCATCTCCTCTGCACATGTCCGAACCATCTCAACCTCGCTTCCCGCATCTTATCCTCCACCGAGGTCACTCTCACTTTATCCCGGATATCATCATTTCTAATCTTATCTCTCCTTGTATGCCCACACATCATCTCAGTGTCCTCATCTCCGCAACTCTCGGCAGAGAGATTGCATAGTGATCAATAAATTAACCTTGAGAATTTTTAGGGACCTAAAAAAGGAAAAGAAAGGATGCAGTTAAATGTTGTTTTGCTAAATTCTTTCTGGTGTATGAAAATTCATAAGAGATACCATTTGACAGTGAGTTTCATATTCCCTAGTGTTTTTCTTTGTAACATTTGTCTGTATTGGTACTGTTTCAGGTGCTATGAAATTGAGCAAAAACTTGAAGATAGAGAGAGACATCCTATTAATCAAAAGGACAACCACACACTTTATCCAGTAAGTATTTCTCTCTCCCCTATGCCCCCGTCCCCGTCCCCAGTTAGAATAGGTATTGGGTTCCATGATTAAGAAATTCGATGAAATTTTCCAGAGTGAAATCAAGGAGGTACCTTATGACACCAAGGATGAAGATGAAATACTCGAGAGTGAGTTTTTTGATACAAGACAGGCCTTTTTGAGCCTTTGTCAGGGAAATCATTACCAATATGATACCCTGAGGCGTGCTAAACATTCCTCAATGATGGTCCTTTACCACCTTCATAATCCCACTGCACCAGCATTTGTAACAACGTGCTACATTTGTCACCTTGATATAGAAGCTGGTCAAGGTTGGCGATGTGAAGTTTGCGCAGATTATGATGTTTGCAATGCTTGTTATAAAAAAGATGGTGGAATTGATCATCCTCATAAGTTGACTAATCATCCATCCTTGGCCGAGCGTGATGCACAGAATAAAGAAGCGAGGCAACTACGAGTTTTGCAGGTGCATTCTCCTTGGCCCTTAATGTAACCTGTGGTTTTGTGCTGCTTCCTATGTTTAGTCTATGAAGTCTTCTGTTACAAATTTTGGGTCAGTTCTAGATCCCTTGCACCTAACACACTGTGTTCTTTCGGAGCTCTTTCATCTTCTTTGAATCACCATATGTTATTCCTAGTCCACTGCAGATTATATTTTGTACTTCTCTATTTGTGTTTGATTCACTGTAAGTAACATGTTTCTACTACTCATAATAAGCTATTATATAACAAATCTTGGTGTATCACATTGCACACAGACATCACTGTCATTTAAAAGAAAATCTTGAGGTATCACACCTTTAAGGTTGAAATTTGCACTAAATGCTACTCCCGTCTTTGTCAAAAACATTCTCCACAAATTATTTTTTTCTGGACATATAAATATTCTTCCATTAGTAACACGCCAAGATGGTGTCAAAAGTAGGACGGTTTAGTGATGTTCGATGCCAACCACCTGTCAAATTATCCCAATTATCTATGCAACAGGGGATTGGTTCCTTACATTAAAAGTTGTAATGAAAAAACGAAAATGATCTTGTATTTTTCTTATGTATATCTAGATATTTTGTAATATTATCATATTTCCGCCAAATGGTCCAAAAAAGGACACTATTCTCCAAGTTGCTCTTTTGATAAGTAAAGATAATTTGTTCTATATGATAAGAAATGGATCTTGGGCCTAAATAAATCCCAAAAGCTAGCTCCTTGGGTGAGGATTGCCAATGATCATACAAGGAAATCAAATCCCATTTTCCATTAAAATTCTGAATAGCCGTGAATACAAGGTCTTGTTTGTGATGTGAATTTTCAAATTTTCAAAGCAGGTCCATCTTTTGTAATTTTTTTTGTAAGATTAGAGCTATCCAATCATTTTATCTTTTGCAAAACCTCTTTTTTCGCGGAACGTTTTCCAAAAGCTCCTTAGGAACTTTTTGATTGAGTATCTGGGAATTCATGTGAAACAGAAAAGTATTAGATTCTGTTCTCCATCCTGCTAGAAAAAATAAGATGAGTATAGATGGTTCTGTTTACATATAAATGAAATTCTTTTAGCCTGATTATATTTTCTTTCACTTGTTGAAAATATATACTAGACGTAAGATCTGACATAATTTCTCTCTTTAACTCTACAGCTAAGGAAGATGCTTGACCTTCTGGTGCATGCTTCTCAGTGCCGCTTTTCCCATTGTCAATATCCGAACTGTCGCAAAGTTAAGGGGCTTTTCCGCCATGGCATACAATGTAAAATACGAGTTTCAGGAGGTTGTGTTCTCTGTAAGAAGATGTGGTATCTCCTTCAACTGCATGCTCGTGCATGCAAGGAATCTGAATGCCATGTTCCACGTTGCAGGTTTGTTGGCTAATGCTTCCTTAGATGCTTGTAATCTGTTAGTAGAATTTTAATGTATAGTGTCTCACATGAAAAATGATTATTATGTGTTGTGTAGAATATAACTACAATAGGGCGCAATGTAATAATGTAGATACGTATCTTGATAATATTTTCCGTCTGTACTTCTCAAATGGAATCAGAACCTTTCTGAGAGAATATCGCTTTGCAAAAATACCAGTGCCTTCCGGGAAAGAGAATCTCGGTCACTGTGCTATTTTGCAGTGACCTAAGTGGCTGTCCGTGTCAATACCACTTTCTACCATTGTTTTTTGAAAACTACTAATACCACGACGCTAGGAAAGCTCCGGCGAGCAAAGCCCAATTAGCTCCTCCGACACCTGACACACTCTCACGAGCTGGCAACAACTCTGTCTCCGGCTGTGCGCCTGTTCCACGCGCCTAGGCACGTGACGAGCTTTCAGACGACTTCAGCTTCTGGTTCTTGGTTCCTGGGGTGCGCCTGGTGATAACAACCTAAACTCTCCTTTTCTCAAGCAGTTCCGACAACCAGATTTACAGATCTGGTCTTCTTTTTCAGTTTCGGGCAGCCTTCTCTGTTATATTTTGTGATTATTTGCACAGTACTCTCTTCAATCCAACCATGTCTCTTGAATTTGATGCTTTTAGTTCCAAAAGTATTGGAGTTGGAAATTCGAGTGTTATGGTTACTTCGCAACCCTTAATGAGAAGTTCAAACTATTTAGCTTGGGCTTCCTCGGTTGAGTTGTGGTGCAAGAGTTAAGATATTCAAGATCACTTGATCAAGAAGGCAATGAGGTAGATAAAAAGGCCCGAGCACAACGGGAGAAGGTTGACGCTCAATTATGTAGTCTTATGTGGTGACCTATTGATTCCAAGTTAATGTCCTTGTGCGTCCATTCCAGACATGTTATTCAGTTTGGGAAAAGGCTCGCACTTTATACACTAACACATATCTTGTTTTTATGATGTGATATTTCGGATGACAAACTTAAAGAAACAAAAATTGAATATGTCTACTTACTTGCGACAGGATATCTCTAGGTCTCAACTATACTGACTTTTGAGGAATCTATGGTTACTTCTACATCTCCGACCATAATGTAACCATTCGTGACTTATCATCTTCGTCCGCGTCCAACATCAGACCTAGACCTAGATGATTCACGTCCTACGTCAGAACCTACACCTACTGCGAACTTGTCTCCTCCTAGTCAACCGATTGCACTTCGAAAAGGTATATGATCCACTCGTAGTACTAACCCTCGTTATACCCTTTTAAGTTATCATCATGTGCCATCACCCCTTATGCCTTTGTATCATCTTTGTCCTCTGTTTTCATCCCTTAGCCTACAAGTGAAGCGCTTTCCCATCCAAGATGGCGGCACATGCGAGTGATACTTAAGAGCTTGTTTCTCTTCAGTTAGGTAAACCTACTGGTGGTTGCCGTTGGGTTTATTAAAGTTGCTAAAATTGGTCCGGACGGCCAAGTTGATTAGCTTAAGGCCCGCCTTGTTGCCAAGGGATATACTCAAATATTTGAGCTTGATTACAATTATATTCCCGTGGCTAAAATAACATCTATCCGTCTTTCTCTATCCATGGTTGTCCTCCATTGGCCTCTTTATCAGTTTGGACATTTAAAATGTTTTTCTCCATGGTATATGTGGAGCAACCACCTGATTTGTTGCTCGGGGGGTCTAGTAGCATTGTATGTAGATTACGTCGATCACTCTATAGCATATGTTTTGAAATAGTCTCCTCAATCATGATTTTGGGAAGTTCAGCATAGTAATTCAGGAGTTCAACCTGACTCGTAGCAAAGCTTATCACTTTGTGTTTTATTGGCATCCTTCTCCAAATCTGTGTATTTATTTGGTAGTTTATATGGGCGATATCATTATCACAATGATCGGGATGATATCACTAATTTGAAGCAACATCTCTTTCAACACTTTCAGACTAAAGACCTCGGCAGTCTATTTTCTAGGTATTGAGGTCGCTTAGGATATCAAATGTATCTCATGATGTATGCCTTAGACATTCTTGATGAGACTTGAATGACATGATCTAGATCCATTGACACTCCTATGGATCCGAATGCTAAATCTCTGCCAAGACATGGGAAGCCATTCCTGGAAGATATAGGTTGTTGATTCGTAAGTTGAATGTTAAGAACAGCGGCCCATTGACACTCCTATGGATCCGAATGCTAAATTTCTGCCAAGACATGGAGGATCACGTTCTCATAGACATTCTGAGTCTGGATATTGTTTTTTAGTAGGAGGTAATTTATTTTTTGAGAATGGTAACATTATATTCATCAGTAAAAAGACTAGACTACACTGGCAACAATAATACAAGAAAAGAAAATAGCCTATGTACACTTGGCAAGGCTTCCAAAATTTGTAGGATGGAATCAACATCCTCTATCCAAAACTCTTTACACCAAAAATGCAAGCTCATAGATAATTTGTGTCATGAAAGAGTAAGAAACAAAATGTGGTTGCTCGATATAATGTAGAAGCAGAATATTGAGCTATGACGGTAGGAACTTATGAGTTAGTTTTGGATCAAACAATTGCTTAGAGAACTAATATTTATTGAAATCAGTCAGACGGAGCTTGTGTGATTATCAAGTGGCCCTTTATATTGCGTCAAATATGATATTCATGAGAGGACTAAGGGGTCCTTTGGTTGCTGGTTAGGATTATGTAGGTGTTAGTAATTTAAGGATTAGTTATGTAGGGATTAGTTATTCCATCTTCTACCCTCCATAAAATAATATGTAGATTTCTTCATAACTTTTACATGTATTAGTTATACGAAAAGAAAATGATAAATCAACATTGTATTAGCAATGCTATGTTTTATGTGAAAAAGAGAAAAAAATCAAACTAACACTGTTTAACTTATGCTAGATTCTATGCGGAGATTATTTCTCCCAATTTTTGTAACCAAACAAGGTATAAAGTTATGTTAGTTTTAATACATGAATAATTTCTTTCGAACCGGTAGCCAAACGACCCCTAAGCACATTGAAATTAATTGTCACTTTATCAGGGGAAAAACTCTCGCGAGATCTTTTTACCAACATTTGGGGAAGTCAAATGACCTGCTTGTAGTTATTTTCACCAAGTCCCTTACTGGACCTCGTATTAGTTATATTTGTAACAAGTTCGGTACATATGACTTATATGCACCAACTTGAGTGAGGAGTGTTAGAATATTAATGTATATAGTGTCCAACATGCATAACAACAACAACCCAGTTTAATCCAACAGGTGGGGTATGGGGAGAGTAGTGTATACGCAAACCTTACCCTACCTTGGGACGTAAAGAGACTATTTCCGATAGACCATTGGCTCATGGAAATCATTTCAAAGCAGTTCAAAGAAAAAGTCAGAAGTGAAAGAAGCCATGACAAAATATTAAAGAAAGCATGACAAAACATTCTGAAAAAGGAACAATAAGTAGTACAAAAATCGAAAATTAAGAAACTACAGGAGTAATACTACGCCTCCTAGTATGGAAGGATAAGCGAGACAACGTTCAACTACCTACTAACCTTCTACTCTAATATGTGTCTTCCATAACCTCCTATCTAAGATCATATTCTCAGTAAATTGAAGTTGCGTCATTTATTGTCTAATCACTTCTCTCCAATACTTCTTCGACCTACCTTTACCTCTCCTGAAACCATTCATAGCCAACCTCTCACACCTCCGCACTGGTATATCCGTGCATTTCATCTTCATATGTCAAAACTATCTCATCTTCGCTTTCCCCATCTTGTCCTCCACCGAGGCCGCTCCCACCTTGTCCCCGGTATCTTCATTTATAATCTAGTGTCCAACATGGAAAAGGATTATTATGTACGGGGTAGATTATCACTATAAATATGGCTCAGTGTAATAATGTAGACACTTATCTTAATAATATTTTCCGTCTCTACTTCTCACATAATCAATCCCTTGTCATTGATAAAGTTATTATAATTAATTTATAATACTCAATTTGTTTGTCTTACTTTCCTTTTTAGTTCGTTTAAAAAAGAATGCCTTTTTTTGCAACTCTTTAATTTTAACTTTCCACATGACATATTTAAGGCCACAAGATTAAAGGGCGTTTTGGTACATTCTTTCTATTTTTAATTTAAGACCAAAGATTCAAACGTCTTATTTTCTTTCTTAAATTCCATGTCAAGTCAAAACCAGACATAAATTGAAACGGAGGGAGTAATGATTAGCCAATGCTACTATTTCCTGCTATTAGCATCACTAGCCATGAGTAGTAATCAATCTGAATCAATCAAACTTTGATTCAACCCTATTTAATTGGGGTTGGCTACATGAATCCTCTTTATCCATTTAGCTCTATTCTTTAGAGGATTAATCATAGTTATTGATTATTTTATGCTTTGCTGTCAACCTGCGGGTAACCTCTTGTATTCACCTGGGTATTAGAAATGCTTTGCATAGGTCAAATAGGCAGGGTTTTAGTGATGATAGATTAGCAAAAAGATGTCATAAAATACAATCACTTTTATCTCTCTCTCCGCCTCTCCTTTTTGGCAGTTCTCACTTTTGAATTTCAGCTATATTAAATTATTGACATACAATCTGCTACCTTTTTGTTATACAGAGATTTGAAAGAACATGTGCGGAGAATGCAGCAGCAGTCTGATTCTCGGCGGAGGGCTGCTGTCATGGAGATGATGAGGCAGCGCGCAGCAGAGGTTGCAAGCGGTTCTGGTTGAAGATATTGTACAATAGGCATGGTGCTGAAGTGTTATTGGAGGTAGAGAGTATGGACGCGACAAAGAGTGGACAGACAAATGCAAACAGGGTGTGTTCATCCCTAAAAAGACGCTCTCCCATAGCAAAAGAAATTGACCAGGTGTCTGGTTGCTGTCACTCTAATGATTCCTTCAGTGGCACATCTTTAGATTACCTCTATAATGATGGTTATAAATCCAAGCTGCTCTTGATGACCTTTCCCCGAGAGTATAGAATGCCAAACGGACGTCGTCTGTCCGTGGCACATAGGTGATTCTTTGATTTCATTCTACCAAAAGTAGCCATCATTTGATGGTAGATGTAAATAGCTTTCTTTATGTAACTTAAGCTTGCAGTGGGGAGGGAGTGAGAACTGGTTTTGTGTTTAGTGAAATTGTTTTGCTCCGTTCTACTCCATGCGTTCTCGAACTGTGGATGTTCTCTTATTTAAAGATGCAAGAGTTACAAGTATCAACTTACTATTGCTTCTTTTTTGCTGGCATAAATGTCCACTGCATGTCCATATTTCCTACTCAGCTCGACTGACGGAATTCGATTTTGATTAATATAAAGCCAAAGCTTTAAAAGATTATCTAGTTTAAGCATGAATGCGACTGGACTTGAGTGTCCTGTGGATTTTCCTCTGAAAAGAACTTTAGCAAGATTATACGTACAAAAACAACTCTTGTTAGTTTGTCCACTTAATTATCAAATTATTTACAGAATACATTTGGTCGTACTAGGATCAATCAATACGAGGAGCATAATCAAAATGTTCATAAACGAATTACGTAGTAGTTAACAATCTTTCTTGATGAACTTGTTCTACAGTCAAATAATTACTACTAGTACTCTCCAACAATTAATAATCCTACTCATGTTCCTCTTAAGCAAGCAACAATAGATATGCAACATTGACAGCAACGACTTACAATGATACTGTCCCCCTTTCTCTTATTACTTCAACAATGTGGAAAAAGAAAGGTTGAAGGAGACAATCAGAGTCGCAACAACTATTTTCACTAGTTTCAACGGCTTAGTAGACCCTAGATATTGAATCTAACTAACACGCTCACTTGTGAAGCCAAAAACATCGCCACTAAAGCTGTGACGGTTCACTATACACATGCGTGCACACGCATAGACACATGCATGTTGCGCGCACACACATACAGAGAGAGGGGGATGTGATAGCTTTTACAATATTGGCTAATATTTAATAGCAGATGCTAAAAGTGACTTTAATTGCTAAAAGTAGACCCTAGAGATTGAATTCAAATGCTTGCTTCGTTTGTTTTGTTGCACAGATTCCTTTCAAACTCACTGGTCTTTAATTTTTGCCCCTCATATCACAGGTCTTTAAAAGTAGTAAAATAAATTCCTCAAAATAAGGAAACCCAGTTTCATTAGTGACCTGATTGTTTCTTCTTCCTTTACCAACACACCCTCATAGCCCCATCCCCACTGCCCTCCTCCCCTACCCTCTTACCCACCTCCATAGTGTTTGTTTATTTTATAGAAGAGTGCTTTGGGATAACATTTTCGGCTTACTTACCAAACACAAGAAAATAAGTAAAAAAAAATCACTTATTTTTCATAGAACATTTTCCAAGAAAATATTTCATTCACACGAAACACACGCTATACAAGTAATTATCTTCCTCTTGTTTTCCTTTTCAAGAAACAACCATAGCTTGACCGACAAAATTCGATTTTGATTCGTGTAAAGCCAAAGCTTTTAAAAGATTATCGAGTTAGGCAAAAATAACAAGGTTCAAGTATCAAGTACTTTCACATGCATACAAAGATAATACGATGTTCAAATACTCTACGCTACGTAAATATGCCACATTGACAGTATCGACTTATAACAATACAGTCCCCCTGTCTCTTATCACTTTAACAATGAAGAACATAAGTTCGAAGGAGACAACAGAATCGCAACAACTATTTTCACTAGTATCAACGACTTAGTAAACCCTTTGACATTGAATTTAACTAACGCGCTCACTTGTAAAATTAAAAACCTCATTGTACCACTAAAGTTGGGACAGGTCAATACACAGTCACACACACACACACACACACCGAAACAGAGAGAAAGAGAGAATTTACAGGATGTAACAAATACCAAGAGAAAAAGGATGGCCAAAATTTGCCGCCAACAAGAATATATACCTCCATTGTAATATATTTTTAATGTTATCTTCTCTTTTATGTGTCTGGGAATTCCCTTGATTTGTTATTGGGATTGTGGTGGGGGGGAGGGGTTTGAGTTGTTGGATCTAGTTAAAATGTTACGATTGTACAGCACTTGACAGAAATTGGAGGAAGCAGTTGCCCAGCCTGCAAGGAAACAAGAGAATAAGCAAATTTCAGTTCAATGCTCAAGAAATTACAGAATCACAACTTTAAGATAACAAATGTAAATCGAGCTACGCTCTCATGAAAAAACTACTAAATTCCCTTATGTTAAAAACCCTATTTCCTAGAGAATTCCTCCGCAGATATGATGGGTATCATTCAGACCAGTTTTTTGTGTTATTTACCAATTGCCAAGTCACACTACATTCTCAAGGAGTTTGCAATTGAAGCACCAACCAAAAAATAGTAAATCTGCTGATTTATACAAGGAAACAGGAAATATGTTGCTAGCTTTCACTCTGAAGTTAGATCAAATAGTAGGCTCATAATTGTCAATATTCAAGATTATTAATGTAATTTTCATGGTAAACCTTTTTTAGAGTGGTAATGTTATGTTCGCCGTGGAAACAACCTCTTGCAGAAATGTGAAAGGCTACGTACAATAGACCCCGGCCCTTCCCCGGACCCCGCGCATAGCGGGAGCTTAGTGCACCGGCCCTTTTAGTGGTAATGTTATGTTCATGGTAAACTTTTTAAGGTGAAATGTTAACACAATGGGTTCAAAGTTCAGTGGATGGCTCCCTTCCATGAGTTCTGCCTCGTATTTAATTTGGAAATAGAGGGTTGCTGATGTGTTAATGCTCCCGTTTTTTAGTCAAAACATCTATTTCTCTTCTCCTTGATATTAATAATTCAATTATTTTATCTGTCTGTAGGTAAAAATCGCCATTGCTGAAGGCAATTGAATCATAAAAAAAATGCTAACGAAGGTAGGAAAAGACAAAAAAATGTCTGCATATTTGAAGATGTACAGCCATAAGGAATGAAAAGAAAATAACAGCAAGATGCAGCGGAACAAATAAAGAACAGACACTACAGTTGATCTTAGCCAAAGGGTCGACAAAGGCATACAGCAAGAGGTAGAGAAATGAGTTTAAATAACAAATGCATGTGGAGAAGTGAGCTAAGGTATAGGATCAGAAGAACAATGCACCTCGAATATAAGGCTTCTGTTCGGGTAATCCAAGAGTGGTGACAACTGTGTGATTTGGCAGAATCATTCCAGCAGAAGCTCTATATTGTATTCTTTACCAAGGGCTATCAATTTTAATTGTTTCACTATTCACGGATTGAAAATGCTAGAACCACTGACATTGAGAGCAATTAGAACTGAGATACTTGTAATAATCACTAGCCAAAACAGGGCCGATTCTGCAAATAAGGGATGTTAATTAGACATGCAAGAAATGATAAGAACTCTACACATTTCCTGGGGGAGGGAACACACTGGATTTGAACTATCTTATAGAGCAATTCAATGTACTTTACCTCCAAAATTTTCGGAAGGAGTATCACAAGTTTGCTCTACAGATCTAGCAGGAGTACGTTGTCTTGAAGTTGACACTCTAGTTTTAAAATCATCTACAGATTTAGTATTGCCTGTTTCAGATGCCACTATCCCTTGGAATTCCTCGCTGATAATTAACGCTGCTAATAAATCCATAAATGATTCTTTATCCGTTCCACTTGACACACTCTTTCCAAGCTGCTCGTAGACAGAAGTATCTCGTTCATCGAAGTCGGATAATTCATCATCTGAAGCATCCAAATCCTTGGATCTTGCTTCAATCCTTTCATCCTCCTCATCTTCGACATAAGCTTTATATGTCAGTCGCAGTAAAATCTCTCCTACAGGCCTTGGACCCAGTAATCCCCAACCTCTGACGACCACAACTACGTCTGTTGGTATAGTATCTTCAAGATTTCCTAGATCGACCTAGAAGCAGTAGTCATTAGCAGGATGCCTTTTTATACAAATATCTACCTTGATCATCATTAATAAATAATGTGCCTCATAGAAAAGAATAAAACGCAACCTTTTCAAGTTCCCATAATACAATACTAATTCATTTGCATTATTAGAGGCTGAGCATGCTAAGGTAGAGTTGCTCTTTGTGACCTGTAGTTCGCTGGTTAGAGGCAGGGAACCAGCCTCTTTGCAGAAATGCAAGCGACAAGATACGAACAGTATACCCAGACTCCCCCACCCCTGCACTAGTTGGGAGTACTTTGTGCACTGTATAAGCCCTTTTATTCATTTGCATTTTCCGTTTTGGGTGTGTTTCGTACAGAGGAAAACATTTTCCGGAAATGTCTGCCAATTTTCCCATGTTTGGTTGGTCAAAATGTTCTGGAGAACATTTTCTCTAGAAAAACAAGTTTCTTGAAAATGACTTCCGAAATGGAAGTAGAGAAAACAAGTTCCATTAGTGATATTATAAGTTCATAAGAAAACCAACAAAATTAGATGGATCGCTTTTCAGAAACAAGACGAGATAATATTTTCATGTACCTCTCCTGAGCCGATAGTCAAATCTGTAAATCCAAGGGAATCCTTTGCTTCTATATATAGCTTTTGTCTCGTGGGGTTCGTGACAAACATATGAAAATCCTGCCAAAGGGAAAAGAAACACGGGAAAAAGATGTATAAGTTGCAGCAAAAGATAAAGCAAGTCACCAACAAATAAATCCTATCATCATAGGCCAACAGATTTATATTTAAATCACCTGATTCCATATAGGCTCCCCAGGAGGTCCAATAACAGTAGTTTTACTGTTTCTTTTGCTGTGTATTACTTTATCTCCAAGTCTTAGAATAACATATGGATCAGTTTTGCCTGAATGATAAGAGGCCAGGAAAATTTCAGAAAGACAGACATGGGAAAATAAAAGAGGAAATTACATGCAGAAAAGTAGTATCTATTCTGTTAGATTTTCTGTTAGAATAAATCAAAGAGGAAGCAACCACTAATGCTTGCATTAGGGTAGACTGTCTACATCACACCCCCTGGCGTGTGGCCCTTCCCCGGACCCTGGTAACGCAGGATGCTTTGTGCACCCAACTGCCCTTTTTAAAAAGTAGTATCTATCATTCATAAAGCAAACAATAGGCTGAAAAACTTCCATCTAGAAACTGAACTTGCAGATTAACATGAGACTTATACCAACTAAACTTGTACCAGGAGGTCATGTGTTCAAGCGGTGGAAACAACCTCTCTGACAGAAATGCAAGGTAAGGCTGCGTACAACAAACCCTTGTGGTCCGGCCCTTCCCCGGACTCTGCGCATAGCGGGAGCTTAGTGCGGGCTGCCCTTTATACCAACAAAACGTGTGTATCATGTATACATGAAGTGGAGGTATTCATAGGTAACAATTTCCTTTCCCTTTTATTTTTATTAACCATTACATTTACGATTAAATAAAAGCTAAAACCAATTGTGCTAGAAAGTTTTCTTTTCACAATTTATGTTCGTTGTGATTAGGGTTGTTAGCGGTCCGGATACTCCCGGTAATTACCCGAGAACCGGACCGGTAAACCCGGACCGAAAAGTTAACGGTCCGGATACGAGTACCAAAAAATTATCCGGACCGATAAGGAGCCGGACCGGTAAAATACCCGTTAACACCCCCCTCCCCGCCAGCCCCCAGTCCCCTCTTCCCGTCAGCCCTAGTTAGTTGTAAATTGGTGAAACTTTAAATGGTCATAACTCTGCGCTCGGATGTCCGTTTCACCTAAATTTATTTTATTTCGCGTATTTTTTCGAGACAGGGCCGGACAAACTGCTAAAGCGATTTGGAGCAGCCGCAAAAAACGTCCGTCTTGCCAATCAATTTCACTTTTTCCCCAAATCGTTACGTTTCTTCCCTTTTTTTTCAAAGCTAAATATCTCGCGATATACAATAGATTTCAACGTCCAAATTTCGTGATAATGTGTCCGAGAATGTCAATTTCAATATTAGAAATTCAATTTTTTTAAAAAAGAAAAAAATTCCGGGCCCCGGAACCCGACCCGGAAAATTCTTACCGGTCCTGACCGAGAACCGGACCGATAAGGTTTCGGTCCGGTCCCGGATCTGGACTCAGGATCGAAACCTTATCGATCCGGACCGATAACACCCCTAGTTGTGATAACCTGATCTAAACATCTTATGTGCAAGCCTCTCGATGCGCTAATCTAGTATCTAGAAACAAAAACTTTTTTTGGGGTTTTCTGATAAGCACCTAGCCTCTGAATCCAGGAATGAACATCACTGAAGTCACCGTCTCTTGGTGGTGGTCGATATCATTGAATCACATATAATACATACTTCCCGGTTTACTTGATACAAAGGCAATATATGTGCAGCGCAGCTGTGCTTAGGAATAAAAAGAAAAGGCAAAAGGGGAGAGGAGGGAGCAACAGGAATTTAAGGGAGTCACTTATTTCTAATACACTGTAGCTACATAATCGTTTTATATTTGTTAAGGTGCTTAGTCAAAGTCTTCGCATTTCTTCCTTTATAATGTGATCTCATTTGGTACTATTTTTCCCAAATCAGTGATTTCATCCAGAATTATTCTATTTCAAGTAAAGATGACAGATTATATTTCCACTGGTTCAGTGATTACTGGACCAAAATGTATGGCTTTTATATTCACTTAAAGTAGTTTCTCATGCAATCGAAATCAAATTATTTCAATCTTCAACTTATTTTCAAGTAAATACCTTCGTCCTTTTTTCTTTCACAAACTAGAATATGTACACGACAGTTTTAACTATTGAAATAATATGAAAGGATACAACAACAACATACCCAGTGAAATCCCACAACGTGAGTATGGGGAGGGCAGCGTGTACGCAGACCTTACCTCTACCTTGGTAGGTAGAGCGGCTGTTTCCGAGAGACCCTCGGCTCAAGATAAAGCATAAACACAAGCACAAGCAAAGCAAGAGCAAAGTAAAAGAAACGGTCAGACCCGGTCAAAAAAAAAAATGTAAAGCATTATGAAAATGTTGATATCAAAAGTGAATAAGTCAGGATAGCGCATTCTGAAAAAGTAAGCAGTGACTAGCGCATGTAAATAAGCTAAACAAAGTACACTAAAGGACACACATCAGTAGAAATCAAACTACAGGGGACTATAAAGCAATACTGCGCCTATTAGTATCATAGGCTAAGCGGGCCTATAATAATAACACTACAACTGTCAGTTTGCAAGCGTAAGTAGGACTACGCTCGACTACCTACTACCTTTACTCCATGACAAGTTTCTAGTGTACTTAGAAGCAAAAATATCAGAACTAGGAAATATTGATGCCACTGATGAAAGATGGACAAATTCATACCATAGATGATGTAAGAGAGTTTCCTTGCATCAACAAGAGTCACTGATAGTTCTCCAGCAAAGTCCTTATTTCCTTCTTGCATATCTCCAGACTTAGGTTCATTTTGACCAGACTTAGGTCCATTTTGACCAGACTTAAGATCATTCGGAACAGGGCCAACTGCCTTTCCTTTCTGAAAATCCAACACAATTTTTTTCGGACGGACAAAGAGACGAGGTAAATCTTCAGTAAGAAGTTTCTTCAAAAACCTGAAACATCCGTAGAGGAAATAAAAACTCAAAGCCAGAGCTGCAGTGGGAAAATGAGATGGTTCCATACAATATTGCAAATTGAAAACAAGTCGGGCAAGAAATTTAGAATGAATTTGATGCGGGAAAGCGTATATGTAATAAGATCAGCAGATAATGGATAAAGTAATACTTACATTGATAGAACAGGAATTGCTAGTGTCGCCCAAATACATGCAAGAAAAGAACATAAATATGTGAAAATCCTCATATTGGCTACATCAATAATATTCAATTAACTTTAGGTATCGCTATCCCATTTCAGAAACTATAAAAAGAAAACCAAATAACAGGCAATCACATGATGACAACTCATCATCAGTAAGTAATCAACAATTCATCACTACGTACTTGAAAGATCTCAATTCACAGTAACTCAACTAAAAAAGCTGGTATTCACTTATCTTAAAATCAGGTTTTATGGTAGAAGAATGCTAGTCTTGGGAGTTGATTCCATAGAGAAGATTACACAAAGCAACAAAGAAAAGTAGAAAGAACAACAACAACAACAACAACATACCTAGTGTAATCCCACAAGTGGGGTATGGGAAGGGTAAGATGTACGCAAACCTTACCCCTACCTTTGTGGGGTAGATAGGTTGTTTTTGATAGACCCTCAGCTCAAAAGAAGTGTAATCAAAGCACGATAGACAAAACTAGATAAAGAAAGCAAATATGTTTCATAGGTAAAATCTTGAATTATCGGCATTAAAACACAACATCGTTTTTAAATCCAAGCTACATAATGTGCTCGCGACATTTCATGATCAAGACCCATTGAGTGGAAGTGTTGGTTAGAGAACGAAAAGCATGCAAGATGAACTAACAACACATGAAAGATATATTCTCTAGATCCTCTAATTTTCTCAAATTCTTATGGCTTTTCCTAGCCAAAGACCAAGATTCACATCTGTCACATGATTCATCTGATAGATAAAAACTCTATGTTGAAATTCACATACCCATTAGGTTGAACAAACGGAATAGTGACAAGTCAAGCTTTATCTTCGGAAGGGAAACAAAAGCCCAAGAAACAGCTCCAATCCAAGGCTCTGTTTGTATTAATCGCAACTTGACCCAGAGTTCACCATCAATGTCAAAGTTCCGAACACCGACTGGCACAACAATGGGGATAACTCCAAATTTTAGTGACAGCATTAATAGCATGCGAGCACCACCAGTGTATCGGAGGCCTATCTGATACCTAGACAAGCATTAAACAATGCAGTAATCAGTTGATCCATTCCATGAAACAATGAACTTTCACATAACAAGAAAAGATAAGGAGCTGAGCTTTTATCATGTCAGTTTGATCAGAACTAGAGACCTTTGTAGCATAGTAAAAAAGTAGAGAAGCTCATAGCTGTACAAAAATTATAATTTCAAATAATGAACCAAAATTTACAGAGCTGAGTTGAACAATAAAATAGTGAAATGAGGAAGAGATAGAGCATCTTTATAGAGCTAAATTTGGTTCGAAATGTCCCAAAAATGTACTTTCCTGGTTCAAAAACAATATTTTTTTGTATCAAGAGGATGGTGAAGCATATTGGTAGCAAACAACTTTCTATGAAATTTTGAGAACATCATCCTTCAAATTGTAAATATATCTGAAACTACCTTGGCACAGAAAGGGGGTAATTGATGTATAGCTCCACAACAAACTTCATCAAGGGAAAAAAAGCTGTGATTATCAGGTTCAACTTTCTCAAGGAGCTAGCTTAATCTGTGTTTTTCTGTCTTGATCAGTCTGAAGGAACTAGTCTAATTGTTTCCTCAATAGAGCAAAAACACCATATTCTATATTGAGAAAGATATTTTCCTCCTAATGAAATGTTGTATATATATTTTCCTTCAATTCTAGACGTCAACTGAAACAAGGAATGTCGGCTAAGGAGAAAATATCAGCTCGACTGCTTTCAACTAAGAAAATTGCACAAGGAAAGAGATTTTCCCTAATTCCTTCCTTTTAATAAAATGTTGTATGTATATTTCCCTTTTAATTCTGGCCCTCAGCTCAATTGAGTAATGCAGGCTAAGGATAAAATATCTAACTCAAAGGGTGTATTTGATATGGAGGAAATTTTTCGATGTTCCCATGTTTGGCTGGTCAAAATATTTTAGGAAATATTTTCTCTAGGAAAACAAGTTCCTTAAAAATGAGAAAAAATGACTTTTCCTAGTGGAAGTAGGGAAACAAGTTCCACAAATGGCATTCCACATTGATTGTGTCCTTCCCACCCTCCAACACACCTCATCTTCACCCCCACCCCCCATAGCCCCTATCTCACCATCCCACACCCCTACCCTCTCAACCCCACATCCAATAGTATTTGTCTAGATTACATGCAAATGCTTTTAGGATAATATTTTTCCCTTACGTACCGAACACAAGAGAACTCGTAACAACACTCTTTCTCTTTATCTTGCTCTGCTCCTTATAAGTAAGAAACCCACTTATTTTCATGGAGAACATTTTCCATGGAAAACAACACATCCAAACCAAGCAAATCAAATAAGTAAAGAGCTCAGAAATGTTACTCACTGCAAATCATTGACCCGACGAGAAGTTCTCCGCTCCACACTCCTAACAGAAAGAGGTTCATCCCCAAGTGAGAATTGCTTTATCTCAACTCTCTCTACATAATCAGGCTTTTTCAAATTATCAATAACAGGTTGGAGCAAACCAATTATCCAATTCTCAATGCCCTGTTTATAAACCTTCCACAACTTCCCTAACACCATATTTACCCACTCCACTGATTCTTTCCTTTGCAAATCTTTCTCCAACAACAACAAAAGATTCGCCGGGACCTGGGGCCATATCCCCGGGTTCCCTCCATTATCTAACTTAGAATTACCCTTTCTTGATGCCCAAACCTTATCAAAAACAACACCAACAAAGAAAAACAATGTGAAAAGACCGAAAATACTTCGATTTATCGGAGGTGAAGGTAATGGATGCATTACCCCTAATTGAATTCTTAACTTATCTACAAAAGTGTCTTCTTGAAAACTAACAAAATTGTTTCTTGAACTACTACAACCTTCTAATTCATCAGCAAATTTCTTAATTACAATATTTCTAGCTCCTCTTCTTGCATTATTTGTAATCTGTATATCAAAATTATGGTGGTCTCCGCCATTCACCCATTTCGCCCCAACCCGGTAACCCCAACTCCAATTCGGACCCAAACCCGAATCTGACCCGAATTTCCTCAAACCCCTTTTCCTTGGTGAACTTTTACATGGGTAATGACATGGGTATACCAAAAATAGGTGAGGGAAATCAGGGGTAATGGCGGAAATTGATTCAAAAACCATTAATTACAACAACCCATAAGCCTTTTGAGCTATAATTAACAGTTCTTGAAGTATCAGTAAACATGAATCCAACCCCAGATTGCAAATTCTACTAGTAATTTTGCTTTCAAATTGAATTGAAAACAACATTACAAGCTATAAATTTCTCCACAGATGGATGCATATAGAAATTTTTGCGACTGTGTGTATGTGAGAGAGAGAGAGAGACAGAGACAGTGAGAGAGAGTGGAAAAGGGAAGGTAGAAATGCGACTGTGTCAGTATGTGAATGATGCACTTGTAAGTTGTAACATTGGGAAAATGATCACATTTATCTTTCTAACCTCTGGCCCAATCAACGGATTGCATTAAAAATTATAGTGCGTTTGGTTTGGTTGGCGCATGATAAACGAAGAATGAAATAAAGAAAAAGAAATTACCTGATTACCCTACATGTTTGGTTCTGGATAGTCCGAGGTCTAGGGTCCGGAATCCGAAGTCGAGGGTCCGGGATGATTCGGGGTCCGAGTTAGACCGTTAGAGAAAGGGAATCCAAATAGCTAGTGGGGTGGGGGAATCAAGAAAAAAAAATGAAAGTGAAAAAGGGGTAAAGGTACAAATGGAATTTCATTTCTCTATTCTCTTTTCCTTTCATGTTTACCCCGAACCAAACGCACTCTAAAAATAAAGGGCTTTATAATGAAGACAAAATTAAATACTCGGGGCTCAAACTCAAGACGAAGAATTACTTACATCTATTACAACCTTTATTTATAATATATATATGATATGAATAAAAGCTATTAAAACATATAAGTTATATAATATTTATAATATATATATATGATATGAATAAAAGCTATTACAACCTTTATTAGTATTAATTTAACTTATAGACGGCAAATTTATTATATAACTTATATGTTTTAATAGCTTTTATTCATATCATATATATATTATAAATATTTTATAACAATAATAATAATAATATACTCATTATAATCTCATAAAGTGCAGTCTGAAGATAGTAGAATATACAGAGATCTTACCCCTACCTTGAGTAGAGTAGATATGTTGTTTCTATAGATCCTCGGCTCAAGAAAATCAATTCAAACTAGCCTATAAAAAAAATTGAAGAAGTCATGACAAAATTCTAAATAAATTATAAATACTTTATATTAAATTCAGCTATTTATAATAACTTAATATTGTGATAGAAATTCATAAATTTCAAATATAAGACCCGCCTATATATTAATTCCTTCTTATCAACGTGTTTGTCGTTGTTTTTGCTTAGAAATTGGCATGTTAACGTTAGACACACAAATAGTTTGGCAATTGAACTACTTTATACATATTATTATTATTATTATTATTATTATTATTATTATTATGTCATCACTTTCTTTCTTTTGTTTTTTCCCTTAAATATGTAAATCTTATTCTAAAAATTGTATTTATAAATGTAAATCTACATTAAAATTAAATATTTGGATTCCTGCTTCAGACAGTAGTCTTTGGACCGTCACGATGTGTCTTCACCTCACTAAAAACGAAAAAATTTAGGATCTCTTTTTTATTAAGTAGTATTGGTCATAATTTATTATAAAGACTCATAATTCGCAGGTTTTAGCCCAATTAAGGACTCACTTTTACGAATTAGAATATGACCCTCAAAATATTTGAGACGACCCTGACTCTAGACCTTGCTGTCAAAAATGAAATGGAGGAAGTATTAATGATAGTAATAGAAATATTAAAATGATGAATAAATTTGGTTCGGTAAATAAAATGTGAAGTTGTATAGTATAAATAAAATAGATTAAATCGTGCCAAACTAAAGGATATAAAAATGTAAATTATAATGGGTCGGAGCCGACGTAGTTTTGGACTTTTGACTTTACTTTCTTACACGGCTTGGCCATCTCCGTAGGTGGCCGGGCAATCATTTGTAAGTTGGGTCACGTTTGAGTTAACGGCCCATTAAGTAAAAAATAAGTTCTATTATTAAAGAATTGACTTTAATACATTCGCACAAATTCTCCTATTTCGGGGTGATCTTTAATTTGTGCCCACCAAAATTGTGGTCTTTAAGTTTTGTCCTTCATCAGTTTAGCACGGTATAAATTAAACTTTGGTTGACATAGTTGACGTTTAGTTTCGACATATGTATTATAATGTCTCACTAATTATGTCGGACAAGGTAAAACTTTCAACATAATTTGTAAAAGGCATAAATTTAGATTTCACTCGACATAGTTAGCGACTTAGTGTTTAGCTTCGGTATATGTGTCCTCATATCCACACAATGTCGGAAAAGACAAAAGTTTCAACACTCAACATAATCTGAAAAATACTACAAAACTTATGCCGGATAACTTAATTCCTACTGAATTTATGACAGGTGAGGCAAGAGTCAGTTTCCGAAAATAAAAATATTACATAGCTTATGTCGAGCGAAGCATATCTGGATATTTTCATTAAATAAGTAACAACAAACAAACAACAATATACCCAGTGAAATTCTACAATGTGTGATCTGAGGAGGATAGAGTGTACGCAGACTTTACCCCTATCATGGTAGGGAGGTTGTTTCCGAAAGACTCCCGGCTCAAGAGAAAGCACAAAAAAAAGTCAGATAAGGATAAACAATTCAAACCAATATGAAAATGAAAATAACGAACGTGAATAAGCCACGGTAGAGGGAAAAAAAGAAGTAATAGCTACCACAGAGAAATAAGAATATCAAAGTATAAGAAATAACAAATAGTAGCATAGGTCAAAGGACAAGAAACTATAGAGCAATACTGTGATTACTAATAAAAAAGTATAAGTGGGATTCCTACTAACCTTCTACCCTAATTGAGTCATTAAATAAGCAGCAAGGACAAAAATTAAAGACCACATATTAAGGAGCAAAAACTAAATACCAGTGCATTTGAAGGGAAATCGGAGCAATTTTTTTTTATCTAAATAGTTGATCATCCAATAACCTAAACTAAATATAATTGATGCAGATATATAATATATGTATGATTCATGTATAATATTCTATAATTGAATCAAGTTAATATATAATCTATGTATACTAGGGGCGAGGAAAAGTAAACTATGCATATGGCGGCTTTTGTGTAAGAATTTTATTTGGTGTCCTAATATTTATACACTACAAATATATTTGTATCATATTATTTGTTTTTCTATTATGGTATATCAATAGTACATTGATTATTAGTTATTACATAGTATATATACATTGATCGAATACAATAATTAGTGTATGAATTACAACATATGGTGTAATCTCTTACCTATTTTGAATGGCAGTAGAAAGAGACATTTAGTTAGGAAATTAAACATTGTATTTGAAACAATTAATGAACTAAGATTAGTCTGCTGTCTGCCTCTTGTCATCACACACTTATTCCAATAGAAGTATTATTTATATCATTATAATACATTCATTTTATTTATCATGAAATACATGTGCAATGCACGTATACAAAGCTAATAACCAAACGCCAAAGGAAAAAAAATACTTGTTAAATTGCAATATGTACAGAGAATGTCTTTCATTGTTCTGCTAGCATTAGGATCAATGATGACATTCACATCCAATCAATTTCTAGAGAAACCTGAGGTCATTTCCAGAAATCTAACCTCACAATTAACTATGCACAATAAAGAATGTAAATTATAAACAACTTTCTTGAAAGAAGACAACTTTGAGACCCAGAAATTCATAACATTTCCTAGTGTCTTTAGAGATGAAATCAAACAAGATCTGAAGGATCTAACTTTCTTGTGGTGTTTTCTGAGGGTCTTCTATAAATACCATCAAAAGGAAGGTTGAAATCTCCAACCGAATCATCCATGAAGAAGGTATTGGCCAACCTATTAGTAGAATTCTTCAAGTCAACATGCTCGTGCTCGTGCTCATCCAGACTTCTGTCGGAGAAATTATCATAATAATCATGAGGATTGCTGTTGAAATTCGGAGGTTCAAGGAAGCTAGTCTGGGGATCTGCGGCTTGTGGTCGACTTCTAGTCCACCACTGACTCCTCATAGATTGTGCCATGCTACTTGAATCATCATGATGTAGGATGCTCTCCCTCAAAACAGGAGCTGATGTGGTTGCTTCGAGATGACTTTGTGCTCGGTCCTCAAATAGGTGGCCCCAGTTACCGTCAACTGTATCCTTGATTTGCACGAAATTGGATGGCATCCAAGGATCTTTAAGCTGTTCGTTATCACTATGAAGAGGCCTGGATTCAATGCCTCTTGTATCACTGCTAGTATTGTGAGGATGCGAGGTATAATACCAATCAAGAATGTAAGGATAATTCCTCTGTCCACCATCTATCAACCACATTGAGCCAAATCCAGCTCCCAAGTTGTTGAAAGGCATTTCTCTGGAGAACAAGTTGTTTCTATTACTTAAGCCTCTAAAGTCGGGATTCCAGTGCTGTAACTCTGAAGGTCGATATGCAGGTCCTATTTCATGCACCTGCAGCTTTTGCTCTCTAAACGTTTTAAGTGTTGATAGGAACTGTTTTCCTTGATCATCAGGTTCCCAGGAAGGATAGCTAGTTTGAAAGCTGAAATCATTTGACATGTACTGTTATTCAGAAGCTCTTAAATCCAATAATAATCTCAAAACAGGCTAACAAGTAGTCATTAGACCAACCTCAGGAATGATTTCTCCATTTTCCCTTGTGAACTTCTCTGCAAGCAGTCAGAATTAAATGGCGATCCATATTTGCTATTTCCATGATTCTGAAAATCAAACACGCTGAAGCTGCACAGAGAAACATTATATTAGTGCTTAAATATTAAAACGTGTGAGCTTCGTCAACGGGAGCCACCAAAATGTGAAGGTATAATTACTAACCTGCACACATGACCAACACCCTCAACATGAACAGTGAAGTCCGCAATGAAACGCAAAATATCATCTACACTCTGTGGAAAAAAATCCAACTGTCAGGGACCATCATCTCAATGATTCTCAAGCTAGGTTCTTGAGGAAATTATCCTTAAAAAATGAAGATCACCTTTGGGACAACAAATAGCAGTAGACATGGTGTAAGAAAAATTGAGGCCATCTCCTCAAGTAACATCATTCCAGTATACTACACGATGAGTTAATAAGAAGTCAATAACAATCTCCCACGGTAAAATGAAGTACTACACAATCTCCCACGGTAAAATGAAGTACTACACAATCTACCCATCAACAGTGAAACTCTTGCATAACCTGGTTATATATCAACAAAGTTCTTCTCTAAAAGAAGTGCAAAACTTACATTCCAGAGAAGATTATGGGCTACAGATAAAGGCATAAAAAAGCATATTACTGGAGCTACTTTCAAAAAATGTGATAAATTACAATAATTTAAAAAAATATATGGAAGGCTACACAGCAGAGTCAAACTCCGAATCTAATATATATAAACCAACCCACCCTCAAGCAAAGGAACCTGAAAAGAACTTAGAAAGGTTAAACCGCCAAAAAAGAGGAATGAGGGGAAAATCATGATAATGGTCTGCATAGTCTGGATTTACTGTGTATGATTAAACTCTATTGACGCAATATTAAGTTATTACCTCTAAAATTTGATTGTTTAACAAATCAACCACTTATTGTGGTAAACATGATTTGCTTAATTTTATAACAATATAAATTACTTTCTTGGAAAAACTAATAATATGCTCTAAATGAAATCCTTAAACCTAGATATAAGTTACTACAATGAAGTGCCCGTTTTCACATTTTTTTATTAGCACATTTATCTGCTAATAAGAAACCACAAGGAAAAAAGCACCTGAAATAAAGTTTCAAACTCATTTCGTACGGCCTCAGAATTTTCTTTCCCTCGCCATCTCTTTGGCATATAGTGTGTATGTTGGACAACAAGTGACATTGCTCCCTGTGGGTCAAGGACAAGAAGCTCATCTGTTATTGCAGCCCGGCTTATAGCTGTTATAGTTCCAAATACAGCAGCATACCAGAATAAGTTGCGACCAAACATCTGCAAGATTTGAAGCAAAAAATAAGATGCAGTATCAGATTGTTCTAAAAGCAAAAATGAGCATCTTTGCAAATAAGTAGCTGCTGGTTGTGGAAGTTTAAGTATTTTACATGGCCTTCCAGCAGAGATTCTTCTAGAAATGCAATGATAATAAGAACAGCAGCAAATCCACCGGAAACAAAAGAAATGAACTTTGCGATGATAGATATAATAGGCGATGGAAATTGCTTTAGATAATCAGAAGCATGCATTACACTGTTGTTGATTCGATGCTTAAACAAATGGTCAACCTGAAGACAAAGAAGATGAACACAAGTATAAAAGCAAAAGACATAACAGTTAAGAATGAAAATAGAAAGTATCTAAAAAACCAGAATCTCACATTCTCACTAATATGTTAGTTCACGATATATATACACACAGAAAACCAATCAATTGCGCCTCAAAGGCTCAAACCCAAACTAGTAGAGTTGGATGTATCAATCTGCTGTAGTCATTCTGCTCGACCCATTTCATTTAGCCGACTATGTATCCGTCAGCATAAATATGTTATAAAAAGTGTATCGTCCAATAGAGGGACTACGGAAAATGTAGAAGCAATGTACAGCTGAAAAGTGAAAAGCTTGACGAGTTATAGTGACATCACCATTTTGTACCCACAAGAGTAACCTGAAAGCAGGAGAGGAAGGAACCCAGTACACTAAACATCTCTGCCCTCCCCATTCCCACCCCTCACCTCCCAAAAACACAATAACCAAACAATTGGGGACCAAAAAGAGACTAAAGAGAGATCCAAAATGACAAGTTCCATGTTTTTCAACCTATCAAGTTCATACCAGAAAAGATACCTCGTTGAATTCCCTAAACATCCACTTGGAAAGATTTGACCATCTTCGAGACGATGCTGTACTTGGATGGTTGTAGAAATGTTCAGCATGACTCAAGAAGAGATACACCAGCATGAATATGACGAGAAATGGAGATAAGAGAAGCATTATAACTCCAACAATCATAAGCCTTTTCTTTAATGTTTTAGGATCAGAAATGAAGTCCCTCCGTATACAAAAGTTTCTGCAGAAGTAGAAAAGTAATTTTTATATTGTGCAAGTGTAGAACAAATTAGTGAAGATGTATGGAAGAAAACAAACTTAAATTACTAAGCGTTGCATGGAAATTTGACTTAGGGTATACTTACATACCTGTCAAACATGCTCTGCAGTATGCACCAATTTAAGGTCCATTCAAGGGTATTTGTCAGTACTAGACGACTACGTAAATCATTGGGGCCACAACTGATAGTTGGACCAGCGCCCGGCACCCAGTGAGAAATAGGAAAAGCAAGGAGCCCTTTGTTAAGCATTCCTATCAAATAATTTTCCTTCCGCATTAATCGCATAACCACATCATGAATAGAAAGATTCTTGACTACACAAAGTTGTCGCAATTCTTGTAACTGAACAACCCTTTCAAGAATAGATGCCCATGGAATGGTTTGTATCTCATTGTCTGTCACATGAAGACTGCACAGAAACGTAACACCATTGTGATTAGCTAGACTGCTAGAGGAATGACGAAAGAAGTATTGTCAATGAGCTAATAACATTCAACACAGAGAAGACAACACTCCGTCAACATCTTGAGTTCCCAGTAATTATAACTAAAGCAAGAAAAAGAAATGAATGATATTCCAGAAAATGGACTTTCAAAAAATATATTTCAGCGCACCTTCTGTAGTAGAACTGACGGATTGCCAGGGTTTCTTTTATCTGTGCGAAAAACCTTAAGAAGCAAAATATCCAGTAGATAGAAAATATCCCAAGGTAGCCCAAAACAATGGCTTTAAAGAGCGTAAGAGGCTTCAATGGGTGCAGATGAAGAGCTTCATTGGCCAAATCACAAGGCTTAATTCCAGATTCCACAGCATCCATTCCACATTTGGCGTTGCGGAGCCCATTCCAATCAACGTACAACAGAAAAAACCCAGAAAAGCATATGGTGAAAGCTAGGCTCAGAAGCTCAAATATCCACTTTATAATAATGCACCATAATCCTTTCTCGCAATAATAGTTGTACAGCCTCTCGAAGAACAAGTCCAGATCAGCAATTGGTTCAACATTCACGCTCTCGCCATTAAGAAGCCCAGACGGGCTTTCACTACCTGGACTTGGTGCTCTGCGATAGTCTGACAGTTCGATTTCAGGAGGCACATCATCAAGCAATCCTGATCTCAACGATGATTCGCCATGCCGTTTCCATTTGAATATGTTAAGGCCATTAGTGCCTCTTTGTCCACTGAACATCATTCATGTACGCTGACGATATGCAAACACAGCCTGACCATTTCCCATGGACTAAGTAATTAAAATATAGCACTGAAAAGAAAAAGAAAAGACACAAAGTAATTCTTCAAATGATCTTCAAAGTATGAATTAAGTATGCCCCTAACTTAATGGGGTATTTCATGTTTTAGCATCCCATAAGTGGTAAAATAGATCTCAGATGCATAACAAACAATCAGTAATTGTTTTATTTAAAGTTTTTCTTTTTCTTCATATTAGTTACTACCTCTGATTGGAAATACCAACATTATAATATGTGAGAGTCCCACAGAGCTCCAGGCTTTTCTGCTACTAAGTACCAAATATTAAAAAACAAAAGGGAAGCAAAATGTCTACTTAAGCCTTGAGTACTATGTCTATTGGTCCTAGTTCTGCGAGACCCAGTTACCAGAGAAACTCAAAGGATGAGCCGAAGAAAACATGAAAACAAAGGCCATAACTCATATGAACGACATATTAAATATTTTGCAAGTTAGTTAAGGAAATACACTTGCTTGTCAGACTTCCAGTTCTAAGCTGCTGGACCTTTTACACGTACCAGTACTCAAGCACATTTTAGTAATTTTGACACATTTTAAAAAGTTTTCAGCAGATCAGAGCCCATTTTTTACATATCAAGGTGCATGTCTCCTCTCAACCATAGGAGAAGCAAGTCCTAAATTTCCCTTCCCTCCTAGTATTTTCAAGGGGGAAAATCAATGGGGTTTGACGTGTTAATTGGTGTCTTTGGGGTTTGAGGAGGAGGCACTAGAATCTTTTAATGATGATTAAAAAGAAGTGAACCAAGGAGAAAGCACTAGAACTGCAGACAGACCCAAATACTAGGAAAAAGGAAGAGGTGGGAGTAGAATAAACATGAATGTTTGAACCATCATGGGGATCATGGGGGTGGAGGGAGTAAGGCAAGGTAGGGGAACTAATTTAAGTATTTAGTCCATGAAACAAAAAAAGATTCATGGAAGGTGTGAAATTTAAATGACCCAAATAGACGGCGATAAAGGGGCCTCATAAAAAAAAGGAGGATGATAAAGAGTGTCACTAAGAACTGGCTACTTAGTTCCTATAGTGTTCCTATTCAGATATAGTAGCTTTTTTTGCAAAAGATGTATGCTAATACTTCAAGTGTTCATTTCAGAAGTACAAAGAATGTAGATCCAACAACGAATTATTACAGCAGTCACAGCTTTTTAAGTAAGCTCTGTACGCTAGAAGAGTCACTCGAGTTTTTGCCTGCCTCTCTGCTTCAGCATATTTGAAGCTTTTCCAAGAGAAAAGCAGCAAGAAAACGGCTGCGCTAAGAAAGAAAACGGATGCAGCAAGAAAACGGACTGCTGGAACTAAGGAGGACAAGACTTTTCAAAATTCATTAAGAAACTGGCTAATTAACTTACTAGTATCAGGAGTATAGTTTATATGTAAAGAACCAATAGAATATGTGATTCCCACATTCACAAAATAGCGAATATATGCTGAATTGAAAGTGAGCTGATATATTATCAAAAATTATGCTGGGGCAGGTATCTGATCATGAGCTGATAATGCTCGATTGCACGGATATATGTAGCGGTCCAACACATTTTAAATTTAAGTACATAACCACAACATGAGACCTTGAAGAAAGCATAGTGGGACAATTATCCAATTATGAAAGACCAATTACAAACGGGCAAACAAATTGAAGATACTAAAGGAGGATTTGAGTTAGGAAGTTTTGGAAGAGTAGAAACAAATATAGCAAAGATGCTTCACAACTTTCATGAATTGGTTTTCTCTGTTATTTTCTTGATCAAATTTTTTTCATAAATTGGAGTCACCTATCAAAAAAAATAAAAATAAGCTTATGTGACTCAGGTGGAAAAACAAGCTAGCAAGGACATTGTTGAAGGAGGAGAAGCTACAAGGGGAGTAGATGCAATGACAAGTTGGGAGACCTTAGTAGCACAGAAGGTGAACTGTAGAAAAAAAAAGAGGATGATGAGGTTAAGGGAAAGGCAGTACTAAAATTTCTCTCCTAAATGTTCATGGAGATAAAACTCTACCAGGAAGGATTGACCCTCGCGAACTTTAGGGGAGGAAGGAAATCCGTGGGGGAACAGTACAAGTTTATCAACATTTATACACTGAAACGCAAGGGTAGATGCCAATTTCAAATGGAGTGCTACGGGGAGCATCAATCGTCCTCCTTTCTGTTTGGTTACTTTTATGTGTAACTAAAATGACCATCTACTGCCATAGTTGAGCAAGGTTTTCCAAAAAAGATAGTGCAGCTAATCAGTTAGCTGTCAATAGCAGTCAATTTGTCTGAAACGAAAATTGATGATTCATATAACCAATTCCAACTAATTTGGAATTAAGGCCGTCGTTGAATAATTGATATCTTACCGGTGAAAAATATTCCAAAAGCTATAACTTTCTCAATACCAGCCCGGATTATCTTTGTATTCATGTATCATACATTGTCCATCATGACACTCTACAAAATGCCCACTAACCAAATTTCAAGAATCACATATTCATATTCACAGTAAACAATTTACCCATAGAATTGCAAACTACATGACACTAAGGGCTCGTTGGTATGAGGAATAAAGGATAATTAAACTTGGGATTAAATTTGGGATGAGTTTATCCCAGGTTTGGTTGGGAAACAATCCCGGGATTAGTTATCCACTAATCCCGGGATTGTAGCGTTATTTTTATCCCACATTGAGGGAGGGATAACAATCCCGGGATAACTTGTTCCCCAACCAAACGAGCCCTAAGAATGCATTGTCCTGAACCCTAACAGAAACCATCCACACTACAAGATTAGTAGTTAATACAAGAGAAACAATGCAATTTACCTCAAACTTAGATTCACTATCCCACCAATACCCAGCTCAAATTCTCAATATACCACAAAGTAAACAATTTGATGAAACAATACCCAGTTGGGGAAACTAAAAATTCTTTCTTTTGATGATAACTGTGCTCAGACCAGCTTGACACTAGAGCAGATCGAGCGAGATCATAGCTAGCTAGATTCGATAGCCCGTCATGATTAATCTCAACAATTCAAAAATCCCAGTTGGGAAAGTGATCTCTTTTATTGTTTCATGTTATTATCTTTGTATTCATGTATCATACATTGTCCATCATGACACACTACAAACTACCCACTAACCCAATTTCAAGAGTCACATATTCATAATCTACGGATACAATTGCAAACTATATAACATAAGCATGCATTGTCTTGAACCCAAACAGAAACAATTCACAATACATGATACATAATACAATAGAGCAATGCAATTTACCTCAAACTAGAATCACTGTTTCCACCAATACCCAGCTCAAATTTTCAATACACCAGAAAGTACACAATTTGGTTAAGCAATCAATTTCTAAGCAATTCGAAGAAAACCCAGTTGAGGAAACTGAATTTTCTTTCTTTTGATTCTAGTTGTGGTCGGACCCAGTTGGGAAAGTAATCTTTTTTTATTTTCTTTGATAATCGTGGTGTTCGGACCAGCTTGCCCTACCTCGTCCAATACAAATAAAACCACAAGTATCACATAAACCCTCCCACCAAAGCTATATAGGCTCACACTTAGGGTTGTAGCGTTGATTTAAACTGATTTTTTTAGGTTTTTCTGCTACGATTAAAGTCAAAATAACAAGTATAAATTTCCTTCAGACGCACATGGCCGATAACCTTAATTCCAAAGTAAACCTTAAAAGGGTTAAGGCAACAACGAGGAGAATACTTAAACGGACAGTGGTTGCGCCGCGGTGTCGCCGCCGTGATGGGGTGGAAGAGCTTGGGGTTGCGTGGAGAATGAAATTGGGGGGTGAGGGGGTTAATTACGTTAGTTTTCGTGTGCTTGTTGTAGATTGTTTATTTATCTAAGTCCAAAGAGTTAAAAATAGGAGACGTGAGGATGGCTACTTAGCTTTCTTGGGAGGATAGAGGGTAGCTACATTCTTCAACAAGTACGGCCCGGCCAATATATATTTGAACGAGAATGACATGTCGTCCAGCGGAGCTTAGAAGAAGGTGACTCACACATACAGCTAACTCTTTTTTAATAGAAAAGAATAGTCAAATTAACTCAGTTGGTTGATCAATCTCGGAGATTTTATATCGGCCGATAAATCGGAGACGGACGACTAGACTTTACTCATATCTTATCAAATATAGATACTATTTTCGATAAATTCTTATTTTAAGTGGAATAAGTAAGGATTCATTAATTGAATATTATATCTTCTATACGGGATGATAATCTCACCATTTTAGTATAAATGATGGATAAAATAATTCTGAGATTAGCTAATATTCCAAATTAAATATTGGATAGAATTAATTTTCGAATTTATTTCGGGATTATTTTTTTAATCTCACATACCAAATGACCCCTAAGGATTATAGTGATAATATAGTACGTGCTTACAAAGTTGTTGAAAATAGTCCTAATTAAAATATAAGGTAAAAATATTTAAAATAGTTTCAGAAATCACCATAATTGAAATTTCAAATTCTATAGTTAAAACTTAAGGATAGTATCCTGAAGTTTGAAGTTTAGTTGAGAAAAATTGAACTTGGGACACTATTCTGACATTTGAACAACTTCCCTAAATTTCAAGGGAAATTGCCTAAACATTAACTTCAAGGTAAAGTCTAAACATTCTTTGTATATCTATTTTATCACATGGCCCCAAATCCTTAAGTCGTAAGGGCACCTGCCATTTTTCATATCGATAGAAGAATCCTTTTATAAATCAACAATCCAACAACAGTTAAAGTAAATTAAGCAGATTAATATAAAATTTAACTCATATCATAAATGTAAAAGTGTGAAATATACGAATACGAATACAACCCTTTTCTCCCTCCTTCTAAAGGATAAATGATCTGAATAGTACAAGAGTGACTACTATAATCTATAAGTCTGAATAATACAAATGATCAAATGAAAATATTGTCTAAGGAATCAAATAAAGAAAATAGTAGGATGGAGTCTCCGGGCAACAAATCGTCCAGCATGTTCACCCTAAAGACTCAGCAGCATCCTCAGATCAGTCTTGAGGAGAAGAGGTTGTAGAACCAGTTACTTACTCTGCATTTTAAAAAATGCAGCAAGATAGTATCAGTACAAACATCATATATCGGTAGATATCATAGGCCGACAACAATTAGCTAATATATGCATAAGAAAGAAATCGAAAGACGGACATGCTCACATTCAAGTACAAGTAATATCACAGTTTAAGAATAACCAGTCCAAATATAGAGAATCATATCCTATGGTGAAATATCTAAATCCAAGTCTGCAAGATTTTTCAGTCGTTCCTTGGAATAATCACAGACATAAGTATAACAATAAATCTAAAACATAGATATAAAATGAAATAATGATGATATACAATGCAATGCAATGTAATGGCCAATGTAATCTCCGTACATACATGCTACAGACAGAATATCTTGTTGTATCATAGTCATGACCCATGGGAGACCCACGACGTCCATGTACCAGTCATTCCGTATCACACAGTCTAGAATGACTCTTCCACCGAACACCCCGCTAGCCACTCTGTATCACACAACATAGAGATGGCTACACAATATAGTATGTCATATGAATCATAAATGTTTTCTTTATCATTTATCATCGTCACACCACCACAATTCATATCAGTATATCATGAAAATGAGGATGAATGCAATGTAATGACAATAACAAGTGCAACATATCAATTCTCAGTCGTGGCACACAAGAATACTTATCATAATATCATAATCCTATTAAGTCCATCCATGAACATGCCAAAATAAATGAGATACAACTACATCACAAATACAATATAACATTATGTACAAGTCCAGTAACCACAAAGAGACAACAAGTCATAATCAACCAACATGTAATCAACCTAAGTAATCCATCCAAACTTCGGACCCGAAGGAGTACATGTTTTCTCCAATAAAATCTAACTACACACACTTCGCTAACTGAAGTCTAACCAGAAGGTAAGTCGTAACCTACCTGGATGTCGAGCGGGAGTCACAACAAGTCACGTCTGAGCCTTGTCCTTTCGAGAATCACAGTCGTACTCGAAGTATAATATTATCGAAAACTAAATTAGAACAAGAAATTCACAACCCATAACATTATATTACTCTTTTGGACAAATATATGAAAAATTAGGCTATAACATTGCCTAGGCAATGCTTCAGCGATTTTTATTGCATAATCACCAATTTGCTTGCATGCGAGTTCAATGTATAAACATTTCTTTTCAATTAAATTCTTATTACACTCCTCATATATGCAACATAATTAACCCTTAAAAATATAAGTGTTGCACTGCTAGAGAATTGATATGCATCACTTATAATATCATCAAGCCGTTCATTATTGAGGAGCACATGTACTTGAACACATTCATATTATTAATAAGATTAATATATACTTGGCATTTGCAATTATTGAATTATTATTTGATTGTTTATATTATTCTTTAATGTGCATCCCTTGAACTTACATTGTCATTAATAGTGTGTGAGATATTAATGATAGAGTGTAGTTCTTAAAATAGCCTAGACTAATGATCATTGAGAATGGGATATCAATGATATGTTATAAGTCGATACGCTGTCCGCATCACATTCTTAGAGAATGTAGTATATCTCACTTATCGCAAGTAATAGTTGCTAGTGATGGACACATGGATACTCTTAGAGTATTGGCATACCTGGCGATAAACTATTTGTTATACATGTCAGAGTATTATCGACGTGGGAGATAGAGGTCCTTAGACTTGAGGTCAATATCACATTGTTTACGAGTAATGCACTTTGATCCCGCCCTAAGCTCAAATGCCTTATAGGTTGAGACGCGCTTGTATTGGGTGCACACGAAGTAGATCGTGGTGGTTGAGCCAAGAATAGGATTCATTCCTCGATTGGAATTTCGAGAACACTCAGATTCTCAGAGATGTTAGGTCGACCAAGTCATTGGCCAATGCAAGAGACATATCTAGGATATGGTCTAGTTGTCGACTAATATAGATGAGATAAAGTGATCGAGCCATTTGGATAGACACTTGGAAAATCTTAAGCTTGATCGAGTGTCGCGAATGAAAGGAATTTATCATCTCACATGAGGTTTGTTTACTCGAGTCTTGTAAACGATTTCACATATCGGGTCCGCCACCGCCGCCTAGAGTTCCGTGAACCTTGATTTGGTCAAGCGTCACGTGTGGCGCCTAAAGGGTCACACTAAGTCGATTGTCTTTTCGGTCTAAGGGTATATTGAGAGAATGTAAAATATCGGATTTTGAATCAAGATATTTTATTTTATAATAAATTATGGGATAATTTTCATTTGATGAAAATTAATTAATTAAGTTAAAATTAAGTCTTGGATTTAATTAGAACTAAAACGTGCAGAAAATAAATAAAGGAATCATGATAACAAATGGGGCCCGGTCGACCGCCCATCGCAATTTGGATTTGGGTCAGGTTTTGAAGCCTGATCCAAATCTGATTAGGTTTAGGGTTTCCTCACTATATATTTGGCACTTAACCCATAATTTCAGAAGAACTCATTTTTCCACTTCTGAACTTAGAGTTCAGAAAATAAATTCTCTCAAACCTCTGCCAAGATTTCCTAGCTTTCTTGGGCAAAGGAATATACTGAAGCAAGGCTTGCACCCGGATTGACAATCGCGTGCGCACCTTTAGTAGAGAGATCGCATTAAAAGCATAAATCGTAAGTTTTCATGTTTTTGCAGATTTGAATTATCGCATAATCATACCAGACGATCTTTGTTGGAGCAAGTAAGTAAACAAAATTTTAAACTTCCGCTGTGCCTTACTTGTGTGTTTTACATCCAACAAATCCCTACAGAAGTTTCTCCATATGTTTGGACTTTGAGGAGATCCAGATAATATGTGAAAGATCCTCCGTATGATTATCATATCTTTCACATTTTGGTGATTCAATAATTTTCCTAGTTAATATAAGCTCACTATACAGAAAATTTTCATGTCTTAAATTGTTTATCAAAGTAAAAAAAAATATAAAATAGAAATTTAAGAATGGAGTGAGAATATGGGGGTTAGGGCAGAAGGAGTAAGAAAAAAATTCATATTTTTTATAAATTGTTTATAAAAGTAAAAAAAATAGAAATTTGAGATTGGGGTAGGGCGGGGAGGGGGGGATAGGGGGGAGTACGAATTTTTTATTTTTTTTTATTTTTATAAAAGTAACAAAAAATATGAAATAGAAATGTGAGGATGGGTGGGGGTAGGTGTGGGTAGGGTGAAGAGAGGTAGGTGTGGGTAGGGTGGAGAGAAGTAGGTGTGGAGTATGGGGGTATGAATGTTTTTTATATTTTTATATTTTTTTTATAAAAAAAAAATATATAAATTTGAGATCAAAGGAGTGGGGTAGGGAGGTAAGATAAAATTTCATATTTTTAATTATAAAAAAAAAACAAAAAATATGAAATAGAAATTTGAGGATGAGATGGGGTGGGGTGGGGTGGAGTTAGGGCGATAGGGGAGGTAAGAAAAATTCCATATTTTTATAAAGTAAAAAAATGAAATAGAAATTTGAGGATCCACAGGTGGGGTGGAGGTAGGTGTGGCTATGGGGGTAAGAAAAAAATTAATATTTTTATAATTTTCTTATAAAAGTAAAAAAATATGAAATCGAAATTTGAGATTGGGTAGGGGGGTGTAGGGCAGAGGTAAGATAAAATTTCATATTTTTTATATTTTTGTTTATAAAAGTAAAAAAAATATGAAATAGAAATTTGAGGATGGAGCGGGGGTAGAGGTTGGTAGGGCGGAGGGAGGGGGGAGGCGGTAAGTTTTTTTTTATTTTATAAAAATAAAAAAAAAAAAAAAAAAAAAATACAAATTTGAGAATGTGGTAGGGGTAGGGCGGGAGGTGGGGGTAAGTAAGAAATTTGAGGGTGGGTTAGGGGCATGGGTTGGAGGGGGAGGAGGTAAGAAAAAAAAATATATTTTTAATAATTTTTTTATAAAAGTAAAAAAATATGAAACAGAAGACTTGGGTAAACAATAGAATAGTAGATGAGTTACTTTGGACTAATGTAATGAGTTGATTTGAGTTGTTAAGATGAATGAGTTAAGTTGGACTAGCCCAAACTTAGTCCATTTAATAGTATGTCAATGCTCAAATCCATTAAAATTTGTGCAAGTTGGGCGGGTCAATTGAGTTTGGATCCAATTTGTCACCCCTAGCTGCAGCGGCCAGAGTCCCCATGCAGCGAACCAGTGCTCACAGTCAACACCCACACCTACGATCCCTATCCAAAATCTCAAAAACACGTTGCAGCAGAAAGTTGCAGCGATTCCTTTCTGTTGGGACGCACTGAGGCACGCCCCAGCGAATACACCAGCAAATCAGAAAAATCAAGTCTTATGCAATTTCAACCCCAATTCGATAATCACCCGAGACTTCCCCGACACAAACCAGATATGCACGCATATGTAGAAACACACTACGGACTCACTCGTAGTTTTGAAATTTTACAAGTCAAACCCCAACATGCTAAACTAATTTCCAAATCAATAGTAAAAAATACTTCTGAGAACCTCGGGAGTCGAACCAACTATCTTATCAAGTCATAAATGATCCCCGGACCTAACGGAATCGACGGAATTCCAAAAAAGGTCCGTTCGTACAAAAATCAACTATTGGTCAACACTTTCATCCTTAAGGTTCTAATTTCAATATGTTTTTTGTTTGTGTAGATAATAAGAAAAAGGAATAGAACAAACGCAAAAAAAGGTATAAAAGAAGAAGAGTGAGCGAAAAAGAATTATAAGTTTTGGCTATTTCTCATTTATCTTACAAACATTAGTTATGTTTTAATTTTAAACAATATCTCTAAAAGAGGAAGCTATATTGGTTGTTTTCAATAAGTGTTTGATCTAATTTGTGATCTTTAACTTATTTATCGACTAGTTTTACTACATCATATAAGTACATATCTCAAATTATATACCCGGATTTATAGACCTTTTCTTTTTTGAAAAGATACATAAATATACAAAAATTATAAAATATGCATCAACGACTATCCAATCATATGTACAAGTTACAAACTTAACAATTCTATTCAATAGTTGCTTTTTAAAATCATTGTACCAATATATATCACATGGATAAATAAATACATCTATCCATATATATATATATATATATATATATATATATATAGATAGATAGATGGATAGATTGATATAATGGGCATATACATAGGTATACCATGTGTTTGAGCTTGTCTTCCCCAGTGAACCAGTTCAAAATTTCAACTAGCTTTTTAAATTAACTCCAAATGAGCTCAAACTTTAGTATAAGTTTCACAGAAATTTTATCAACAAGACCTTTGAACACCACTTTGAATTACAACATTTTTTGAATTTTGATTTTTATACCTGGATATGGCTAAATTACATACATAATTTACAATTGGGCCATAGTTGGTAATAGTTTTACTTGGCTCAACACATGGTGTAATTTTCCCCCTTTTATATAATCATTTGATATTCAAAATTTAGTTGCCTAATTAATTCGAATTCGCTCTGAGTATTGTCCATTAAAATGGGAGAAAGTTTGTTTTAAAGAGTTTTTCCATTTTTAAAACTTGAACTCAAAATCTCTTCCACATACTGAATGTAGTAGTTAAAATTCACATGTAGATCTCTATATAGTTACTTGTATATTAAACAATTTCTGTATCAGTGTTATATTTGAATTTTTTTACTATTTAAAAAAAAAGTTAATTAAGGGAATAACTTATACTTAACTAGGTTAGCATAATGTCATGGATATGAACGCTTCTGTGTAGGCCAAATTTGTGACTTATACGGGCAAGGAGGAGAGGGCCATGAAGGTAGGGTCCACGCGGCCCATGGCGGGTGGGCATCCACGGCGGAGGTTGCTGCCACTGTCGTGATCGCTACTGATTGTTTCCTGCCGGCGGGAAATGCCCCTTCCCGTCGCCGTTGTTGCCGAAATTCCGTCCGTCGTGGCCCTTGTCGGACTGCCGCTCTTGGCGATTGTTGCGGGTCGATCCGGACTGCTGCGGGGCCTCGGATCGGCGGTGCTAGCCGGAGTCGAGGCCCGCTTGATGGAGGCCCGACAGCCGTGCGCGGCGAGGTATCTGCAATGATAGCCTGAGTGATGCTGCACTTGGTTTTCCGGGTTTCTTTAAGAATTAGCTTCTAACGGGCCTCATAAAACGATGATAATAGCGTGCATTGGTGAAGGATGGTGGCAAAGCCGTCATATGATTTGTTCAAACCTGCAATAAGTTGCACAACCAGTTGCTGATTAGTGACGGGTGCGCCAACATTGGAGAGTTGGTCAGCCAGTGTCTTGAGTTCTTGACAATATGCAGACACGTTTGAGAAATCATCTTGATGAACGTTCTTGAACTGATTTTCAAGGTATAACGCTCGTTGAGTTTTGTTATCGTGGAAAATACTTTCCAAACGTTCCCACGTTTGGCTGACAGTGACATCGGTCTCAATGATGGTGTGCATCAGATCATTAGAGATCATGTCGTACTGGAGATCAGAAGTCGAAGCCGAGGGGAGGTCGGTGGACTTTGGTGTAGGAGGGATGATGTGATCGATAACTTCGTAAACACGACAATGAATTTTAAAAAGCTCCGCCCACGAAGAGTATTGACCTTTTTCCATCTCAAGAGTGATGGGATGAAGTTTTTGATATTATTGACGGCAAGTGCATGATGGAATTTGATTTTGTCAGTCAGATGAAATTTAGGAGGAAGAGGGAGGAAGAATGGTCGGAAAAACTAGGGTTCCGTCGTGTGGAAAGCGGTGGCCGAGAGAAGAAGTCGGCGGCTAGGATAGGAAATTTAGGGTTAGACTACTGATACCATAAAAGAATATGTTCTTTGATTTTATTGATGAATGATTTACAATATATATAGTATTTACCTTGTTATAAACTAGGTAACTAATCAACATAATTATAAAATAATTATAATTTTACATAAAATAAGAGATATATAATTAATGGAACAATAATCTATTAAAAATGCATGTTGTTCATTTCACTTTTAATTGCTCCTGCAATTTTGTCAGACAGATTCAACTTTGTCCATCACTGATCACTCTCTGTAAATGTGATGAAATACTTTGTCTATAGATACACGTCTGACATCCTTCTCTCAAATTGACATAATCAGTTGATGATTAAACCAGTGTCATCAACGTATATTTTTTGGTGTCATAAAATATACAATGAAGAAAATTGTTAATACAACAATGAAGAAAATTGTTCCATGGCCGAACAGTTTTGTTTGATGCCGTCAATCGAAATTAATTTCTATTCTTATCTACTTGTATTCTTAATCAGAGAATAAAATGGCGAAGTTCTTGTTGAAAATTTACTTATCTACCTGCATTCGTAGTGTCAAGTATCGTAAATTTCATTAGTGAAAGAGATATTGATGCATATTTAAAGTGTTTGAGACATAAAATAATGGACGGTTATTGACCAAATGACAAGTATTCCACGTTGGTAAATGAAGGAAGAAGTGAGCGAAGTGTAAAATGAAACCAGTCGGAAAGGGCCGCGGAGTCTCCAAGTCAGAGCCGCGGCGCTAAATGGGCAGTAAGCTACTGGAGCTGCGGCGCTTCCGAGGCAGAATGTGCGACGGAAAGCTGAAAACTTCTGACTCTTGGGTTGGTTTTGGAGCATTGAATCTTCATTACTTGGCACATGAATTCAACCATATATTTGACTGATTGTAACCTCTCAATAAGTGTCATTACATGGCTATTGAAAGTCATTAGTTGACTAGTTGAGAGTTCATCTTACTTAGCACTATAAATTGAGGATTTGACTCAATTGAAACATACACTCAAAAATTTCTGAACTTCTTCCTCTCTAGCATACTTCAAACACTCAAAATTCTTCTCTAGGAACACTTGCGTTTCCTTTGCTCATTTGTTAGTTGTTGTTTTATCTTGGGATACTATTATCCATTAACGTAAAAGGATATATATGGGGCAATCTTGTCTTAAGGACAGAGTGTCATCACTCGACTCCGCAAACCAGCTGAAGCTTATATTTGTTCTTGTTTCCTATTTGCAAATCTTTGTAATAGTTACTTACTTCTCGTTCCTTGCAACTGTTGTACTCACAATCTTAAGACAAGATTCGTTGTAAGTGCTAAGAAAGATGACTGGAACAGAACAATTCGTTTCTGAATCTACTACTGCCACTCAAGACAACCCATCTGCTGCTCAAGGCACACCCAATGCCTTTCCTACTGCTCAAGAGAATACTACAGTTCCTCCACCCTCTGGATTCCACCATGAACGCCCAGAAAAATTCATGGGCTCCAACTTCAAGAGATGGCAACAAAAGATGTTGTTTTATCTGACTGTTATGGAAATGACTCGTTTCCTAATAGAATATCCTCCACAAGCTGGTGATGAAATGGACCCTCTGCCAAATGAAACGGTTGGAGGGGCCAAGGTATCCATGTCGTTAATGGCATGAAGATGAATCTTGATGCATTGAGTCACAGTGATTTCATGTGTAAGAGTTATATTTTGAACTGTCTGTCAGATCCACTCTATAGGGTGTATTGCACCGTAGGCACCGCCAAAGAATTGTGGGAAAGACTGTAGAAAAAGTACAATGCACAAGATGCTGGTACGAAGAAATTCATCGTTGGAAATTCCTGAAATTTCTAATGGTGGATAATAAAACTGTGATATCCCAAGTCCAGGAATTCCAAATGATTCTACATCACCTGGATTTGGAAGGTATGAAATCAAATGAGCAGTTTTTGTTACATCACTAATTGAGAAGTTACCTCCCTCGTGTAATGAGTTCATAAGTTATTTAAAACTCAAGACAAAGGAAATGATCTTTGAGGAACTTATTATCAAACTTCAGATTCAGGAAGATAATAAGAAGGCCTTGCCTAAGGGAAAGCAACCTGCTGAGGCAAAGGCAAATCTGGCTGAGGCCAAAGGGAACACAAGCAAGAAGCGCAAGTTCCAGAAAGATGGCAAGACTCAAATGACGGAGAGGTTCAAGAGGAACTGCCACCACTGTGGGAAACCTGGTCACATGATCAAGGACTGCCACAAGCTCAAGAATGAGCAAAAAGAGAAGGCCAAAGGCAAGAACAGGCTAACGTCTTCGAAGACACGCTTCTTGAAGATATGATTGAGGAGTTCTCGGCGGTGGTGCTTGAAGCAAACCTTGTAGAGAATCCTGTGCAATGGTGGATGGACACATGTGTTGCTCATCACATCTGTTCCAATAGAGATGCCTTCTCTACTGTTATACCCCGTAGTTCTGACCCTACGTATGAGAGCGTACGAAAGAATGTAAGACTTAAAATTTTCAAAGGATAGGTTGACGGATTATTCCGGACGGGTTTTAGTCAACTTTGAGGCGGGTTGTGACCCGATTCATTGAGAGTTCCTAAGTATTTTAAAGGCCTAGGACGTAGTTCGTTGAGCCTAGATTCCAACGCAACCAACCGTTCGTCAATAGGACGTCGGAGTAGAAAGTTATGAGGGTTACAAGTTCAAGGCAATGGATAGAAATGCGTTTCGTGCAAAGCGCGCAGCCGCGGCCGGACGCAGGGTCGCGCGCCTAAAGCGTAGGGTCGCTGAAGTTTCAGCGCCGCGCGCCGAAGCGTGGCCGCGCCGAAGATCCGAGGTCCGCAGAGCTCGGCCGCGCGCCGGCTGTGCGCGCCGAGGCGGGATTTTTGGGCGGAAAAACTTAGGAAAGTCTGATTTCTCTTTTAAAAAGGTCATGGGAGGGTGACAAGTGTCCCCCCCATCTGATTTTGCTTGCATAGCTTATATTGACCAAGTCTACAAGACTTGGTCATCTCTCAAACATCTTCCTCTCTCTAAAAATCAGCTTCTCCTTCTCTCTAAAAACCCAAGAAAAATCTGAATAGTTTAGAACCAAAAAGGAAGCTTGTAGCTAGCTTGTTGGCATTGTTGTGGTGGTGTTCTTGGCAAGGAAGCTAGCAATATTTGGAATAAGTTTTGGCTAAAACTTTAAGATAATGATTCTTCCTTTAGATTTAGTTTTGCATGTTAAGAAGAAAGAACTTGTGGTAGTAAATAATGCTCTTAGAGTCATTGCATGCTAGAAATGTGGTTTGGATATGAAGAATGGGTTAAGAAGAGATTATGAGCATGTTGTAGCCTAAAAACTACCTTAGAATTGTTATGTGAATTGTTGTAAACTTATGGGCGCATTTTGGGTATGTAATCCCTTTGAATCATTGGATTGATTGAACCTTAAATGTGGTGTTTGGATGATAAATTCGGCCTTGAGAAAGGTGGCAAGTGGGTAGAAACAAAGGAAATGCTGCCCAATTTTCCATAGAATTTAGTGGCCTTGAAATTAGATTGTTCTACTTTGAGATTAGAGGTTAACAAACGACGTGATTATTATAGGTTGAAATATTACATGCGGTAGTTGAGCTTAGCAAGTGGATTGACCAAAGAGGTATGTGAAGTTTTCCTATCTCTCGAGCATGAATAGATGAAGCTATGTAGTACTGAGACGACAAGATTTGGTATTCTTACTGCTTTAAGTATATAATGATTTGTTTCATTTTAAGAATGTATAATTCCCTTAGTTAGGGAAAAGTATGATTTTACTAAAGTGTAGAGTTAATATAACAACTTTATGGGAAGTTGGTTTATTAGCTTCATAAAAGGTTAATGAGAAGAGATTTACTCTAAATAAGATAAGATATGGAGAGGCAAATTGATTTTAAGGTATCAATGGCCCAAAGGTTTTTATGTATAAAGAAGAGTCATTTTCAAAAGAGTTGAAGTGTGTAGTACTTGGGTTAAACTCCTGTTCTTTTATTTAAGATATGGTTAAGTGCCTTAAGTAAACTAAAATGAGAGGTATATGAACAAGACTAATAAGAAGTTATAAGTTTTCTTAACTTATTTATGATTATGATATGATGACGCTTGAGCTAGTGGTAAGAGTATATCCGGCGGGCAAGCCCCAAGATCGTTATACCACCTTCTCCGTGGTAAGAGTATGTCCGGCGGGCAAGCCCCAAGATCGCCATACCACCTTCTCCAGCAAAGAGTATATCCGGCGGGCAGATCCAAGATCGTTATACCATCCGCACGGTGTAAGAGTATATCCGGCGGGCAAGCCCCAAGATCGCTATACCATCCGCTCGTGTAAGAGTATATCCGGCGAGTACACCCAAGATCGTTATACCATCCGCCAGCAAGAGTATATCCGGCGGAAAGTCCCCAAGATCGTTATACCAATTGCCCGTGGATTTGCTACCCACGACGCGAGAATACCTCACGCGAGTCCTGTGGCTTATGCGGGTGAAATAGTCCCACGCCGGCGGTACACCAATGCGAGTGAGTACCTCACGCGGTCCACAGACCCACGCGGGTGAAATAGTCCCGTGAGTAGGATGGTTTTATTGATACCACGGCGAGGTACCGCTTTGATCACGAGCCTCCTATTTTACGCAAAGATCATATATATATATACTTGTCACTCTCATTGTTAGTAAGGCACAAGAAAAGGTATTTTATTGACTCATGACTCCACTGCTTTCGCACTTATGATATCATTATTACGATTTTTCCACTTTACATACTTGGTACATATCATCGACCCCTTTCCTGGCCGCGCTCACGCCGCAGGTAAGAGTAAGTAGATTGAGGATCCTCGCTCTGGATCACTACTCCAAAGGTCGAAGCTCCATCCTCCTAAGCTTGTCTATCGGGTACGGATATTCCCCGGCTATAGGTATTTTGTACATTCAGGTACGGCGGCCCCGTCCCGCCACGCTTGTTATCTTTAGAGGTCCGTGGTCACGTATGTGTTTTGGGCTACAAGAACCAGTTGTATTATAAATACTTTGTTTAAGTATGTTTATGGAAGGCAGCCTTATCGGCTGGCCAGTGATGTTTTACCCTTATTTTTAAAGTTATGTATGTTCCGCTGCTATTCTCTGACATATACCGAAGTGGTACCCCAAGAGGTACTAGTCGCGCCCGGCCTGGTCGTGACAAAAGTGGTATCGAAGCGCTTAGTCCTCTGAAAGTGTCCACGCATCGCGGTTCAGTAGAGTCTTGATTATCGCGTGTCGCGCACCACATCTATAATCGTGATGCCGCAAGATATTTAGGATTGATTTCCATTCTTTCACTCTAAGATCGCAATAGCCGAGTTATAGGTTGAACCTCCTCTCGATGTTTTCCTTTATGTATCGCTTATGCCTCCACGCAAGGCAACCGCGCCCGTGGCGGCAAGGCACCGGTGAGCCGCCGCTAGGACGCGGAGAGTCACGACGGCACGTGCCCGCCCTTACCAGATGATGTTTAGGCGGCGAAGTTCCACGCCGCCGCCAAATTTCAGCAGATTAGAGGCGGACGCGCCATCGAGACCGCGCAGACGAGCTCCAGCATCACGTGGCCCGAGTACGTAGATTACGGGAATGATTCTGCATCGACCAAAGATAAGTGGTAGCGCCGACAGCGAGCAGCGCCAACCTCGAGCCGATGGGCCACGGATTCGAGATTTCTTAGGTTGTCACCCACCCGAAGTTCTATGGTTCGAGATTTGAGCGAGGATCCGCAGGAGTTCGTCCGGCATTCACCGACCACGCAGTCCTTAGGCATCGTGGATCGAGTCTCGTTATACTAGCTTGCATCGTTACATGCGATATTGCGTTGAACTGTTTGAGTCACGGGTATTGTCGAGGTGAGGATGCTCTTCCACCGATTGGGAGAGTTCACAGGCGTTCCTAGACCACTTCTTGCCTCCCGAAAGGTGAGAGAGCCCGTAGATAGGTTCTTGACCTCGAGACAGACGGAGGACTATCGTGAGTACACCGAGTTCGACTCTTTGGCCGATATGCACACACCATAGTAAATGATACGGCGCATACGGTTCATCGATATGTGACGGTTAGACCGTCATATGACATCGCATGTTTGGGGGTTCTTCACCGTGGATGGATATTGCCGTGACGCAGCATACGCATTGTGGATCGAGGACAGAGAGGCAGGATCGCTAGATTTGGGCCACCCAAGAGGCCAAGACATCGAGTTCTCGTGGCGCTGAGGCGCACTCAAGCAGACCAGTCCACCTTCCACCAAAGACAGAGTGCTCCTTCTCGCCTTTTCCGGCGGGAGGTCCGATCGCAGGTTATTCGTGAGCAGTCGTGCTCCAGACTTCGTGTTTTCGCGAGGCGAGACCAGACTAATCGAGACCACCTACCTCTCAGTGTTCGACGCGGTAGGTCTCATCCGGCGAGTGCCGTATGGGTTCGAGGCATGTTACTCTTGTGGCCAGCAGGCCATCCAAGAAGGATTGTCCGCCCCAGCGGCGCGGGAGCATTACGGCTCACCGGATGGTCCTGGTCGGATCTTCATATTCGATGGTTAGACGCCCGAGCGTGGTACTTATGGGCCAGCAGCCGCGCAGAGGTCGTGGTAGGGTTCCAGATTCTAGCGGTCCTCGTAATCGCATATATGCTATATCCAATGACAGACCGCGAGGCGCCCCTGCATGTCGCCACGTACATTATTGGTTTCTTCTTTGTGATGATATGCTTTGATAGATCCAGTTATACCTTGTCCTACATATCTCCTCATATTGCCGTAGAATAGTGGGCAGAGCCCGAGTCCATAAGACCTTTGAGGCCACGCCAGTAGGTGATTCAGTGGTAGCCGAGCGGATGTATAAGACTTGCCCTGTGACTATAGATAGCCGTCAGACCCTAGCCGACTTGATAGAGTTGGATATGACAGACTTTGATGTGATTATGGGTATGGATTGGCTAGCATCTTGCTATGCCAACGTGGATCGTAGAGAGATTAGTTCGGTTCCAGCTTCGTGAGCCGGCTATCGAGTGGAAGGAATATCAGACGCCGGCGGTAAGTTTATTTCTTACCAAGGCTAGGAAGATGGTGCGGAAGGGTATATCTACCATCCGTTCGTATTCGACATCGAGGTGAGGTACCGACCTTCACCGGCCTTCGGCCGTTAGAGAGTTTCGCACGTATTCCCAGATGAGCTTCCAGGTATCCATCGTGAGAGGGAGATTGAGTTTTGCATTGACTTGGCGCCAGATACTCGACCGATATCTATTCCGCCATACAGACGGCACCGCCGAAATGGAGTCAAGGACCACCAAAGATTTGCTGGAAAAAGGCTTTATTAGGCCAAGTGTTTCTCCCTGGGGAGCACCAGTGTTATTTGTAAAGAAGAAGGATGGGACGTTGCGTATGTGTATTGATTACAGGCAGCTGAACAAGGTAACTATCAAGAACAGATATCCCCTCCCCAGGATTGACGATTTGTTTGACCAGTTGCAGGGTGCAAAGTGTTTTTCCAAGATAGACCTGCGGTCTGGTTATCATCAGGTACGAGTTAGAGAGATAGATATCCCAAAGATCGCATTCAGACCCTGTATGGGCACTATGAGTTCAGTGATGTCTTTCGTTGACTAACGCCCCAACAATATTCATGGATTTGATGAATAGGTGTTCGTGCCATTCTTGGATATGTTCGTTATAGTGTTTATTGATGATATCTCGTGTATTCGCGCACGTGAGCAGAGCATACATATCATTCGGCGACGGACGTGAGTCCTCCGAGACCGCAACAGTATGCCAAGTTCTCGGCACGAGTTCGTTAGCTTCGGTGGCTTTCTTAGGGCATGTCATCTGGGCCGATGGTATTCGGGTTGATACAAATAAGATTGAGGCGCCAAGACTTGGCCTGCACTCCACTACACCGACGGAGTGCGCACTTTGGGCCTTGCAGTTATTATCTGAGGTTTGTAGAAGTTTGCTTCTATTTCAAAGACTTTGACTAAGTCGACTCGTATGGCGGTATGTTCCGTGACGGATACTTGTGAGGAAAGTTTCGTTGCTAAAGGAGAAGTTGACGATCGCCCAGCTTCTTACTCTTCCGCAGGGCTTAGATGGTTATGTGGTTTATTGCGACGCATCGTGTCGGGTTGGAGCGCTACGACGCAAAGACGACAGAGTTATAGCTTATGCATCTCGACAGCTTAGGAATCATGAGAAGAACTATCCCACACATGACTTGGAGTTGGCAGCGGTGATTCATGCTTTAAAGATCCAGGCATTATTTATATGGAGTTCATGTGGACATTTACACAGACCACAAGAGTCTCCAGTACATCTTCAGCCAAAGGGAGCTGAACTTGCGTCAGAGACGGTGGTTGGAGCTACTTAAGGATTACGATGTTGATATTCTATACCACCCGGAAGGCCAACGAGTTGCATGCCCCAGTCGCAGGTCGATGGGTAGTCCGTCTGATGTTCACCGTAAAAGAGGATATGGTCCGAGAGTCAGACGCCAGCGAACCTCGAGGTTCGCTTGGTTGATTCGATAGTGATGGAGTTCGGATTCGAGAGGTTGCCGAGTCTTCTATCGCCGGCGAGGAAGAGGCGGCGAGATGAGGATCCGATTTTGATACGGCATCGATGCCGCTCGCAAAGAGATGAGTCTATTCGAGGTAGCGCGATGGGGTGCTAAGATTCGAGGGCCGGCCAGGTGTTCCCGATGGACAGACTTCGCCGCCAGATTCTCGTGTGAGGCACACGCTCGTTATTCTATTCATCCGGTCGACTAAGATGTACCATGACCTCGGGACGTGTATTGGTGGGATGGCCTAAAGAGGACGCCATGGAGTTCGTGGCACGCGTCCGAATTGTCGCCAGGTTAAGATTGAGCACCGTGGTTCGCTGGTCATTGCGAGCCATTGATATTCGACTGGAAGTGGGAGGTGATAAATATGGATTTTATTACAGACTACCTACCACTCGTAGGAAGCATGATTCCATTTGGGTGATTGTCGACAGTGACGAAATCAGCCCATTTTCTTCCTACGTAACGACGCTTTACCGAGGACTATGCCGGATTATATATTAGAGAGATTGTGAGATCGCACGGAGGCGGAGTCCCGTCGATTATATCGAATAGAGGAGCCCGCTTCTCGCTAATTTCGGAGGTCTTTTCGTGGCGGATTAGGGACACAAGTGAGTCTCGTGACGGCGTTTCATCCTCGACCGACGGACAGCCGAGCGCACTATCCGCACACTCGAGGATATGTTGCGGGCTTGTGTTATCGATTTCGTGGTAGTGGAGGATCATTTACCTCTTGTGGAGTTTGCTTATAACAATAGCTACCATTCCAAAGATTCAGATTGCGCCTTACGAGGCCTTATACGGGAGGAAGTGCAGTCACCGATAGTCGTTCGAGGTGGGAAGTTCGATTAGTCGGGCCGCACTTAGTTCAGAAAGTGGATAAGGGCGGCTTATCCAGAGCGGTTGTAGCGTACCGTAGTCGGCAAAGTCGACGCAGATCATCTCCGCCGACACTTGGAATTTGAGATAGATGATTGGGTTTTTCTAGCGTACGCCACGGCGGCGATGAGATTTGGAAAGAAGGAAGCTTAGCCCAAGGTACATCGGGTCGACGATTATCCGTAGGTAGGCGAGGTTGCTATGAGTTAGATCTTCCATTCGATTTGGAGGCGGTACATCCAGTTTTCCATGTGTCCATGTTGCGGAAATGTATTGGAGATCCATCTAGAGTGCACCCGGTTCAGGATGTCCAAGTGACAGAGGAGTTATCGTATGAGGAGAGTCCCGTAGCGATACTCGATCGTCAGGTTAGACGACTTCGGACGAAAGACGTGGCTTCCAAGGTCCATGGCGAACGAGAACAGGAAGAAATGACGCGTGAAGCAGAGGATGACATGAGGAAGAAGTACCTCACCTATTTCCTATACCTCGTGTAACCCACTTTCCTGCTTGTTAGTTTTAATTTAGCCTTTACGCTTCAGTATGTTGTGGCTCGTGGAGCTTCCTTATTTGCAAGAGAATAGTAAGAGGGTCTATGTTGAAGTTGTGATTTGAGTAAGCCTAGAAGGAACATTCGGGACGAATGTTTCTAAGGAGGGGAGAATGTTATACCCGTAGTTCGACCCTACGTATGAGCGCATTTAAAGAATGTAAGACTTAAAATTTTCAAAGGATAGGTTGTGGATTATTCCGGGCGGGTTTTAGTCAACTTTGAGGCGGGTTATGACCCGATTAATTGAGAGTTCCTAAGTATTTTAAAGGCCTAGGGCGTAGTTCGTTGATCCTAGATTCCAACGCAACCAACCGCTAAATCAATAGGGCGTCGGAGTAGAAAGTTATGAGGTTACAAGTTCGCGTGATCGGGACAATGCGTTTGTGCAAAGCGGCGAGGCGCGGCGCGGATGCAGGCGCGACGCCTAAAGTACTGTAGGTCGCTGAAGTTTCAGCGCCGCCGGAAGCAGGGCGCGGCGACGAAGATACTGGTCCGCAGAGTTGCGGCCCTGGCCGAGGAAGCAGCGCGCAGCGCCGAGGCGGGATTTTTGGGCGGAAAAACTTCGGAAAGTCTTTTTTCTCTTTTAAAAAGGCCATGGGAGGGTGACACGTTTCCCCCCCCCCCCCCATCTGATTTTTCTTGCATAGCTTATATTGACCAAGTCTTGTAGACTTGGTCATCTCTCAAACATCTTTCTCTCTCTAAAAATCAGCTCCTACTTCTCTCTAAAACCCCAAGAAAAATCTGAATAGTTTAGAACCAAAAAGGAAGCTTGTAGCTAGCTTGTTGGCATTGTTGTGGTGGTGTTCTTGGCAAGGAAGCTAGCAATATTTGGAATAAGTTTTGGCTAAAACTTTAAGATAATGATTCTTCCTTTAGATTTAGTTTTGCATGTTAAGAAGAAAGAACTTGTGGTAGTAAATAATGATCTTAGAGTCATTGCATGCTAGAAATGTGGGTTGGATATGAAGAATGGGTTAAGAAGAGATTATGAGCATGTTGTAGCCTAAAAACTACCTTAGAATTGTTATGTGAATTGTTGTAAACTTATGGGCAGAATTTTGGGTATGTAATCCCCTTTGAATTGTTGGATTGATTGAACCTTAAATGTGGTGTTTGGATGATAAATTCGGCCTTGAGAAAGGTGGCAAGTGGGTAGAAACAAAGGAAATGCTGCCCAATTTTCCATAGAATTTAGTGGCCTTGAAATTAGATTGTTCTACTTTGAGATTAGAGGTTAACAAACGTATCGTGATTATTATAGGTTGAAATATTACTTGCGGTAGTTGAGCTTAGCAAGTGGATTGACCAAAGAGGTATGTGAAGTTTTCCTATCTCTTGAGCATGAATAGATGAAGCTATGTAGTACGATAGACGTACAAGATTTGGTATTCTTACTCGTTTTAAGTATATAATGATTTGTTTCATTTTAAGAATGTATAATTCCCTTAGTTAGGGGAAAAATATGATTTTACTAAAGTGTAGAGTTAATATAACAACTTTATGGGAAGTTGGTTTATTAGCTTCATAAAAGGTTAATGAGAAGAGATTTACTCTAAATAAGATAAGTATATGGAGAGGCAAATTGATTTTAAGGTATCAATGGCCCAAAGGTTTTTATGTATAAAGAAGAGTCATTTTCAAAAGAGTTGAAGTGTGTAGTACTTGGGTTAAACTCCCGGTGTTCTTTTATTTAAGATATGGTTAAGTGCCTTAAGTAAACTAAAATGAGAGGGTATATGAACAAGACTAATAAGAAGTTATAAGTTTTCTTAACTTATTTATGATTATGATATGATGACAGTTTGAGCTAGGGTAAGAGTATATCTGAGGGGCAAGCCCCAAGATCGTTATACCACCTTCTCCAGGGTAAGAGTATGTCTGAGGGGCAAGCCCCAAGATCGTCATACCACCTTCTCCAGTGTAAGAGTATATCTGAGGGGCAGATCCAAGATCGTTATACCATCCGCACGGTGTAGAGTATATCCGAGGCAAGCCCCAAGATCGTTATACCATCTGCTCCAGTGTAAGAGTATATCTGAGGAGTACAGCCCCAAGATCGTTATACCATCTGCTTCAGTGTAAGAGTATATCTGAGGGGAAAGTCCCCAAGATCGTTATACCACCTGTTCCGTGGATTTGCTACCCATGATGCGAGGAATACCTCATGCGAGTCCTTAGGGCTTACGCGGTGAAATAGTCCACGTGCGTGGTACCGATGCGAGAGAAGTACCTCACGCGGGTCCACGGGACCCGTGCGGGTGAAATAGTCCCGCGAGTAGGATGGTTTTATTGATACCACGCGAGGTACCGTTTTGATCACGAGCCTCCTATTTTATGCAGTATCATATATATATATACTTGTCACTCTCATTGTTAGTAAGGCACAGTAAAAGGTATTTTATTGACTTCCATGACTCCAGCTTGCTTTCAGACTTATGATATCATTATTACAGTATTTTTCCAGCTTTACATACTTGGTACATATCAGGTAATCGATCCCCTTTCTGGGGCTGCGTTACGCCACAGGTGGTAAGCGGTGAGGATCCTCGCTCTTGGATCACTACTCCGATGTCGAAGCTCCATCCTCCTAAGCTTGTCTATTGGTACGGATATTCCCCAAGCTATAGGTATTTTGTACATTCGGGGTATGGCGGGCCCCGTCCGCCACAGTTGTTATCTTTAGAGGTCTGTGGTCACGTATGTGTTTTGGGCTACAAGAACCAGTTGTATTATAAATACTTTGTTTAAGTATGTTTATGGAAGGCAGCCTTATCGGCTGGCCAGTGATGTTTTACCCTTATTTTTAAAGTTATGTATGTTCCGCTGCTATTCTCTGACATATACCTGACAGGGTACCCCAGTAGGGTACTAGTCGCGGCCCCGGGGTCGGGTCGTGACATCTACGTATACACCAGTTACAGACAAGAGGTCATGGGTGGGTGACAAGTGTCCCCCCCATCTGAATTCTTGCATGTCTTATATTGACCAAGTCTTGAAGACTTGGTCATCTTTCAAATCCCTCTCTCTCTCTAAGCTAAAGCTCTCACTTCTCTCTAAAATTCCAAGAGGAATTCAAAGCCTAGGGAAAATCTGAAAAGTTAAGGACAAGAAGGAAGCTTGTGGCTAGCTTGTAGGAGTTATTGTGGTGGTGTTCTTGAAAAGGAGGCTAGCAAAGTTGTTGGAATAGTTTTGGCTAAAGCTCTAAAGGTAACATTTCTTCTCTTGTAGCTAGTATTGATGTTGCATGTGAAGAAGAAGGGATTTGTAGTAGTAAATAATGCTCTTAGAGTCATTGCATGTAAGAAATGTGGTTTGGATATGAAAGGATTGGTTAAGAAGATATTGTGAGCATGTTGTAGCCTAAAAACTACCTTAAAATTGTTAAGTGAATTGTTGTACCTTATGGGGCAGAATTTTACACACCCAAGTTTAGGTGTGTAATCCCCTTTGAAATGTTTGGATTGTTGAGCCTTAAATGTGGCGTTTGGATGTTAAATTCGGCCTTGAGAAATGTGACAAAGTATGTAGAAACAAAGGAAATGCTGCCCAATTTTCCATAGAATTTAGTGGCTTTAAACTTAGATTATTTCTACATTGGAAATTAGAGGTTAATAAACGTATCATGGTTATTATAGGTTGACATATTACTTGCGGTAGTTTGGGCTTAGCAAGTGGATTGACCGAAGAGGTATGTGAAGCTTTCCTATCTCTTGAGCATGAGTAGTTGTATCTATGTAGTACGGTAGACGTACAAGGTTTGGTATTCTTACTTGTTTTAAGTATATAAAGACTTGTTTCGTTTTAAGAAGTATAAGTCCCTTGGTTAAGGGAAAAGTGTGATTTTACTAAAGTATAGGGTTAATATAACAACTTTATGGGAAGTTGGTTTATTAGCTTTATAAAAGGTTGATAAGAAGAGATTTATTCTAAGTAAGATAAGTAAGGACAAATGACTCGATTTATGAAAGGTAAATTGATTTTTAGGCATCAATTGCCCAAAGATTTTATATGAAAAAGAATCATTTTTAAAGAGTATAAGTATGTGGTACTTGGGTTAAATTCCCGGATTTTCTTTTATTAAATATGATTAGTGCCTTGATTAAACTAAAATGAGAGAGTATATGAACAAGACTAATAATAAGTTATAAGCTTTCTTAACTTATTTATGATTATGATATGATGACCGATTGAGCTAGGGTAAGAGTATAAATGAGGGGCAAGCCCCAAGATCGTTATACCACCTTCTCCAGGGTAAGAGTATGAATGAGGGGTCAGCCCCAAGATCGCCATACCACCTTCTTCAGGGTAAGAGTATATCTGAGGGGTACATCCCCAAGATCGTTATACCACCTTCTTCAGGGTAAGAGTATATCTGAGGGGTACATCCCCAAGATCGTTATACCACCTTCTTCAGGGTAAGAGTATATCTGAGGGGAACATCCCCAAGATCGTTATACCACCTGCTTCAGGGTAAGAGTATATCTGAGGGGTAAAGCCCCAAGATCGGTATACCACCTGTTCCGTGGATTTGCTACCCACGATGCGAGAAATACCTCATGTGAGTCCTATGGGCTTATGCGGGTGAAATAGTCCCATGCGGGCAGGTATAGCCTATGCGAGGAATACCTCATGCGGGTCCACAGGACCCATGCGGGTGAAATAGTCCCAGGAGTTGGATTGCTTATTGATACTACGGGCGAGGTACCTTGTTTTGATCATGAGCCTCCTATTTTTATGCAGTATTATATATATACTTGTTACTCTCATTGTTAGTAAGGCACAGTGTACTGTATTTTGATTGTCTTTCATGACTCCAGCTTACTTTTAGACTTATGATATCATTATTACAAGATTTTCGATTTACATACTTGGTACATATTGTGTCGCGGACCCTTCCTCCGCTGCGTTCATGCCACATGTAAGGGTAAGCAGGTGGTGGATCCTCGTTCTTAGGATTACTGTTCCGGTGTCAGAAGCTCCATTCCTCCTGAAGCTTATTTTTGTTGGTACGGATTTTCCCTGATGATATATGTATTGTGTACATTCAGGGGTATGGCGGGGCCCGCCATGCTTGTTATCCTTAAGTGCAGTCACGTATGTGTTGGGCTGTAATAACAAGTTGTACTGCTATACTTTTTATTAAGTATGTTTTTTGGAAAGCGACCTTATCGGTGGCGCTGATGTTGCCTTTTATAAGTTATGTGTTATGTATGTTCCATTGCTATTCTCGATGTATACGGCGAAGTACCGGTAAGTACGATCAGCGGCCGGGTCGGTCGTGACAAAAGTGGTATCGAGCGATTAGTCCTCGGAAAGTGTCTGAGCATCGTATCTAGTAAGTCTTGATTATCGGTGTGTTGTGCACCACATCTATAATCGTGAGGCTGCAGGATATTTAGGATTGGTTTCCATTCTTTCACTCTAAGATCGTGCAATGAGGCGTGTTATAGGTTGAACCTCCTCTCGATGTTTTTCCTTATGTATCGCTTATGCCTCCACGCAACCGCTGCCCGGATGGGCAAAAGCGGTGGTCTTGCTAGTGGGGCGGAGGGTCACGAGGCACAGTCCGATCTTTACCAGAGATGGTGTTTCGGGCGGTGAGTTCCACGACGTCGCCACGGCCTGGAGTTCGAGGCGTGAGCGGCTGCGAGACCGCGATGCCGGAGCATCCGATCCACGATCGGTGAGTATAGAGATTACGGGGAACAAATCCGCTTATTGACCAGTATAGTGGCGGCGGCACGACAGAGCAGCGACCCAACCCAAGCCGACCGTTTGATTCGGGATTTCCTAGGTTGTCATCCACCCGGAGTTCTATGGTTCGAGATTCGGAGAGGATCCGCAAGAGTTTGTCGCGGCGATTCTGACGGACCCGTGCAGTGCTTGGGGCCTCGAGACCGAGTCCGTTATACTAGCTTACCTACGATTCTGCGATATTGCGTTGAACTGGTTTGAGTCATGGGTATTGTCGAGAGGTGAGGATGCTCTTCCAGTTGTTTGAGAGGAGTTCACAGAGGCTTTCCTGGATCACTTCTTACCTCCTGAGATGAGGAGAACCCGCGTAGATAGATTCTTGACCTTGAGGCAGTACGGGAGGACTATCAGAGAGTACAGCCTGGAGTTTGATTCCTTGGCCAGGTATGCACACACCATTGTAGCGGACATGGCAGACAGGGTTCATCGATATGTGATGGGGTTAGACCATCATATGATTACTGTATGCTTGGGGGTGGCTCTTCAGCCAGAGATGGATATTGCCAGGATGCAGGCGTATGCGCAGGGAATTGAGGACAGAGAGAGGCAGGATCAGCTAGACTTAGGTCAGCCCAAGAGGCGTGACAGCAGGTCTCGTGGCGATTTTAGGCGGGCGGCCTCGCGGCGAACTAGGTCCACATTTCAGCCGGCCTGAGTGCTCCTTCTCGCCGCGGGAGGTCCGATCACCGGGTTATTCGAGGCGGTCGGGCTCCGGGACTTGAGGTTTCGAGGCGATATCGTCACAATCGAGACCACCTACATCTCGGTGCGTTCGATGCGGTAGGTCTCATCCGGCGAAGTGCCGTATGGGTTCGAGGCGTGTTACTCTTGTGGCGGCCAGGCCGTGAAGAGGGATTGTCCGTCCCCAGGCGGCGAAGTGTTATGGTTCGGCCAGCGGTCGATTCTTTGGATCTTCGTCTTGGTGGTCGACGCCGGGCGAGTACTTACGGGCGGCGCGGCAGATGTCGTGGTAGGGGTCCCAGTTCTAGCGGTCCTCAGAACCGCATCTATGCTATGTCCAGCCGACAGGACCAGGAGGCGTCACCAGATGTCGTCACAGGTACATTATTGGTTTCTTGCTGTGGTGTATATGCTTGGATAGATCCAGGTTCTACCTTATCATATATATCTCCCCATATTGCTGATAGAATAGGGATAGAGCCCGAGTCCATAAGACCTTTTGAGGTGGCTACGCCAGTAGGTGATTCGGTGATAGCCGAGCGGATATATAGAGCTTGCCCAGTGACTGTAGACAGTCGTCAGACTCTAGCCGACTTGATAGAGTTGGATATGACGAACTTTGATGTGCTTATGGGTATGGATTGGCTAGCGTCTTGCTATGCCAATGTAGACTGTAGAGAGAGAGTAGTTCGGTTCCAGTTTCCTGGTGAGCCGGTTATCGAGTGGAAGGGAATCTTGCATCGTAGGGTAAGTTTATTTCTTACCTCAAGGCTAGGAAGATGGTGCGGAAAGGGTATATCTACCATATGGTTCGGGTATTCGATACTGAGGCTGAGATACCGGACCTTCAGTCAGTTTCGGTCGTTAGAGAGTTTCCAGACGTATTCCCAGACGAGCTTCCGGGTATCCCTCCGGAGAGGGAGGTTGAGTTTTGCATTGATTTGGCGCCAGATACTCGACCGATATCTATTCCGCCATACAGGATGGCACCTGCCGAGTTGAAGGAATTGAAAGACCAGTTGAAGGACTTGCTAGAAAAGGGCTTTATCAGGCCAAGTGTTTCTCCCTGGAGAGCGCCAGTGTTATTTGTACAGAAGAAGGATGGGACGCTGCGCATATGTATTGATTACAGGCAGATGAACAAGGTAACTATCAAGAACAGATATCCCCTCCCCAGGATTGACGATTTGTTTGACCAGTTGCAGGGTGCAAGGTGTTTTTCCAAGATAGACCTGCGGTCTGGTTATCATCAGGTGCGAGTTAGAGAGACAGATATCCCAAAGACTGCATTCAGGACCCGGTATGGGCACTATGAGTTCAGGGTGATGTCTTTCGGGTTGACCAACGCCCCAGCAGTATTCATGGATTTGATGAACATGGTGTTCAAGCCATTCTTGGATATGTTCGTTATAGTTTTCATTGATGATATCTTGGTTTATTCGCGCACAGAGCAGGAGCATACAGACCATTTGAGGACGGTATTGGGAGTCCTCCGAGACCGGCAGTTGTATGCCAAGTTCTCGAAATGCGAGTTTTGGTTAGCTTCAGTGGCTTTCTTAGGGCATGTTATCGGGGCCGATGGTATTCGGGTTGATACATCGAAGATTGAGGCAGTCAAGACTTGGCCCAGACCCACTACACCGGAGTGCGCGGCTTTGGGCCTTGCAGGTTATTATCGGAGGTTTGTGGAGAAGTTTGCCTCCATTTCAGCACCTTTGACTAAGCTGACTCAGAAAGCAGCTATGTTCCGGTGGACGGATGCTTGTGAGGAGAATTTCCAGTTACTGAAGGAGAAATTGACGACCGCCCCAGTTCTTACTCTTCCAGAAGGTTTAGATGGATATGTGGTTTATTGTGACGCGTCAGGTGTCGGGCTTGGGTGCGTGCTGATGCAGCACGGCAAGGTTATAGCTTACGCATCTCGACAGCTTAGGAAGCATGAGAAGAACTATCCCACACATGACTTGGAGTTAGCGTGATGATTCATGCCTTGAAGATCTAGAGACATTATTTATATGGAGTTCATGTGGATATTTACACAGACCACAAGAGTCTCCAGTATATCTTCAGCCAGAGGGAGCTGAACTTGCGACAGAGACGGTGGTTGGAGCTGCTTAAAGATTACGATGTTGATATCCTATACCACCCAGGGAAGGCCAAAGTGGTTGCAGATGCCCTTAGTCACATATCGATGGGTAGTCTGTCTGATGTTCAGCCAGAGAAAATGGATATGGTCCGAGAGTTACATCAGCTAGAGAGCCTTGGGGTTCGTTTGGTTGATTCTGATAGTGATGGAGTTCAGGTTCGAGAGGTTGTCGAGTCTTCCATCGTCGAGGAGGTGAAGAGGCGATAGTATGAGGATCCGATTATGGTACGGTATCGAGATGCCGCTGTTCAGAAATAGAGGAGTCTATTTGAGGTAACGCCGGATGGGGTGCTAAGATTTGAGGGCCGGTTGTGTGTTCCCGATGTGACAGGACTTCGTCAGCAGATTCTGGGGGAGGCACACAATGCTCGTTATTCTATTCATCCGGGGTCGACTAAGATGTATCATTACCTCAGATGCGTGTATTGGTGGGATGGTCTGAAGAGGGACGTTGCGGAGTTCGTAGCGCGATGCGAATTGTCGCCAGTCAAAGTTGAGCACGAAGCCGGTGGTCATTGCGAGCTATTGATATTCCGATTTGGAAGTGGGAGGTGGTAAATATGGATTTTATTACAGGGTTACCTTCCACTCAGAGGAAGCATGATTCCATTTGAGTTATCGTCGACAGGCTGACGAAATCAGCCCATTTTCTTCCAGTCCAACGACTTTTTCGGCCGAAGATTATGCTAGATCAGATATCGGGAGATTGTGAGATCGCACGGAGTACAGATCGATTATTTCTGACCGAGGAGCCCAGTTCACGGCTAATTTCTGGAGGTCTTTCCAGAAAGGATTAGGGACACAGGTGAGTCTCAGTACGGCGTTTCATCCTCAGACCGACGGACAAGCCGAGCGCACTATCCAGACACTTGAGGATATGCTGCGGGCTTGTGTTATTGATTTCATGGGTAGCTGGGAGGATCATTTACCTCTTGTGGAGTTTGCTTATAACAACAGTTACCATTCTAGTATTCAGATGACGCCTTATGAGGCCTTATACGGAAGGAAGTGCAGGTCACCGATAGGCTGGTTCGAGATGGGAGAAGTTCAGTTAGTCGGGCCAGACTTGGTTCAGCAGGCAGTAGATAAGGTGAAGCTTATCCAGGAGCGGTTATTGTCATTTCGAGTCGTAAGTCGTATCTGAGATCATCGGCGTCGACACTTGGAATTTGAGATAGATGATTGGGTTTTCCTAAAGGTATCTCCCATGAAGGGCGTGATGAGATTTGGAAAGAAGGGGAAACTTAGCCCAAGGTACATTGGGCCGTATCAGATTGTCCGTAAGATAGGCAAGGTTGCCTATGAGTTAGATCTGCCGTCCGATCTGGAGGCAGTGCATCCAGTTTTCCATGTGTCTATGTTGCGGAAATGTATTGGAGACCCATCTAGAGTGCACCCGATTCGTGATGTCCAGGTGACAGAGGAGTTATCGTATGAGGAGAGTCCCATAGCGATACTCGATCGTCAGGTGAGGCGACTTCGGACGAAGGATGTGGCTTCCGTCAAAGTCTTATGGCGGAACGAGAACATGGAGGAGATGACGTGGGAAGCTGAGGATGACATGATAAATAAGTATCCTCACTTATTTCCTATACCTCCAGGTAACCTACTTTCTTGCTTGTTAGTTTTATTTTTAAGCTTAAGTATGTTGTGGCTCGTGGAGCGTCTTTAATTGCAAAAAAGAATAGTTAAGAGGGTCTATTTCGATATTGTGATTTGAGTGAGCCTAGAAGGAACATTCGGGACGAATGTTTCTAACGGGGGGAGAATGTTATACCCCGTAGTTCTGACCTTACGTGTGAGAGCGTACGAAAGCATGTAAGACTTAAAATTTTCAAAAGATAGGTTGACGGATTATTCTGGACGGGTTTTAGTCAACTTTGAGGCGGGTTATGACCTGATACATTGAGAGTTCCTAAGTGTTTCAAAGTCCTAGCGCGTAGTTCGTTGAGTCTAGTTTTCAACGCAACCAACCGTTCGTCGATAGGACGTCGGAGTAGAAAGTTATGGGAGTTACAAGTTCAGTGCGCAGACGGACATAAATGTGTTCCGGACAAAGCGGCAGGCGCGGCGCGGATGCGAGACATGCGCGGATTTTTCGAGAGGTCTCTGAAGTTGCAGCCGCGCCAGGAAGCAGTCGCGATGCGGAAAGTCTGAGAGCGCGAAGTTTGTGTGCTGGCCAGCTGGCCATGGCGCCGGCGAGTTCGCGAGTTGAGTGGGGATTTCTCCGCTTTGTTTTAAAAGAGGTCATGGGTGGGTGACAAGTGTCCCCATCTGAATTCTTGCATGTCTTATATTGACCAAGTCTTGAAGATTTGGTCATCTTTCAAATCCCTCTCTCTCTCTAAGCTAAAGCTCTCACTTCTCTCTAAAATTCCAAGAGGAATTCAAAGCCTAGGGAAAATCTGAAAAGTTAAGGACAAGAAGAAAGCTTGTGGCTAGCTTGTAGGAGTTATTGTGGTGGTGTTCTTGAAAATGAGGCTAGCAAAGTTGTTGGAATAGTTTTGGCTAAAGCTCTAAAGGTAACATTTCTTCTCTTGTAGCTAGTATTGATGTTGCATGTGAAGAAGAAGGGATTTGTAGTAGTAAATAATGCTCTTAGAGTCATTGCATGTAAGAAATGTGGTTTGGATATGAAAGGATTGGTTAAGAAGATATTGTGAGCATGTTGTAGCCTAAAAATTACCTTAAAATTGTTAAGTGAATTGTTGTACCTTATGGGGCAAAATTTTACACACCCAAGTTTAGGTGTGTAATCCCCTTTGAAATGTTTGGATTGTTGAGCCTTAAATGTGGCGTTTGGATGTTAAATTCGGCCTTGAGAAAGGTGGCAAAGTATGTAGAAACAAAGGAAATCTTGATTTTCCATAGAATTTAGTGGCTTTGAACTTAGATTATTTCTACATTGGAAATTAGAGGTTAATAAACGTATCATGGTTATTATAGGTTGACATATTACTTGCGGTAGTTTGGGCTTAGCAAGTGGATTGACCGAAGAGGTATGTGAAGCTTTCCTATCTCTTGAGCATGAGTAGTTGTATCTATGTAGTACGGTAGACGTACAAGATTTGGTATTCTTACTTGTTTTAAGTATATAAAGACTTGTTTCGTTTTAAGAAGTATAAGTCTCTTGGTTAAGGGAAAAGTGTGATTTTACTAAAGTATAGGGTTAATATAACAACTTTATGGGAAGTTGGTTTATTAGCTTTATAAAAGGTTGATAAGAAGAGATTTATTCTAAGTAAGATAAGTAAGGACAAATGACTCGATTTATGAAAGGTAAATTGATTTTAAGGCATCAATTGCCCAAAGATTTTATATGAAAAAGAATCATTTTTAAAGAGTATAAGTATGTGGTACTTGGGTTAAATTCCCGGATTTTCTTTTATTAAATATGATTAGTGCCTTGATTAAACTAAAATGAGAGAGTATATGAACAAGACTAATAATAAGTTATAAGCTTTTTTAACTTATTTATGATTATGATATGATGACCGATTGAGCTAGGGTAAGAGTATAAATGAGGGGCAAGCCCCAAGATCGTTATACCACCTTCTCCGGGGTAAGAGTATGAATGAGGGGTCAGCCCCAAGATCGTCATACCACCTTCTTCAGGGTAAGAGTATATCGAGTACATCCCAAGATCGTTATACCACCTTCGGGTAAGAGTATATCGAAGTACATCCCCAAGATCGTTATACCACCTTCTTCAGGGTAAGAGTATATCTGAGGGGAACATCCCCAAGATCGTTATACCACCTGCTTCAGGGTAAGAGTATATCTGAGGGGTAAAGCCCCAAGATCGGTATACCACCTGTTCCGTGGATTTGCTACCCACGATGCGAGGAATACCTCATGCGAGTCCTATGGGCTTATGCGGGTGAAATAGTCCCATGCGGGCAGGTATAGCCTATGCGAGTAATACCTCATGCGGGTCCACAGGACCCATGCGGGTGAAATAGTCTCAGGAGTAGGATTGCTTATTGATACTACGGGCGAGGTACCCTGTTTTGATCATGAGCCTCCTATTTTTATGCAGTATTATATATATACTTGTTACTCTCATTGTTAGTAAGACCACGATTATCGTATTTTGATTGTCTTTCATGACTCGGCTTACTTTTAGACTTATGATATCATTATTACGATATTTTCGATTTACATACTTGATACATATTGTAATCGACCGCTTTCCTCGGGGATGCGTTAAATGCGCGAGTAAGGGTAAGCAGGTGGTGGATCCTCGTTCTTAGGATCACTGTTCCGGTGTCAAAAGCTCCATTCCTCCGGAAGCTTATTTTTGTTGGTACGGATTTTCCCTGATGTTATAGGTATTGTGTACATTCAGGGGTATGGCGAACCTGTCCCCGCCATTGTTATCCTTGAAGTGCGTGGTCACGTATGTGTTGGGTTGTAATAACAAGTTGTACTGCTATACTTTTGATTAAGTATGTTTTTATGGAAGACAGCATTATCGGCTGGCCAGTGATGTTTGCCTTTTTATAAGTTATGTGTTATGTATGTTCACGCTATTCTCGATGTATACACGGCGGTACCGGTAAGTACGATCGCGGCCTCGGGTCGTGACACATTGATTATGTAAAATCAAAGGAGAACATAGCAAACCCTTTGACTAAGGACATACCAGTGATCAGATGATCTGCATGTCTAGGGGAATGGGCTTAAAACCCAAATAATAAGGACTGATACAGTGGTAACCAAACCTTACTGACTGGAGATCCCAATAATTAGGTTCAATGAGAAAACTAAGTTGTAAAGGTTCAGTAGAGAGCTTCGGTGGAAGCAGCAACACTTCGGGTTATGATTTTCGTAAGGAACGTAAACCCAAGACCGTTCTCGCGATAGACATTAAGTGCTATCTGCAGTGTGGGTAGAGGTTGAGTTTTCAAAACCTTTAATGATTTTCAACGGTTAAGGTTAAGTTTGGGGAAACTTTTAATGTTTCCTAACACTTGTGAAGTGGGGTATAGCAGGATACATTGTAGGAGACCACCTATTTAAGTGTGAAGACATGCCACCTCAGATGAACGCACTTAAGAATCCAAGAGTGTCCACGGCCACAACGGATAAAATATTAAAGAAGAACAAATAAGGAAAGTTGTTGTGTTGGTACCGTTGACTTGCCTTACACTAAATATTGACGGTTCAAGACATCACGTTCACCGCGCAGTAAGTAAGTTCGATGGTATTCAACTATGGAAGGTTCAAAGTTGAAGTTACCTCTCCAGATGCAACATCGGTCCGCTGAAAGATTGCTGGAAATGCACCTTGTGAGTGCGCCAAAATCTTTTTTAAGAGGGGATTTTTGAAAATTCACTAATGTGGGAATTAAGTTTATCCCATTATTTATGACTCGGACAATTGGGGTCCCGCACGTCGGAAACATCGTTTTTCACACACGTTTATTCGTAGTGTCAAGTATAGTAAATTTCATTAGTGAAAGAGATATTGATGCATAATTAAAGTGTTTAAGACATAAAATGATGGACAATTATTGGCCAAATGACAAGTATTTCACGTTGGTAAATGAAGGAAGAAATTTGCGAAGTGTAAGATGTAACGAGTCAAAAAGGGTCGTGGAGCCACGAAGGGTCGCGACGCCAACCCATCGGAGCCGGAGGGGCGCGATGCTAAATGGGCAGTAAACTACTGGAGCCGCGACGCTAATTCTGCAATGCCACGACACTTCCGAAGCAGAATGTGCGACGGAAAACTGAAAACTTCTGACTCTTGAGCTGGTTTGGAGCATTGAATCTCCATTACTTGGCACATGAATTCAGCCATTTATTTGACTGATTTTAACTTCTCAATAAGTGTCATTACATGGATATTGAAAGTCTTTAGTTGGCTAGTTGAGAGGTCATCTTACTTAGCACTATAAATTGGTGGCCGATGGGCCGGCCGACCGACCCGGTCAGGCAGGCCCGACGACCACGACCCGTATAAAAAAAAATGGGACCGGCTCGAGCAGGCGGGGCAGTATGGTCCCGCCCGACCGCCGCCAGCCCCGATCCCGCCCCGACCCCGCCCCGACCTCGCCCCAGTCCCGCCCCAGTCCCTCCATTTGCAGAAAATAGTCGTTGTCCAACGGCCATTTTACATTTTGTCCATTGGACAACGACCATTTTTGGCCTCCCCCAACCCCCCTTACCCCCTTTATATTTATTTTTAACCCCTAAGTTATTATATTTAAACTTTAACCCAATTTTTCAACTATAAATACCTCATTCCTCTTCTTATTATTTTCACAAATCTTTCTACTCTCTAATCTCTCAATCAATTATCAATCAATCTCTATACAACATTGTCTACTACATATTCAATCTATTTATTAATTTGAGAATTGGGAGTGAAGTTGGCAACTAGCTTGAGGATTATCTATCGAGCAAAGTTTCAATTTCAACCTCTCGATTACACGTCGACTCTACGTCGGCGTTTGGTACATTCGTTCTCTCATTAAATTATTATTTTGTTTTTATTTCATTTAGCACATTTAATTTCATTATCTTTAAGTCTTTAACTATTTATTATCATAATTAAAATGAAAAAAGCAAAAAGTCTTTTCGGCAAGGGTACTTCTTCTAGTAGGGCGGGTAACAAGGGCAAGGGTACTTCTTCTAGTATTCATGTTCCAGCTATTCCTAGACAAGATGATTTTATAGATCCTGAAATACCATATGATCTTGACACAAATGATTATCCTCAAATTGAAGAAGATTTTAATTTAGATGAAACTCTAGATGATGATACACTTACTAATGAAGATGATGATACACCCACTAGTGAAATGCCTCCTATCCCCCCTACTATGAGACGAGGTCCGGCAAAACGACCATTAAAATCAGTTGTATTGAAATATTTTGACAGGGACGTAGCTAATCAAGTAGCTGTATGTAAAACTTGTAAAAATATTTATTCTTTTAAAACTGGACAAGGTCATGGTGGGACGGGGGGGTTAGGAAGACACCTATTGCAAAAACACAAAGCCTTGCATGCCCAATACATGATTGAAAAAGATGGTGAGAAAGCGTCCTCTCAATCGGAACAAGGTTCACATACTGTTTCGAAAAAAGTACAGGGTCAAATTAACCCTATGACGGGGGGATTTGTAGGCCCTAAATACGATAAACATAAAGATTGAGAATCACTAGCAAAATTAGTTGTTGTGGAGGGTTTGTCTTTTTCATTTCCTGAATCTCCTGGTTTTATTCATTATATTAGAGATATGTATAATCCTGCTTATAAATGTTTTCCTAGATCAACTGTTAAAAGAGATGTATTTAAATTTGCACATGAATATCAACAGTATTTACGTTATGCATTATATCATTTAAATTGCAAAGTCACTCTAACTTCTGATATAGGTCGTAGTACTAACAACCATGATTATTTAACGGTAACCTGTCATTGGATAGATTATAAATGGTCTATGCAAAAACGTATTTTAGCATATAGATATATAGATAGTAGGCACACTGGTGAGTTTATTTCAGAAAATATTTATTCAGTCTGCGATTATTACGGAATAACTGATAAAATTATGAGTATTACATTAGATAATGCATCTTCTAACAATTCTGCTATTAGTATTTTAAGAGATGTTTTAACTCCGTCTTTTCCAACATTTTCATATCAAATGTGCGTGCCATATTTATAACTTAGTTGTAAAGGATGGTCTTTCACTTTTTCAAGATATTCTTAAAAAAATACAATTTGTTATATACTTTATTTTTAAAAATAATAGAATTCAACAGAGAAAAGAATATAAAAAAACTTGTCACGATTGTGGACTATTTTACAGAAAAATTTCCGAAGAAGTACCAACTAGGTGGAATTCTTTATATGACCAACTAGTTGTTGCTTATGACTATAGAAAACCTATTACTTTATTTTTTAACGCCCATAATCAAAATCCAAATGATATGATTGTGGATAATGATTGGGAGAAATTTAGAGAACTTATTGTATTTTTAGAAAATTTTCAACGAGCAACAAAAGAATTTTCTACTTTATATTATCCTACTATTTCAACTATGTTGTTTTATATAGCTATAATATTTTTACTTCTTAAAGAATATATGGAAAAACACCTTTATCTGACAATATTAAACAAATGTTTATGAAATTAAAGAAATATTTTATTCCTATTCCCTATTTATATTATTGGTCTTTGTATTAAACCCGACTATTAAAGTAGAGGGTTGTAAAAGTCTTATTGAAAATATTTATAACTGTATGGACGTACTACCACCTCCAACTCCCAAAAATTTAAATGTTGAGCCACCTATTGAACTAACGCTAGAAGAAGTGTTGAATAGCGTAGAAGATGAATGCAAAAAAGTATATCGGCATTACCAGCGAGAAAGTGCTAGTAACCAACCGACTTTTGTACCATCTTCTTCTTCAACACAGCCTAAAAAAAGGCATGCTGTTTCTGGGGCTAGTACTATTAGTTCTATTGAAAGCCTCAGAAATAGAATGTGCGGTGGTATCAGTGCTAACCAAATTAGCGAGTTCGATGTTTTTGTTTTGCAGGGTAATTTACCTTACCAAGCAGTTATTAATGAAGAAGGAAAGGAAGACTTGCTGAAATATTGGATGCAGAATGAGAAGACATTTCCGACACTTTCAATGATGGCCCGAGATATTTTGAACATTCAAGCGTCATCAATCGCTTCTGAAAGCGCTTTTTATGCAGGCAGATTTCAAATAGGAGAGCACAAACACTCATTAGCCGGAGACAGCTTGGAGATGGCGGTACTATTCAGAGATTGGATACGAGCGGAGCGAAGGAGGTGCGGTCAACCAGAGATTAACGAAGAAGAAGACGACAACTACAACGACATTTTATCTGAAGGCATGAGTAGCGACGTAGAACAATTTGACAAAGATATACCAATTCCAACCGAAGAACCACAAGAAATTATAAAAAAAACTAGAAAAAATATTTTCAAATTGGTAATTTATTTCATTGCAATTTTTTAATTTTTTTATGTCTTTTGCAAAAAATTTCAACAACAGTACACTACAATGTTGTAATTTTGATTCTTGTATATTTCAATGAAATAATTAATAATATAAGAGACACAAAAACAGCCTTGGGATGTTTTTTTTACACTCTTCTTGTCTTTGTTTAATTATTTAGTTTATACTTTATAGTTTATACTGTTATAGTTTATACTTTATAGTTTATAAATATATTATATATATATATATGAGTATAATACTATAATTATAATACTATAAGTCTATAATATTATAGTATATGTATATGACTATATGACAAGTATATGTTAATGTTACTTTGTTAGTAATTTAGTATTTTTAATTTAGTGAAAAAATTTTAAAAAAAAAAACAAAACAAAACAAAACCCGCTGCAGGCCCCCCGACCGACCTGTCCCCAACCCTAGCGGGGACTGGATCGGGGCGGGACACGCATGGTCCCGCCCCGACCCGACCGCCATGCCCGCCTACTCGACCCGCCTCTTCTCCGCCCCGACCCCGCTTAACCCGACCCCGGTGGGCCCAGCCCACTGGCCAGTCCTACTATAAATTGAGGATTTGGCTCAATTGAAACATACACTCAGAAATTTCTGAACTTCTTCCTCTCTAGCATACTTCAAACACTCAAAGTTCTTCTCTATGAACACTTGAGTTTTCTTTGTTCATTTGTTAGTTGATGTTTTATCTTGGGAGACTATTATTCATTAACGTAAAATGATATATAGGACAATCTTGTCTTAAGGACAGAGTGTCATCACTCGACTTAGCAAACCTCCTAAAGCTTATATTTGTTCTTGTTTCCTGTTTGTAAATCTTTATAATAGTTACTTACTTTCCATTCCTTGCAACTATTGTACTCACAGTTCTTATATCTTCATATCGATTAACTCTGACACGAACATATGTTAGAAAACAGTGACGTTTTTATCTTCTTCAAATTGAATAAATAACCCGTGAATATTTTATATCTTCAAACCAACGAACGTTATTAAATCGGTAAAAAATTTATATTCTTTAAACTGAGTAGTAACTCGGAGTAGAAAATCATGCATATTTTAATATCCAAACGGAGTAGAAGCCACAAAGATTTTAGTTTCCAAAAAAGAGTACTTTTTAAACTCAGAAAGAGTACTTTTATTTCTGAAAAAGTTACTTTCTTCTTTGTCAAAAGAGTAAGATTCTAGTAGATTAACATAATACAAAATATATAAAAAATAAAAAAAAATCTTAAAATTGTTGTCAATCTGTATTCAAAAAAATAATGAATCTGAAAGAGAAGAAACAATAGTGTCCACTGAATTAACACCAAATACATAGCATCTTCTTCTTAGAGATCAGCACTGAATATTTGTTGGCAAATAAAGAGTCCATAGTTGCTTATTTCTTTTCCACCTTGAAAATTTATCAGTAAAGTTTAATAATTAAAGTGAATTTTCGATGTAAGTTTAGGAGTGGAAAAACACATGTCTTACAATCATAAGAGATTCACGTGGACATACCAAAAAAACTCAACAATCACGAGTCGTTGATATATTTAATATATAAATCAGTTTATATATTTTTTATTTTTCATTCGGTGTTCGATATATGCGTTGGGACCTCGACTAATCTAAATTCACGCCGTGTAAAGCTCATTTAAAAGAAAATCTTCCTAATAAGATTTTTTCCATACCTAATACTTGAACTCAAAACCTATAATTAAGAATGAAGTGACCATACAACCCTTGTTAGTATATCAGTCGATATCGATATGTAGACTTGACACTAATCCCATATATCCATTTGCAATGAGCTATTGAGATAGCCCTCAAAACATTAAGAAAGATCCAAGGTATGTTTGGTAGGGAGAGAAATATTTTTGGTTGGTTAAAAATGAAGAATGACTTCTTCGGTGAAAGTAAGGAAAACAAGTCTCATGAATAACATTCTATATTGATCTTGCTGCACCCAACCTCATCCCCTAACATCCTTTCCCCCACTGCACCCGGGCTCCCAACTCCCCACACAACCCCACTCCCACCAACCAACTTTCAACCATCTCACCTCACCTTCGTAGTATCTATCTTTATTATATAAACGATCTTGACATAATATTTATGTTTACTTACGAACATCAAAATATAAGTGAAAACATTACTTATTTTTCGAAAAAACATTTTTCTTCTGGTCGATCATACCCTTAATTAGAATCAAAAGGTGAAACTATCTAATTACGTGCCTTGCACAATTATGACAAATCTCATGGAAGGTTTGTAAGATTATATCCCCTATCAAGTAAAGTGAAATTTCATTTTCTTACTTTTCTTTTTTTCGTGTCTTCTAATGAAACCTAAATTGACAGATTATTACGTCCTTAATACTCTTACCTTATTCATTATCCATAACTAGGGCTGCACAACAGGGTAAAATCGGACCGAACTGAGGACCGAATATTCAGGAAATTAGGATCGAAGACCGGACCGAATTTATCGGTCTGGTTCAAATCTTTTTCGGTCCGGTTATATGGACTAGGACTGCACAACAGGGTAATATAGTGAGTAAATAAAAATAAATTTCATTAGTCTTCAGTGTTAACTTAATATATCTTCAACTTTATTCTTGTTTGCACTCAAACAAAACTCTATTCTTCCAATGAGAATGACCTTACAGACACAGTGCATATAATACTAATTTATGTGATTTTAAATTTATCATTACAATAGTTTATGTAGACAATATCTATTATTAAAAATTATTGCCAATATCTTTGATGTACATAATTTACACGAGCATAGAGAAAGTTTTACTAAAGTCATGACATGATTGTTCGAATTATTACGTCAAGTCAAGACAATCAAATTGTTTCCTCACCAACAACAAAATGTTTTGAGTCACCTATATAAATTTTCAGTACTCATGTTGTTTCATTTAAATTCGTCTAGATTAAATAATTAAAATTTTAGATTTTTTCGAATTAACTTGTTTTATTAACTTATAAATCTTTGCAAAAACTAAAAAGCTCCCATCAATATCGAACTTATGAACCGTTTGGACATGATTTGAAATCATATGGTTGAAGTTGAAGTTTTGTTTAGACATGCAATTTGGATTTTTTATGTTGTATCTTTTCTCATTGAAATAAAAAAATCACAAGTTGTGAAAACCATCAAAACTTTCATAATTTTTATGCAATCTTACCAAATGAGCAAGTCATAGTTCATAACAAAATTAATACGCGGCTCGAAGGCTTTTCTAAAAAAATTACCAAATTGTTGATAGTAATTAATTGTGAAAACAAATGGTTGGTCGAAGGAGTTTGGTCTTCAGTTGTACACTTTTAAGTCATGTCATAATCATACCTTTATATATATATATATAATATACATGGATCTGTTTCTCGACAGAACTACTTCTTATAATTTTGGATCATCTTCTTCGTTTGATTCAAAGAAGATAATAAATTCCGAAGAAATCGTTATACAAGATTTTGAAAAATCAATAGATAATTGGAAAATTCCAAAAGTAAATAGAGATCAAATTTACAAAAATTCCAAATATCAATTCTTCAAACAGATTTCACAATTAAAACGGAAGAAAGAGATATCCAATTAACAAAACCGGAAGGAACAAGTATATAAGGGATTGCATAATGTAAAGATAATTAAATAATACGGCAAGTAAATAGAGAGTAACTTACTTAGCTAAGGTTCCATATTATGGAAACCATAATTGTAAGGTTCTGCATGAATTTAAAGTAGATGACTATGCCAACCATAGATGCAGGTATATAAATAATTAAAAGACAGGAATTTAATTGTAGTAGGTGGTAGAACCAACCATGTTGCAAGAATTTAAATAATTAAAAACGTGAATTTAAATGCAAGAATTTAAAGAACATGAATATTTAAAAGATATAGGAGGCAGTGCCATCCATAATCGTTTTTATTCAATACTTTAAAATACTTACAAGGAGTTTAATTCCGAACGGTATATATATATAAATTATGTATTGGACAATTATATCCAATACAATATAAAGTCGATCAATTAGTATAATCTACTAATTTATTGATCTTTTTTTTATAAAATATAAATTTATGGGCCAAGTTTTATATTTAAAAAAATTGAAATCATGATTTGGAATCCCAAATCACACCTTTTTGATGATTTGAGATTTTAAACCATGACATGAAGTTGAAATTCAAGTTATGTCCAAATTGCATAAACAACAGTGATTTAAAATCAAATTTTGAAACCATAATTTGAAAATACATGGTCAAACGCCTATTTAAAATAAGGGTATTGAAGGAGCGACAATAACAGTTACAGGTTCAGTAATAATTTATATTTTATTTCAGACCTTGTATTCGTTGTAAGAAATTAACCTGATAAATATAAGTAATTTATCAATAATTCAATAAATAAAAAAATTATAATTCAAAATTCAATAATTTAAAACTTTATATGTCTTGGAAAACATGACTAAATTTTAGGAAAGTGACACCTTAGATCTGTCTTGGATAACATGACTAAATTTTAGGAAAGTGACACCTTAGATCTGTCTATGTCTCTAGGATCAACATGACTAAATTTTAGGAAGTTACACATTTTATTGCTGGACCAAAAATATTTATATTTGTTAGACAATATACATATATTATATAATCTGCTTATTAGAAATTTATTAAACGTGAAATAAAGTTAATCATATTAATTATGACTCGAATAATTGGGCTCCGCACGTCGAAAACGTCGTTTTCACACATGTGCACACGTTGTATCAAGGATCGTAAATTCCCTTAGTGGAAGAGATATTGATACGTATACAAAACGTTTGAGACATAATGTGATAGACGGTTATTGACCAAGGATCGTAAATTCTCCATTATTTGCCTCATGAATTCATCCATTATTTGGCTGAATGATAACCTCAAATTAAAGGTCATTATATGGCATTGAAGGCCATTACTTGGTCATTTGAGAAGACACCTTGATCACAACTATAAATTGAGGTCTTTGGCTCAATTCAAGAGACACTCCATACTTGTATATCTGAAATCTCTTCATCTGTTGCAATCTTACACACACTCAAAGATCCTTCTTTTCTAGCGAACACTTGAGTCTCCTTTGCTCACTTGTTTGATTGATGTTTTATCTTGAGAGATAAGTTGCCAACACACCGTTAAAGGATTATACAGGACAATATTGTCTTAAGGAAAGATGAATATCAATCGACTCAGCAAGCCATTTTTCTTGTTCTATTTTCAAATTCCTAAACAATTTGTTGTTGTTATCAAGGTCAAGAAGCTTGTTACAATTGGAGCAATCACTGAAGACGGACTCAAGAACTACTCAAGAACGCAGATTCAAGACGGATCAAGAACCAAACTTTGTTGTGGTTGTCACAACTCTTGTTAGGTTTCAAGTCTATTGTATTGTAATTCATTATCCTTTCTAAGTACTAGTAATAGTTGTACACTATTCCCGTACATTCATTGTACAACTCACACTTTATATTAATTTCTTCGAATATTTCCTTTTCAAACTTGTTTTAATATGATATACTCAAGTCGATGGTCTATCGGAAACAATATTTCTACCTTCATAAGGTAGAAGTAAGGTTTGCGTACACAACATCTTCCTCAAACCCATTAGTGGAATTTTACCGAATATGTTGTTGGTGTTTGTTTTTTTGGACAATAAACGATTTTATTGTACTAATGCATAAACGGTTTCAAAGTGTAACAACATCAGTTACAATCCAATTAGGGAAAACAAAAATTCAAATAACCTTACTTAACAACCAAATAGAAAGTTTGGCTAAATTGTTGGTGTTTGTTAGTTATGTCAATTTCCCTAAAATTTAATCCTAACAAACCAAACTACTATTATTCCCTACAAGAAAATGGATATTTTTGACAGCATCACTGTCCTAATAAACCTTACTAGTTTAGGTCAATGTAGCAAAAAATTTAGTGAACAAATAAACTGCCCGTGCCTGTACCAAACATGAATGCATTAATTACACAATCTACCTACCATCGCTTCAATATCTTCACCTATTTCTTGTCTTGATGAAAGTGACCCCATTTTCATCTCAGCCAAAAATCCCACCTGTCCTTTTTGTTTCTACAGTTTTCTCTCTGTCCTATAAAGACCCCATAACAATGTACTAACTACTAACATAACATGGCTGCAGACCAAATTGCAACAAAAAATATATACAATTTTTGAATTGTTTGGTTGGTGGGTATTGGATCCAATGCCTCCAAGTTAATGTTTTTAGTAGTCCAATGTGTTTTAAAACTATTTTAATAGACACCCAAATCATTGTTCCACTAAAATGAGAAGCATTTTTGGGTCTCTGCAATTTCTGAACCTCTGTCACGTGAAGTTGAAGCCATGTCTTCTTGAAGTTTACCAAGCAATTTTTTTTTTCAAGAATCGAAAACCCCAAGTCTAAAAATTAATCCTTTATACTATTCCTATCATTTTTTTTTCTGTTTATGGTACTTGGGTTTTTTTGGGGTATCAATAGTGAAAGTACTGTATTGTGGATTTTGTTTTGTGGTCATTTGATGATAATGACACTAATTGGCGACTTGTGTTGTTGCACTTGTTCATTGCATTCTTTGAAAGTGGTAGATCTGAATATACTGGTTTTGATAGTGATCTTCTTAAACCTTTACAATAGACAGAAAGCAAAATGACTTTTGGATCTTTCATGATTCTACCAAATAAATATGACTCCACTTTTTTTGTCCTATGAAAAAAAAACCAAATCAAGAATCCATTTTGCACTTTCTAGTTCCATTTCATCAATTGTGACACCCAAATCAAGAATCCATTTTTACTCTCCATTTTGAACTTTTTTTTAGTTCCCTTTCATCAATTGTGATACCCAAATCAAGAATCCATCTCTACTCTTCATTTTGAACTTTTTTGTTCCTCATTCATCAATTGTGACACCCAAATCAAGAATCCATTTTACTCTCGTGGTCCGACCCTTCTCTAGAACCGTATGCATTGCACTGAGCTGCCGTTTATTTTGAATATTCTAGTCATATCCGATGTGAGATTCTTAACCGTGACACCCAAATCAAGAAACCATTTTTTTTTGCTCTCCGTTAGATCCATTTAGTGTAAAAGACTCATTTTTGCTCTCTAATTGAGCATTTTAGTGTTCAATTTATAAGTTTCAATGGAAATCAAGAACCCATTTTTGTTTTTTATTTTCTCAATATTTTCCATTATTTTGCCACTTGTAAGATCAGGTGATGTTGAAGCTCTTTTAGAATTGAAAGCAACAATAGACCCATCAAATGTCCTTAATTGGAAAATCACAATTGATATATGCAAGTGGCAAGGTGTTAAACAATGCAACATGAAAGGAAGAGTTACAAAGCTTGTAGTTGAAAATCTCAATTTAAATGGCACATTGGACGAAAATGCCCTCAATCAATTAGATCAATTACGAGTTTTATCCTTCAAAGGTAACTCAATTTCCGGCCAAATCCCTAACCTCACCGGACTTTTCAATCTCAAATCCCTTTTTCTCAACGATAACAACATTTCCGGCGAGTTTCCGGCGACCGTCACCGACCTCCACCGCATCAAAGTGTTAGTTCTCGCCGGAAACAATCTCTCCGGGGAAATTCCGCCGTCGTTAACTAAATTATCACGGCTATACGTGCTTTACCTAGAAGATAATCAGTTCACCGGCGAAATCCCGCCGTTAAATCAACCGAGTTTGAAGTTCTTCAACGTGTCGGAAAATCAATTTTCCGGCGAAATTCCGAATACTCCGGCGCTTTCTCGGTTCAATGAATCATCTTTCGCCGGAAATGTCAATTTGTGTAGAGCACAATTACATAATTGCCCCTCAACTAGTCCATCGTATCCCATCAATCAGGAAAATGTATCTCACCATAAAATAAGCAAAAAGCTTATCATCATTATCGTTTCGGTTATCACCGGAATCTTACTGCTCTGCATTTTAATGTCGATTTTCGTAGTATGTGTTAGGAAAAGAAGAAGAAAATCGAAAGACGGAAAAAGCAAAGGAGTTGAAGCTGGTGGTGGAGGAGAAGAAGAGGGGACAAGTGGCGGTGGCGGTGGCAGGGATGGTAATAATGGTGGAAAAGAAGGGGCATTTTCATGGGATCAAGGAAGTGGAGGACTAGGGACATTGGTGTTCTGTGGACCAGGGGATCAACAAATGAATTACAGTTTAGAGGATTTGTTGAAGGCATCAGCAGAGACATTAGGGAGGGGTATAATGGGAAGTACGTATAAAGCCGTGATGGAATCCGGCTACATTGTGACGGTGAAGCGTCTGAGGGATTCGAGGTTTCCGAGGTTAGAGGAGTTCCGGCGACATGTGGAGATTATTGGTAGGCTAAGACATCCTAACTTGGTCCCACTCAGAGCATATTTTCAAGCTAAGGAAGAACGTTTGCTTGTTTATGATTATTTCCCTAATGGCAGCCTCTTTTCCCTCATTGATGGTACGTAATTCGTCATTCGCTTATTTGTTTACACTTTTATCTGTTTTAGTGGAGTGAACTCGTAATAGTGAAACGAAGAAAAGATGGTAAAATCCCTTCTTGCTCTTACCGCTCTTCTTGTTCGAGAATCACAGTTGAGCTCGTGAGTAGTGAAAGGAATAAAAAATAGGGATAGTTGAGCTCGTGAATAGTGAAAGGAAGAAAACAGGGATAGTTGAGCTCCTGAATAGTGAAAGGAAGAAAAACATGGATAGTTCAGCTCGTGAATAGTGAAAGGAAGTAAAAACCGCTATAGTTGAGCTCGTGAGTAGTGAAAGGAAGTAAAAAAGTTAAAAAACAGGGATACTTGAGCTCGTGAATAGTGAAAGGAAGTAAAAACCAGGGATAGTTGAGTTCGAGGTAGTGAAAGAAAGAAAAAATGGGGATAGATTTGGCGGGATGAACTTGCACTTAAGTGGTATAAGGCGGAACTAAGATAAGGGAAATAACTTATTTACGTTTTGTATGTGCATCAAATCAATAGATGCATTACATGTGTTTTTTTACTAAATTAGTAATTGAATTGTTAATTAATGCCTAGTGCTCCTCTCTCAAGGTTAAACTACTTTATGTTTTGTGCAACTAACACGTGGGACAAATTCTTTTCCATGAGATCACTAGGTTATAACTCAATCTGTCGAAGATTCGGCTCCTATAATGACATGACCTTTTCTTCTTTTGAATTCAAATTTGTGACCTCTTTACGCTTGGCTGTTTTGTGGAGCATTGAAGGGCTTTAGTGGCCTTTATTATCCTATTATTTGTGTTTATATTTGTGTACTTTGCATATTTTCCTTCATTTCTTTTGCTTTCTAATATGTTTCTTTGATCTTCTTCTGTTTTCTGTCTCTTATTTTGTTTTTTGTTTTTTTCTCCGTTAATTTTGAATTTTCAATTTTCAATCATATACTTTGGTTTGGTAGTGCATCACTTTCTGGTTTCTCCTGCGGGTTTTGTTTGGTGATGGTGGGGAAGAGACAGCTAACAAAGGAAGCTTGTAGCCAACAAAGAAAAGGAGACCAAAAAAAAAGAGAGGCAAGTATGGAGATTAGACAAGAAGGACAAATATGTAAATAAAAAAGGAAGTCCCAAACTTAATTTGGTATACTAATGAGAGGATTATATAAAAATACTATTTTGTTCAAATTATTGCTTAAGTTAATAAAAGAAAAGAAAGTCAAATAATTAAACTCTTCTAATCTTGGAGCTAGGGGATGGCAATTATTTATAAAAGAAGAGGACAAAGAACAAAAGTGGAGTATAGTTATCAGCCTTTTGGAATCTTATAAAAGATGATATCTCATTCAAATGTATTGTGAAAAAGATGTCCCTCTGAGAAGAGGAAAATCAAACTAGGAAACAAAACAATGATGTCACTGCTTCACTCGTGTATTTCGACCTTGTCATTTAAATTCTGCATAGAGCTAAAATAGTTGTCCCCAATTTATTGAGATAACACATGATACTTTGAAGTTCAATAGACAAAATCATAGTTTTCTGCAATAACTTGTCTATAAGGTGGATCAGCAGCTCTGCTTAGATTTTTGAGTTTTGAACGATACAACTAAAATGACCCCTCATATTGCTCAAATTTGCTTATGTAAGAGCTTCTTTGCCTTCTGCTGATCTCATGACTTGTATGGTAAGATTTACTTGCTAAATTGACCATTGAGCTTCCAAAGATACCTGGAAAAAGAAACTATTTTCTCCAGATTCATAAAAGAACAGAAATTATAAAGTTCAAAGTAGTTCTCTTATACAACACACAGTCACACACACACAAAAAAAAAAACAGATCATAACCAAATGCGTAATACACCACATAGACTTATACTTGTAAAAAATTATTATTCTTTATAACGATAAAAATGTTCACATCTCTCTTTCCCTCTCTCTATATGTGGGTGTTTATGTATGTGAATCTGTATTTGTATATACAGTATACACACATATATGCTGAATATTTTATAACTCTCTCTTTTTCTTGGTAAGGGTCTGACAGTATGGTACTTCATCATAAAAAAAAATAAGGGTCTGTTTGATATGGCAAAAGTTCCAGAGAGTAGATAGTCATTGTCCTCTCATACTTCCTTTGAAAAGTTGATGGAGTAGTTTGCCACTGTGGAAAAGCAATCTTTGTATATCACGTGACCTTTGAACTGGATCTCTATAAGAAGCATAATTTCTCTTTTCGAAAAGACAACAACAACAACATACCCAACTGGGGTGGCTAGAGTCTAGAATGTACGCAGACCTTACCGCTACCTTGGAAGGTAGAGAGGCTGCTTCCAATAGACGGGAAAAAAATCTGACACTAAGTCACTAAATATCCCAAGTTTCATCGTTCCCTGTCGAAATTTTATAAGATTTATAAACTTTCATAATAGTCTACTGTTTAGGTTTTAACATTTGCTCACCATCTCTTGTTCTCTCCACATATATCTTGTGATGATTGTTTGAGATGTCCTAAAGTTGATTTGTTCCAAGTAAACTGAAGTTGCGTCTGCGATGTATTCCAGAGTGTGTCCAATGTGATATTTACTTTTCTTACATTAAGGAAACTAGAATGCAATACACCAGTGACAAGAACAAAAAAGATATACATATATATCATATAAACTATTGCCAGTTGACATGACGAACACCAGGATCACTACTAGAGTGGAATAGCAAGTTGTAAAATAATCAATAAGTCTAGATGCTAGTCTCTTCTTCCAACTAAAGTTGCAGCGATGCACTGAAGGCTTTGAAAGTGAGTTTCTTTATGAGGCCATTGGACCATTTCAGGCACTGAATCACCTAAGACGGAGGAAAAGAGCTAAAGGCATAACCTAAATTTTTTAGAAATAAAAAAGAACGTGGAAGGTGCTTTATGCCTCTCTGGCAATTATATACTCCTACTCCGTATGCAAATTCCACCTCAAATAGTGTGTTTCCTTTCACGTGGTCTTATCTTGTTAGTCGTCTTGTTAAGACCACATGTGAAGTTTTAATATATCAGGTTTCTATAGTCCTGCTTGGATTTTAGTGGTTTCGATTTTTTAGTGGTTTCATGTATTTTGACAACCTATATGTCTTGTTATTCAAATAATGTTCCAGATGACTATGTTATATTTTTACGATTTGCTAACTTTTTCAGGAACGAGGGCTAATAGCGGTTCAAAGCCTCTTCACTGGACCTCCTGTCTCAAAATTGCAGAGGATGTGGCTACTGGATTGCTTCATATCCATCAGAACCCTGGTCTGACTCACGGAAACTTGAAATCATCGAACGTACTCTTGGGGTCCGACTTCGAGTCGTGCCTCACTGATTACGGCCTCATGCCATTTAGGAATCTGGATTCTCCAGAGGAATCGGGTGCTTCTTCCCTCTTCTACAGAGCTCCTGAGTGTCGTGACATTCGAAGGCCAGTAACCCATCAGTCCGATGTCTATAGCTTTGGCGTCCTCCTGTTGGAGCTTCTCACTGGAAAGACTCCTTTCCAAGATCTTGTTCAAGAACATGGATCAGATATACCGAGGTGGGTGGGATCTGTTCGAGAAGAAGAAACTGAATCGGGTGATGAACCTGCCTCTAGTAATGAAGCCTCAGAAGAGAAACTTGGCGCTCTATTAAACGTAGCTATGGCTTGCGTTTCACTTGTACCCGAGAATCGACCCACGATGAAGGATGTTTTGAAGATGATTCGGGATGCTAGAGCAGAAGCTCAAGGGTCTTCTAATAGCAATGACCATTCACCAGGAAGATGGTCAGATACTGTCCAAAGTTTGCCAAGAGATGAACATTTGAGCATATGAGTTTGTCGTATACTTATGGAGGGCTCCGAATAACATGTGTCTTGATTCTTTTGAAAGGCAAGTCTCTTCGAAAGTTGGGCATCGATGAATTTGAGTTCTCGGGGATTTGTTTATTCAGTTCTTGTAAAGACTAAGGGCTTTCTACTTTTCTTGTTTTTCTAGGTTTAGGTGTTTGTATGTAGGAGTTTTGCTTTTACACCACTTCATTGACATTTACCAGTTTATGATCCATTCCTGATTCAAAAGTTTGTTGCCAGCATGTTTTTTGAGGATGTAATTGTAATTGAGGTTACAACTCTTTATTAACAAAGTTTCTTGTTTGTATCCCAACGTCATGTTTTACATTCAAGATTCTCCCTCTTGATATGTCCGGTTAGCCGTATGTCATTCGTTTAAACTTTGTTCCAGACAAAAACAAGATATAAACTAATATTTAGGTGGAGAAAGATAAAGTGAAAATTGATTATCCATCGAGTTTCGAACTTATGTCATAAGTGGTCCTCGAAAATTTCTCGATTACTGAAGAGAACAAAAAAATGGAGAAATCTTGGGTTGGACAAGTACAGAGATGATTAAAAAGACTAGTTTTAGTGTCAAGAGCTTCAAATTCCAATCACCACCTTTTGATTACTGCAATGTGCAGTCCAATTAATCATTTCATATAGGATGCCAATTGGGGCAGGGCGGGATAGAGCAAACTCTTAATGGGACAGGGCAGGGTAAGCTCTTAACGTGGCAGGGCAGAACAAAATTAATTTTGTTAAAAATTGAAATGGAACTGATGAGTTTTGAAGAAAATCAGCCCCAACTGCATGGATGATTAGATATACTGTATTTCCTTGATTCCATTTCCACCTAGTAGTAAGGCTATACTTCCGCTTCCTGTTTATTGCCTTTTGGTTTATATGTAATAACAGTTTTTAGATCATACATTTTTTGTTCCAGTGATGATTGTTCCTCTTGATGTAGTAGGAAATGAAACAAAAATGAAACCTTTCCCTTGATCATAATAGCACAACTTTTGCTGTCATTATCTTTGTCTTTTCTAGATCATTAGGGCATTTCTCCTGGCATTAATTTTGTAGGATTCTCAATTTCCTTCTAATCATGTAGGCTGATGATTACAAAGTAACAAGTAGAGAAGCCTAACAACGAGAATATACATAAATTGTAATGAATCATCTGTACAAGGCTGCAGTATCACAGGAAATCGATGAAAATTAGAACAAGCTAGGGAAGGAAGAGGAAATTTTACTATCCAAATTTACCTCCATGTAGTGAAAAATGAAAAATAATATAAACGGGGTAGAGCGGGACAGAGCTTAACGGGGTAGGACATGACAATTTTTTTTAAAATGCTAAACGGGGCGGGGCAGGGTAGAGCGAGTTAACATCTTAACAGGTCAAAGCTTACCCGCCCTAACCCACCTATTTGCCATCCCTAATTTCATACCTTATTTTAACTATGTGAAAACAAAAATGACACGTTGACTTTATTTACCTATATTCACATTAATGCTAAGTCATGCCTCGTGCTGTATTTTGTTTTACAATCACTAAAATTAGATTAGTAATTAAATATATACTTTCTAATTGTTTTTTTTTAATAATTGGTGTCTGATTAGCTTGTGTGTGTGAACTGATTTATGTAGTATCTATTGTCTCCCACCAATACAAGTATCGATAATTTTGTCCATCAAAATTTTCATTATTTCACGGGCTATTTGCTATCTCTCGGCTTGCACGAATCTCGGGATACCTGCTACCTCTCACTAATACAGGTATCGAGTAACTGCGTCCATCAAGGCTTCGATTTATTAGGGTAAGGATTGTCCAAGTTCATTTAAGGAGTCCATGTTTTCATTCCATTACCGATGTGAGACTTTTAACACTCCCCCGCACGCCCAGACCCTGTTAACTGGAGCGTGGATAATATAATTTGGGGGCCCAACATCAGTGAATAAAGAATTAGAGTGAGTCTGACTCTGATACCATGTAAGAATGAATCTTGGGCCTAACTCAACCCCAAAAGCTAGCTTGTAGGGTAAGTATTGTCCAAGTCCATATAAGGATTCCATGTTCTCATTCCATTAACGATATGGGACTCTTAACATCAAGTAACTCTGCCTATCAAAGCTTGACCAGATAGGAAGAAACGACTAGTAATTTAAGACATTATAATTCGCAGCCCACTTAGTTGACGAATATGTCACACCCTTGTGCTAGTAGTTACAACTTACTAGTCAGGGACACCACAAAGGGGTGGAAAAAATTGAGCAAGAGAACATGTGTAAGGTTTCAAATATGTCTAAGAGAAACAGGATCTCGATTCACATTGTGGTAGACCCTTTTCTGTTTCCTTGGCACTTTCTAGCTACTAGGTCTTGGTTCTTACACAACTACACTTAATATACGTTTGGACATGCGATATGAAATCATCATGATTTTAAATTATCGTTTATTTATGCATTTTGCATAAAATTTCAACTTCATATCATGATTTCAAATCTCAAATTGTCCTGAAATGTATGATTTGAGATTTCAAATCATGATTTCAAACTTTTTAAAATGTAAAACTTGACTCATAAATTTATATTTTATAAAGAAAAATCCATAAGCTGGTAGATATATTTACCAATCATGTTTATCAACCATTTATATCAAATATAAAAAAAGATTCGCAAGTTGGTAGTATATTTTTAACAAAATTTACTCTTATCAACCAATTACCAACTAAATTTACTTCTACAACTCATGTTCAATTTTTCTTTTTATTGAACTGAAATTCGACCAATAGATATTGTATTTTTCAGAAAGGTCTTCTAGTAGCGTATTAACTTTGTTATGAATTATGATTTACTCAATTGGTAAGATGAGAAAGTTTTGATTGTTTTCACAACTTGTGGAGTTTTTATGTTTATGAGAAAAATATAACTTAAGAAATTCAAATTGAATGTCCAAACAAAACTTCAACTTCAAATCAATCATGATATCATCTCATGATTTCAAGTCATGTCCAAACGGCTCCTTACATTGAATGTGTAACACCCCGTACTTCTCATCATGTCTACGACTAAGTTAAGTCGACGAAGTTACTTGAATATGGAAGAATGAGGTTATAGTATCCAAGTGTATGTATTATGTTAAGCCTAGTCAAAGTAAATGAGATTGATAAACGAATAAGATGTCGGACAAATGTAGACGAGTTTCACCTAATTTCTTATACGTCCTATGTGTTTCATTTACTTTCTCACACGTCCTACTTGATTGCACGCTCTATTTGCTTACACGTCTTACTTGTTTAACGTCCTACTTATTAAACGAGGACGATGCACGTGTTTAGAGCTAATTAATAAACTACTTGCTCAAGTAAGTGACAAGTAGGTGACCCACCTACTTGAAATAAGAGGCCCAAATTAAAGTGCATAAGTGGTCCAATCTGAAAGGATAAAGTGAGGCCCATTAGGGGCAAAGGTAAGGTCGGTAATAAGAGTGTTTTAAGATCAAAATCTGGTCATGTGTCCATATACTCATAAGAAAATATATTCAGAAACTCCTCTCTCTCTCTCTCTCACACATCACAACCATCAATTTCTTTATTTCTCTCAGGGTTCTAATTAGAAAAACTTCAACTTTATTCCATCTCCCATGGTGTGAAAGGATTTCCATATGATTTATCTTCTCTCCTGATTTCTTAAAACGTTTTCTACACCAAATAGTCCATAAAATTAGCCCTCTCATCCATGGTTAAGGTATGAAGATCAAGTCTAAAGCTTGGATTATCTTTCTCGTTGTCACGTAGTGTTTGTGTTGATTTATCTTTACTATTCTAATTATTTGTGGAAAGTTAAAGGACAACGAGTTAAGACAATGTAAGGAATTGGACACAAAGGTAAGATTTCTCCCTTCCCTCATGTGTATGACTTAGTTTAAGCTCTAGATGTGTTGAGTTGTTACAAGTTTGTGGTTGGATATTGCAGGTAAGTTACTGGACATGTCATGTAGTATGTTGGGGCTGATTTGATTGTATAAAGGTGTTTGGAGATGTAGTTGTTGACTGTTGTTGTTTTGAACTTGAGGAAAGTAAATGAAACAAGGAAGACGTTGTCCGATTTGTCACAAAATGAGGTTGTCGCTCATTAGCTAGTTTGTAAGTTGAGATTGATCGATGTAGTTGAGTTACTAGTTGTGTGGTATATCATATTGGGATTGTTTTTGGTGTGTTCAGGTACTGGAAGTATTAGCATGTTGCATATAAGTTAGTTTGATGATTTAAATATGCTTAGAAGATACAAGTTGTAAGTTGAATGATTAGATAATGTGGTTGAAATGTTGATTGTTCTATATAGTGTGTTGGGACTATTTTGGTGGTAAATTTGGGTGGTTTTATTATATGAAGGGGCCGAAGATGTTTATGTACATGTTTATATGTAGATTTAGGAAGTTTCAAGGATTGGAAGGGAGCTAAGTGAAGATATATATGTTATAGAATCTTGTATAGCTTAGTTTGTCATTCGTTGGTTAGTTCTTCTGTTTCTGGTTGTTAACAGTAGTATTGTGTCCTTATTGTAGTTGATGGTAAAATGACAATGAGTTCTTCATTGGTATCATAGGGCATAAGTTAAAGGTACGTAAGGCTATTTTATTGACTCGCCACTATGGCACGATATACGACATTTGCTTCTTATGTAAACTATAAAGTTTAGAGCGTCCAAGTGTAGTAGTTCCATGTTGCAAGTGTCATGAATCTCTTAAGTAACGCTATATGTCTGTAATCGATTGTTATTCAAGTGTTTACTCACAAGACTCGAGTTCCCAGTTGCTATGGTGGGATTGGAGTTCCCCTTAAGTATGATGACGTTGCTAGCACACAAAGTGAAATAAAAGAGATGTTATGTGCTTACACCTGGTCGTTACTCAAGCATACATCTCATAAATTAAGTTACGAGTTATCGCAAAGAGGATATAGTTTTCCCCTTAGGTGGGACCACACTAGTAACCTATATAGTACTATTCCAAAATAGAATTCTAGAGGTGCTCTACATATGCATTTCATAGTTTCATGTACTCCATGTTTGGTGCCGCCTCTATAATACGAGTTTCATATATCTATTAGAAGTCTTGTGCTCTTCTTAGAAAGTGTATACGAGTCACCGCGGATCCTTCATGAGACTCTCGATAGCATACCAACGGTTAGTAAGACTTGCTTCACTCATATGTTTAATATCTTCATAGATGTCCTAATTGATATTTCCCCAACGAGTTGAGTTTCATAAGTGTATTAGTAGCCACGTTTTCCTATGAGAGAGTAAGTATGAACCATAGTGGCATCCTCAAAAGAACTCTCGTACTGTGACGACTAGTTGATGACAAAAGGAGAGCCTTGCATGTTGATAATGTTGTCTGTTCTAGTGACCATTAGCAACGAGTGAAAAAGATTTACTAGTTCATAACTACTAGTTTATAATGAGATGGGAACCTTACTTGTTATCGAATGTGATAGCCTATAAGTATAAACGAAGAAGTTACATTAGGTTGTCTAGGATAACTATGTTTAGAATGACTATAAGACGACTCTCAGTAGATCATAGATATAAGGTTAAGGTATGATAGGTACGAGACTACACCATGTTGCCTAATGTAGACGATATCTCACTGCTAATGTCTAAGTAAATGTTGTGGGGGTGTAGAGCATAAGGTAAGATGAATCACGTAAGTAATTTCATATGTTTGTCGATAGTTTATAGGTCCTAATGAAGATGAATTATGTGGATGGGTTCTAGATTATTGTTAATGGATTATAGTTCGTTAATTAAGATTAATGATATCAACAATATCCAAATTACCATTATCGGATTGTAATATCTACTTAAGATGAATTAGGTGTTGGCTTCCAAAGTATCACTAATGGATGATAAATTGCTACGTAAGATGAATTATATGACAACTAAGTTAATATAAACGTTATAACATTCTTGAGGATAAGACATTCTAGGGAGTTAGAATACAAGTTTTGAAAACACTAATAAGGAACATAGTAATGTGAGTGCATATATCCATCTCACATTTAGCGAGATAAAGTCCTATCATATTTTCCTTCATATTTGAGTTCTTAGGAATAAAGTATAGTGACTCTATTGTGTTGACAGTCAATTCTGACCCGTTTTTTCATATATTTCGTGCAATTATAAGTATTTTAGCACACCGCATTTTAATAGTTATTTTGCATATTTTTACATAATATTCTATGTTTATTTCTTCACAAAAATGGCATTGCATCTTTTATTTTTAAATTAAGCATTATGTCTTTGTTAATATTATGTTTATATTATTATTATGTTTACATCTCTTTAAATAATTGATTGGCACTGCGTTTTTACTGTCGCGCCCTTTTTCGACCGCGACATTTATTTTCTAAACTCCTGCTCAAATAAAAGGTTAGAAAATAAAAATAAAAATTAAAATGTTTAAAAGAATGCTAAAATTGCTAAAAGAATGCTAAAATTGCAAAAAAGAGGCTAAAAGTGCAAAAGATGCTAAATGCTGAAGGGTTGCTATGATGCTAAGGGTTCGCGGAGTCGCCACCTAATTAGTTGGGTGAATTAGGACACCTAAATGTTTAACTAGTTTGAAGTAAAACATTAACTCCATTTTAATGGTCTGCTAAACTTAATGAGATTCTGGTTAAGGATTCTTTATTATCCTAAAGGGAAGGGGTTAGGCACCCTAAAGGATCCGCTAACTTGCGGTTGTCCGTTCAAACCTAGGGTTAATTATTTATGCTAAGAATTCGTGATTTGAAAATATAAAAGATGCAAAAAAAATATTTTTTATAAAAGGAGGCATGTTGATATAAGTGTAAAATTAATGTCATGAAAATAAAATTTTAAAGTGTGCATTTATATTGTTTATAAATATGTGTCATGTTGATTTATGATCAAAAGATAAGCCTTTAAAATCAAATATATATGACGTAGTGCAAAAGGTGATTACTTTATATATGATAAGGAGGTTGTTCAACATTATTTATATTATGCTAATGAAAGAGCTTATGAGAAAATCAATTTTATAAGAAATAATATGCTAGTTGCAAGCTAAGTTGTTTAGTAAAGTTTTGACAAGCATGACAAGCCCTTTAAAATAAGTAACTTAAAGGTGCGTTTCAGATTCTTAGAACTATCCGCCCAATTTATTTATTCCAAGACTAAAGGTTCTATGTCTCTTATTAATTGCAAAGTTAGATAATAAAATTGTAGTAAACAAGTAAAGACATAAAATGAGGCAACGAGACTTAAAGAGTGAGAGGAGTTGAGACGGATGACAACGTCATCTTGTCCTATTTTGTTTTAGGAATTTCCGAAGCGGGAATGCAAATGCGGATGTACATAGATGCGGCCGCCATTTGAAGTAGCTCGTGATGAGTCTCAGTGAGACTCTTCATTTTGCTCCGGTGCATTTCATGTAAAATATAAGAAAAGATTAGGATTAGTATATGTCCACATTTTATCAAACACGATAAATAAGTATTTAGCATGAAAAATAACGCATATGATTCACACTTGAGCAAAAATCGGCAAATAAAACATAAAGAGATGAACCAAATGGGCCTAGCCCGATATATATGCAAGATAAGGACAAAGACCCAGATAAAGAACACTTTAGATAAAGACACATAATATTCAGAGAGTAAGCATTAGGATTATCCATACACAAGTTATTGCTACATTAGTATATGAAGTCAATCAACCCATGGAGGATTCATGTTACTGCAAACTATACTACAGCTAAAGCAAAAAAAAGGCAAATAATCCTAGACATGATCATTCAACTAATGCTCCCAAGCATACGTTACATGAGCTACTTCACACAAATTTAAACGCCACTGAATAAGTAATTCAGACTCGTGATGTATGGCTTGACAAAGAGCAAAACATTTGTCCAATATATTTCTAGTCCACTCAAACCCACAGATAGGGAATTCCAGCAGGGAACAAAGGCATACATACTTATTCTCGTGCAATTTGGACAATCGGCAGAGGCTGGTATATGTTCTCAAATACACAATAGGCGAAAATAGGTAGACAGACCAACTGAGATTGATTCATATTAGACATGTTGGATGACCATAATACATGGACTAATTAAGTAGATAAGATAGGTATATAAGTTCCGAATCAGTAAGGAGGGTTATTTGGTATGGTTAATTGACTTATAAGGATACCACTTCACGTACGCAAGACTACTGATATCGATCCAATTATTATATCGCACTAAAATCAACACGCGAATACCATAGGTCAGTCCATTATGCGGGAACACCGAATCTATGGGCACACCTAACTAATTCATGTTATTTACCAAATATAGCAGTAGTTAGCACCTCAACAGGACGCAGTAACGTTAGATATTATCGGTCATATATAATACACCACCAATATTACATTAACAAGCATAGTCGAGAGTGTCAATAACGCTTAACATTAGCCACATATGTTCAACACTAAACCAGTATACTTCGACCATACACAAATGGTAATTAAATGGCATTAAATATATTTAACAGAGTATACCATTCATACAGACTATGAACTGAAATCACATAAGAAATACGAAGGGGAATGAGTTTACCTTCTCCGGACAGCGAACCGAGGCAGCGTATCAAGTCGTCGGTTCACTCGGAGCTTTGTTGGTATGCGATTGAAAGGGAATGAAGCTTTTGGTTGATTTTTTTGCTTTGAAGGTTTGGGCTTTTATGCTCTGGAAAATTTAATTTGCAAGAAAAATGGAAGTTTTTGATAGCTCTTTCTTCGGTTCTTGACCGGTGTTTTTCTGATATTCGGCGGTTTCACCGTTGTTTTTCCGATTGTATTGAAGGGTGGTTTGATGTGAAAGAGAGGGTCTAGACGCTGCTTCCGCCTTTATCAGCATGTCTGAATCGTCTATATATAGCCACAATTTTTGTATTTTTGGGGTGATGTTGGGACGATTTTCTTGAGATTCGCAGATGATTTGGGGACGATTTTTATGGAATGATTTTGGGAAGGTTCGTAATAATGACCGAAGATTTCGATTTGCGGATTTGGTTAGGTTATGGTAAGAGGCATGCAGGGTGCGTGGGTAAGGGAAGTGGGGTGCAGATTTCGCGAGAATCGCGGCCGGGCGCTTTGCGCGTTGCTAGGTATTAGGTTCCTTTTCGTTTTGTTTTGTTGGCGAGGACGGGCGCTTAGGCGATGTGGGCTTCGATAAGGATAAGGCGTGGTCGCGACGTTTCAATGGTGAGAAGGGTCAAGTTAGCTTAATTGGGTAGCATTTAATTAGGGGTATTAGTATTAAGAGTTTTAATTAGTTTAATTAGTTTTTAGGCTAGTTAATTAATTAGCTAATTAATTCTAGGCAAGTGTATTAATAATTAATTAGTGATAACTTAAATTAACACATGTGATTAAACTAATTAGGTGCTTCATTAATCTAATTGTTATAATAAATGAATGCGGGCGTGCTGCTTAATACTTTAGAATGCGACGCTATTATTTAAAATCTTATTGTTATGCATTATTGCGAAGTTAAATTAAAATCAAAATGAGCTTAGATTGAATTATTTAAATGCTAAATGCAAATATGATTTTTAAGAATTGTTTAAAGCTTTTATAAATGCGACGCTATTAAATGCATGTATTCGATTAAAATTGATTTTAAAGTTACAAATGATTACTAATAAATGTGGCTATGCTACCTGACACGACGTTATCGCTAAATTATTTATTTTATGCATTTATTAATTATTTAAGAATTACGACAAAGCTTAAAGTTAATAAGTGCGGGCGCGGGACTCTAAATGCTTAAAACTCTACGTAAGACGCGATGCCATTATTGAATTATTATTTATGCTCAGATTTAATGTTTTATTCGCTGCATTTTATTATAAAAAATCATAAAAAATTATTTTACAAAAATTAGTGTAATTTTATAGTTAATGGCTGGACGGGAGGGTCAAAATTGGGTGTCAACATTTACTTTAATCAGGCATTAAACATTTCTTAAATATTGCATTTTAGTATTATTGCGTCGGCATTTGCATTTTTATAATCTTGCATCTTTTTAAATAATTTTGTTTTAAATAATTAACCCGCCTTACATTTTGTCAAACCAGTCCAGTCCGAAGCCCAATCCGAATCAGTTCAATCAAACACTTTTTTTTTTATTATTTCACCCCATACCTCTTTTACCTTTACCACACTCCACCCCATACTTTGTTTCACCATTTCTACACTCCAACATCACTTCATCAGCACCCTTTTTCTTTTACACTCCATCTCTCTCATTTATTGAGAAGACAACACTCAGTCCAGCCCACACCAACAACAACACAGCCGCATCACTCCCTTACACTCTCTCTTTTCATTTTAAACTATCTTCTTCAAAATCCCACTCCATCCTTATACACACTCCATTTTTTTACATCAGCAGCTGCACACACACACTTCCGTACCTTTACACACACATTTACTCCACTGTTTGATACATCTCCCTTTGCATTTAATATATCTATACACTTCTTTTGCTTTCTTACAAGCATTTTTCACCAGTTTAACCAGTAGAAGATATATATCTCTCTCTCTTCTAAGCTGGTGGGGACGAGGGTTTCAACACCCCTTTGGGATTCGGGAACACCGTTTCTGGTAGCCTCGACACTTCATTTTTGTGGACTTAGAATCGTCTAGCTACGGCGGTTCATATAAGACCCATTTATTTGGGGTTTTGTGTTGGTATGCTTATGTTACTCATTTGAGAAGTTTGGAAGCAAACCAGTGAAACGGATTTTGTATTGGCGGACGAAGCTTTGGCTCTCAACGCCATTAACGACTTCCTACCACTTTGAATCTTTAGACGAGTTTCGTCACCATATGGACGAGACTTGGAGCATAAAACCAGGTGTTTTCTTCTCCTTATACTCTCTTGTTTGAGCAACTTAGTCCTATATGTTCTTAATGTCCTCCATGTTCACTGTTAGCACTCTTTACTTATTTTCTTACTTGTCTTGTTTTAATCTTAGCCTTCTAGTTTAATGTTCATTGTCTTCTTATATTCCAAATCTTTGTTGTTTGTTATTTTAGTCCCTGAGAATGCTTGCATGCTCGATGTTTCTAATGTCTAATTATTATTTGGCTTGTTTACTTGCTTACAATGCTAATGCATGCCTCTGATTATGCTTGTTGTGCCTAACTGATATTTGTTAACTTCTCTATTTGTTTAGTGTTCTAAAAAACGTGGGTGCTCTGTTTTGTCAAGTTGTCGTCGGTTTGCTTACATGTTTACTTAGCAAACGCATGCCTCATTTTAATTGTCGTTGCTGCCTGTTTTAAGTGTAATTAGCATTTACCTGTTGTTATATGCTTAGCTGATCACTGCTTGTTTATTTGTTAGTTATTCATGCTTATGTTCTTTGTGTTCTTATGTTTTTGGAGTTTCTTGTAGCCTTCATATATTCTTCATATGTTCTTCGTGCTTAGCATATTTAATATATAATTCTCAATTCTCTTTCCTCCTTCCTGTCTTTGGTTTGAATTATTTTGGTGTCTTTGACACACTACTTTTCTACTGAACGTTGCCATCTTACACCTTTTGATGATAACTGCGTTAGCTGTCACTGTAGACTTTGTCTACAATTTTGTGTTACATCTGTCTTTCCTTTTTGTTCTGCAGCTATTCCTTTCTTATTATATAATCTAGTCTATATTATACATCTTATATTTTATATAGCAATATATATAATTATATGTTTTAATATATAACTATATGTATTCAAATATATTATATTTTATATATCATATATTACATATTATATAATTAAGTTACCTGATTTGAACATGCTACTACACTTTGGCCGATGAAAAAATTATCCGTCGATTTTTTAGGCCTCCACGGTTGCAAAGACGGAAAATAAAATAAATGAAGCTTTCTGGGCAAGGATGATTTCTTCCACTTACACTGGATAACCAACATGCGCTTGCGAGACGAATTTTTTGCAGCTGGACTTGTTTAGGATGTCCCGCTTTATTTTTATATATCTGAGCCCTCCGCGTTTAAAACTATTACTGTTTTGGCGCGGATCCGAAGGTTTTATTTATTTTATTGCTTTTAACAATATTGGCCGATGAAGGAATCTCCGTCTGATTTTCAAGGCCTCCTCTGTGCAAAAGACGGATTTATTTATTTATTTTTGCTTTACTTATTAATTCTTGTCATTGCATTAAATTATTTATCCTATTACTAACACTTTTACTAAGTGTTTATGCAGGTACCCGGAGATCATCTTGTGCAGAAGGCCTAAAAAGGGCTAAAAGATGTCCCGAAGTTTTATTTTATGTCGCATTTAATTTCAGTTTTGTTATTTTTGTATTGCATTTTATTTTAATTATAAATTATGAAAATGCTTAGAATACGTAGAATAAAAAGGGGCAATAAATAATTAACCTAGGTTTGAACGAATAACCGCATGTTAGCGGATCTTAAAGGATGTCTAACCCCTTCCCTTTAGGATAATAAAGAACCCTGACTCAGAATCTCACTAATTTCGCAGACCATTAAATGGAGATTAATTGCAGTATTTTACTGCAATAAATCAAGTGTCCTAATTCACTTAAATAATTAGGTGGCGACTCCTTAAAAACAGTATTCATTGCTCCATCCAGGGAACCGTGCCAAAGAGCAACGTTTCGGATACCGTTCAGACCCCCGAGGTCAAAAACGGGCGCGACATATTGTTCATGCTCAGGTGTTCCTTTCACGTAATGTCATTTGTATAGTAACAAGTCATTATATGGTTAAGAGTTCAGATGATCGTTAAAGGGGTCATAGAACATAATGTAAGAAGAATTATGTCGTAAGTATCCAGATTACCAGTTTGGGGGGTATAAAGCTTCTTCTATGATAAACTACATTAACGTAGACGATCATAGTCTATCCAAGGTAGAATGGTCCACAAGACTAAATAATGGTTTTTGCATGTGTCATAATATGGTCGTAGAACAGTAGGTATATTCCTATCGTATCCAACGACATAAAGTATTATCATTTGATTCCTTCCTTTAATGTGAGTTTCAAAGAATGAAGTATCACAAGTCTTCTACCTCTACAAAGTTGTTCCCCGTGTGATGTTATTTGTGTCATATCAAGTCTTTGATAATGATCCAACTCTTTTTGTTATGAATCTCATATGTTTCCAAGGTTCGTAGGTAAAAGAAAGCATTGTTGAGTGTATTTTAGTACACTCTTTTGAGTCTTTTTTAGTTAGTATTTTACTCATTTCTTTTGTGTTTAGTATAGTATTAGGTTTGTTTGTATTTCTTTTGAGTCACAACGATCATAAAGAAGGAAGTACATAATTGAGGATGAAACGAGCTTAATTGAGATGAAATTGCACAAGAAAAGTCCAAGAAATGAAGCCTAAGAATTCCGGACAGAAAAATGACGAAAAACCGAAAAACGGGAAAAAGACGCCACTGGCGCCAGCCAGCAGCCCCGTGGCACCTAAAGTACTGCAACCTATGATTTTCGTCGCAGGAGTTTCAGCGCTGTGGCGCCAGCATGCAGTGCCACGACGCCGACGCGAGATTTTTAGTTTCTCGACTGAATTTCAGAGGGTTAAAAGGGTCCGAAGCGCAAATTTTCTCAAGTATAAAACCCTAAAACTCTGCTCATTAAAAGGGGACCATATACCAGATTCTATATCATACTTTTGGAGGCTAAGAAGGAGGCTACAACACAAGATTGGAGACAAAGTTTGTTCAAGTTCTTTTTCTTTCCTTTATTTTATTTCAGTTATGTTGGATTGTAATTTAGTTCTTGACATGACAATGTTTAAGAGCTAATTACTTTAGTAGGGTTTTCCGTCGAATCTTCTTGAAACTCTTTCATATAGTTAATGCTTAGTTATTGATTTTTTCTTCAGTATATTAAGATCTACTCAATATTGTTATGATTGCTTGATAATTAACTGACCCTTAATTGTCATAACTTATATGATTTCGAATCAAAAGTCTGAAAGATGATATTTTAATATGCTGTAATTGTCTAGACACAAGTTAAAATCGTGGACGAAAGTACTCCGATATTTGTGTAGTAATTAAGGTTATTGTTCTTAATCCTCATGTGTAGTAAAATCTATCATAGAAATATAGAAGGTTTCTGCACAAGGTTGAGCTCTTGTATCTTGTATGTCCTAACCAGAATATAATGACAGATTAGTTAACCTGCTATCTTAATAAGAAGAGGAATCATTAGCATTCATTGACAAGTGAAAGAGTGGATAGTTGAGGATATTGGAATGCCCTATTTCCTTCATAACTGCTTTAAAATCCAAAGTATTATTGCTCTTAGTTATTTTCTGCATTAGTTATAATCTTTTAGTTATAATTATCCAACTAAAGAACGTCAACCACATAGATACCATAGAATAGATAACTGGTACTTAATAAATCAGTCTTTGTGGACGATAAACTCGGTCTTACAGATCTTTATTACTTGAACGATACGTACACTTGCGTAAGCATATAGAAATATCGCAACAAGTTTTTGGCGCAAGTCTTTGACAATGATCCAACTCTTTTTGTTATGAATCTCATATGTTTCCATGGTTCGTAGGTAAAAGAAAGCATCATAGAGCAATAAGTATGTTAATGCTACTCTTCCTTCTTTGGCATGATTAGAATGAAACGAACGTAAATGAACAATATCCATAATGGCTCCACTTTTAGATATGATAGAGGCTGACGTTCTTGACTTCTTTATAATGATAGCGATCTTATCTTATGGCTTGTTGATTCTTCAAAGTAAGTTATGTTGATGATGTGTCACGACCCGACCCGACGGGCCGCGACTAAACGCCCTAATGACGCCATTTTACTAACCAGTCACACGTAATCCGACTAATACTAAGGGAAGTATGAATTCCGGCAGCACAACGCCGTAACAACAACATGTGCCAGAATAGGCGAGCCGACAAGACTGTCTTTACACAAGACTGTATATGCCTCCTGAGGAGACACAACTAGCCAACATAATATAATAAGCAAGCCGACAAGCCTGCCACCGAATAATATCACATACACGGGAACATCCCAACACATAGTACAATGACATAGCTGACCAAAACAGATTTACAAGTCTACATACGTACAACCCACAACTGTCTACAGACCTCTAAGAGAAGGATAACATAATATGACGGGACAGGGCCCCGTCGTGCCCCTAAATATACACAAGTCTAGAATAGTGAATCTGTACCAAAATGGCTAACTCCGGATAGTGGAGCTTCCAATAAAATAGCCGAGCAGGAATCCTAAGCCGGAGGATCGCTGAACTGAATATATGTACCTGCGGGCATGAACGCATCCCCCCCCCCCCCCCGAGGAAAGGAGGATCAGTACGAAATAATGTACTGAGTATGAAAACATGAAATACTGAAAATGAAATCATAACTGTGACATGTGAAATAAAGAATCGTATCAGTAATCCTGAATGCTTACCCATAGAGTCATCATGTCCATATGTATGTATATAACATGTTTCGGCCCTGTAGTGAGGGACTCGATGGAATTATCAATATAACATGTCTCGGCCCTGTAGTGAGGGACTCGATGGAATTATCAATATAACATGTCTCGGCCCTGTAGTGAGGAACTCGATGGAATTATCAATATAACGTGTCCCGACCCAGTCTGGGACTCGATGAAATCATATATGTATAACATGTCTCGGCCCTCTAGTGAGGGACTCGATGGAATCATCATCATCATTTTATATGTACATATAACGTGTCCCGACCCTCTAGCGATGGACTCAGTGAAATGAGTAATAACACTTGGCACGAACAGAATATCATGAGCAACCATATATAACTTAAATTATCATTTGACTCTCAACAGAATAAGAAAAGGCATTATCATATCATATATAATTTAAATCATCTTTTGGCAAATCAAGGCGCTTACCGTAACATATATCATTTTAAAACATCTTTTGGAAAGCCGAGACACTTATCATATCATGAATCATTATTTTATTAAAACTAGACTTTGAAGGAATCACGTACGTCCGCCGTACCTTCATTAAAATCATACCAAGAGAAAGAAAGAAATTTTTTCACAAAATCATGCCAAAGAATGAAAAAATAGTCTCACATACCTCTTAGTCGCGCAATCAATGCAATACTAGGATACGCCTCGTCTAGTATGTCAACCTGTAATAATAATAATACGACCATTAATTCTAGGGCTTCTAACGTAAGTTATATTGAATAACGGCTTCCTATTTCTAAAAATATTTGGGCAGCATTTTCTCTGTTTATGTGTGTATCCACAATTAACCAACAAGCCAATCAAACCAACAAGCAACTACCATCCCAATATATAATCAAGTTAGGCTACATATACTACATATACGCAATCATACAACCTCATTTCTCTTTACTTATGACAGACAACAATTCAACAATCAAGATGATTAACACACCTATTTACCATGTTCATTCAATTTCTTAGTCCATATTAAAGTAGTCCATGAAAGTATCCCCTACTTCAATCAACAACACAATACTTAATTCCAATAAACACAAAATGGGTTCTAGAATTATTTACCATATTCAAACCTCACATGCATTCTCTTTAATACCAAGTTTCTTCTTAACACACATTCATTACTTAGGTTACAACAACATGCAACTTTAATTAAATCATAAGAGAAGAATTTTACCTTAATTTTAATGCCAAAACAGTCCCGAAGACCGAACTCACTGCTCTTCCGAAGACCCATTGTTTTGTCAATTTTTCTTGTCCAATTCTTCACTTCTTCAACTCCAATTCAACATGCAAACATTTAGAAATGTTAACCCATCATTTATACACCTTTTCCTTCCAAAAAATTGTCTCCAAAAATCCGATATTTCTTGGCCTGAATCGGCCCAGCAGTGGCGGAATTCACTATTCTGTCATCTGAACTTGTAACGTTCATAACTCTCTACTACGATGTCCTATCGACGAGATGTTTATTGGGTTTGAAACTAGACTCGACGAACTTCATTTTAGGCTTTTGAAACACCTAATATACTAGGAGATATACCCCTCCAAAGTTGACTAAAAATCTACCAACAATTCTGATTTATGTCCTAATTTTCTCTAATTTTTGGCTTCTAATCTAGGTGAACATTCTTAATCTAGGAGGGAAAAATAAACTTCAATTGTTGTAGTAAAAGGGGGTGTCTCGGCTGGGGGTGGGTGAGGAGGAAGATGAGGATTTTTCTATCTTGTGTTCTAGGAGTCTAATGAAAAGAATGGAGGTTTTTATGTTAATAAGAATAAAAATTTGATTTGGTGTATTTACACCTTGGTGCCCAAGTTCCCCAATTAATAACTCTTAACCTCAATTCCTTTAAATTCCGAGAATTTCATAAGGTCTCGTATTCTCTTCATGTCGAAATTCTTATAATATGCTACTACCCATAACAGGAATATACAACTAACATTTTTAATCCCTTGACACGCTCGTAGTAACCAAAAAGAATTTTTCCGGACTCACATCCTTTGGAACACCAACTTCCGGATTTTGCTTGTATAATTATACTTTATATCCAATATCCGAATCTTATTCTTTAATGATGTTCTTAATTACTGCCTTAAACTTACGAGGTGTAACATGACGTTAGTTCCATAATGTTAATCGGAAGTGCAACGACCGTACGTCACTCTGATAGACTCAAAGTGTCTTAGTATCATTCATGCATTATATACATGTATACACCATGACCTCATAGGCATTATATACGCTATGCTATATGATATGTATATGGGTATGGAAAAGGTTATGACGTTATATACGCACCACCACCTGATCAGCTGGTATATGATGATGATTATGCCCACAAAGGCTGATATGATATAATGGGATGCCCACAGAGGCTTGATGGAGTTATATACACATATGTAGGGGTGGCCAACGGGGCGGAGTCGGGACGGGGCTGGGTGGTCGAGGTTCGACGGGGCTGGTGGGTAGAGCGGGCTCGCCATGGCTAGCAGAGCCTGGGTCGTGGTCCGCCGTCTGCATCGATCCCAAGGGCCTGGGTAATTTTTTATTTTCCCTTAAATTAAATAAATAACACACACACAAAACAAGATAGTTTAATAAAAATATCACAAAGCTGTTTTTGTGCCTCTTATATTATTCGATGGAAGTATGATTTTTTTTAGTAATACAATTTCAAAATTGCAACTTCGTGATATTGAAAGTTGCAAATAAATAACATAATAAAATTACAATTAAAAGAATTACATTTTAAGAAACACGTTTTCTAATTTCTTTATAATTTCTTGTGATTCTTCGGTTGGAATTGATATTTGTTGGTCAAATTGGTCGACGTCGCTTGCACATCCGTCGGATAAGCTTTCATTGTAGTTGTAGTCTTCTTCTTCGTTGATCGCCGGTTGGCCAAACCTCCTACGCTCCGCACGAATTCAGTCTTTGAATAGAACTGCGATCTCTAATGATTCTTTTGCCAATGAATGTTTGTGCTCTTCTATTTGAAATTTTCCCACAGAAAACGGGCTTTCAGATGATGTTGATGACGCTTGAATTTTCAACCCATCTCGGGCCATCTTAGATAGTGTTGGAAAATTCTCTCCCTCCAGTATCTTAGCAAGTCTTCACTTCCCTCTTCATTTTCAATTGATCCGTACATTACAACACCCTGCAAAACAAAAACATCAAACTCGCTAACTTGGTTAGAAATGTTACCACTAAACGTTCTATGTCTGAGGCTTTCAACACTAGCCGCAGAAACAACACGTCGTTTTTGAGGTTATGTTGAAGAAGAATATGATGATATGGAAGACGTTGGTTGCTAGAACTTTCTTGTTGGTAATGCGTACATACCTTTTTACATTCATCTGGTATGCTAGACAACACTTCTTCTCTAGTTTTTTCAATAAGTGGTGGGTCATTTGGATTTTTAGGAGATGAGTGTGGAAGTTTATCTATGCAATCATTAATAGTTTCAGTAAGTGATTTACAACAGTCTATTTTAATAGACGGATTTAAAACATCACTAATAATATAAATTTGGGGAATAGGAATAAAATATTTTTCATTTTTAGAAATATTTTTTAATATGTGTCTTATAAGCTTGTTTATCCATATATTACTAAGTAATATAAATATTAGAGTTATATAAAATAACATTGATGAAATAGTAAGATAATAAATATCGAAAAATTCTTTAGTAGCTAGATAAAATTTCTCTAAAAATATAATAAGTTAAAAAATTGTATCTCAATCGGAATCTATAATCGTATCAATAGGATTTCGATTACGGACGTAAAAAATTGGGTTATAGGTCTTCTATACTCATACACAACATGTAGCTGGTTGTATAAAGAATTTCATCTAGTGCATACTTATTCGAGAATTTTTCTGTAAGGTAGTTGACAATCGTGACAAGTTTTTATATATTTTTTTAATCGTTATATTCTATTACTTTTAAAAATATAGTTTATAACAAATTGTATTTTTCCAAGAGTGTCTTCAAAAGTGATATATCATCCTTTACAACTAAGTTATAAATATGACATGCACATTTTATATGAAAATGATCTGAAAAAGATGGAGTTAAGACATTTTTTAATAATCTAACAGCAGAAATATTAGACGAAGTGTCATCTAATGTAATAGTCATGATTTTATCAGTTGTGTCATAATAATCGCAAACTGAAAAAAAAATCTTGAATAAAAATATCAGTGTGCGTACTATCAATATATCTATATGCTAAAATACGTTTTTGCATAGAAAATTTATAGTCTATCCAATGACATGTTACAGTTAAATAATCATGGACGTTAGTACTACGACTTATATAAGTCGTAATAGATACTTTGCCAGGAAAATGATATAATGAATAACGTAAATATTGTTGATATTCGTGTGCAAATTTAAAAACGTCTCTCCTAACAGTTGATCTAGGAAAACCGTTATAAGCAGGATTGTACATTTCTCTTAAATAATGAATAAAACCAGGAGATTTAGAAAATGAAAAAGGAAAACCCTCCACTGCAACTAATTTTGATAATGCTTCCCTATCTTTATTTTTATCGTATTTAGGGCCTACAATTGCCCCCGTCATAGGGTCAATTTGACCCTGTACCTGGTGCGGGACAGTATGTGAACATTGTCCCGACTGAGAGGGCATTGACTCACCCTTCTTTTTAGCCTTATATTCCTCCCAAATAGCTTCGTGAATCCTTACCATATGCGTAGTTAAACCTCCTGTCCCGCTCTGACCTTTTCCCATTTTGAATTTATAATTTTTTTTACAAATTGTGCATCTAGCAACTTGATTTTCTACGTCCCTATCAAAAAATTCTCATACATATGATGTTAATTTTCGTTCTGGTGGGCTTCGTCTCATACTAGGTGGGAATATGAGGCGGTTCAGTTTGAGGTGCATTAGTGGGCGTGTCATCTAGATTAGTGAGTGTGTCATCTATATTATCTTCTAAATTAAAGTCTTGTTGAGTTTCAAAAAATAGTTCCTCGTCTAAATCTAATGGTACTTCAGAAAATAATTTAGTATCAACAAAATCGTCATGTCTAGGAGGAATAGGATGACTAGAAGAAGTACGTTTACCGTTATTACCCATACTAGAAGAAGCAATACCCTTATGCTTACCTGTAAGCATACGTTTCATTCCTTCCATTATAATTATGCAAATAAATAATTAAAGATAATGAAATTAAGTGCGCTAACTAAATTAAAGTAAATAAACAACAATAATTTAATGACGGAACGAATGTACCAAACGCCGACGTGTAATCGAGAAGTTGAAAATTGAAACTTTGCTCGATGGATGATCTTCAAGCTAGTTGTCAACTTCACTCTCAAATGAATAAATAAAATTGAATATTTAGTAGACAATGTAGAGATAGAGATACAGATTGAAGATTATTAGAGAGATTGTAGGAAGATTTGTGAGAAATAATGAAGAGAAAATGAGGTATTTATAGTTGAAAAATTGAGTTAAAGTGTAAATATAATAACTTAGGGATTAAAAATAAATATTAAGGAGGTAGGGGGCATTTGGGGTGTGGGGATTCGCCAGATAATGGCCAAATTGACAAAGAGTTGTGCAAAGGCGGGGGCGGGATGCAGATCCGGGTGGGTCGGGGTGGGTCCTGGTCGGGAAATTTCGACCCCGCATCAAATCGACATCGAAAGTACCGTATTCTATCCCGCATGCGGTCATGCGGGGTTGGGGGTGTGGTCGGGTAGCCCCGCCCTGTTTGACAGCCCTACACATATGTATATGTATGAACAAGCATTATGTATGCATGTGTACGATACTTAGGCATATCATGGCCCTCAGTGGCAATTCAGTTTTTAGGTTAAAGGTAGGTTTTAGAGTGATGGCTAGACCGACCATGCTATATGGGCCGGAGAGTTGGCCATTTAAGAACTCTCATATTCAGAAGATGTAAGTTGTGGAAATGAGGTGTCACGCCCCGAACCGACGGACCCGTGACTAGTGCCCTACCTGGGCACCCTTATACCCACACATGACATATAACCAGCGGAAGCTTTAAGAAAACTCATAATCTCATAAATAAAAATGTAAAGCAGAGCCGCCACTTTTCATAGAATTGTCCAAACGGACTACAACCGTACACCCGTCCAACCCACACATGACTACAGACCTCTAAGAGTTTACAGTAACTATGACGGGACAAGGCCCCGCCGTACCCCTGAATATACACAAGTCAAAATGGAAGACATGTACCAAAATGACTAGGCTCCGGAATAATGGAGCTATCCCAAAACGCTGAGCAAGGATCCTAAGCTCGAGGATCACCAACTGTGTACCTATACCTGCGGGCATGAACGCAGCCCCCCGAAGGGGGTCAGTACAACAAGGTACCAAGTATGTAAACATGAAGTACAGTAAATAAGATCATAACTGTACAAAAGATGACAGGGACAAGTATGAAAATCAAATACCAGATACAACCGTGTCATATAAAATAAGAGTCAGTTGTACCTTGTAAAAGTATGAGAGTCATTTTAAAACCATGAATGTTTGTTCATATAATCATATACTGTATTGGGTATCTATACCCACATCATGGATACATGTCCATGGAATCATATATTGTCGTGAGTATCTATACTCGCATCATGAATACATGTCCATGGAATCATATATGTCATAGGTATCTATACCCGCATCATGGATACATGTCCATGGAATCATATACATATACTGCCCGACCCTCAAGTGAAGGACGCGGTGAACATATACTGCCCAACCCTTTCTGGGACGCGGTAAACACTTAGTCATATACTGCCCGGCCTCTGGTGAAGGACGCGGTAAACATATACTGCCCGACTCTTTCTGGGACGCGGTAAACATATAAGGTATATTGTCCGTCTCATTCTGGGGCGCAGTAAAGTCATATATTGTCCATGGAATCCTGATAAATCTACTGCCCGGCCTTCTAGTGAAGGGCGTGATGAACCTATGGGGAGATACGCACGAATCTGCCCAACCCAATTGTGGAACGCGGTAAAATCATATACTGCCCGGCCCTCTAGTGAAGGGCGCGATGAATGGAATATAACACTTGCACGAATAACTATCATGAGCAACCTTATGCAATTTAAATCATCTTTTGACTCTCAATAAAATCATCTACTGCCCGACCCTTTCTGGGACGCGGTGAAATAAAATCATATGCTGCCCGGTCCCTTTCTGGGACACGGTAAAATCATTTTTGACTCTCAATGGAATAAAATAGAACAACTTTCATTTAGAAAACTCAAGGCACTATCATGTCATTAAGGATTAAGATCCAAAAGAACTACGTACGTCCACCATACACTTACTTCATAAAACTCAACTTTCAAAAGAAGAAATGATAGTTTCACATACCGCTTGTCGTCTGTACCAACTTGATAATCTAAATTCGTCTCGCTCCTCTGGCTAATATTATGGAAACATTTGCATGGTGATAACCGATCCGAATTGCCAAATTAATTCATTTTATGAGCCGTTAGTTGGTTATATATTTATAATGATCTTATCTAATCACCTGCGAACTAGAACATGTAAAACTAACTGGTTATATCTTAGTTTCTATGCAGATGGAAGTCTAATCATTTCAATAATTGATTGTCGAACTTTTTTTCATTTAACACTGCAATGGCTTGTTCGATACCTTTTTCATTTAACGCTGCAATGACTTATTTTAAAACGCTTACCAAAATCAATTTCAACGCTTAATACTTATTAGTGTTGTAACTTAGCAAGATCAACTCGACTCCAATGCTTACTAAAAACTCTTACCAACATCTCCCATAAGACTTGGTAAGGACTTAGGAATAATTTAGACATGTCTTTAGCATATAATCAATAACATGAATACTCCTTAACTTCTAAGAGTAGAATAACTTTTGAAACAATACCACGGTTATGGTTCATACGTAGAACATGTCAAAAGAAAGAAGGAAGAGGTTCACATACCTTATTGACGACTAACTAACATGATAAGTAGAATACGCCCCAAATAGGTACTTCAACCTATAACAATAATAACACGTCTATCAACTTCGTGATACTAGTGTAAGACATATACCAAGTAATGGCTCTCTTTTCTTATAAAAATTTGGGCAGCACTTCCCCTATTTATACTTACTTTTCCACCTATCAATTAGGTCAATTTCATCAATAACCAAGCACCAATTAAGGGCGCAACCAAACAGTTAACCAAGGTGATTCACACACCTAGTCCTCACGTAAAACAACCCCTTAATCCTTACTAAAACAGTCCATGAAAATAGTCCATATTCCAACAACAATGAGGGTAAGATATGAAGCATTTCTACACCTCGTTCCTTTAGGACATACGTTAGCAATTATCACATCTTAACATGCACAAACAGTGACTAAATTTTTAGCATTATATCACCACAAAACAGTCCCTAAAACAACACCACAATATCCAACAGTTTTCAGCATGTCTCGGCCAACCAACCAAAATCAAAGCCCTTTCCATAATTCCTTATAATCCAATTCAAGTTTCAACACTATTATATAAACCATAACAACTTGTAACAACAAGATTTTCTTCAATCTAACATGCACTTAGTGACGATAATAACAATAACAACCAACGAATCCAATATAACCAAGACAGTCCATTAAATCGGCTAACATGCCAAATGTCACAGGCACTTTTTATTCTCTATTTTTCTTAACACAAGTTCATCTCTTAACTATAACATCATGCAACTTCCAAACACTTTAAGAGGAAGAAGAATTCTTACCTTATTTTCTTAGCCAAAACAGTCCTAAGGTTCTTGGCCCTCTTTACTTTTTTGCACCACTTCTACACGTTACAATCACACACACGTATCCTCTACAAGCTTGTATCCATTTTGCTTTCATGGTTTTTTTCCATAAATTTCATAACAAGCTTAGGGTTTCAAGATAGTTTTTGGTCCAAAACCGTGATCACTAAACTTGGAGAGTTAACTTGGCTTAGAACTTGGTTAAGGTGATTAATCTTGGAAAATAAGTTACACTTGTTCTTCACTTTGGCGAGGTTTTTCGAGAGCTTCAAGGAGAGAAAGAGATATGAGGGTTTGAAGATGAAGATATTTGTGAGCTAAGTCTTCAAGACTTTGTACATATAAGGTGTATGTAGCACAAGTTGAGGGGGACCCACTTGTCCACTTGTATGAAAATATCTTCCACACTATAATCTCTTCACAAAATATTAATCCAACACTTAGCCAAATCTCACTATTTTCGATAAAACCCGCCTCCCTCCTCCCCAAATTGTGAAATTTGCAATTGGCTCATATTCTTAATCCCAAGATTTAATAATACAATTCTAAGTCCATAACTCGATTTGGAAAGAATTCAACCATTAATATTACTTTCCGTCGTCACATTTTTGTATCCATAATTTTTCCATATCAGAAAATGTAAATAAATTTTCCTTCCAACATTCAAATCTTATTCCCTTACTTACGTACTCACTTATGTGCCCTGGAACTACGGGGTGTAACAAGGGTGCTGAGATGGATACGTGTGTATACTAAAAAATAAGATCAGGAATAGAGATATCCGAAATAAAGTGGGAATGACCTACATGGTGGACAAGATGAGGGAAGCGAGACTGATATGGTTTAAGAATGTGAAGATGAGATGCACAGATGACCTAGTGAGGAGGCATGCGAGATTGTGCCATGGTGGGTTTAAGAAGAGGTAGAGGTAGGCCAAAGAAGTATTGGAGAAAGGTAATTAAACAAGACATGACACATCTTCAACTGATCGGGGACATGACCTTAAGTAGAAGGGTATAAAGATGGTGCATTAGAGTAGAAAGTAAGTAATTGAGCATTGTCTTGCTTTTCTGGGGGACGTGCTCGATGGTAGTTTGGTGCATTGTATCTGTCGTCTCTGTTTCTCCTTTCTTAATAGTAGTATTAACATTATTTTCATAGTTTTTTTGTTACCACATATTATTTCTTGTGCTTCGTTAACATATTATCTCATTATTGTTAATGTTCTTTTTTCTAAATGTTATATACTGCTTTCCTATTAATTGTGATGTCTTATTCAATGCTCTATTTCCTATTTCAAATCTACTTTGGAATGATTTACTTGTGCCGAGGGTTTACCGGAAACAATCTATTTACCTCCACGAGATAATTATGAGGTCTACATACAATATACCCTCTCTAGAACTCACCCGTGGAATTCTGTTACACCTCGTAAGTTAAGACGATACTTAAGAACTTCATTAAGGAATTAAGATTCGAATATTGATTATATAGTATGGTTATATATGCTAAATCCAGAAGTTAGTACTTGAAGGATGTGATTCCGAAAAAAATTTGGTTACTACGAGCGTGTTAATGGAAATGGAAAATGATCGTTATATATTTTTCCATTAAGGATTAGTAACCTATTATGAGAATTACGACATGGAGAATACGAGGTCTTATGGAATTTTCGGAGATTAAAAGAAGTGAGATTAAGATTTATTACATGGGGGATGGAATTAATATAGCTTATGTATGATATTACTTTTGAAATTATGTTTTGTAAATTCTTCGTAAATCAAATTAATTTTTACATGTTAATGTGACATAGTGTTTACAATCAAGTTTAAGTCGACTTCATTGGGGTTCAGAGGGTTTTAGTTCTTTTGCCTCCATAAGCTGATTCCTTAGGTTCAGTTGCGTGTCATCCCCATCTTCCATCAATTTTGCAAATTGTTGGCAAATTGGCCACTTACCCTTGTCTTTTGGAGATAACGCTCAGTTAATGCCAAGGAGAAGAATTACTTCACGGTATTAGACATTATTTCCAGTTTATCATGTAGTTGAGGCTGCAAGGCCTAAGCACTCCACTTCAGCAAACCGAATCGAAGTCCTACATGCATATATTAATTGTAGGCAAAGATATCTAAGATAGCTTGTTATTAATACTTACAAGTCCTTTTCACTTTCAATCGGTGATATCATCCAATAGTTACTTATTTTACATAACAACCAGGAGTTTTCCTCCTTAGATAAATCCAGTAGTAGCCGCCGGAACAAGTCCCGTAACATTCAGTCTATGTTCTCATCCATAGTTACTTCTTTTTCATCACAGCCAGCTACAGTTGGTTGGATTGCTAAACGAGATTCAGCTGCTATTCGTGAACTCTTGCTTGATGGGACTGCTTTGAGGTTTCTTGTTGGTCAGTCTGTAGCTGTGAAATAACTTCTCCTTTCATCTGTTGCCCAGTTTCTAGCTAGTGAGCTTTCAATTGTTATGGATTTCCATGTGTTAGATTTGTTTCTTTTCTACGAGATGATAGGTGGGAGTGTGACTTCTTAAAGTCTCTTATTCCGTTCTTCATGCTTTTTGAGGTACTTGTTATACTTTTGGGGACTTTATATAGTATACTTGGGGGGAAGTTTACATCTTCAGGACATAAAGTACATAACTTCAAAATTTTGGTAAGCAAGAGAAACTAAGCAGCTCTTCAATTTAGCTTTCACTTCACGTTAGCTCTTTCATGGGAATTAGCAGAGTTCAAGTTTCTGATTTTAGGTTCTATACTCTCTCTCTTTTGTTACTGAAAGTACTTGTGGCTTCCACTTTCAAAGGCATTCATGTTGAGCCTATTTGTAAACCAAATATCGAACTCTTAAATTTTTGTTGTCTCTTATGCTTTGCCTCTCTATATGTGTTCAGAGGTGCTCGTGCATCAATAAAGGATTATGATGGACTCAGTACCCTGGAAAGGGCAATGGAGATGGGTGCAACCAAAGACGAGGAGTTATTCGTCCTGCTGACAAAGAGCGAGTGAAATGACAGGTGTATTTAACTGGCAGCTCTCAAGCTTCCAGCTTCTTCATTTTGTAAAGCATGTTGTTCTATAAATGCTTACCATTTTCTCCTTTAACACGTTGAAATTCAATTCTATCTCTCCCTCTCTCCAGTTTTCCTTGTTGATGTTGCGTGAAGTTCCTTAAAGAAACAAGAATCAGTGCACACCGTTTCTCCTTTTTGACATTCTTAATTTTTGAAATAACTATTGTAGATGTTAAGAGTAAATTTGTAAAAGTTTTAATGACCAGGGGTCACAAATCTACATGTTCTAATTATTTAACCAACTTATTGAACTTGTTTCCCGGTTTTTTCTATGACAAGGGAATCCGCAATCACTACTCTTCGAGTGCGCACGGGGTAAACTCCGCTTTTGTGCAATAGCCTGCCGACCTTGTTTCCCAGATTGATTGTGACTTATTCTCTTTCTTGTGTTATTAAATTGGTCTTGTTCCTTTCTTGTTTCTCGTTATTATTTTATTTAAGGGGAGAAAGTTGGGGCTCTAAGTTTAGAGTATATACAACTATGCTTCGGTTCCAAATAAGTTGGGGTTGGCTATATGAATTCTCTGACCATATTACTAAGTTTAGAGTATTTGCATAACTTAATTTAAATACAGCTTATCATGCACATATTGAAAGGATCTGCAAGTCTACTTTTTTATTTATTCGTCAAGTCTATGCTAGATCCCTTCTATAGAATAGGAAAAGTTGTCCTTGAAGTAACGATAACCCCTGATGTTTAGCACTTTAGTTTGTTGGCTTTTCAGTGGTTCCAGGAGTCCATCCATATGCTAACCCATGGTACTTTTTTTTGTTTCCCTGATGTCCGGTACACGTATTGGGCTCCAACTAATCTGTATTCTCTATGCATAAGGCTCGTTAAAGAGGGAAGTGCTTCATATAAGGATTTTTTTTCATTTTCAGGATTTGCTAAAATCTCGGATTAAGGGTGAAATGACTTTATCTATCCCACCACAATTCTTGATGGTACCATAACATGTTTTCCTCACAACATGAACTCTCTTAACATTTTAAGTCGCTAAAGTAGTGATAGCTCCTATTAACAAAATGGGTACTATAGAGGGTTCATCTACTCCTAATCTTCAATCGAAATCAAAAAGTTCGAACCATTTTTAATTCTTAACTAGTTGGATTAATGGATCATCTGGTTGGAAATGATAATAAAATGCATAAGTCGTTAGGAGTTCTAAATTACATATACACATGGTGGTATAAGAACTGAAAACTAATAAACATATTGAAAAAGGGTTTAATTGGCTATGGGAAGTACTAAATATATTTTTTAAATGAATAATTTTCACGCAAAATATCTATGGAATGTCCAAGTTCTAACACATTTATGTTATATTTTAATAAGTTGGGTGAACACTATTATGCTCTTCAATCAACACGCATGAATTACAACACGCAACTCGAATGCATGAAATAATATTTCTTTTACACTCAAACAATAAAAAAAGTTCTTAGCAACTTTTCTTAAATTTCACTCAAAATGTTGAGTTGAATCTCATTATTTTCCTTTTCGATGATGACTACCCAATATGAGAGTGGACAACTATCATAGGGAGCATATTTGGAATATCTACAAAAGAAGATTTTATGCTTGTTGTTATGGCTAAGAGGACTGGGAGAAGAGAAATAACGCATGCAAAAAAATTCTATATGTCGGAGGTTCGAAAATCTATGAAAGGAATATAAGGATCCATCTCTTAGAGAAGTGGTGATCTTACTCAGAGAAATGAAACTTAATCCAAATCATTTTTTCCAGCTAGATATAGCGAGCAATCATTCAGTAATGAACTCTAACTGAAATCAGTCTCTGTCATACTATTAGTCTCTTCTTTTTTTGTATATGACTTGCCACTCTCTTTGACAATATTCACTAATTCGGAACTTAGTAATTAAAAAAAGGTACCAAGTTCAACATTCCAAAAATGAAATTCAAATGTGAGGGGGGAAAGTGAGTATAATAGAAATGAAATGAATTATGACTATGACAAGAAGCACCTAACTCAATGATATGGAACAAAAGAACTACCATAGTATTGTATATATTAAGACAAATAATTTTTTTAAAACCCTAAGTTTCCTATTTTCAAAGAGGGGCCTAAATGATATCATGCACAACTTCATGCCTTTTTCCGCCCAAAATAATATATTTATGGCCCTCAAATCAAAACCTTATAAAAAGCTAAGTTTAGGGTAAGAATGTATTAATCTTCATTGGGGAGTCTTTCTCATTAATACAAATATATATAGTGTGTATAAGAGGAATTCTAATTTAATGAGGATCTATATTTTACATAATTACACATTAATATTAATTACAGAATATACGACGAATATATTCGCTATCACACCCCTTAAGTCTGAGCGAGAGGAGGTCGGATGCTGAAATTGGATCTGAAGTCTAAGAATAGTTGTCTAGGAAGCCCTTTAGTGAAGATATCTGCATACTGATACGAAGAAGGCACATGCAACACCTTAATATGACCTAAAGCAACCTTCTCACGAGCAAAATATATATCCATCTCAATGTGCTTGGTTCGCTGATATTGAACCGGATTATGAGATAAGTAGATTGCAGATATGTTATCACAGTAAACCATATACGCCTTACGTAAGGGACAATGAAGCTCCAAGAGTAGGTTTCGGAGCCAGCAGATCTCAACAACAACGTTTGCAATGCCTCTATATTCTGCTTCTACACTTGATTGGGATAGTGTGGCTTGCCGTTTGACAGACCATGAAATGAGATTATCTCCTAAGAATACACAGTAGCCTGACATGGAACGACGCGTGTCCGGACAACCTGCCCAATCGACGTCTATATATGATATCAACCTGGTCGGTGCAGAGGGGTAGAGATGCAATCCATAATCAAGAGTGTCCTTAACGTATCGAATGATACGTTTAAGCGTTGTAAAGTGAGACTCCCTGAACAACATAGGCAATATCTAGCCTGATGAATGTAAGATAATGAAATGCACCAACGAGACTCCTATAAATGGTGGAATCGGATACTGGATCACCATCAACAACACTGAGTTTCAACTTCGAGTCGACCAGAGTAGACATGATCTTGCAGTTTATCATTTTAGCCATGTACACAATTTCTTATGCATACTTACGCTGACACATGAACATAGTATCTGCAGATCTAGTCACAAAAATTCTCAAGAAGTAACTCAACTTCCCAAAGTCTATCATAGCAAATTCGGATTTGATCAAGAAATGATCTTATTTTTCAATACATCAAAAGAGGTTGTGAGAACAATATCATCCACATAAAATAACAAGTATGCAATGTTACTACCTCGATGAAAAATAAATAGAGAGTGATCACACTTGTTTCATACGAACCCAATCTATATAATGTAAGTAGCAAAGCGCTTATACCACGCCCTGGAGCCTGTTTCAAACCATACAGTGACTTACGAAGATGGTAAACATAATGAGGAGCCTCCGGTTGGACAAAGCTTGGCGGCTGGTGCATGTAAACATTTTCTTTTAAATCCCTATGTAAGAATACATTCTTTACATAGAGTTAATGAATCAGTCAGTTCTTACCCATAGCTATGCTCAGTACCATATGAATGGTGGCTGGTTTAACCATCAGACTAAATATATCACCACAGTCCATACCCTCCAGCTAATTAGTACCATTAGCCACAAGTCTCGCCTTATGACGCTAAAGGTCACCACTGTCTCTGAATTTGTGATGAAATAACCACATAGATCGAATCACATTAACCACACCCGGCTTCAGAGCCAGATCCCAAGTGTGTTGTTTCGTTAAAGCATTAAATTTTTCACGCATGGTCACATTTCAATTTGGGTCAGGTTTGGCTAATTTTGGGTTTATAGAAATTGGGGATATAGTTTGTGTGGATAGGTGTCACGACCCGACCCCGGGGCCGCGACTGATACCCTACCGGGGTACCCTGTCAGGTATACATCAGAGAATAGCACCGGAACATACATAACACGTAACTTATAAAAAGGTAAACATCACTGGCCAGCCGATAAGGCTGCCTTCCATAAAACATACTTAATCAAAAGTATAGAAGTACAACTTGTTCTTATAGCCCAAAACACATGTGACCATTGCACTTAAGGATAACAACTGTGGCGGGACAGAGCCCCGCCATACCCCTGAATGTACAAAATACCTATAGCATCAGGGAATATCCGTACCGACAAAACAAGCTTCCGGAGGGATGGAGCTTCTGACACCGGAACAGTGATCCTAAGAACGAGGATCCACAATCTGCTTACCCTTACCTACGGCATGAACGCAGCCCCCGAGGAATGGGGTCAGTACACAATATGTACCAAGTATGTAAAGCTGGAAAATACTGTAATAATGATATCATAAGTCTAGAAGTAAGCTGGAGTCATGGAAGACAATCAAAATACTTTTTACTGTGTCTTACTAACAATGAGAGTGACAAGTATATATATAATACTGCATAAAATAGGGGTCTCATGATCAAAACAGGGTACCTCGCCCGTAGTATCAATAAGCACCCCTACTCCTGGGACTATTTCACCCGTGATAGTCCCGTGGACCCGCATGAGGTATTCCTCGCATAGGATGTACCGCCCGCGTGGGACTATTTCACCCGCGTAAGCCCATAAGGACTCGCATGAGGTATTCCTCGCGTCGTGGGTAGCAAGTCCACTAACAGTGGTATAACGATCTTGGGGACTTACCCGCCGGATATACTCTTACCCCGGCGGATGGTATAACGATCTTGGGACTTACCCTCGATATACTCTTACATCGGGCGGATGGTATAACGATCTTGAGTTACCCTCGATATACTCTTACACCGAGAATGTGGTATGACGATCTTGGGGCTTGCCCTCGTGCATACTCTACCCCGAGAATGTGGTATAACGATCTTGGGCTTGCCTCGATATACTCTTACCCTAGCTCAAATCACATCATATCATAATCATAAATAAGTTAAGAAAACTTATAACTTCTTATTAGTCTTGTTCATATACCCTCTCATTTTAGTTTACTTAAGGCACTTAATCATATCTTTAATAAAAGAAAACCGGGAATTTAACCCAAGTACTACATACTTCAACTCTTTTAAAAGTGACTCTTTTTTATACATAAAATCTTTGGGCAATTGATGCCTTAAAATCAATTTGTCTTTCATAAATCAAATCATTTGTCCTTACTTGTCTTACTTAGAGTAAACCTCTTCTCATTAACCTTTTATAAAGCTAATAAACCAACTTCCCATAAAGTTGTTATATTAACCCTACACTTTAGTAAAATTACACTTTTCCCCTAACCAAGGGACTTATACATTCTTAAAACGAAACAAGTCTTTATATACTTAAAACAAGTAAGAATACCAAATATCAGACGCTCACCGTACTACATAGTTACATCTATTCATGCTCAAGAGATAGGAAAGCTCCACATACCTCTTCGGTCAATCCACTTGCTAAGTCCAAACTACCGCAAGTAATATGTCAACCTATAACAACCATGATACGTTTATTAACCTCTAATTTCAATGTAGAAATAATCTAAGTTCAAAGCCCCTAAATTCTATGGAAAATTGGGCAGCATTTCCTTTGTTTCTACATACTTTGCCACCTTTCTCAAGGCCGAATTCAACATCCAAATGCCACATTTAAGGCTCAACAATCCAAACATATCAAAGGGGATTACACACCTAAACTTGGGTGTGTAAAATTCTGCCCCAAAAGGTACAACAATTCACTTAACAATTCTAAGGTAGTTTTTAGGCTACAACATGCTCATAATATCTTTTTAGCCAATTCTTTCATATCCAAACCACATTTCTTACATGCAAGGATTCTAAGTGCATTATTTACTACTACACATCCCTTCTTCTTCACATGCAACATTAATAACTAACCACAAGAGAAGAAATGTTACCTTAAAGCTTTAGCCAAACTTATTCCAACAATTTTGCTAGCCTCCTTTCCAAGAACACCACCACAATAACACCAATAAGCTAGCCACAAGCTTCCTTCTTGTTCTTAACTTTTCAGATTTCTCTTAGGCTTGAATTCCTCTTGGAATTTTAGAGAGAAGTGGGAGCTTAAGCTTAGAGAGAGAGAGGGATTTGAAAGATGACCAAGTCTTCAAGACTTGGTCAATATAAGGCATGCAAGAAATCAGATGGGGGACACTTTTCACCTCCCAAGGTCTTTTAAAAGAAAATCTGATTTTTCCTAAGTTTTTTTCCAGAATCATCCATGACCTGCTGGCGTCGCGTGTGAAACTTCGGACTTACGGAACTTCCGACGCAGCGCCCTCGCTAACTGGCGCCAGCTGCAACCTCAGCGACCCTCGATATCCGCGCCGCGCCTCGCATCCGCGCCGCCCCGCCGCTTTGCTCAAACGCATTTACGTCACAAGACCGAACTTGTAACTCCCATAACTTTCTACTCCGAAGTCCTATCGACGAACGGTTGGTTGCGTTGGAAACTAGACTCAACGAACTACGCCCTAGGCCTTTGAAACACTTAGGAACTCTCAACGTACCGGGTCATAACCCGCCTCAAAGTTGACTAAAACCCGTCCGAACAATCCGTCAACTTATCTTTCGAAAAAATTTAAGTCTTACTCTCCTTCGCACGCTCCCACACGTGTGTCCAGAACTACGGGGTATAACAATAGGTTAAAGTGACTTTGAGTTTAAAAATCTCGTGTTGAGCACGGGTTTTCATTATGTGCGTGGGGGAATGGGTTGTTTGGGTCGAGGGTGGAGTCTGATCTGGTAGGTTCTCAGGTCAGATGTTGATGGGGAAGTGGGAATGGAGGGTTGTTGTCTGGACAGATCGACAGGATTATGGAAATTGGGGACCAGTTCTGATGACTGGGACGGGTTGGGTATGGTTGATTGTGACGTTTGCAGGGTGGCAGTCGATGTGCTTAGGTGGTCGAAGAGATATTGGTTGGCGGGTGATGATGACACTGGATTCGTTGGGTTGGTTGGCCAGTGGTGGGGGAGATGATGGCGGGTTGGACTAATTCTGTCGGAGGAATTGCCGACAGGACAAGGTTGGCAGCAGCATAAATGGGTATTGCCGGAATAGTGAGGCAGCGGTTCGACGGAGCAGGGTGTGGATAATAGGGAGGATTCGGACCATTCGAGAAAGTTATAATCCGTGTTCCGAAATATTTGGTTGTTTACAAATGGGAAGAGTGATTCATCAAACGTGACATGGCGAGATACGAGGATCTTACGGGTAGATATGTCATAGCACAAATATCCCCTATGGTTGGACGGAAAGCCAAAGAATACACAGAGTGGTGCGTGATGCTAATTTATGAGGGGCCGTGGAGGCAAGATTTGGGTAGCAAAGGCAACCGAAAATCCGAAGGTGATCGTAGGAGGGGATCCGACTATATAAAATTTCAGTGGGGGTCTTATTTTGAAGGGTACTAGTAGGTAAAATATTAAGAATGTATTCTACCATTTTGACTTCATGAACCCAAAAGGAAGGGGGGGAGAGGCATGAAAAAGGATTGTACGAAGCATGTTATTAATAGTGCGGATGATTCATTCGGCTTTACTATTTTGGGGGAGGTGTGAGGACACGAAAAGTGAAAAACCATGCCATTATTGGTGCAAAATTTGTGAAATTTGGAATTGTTAAACTTACGACCATTATCACATTGAAATGATTTAATGCCTTTTTCAAATTGTGTTTTGATATACATACGAAATTCCAGAAACTTGACAAAAACATTAGACTTGAATTTAAGTGGGTAGACCCAAATAAAGTGAGAAAAATCATCTAATAAAACTAGATAATATTTATGACCCAGTGAACTAGTAATAGGAGATGTTCATAAGTCTGCATGAATAATCTTAAAAGGAGAGAAAGTAACACTGACAGATAACGTAAAAGAAGGCGGACATGCTTGCCTAAAGGGCAAGAATAACAATTTGGGCAAGATTCTCATTATTACATCGAATGAAATTATTGCTTATAAGAAAATTAAAAATAGGAGAGTCTGGGTGTCTAAGTCTATTGTGTCAAGTTGACAGAGACATATCATCGAGAGAGATAGTGATCGGGGTCTGACAACGAAAGTGTATGAGAAAGGATAGAGGCCCTCATACTTTTGCATCTCGTAAGAGGTGTCCCCGTAAGTAAATCCTTCACAGAAAAACCAAAGGGGTCAAACTCAACAGATACGAAATTGTTACGAGTAAATTTCCTAACATAAATTAAGTTTTTAATGATGTTAGGGGCATAGAGGACGTTATTTAGGGAGAAGGGTGGGTGGGGTGGTTTTGTGTGGGTGGTACCATAACCTCTAATTGAAATGCGATGACCATTACCGATCGTAATAAATTGAGAATACTTTAAATAAAATAGTTGGGAGAGATTGCATGAAGAGCGGGTGAGGCGAGATGTGGCTCCCGTATTCATATACCCATTTTCGCCGGGCTGCTGGAGATTTAATGTGCTAAAGGCCTGGCCCAACTCAGTGGGGGCCAGGCTGTATCCAGTTTGATACTGCTGGGCTGAGATGATATGTTCTTGGTGAGCCGTCGAATGCGTCTAGTGAATACCATAGCATACATTAGACTACCCACTACAGAACCATACGGTATCTTTTGCATCTCCTTCTTATTTGTCTCACTTGTGGGGTAATATGCTGAGCTGAGTTTCATGTGACCCGCAAGTGAAGTGTTGACTGGCTTCGAATTGCTCATATTGAACCTTTCAAGAACTTTCTCAATGTATTGTTCTTGAGATAACCAAAGCTTCTTGCTTTTCCTATCCCTGAAGAACTCCATTCCAAGGATTTGCTTAGCTGAGCCTAAGTCTTTCATCGCAAAAGACTTGCTTAGCTCTTTCTTCAGCTTTTCAATCTTGTTGACATCATGGCCTACAATCAGCATGTCATCGATGTAGAGTAACAGTATGATAAAATCAACACATGTGAACTTTTTTATGAAAACACAGTAATCTGAGGTGTTTATGTTGGTAGTCATGGGTTGACATAAAAGACTCAAACTTCAAGTACCATTGTCGATGAGCTTGTTTCAATCGATACAACCTCTTCTTCAACATGCATACAAGGTTCTCTTTCCCTTTGACTTCGAATCCTTCAGGTTGCTCCATGTAGAATTCTTTGTCTAAATCTCCATGCAGAAATGTCGTCTACACATCAAGTTGTTCAATCTCCAAATCTAATCTGACAGCAATCGCGATAACAACTCTGATTAAGGTCATCTTCATCACTGGTGAGAAAATGTCTTCGTAATCTACACCCTTCTTCTGACTGAAAGCCTTCACAACTAGTCTTGCCTTATACCTTAGTTGTGAGCTATGTTCCTCAGACTTCAGCTTGTAGACCCACTTATTTTTCAGTGGACTGGCAACTTCATTAAGTCGTAGGTGTAGTTTTCTTCTAAGGAGTTCATCTCATCCTTCATGGATTCTGACCACTTTTCTTGTTGGCCATGTGCCATGGATTCTTCAAAACTTTGTGGCTTTCATCCATCAGTGAGCATCACATATTCATGTGGGTTATATTTGGTAGAAGGTTGTCTTTCTCTGACTAACCTTCTAACTTTTTAACTGGAGGGACATCATCCTGTGCATGTGGGTTATGATTGTCACCCACTTCATCATCATGCTCTGGTTGGGTATCTCCCCCGTAATCTTGGACCGTTGGTGAAGGAACTAGATCTACGTTGACATGAACTTCTGAATTTGATTCAGGTTTCTCTTTGGATTCATCAGGAACTTGATTTTCAAGGAATATAACATCCCTACTTCTGATAACCTTCTTGTTTACTGGATCCCATAGTCTATAGCTGAATTTTTCATGGTCATATCCCAAGAAGGTACATGGTTTGGTTTTGTCATCAAGCTTAGATCTTTCGTCTTTTGGAATATGTATGAAAGCCTTGCAGCCAAATACTCTTAAGTATTTGTAAGAAACGTCTTTCCCTGACCAAAATTTGTCTAGGATGTCACCGCCCAAGGGATTTGATGGAGAAAGGTTGATCAAATCAACTACAGTCCTCATAGCTTCACCCCAAAAGGATTTTGACAATTTGGAGTGCGATAGCGTGCATAAGATTCTTTCACAAATTGTTCTGTTCATCCTTTCTGTCACGCCATTATGTTGAAGGGTCTTTGGGACGCTCTTCTCAAGATTGATATCATGGTTCTTGCAGTGTTGCTCAAACGGGCCTTGGTAGTCACCACCGTTGTCTGCACGAACACACTTCAGTGTCCTTCCAGTTTCTCATTCAACTTTACTTGAAAATGCTTAAAGACCTCCAATGTTTGGTTTTTGGTTTTCAACGCAAAACACCAGACTTTTCTCGAAAAAACGTTAATAAAAGTGACGAAGTACAATGCACCACCAAGAGTTACGTCTTTCATGTAGCACAGATTTGTGTGCACCAAATCAAGAGGTCGAGCTCTTCTTGAGGGAGAGAAGTTTTTGAATGCAACTCTGTGTTGTTTTCCTGCCAGACAATCAACAAAGGTATCCAAGTGTTCACCTTTTACTTCAGGGAGAAAGTTTCTTCTGGACAAAATTACTAAGCCTTTTTGGCTCAAATGTCCGAGTCTTTTGTGTCATAACTCAATGGAGAAAGTTTTAAAGACTGTATTCACCTCTTCATTGGACAACTTTGCATGCATCAAGTAGAGAGAATTTTGTTTTCTACCTCTTGCTGTAATAAGGGAGCCTTTGTTGAGCTTCCACTTTCCTTCGCCGAAGTGGTTGGCGTATCCGTCATCATCCAACTTGCCAACAGAAATAATGTTGAGTCTGATATCAGGAACATGTCGAACATCTTTCAAGATAAGCTTACATCCTGTATTTGTAAGCAGTACAATATCTCTTATACCAGCAACTTCAGTGACACCTTGGTTGGTCATTCTGACTTTGTCAAAGCTACCACCAGTATAGGATGAAAACATATCACGATATGGTGTAATGTGATAGGATGCATCTGAATCCACTATCCAATCTGTCTGTTGGCATGATATGCTCATAAGAGCATCATCGCACACCATGATGATATCGCCATCAGCTGCAACTATTATCGTGTCTTTCTTCGTGGTTTCATAATTTCCATGTTTTTGCTCTTTTTTATTCTTTCTGTAGTCTCTTTCTTAGTGGTTTGGACCACCGCAATAACGACATTTGAAGTCTTTTCTGGTCTTAGACTTCCCCCTGGATTTGTTTCTCGCGTGTTGTCAATTTTTATTTTTACTTCTCCCTCGATCACGAAAGGGGAGTCGGCATGGCGTAAAGTGAAGATTGGGGGGAGTAGCCAAAATTCAATTATTTTGCGGCAACCATCGCCTTTGACTCAGAAGAATGATTTTGCTTTTTTCTTCTGGACTCTTCATTAAGAAGACAATCTTTGACGTTTGCAATGTCAGTGCTTCGTCTGGAATCGAGTTGCTAATTGATACTACGAGAGTGTCTTAACTATCTGACAACGAACTGAGTAGCAATAAAGCTACAACTCCATCATCAATAGTAATCTTCATATTGATGGATTGGTTGATAAGACCCTGATATGAATTTAGGTGTTTCGTCATATTGACACCCTCCACATATCGCAATCGAACAATTCTTCTGATGATAGAAGCTTTGTTTAAGGCATTTTTCCTCTCAAGCATAGCTTCTATTTTCTTCCTAAGAACATCAACATTTTTCTCATTAGCAAAATGATGGAAGATACTATGCTCAATGAAGCACCGGATGTAACCCACAATTTTTCTGTGCATGATTTTCCAGTCTGCATCAATTATTTCTTTTGGTTTGAATTCATCACCATGTAAGGGCAAATAAAGATCCTTACAATAGAGAAGATCCAACATGCTTGGTTAATTGTGTAATTTGAACATACCGCCAAACGACGATTATTCTTCCATTTTTAATCCGCCTTCGTAATCGGGTTGCTCTGATACCACTTGTTGGGAATAAAAGAAGAGTACTCCAATTCCCCTTCGGGATTAATATGTGTGGAAAAATAGAATGGACACCTCAAAATACTTTTCTGATGTGAAAGATCAGACACAGCTGCAATCACATAGCATACTCAATATTTTCTGGATATATTCCAATGTAAATAGTATTTCGTGAATAGTAAATAAAATACTAAATACAAACCAAGAATTATTTTGTGGAAAAATAACCACGGTAAACCGTTCACTATAACAATAATAATAGATATACAATATCTTCTCAAGTTTTGACAAATACTTGAGGAATACAATCACACCTCTCACACTCACTAGTGTGGTACTCTCACAATCTCTCTACAAAATATTTTTTTCTATTTTGTAAGAATTCTCTATACAACTTATTGTATGTATTGTGTTTGTTTTGGTGTAGAAACTATGAAGGAAGAATGCTCCTATTTATAGGGGAAATCTGAATTTTCAATCATTAAAGAAAGAAAAGAAATTTGTTTTGAGTGCTTTCATCATGGGACAACCATCATGATGTTTGTTCAATCATGATTCTTCTTTTGCACGTGGATGAAAATGCTTTGTTTTTTTCCATATGGGTGGATCCCAACATGTTCATAATGTTCAAATCCTAAACGGAGGCTTGGAGCAATGATGTGTGTAAAAGTGTGGAACACAGAGTGATGGCTAATGGGAAATTGGAGAGGTTTTCAATAGCTTATTTCCTTTGCCCTTCTTATGATTCTTTAGTTGCGTTTTGCCATCCATATTTGTTTAAAATCTTTCACTATGTTATTTACACTCCTGGAATTTCTACATCATTTAGACACTGACAAATTGTTACACCAGACACTTTCAACCATAGAACTCATGAAAACTAGTAAATGACCACAAAATCAATAATGGAAGGTGTATATGTGTTGGTGGGAGATAGCATGTAACCCGTGGAATTAGTCGAGTTGCATGCAAGATGGCCCGGACACCACGGCTGTAAAAACTGTTGAATTACTCAACCAAGAGATGTATAAAATGAAACAATCACAAGTACACTACACCACTCATATACATCTAAGACCAACTGAATTCAGAACATCAAATCTTGCAATTTCAGTCGTTACAATATATCTCAACTGTCGTAAAATACCCAGAAGGCCACCTACTTATAAATGGATCTTGAGAACAACCACTTATCAAATCACGACATGCATGTCTAAAGATTCAGTATGGTGTTTGATCACATTGATAAATAGAATTTCTATATTCAACGAAATCTTTAGATGGAAAGTTCTTCATTAGCAGCAGTGCCGTCTTTGGACTCGTACGAGGTGTGCAACCGCACATGGCCCCCGAAAAATGAAAAAATTTAGGGCCCCTTTTTTTCATTTTTTATTAAGTAGTATTAGCCTTGTAAAAGCCCATAATTCGCAGGTCTTAGCCAAATTAGGGGTCCACTTTTACGAATTAGAACAGGACCCCAAAATGTTTGAGACGACCCTGATTAACATCATCAATAATGTGGCTTCAGTCCCTTAGCTAACACTGAAATAACATTTTGGTATAGGTGACAGCTATTGAGGATTCTTTCTCTAAGTCCATTCATTTCCGTGGAAAAACATTCCTTCGTATAGGTGACAAAAAATAATACACAGATATTGAGGATTAAGTCCATTCATTTCCGTGGAAACACATTCCTCCGTCTAACTGGATATCATGTTCTCGCAATTACTGTACAATGAAGATATAAAGAAAAAACAACTATGAAGAATCTACAAATAAAGATACTCTCTCATGGGATTTATAAGCAGACAAGTAAAATGTTTGGATAAATTTTGATAAATTATATTCAGCTATCAACTAAACTTATTCTTCCAAATCCTCTACCTGATACCTTCAGAAGTATTAGTCAAGAAGCAGAGCTACCTTGTCCTTGAGACTGCTCTTCTTCTTTACCACAACTGGCCGATCCCCAGAAGGATCACTTTGGTTTTTCTTGTTTAGATCACGAGCTAAACTCATTTCTTCTCTAGCTAGTTCAACTCTCTTCTCCTCGTGAGTTTTCTTCAAGAGGGGACCCAGAAACAAATCTAACATGTCTTGGGTAGGATTCTCGGACATGTTAAGCTTTGGAGGAGCATCTTCAATTGTTCTCTCTTGAATTGAAATACAATCTGAATTTGTTTCTCTTCTCAAAGATTGAATGTCAACTTCAATGCAACTTAACGATCCTATTGACATGGAAATAGCATCCTCCATTGGAGCACTTTTTTCTTTGGCTGATGCAGCTTGCTCACTCTCATTCACATACTGCCAGGAAAGGGAAAATATGATAAGAACCAATAAGTACCATACTAGAAATTGAAACTAGCAATTTTTATTACCAAAGAACAAAAGCACTAGACAGTATATATTTCTTTTGCAAATCATTCAAATGAGATCCACAGATTAATAACCTATTTTAAATAGAAAGTGAAGTAGTGCCTCTCATTTTAAATAGCAATTAAAGCTTTAATAAGAGATTCAGATGTTTCAAAATTAAAGATTTAGATATCAATAATCACCTCCTTAGCAATGCTCATTAAATCTTCAACGGTCAAATCTTCATCAGCATCATCAGCATACTGCAAAAATGAACAGTAAAAATGTCTGAGATACCACACTTCTGGCCAAATGTGATCATTACTTTTAGATGGTAAATTCGTTTAGGAGACCTCAAGAGAACTTAGCAGATCACCTCTTCCACTGTGCTCACTAGATCTTCAACAGCCAAATCCTCATCAGTTTTTGGTGTTGACTCGCCAACATCAGCACAATTCTCATTCCCGGAATTCTTTGCTTTCTGTCTCTGCCTCCTTGAACTAGGGACAGCTTCATTAGAATTTTCCTTCACCTTGCTCAATTTTCTCTTCCTTAAGCAACTTCTATCACTTGCTTTTGTTGTTGACTCTTCCATCTCAGCACCTCCCTCAATCTTGGAATTCTTCGTTTTCTGTTTCTGTCTCCTTAACATAGGCAACGCTCGATCACCATTTACCTTCATCCTCTCATATTCACTCCCCATTAAACCGCTTTCATCATTAAAATCATCATTTGGTAGGTTTAACTTTCTTCTGCTTCTTTTTGTTGTTTGGCGTATTGGAAGCTGTGTGGATGACTCCTCAGTGAATGTTTCCTTTTTGTCCTTAATCTTTCTGTTTTTCCGTCTCTGCGTGACAATCTCCTCCTCTGTATTATTATTATTGTCTACATGATCAGTTTTGACTTGTTCCTTTACTTGATCAGCAGCAGATGTAGCAAACATCCACTGAGGCAACTGCCTTTTTCCACCCTTGTCAAGACAAATCCGATCATCCATTATTCTTTTGTTTTTCTTTTGCAGAATTACATCTAGCAGATGAATTCCTGTATAGTTAAAGCTAATCAGTCGACAAGGAGGACACTCCGAATTCAAGCTAAAAGCTATCCTGAAAACAACTCAATCAGCTTGAACCAGCTTATACATAGTGGTAAAGGGACAGAATTTCCATCAGCTCGAGATATATTTGTCCACTAAAAAGAATGACGACCTTGAGCACTCACCTCCTCAAACTGCACCCTATAAAAACAATCAAAAGGAGAAAATGAACTCTCTTTCAATCATCGATAAATTTTGAGCTTCACGATAGGAAATGTCCATATGAATATGGGTATCGGTAAGCACAAAAGGATAATTCTTAAAATCATATATGACTCTGAAAAACTATATTAAAATTTTCAGTAGCAGGTACCTAGTCGACTAGTTGCGGTGCGCACAAGTTGGTCCGGACACCACCATTATCAAAAAAGAGAAATGTTAAATTTTTCAAAATTATGTGTAATATTTTTTTTAAATTGTAAATTCACACCTAATTTATAAGATTTTTCTTCGAGTAGAATTGTAAATTCATACCTAATTTATAATATTTTTCTTCGAGTTGTTTCATCAGTGCAAACTCTTGAAAATGCTAAACCTTTCTAGAAAATATACAGTTTTTCTAAACTGCTACTTATGTTACCTACCAAAACAGGTCCACAGATCTTCTTTAATTATAGAGCACAAATACTAATAAGTTTGTCTCCAGCTACTCTACGTCTTTTCTTTCTCATAATTCATAAAGATCAGCAATAATCAACTTTATAAGATGATAAATGATATCAATGACATTGATGTTCATGTACTCTCATAGCCTTACAATTGAGTCTACAAGAAAACAGGAAGAAAAAAAGGAGAGAAAATAAAGCAAAACAGCAGCAAAATTCAACTAGTTACATAAACAACCAGCCAAAAACAACTGCTGATTAAGTATTTGGACAATATTTTTAATTTGTACTCCCTCTGTTTCACTGTATGTGTCCTGGAGAGTCAAACAAAAAGTTTAAATACTTTAAAAAAAATGATAATTGTGGTATAGGCTAGCTTGCGCGCACCTCGACTAATTACACGGGATAACTGATTTGGATGTCCCATATAGGTGCAAAATGACACCTTCCACCAGGTAAGCATGTGCGCACCTAACTAATTCCACGGATAACTGTCCCCTCCCACCAGCAACATGTAACTCTGTCCGCCAAGGCTAGAACATATGAAAAGAAATCACCTGGTGTTTTGTCTCTTCTGCTTTCAGGATTTAAAGTTAGTTCGGGCATAATACCACTACAAGCAAGCAGTATACGAATTTAGTAGTCTCTCCGTTTTAATTTATGTGACCTGATTCTGAGTATACAATGGTCAAATTAACTAATCTTGAATGAGAATTTGGATATAAAATCTTCAATTTCAAAAAAAAATACATATTTAGAAACTATATAGAAAGTATAAGTCATTAACAATTTAAAATATTTGCACTCAAAGGTGTGGCCTAGTGGTCATGTTCAAGTATTCTATTCTAACTGCAGTATATTCCATATGTAAAATAATTCTTAGGTTTGCACTATTCAAGTAGATTTTTTAATTGGCCGTACCTGGGCTGTTAGGTCAAATATATCGCCGGCGATTTGACTCAACGGTAGGAAGTCGCCGGCTGGTTCTCACCGGAGGCATTTTGTGGGTCCGATTGATCCGTCGGGCGTAATCAAATCAATCAGTCTAATTGAAAATACTCCCCTTTTAAGTCCCAGAGTTTCTTTTTTATTTTTTACTCTAAGGGCTTGTTTGGTACGTGAACTGTGTATTTTTATATTGGAATGTACTGTATTATAATGGACAATATATAATGAACGGTATTAGAATATTAATATATAATGGAGTGTATTTTTTTGTATTTTTTATTTTTAGTACAGTCCAGAGGAGACTCATCTACTAGATGAGTCTCAAAAATGACAGTTAGAGTGTACTATTTTTAGAAATAGTACAGTTCAGTCCGGCTGAAAACGTCCACTAAATGTTGTATTATTATTTTAACAGTGCAGTCCAGCGTAATATAGCGTAACAAACGTGCCTAAGTATCTATTTTAATTGATGTTTTACTTCTTTTTAATTTGTTTGAAACAGAAAAATGCTACCTTACATATTACTTATCTTTAAAATTTTGTATTAAATTATAAAATATAAAATAAAGTTAAATTTAATTTATTAAAAAATGAAGAGTCACAATTTTAAGTGTGTGTATGTTTCCATTGGAAATTATCAGGAATATTTATCAACATAATAGTTATAAGTATGTTCCTGAACAATTAAAAGGATTCAAATATATTCCTTCATAATTAAAAAGGTCTAGACACTTTTTTATGTGGCCCGTCGTTATATATGAATTTTTCTAATTGTTTATAAATAATATTTGAATAAAAGATAATATCGATGACAATCTCTGAGGTAATAAGTTAACGAATTGCATATATAAGACGAATCATGAACGATAAAATTATTTTTGACCCATTTTAATGATTCCATTTTCATAAAATTCACCAAAACATACTTATAAACACATGTAAAATTTCTCAGAGTAATTTGTAAACAAAATGAAGAATGAAACAATAACATTATGATATTGCAGGTCATTGGCTAACCGCCGCCAATGCCTTTTCGGCGAACTGAGGTCTAATCGACGGTTGTGAAGGGGACACGCCGATATTTTGCACTTAACCACGACCTTCAATTCCAAGCCATAGTCTGGTCGATCAAATCAAAAAATCCGACGGATTTTTGGCTTTTTTCGGTCAACTCCGGCAGAATCGAGGACTGTGGGTGGTATCACTGATCTCGTCTCCTCATTCTCTACAATATACACTAATTTTCGAAGTTCGATTTTCAATTTTGGGAATTTTTTCAATTTTTCGGCGATGGCAGGAGGCGACTGGACAGCCGTCTACCGTCGTTGTCCAGCAATTTCGGCAATGGCACTGGTGGAGGTTCTGGCCACGACTCTGGATTTGGAACAGGAGGTGGAGAAGGAGGAGAAGGAGGTAGAAACATTAGTGATGACAATGGTGGTGGTGAAGGTCTAGGCTGAAATTAATTGGATGATGTGGTTGCCATGTGTCAGCCACGTAGGTGTCACGTGTCCAATCCGTTAAAAATGATAAATTTGATAAGTTTTGACTAACGGAGGATAAATATGACATCATACTTTGACATAGGATATATGTGATCCTTTTACTAAAGTTTTAGGGTATAGTTGACCCATTTCCCTTATATCTATGCGAAAAAGGGTTAGCGTGGTTCTAATTGAACGACAACTATTTCTTAAATAATAACTCGAGGAGAACAAAAAAAAATATTAACATACGAGACTAATGTCTCAACTAAGTTTTGTCAATAAGGTCAGTGGCTCAATTTGAAGACACTGTTCTTGTGGCTTTGGAGGAGTCTAAAGCTTTTGCCGAATTGGCATTAAAAAATCGAAAAAATATAAAGTTGAAACTTCACAATAATGATGCTTGTGTTATTGATGAGGAGTTATGTTGCAATCCTTATCAAGAGTTTGTTGGTTATGCTCAACAGTTCAGTGCATCACCCTTTCAACAATCTAGTCCATTTTAGCCAGGGCCGTTTCTGGAGCGGTCAAGATTGTGCCGTCGCACAAGGGCCCACGGCTGGCAGAGCCTCCATCTCAAAATTTTTATTTTTATTTTATATGTTTTAAATATTAAGATATGTATTAAAAATATCTCTAATTTTATTAGTGATATCGCTAGCTTAGCAGGTGAGGGCTCCTTACAAAAGTCATTTTCTAGTGAGAGGTCGTGTGTTTGAATCCAATGAGCAGCGCAAAAGTTTTTTTTTAAAAACACAAAATAGAGACTCCCCTCCCTCTTTAAACAAATTTAGGCCCAAGTTACAAGTACTTCATTTCGGCTGATTGTCCCTTCCTCTTTAAATAAAAAGCGGTGCTCACCTCCTCTCCAACCAACGGCTGACGCCCTCCTCTTTAAAAACACCACAAATACAATCCAAAAAAAATTCCCATTAATTATTGTAAAAATCTCAACTTATCATCTTTTTGATAAGTTATTGTTTTGAGAATTATTTTGCTTTAATTCACTATTAACATGGATTGATTGCATTAATGTTTATTTCATTTTGCTTAGGGTTTCAAATTTCTCAAATCTCAGTATTATATTTAATTTAGATTTCTCAATATTACATTAAATTAATTGTGTTTAGCTTAGATTTTGCATTACTTTTATTGGTAATGTATGTAATGAATGACTTGTATTTTACATGATTACATTAAATTTGGGTTGTCTTTTTGTTTCAATAGGAGAATTACAAATGTCTCATACCTGAAAATATTCGTGTGGACATTAAAAACGTAAAAAAAAAGACACGAAGAAGAGTTCATCGAGTCTCAACTAGGGGCATTATAGATTTGTCCAGACATTCTTGATTATGAAAGATTATTTGATGACTTTGCAGATAAAAATGCAATGATATCAATTTTCTATGTCTAATGTAATGATAATTTTTCTTATAAATCTTTCATGTAATGACATTAATGTATCTCTTTCATAGCATTATAATTTATTGTAGGTGGCAGGCGGGGGTATCTGAGACCAGGCTAACAAACGACCCATACCGATCCATGAGCCCGCCGCTGTATCGGTGTGGTATCGGTATCGTCTGAGTAGAAAAAATCAACCCCGACAGGCTACTTTGCGCGGCCAGGCCCACTTCTGACACTCCAATTGGTGACACCAATTTTGACCCTCTCGTCCAATCATTAACTATAAAATTACACTAATTTTTTAAAATAATTTTAATAATAAAATGCATCAATAAAACATTAATACATGCATAAATAAGCGATTTAATAATGGCACCACATTTTACGTAGAGTATTAAGCATTTTTTGAGTCTCACGTCCGCATTCGTTATTTGCATAAATATTATTCATAATTTAAGCTCTATTCTATTTCCATTAATTCTTAATGATTTTAATAATAATAAATACGTAAATAAATAAATAATTTAATAATGGCGTCGCATCAAGCATTCCTTAAAATTATATCCACATTTATTAATACTCAAAGCAATTTCATAATTATTATTTGCAATTTAAACCCCTCCCCCCCATTAATTCAATTTTAATTTAACATCGCAAAGCATGCATAATAAATAAGATTTTAATAACAGTCTCGCATTATAAAACATTAAGTACTAATTAAATAGCACGCCCGCATTTATTATTCTAATAATTTTAACTCAAGCTAAAACTAATAAAGCACCTAAAGTCATATTAAAATAATTTAATAATAATTTAAACCCCCACTTATTTACCACTAATTAAATATAATATCCAAAACTTAACACCTTAAAGCCTTTAATAATAACTACCGACCGTTTATTTTCGTCCCAGCCCAATACAGGCCCAAACCCGCAAGCCTTTTTATTACCCCCATCGTCCAAAGCAAAACCAAGAACCCTAAAAAGAAAAATCTCATCTTCCTAAACCAACCCAGCCGCCCCACCATTAAATATTCACCCCAAAATATTTCCTTACCATAAATTCACACTAAAATCACAAGCCAATCAACTCAAAAATTGTGTGAAATTAACACCCACAATCAAATCGCACCATAATAATCAAGAATATAAACTTACCATTTACAATACCAAATAAGGGGAAAATCGTATCAAAATTCGTACTAAAACGGCACAAAATCGGAACCCAAATGAGGCTATATAAACTAATCAATATACACAAGTAGAGGGATCCAGAAAATTTGGCTAAAAGACATCGAAAGATGGAGGAATTGAAGAGCAATAAATAAGAATTCTCAAAGCATAAACATGAGTCCTTTCAATCGCATTGCAATACCAAAACCCGAGTGAATCGACGACTTGATACGCTGCCTCGGTTCGCTGCCCAGAGAAGGTAAATTCATCGTCCTTTTAGTCTTAAGTTCTCGTTTGATACTGATGTGCAATTTGATACTGTTTAAGTGTATTAAATTGATTGTCGAATATGTTCAGTTAACATTAGTTATCGTTAATGCTCGAGACTGTGGTTGTTAATGCATTTTATTAGTAGTTGTCAGGTGATGGGATTGAGAGTGTGTTTATATTTGTTAAGAAGCATGTCTTGTGGTGTGTATAGTATCAATCTCGACTAATGTTCATGCCATGTCTTCCTTGTTGCATTCCATTCCTCATCTAGTTATGTCCTCAGGTATTGGTACGCATAAAAGATGATTGAATATTTGAACTATCCACCTTTCTCCTAATGAAAGTGTAAAAGAGATCCTAATGAAAGTTAAAAAAATATAGATGTATAATTAGTGTAAACTGGAGCTTTAGTGGAATTGATATATTGAAGAGCAAAGCTTTCTTATTTGTTATGTTCATCCAATTTAGTAAAAAATACTATCCGTACATTATGCGTTGTGAACTTGTGATTGAAGCGTAACGTTCTTGTCGTTGCCATACATCTAGGTCTTATACTTTTGTTTTGTCCTTACGAAAAGAAGCATGTCTACTACTTAGGACAAAAGACTTTAAAAGGATAAAGGTGTTTTTTTAGTGAAAGTGATCTTTATGCTAATCCAAAGAACTTATTTATGAAGTCCTGATTGACCACTTCGTGTTAATAAACCAGAACATTTTGTTTGTTTACTTCTGTTTACCTCTAGATCAATAAGGATAATAATGCATAATTATACCTTATGTGGACGTCTCTATTAAGTTTGCATAACTACGCCATTTTTATTTACATTACTAATCTGGTTTGAGTATATACTAATCCTTATCTTTTATTCTTTTACATGAAATGTATCGGAGCCGAATGAATAGTCTCATTGCGAGACTCATCGCGACTTTCGTCAAATGAAGACCCACATCTATGTGCATCCATATCCATGCTCATCATCGCGTCTCACGTCGGAAACTCCAAACCGCAGGCGGATGACATCGTCATTCCCTCGAGTCATTTTATTAATTTCTGCCCCCGCCTCATTCATTTATTGTAAATTAATTGTCTAACGCTAACATTACACTGGTAGGACATTTAGTACATTTAAGATGTGAGTCGCTATTAAGAGGTAGTTGTGACATTAGAAATTTGTTTCCCTTCTTTCTTTGATTCACGTACAAGACTAGATAAGTGTGGGAGATTCCAGAGGTTGCCTTTCCACATGAGCCTGGTGCTGGAAGCTGCACAGAGTCTGTTTTGGTTACAAGAAGTGCTTCTTTGCTCGCTTGCAGCGCCTCGACTCAAGTTTCCGCTGTAGGATTGAGTGAGGTGACGAGAGCTGAAGCCAAGGTTCCTTGCTATGCTCCATAGACGTTCGTACGATTCTTGTGGATTTTGGGTGTGTTTGAATTCAGCCTCTCGTTAGGTCTTCACTAAAGGATTGTCCACCTTCTCAAGCCTCTCTACCATACCCTTAGAAAGTGACCTTTAAGTTAATTATTCTAAACTTGTCATACATAGTTTAAGCTATACTAAACCACTTAGTAATCTTCACTTGCATAATAAGTCATGTAGCTAGAACATTATTTTATCAAAACATGCCTAAACCATGTTCTTATAAATTCTCATCAACATGCATATAAAATATATATTTTATCATACTTCTGTTGTCCTTTGCATAATAGATATTTTTTACATCTTATTTTATAAGCACATATATTGACATAATAATTTTGCATTATTATTTCTATATTATGCTAAGCAACATATATACCTTAGGTAATAGAATACTTGCATATATTTTTTAATTACTCCATGAACGTATGTTTTTTTTTTCCATCCGAAACCAACTCTTTATATTTTAAACAAATCTTATAGTTTTATACCTTTATTTAAAAGCTTTAAAACATGCATTTCCTTAACATAATAATCAACTTAAGTTTGGCAAGACAACCCCAAGTTAGTAGATCTTAGAGGGTGACTAACCCCTTCCCTCTAGATTAATAAAGAACTCTTGTCCAGAATCTCACACAGTTTTGCAGACCATTTAAATGAAGTTAATGTTGACTTGACTTAGTTAACATTTAGGTGTCCTAATTCACCCAATTAATTAGGTGGCGACTCCTTGAACCCTTTAACACCCTTTTAGCAATTTAGCACCCCTTTTAGCATTTATTTTTACTTTCTAACATTTCTAAGCAGGAGTTGAATATGTTGCGGTCGAAAAAGGGCGTGACAACGGCTTTGCTCAATTTGGTCGTTGTGCAACGGTCAAATACCCCTCCCCCCAACCCCACCACCCCTTAATATTTATTTTTAACCCTTAAGTCATTATATTTGCACTTTAACCCAATTTTTTCAACTATAAATACTTAATTTTATCTTCATTCTTTCTCATAAATCTTCCTACAATTACAATCTCTCTAATAATCTCTTAATTTATCTCTAATTCTATCTACATTATCTACTAAGTATTCAATTTTATTTATTCATTTGGGAGTGAAGTTGACAACTAGCTTGAGGATCATCTATCGAGCAAAGTTTCAATTTTCAACCTCTCGATTACACGTCGGCGTTTGGTACATTTGTTCATTCATTAAATTATTATTGTTTCTTCATTTTATTTAGCGCACTTAAATTTCACTATCTTTAATTATTTATTTGCATAATTATAATGAAAGGTAACAAGTGCAAGGATACTTCTACTAGTAGTGTAATGAGGCGAGAGTCTTCTACAGTCATCATATTCCTCCGGATCCTCATGTAGGCGATGCGATTTCATTGCTCTTTGGATTATTTTCAATCTGCAGTTAGATTTAGATGGCACACCCACTAGTGCACCTCAAACTGCACCGCCTCCTATTCCCCCTTGTATGAGACGAGACCCTCCTCAACGAAAAGTAAAATCAGATGTATGAGCTTTTTTTATAGGGACGTAGAAAATGAAGTAGTTAGATGTCAAATTTGTGAAATATTTATAAATTTAAAATGGGAAAAGGTCAGGATGGGACGGAAAGTTTATTGAGACATGTACAAAACATTGACAAAGCTAGGTGGGATGAATACGAGGCTAGAAAGTCGGGTGCGTCAATGCGCTCTGGGTAGAACTTAGAAGTAGATTATAAATGGTGTATGCAAAAACGTATTTTCAGTTTGCGATTATTATGTTAGATAACGCTTCTTCCAAATAACTTTATGTTAGATAACACTTCTTCTAATAACTTTATGTAGTTCTATAACTATTCAGAGACTGGATTCGTGCGGAGCGTAGGAGGTGTGGCCAATCGGAGATCAACGAAGAAGAAGACTACAACTACAACGATATCTTATTCAACGGATGTGTAAGCGACGTCGATCAATTTGACCAAAATATACTAATTCCAACCGAAGAACCACAAGAAATTATAAAGAAACTACAAAATGTGTTTCTTAAAATGTAATTCTTTTAATTATAATTTTACTATGTTATTTATTTGCAATTTTCAATATCACGAAGTTGTAATTTTGAAATTGTATTACAAAAAAAAAAATCATACTTCTAGTCGAATAATATAAGAGGCACAAAAACGGTATTGAGATATTTTTATTAAACTATCTTGTTGTGTGTGTGTTATTTATTTAATTTAAAGTCAAATAAAAAAATGACCCCAGGCCCTACGGATCGGGACGGGCGGCAACCAGAACCACCCCCAGGCCCCTGCGGATCGGGGCGGGCGACGACGCACTTGACCCCGACCACTTGACCCGATCCTTCCTACACGTCCGTTGGTCAGCCATAATTTATTGTAATGAATTTGAAAATATTGAATCGAATATAGTGTTTACTATACATTTATTTGATGTTTTGATTAATTTTTTTAATATTAATTAATTAGTTAATTTTAATTTTTCATATAAATAAAAAATGTCTTTTTATTTCTCACATCGGACCCTTAAAGTATAGGAACGACCCTGATTTTAGCAGTTTGGTCAATTATGCCTGCAACAATATTCATCGTACTCTGATTTGCCTCCACATAAAATTCAGACTATAGATGTTGCTGGACCTTACATTCCTTACAGGAAGGAGAAAGTGAGAGATAGGGGAGGGTGTGGTATTATCTAGATAAGACATGCTTTGGATATGCATATTTTTTGTTGGGAGTGCCATACACAACCAAACATTAAGAATCACTGCCAAATTATATATTATATCCTACTTCAAACTTACTGCATATTGGCTTTTTTAGTCAATTCATTTACTATTGTTGCATAATTGTGCCATAAAAAAACAAAGCTTTAATATAGTATTCAATCGTTTAAACGTTACAAGCAATTAAATTTATGCAATTTAATAATGTGTATAATGTCAATATAGTTATATTTTTACATGTTCTTTTTTTAATTTGCCAAATCTGATGCAAAACCCTTTTATTTGTGTTGTTTGTTTATGTGAATAAGAAAATAAAAGTTGTGTTATATATATATATATATATATATATATATATATATATATATATATACGTAATATACACTTACCATAACGGGTGTATATCACGTGTACATTCCATATTTGGTAGCTTCACTGATATACCACGTGTATATCAGTTTATAATAGATTATAGATAAATATTGTAGTGTATATATTGTATTAATTAGTATTGTACACTTATCATAATTATAAGATTCTTGTACTACTAGAATATAGTACTCTTTCATTAATGAAAATAATCAAGGGATTATTTTTTTCATTGTATCAGAAGTCTAGGTCTCATATTCCTCTCTCAAAAATTTCCGTCAACTTTCTCTCGAAATTTGAGCATCTCTTCTTAGTTTTTGTGACCGACGATGTCTTCTCTCTTCCCAATTTTTTCTTTCAATTTCCTACATCACGTCTTGCATTGCTATTATGGCTAAGAACATGTTTCATCATGCCCTTACTATTTCTAACATCAAGAATCACATCTTTACCGTTCTTGAAATAGAAAACGTCCAATACACGATGTGGGAAGAACTGTTCAAAGTTCACGCACGCCCGCATCAAGTCCTCCAACACATTATTCCCCCAGTTCCCGCAGCTACGGGAATTCCTAAACCTGAGGATGATCCTGAATTGTGGACGACTCTTGATGCTACTGATCTTCAGTGGATTTACTCCACCATCTCTACTGATATGTTGCAAACGATTATCGAACCCGACGCTACGGCAATGGAAGCTTGGAAATAGAGTCCGTGATATATTCCAAGATAATCAAAATTCTCTTGTTGTTACCCTTGAGCAGGAATTCTCACAGTTCAATATGGAAGATTTCCCCAACTTTTCAGCATACCGCAAAAAGTTGAAAGAATTGGCGAACCAACTCCACAACGTTGGTGCGCCCGTTACCAACGATTGTCTTGTCCTTCAGATGGTTGTAGGGGTGGCCAGTGGTCCGGAATAGGTCGGGGTGGGCGGGATAGGCGGCGGCGGGATCGGTAGGCGCGGCGGGATCGGTAGGCGGGCGGTCGAGCAGGATAAGACTTGGTCTCATCCCGGTTCTGATCCCGTTGGCTAGTGGGTTGGGGCGGGATCAGTCTGGGGCGGGGCGGGGCAGTTTTTTTTTTTGTACTTAATTAAAAAAAAACATATATATAAACAACTCAATAATTGAACAAAATTGTAATAATAGCATCTCAATGTTGTTTTTGTACCTTTTATATTATTTAATAGAAATATGATTTTTTTTTCTAATACATTATACATATACAATTATCAAAATTTACAATTTTGTAATGTCGTTCAAAAGTTGCAAATGACATAGTAAAATTGCAATTAAAGAACTTACATTTTCAAAAAAAATATGTTCTATTTTCCTTATAATTTAATGTTGTAATTGGTATTTGTTGGTCAAATTGCTCCACGTCGCTACTCATACCTTCAGATAAGATGTCGTTGTAGTTTTCGCCTTCTTCTTCATGGAACTCCGGTTGACCACACATTCTCCGCTTCGCTCGTATCCAATCTCTGAATAATACTGCAACTTTCAAACTGTCTACGACTAATGAGTGTCATCTTTATCCTATTTGAAATATCTGCGCTGAAAAAATGCTTTTGAGATTGTTGATGACGCTTGAATGTTCAAAATATCTCGGGTCATCATTGAAAGTGTCGGAAATATCTTCTCATTCTCTCTCCAGTATTTCAGCAAGTCTTCATGTCTTTCTTCATTGACAACTGCTCGGTACGGTAAAACACCCTGCAAAATAAAAATATCAAACTCGCTAATTTGGTTAGTAGTGTTAGCACCGCACATTTCATTTCTGAGGCTTTCAATACTAGCCACAGAAAAAATATGTTTTTTTTGAGATTGTGTTGAAGAAGAAGATGGTACGGAAGTCGGTTGGTTGCTAGCACTTTCTTGATGGTAATACCTATATAATTTTTTGCATTCATCTTGTATGCTAGACAACACTTTTTCTTTAGTTTGTTCAATAGGTGGTGGATCATTTGGATTTTTGGGAGTTGGAGATGGTAGTATTGCTATACAATCATAAATAGTTTCAATAAGTGACTTACATACGTCTATTTTAATAATCGGATTTAATACATCACCAATAATATAAATAGTGGAAATAAGAATAAAATATATTTTTTATTTTGATAAACATTTTTAATAGCTGTCTTATAATCTGGTTTAGCCATATATTCATTAAATAATAAAAATATGAGAGTCATATAAAATAACATAGTTGAAATAGTAGGATAATATATACCGAAAAATTATTTTGTTGCTTGAAAAATATAATAAGTCGGTAATTTTGTCCATGCTTCTGTACCTCCTTCTTTTTTGCATCATGCTCTACAAATAGTTACATATCTTCTTAACATTCTTCCTAACAAATGTTTTACATATTCGTCCTCCTTCAAAACTTATATCAGAAGACTCTTTCGTATTCACATCTTAGAGTAGATTATGGGTAAATATTGTAGTGTATATATTGTATTAATTAGTATTGTACACTTACCATAATTATAAGATTCTTGTACTACTATAATATAGGGCTGGCGATGGTAGCCGACCATTCCAAACACCTGATTAAAAAAAAACGGACGGGGCTCGAAGGGGCGGGAGTATGGTCCCGCCAGCCCGACTTCCAGCCCCGATCCCGCCCCGACCCGCCCCGACGCCCCAAATCCCGCCCACTCGACCTTGCACAAAATAGCGTTGTCCAACGGCCATTTTACATTTTGGCCGTTGACAACGGCCATTTTAGGCCCAACCCCTACCCCTTTATATTTATTTTTAACCCCTATAAATACCTCATTCCTCTTCTTATTATTTTCACAAATCTTTCTACTCTATAATCTCTAAATCAATCTCTAAATCTCTATAAAACATAGTCTACATATTCAATCTATTTATTAATTTGAGAATTGTGAGTGAAGTTGGCAACTAGCGAGGATTATCTATCGAGCAAAGTTTCAATTTTCAACCTCTCGATTACACGTCGACTCTACGTCGTTTGGTACATTCGTTCTCTCATTAAATTATTATTTTGTCTTTATTTCATTTAGCACATTTAATTTCATTATCTTTAACTATTTATTAGCATAATTAAAATGAAAGGACTAAGAGGTATGTTGGGTAAGGGTAAGTCGGAGCTTCTAGTAGGGGTGGTAACAAGGGCAAGTACTTCTTCTAGTATTCTGCTCGATTATTCCTAGACAAGATGATTTTATAGATCTGAAATGTTTCTGAAATACCATATGATCTTGACACAAATGATTATCTGAAATTGAAGAAGATTTTAATTTAGATGACACTCACAGTTGATGATACACCTATTAATGAAGATGATGATACACCACTGGTGAAATGCCTCCTATCCCCTACTATGAGGCGAGGTCCCAAAACGACCATTAAAATCGGTTGTATGGAAATATTTTGTGAGGGCGTAGCTAATCAAGTAGTTGTATGTAAAACTTGTAAAAATGTTTATTCTTTTAAAAGCTGGACAAGGTCGTGGTGGGACGGGGTTTAGGAAGACACACATTGCAAAAACACAAAGCCTTGCATGCCCAATACATGATTGAAAAAGCGGTGAACAAACGTCCTCTCAATCGGGACAAGGTTCACATACTACTGTCGGAGAAATGCAGTCAAATTAACCTATGACGGGGAGTTGTAGGCCACAAATATGATAAACATAAAGATAGGGAAGCTTAGCAAAATTAGTTCTTTGTGGAGGGTTTGCCTTTTTCATTTTCTGAATCTCCTGGTTTTATTCATTATATTAGAGATATGTATAATCCAGCTTATAAAGGTTTTCCTAGATCAAATGTTAAAAGAGATGTATTTAAATTTGCACATGAATATCAACAATATTTACGTTATGCATTATATCATTTAAATTGCAAAGTTGCTTTAACTTCGATATAGTCGTAGTACTAACGATCATGATTATTTAACGGTAACTTTGTCATTGGATAGATTATAAATGGTCTATGCAAAACGTATTTTAGCATATAGATATATAGATAGTAGGCACCTTTGGTGAGTTTATTTGAAAATATTTATTCGATCGCGATTATTACGGAATAACCGATAAAGTTATGAGTATTACATTAGATAATGCATCTTCTAACAATTACGCTATTAGTATTTTAAGAAATGTTTTAACTCGTCTTTTCCAAAACATTTTCATATCAAATGTATGCCATATTTATAACTTAGTTGTAAAGGATGGTCTTTCACTTTTTCAAGATATTCTTGAAAAATACAATTTGCTATACACTTTATTTTTAAAAATAATAGAATTCAACAAAGAAAAGAATATAAAAACTTGCCACGATTGTGGACTATCTTACTGAAAAATTTAGAAGAAGTACCAACTAGGTGGAATTCTTTATATGACCAACTAGTTGTTGCTTATGACTATAGAAAACCTATTACTTTATTTTTAACGCCCATAATCAAAATCCAAATGATATGATTGTGGATCTTGATTAGGACAAAATTAGAGAACTTATTGTATTTTTAGAAAATTTTCAACGAGCAACAAAAGAATTTTCTACTTTATATTATCCTACTATTTCAACTATGTTGTTTTATATAGCTATAATATTTTTACTTCTTAAAGAATATATGGAAAAACACGCTTATCTGCATTTATTAAAAAATGTTTATGAAATTAAAAAATATTTTATTCCTATTCCCCCTATGTATATTATTGGTGCTTTATTAAACACTACTATTAAAGTAGAGGGTTGTAAAAGTCTTATTGAAAATATATATACCTGTATGGACGTACTACCACCTCCAACTCCCAAAAATTTAAATGTTGAACCACCTATTGAACTAACGCTAGAAGAAGTGTTGAATAGCGTAGAAGATGAATGCAAAAAAGTATATCGGCATTACCAGCAAGAAAGTGCTAGTAACCAACCGACTTTTGTATCATCTTCTTCTTCAACACAACCTAAAAAACGACAAGCAGTTTCTGTGGCTAGGCCTAATATTAATTCTATTGAAAGCCTCAGAAATAAAATGTGCGGTGGTAGCAGTGCTAACCAAATTAGTGAGTTCGATGTTTTTGTTTTGCAGGGTAATTTACCTTACCAAGCAGTTATCAATGAAGAAGGAAAGAAATTAGAAAAAATATACCAATTCCAACCGAAGAACCACGAGAAATTATAAAGAAATTAGAAAAAATATTTTCAAATTGGTAATTTATTTCATTGCAATTTTTAAATTTTTCTATGTCTTTCACTCTTTTGCAATTTTTTTCAACAACAGTACACTACAATGTAATTTTGAATCTTGTATATTTGATATTTCAATGAAATTAATAATATAAAAGGCACAAAAACAGCCTTGGGATATTTTTTTTACACTATTCTTGTCTTTGTTTAATTATTTAGTTTATAACTTTATACTTTATACTTTATAGTTTATACTTTATAGTTTATAGTTTATACTTTATACTTTATAAATATATTATAAATTATAATACTATAAGTCTATAATATGACAAGTATATGTTATACTTAATGTTACTTTGTTAGTACTTAGTAATTTATTATTTTTAATTTAGTGGGAAAAAAAAAAAAAAACAAAAAACCCATGACCGTCCGTCAGGCAGGCAGTCTGGCCGTCAGGCCCACCCAGCGGGGCCAGGGATCGGGACGGGACATGTATGGTCACTTGGGCAAACCACTCCGGGCCCCACTCGACCAGCCCCTTTTCTCGGCCAGGCCCGCCCAGGCCATGAGCCGATCCGGTGGGCCGTCCGCCACTGGCCAGCCTTACTATAATATGGTTTTGTGAGTAGAATAGAAATATGATTTTTCTATTATGTAAATTGTAAATTGTATACGCTCTTTCATTAATGAAAATAATTAAGAGATTATTTCTTTCTAAGTTGTGTGCTTTACTATAACAATATTTTCCATATGAATAATTGACTTCCGTCTCATTTTCCATATGATTTATGACTTTCATAAATCTGATTTTCCTCCAATCAATGTTACTTATTTTAGCTATAAATGTTCAAAAGAAATATTCATAATAGCCTGATAAATACCAAATCAATTATAAAGTAAGTTTCAACTTTAAAAATCATGATCTTTTTTTCTCTCTATAAAATCAAGTGTTATTTGGTATAGTTTTACGATATTTACAAATAGTTGCACTGCCTAATTACATTAAACCTTGATAAATAAATATTCGATAAATTAATAACCTTAATTAAATAATAATTTTTCCTGGTTCCGACTTGGGTCAATGGAATAAAATAATAACTTCGATAAATATATAAGATAATAATTTTAAAATAATAATCTTGAGGCCCACTGAAAATATAAAATAATAATTCATTAAATACGTATGAAAATTACATATATAATTCATAAAATAAAGAACTTCCTAAATATTTTTTTATTTCAAATTTTATGCTTTCCTAAAATGTATCTATAGTCAATTTGGTTCTTCTTTTCGTGCAAACTGAACTCAGTTTCATCTTTAACTTTTTGGAGGGCATAAACTACATTCGACACATTCTTCTCATTTTGAAGCAAGCAATTTTTCAAAGTCTCTACGACAAGAAAAGCTTCTTTTGGAGAAATATGTGGTATAGCGTTACTACATCTGGATCTTGATTGTCATCATCTTCCATACTCATTACTCCTTGAATAATTTCTTCGTCCGTAGGCGATTCCATTAAAGCTTCATTTTCACTAGGATAATTCAAAGATTAATAAACTTAGATACAACGCACCATCATTGATTAATTGTTTATTTATTTTCTTTTCTTAGTTACCGGAAAAAATTAATTGTTTAATTTGAGAAATATAATGTACAAAATAAAAATTATATTAGTGAATATTCACCAAATATTCTCTGTATATTGTGTAATTACGAGAAATGTATATTTATGGTATATTAAGATCGTTACCGAATTAGGATTCCTCTATTGTACACATGATTATAAATATTTTGTAATAATGATAATACTCCCTGTCACGCCCTTTTTCGACCGCGACATTATTTAAAACTCATGGTTAGAAAGTTAGAAAATAAAACAAATGCTAAAGGTGCAAAAATGCTAAGAAAGGGTGCTAAAAGGGGGTTGCTAAATGCTAAAGTTTTAAAAAGGTGCTAAGTGCTAAAGGGGTGCTTAAAAGGGTTCGCGGAGTCGACACCTAATTAGTTTGGGTGAATTAGGACACCTAAATGTCAACATTAACTCCATTTTTTGTGGTCTGCAAAACTTATGTGAGATTCTGGGTAAGAGTTCTTTATTATCCTAAAGGGAATGGGTTAGGCACCCTAAAGGATCCGCTAACTTGCGGTTGTCCTGCCAAACCTAGGGTTAATTATTATGGTGTAGAAAATGCATTTTTTTAAGTAGGCCTAACATGTAAAGTGTCAAATGATTTTCCTATATGAATATTAACAAAAGAGTTTTATAGAAAGTGGGTTAGGAGTCTTGCAACAACTAATATTCTGGCTACCTGAGTAATTATGCGGGTGAAGATTATTAAGTGATTTATTATAACTATTAGACAATGCATGACAAGCCTAAATAATTAATTTAAGAGGGAATAAAATTCTAATGTCTAAGTTATTTTCTAATGGTGATCCGAAGCTTAAACTATTCTAAGTATGCTAATATTAGTGTAAAGTTGGATAGTTAATTTACAACTAATGAATGGGGATATGAGAGGAATTAATAAAATGACTCGGGAGTGACGGTATCCCTCAGCTTGTGGCTTCGGAAATTTCTGATGCGAACGCGGATGTGGGATACACATAGATGTGGGTCTCCATTTGATAAGAGGCGTGATGAGCCTCACATTGAGACTCTTCATTTGCTCCCATGCATTGGGGTTCCTTCTCCAGACAGCGACCCGAGGCAGCGTATCAAGTCGCCGATCCGCTCGGAGGTTTTATGTTATGCGATTGAAAGCGATGTGGTTTGTGGTCGATTCTAGGCTGTTATTAGAAGAAAGGTTTCGGATTTGTGCTTTGGATTCCTGATTTTGTTGGTAAGAACCCTCACTGCTGGTTTTCGATTGATTCCGGGAATTAGTCGATGTTGCCCCCTCTTCTGTCTTGCATGTCTATCGATCGACTTTTGTTAGTCAAGAGGGGGGTCTAGATTGTTGTCGACCCCTACTCTTCCTCGATGTCATTGCATGTATAAATTGGTTTCTCTTATATCCTTTTCTTCTTCTTGGTTCTAATTTTGGTCTGCTCTTAGGGCTGATTTAGTGCTGATTTTATGTGATTTGTGTATTGATTCCACCTGATTCTCTGGTGTAAAATCGATTAAGGTAAGTTCTGATTCGACATGATTTCGGGCGAGGTTTGCGATTTCGTTAAGGTAAGTTTAGGTTTAAATTTTTTGGTTTGTATTTTATGGTAAGGTTGGGTTACGCCGGATTCTCCGGCGAGAATCTCGGCTGGGTCTTGGCGGCGATGGGGTGCGAGAGTAGGAGAGGTGCGGCCATTTCGTTTAGGTTAGGTCTTTTTTGTTTTCTGGAAGATGAGGCGTGGGGGAGGAGAAATAAGGGCCTGGGCGAGTGAAGTAAAGGGGTTGTGGGCTGCGGATGGTGGGCCTGCGAGTGTGGGCTGCGGTAGTGGGCTGGGGCGAATTGGGGCTTGTGGGCTAAATTAAAGGGTATTAGATTTGGGAATTAGTTTTTTAAGGTGTGTTATTTAATTAATTAGTGGTAAATTAAATTATTTAGATTGTGATTAAATTATTTAGGTGCTTTATTAGTCTAAGTTTGAGTTTAAATTAAAAAATAAAGACGGGCGTGCTATTTAATTAATGCTTAATATTTTATAATGATATGTCATTATTAAAATCTTATTTATTATGCATATTTTGCGATGTTAAATTAAAATTGAATGGAGTTTAGATTATTATTAAATTATTTAAACGCTAAATGCATATATGATATTTAAGGATTGCTTAATGCTTTTATAAATGCGACGTTATTATTAAAACGCATGTATTAGATTAAAATTAACTTAAATTGTAAATAATATTAATGAAATTGTTTGTTTAAAAATGACGAGTGCAGCCGTGAGACTCAAGGTGTGCTTAATATTCTACGTAAAATGCGGCGCCATTATTAAATTGCTTATTCACGCGTGTATTAATTTTTATTGTTGTATTTTATTATTGTAAAAAACTGTTCAAAATTATTTGGAAAATTAGTGTAATTTTATAGTTAATGACTGGACGAGAGGGTCAAAATTGAGTGTCAACACTCCCTCAAGGGAAATTATTACATTCTTACATGATATCAAAAGTCAAAACCCTAAGGTTTCTGTTAGCAATTTTCCACACGCTTAACACAAGTGTACGTATCGTTACAAGTAATATAGTATATGTAAGACCGAATATCGTCCTTGGAGACTGGTTTTCAAGTACCGATTATCTACGCTTTAGTTTCTATTTGGTGAACGTTAATTTGTTGGATTTTTTAGACTAATAATTAAAACTAATGCAGGAAATAAACTAAAGATAAAAATACTTTGATTTAAATCAGTTATGATGGAGAATTAGGGCTTCCAAGATCATCAACTATCCACTCTATTCAATTCTTAATACAACTAGACTGCCATTTTTCTTCTACGTTAAGATAACGGTTAACTAATCTGTCTTATATTCCGGTTAGGATATATAATCACTCAACCCCAGTGCAGAATCCTTCTATATTTCTATGATAGGATTTACCACATAAGAGGATTAAGAACAATAACCTATAATGCTACACAAGTATCGGGGTACTTTTGTCCGCGAATTTAACCTATGTCTATTCAATTACAGCAAATCTAAATCTCTCCTCTCGGTTCTTGATTCGAAATCATATAGATGATGATAATTAATGGTCAGTTAACTATCAAACATTCATAACAAATATTGAATAAATCTTAATCAAGTGAAGAAGAAATCAACTAATGTATTAATTCATAAATAAGAGTTTCAAGCGAATCACAAGGAAAGCCTTAACAAAGTAATTAGCTCCTAGCCATAGTCACGCTAAGAACTAATACAATCTCCAACATGAACTGAAATAAAACAAAGAAAAAGAGAAAGAAAAATACTCAGAAATAGCCTCCAAGCCTTTTAGTCTCAAAGAGTTGTGTTGTGGAATATTTACAAGATGTAATGAATTCCTGGAATCAACAGGGTTTAGGGATTATATAGCTAGGAAAAGTTGTCTCTTCCGGACCCTGAAAACGTGTCAAATTCGGCCCAGAAACTCAAAAATCCCGCGTCGGCGCCGCGACTCTAAAATTACTGAAATGTAGGCTCGCAGGGGTTGGGGCACCGCGGCGCCTGTAGCATTTTTTTTCGGCGGATTTCGTTTCTTCGTCCTTTTTTCGTTCGGGCTTCGCCTGATTTCTTTTATGCTTCCCGGGACTTTTTAGACTTCATTTATTTGGCCTTTTCTTGTGCAATTCCATCTCAAATATGCTCATTTCCTCATCTTTTTTGCTATTTCTCCATTTTTGACCGCTGTGACTCAAAAGAAAGAAAAACGACCCTAATACTATATTAAACATCAACAAAATGAGTAAAATACTAACTAGAAATGACTCAAAAAGTGTATATAAAATATGCCTAACAGTTTCTAAGTCAGCCGTACCCTCCCCCCACCTCTCGGTTCCGCCGGCGACAAGCCACTGGAAATTCCATGTTCCTTCTGAAATCTTCCTTTTCTTTCCACTTCTCCACTAAAATACCATTATTAATCCAAATACTCCCAATCCTCAAACCCCCACCGGGGCTTCATCCTCCACAACAGACTTCCCAAAAACATCTTTCTCTCCATCCGTTCACTCTGCACTCGTTGTCACAAAACATCAAGAATTGTCTCTTAATCATTCTTGATCAAGAAAACGGTCAGTACACACCATGGGTCAAACTTTTCTGTATTCATACATGTCTCTACAACGCGATTGACAACATAGATGACTCATTCCCGCGCCTCGTAAGTTGGCGCTTTTTGGCGGTTTGACGCCAAACAAATAGATATATAAGATTTCTCGGATTTGCTTCTCACTATAATGAAGTCAGACGCCTCGGCCTGTGATTTATGGCTTCGGTTGGAAGAAATATTTCAAGATAACAAGCACACTCATGTTGTTTACTTGGAGGAACAATTTAACACCACACGTCTTGAAAATTTCTCCAACATGACTAACTATTGCAAACAGTTAAAACTTATGGCAGATCAACATTCCAGCATCGGAACACCCGTCTCTGAAACTAAGATGGTCTTACAATTAATTGCATGTCTTCCAAAAGATGAATACGATATGTTGGCCACTATGATTCAACAGGCGGATCCGTTACCAAATTTTAACAAAGCCCGATCACAGTTATTGCTAGAAGAAACCTGTCGGGCAAAGCAGGAAGAACATAACCAAAAGGCATTCGCGATTGAAACACCACATCAAAATAATGCTACCTCCGGTCCACCACCACCGGAAACTTGTCAGCCGCGTCAGAACCACGGTAGAATGAGAGGCAGAGGACACAGCGGTAAGGGCAACAAAGGGAGAGGAAAGGGCCGCGACCAACAACACCAAGCCGAATAGCCGCAACCCAATCCCTACGCCCAGTACCACATGTTACACCCCGTAGTTCGGGTCATGCTTAGGGGGACGTACGAAAGGAATTAAGTTTTAAATTTTAGAATGATGGGTTGACGAAATGTTTCGGACGGGTTGTTGGTCAACTTTGAGGCGGTTTATATCCCGTTACATTAAGAGTTCCTAGGTGTTTCAAGGCCTAGTATGTAGTTCGTTGAGTCTAGTTTCCAACGCAACCAACCGTTCATCGATAGGGCATCGGAGTAGAAAGTTATGGAGGTTACAAGTTCAGTGCGCGGTCGAGCAAAAAGGAATTTGCACTCGGGGCCACAGCGCCGCGACGCCGGATATTCTGAGGGAGCGCTGAAGTTGCAGTGCCACGGCTCCGGGAAGCAGGGCCGCGGCGCCGGAAGTTCTGAAGGGTTGCATGGGTTTCAGCGCCGCGGCGCCGAGGCGGAGTTTTGGCGGAACCGAGAAATCAGATATTTTCTTTTAAAAAGGCCATGAGAGGGTGACAAGTGTCCCCCCCATCTGATTTTGCATGTCCTATTTATTGACCAAGTCTTGAAGACTTGGTCATTCTTCAAGCTCTCTTCTCTCTCTAAAATTAAAAGCTCTCCCTTCTTTCTAGAAAATCAAGAGGAAATCAAGGCTTGAGAAAAATCTGGAAAGGTGGCAAGAAGGAAACTTGTTGGCAAGCTTGTAGGAGCTTTTGTGGTGGTGATTATGGAAAGGAGGCTAGTGAATTTGTTGGATTAATTTGGCTAAAGCTCTAAGGTAACAATTCCTTCTCTTTTTGCTAGTTTATGGTGTTGCATGTGAAGAAGAAAGAACTTGTAGTGGTAAATATTGCTCTTAGATAAATTGCATGTAAGAAATATGATTTGGATTTGAAGGAATTGAATAAGGTTAGGATGTGAACATGTTGTAGCCAAAATACTATCTTTAACTTATTGATTTAGTTAATATGCATTGTGGGGCAGAATTTTACACACCCCAGATTAGGTGTGTAATCCCCTTTGTATTAATTGGATTGTTGGGCCTTAAAAATGGCGTTTGGATGTTGAATTCGGCCTTGAAAAAGGGTGGCAAAGTATGTAGAAACAAAGGAAATGCTGCCCGATTTTCCGTAGGATTTGGTGACTTTGCACTTGGAAAAATTCTATGTTGAAGCTAGAGGTTAATAAACGTATCATGATCATTATAGGTTGACGTACTACGTGCGGTATATTGGACTTAGCAAGTGGATTGACCCAGAGAGGTATGTGGAGCTTTCCTATCTCTTGAGCATGAATAGTTATACCTATCTAGTACGGTAGACGTACAAGATTTGATATCCTTCACTTGTTTTAAGTATATGATACTTGTTTCGTTTTAAAAGTATAAGTCCCTTGAATTTATGGAAAGGTATTTGACTAATGTATAAAGTTAATATAATGACTTTATGGGAAGTTGGTTATACTAGCTTTATGGAAGGTTAACAAAAGAAAGATTTACTCTAAGCAAAATAAGTACGGATAAATGATTTGAAATTGTGAAAGGCAAATTGATTTTAAGGCATTAAGTGCCTAAGGTTTTAAAGGAAATGAAGTCCCTTGATTTAAAAGCCTATTATATTCTAAAAGGAAAGGTGACTTGTCTTGAAAGTAGTCGTGACTTGATACTACGGTTATTAGTACCTTGGAAGTTTTACCTAAAAAGGAGTCATTTTCTTAGAAGGTTAGAAGTACGTGGTACTTGGGGTGCATTCCCGGATTTTCTCTTAAATGACATGTTAGTGCCTTAAGTGAACTAAAATGAGAGGATATATTGATAATGTTAATAAGAAGTTAGGGGCTTTATTAACTTGCTTATGTTGTAATAAGCCGGTAGCGCTTATGTTATGTATGATAGCCGGTTGTGCTGGGTTATGTATTCTTACGGGGTAGACCCCGGGTGATTCTTGTTATTTCTTTTGGACATACTGACACGATGGATGGTCCACGGGTATGCGTCCATTAGGATGGTTTACTACTTATTCCATGGATTTGCTACCCATGATGCGAGTGCGGCGATTGTACTCATGCGGGCCCACCGGGTCCATGCGGGTGAAACAGTCCCATGCGGGTGAAATAGTCTCATGCGAGGCGGATGACCTTATGCGGGTGAAATAGTCCCATGCGAGGTGGATGACCTCATGCCGATCCACAGGACCTATACGGGTGAAATAGTCCCAGAAGTAGGATTGCTTAATGATACTACGGGCAAGAGACCCTGTTTTGATCATAAGCCTCCTATTTTTATGCTGTAAAGTTTATACTTGTTACTCTCATTGTTAGTAAGGCACAGTGCAATGTAATTTGATTTTCATCTATGACTCCAGCTTATTTTAGACTTATGATATTGTTATAGTATTTTCCAGCTTTACATACTTGGTACATATCATGTCGACCCCTTCTGGCCGCGCATACGCCGTAGTGGTAAGCAGGTGGTGGATCCTCATTCATAGGATCTTTGCTCAGGTGTTAGAAGCTCCATTTCTCCGGAGGCTTGACCTTTGGTACAGTTCTCCCTGGTGTTGTAGATGTTTTGTACATTCAGGGGTATGACGGGGCCCTGTCCCGTCATAGTTGTTACACATTCTTAGAGGTCTGTAGTCCTGTTATAAATTGGGTTGTTAAGGATGTAACTGTTCGGTTTTTGTTATATTTAAAGGTAGCCATTTTGGGTTAGCCTGCTTTATATTCTATATGGGTTCTTGTTGTGAGTTTATTTTCCGTTGGTTTTCTCTGATGTTGTATCACAAGGGTGCCCGGAGTAAGGCACCGGTCACGGGTCCGGGGTTGGGTCGTGACACCACACTTCCAGCAACAACAGCCTTGGGCCTCACAGTCAGCACATGTCGCGACCCAATATCCTTATACTCAGTAAGGATTGTTGGGCCCTGCTCCAGACATTCGGCCAAATTTCAACCCGACCCAGCAGGGCCGCTTCCATCAGCCTACCAATGTCCTCGCCCCGATTGATTTAGGTCAGGCTTTCAACAGTCTAAACTTACAGCAACCCGATAAAAATTGGTACATGGATTTGGGAGCCACGTCTCACCTCACCCTCTCTGCAGGTAACCTTTCTATATTGTTTACATTAAAGCATCCTTAATACATTACTGTCGGCAATGGTAATCGTATTCTAATACAGGGCCACGGTACATCATACACAAAACGATCACACACACCCTTTTCCCTTAAAAATGTCATGTATGCCCTCAACATCATTAAGAACATAAATTTTGTCCGAAAGTTTACCCGTGATAATTCTGCCTCTATTGAATTTGATATGTTTGAGTTTTATATAAAGGATCATCGTACGGGGACTCATCTTACGAGATGCAATAGCACGGGGATCTATATCCATTCCCTTCCATCTCCGCTGCCGGATTTTGCACTCCAGTCTCCCTTGCTGTTATCTCTCTGTCTATTTGGCATAATCGGCTAGGCCACCCAGGCACTCCAATTTCCAATTATTTTAGATGCAATAACCTTATCATATGTAATAATGGGAAACTTGCCTAAAATTGTGTCTCGTGTTGTTTAGACAAACATGTTCGTCTTCCGTTTAAATCATCTACAAACATTACTTTTTCACCATTTGATATTATTCATGTTATTGGACATCTCTTGTTCCCAGTTCCACAGGTTATAAATATTAATCATTATGTTTGGTTGTTCCCACTCAAATTCAAATCAGAAGTATTTATCAAATTTCTTGAGTTTCGTACATTTATAAAACACAGTTTAAAAAAACTATAAAATCGTTTCAGTGATAATGGTCGTGAATTCAATAATTCTACATTCACCAATTTTGTAGTAGAAATGACATGGTTTTTCATTTCTCTTGTCCCCATACATCACTCCAAAATGGTAAGACTGAATGCATTATCCGCACCATTTATAACATGGTCCTGTTTCATGCATCCGTTCCTCTGTCCTTCTGGGTCTATGCCGCAAAAATGTTCGAATATATTCTAAATATTCTACCCACTAGTACCCTTCACAACATGACTCCGAACAAAATTCTTTACTGCATAATCCCCTCATATGACCACCTGCGTATTTTCGGCTGCTTGTGATATTCAAATCTTGCCTCCACTACCCCTCACAAACTAACACATCGGACAACTCCACGTGTCTTCATAGATTTCCCGTCTAACCATAGGGGCTATCGGTGTTATGACGTGTCCACTCGGCAAATCCACATCTCTCGTCACGTCATGTTTGACGAGACCACATTCCCATTTTTTAATCTTCAAAATTTCTGAAAACCGGACTACTACTTTCTTGACGAGCCAACCGTCTCTTCCGTCATCCTCAATCAACTTCTCCCGTCAGCCACCGACAATCACCATCTACCGCTAGCGTCTGCCCCAACAGCAGATCGATCGCCAATGACATCGCCGACTAGGTGACCTACTCTGTCTCCGTCGGTCTAACTTCGACAAACTCAGCCACCCATCGTCACTGCCTCCTCACCGGACCACCACCATCAAGCAACACATTCCGACCAAATCGATCATCGACACTACCTCCTTCACAAATCACATATTCCGACATTCCTCACACCACCACAGCCACTGTCGATCAAACTCCTTGCCGTTAGTCACCTCACCAGATCCAGGTCATATCGTCACCACCCCACCATACCCGAAGTTACCAGCACCACCATCATTGCATGACACCCAAACCTCATCAACCACTCCCGACCCGCCATATTCAATAGCAGACCCAGCCCAGACCACCTGCTCCGACCCCTCCCCACAGCCACACACCAACCAACCAACCCATCCGCAGCCCCCACCCACCAAATGGAAACCCGTGCTAAACACGGAATCTTTAAACCCAAAACCCAATTCAACCTGTCTATCCAAATAATTTCTCCAATTCCTAAAAACCCCAAATTAGCCAACTGGACCCTAATTGGAATACCGCAATATATGCAGAATTTAATGCTTTAATGAAACAACACACATTAGATTTTGTACTCAGGTCGAATGGGGTGAATGTGATCCGGTGCATGTGGCTATTTCGTCATAAGTTCAGATATAGTGGGAATCTTGAGAGGTATAAGGCAAGACTCGTGGCTAATGGAATAAACCATCAGAAAGGTATTGATTGTGGTGAGACTTTCAGCCTGATTGTCAAACCGACTACCATTCGCACAATTTTGAGTATAGCCATGGGAAAGCAGTGGTCGATACATCAGCTTGATGTGAAGAATGCATTTCTGCACAAGGACTTAAAAGAAATCATTTACATGCACCAACCACATGATTTTGTTCATTCTGCAACTCCTCATCATGTTTGTCGGCTCCGCAAGTCGATGTATGGTTTAAAACAGGCACCCAGAGCATGGCATGATAGATTTTCCAGGTACATTATGCAAATTGGGTTTGTCTGCAGCAGATGTGATAACTCTCTGTTCATTTTTCATCTAGGCACTAGCATCACTTAGTTACTTTTGTATGTGGATGATATTGTTCTCACTACTTCGTCTGATGGGTTGAAGAATGAGATTATTGCATTACTGAGCGTCGAATTTGCCATGACCGACATGGGTAAGTTAAGTTACTTTTTGGGTATATCAGTGACCAGATTCAAAGATTACATGTTCCTGAGTCAGCGCAAATATGCGGATGAGATAGTACACAGGGCTAAGATGACCAATTGCAAAATCATGTCTACTCCGGTTGATTCGAAATCCAAGCTTAGTGCTATGGATGGTGCTACAGTCTCTGACATTACTCCATATAGAAGTCTTGCAGGTGCCCTTCAGTATCTCACATTTACCAGGTCAAATATTGCTTATGATGTTCAGCAGGTGTGCTTGTTTCACACCTGATTATGGATTACACATATACCCCTATGTACCAAACATGTTGCTATCTTATACGGATACAAATTGGGCAGGGTGTCCGGACACGCGATGCTCCACTTCCGGTTATTATATTTTTTTAGGGGATAATCTAATTTCATGGTATGCCAAACGATAGGCCACACTATCTCGTTCGAGTGCCAAAGATGAGTACAGAGGCGTTGCAAATGTTGTAGCTGAGATTCGTTGGCTCTGAAATTTACTTTTGAAGCTCCAGTGTCCTTTGCGTCGGGCATCTATTATGTATTGTGATAACATATCTGCCATTTATCTTTCTCACAACCCGGTTCAACATCAGCGAACCAAACACATTGAGATGGACATACATTTCGTTCGTGAGAAAGTTGCTCTAGGACATGTCAGAGTGTTACACGTGTCTTCATCATATCAATATGTACATATATTTACCAAAAGACTTCCCCGACAGTTATTCCTTGACTTCAGATCCAGTCTCAACGTCCGACCTCCTCCCGTTCCGATTAAGAGGGTGTATTAGCGAATATTCACTGAATATTCTCTGTAATTATGAGATATTTATGGTATATTAGGATCCTTACCGAATTAGGATTTCTCTATTGTACACACTATAAATATTTTGTAATAATGAGAATACTCCCCAAGAGAAATTATTACATTCTTACAAATTATTCTATAAATTAATAACCCCGTATAAGATAATAATTTTTCAGATCCCAAGAATATTCATTTATAGTTATTTTAATGTAAAAAAGAAGAGATAAAGTTAATTGATAAGAAAATAAAACAAAAACACTGTAAAAATAAATTATAACTTGTCGAAATGCAAATAACTTTCTTTGACAGATAACTAGGGAGCAATGACACAATGAATTAAATTACAAACATGACCAAGAGTCGTCGATATTAATAAAATAAACTCTTTTTACTTTGAATTAAAATTTGATTTTCGTCCTTAGAGATAGGATTAAAATTCTACTGAATTATCTAACATAATTATAATAACATTCATATTGGTTCTCCTAATATTTACCATTTAACATTTATTTTATTATTTAAAGAATATCACATTTACTTCGATGTCAACTGATTAGAGTCTGCCAGTTGATTAATTGCTTTTGTACTTATATTTATTCATTGATATTGGCAGTGTACCCACGGTGCGGTCGACTGAACACTAACAGAATCTCGAGATATTATGTGTATGTAATTCGATTTTATTCTATATAATTTTTTTACAATAACAGTAACATATTTAAATGTAATTATTTTTTGACAGAGATAAAATACACGTGCAAGGTATGTACGCTAAAACTAGTATGCTACATAATAACAATAACACAAATAATACTACGTTCTAAAGTCAAAAACCGTTAGATCAACATGATCTACGGTCATAAATATGCCGGTAGATTTTTTACCAAGCACATGCGGAGCAGCAAATCACCAAATATTATCTCTTGAAAGTTGAAACCTTCATCATTAGGGTTTGCTATTCTTTTTTTCCTCAAAACTTTTACAGTGAAAAAAAAAACACTCAAATTCCGCCGGATCTCCGCCGTAACACGGCGGCATCCTCCTTTCAACTCGCCATAAAAAAAATAGCTCGGTAATTTGATGTTTCGAGTCTTTATATAGTTGTTTTAGTTTGTTTGTTTGTTTCATTTTGTTTGTTAGGGTTTTGGTGTGATGTATCCTTCTCGAGGAAGTAATCCGTATGGACAACAAACGTACTCTTCGCAATCAATCTATGGCCAAAGTGTGAGTATCTATCTACCTTTAAATTGTTTTGTTATGTAATTAAACTGGTGTTACAATTGAAATTTATTTAATTAGTCAGTTATGAGAACTAACATGACGTTATATAGGGGGATACAGTGGACACATATCACGGTAGAAGTCTAGTAGGTAGTTGAGCGCTTAGTAGTACTCTTGTAGTTTCTTATCCCTTGATTTCTATTTAGTATAAGTTGTTTCTTGTACTTCGATCTATGAGACGCTTGTTGAGCTCTTATCCACCTTTCTCTTTCAAGCTTCGGAATAGCTGCATTTCGGGAGTTTGAACACCATCCCATTGAAACCAAAAATACAACCCTGTCAAAGACCACATACTATCATCCAAGACGCACTGGGATGTTGTTGTTGTTGTTGTAGTCAGTTATGAGAACTCATTCCAATTCTATGTTAATTTATAAGGCCAATTAGAGTTTGTCTAAACTAAATTACTATGTTATTTAAATCTCACAGTTGTCCGTACACTTGCATACATACAAGTCCCTAACCAGACTAAAAAACAATAATTAAACCTTAATCACAATTAGTTGAAGTCACCTCTATGAATCCTTTCATTTCGTTGTGTTATTTCCTTAGCTATATAGGCATTGTTATTAGTAATTGTACATCGCTAACGCCGGGGCAATTTTTCATCGTGTTGTACAAAGTCTGAAGCAACAATGCAAAAGAAGAAAAGAGGGCAGCTCCATGACTGTGTTTACTTGAGATTGTAACAGTAAAAACTGTTTAATTCTTGAAATAATGATAGTGTCGTATAAAATGAGAAAAAATGAGGAGTATTAAGTGTGTAAATAGTGAACTTGCAGATCAGGTTGCATATAATAATAAAGATTCTCAGCTGTAGTTCATTGTGTATTGAACTAGCTTATATCATGAGCAGATTTTTCCATAAACCATGGGTGCATAAATCTATTCTAGAGTTGATTGTAAAACACACACGGTACTATCAATGGTAAAAACACACGATACTATTGCTTTTTCTCTAGTTTCACACCCCAACTATCACGATCTATGTATTAAAACACACATTAAGCCAACTATCAGTTGTTCCTTTTTCCTACCCGACCCGACTACTCAACTAGATGTATATTAATACATAGATGGTGATAGTTCAGGTAGGAAAAAGGAACAACGCATAATTTGGGTGTGAAACTAGCGAAAAAGTCATAGTTCAGTTCATTCCTACCTAACTACTCAACTAGGTGTGTTTCAATACATAGATGGGGATAGTTAAGATAGGAAAATGGAAAAACTGATAGTTTAAGTGATAGTTCATGTGTGTTTTTGACCATTATCTCTTTATTCTAAAGTAGCTATTGACAAGCATTTTCATTCCATTCTTAAAAAAAGCATTTATGATTGACAAAACTCTTCTGTACTATGTTCATGCTTGTAATTTTATATCACTCCCTGTTCGTCTAGTTGGGACATGGTTACTCCGGGAGTTCTGCTGGAGGGCCTGAGAGGTCCTCTCAACTACCCACAAGTTCACAACATTCCTCGATGTTAGGAACACCCCAAGATGCAGAAATGAGTGATTACAGAGCTCACAGTCATCATCCATCAGCAGGGCCTAATTATGGTGGTCAATATAGCTCTGTGTATGGTTCCACTGCTCAGCAGGTCAGCAGATTCTTCTGCACTGTATATATTCTATTTGTATGATATGTTGTCTATTGCCTAAACCGTCTGAAAAATGAATTATTTTCGTAAGCAGCACAAATACTGGATAGTGTTCCTGATGTTATATTTAAAAGTTGATGACATTGTGTTTCCTGTGATGTGGACTTGATGTGAGTCTAATTCTTCTATCATCATGAGAGGGGAAAGGCCTGTTCTTATGTATTCAATTTATACAAACTTCAACAAGCGTAAATGTCATCTGGTTCCTTGTTTAGTTGTTTGAACGAGTGTAATGTATTTGTTGTTTCTGTTGTCATTTATGATGGTGTAATTGTATAGATGTTATATTTGCATATACTCACAGTAGTGGTAAAGCTGTTATGTTGTGTTAGAGTAGCTAACTTTCTTGTCTTAAGATATACCAGTTGGCATACCAAGAAATATGATATTTTGCTATGCAATATTGCCCTGTTGCATTTTAAAGTTTAACCATTTGGAAAATAATCTCACCTTTGAACATGTAGCTGCTTTCTTTGCATGGTTGTTACCAAATAAATCCTATTGTTCACCACTAGCCAGTGTGTGTCAGTAGATGTATGTATCTGTAAACAACATGCACATATTGCTTTTGGGACCCTGCGTTGCACAGTCCGTAGACTTAACTGTCTCGTGAACTTGTTTCACAAGTGGGATATTTGACAAGATTTTGGTGAGTTTGCTTTCTTCCATTTCCTCCATTTTTAATGATTGGGTTTATAAAATTTCCACCATGTCTAATTTATTACTGCTTTGCATTGTGTGTGTTTGTTTGTCACTTTTTGAGTGTTTCAATTAGCTTTTTACATTATCAACTGTTTAATTTCTGATCATGGGTATAAAACTTGTCCCTCTACATCTCTTTCATATGCAGATGCCCACAATTTCTGGAAAAGGATCTGGATCATCAGCTTTGGAAAGTCGCAGCGGATTTGGTGTGGATTCACCAAAGTTCGCGACAGGTGACTACGTTTCATCATCCACCCATGGATATGGTCATAAAGCTGAGCAACAATATTCTGATAGGGTTTATGATTATCCAACCCTTGATAGACGCGAATATGGCGAACGACATAGCTCTTATGCGGGGAGAGATCTGACAAGTGAGCAAGCCAGTCGATATCCTGATTCACTTTCTTTAGGTCATAAGCATCAGGTGCGGTTTTTAGACTCGGCCTTTTATCTTTTTCAGGAATTCTTTTGACTCTTACCACCACCCTGGATACACCATGAGCACGTGCACATGAGATCTCAATACTCATGACGGTCATAATAACGACTCTGAAATTTTTGAATGAGCAGCGTTGGAAAGTTTGATTTACCCAAACTCCAATCGTTACATTTCCTTAGAGTTCAAGTAAAACAGAATACAAAGGAAAAGGATAAGAGAGACGTTAATAGTCCATTTTGACAAGATAGACCCTTTAGCATGAGATGGGAAAAAGGGTTTTGAGCTTAGAAATATGTGTAGTGAATGGAATGTATGAAAGTGGTAGTTTATACAATGTAATAATGGGGTTGGTTTGAATCTTTCAGTAAATTTTTCAGTTTGTAGATGAGGTTGAATGTTTTGGAGGTTTGAAGTAGAAATCATGTTGGGTGATACTGCTTGTTGTCATTTTTAGGCGCTATGTACTAGTATGTGTCCCGGCTAAATAGTGTATTGGTACTTTTTATAATCTTCTTTTTCTTACCAAATGTATGTCTTCTATGTTTTTTCCCACTGTTAGGCTGAAAGATATGAGCATATGGATCAAGCATCTATAATACGACAAGAGCAAATACGACAAGAGCAAATACTGAAGTCTCAGGCATTGCAATCTGCTTCCGTTGATGGAGGATCTAGGTATGTACTCTAGTTTTATCTCAATCGTGTGATGTAATAGCAAAGTGCTCTGTGGAGCCATCTGATAGTTGTGTTTAATTCCGTTCTCCCTTACATCATCAGTATCTATACCCGGCTCTAACATGTATATACGAATGATATACTTCCTCTGAGTGATATTATATATCTGTACACATCCTGTTCCCAGCTTCTTACATGGAGCTATTGTCCTATTGCACTAAGTAGAAACGAATTTCTGGCAGACAAGTTGATTATCTTGCAGCAAGGAGTGCTGCTGTTCGTCATGCTGCCCAAGATCCCATATCTTATAGTGGCAGAATTGACTCAGATCCTCGCAGTTTGTCAACGTTACCTGGATCATTACTTCCTGGGCAACATGCTCCTTCTATCCTAGGGGCGGCACCGCAAAGAGCAGTTGAGGATGTCATGTATGTTCAAAGTTCCACAAATCCTGGTTATGGAGTGAGCCTGCCTCCAGGTAGAGACTATGGGATAGGGAAGGGACTTCATGCAACCTCTGTTGACTCTGACTATCCTAGCAGTGCGTTGGCACGAGGTGGCCACTCAAGGTTAGATGATTATAAGGATGACAGAGTCTACTCTCGGGATCTTGAACGACGGGAGAAAGATCGACACTCTTCACGCGAGCGAGAGAAAGATCGAGAAAGGGCGAAAGATCGAGAAAGGGAACGAGAACGAGATAGGGAAAGAGAACGTCAACGACAAAGAGAGCGTGATCGTGAACGTGCTTTGGAACGTAAGGAGAAGGAAAAAGATCATGAGCGCAAACGTGGAGCTGAAATAAAGCATGACCGAACACCTCCCAGGAGTTCTAGGGATCGACGAGGACCCTCTTTGACCAAGGGCAGTAAATCTTCACGGCGAGAATCTCCACGTCCTGATAGGTGGATTTATTTGGTTTTGTCCTTGTATGGTTGTGTGTGTTTAGCAGCTGCTATATATTGCAGCATTCATAACTAACTTGGTGTTCTGTCATTCTGAAGGCGTCATTCACCTGTTAAAAGGAGAGAGTATTTCTGCAAGGTAAAACAAGAGCTTAGCGCTTTAATCATTATTATCCCTCCTTAAGTGGATCTGCTTTCCATGTGGGAATGAAGTGTAGTGAGGACCTCTTAATACTTTAAACTTCTTGATCACCATCTTTCATTGACAGACTAATCAAGCTTCGTTTCTAAGATTATCCTTATTCTATACCTAACACAATTGAGCTATTGGCTTTTCCAATTATCATGTATCAACAAGCTCTTATTTTGAACCATTGTAGTGTCAGATATTTTGTCCCTTTATTCCCTTTGTCTTCTTGCTGGTGGTCTCCTATACTCTCTTTCGTCTCCCTTATGTTGCTGTCCATGATGCTCAAGACATGTAGTTTCTGCAAGGAACTACTTTGTTCTCTCTGTTCCTTCCTTTGGTCCTGGAGGCTGTTGATCCTATTCTGTACCATCAGAACTTGTCATGATTATCCTTTTGGGATGATAGTTGTCTCACTTTTTTGATGAATTCTAAGCTGCCTTTAGTTGAATGCTTGTTTTTTGGGACTTGAAAGACTGCTTCAATTATTCAGCAAGGATATCTAATGATTGCTATTCTTATGGATTTATTATTGTTTTTGCAGGTTTATTCATCCAGTTTGGTTGAAATTGAGAGGGATTATCTGTCACTGGATAGACGGTATCCCAGGCTTTTCATATCTCCAGAATGCTCGAAGGTTTGCCTTCTCTTTCATTCAGCTAATTTTATGTGAGATATATCATGTGACGCTGCATTTTGTTTTGCTATAGGTGGTTGTAAATTGGCCAAAAGGGAATCTTAAGCTTTCTTTGCAAACTCCTGTCAGGTAATTAGTCACGATACTTTCCCTTTTCATGTTTATTTATTTTATACTGTATTTATATTATTTTGCACTATAGCATTCTATTTGGTATTGGAACATCCGATTTGCAATTTTTTGAATTTTTTTTAAACGATCCACTCCTTAGGAGCCACAGCTCTGACAGTCTAACAGATGCTTTCTCTACCCCCCAAACCCCCCTGCACTTAATCTAGTGTAGTTATTCATTATGTAGACATGCAGTTTTGTTTCTCAATTATTAGGTAGATATGCAGTTTTGATTCTTTGGAATCTGTATGTTTATGGCTGGCATGACACTATCACCCTTTTCATGATGGAACAGTTTTGAGCATGATTTTGTTGAAGGAGAGGCTGCAACAGCTCTGAAACGGCTGTCATCGAAACCGTCTGCTGGTGAACCTGAAAAATCAGAACATGGGATGACTATATGGAATGCAAAGGTTTTCTATGAAGATATACAAATTGTTTTAGAAACTCTCTTCTGAAAATTCTTAAGTTAGCATTTGCTTGAGATGTTATCATGATATTTTAAGTGGTCAGATATAATAACCAAATAGAAGTTATAAGTGGGGAACTGTTCTGGGATTTCAATGTGAATAAGATAGAAGTTTGTTAGTTTTGTCACCAGAGAAAATGTGTCCTCTTTTTTTTGAATTTGTTTTAGAACTTGCTGAAGTGGTGAGTGTTTCTGGTTCATGATGGTTATATAACAATTAGCTGTCTGTACTCCTGCGCTTTGGGCATCTTTGAGTGTAAATTGGGGTTTTAATTGTGGACTTTTAAGGGGAAGGAAAGACGTGTCGCGTGTTAACTGCTTTAGGTCTTTATAACTTTTAATGTAGGTGATGATTGCACTAGTTCAATATTGCCCTTGCTCTTTATTGTTTACAGTATTAATGCACTTGAATAGACTTTGTTCAACTTGATTAGTTGCAGAGCATAAACCTTCACTAAAAGAGAACCCCTTCCCTGATTTTCTCTTCCACTGCTGCCTTCTATGTTCTATATGCTATATGTTCACAACCTCTACCCCCACAAAGGTAGGGGTAAGGTCTGCATACACCCCACCCTCCCCAACCCCACTCGTGGGAACACACTGGGTGTGTTGTTGTTCAAAGATGACAAGCAAGTAGGTTTTGTATTTTCCAATGTGATAGTGGAAGCACAATATTTATGCAATGGTGTTTTTTATCCTGTCATGACATGTACCTTGTTATCCCTAGCACTCTATCTACATTGTGTAGATGTGCTAATATATTTCTGAAAGTTGTCTATTGTCTGATATGTAGATGATTTTGATGAGTGGGCTCAGCAGAAATTCTCTGGAAGAGTTGTCATCCGATCGAAACTATGATGACCGAATACCTCACATTTGCAATTTGCTTAGGTTTGCTGTTCTTAAGCTGGACAATTCTTTAATGACTATAGGGGGGCAGTGGGATAGTGTTGATGGTGGGGATCCATCATGTGATGACTCCTCTTTGATTCAGACAGCTCTTAGGTTTGTTAATTACATTCCTCTACTATTGTGATTTTACTTTATTTTTTCCTGAACCCTACTGATAGAGCTCTTGCTATTAGACATGCAAATGACATAGCTCATCTTGATTTGAAGAACTGCCAGCAGTGGAACCGTTTCCTTGAGGTAATTAGTATCTGCCTGTGTGGGTCTCTCTGTCCTCAGTTTATTCTACTTTACATGTTTAAAGTGGGACTCTCCTTTTGCTTACTCTTGAATGTCAACTTCATCATGTAAATTCTGAATACTAAAAAGAATAAATAGATCATCGGCTTAAATACTGTGCTTGAGTGGGTCTCTCTGGTCTTGGTTTATTTATGTTCATAGCAGGACTCCACTTTTATTTTCTCTTAATGTTAACTTCAGTGTCTTATCACTTATATCACTGAAACTCTGGATAGTGAAAAAGTAAATAAATCATCCGCGTAAGTGTTATGAACAGATGGTTGGCATATTGTTCCTCTTTCCTTTTCTTTTTATTTGGAAATGGTCTTTGGTCCTCTTGGACCAGGGTAGCTTCAAGAATTTCTTCGTAGCAAAATACTTCCAGTGACACTTGTAAAACTGGCCTACAGGACTGAATCTAATCTAGCTCCCATTCGTTGAACTTCTTGAAAGTCTGTTAGCCGACATGATCACATTTACACTTTTGGGACCTCAATCGTTCACCATGTTAAAGATCCATGCCTCAAGGAGTGTAATACAATGAATGACACACATTCTTAAATATATCAAGAGCTATTTAGCCAGTTGAAGTTGTTTTGATTGCAGAATATTAATGTGAGTGAGGGTTGTCATCTTCCTTGCTATTGAATGAAGCACAAGTACTCAAACATATCTTTTATATATTTATTTTAAAAAAAATACTGCTCACCATCTTGACCAGCTGCGGACGAAGAAATGTTATTGTCTTATGAAAGCTCAAGTAATTCTGGTTATTTACTATGGATGTCCTTCCGCCCGTTACTAATGTTTACTTGCAAGGCCTGAAAGTTCTCTTGCAGCTGCTTGTCCACTTTAAGTTCCATTACATTTGTAGTTCATCAGCTTCCCTTCTCTCCTTTTGTGGTCCATGCTATTGTGATGGATCGTTTAATAAGACAAAACGTTTAATATTTTCTAAAGAAATTGTAGTGCGTGAACTCAAGCCAAAGAAATAGGTTTCTGATATGGACCATCACAGATGTTGCTCACAATTGAATTTACACGATATTGAAGATAATTTATTTTTTGATGTTTGGCAGATACACTATGAAAGAGTTGGAAAGGATGGGCGGTTCAGTCATAAAGAAGTCACCGTTTACTTTGTTCCGGACTTGTCTGAATGCCTTCCTTCATTAGAATCATGGCGTGAACACTGGTTTACTCAAAAAAAGGCTATTGCTGAGAGAGAAAGGGAACTTGCTCTGAGGAAAGAGGTCTGCTTTCTAGTACATTCTTGTACCTTCAACAAAAAATTCTCTCTAAGTTTTGACTAATATACTCCATTTTTAATTAAGAAAAGTAATTTATTGCTTTATATGTCACCAAGCCAATGCATCGAGTGTGCCTTACAAAAAGGAGAAAATTGAGTTCTTTTACTGCACATGTAATGAATTGAGAAGATCTATCAAGTTACCTCTTTCATTTACATCCAGTAACTTACACCAAAAAGCTAGACAGTGAATAACTTGATCCTCATTAACTCTCCTTCCTCCCTCCAAAGAGATCCTTTGGTGTGTCTAACTCCCAAACCACCCATCAAATGGCTGCAGAATGGTATTCCTCTTTGCCACCGGAAGAGTAAATCTTTTGTAGTTTCTGGCTTGCACCAGTCATCCACTAAACGTTTAAGTATGTGTGCATAATAGCTGGATCCTTATCAGAGAGAGAGAGAGAGAGCATCTTTGTGCCCTTCTTCACTAGTATTATCTGTTGCATACAATGTTCTAAAAAACGCTAGGCGGGACCAGGGCGGGGAGTGGGCGCCTAGCGCCTAGGCGGGTATATTCCTAGGCGGGACGGTCTGGGGGCGCCTAGCGCCTAGGCGGCTGCCCAGGCCGTTTTTTAGAACACTGGTTGCATAGCAATACACCTCTCTTTTGTAAGTTGTATATTTTCTCAAATTTGCTTCCAATACGACTGCTGCATCTGTCTGCTGCTCCCTGCTAAATCCTTATAAGATGACCTCACAGTAAACATGTGGTTGCCCTGAGCTTTCCCTACTTGTGTCTTGTTCTGATTGTAGTCGTGGGTTATGTATATAGCAGCTATAGGAGATTGATCTTTCAACTGCCAGTCATTGTAGCTTCTTATGGATAGGTGATTCTAGCTATCAGCCACATCTACATTTTGATCGCTGGCATATATATATAGTCTGAGAACTCTCATTTTTCAGTGGCTTACAAACCAGCAAAGTGTCCTGCCAAAAAAGTGTTGTTCTGCCTCTTCCAGTGCTGATGCTGATAATTTCAGAGTACATGCTCCATGGTGCTCATATATGCTTCCAGTTTCCCGCACTATTAGAGCATGCTGGTGGTTTTTGATTCCAGAATGCCAATTGCTCTTTATCACCTTTCTCCACAGAATTTTCCTCTCTGCCAGTGAGCTGTTATTTGGTCCTTCATGCTTTTGACACCAAGGTCTCCTTTTACTAGTCATTTTCTCCCACTCTCAAGATTGTATGTCCTTTCTCCGTTGAATTGCCATTTTAAATCCTCCCTTTTTTTTTCTTCCATTTAAAATGCTCCCTCCAAAAGAATCGCGTTGCCGGAGTACCAGGTTCGAACAGATAAATTCAATGTAAAAGATTTTTTGTTTTGGGAAAGACAATTTATATAGTTTAAAACTGCATAAAAATACTAGATATCACATCTTCTTGTAGTTAAACACACATATGTTTGAAACAATCATAAACTAAGGAAAACTGTTTGATTCCCATAATAGCATTATCCAATCCTTTTGGGACAGAGAGTGAGCATTTTAGTTTCTAGTTACTTTTATGTTTCCTTTTCATTTGCTTTAGACACAGATGGTACATTAATGGTTTTGCTTGCTGACCAGTTTAAATTATTTGTTCATCTAGAAATCCGGAGTGAAGGAAAGCCAGAAAGGTAAGATATCTGAAATTTTTGTACATCAATTTCTTTACCTGCGAATATATTCTGGTTCATTTTTTTTTTTGGAATTCAATAACTGAAGAGTCTCAGCATCTAACAGATGCTAAGCGTGGTCCCAAGTCAGACAGGAACTCTGCATCTGGAAAGTCTACAGAAGGAATCAAGAAGGAGAATGATGGCAAACTGAAAGAGAATACAGCGGATAAAGAAGGGTCTACGAAAAAAGGTGAGAGTAAACAAGCTCTTGAAACTTGTAAGGCGGAGAATGATAATGCTGAACTGAATCCAGGAGGAAGTGCTGCTATTGAAACTGATGGTAGTGCAAAGTCAGTTAAGAAGAGAGTTATAAAAAGAATTGTTAAACAGAAGATCTCCAATAAGAAAGACATGGAAACCACACAGAAAGTGAATGATAAGGTGGATAGTAAAGAAACTGGGGAAGGAAATTTGAGCGCAGAGATGGCTTCTCCCCAGGTTGGAGCATCTGCTAACACTCCAGTTAAAACTGTTATAAGGAAGAAAATTGTTAAGAAGGTCCCCGTGGCGAAAACTCCAAAGGAGGATGGGTTGAAACCTCATGATGTGGAAAGTGTCAAGGAGGTAGAATCTTCGGAAGATAAGGGGAATAGTAAAACTGATGGCAATAGTACTTCTGTCAAGCAGGATGGTGTTGTCAAGCAGGACACTGTTGTGAAGAAAACAGTTAAGAGAAAAATAATTAAGAGGGTTCCCAAACGAAAAGCAGCATCTACAGACGCCAACAATGGGGTCACTGGTGTTGATAGTCTCAAAAATGACGTGAAAGAGGAGAAATCAGTTCAAGATGAAAGCGAGATGCAAAATGTGGGTGATAATAGTGCAGAAAATGTGGAGAATGTGAATGTTGTCAACCAAGAACCAAAGGTTAGCCCTAAAACAAAATCAAAAATAGCTGAAGTGAAGCATGAAACTAAAGAAGAAAAAAAGACTGAGGAGTTAAATTTTGCTGGGTCCAAGAAAGAATCCGAAGCAGACAAGCATATAAGTTCTCAAAATGATGACCGTTTAAAGCTAAAAGGAAAGGAAGACCCGAAAGAACAAACAGAAAAGAAGCAGGGTGGGAAAATCCTTTCGAAGAGCAAATCAACAAAAGAGATCAAAGAAAAGAGAAGTGAAGATCCTCCTCGGCACCCTGGATTTTTTCTTCAAACACAAGGTAGCAAGGATATGAAGGTAGGTTCTATCAGAATCACTTGACTGTTCCAGTTGGAATAAAATGCTTTGTCATACTGTTTGTATGGAAATAACTATATTGTTGTGTACCTATGCCTGCAGTTGCGATCATTGTCTCTTTCATTGGATTCTTTGTTGGATTATACTGATAAGGATATTGAGGAGTCAAGATTTGAGGTATACCCTTCTTAGCATATAAAGCCAGCCGTGGCTGTACTTTTTGCTGGAAATCACGAACTTGTCCTATGATTTTGTGAAAACTAAATTATTATCCATGAATTGATTATTGTACTTTTGGTTTAGTTGGATGTTATCGCGTCACCGTTTGCTGATTCCTTTTGCAGATTTCACTCGTTGCGGAATCCCTGTATGAAATGGTTTACTATGACATGGCTTCTCGCCTCTTAACTTTTCTTCAGGTTTGTGGCAAGTCATATTATTCAGTTAGTTCCCTGAGAAATGGTATTTCTATTCCCAAGTTTTTATCTAACACTTACCCTTTATGATAGAAATTGCGCTTGAAGTTCTTGATCAAGCGAAACCAGCAGAAAAGACAGAGAGAAGAATCATCCAAGAAGAAAAGTGAGGAAAAATCAGCCAAGCGTGCAAAGACAGATGAACCTGCGGAGGATGCCAAATCTACTAAAACTGAATCACATGGCAAACATGATCAAGGGGATGACAAATCACCTGTCAGGGAAGAGGCTACTTCGTTAAATAATGCTGAAGAGACAATATCTGATGACGATTCGAACGATGACTCTGAGATGGATGAAGATCCAGAGGAAGATCCAGAGGAAGAATCAGAGGAAGAATCAGAAATGCAGGGCACGAGCCCACAGGATGGCCAGGCTAAGGATGCAAAGGTTCTGTCTTGTCTTGCTACCACTTCACAATTTCATTTATGTTATGTTTTGTGTGTACTTGTTATGTGTTGAATCTGCTGTCTATTGATCTCATTTAGTGAGACCCTAGTCAGTAAATTAGTTGCTCTAGGTACTTTTAGTTGCTTATATATTTCAATCAAAATCTCATCTCATTCACTAAATTAACGATATGAAGAAACACTGCCCTGCATCTATTTTCAAGAATATTTTCGGTCTTCTGATATAACTAAAGACTTAATAGAGGATTGGGATAGTGTGGTTTATGTAGAACTTCTTTGCCAACATAAAAAAACTTATATACTTTGATCGTTGGTGAATATTAATTTTTTATAAGCTTATTGGTGAACTCAAAAAGAGTTCATTGGTGAACATTGACCTATGTTACATAAAATTGTGGTGCCACTAAAAAATTTATATGTATGTTCCCGCATATTGAGGTGGACAAACAATAATTCAAACTCATTAATTGGGAAGTTGGTTTTGCAGCAAGGGTGTGGAAATGAAGAGACCAATTGTCATGTACATTACTGTAATCTTGGATCTTTCTGATTGTAGGAAAATGCTAAGGAAATGCGAACTGATGCTGATACTGGAGGTGAACTTCCTGGAAACGGCAAGGATGAAGGAGCTTCTGAGATAAAGCAAAATCTTAAATCAGGCAGCAAAGAAGAGACGACAAAGGTGGAGAAAAGTACTAAAACTACTCAGGGTGTTGTTAACAAAGAACTGTGGCAGGTAAATTGCTGATGACTCTCTTAATATCTTCATCATTCTCTATGTTCTCTATGTGATGTCTTCTTGCTCTGTAACAGGCTTTCAGGTTTTTTGACCGAAACCGAGCGGGATTTGTTAGGGTAAACCAATTAGCTTGTCCTTGCCTTTCTCTCTCTTTCTCGTAGTTCTTGTTGCATGGGAAACTTAATCATGTATGCTTTGTCAGGTTGAAGATATGAGATTAATCCTCCACAACTTGGGGAAATTCCTTTCTCACAGGGATGTCAAGGTTGGTTCATTTTGTATATTCATACCTTTACTTGGTTACTTTGCACATCCGCTGACAATAACACATGTTGCCCAGGAACTTGTGCAAAGTGCACTTATAGAGAGCAACACTGGGAGAGATGACCGAATTTTCTACAAGAAGTTGATCGACATGGACTTGTGAAGTTTATCGCAGGATTAGCTAGTGGATTATTACCTTTAATGCTTTCTTTAATGGCGAACAAACTTGTCTCTGGAATAGACTTGAATTAAGTGATGGTGGTTAAATTATTGAAACCAAACCATTACAAAAAAATTGACACTTCGGAAAGTTCTTTTCTTAGGGGCCTACGGTTCTCAATTGGTTTGGGAATTTGAATATCTCCAAAATGACAACTTATCATTCACAAGTGCACGCCAGACAATGTGCTGCATTGTCAAATCTATATTTTATATTATCATAAAAGTATGTTAGAATACTAACGAAAATTAATACGTCTAATAGCAAGAATAATAGGACTGGATATGTAGAATAGAACTATGTGTTAAATACCCTTCCCAGCTTAGTTGGTACTTTGATTTGGACAAAGCTAAAGTTTTATTGTATTTATACTTGGATATGAGCCAAGAATGATTTTATTGTTTATATTAAGATTAAAAGAAGGCAATGACAGAAACATAATTTTCTCTTGACAATTTGTAACGTATTTAAAGCTTAGAAATCCAGAGGAATATCATATTAACTTACTTTCTAAAGTGGCATATTCTATACTATTACCAAAATTAGCATATTATGAATTAATGGACTAAGTAGCTAAACATCTTTTTTGATACTAATTTATGTAAAAGGGTAGTAACATACTAGAAAGTTAGAAAATCTTTGTAAAATAACCAAACAAGTGAATTATCTAATTTTAGCTAACCACTAGATGGTGGTTGCCATGTCTCGGCTGTATGGTCACTTAATCCGTAATATTGAATTATCTTAGTCGTAACATGTTTTTTATATGAGAAAAAGAAGAAAAAGATAAATATATATAATTACAAATAATACTATCTAATTTTTTTTTACTATGATTCAAATTGACTGGTAATAACGTGCAACTGCACGTTTATAAAGACTAATTACAAAAAAGACAATATTAAGGTTTTTAGTATCATTTGACTAGAAAAATGATTTAAATATGAAAGATTCTAATTAATTTTCTGATTTTAATTTTAAAACATAAAATAAAAAAAGTATATATTAAGGTTTTAATCAATATAAACATAGTTAAACGAAAAAAGGGGAAGCAAGAAGAGTGTTATATTTTCTATTTGGGAGAAATATGTATAATATGAGAGTAAGTTTGGTAAACATAAACTTTCAGTAAGGATGATTTGTTTTATCCAGAAATTGTGTGTGTGTGTGTGTGTTTTAACTAAAGTGCACTTAACTTCTCAAAAGCTTGTCCGAACAGGTTTAATGAAGCAGAAAGTGTCCTCTTTTTAATTGTAAGGGAAAAATGGTGTTATTACTCTACTTGTTTAGCCCTAATCATGATTATATATCAACTTCATTAAATCACTTAACCATGATAAGTTTGTGTGTGAACGCTCGGTGTGGGTAAGTATTTACCGGAATTTCTTCAACAAGCTATTCATAAAGATCCACTTCAAAGCCACTTGTGGGCTGTGGCGTTTCTTTCTACATGTAGATCAGAATATTTCTTCATGAACAGTTTGAACTTGGTGTAAATATATCACATTAAAACAAAGGCAGCCGGGTGCACTAAGCTCCCGCTATGCGCGGGGTCTGAAGAAGGATCGGACCACAAGGATCTATTGTATAAAAAGTAAATTTTAATCTATATACACCGTATAATTTTATAATGAAACTCTGTGGCTACGCCACTGTCTAGAGGCCAAAGAGAGAGAAGATAACTCGTGGTAATTATATATTTGTATTTATAAATTATAGGATGTTTCTGTCGCTCTCTCTTAAACCCACAAATCAAACTACAAAACAACCACACTTCAATTCCAAACTACAGTGGCAGAGTCAGAATTTTTCAATTAAGGGAGTCAAAATGTAAAGAAACAAACACACAATAGCCAATGAAATTCAACATACAATATATACATATGCAAAAAAAGTTACCTATCTACACAGTGTATCTTCCAGTGGAATGTCAATTGACGCCCCTAGGATAAGGGTGGCTCCACAAATTTATATCCATTGCGCTCTATTTGAGTTCATTTCAATCCAATACTCAATAATTCATTTTTACAGCAAATTAGAAAAACAATGCAAGAAGATGCAAAAGGTATCACAGTACAAAACTAAAGGACGATTCGGAAGTTATATTTGTTTCTCGAATTTACACGCGGAAAGGTGAAACATGACCTTAAGCTTCTAAGGGCATTATCTGGTACAGATTTCGCCTGATATGAGATGAGGTAAGGCTGTTATTTCCTGGTACTTCCTGCTCAGATATTCAGCTTCCGAAAATGGATCATAAAATTCTTCTCATCGACCTGGTCGTTGCAAGTACTGCCAGCTTATTATGCATTTACACTAGAAATTGTGTACTTACACTAGCCAATAATCCAAACCGAGCACCAAGAATTCTCTATCAGCAAGCTGGCTCCTGTTTCAACTGGATTCCGCTTCTACAACCAAACATCATGGGCTGTGAAACACAGGGATCCGTCAGCATCATGACATTTTGGAAGAAATCTTGTTTGAGTAACATAGATGAACACAGCATAAGAAGTTCCTTTTCATTACATTTTTTTTGTTGATAGACCAAGAAATCCGTCTAGAGCAGACCCTTTGGCCCACAACCTTCGAAACTCGGGAATGACAGGCCTCCCCTATCCTTGTCCACTTAAATATTAGAGTTAGCTTGCTAGACGCAGGGCACGAACCTGTGACCTAAGAAACAGGTCCCTCAACCTTTGCCAATTAAGCTAACCCTTTATGACGGGGTAATTCTAGTGATATGGAAGAATTTTTGGACGAACTGATTCTATAAGGCTCTGGATCAACCATAGTGACGTGGCATAAGAATCGAACAATGTGTCTAAAAAAGGGTGCAAAAAGCAAGATCACCTGAGCTGAACTAGGCGAAAGACTACTCGCAAGCTCCTCATTTAAGACTGGAAGTGGTGGCATTTGGCTCATAACCCCTGGCATATTTTTCATGCTGAAATGACATAAAAATGGTATAATTCTATGAAGTGTAGAAGTACAATTCAGCATGGTGGCAAATAAAGAGGATAGTAGAATTACTTATTCAAAATGGCAGTTAAGTTGTTCTTCGTCTGGAAAAAAAGATCAGCATTGTCCTGCAACTGCTCATTTACATATTGACATCAGATATGCAAACAGAAAATTGTACAATGAGGAACATCCGCTAGTCGCCCTCCCAAAGGCACAACAGAAACAGAAATAAAACAGAAAAAAAAACTATAATCCATGAAGAAGTAAAAAATGATTCCATCGTTTTTGTTTTTCCAGGATGTTGCACACCTCATTTAATTCGCACATCAATTTTCCTACTTAGTTCTATTATTTTAACAGTAAATAACAAGTATCACCATTCTCTTTAAACTCAAACTAAAAGGACTACCAGAGCTGACATAGAAAGGCTGACAGATGACAAGTCGTGGTAATTACTATTGCTGCGGAAGGATCAGACTCGTTCAAAGTTAACGTCGATACAGACAAAAGTTGGATATGGTTACAAGGAATCAGCTAATAAATGTGTCTCTTGGTGTGTGTTTCTATACATATACGAGAGCAATTCAGAATTATCATAATTTCATTTACGAAGAGTGGTTTAAAACTTAAAAGTACTTATTATTAAATTGGGCCATTTTTTGTCATTATATACCGTAATCTGATATTATGAGTCTTCTTTCTTTTCTTGTTAGTGTTTTTATTGATTGATAATAAGCACCCATTTGAGGTGCTTTTTGTTATAAGGTAACGTAGCAGGAGCTGTTTCAGGTGCTAAGTCGGGGTACCAGGTCATTTAGATAACATTGATTGCACCAGAAACAAAAGTCTCAAACAACTTCGCTAAAGCATGTCCGCCAAAGCACCTCCTATTCCTTTCCTTTCCCGGGCCAAAATTTTCTAGTTGCCAAACATTTTCTTGCGATGCACATCGAAAAATAAATCACTGGTTTTGGCATGACCCATTCCACCTTGAACATCTAAAAAGATTTACACCGGACTTTCTCCGCTGCCAATGTAAAGAGATGGTTGACTGATCACCATCCCACCCACACATGAAATATCTATGGCACAACTCCTCTTCTTTCTTTTGTGGTTATCCAAACTAAGGACTGGTTCCAGCAATGTTGTTCAACTACCTCCAGGTTTAATTGTCGGCGGAACTGCTGACCATTTGTCGGGGCCCACCCACAGGGCATAGAACTATTTAACTGTGAATCTTTCAACTTTTATCCTCGTCCATGCGTATTAGGGCCTAAGGCTGTCCAACGGGGCGGGGTATACCGACCCCCCCGCACTGTACCGGTATCGGTATACCGATATTCGGTATCGGTATCGATACGGGGCCGAGGAAAAACACTGACCCCGACCCTTCCCCACCCCATCTGACCCCTACTAGCCGTTGCACAACGGCTTTGTACTAATTTGGCCGTTGTGTAACGGCCAAATATCCCTCCCCCACCCCCAACCCCCCTACCCCCTAATATTTATTTTTAACCCTTAAGTTATTATATTTACACTTTAACCCAATTTTTTCAACTATAAATACTTCATTTTTCTTCATTCTTTCTCACAAATCTTCCTACAATTACAATCTCTCTAATAATCTCTCATTCTCTTTACATTATTTTCTAAATATTCAATTTAATTTATTCATTTGGGAATTGGCAACTAGCTTGAGGATCATCCGTTGAGCAAAGTTTCAATTTTCAATATCTCTCGATTACACGTCGACGTTACGTCGGCGTTGGGTACATTCGTTCCTTTATTAAATTATTATTGTTTCTTTATTTTAATTAGCGCACTTAATTTCATTATCTTTAACTATTTATTAGCATAAATTATAATGAAAGGATTAAGACGTATGTTGGGTATGTCTGGCTCTAGTAGGGGTGACAAGGGCAAGGGTCCTTCTTCTAGTCGTCCTATTCCTCCTATACAGGATGATTTTAATGATACTCAAAATTTTCCTGAAGTACCGGTAGATTTATACGATGAACTATTTTCTGAAAATCAACAAGAGTTTAATTTAGAACATCTAGATGACACACCAACTAATCTAGATGACACGCCAACTAATGCACCTCAAACTGGAATACCTCCTATTCCCCCTAGTATGAAACGAGGTCCACCAGAACGAAAATTAACATCACTTGTATGAGTTTTTTTTTATAGAGACGTACAAATGAAGCTGCTAGATGCACAATTTGTAAAAATATTTATAAATTCAAAATAGGAAGAGGTCATGGCGGGACATGAGGTATAACTACGCATTTGAATACCAAACACAAAGCTAGGTGGGAAGAATATAAGGCTCAAGTGAAGGGTGAGTCAGCAATGGCCTCTGAGTCGGGACAAGCTTCACATCTTGTCACTTTGCACGTCTGGTCAAATTGACCCAATGACGGGGGCAGTTGTAGGCCCTAAATACGATAAAATGAAAGATAGGGAAGAATTATCAAAATTAGTTACAGTGGAGGGTTTGCCTTTTTCATTTCCTAATTCTCCTGATTGTATTCATTATATAAGATCAATGTACAATCCTGCTTATAACGGTATTCCTAGATCAACTGTTAGGAGAGATGTTTTTAAATTTGCACACGAATATCAACAATATTTACGTTATTATTTATATCATTACCCTGGAAAAGTATCTATCACATCTGATATAGGTCGTAGTACTAACGGTCATGATTATTTAATTGTAACATGTCATTGGATAGACTATAAATGGTCTATGCAAAAACGTATTTTAGCATATAGATATATTGATGAAAGGCACACTGGTATTTTTATTCAAGAAAATATTTTTTCTGTTTGCGTTTATTATGGCATAAGTGATAAAGTCATGACTATTACATTAGATAACGCTTCTTCTAATATTCTTGCGGCTAGTATTCAAAGCCTCAGACAGAGAATGAATAGTGGTACCGTTTCTAACCAAATTAGCGAGTTAGATGTTTTTGTTTTGCAGGGTGTTGTACCGTACGAAACAATTGAAAATGAAGAGGGGCGTGAAGACTTGCTAAAATACTGGAAGCAGAATGAGAAGAATTTTTCAACACTAGCAAAGATGGCCTGAGATGTGTTGAACATTCAAGCGTCATCGACAGCGTCCGAAATTGCATTTTCTGCGGTAAGATTTCAAATAGGGGAGCACAGACATTTATTGGCAGGAGACTTATTAGAGATTGCAGTTCTATTCAGAGACTGGATTCGTGCGGAGCGTAGGAGGTGCGGCCAACCGGAGATCGACGACGAAGAAGACTACAACTACAACTACAACGAAATCTTATCCGACGGATGTGCAAGCGACGTCGTCCAATTTGACCAAGATATACCAATTCCAACCGAAAACCACAAGACATTATAAAGAAACTAGAAAATGTGTTTCTTAAAATGTAATTCTTTTAATTGTAATTTTACTATGTTATTTATTTGCAACTTTCAATATCACGAAGTTGCAATTTTGAAACTGTATTACAAAAAAAAATCATACTTCTAGTCGAATAATATAAGAGGCACAAAAACAGTCTTGGGATATTTTTATTAAACTATCTTGTTGTGTAATTGTGTTATTTATTTATTTATTTAATTTAAAGGCAAATAAAAAAATGACCCCACCCGACCCCCTCTGGATCGGGACGGGGCGGAGGCACACCCCGCCAGCCCCGACAGACCCCGACCCCGACCTACCCCCAGCCCCGCCAGATCCCGACCCCGCCCACCCCGACCCGACCCGACCCGACCCCGTTGGACAACCCTATTAATACTGCCTATATAATCAAACCCGTGTTTTATTAACATAGCTGACTTACTACTATCACTTTCCCGTCATTACAAGCTCTGAAAAACTCTGTCCAAACTGTGGTCATTCTTTGGAGAGATGTTTATTTCATATAATGGTACAAAGTTCTGCGGAGGAAATGTTCTATCCAATTACAGCCTCTAGAGAAGAGGCAAACTTTGATGTGTTGAAAATATTTGCCCTCAATGCAACGTACCTAACCAACAATCAGTCCAAAATTTTACACTATATTCCCAGATCTAACATATTTTCGAACACCTCCAGCTGCCTCATGTTTTTATCCAGACTTACACCATATAAATCCCTACTAACACCAATTGTTAGTCTATTTCTTGCCACTTCTTAAACAACCAGTATTGTGTTGTTTTGAAAGGTTTTTGACACCAACCCTCCTTTATTCATTGGCTTAATCAACTATTCCCATTTAATAAGATGATATTTGATGATATTTCTTATCTCACAATTACCCTCAAGACATTATCCAACCCATTGTGACATGGCCTAGTCACGCTTTCTACACCTATTTGGCTAAGTGAATATTCCATCTTTTCGGGATCTAGAGCACGATTACCACCAGGTGTTTGACTGTTGTTATACCAGTATTGAGTAATTCTATTCGCCCATTCGTGCTTTGATAGTTGCTGGCAAAGGCTTCTTCCTGCGCATGCATATCCTCATCCACCATACCTAATATTGACCCCTTGTTTCATCATCAATTTGGAAGAAACATACATATAAATGTTAATCACAACTTCCTCATTCATCGCCATGCTTCTATGCGTCCAAAATGATCATTCATATCAAAATTTGTACTGCAACACCCAGAGATCTTGGCCAACTTACTCATTTTCCAGCATATGTTGGCTATGCCCTTTCTAGGATTTGGCAACATCATCTGAAACTTCACGCATTGATTATTACTCTATTTGCATAAGCTTTTTCTCTATTCAATCACTTAAAACTATGAAGATTCTCTCTGGTTGTGCTCAACAATTTCGAAAGATTTCTTGCCCAGAGGAAAAGAAATCTTCCTCTCTCGATTTCCCGTCTCCGTTCAGCTCTTCTCTCATTAAACAAGATATTTAATCACACAGAGACGCCTTAGACAAGTTCAGAATGCTGTGTGAATGAAACTTATGTTAGCATTGAAGGATCAGAAATAGTGCTGCAGAATCATGAAGTTGCCGCAGAGAGAGCAAGACTTTCAGTGCCTGTCCAGCTCTTTTCTTGTCAGTATTAACAAAGCCAGTGTTTCTTTTCCTTGTTGGGCTATGGCTATTAATAAATATCACCCCTCGTAAATTTGTCTGCAAGTCATCTTTCATTTCAAGAAAAGTATCTAAGTTGTTCAACAAGAAGTTTGCATTTTGTGTTTCTGTTTCTCCTTCAATTAGCTCATAAATTTCACTCTATAAACAAGAGGTTGAGAATAATACCTTGAGCGTTGAGAGGTTAGCTGAAATTTTATTAAGTGCCTGATTATTTTCTTCCAATAGACGCCTTGTTCCAAGTAGTGCTGCTAAGCAACCAAAAAAAACAGTTGGACAATTAGAGGCGATGCTGCATGAAACAACTCAAGATACAAAACCAAAAACACAAGAATTTCACAATAGCATTAGCAGAAGAATAAGATGTTCAGGGAATTTTGGGAGTACATCCACTGGATAACATGTTCATGCTATTATTAAGTATTAACAAAAGGACCAAGGAGTTCATAGACCACGTGCTTAGTGCGCTTGAGAGCTTCTCGTATTCAAATAAAGGAGCCAAGTACAGAATGGAGAATATTTTTTATTTGTAATAACACATAAAGTGAAATTTCACAAGTACACTATAGGCATATCAAATTAAGAGTTAATACTTTTCCTTGCTACCAATCTCAAACATATTAACAAAAAGAGACGTTCTTTTCTTTTTCCTACAAGGTCCTTTGTTATTACTTTGATTTTTCCCCTAGCTGAAGCTAAATAACTAATTGAATAAATTATCACAGAATAAAAGAGAAGCTTAATGAAATGATATTTATATCTTTTTACTATAGCAGAATGCTGTTCATCTGATACCAGAATGAATAACACATACACTTTTAACCAGAACCATTATTTAGTTGCATTAGGTATTATTAGGCAAATTATCTGTTACAAGATAATTGAAGTAACATTATTTAAGTCAATTTCAGGAAACAGCTATTTATTTTGAGAGATCATATTACAACTTTGTTTTCTGGAAAAAAGGAAAATGGAGAAGAATAGGTTCCTACTGATAAACAGGTTGGACTAACCTCCTGATGGCAAAACATCACTGTGGCCATGACGATTCATGGAGAGGGAATATGGAGCCAAGCTCATAAGTGAAGCAGATGCACTACTCTTTGAGGACATTTCTGCTGATTTATCCTGAAGAAGCATGAAAAATGTAATGTTCTTCTTTCTAAAAAAATGTGATAAAATATGCATAAGGAAAGATGCATGTAGGTAGAGACATACATAAAGAGAAGATTAGTGATTAATGTCGTGACAAACTGAAACTAGGGCAGAGCACGTGAACTTTCGTAAAGTAATTCGGTTCCTAAAAAGTAAAATTTATTAGTTCATACTGAAATTTTCCTGCAGCAGAGGCAAAACTAGGCACACTCTACTAGATGCAGACAACCCTATTGCTCCTTCCCATTAATAACAAAAAGGTGATGTCTTAGTAAAGAGAAGAAATGACAAAATCCACCCGCCCCAACCCTCACACCCATGAGCATCAGCAGAGTTTCTCTATGTAACAGCACGAAGGTATAATTTCAAAGTCCCAAAAGACCCGGTAAGACAGGTAAGAACTTTTTTTATAGGCTAGACAGTAAGAACTTTCTTTGGTCTAGCAACAGTGGTATGAGTATAACACTTAAAAAGTCCTTTTTCGAATAAATGATTAAATTCTCTACAGTTGAATCACACTAGAAATACACGGAGGAGGTAGTTTCTCTTTCAAATTTGATTTAAGTGTTGTCACAGATATTAAAGCCATTTGATTTCAGCTTATACAGATTGTACCCTCTTCTTCTTCATTAACAAACTTATTTACCTATCAAGAAAGAGACTTAAATACTAAATAGCTGGGTGTGAGTAAGCAACTATACCGACTCAACAGTTATATAAAATGACTCGACAAGAACATTTCACGTTTGTAAACTAGGGAAGCGCAGCCGCTACCCATTGGGTGCGCTCTGGGTAAATCCCGCTCCTAGTGCAATAACCCGCAAACCACACAGGAGATGTAAAAAGAACATTTCACATTTGATAAGAGACCTGTCTAGTGGATTTCATTTTAGACAGAATTTATTCATTAAAAGCCAGCACCAAGTAGGTGATGAAAATGTACATTTGCAAAAACTCAGCTCCCAATTAATCTCTAAAGGGGCTGGAAAACCTATAAGGATATCTAATTCATATGCATTTAACTAGTTGCACCAAAAGGCCAAAAGAGTACAGGCATTTGTATTTAAGTTTTTCTATTGATTCAGCTTTCTCTTCAAACACCTCTGGTTTCTCTCCTTCCAAATCACCCGAAAAAAGGGAAGCTGGTATGTTAATAATATATGCTCCTGCTTTGTTTTCTCACCTCCTTTCCTGTGTAGACTAAGAAAGCCTCCTTCAGTCTTAAGCACCCAATATCACTCATCTTTTTAAACCATCACCCAATCAACCCATCAATGTAGCAACAGATGGCTTGTATCTACACCACAAATCTCACACTTATAATACCAGCTACACATTAAAATCTTATCTTCTGCAAAGTTGATTGTGTCAAACAAGCATCAAATGTGGCAATCCTACAATATCCAACCACCTTAAGAGGTGCTTTATTCCTACAGATAATCATCCAAGGCAAATTAATCGAGGAGATGTTTGACGAAGAGATAAACTTATAAGAAAGAACCCCATACTCCATGCTGCAATGAGCTTTCAATCCTTTTAGTGTTTCCACCTCAGAGTATCCGTCCCTTCTAGTAGAACATTTTGTGTTTTCCAGTTTCCAGGAAGCTGGCCCATCTTCTCAACCTTTCAATCCTCACAATTCCATCTGAAAGTAATCTCCCAGCATGATCTGTTTAGTACTATGCAATACTAGCATTAGTTTTCCCGGTAAAACTGAACAGTTGTGGAAATTGAACTTTAAGGCAAATGTGTCCTATCCGTGTATCATGCCAGAACTTTAGTTGAAACAACTTTGTTTCCTCCCACAGCTTTCTCACATTCTTCCATAATACAACTTCATGTGAATATAACTGGTTCTGCACCAATGATCAGCTTTGCATATTTAACTCGGATCACCTGTTTCTAAAGGTCATTGGAACCCGGCAGTATCTCTACCAGTATATAATAAGCTCCTTTTTTTTAGATAAGAGTATATAATAAACTCTTGCTTCGCAATATCAAACTTTTATCCCTACTCCCCTCCTTTTTTATTTTAGTTATTTCGCTCCATTGTGCTGCATGAAAAGACTCATCTCCTCTTTATCTCCTTCACATAAAATTCTCTCCTATCTTATTAAACTTTCTATCTGCCTTAGCTGGAAATAAAGATGTCACATAAGGTAGATAAGCTATAGTACTTGGTCAGAAACTTAGCATAGTAAAATTACATTTGACAGCATGCACATTTATTTAAGCTAATGATTAAGAAACTGCAAACATAAAAGTTACAATCAACAGTACCTGAAAACTCCCAGATTCAAGAAATGATAAATAAATAACTCACTATGTTTGATCACTCTAGAATTTAAGGACTCAGATAAGGAAATCAAAGTAATTCGTAAATCATATGCGATAAAAAGAAGTAAAGTAGATGATGGCAGACCTTCCTATCTTTCAACTTCTTCCCCAAACTATAGTCTTCTTGTTTCCTTCGCTTTCTCTGACAAACAATCACTAAAGATGTAAGCAACTCTTTCTCAACAAGCATCGACTACGACAAAAAATGTTTCGGACAAATGAAAGGAAAAGAATTCATCAGAAATAGCTTCCACAACAGAATGAAAGATTAATGCTGTCAAGCAATTGAGAGATATTAAACAGCCTCGGTAGCTCACCGTGATCCACCTACATCTCAGTGCAACATCACGTACATTTTTATCGCGGAGTGTGGCCGCAATATTAATATATTTCATTATACGTGGTTCATTAGCAAACCTATTATCAAAAAAGAAAAGTTGGAAAGTCAAATACATACACAAGGACATACATATTTTTGTCACGGACATGGATAGATAGACACAAAAAATTCTCGGCATCTACAGTCAGACTTCTATATAAGAACATTTTACTATAGCTGCCAAGTTTTCTTTGGAACGATTTTTATGTTATTGTTATATTACATGTTCTATATAACAGCATTTTGCTATAACAACCAAAAAGTTATTGGGACAAAAGGCGCCGCTATAGAGAAGTTTGATTGTATATTCAAGCAGACACCCGAAATAAACCACCTACTTGATAAGTCCTTCATCGAGTTTGTACTGTTCCTCGACTGTCCACTCAACTGCTAGCCCTGTATCATGCTTGAGCACTGGCCCTGTATCTATAAGAATAGAATCTGAACAACTTCCATACTGACTAGTTCTTGGACTTTGGCTATTGCTACTAGTGTTATTGTTGTTTATCATCGTCGGATTCCCCGAAAACAACATCCCTCCTCCTCCTACACCGCTATTATTTACATCGAAATTCATTCCAATATGACTATAGTAATCACTCATCATCATCAACTGGGATGATAAAGCTTGCTGGTGAAACCCTGAATTCTCTGCAGCCATTACTTCACTAAAGCATTTAACTTTATTCAAGAAAATTCACTAAACCCCTTAATCCACCCAGAGCCACATAACAATAGAAAACACCAAACTACAATCAAAGCTTCAAAATCCCAAATAAAAACCCAAACTTTATCTGGTGTTCATCACTGTTCCACTAGAGTAAAAAGGGTTGCAATACACAAAATTATATCTAAAAACTTGAATCCACCCATAGCTGCACAACAATAAAGAAAAGCAAAACTACAATCAGAGCTTCAAAACCCAAATTTGTAAAATACACATAATTATACAGTACCAAGACTATACATTTTCACCAAGATTCCTTGACCAAGGTGTAAATACCCTTCAAACTTAGGAACCCACTTGGGAATTTGTACCTCAGTTGATAAAATTAAATTGGTGAAGTGAGATATTTGTTCAAGAATAAAAACCCAACATCAAAGAATATAAGAAACAGTAGTAGTGTATATTATTAGTGGAGGTACAGAGAGTATGAGAAGTGACAGAAAAGAAAGCTTTTTCTTTTATGCAAAAAAGATAAAAAAATTGAAGATTTTTGGACCAGTGATTTTACTTATATTAAAGTTGAGACTTAGGACATTGACATTTTATCTATTATCAAGACAGGAAATTGATGTCTTTTTTGTTTGTAATCTTTCATTCATAATTCGGTATTCGCATTGAACATGATTAATCAAAATTCACGCTTTGTATGGCCTTTTCCGTGGAAGCTCTGTCGAACATGAGATATATGATTAAGGAAGGAAAATACTCATTCACTACATCACATGCTTTTGATGGTAGACATAAAACTAATATCGACAAATCTTTAGGTTTAATATTCTCTTGAGCCGGGGTCTTTCGATAACAATCTTTCTAACTTCTAAGGTAGAGATAAGGTTTGTATACACTTTACCTTTTTTAAACTCCACTGTGTAAGGTTACACTAAGTATATTATTATTATTGTTGTCATCGTCTTTAGGCTAAATATTCACCGAGTAAGAATTTTTACCTATAGATTTATATATATATATTTAAAAAATTATATATATATTGTCATTTTAGGGATGTAAAGGAAACGGGTTTAGATGAATCTTTTTCTAGCCTCTAGCTTTGCGTCACTTAATATTTATATCAAATCAATAGATAATGATATAAGGGTGGTGCCGAATTATTTTGTAAATTGATAATGCTAGTGTTGTTCATGTATTACGGTCTAGAATAACTATACCTCATCAGAATAGAGATATTATCAACCGCACTCGTTACCTCTTAGCTAGGAAATGGTTGGCCTTTATTGTCCATATTTACAAGGAGGCTTATTTGATAGCCGATGGTTTAGCCAATTTAACTTTTAATCAAGAGTCTCACTTTGAATGACATTCGCGCGTGCCTTATAACATTTCTCGTGTGCTGCAAAAAATATTGTCGACGACGGATAGTGGATCTCTAAAAGAAGGTTCCATATCCAACAAAATCCATACACCACATTGGCAATTACTCGGTATTCTGCTTCGGCACTGGATCTGAACAAGGTTGTTTGCCGTTTTGAGGACCAAGAGACCAAATTATCACCAAGAAATACACAATAACCTGACGTGGAGCGTCTGGTATCCGGACAACCACCCCAATCGACATTTGTGTATGAAATAAGAGTGGTTGTCGAAGACAGATATAAATGCCAGCTATGATCGAGAGTACCATGTATATAACACACAATGCCTTTGAGCGCATGCATGTGATCCTCCATCAGGTTATTTATGAATAAACAAACATGTTGCACATCATAAGAGATGTCGGGCCTCATGAATGTGAGATCATGCATGGCCATTTTTAAAAACTATAAACATGAAATTTAAGAAAATAGGTTAGAATATAAAAAATACATCTAAAATTACGTACACTATGAGAATTTATAAACTATCTTGGTATAATGAAATATGTACATAATAATATAAATCATTAAATTTTATATTGCAAAATGACATACAAGTTAGAGTAAACTAATTATAAGAAAATTGCTCTAAAACACCTAAAACATAGAATGCACGTTTTGTTTAATGCATAAGAAAATATAATACATGTATAAAATTTGGTTACTTTTGTTTTGTTTGTTTTCATAAACTCCGCGTTAATTGTAATAATTTGGTTAGTTATTCTTTATCCTAAAAAAACAATACATGCATAAATTATGCAAGAATATATATATTTATATATATATATATATATATATATATATATATATATATATATATATATATATATATATATAATGAAATAGAATATGAAATAAGAATATGAAAATTATCAATATATAAATTAAAGCTTTCAAAGAACAAAACAACCCTTCATGTATATAGTAACCAATATTCTGTTTTGTTAAAAGATAAAAACATATTTTAAAACGTATACCTTATAAACTTATTTTTAATACAACAAACTAATAATTCAATAATAAACAATCTCTACATTGCAATCTTTGTTAATAAATTCTCATTAATCCCTACATTACAATTCATATGTATCACTAATCTCTATATTACAATCTCTTCATAATAATATTTGTATAGTCAGACTTCTCTATAATAGTCATCTTCGATAACAATATTGTATTATAACGATTACAATTTTCTAAAACATATTTTTATGTTATATTATATGCTATCTATATTAGTATTTCATTATAACAAATAAAAAATATTCACACCAACGATGTCATTATAATTTTTTTTAATTATATTATTAATCTTCACATAATTTGTTTCTAAACCAAACATAACATTTAGAGATTGGCACACAAAGATCCAGCGAGAGTGGCCCAGTGGCTATTTCTTTAGGATATTATTGTCTGGGGTCTCGTGTTCGATTTTCCTGACCAGCGAGAGTGGAACTTTGTTCCCCAAAAAAAAAATCTCAACTAGTGGAAGACCAAAGCGGTGTATACTAATCTGTAGGGTCAGCCGGATGTGGATTTTCTGGGGTATGGAGTCGTACTGCGGTGGAATAAGTCACTTTAAAAAGTTTACTCTACCTTAATTTTTGTCTCCCACCTAGTGGGTCGCTGAATCACCATGATTTACCTTCTCCACCAATCTCTATCGGGTCGAAAGGATAAGACCCTGTGAGCGAAGAATTTCGCCTTTTGCCCCCAAGAGATTGGCACACTGAGAGAGAAAGATCATTCCTTTTTTTCCCTTTAATATATTGTTATAGCCAGTCAATTTCTCTATCTCCCTCAAAAGACTGTCAAACTTCAACAATATTCGTTTGCTTGTTTTCCTTTTGATAGTAAAATAATTAGAGAGGTGTCAAACATAAATCTCAGTTGCTTCATTGTAGTACTATGACACTGTTAACCATTAAGGGGTTGTTTGGTTCTAAGAAAAGTTATGTTAAAATTAGTTATTCTGATATTATTTTGTATTCATTGTTTGATTTGTTGTATTAAAATCAACATACATTTCAAAATTTCTAAGACCGTTGTTTGTTTATAAAAAATACCCTCAACCTTATTTAGTAGAAAAAAAGCCTTGAGGGACTTCAAGACTAATTTTGTTATTTTCATTATTTTATCTCAAGATAACTAATTTTGGGGTTGTTATTTCACCATCTGTCAGGAATAACTTATCTAATCATGGGATAACTTATCTCATGACTAGTAATCAAACAAAGGATAAGACGGTACTACATTTTTATTCCTTAACTACTTTTTCCTATCCATCATACAAAAGACAATAGTTCGGTTGATTGTTGGTTATGAAGTGAATTATATACATATTTAAATTAGTAGAATTAGTCTCTCGTTCAATAGCATTTTAGTTGCTATATATGAAATTCAGCATATTAAATACGGTGTTTGATTATCAGTTCACAATCTTGCATAACCAACACATGTACCTATGCTAATTTATACAATCATGTTTTTTTGGTAAATAATTGTATTTATACGATCATGTTTGACTGAGTATGGAATTTAAGAATTTTTTTTATTTAAAATGAGTTATAGATATTTGTGTGACTGTAGATATCTCATTAAGGGCAAACTCAATATTTTAAAGTTAAATTATTATTAAATACAGAGATATATCATTATTTTTAGACTGACTAAAAAATAAAGAGCTAGAGTGTCAAACAAACTAGGTCGAAGGGAGTATAAGCTTTGAATCAATTTATATACGTATTATTTTACGTAGGATGAAATATCGAATAATTAATACATGAAAATTAAGCCATGAATTAATTCATGCACAAATGATTTGTGCATTACTAATATTTGCATAAACCTAATAAATAATCAATCATAAGGGCAGAGCCGTCTTTGGATCCGTGCGAGGTGTGCTACCACATAGGGGGAGCCGAAAAATGAAAAATTTCAGAGTCTCTTTTTTCATTTTTTATTAAGTAGTATTAATCAGAATTTACTATAAAGACTCATAATTCACAGGTTTTAGCCCAATTAAGAGACCACTTTTACGAATTAAAATAGGACCTCAAAATGTTTGAAACAATCATACATAAGGGTTGTTGAGTAATGAATATGATCCTTTCACCTTAAATCAATAATTTTAGATTTGAATGGGTATAATGAAAAAGAAAAAAATCTCTGAGGAGCATCACTCTAATGAACTTTACACCACACAAATCTGAGTAAACCGACAACAAAATAAATATCAAGACACCATTTGAAAAACGAAAGAGAGTACTATACTATGCCACTCTTTTAGCCTTGTGGGGTTTGAAGTTTGAAGCTATCTTTGCTTGTACTGTTTTTAGATGGCTCTCCACCAATAAGATAAAAGAATAAGATGAGCAATGGAAAGTGTATAAATAATTGGAGGATACTTTTTTGTTTTGTTCTATTGTGGGCAGATCTTGAATAGCAGCAGCAGAAGTGCGAGTCCCAATAAGCAGCAGGTCGTTGATACAATAATTGTTGACAATTGTCTACCTTTTTCTTCTTTGTGACTTTTCCCTATTTTTTTTTTTATAATCCAGGTTTCTGAGTGGCCTAGATTTACATCGCCAGATTCGCATGCAATCGCGATCTTATGTTCTGAGGCGAATGAAACCCGTTTTTAGCCGTCATCGTCAGGTAAATCGCGGGATATGCGCCCCGCATTCAGTGTCTGATCGCCACCAACGGATCAATCTTCTGGTCCGACTTCAACAGTGATTGCGAGGAGTATCAAACTCACATTGCAACATGCCCGCGCGGTTAAGCTACCAGGATTTAATACGAGGCATATGCCCCGAGAACGTATCCGCCGAGAATCGAACTTGTGACCCTAAGGCCACAAATTTGACTAATGGCCACTGGACCAACATGCTCGCGCGATTAAACTACCAGACTTTCCCTATTTTCACTTTGTTGTTGTGGTAGGAAGAACAAACAGTAACTTTGTAACCCGCATGGACTCATTTGATTTTAGGGTGGTAGATTGCCCCAAGTAGGTAGATTCGAGATTTGACAGCCGCAGTGTGGGAGTTTCATTCCTCCTTTGTGTGGATGGATCCTTGTGAGTAGGGTTGTTAGCGGTCCGGATACTTCCGATAATTACTCGAGAATCGGACCGGTAAACCCGGACCGATATTCGGAACTGACATGTTCAATTGTTTATGAGATAGGTGTCCCGAAACGGTTCTACGCCTTTTATTTGTGTCCCAAAATAGTTTTAGTAATATTCACTTTGCTATTGTTGGAGGAAATAAATGCTAATTTTGTAACTATAGAATAATAGAACAAACATGTTCACGAGAAACTGACTTAGATGAGCACTTATGTTCTTTAGATTAGTGAAATGATATAATGTTAGATTATATCTTAATTGAATCACGAGAAAATGTGGCTAAATAGTTAAAATCTCTTAATTTTAAATAAATATTTTGAGTTCAACTATATGAATCACGATACATGTGGTGAAATAGTTAGAATCTCTTAATCATTAAATAGTTTGTTTTGAGTTCATTTATGTGAATCACGAGACATGTGATAAAATAGTAGAAATTCAACAATCCTTAAATAAATATTTTAAATTTAAATGTGTGAATTAATTTTTTTTATTATTATTATTAAAATGATTTGCCCCCCACTCAGCGTGATTCTTAATTAATTGGACAAGTTGACTTCAAAAATCGTATGGTTGAATAAAAATATATTTCAAATGATAAAGTTCACAAGGTCCGACCCCCCAACAGGGATTGTCTGAAGGAGTATCAAATCCACACTGTAAAATGCCCGCGCGGTTAAGCTACCAGACTTTAATACGAGACATATGCCCCGGAGAACGTATCCGCCGATAATCGAATTTGTGACCCTAAGACCACAAATTTGACTAATGACCACTGAGCTACTATCTTTGGATTCAATTTTTCTATATTTAATACTCCATAAGTTGGACCACTCTTGTAGTACAAAACTTCTTATTTTTTATAATAGCAGAGTATAGTGCCAAAAACTTTAGTATAGTTAGTTTTTTTTTTCTTTTTTTGGTTGAAAAGAATTTTATTTATTTATTAAAGGCTAAGTTGTGAAAGAATTGGATACAAATACAAAATTTGGAGGTTGTTAGTTTGTTATAATGGTTAGTTGGAGTTAGTTGCATATTGTTATATTAGTTGGAAGTTGTTAGAGGTTGTTAGGGTGGTTATTAGTTAGTTAAAGTTGTTAGGGAAATTAATGACTAAAGGTCAATTATGTATTTGTATATATAATAGTGAGTAGAAGATATTTTGTACTTATTCATTAATACACAAAATCACTTCTTCTCTTTAACCTCTGTTCTCTGTTTCTCTCTCTCAATACAATTACTCTTCTTTTTCTTTTCTCCTTCTTTTTCTTGCTTCTCACACATGAACATGTAGAGTGTAGATGAACATGCAAGTTCAATACACTGCATATGAATAAATCTAACATGATATCAGAGCAGGTTGATTTATGCGGATCAAGATAAAGCTTCGACAATTGCAATGAAGCTTCGAGGAAGCCGTATTTGATCAAGATTTAAAATTCGACAAATCTACTCGAATTAAGGTGCATTTGATTGATTGAAGGTTTAAATGTTCAAATTCGAAAGGAGTTGCAGTTGATTGGAATCTGATTTTGTTTGTTTAAAGGTACAATCAGTTTTGATGACAATCGGAGACATGCAATTGAAGATTTGAATAATTACTGATCGAATTGGATAATTTATTAAGTAAATCATAGACATATAATATTGTACATAGTCAGAGATCGACAATAATATGGAGACTTATGGAGAAGGTGTGGCAAATACAACATCAGTAGTCAGTATTGATCACAATCATCCTCTTTACCTATTTCCGTCGGATGCACCAGGTTCATTGATTGTTGGTGTTGTATTAAATGGAATGAATAATTACATGTTGTGGAGCAGGGCAATGAAGTTAGCATTGCTTGGTAAGAATGAGATGAGATTTATTGATGGAACAGTTATAAGAGACTAATTTCATGGAAATCTTGTAAACATATGTGATAGGTGCAGTGCGATTGTTTTTTCTTGGTTGATGGGAAATGTAAGAAAAAATTTGCTTACTAATATGTTGTTTAACTCTGACTCTTATGCAATATCGGAAGATTTGAGAGATAGATTCGATAAGATCAATAGCTCAAGGACATTTCAATTGCATAAGGAGATTTTTACCATGAGACATGGTACAATGTTAGTATCCATGTACTATTCCAAACTCAATGACATATGGGATGAGTATGACTCGATAATCCCACCACCCAATTGTTGTCCAAAGGAATTTATAGATCATTTACTGATGCGAAGGATCTCTGATTTACGATGGATTTGAATGATGGATATGGTCAAGTTAGAAGTCAGGTGATTATGATGCAGCAAATGCCTAACTTGAATCAAGTATATGCAATGGTCAATCAAGAGGAGAGTCAAGTGATAGTTGCAGGTTCGACTAGAATGATACAGGACACAATGGAGTTTGTGGCTATGCTCACAACTAGGAGTGAAAATATGAAACAAAAGAAGTTATATAATCCCAATGTAGTATGTGATTTCTGTCATGCTAGAGGGCATTTGAATGTGGATTGTTTTAAATTGATGAAGTGTAAGTATTGTCATAGGACTGGTCATTTACAAGATGATTGCTACAAACTAAATGGCTATCCGGAAAACTTCAAGGAAAAAACAAAGAGAGCAAATGCAGTGACGGGAGGAAATTCAACATTCGAGAATATTGGACAAGGAAGACAAGGTAATGATATGCCACATTATCAACATAATGGGATACAGTCTCGCATGGCAATGCACTACTAGCACAGTGCAGGGCAATCTCACATAGGAATCAATCAATTCACACCAAGTCAGCATCAGCAATTGCTTAACATACTTAAAAACAAAACTGGAGAGTCTAATGCAAGTGCAAACATGACATGTAAAATTAATATTAATGAGACATGGTTAAAGTGGATTCTAGACTCAGGTGCAACTAATCACATAGTTAGTAATCATGAATACTTACTTAATAAACATATGATAGAAAATGCACGCAAAGTACAATTTCCTACAGGAGAATCAACTAAAATTACACATGTTGGTGATTGTAACTTCGGAGGCGGTAATGTTCTTAAGAATGTCTTATGTGTGTCAAATTTCAAATTTAACCTCATGTCTATTTCAAATGTGACAAAAGAACTGAATTGCAGTGTTTCCTTCTTCCCATATTACTATTTGTTTCAGGATCTCTCAACTGGAAGGTGAGGGGGATTGGTAATGAGGATAAAGTAATGTATGTGCTGAATTTGGATACACAGAGTAAGGAAGGAATGCTGAGCAAGTGTCTAGCAGCTACTCAACAAGTTGATGCAAATATTTGGCATCAATGACTGTGTCATGTACCCATGGCTGTCATGAAGAGAATTCCAGATTTTTCTTGTTCTTCTTTTACTTTCAATAACTACGAAGTATGTCCCATGGCTAGACAAAGTAGAGTTCCATTTTCTATTAGCTCGAGTAGAACATCAAGACCCTTTCAGATGTTGCACATGGATATATGGGGACCATATAAAGTTGAACCATATAATGGAATGAGATATTTTTTTTACTGTTGTAGATGACTACTCTAGATGGACTTGGATTTTCTTAATGAGACTTAAAATAGATGTGAGTACATTGCTCAGGAATTTTTTTTGTTGAAGTTCACACTCAGTTTGATATGAAAGTCAGAAAAATAAGATCTCATAATTGGACTGAGTTTTTTAATCATCATTGTATAGAACTATTTCAACAACATGGTGTGATACATGAGAGTTCTTGTCCTTATACACCACAGTAGAATGGGGTAGTAGAAAAGAAACATAGACACTTATTGAAGACTGCCAGAGCCATTAAAATACATGTCAATATGCTAGATAAATTTTGGGGGTATTGTGTGGAAGTGGCAGTGTATATATTAAACAGAATTCCATCTACTGTTCTGAAGAATAAATCATCTTACTCTCACGTTTGAGAGTGGTGGGTTATTTATGTTTTGCTATTGTCTTGTCTAGACAGGACAAATTTAGTCCTAGAGCTGTAAAGTCTGTGCTCCTAGGCCATAGGAGTGCACAGAAAGGATACAAGCTTTTTGACTTAGACAGAAGACGGATATTTATGAGCAGAGATGTAGTTTTCATGGAAACAATTTTCCCATTCAGAGACAATGTTGAGGATATAGATATTCTTATTCAATCACATGATCATTTTCGTTATGATGATCTGGTTCATTCCCAATCTACTGGATCTTCACAGAATTGCTCTAGCATTTCCTATGATAATATAGTAATATGATATACACAATCAGGTGATGGTGGACATAATGATGTTCCAAGGTGTCAAGATTGTCACGACCCAATCCGACGGGCCGCGACTAAACGTCCTAATTGGACGGCATACTGACCTGTCACTCTTAATCCATTTAATATCGAGATTTATAGAAATTTCGGCAGCACAACGCTACTTTTACAACATCTCCCCAAAATGGGCGAGCCGACAAGGCTGCCAAATCAATAACAGAACAACAAACAAAACAGGCTAGCCGACTAGGCTTCCACCAACCAACATTATATACACAAAGAAATAGTCAAAATAAGCAAGCCGGCAAGGCTGTCACTAGATACCAACAGGAATAATTGGAAATGCCCCAACACAAAGTACAACAACATTACAACCCAAAACAATGTACAAACGTCCAACCCACAATTGTCTACAGACCTCTAAGAGTACGATACTGACATATGACGGAACAGGGCCCCGTCGTGCCCAAAATATACTTAAGTCTGAAAGATGAAGATCTGTACCAAAATAGCTGGCTCCGGAACAAAGGAGCTCTCCAACTGTTGTACAGAAGCCCTAAACTGGAGGGTCACCTATTCAACACTGAACTCGCGTAAACGCATTTCCAAAAGGAAAGTCGATGCGAAATAATGTATCGAGTATGTAAGCATGAAATCATGTAAATAAGATCAAAATTGTGTCTTGTAAGGTAGAGTCAATCAGATCATAAAATAATGAAGTCATACCCGCATTTACGCATGCTTAGTCATAAAATCATCAGATGTAAATAAATGAATAAACTGCCCGGTCCTTGGGTGAGGGACGCGGTGGAATATACTGTCATGGGTATATGTACCCGCATCACGGATGTCTGTCCGTGAAATCATCATATATATATACATAAACTGCCCGAACCTCTAGTGAGGGACTCGGTGAATCATCCTGATATATGTGCACAAATCTATCACGACCCAACCAGATGGGCCGTGACTAACGTCCTAATTGGACGTCATTACTGACCTGTCACTCTTAATTCATCTAATACAGAGATCTATAGAAATTTAGGCAGCACAACGCTGCTTTTACAACATTTTCCTAAAATGGGCTAGTCGACAAGGTTGCCAAAACAACAACAAAACAACAGTCATAATAGGCTAGCCGACTAGGCTGCCACCAACCAACATCACGTGCACAAAGGCATAATCAAAATAAGCAAGCCGACAAGGCTGCCACGAGATAATAACATCAAAACCCAAAACAAGGTACAAACGTCCAACCCACAATCGCTTCTGCACCTCAAGAGTGTAATCGACATATGACGGGACAGACCCATCGTGCCCAAAATATGCATAAGTCCGAAAGATAAAGGTGCAGCACTAAAATAGCGGCTCCGAACAAAGGAGCTCTCCAACTATTGTATGCAATCCTAGACGGAGGTCACCTATCTCAACACACTGAACTGCGGGCATTTAACGCACTCGAGGAAAGGTCGATGTAAATAATGTCTTGAGTATGTAAAACATAAAAATCAAAATCAATAACAATCGTACAAGTAAAACAGAGAGTCATCAAATTTCATAAAACTGAGAATCTTGTCTGAAAATCATATCATGTATGCTGAATCATAAATCATCATGCTCAAGTCTGTATATAAAAATGTATAACATGTCTCGGCCCTCTATGGAGGGACTCGATGGAATCTGTATCTGCGCGTGTAACGTGTCTCGGTCCTCTAAGGAGGGACTCGATGTAATCTGTATATATATATATAACGTTTCTCGGCCCTCTAGTGAGGGACTCGATGAATGATGCGTGGTCACAGCACGACTGGCCCGGGACTCAGTGGAGTGAAATAGTAACACTTAGCACGAGTAGATATCATGAGCAACTGTATGCAATTAAAATTATTATGTGACTCTCAATAAAATTATTACCATAAACTCTGTTACTGAAATCATAATCACTAGTAAATAATCATTTTTAAAACTGAACTGGTAGGATTTAAGTACGGCTGTCGTACTTTCATAAAAATCATGCCAAAAGAAAGAAGGAAAGGTCTCACATACCTTTTAGTCGAACTAATCAACTCAATATTAAAATATGTCTCGTCTAGTGCTTCAACCTATAATAATGATAATATGTCCGTCAATTCTATGATTACTAGCATACTTTATATTGAATAACGGCTCCATTTTCTATAAAAATTTGGGCAGCACTTCCCCTAATTATATGTACATCCACAATTTTCAACAGATGACAACAATACCAATTAACAAGTCACAATTCCAAGATATCACAAAATCAATCCATATACTTTATTTACACCATAGTTATGCATTTTTTTCTCCTTACATTTATGGAATACAACCATCAAGAGTGCAAGTCTTCTAGTTTGCAACATATTACCTTACTACATTTTAATTTCTTTAAGATATGTGTTGGCAATTACCACAACGTATTTATAAGTTCATAACTTATTTTTCCGTCATTATAACTTAACAAAAACAGCCCCTAATACATCACAATAATTTTCAATAATTTCAAGCAAGTTTTCGGCCAATATCCACATTACCCAAACTCCTTTTCTTAACTCCTTAAAATTCATTTCATGTTTCAATACTTTCATATAACCAATTATAACTTAAACATCATGATCTCTTTTCAATTCTCAACATGCAATTAGTGATAATGTTAACAACAACAATAATCAAACCCATATATACAAAACAGTCCACAATCGACATTAACACCCCAAAATATTCACATGCAATCTCAAATTTCAAGTTCTTTCTTTATCAAGAGTTAATCCCTTAGTTACAACTTACAACATCACTTAATCTTACAAATACTCCATAAAAAGAAGAATTTTACCTTAAATTGGTCCCAAAACAGTCCCAAAAACGTCACTGCCCAACCCGATTTTTGTCCCAACTTGCATCCAATTCTTGTCCAATTTTGTTACTTCTTCAACTCCAAATTGACATGCATGTGTTCTACAATGTTAACCCAACATTCTAACATATTTTCTTCCACAAATTCGTCTAAAAAATCCGAAAATTGAGGCTCAAATCGCGGGCAGCAGTGGCGAAATGCCCACTGTTCTGTCAGCTGAATTTGTAACGTCCGTAACTCTCTACTCCGGTGTCCTATCGACGGGAGGTTTGTTGCGTTGAAAACTAGACTCGGCGAACTTCATTTTAGGATTTTGAAACACCCCAAAACTTCTAATATACTAGGATATATATCCCTCCAAAGTTGACTAAAATTCTGCCCCAAAAATCCGAAAAACTCACTGTTTTTGGTTCCTATTTGGGCTTCTAATTGTTAGATGGATTAATCTAGGAAGAAGGTTATAGAATGACTTCAATTCTTGCTAAGAATGGTGCAATTTTCGGATTTGGGTTGAGAGAGGAGGAGATGAACTTGGTGTTTAGAATGAAATTGAAATTAGAATAGAAGGGTTTTGGTATTTTAAGGAAATCTGAAAATACTTGTTTAGACTTACACTTTGGCCCTCTTTAATGCCATCTTAGTTAAAAACAACTCCAAGTATTAAATCTTAACCCCTCCTTCAATTAATCTCAACACTCGTTGCCTTAAATTCTTATCGCCGTATCTTATATACCTTACTAATCCATAACGGAAATTATATATGTATATATACCACCATTACTAAAGAATTTTTCGGCGTCGCATTTGTCATTACCAAAAATTATTCTATAATCACATCCTTAAGTATATTAATTTCCAATACTCGAATTCTATTTTCCTTAATTATGTCCTTACTTATTGTCTTAAACTCACGAGGTGTAACATTTTTCCCCCCTTAGAAACATTCGTCCTCGAATGTTAATAACAAGTCTTATGCCAGAAAAATTTCGGCAGAGTCTCCTTTTTAACTATGTCTATTCACCTATATCCAACAAAGCAACAGATGTCTCACAGGGCCACAATATAACACACATGCAATTCATCAATTCAAAATCGTTAAGGAACCAAATTATATGTGAACATTCAACTGAATCTTATGTAATACCTTGAACAAAGTTAAAGAGTCTCCATGCGGTGCTATACTCCTCTATTTTCGAATTTGCCACAACATTCCAGCTGGTACTACCTTGTACACCTGCTTTAATTTGTAAATGACATGTAATGTTTCTCCCAAATATGTACTGCATGCTTAATCATGACGACAATTCATGTGTATACCCGTTGCATTGTTAACATAGTTCCATAGAGATTTGACAACTCCCTTGTACGAAATAAGGATCTCTCATTCCTTGATGTAAGACATTATATTAGCAGCATCTTGATATTATATTAATTCCAATATTATGCAACACTTTATCCACTGGAATTTTAGATTTCACATCGTCCATAGAAAGAAATATACCCTGAATGACATTCTTTTAACCCACATTTACCTATATACCTCAGAAGGATAGGATCTTTATCTCAATAAATCTCATACACTTGACACGGTAAATTTACTAGAACTTGTCATTATCCACCAAGGATTATCCACATGGTATATATCAAGTATGTAGTGACATGTGAGACAATGTCATCTGGTAGATATTGTCCTAGCTTTGACAAATCTCATCAATCCCCACATAGCAGTTCTTTTGAAATCTTCCACCCTTTCATCAATAAGAAACTCTGATAGTAGTACATAGTGTAATGTTTCCAATTTGGTACGATTATCAAATCAAATGTTAGCGGTCCCACTCTTTGTTTCCCACCATATTTCTTGTTCAATGTTATCCTTTACCTCAACACCCATTTCTAAGGCCTGAGAATCATCTTCCCGTTGCACATATTGAGGGTAATGCTTCAAAGTACATGTACCCTAGAAAGTTAACTCATAGAGAGTTGGTGGTCTTAGATTTTCATCACAGCTTTTTACACAATGCATTTAATATATCCAAAATGAGGTCTGAATCCCAATCCACTATCATCCTTAGACAAGTACGTTTTTAACCATGTAAATCAATGCTTAGCCTTAACATCATCCTTACTATACACCAGAAGAAAATTACAACTATTTATATGTATATCTTTGATCACACATTTTGCAAGTGTTATAGCAGGCAGTATGTGTATAGGCACACTTGCGATACACTATTAATCAACACTGTTTTACCTCATGGTGACAACAATTTTTCTTTCCAAGCCTGTAACTTGTCTTTAATCTTCTTAATTAATTCAGCATAGTTTATCTTCCTATTTCTACCATGTAATACTGGATATCCTAAATACATGAATGGAAATGTTCCCCTTGTGAAATCAGTAATACTTTTTTCTTGCTGAATCAGGTTACTAGGAGTCTTAGCATGCATATAAACATAACTCTCCTTTTATTGATCAAATGACCAGAAGCTTCTTCATACTCTTTCAAAGTCTGTCTTAACTCCTTGTAAAATTATTCCATTTGCTTATGTTGGAAATTCTTCAAACAACTCCTCTTTAAATCTAACAATATCCTCCCTAAAACTTAGTTTCTTAAAAACATCTTCAAAAATTTCCTTACTCCATAATAATAGGGCAGTCTTGACATTCTTCAGTTTCGGTATAAAAGAAACGAAATCATCTTAATCAACAACAGTGTGTCAATTTTGATTTAGCGCCTAAAAGAATGCTTCATATTCTGTCCAACCCAAGCTAAAATAAATGTTTGCCAACATTCTATCAAACTTCTTAAAAGAACATGTCATTATCGGCTATTTCATTCCACTACTTAAAAAGACTCCCTTTAAATTCAGTTTCAAACAAATATATATGAAGACCGCCTATTGTCCCTCTTCCATTTAATATCATTGTGTTACTATTATTAGAGTTGTTACCATTGGTACACACCTCCTGACTCTTGTCGACATTCCGCTCCTCATTAACTTTTGCTGCTACAAAAGCTCCTTCAACATGTTCTTTAGTAGTAAGAGTTACTTTTGATTCTTCTATCAATTGTGGGTCCTTAATGAGTTGTTTTACTTCTACCACCTTACCATCGTCATCTTCCTTATTCTATTTATTTCCATATTCTTCTCCAGTATCTCTTCGCTCCTCCTTATTTGCATTATTACCACTTGTCTCCTCAAGTGACATTTGTTTTATCCTCTCGTTGGACTTACTAACTCAGTGGTGTCTTTGGCTACGTCAACATTTGTCTCTTTGGCTACATCACACTGAGTTTCTATTATCACTTTGTTGAATTCATCTATATCTTTGTACCTCTCTTATCTGTTTTCCATCATTCTATTATGGTCTGTAGAAATTCCGGATTCAACATTCACCTATTAAAGTATCTGAACTTATACTAAGTATTTATGCCTACTTCTCACTTAATTAACTCAAGAGAATGTTCATATAGATATGGTTTCATGAAAGACACCTTAGAAGCAGGTAGGTTATCATCTCATTCTTAATTAGTAAGTGATGTTATACACCCTGCTTGCCACTCATTTCACCATAATCCGCTACCTATTGCTTAAATTCCCTTATCTCAGTCTTGGTGACATGACATTTCACTCTTCTATTCCATATTAATGTCCAGTTGAAATCACTCATTATTGTCTATGGTCCTTGCATCTGGCCATGTAACCTTTCAATATCTATCCACAATTCCTTTTTAAGAGCCACATCATTAAACGTATTCACCAAGGTCATATGAGAACTTTTATTTATACCCCTATGTGTCACCCCGCAGTGTTCCAACTATTCTATAAAGCTTTTAATATCTACCTCGTCGAGATGAGGCTTCCAAGAGATCAAATAACATCATCTTAGCATTCTGATATGCGAAAAGCGATATGATTTACACGTCCGCTTCCAGGACGTCACGCCCACGCGTCTTCCGATCAGAATGGTTGGGCAGCTCGCTCGCCAGGTTGTCTTTGCGTGAACCAATGCATTGAAACTGTGCACAAATACATATTTCGGTTACCAATCCTTCAAATAATTTCTTAACCGAAAATATGAACTCCAGATGTTACAATATTTAAAATGTTTGACACAACTATACACTAATAGGATGCTCATCATTCCCAAGTTCTAAGTCATTTGCGAAAGAAACTCAATTAATCCCTTAAGTGATGAATTGTTAACTTATTCTCTTATTTGGTACGTAAAAGATTCTGAATAGTTACCTTACATGACCTTGACCTAGTATCTCCAAACCTGGTCATCATACTTCTACTCAAACTCTTTCACTTCCCTTATGGCTTAACGCACCAAGTCAAGTCCGATTTACTCTGATTTTCCCCTTCCGAGCCACTGTCGCTGTCTTTTGGAACATAACTGCAACCATAATAATTATTAGGAAGAGCGGGGGGTTATCCTAATGACATAACTCTATTGCACGATCTACGAGATAAAAGAGTAGAAACCAATCCTAAATGTCCGGCAGCCTCCTGCGTATAAGTATGATGCACAACATACCCATACACAAGACTCTACTAGACACGGTCTGTAGACATTCCGAGGACTAACTGCTCTGATATCACTTTGTCACGACCCAACCCGACGGGCCGCGACTAACGTCTTAATTGGACGTCATTACTGACATGTCACTCTTAATCCATCTAATACAGAGATCTATAGAAATTTCGGCAGCACAACACTGCTTTTACAACATTTCCCTAAATTGGGCTAGCCGACAAGGCTGCCAAAACAACAACAAAACAACAGTCATAATAGGCTAGCCGACTAGGCTGCCACCAACCAACATCACGTGTACAAAGGCATAATCAAAATAAGCAAGCCGACAAGGCTGCCACGAGATAATAATATCAAAACCCAAAACAAGGTACAAACGTCCAACCCACAACTGTCTACAGACCTCTAAGAGTGTAATACTGACATATGACGGGATAGGACCCCGTCGTGCCCAAAATATGCATAAGTCTGAAAGATAAAGGTCTGTACCAAAATAGCTGGCTCCGGAACAAAGGAGCTCTCCAACTGTTGTACATAAATCCTAGACTGGAGGGTCACCTATCTGAACACATGAACCTGCGGGCATGAACGCAGCCCCCCGAGGAAAGGGGGTCAAGATGAATAATGTACTCGAGATGTAAAACATAAAATACCAAAATCAATAACAATTGTACCAAGTAAAACAGAGAGTCATCAAATTTCATAAAACTGAAAATCTTGTCTGAAAATCATATCATGTATGCTGAATCATAAATCATCATGCTCATGTATGTATATAAAAATGTATAACATGTCTCGGCCCTCTATGGAGGGACTCGATGGAATCTGTATCTGCGAGCGTAACGTGTCTCGGCCCTCTAAGGATGGACTCGATGTAATATGTATATATATATATATATATATATATATATATATATATAAAACGTGTCTCGGCCCTCTAGTGAGAGACTCGATGAATGATGCATGACTGCGCACGAACATGACCTGGCCCGGGACTCAGTGGAGTGAAATAGTAACACTTAGCACGAGTAGATATCATGAGCAATTGTATGCAATTAAAATCATTATGTGACTCTCAATAAAATTATTACCATAAACTCTATTACTGAAATCATAATCACTAGTAAATAATCATTTTTAAAAATGAACTGGTAGGAGTTAAGTACGTCCGTCGTACTTTCATAAAAATCATGCCAAAAGAAAGAAAGAAAGGTCTCACATACCTTTTAGTCGAACTAATCAACTCAATATTAGAATACGTCTCGTCTAGTGCTTCAACCTATAATAATGGTAATATGTTCGTCAATTCTATGATTACTAGCATACTTTATATTGAATAACGACTCCCTTTTCTATAAAAATTTGGGCAGCACTTCCCCTATTTATATGTACATCCACAATTTTCAATAGATGACAACAATACCAATTAACAAGTCACAATTCCAAGATATCACAAAATCAGTCCATATACTTTATTTACACCATAGTTATGCATTTTTTTCTCCTTACATTTATGGAATACAACCATCAAGAGTGCAAGTCTTCTAATTTGCAACATATTACCTTACTACATTTTAATTTCTTTAAGATATGTGTTGGCAATTACCACAACGTATTTATAAGTTCATAACTTATTTTTCCATCATTATAACTTAACAAAAACAGCCCCTAATACATCACAATAATTTCCAATAATTTCAAGCAAGTTTTCGGCCAATATCCACATTACCCAAGCTCCTTTTCTTAACTCCTTAAAATCCAATTCATGTTTCAATACTTTCATATAACCAATTATAACTTAAACATCATGATCTCTTTTCAATTCTCAACATGCAATTAGTGATAATGTTAACAACAACAATAATCAAACCCATATATACAAAACAGTCCACAATCGACATTAACACCCCAAAATATTCACATGCAATCTCATATTTCAAGTTCTTTCTTTATCAAGAGTTAATCCCTTAGTTACAACTTACAACATCACTTAATCTTACAAATGCTCCATAAAAAGAAGAATTTCATACCTTAAATTGGTCCCAAAACAGTCCCAAAAACGTCACTGCCCAGCCCGATTTTTGTCCCAACTTGCATCAAATTATTGTCCAATTTTGTTACTTCTTCAACTCCAAAATTACATGCATGTGTTCTACAATGTTAACCCAACATTCTAACATATTTTCTTCCACAAATTCGTCTCGAAAATCCGAAAATTGAGGCTCAAATCGCGGGCAGCAGTGGCGAAATGCCCACTGTTCTGTCAGCTGAATTTGTAACGTCCGTAACTCTCTACTCCGGTGTCATATCGACGGGAGGTTTGTTGCGTTGAAAACTAGACTCGGCGAACTTCATTTTAGGCTTTTGAAACACCCCAAAACTTCTAATATACTAGGATATATATCCCTCCAAAGTTGACTAAAATTCTGCCCCAAAAATCCGAAAAACTCACTGTTTTTGGTTCCTATTTGGGCTTCTAATTGTTAGATGGATTAATCTAGGAAGAAGGTTATAGAATGAATTCAATTCTTGCTAAGAATGGTGCAATTTTCGGATTTGGGTTGAGAGAGGAGGAGATGAACTTGGTGTTTAGAATGAAATTGAAATTAGAATAGAAGGGTTTTGGTATTTTAAGGAAATCTGATAATACTTGTTTAGACTTAAACTTTGGCCCTCTTTAATGCCCTCTTAGTTAAAAACAACTCCAAGTAATAAATCTTAACTCCTCCTTCAATTAATCTCAACACTCGTTGCCTTAAATTCTTATCGTCGTATCTTATATACCTTACTAATCCATAACGAAAATTATATATGTATATATACCACCATTACTAAAGAATTTTCCGGCGTCGCATTTGTCATTACCATAAATTATTCTATAATCACATCCTTAAGTATATTAATTTCCAATACTCGAATTCTATTTTCCTTAATTACGTCCTTACTTATTGTCTTAAACTCACGAGGTGTAACAGAATCTGCCCGGCCCGGGACGCGGTGAAGTGGAAAAATGACTCTTAGCACGAGTAGATATCATGAGCAACTGTATGCAATTTAAATCATTTCTTTGACTCTCCTTAAAATCATTAAATAAATTTTTACAAGAAGATCACATAGACTTTTCATAACTCAGATTACTATGAATAATACTATGAAGGAGTCATGTACGTCCGCCGTACATTCCCTTGTATAATATTCATGTCGAATGAAAGAATCAATAATTCACAAAATCATGTCAAAAGAAAGGAAGATAGACTCACATACCTCTTAGGCGAACTAATCAACTCAATATTAAGGTATGTCTCGTCTAGTACTTCAGCCTATAATAAGGAATAACATGCTCGTCAATTTTGATTTTCTAATGTAAGTTATATGAATAACGGCTTCCTTATTTCTATAAAAATTTGGGCAGCATTTCCTTTGTTTATGTGTGTATCCACAATTTACCAATAAGTCAACAATACCAATTTACAATATGCAACTTAAAGATATATTCATAACAGCCTCAATTACATCCATAAACGCCATCACAATACATTCCCTTCCTTTTTGTTTTAGGAACACAACAACCACTTCTACCAAGGTAATCTATATACTTATTTCTCGTGTTATCCGTCTTCTTAATCTATTTCAAATCAGCCCCTATGTAGTCCATATTCCAAGAAATAACAAGAATACAAGGTAACCCCTTCCTACATTTTAATTTCTTTCAAGGTATGCATTAATAATTACCACAACATATTTACAAGTTAACACCTTATATTTCAGCCAATAACTTCAACCAAAATAGTACAAAACTGTCTTTAAATCAAGGCAACAATGCTAAAAAATTTCCATGTGTGTCAAGGCACACACAAGAAATACAATACCAAAACTCATCTCTTAATCCCTTAACATCCAATTCACATTTCATCAATTCCATATAATTAATTGCAACTTTAAATATCAATCTTCCCTTCAATTTCCACATGCAATTGGCGACAATGATAATCATAACAACAATCAAACTTAATGTATACAAAACAGTTCCAATCGGCGTATATATCTCAATATAATCACATGCATTTTCATATTTCCAATTCCATTTTAACACCAATTCATATCTTTAATTACAACAACATGCAATTTCATTTAAACTATAAAAAGAAGAATTTTATACCTCGAATTCGTCCAAAACAGTCCCGAAAATCTGCTCACTGTTTTCGCTCCAATTTTTTGCTTCAATTTCACACTTCTTCAATTCCAAATCAACATGCATGAATCCCACAATGTTATTCCATCATTCGAACATGTTTTCTCTTCCAAGAATCATCCCAAAAATTCAAAAATTTGGGGCTAAAATCGGCAGCAAGCTTTCCTTTTTAACTACAATGATGGATTTCGATTCAGGATGAATGAAGGAACGGGGATGGGTTCTTTGTGTCGGCCTGAGTGAGACAAACACAACCACACCAATCACGAGTTTCGAATCAACCGGAATCCGTCAAACGGCGACTAGGGTTAGCCCCGAAATCGATCTGGTCGTCAGAGCAGTTGAGCAAGAATCGAAGGGTGTGGTAGGTATAAAAATGACGGGATTGACAAAACGAAGCTAATGGTATAAGCCTCGTCCCGCTGGACACACAGATCAGGAAATTGCAAATTACTGCGGAAACACTGCTCACTACGGCGTGTCGTCAATAGCGATTTGTTTTTTCATTTTTGTATATATTTTTTTGAAATTCCTAAATGGGGAGAATGAAAGGTTTTAAAAGAGTTTTAAGGATTTAGGAAATCTGAAAATCTATTTGCAATTTGACCCACTTCTCACAATTAATCAACCTTATGTCTCACTCTCTTTAAATCTTGAAAATCTCACAAGACCTCGTATCCTCGTCGTCATAACTTATATAATGCGTTACTAATCCATAACGAATTTATATATAACTAGCATTTTAAATTTTCATTGTCACACTCGTCGTCACCAATTTTTTTATTCCGGAATAACATTCTTAAAAATATTAATTTCCTTAATGATGTTCTTAATTATCGTCTTAAACTTACGAGGTATAACAAAGATAATCACATACATATGTCTAATGCTAGAAGATCTACCAGAACTGGTAGACCTCCCATTTGGCATAAAGAGTATGTCACTTAGCAGTGATCCACTAGTTATTTGTACTCGATATCAGATGGACTGGATTATGGAGAGGTGTCATCCAAATATCAGAATTTTGTTGCACATATATATCTGCAAATGTTGAACCATATAGTTATGCAGATGCAGTCAATGACAAAAGATGGATTGATGTTATGAAGGCTGAAATCCAGGCATCGGAGGAAAATAAGACACGGGAGCTTGTAAATCTTTCAGAAGGCAAAAAGGCCATTGGATGCAGATGGGTATTTAAGATTAAGTATAAAACCACGGGTGAAGTTGAGAGATTCAAGGCCAGACTGGTGGCAAAAGAAAGGCTTAGACTATCATGAAACCTTTCTCCAGTAGTTAGAATGACTATTGTGAGAACTGTGGTAGTTGTTGCAGCTGCTAAACACTGGATCATATATCAAATGGATGCTTACAATGCATTCATACAAGGAGATCTATATGAGGAGGTCTTTATGCATCTGCCCGAAGATTTTCACATCACAAAAGAACAGAACAAAATGTGTAGATTGATCAAGTCCATGTGTGGTTTAAAACAGGCATCAAGACAGTGGAATATTAAGCTGACCTCAGCTTTACTTTCCTATGGATTCCATCAAAGTCATCTGGATAATTCCTTATTTACTAAACAGCAAGCTGACAAAAATGTGGTGGTCCTAGTCTATGTTGGTGATTTGATGATTACATGTAATGACCAGATACTCATTCAATCTACCAAGCAGGCTCTACATGGTGCTTTTAAGATTAAGGATTTGGGGGAGCTCAAATATTTTATTGGTATAGAGTTTGCAAGAAGTTCTCAGGGCATTATCATGCACTAAAGAAAATATGCCTTGGAACTAATTTTTGACTTACAGGTGCTAAACCTATGCACTCTCATATGGAACTGAATCAGAAACTTACCACTATTGAGTTTGACAATCTGGTTGCATCTCAGTCCTTAACACAAGACATAAATGTTCAGCATGTACCCTCACCGGATCCTCTATTGTCTGACCTTAGCATGTATAGAAAGCTCATTGGTAGGCTGTTGTACCTTACCAATACTAAACCTGATATTGCCTTTGTTGTACAATATCTGAGTCAATTCATGCAACAACCCAAGACTTTATATTTGGAGGTTGGACTGAGACTAGTTAGGTATGTTAAAAATGCTCCAGGTTCAGGAATATTTTTCAGCAGTTCTTATGCATCACAAGTTCAAGTTTTCTCTGATGCTGATTGGGGTTCTTGTCTAAGTAGTAGAAGATCTGTTACTGGATATTTGGTATTGTTTGGTCAGTCTCTTGATTCATAGAAGTCTAAGAAATATAACACTATTTCCAGAAGTTCAACTGAGGCAGAATATAGGTCATTTGCTGCTTCAGCGGCTGAGATTGTATGAATCATTGGTTTATTTCAAGAGATGGGAATCCCTATTCAGTTACCTGTTTATGTGTTCTCTAATAGCAAGTCTGTCAATCAGATTACGACTAACCCTGTCTTTCATGAATGCACCAAATATATTGACATTGATTGTCACTTCATATGGGAGAAGATCAAGGGAGGCCTTGTGCACACTATCTACTTACCATTTGTTGAGCAACCATCATATTTGCTCACTAAATCCCTCACTGTTGCTCAACACATCTATCACATGTCCAAGCTAGGAATGAAGAATTTTTTCATATCTCCTAGTTTGCGGTGTGTGTGTGTGAAAGAATTGGATACAAATACAAAACTTGGAAGTTGTTAGTTTGTTATAATTGTTAGTTGGAGTTAGTTACATATTGTTATATCAGTTAAGAAGTTGTTAGAGGTTGTTAGAGTGGTTATTAGTTTAGTTAAAATTGTTAGGAAAATTAATGACTAAAGGTCAATTATGTACTTGTATATATAATAGTGAGTAGAAGATATTTTGTACCCATTCATTAATACACAAAATCACTTCTTCTCTTTAACCTCTCTTATCTGTTTCTCTCTCTCAATACAATTACTCTTCTTTTTATTTTCTCTTTCTTTTTCTTTCTTCTCCACCAGTGGGTATGTTTTCACAATTGGTGGTGGGACTGTGTCTTGAAAATTCTCTAAGCAAACATGCATCGCCCGATCCATAATGAAATCAGAGTTTATTGCTTTGGAAAAAGCATGAGAAGTAGCAGAGTGACTTTCACGACTTCTTAGAGGATATTCCTTGTTGGCATAAATTTGTACATTCGATGATGATTCACTGTGACAACCAATCAACTTTAGGAAGGGCACAAAGTAATATGTACAACGGCAAGTCTAGACACATTCGTCGGAGGCATAAGACCGTTAGGTAGTTGATCACTATGGATGTCATTTCCATTGATTACGTCAAATCAAATGATAACTTAGCAGATCCATTAATTAAAGACCTACCCAAAGATCAAATATTCTACTTGTCTAGGGGAATGAGCACAATAAGAATCTTTATGGTGATAGCCCAATCTTACTGACTAGAGATCCCATGAATTTGGTTCAATGGGAAAGCGAAACTATAGAGGTTCAGTTTAGCGCTTCACTTGAAGTAAGAGCACTTCAGATTATCATTCTTTAAAGAAGTATAACTCCAAAGTCGTTTCCGCGATAGACATTGTTTGCTACTTGCATAATGGGTAAATGATAAGTTTCTGAAACTTTTAATGATTACTAACAGTTGCGAGTGAGTTAGAGCAATATACCTTATAGGAGATAACCTATTTAAGTGCGAAGACATGCCACTTCAATGTACACACTTAAGAATCCAAGAGTTGTCCGTGGCCACAACGTTCACCGCGCAGTTGATACCATTGTCTTGGTTTACACTAAACACTGACGGTTCAAGATATCACGTTCACCGCACAGTAAGTAAATTCGATGGTAATCAAATAAGAAAGGTTCAAAGCCGAAAGCCTTTCATGATGCAATACCTTTTCGCTGAAAGATTGCTGGACTTTAGCACCTCGTGTTCACCAATTCTCTTTCAAGGGAGGATTGTTGGAAATTTACTAATGTGGAATTGAGTTTATCCCGTCTTTAATGACTTCATCAAATTTCGCTAAGAAATAAAAGATATATTGGTATACAAAGTAAATTGTTTGAGACATGAAAAGATGGAGTGTTTTTGGCCAAAAATGACAAATCTCCCTCTGTCACGACCCGACCCCGGGGCCGCGACTGGTGCCCTACCGTGGCACCCCGTCAAGTATACATCAGAGAATAGCAGCGGAACATACATAACCCATATCCTGTATAAAGTAAACATCACTGGCAAGCCGATAAGGCTGCCTTCCATAAAACAAATACACTAAATCAAAGTACCACTTGTTCTTACAACCCAAAACACAAACGTGACCACATACCTCTAAGAATAACAACTGTGGCGGGACAGGGCCCCGTCATACCCCTGAATGTACATAATACCTATAGCATCAGGGAAGAACCGTACCAACAAAACAAGCTTCCAGAGGAATGGAACTTCTGACACCGGAACAGTGATCCTAAGAATGAGGATCCACCACCTGCTTACCTCTACCTGCGGCATGAATGCAGCCCCCGAGGAAGGGGGTCAGTACACAATATGTACTAAGTATGTGAAACTGAAAAGAAATATTGTAATAATATCATAAGTTTGAAAATAAGCTGGAGTCATGGATGAAAATCAAATTACCTTGTACTGTGCCTTACTAACAATGAGAGTGACAAGTATAAACTTTACTGCATAAAAATAGGTGGCTCATGATCAACACATGGTCTCTCGCCCGTAGTATCATTAAGCAATCCTACTCCTGGTATCACCCGCATGGATCCTGTGGACCCGCATGAGGTATTCCTCGCATCATGGGTAGCAAATCCATGGAATACACATAAGGTGGTATAACGTCTTGGGGGTGTACCCCTCATTTATACTCTTACCCTAAAGGAGATGGTATAACGTCTTGGGGATTTACCCCTCATTTATACTCTTACCCTGAAGAAGGTGGTATAACGTCTTGGGGATTTACCCCTCATTTATACTCTTACCCTGAAGAAGGTGGTATAACGTCTTGGGGATTTACTTCTCATTTATACTCTTACCCTGGCTCAACCGGCTATCATACATAACATAAGTAAGTTAAGAAATCCACTAACTTTTTATTAGTCTGGATCATATACCCTCTCATTTTAGTTTACTTAAGGCACTAACATATCTTAATAAAAGAAAATCGGGAATTCAACCCAAGTATTACATACTTCTACTCTTTTAAAACTGACTCCTTTTCATATAAAACTTTTAGACAATTGATGCCTTAAAATCAATTTGTCTTTCATAATTCAAGTCATTTGTCCCTACTCATCTTACTTAGTGTAAACCTTTCCTTATTAACCTTCCATAAGGCTAATATAACCAACTTCCCATAAAGTCGTTATATTAACTCTATACATTAGTCAAATATCTTTCCCTATATCCAAGGGACTTATACTTTTAAAACGAAACAAGTATCACATACTTAAAATACTTTAAGTCCCTTAACTTTGAAACTTAAGACATCATTAAAACAAGTAAGGAATATCAAAGTCTTGTACGTGTACCGTACTACATAGATGTAATTATTCATGCTCAAGAGGTAGGAAAGTTCCACATACCTCTTCGGTAAATCCACTTGCTAAGTCCAAAATACCGCACGTAGTATGTTAACATATAATGACCATAATACGTTTATCAATCCTCTAGTTACAATGTAGAATATTCCAAATTCAAAGTCACTAAATTCTATGGAAAATTGGGCAGTATTTCCTTTATTTCTACATACTTTGCCACCTTTTCCAAGGCCGAATTCAACATCCAAACGCCACATTTAAGGCCCAACAATCCAAACATTTCAAAGGGGATTACACACCTAATCTTGGGTGCGTAAAATTCTGCCCCACAATGTACAACAACTAACTTAACAAGTTTAAGGTAGTACTTAGGCTATAACATGCTTACATAACCTTTTTATCCAATTCTTTTATATCCAAACCATATTTCTTACATGTAATCTATCTAAGAGCCATATTTACCACTAAAAGATCTTTCTTCTTCACATGCAACACCAAAAACTAGCTACAAGAGAAGAATTGTTACCTTAGAGCTTTAGCCAAATTATTCCAACAAGTTTGCTATCCTCCTTTCCAAAAACACCACCACAATACTTCTACAAGCTAGCCAACAAGCTTCCTTCTTGCCACACATTTTCAGATTTTCTTCAAGCTTTGATTTTCTCTTGAAATTCTAGAGAGAAGGGAGAGCTTAGCTTTAGAGAGAGAGATGAACTTGAAGAATGACCAAGTCTTCAAGACTTGGTCAATAAGTAGTGCATGCAAAATCAGATGGGGGGGGGGGGGTGGGACACTTGTCACCCTCCCATGACCTTTTTTAAAACAAAACAGTTCAGATTTTTCCACTTAACTTCGCAGAACCCGCCTCGGCGCCGCGGCCCTGCAGTCGGCGCCGCGGCCCTGTGGCTCCTGTCCGGAACACCTTTCGGTCCGACTGCGCACTGAACTTGTAACTCCCATAACTTTCTACTCCGATGTTCTATCGACGAAAGGTTGGTTGCGTTGGAAACTAGACTCAACGAACTATGCACTAGGACTTTGAAACACTTAGGAACTCTCAATGTAACGGGTCATAACCCGCCTCAAAGTTGACCAAAACCCGTCCGAAACAATCCGTCAACCTATCCTTCTAAAATTAAAGTCTTAATCCCTTTCGTACGCTCTCACACGCATGGCCAGAACTACGGGGTATAACATTCTCCCCCCCCTTAGAAATGTTCATCCCGAATGTTCCTTCTAGGCTCACTCAATTCACAATCTCAACATAGACCCTCTTAACTATTCTTTTTGCAATAAAAAACGCTCCACATGCCACAACAATACTTAAGCGTAATTGCCAAATTTAAACTAACAAGCAGGAAAGTGGGTTACCTGGAGGTATAGGGAATAAGTGAGGATACTTCTTCATCATGTCATCCTCTGCTTCCCACGTCATCTCCTCCCTGTTCTCGTTCCGCCATAAGACTTTGACGGAAGTCACATCCTTTGTCCGAAGTCTCCTAACCTGACGATCGAGTATCGCTATGAGACTCTCCTCATACAATAACCCCTCTGTCACCTGGACATCACAAATCGGGTGCACTCTAGACGGATCTCCAATACATTTCCGCAACATAGATACGTGAAACACTGGATGTACTGCCTCCAGATCGAACGACAGATCCAACTCATAGGCAACCTTGCCTACCTTACAGACAATATGATAAGGTCCAATGTACCTTGGGCTGAGTTTCCATTTCTTCCCAAATCTCATCACGCCCTTCATGGGTGACACCTTCAGAAAGACTCAATCATCTACCTCAAACTCCAAGTGTCGACGCCGATGATCTGCATACGACTTATGTCGACTCTGAGCTGACAACAACCGCTCCTGGATAAGCTTCACCTTATCCACTGCCTGCTGAATCAAGTCTGGCCCGACCAACTGCACTTCTCCCACCTCGAACCAACTTATTGGTGACCTGCACTTCCTCCCGTATAAGGCCTCATAAGGCGCCATCTGGATACTAGAATGGTAGCTGTTGTTATAAGCACACTCCACCAGAGGTAAATGATCCTCCCAGCTACCCCTGAAATCAATAACACAAGCCCGCAAAGATATCCTCGCCGAGTGTATGCGGATAGTGCGTTCGCCCATCCATCGGTTTGAGGATGAACGCAGCGATCGAGACTCACCTGGTCCCTAATCCTTCCGAAAAGACCTCGAAGTTAGTCGTGGCTGGGCTCCTCTGTCCAAATAATCGATATAGAACTCCGTGCGATCTCACAATCTCTCGATATACAATTTAGCATAATCCTCGTAGAAAAAGTCGCCCCGATCGAAGAAAATGGTGACCGACCGTCGATCACGACAATAACCCAAATGGAATCATGCTTCTCCGAGTGTGAGGTAACCCTGTAATAAAATCCATATTTACCACCTCCCACTTCCAAGTCGAATATCAATAGCTGCAATGACCACCGGCTTCGGTGCTCAACCTGGCGGCGGTTCGAACGCTGCGCGCGCGAACTCCGCAACGTCCCTCTTCAGGCCATACCACCAATACACACACCTGAGGTCATGGTACGTCTTAGTCAACCCCGGATGAATAGAATAACGAGCACTGTGTGCCTCTCCCAGAATCTGCTGACGAAGTCCTGTTACATCAGGAACACACAACCGACCCTCAAATCTTAGCACCCTTCCGTGCTACCTCAAATAGACTCTTTCTCCTCCCGGAGAGCTGCGTGATCTGCGTACCATAATCGGATCCTCATATCGCCTCTTCACCTCGCCGACGATGGAAGACTCGCAACTCTCGAACCGAACTCTATCACCGTAACTAATCAAACGAACCCCAAGGCTCGCCGGTGATGTAACTCGGACCATATCCCTTCTGCCGGGTACATCGATGCACTACCCATCGATCTGCGACTAAGGGCGTCTGCAACTACATTGGCCTTCCCTGGGTGGTACATAATGTCGACATCGTAATCCTTAAGTAACTCCAACCACCGTCTCTACCGCAAGTTCAGCTCCCTCTGACTGAAGATATATTGGAGGCTCTTGTGGTCTGTGTAAATGTCCACATGAACTCCATACAAATAATGTCTCCAGATCTTCAAGGCATGAATCACTACTGCCAACTCTAAGTCATGTGTGGGATAGTTCTTCTCATGCTTCCTGAGTCGTCGAGATGCGTAAGCTATAACTCTGTCGTGGTGCATCAGTACGCACCCAAGCCCGACACCTGATGCATCGCAATAAACCACATATCCGTCTAAACCCTCTGGAAGAGTAAGAACTGGGGCGGTTGTCAATTTCTCCTTTAGCAACTGGAAACTTTCCTCACAAGCATCCGTCCACCGGAATATAGCTGCCTTATGAGTCAGCCTAGTCAATGGTGCTGAGATGGAAGCAAACCTCTCCACAAATCTCCGATAATAACCTGCAAGGCCCAAAAGGTTGCGCACCTCTGTTGGTGTAGTGGGTCTAGGCCAAGTCTTGACTGCCTCAATCTTTGTTGTATCAACCCGAATACCATCGGCCCCGATAACATGCCCTAGGAAAGCCACTGAGGCCAACCAAAACTCGCATTTCGAGAACTTGTCATACAATCACGGCCGGTCGGAGGACTCTACCGTCGCCAAACGATCCGCGTGTTCCCTCTGTCGCGAATAAACCAGGATATCATCAATGAATACTATAACGAACATATCCAAAAATGGCTTGAACACCCGGTTCATCAAATCCATGAATACTGCTGGGGCGTTGATCAACCCTAAAGACATCACCCTGAACTCATAAGGCATACCGGTCCCGAATGCATCTTTGGGATATCCGCCTCTAACTCGCACTGATGATAACTGCATCGCAGTCTATCTTGAAAAACACCTTGCACCTGCAATGGTCAAACAAATCATCAATCCCGGGAGAGGATATCTGTTCTTGATAGTTACCTTGTTCACCGTCAGAATCAACACATACGCAACGCCCTATCCTTCTTCTTTACAAATAACACCGCGCTCCCGAGGAGAAACTTGCCCGATAAAGCCTTTCTCCAGTAAATCTTTCAACTGGTCCTTCAATTCCCTAAACTCGGCAGGTGTCATCCCGTATGGCGGAATAGATATCGGTCGAGTGTCTGGCGCCAAATCAATGCAAAACTCAACCTCTCTCTCAGGAGGGATACCCGGAAGCTCGTCTGGGAATATGTCTGAAAACTCTCTAACGACTGGAACTGACTGAAGGTCCGGTATCTCAGCCTCAATATCTAATACCCAAACCATATGATAGATATACCCCTTCCGCACCATCTTCCTAGCCTTGAGATAAGAAATAAACCTACCCCTCTGCGATGCAGTATTCCCCTTCCACTCGATAATCGGTTCACCGGGAAACTGGAACCGAACTAATCTCTCTCTACAGTCCACATTGGCATAGCAAGACGCTAGCCAATCCATACCCATAATCACATCAAAGTCCGTCATATCCAACTCTATCAAGTCGGCTAGAGTCTGGCGATCTATAGTCACTGGGCAAGCCTTATATACCCGCTCAACTACCATCAATCACCCATCGCGTAGCACCTCAAAAGGTTTTATGGACTCGGGTTCTATCCCTATTCTACCAAAGAATATGAGGAGATATATAGGACAAGGTAGAACTGGATCTATCAAAGCATATACATCACAAAGAAGAAACCAATAATGTACTGGCGACATCGGTGACGCCTCGCGGTCACGGCGGTGGGACCGCATAGATGCGGTTCGAGGACCGTTGGGCGGGACCCGCCACGACCCCTGCGCGGCCTCGCAGTCCCGACGGTGGACCGCATAGATGCGGTTCGAGGACCGTTGGGCGGGACCCTGCCACGACCCTGCGCGGCTCTGGACCGTGAACACCCTGCCCTCCGGGCGTATCGCCACCGAAGACGAAGATCCGGCGACTGACCCTGTCGGCTGAACCATAACATCCCCGCCGCCTCTGGTCGGACAATCTCTCCTCAAATGGCCCTGCTGGCCACAAGAGTAACAAGCTCCCGTAGTTATACGACACTCACCCGGGTGAGACCTACGCGATGAACACACCGAGATGTAGGTGGCCTCATCGACGAAACCGGTCCTCAGGAACCGGCCACTGAACCCTGTCCCGCACTGAATACCAGACGTCCGGAAGGCGGTGGAGGAGCGCTATGAACCGGCTGAGGTGCAAATCCGGTCTGCTGTTGAGGTTGTCTACCTCGAAAACTACCAGAGGACCTCTGCTGTCTGGCCTCTGGCGATACTGTCGTCAATCGGCCTGCGTTCGCCGCGCAGTGCGTATATGCGTGCGGGCATGTCGTCACGGTGAAGAGCTACCCGTCAACTCTCGCCAAGTAATCATCGAGCCTGTGACATAGCGGTGCACCACGCCCTCGTATGCATTACCAGCGGGTACATCGAGCCAACGAAGTCAAACTACGTTATACTCCGGACCGTCGCCCGCCTGCCTCAACGTCGAAACCTATCACTCGAGCTCTCTCATACGTGGAGGCAAGAAATGACTAAGGCGCCTCGAGAACTCGTCCCCAAATGCTGAGCGCATGCTCCCCCCGGGATAGTTCCCATGAATCATACCAGTCAACTGCAGTATCCCGCAGCCGATGTGAACCCAATAATACTGACTCGGTCTCCGAGGCCCTAATCACTCTCATGATCCGCTGTAATTGTCGGATAAACTCCTGAGGATCAATGTTATACCCCGTAGTTCTGACCCTACGTATGAGAGCATACGAAAGTGGATTGACCGAAGAGGTATGTGGAAACTTTCTTATCTTTTAAGCATGAGTAGTTATAACTATATAGTACGGTAGACGTACGTGTTTTGAATGAAGTAAATCCTTTTGTTATACTTGACTTGTTTTAAGGAAATGTCTAAGTTGGTTGGGTTAAGAAGTTAACCCATTTCTTAAGGAATGGTTTATCCTAAATAAGGTAGACAAGGATTTCTTGACATAATGAAGTATAGAGTACTTTTGGTGTGAAAGTATTGAATATTGAATTATTCTAAAAGATAAGAGACTTAAATTTTTGAGGTAAGAAACTTGTTTTCTAAAGGATAAGAGGCTTGAAGTATTTTGAAAATTGTATGAATTTGTTTGAAGTATAAGTCTCTTGGTTAGTAAAAGAACGAAATGGTTTATAAGGAGTTATAACGGCTTTATGGGAAGTTAGTTATAACGGCCTTATGAATGGATAAGGATGTCGTAAATTTCTAAAGCATAAAGTTAGTATAACGGCTTTATGGGAAGTTAGTTATAATAACTTTATGGAAGGTTATGAAAGTTGTCTATTTTGATTAATGAGCATGAGTTGTCTAGATGGTGGAAAAATTGAAGTTACTTGGTTTCAAGCTTTGAAATGAGTTTTCTAAAGGTGTAGTAACTTACTTTGAAAAATAGACACGCCTCGATACTACGGGTGTTAGTATCTTGGATTTTACATAAAAGGAGGCTTGAAAAGAATGTACGTCACATAGCTTGGGCTTGTTTAATTGAGAATTATTCTATGTGTGCCTTGATAAATACTTTGGCTTGCTTAAATAAGAAATTCTCTTGGGTTATGTGAAAGGAAGGCATGGTAATTGTCTTGGTTTATATAAAGGCATGGTATTGCAATTCGAATTAAAAGCATGTAATTATGAGTCTATTTGGGCGTCACGGTCGGTGATGGGGATTCGGGTATCGACCACGATGAGGTTCGTTTCCTGATGTGATGTTATTCCATGGATTAGCTCTCCACGAGGTCTCGATGCGGGGTGGATCTAGTAGTTAGCCTCGTACTTGCCGGCCGAGACGTGATGCAGGTGGATCCGGTAGTTGGCTTCGTACTTGCCGGTCGGTGTTAGGCGAAGTGGTGTGATCTGGTGGATCTGGTGGTTAGCTGCGTCTTGTCGATCGCGATGTGGCCGGGGTGGATCTGGTAGAGGCTATCGCACTTGCCGATCGCCCGTGATTTCGATTATAGTATTGTTGGTGCACGTGGATCCGTAGGTGGCTTCGTACTTGCCGATCGGATTGAGTATGCAGGTGGATCTCGTAGCTATGCGCCGTCTTGCCTCGTCTGGTTCTTATGATCTGAGTGGGATCTAGTATTCATGTGTACTCGTAGTGTTATTATATCATGTAGCCGGTGAGGAAGGAATTCCACGCACGATTGATATTATGGGCATGAGACCTATGGTTATATTTGAGTGATGACTTAGAGGGTGTGAGTCCCTGACTTGACATGGCTGCGTATATGTTGTGTACTGTAGTTTGACTATCATACATGTCTTCTGCTTTATATATATGCTATTATGATTTCATTCTGATATTTTGATTTCACATACTGTACTGATGTCTTGACCTCGCTTGAAGTGCGTTCATCGCCGCAGTCGAGATCGTAACTTCTGGTCCGCTCTTGGGATCATGTTCATTTCTTGGAAGCTCCATCTCTCCGAGGCTTTGTCTTTTGGTATGATTCTCGAGGTTATAGACTTTTGTACATTCGGGGTATGGCGGGCCCCGTCATACGCTTGTTATTCCTGAAGTGCGTAGTCACGTTGGTGGTTTGGTTGTAAGAATAAGTTGTTACGATTAAGTATGTTTTTATGGAAGCGACCTTATCTACCGCCATCGATGTTTACCTTTTATAAGTTATGTGTTATGTATGTTCACGCTATTCTCTCGATGTATACGGCGAGTACCAGACAGGTACTAGTCGCGCCCGGCCGGGTTGTGACAAAAGTGGTATCGAAGCGATTAGTCCTCGGAAAGTGTCTCTGACCGTGTCTAGTAAGTCTTGATTATCGGTGTGTTGTGCACCACATCTATAATCGTGAGGTCGCATGACATTTAGAGTTGGTTTCCATTCTTCTCTCTTTGAGATCGTGCGATGAAGCCGTCATAGTAGGTCGAGTCCTCTCGACCTATTCTTATGTACCGATTATGCCTCGCGGCGCGACGAGCCGAAGGGCAAGGCGTCGCGGGAGGCTGCTAGTGTGCAGAGTTACCAGACTCGGGCACAAACTATGCCCGAGCGATGGCGTGTCGGCGAGTTCACTGCCGACGATATTAGAGGCAGGCGGCGGTAGCTCCAAGGTTTGGTACTCGAGCCCCGATTCGCGGCGGCGAGTATAGGGATTACGGAGAGCGGTCGGGTTGTTGACTAGCATCGTGGCGAGCGGCAAAGATCGCCAGGCGTGCGGCTAACCCTGTAAGCGATTTAAGGATTCGACTTTCGAGTTGTAATCCACCGAGTTACATGGTTGAGGTCCGGCGAGGATCCTCAGGAGTTTATTCGACAGGTGCGGCGGACTACGCAGGTGCTTAGGGCCTCGGAGACGGAGTCCGTTGTGTTAGCTTCTTATCGGTTACGCGATATTGCGTTGAACTGGTTTGAGTCATGGGAATTGTCTAGAGGGGAGGGTGCTCTTCCAGCGGTTTGGGAGGAGTTCGCAGAGGCCTTCCCGATCACTTCTTGCCTCCCGAGTTGAGAGAGCCGCGTGGATAGATTCTTGACCTTGAGGCGAGAATGGGAGGACCATGAGAGTCTGACATGGAGTTTGACTCTTTGGCGGTATGCGCACTATTGTAGCCGACTTCGCGCATGAGTTCATCGCTATGTGATGGGGCTAGACCGTCATATGATTATGCGTGCTTAGGAGTAGCTCTTCACCGGTATGGATATCGCCAGATGCGAGCATATGCGCGAGGATAGAGGCGAGAAAGGAGGCGGCTTGGCTGAGCCGGCCCGAGGCGTGGCAGCGAGATCTCGGGCGCTTTTGGCGGACCGCCTCAGTGAGCTAGTTATGCTCCTCGGCCAAGACGAGTACTCCGCACGCCTTGGGACGTTCGAGATTCGGGGCGGGGCAGGCTCGAGGTTGAGTTTTCGGGAGAGTAGAGTGTTAGTCCGGCGAAGCCACCTCTACCTCCGGTGTGGCGATGTGGTAACACCCATTATGAAGTGTCGTGCTAGTTTGGGTAATTCTTGTCATGCGGCCCGGCAGGCCATTATGCGAGGAACCGTCCACCGGAGATAGCACGGATGTAGAGATTCACGCCGGGATCGGTGGTGGTTCGCGCTTCTTTTGTTATGCGTAGTGCGGCGGGATCATGATTAGAATGACAAGGAATGTGAAGCAATAATTACAGTATATCTTTGACCCTTTAGAGATTAGTATGCATGATAGGAGTGTTGTATGATTTAGTGTTATGAGCAGAGGATATCGAGACCGTATACGTGTGATAGAATGAGTGGTAAATTCGAGCGAAATTCTGTTGGTAGTGAATGAGAGTAAGTAGTAATGGTTCATATGTTGGGTTCGTTTTACGTTTGACTTACGGTGAATGGGTATGCGTGTGCGATATCTTAGTGGTCATGGGTGGCATAATGAAGTTCCATTAGTATATAGTACGAGGATGTACCGAGGAATAGTAATTTGGCTCAAAAGAACATTCGGGACGAATGTTTCTAAGAGGGAGAATGTTATACCCGTAGTTCTGACCTACGTGATGAGCGCGTCTGGCATGTAAGACTTAAAATTTTCTAAAGATAGGTTGTGGATTATTTGGATGGGTTTTAGTCAACTTTGAGGCGGGTTATGACCCGATACATTAAGAATTCCTAAGTGTTTCAAAGGCCAGGCGTATTTCGTTGAGTCTAGATTCCAACGCAACCAACCGCTAAATCGATAGGACGTCGGAGTAAAGTTATGGGAGTTACAAGTTCGGTCTGTGACGGTAAATGCGTTTGGTGAAAGCAACGAGGGCCGCGGCTGGATGCAGGCCGCGGCTCGGAAATCGAGGGCCGCTGAAGTTGCAGTGGCGCCGAAGCGAGGCGCCGGAAGTTGAGAAGGCTGCGGAGGTTTCAGCGCATGGCCAGGAAGCGCAGCGCCGAGGCGATTCTCGCGGAAAAACTTAGGAAAAGTCAAATTTTTTTCTTTTAAAAGACCTTGGGAGGGTGACAAGTGTCCCCCCCCCCCATCTGATTTTGCATGCACTATATTGACCAAGTCTTCAAGACTTGGTCATACTTCATCTCTCTTAGACAAAGCTATTCCTTCTCTTAAAAGTTCAAGCTCCTCCTTCTCTAAAATCCCAAGAGAAATTCTAGCCTTAGGAAAAATCTGAAAAGTTAAGAACAAGAAGGAAGTTTGTGGCTAGCTTGTTGTGGTGTTCTTGGCAGGAAGCTAGCAAAAATATTTGGAATAAGTTTGACTAAAACTTTAAGGTAACATTTCTTCCTTTAGAATTAGTTTCTAGTGTTGCATGTTAAGAAGAAAGAACTTGTGGTAGTGAATAATGCTCTTAGAGTCATTGCATGTAAGAAATATGGTTTGGATGTGAAAGAATTGGTTAAGAAGATTATGTGAGCATGTTGTAGCCTAAAACTACCTTAGACTTGTTAAGTTAATTGTTTTACCTTTTGGGCAGAATTTTACACACCCAAGTTTAGGTGTGTAATCCCCTTGAGATGTTTGGATTGTTGGGCCTAGAAGTGGCGTTTGGATGTTGAATCGGACCTTAAAAGGTGGCAAAGTATGTAGAAACAAAGGAAATCTTGATTTTCCATAGAATTTAGGGGCTTTGAACGTAGATTATTCCTACATTGAAATTAGAGGTTAATAAACGTATTATGGTTATTATAGGTTGGCATATTACTTGCGGTAGTTTGAGCTTAGCAAGTGGATTGACCGAAGAGGTATGTGGAAACTTTCTTATCTTTTGAGCATGAGTAGTTATAACTATATAGTCGGTGAGCGACGTGTTTTGAATGAAGTAAATCCTTTTGTTATACTTGACTTGTTTTAAGGAAATGTCTAAGTTGGTGGGTTAAGAAGTTAACCCATTGTTTAAGGAATGGTTTATCCTAAATAAGGTAGACAAGGATTTCTTGACATAATGAAGTATAGAGTACTTTTGGTGTGAAAGTATTGAATATTGAATTATTCTAAAAGATAAGAGACTTAAATTTTTGAGGTAAGAAACTTATTTTCTAAAGGATAAGAGGCTTGAAGTATTTTGAAAATTGTATGAATTTGTTTGAAGTATAAGTCTCTTGGTTAGTAAAAGAACGAAATGGTTTATAAGGAGTTATAACGGCTTTATGAGAAGTTAGTTATAACGGCCTTATGAATGGATAAGGATGTCGTAAATTTCTAAAGCATAAAGTTAGTATAACGGCTTTATGGGAAGTTAGTTATAATAACTTTATGGAAGGTTATGAAAGTTGTCTATTTTGATTAATGAGCATGCGTTGTCTAGATGGTGGAAAAATTGAAGTTACTTGGTTTCAAGCTTTGAAATGAGTTTTCTAAAGGTGTAGTAACTTACTTTGAAAAATAGACACGCCTCGATACTACGGGTGTTAGTATCTTGGATTTTACATAAAAAGGAGGCTTTCGAAAAGAATGTACGTACATAGCACTTTGGCTTGTTTAATTGAGAATTATTCTATGTGTGCCTTGATAAATACTTTGGCTTGCTTAAATAAGAAATTCTCTTGGGTTATGTGAAAGGAAGGCATGGTAATTGTCTTGGTTTATATAAAGGCATGGTATTGCAATTCGAATTAAAAGCATGTAATTATGAGTCTATTTGGGCGCATCGGTGATGGGGATTCCAACGTACGCGCCACGATGAGGTTCGTTTCGCTGATGATTATTCCATGGATTAGCTCTCCACAGGTCATCGATGCAGTGGATCTAGTAGTTAGCCCTCGTACTTGCCGGCCGTAGACGTGATGTAGGTGGATCGGTAGTTGGCTTTCGTACTTGCCGGTCCGTGTTAGGCGAAGTGGTGTGATGCAGGTGGATCGGTGGTTAGCTGCGTCTTGCCGATCGGCGATGTGGCGCAGGTGGATCCGTAGAGGCTATCGACTTGCCGGTCGGCCGTGATTTCGATTATAGTATTGTTGATGCAGGTGGATCCGTAGGTGGCTTTCGTACTTGCCCGGCGATTGAGGATGCAGTGGATCGGTAGCTATGTCTTCGCATTTGCCTCGCACGGTTCTTATGATACATGTGGGATCTAGTATTCATGTGTACTCGCAGTGTTGTTATATCATGATCGCCGGTGAGGAAGGAATTCCACGCACGATTGATATTATGGGCATGAGACCTATGGTTATATTTGAGTGATGACTTAGAGGCGTGAGTCCACGACTTGACACGGTCGCGTATATGTTGTATCTTCGTAGTTTGGCTATCATACATGTCTCCGCTTTATATATATGCTATTATGATTTCATTCTGATATTTTGATTTCACATACTTGGTACTGTTGTCTCGACCTCGCCCGGGTGCGTTCATCCGCAGTCGAGATCGTAACTTGCTAGTCCGCACTTAGGATCACCGCTCATTTCTTGGGAAGCTCCATCTCCGAGGCTTTGTATTTTTGGTATGATTCCTCGAGGTTATAGACTTTTGTACATTCGGGGTATGGCGGGGCCCTGTCATACGATTATTATTCTGAAGTGCAGAGTCACGTTGGTGGTTTGAGGTAAGAATAAGTTGTACTTACGATTAAGTATGTTTTATGGAAAGCGGCACTTATCGGTGGCGATGTTTACCTTTTTATAAGTTATGTGTTATGTATGTTCACGCTATTCTCGATGTATACTTGACAGGTACCGGTGCAGGTACTAGTCGCGCCCGGTCGGGTTGTGACAATCATCCTCGTGCCTCGACCCATAGAACTCGGTGGTGCAACTCAAAAGTCCGGCCTCGGTATCCGATCTGGGTGAACTAGAAGTACAGTACCGCCGCCTGCCTCATCCTCCTGTCAGCCACGATCTCGCCAATAATCGCCATCTCTCAGAGCCCATATCCTCTGCTCCAGGTGTAATCGAGGCTCGTGCCGTGGTCTCGATGTCATTCTGCGCCGAACTCTTTGGGGTTGGCGACGTCGTGGAACTCGCCGTCCGAAACATCTCCTCAGGTAAAGACTGGGCATGTGCCCTAGTAACCCTCGGTGTCATACTAGCAGCTCTCTCAGCTGTCTTGCCCTTCTGGGCCACGGTTGCCTTGCGTGGAGGCATAACTGATACATAAAGGAAAATATCAGAGGAAGTTCAACCTATAACACAGCTCTATTGCACGATCTTAGAGTGAAAGAATGGAAACCAATCCTAAATATCCTGCAGCCTCCTGATTATAGATGTGGTGCACAACACACCGATAATCAAGACTCTACTAGACACGGTCTGTAGACACTTTCCGAGGACTAACTGCTTTGATACCACTTTTGTCACGACCCGACCCCGGGGCCGCGACTGGTGCCCTACCGGGGCACCCCGTCAGGTATACATCAGAGAATAGCAGCGGAACATACATAACACATAACCTGTATAAAGTAAACATCACTGGCAAGCCGATAAGGCTGCCTTCCATAAAAAAAATACACTAAATCAAAGTACAACTTGTTCTTACAACCCAAAACACAAACGTGACCACATACCTCTAAGAATAACAACTGTGGCGGGACAGGGCCCCGCCATACCCCTGAATGTACATAATACCTATAGCATCAGGGAAGAACCGTACCAACAAAACAAGCTTCCGGAGGAATGAAACTTCGACACCTAAGCGGTGATCCTAAGAACGAGGATCCACCACCGCTACTTACCGCGACATTTAACGCAGCCCAGAAGGGGGTCAGTACACAATATGTACTAAGTATGTGAAACTGAAAAGAAATATTGTAATAATATCATAAGTTTGAAAATAAGCTGGAGTCATGGATGAAAATCAAATTACATTGTACTGTGTCTTACTAATAATGAGAGTGACAAGTATAAACTTTACTGCATAAAAATAGGTGGCTCATGATCAACACAGGGTCCCTCGCCCGTAGTATCATTAAGCAATCCTACTCCTGGGATCACCCGCATGGATCCTGTGGACCCGCATGAGGTATTCCTCGCATCATGGGTAGCAAATCCATGGAATACACAGAAGGTGGTATAACGTCTTGGGGGTGTACCCCTCATTTATACTCTTACCCTAAAGGAGGTGGTATAACGTCTTGGGGATTTACCCCCTCATTTATACTATTACCCTGAAGAAGGTGGTATAACGTCTTGGGGATTTGCCTCTCATTTATACTCTTACCCTGGCTCAACCGGCTATCATACATAACATAAGTAAGTTAAGAAATCCACTAACTTTTTATTAGTCTGGCTCATATACCCTCTCATTTTAGTTTACTTAAGGCACTAACATATCTTAATAAAAGAAAACCGGGAATTCAACCCAAGTATTACATACTTTTACTCTTTTAAAACTGACTCCTTTTCATATAAAACTTTTAGGCAATTGATGCCTTAAAATCAATTTGCCTTTCATAATTCAAGTCATTTGTCCCTACTCATCTTACTTAGTGTAAACCTTTCCTTATTAACCTTCCATAAGGCTAATATAACCAACTTTCCATAAAGTCGTTATATTAAATCTATACATTAGTCAAATATCTTTCCATATATCCAAGGGACTTATACTTTTAAAACAAAACAAGTATCACATACTTAAAATACGTTAAGTCCCTTAACTTTGAAACTTAAGACATCATTAAAACAAGTAAGGAATATCAAAGCCTTGTACGTCTACCGTACTACATAGATGTAATTATTCATGCTCAAGAGGTAGGAAAGTTCCACATACCTCTTCGGTCAATCCACTTGCTAAGTCCAAAATACCGCACGTAGTATGTTAACCTATAATGACCATAATACGTTTATCAATCCTCTAGTTACAATGTAGAATATTCCAAATTCAAAGTCACTAAATTCTATGGAAAATTGGGCAATATTTCCTTTGTTTCTAAATACTTTGCCACCTTTTCCAAGGCCGAATTCAACATCCAAACGCCACATTTAAGGCCCAACAATCCAAACATTTCGAAGGGGATTACACACCTAATCTTGGGTGCGTAAAATTCTGCCCCACAATGTACAACAACTAACTTAACAAGTTTAAGGTAGTACTTAGGCTATAACATGCTTACATAACCTTTTTATCCAATTCTTTTATATCCAAACCATATTTCTTACATGCAATCTATCTAAGAGCCATATTTACCACTAAAAGATCTTTCTTCTTCACATGCAACACCAAAAACTAGCTACAAGAGAAGAATTGTTACCTTAGAGCTTTAGCCAAATTATTCCAACAAGTTTGCTATCCTCCTTTCCAAAAACACCACCACAATACTTCTACAAGCTAGCCAACAAACTTCCTTCTTGCCACACATTTTCAGATTTTCTTCAAGCTTTGATTTCCTCTTGAAATTCTAGAGAGAAGGGAGAGCTTAGCTTTAGAGAGAGAGATGAACTTGAAGAATGACCAAGTATTCAAGACTTGGTCAATAAGTAGTCTGCAAAATCGGATGGGGTGGGACACTGTCACCCTCCCATGACCTTTTTTAAAACAAAACAGTTCAGATTTTTCCACTTAACCAGAACTCGCCTGCGCGGCCTGGAAACCTCTGCCGACCACCGAACATTCCGCGCGCGTGGCTCCTCGTCCTAACACCTTTCGGTCCGATCACAAGCCGAACTTGTAACTCCCATAACTTTCTACTCCGATGTCCTATCGACGAACGGTTGGTTGCGTTGGAAACTAGACTCAACGAACTATGCACTAGGCCTTTGAAACACCTAGGAACTCTCAATGTAACGAGTTATAACCCGCCTCAAAGTTGACCAAAACTCGTCCGAAACAATCCGTCAACCTATCCTTCTAAAATTAAAGTCTTAATCCCTTTCGTACGCTCTCACACGCATGGCCAGAACTACGGGGTATAACACCCTCATTGGTAGAAGATGGAAGTATTGTGCAATATATAAACTCTATTTTTGAGTAAGGATTTGGGACCCCAAGGGGTAACCCATGTGTTTAGAAGAGGGATGACCTAGGTGAGCTTGGGTTCCGGGCAAAGCCCCATACGCGCGATGTCGCGCGCCCGGTCCGGGCCGGGTCGGGTCTCAGGGCTGTGGGTTGTCTTTCATATTTTTTTTGGTCCTAAAATGTTAATTATTTATATTTTGGTTCCTGAAGTTTTTCGGAACGTTACAACGACTCTATCTTCTCCAAAGGACACCAACCAACAGACATGACTATTCAACAAAACATTGCTTCCCTTTCTGCTCTTATAAATTGAACATTATTGTTCAATTTTTTTAAAAAAAAAACACAATACACAGAAGGTCATATATTCATTTTTTGTTTTCATAACAGAACAATAAATGCAGAATAATACACATACAGAAATCAACAATATGTTCTATATTTATTTACTTCGCTGGGATCAACACAATTTGCTTTGCTTTGTTGATTGTTGTTGTTTTATCTTGGGAGACTGTTGCCCATTACCGTAAAAATATATACAGGACAATTTTATCTTAAAGACAGAGAGCCATCTCTCGACTCAGCATGTGTTTGTCCATTACTTTAAAGACAACATGACCTGGAAGGAGGATGTTCAGCTCATGCGGACATGATTTGCATTTCTTCTGGTCCGAGTCCTGATATAGCTGGAGGTACGTGAAGTTGTGGATGGGCCTCAGGCTGAGAAGTCATTATGCGAGAGTCGTTTAGGTCGAGTGTTGAGTCGTTCTCTCCCTTAGGTCAGTGGGCCGTGTGTCTGAGACACACCTCATTGCGTGTGCAATTATTGACCACTATATTCATCATTGTCAGTCTTCACAATAACGAGAAAATAGAAGCAAAGAAAATGGATTTTCCCTCTAAACTTGGTTTGATTTTTATATTTTTGAATTACAATTTTCGATTTGTTTTGATATATATAAAAACAAACCAAATGACTATACAAATTTTATGGACAATATAACTAGCAAAATTAAAGTTTCAAGTTTATTTAACAATAACTTTTTTTCCATAATCATATTAATGGTCCTTGCTTAAATGGTCCGTTCGCCCAAATCTTCTCTAGTTTCCTACAAACAAAAAGCCTTGATCCCTAACATTTATTTTCCTCTCTCAGCATTTATCTCGAACACCTTGCGGGCACTGCGCTGTCGTCTCCTGCATGTCATTCTCTTCGTTAAATCAACCAATCGCTCAGTTCCTCTCACTCTTCTCTTCACAGGTACACTTTCTCACTATCTCTATGTTTCCGCTTATCATTTTTTTCTGTATTCAATGGCCAATATCTTTGTGCTTGAGCTTGAATATCAACAGATATGCATTCGTTACATGACCATAGTTTTTTTTATTATTAGTTACTATAACCCTAGCCATGGGACTCGAAATGGGTGTTGGTGAAATTGGGTAAAAAGGGCAACCCAGTGCACGAAGCTCCCGCTATGCGGGGTCCGGGAAGGGCCGGACTACAAGGTCTATTGTGAAATTGGGTAAAACCCTTTAATTTGTAGTGTTTGTTTAGGAGCCCTGGCATGCCCTACCAAATGGGAATGATGTGTAAGATTTTGGAAACCCTCCTTAATTGCCAGTGTTGGAAAGGAATAAGCTCAAGTGAAACTGAATGGACATGTAGGACTCCAACTAGTTCGAGATGAGGCGTAGTTGATTAATGAGCTCCAGTAGAAAAGCCTCAATTTGGTATAAAGAATTAAGCTCACTCACTTAGTACATAAATAATAGCAATAGATATGCATTCGTCATATGGCCATAGGTTTTGGCCATAGGTACTATAACCCTAGACATGGGACTTGAAATGGGTGTTGGTGGAAGCTGGATAAAGCCCTTTAATTCTTAGTGTTTGTTTAGGAGCCCTGGCATGCCCTACCCAATGAGAAGGAAGTGTAAGATTTTGGAAAGCCCCGTAAATTCCTTGAAGTTTAAATTAATTGCCGTTGTTGGAAAGAAATAGATAAAGCTCGAATGGAATTGAATGGACATGTAGGACTTCAACTAGTTCGAGTCGAGGTGTAGTTGATTGATTGATTGATGAACTCCTGTAAAAAAGCCTCAATTAGGTTCTTCTCATCCCCACATAAAGAACTAAGCTCACTTACTTTGTACTGTAATCATAACATCCTGTTAGTGGACTTCAGTGGTGCTCTAAACACAGCTAAGGTTGTTATTTCACTGCTTTATGTTGCATCTTCAAGCTGTTTCCCTTATGGTTCTCATTTTTCTACGCTGTTAATCTAACATTACAGGAGTAATTTACGGTTCCAATTTCATATGCATATAATATAAATATAGACTTGAATAGAGCGGAATGAATACAAAGGACTCATATAGCCGACCTGAACTAATTCGGAGCCGAGGAATAAAATATTGGGACGGAGCTTTATATATAAATTCACAACCTTTTCATATTGACAGAGAGGAAAAAGAGGGATTGAGGAATTCAATATGAAGACGTGGAGCTTTATTTTGTATTTCACTTGCTTGGTACTGTTAATTTCAATGTCGTTCAACTGGACTAATAGTGGTGGTGCCCCAACCACATCTTTTTTTGTTATATTTTACGTGGTTTATGTTGTATCTCTAAGCGATATGCCTTTATGGTTCTCAAAGCTATATGTATGCTATTAATGAAAGTGACAATAGTAATTTCTAATTGTTTAGTAGTGGAACAAAATGGGCCCAAATAGTGCACTTGTGGATGTGGCCTAATGGTAATTGAAGTGGGTGCTAACCTTGGAGACCATGGTTCAAATCTCAACAAAGAGAAAAAACACTATTAATTTCTTCCCATTTGCCTAAGCTTCAGTAGGCAGAGTTACTCATACTTGTTTTGGTGGAAGATAATATTTACGTGGTAGAATAGTCGAGGTGCGTGCAAGCTAACCCGAATATCTTTTATAAAACATCATCATTATAAAAGAGAGGTCCAAAAAGAAGGAATTGATATAGAGAACTCGTACAGTCAACCTCAACTATTTCAAATTTGAGGCGCAATTAATTGATTGATTCATATGCATATAATATAAAGATAATATCGGATATAGAACATTATAATTGCATAAATTGAATTCGAGGGAAAGACAAAAGAGGGGCGGGGAAGAAGTAAGTTTTGAGTTTAATAACAAAGTTAAACTTTTGTTTATGCTTGTCTAGAAAATAGGGAAATGAAGCCCTTGATAGTGACTTCTTGTAAGGACAAAGGGGAGATTTTACCTATTAAGGACTCGTCTGGTTTGATGGATTCGATACAATAATCATGGTATAAAAAATTGGTGTTGTTTGATCCAGTGTTTGGTTGGTCTTTTGAGTCCTGCATAGCTAATCCTAGTGTAATTAAATACACCAATTGGTAATTTTCTTATACCTAATATAACATGAAATAAAAATACATAGATTTATTGATACATGGATTAAAGTATCAAACATTTTCCCTCAAGTCCATCATCAGTATCCCTCCAATCTTATTAAGTTTTAAAAAATAAACTCACATTTTAAATTTTACCTCATATATTTCTTTTTTAGTACAAAGAACCAAAATAAGCACGATAAAAATAATCTCCACATTATAATCCCTGCATTATTAATCTCGGAATTACAATCCCCGCATACTTGTTTCTTAATCAAGCAACCTCTAAAGGGGTGTTTGGTTGGTGAACAAGTTATATCGGGATTATAATGACGAGATTAAATAATGACGAGATTATTTAGTGGTATTCTTTTACTGGTAAACGTTTTGTTCATTTGACTAAAAATGGTATATACGGGATAATATAAAACATGTGTTTTGTATTACAATAGATAAGTTGGGATACATTTTAATTTTCATTTTTTCTTGATAATCGTGGTGTCTGGGATAGCTCGCGCGCACCTCGACTAATTCCACGGGACATCTGCCACCTCCCATCAATAACAGGTAATCTCCCATCAATAACAAGTAATCTCCCATCAATAACAGGTAACATAACAGGTAACAGATAACTCTGTCTACCAAGACTAGGACAGATGAGAAGGAATCACCTAGTGTTTTTGTCTCCGCTGGGATTTGAACTTGAGACCTCATGGTTCTCAACCTACTTCATTGACCACTAGGCCACACCCTTAGGTGCCTTTAAATTTCAGTTTTAACATTAGATTTTTTGAAGGCTTTGGGAGAAAAGCCTAAGAGAAGGGCATCTTGGTCATTTTGGTGTCTTGTTACAAAATTACTAATCCGGGGAATATAAGAGCATTAACTTTTCATGTTTGGTTTAATTGCGGAGAAAAGAAGGCGGGACAACACACTAAAATCCATAGGGGGTCGTTTGTTTTTTGTGGGATAAGGAATAATTCAGGGATAAAATGCAGGATTGTTTATCCCATGTTTGGTTGAATTTTTTATCCCATGATTAGTAATCCTTAGATTAGTTATACTACAGTTGTGATATTAATTTTATACCATCTTCAAATACCGCGTCAAGGCGGTGGTGATCTTTAGAAAAGAATGATGTAAAAATATACATTTAGTCTCCTAAAATCTATTTAACTATCAACTCAATTGGTGTTTTCATTTTCACCAAAAAATAAAGAAAGAAAAGGAAACCTTTTGATCAACAGTGAAGAATTTTCTATCCCTCATTAGTCTCCTATGTCTTTTTTATTATCTTTATCTAAAAAAAACTTTTCCTATTCCTTTTTTTGGTATAATTGAAAAATTCCCTAGGGTCATTGGTGCAAAGTTTGAAGCTCGTTGGATATTGGGGTCGCCCCTCTGACCTTCTCACTTATAAATATAGGACTTTTCTCCACGGTGGGGTACGAGCCCATGACATGCATCTACACTACACATCACGCACTGCACCTAATCCACACATTACCCATTGCACTTCTACCATTAGATCAAAACCGAAATTTCTCCTATTTCTTATTTGTATAAAAGAAAGAGTTCTCTTATTTCTTTTTTTGAGGTAAAGGTAACTAAAGTTCTCTTATTTCTTCCATCCAAAATACTCAAAATACACAAAAGGAACAACTTCTGTAGATTTTCCAAACCTTCCTTTAGTCTCCCCTTTCTGACAAACTCCAAATGTTAAATTTAATTTTAAAAGATTTTGCCTCCACTCCTTTAATAGCTTGTTTCCCCCCTCATTTGCTATTTGGTGGTTGTATATTTTATGTAAGAGTTCCATAGTTTCATCCCATTCCCTATCTTGAGTTTCCCTCTTAATTCTTATATTGGCATGTAATCCCTTAAAGGTCTTGTCTCAAGTAATCAGTTACCTTAGCATCTTTTTCTTTCACCATATGAATAGATGCATGTTCTCCATGAATATTCCCTCACATCATACATCCTTCCAAAACCTAACTCTAGAACCAAATTTCACACGGTAACTAATACACACGGTGTTCTCTCTTTCCCCTTCACAATCTCTTTACGCTTGCGCACTCCATAATAAATTGCCCCTTCATAAAGAAACCATCAATTGTGTAATCCAAATTTAGCAGATGTAATTTCTCTCTATAAAGTACTCAGAACGACAATCCACAACCCTTCCCCTAAACTGCAACTTAGAGATTGATAGTCTCCTCATTCCTCACTCCTCCAAACCATTGTGGGTACTGTAATATGTCCCCGCTCTACTAAGTGAAATTTCTTTCCATCCTTCCCTTCCCGTAAGAAAATTCTCATTGTCTTCTCCAATTTGTTAATAATACTTGCAGGCATACAAAAGAGAAATGTAAATTACGCGGTAATGGTATGTTTGAGGGGGTCAACTTAAGCAGTGTAGGATTCTGAAACTGCAATCTTAAACTATGTTCATGTGAAATATGTAACTTAAAATTTTGACATTGTATGATGTAAGATGTTTGTCCCTAGATAAAAAAATGATTTTTTTGTCCTCGGATCAATTAAGATCAGATTTAAGTTGGGCATTTGGTCTAGCGGTATGATTCTCACTTAGGGTGCGAGAGGTCTCGAGTTTAATTCTCGGAATTCCCCTTTCTAGTCTTTTATGTGGAAACAACCTCTTGCATTAAGACTGCGTATAATAGACCCTTGTGGTCCGACCCTTCCCCAGACCCCGCACATAGCGGGCCCTTTTTATGGAAGCAAATTCGAGAACACGCCAGGAAGGATGTTCATTTGGTCCGCATGAAGATAAGTTGATCCAGATGAATAAGAAAGTTTAAAATCAGCCATAAAACATTATTGCATGTAATGTTTTTCCTCTTCTTTTGGCTACGACGGTATCCCTCCTCTAATTGTCTCTCCGAGGTGTAACTAGTTTTTCTTTTTAACACAAAATCTATGCCCATACTCTTTCCACTTGTGATAGCGGAATCCTGGTAAAAAAAATAAATAAGGTTGATTTTAACTTTCATTGTCACAATTGTCAATAGTTACCATTAAATTGCAAAAGTAAGAGATAATAAGATATTGGTGAATAATATGTTAATATATGGGAATTCTTTTGTTCCAGTTTAGTTTTCCCCCTCCCAAAGGTCAATTTTGGCCAATTTTATTTGTGAGCCACATCTAATTTCTCTTTGAAAATATGTTTTTAGAGACTTGGAAACTTCGTCGAAACTATTAGAAGTTGCATACTATTGCATTTCACAATGTTTTGTGAAATAATATGAATTAGTTTACCTAGGGAGCTGAAAGTAACCAGTAACCATCACCCTGCAGCAGAGGGAGTGTCTTCTTAGTGGATATGTATTTCCTTTGCCATTGCATTCCATTATGGTGCAGGTGCAACTTATTGAGGACATGACCTTAGATAGGGGGTAGTGGAGGACACGAATTAGGGTAGAATGGTAGTAGGTAGTTGAGCGTAGTCCTACTTACGTGTCACGACCCGACCGACGAGTGCGACTAAAGCGTCTGGTGGGCGTCGCTGGCGATCTGTCACTCTTAATTTATCTAATACAGAGATTTATAGAAATCTCGGCAGCACACCGTTGCTTTTACAACATATCCCTAAAATGGACTAGCCGACAAGACTGCCAAAACAACAACAAAACAACAAATCATAATAGGCTAGCCGACTAGGCTGCCACCCACCAATATCACGTGCACAAAGGCATAATCAAAATAAGCAAGCCGGCAAGGCTGCCACTAGATAACAACATTAAAAACTCCAAAAACAAGGTACAAACATCCAACCCACAACTGTCTACGGACCTCTAAGAGTGCACATCGATATGATGGGGACAGACCGTCGTACCCAAAATATGCATAAGTCTGAAAGATAAAAGTCTGTACCAAAATAGTTGGCTCCGGAACAAAGGAAATCTCCAACTGTTGTACAGAAATCCTAGACTGGAGGGTCACCTATCTGAACACCTGAACCTGCGGGCATGAACGCAACCCCCCAGGATAGGGGGGTCAGTACGAAATAATGTACCGAGTATGTAAAACATAAAATACTGAAACTGAATAACAACTGTACCAAGTAAAACAGAGAGTCATCAAATTTCATAAAACTGAGAATCATGTCTGAAAAATCATATCATGTATACTTAATCATAAATCATCATGCTTATGTCTGTATATAAAACTGTATAACATGTCTCGGCCCTCTATAGAGGGACTCGATGGAATATGTATCTGCGCGCGTAACGTGTCTCGGCCCTCTATGGAGGAACTCGATGTAATTTGTATATATATATATATATATAACGTGTCTCGGCCCTCTAGTGAGGGACTCGATGAATGATGCATGGCTGCGCACGAACATGACTCGCCCGACTCGGTGGAGTGAAATAGTAACACTTAGCACGAGTAGATATCATGAGCAATCAGATGCAATTAAAATCATTATGTGACTCTCAATAAAATTATTACCATAAACTCATATCAAATCATAATCACTAGTAAATAATCATTTTTAAAACTGAACTGGTAGGAGTTAAGTACGTCCGCCGTACTTTCATAAAAAATCATGCCAAAAGAAAGAAGAGAAAGTCTCACATACCTCTTAGGCGAACTAATCAACTCGATATTAAGGTATGCCTCGTCTAGTACTTCAACCTATAATAAGGAATAACACGCTCGTCAATTTTGATTTTATAATGTAAGTTATATGAATAACGGCTCCCTTATTTCTATAAAAATTTGGGCAGCATTTCCTTTGTTTATATGCGTATCCACAATTTTCCAACAATCCAAATCAGCCAGCAATTCAACTCCAACTAACAATCCAATTCAAACCAACAATCCAATCATTTCAATATGTAATCTAACTAGGCTCCATATACCGCATATACGCCGTCATATAACCCCTTTCTCGTTACTTATGAAAGACAATAATTTAAATCATCAAGGTGATTATCGTACCTATTTACCATATTCATTCAATACTTAAAATGTTACGACAATGTCTAAAAAGATTTCATAATTCCTTTCTTGGTTTCTTAAATCCATTTCGTCTCGCGTCACCTTATATAACTAATTACATTAGCAAGTACCAATGCTTCTTTCAATTGTTAACACACAATTAGTGACGATGTCAATAATAGCAACAACGATTATATGGCACCAAAACAGCCCGTAAAGGGTCGCACAATGTCCGAAAGTTATTCATGAGTTTTAGGCTGTTAAATGCAACCATTTACTCTTTCCTTAATAAATAATCCAACTTATTTTCCAACAACTCCATATAATGAACACATCTTAAATCTTCACAAGTTATTCCATTTTTAACACGCAATTAGTAATGAAATTTACAACACAACATACAAATCCAACGCATGCCCAAAATAGTCCAATTTCGGTTCAACATCCAAATTCCAGATGCATTGTCTAAATTCAAGATTTCTTCCTAACACAAGTCCATTACTTCAACTACAACAATATGCAACTTTGATTATAGCATAGAAAGAAGAATTTTCATACCTTAATTTAATCCCAAAAACAGTCCCTTTTTTTAGCCACTGCTTCGTCAGCTGAACTTGTAACGTCGATAACTCTCTACTCCAGTGTCCTATCGACGATCGGTTTGTTGCGTTGGAAACTAGACTCGACGAACTTCATTTTAGGCTTTTGAAACACCCAAAAACTCCTAATATGCTAGGAGATATTCCCTTCCAAATTTGACTAAAAATCTGCCCAGCAGTCCCGAAAATCTGCTCACTGTCCCAGCGAAAAATGCCACTGTTTTGATCCTTTTCTTGCCCAATTCTTCATTTTTTTAACTCCAATTCAACATGCAATCATTCCATAATGTCAACCCATCATTTATACATGTTTTCCTTCGAAAATTTCATCCAAAAATTCGAAATTTCTGGGCTACAACTCTCGGCATTGGCACGTTTTTTTGCCACTGTTTTTGGGTGATTTCTTAAGCTTGTAATTGTAGAGGAATTAGGCTAGGAAGAAGAGAAGTAAGAACCTAATTTGACTATGGGATTGAGGTTAATTTCAGATTTGGATTTGAGAGGAAATAGATGAGAGTTAGTGTTTAAGAATGGAATTGAAATTGAAATGAAAAAGGGTTTGGGGTGTTGTAATTTAAAATCTGAAAATAGCTTTAAAATTTTACACTTTGGCCCTTTTAATGCCCTCGTAGTTAGAAACAACCCCAAGTAGTAAATCTTAATTTAATCTCAACCCTCGTTGCCTTAAATTCTTACCGTCGTATCTCATATACCTTACTAATCCATGACGGGATTCATGCATATATATAAACCATTATTATTAAAGAAATTTCCGGCGCCACATACGTTATTACCGAAAATTATTCCGTACCCACACGTAAGAATATACTTAAATTCAAAAATTGAATCATAATCCTTAATGACGTTCTTAATCCTTGTCTTAAACTTACGAGGTGTAACATTACACTTACAAACTGATAACGGGTAGTTGTAGTGTTATTATTGTAGGCCTGCATAACCTATCATACTAGTAGGCGCAATATTGCTTTATAGTCCCATGTTGCTTGATTTCTGTTGCTATGAGTTCTTTAGTGTACTTTGTTTATCTTATTTACTTGCGTTAGTTACCTGCGTTAGTTACTGCTTCCTTTTTCTGAACGCTCTATCATGGCTTATTCACTTTTGTTACCATCAAATTTCGTGTATGGGTCTGACCGTTTCTCTTACTTTGCGTCTCTTGCTTTGCTTGTTCTTATGCTTTGTCTTGAGCCGAGGGTCTTTCAGAAATAACTGATCTACCTACCAAGGTAGAGGTAAGGTCTGCGTTCACTCTACCCTCCCCAGACCCCACGTTGTGGGATTTCACTGGGTATGTTGTTGTATTGCATTCCATTATGCTTTATATAGTATTTTGCCATGGTTTCTTTACTTTTGTTATTTCTTTTCTCGGACTGCTTTTATTTGTTTTTCTTTGAGCCGAGGGTCTATCAGAAACAACCTCATGGTAGGGTTAAGGTTTGCGTTACTCTACCCTTTTTAGTCTTTTCCTGTAACTGCTCTCTCCCTCTCCAACAACAACATACCCAGTGTGATCCCACAGGTGGGGCCTGAGGATGGTGGGGTGCATGCAGACCTTACCTTACCTATTTGGGGGGGAGAGGCTGTTCACGATAGACCCTCGGCTCAAGAAAAATATTTTACAAAACCCCTCTCTCTCTCTTAAATTTGAAAAAAAGTTCTTTTATACTAAAAATACTACAACTACAATTTAAATTTGAAATAAAGCATGACACGCCAACCAAATAGATGAAAGCAAACAAATTATCTCAAAGAAGCAGTAATAGAGGATCAAACTTTTTATTTCTTCAAGTAATTTTTGCAGTGAAATGACATCCCCAGCTTGGCTGCCCCAGGAAATGCAGTCCTCAAGCTCACAAACATCTCTTATGAGTTCTGCAACTGGAGAACCAACTACAAGCTCTTCAACTCAGGAAGCTGCCCAGGGGAAATTTATCCCCCCTCCTGGATATAGTGTTGGTCGGGCTTCTTTTTCTTATATGAATGCTAGTGTACCTTCTGGAAGCTCTCAACAGTCGTCTTCTAGTCCTGTTAGTCAATCTTTACATTTTGGGATTTTGAAGATACAGTGGTTCATCTGAAGAGACTTTTGAATGGCTTGGCTTTTGTTGCAGGTCATTCCATCAACTTCTGCAGGTTCTTCAGCATCGCTCCAACCGCCCATTCCTGGCCAGTCTGCAAATGTTGGCTCTTCATTTTCATACAACATTTCACAAACTGATAACTGTTTCTCTAGTGGCCAACAGTTCTCGTCTAGCACCTTGAGGGTTAGTTTCTGTTGATTGATGACAGTAGCTTAATCATACATTTTGGCTGATATGTATTATCAGAATGTGTTACATGTAGTCAGTTGATACTTTGGGAATATTCCGCATCTAGATGTCATACGAAGACTACTGTTTTGCGTGGCTATGCCAATTGTAGTGGCCAGTTTGTGTAACATGTGGTATATTAGACCAGGTATATGTCCAATGGGAAAATTAACATTGGATCTGCTCGTGAAAAACCTGAAGCTGTAAGTTGAATCGACTTCTAAGTTCCTCTCAGTCTCCCTTTGCCAAATAGAGACTTCAAGAAGCTACTATTTATAGGCCTTGGAGGCGCCCTGTAAGTTTGCAATTATCAGAGTTAAGAGTAAGTGAAGTTAACTGGAATATAGGATGCAGGATTGTGATGAACATGCTGTGCACTTTAGGATGTGTGCTTTAAGTCCATACAGGAGAACAATCTTTGGAAGGTATGGTAAGGCCTGGAAAACAGTGGCAAATAGTGGAGAGGAGATTCTTTTTCTTTTAGGAACTGAAGAACTGACAAGTTTTAGGAATTGCTCCTAGATACCCTTTGTATTGTACATACCTGGGGTTTCATTTGCTTAAGAGTTGCATCCTACAATTCGGGAAGACCAACTGCTGTCTATTATCAATAATAAAATTACATAGAAACTTTACTAGGACATCTAAAGATTGCTAATCTACAAAAAGGTACTTATTGGTTTTGCACTTTATTTTGTGCATTGCTTAGACGATAAGATTTAGCAAATCCAGAATGCTAGAAGACCTTGTTGCTTTATGCTTTTACCGTTCTGTGCCATATTTTGAAAGTTACATTTCAGTAATTTCATTAATGTGATTTCTCCTATGAAGCTATGTGTATATGTGTGATTTAGCTTTTAAAGCAGTTGGCAGCTCTGTTCAATCAACTCTGAGACAAATATGTTGATTTCTTTCGGAATGTCCTTTTGTGTAGTGTTCTTTAAAGGGCTGCTTCGAAATATCTGTTACTCTTTGCTCCCCTCATCCGCTGCTGTTGGCAAGTGTAGGGGTTGCACTGTTGTATTTGGGATATTGCATTATCGAAGTCGTAATCTTGTTTAGGAAGTCCTAGTCATCATTTGCGGCAGTTGACCTTCCCACTAATTATGAAAATTGTATTCATGATTTCCCTAGGATTCTCCCGTGTCTTTGAGAGAGTGCTATTGTTTTTTAAAGTTTTACTTTCGCTGGCGTTGGCGCGTGCCTGACAAGACCTATCTGTTTGTGGCAGCCTGTTGCTCCTGATCATGCTGTGGATGTAAAGAATGCATCTCCTGCAGCATCATTACAGCCTCCTCTTCCTCTGGTATCCACAAGGTTGAGCTCATTCATACCTGGAACTGCAGCACCTGCAGCCCCCCTGTTAAGTGGTTCAAACCTATCTTTCAGTGGAAGTCCTCAGATGGTGCAGACAGATCAAACAATGAAACAAGTATGTGTTACTAAAATGCTGCCTCTTGAAATATAAAGCATTAATCATTCCTGTTGAAGACTAGTCTAATATTTATAAACTGAAAGCAGAGCATTTTCTATTGTGAGCAATTGATCATGACTTCACAACTGATTGGTCTTATTCTAGTTGCAGAATAGAAGGGGTAACGTTGCACAGGAAATGGGAGCAATTACTTCTGCAACTTTTGTCATGCAGTTTGTTTCACAGGCCGGTCATATGAGTTCTAGTTCTTCGGCCACTGCATTTCCAACTTCTCATATGGGCTCTCCAAATATAAGAATGCCCCACACACCTCATTTTCAGGTTCAAGGAGTGCCTAGACGTCCTGTTACACCTCATCCTCCTGGTCTTGGTCCAGCTATACCTTCATCTTCCAATGTGACTGCTACAGCCTCACCCGGAGGTCCTTCTCTACCCTTGAGGCCCAATATGCCTCCTGTTCATGTTCTGGCCAATCCACCTGTTCAGCAACAAACATATTCTCCCTATCTTTCTCCGATTCCTATGGCTCCATCTCACCAGGGATCTTGGTTGCAGCCTCCACCTGTCACTACCATGCTAAGACCACCATTTCCATCATATCCTGCAGGTTTTGCTGTTCCCTTTCCTTTGTCCGCTACTGGTGCACCACTCTCTTCAGTGACATCGCCTGACACTCGACCTCCTGGTGTTGCCCCAGTAGCAGCTCCACCTGGAGTGCCGACTACTGCTAGGCAGTCAACCCATGTCTCAGGGTTGCAGCCAGAGTTGCCTCCTGGAGTTGGTATGCATATAGTCTCTGCTAAGAAGAATCTTTTCTTTCATGGTATCCTTGCTATTTATCCATTCCTTATCTCACAGCATATGGCATTTTATTTCCTTCCCCTTTTAGACAGCGGTAAGGATGTAAATGATGCTGACGCAAAAGGAGCTTCAACCAGTGAACAACTGGAGACCTGGACTGCTCACCGGAGTGAAACAGGAGCCATATACTACTATAATTCTTTGACAGGAGAATCTACTTACCAGAAACCTGCTGGCTTCAGGGGAGAGGTAGGTGTATCATTTCTGTTTTTGAGCGTTTAGCAGGTGCATAATTAATAGGTGTCTTTTTCATTTGAAAATAGGTAATGACAATCTAGTACTACATTTCTCACAAGATAATTAGGTCAGGGCTCTGCCTAAATGCTTTCACTAGCACACAGTTCTTCGTTTATTTATTTTTTATTGAAGAGCTCATAGCTCTTCTAGATCTTCTTTGTCTCATGAGGGCGCTAATTTCTTCCCTTTGGAGTTTCCTTTTCAATGGAACTTAGACGATAAAGAAACTAGAGGTCTTTTCTCCCTTTCCACTTCTCATGCTAGTATTAGTCTTTCTTCTTCTGATTCTCTTTCAGATAAATGTATCTTTTTCAGAAAATTTTGTGCATGGAGTTTACGCTTGGCAAACTTTACTTGCAAATCTTTCTTCCCTTCTGAATGATTCCAAGGTCATCTAACTGACCCTCTTGCTTCTTATTGTTTTGAGAAAACAGATCTCCAATTTATCAGTGGTCCGTGGTTATCTTAGCTCTAATGACCTGATATAGATGCCAGTGCCTTAGAAGCACCAAACTTGACTTTGTTACATGCACTAAGAGCAAAACTAATATGCATTTATCATTGTTATCTGGTTGTGATTTTTTTTTTTTTTTTTGACGAAGTGTTTTTTCTCCATCCACAGTTTTCTTGATAAAGTAATAAATTTTATTAATGAAGGGTACAAATACTCGTATAAAAGAAGTATACCAGAAAGTACAGCAACCTCACAAAAAGATATGATTCTCTACGAAAGACGCCCAATCTTCTATGCTTATAGGAATCTCATGGCTACACCAAAAAACAACAAGGGTAAAGAGGCTACTCCTCAGATGTACAAAGTCTTTCTCTTTTCTTACAAAAGCTCTCCTATTTCTCTCTCTAAAAGGTCCACATAAGTGCAAGTAGATCGACATTCCTTGCCTTGTGTTTTCTTTTTCGTCTTCTGAAAGTCCAGCTAAACATTGTTTCTTTAACCGTGTCTCTGGCACCACCCACTAAAGGCCAAACTATTCCAGTACTTCCCACCACAAGTGAGATGCAATATGAGAATGTGAGGAGGTGATTTACATCTTTTCCGGAACTTTTGCACATGAAGCACCGACTGAGACGTGTAATTCTTCTCTTCCTCAAATTCTCAACCGTCAAAATCACCCCCCCGGTTGCTAGCTAGGTTAAGAAGCACCAAAATGAGGGAGATTATGATTGGAGTGAGATAAAAATCGAGGGCATTATGGTTGGTGGAGGGAAAATGTAATACAAAATTCTTTCACAAGGTAGCAGTCGCTAATAGGAGAAGGAATTTCATAGTCGGTGGAGGTTGATGGAGTGGTGCGGGGAGGAGGAAGTAGATGGGGTAATTGTAGACTTTTACAAACATTTTTAAGGGTCATGTCGGTGGGGAGGAGTGTGAGTGTCTAGAGAAGAAATGTGCGGTGGATAGTTGTGCGGGTGACAAGGCTTCGGGTGTTGATGGTTTCTCTTAGGCCTTTTCCAACATTGTTGGAATACAGCCAAAACTGATGTGATGGATACTATTGTTGAGTTTCAGGATAGAGATGAATTTGAGAAGAGTTTGAATGCTTTGTTTGTTGTCACCATTCCTAAGCACCATTCCTAAGCGGGAGGGAGCCTCGTGCATGAAGGACTACATACCTATTAGTCTAGTGGGTAGCTCTAATGTGCTTTCCGTTAGACTTAAGAAGGTGTTGGACGAGACTGTTTCTACTTTGCAGAATGCTTTTGTGGAGGGTAGACAGATTTTGGATGCAACCATAATGGCGAATGAAGTGGTGGATTTGAGGAGAAAGCAAGGAGTACCCGATGTGTTGTGCAAGCTAGATCTTAAGAAGGTTTATGATCACGTGAATTGGAAATTTCTGGATTTTATCATGCCACAAATGGTGTTTGGTGATAAATGGAGAAATGTGTCGACTTTTGCATCTCTTCGTTGAGATACTCAGTGTTGGTGAATGACGATCCTTGTGGTTTTTTTTGGTAGTTCGAGAGGGCTGAGAAAAGGAGACCATCTCTCTCCGATGTTCATTTTATTGATGGAACCTTTGAGCAGAATGATGGATAGAATTTTCGTGGGAAGATACTTAAAGGGTTTTAATGCGGCAGTTGGGGGTGTTGGGAAAGTCTCGGTTTCTCACTTGTTTGCGGATGATACTTTGATTTCTTGTGACGCAGATCTAGCGATGTCACTATGCCTTTTGGGTGTGGTCTGTGGAGGGAAAATCATGAAAGGATGGGATGGGATGATTTGAGGGAAGATATATCATTCAAGGTTGGAGACGGGAGGAGAGTTGATTTTTGGGGTCAAAGGTGGTGTGGGGATAATTTATTGAAAGATGATTTTCTAAGCCTACACAATATATCTTGCCAAAGAGAATTGAAAAATACAACAAATTAGAGGGGGACACAAGGTGGAAAGACTTCCCGTATTTTCATTTGGTGCACCCGTAGAGTTCCCGATTGGGTGGAATTTATAGAGAATCATTTCTTTTTGCAGATTCTTTACCTTTTGGTATACCCCTTGTGTACGACTAGTTTTCTTTGCCATGTTTATGAATGAAAATATGTTTACTTGATAAAAAAAAAAAAACCTTCGTCGGTAACCTAAGAATGCATACCAAGAGATAAGAAATGTTTGCCTCCTACCTACTTAGTAGCTTCTCATAATAAGACTTTACAGAGAAGACACTATTATTATCCTCTGCCCACCTCCAAACATCAAGGCTAAATTGTGATATATTTTATTTGTGGAGCAACTCCATTAAACTGTGGAATGCTGCAATCTCCTAGTCTTTCAAGTTCCTCCTAAACCTCGAATCAGAATGAACTTCTCCTTCCACAATTTTCTGATTTCTTTGGTGATGACCTTCGTGGTTTAGAATAAGCAAGAGTTCGGAACTTTCATTGAGATGATCATTTTTGGCTTGGTTATGGTTAATTTGGCTACAGGGTGGTGCTAGAAATTTTAATTGCATTATCTATATTAACATTCTCACTTTGTTTGTCTTACTTTGCTTAGGCTTGTGCTTTGTCTTGAGCCGAGGGTCTCTCGGAAACAGCCGCTCTACCTACCAAGGTAGAGGTAAGGTTTGCGTACACTCTACCCTCCCCAGACCCCACATTGTGGGATTTCACTGGGTATGTTATTGTTGTTGTATCTATATTAACATTGCTAGTGCCATTTCACTACAGTAATCTAGCTGTTACGTAGTTTGCCACTATTTTACCTCTCTATCTATGAGATCTTATTCTCTTTATTGTTCACTGCACTTTACTTTCCATGCATGTCAATTATCTTTCATAGCACATGACGAGAGTGTTTTTCCCCTTCTGGTGCAGCCTGGCAAAGTAGCTGCGCAGCAAACTCCTGTTTCATGGTAAATTTCAATAGTATAATAAGTTCTTGACTTGTACTATTGTATTTTGTGCTTCTAAATAAATTCATTGTGTTGTATTAAATGAAGTAACATGGTCAGTGAGGATTCATATGCGACCCCAACTTGTTTGGGACTGAGGGTAGTTGCTTATTCACGTGAATGCACCCTCACATCTAATGGATAATACTACATGGTCCGACTGCTTAAGTAAATATTTGCATACATGTGATGTCTTCAAGAGCAGAAGCAAAAAAATGGTGATCTATTGGAACACACATATCAAGTATATAAATATTTTACAAGAACTTTATATGCTAGCGCTGGGATTTCATTAACTTGTCCCTTTCTTATTTATTGAGCTTGGTGAAATAATACTGGATCCATAGCCTTTATAGCCTATAGGAAAAGACTACCCATCATTCCATCAACTGTAAATGAATGATAATGGATATTATGGAGACATGAATCTGTTTGTGAGCTCAATATACAATTGTGTTCTAGAGAAAGATGTGCTACTTAGCAATCATGTGGTTATTTGGAAAGAGAGAAATAGGAGGGCCTTTGAAGGGGTGGACCAAGTTTGTAAAATTGCAGAGTAATTTTTTGTCTCTAGTTTCTTTTTGTTGTACTTACGAGGTCCCTATATGTATAGAGGATCGGACCTCTTTTATTGAGAACCATATTTGGTATAGGTTCTCTTCTTTTGGTATACGGTTTGCATACGAGGTTCCACGATTGTTAACAAAATTATTTACCCTATAAAAGAAAAGATGTGCTACTTCTTGCATTCTTAGACTTTTAGGGTTCATGATTTATGAGCATCTACTCATGATGCTTCTCCTTTGTTTCTTTCCATTGTATTATGCTTCTCTTTCACTGTGCTCACAGTTAGCATCTTGTTCTGGTCTGAAATTTCTCTCCAATCATTATATGCTTTGCATACACTGTTCTATAATTCTATTGCATGATGAGTTTATTGCTTAATCTTCAAGGTCTTTTTCCTTTTTGTTTTCTCAGTTTGTGTTTGGATTGAAGTTTCTTTTCATAAACAAATGTTGATTGATCTGTGTTGGTTCTTATTTACAAAATGATGAAGCAAGCTTTACCAGCTCAACTAACCATTCCAACTTGTTCACTTACAATCAGGGAAAAGTTGGCTGGTACAGATTGGGCGTTAGTTGCTACTAATGATGGACAAAAATACTACTACAACACTAAAACAAAGGTATGGTCTATCAGCTTATTCTTTTTCCTGTAAAAATCCTTTTGTTTTATTAGAGGTTTACACTCACTCATATTCGATGAATGACTTCTCATTCCTAGTTTCTTTTTGGTGCGCACTAATGAAGCTCCAGTTTGTAGAGATTGGCTGTCGGACAGAGAAAAATATATTATGTTGTAGATTTTCTGGTATACTGTTTGTATACCGGAGGTTTTCCTATTATTAATAAAATTGTTTACTTTATAAAAACCAAAACAAATATATAGGTTCTTAATGATAAAAATGAGTTGTACATTGTAGCACTGATTAATTGGTGAATAGTTCAAAGATTGTAAATGTAGCAGTTACTTTATCTAATGTCCTTTCTCCTTGTATGCCTTCTTACCCAGTTAAGCAGCTGGCAAATTCCTAGTGAGGTGACAGAGTTGAAAAAGAAGCATGATGCTGAAGCTTTGCAGGCTCAATCAACGTCAACCCCAAATGTTAATGAGTCAACTGAAAAAGGATCTGCTCCTATTAGTTTGAGCATTCCTGCTGCTAGTATTGGTGGTCGTGATGCGACAACTCTAAGACCTTCAATAGTTCCAGGATCTTCTGCACTGGATCTTGTAAAAAAGAAGTTAATGGATTCTGGTGCTCTGCCTGCTGTTTCTTCACCAGCCCCAGCCTCAACCTCGTCAGGAGTAATATCATCTGAAGTAAATGGATCAAAAGCAATTGAATCTACAGTCACAGCTCCACAAAAAGAAAATAGCAAAGAGAAGTCAAAAGAAGCTAACGACAATGGCAATATGTCCGAGTCCTCTTCAGATTCAGAGGATGATGAGAGTGTGCCAACCAAAGAGGACTGTATCATCCAGTTCAAGGTCTCTTCTCCCTTCTCTCTTTTGGAGATTTTGCTACTTCATAAGCAAGTCTAGTTTTCTGTTTTTATGATTTTATGGCCTACATAAGTTTTATGCATTTACAAGTACATTCATCTGTTTATTTTGGTTCTGTTTATATTTGTAGCTTATTTTGACTTTTTGCCCAAACAATTTATTTTGATACTAGTATGTTCTAGGTACTGAGGATACGGATTAGGGTAGAAGGGTAGTAGGTAGTTGAGCGTAGTCCTACTTACGCTTAGTAGTTGTAGGGCTATTATTGTAGCCCTGCCTAGCCTATCATACTAGTAGGCACAATATTGATTTATAGTTCCCTGTCCTTTGATTTCTGCGGCGGTATGTTCTTTCGTGTACTTTGTTTATCTTATTTACCTGCTGCTTCTTTTTCAAGAATGCTTTATCACGGCATGTTCGATTGTGTTACTCTCATTTTCATACGGTTTTAAATTTCTTGTCCGGCTGACCGTTTCTTTTGCTTTCGCTTGTACTTGTGCTTTTCTTGAATCGAGGGTAAGTAGAGGTAAGGTCTTCTTACACTCTACCCTCCCCTACCCTCCCCAGACCCCACGTTGTGGATTTTCTCTGGGTATATTGTTGTTGTTGTTGTTATATGTTCTAGGTACCGGTCTAACTTAATTTGCTGTTGGGAAGAAAGTAATACTTGGCCCATGCATCAATGTTCCTTCAACACATGATTTGCCGCCGTGGTGTGGAAGCGATTATGTTTACACCTCCTTTTAGATATAGCTTAGTTTCTTGAATTATTAGTCAACCTACCACGTATTACTAAAGTCTTTCTTGATGAACTTAATATTCTGAGGTTTACAATTTCCGTTTACTTCCTTGCTTTTTGTAAAATCTCTACAAAACTTCTATGCGTATGACGTTTTCTTGAAATCTAAGATACATTTACAGGTGTTCATACTGTACTTCCACTGCTTATTTATTTCCTGTGTACAATTCTCTTTTCAAGGATTCTCTTTTTGTGTTGTTACTTTTTTGTTTCAATAATTTTGTAGGATTATATGCGGTGTTGTGAACATTATGCTAACTTTCTCTCTGATGTGGTCCACTCTTTATTTTGTCCTTATCCTCTCATTTAGACTCAGTGCAGTTTGATTCATTAGCTTTTAGTTCTTTGTAGAAAAAGCTTGTTACGTAATAGCTGTGTAACATTTTTGGTTTCTGAAATAAACTGCTTCTATTTCTTTATCAGTGAGAAAGCAATTTGAACGTTCAGCATGTGTGGAGATACATGTCCCACGGGAGAGACCGATAATTGATAAGACGGGAGTGCTGGGCTGTACTTAATGAGAGATTGGTTATTAAGAAATCTAAATTTTACACCTAGCTCTACTTAGAAAATGGAGATTTCATAGGGAGGAGAATAGAGCTATAAAGTTTAAATTCGGTGTGCGTTGACTTGGCTGCAGCTTATGGGTCTTAGAGTTCTGGCCTTCCACCGCCCCGCGCATGGCGGGAGGTTAATGCACCGGACTGCCCCCTTTTAGACTTTTAAATTGGGGCTGCAATGTGGTGGTGCAGTGTGAGAAACGTCTGGGAAGTTACAGAGATAAAACTGTCATCTATAGAAACAGCTAGGCCCTCCTTGGAGTTATATCAACCTGAACTTTTTTTTGACCAACAGTTCTCCGGAATAGGTTTTCTTTATCAATTAAAAAAACATATGGGGCTCGTCTAACTAGTTAAAATTACACTCTGAACGCCAACAGTTCTCCGGAATAAGTTTAGATTTAACTCTCATGAGATTTTTATCAACGCCTACTTTTGTTGTCAAATTGAGTTCCAATCTACTGGACATGGGAAGACACTAAATTGTTTAAGGCTAAGGAAGAGACAAACTTTCAGTATTTAATATGAATGCTCATGCTTGATGATTTATCTGTTTCTGCCTGGAAAATAATGGCCGGACCCCATGTTTTAAAAAAAGTAAAAGAAAGAAATGGATGGCGAGTTATTTAGATACAAAACCATTTAGTATCTTTTATATTTCATCCTTCCTTTGCAAGCTATTCCATCCAAACATGCACTTAGTGAATTCAAAAGAGGTAGTTGATCATTTCAACCATCTAGGTCTTCTTACGTTGTTCTCGACCTTTATCAGAAAGGTTGAACCTACCATCTGCAACAGTTATTACCTGTGTTTGATATCAAGCCAAAACCTTAAAATCTTGGGCCCAAAGTGAATGTGAGTGCTAGAAATGCCTGGCTTATGTTCTATACATTAAAATTCATTGCAACTTCGGAAAAGTTCGAGGTCCCTTGCCCACTATCCAGTGGTTCATATTTATGTTCAGTTAGCTTCTTTGAAGGGGAGCCTTGGAGTAACTGGTAAAGTTGTTGCCATGTGACCGGGAGGTCGCGGGTTCAAGCCGTGGAAACAGCCTCTTGCAGAAATGCAAGGTAAGGCTGCGTACAATAGACCCTTGTGGTCCGGCCCTTCCCCGGACCCCGCGCATAGCGGGAGCTTAGTGCACCGGGCTGCCCTTTTTTTTAGCTTCTTTGTTGTAAGTACTCTAAAAATGGTGTTGTGGATACCATCATGTTGTCCCTTGCTTTCAGTTGAATCTTTGCTTGGTGAGTCTTGCCTTTTTGGTCTAAATGTATCCCATGCGTGTGAAATTTCTAGGAGATGCTGAAGGAACGTGGAGTAGCACCATTCTCAAAGTGGGAGAAGGAATTACCAAAGATAGTCTTTGATCCGCGCTTTAAGGTTCGTTGAAACTAAAGACTTTATGTGGGACTTAGTGGCCTTTTCTTCACCTCCTAAAAGACAGGTTTATCTCTATAAATTGTACATCTCCTAGACTGCATGAGCTTATTTTTGTGAATTTAATTGTCTTTAGCTTGCTGCGTCTGCCAACTGAGTGGCCTTTTAGCAATCTATGAGTTCCATCCTCAAGGAATGCAGTGCTTTTTCGGGTTGTATGTGGTAACTGTAACGGGAATCCAATGCTTAGGTACTAGGTGGTTCAGACTTTATTGTCCATTTAACTAGAAGGTCTCTTTTTTTCTGTCAATAGCTATTGGTCATTCAAAGTAGCAGAATTTGAAAGCTACAAACCAAATTGTAAAAGTGAGATTAGAAGAGTTGGATATGTGGAGGACAACCTATCTCTAAGAAGCGGCAAGTTACATGAAAAATAGGCCCTCGAAATATATTCGTATTCTTTATGGTAAATGAGGCCCATTTACTCCCCACACACAAACAGAGGCGGATCTAGAATTTCTAGAACATGGGTGCAACACCAAAAAAAAGGAGAAAAAAGAATCTACCAAATGGGAATTGATCCCTGTTCTTGTGGATAAATAACTCAACATTCAACCAAGTGCACTATTCAGTCCTTTTGGAGCATGGGTGCTAGCATATAATATTGGATCAAGTCTAGGAAATATGTACATAAAATAGCTAGTTCGGCGGAGAGACCGTAGGTTCATGTGCACCGCTATTTCAAGAGTAAATCTGCCCTCCCTCCCAAGAGAAAAAAGTAGATGAGGTCTGTTGCTTTAAAAAGATCCAAGACTGGAAAATTTTAACATTTCCTTGTTCCTAATTACAATGTTGTCATGTGAACAAAGTACATCTCAGTTGCAAAGAGTATACAAATAGCATTATCATCAAAACTTGTAGTTGTAGCCTTGTATATGCCTCCATCTCGAACTGATGACATAGAGACATTTGGATTTTCAAACTGATACTGCATCTTCTTTGTTTTTGTTGCAAAGTGAAAGATGTTCATAATATAGACTATTTACTGCTCCAAAACATGAAATTACCTTTCCTTCTTTAGAGAAGCTTTTGCTCTTCCCAGACCCCACTTTGTGGGATTACACTGGGTATTGTTGTTGTTGTAGAGAAGCTTTTGCTCATGCATTGTTTGCCTTACTAGAGAAGTGCATCCTTTCCCTTATAACATGGAAGACACCGCCAGTTTTCAATTTACCGTAGATTATTTCTTCCAAAAGGTCTTTCTGGAATCAAACCAGGTGATATTGTGCACTTTCCCCTTGATTGATATGGGCTGATGAGATTTTCGGTTCATAGATAAGGAGATTACCACCCATACCTTCAACTAATGTAGGACAACCCAACATTGGATAAACCAATGATAGGATGTGTCTGGCTTTGACATGGTGATACCATGTTAAGAAAATGGACATTGAGCCTAACTAAAACTCAAAAGCTAGCTCATAGGGATACGGGAGACCACAATCCATACCCCTGACTGCTGTGGGACATTCTAACGAACACTACATTATTAACATTGACTATCTGCAGGCTAATAATTTTCTGAGATCACTTCACTTGTTTTGAGAGTAACTAGATGGTCTATTCATGATAAATTATTGTAATATCTATTCCTCTTCCAGGTTCAGAGCTACCATATGATCATTCATGCACATATCATGTTATCAGTTGTTTTTTCCATCTCTTATTTGTGGTGCTTTCTTAATTACCTTCCTAAGTAGTGGGTCTCCCTGTCCAGGCTATTCCAAGTTACAGTGCTAGAAAAACGCTGTTTGAGCATTATGTCAAGACGCGCGCGGATGAAGATAGAAAGGAGAAACGGGCAGCGCAGAAGGCTGCAGTGGAGGGTTTCAAGCAATTACTGGAAGAAGCAAAGGAGGTTTATCTTGTCACTAAGCTCTCTTTAGTTCTTTTCAGATGTAATCTCACAATATTCTTCCACTAGTTCTTCCATCACAGTGGAATGTCTAATTTCTACTTGGCATCATTAAAACTTATTGCTTAAGGTAATTGAATGTCCACTTCTACTTGGCATGATTAAAACTGTAGTTTAAGGTTAAATGGGGGAATTTGGTATGGTGAAAGCATTATAAACAGTTTGGTGTGATGTAATATATGATAAAGTTTATTTTCAATTTAAAAAAAATATATATATGATAAACCTTTCCTTGTAAAGTATGTATTCACTTCTCCTGTTAAAAAAGAGAGTATGTTTTCACTTTAGGGAGAAGGGAGTATATTATTCCCAATTAAAGTTAAACTTTTTATTTGAACATGAGGACTTTAGCGTCTTACTTCTTGCTGAACTTATGTCCAGGATATCAACGAGGATACTGATTATCAATCATTCAAAAAGAAATGGGGTCATGATCCGTGCTTCAAGTCCTTAGATCGAAAGGAGAGGGAAGTGCTGCTGAATGAGAGGTATTAGTCAACTGGTCCAATCTTGGTTTAAGTTTACTTAGTCTAATGTCGCTTATTTCCTAATAATTTCTCATCTTAGCCTTAATAAGTCTGTGTTTGTTATAATTTGGACTGAAGCTTGATTGACAAGATTAATTGATCATGCAAGGAACTTCTGGTCGAGAAGAGAAGTCAAAAAAGAGGAACTAAGAAGAAAGGAAAGAGGGAAAAATTTTGTGAAAGCTTTTTCTCTTCTGATGAAACATGTAGCCCACAACTATTTATAGTATCCACATTTGCATTGTCTAGCACTACTTAGGCCTATAGCCTTTATTACACAAATAGCCACATTTGACGATATACTATGTATACTGTGTATGTATAACTATGGTATACTAGACTATTCATAATCCTCAACACGCTCCCTCAAGCTAGGAACTAAAAATAAGTTCTTTAGTCCCAGCTTGGACAATAGATATTCATGTCGACCTTGTGTCAATCCCTTTGTAAGAATATCAGCCGGTTGCTCGTCGGTGGAAACATAGATAGTGTGAACCAACCCTTGTAATATCTTCTCCCGGATAAAGTGACAATCAATATCGATGTGCTTGGTCCGCTCATGAAAAACAGGCTGCTATTTGCAATGCAGACTGGCTATCACTATGAACAGGTACTGGAAGAGTGACAGGGACATGTAGCTCAGCAAATAATCCACTAAGCCAAACCACTTCAGCAACTGCCGAAGCCAAGCTCCTGTATTCAGCCTCTGCTGAACTTCTCGATACTGTAGGCTGCTTCTTAGATTTCCACGAGATAAGAGAGGTCCCAAAAAATACGAAGTAACCAGAAATGGATCTTCTCGTGTTAAGGCATGAACCCCAATCAGCATCACAGTATGTAGTGAGGTTGTTGGCATTATCAGTTAGCATAAAGAGTCCCAAACCTGGAGCCCGTTTGAGATATCAGACTACTCTATGTGCAGCAACGAGATGTGATGTTTTTGGACACTGCATAAACTGACTCAAGCACTGAACATCAAAGGCTATATCAGGCCTCGAATTTGTCAAATACAATAGCCTTCCTATTAACCTTTGATAACTAGTTGGATCTTCCAGCATATGATCATCAGCCCTTGATGCACCATCCTGAATTTGCGCAGTCTCCTGAACATGCTTATCATAAATAACAGAGGTTAGCTTAACATTGATTTCCATAGGTGATCGAGCTATTTTCCCACCAGATAAACCAAGATCAGAAATTAACTCTAAAGTATACTTCCTCTGATGCATTACAATGCCACTGCTGTTCCTTGCAAATTCAAAGCCCAGGAAATACCTTAAACTGTCCAAATCTTTGATCTTAAAATTATGTTGCAAAGCTGTTTTTGTCTCCTGAAAAAGGACCTCATCATTACCAGTAATGAGAAGGTCATCTACATAAATGAGCACCACAACTATCTTGTCACCATCCCTTTTTGTAAGAAGAGAATGGTCCAGTTGGCTTTGCACAAAACCAGAAGTCTTCAATGCAGTGGTAAGCTTGATATTCCATTGCCTTGAAGCTTGTTTTAAACCATATAATGACTTTACTAGTTTGCACACCTTCCCTTCCTTGTTATCAAACCCTGGAGGCATGGTCATATACACTTCTTCATGTAGATCACCTTGCAAGAATGCATTATATACATCCATTTGATAGATAGGCCATTCCTTGGAAGCAGCAACTGAAATTACAGCTCGTACAGTCACCATCTTTGCCACTGGTGAGAAGGTATCAAGGTAATCCACTCCTTCTTACCCCGGGGCCGCGACTGGTACCGTACCGGGGTACCCTGTCAGGTATATGTCAGAGAATAGCAGCGGAACATACATAGCACATAACTTAAAAAAAAGGGTAAACATCACTGGCCAGCCGATAAGGCTGCCTTCCATAAAACATACTTAACAATGTAAAGTAGTACAACTGGTTCTTAGAGCCCAAACATAAATGTGACCACAGACCTCTAAAGATAACAATCAGCGGGACGGGGCCGCCATACCACGAATGTACAAAATACCTATAGCGTCGGGAATGCGTACTAATAAGCAAGCTTCCGAGGAATGGAGCTTCGACACGGAATAGTGATCTAAGAACGAGGATCCATCTGCTTACCTGCGGCATGAACGCGGCCCAGGAAGGGTCGATGTGACGCGTACCAAGTATGTAAAGCGGAAAATCGTAGTAATATCATAAGTCAAAAATAAGTGAGTCATAGATAAAAATCAATTTCCTTACACGTGCCTTACTAACAATGAGTAACAAGTATAAAACTTATAGCGTAAAAATAGGAGGCTCACGATCAAAGCAGGTACCTCGCCTGTAGTATCATTAAGCAATCCTACTCCCGGGACTATTTCACCCGCGTGGGTCCTGTGGACCCGCGTGAAGTCATCCGCCTCGTCATGGGACTATTTCACCCGCGTGAGACTATTTCACCCGCGTGGATCCTGTGGATCCGCATGAAATACCATCGCCGTACTCGCGTGAGACTATTTCACCCGCGTGGATCCCGTGGTCCGATCGCGTGAGTCTGCAACGCGCTCGCGTCATGGGTAGCAAATCCATGACATAGATAATAACCCGGGGTTTACCCCGTAATAATACAAATATATAACATAGCTCATCCGGCTATCATACATAACATAAGCACTACCGGCCTATCATACCATACATAAGCACTAACGGCCTATCCTATCATACACAAGCACTACCGGCTTATCATAACATAAGCAAGTTAAGAAATCCCCTAACTTCTTATTAAAATTATTAATATATCCTCTCATTTTAGTATTCTAAGGCACTAACATGTCTTTTAATAGAAAATCCGGGAATTCAACCCAAGTACCATGTACTTCTAACTTTTTAAGAAAAACTCTTTTTATACAAAGATTCCAAGATACTAATCACCATAGTATCAAGTTACAATTTCTTTTCAAAACAAGTCACATTTCCTTTTAGAAATAGAATAGGCTTCTAATTCATGTGACTTCATTTCCTTTAAAACCTTAGGCAACGATGCCTAAAAATTAATCCACCTTCCATAGTTTCAAATCCTTTACGTACTTGTTTTAATTAGAGTAAACCATTTTTGTGAACCTTTCAAAACTAATATAACCAACTTCCCATAAAGTCATTATATTAGCGTTATTCCTTCACAAATACATTTTTCCTAAATCCGAGGACTTATACTTTTGAAAGGAAACAAGTATCATATACTTTAAAACAAATGTAGATTATCAACTCTTGTGCGTATCCGTACTACATAGATACAACTATTCATGCTCAAGAGATGGAAAGCTCTACATACCTCTTTGGTCAATCCACTTGCTAAGTCCAACTACCGCAAGTAATATGTCAACCTATAATAACCATAGTGTGTTGATTAACCTCTAATTTCAATGTAGAAATTCCAAATTCAAGTTACCAATTCCTAAGGAAAATTGGGCAGCATTTCCTTTGTTTCTACTCACTTTGCCACCTTTTCAAAGGCCGATTTTCAACACTCAAACGCCTCATTAAGGCCCAACATCCAAACCAACACAAAGGGGATTACACACCTAATCTTGTGTGTGTAAAATTCTGCCCTATAAGTTATAATACCACACTTAACAATTCTAAAGTAGTTTGTAGGCTACAACATGCTCATAATATCTCTTTAGCCAAAACCCTCATACCCAACCCACATTTCTTGCATGCAATGACTCTAATAGCATTATTTACTACCACAAGTACTTTCTTCTTAATATGCAACACTAAAAACTAATAATAGAGGAAAAATCATTACCTTAAGAGCTTTAGCCAAATTTATCCAACAATTTGCTAGCTTCTATTCCAAGAACACCACCACAACAACCTTCACAAGCTAGCCACAAGCTTCCTTCTTGCCTTTTACTTTTTCAGATTTTTCCTAAGGCTAGAATACCTCTTGGAGTTTTAGAGAGAAGGAGGAGCTTGAAATAATTTAAGAGAGAAGGAGGAGCTTTTCTAAGAGAGAGATGAAAGATGACCAAGTCTTAAAGACTTGGTCAATATAACGTCTGAATCGGATGGGGACACTTCACCCACCCATGCCCTTTAAAAGAAAATATCGATTTTTCTAAGTTTTTCCGCCGATTTCACGCCTGCGCGGCCGCTTCCGGCCATGGCCGACTCTGCGGACCCTCGGATCTTCCGCGGCCGATTCTCGGCCATGCGCTGAAACTTCAGCGACTCCTCAGATCTTTCGGCGCGGCCTACGATTACGCGCTTGCGCCGCCTCCGGCCATGGCTGAGACCCCGACGCGGTCGGTCCGAACCACGGGGTATAACATTCTTATAGCCCTTTGCTACTAGTCTTGCTTTAAACCTTTCCACTTCACCATTTGCCTTATACTTTATCTTGTACACCCACTTGCAGCCAATTGCTTTCTTAAGTTTAGGAAGATCAGTTACTACCCAAGTATTATTATTCTCCAAAGCCTGCATTTCAAGTTTCATGGCATCTACCCATCTTGGATCCTTTACAGAATATGATGTTGGCTCCTCTTCAGCTTCAATCTTAGCAATATAACTCCTGTATGTTGCACTCAAACCAACATAACTAAGGTTATTAGTGATAGGATATAAGCAATCCTGTTGACCTGCTGCAGCTCTTTTGTGTGATGTCTGCACAAAGTCCTTCATCCAAGCTGGTTGTTGTTTTCTTCTATCTGATCTTCTCAATGGGGGCTCAGACTCAAGAGTGGGATCATCTGCTGACTGGTCTGTAGGGGACCATGATCTCCTTCCTGGGCTCATCGTCAACTCTTGCATCGTGTTGGGTGACGACTGCATCGCAAACTCTCAGACCACTGAAAAATTTCTCCAGCAATTTCCTCAGCTACTTGATGTGACTAACTTGAACTCAAAATAACCCCAACACCAGATGTCTGCTCCTGTTGGAAATGAAATATGTCCTCATAGAATATAACATCCCTGCTTACAAATAGAACATTGTTAAACAGATTTAACAACTTATATCCTTTCTGCCTAGAAGAGTATCCAAGCAGCACTGCCTTGATGGCTCTAGGATCAAACTTATCAGTCTTCACTAGATTTGTAGCATAACAGAGACAGCCAATAACCCTTAAGTGAGCTAAGATTGGAGCCTTTTTATAAAGTTTTTCATAAGAGGATATGTTACCCAACACCACAGTAGGCAGCCTTTTCATAATATAAACAGCAGCCTCTACACAATCTCCCCAAAATCTAGCAGGTAAACCACTTTGAAACTTAATGGCTCTAGCCAGTTCCAGAATATGTCTATGCCTCCTCTATACTACACCATTCTGTTGTGGACTATAAGGACAAGATGTTTGATGTATAATCCCTAGCTTTGTAAACAACTTCTTACAAGAACTGTTAGTAAATTCTGATCCATTATCAGATCTAATACATTTAATCTGTGTACCAAACTGAGCTTTAATCATTAAACACAGTTCTTTAAGCATGGTAGTAACATCAGACTTAATGTGCAAGAGAAACAACCATGTCCACCTGGTACAATCATCCACTACACTACAGTTAAGAAGTATCTCATTCCAGTATAAGTAGGGACTTTATATGGTCCCCAAACATCAACATGTACTAAATCAAAGGGATTTGCTGTCATACTTCTAACTGGAAAAGGTAGTCTTGTTTGTCTTGCCATAGGGCATACATCACAATGTTGTATTGTATAGCTGAACTTATTATTATTGAAAGCACTTATTTTTCTAAGTACACTCATTGGAACATGTCCTAGTCTCTTATGCCACAAATCAGCTTTCAACTCATCTGGACTGACTTTGGACATGTGTGTTTGTGCCATCATCAATCTGTTCTTTACTCCTGCATTCCCTGTAGACTCCAGCATATAGAGCCCATCCACTTCCCTACCAATCTCCTTCACATTCCCAGTGAAGAGATCCTGCAGCACAAAGAAGTCAGGGAAAAATCTAGCACTGCAATTCAATTCTTTGGTTAATTTGGACACTGAAAGTAGGTTAAACTTAAAACTGGGCACACACAACACATGTTTAATGAGATCACCTCCTGTCAGTCTACACTCCCCAGTCTGTGTGATTGAAGCCGTATCTCCATTAGGCAGTTGTACATGTCCAGATTTGTCTGACTAATCAGGTCTGTCTATCATACTTTTATCCTTAACCATATGATTAGTAGCACCTGAATCTACTATCCAAGAACTACTACTGTTGCTTTTACTAGGAACACACTTACCTGCCATATGCACTTTAGCAGCAATGGCATGGTCTGTGTCTGTCCTTCCTTCCTGATTCATTGCAGCCATCATCTTCTGTAACTTGTCTGGTGTGCAAGTCCTTATCATATGTTGAAGCTGCTCCTGTTGATATGTGGACAACTGATGCAAATTATCTTTGGAATGAACCGCTTTTTCCAATCGTAGCCATAATCGCATTTAACCTTCTTCTTTCCCTTAGGATCAGAAGGATACCCTACTAGTCTATATCACTTCTCCATAGTGTGTCCTGGCTTCTTGCAGTAATCACAATAGTACAATAACTTGTGACATCCTTCCTTGTTGTGTCCCTTCATACGACAGTGATCACAGTAGGCATATGAACCATACTTTTTATTGTTGTTGAATGCAACCTTCCCTGTTAATGCCATACTTTCAACAGAACTTCCCAGTGAGGAGATGTATTTCTGACTCTCATCGTATGCTATCATGGCATAAGCCTGATTTACACTAGGTGTGGGCGTCATTAACAAGATATGAATCCTAGCTTGATTGTAGCCATCATTCAGTCCCATAAGGAACTCTAATAACCTCTGATTCCCCAGATGAGTTATATACTCTCTCGGACTTGAACATTCACATGTAGGTGGTGGTACTATGGAGTCTATCTCATTCCATAGATCTTTCAATCTAGAATAGTACTGTGCTACTGGTGAGACTCCTTGATTCAACATCGACAAGTCCTTTTTTAGTTTATAAACTCGCGAGAGATTGATTTTATCAAACCTCTCCTTCAAATCTTTCCAAACAGCAGCAGCACTCGACCTATATAGGATTCCACTAAGGAGATTTTTATCAACATTTCTCATGATCCATGACATGACTAATGCATTGCATCGATCCCACTGTCTTATGTGTACAGGACCATAAGTATCACGTTTCACTGAACCATCGATTAAACCAATTTTGTTCCTTGTTAACAACGATAATTGCATGGCTTTACTCCACAATGTATAATTCTCCATTCCAGTTAGTTGAATATCAACCTGCAATGCACCTGCTGTATCTGATGCACTCAGGAACAGTGGATGATTATGATCGATTATATCGAAAACTGAATTCGAGCTTTCCTCCAACACTGTAGAAGGTAATGTTGTTGTATTCTCCATAATTCCAAATCAATATAGTCAGTAGATAGTAAAAGAATTCTTCAAATCGAAAATCGAAAAATTCAGATCGATAAAAAACAGATCTCAACTAACAATAACAAATCGCAACTGGAATTGATAACCAGAAACTCATGCAGTACTCAGATCGATAAAAACAGATCTCAACTAACAATAACAAATCGCAACTGGAATTGATAACCAGAAACTCATGCAGTATAAATCGATTTACAACAATATCTGGATCTATTCATCTCAGTTGGCTTTGATACCATGTTATAATTTGGACTGAAGCTTGATTGACAAGATTAATTGATCATGCAAAGAAGTTCCATTGATGGAACTTCTGGTCGAGAAGAGAAATCAGAATAGAGGAACTAAGAAGAAAGGAAAGAGGGGAAAATTTTGTGAAAGCTTTTTCTCTTCTGATGAAACATGTAGCCCACAACTATTTATAGTATCCACATTTGCATTGTCTAGCACTACTTAGGCCTATAGCCTTTATTACACAAATAACCACATTTGACGATATACTATGTATACGGTGTATGTATAACTATGGTATACTAGACTATTCATAATCCTCAACAGTGTTGCGACTATGCTCAGTTGCTGGAGGACTAATCACTGTAGTTAACATTCTCTGATCTTATTCTTTTGCTGGCCTGGATTTGTTCTTTTTCCTTTTGGTTTGTGACAATTCTAGGATGATTTGATGTATTTCCATTTCTTTTTCTAATGATCGGGTTGTTTAGACAAGATTGTACTTACTGTGTAGGGTGCTTCAGCTTAGGAAAGCAGCTCAAGAAAAAGCTCATGCTATACGTGCTGCTGCTATATCTCAGTTCAAGTCCATGCTTCGAGAACAAGGAGAGATTACTTTAAATACACGGTGGTCAAAGGTAGGTTTATATGTTGAGATGTTATGATAAGAAAATATCAATATAACTAGTTGCCTTGGAAATATTTTACTTGCTTGCAAATTGCTTGCTTAGTTGCATTGGCATGCCTAGTTAAGATTAAAACTTTTAACGTTTATTGCTTAATTCTATATTGAGTAGTATGTGGAACATGCAAAGTTTAGTTTTCTAGTTTTTTTACATTTTTACTCCCTTTTAATTTGCTCAGCAGACCTCCTTCGTGTTCTTAAAACGGTGGAACATTCCACAAAACTCATGCTGTGTTGAACTCCAATTGGTCTCAAAGTCTACAATGTCATCAAATTTTTATAATTCCTTAACTTTGTGAAGTAAAAACAAGAAGCCCGTCATTTTAAATAAAATGGCACAAGTTTGTGTGGGACAGTGCTAAAAGAATATTCCCTCCGTCCCAATATTTGTGGCATTGTCTAACTTGACATCTGTGTGACTATATATCATTTCATTAAGAGCAAAAGGAGAATTTTCAAGTTTAAGTTTTTGTAATCAAAGGTGACATTCGTTTTGGGACAGAATAAAAAGGAAAGTGTGCCGCATAAATTGGGACAGCTGGAGTATTTGACTTTCCTAAGACAGAATATCTCATCGTTTGTTTTTAACAAGTTTAGTGGATTGCACTTCTCACTTCCCAACATATTTTACTGTGTTTTGATGTATTTTTATATTTTAAGCCCCAATTGAATATAACAGCCCGAATCAATGTTTTTCCTTAGAAAGTAAACAAAGGTAGCATTAACTTGAAAGAAAGGGCATAATGGAATAATAGAAATAAAATCTTGCTATCTAGAACTAAAATAATAGTCAAATATTGAGTTGTATCCATTTGAGTTAGATGACGAATATCATGTCTGCAAATCAACAAGATAGAAATGATTTTTCTTTTGTACGTTGTTTTATTTTCTCAATCAGTCCATATGGTAATATGGTTCTGGCAGTTGCCCATTCCTTAAAATGCTCATGAAGGACAAAAATGCGTGCCATTGTTTTAGTCTGGCGTTGATGAACATTCTATTTAAAGTTTACTTTAAGCTTTTCTTTTCCCCTTTCCTTGGATAGATGCAATTCTCTTTTTCTCCCTCCCTAAGTTGCAACTTTCTGCTGATATTAGGTGAAGGATAGTTTACGAAATGATCCTCGTTATAAGTCTGTTAAACATGAAGACAGAGAGGCTTTATTCAATGAGTATCTATCGGAACTGAAGGCTGCTGAACAAGAAGTTGCACGAATTGCAAAAGCAAAACATGATGAAGAGGTACCCTTTTTTTCCAATTTCGGCACCGTTTAAGCATTTCTTCTTTCGACTTGCCTTTTGTTTTATTATTGTATGAATATTGATTAGGATAATCCAAATGTATTATCATGATATCTCATTTTGGGTTTGTCAACTCTCTCTCTCTCTCTCTCTCTCTCTATATATATATATATATATATATATATATATATATATATATATATATATGTGTGTGTGTGTGTGTGTGTATGGGTTTGGGGGGGGTGGGAGCTAGATACCTCTTAACTTTCTTTCTGATATAGGGTTTTAAACTGTTGCATATTTACCCGCAACTAGTTATACCATAAATCTTAATGTGGCACTTAAATGTACAGATAACACCTAAGATTGACTCTAACATGCAGCTAATTCCTTGTCACCTCTCTCTCTCTCTTATTTACTTAGCACGTAACTAGTTATACTGTAAATCTTAATTTGGCACTTAAAATGTACAAATAACACTTATTTGACTCTTAACATGTTGCTAATTCCTTGTCACCCCCTTCTCTATCTCTCTATCTCTCGCGCGCACACTCATATTATATATAGGGGTTGGAACTTTTAATGGCCATTTGTTGAGCGGGACTAACACTTAAACCCCCTATATTCTTAGTTCTCTCTCTCTGTCTGTTTATGTTAGTTCCCATGAATCCAATTTCACCGAGTTCCTGAAGAAATTGCTGGAATCCAATTTGAACAACATTGGAAGAAAATGGATCTTGAGCCTAACTAAACCCCGAAAGATAGTTCATGATTTGAGGAATGCTAAAAACCACATAAGAAGACAACTCATACCCTCAACCAATATGAGACTAACACCTCTTAACGTGCTGCATAGGTCACCTCTTTCGGCAGTATAATCATATTTATTTGTCTTTATTCACTGTGTTTGTGCCTAAGGGCTCGCGGTGACTCTTTCCATTATGTTGATTTTGTGATTTTAGTTAATTTTACTTATTTGCATTTATGTGTGTATTTGGACCGTCAATCTGAAGTTTTGACAAATTTAGAATGGGTACATGAGGTTCTGTTTGATGCCATATTTGGTATGGTTGTTCAGCTAAGATGTTAATGGTTTTGTGCTTGACGCGATTAGGATAAATTGAAGGAAAGAGAACGGGCTTTGCGAAAACGTAAAGAAAGAGAAGAACAAGAAGTGGAGAGGGTGCGGTTGAAAGCTCGTAGAAAGGAAGCTGTTGAATCTTATCAAGCCTTGCTGGTTGAAATAATTAAGGATCCTCAGGTATTATCTTGTAAAGACACCGAAACTGTTACTACAATAGAACATATATCATGGATCATATCCCATTATACTTGATTAGACAGTTTGTCTGGATAGTTCAAGAACCTTGAAACAAAACTTCTGCTTCATCTTAGCCTTCCTTCATCTTATTTCAGAGCCAAAATTTGGAAGAACTTTGTTTGGTGCAAAGCTTCATCTATCTTTACACAAAGTGTTTGCCTGCCTTCATTTAACTGTGTCGTAAATAGCATTACTCCTTGGTGCTCATCAGTTTATGTAGTTTAAAAATTCTTGAGTTTTGGTTTTACATTTACTGATGAAGTACAGAAGAAGTGTGTTTACTATGTGGTAAACTGTAGAAAAGGTCATTCCATTTTATCCTCTAGATGTCTATTTTCAAATTGTTGAAATATCTTTCTACCTTGCACCCAAGGCATCTTGGACAGAGTCAAAACCTAAATTAGAGAAGGATCCCCAAGGACGTGCAGCTAATCCTCATTTGGATCAGTCTGAATTGGAAAAGCTCTTTCGGGAACATGTGAAGATATTGTATGAGGTAAGATGACTATTGATACTCTTTTTTATATTATGTTATCATTGTTATCTGCTTTTTATGGGGGAGCTGAGACTTGCAAGAGTTGCTAATATTATCTAATCTGAGTTTTTTCCATAAGGTTGTGCAATTTCATAGAATTTGTTATTTTGTTCTTACCCCTATCTCATAGGATCAAGAAGCTCTTTTTGTTCACAAGCTAGCATAAAAGCATGTTGATCAAAATGACTAAGTTTAATGACTTGACCAATCACTACCCCTCGTATTATAAGATTATCTCACCATGTGGTCGACATTCCATTCCCCTTAGTTAGGTGCTCGTTCTATTTTGACTTGAATGGACCGGGGCTCCCGAGGTATATATGGCCGACCCTTCGAGTGTCTCGCTGATACAAACAAAGAAAAGACAGTGGTTTTTAACATACCCTTTAACAAAAAGTCGATCCTTACCAAAGAAGGAAATAGAAAAGAATAATCTACCTTATTTTTTCCTTCCCGTTGATTCCCTCTACAATCAAGCTGCATTTCCTTCTAACAAGTGGCTGAGTGTTAGCAACCAAAAATTTGTTGAATGAAAGTAGCTTGGTTACTCTCAGACACTAGTTAGCAGAAAACCCTCGACTTCGCTTATGCCCGATGGACGGGGGAATTGCGTGAATGATGAGACCGGCCTAACCTAAAGTCAAGGCTCTTCACTTCGGTTTCTTTGCTCTTTTTTCCTTCTTTTTTTCCAAATCTAATTTGATTTTGACTTGCAATAAATATTTCATTGCTGTTAAAGAACCTAAAGCCTACTAAAGAGACAAGTGTCATATAGCCCCTTTATTGCTTGAAAGTTACGACCAGTTTGCATCACTCAAACTTACACGTGTACGTTTGTTTGGTTTTGCCCCCCTCGCGCGGTTTATCTGTTTCATTGTTTATCAAGAATATGGTGTTCTTCTTTATTCTCATTTATATATTTTTATTTCCTAGCGGTGTGCACAAGAGTTTAAAGCTTTATTAGCGGAGGTTATAACTGTTAAAGCTTGTTCCCGAGAGACCGAAGATGGTAAAACAGTTGCAAATTCTTGGTCAACAGCCAAACAACTACTCAAAGCCGATCCCAGGTATTCAAAAATGGCAAGAAAAGATAGGGAATCCTTATGGCGCCGATATGTTGAAGATATTCAACGGAGGCAAAAGTCAACGCTCGACGAAGGAGACAAGGCAAGAAGTAAAGGGTCTTCTGATTCGAGGAGGAGATAAAGCGAGAAGCAGGAGCCATAGTAATCCTCAACTATTTCTACCTTTCTTGGCCTTTTGGCTAAGATCAAGAGTAGTAATCCTCAAGCATTTAGCTTGACCACAGGAAGCTGAGAGAAGTAGATTTCTCGGGACACTCTTTTAAGAGGCTTATGAAGCAGAGTACTTTCTGCCAGTTCCTTGGCAGTTCGTAGTCAACTTAAAGCCAGTGTTCAGAACTTACTTTGTCAAATCTGATCAGTCCTTGTAATCTTTTCTTAGGTGATCCTAATGTAGATTTGATTTCTTCTAATTATATGTATGTTAGAATTTGAGATCACAGCCAATTCTCCTCCGTAATATTGCCTGACAAGAAATGGAATACGTGCTCGAATCAATCTATTTTCTGTTTGCTTTGAATGTTGGGAGATGGTTCGATTCTTTGGAATCTAGTAGTGTACTTTTCAAGTTGACGCTAGGCAAAAACAATTTCGTATTGCCTTGCCAAAGAAGAGAAAAAGATCTTTTGTTAGGAGGATCTCACTTGGTATTATTAGATAAGTGTAAATGCAAGAATTTCCCATATACTTGATTGCAAATACTTACTTAGACTAGATCTTGTAAATAGAATTACGTTTAGACACATTGGTTTTCTTTTTCATTTTGTGGTCTTTTTACAAAAAATGGAAGTAACATCTGCAAGCAGCATTTGGTCATAGTCTACCTGATGCATGCATCATTGGTTGATTTCACGGCTATTAACTCATGACCTATGGATCAACTGAAATAACTTTACCTGTTTCAAGGTTCCGCTCCTATTTCAATCTAAGTATACTCAAAGTTGAATCACAATTTACTAGAAAGCTGCATTTCTCCCATAATGGTTCTCCTAGTTTAAATCATCATATAAATTGAGTCAAGTTGAAATATTGATTGTTTAAAGGAAGTGGATCCAAGAAAAATAAAAAAACATTTGACAAAATTGAAGTTCTGTAAAAATAAAAGTTAACTTTATGTAAATAAATCGAGTATTATTCAAAAACTAATGATTAGTTAAAAAATCTCCATTAGAAGGTTGATTATTGAGATAACAAAAATAATACTATCAAGTATCAATAATCTTTTTGAGAACGCAAAAAGAAAAATAAGATTACTCAATATTGACACAACTACCTGACTTGGGCAGTTGACATGTGTCAACTGTTGCAAAAATATGAGCAGTTCTGCTTAAAGTTGCTGACGAGAGGCGTATTCTGAGAGTTTGAGGTCAAGAATTCTGTGCCATCAACAATGTACATACAATGCATCGAGTAGGCTAATAATAGTAATCGCGAGTCTTGTTGAAACAAAACATTAAATCACACTACTGATTGTCCCGATAGTAGAGTGTATTACAAAATTTTGAACTCGGGAACTCTTCGCACCATTAATTCTATCTAGAACATGGCCTAGGACCAATGTATATAAGCTGCAACAACTAAGCTAACAATAGCAAACGCGAGTCTGCCCTGTTGCCTTGTTGAAATAAAATCCTCACATTGGCACATCATCTGATTTATCTGGCTCTTCTTCTTTCTCAGGATCTTCCTCTTCCTCTTTCTTTTCCTCTTCTTCCTCGTCCTCTTCTGGAGGATCACCGGGCAGAGGAGGTGGCAAGGGAGTTTTCATGGGACTGAATTGGGGGAAGATATCTGGTCTTCGTCCGGGCTTGGGCCTTTCCCATTCCTGCCAATAGACATGTTTCATCAAAATGCCTAGCAGCTCTGATGACATTATTATAGAAAGCAAAATGCAGTATCGGCTCAAACTCTTACGCATTTCTATGCTGTAGCATAATGCAAAACGGTCACTAACGAGGACATCAAATTTCTAAAAAGACATGTCCAAGGGCTTTAAACGATAGAAAGAACACTAAATGAACTGATCAAAAACTGTATTGCATCTTTGCCCCTCTCTGGTACAAGGAATACATACCACGATTAGCCAATGGGAAGGAGTACACGTCTTAATAGGAGTATGAGTAACTTTGATCAACTCGTGTCTCCTCATAAAATGGATGTGGAAGTTTGCAAGAAGGAAGGAGGCTATAGAGAGATGTAGCCGCACCCACTTATAGCACCCAAAAGAAGAAGAAAAAAGAAGGGGTGGGGGTGGGGCCTCACAACCAAGGAAGGGTTGAACAAAGGCCAGCGGTGGACAAATTGATCATCAAAGCTCATTGAGTATTATGGACGCTGATAAGGAAAACTTGGAACACATACATCTACTACCCTTCCCGCCACGCTAGCCTGATGGGCTACCCTGCCCTCTCCTTCCTATCGTATCCTCCCTTGAATTAGTGCATGAAGTGCAGGGAAGAAAAGGAACTAGCTGAGTGGCTGAGGGAAAGCACCTATGGTGATTGCAGAGAGGAAGGAAAGAGAACTAGATGAGGTGAGGAAAATAGGCCTTGATGCGTGAAAAGACGGGTACTCAAGGGTAAGCGCCAGACACATGAACTTGGGAGAACGGCATATGGGCGGGGAATATGGAAGAGGCAATAGGAAGGGAAGGAGGCAAATGCTGCCGAAATTCTTATTCTCTTTAACTTTGTTTTCTATTTTTTCTTCTTTTCTTGGTAGCAATTTGAGGATAGTGAGTAAGGGTTATCTCTCTTCCAGACAACTAGAACTTTCATTGGGTATCATTCCACGTACTGGAACTGGAAAGTTGGTTATGTTGACCGACAACCTTTCTTCTAGGTTGATTCCACCAGGCCAAATAATAGATTAGTAGTATGCCCGAGAATTCCACTTGACAAATGACCAATCAAACAAAGGGGCTAACATTTTTTTATGAGTACACTTTGGGTACAATTTCGGAAATTCCATTCTCTTTTTTACCATATATAAAATCGAAATTGACAGCTTGATTTTGAGTGTAAACGTACAATTTAATTCATCCAAAGAGCAACAATTCACACACCTAAATAACCAGTAACTATATCTAGGTTAAACTAATTTAGCTTTTGTCTCCTATTCATAAGGTCTACCTTATCACAAATCAAATTACTCTTTCGAATAATTGCTATTTTCTGATAGGATTTGTCGCTTTGACTAGATTAGCACAATTTAGTTCATTCAATAGCACCATTACTCAAACAACCAAAAACCATATCTACATTAAACTATTTATCTTTTTAACTTCTATAGTAATATGTTTCACTCTTAGCATAGACTAAGCTGCACTTCAGAATAGCTGCTATTATGCAACAAAAAACACTGCTATTTCATAGAACAGCTGAATTTTTTGTTAAAAAAAACATAAAGAACATAGCTAAATCAAGATTAAACTAATTAGCTTTAATCTCCTAATCCTAGGTTTTACCTTTATCACAAAACAAATTTGATAGGATTTGCCATTTTCATGAATTATCACATATTAATTCATCCAAATAGCACCAATCACTCACACTTAAATAACCAAAAACCATATCTACATTAAACTAGTTGTCTTTTTACTTAGTTAATGGTGAAAACACACCTAAATTATTACCTTTTCGCGAGTTTCACACCTCAACTATCCTACCTGAACTATTACCCTCTATGTATTAAAACACATCATCCTCTATGTATTAAAACACACCTTGAAGTTGATTAACTATCACCATCTATTTATTAAAAACACACCTTGAAGTTGATTAGACCAACTATCAGTTGTTCCTTTTCCTATCTCAACTGTCAACATATATGTATTAAAACACACCTTGAAGTTGATTAGGTTTCTTATCTGAACTATCACCTACGTGTGTTTTAATACATAGTGATAGTTGGAGTAGTAAGATAGTTTGGGTGTGAAAACGGGGAAAGAGCGATAGTCGGACCATTATCTCTTTTAACTTCTACATAATAGGTTTCACTCTTAGCACAGACTAAGCTGCAGTTCATAAAAGCTGCAATTAAAGTTAAATAACCAGAAAGAGCGAGCTTTCGAAGCTTACGATAGGGAAATCGAGAGGAGAACGGCGAGTCATCTTCTCTTCATCCGGCGCCATACGAACAATTTGTGAATTCCGGCGAGCTGACGGTAGAGATATCGGTCTCAAAAACGGCATAAATGCGACGGCTTGTGGTGGTTCGCGAGAGATTAAGCAGGTGAGACGGTAACTGGATGAAGGTGACGACGATATTGATGACGGTGAACCGGAGCGGTTTAACATCGCCGCCGTACGTGACGGCGGAGAAGATAACGCCGGCACGAAACACGATAACAACGCCATTGGAGTTGTGGTACTTGTTCAGCTACTTGGAGATACTGGAGGTGGAAACGTATTGGGCTTTGTGAGGCCTAGAATTCATTTAACACTAGGCCCATTGAAGCTTATATAGTAGGTAAGGGAAACTTTCACAGATAGTATCTATTTAAGTTTTAACCAGGTTTTGCATATTATTTAATATTTAACTAGAAATTAAATAAGAACGGTGTCCGGTTCTCTCCTTCTGCAGCTATCCTCTTCCACTCTTCTATGTCTTTTTCTTCTATCCACAACCAACTATAATTTTCATCTCGTAATTAATTATGACTTTGTTAACACTAAAAAATAATTTAAGTGTTTAGCCGAAATTCAGTGACAACCGAACTATTCTGGAGCCGAATTTACTCCTAGCTCTCGACTATAAGAACTTCATCGGCTACTAATGTATCTTAGCCAAAGACGTTGGTTAGAGGTACGACTGGGAACCACTCAGATGCAGACGCCTCAACGACCAAGTTAAAAGGGTTTCTAGATCCCTAAAAGTGATAACGGCCAACAACAACTGAAAGCAAGGGTCATTATCCGAGTAAGAGGAGTAGAGAGCGAGAAAATCGACACCATCTGGCTGACATGGGGGGAACGTTTGTACAGTTTTTTCTGTACTATAAATAGGAACATTCTTTTGTATATAGACACACAATCAATCAAACAACTCAAATTTCATCTATCTTTACTTTATTCTTATTGTACTCAGTTGCATTCATGTTTCTTACATCTTAGTTCACTCGTAACACCGTCCTAACGCTTGGTAGTTGGGGAACCTATTGCTGAAAATCAGAGTTTCGTTTCCAGCCCGAATCACTTAAGTTAAGGAATCAATTTGTTTTCCGATTCGATCAGCCGCTACAACGATAGAAGACAGAATTCGGGGCAAGAACAAATTTGGCACGCCCAGTGGGGCCATAGGTGAATTAATCGCAAAGTTTGATTACCATGCCAGGATCATTCTTGATGTATGCGTCTAAGGTCCGGTAAGAAGATGAACCCTGAGTGCAGTCCACATCCTAAACAAAATCCTTTCAGAAGGAACAACGAACCAGCATCCTTCTCGAGTATGCCTACATAGGTTGATACACATCCACTTCCTCCATCAACCCAAGATATTGATGAATCTAGCCAATTTGAAGGTCCAACCATGATGATCACGTCTTTTATTAGACAACAGCTCGACTTGGGCATCCATGATATTATGTACCAAGTTTCTAAACAATTGGCTTACATTGTGAAGCCAATGGTACATAATGAGGTTTAGCAAGCGAGGGATATGAAAACCAATCGAATGCACCCATGAGAATGTTCGGCTAGTTCTACCATCCTTCTGACGAGCGGGGCTTTTCAGCATGAGACTGTAACTCTCGGTGTTGTTCCTCAGCCGCATGCGCATCAGCTAATGCCTACTCAGGTATAGCCGATAGCGTACCTAGGAATACAAGCCCAATCGCTGACAACCAACACAGTTTCTACCGAACCTTGGGGGGAAAGTATGTCACTTAACCAAGCGAGTCTTCATTATGGGCAGATCAATATGGCTCGGAGACCAGTTCAGGCTCAAGGACACTTTGAATTGTCGCCCATTATGTCGTATGTTTCTACGAACGAACCTACGATGCATGCGAACAATGTTGGTCAGCCTAATTGAAAATCGATGGCCCTTGGCTATGACTAGCTCGGCTATCTGGTGACGCTGTTTACAGTGGAGTACCATTCCATTAGTCATTGCCAATACCTAATCCATACGTTTCAGGAAGCGTAAATTTTCTAACAACGACCGATGTCCGAGAAGAGCAGCCATGGAATATTGTTCCACTTTGTCCTCACACTCCGTTAACCATTCCAGAAGCTCATGTTACATGCTTTGATGGCCATACCCAATAGCAGCAATGGGGCATAACCCCATCTATTGGTAATGGCCAGCAAACCACCTATAACCTTAAAATCCTTGTCCAACAAAGTACAAAATTGAGGCTCTAGTGCAGAATGCCTACCAGCCGAATCCAACCGAAAATAGGCAGGGGACGTCACAACTGATAAACCCGAAAATTATTGCTAACACCATGCGGATGTACTTCGGTATCCAACTGAAACCTTTGGACATGTCTGTTTATAAGAAGCTTTACCCTAATTGGGTAGATCGAATAACGCCTTTGCCAAGAGATTTCAAAATACTGGAGTTTTCCATCTTCTCTGGCGACGATGACAAATCCACTATCGAGCACATCGTTAGATTCACTGCCCAATGCGATGAGGATGGCCAAAATAAGTATCACAAGTTGCAGTTATTCCTCTCTCTCTAACGGGAACAACTTTTGCATTATGCTCCTCGTTGGCTTCTGATTCTGTACAGAGTTGGGCTGACATGGAGGGTTGCTTCCATGATAGGTTATATTGGCTCCAACATTAGGTTACCGTGGCTGATCTAATGAATCTCAAACAGCAAGTCGATGAATCGACTGTCGATTTTATCGAAAGGTTTGGAGATAAAGTTGGAAAATACACTGTACACTATCCCGAGTCTGAGTGTGCCCACATGATAATCAATAACATGAACACTCAGTTAAAGGAGAAGTTTGTAGGACAATACTGCTCTAACCTGATCCAATTAGCCAAAAAACTAGCCAAATAGAGCAGTACATCCAGGAGAAAGAGTAGAGAAGAGCCAGCCGAAATCGAGGCTCCTACTTGGTATCCATTATTGAAGCGGATGAGTCTGACTTATAGTCATCCGATTGCACAACATACACAATGGTGGTCGAGATTGTTAGGGGTAAGATTTACTCTTGCCCAGCCTTAAAAGTCATAAAAGGCAAGAGACGAGTTCATCCGATGACAGGGTCGATTACTCATTTGACATCACGAAGGCAGATCAGATCTTTGATCATCTACTCAAAGATAAGCAGATTCAGTTGCTTAATGGTCATAGGATTCCGCATGCCGAGGAACTCAAAGATAAGAAGCACTGTATGTGGCATAATTCATACAATCACTCTGCCTCTAATTATGGGGTCTTCAGAAAGGCGATCCAAAAGGATATCAAGGAGGAAAGGTTCAAGCTAGCCGACAAGAGTCTAACTGAAATGTCTATTGATATCGATCCCTTTCCCGCGGTACCATTATATATGGTATCTTATGCTAAGCCTGATGAGTCAAGAGACACTAAAGGAAAATAGCTGATGAGAAGGGTATGAGTTCCAAAGAAACCTATCGGAGGGGAGAAGGCAACAAAAACCTTTGTGTTCAACCAGTTAGACAGCCTACATGACGTTCATGATGACAGGCAGCCAGCTATCAACAATTTGCATGGCCGTCCTAAATACCCAAAAGACGTTGAACGAGAACTTCAAGAACAACCCATGAGGTTCAGAAGGGTCCCTATTGACGCCAGACATAGGCCTGAGAGGCAAGTACGGATGTCAACTAACTGTCAGTCGAGCATGTCTCGAATGGATGAAGAACCACTCTCTAAAACCAAACATATGGTGGTTGAGTTTAATGTAAACGAGGGTGTTTCGTCCTTACATATCACGACGAGAAATGAGAACCAGACAAGATCCGAAAGAATGATTAAACCAACCGCCAACACAAAATAAGAGAAGTGGTTTGTCAATCATGCTTCTGAAAATAAAGAGGCACCATCGAGAGTCGCATCTAAAACTCAGAAAAGAATGATATAATGTGCCAGTGCCTTGCGTAAGATGCAACATACATTGCATCTAATTTCCAACACCAAGGCAGACGAAAATCAGGAGATTCCTGAGTCTGCCATAGCCGAGGCTATCGAGCGGGCATTCGGCTCAGTTGCTTCAGTGGCAATTACACCTGAAGGAGAAATGTTGGGTCAACTAAAATTGGATGAATAGCCTACCGACAACCCGGTGGATGAATCTCGGCAAGATAATGTGGCCCCGGATGAACCTCTAACCGAGGCAATCCCACATATCGTAGGACTGTTCATAATAATCTGATTTGATCGATCCTATTCGCTTTCCGGTCGATCCAATCCATTTTTTTGAGTTTCGGATATTTCAGATCGGATCGAATACGAATTATAAATCATAATTTCTTTACTTTCGGATATTTAGGCTGCTACTTATCTCTATTTTATCATTGGGCCGATGAATAATGCTTCATTATGATACTTGTTTTGTAGGTATGAAATAATTGACTATGGAGCTACCAACAATTGATCTTTATGAGTCGTTGGATACTTTTGAATGATGTAATGATCTACTAGACTTATGAACTATTTTGCATGGTGGTGAATCTTTATGAGATTTTAATTTGTGAACTTTATTTATATTGGTGTATTAATTTGGATGTTGGACATTGTATGTTTTAGCTAGTAGTTGATGTATTTAACATTGCACCTATAAAGTTCTACTTTCCATTTTGGAGTTTTACAATTTGTTAGGAATTACATATTTATATCTTTGAAGAATGAAGACTATATTGCTGTGTATTGGTCGGTCACATGTTGGATTGAGGTTATTGCAGTATTTAATTATGTTTACTTTAAGTGTATGCGAGGTTTCTGTTAAGCAAATTTGCTGAAGAGAGCAGGATATTATGTGGCAGTTGCTATAATGATGAATGTATGATAAATTTTGGATATCCGATCCAAAAAATTTAGATATCCAATTTTCGGATATCCAAATTTGTTGGCCCGTCACAGGATGGCTAGCAGGTTGCTTACTGGGTTCACATCATCCAAGTTAAGTTATGTTCCCATAGGCATGAATGTTGAGGCTAACGACTTAGCACAAGAAGCTTCAAGTTTTAGGAAGTCCATACTCACCTTAGAGCATGATGAATTACAAGCCGAAGTGTTAGTTGTTGATCAAATCGATTCATCGAGATATTCACTGATTGACTACTTAAAAAATCCCTCCAGTTGTAAGGATCCCAATGTTAAAAGAAGAGCCATTTAATATGTGCTCATTCACGATGACCTATATAAAATGAGTGTGAATGGAGTAATACTCAAGTGCATTGCCAAAACAGATGCCTTGAGGGTCATGAGAGAGGTCTATGAAGGAATATGCGGATCACACAAAGCAAGGCCGGTGATGAAGTGGCTGATCTACCGCCACGGTTATTACTGGCCTACGATCACCACCGACTATTTTCAGTATGCAAAAGGATGTGGAGAATGTCAGAAACATGGACTAATCCCACAAGTACTAGTCGAATTGATGCACACATTCATACAATCATGGTGTTACACCTCGTAAGTTAAGACAAAGATTAAGAACGTCATTAAGGATTAAGATTTCAATTTTCGAATTTAAATATATTTTACGTGCTAATACAGATTTATTTTTGGTAATGACGAACGCGACGTCGGAAAATTCTTTAGTAATGGTGGCATATATACATATATGATTTCCGTTATGGATTAGTAAGGTAGGTAAGATAGGACGATAAGAATTTAAGGTAACGAGTGTTGAGATTAATTGAAGGGGGGTTAAGATTTATTACTTGGGGTTGCTTTTAACAAAAAAGGGCATTAAATTGGGCCAAAGTGTAAGTCCTGAAGACTATTTTCAGATTTTCAATTAAAACACCCAAACCCTTTTTCATTCCAATTTCAACTCCATTCTTAAACACCAATTTCATCTCTTCCTCTCAAATTTCTATCCGAAAATTACACTACCCTTAGCCAAGAAATGAAGTCATGTTATTATTCTCTTCAAGAGTAATCCATCTAACAATTAGAAGCCCAAAAACTTGAACAAAAACAGTGAAGAAATCGGCTGCTGGACCGATTTTGGGGTTCCAAATTTTCAGTTTTTTGACAAGATTTTAAGGAAGAAAAATGGGTATGAACGAAGGATAAACAATATAGAACACTTGCATGTTGATTTTGAATTGAAGAAGTGTGATATTGAAGCCAAAATTAGGCCAAATCAGTGGCTAAAAATTGGTACATTGAGCAGATTTTTGGTACATTGTTTTAAGGTAAAAATTTCTTTTTTATGATTTAAAGTGAGATGCATATTAATAGAATTAAGGAGATGAATTTGTGTTTAGAAATAAACTTAGACTAAGAGGAAATTAGAATAAGAATTGCATGCTACAATTTGAAGGAAACATTGAAAATTAAGTTGTAAATTGTTTATATAAGAATGTTGAAATATGAAATTGAATTTTAAAGAGTCATGGAATTATGTTGTTGGACCAATTTGAAGACTATTTTATGTACATTGGATTAGAGTTGTTACACCTCGTGAGTTAAGACAAAGATTTAGAACGTCATTAAGGATTGTGATTTCCAATTTTCGAAATTACATATATTTTACGTAATAATACGATTTAATTTTTGACAATGACGAATGTGACGCCGGAAATCTCTTTAGAAATGGTGGAATAAATAAATATGTATTTTTTTCCGTTATGAGTTAGTAAGGTATTTAAAGGTACGATGATGAGAAATTAAGGCAATGGGAAATTAGATTAAAAGAAGTGGGATTGGTTTAGTTAAATAAATACTTAGAGGGGACAAAGTGTAGCTTTTAAGGGAGTCTTAGTACATTATTTAAAATCTGAAAATTTATAAAAAACTCCTCTAAAACCTTCATTTCTTCCACAACAAAAATCGGATTTTCTAAGCCCTCCTTTCTCCCCCCCCCCCCCCCCCCTTCTTGATCGAAAATCTCCACCCTTTGCAAGAAAATTTAGCTTGTTATTCCATCTTCTTGGGGTAAATTATCCCACCATTTTGAAGCGAAGTTATCACCCCAAAACAGTGGGGAGTTCTCGCACTCGCCAATTTTAGGCGATGGGCTTTTGGATTTTTGGACAAGATTTCTTGAAGAAAAGGTGTAAGAATGAGGGATTAACATGGTAGAATGGTTGCATGTTGGATTGGAGTTGAAGAAGTGAAGATTTGGACTTGAAATTGATAAAAAAAAAAAAAAAACTTGGAATCGAAAAAAAGGAGCAGTTTTTTTAGCATTCATTGAGGTAAAAATTCCTTTTTTTTTATATATATAAAGGGAATGCTTATTTTCAGAATTTAGGAGATGGTTTTGGGTTAATAAAACAAGCCTAAATTATGATGGAACGTGAATAAGAATCGCTTATAGTTATTGTTAGAATTGGTTGGCAAAGTTCGAGCTAAAATAGTTAGATATCGGCTTCAATGGTTAAATTGTTTGTTGCTTACCATTTGCATGTTGAGAATTGAAATGTAGCCTTGACAATTAAGAGATAATTAATTGTATGAAAGAATTGCAAGATGAATCGAAATGTTTAAGAATTTAAAAAGAAAAGTTTGGAATTGATACATGTCGATACAGACGGAAATTGATAAGAAATTATTGAACATGTTTAGTAACGTATTACGGGCTGAACTAGTATGTAAATAAGCTACAAACATACATATGTATTGCAATAAGATACATATACATGCCTCGAAAGGATTAAGTGTAAGAAAGATGTTAATTTTATATATTCTAGAATAAAGGGGAAATTGTTGGTTTGAATTGAATTATTGGTTTGAATTGGATTGTTGGTTGATTGGATTGTAGCTGGAGTTGAATTGTTGGTTGATTTGGATTATTGGAAAATTGTGGATACGCACATAAACAAAGGAAATGCTGTCCAAATTTTTGTAGAAATAAGGGAGCCTTTAAGCATATAACTTACATTAGGAACCATAGAATTGACGAGCATGTTGTTCCTTATCATAGGTTGAAGTACTAGACGAGGAATACTTTAATACCAAGCTGATTAGTTCGCCTAAGAGGTATGTAAGACCTTTCTATCTTTCTTTTGGCATGATTTATAGTAAAGTACGACGGACGTACTTAATTCCTACCAGTTCAGTTTTAAAAATGATTATTTACTAGTTATGGTTTCAGTAACAGAGTTTATGGTAGTAATGTTGTTGAGAGTCACAAAATGATTTTAGATGCATACAGTTGCTCATGATATCTACTCGTGCTAAGTGTTACTATTTCATTCCACTAAGTCCCGGGCCAGATCATGATCGTGCACAGCCAGATACAGATTTCATCGAGTCCCTCACTAGAGGGCCGAGACACGATATATATATATACATATTACATCGAGTCCTCCTTAGCCGTAGAGACATGTTACTGCAGCAGAATCTGATTCCATCGAGTCCTCCATGAGGCGAGACATGTTTCTGATTTTATATCTGATACATGAGCACGATGTTTTATGATTCAAGATACATGATATGATTTGATACATGATTCTCAGTTTATAGCGATTTGATGACTCTCTGTTTGCCAGTACGATTGTTAATCGCTTTCTGATATTTTATGTTTTACATACTCGGACATTATCTCATCGACCCCCTTCTCGGGGATGCGTTAAATGCCCGAGTTCAGGAGTTCAGATAGGTGACCCTCAAGTCTAGGATTTCTGTACAGCAGTTGGAGAGCTCCTTTGTTCCGGAGCCAACTATTTTTGGTACAGACCTTTATTTTCAGACTTATGCATATTTTTGGGCACGACGGGGTCCTATCCCGTCATATGTCAGTATTAATCTCTTAGAGGCATGTAGACAGTTGTGGGTTGGATGTTTGTACTTCGTTTTTGGGTTTTGATGTCGTTATTTAGTAGCAGCCTTGCCGGCTTGCGTATTTTGACTTATGCCTTTGTGCGTGTGATGTGGTTGGTGGCAGCCTAGTCGGCTAGCCTATTATGACTGTTGTTTTGTTGTTGTTTTGGCAGCCTTGTCGGCTCGCCCGTTTTTAGGGATATGTGGTAAAAGCAGCATTGTGCTGCCAAAATTTATGTAGACATCTGCAGAAATTGGATTAAGAGTGACAAGTCAGTAATGACGTCCAATTAGGACGTTAATCACGGCCCGTCGGGTCGGGTCGTGACAAAAGTGGTATCAGAGCAGTTAGTCCTCAGAATGTCTACAGACCGTGTCTAGTAGAGTCTTGTGTATGGGTATGTTGTGCACCATACTTATACACAGGAGGCTGCCGAACATTTAGGATTGTTTCTATTCTTCCATCTCTTAGATCGTCCTATAGAGCTGTGTTATTAGGATGATCCGTCTTCTGATAGTTTACTATGTTTACAGCTATGCCTCAGGAAAGCGCGCAGTGGCGGAAGGGCAAATCTGATGAGGACACTAGTCGGCATGCAGAGCTACCAGGTCCCGCACGCAGTCTACTCATGAGAGTGTGCCCCCGACGACGGGTTCTGCCTCACCGCGATTCTAAGCTCCTCTCGGGCAACATCACTATGTCAGAGACCCCAGTACGAGCCTTGATTCCCAGAGCGAAGCACGGGATGGAGATTTGAGAGAGACGATCCGATTATTAGCTGAGATAGTGGCGGGACAGTTCATGGCGAGCCGCACTTAACCCTGTGGCGAGCAGTTTGAGGTTAGAGATTTCTGAGTTGCGATCACGGAGTTTTACTTTCCTGAGCTTGAGGATGATCCACATGAGTTCATCCGCCGACGCAGAGGACATTGAGGTGATCCGGGCTTGAGATCGAAGTCGGTTATATTGGCATCATACCGGCCATGCGACGTGATCAGCCCAGTTTGAGTCTGAGAGTTGTCTAGGGGCGAGTGCTCTCCTGCACTATGGGATGAGTTTTGAAGCATTCATCGCCACTTTATGCCTCCGAGATGAGGCGGGCAAGAGTCGGCAGTTCTACGATTGCGTGAGAATGGGAGGGCGGTCGAGAGTATAGCTTAGAGTTCGACTCGCTTGGCGACGCACCCACTATGGTAGCGACATGGCGGATAAGTGCAGATTATGTGATGGGTTGGACCATTATCTTATTGATGGGTGCTTGATACCGCACTTCACCGACCATGAACATCGCCGGATGCAGCATTTGCGCGAGGATTGAAGAAGCGACATAGAGAGCGGTGGATAGAGGTCGGAGGAGATCAACCTAAGAGGTCGGGGCAGGATTTTCGAGTGAGTCTCGAGAAGACGGCCTCAACGGACGACGGGTATTCCTCGGCCCGGCCAGAGTGCACCTTCACGAACTTGGGTAGACGATTTGATCGCCGGCATTCGTGAGGCTGGTCGGGCTCGGCGACAGTCACGACGCACGCGGATCTGGCGATGGAGACCATCTCTCCCTCGATGTCCATGTGGCGGCGACGTCATCCGGGGGAGTGTCGCATTGATACTGGTACTTGTTTTTCTTCGGCCGTCCAGGCCATTTGATGAGGGAGTGTCCGTATAGAGATGGCACGGGTGCTATGGCTCAGCCTACTGGTTCTATTGCCGGTTCATCGTCGACTACAGTTATGCGCCCCATCGGCGAGGTACTCGACGCCAAAGAGCCGTGGTGGAAAGCCATGGCGAGCTCCAGATTCTAGCGGCCCGAACCGCGTATATGCTTTGGCGTAGCGTGATCGGGGCGTCGCGGATATGGTCGCATGTATATTTTGATCTTTCGAGACGTATATGAATTAATAAGATCCAGATTCTACCTTATAGCATAGATATACATTTCTTTCCCCCCTTGTTGAAATAGGGAATGGTTATTGCTTCTTGACATAGATCATCGTTTGATGTGTATAAAGCCTTAGGTGCTAAATTTTAAAGAGAAAGTTCGAACATCTAACATAATGTGAGATAATATTATGTGGGACAAACACTGAAAAAGAGCAGGAGATATGGTAGGAGTCAATGAGTGGAAAAGCTAATAACTGGATTGATAGGTGGAATTAGGAAGCTGGTATTATGTTGATTCTGCCGGATACTCAATGGGCGAGGGAAATGTCATGGTAGGAAATGACAACTTCAGGTAAATTTACTGTGTCAAGTGTATGGGATTTGTTGGTTTGCTGGATATAGATGGTTAGTTACTATTGTAAAGGAGGCTCTGCCGAAATTTCTGGAACTTGAGACTTGTTATGAACATTCGAGGACGAATGTTTCTAAGGGGGGAAGAATGTTACACCTCGTGAGTTAAGACAAAGATTTAGAACGTCATTAAGGATTGAGATTTCCAATTTTCGAAATTACATATATTTTACGTACTAATACGATTTAATTTTTGGCAATGACGAATGTGACGCCGGAAATCTCTTTAGAAATGGTGGAATAAATAAATATGTATTTTTTTTCCGTTATGAGTTAGTAAGGTATTTAAAGGTACGATGATGAGAAATTAAGGCAATGGGAAATTAGATTAAAAGAAGTGGGATTGGTTTAGTTAAATAAATACTTAGAGGGGGCAAAGTGTAGCTTTTAAGGGAGTCTTAGTACATTATTTAAAATCTGAAAATTTATAAAAAACTCCTTTAAAACCTTCATTTCTTCCACAACAAAAATCAGATTTTCTAAGCCCTCCTTTCTCCTCCATTCTTGATCGAAAATCCCCACCCTTTGCAAGAAAATTTAGCTTGTTATTCCATCTTCTTGGGGTAAATTATCCCACCATTTTGAGGCGAAGTTATCACCCCAAAACAGTGGGGAGTTCTCGGCAATTCTGCCAATTTTTAGGGTAGTGGGCTTTTGGATTTTTGGACAATATTTCTTGAAGAAAAAGGTGTAAGAATGAGGGATTAACATGGTAGAATGGTTGCATGTTGGATTGGAGTTGAAGAAGTGAAGATTTGGACTTGAAATTGATAAAAAAAAAAAGGGCTTGGAATCGAAAAAAATGAGCAGTTTTTTTTAGCATTCATTGAGGTAAAAATTCCTTTTTTATATATATATATAAAGGGAATGCTTATTTTCAGAATTTAGGAGATGGTTTTGGGTTAATAAAACAAGCCTAAATTATGATGGAACGTGAATAAAAATCGCTTATAGTTATTGTTAAAATTGGTTGGCAAAGTTCGAGCTAAAATAGTTAGATATAAACTGATGGTTAAATTGTTTGTTGCTTACCATTTGCATGTTGAGAATTGAAATGTAGCCTTGACAATTAAGAGATAATTAATTGTATGAAAGAATTGCAAGATGAATCTAAATGTTTAAGAATTTAAAAGAAAAGTTTGGAATTGATACATGTCGATACAGACGGAAATTGATAAGAAATTATTGAACATGTTTAGTAACGTATTACGGGCTGAACTAGTATGTAAATAAGCTACAAACATACATATGTATTGCAATAAGATATCTATACATGCCTCGAAAGAATTAAGTGTAAGAAAGGTGTTAATTTTATATATTCTAGAATAAAGGGGAAATTGTTGGTTTGAATTGAATTATTGGTTTGAATTGGATTGTTGGTTGATTGGATTGTAGCTGGAGTTGAATTGTTGGTTGATTTGTATTATTGGAAAATTGTGGATACGCACATAAACAAAGTAAATGCTGCCCAAATTTTTGTAGAAATAAGGGATCCTTTAAGCATATAACTTACATTAGGAACCATAGAATTGTGAGCATGTTGTTCCTTATCATAGGTTGAAGTACTAGGCGAGGAATACTTTAATACCAAGTGATTAGTTCGCCTAAGAGGTATGTAAGACCTTTCTATCTTTCTTTTGGCATGATTTTTAGTAAATGCAGCGGACGTACTTAACTCCTACCGATTCGATTTAAAAATGATTATTTACTAGTTATGGTTTTGATATGAGTTTATGGTAGTAATGTTGTTAAGAGTCACAAAATGATTTTAGTGCATCTGATTGCTCATGATATCTACTCGTGCTAAGTGTTACTATTTCATTCCACCGAGTCCCGGGCGGATCATGATCGTGACCAGATCTGATTTCATCGAGTCCTCACTGTAGGCGAGACACGATATATATATATACAGATTACATCGAGTCCTCGTAGGTCGAGACATGTTACGCTGCAGAATCTGATTCCATCGAGTCCTCCAGTAGGCCGAGACATGTTTCTGATTTTTATATACGCATACGAGCACGATGTTTTATGATTCAAGATACATGATATGCTTTGATACGATTCTCGATTTTATAGCGATTTGATGACTCTGTTTTACTTGGTACAGTTGTTAATCAGTTTTACAGTATTTTATGTTTTACATACTCGACATTATCTCGCATCGCCCCCTTCTCGAAGTGCGTTCATGCCCGAGTTCGGGAGTTCGAATAGTGACCCTCCAGTCTAGGATTTCTGTACAGCAGTTGGAGAGCTCCTTTGTTCCGGAGCCAACTATTTTTGGTACAGACCTTTATTTTCAGACTTATGCATATTTTTGGGCACGACGGGGTCCTGTCCCGTCATATGTCAGTATTACTCTCTTAGAGGTCTATAGACAGTTGTGGGTTGGATGTTTGTACTTCATTTTTGGGTTTTGATGTCGTTAGTTAGTAGCAGCCTTGCTGGTTTGCGTATTTTGACTTATGCCTTTGTGCGCGTGATGTGGTTGGTGGCAGCCTAGTCGGCTAGCCTATTATGATTGTTGTTTTGTTGTTGTTTTGACAGCCTTGTCGGCTCGCCCGTTTTTAGGAATATGTGGTAAAAGCAGCGTTGTGCTGCCGAAATTTATGTAGACATCTACAGAAATTGGATTAAGAGTGACAAGTCGATGTGGCGTCAATTAGGGCGTTAATCACGGCCGTCGGGTGGTCGCGAGTGAGTGTTATCACTAATTGCATGTTGAGAATTGAAAAGAAATCTTGAAACTAAGTTGTAGTTGATAATGTGGAAGTATTGAAATATGAAACCGGATTCTAAGAATTAAGAAAAGTGTAGAATTGAATAAGTGTGATGACCGGAAGGTTGGTGGAATTATTGAACGTAGTTGTGTCGTATTAGGGGCTACTTTGTTAAGACTATGATGTTGGAAATTAAGCTATAAACATGCATATGTATTGTGGTAATTTCTTATACACATTTTGGAGGAATTAAAGAGTAGGAAAGTGTTAATTTCACATTCTTGAATTGGCGACGTTGCTTGAAGATTGGATTGCTCCCATGAATAATTCTAACGTAACTAAATGATTGACTAACATGAGAAATAAATGTAGTAGTTACCTTGGTTATTGAAGTTGTTAAATGAAATAATTATAAAGAGAAGGTATGCGCACTAACGGCGTAAATAGAATATCGAGATTATTGTGGTTATATTTTGAGTTATGACTTGTTGTTGGTATTGCTGGCTTGATTTGAAATTGTGGATATGCATATAAACAGGGGAAGTGCTGCCCGAATTTTTATAGAATAAGAGATTCGTCTTTCAATTTAACTTACGTTAGGAATCATAGAGTTGACAGACCTATTGCTATTATTATAGGTTGAAGTATTAGACGGGACATATTCTAATAGTGAGCTGGTTAGCTCGACTATAAGGTATGTGAGACTATCCTTCTTTCTTTTGGCATGATTTTGTGAAACAAACTTTCATTTGACATGATTTTAATAAAAATGCAGTGACGTACATGATTTTCTACAAAGTTAGTTTTAAAGGAAAATTGTTATGACAAGTGCCTATGATTTTCAGTAAAGAGCTTATTTTGATGATATTATCGAAAGTCAAAGATGATTTCTATTTGCATATAGTTGCTCATGATATCTACTCGTGCCAAGTCTTATTACACATTCACCGAGTCTCTCATATAGAGGGCCGACACTATATTGTATGTTCCGGGTTCGAGTCCCGACTATTATTATTATATTACTTGGGTTCGAGTCCCAAGCGGGTTCAACTCCCGGATTATTATTATTCCATGGATTAGCTCTCCATGATGCGGGTTCGAGTCCCATGACATTATATTATTCCATATACTTACGTGGGTTCGAGTCCCACGATATACATACTTACTTGGGTTCAAATCCCATGATATATACATACTTACTTGGGTTCGAGTCCCATGATATATATGTACCTAGACGGGTTCGAGTCCCGTGCTATTATATCCCGAGGATAGGAGTTCATGATTTTGGCACGACTTGCATATTTTGAAAAAGTAAGAATTGATTTTCATTACTCTCTTCTGATAAGGCACAGTTGTACTGTTAAGTTGATTTCATACTTGCCTCTTGTTATACATTGAACTATTATGATTTCAATTACAGTATTCTTTTTCAGTTTCACATACTTGGTACATCTATCGTACTGACCCCCCTTTCCCCCGGGGGGATGCGTTCATGCCCGCAAGTTCTGGTGTTCAGATAGGTGACCCTCCAGTCTAGGACATCTATTTAGCTGTTGGAGAGCTCCATTGTTCCGGAGCCAATTATTTTGGTACAAAACCTCTCCTATTTTGATTGTACATATTTATGGGCACGACGGGGGTCCTGTCCCGTCTTATGTCATTGTCGTACTCTTAGAGGTCTGTAGACAGTCGTGGGTGACAGATGTGTTTTGGACTTGTGTAAAACGTTTATGCGGTTGAGCTAGCTGTATAATTGTGCTTGTTTTGGGGATGTTCTCGTGTATAGTGGGGCAGCATTGCCGGCTTACCTATTATGATTGTTTCTTTGTTTACATGATGTTATTTGGTGGCAGCCTAGTCGGCTAGCCCGTTGAGATATGTCAGTTAGTTGTGTAAGACAGCCTTGCTGGCTCGCCTATTTTGGGGATATGTTGTAGATGCAGCGTTGTGCTGCCGAAATTTCTATAGATCTCGGAATTAAATGGATTAAGAGTGGCGGTCGATGTGGCGTCCATTAGGGCGTCGGTCGCGAATTCGTCGGGTCGGTCGTGACACGTGGCCGCCGGATGATGGGCTATGGACCTCATCGGCAAGGTTTACCCCGAGTCGACTAAATGCCACAATTTCATTATCGTGGCTACTGATTATTTCACTAAATGGTGGAAGCTCAGCCGATGAAGAGGGTCCATCAGACATACGTCATTTAGTTTATCTAACACCAAATCATATACACATATGGTATTCCCAAGACGATTACCACTGATCAAGGGACAATGTTCGCTGGTTCTGAGGTAACAGCCTTTGCTGAGAAGTTCGGTATCTGATGATCACATCTTCGCCTTATTACACACAGGCGAATGGACAAGCCGAGACAACTAATAAATTGATTGTGAACATAATTAGTAAGAACGTATAGGATAAACCAGAAATGTGGCATCTCGTTCTAGATGAAGTCGTCTAGGCGATCATGAATAGGGCTGTTAGCGGTCCGGATACTCCCGATAATTATCGGCCGGGCCAGAAGGCTTGATCGAAAGGTTAACGGTCGGGATCGAGTACCAAAATTACCGGACCGATGAGGCCGTCTGGTAACCGGTAACCACAGATCGACCCGCCATTACATAAGCCCTAATTATATTTAATTACAATATTCCCTAATGTTGGACTATTTTACATGTTTTAAATATATGTGATGTAGACTTTATGTTTTAATTTGAAGCATCGACATATAAAATATAGGCAGGGAGAGAAGAAAGTAAAGTAGTTGTAAATTAGTGAAACTTTAAATGGTCATAACTCTGCGCTCGGACGTCCGTTTCACCTAATTTTTTGAGACGGGGTCAGACAAATTGCCTTATTGGAGCAGCCGATTTTTCAAAAAACGTCCGTCTTGCCAATCAATTTCACTTCCCCCCCAAATTGTTACGTTTTTCTCCTTTTCAAAGCTAAATATCTCACGATATACAATAGATTTCAACGTCCAAATTTCGTGGTAATGTGTCAAAAAATGTCAATTTCAATATTGGAAATCAATTTTTTTTAAAAATTAAAAAAAAATCGGGCCCCGGACCCGATCCGGAAAAATCTTACCGAGTCCGGATCGAGAACCGGACCGATAAGGTTTCGGTCCGGTCCCTGATCTCGTCACAGGACCGAAACCTTATCGGTCCTGTCTCGGTCCGGTATCGATAACAACCCTAATCATGAATTCTAAATCTACATCCACCGGGACGATACCTTATCGGCTAACCTATGGCCAAGATGCAGTGTTGTCGTTGGAAATCAATGTCAAATCCTTACGAGTGGCCAAGTAGAATTCTCTAAGTTTAGAGGAATATCAATAGGCCATGATAATGGAGCTAAACCAACTAGATGAAGACCGACTGATGGCCCTAGAGAAAATCGAAGCCGATAAACGTAAAATGGATAAAACATATAACAAACATATAAAGCCTAAGAGGTTTGCCGAAGAAGACTTAGTTTGGAAAGCCATTTTGCCGACTGGGATGAAGGATCGTAAATTTGGCAAATGGTCACCAAATTGGGAAGGACCTTTTATAGTAAGCTAACGGATCGCCGACAACATATATCGACTGATAAACATGCACGACGAAGAAATGGACAAGAATGTAAACGACAAGTATCTAAAAAGTACTACCCTTCGATTTGGGGCATGCATGAATAAACAACAGCCTTGGAACTGAGTCGTGGTAATGAAGACACCTCGGTTGAAAGGAAAGCAAATTCAGAAGTAATCACCATTGCATGCACTGGAGATTAGATGATTGAAGTGACATGCGCGACTGTCAGACTGAAATAACGACTATTTTTGAATACATTAACTCAACAGTGACACTCGAGTTAATGTAGGGGGGCAAATTGTTAACACTAAAAAATAATTTAAGTGTTTAGCCGAAATTCAGTGACAACCGAACTATTCTAGAGCCGAATTTACTTCTAGTCCTCGACTATAAGAACTTCATCGGCTACTAAGACATCTTAGTCGAAGACGTTGGTTAGAGGTACGACTGAGACCCACTCAGATGCAGACGCCTCAACGGCCAAGTCAAAAGGGTTTCTAGACCCCTAGAAGCGATAACGACCAACAACAGTTGAAAACAATGGCCATTATCCGAGCAAGAAGAGTAGAGGGTGAGAAAATCGGCACCACCTCCTCCATAGTCGGCCATTAAACTTAGTAGGTTATTTGATGGCTGACGGGAACACGTTGTATGATTTCTTCTTCTTTTTGTACTATAAATAGGAACATTCTTTTGTATATAGACACACAATCGATCAAACAACTCAAATTTCATCTATCTTTACTGTATCCTTACTATACTCAGTTGCATTCATTATCTTACCTCTTAGTTCACTCGTAACACCGTCCTAATGCTTTCTGGAGTAGTTGTGGAATCCATTGCTGGAAATCAGAGTTCTGTTTCCAGTCCGAATCGCTTAAGTTAAGAAATTAATTTGTCTCCCGATTCGATCAGCCTTTATAACGATAAAAGACAAAATTCGGGGCGAGAACAGACTCTCTTGTCATATAAATTTTGTCATCTTATTCTTGGAATAATTCCACAATCAAATGCTTTTATGATTGCTATTTTTTTTTTTTTTTTTTTTGACGAAGGAACCCGCAGCCGCTACTCTTTCGAGTGCGCACAGGGTAAACCCCGGACTGACGCAGTAGCCTGCAAACCACGTCAGCCAGGTAAACCACACTTGGCAAGCCATGTGTGACAGACTCAACCAAGAAGGTTTATGCAGGGGATCGAACTCGTGACCTTGCGGTCCCGCGCTCTACTGCTACACCAACTTGGCTACCCTTGCGGGTATTTATGATTGCTATTTGAGTATCTACAAGAGTTGACAATTTTAGTGTAAATCATGGAATATAAATTAGAATATAAAATGCTAGTAATATATATTTTAGTTCATAATTCCGTGATAGTGATTTTCCAAGTTACAACAAAATGGAATGACTTTATTGATACAGATTATTATTTTTTTTTAAAAAAAACTTTATTTCATAATTTGAATGACCATTTAGAGTACAACAACAAAAAAATTCTGAAATTTTCAATTGTAGAAAATGTTATTAATTGAAAATGTTTTTCCCAAAAAATGAGAAAATTACTTCATCACTTGTGAACAGAAATCGAACATACCATTATATTTTCATCAACAACTCTATTCACCTTCATTACCCTATTTAAATATCTATAAATAATTATTGTAGTTTCTGTTAGTTTGATTTATTTCAATAGTTTAGTGTAATTTTTTAAGATGCATGTTTTGCTAATTCTTATATATCATTTTAATGTCTATTGTAATTTTTTGTATTATATTTTTTAAAGATTTAACGAGAATTTCTAGATGTTTAAAATTAAATTCTTTTTCCCACATTTTTTTTTCAAATTTAAAGTGTATAAATTACATTAAAATATTCCATATAGACTAAAATGTAATTTCAAAATCGTTCGTACACCCTCAAACATAAAATATACTTGATAATCCCCAAATTCACAGCCTATATGCATTGTAAGTTTTCGATTCGAATCGAATCATATATTATACATATATGTAATGCATTTTACTGACTATAAATCCTAACAGGAAGGGCGAAAAAACGAAGGGTTTATTGATTTTGCGTTAATCGACAAGTGATTTTCGCATAATTAGGGTTTATTGATGCCTGGTTTTGATTCTCTCGATGACAACCACCAAACGTGCTTATAAGCTACGTATCCTTTATTTTTGGTGTAAATTTGTTGCTTAATTTTGTTATTTAGCTTGCAATACTGATGAATCTGCAATACGTAAGATCTATTAAAGTGAAAGTGTTCCCTACTAGACGTGCCTATAAGCTATGTATCCTTTATTTTGTTTTGAATTGTTAATTTATTTGCTTAATTTTGTTATTTAGCTTGCCAAGGGTCTATTGAAAACAACCTCTCTACTTCTCAAGGTAGGGGTAAGGTCTGCGTACACTCTAACCTCCCCGACCCCACTTGTGTGATTATACTGGGTATTACTCCCTCATGTCTTAGTTAAGCTCGGCACGAAGTTTAAGAAATAAAAGTAGACTTTTAAATCTTGTGTAAAGTAGCAAAAAGTTATTTGAATAATGTGGTTATAAATTTGTCATATAGGCATGTTTGAATTGTCAACTTACTAAATATAGAAAGAGACACTCCTTTTGGGACAAACCAAAAAGGAAAGTAAGACACTTAAAATGGTACGGAGGGAGTATGTTGTTGTTATTTAGCTTGCAATACTTAAAAATGTGATGTGCAATACGGGGAATGATAAAGTTTGAAGGGGATGGATATAGAAGATTCATACAGTAGGGAGACCAATAGTTTTGACAATGCTCTTAATGATTATTGTATTTTTGGTTTAAATTGTCAATTTAGTTGCTTAATATTGTTATTTAGCTTGCAATACTGAAAAATGTGATGAATGTCCAATAGGGGGAATGATAAAGTTTGAGCGGGATGGATATAGAAGACTCATATAGTAGGGAGACCAATAGTTTTGACTATGCTCTTTTATGATTTTTTTTATATGAATTTTGTGTATTGTGGAAAAAGGGGAGATAAATGAATGGTAATTTAGAGAACTTGAGCTATAATTTGTAGACCTTGACAATGCTTTGTTATAGAGGAATTTGTAGCACATTCGTTAAGCGTGAACTGCTTAAAGATTGGGAGAAAATCATCCAGGGTTCTTGTAACCGGGGGAGAAGATCACAAGGTTAACCTCTGGTCCATTGGCAAGCCCGATGCCACATTGGTTAGTATCTCTTGGTTGTTTCACTTTTCGTTGCACTTTCATTTCCTTTGTTATGTTTATGTGCATTGAGATCGAAAATGTGTGTTACAATTAACCAAAAAAGGAAGCTATATGAGTACAAAGGTTGAATACTAATCATTAAATTTAATTAACACTTCCAAGCAGCCAACCCTGTTATATTTTAGTCCCTTTTTGGATGGCCATGATGGGACATTCACTCTGATCGCGGCTGTTGTTTGGGGCTTAACCTTTACGTTATCATTTTCTCTATTTCTAAAGATGCAAATTTAGCAGCAATATCCTTTGTTTTTACACATTCTTGTATCTGTATTCTTGTGTAGAGCTTGTCAGGTCATTCAAGCGGAATTGATTCAGTTAGCCTTGATTCTTCAGAAGTTCTGGTTGCTGCAGGAGCAGCAAGTGGTACTATCAAGCTTTGGGATTTAGAGGAGGCTAAGAGTAGGCTTTGTTATAACTTTTATTCTCTGTGAAAATCATTTCTGTTGTTTATTGTGAAATTTATAAATTCTCTCTGTAACGATCTATCTATCTCAGTTGTTCGGACTCTCACTGGACATAGATCCAATTGTATATCATTGGAATTCCATCCTTTTGGTGAGTTCTTTGCATCTGGGTCTCTGGACACAAATCTAAAGATATGGGATATTAGACGCAAAGGGTGCATTCACACATACAAAGGTCACACTAGAGGTGTCAATGCCATCAGGTTCACGCCAGATGGCCGCTGGGTTGTATCTGGTGGAGAAGACTGTAGCGTAAAGGTCGGACTTTTACCTTATATTTTTCCTCGTTCAGTAATATATTTGGAAACTAACAAATTGAAGTGCTTCTTATGGTTGGGTGAGCCATATCAGACTGTACTTGCTAATATTTCAGATGATGTCTAAACCACATAGCTCAAAAAGGAAAAAAAGGACAGATGTTTATTGTGATACACCAACTTGGTGAAACATTCAGTTTTGATGATGACTTTAAACTTTGCATCTTACAGAAGCTACTTCGTTTTATATCTACTTTGTTATAGATTAGTCCAATGCTAGGTTAAACATCTTCATGGGATGATGGAAGGACGGGTTTTTTAATCTTGGTATTTAACACATTTATGACCATGGTGAAAACTACTATCATTAAAATCAATCGTGTCGTCACATAAAGTGACAGCGATGCAGGGCTAATGTTTTAAGTAGTTTCTTTGCTCCACATCCCTCTTTCTAGGATATTATTGGTTTGCTTGCTATCAAGTAGCTGTATCAGCCTGTAGCTCTTTAGTCCTGATAATAGATTCATTTTTGTGGCAGATATGGGATTTGACTGCAGGAAAGCTTTTACATGATTTCAAATGTCATGAAGGAAAAATTCAGTGCATAGACTTTCATCCTCATGAGTTTTTACTGGCAACAGGTTAGATAAAGCTTTGTCATAGTGCTACATTGTTCTTCTTAGGTGAAGGTCATATTTCTTGTTGTCTTGTACATCCTCCTGTAACTTTTGTTGTATTTTTGAAATGAGTTGGCTGATGTATTCTATGATCGATGTAGAATCTGAATCTTGTGGCAACCTAAAACTTTCTCATGGTGATATTCTTGGTAAAGATAACCAAACATTTTGGTTCAAGAAATGACAAATTGAGAAGAATATTCTTATTTATCTGGACTTATGATTATATTTGATAAGTTTTGTGTACTGATTCTTCACGCTTCAAATAACTTTATCTGCCGTGATCAATATCAATCTTGTTTTCATATTTTCTGTTATTTCATTATTTAATATGTCCGGTATAAGTGCTTTTCTCTCCAATCAGATCTGTGATTTCCATCTTGGGGTACTATCTATAGAAGTGCTTTGTCTACTTATATAAGAATCTGTTTTTTTAAATGTAAATGCTTACATAAATTATATAAAAGTAATTTGTCTCATTGTGCTACATATTTGTGTGGGAATTGATACCTTGCAATAAGTTTTTCATATAAATGTCGCATGTCCCATGAAGCAATACTCTCTTGTTTCCTCATAGTTGAGTTTTCCTTCTCTAACCAAAATAAACGAAATCCAAATATCAGCGTCCTTTTGCCAGTATGGAAACTAGTGATTAGTTTTAATCTAGCTTTGGGGTTTCCTGTGGGTTTTCTCGTGAATATGCCAGGAGCCCCATTTTAAAAGTGATATCTATATTTTTGTGTCAAATTTTGGAAATTAAGTATTAGTTTTCTTTTTTGTGATTAAATTGGCAGTTGAGAAAGAGGGAGGGGGAACCGAAACAGGAGAACACGCGAGAAACTATAAGGTGCTCCTTCCTCAAAAAAAAAAAAACTATAAGGTGCTAAATTGAAGCCTGCACATTCAGTTGCTGGCTAGTAGTGCTGATAACCCAACCGAATCCAGGGTGGGGTGAGGTCGATGGGTACGAGGATCGAAGAAAGGGCTCAAATTAAAATATAAAAAAGGTCATCTTGAGAGTTGGGATGCATTGTCTCTTATCGCCAAAACCATCAGATGCCTTATTATCTATTCTTGGTTTTTGCCTTACCAGGTTCTGCTGACAAAACAGTTAAATTCTGGGACCTTGAAACTTTTGAACTCATAGGTTATGCTGGACCTGAGGTTTGTTTCATCTTTGTTTGGTTCTTCTCTTTGATCTCCCTTTTCTCATTTCAGTACAACTGCTGAGCGTTTCGCATGTATCTTGGCAACTGTACGAATTGTCAGATAGTAAAAAAACTGTTTCTATCTTAAATGTAGACAACAGGAGTGCGTTGCATGGCCTTTAATACGGATGGAAGAACCCTTCTTTGTGGTTTACATGAGAATTTGAAGGTAGACATGTATTTGATGTTCCTTGAGAAATAGTTGTTTAATAAATGTGGCACTTAGTCCATCTCCTAAAGAAAGTAGTCCTTCTCTGTAGGTTTTCTCGTGGGAACCAATTAGGTATCATGATACAGTAGATGTTGGATGGTCTACATTGTCCGATCTTAGCATTCATGAAGGAAAACTTCTTGGATGTTCATATAATCAAAGTTGTGTTGGTGTGTGGGTTGTCGATATTTCGGTAATTGTCACTTTTTTCAATTGATGTTGTATTTGATGTTTTGCTTCTTCTAAGATTTTTAAGTGATGTCTCACTTTATCATGCTTGTCTCTTGCAGTGTCTTGAACCATACACAATGGATAGTACTACACGATTAAATGGTCACTCAGTAGTGAAATCCAATTTGAGAGTGAATCTATCCACTCTGGCTGAGGATGCTACAGATGCAAGTTCTGGGAGACTATTAACTTCACAAAATTCTGATCTTGTGAAAGAGTCCAAGTCTTTTGGAAGACTTTCTTTGTCACACAACATGGATCTTCAGAGGGATTCTGCTACTCATACTAGTATGCTACTCTTCCAATTTTATATGTTTGCCCTGCCTTAACATTATTAGCTTGACACCTTATCTTAAGTTTTTACGCTGCTTTAATTCACCGTTACTTATTTTCTAGCTCCTAGCCTTATTTTATCTAAGTTTAGCTGCCAGGATATTTTTTACGTTCTTACTTATCTTCTGCATATCACAGATACTCCTGCCACCTCACAAAATTCTGATCTTGTGAAAGAGTCCAAGTCTTTTGGAAGACTTTCTTTGTCACACAACATGGATCTTCAGAGGGATTCTGCTACTCATACTAGTATGCTATTCTTCCAATTTTATATGTTTGCCCTGCCTTAACATTATTAGCTTGACACCTTATCTTAAGTTTTTACGCTGCTTTAATTCACCGTTACTTATTTTCTAGCTCATAGCCTTCTTTTATCTAAGTTTAGCTGCCAGAATATTTTTTATGTTCTTACTTATCTTCTGCATATCACAGATACTCCTGCCACCTCACAAAAAGTAAATCTCAATACTGGTCCAAAGGTACCTCCAATCAACTCAAGAGCAGGTCCTAATACAACTGGTGTAAAGCGGAATTCAGGAAAAACCCAGTCAATGGAAAATGTTTCTATTGTCAATAAGTCAGAGATAATACCTGTTCTTGTCCCAAGAAATAATGAAAGAATGGAGCTGGCATCTGAATGCAGGAAAGGAGTTGCAGGAAGGGAAATCCCACAAAGATTGCAGCCAGAAATATCTGATTGGAAGTCTCCTACTCCCAATGAAGACCTCGGGAGGCCAACTGCTGCAGCACAGTCTGAAGTTGAAGTACCTAAGGCTATTGAAAGTTGTAGTCCTGCAGACGGGAACATTTTCCCTTCTGTTAAATACTCAATATTTGAAACTGCTGCAACTGATAGAAATGTGAATGATGACAAGAATTTAGTTTCCACAAAACTTGAAATAAATACAGCACCTGAGTCACTTTCCAGACACCAAATTGAAGATTGTGCGTATTCACTTCTGTCCTTTTTATTTTTTTTATTGTCTTTACAACAGACTCTTGTGGTCCGGCCCTTCCCCGGACCCCGCGCATAGCGGGAGCTTAGTTCACTGGATGCCCTTGCCCTTTTTTACCTTTTCTGACTGCTTTTTGTTTGTGCATTGCGGGTTCTTTCTAAACGTAGTTAGGTATAGTATGCCATCCAGTATCAATTATGTATGTGCCCTCTATTAGATCTAGAAGTATAGTACCATTCTTTAGTGGTTCGTTGCATTGATATACTTCTAACTGGATGCTATATTTTATTTATTAAAAAAAGCCCGTGTTTCTCCTCCTGTTTGCTTCTCAGCGGTTATTTGAAGTGATTGTATACCAGTAAATTTCATTTACATATATATATATATATGTGTGTGTGTCATTACTGTGTGGGATTACACTGGGTATGTTGTTATATATATATATATATATATATATATGTGTGTGTGTGTTGCTTTCGTGTAATATCTTTATTGTCTTGATCTTATATTCATACTTTAATTACACATGTTTTGAGAAAGTACTTAACTATGTTCTCTTTTAATCATTTCAATAATCTTCCTTGAGCAAAATACGGTTCTTTGTTCGGGTTTCATATTTGCTCACTAGTTCAACTCACCATAATCGCTGTGGAAGTGAAATAGCTTATTTGTTTAATCCTTTGCTTTATGCATTTTCTGTGATCCCCACATAAATTATCACTTTCTTCTACTCATTACAATTTCTTAAATATGTGTTCATAGTTTTGTGATTTACCAGTAAGTGTATTTTTTTCCTTTTCTTTAGAATAATATGAACTAACTATATATTTAAAATTTATCTTTGTTCCAGATGAAGCCCGTGGAAATATTCTTAGTAGGAAACCTTATTCAATCCAAGGTCAACAAAGAGGTAGAACTCTCTTTACTGCTATTGGTGCACCTCTAAATTACGGTCGTCTCACTGCATTGAATTTGGAAAATTAGGGAGGACACGGTCTAATGTATCAAAATGGGAAAAGAGAGACAAAGTTCCTAATTATGACGGTGTTACTTCCTGCATTGTCGGGGCGGTACCTACTCCGGATGTGATTCCTACCAATATGGTATGAGTCAAATCTGAGTTTGTTCTATATTTATTATTAGAAATGTCTTTTCATTTTGATATTTTCCCCTTTAATAATATTCAACCATTTGTTGTTAATTTTAATGATGATTATAATAAGAATGTGGGAAGTATTTCAGTATTTTCAGTGTGATTTTGCTTCCACATACTTTAAGCAAGTTGTGGACTCAAGTTAAATTAGCTCCTTTACAATCCTGGAGAAGGATAGTGGGGGAACAGGGGAGAATGGGGTTTCATTTGACAGTTTGGCGTGCACTTAAGCCGAGCTGAATCAAAACTCTGCCAGGCTTGGCGAGATTATTCTCGACTCAACATAAAACCTGAAGGCTCGCAGTGATAAACACAAAATAAACGAGGCTGCAAAATAACCAACTTAATTTTCAATCATCAGAAACCCAATTTCTAATTTAACCAGCCCAAAGAGCAAAAAGGTAAAACTGATGACTTGTTCATTCAAACATGAATCACAAGGGCGGTGGGGCATCTAGCAGCCTAGCACGCCACCATTGAGAGAAAAAGGAAAACTAAATTCATCATCGGACTTCTTTTTCCTTTGTTTTGTTTGATCTTTATCATCATTTTGGTTGGTAGCTCGGTGCCGACAAATTTCCTAATTATTCGACTAGAATATTGGAAATGGACTGCAATTTCATCAGTACTGTTGTAGTTGTGGAAACTTCATAGATAGACATGCACTTCTATGGCTAGTAGTCAATGTGTTAGGACACATGATATCTGGAACATAGTTGTTAATACCTAAAGTTCTCCACGTTTTGTTCATGATTTAGTTGTTTCTTCCATGAATGTCATAGGATAGAAGTCAGTTATGTGAAAGTAGTATAATTTCTGTCTTTCCTTTCCTGACACAGGATTTAACTCATCGCAATTCAAATACCGTACATGAAAAGAGAGAAGACCTCTTTTCAGCTGTAAGTGAGGTGGTTTTTGCTACCAATGAGGATACAATTGCTGACTTGATGGAACAACACAACCAATTCATTGGCTCGATGCAATCTCGTTTGGCTAAATTACAGGTAGCAACTTTGGAAAGCTCACTAGTGGTTTGATGCTCTGATTTGTCTCTGGCTATTTGTAAGCTTTTTCAGTCCCTTGTAACTATTTTATGTGTTCTAGTCCCTTAGAACCGATTTGCATTATCATGAGATGATTACATACTTGGCATGGTTAGCCTACTCATTTGAGGGTTTCTTGCTAATTGGTATGACATGGCTATTTGTAAGCTTTTTCAGTCCCTTGTAACTATTTTATGTGTTCTAGTCCCTTAGAACCGATTTGCATTATCATGAGATGATTACATACTTGTCATGGTTAGCCTACTCATTTGAGGGTTTCTTGCTAATTGGTATGACATGCAGATGGAGGGAGGGGGTCGGGGGTGGGTGGGTTCATACAATTGATCTCTACTGTGTTATATTGCTCTTCAAAAATTCGCTTAATCATATAGAGTTTTTGACCTTTTTTAGGTTGTCTACCAGTACTGGAAAAGACGTGATATTAAAGGGGCAGTAAGTGCAATGGAGAAGATGGCAGATTATGCTGTAAGTTTTTCGTTTTTGTGCCCTATTTTTAATCTTGATACTTACCTTTTTAACACCATAGGGTTTCCATTTGCCGGCTTATGCAGGTGCTTGCTGAGTTAGTGAGCTTCTTGGCAGAGAAAAATGACATTATCACATTGGAGATTTGCACATGCCTTCTACCACTTCTCACGGGGCTGCTTGAGAGCAAATTGGATAGGTAGAGCACATTGAGCTTTGTCTTCCTTTTCTTCACTAGCGTTGTTAAAAAAAATCCATGCTGACATGTTTGCTTCTTGGTGGACTTCCTTTAGGCATCAAGATATTTCATTGAACATGCTGCTCAAGCTTGTTAAAGTATTTGGTTCATTGATTTATACCTCGTTGTCTACTCCAACATCAGTTGGTGTTGATATTGAGGCAGAGAAAAGGTATTATTACATGTTTTCTTGTACTTATTATGTTCGTTTTAGTTCTAATCTGAATGATTTTATTGCTTATTGACAACAAAAGGATGGAGCGCTGCAACCTCTGCTTTATTGAGCTTGAAAAAGTCAAGAGTTGGCTTCCTGCTCTTTCTAAGTATGTGAAAGCATCTTAAACAACCATCTTTTGGTCCGTAGAGAGTTTACATTGCTAACATTTCTCCTTTTCTACAATTTTTTTTTCCATTTAGAAGAGGAGGATCAATTGCCAAATCTGCTCAGGAGCTGAATCTAGCACTTCAAGAAGTTTCATGAGTTTAGTGTTATTGCATGGAATATCAATCTGATATTTTTGGAAAGTAACGATGATGTTGCTTAACTTGAGCGACTTTTGTAGATCTGAATATGCCTGCACTGCATAGCGTCCTGTGTATTATGATCTTGCCAGGATGGAACACTGACAACATGGTCGGTGATGATTCATATAGCCGACGTCGACTTGTTTGAGACTGAGGTGTAGTTGTTGTATTGATAGTTAAGGACAACATGATATAAGTTGTTGCTGGTCTCATATGTTGCTGCTAATGGACCTGCTTGTTGGAGAAGGATCCATCATACTTATTCTCACCTAACCGAATACATATTATTCTTTGTAGTTGTAGGTTTCTTGTGTGAAATTATGTATCATTTGTGGTAGTTACTGTAGTATATTGTGCAAGGGTGTCTAAACTCTAAACTATAACCGACTCAACTAGTTTGAGATTGAGGCGTGTTTATTGATATATCTAATTGCGTCTAAACCTTGTGGTATCTTGATATTCTTGTATCTCTTGTTATATAATTATCCATTTAACCTTGTGGTATGTTGATATTCTTATATTTCTTGTTATGTACTTACGTCAATCTGAGATCTTATTTCGGTTTGATACGTCCACCTACGAGACTCACCTTTGGCTTTCGTCTCGATAGGTGTATTATTATACATTTTTTCAAAAGAACATTCATTTCTTTCTTCCCCGTCAACCACGACGACGGAAACGACGCGAAAAATTCAGACCCGTAAAGGAGAAGGGCCGGTGGGGGGCATTTGGGAAAGTCGGGCCGATCGAATCCATCTCATATTTAGTGTTTTAGTTTGGTTGGACATGAAGTTTAAAAAGTAAAAAATACTTTTGAATTTTATGGTCTTAAAATGAAGATGTGTTTAATATATCAAAATGCCTTTGAATTTTATTGTCTTAACTCTTAAGCACGACATGTGAAATATTAAAATTAAAGATATACTAAATATAAAAATAACATTCTTTTTTACATAGGCTGAAATGGAAAATACAATACATAAATTGAAGCCGAGGGAGTAGTTTTATAACCAGTATAAGCTGACTTGGCATGGATGGCTTTTGTAACGATAATTACCTTTTCTATTACATGCACGGACACATGCAAGAAGTTCATTCAAAGGAAAATTCTCAGAAACCAATTTTTTTTTTTGTTTTCCACGGTGTTCGATACCCGCATAAGAGCTTGACTATGTAGGGATTCACGCCAGATAGAGCTCATTTCTTGAGAAAACACTCTCTACCAAGAATTTTTCGGTACAAAGTTGGTCAAACTATTCATGAGCTTTTGTTTTTTTCTTTCTAAAATTTGGTTTTGCGCAATTCATTTTACATTGTATCAAAATTTTAGTTCAAAAGTTACTTGAATTGAATTTATCTACCAAGTCAAAACAGACAAATAAATTGGAACGAAGGGAGTATAGATTATTCAAAAATTTACACTCCTTGAATTAAAAACTAAAGGAAATACTGGCTTCATAAAAAAGATATAGAGGATACTGATGAATTGCTTTGAAGAAAATCCCAACATCTAAAATTATAAAATAAGTGATTGCAATTCTCCATACACAACTAGTGTTCAGTACCAAACACTTGTTAACATTTGCAAACACAATGAATCTTAAATCAATGGCTTATTTCTTCCTGCATATGACAAATACTTTACACAAGATGCATTGCAGCAGTATAGTGAATGAACGAGATAAGACTGACTCACTGATTGCAGCAGCATAGTGAGTGAGTGAACAATGCTTTCCAAAATAGTGAACGAGATAAGACTACTTTATCGATCTGGCTGAGTATTACGTAGATTATTTTATGGATCTGGCTGAGTATTACATAGAGGTATGTGATGTTCACGAGTTATGTTCGAATTGTTTAATGTTTCTGGTACATTCTAAAGGATCACTACGAACTACTCATATCCATTTCAATATGTATGCTTTGGGCTCGTTTGGTACGTCGTATATTTTTATATTGGACTGTACAGTATTGTAATGAACTGTATTAATATATAATAGACGTTATTAGAGTATTAATATATAATGTACTGTATTTTTTTGTATTTTTTATTTTTAGTACAGTCCGGGGAGACTCATCTCAAAATGGCAGTTGGAGTGTACTATTTCTAAAAATAGTACAGTACAGTCCGACTGAAAACGCCCACCAAACGCTATATTATTTTTTTGTCCAGTGCAGTCCAACGTAATACAATGTACCAAACATGTCCTTTGGTCATCGGTGATGGTGAGTCTAATCTAGGCAGATAAAGAATTTGGTTAAATAGTTGATCAAATATGTTAAAAAAAGAAAGTATCAATTTGTAGCAAGTCTTGAAAATTTTATGCTTGACTATAAACTTGTCTGAACCCTTTAGACTTCAGAGTCTGTCTCCAAACATTCAGCTTAGCTTTCACTCCGCTGCGAGTCTCATCAATCAGGACTATATCGTCTGTGAATAACATACACCACGACAACTCACCTTGGATTTGTCGCGTCAGTCCATCCATCACCAAGACAAATTCTAAGATATTTGAGCGAAAAAAATGTTAGAAGAATATATATAGACCAAAAGGTTGTGGAAGCATTTGTGAGTCGTAATTTGTTAGGAGTAATTTTATCTCTTTTCCGAATAATAAATATGAGAAAAAAATAGAGTAACAAGACAACCACACTAAATAAGTCATTAAGGTAAAGTGGTACATCTATTCTTGCATAACAACAAATTTAACAAATACGATGCAATAAATTTAACAATCAAAACAAATATTGCACTTATAGTAATAATAAGATATAATACAACAGGTAACAACCATCCAAGCAAGCTGTAAGACAAATCAAGTGAGTATATTCTTGCTCCAGTGATATTGACAGATCAATTTTCATCATGTCAGTACAAATGTAGGCTTCATAGATATTGATTTTTATGTGTCAACATTTGTAACTTAACCAGCAAATAGAGTTATAAATATAGGAGTAGATAATACAGTAACAATTTTCACTGATATCCAAAATGAAAGAACCATTGGAACTCTTTCCAGTGTACTACATGTGAAATTTATCAAGAAAGTTGGAAGGAACTGCCTTTAACCATACACAATTAACTTAAAAGTAATGCTGCACCAAAAATATTTATTTAATCCAGTATTTGAAGCACATGTGGAATTAACATGAACATAGTAATCCTTGGTGATACTAAAATAAGTTGTCACAAAAATCAGCGTAACTGACCATTATGAAGACCAGAAAGCAGAATGGAAAATCAATCTGAGCTAAGGTAGGGGACTCAAGAATCGTAAGTTTTTAACACAACGATTACTTCACGATGCAAATCTTGATGACCGAAGCAGAACCGATACGATGAAGTGCCACGACAGCATCACCAGGTACACATAGCCCTTTCGTGATGGCTGATCTCAGAGAAGCTTCCAGAATCACCTCAGTTGATTCGGAATCCGTGGCCTTAGCAGAACCTTCAGCAAGAACCGGAATCAAACCCCTGTAAACCAAACTATGCCTAGCCGGACTCTCATCACTGACGGACCAATCGAAAGAGTCTGTAGTAAAAACAGGCACAACTACTGACAGAATAGGAACAGCAGGTCGATACTTTGCAACCAGCTTCGCTGTACTCCCGCCGCGTGTCAGGACGACAATGAGTTTTGCATGAGCTTTGTTAGCCGTACGGACGGCTGATGATGCAAGACTCTCCAATGGGCTCATTGGAAGTGGGGTACACCTGTTCATAGAGGTGGAAAAATTAGCCATGAGAACATAACCCGCCCAAGATAATAGCTCAGCCCATCAAATATTGGACTGATATGTAGCCCAAATTAACCCATAAAAATCTTGTTAAAATAGTTCCAATTTTTTTTTTTTGTTTGGTATGTTATATATATAGCCATTATAAGGAAAAAAAGTTTTATCAGGTACTAAAAAATTATAAAAGAACAAAAAAATTAACAATAAGTAAGAATTGAGCGGGTTGAGTTATGACCCGCTTTTTAGCCCTTCCATTACAACCCAAGTAACTTTTTGGGCGGACTATTTAATAGCTACAACCCATTTTGACTCTCCCATTTGACACCCATACCTGATCATTTCCTTGAAAATAGCTCCATAGTCAAGTGAAGACTCCGCCTCGATACAGATCCGTGACATGATTTTTACCGCCAGCTCAGGGTAGGCCCCAGCAGCGCTTTCCCCACTTAACATAACACAATCAGTGCCATCCAAGACAGCATTAGCCACATCAGTAGCCTCAGCACGGGTGGGTCGTGGAGACTTGATCATTGATTCAAGCATTTGAGTGGCAGTTACCACAGCCTTGCCAGCAAGATTACACTTGTATATCATCATTTTCTGGGCCAAGAAAATCTTCTCAACTGGAATTTCCATTCCAAGATCACCTCGAGCAACCATAAAAGAATCTGTCTCACGAAGGATTTCGTCAAAGTTGACAACCCCTTCTTGGTTCTCAACCTTCAAGACAATTTTAGTTTATCAAAACATCAGTGGATGCCATAAACTAGTTAGCAGTCAAAATGTTGGTAAAATAGGCATATACAAAGTCTCTCCTACATTCCCCCCCAAAAGAAAGGGCAAGTTACACATTTGGCCGATGCAGCCAAATATACAAAACATATACACTACTATGTATAAAAATGTATATTATATATTAAAAAAAGGGGAGCCCGGTGCACTAAGCTCCCGCTATGCGCGGGGTCGAGGGAAGGGCCGGACCACAACGGTCTATTGTACGCATGATAAATGAAAAGACATGTTTGGGAAGAAGTTTAAAACGCAAATCTAGAGAACCCAATCCATTGCCATGTATTGTGTTCTTCTCTCCTAACAATTCATATGCTTAAAAAATTCAACCATACAAAATATACAGACTAATAGCCTGTTTGGCCAAGCTTCTCCCAGGCCAACAGTGTTTTTCCCCTTCAAAAACAGTTTTTTTTTCATTCAAAGTTGAGGTACTTCGCCAAGCTTTTAGGAGAAGAAAACGTGCTTTTGACTAGATGCAGAAGTTGTTTTTGAGAAGCTGAAAAATAAATTTCGAAGCATTTTTCAAAAGCTTGGTCAAACACTAATTACTGCTCAAAAGTGTTTTTTAATTGATTAGCCGAACACAAACTGAAGCTTGGTCCAACCGGATATAAATGACTCTGCATACCTTTGACATTAGTTGAATGCGCTTGGCATGTGGGCCGAGAACTTTGCGAACATTGACGAGGTCTGAACCCTTACGGACAAAGGAAAGAGCGATCATATCGATGTTGTTAGGAACACCCCACTCTAGTATATCTTCTTTATCCTTCTCTGTAAGTGTTGGAAGGTCCACAACAACGCCGGGAAGGTTTACATTTTTCCTCTCTCCTAAGGTGGCAGTATTCTCGCAGCGACATCTCACTGTTCCAGCTGGAGGATCACATGACAAAACAGTAAGGGTTATTGTACCATCTGCACACAAGATGGTATTGCCGGGCTTCAAGTCCACTACTAACTTCTTATAGCTCATTGAGATCATTTCTTCATTTCCTTTTATGGTATAGTCTGTGGATACAATGATTTCTTGGCCTTCCTTAAGCTGAATTGGTTTTCCATCTTTTAAGAAACCTGTGCGAATCTCAGGTCCCTGCATAAATATATATATGTTAGTCCAATATCAAGGAAGCAAACTGAAGCTGCAGAATAGTCGCACATGCAGAATAAACGAAAGGCCTTAACCGGTACTCTTGAAATGTCATGATAGCACCATTCTATGATCAAACACTATGAAAAAAACTGGAATTAGCTACGGACTGTCGTTAATCCGTCGTTAAATTGTTCGTAGCTAACAGAATTGTTTCATAATCAGTCGCTAAATATGATTAGCGACGGATTTTATGTTTAGCTACAAAATTTGTACGTCGCTAATTCCTGTTTTTAGTAGTGAAATGTATTAACCAACAAGAACCCAGAGACAAAGCAGTTTCTAGCGATTGGAAAGCGAACTATAGACTGTGTGTTTATTATTGTAACACCAACTTGGTGTTATATTATCTTTTTCCTAACTGCCTCACATGTATTTTCTTATTTTTTGACAAAATTTAAAGTTCTACATCTTAAAAATCTACCATCTGCTGCACTTACTCTTCTCAATTTATGAATGCAGTTATAACAATCTCCATACCCATCTTGACATAACCACAAGTTCCACCTTTAAAGTTTCACTGCGTTCTTAATAAGAATTTTTTTTCTCCTCCCGCTGATTTTCAACCTCCTATCAGTTATAAAAGCCTATTTATAAGAGAATGTTCTTTGATGAACAAAATATCACTTCCTTATCCTGGCTAATAATTCATTCACATTACCTTCCACTGTTCAGTTCCATTATTCCGACCAAGGCTTATATTTTACCAGAACAGCATAGCATCTGGCAAAATGAGGAGAAAGCTGCTACTATGCTAGTTTGAGAAACTTAACCCCAAAAAAAACAGGGGGGGGGGGAACGTTCAGAGATAAATAGTGAAAAGTAGCATCCTTACCAATGAAACATAAAAATATGTGTTTTTTGTGTGAATCAGCTTCACTTTACTCTTATTATACCCTAATTTAGCTGACTACACCTGGTTGAGGTATATCCTCAAGCAAATACCACACTGAAATCACGACCGCCTCAAAATTACTTTTTCCTTCTCTAATTTTTAGACAGAAGACTTATCAAACTAAAAAGTAAAAAATAAAAATATCTGTACTGAAAAAAATGCACCTTGAAAAAAGATCATTCAGATTCCCCAACATTGACTTCCATGTTGGACGAATTTCAGGAATTGCAAAGAACAGTGTACACCTTGAAACAAGATCATTCAGATTCCCCAACATTGACTTCCATGTTGGACGAATTTCAGGAATTTCAAAGAACAGTGTACTACTCGATTTACCCCACATTGTGGGATTTCACTGGGTATGTTGTTGTTGAAGTGTACTACTCGATTTATGAAACTGCGAAGGTAAGTCACTATGTCTTAATAGTGAACTTAAAAGATCTTGCAAGGGATTCAAGATACTAGCACATAAAAATTTACTTATAGAAATACAAAAAAAAAAACAGAAACAGAAACAGAAAAAGAAAAAAATGACACACCAGCAGCCAAAGAACTAAGTTGAAATAGAAGAAAAGTACTAACAGATAAACTAAAATATGCTTCAAAATCAAACCTTGGTATCGAGCATGACAGCACACAGGATCTGAGTATTTTGCATAGCAATCTTAAGATTGTTCAATGTCTCCTGATGGTACTCGTGGGTCCCATGAGAAAAGTTAAACCTGGCAACGTTCATGCCAGCACGAAGAAGCTTCTCCAGCATTGGCACTGTTCTAGAAGATGGCCCTAAAGTACAAACAATCTTGGTCTTCGGGATACGGCCATCATTTGGTAGATCCTTCATGATTCCAGCTATGTCTATGTTGGCCATTTCTTCTATATATCTGCTCAAAAGGACAAAATCACTCTTTTCCAGAAGCACATATAGAAAACTCTTTTTGAGTTTTGATAAGTAAACATTCCATTAATTTGTATCAAGAAAGTGCTAGTATGCACAGCTACAAAAATGGACTTTGATTCCTTTAGATCTTACTAGCTCGTTATCGAAAACTCTGGCAATTAGAACCATACTTATTACTTGTACATAGAGGCGGGGTACTGATTTAATTATCCTCTTAACAATATGAACAAACATTAGTATTCTATAGCAGACGGATAGAAACACCTATATCAACTGCTCAGATTCTCCAAAAATGGTGTCATACTCGTGTCGGATCCTCCAAATATGCACTACTTTTGGAGGATCCAACACACACCTGACAGCTTTTTTAAGAGTCCAAGCAACATACATAGCTTGATACAAGTGGAATATAAGACAACAAATAGGTGGATTCCCTTGTCATTCTTTCAACTATATGTTCTTATCAATATGCTTCCAAATTAATAGCATGGCTAAAAAAGAAATTGGAAGAATCTTAAACATGATTTCACATTTCTCCCTTCAACCAAAAGATTAAAGCATAAGTCTTGAACTTACAAATAAAGGAAACAAGAAAAGGGGATTGAAGAAATACCATGACAGATGCAGAGAGGGTCAAATCAAAAAGCAAAGAACTTGTGCCAATCAAATACCCAAATGACCAAAAGCAAGAAGCATCACCCATATAAAAGAACTTTACAACAAACCAAAGATTTGTACAGGTCGTAGAAGCATAACATAGCAGAAAAAGAAGAAAAAAAAAAAAAGAGCTCACCATCTACAACAAATCAAGAATTTGCACAAGTCTTAGAAGCATAACAGAGCACAAAAAGAGCTCACCAGTTACCAAAGAAGCTACAGATCAAATAAAAGGACACTAAATCAAATACCCAAATGACCAAAATAAAGAAAAAATCACAAAAGATAGAAACTTTACAACAAATGAAGGATTTGCAGAAGTGTTAGAAGCATAATTGAGCAAAAAAAGAGCTCACCAGTTTATCACAGAAAGCTACAGATCAACTAAATGAACACTAAATCAAATACCCAAATGACCAAAATAAAGTGAAAATTAGAAACTTTACTACAAACGAAGGATTTGCACAAGTCTTGGAAGCATAACAGAGCAAAAAAAAAAGTTCTCACCAGTCACCAAAGAAGCTACAGATCAAATAAAAGAACACTTCATCAAATACCCTAATGACCAAAATCAAGAAAGATCACCTAAGAAAGAAAACTTTACAACAGACCAAGGATTTGCACAAGTCTTAGAAGCATATCATGGCAGGAAAAAGATCTCACCAGTTACTACAGAACACCTAAAAGAACACTAAATCAAATACCCAAATGACCAAAATCAACAAAAGATCACAAAAAGATGTAAACTTTACAACAAACCAAAGATTAGCACAAGTCTTATAAGCATAACAGAGCACAAAAATAGTTGACCAGTTACCAATGAAGCTACAGATCAACTAAAACAACACTAAATCAAATACCCAAATGAGCAAAATCAAGAAAAATCGCCAATTTTTTTTTTACAACAAACAAGGATTTACACACCTCTTACAAGCATAATGGAGCAAAAACAAAAGCTCACCAGTTAGCACAGAAAGCTACAGATCAACTAATGAACATTAAATCAAATACCCAAATGACAAAATCAACAAAAGATGAAAACTTTACAACAAATGAAGAATTTGCACAAGTCTTAGAAGCATCACAGAGGAGGAAAAAGGGTCATCACCAGTCACCAGAAAAGCTACAGATCAACTAAAACAACACTAAATCATATACCCAAATGACCAAAAACCAGAAAAAACATGGGAAAAAAAACTTTACAACAAACCAAGGATTTGCACAAGTATTAGAAGCCAATGGAGCAACAAAAAAAAAGAGCTCACCAGTTGGCACAGAAAGATAAAGAACAACTAAAAGAACACTAAATCAAATACCCGGATGACCAAAATCAACAAAAGATCACAAAAAGATGTAAACTTTACAACAAACCAAAGATTTGCACAAATCTTAGAAGAATAGTTGACCAGCTACCACGGAAGCTACAGATCAACTAAAACAACACTAAATCAAATACCCAAATGAGCAAAATCAAGAAAAATCACCAAAAAAGAAAAACTTTACAACAAACAAAGGATTTACACAACTCAGAAGCATAATGGAGCAAAAACTGTAAAGAATGGATCTTGTGCCTAACTCAACTAGGATTGTTTAAGTACATATAAAGAGTATGTTCCCATTGCATATCCGATCTGGGACTCTTAACACTCCCCGCACGCCCAAACCTTGTTAAATGGAGCGTGGATTCTATAATTTGGGGGCCAACATCGGTGAATAAAAGAATTGAAATTGGTATTACTCCGATACCATGTAAAGACCGGATATTGGACCTATAAGGTGAGAATTGTTCAAGTACATATAAGAAGTATATGTTCCAATTCCATATCCGATGTGGACTCTTAACAAAAACAAAAGCTCACCAGTTAGCACAGAAAGCTACAGATCAACTAATGAACACTATATCAAATACCCAAATGACAAAATCAACAAAAGAACACAAAAAGATGAAAACTTTACAACAAATCAAGAATTTGCACAAGTCTTAGAAGCATCACAGAGAGAAAAAAAGGGTCCTCACCAGTCACCAGAAAAGCCACAGATCAACTAAAACAACACTAAATCATATACCCAAATGACCAAAAAACACAGGGAAAAAAACTTTACAACAAACCAAGGATTTGCACAAGTCTTAGAAGCATAATGGAGCAAAAACAAAACCTCACCAGTCAACAGAGAAGCTACAGATCAAGATTTCGGTGCTACTTTTTTGTGTGCTTTGCTAGGTTGCTGTGAAAATACAAAAAAATATCAGTTGCTCTATATTTTATAGGGCATCACATCACAGTAGGAAAAAGTGCATAGTAGTACAAGAGAGGACAAAAATAAATGTATAAAAGAAAAAGAGTCGTATTAAAATTTAAACGGTGGGCTGCTGGCTGCTGCTTTGGACAAATGAACAATGTTGGCTGTTACCTATAAAATGCCCTTTCGATTAGTGCATTTAATTCTCCAAGAAATATAAATACTGTGGACTTACTTATTACACACATTTTAATTATAAGGAAAAAAATTGGTAAGTACTTTGACTTATATGAAAATTATGGGTCCCCCTATTTCAAAAAAAAATCTTTTGTACTCAAACTAATTACAAATAGAAGGAAAAAAGATAAATTAAAAAATTAACCTACATCAAATGTTATGTGATATTATATGTTTTCTATATAATATTTTGATATATCAATTAAAAACTATTGAAATAAATAACGATATTATAAAAAGACTTGACTGAATTATTAAGTGATTATTTGAATATATTTATATACCAACTAATCATAATAATAAAAATAATTATATACTAACTAATCATAATTAATTTTAAATAATATATATATATATATATATATATATTTAATATAAACACTCTTTAAAAAAAATTAGCTTAATTTCCCAGGGGAATTGTGGTAGGTTGAGGTATACATGTCAACCGGTCGGGTTACCGTGCAGAATCGGATTCGACCGTGTGACTCGATTCGGTCGGAGCAGTAGCTTTAACGGGTTGGGGTTGGTTTGGCCCAAACCCGCACGGGTTATAGAAAAATCCGATAAGGGCCAGAATGGTTGTAACGATATGGCCAGTAACGTTCTGGGTTAGCAGGTCGATCGTCCGGTAAATTAAAAAAAAAAAAGGGCAAAGCTGCCCAACGGTAACATTAATGTTGGGGACAGGGGGTGTGCCAATGGTCAGTTGACCGTTTGGTGCCTTTTTTTATTTATTATTATTTCTTAATTACATTTTTACCCTTTAATTTTTTTATAAATACTCTATATTTTTCTCATTTTTATCACACAATTATTTCTATAATTCTCTCAATTCTCATACTCTCTTAATTCTCTATTATCAATTCTCAAGTTATTACTATTATTATTAGTTTTCAAAGTAGCAAGACGCAAGACTTCGAGCTTCGACTTTCAATTGAATTCTGAATCTCGAATTTTGGTACACTCGTTTCATTCTCTAATTATTTTATTAAATTATCATATTTATTTGTTGATTATTTAAATTAAATTTTAAATTAATTTTTTTATAACGAATATGATAAATAGATCAATGGGTAAAGGTAAATCTATTTCAAGGGAAAAAAAATCTAAAGGTTCTTCATCATCTAATCAAAATATAGATTATGATCAAATGCAAGAAGATTTTGGAATAGAAGATAATGAATATGATAATGTTCATATAGATAATATTGTTGAAACTGAAACTCCCACACCTACTAGTGTATCTTATGTCAATGTTAGTACTACTAGTGGTAGATCTCCTTTACCAGAAGTAACGATTAGGAGACAAAGGAGTAAAATGTGGAACTTTTATAATAGAATTGGGGACACTGATAGAATTAGATGTAATATTTGTGGAAAAACTTATAAACATAAGAGAGGGGTGGTGACGGGGGACGGACACTATAGGTAGACATTTATTGAAAGATCATCTGATACGGTGGGGTTCTGTCCCTTATTTAGAACCCGTTCAACAATAACTTAATCCATTAACGGGGGGGCTTGTTAACTACGATCCAAAGAAGGATCGCATTGAATTAGCAAAAATTGTTGTCGGAGGTTGTTTACCTTTTTCTTTTTCTTCTTCGTCTTCATATTTAATTACATATATTCAAATAATATATAATTTTGTATTTAAAGGTGTTCCTCGTACTACTTGTAGAGCCGATATTTTTAGAATTTATACTGAGTATGTTATTTATTTACAACATTTGTTCGCTAACCTTTCATGCCTAGTTAGTTTTACTTCAGACAGTGGGCATGCTGTAAACGGTAGAGATTATTTAATACTTACTTGTCATTGAATTGATGAAAATTTTAGAATGAAAAAATGTATTACTGTTTTTCCGTATGACGAGGATCAAAGTCATACTGAAAAATATATAAGCGAAAATATTTGTGTTGTTGCAATAAGTATGAATCTTTATAAAAAAGTACTTTGTATATCATTCGATAATGCATCTAATAATACTGGTGTTGTAGATCTTTTAAAAGTGGAATTAGAACCGTCACTTCCTGATATATTTCATGTTCGTTGTACTTGTCCTATTTATAATTTAATTGTTCAGAGTGGTCTTAATTTATTTGAAACTGAATTGTCTCTTGTCAGAAGAACTGTTGGAGTTATTCAGGGTAATAATAGAAAAATAGAATAATAGAATTTAAAGAAAAATGTAAACAATTTAATTTGAGACCAAAATACATGTCAGGTGAGGTTGTTACACGGTAGAATTATACTTATTTATTTTAAAAGAATGTTACAAGTATAAAGACTTTATAACACATGTTTCAAATGCTCATTGTAAGAACGTGATTCATATGTTAAATCCTTCTATTAAAAAAGTAGATTGTCATAATTTAATATTTAATTTATATAATTATATGAAAGTAGGTGCAACAAAAACTCCATCTTCAATTGATTGCATAACTAAACTTGATAGTAATTTAACTAAATTATATGAATATTATGCTACATTATTTGATAACAACAACTCTGATACTAATCTTCCTTTTAGTTCTGCTTGTGTGTCTACATCTACAGGATTCAATGAAGACGATGATAACGAATCTTTAGATATATGGAGCACTTTTACAACAGTACAAGCAACCACAAGTCGAAATTGTGATGACATGCAATTTTATATACAAAAGTCAACGGAGTCGAAGAAGAACTTTCAACTTTTACAATGGTGGCAAGATCACAAAAGACAATTTCTAGTACTTGCAGCTATGGCACGGGATGTTCTTAATATGTCTATCTCAACAGTGGCTTCTGAAAGTGCATTCAGCTAAGCACGAGACCAAATAGGAGACACACGTTACTCATTGAGCGGAACCACATTAGAAATCTTAGTCTGCTTAAGGGATTGAATCAGATCAGAGAGAAGAAATCGAGGATACGAAGACGTTGACGATCCAGAAGATGAAGAAATCAACAATATTTTGGAAAGCGGGCGCACAAGTTACGGCGAAAGCGGGACTGAAATTAATACTCCAGATTTAGAGGCTATGGGATCACAACAATTCAATCAACCTATAAATTATGAAGAACTTGTTAGAATGATGCATAATATATAAATAAAATTATTGTACTCTTTTTAGCATTATGAATAATGAAAGTTCGAAAAATTACATCTTATCAATAATTTTTATTTTTTTATTTTTTAGTTGTTAACTTATGTTTTCTAATTTAATAAATTAATAAAAATATAACTACAATATAAAATATAAAGTTATAAACTATAAAATACAAAGTTAACTTTAAATTTTAAAATATAAAATATAAAAATTATATTATGTTAAATATTTAATTTGAATTTAATTTATATTTGATCCGGACCGGATCGACCTGGTTGACAGATATAGGTTGAGGTTGTGGTCTGGTCCCTACGGTAAATGTGCAGTGCTTGTTTAAAATAAGTAAAGGAATATTATGGTATCAACTTAGAAAGATACTTTGCAACAGTTGATACTGACATATGTATGTGCCCCATGTGGACCAATGAATCATCTGGGCTGCTACTTTATTGGGCCCATAATATTTCCACTTTCAAATCATGGATACTATACGTGGCCTCCTTGTTTTGACTCCATCCTTTTCAGTGAGCCCATTAAGAAAATATCAGTTTATTTTGGTATAAATAATACTCCGTTTCGAAAAAATTGCATTAATTATTGTTTAGACACTTAAAGATTATTTTCTTTTGATCATGATTTTTTCAAATATCTTTTAAATATTAAATTATTAATTATTGTGATTTATGTTTTCTCTGTCTCAATTTATGTGGCACCACTTGACCGAACACGAAATTTAAAAAATAAGAGAAGAATTTGTACTGTTTATCAAATTGTCATTATTTTTGGACCCCTTATTGAGAAAATTGTGGCAATGATCTCTTCATGGACAGCCAAGCAGTTGTCTTATGCTGGTAGGGTCCAATTAGTCCAAAATGTGTTATTTGAGGTGCTGGCCTATCGATAGAGATGACAACGGATCGGATCTGGACCGGATCATATTAGATTTAGATTCGTTTTCATATCTGGATCCAGATTCATTGGGTTCATAAAAATCATATCCAAATCCGGATCCATCGGATCCACATATAAATTTTTTTACCTTGAATAATATTCCCAAATGTTTAAACTTTTTTAACAAAATGAAACTCAATCTGATTGAAAAAAATACTTGAAAATAATACTCCACACAATCTTTGAAATTAATTTATTTTTTCAGAACCCATTTGATACTATAACATGGTATAAAATAGGTTGGTAAAACTTGATGGAGCTTTTTGATGCACAAAACGCTTGAATTGTTTTTGTTTTGTTGAGAATAGCTCTTTATTCTATAGTTCAACCAAGACAAAATAAACATCAAACTGAGACATTCACATCCATGTGCACGTCTGATAGATGAATAAAGATGACAATACGACTTCTCAACCCGTTAACACACATATAAGAGGAATATGGCAAGAAATAATCAAGGCAAAGTTGGAGATCTTACTTAAATAAATTGTCTTACCACAATGAAAAATTTGGAGAAACACTAAAGCAACAGAAAATACTTAAGATAAGCCTAGAAAGGAATCTTCTTATATTGCATTTGAAAATGCCGAGGATCAAGAAAGCATGTTACTCGTCATTTTTGTAAGGGTACTCCTCAGGAACTTGCTTAAGAAGTTTCAGCTGCAACTCAAATGCATCATCCTCTCTAAGCATATCACGAAGTCATCTAATTTTTTTTTAAAGAAAATACTTATAAAATTACATTCTAGGTTATGAATATATTTAATAAAAATGGATCTACGGATCGGATCTGGACCGGATACAGATCTCAAATACAATATCCAGATCAAGATCCGATCCGCCAGAAAAAGATTCGGGTCCGATCCGGATCCGTCGGGTCCAAATTTTGAAGATTCATATCCAATAAAACAGATTTGAATCCACCAGATCCGTACCAGATCCAGGATCCATTGACATGTCTAGCTATTGGTCTCAACTACTATTATCTCTACCTATTGGTCTCAACTACTCTTATTGCATGTAAAAGTCATGAAGGCCATCGAAGCTTATTGTATTACATTTGGTATGGAGCAAATGAGATCACTAGAAAAGCTCTAGTATCATGGAAAAAAGTGTATGCCCAAGTCCTCTGAGGATTAAAAATCTTATCAATATGCAAATCTGGAATAAGGTTACTCTTGCTAAAACTTATTGGGATCTCATACATAAACAAGATAAAAATGTGGATTCACAGTTATTATATAAAGAATCAACCCCTTGCCACTCTAGTAACCCCTAAACATGCTTGCTGGATGGTAAGTGTTCGAGGCTAAGAGTCTGTTGAAGCAGCTACAAAAGCGAATCAATCCAAGAAGAAGTATCATTCAACAAATTTACCTGCAGCAAATTGGTTCTGCACGTAGGGCTAGGGTACCATGGAAATGTTTTATGTTTGGCAACCAAGCAAAACCAAAAGCCAGATTCATTACGTGGTTGCACTTCCAGGATAGGTTACTTAGAGTTGATCGATTAGCCAAGTGGGAAATGAATGTTGACTCTATATGTGTGCTCTGTCAGACCTATCCAGAAACTAGAGATCATCTGTTTCTGCAGTGTAATGAAAGTAGGAAGCCATGGAGCAGAATTCTTCACTGGACAATGGGGACAACTCCACAACTCATGAATTGGGAACAATACATGAGGTGGAGTATTCAGAATGCAAAAGGCAAAACTCAGGGTATTGAAATGTTTAAAATGGTGTATATTGAGGTTGTACATGCTATCTAGATTGAGAGAAACAATAGAATTTTCTAGAAGAATGTAGAATTGTATTAATCTTCATTGGAGAGTCTTTCTCATTAATATCAATATATATAGTGTGTATAATGTGGAGTCCTAATACAATAAGAATCCTATAACTATTATAATTATACATCACTAATAATTACAAAATATATCACGAATATTATACTAATATTAATACACCCCATCAGTTGGAGCGGAGGAGACCGGACGCTAAGACTGGATCTGAAGGTGAGGAATAGATGTTTATGTAGTCTTTTAGTGAATATATCTATCTGCATACTGATATGAAGAAGGCACATGTAATACCTTAATATGCCCTATAGCAGCCTTCTCACGAACAAAATGAATATTCATCTCAATGTGTTTGGTTCGCTTCGCTGATGTTAAACCGGATTATGAGATAAGTAAATTACATATATGTTATCAATGTACACCAAATACGTCTTACGCAAGGAATATTGGAGCTCCAAAACAAGGTTTCGGAGCCAACAAATCTCAACAATAATATTTGCAATGCCCTATATACTAAGCTTCTGCACTCGAACGGGATAGGGTGGCTTGCCTATTGGCAGACCAAGAAATGAGATTATTCTCTAAAAATACACAATAGCCGGAGGTGGAGCGTCGCGTATCCGGACAGTCTAACCAATCTGCATCCGTGTATGATAACAACTTGGTCGGTGTAGAGAGATAGAAATGCAATATATAATCAAGTGTTCCCTTAATGTATCAAATGATACATTTAAGAGTAGTAAAATGAGGCTCTCTTGGGTATGCATAAACAAACACATATGCTGAACAACATAAGCAATATCAGGCATGGTGAAAGTAAGATACTGAAGCGCACTTATAAAACTCCTATAAAGGGTAGGATCAGATACTAGATCACCATCAACAACAATGATCTTCGACTTATAGTCAACTAGAGTGGGTATGCTCTTACAGTTTACCATTTTGGTCCTGTACACAATCTCATCTGCATACTTACACAAGAATATAGTATATGCAGATCTAGTCACTGATATCCTAATAAATAACTTAACTTTTCCAAATCAGTCATAACAAATTGGAATTTAAGCAGAGCAATGATCATATTTTTCAATACATCAGAGGAGGCAGTAAGCACAATGTCACCCACATATAACAACAAATAAGCAATGTTACTACCTTGATGAAAAATAAATAAAGAATTATCACACTTGTTGCATACAAACTCAATCTGCATAATATATTATGTAAGGAGTTTATATCACGCTCCAGGGGCATGTTTCAAACCATAAAGTGACTTATGAATACGATAGACATACTGATGGGTTGCTGGATGTACAAAACTAGGCGGCTGATGCATGTAAACAATGTTTTTCAAGTCCCATGTAAAAAGACATTCTTCACATCAAGCTGATGAATCGATCAGTGCTTACCCATAACAATGCTTAGAACTGTGCGAATAGTAGCTGATTTAACAACTGGACTGAAAGTCTCACCACAATCAATACCCAAATGCTGATTAGAACCATTGGTCATAAGTCTCTCCTTATATCCCTCAAGATTACCACTGTCTCTAAATTTATGATGAAAAAGCCACATGCATCGGATCACATTCACTCCATCCAGACTAGAAAATAAATCTCAAGTGTGTTGTTGAGTTAAAGCATTAAATTCTTCACATGGCCGCATTTAAATTTGGGTCTAATTTGACCAATTTTGGATTTTTGGGTATTGGAAATATTATTTGTGTAGATAGGTTGAATTGGACTTTGGGCTTGAAATCCTGTATTGGGCATGAGTTTTCATTCGGTGGGTGGGGGCAGGGGCAGGGGCAGTTTGGGTAATGTGGAGAAGTGTCGGGTCAATGTAATTCGATTCAAGGACGGCTGTATGTAGGGGTTGTGTTGTGGCACCGGAGAAGGGGATTGGGTGTGTAGTGTCGGGTGATGCTTTGGGTTTGGTGGGGGAGGAGATCTAGGTAGATCAACTGTTTGTGGGTGACCCGATGATAGGATAGGTGATGGTGATTGGGTGAGATGACTGTGACGAAGTTGCGATTGTGCAATTTGGGTGTGGGGTACAGTGAGGGTTGTCGGGTGGGTTTATGTCAGGGCTGATAGGGGTGACCAGAGTTATGGCGATATATAGTGGAGTAGCCTGGGGGTTGGTATTGTTACTGTGGTGCGGTGGGTTTGCTTGGGTGCAGGGATGGGCGATGTGAGGAGGAACTGTTGAGGTCGACACAGTTGGTGTGAGTGGGGTTCGTCAATGAGTCGGAGAGACGACGACCGGACTCAGGTTTATAATAGGTAACTGTAAAATCCGGGAAAAAATAATAATAATATATAGTTGTGGTTGAGTTAATAAGTATATATATATATATATAAGAAAACAATGAATAAATTGCATGAGATAGAGTTAGTGTTAAAGTTGGATAAATAGATAGATAAAATGAAAATAAGAAAATAAAAAGAAAACAAAAGAAGAAAAAAAAAAACATGCAGAATGCTATGCACGTCTTTCCCTTCCCTTTACCCCTCCCCTTCCCCCCTTTTCACCTCCCTCCACTCTTGGCTTTCCCCCTCCCATAAGTTATACAAACACCCTTACTTATACATTATACTTGGCACAAACAAAGGACTAGCACAAAGAATAGAAAATCAGAAAAAATAAGTGAACAAGAAGAAAACAAATCTGAAAGTTTTCAAGAGGGCAAGAAGAATAATAAAAAAAAAAAAATACTAGGGAGCAAGGGTGGTTGTAGCAACCGAACCACAATCTTTTTCACACTTACAATGTGAGTTTTCTCACTCAGAAATTCTTGGTGACATCCTTTATTTTTAGTTCAATACATGTTGGAATAAAAATTGAGTGTTGAAAAGAAATATTGAACTTTTGATTGTTTAGACAACTAGTTGCGTCATGAACTTTACGAACTGTTCTCACTGAGTTATAATTGTTAGAATTTGATGAAATTCGGAAGAATTGTACACCTCTCTAATATGATCATATAGAACCAAATATGAGGTAAAATGAACATACGGTTTGAAAGTTATCATAGTTCAAAGTTCCTGCCTTAGATTTGGTCGAAATTCGGAAAGGCATAATTACGGACTGTTTTTATTGAGTTTTACTTATTAGAATTATATGAAAATTTACATGGTTGTAAATCTCTCTGTTACGGACAGATATATATAAAGATTTATTAAAAGGGACTTACGAGTTGAGAGTTATTGTAGTTTGAAGTTGCTGTCTCGGATTCGTCGGAATCCAGAAGGGCAGGACGTTGAAACGTAAAACGGTACTAATCTGTGGGGAATATAAAAATTGTTGCTAAATGAAAGTTCTAGATCTCTTTGTTGTGGACATTTTGAGACCTTACGGGGGTCTATCCGACTTACGGATTGAGAGTTATCGCTGTTTAAAGTTTCTGCCTCGGATCTATCGATATCCAGGAAGGGCAGCGAATAAAGTGTAAAACTGTACCAAATGGTACAGAATATGAAAGAATGGTTCACATGGAGACGTGTAGCTCTCTGTTCTCGTCGTTTTGAGAATTTATGGGGATTGAACGGGTTTACAGATTAGGAGTTATGACTATTATATGATTGGGTGCTGTTTAATAAAAATTCTGCCGAAACAAATTTCATGTGGCTGTTTTGAGGATAAATTTGTGTTAGTTACCCAAAGTAGTTTTAAATGAAATTTGGTACAGTGAAAGATCCCCGTCTTACCTTAGTTTCCGCTTGAGAAACACCTTAGTTGGAGTTATGGTTAAAAAGTTATAATCGTTACAAGTATGAATGAGAATGTTAGAAAAGAGAATAGTATTTATTTGATCTTACGAAAAATATGAAAAGTGAATACGTGTTCACATAAATATCTAAATATATAATGGATCGGGTTGCGCGCAACAAAGCGTAAAGTGAATCTGGCGTTCACAAATACGTAAACATAATGGATCGGGTTGCGCGCAACAAAGCGTAAAGTGAATATATGTTCACAAATACGTAAATATAATGGATCGGGTTGCGCGCAACAAAGCGTAAAGTGAATACGGCGTTCACAAATACGTAAACATAATGGATCGGGTTGCGCGCAACAAAGCGTAAAGTGAATACGCGTTCACAAATACGTAAACATAATGGATCGGGTTGCGCTTGACAAAATGAAAGATGAATACATGTTCACCTATATATAAATATGAAAAGTGAATACGCGTTCACAAATATATAAATGTAATAAACATGTGGAAATGCGGGGAATGTCTTAACGCATAATACTGAGATAAAATGAAGTGTTAGTTAAGCAGATTTCTATGAGGAGTTGTTGCATATTTAAAAATGTCGTAACTTGATATGTTTTTGCAATATGCTTATTACGTTATAATGTGATTGCACTTGGAATATTGTGGTGTTACTTTGAATTGCGAGGTAAGGTTCTCACTCGGCCCGGATGGTAGAGTGACTCTTTTATTAACATGTTTGGAAAGGGTGATAGAGGAAAGACTCACGTCGAGGCTAGCGATCGTCCGCGACCTCTTGTCATACCAAGTCCATTGTTTGGGCTTGGTACTCGTCGAGTTCGAATGTCGGTTCAATGTCTCGGGATATGCGTGTGGAATGATCTCCTTCCAACTTAGAATAATCTTTGTCGGTATGTCTATGTAGAAACAATATTTGCCTGAGCATGGGCTCGCGTTATGTTTTTGTTATACCGTATTTCGGAGTATGCGTGAGGCGTCGTCTGAAAGTTTAGCCTTAAAGATAGGCCAAGTTCGAAATTTGTACCTGACTCGCTAAAGAATCGTTTCGACGAAGCGTTTCCTGACTTTCGTAGAAAATTCCGGCTATGACATTAAGTATTTTTGCGGATTTTTAGAGGCGAAACATTTTGGACCAGCGGGAGGGCAACACTTGGCACCTCCCATTGGTGGACTTGAAAATCGTCCGCGGGCCGAATTGGATGGGCATTGGCACGTTTTTGTTGCCTTGGCACAAAGTCGAGAGTTGGTAGGATATTTGTGTGTAGTAAATCTTCACCTACACTTGCCTTGCACTTGTCTCAATCTTGGCCATTGGTTGGCCAACTTCTTGACCTATAAATACCCCGCCCAGAGATGAAGAGTTCTTCGTCCACAAATCTTCAAGTCTTGAAAAAATCCTCTCCTCTTCCTTGCCAAATCGTCCAACACCTCCCAGGTGAGCTTGGCGAGGGCTACCCACCCTAGCCGAAATCTACCCCACTCCTTGGTAGAAAAGTTGTCTTCTAGTATTGTTATAATGCCCAAAATACCTAGCCCAAATCCCTTAGTACTTAGTAGAAGTTGTGAAGAACTTCTAAGGTTAACTGGAGCTCTGGAGCGTCTGACATAGGAGCTAAACCTTGCTCAGTGCGACTTTATCTAGGATATTATTGGGCTTACCAGAGGTAATAATCCTAACCTCTTTTGAATTAGAGAATACTTCTTTGTTGTAGTATAAGGATAAGTATAAATACTTAGAAGTATATCACGATTATAGAATTGAAGTGTTAATCACTTAGAAGGGTTTAAAGAAGAATAATCAAGCTGTACTTACATAGAATTTGTTTTCCTGATGAACTTATATAGCTCATGGGTAGGGAAGTCTTTGCCCGACTTAGTAGAATTATGAACCCCTGTTTAGAATGACCTTGAGTAGTCTTTAATAGATATGTGTGACTATTATGGTGACTCTGCTGTAGCGACATATTGACTTGGCGGTGGTTTTATTTGAGAAGGTATGTGATTCTTCCTAAAGCATGATATTTTACAATATATAGTCGGTGAGCGTGCGTGTGCTAAGCGAATAAAAACTACGGCAATGTCTTTGACTTAAGCTGAATAATACTTATGGCGATGCCTGAACTAAGCTTTGAATAATACTTACGGCAATGCCTGAACTAAGCTTTGAATAACAAGAATGAAAACATTTCAAAGAATCTTGAATCATTTTTGGAAGATAAATATTTGGTTTTAAAACAAAGCTTAAGAGTTATACTAGCTTTATGGGAAGTTAGGTATAACAACTTAAGAAAGATAAAAAGGAACTGTTTACTTGTTTGTTTATAAAAGCCTTGTATTGATTTCTGTTAAGTGTAGTAAGATTGTGTGATAAGTAGACATGTTATGATGCTACCTGTGTTAGTGTCTTGTAATGCTGTGTAAAGGGGTCATTCTTGCTGTGCTTACGTTGTTAGCAGGTAAGTCCAGTTGTCTTGTTATTGTATCACTACCCCTTGACTTAATTATACAGGGCTTGCCACGATCTTGGTCTATCGGCTATGCGGTCTGTGAGACTATCGGGCAGCGGTATGCTCGAGGATTGATCATTCGGGCGTTTGCTGATCGGGGATTCCACTATGCGGTCTGTTGAGGTATCACGGTCTTTTGAGGCTATGCGAGTGCGGGAGCCTAGGCGGATCTGGGGTTGCTGCCCCGATCTGAGTATACCTCATGCGGGTGCATGTGTGACTATGCGGTGCGGAAGTCGAGGACTAGGCACGCGAGAATGATACTATGGGCGATTGGCCTTGCTTGATCATTCGCGGCCTAGACTAGACATTCACGGTTTTCCTAATCTTGTTATTGTTTGTGATATGGCACTATGTGCAATTGCGATTGTATTTGTGAAAAGGTTTTAAATACTTTGATTTCATTTTAAAGTACTTTATAGTTTCACATACTTGGTACTGTTGTCTTGACCTCCTTGAGTGCGTTAAATCTGCGCGGTAAGAGGCGGCAGTCTTAGATCCGCGTCTTAGGATCTCTTTGCATTGGTGTCGGGAGCTCCATCTTATAGGAGGCTCTACTTTTGGTATGATCTCCTGTATCGTAGATAGTTTATCTGATCGAGTATGGCGGGGCCACTGTCGCCATAGTTATATATTTCCTTAGAGTGCATAGTCATGTTATGCGATGTCGGATGTAGCTAAACCTTGTTCATATATATATATGCGAAAGCGACGTTTGTTCACATAAAGCGTATCTTATTTTATAAAGCTGTTTCATGTCTTGTTTTATATTCCATTTGGTTACTCGATGTATGACTACTTGGGTGCCGGTAAGGCACGATCCACGGGCCGGAATGGGTCGTGACAAAAGTGGTATCGAGCGATTAATCCTCGGAAAGTGTCTGGGCCGTATACAGTAAGTCTTGATTATCGGTGTGTTGTGCATGCGCCCATGTCAGGAGGCTATAGGATATTTAGGATTGGTTTCCATTCTTCTCATTACGAGATCGTGCTTTAGAAGGCGTGTTATAGGTTGGACCCTCTAACGTATTCCTTTCTATATGATTATGCCTCGCGTAAAACCGGGCCCGAAGGGCGGCAGCGGAGGCTGCTAGCGAGACACCCAGTCACGAGGCTCGAGCCCGATCTATACGAGGCAGCGAGTTCTATGGCGCCTTGGCCCCAGCGAGACCACAGTACCAGCGCTCGCATCCCGCGGCTGGGGCGGAGAGTTAGAGCCTGAGAGATGGCCCGACTCTTGGCTAAAGTTGTGGCCCGTCTGAGGAGAAGCGGATCACGGCGATTCGGCTCGGCTCGATCGCACCCGTAGTGCACCAGGCGAATAGTTTGAGGCTGCGAGATTTCTTGAGTTGTAGCCCTTGAGTTTTACTGGTCGGCGGGAGGATGATCGCGAGTTCATCCGTCAGTGCGAAGAGATTATCACGGGTGATCGGGGCTTGAGGCCCGAGTGTGACATTCGGTTCGCGTCGGCTGCGTGACCGCGATCGATTGGTTTGATTCATGGGAGGCTGTCGGGAGAGCATGCACTCCGTGTATGGGATGAGTTTTGAGGCTTTTCTCACACACTTCTTGCCTCGCGGATGAGAGAGGCACGCGGTGATAGATTCTTCTGCTTTGAGGCAGAGGGCCTTGCCGTCGAGAATCTGATGTCGAGTTTGATTCTTTGGCTAGATATGTCCAGCGTTGGTAGCGAATATGGAGGATAGGGTACAGCTACGTCGCGGGCTAGATGATTATATGGCGAAGTCGTATGCGGGTGTTTCTCTTCGGCCGGGTATGGACATTACCGCGTGCGAGCCCGCGCTGGATGCGAGGCGCGAGACCGCGGGTAAGCGATATCGGCGGCGAAGAAGGCGAGCGGTTCTTTTGGCGGTCCTCGGGGTGGCGGCGTGAAGTCGGTGCACCACGGCCGGTATGAGCGCTCTACCTCATTCGGCCCGGCCAGGCGGTCGGGCGGTCGGGGCCCGAGGACTTGATTTCGAGTAGCGAAGTGCTAACGTTAGTCTGCTCGGTGTGCCCGTTGTGGCGAATACCGTGGAGGCGTACTCGGGAGCTTGCTATACTTGTGGCCAGCGGTCACTGCGAGTTTGTCAGGCCGGCGGCGGTGGTAGGCTCGGCTACGAGTGCATTGCCGCTTCCCGTCCCAAGCGATTACTCGCCGGGCAAGGTACACGTGGATCAGCGGTCGCGGCGGTCGTGCGCGAGTCGATTCTAGCGGTCTCGAGCGCATTTATGCTTTGTCGGTAAGCGGGATCGGAGGCCTCGCGATGTCGTCGCGGTACCTTATCGATCTGCAGGTTTGATGTTTATGCCTTGATAGATCCGGGTTCTACTCTGTCCTATATATCTCCCTTGTTGCTAGTAGGATAGGGATAGAGCACGAGTCCATGACCACTTTCGAGGTAGCTACGCCGATGGGTGATTCGGTGGTAGCTCGGCGGGTATATAGAGCTTGTCTGTGACCGTTCTGATCGTCGGACCACTGGCGACTTGATAGAGAGTTGGAGATGATTGACTTTGGCGTGATCATGGGGATGGATTGGCTAGCTTCTTGCTACGCCAATGTAGCTGAAGAGAGAGTAATGCAGTTCGGTTTCACGAGGCCGGTTGTTGAGTGGGAGAACGCGGTATCGCCAGAAGTAGGTTTATTTCTTACCTCGAGGCTAGGAAGATGGTGCGAGAAAGTGCATCTACCATCTAGTTCAGTGTTTGATCTTGAGTGCGGTACCAGATTTTGATCGATTCCGTAGTCGAAGTTCCCAGACGTGTTCCCGGATGACCTCGGGTATCCCTCACGAGAGAGGAGATTGAGTTTGTATTGACATATTGCGGATACTCGGCTATTTCCATTCGCCATACTGAATGCACTGCCAGTTGAGAGAGGCGAAGGACCGGTGAGGATTTGCTAGAGAAGGGCCATTAGGCCCGATGTTTCCCACGAAGCGCGATTGTTCGTGAAGAAGAAGGGCGGGGCCCTGCGCATGTGTGTTGATTACGGTGAACAAGGTGACCATTAAACGAATACCCTTCCGGGATTGATGATTTGTTCGACCGATTGCGAGCGCGAGATGTTTCTCGAGATTGATCTGCGTTCGGGCTATCATCGAGTTCGTGTCGAGAGGTGGATGTCCACAGGATTGCATTCGGGACGATGCGGGCATTATGAGTTGAGTCGTATCGTTTGGTGACGATGCTCGTGGTATTCATGGATTTGATGAGCGAGTGTTCAAACCATTTTGGACACATTTGTGATAGTGTTCATTGATGATATCTTGGTTTATTCGCTCGAGGCGAGAGCATGCGGAGCGTTGAGGCTGTCTTGTGATTCTCGAGACAGCGGATTATGCGCCAAGTTTTCCAAATGTGAGTTTTGGTTGACTTGATGGCGTTTCTTGGGCATATTATGGTGATGGCATTCAGTGAATCTGGCGAAGATCGAAGCGATCGGGACTTGGCCTGAACTCTTACTCAAGCGAGGTTCGCGATTTTAGGCCTTGCGAGGATATTATCGGTTCGTGGAGAAGTTTGCTTATCTACGCACCGTTGACTAAGTGACTCGGAAAGCGGCCAAGTTTGATGGTGATGCTTGTGGCGGGGTTTTGATTCTTTGAAAAACGGTGGCAGCGCCCGTTCTTACTCTTCCGGAGGTCGGATGGTTATGTCGTGTATTGTGATCGTCGAGCGCCGGGTTGGGATGTGTGTTGATGCGGCATGGCGAGTTATAGCATATATCGTCGACGGTGAAGAAAGCACGAGGAACTACCCAGCGTGATTTGGAGTAGCGGCGGTGATTCACGCTTTGAAGATGCGGAGGCACTATTTGTATGGGGTTCACGTGGATATTTATACGGACCACAGAGCCTCGGTATATCTTCGGCGGAGGAGTGAACTTACGGCGAGGCGGTGGTTAGAGTTGCTTAAGGATTACGATGTTGATATCTATACCACGGGAAGGCGATGTTGTGGCGGATGCTGCGAGTCGTAGGTCGATGGGAGCCTGCTCGGATGTGCGGCTAGAGAGGAGGACATGGTTCGTGATTTGCATCGATTAGCGAGCCTTGGTGTCCGTTTGATTGATTACGATAGCGGTGGGGTTAGAGTTCGTGAGGTTGCCGAGTCTTCCGTCGTCGAGGTGAAGAAGCGGCGATTCGAGATCGGCTTTGATTCGATATCGTGATCTGACTCTTACGTGAGGCAAAGGGTCGCTTTGAGGTAGCACTGATGGGGTGCTAAGGTTTGAAGCGGTATGTGTTCGGATGTTTGAGGACTTGGCGAGTTCTTGGGGAAGCACCTGGTAGCGCGTTACTCTATCCGTCGAATTCGACCAAGATGTACCACGACGCCGTCTGTGTATTGGTGGGATGGCTTGAAGAGGCGTTGCGAGTTCGTAGCTCGGTGCGTGTTGTCGGCGGTGAAGGTAGAGCACGGAGGCACGGTGGCTTATTCTGACGATTGAGATCGACACGGAAGTGGGAGGTAATCAGCATGGACTTTATCACGGGATTACCTCGCTCGGAGGAGACATGATTCTATATGGGTTATCGTCGGCGGTGTGAAATCAGCCCACTTTCTTCCGTTCGGACGACGCACCGGTGAGGATTATGCCGAACTTTATATCAGAGATCGTCGGTGCGTGAGTCCCTAGTTCGATCATATCGAACGAGAGCCGATTTACGGCTAACTTAGAGTCCTTCCGAGAGGTTTAGGGGCCTTGGTGAGCACAAATCTTGCATTTCATCCACGAGCAGACGGGCGAGCGAGCGCACTATCGGACTCTTGAGGATATCTTTGCGAGCTTTGTGTTATTGACCGATGGTAGTTGGGAGGATCATTTGCCTCTAGTTGAGTTTGCGTATAATAATAGCTACCTCGGTATTCGGATGGCGCCTTATGAGGCCTTGTATGGGAGGAAGTGCGGTCGCCTATAGGTTGGTTCGATGTGGCGAGTGCGGCTAGTGGGACGATTTGGTGCAGCGGCGATGGATAAGGTGAAGCTTATCAAGGCGGCTATTAATGACTCTGAGTCGGCCAATCGTATCACGGATCATCGTCGTCGGCATCTTGAGTTCGAGGTTCATGATTGGGTTTTCCTAAAGGTGTCACCCATGAAGGGTGTGATGAGATTCGGGAAGAAGAAACTTCGGCCCAGTACATTGGGCCATTTCAGTTGTCGCGGGGTAGGCAAGGTTACTATGAGTTGGATCTGCCGTCCGTCTGGAAGCGGTCGTCCGGTTTTCACGTATCTATCTTTGAGAGATGTATCGGGGATCCATCTAGTACACCCGTTGGCGATGTCAGTGTGGGGTTATCGTGTGAGGAGATTCCCATAGCGATAGTCGATCGTCGGAGTTAGGCGTCTGCGGACGAAGGGCGTGGCCGTCAAAGTCTTGTGGCGGAGCGAGCTCGAGGAGGAGATGACGTGGGAAGCCAGGAGGACATGAGAGAGGTATCTCACCTATTCCCACACCTCCGGGTAATTCACTTTCCAACTTGTAAATTTCCATTATCATATATGCCTAAGTGTTGTTTTGTGGCCGTCTGTGGCTTTTGCTAAAGGTTTAAGCTTCTTCGATAAGCGTCTTGAGAAGGAACATTGGGACGAATGTTTCTAAGGAGGAGAATGTTATACCCGTATTTCGGGTATATGCGTGAGGGCGTGCGTCTGGTTTAGCCTTAAAGATAGGCCAAGTTCGAAATTTGTACCTGACTCGCTAAAAGAATCGTTTTCGATGAAGCGTTTCCACGACTTTCGTAGAAAATTCCGGCTATGACATTAAGTATTTTTGCGGATTTTTCCGAGAGGCGAAACATTTTGGACCAGCGGGAGGGCAACACTTGGCACCTCCATTGGTGGACTTGAAAATCGTCCGCGGGACGAATTGGATGGGCATTGGCGCGTTTTTGTTGCCTTGGCACAAAGTCGAGAGTTGGTAGGATATTTGTGTGTAGTAAATCTTCACCCTACACTTGCCTTGCACTTGTCTCAATCTTGGCCATTGGTTGGCCAGCAACTTGACCTATAAATACCGCCCAGAGATGAAGAGTTCTTCATCCACAAATCTTCAAGTCTTGAAAAAATCCTCTCCTCTTCCTTAAGCCAAATCGTCCAACACCTCCCCAGAGTGAGCTTGGCGAGGCCTACCCCACCCTAGCCTGCCGAAATCTACCCCCTCCCTTGGTAGAAAAGTTGTCTTCTAGTATTGTTATAATGCCCAAAATACCACTAGCCCAAATCCTTAGTACTTAGTAGAAGTTGTGAAGAACTTCTAAGGTTCTGGAGCTCTGAGCGTCTGACATAGGAGCTAAACCTTGCTCGGTGCGACTTTATCTAGGATATTATTGGGCTTACCAGGTAATAATCCTAACCCTCTTTTGAATTAGAGAATACTTCTTTGTTGTAGTATAAGGATAAGTATAAATACTTAGAAGTATATCACGATATAGAATTGAAGTGTTAATCACTTAGAAGGGTTTAAAAGAAGAATAATCAAAGCGTACTTACATAGAATTTGTTTTCACTGATGAACTTATATAGCTCAGGGTAGGGAAGTCTTTGCCCGACTCTTAGTAGAATTATGAACCCCCTGTTTAGAATGACCTTGAGTAGTCTTTAATAGATATGTGTGACTATTATAGGTGACTCTGCTGTGTGACATATTGACTTGGCGGTGGTTTTATTTGAGAAGGTATGTGATTCTTCCTAAAGCATGATATTTTACAATATATAGTACGGTGAAGCGTCGTGTGCTAACTGAATAAAAACTACGGCAATGTCTTTGACTTAAGCACTGAATAATACTTATGGCGATGCCTCAAGCTTAAGCTGAATAATACTTACAGTGATGCCTGTGGCTTAAGCTTTGAATAACAAGAAGCGAAAACATTTCAAAGAATCTTGAATCATTTTTTGGAAGATAAATATTTGGTTTTTAAAACAAAGCTTAAGAGTTATACTAGCTTTATGGGAAGTTAGGTATAACAACTTAAGAAAGATAAAAAGGACCGGTTTACTGGTTTGGTTATAAAAGCCGTGTATTGATTTCTGTGAAGTGTAGTAAGAGTGGGTGATAAGTAGACAGGTTCTGATGCTACCTGTGGTCGTGTCTTGTCATGCTGTGTAAAGGGTCATTCTTGCGTGCTTACGTTGTTAGCGGTAAGTCCGTTGTCTTGTTATTGTATCACCTACCCGTGACTTAATTATCCGAGGGCTTGCCGCGATCTTGGTCTATACGGCTATCGCGGTCTGTGAGACTATGCGGAGGCGGTATGCTCGAGTTGATCATTCCGGCGTTTGCTGATCGCGGGATTCCTATGCGATCTGTTGAGACTATCGCGGTCTTTTGAGGCTATGCGAGTGCGGGAGCCTAGGCGGATCTTGGGGTTAGCTGCCCCGTCACGAGTATACCTCATGCGGTGCATGTGTGACTATGCGGTGCGGAAGTCGAGGACTAGCACGCAGAATGATACTATGGGCGATTGGCCTTGCCCGATCATTCGCGGCCTAGACTAGACACATTACGGTTTTCTAATCTTGTTATTGTTTGTGATATGGCACTATGTGCAATTGAATGATTGTATTTGTGAAAAGGTTTTAAATACTTTGATTTCATTTTAAAGTACTTTATAGTTTCACATACTTGGTACTGTTGTCTTGACCTCGCCGAAGTGCGTTAAATCTGCATGGTAAGAGCCAGTCTAGATCCGCATCCTTAGGATCTCTTTGCATTGGTGTCGGGAGCTCCATCTTCTCCGGAGCTCTACTTTTGGTATGATCTCCTGTATCGTAGATAGTTTGTATCTGATCGAGTATGGCGGGGCCCTGTCGCCATAGTTGTATATTTCCTTAAGTGCATGAGTCGTATTTATGCGATGTCGGATGTAAGCTGCTAAACCTTGTTCATATATATATCTTAGAAAGCGACGTTTGTTCACATAAACTGTGTCTTATTTTATAAACTGTTTCATGTCTTGTTTTATATTCCGCTGGTTACTCTGATGTATGACTACTTGGGTGCCCCGGTAAGGCACCAGTCACGGGCCCCGGAATGGGTCGTGACATTTTTCATATAAAGTCATAAACATATTTCTTTATTGTTATTTTTATTAATCGCTCCGTATTTGAATATAAGTTCAAATTTCTAAATAAAGAGAATTAAATGGTGCTCCTGGTGGGAAATAATTGTCCAGGTGCCATCACGTCCTAAGTAAAGACTTAGGAAAATTTGGGGCGTGACAAGTTGGTATCAGAGCTAAACCAGGTTAAGAGATTCTAGGAAGTTTCCTTCGAGTTGGGTGTTTGAACGGTTACTTATTGCGACGGTGTGCGCGCGCCTTAGTAATAAGTGAGCGGAATAACATCCTAAAGTTTCCACTTCTTTTGTTCTCGTGCCTACCTGAGTCTTTTCAAAGACTTGATTTCTCGTACTACCTCCTTCACGGGTTAGAAAAGGGATTGTACAACGTTATCTTGACTAATATGATTTGTGTAGATGGCGATTATAAGGCGGGTTCAACAAAAGTGGAAGTACTCATGGAACATGCAAAGGAAATGAGAGCTCGGATGGAGTTCATGCGTCGCAGATGGACTCGAAGGTGATTTTGATGAGTACATTGATGACACAATCGTACTATGTACATATTTGCTTAGGACTAGAAGGAAAAGGCGTTCATACGACCGACCTTCTTCAACTTTCAATTGGAGTCATACTACGGATAATAGTCAATTAGTCGAAAAGTTTCATTCGCATTCGAAGGCAAGGATGCTAAGAGAAGATATTACTGAAAATTTATTGCACCATTTACGTATCATGTAAGAGGAGTAAGGTATAAAATGAACTATATGGAAGAGAAGCAAAAGGAAGGTTCACGAGGAGTTGAATGCCAACTGCAGAATAGACGAATCATGCGGTTAAGCCGCTTTAGAGCAGCGTGATAGTAGGTGTCTGTTCGATCTGAGGCTATAGCGGGTTGCACATGCAGAGTTGACCTGATGTGATGTATTGTAGTCATGACATTGCTATTTTAAAATATGATGGATGAAGTGCTATGAATACAAGAAAGAAAGGATATGTTTTATTAAATTATTTTCCTTGTTGGCATATTGTGGTGTTGCATGCTTATGAACTATAAGAAAATTTAGGAGCTAGAATAGACATTCCGTCTTCTAAAATATGAGTGTGTTTGTCTTCACAGAAAATGGTGAATTCACAAATCCCGGGGGCTCAAGAGGAGGTTCATCACGAAGCTCATGTACCTCCAGTTGACGTAGTGGTATCTGAAGGGAGCGGAGAAAATGTTGGAGAGAACGAGAGTCAAATGGCCCAAGCGGTGGGACAAAAACTAGATAGACTCATAGAGTTAATGGCAGTGCGATTCCACACATGGTTCCGCCGCACTAGTGTCTCTGTCATAGCCCGAACTGAGCAGGCCCGAGGGGCCAGGTGCGGCACTACGGGCCAGAGTGTAGAATCCCAGCGATGCACGATAGGCTATGGGCAAATTTTATGAGGAGAAGAGAACCATGTACTCGGGGAAGGACCCCAAGGCCGATCCGATGGTATTCCTCGATGAAGTTGAAGACTTAATGTTCACATTGGGATGCGTGGAGGCCTTGGCGTCAACTTGGTAGGCGCGACTAGTGGATGATGCGGGGTGTGGTGGAGGAATTTTAGGAAAAATCATCCCCGATGTCACCACCAATGACTTGGGAGGGTTAAGAGCGGCATTCATTGAGAAGTTTATGCCTAATCTGCGCGAGGATGCGCTCGGGCGGAGTTTGAACAATTGAAGCAAGGTGACGCGGTGTACAAGAATATGATACGATTCGTGAGGTTATCGACATCTGACACACATGTCGTCCTACAAAAATGGATAGAGTCAGCGATTTGTAGAGGTTTAAACCGAACATAACGAAGAAGGTGGTGGCGTTAGCCAACGATCGAACTTATCTTCGATTGTCGATATGGCTTTGAGGGTAGAAGGTTTCGCTAAAGCAAAAGAGAATATTCGTAGAAGAGATTTGGACGTCGGATCGTTTAACGAGTCAAAATCGAAGCGGGAGTTTAGTAAGGGATCTTGAGGACCGAACCAATGCTGGTCGATCTTATTTCAAGCCTAAGAGCAGTTGGTCTAATTACCAAGGTAGCAGACAAGGCCACCAACCCTAACACGGGAGGCGAACCGATTTGTAAGATTTGTCAAAGAAAACACACTCGAGAATGTCGGCTCTTACGAAGACATGTTATAGCGTGGAAGTCGGGCCACTATGCGAGATTGCAGAAGAGGACCCAAACTCAATATATTCGGGAGGTCGGAAGCGACCACGGTACTACTGAAATCGGAAACCACCGCCAGAGTCGAGAGGTCAACAACCCAACAATTTAATTGGCTCTACGCTTTGCCCCGGAGGAATGAGGCGAAGCATCTAATGCGGTGGTCACGGTATTTTGCTAGTCTCGAGTATTCTGCATTTGTATTATACGATCCCGCTCTACATTTTCATATGTGTCGATGAGCTTTGCTAAGAATTTACATGTAGAACCTTCTTATTTAAGTGAACTGTTGAGGTTATGACACGATGGGGGCCTCGATTTGGGCCTCTCGGGTGGTAAATAATTTTCCATTAGAAGTGAATGGCAGAACAATGGTGAACCTAGTACTACTTGATATGGTAGACTTGACGTCATTTTGGGTATGGATTGGTTGTCGGCATGTTATGCCATGTTAGATTGTCGACGAAAGATAGTGAGATTAACTTTTCCCGGAGAATCAGAAGTTGTTATAAGGGGTAGGGTTGGAATATCCTCAGTCGCTTTATTTCCTACCTTGGGGCTCAAAAGTTATTGAGAAGTCACAGTGGAGTATGCATATCTGGCTAATATAGTGGATACCCAAAAGAATCCCAGTGATAAATGATGTTCCTATTGTTCAAATTTTCCGGAGGTTTTTCTGAAGATCTTCCATGCCTTCCTACGGATAGAGAAGTGGAGTTTGCCATAGAGTTAATTAGGGTACAAGACCTATTTCTATTCCTCCATATCGAATGGCCCCAGCTGAATTGAGGAAGTTAAAAGAACAATTGAAGGATCTTCTGGATAAAGACTTTATAAGGCCTAGTGTTTCCCCTTGGGGTGCACCAGTCCTGTTTGTGAAAAAGAAAGACGGATCGCTCGAATGTGCATCGATTATCGGACTCAATAAGGTCACGATCGAAGAACCGTACCATTACCAAGAATCGATGATCTTTTGACCAACTTCGGAGCTAGCTATTTTTCCAAGATTGATCTTCGTTCGGGATATCACCGGTGAAAATAAATCCGGATGATATATCCAAAAGCGACCTTTAGAACCCGTCACGGCCATTATGAGTTCTTGGTCATGTCTTTTGGGTTAACAATGCCCCAAAGAACTTTTATGGATTTAATGAGCAGAATCTTCAAACCATTTCTAGATTTGTTCGTGATTGTGTTCATAGATGATATCCTAATTTCTGAAGAGTGTTGAAGAACATGAAGAAGCGTCGAGTGTAGTCTTCAAGTCTTGAAACAAGTGAAACTATATGCTAAATTTTCAAAGTGTGAATTTTGGTTGGAAAAGGTAGCCACTTTTGGGCCATGTTGCGTCGAGGATGGAATTATGGTAGACCAGAAGATAGAAGCGATAAGAAAGCCAAAACCGACCACTCGACAGAGGTTAGAAATTTCTTGGGTTTGGTGGGTATTATAGAAGATTCGTAAAGGTTTTTCTAGTCTTGCGCTCTTTGACCCGATTGACTCAAAAGCGGTTAAGTACCGGTGGTGAAGCATGTGAAGCAAGTTTTGGCGAAGGAATTGTTGACTCTGCACGATCCTAACCTTACCATCGGGACAAGAAGGGTTCACGATCTATTGCGATGCCTCAGAGTTGGGTTAGGATGTGTCTTGATGCATTTGGAAAGGTTATTGCGTATGCATCTAGGCGATTGAAGATACATGAGAAGAATTATCCAACTCATGACTTGGAATTAGTCTGCGGTGGTGTTTGCCTTACGAATATGGAGACATTATTTGTATGGTGTGCATGTGGACATATTCTGAGATCATAAGAGTTTGCGATACATAACCACGAAGGATCTGAATCTCAGACAAAGAAGATGGTTAGAGTTGCTTAAGGATTATGACCTTAGTATTCTTTACCATCACAGGAAAGCCAACGTGGTGGTGATGCACTCGATGGGAGATCAATGGGCAGCAGCGTTTGGCAATACAAAGAGGGTATTGTTCGTGAGGTACAAAGATTGGGAAACCTCGGGGTTAGCTTAGCGAGATCGGTGAAGGTAGGGTGGTGGTACATGATACCTCGCAGTCTGTCTTAGCTTCAGAAAAAGTCAGTTTGAGGATACGGAGTTTGTTGGATTTCGGGAGAAGATCCAGCGGGAAGACTCACGATTTACATTGGGAGATAATGGCGGAACCGCCCGGTATAAGGGTAGGTTATGTGTTCTAAGGTAAAGGATCTAAGGAGGAAGATCTTAGATGAGGTCACAACACAAGATATTCCATTCATCCAGGTCAACAAAATGTATCGGGACCTCAAGGCAAATTGCGGTGGGACGGGATGAAGAAAGACGTTGCGGAGTTTGTCGGAGGTGTCTTATATGTCGTGGTGAAAAGTGAACATCAAAACTGGCGGATTACTTGAGACATTGGAGTCCCCATGTGGAAGTGGGAGGCGATTCATATGGATTTAAATGGTCTACCAAAACTCGAGAAGGGTATGATTCTATTTGGGTGATTGTTGATCGACTTACAAAGTCACCATTTCTTACGGTCGAGACTACGTGTCGCGCGCAGTACACAGATTTATTTGAGCGAGATTGTGCGGTTACACGGGATTCCCTTACAAATTATTTCAGATAGGGGTTCCCAGTTCACCTCACACTTTTGGCAAAGTTTCCAGCAGGGTCTCGGGACAAAAGTTAAGTTAAGCACGGCTTTCCACCCGCAAACAGATGGGCAAGCTGAGCGAACAATTCAAACACTTGAGGGCGTGTTGCGATCTTGTGTGTTAGATTTTCGGGAAGGTGGTTGGACCATCTATGTCTAATTGAGTTCGCCTACAACAATAGTTTTCACTCTAGCATACAAATGGCCCCGTTTGAAGCATTATATGGACGAAAATGTAGGTCTCCACTTGGATGGTTCGAGGTGGGTGAGACGCAACTGTTCGGACCTGAAGTCATTCAAGAAACAAATGATAAGTGCAGATGATTGGGAGCGGATCAAAAGCGGCTCATAGTCGTCATAAGTCCTATGCGGATCATCGGAAAAGAGATCTTGAATTCCAAGAGGAGAAAGTATTTTTAAAAGTGTCCCCAATGAAGGGAGTGATGCGCTTTGGTAAGAAAGGAAATTGAGCAAAGGTTTATTGGGCCATATGAGATCTTGCGAAGAGTGGGAATGTGGCTTACGAATTAGCACTTCCACAAGAGAAGTAGGCGGTGCATCCGGTATTTCATGTGTCGATGTTACGAAAATACTTGCGATCCAAGTCACGTCATCCTTCCCGGAGATAATTCTTAATGAGAGCTTGATATGAAGAAGTTAGGTGGAAATACTTGATAGGAAGGTTAAGCGCCTTAGGAATAAAGATATTGCTTAGTGAAGGTCTATGGAGGAACCACTCCAGAGGAAGCCACCGGAAGCGGAGGCGATGAAAGTCAAATATCCGTTCCTATTTGACTAAGGTAATAAAAAAATGCATTACATAGTACTTCATATGTGTGCCATTTGCGTATCTTTATGCATGTGTTACAACCTTACTCATTCGAGGGCGAATGCTTCTTAAGGAAGGGAGAATGTGAAGTCCCAAATTTGTTACAATAACAATAAACATTATTGTGTCTATGTGATTATGTTCGACCTTATTCACATTCGAGGACGAATGTTGCTTAAGGAGGAGAGAATGTAAAATCAGGAAAAAATAATAATAATATATAGTTGTGGTTGAGTTAATAAATATATATATATATATATATATATATATATATATATATATATATATATATATATATATATATATATATATATATATATATATAAGAAAACAATGAATAAATTGCATGGGATAGAGTTAGTGTTAAAGTTGGATAAATAGATAGATAAAATGAAAATAAGAAAACAAAAAGAAAACAAAAGAAAACAAAAAAAAAACAAACAAAAAAAAAACAAAAAAAAAAAGCATGCAGAATGCTATGCACGTATTTCCCTTCCCTTTACCCCTCCCCTTCCCCCCTTTTCACCTCCCTCCACTCTTGGCTTTCCCCCTCCCATAAGTTATACAAACACCCTTACTTATACATTATATTTGGCACAAACAAAGGACTAGCACAAAGAATAGAAAATCAGAAAAAATAAGTGAACAAGAAGAAAACAAATCTGAAAGTTTTCAAGAGGGCAAGAAGAATAATAATAAAAAAAAATACTAGGGAACAAGGGTGGTTGTAGCAACCGAACCACAATCTTTTTCACACTTACAAGGTGAGTTTTCTCACTCAGAAATTCTTGGTAACATCCTTTATTTTTAGTTCAATACATGTTGGAATAAGAATTGAGTGTTGAAAAGAAATATTGAACTTTTGATTGTTTAGACAACTAGTTGCGTCATGAACTTTACGAACTGTTCTCACTGAGTTATAATTGTTAGAATTTGATGAAATTCGGAAGAATTGTACACCTCTCTAATATGATCATATAGAACCAAAAATGAGGTAAAATGGACATACAGTTTGAAAGTTATCATAGTTCAAAGTTCCTGCCTTAGATTTGGTCGAAATTCGGAAAGACATAATTACGGACTGTTTTTATTGAGTTTTACTTATTAGAATTATATGAAAATTTACATGATTGTAAATCTCTCTGTTACAGACAGATATATATAAAGATTTATTAAAAAGGACTTACGAGTTGAGAGTTATTGTAGTTTGAAGTTGCTTCCTCGGATTCGTCGGAATCCAGAAGGGCAGGACGTTGAAACGTAAAACTGTACTAATCTGTGGGGAATATGAAAATTGTTGCTAAATGAAAGTTCTAGATCTCTTTGTTGTGGACATTTTGAGACCTTACGGGGGTATATCCGACTTACGGATTGAGAGTTATCGCTGTTTAAAGTTTCTGCCTCGGATCTATCGATATCCAGGAAGGGCAGCGAATAAAAGTGTAAAACTGTACCAAATGGTACAGAGTATGAAAGAATGGTTCACATGGAGACGTGTAGCTCTCTGTTCTCGTCGTTTTGAGAATTTATGGGGATTGAACGGGTTTACAGATTAGGAGTTATGACTATTATAAGATTGAGTGCTGTTTAATAAAAATTCTGCCGAAACAAATTTCATGTGGCTGTTTTGAGGATAAATTTGTGTTAGTTACCCAAAGTAGTTTTAAATGAAATTTGGTACAGTGAAAGATCCCCGTCTTACCTTAGTTTCCGCTTGAGAAACACCTTAGTTGGAGTTATGGTTAAAAAGTTATAATCGTTACAAGTATGAATGACAGAATGTTAGAAAAGAGAATAGTATTTATTTGATCTTACGAAAAATATGAAAAGTGAATACGTGTTCACATAAATATCTAAATATATAATGGATCGGGTTGCGCGCAACAAAGCGTAAAGTGAATACGCGTTCACAAATACGTAAACATAATGGATCGGGTTGCACGCGCAACAAAGCGTAAAGTGAATATATGTTCACAAATACGTAAATATAATGGATCGGGTTGCGCGCAACAAAACGTAAAGTGAATACGCGTTCACAAATACGTAAACATAATGGATCGGGTTGCACGCCGCAACAAAACGTAAAGTGAATACGCGTTCACAAATACGTAAATATAATGGATCGGGTTGCACGCCGCAACAAAACGTAAAGTGAATACACGTTCACAAATACGTAAACATAATGGATCGGGTTGCACGCCGCAACAAAAATGAAAGATGAATACATGTTCACCTATATATAAATATGAAAAGTGAATACGCGTTCACAAATATATAAATGTAATAAACATGTGGAAATGCAGGGGAATGTCTTAACGTATAATACGAGATAAAATGAAGTGTTAGTTAAACCGAGGATTTCCTATGAGGAGTTGTTGCATATTTAAAAATGTCGTAACCTGATATGTTTTTGCAATATGCTTATTACGTTATAATGTGATTGCACTTGGAATATTGTGGTGTTACTTTGAATTGCAGGGTAAGGTTCTCACTCAGCCCCAGATGGTAGGGCTTGGAATATTTCAAATTACGTTTTGACATAGACACCAAATTCAAGAAACATGGCAAACACTTTAGACTTGAATTTAAGCGGATAAACCCAGATAAAGTGGGAATAGTCATTTAATAAGATGAGATAAAATTTATGACTCAGTGAGCTAGTAATGAGATATGTCCATAAATCTGCATGAACAATGTCGAAGGGAGAAAATATAATAATTAAAGAAAACTGAAAAGGTAAGGTGAACATATTTGCCTAAAGGGCAAGAAAGACATTGTTGGGCAAGTCGTCCATTATTGCAACAAATAAAATTATTGCTTCCAAGGAAATTAAAAACATGAGCTCTTGGTGTCCAAGTCTATTGTGTCAGGTTGACGGAGATATTGTTGCTAAAGCGGTGGAAGGAGTGACACTGACAGCAGGCGTGGATGGGAAAGGATAAATATCCCCCTCACTATTGCATCTCGTAAGGAGTTTTCTGTTACAGAGATTTGTTACAAAAAATTCAAACGGGTCAAAATTAATTGATAAAAAATTATGAGTGGCAAATTTTCTAACAAAGATTAGGTTTTTGATAATGTTAGGATCATATAGGACGTTATTCAGGGAGAAGTGGGGATGCAGTGGTGGGGTTAATGTGTGGTCAAACCCTTGAATTGGCATGCGATGACCATTTACGACCATAATAGATTATAGAGTATTAAAATTACACAGTTGATGAAGATTACCAGAATTGTTGGTGAGGTGAAACGTGATACCCGTATTCATATACCACACATTATTGGACTGTTAAGGAGTCAATGTGTCAAAAACTTTGCCCAAAATAGATTGAGGATAGCCTAGAACGGGTTGTTGGGCTCCAAGAAAATGGGTCTGAGTGTTGTGGACCGTCGGTTGTGCTAAAGCGGCTGTTTTGCTGCCAAAATTTGGGCCTGAAATTGGTTGCCCGAAATTGGGCTGGTCGGTTGCCAGAAATTAAGCAACGAATGTTGATGGGCCGCAACTGCTGAATACTTGTCCCTGGACGTTGGGCTCTTGCTGGAGGCCCAGTTCCCGTCCAACAACCATGGCAGTGGTGGTATGTTGTGGCCATGAGTACTACCGGATAATGGGTGAGAGAGAAACAAATAGGGGTTCAGGACGTATACGAGGTGTATGTGGGGCTGTATCAAGGTGTATAACGGCTTAGAGAGGATGTGTACGTGCAGTTTCGACCATAAACTAGGTGTATATCGGCTTAGGAGGGTTGTATACGAGTAGTATATAGTGGTATGAGGGGTATCTCAGTTGTATATAAGGTGTATATCGACGTGTACATATTGTATACGAGGGAGGGGTATATGGCTTGTTGAAGATTTGGGGAAGGTAAGAGGGTTGTATATTAGAGGTATACTGAGCTTTTTGTAGAATTGGGTTGCCGGGCAGCTGTATATTAGTGTATATCAGGGGTATATGGGCGGTTCGGCACCGGAAAAGGAAAAATAGGGGCTGCCGAAATTAGATTTTACGTAGGGAAGGATTTTTGGCTCTTGATATCATGTAGAATTGTATTAATCTCCTTTGGAAATTCTTTCTCATTAATACCAATATATATAATGTGTACAATGTTGAATCCTAATACAATAAAAATCCTATAACTACTATAATTATATATCACTAATAATTATAAAATATATCATGAATATTATACTAATATTCACTAATAAGTCGAGATTGGGATGCCATAGCAAAAAATGTGGCTTTATTGGTTCATTCTAGTATAGGTGATAGAAGAGAAATATGCCCTATACCTGGATGATTTTGACTGTTTAGCTGAAAGGAGAGAGACAGTAGAGTTAGACAGTATGAGTGCTTCATGTCCTCATTGACTCCTCCATCCCCCAAAAGACATATTTTTTTTCTTTTTTTGGACATAAATTTGGATCTTTCCCTTGTATTAGTATTTGCACTCATGTTTACTTTATATAAAATGTGCTGCATGTCCTAATTGACCCCTATGCTCCCCAAAATGACAAACAAATCGTGTTCATATAATATTTCTTTGAAACTTTAGTGACCTCTTTTTATTTGGTGCAAAAATATTACTCCCTCCGTCTCAATGTAATTTAATAATAATGTAATTTTAAATTTTTTATTTTACTCTTAATAAAATGATTTGTAACCATACATTTTTCAATGTCTTATTTTAGATTATAAATTTCAAAAGTCTTTCTTTTACAAAAATCATGTTTAATCAAACACTTTCATATAAAATGAGACGGATACTAGTTTAACTGATGTACATCTTTTTGGTTTGTAATGGCCTTGACCAGAATTTTTTTTCCTTTTTTGCAAGATTACACTTGCCCCTTGAAAAAGTTTAAAGATCGGATGATGACATAGAGGGTATTTGAATTGACTTTTTAAAAGTGATTTATAAGTTAAAAGCTAAAATTCAAAAGTTAGTCTTACCCAACTTTTGTTTTTTGGCTTATTTTAGTATCTTTTAACCTAAAAATAAATGCTTAAAACACTTTTTATCTCACTCAAACATCTTAAAAAATAAAAAAGAAATTAAAAGCTAAAATCAGTTAAAATAAGTTAATCCAAACACCCTCGTAGACCAATAGATATAGAATTTTAGATGACAAAATAGTACTCCACCTACCAAGTTTGATTGGTAAAGTATCAAGCCTAGTGCTACCCTACCATGTGGTGGTGAAATATCAAACATACGACGACTTATGAGAGAACAGTTTTGTTGGAACACCAAAAGAAAATAAATCATTTTCCAGAAAAATTTCTGGATCACGTACATATTTTATTTTAACAAAATTCTTCTTTTATTATGACATGTCGAGTGATATTTTCCATTTATGGAAGTAGGCATCTCACTTTCAAAAGAGAATTTAGATAACAAAATAGAACCCTAGGGGCACGTTTGGTATGCTGTATTACGTTGGACTGCATTGGACAAAAAAATAATACAACGTTTGGTGGATGTTTTCAGCCGGACTGGACTGTACTACTATTTCTAAAAATAGTACACTCCAACTGCTATTTTTTAGACCCATCTAGTCTCTTGAACTGTACTAAAAATAAAAAATACAAAAAATACAGTCCATTATATATTAATACTCTAATAACGTCCATTATATATTAATACAGTTCAGTCAATTACAATACGATGCCCATATAAAAATATACTGATTCGATCCTGGTTTGAAAGGGTCGCTCTCAATAGGATCGATTTCTTTGTCGACATTGATGAGCATCATTTAGGCCTTCATTCATGATAATGTGATAGGATCTGCGGTAGCCGGTGAGGCCACACGCGATGTGAGGTTCAAGTTTTCACCAATGCAACATACTATCCATAAACATTGTACTTAGGGTTTCAATCCTTCGCGTATTAGGAACCAAACCCTCTGTTTTCATTAGTTGATACAAACCTATGAATAGAAAAACGAAGACGAGTGGATCTACGTACCCCGAGAATAGAAGTTAGAGAACCTAAGTCTGAAGAAGAGTCTTGGTTCGAAGTATAGGGAATCTGCTTCCGTGCCTGGTCAGGGAGAGTAAACAGGAGTAGTTGACCAAGGACTTTCCATTTCAACGGGATTCTCGTCTCAAGGGCATTTCCGCCAATCACTTCAACAGTGCAGGAGAGGAACCTGTCATGTAAGGAACTTAGATAAAAACATAAGGGCTGCTCGCCTTTATACACGACTTGGCTTCGCTATCGCTCGTAATGGTCGACAGTATTCCTGCCATACCCGAATTCCTATTATTTAGAGCTAGAAGCTTCGCCAGAAGCAAGCAAGATGAGGTCGCTCTGCTTCGTAGACAAGGCTCGTTCTGGCGCCTCTTGATCCGGAGGGCGATTGGGAGCAACGTGGGGCTCGCGCTCTAGAAAATCCGTAGACCGTCACTGGGGAAGAGTTGTTGGAGAGGTCGGACGGCAGCCCTTTCTGGGGTTCCTTACTTGACTTCCACTGTTATAAAAGGCGTTCCAAGCCGCTTTTAGGGGTGCAAAGCTTTGGCAACGAGACTATAAAGAGAGGGGTAAAGCAACTCGAACGAATGTGAGAGGGGCGAAGACACTTGACTGCGTTGGGAAGGAGCTGAAAGCAGACGTACCAAACGAGCCCTAGGAGATATGGATCGTAAAGTGTCAAACCTACAACTTTAGCCCTAATAAGTTTGGATGGTATAGTATCTCAACTCTATATTCTTTTATGAAAATAGCACCAATCCTAGAAAATTTAGATCCAAATTGCACAAGAAGGATATATAGTATAAACATTGACCTTAGGTTTTAAAACAAAGAAGAACAAATAGACAGAATTAAATGGGAGATTCAACACACACACACACACGAACCTTCGAAAAAAATCATGAAATGAACAAAGAAAAAACTTGGGAGGCATAAAACTAAACCAACACTTCAAGGCTTCAAGCTCAACCATCTGTCCACAAAATAAAAAAACACTAGGAGACTCTTTTCATTTGTAAGTTTTGATGGACAGAATTCCCTAGTACCTGTGATAGGTAGGAAGTAGCAGGGTACCAGTAGAATTAGTCGCCCAAACACTATGGTCATAAAAAAAAGGAATTCAAGCCCAACCATGTCTGTCCTATGCCAAATAGGTTGATACTAATACTAGCAAAGCATATAAGCTACAGCCAACAAGAAGAAAATAATGTTAAACAGTTAATTAGCTGGGATAATGATTACTCAAAACCAATTCTACTCCAAACACATCACTTTAAAGATTAATATGAGAAAAGACCACAATATGATAGGTCACATAAACACTAGTACATCAGAGATCACCAGATGAGAATGAAAACTGAACATATAATATGTTCAGTTTCCAGATTAGGGGGGTTAATGATAATTTCAGTAATTCATTATCTTAATTACATAACATTTGTCCTGGCTTCCTAAAGACACCCGAAATTTACTTTGACACTGTAATATGCTAGTACTTCCCATCATCAAAACCCAAAATGTGCCGATGTTATCACTGCTGGTTTGTCCAATCAGATGCGTTTTGGAGGAGCATACGGGATATTTTCATCTTCACAAAGATTCTGCAGAAAAAATAAAAGCAAATAACTTTGCAAAATAAATGGACGACTTAAATTAGCACGTGTAGGCTAGTCTTTGGTACATTGCAGAATGAGAAATATGTGACCTTTTGAATGAAAATCTCTTCACAAAACAACATATCCAATACAATCCCACGACGTGGGGTCTGAAGAGGATAGAGTGTACACAGACCTTACTTCTAGACCTTACTTCTAGAGTGTACACAGACCTTACTTCTACCTTGGTAGGTAGAGCGGCTGTTTCCGAGAACTAATTTGAAAATAATTTGGCAAATACTTATTAGCCTAATATTTAAGGACTTGTGCTCCCAAAGTGACACTAATATTGTTAGCTAACTCTAATATGCTTTGGAAAAAGACACAGAGCCTAGCTCTCCAACAGTAAATATACTTCATTAGTATATCAATTGCTTACACCACAAGGTACCAAGACACTCACTGTATTATCACATACTTAGACAAAGTAAAAGCAAAGACAAGACAAATTTAAAAGTAAAAGAATAAATTGACATGGCTCACTAGACCAAAACTTGAAATTTTACAGACATATTGATGAAAAGAAAAGGGACTTTAGAGTAGCAGCAATCTTTGATCACTTACCTTCAAATCTTCCGGAAGTGCCTCAGACACAGCAAGTGTGTAACAACCAGGGACATACCGTGCTGCAAATATTTAGAAAAAAAAATCCAAGTTAACAATATGCCCCATTATAAAGAGGATACAAACAATAATATGGATAAAGATGAAAGGATATTTGCCGACATACATTCACACAGAAACATTAGCTAACAGTCACAATTATCATAGTGTGAGTTTTCATATTCCTCTATTTGCTTCCCCTTTGTGGAGATTTTCATTGAATAGACTAGAAAAGAAAAATAGTTACTAGCATCAATGCTTAGCTTATATTATTGAACTTTCACCTACTCATTCAGTTTGCAATCAAACCCTTCAAAAAAATTGTAAGAAGCTTGTTTGTTAAGTCGTCATTAGTTTTGTAGAACTGATTGTCTGGACTCCAAAACCTTCTTCTTTTTCCACATGTTCTAATTACTCGGAACAATTTAAGATATCAAACGCGGATAGGTAAGAAGTTTCAGCCTCTAAATCTCCAAATTGTCACACCTTATTGTTCATATATATAGTGTGTGGGTGCATTCTTCGCTGCTGGCGGACTTGTACATATGAAACATCTACCAAGTACAGTTTAACACCTCATTCCTTCATCTATTTGGGACTTTCTACTTTATTTTTTGAGAATGGTAACAGTTTCGGGACTTCCTACTTTTGAAAGCATGACGGAGAAAATATAATACAACTCACTACATCTCATTATCAACCAAAGTCGGGTTGCATAATACAATTGTGACTGGGACACGTACCACTGCTTGTCAAGCTAATAAATAACAAACAGTGGTCAGAACACCAGATTCCATCCTTTTATTTCAGATAATCAGACCCTTCCTAGTACTCTGTCCTATTTTTGTGTACTTCATTCAGAGAGCCCGTTAGATCTGGCAGGCACTCCCCTTCTCTCACTAAAATTTCCTAGCTGTTCTCCCAGAAGATATGATATGAACTTAGGCGTAATATCATCAACCTTTACATTTTGGAAGTCTTAAGTGCTCTACTGATTCAAGAAAGAAAGGAATAAACTTGTACTCCCTCCGTCCCAATTTATGTGATATAGTTTGACTTGGCACGAAGTTTAAGAAATAAAGGAAGATTTTTACAACTTGTGGACTAAAATAAGTCATAGATATTTGTGTGACAGTAAATCATTTCATTAAGGGTAAAAGAGGAAGTTTTAAGTTACATTATTTCTAAATATAAGAATGTATCATTCTTTTTGGGACAGACTAAAAAGAAAAGTGCATCACATAAAGGGGAGCATTCAAGATCATTCTTGTCTAATCAAGACCGATGTTCTTTAATGCCTAGTCTATAGAAATTCTACCATGCATAATTTCCAAATGTTGCACAGCCTAACTAAAGTTTCTAATGGTGATGCACTATGGACAAGTCAGGATTAGACAATTGATAGCCTTACATGGAAACACGTCTCTTGACGGTGAACGCAAAATCATTTGGAAAGAAACTAAGAGATATAATGGTGGTAAGGTGTACAGACGTAGTAAATTAATAAGATATAATTAGACCCTTGTGGTCCGGCCATTCCCCGGACCCCGCGCATAGCGGGAGCTTAGTGCACCGGGCTGCCCTTTATAGGAAGAAAAATAATATTAAAAATATATTTGAAGTGTCTAGTCATCCACGTGGCACTTATGTGGAAAAGAAAAGTTTAGAACAAGAAGCCCTCTGAATCATCGTTTTCCTGATAAAAACATCCTATACGAAGACCAAATTCAATAAGATGTATCTACTGATTTAAGTTAAAAAACAGACCAATACACTCTGTTAGCATCACGAACCCGCAACCTAAATTATGTATAGCATTTGCCCTTTCATAAAACTTCCAATCATTTTGCAAAAAACTAATGTCGAAGAGGAATGTGAATTCAATATTCTGCCCTTTAACCTGAGCACCATGCTGCTAAGTATTAATGGCACAATATACTACCGTCTGCCATAGGCCTCTTAAACAAATTCCAAAAATTTCCACAGAAACTGATGTCTAAACAGAATTTGAAATCAAAATGTATACCAAATGAGTAAACAAATTTCGTAAAAATTATAAGAATGTAAGAGAGGTTTTAGATACCAATTCGTAGCCATCGAGCTGCCCAGCTCCTTGTTGGATCCATGACAGAGATTAAACTGTAACAAGGTAGCTCCAAAATTACTAACAAATAAAGTTATTGGTACAAAAACAAAACAAAGAAGAAAGAAAAAGGATATCACACAAAAAATAAACTACACACAAACATACCCAGTAAAATTAGGAGTAGTGCAATCCACTACACGCTCATGATCTTCATCCATCTTGAAGAAGGGGCAGTTTTCACATCCTGATTCCCTAAACTGCAATTTACTAGTTAATCACCCATCAAAAACATAAACCCCACTACAAGTATATCCAACAAAAACGTAATTTACTCTTTTTCTCATTAAAATGCTGAAGACTCCGCCTTTTGAGGGCAAAGCATAGCCTACTCCAAACCCATATACAAAAATACACAAACAATCAAACTACAATGAACACGAATCCGTAGGTCCTTAATGTGATGGAATTGATACAAATGATTCATATAGCCAACCTTGGAATGAAGACTTAGTTAATTGATTATTAATCGATGAAATATAACATTGAATAAGGGACGGTTCTCGCATCCTGATTCACTGAACTCCAATTTACTAGTTAATCACCCACCACTACACAAAAACTAATTTACTCATTTTTCCCTTTAAAATGTTGAAGATTCCGCCTTTTGAAGGAAAAACATAACCTATTCCAAACCCGGATACAAGAATATAAAAATAATCAAACTATAATGAACCCGAATTTGTAAGTCCATAAATGTGGTGGAATTGATACAAATGATTCATATAGCTGAACTCAAAATGAAACTTAGTTAATTGATTATTAATCGATGAAATAAAACATTAAAGAAGGGACAGTTATTGCATCCTGATTCCCTAAACTGCAATTAGCCAAATAAACACCCATCAAAAACATAAACCCAGTACAAGTGTATCCAACAAAAAACACTATTTACTCTTTTTCCTTAAAAAATTTAAAGACTACGCAATTTAGGGAGAAGCATGGCATATTCCAAACTCAGTTACAAAAATGAAAAATAATCAAACTATAATGAACCTGAATTCGCTAGTCCTTAATGTGGTGGAATTGATACAAATGATTCATATACCTAACCTCGGAATGAAACTTAGTTAATTGATTATTAATCGATGAAATATAACGTTGAGTAAGGGTTCACTAAACTCCAATTTACTAGTTTTTCACCCATTAAAACATAAACCCCACTACAAAAACTAATTTACTCTTCTTTTCCCCTTTAAAAATGTTTAAGAGTCCGCCTTTTGAGGGTTTTGCATAGCCTATTCTAAACCCGGATACAAAAATATAAAACTAATCCAACTATAATGAACCTGAATATGTTAGTCCTTAAAATGTGATGGAATTGATACAAATGATTCATACAGGCGACCCAACACTATACTTTAATTGATGAAAAAGGGTTGAAAGAAGAAAAAAGTTGGTGGATACTGAAGATATCGAAGGAGGGAAAAACATAGTTATTCCAAACCCGGAAACAAAATATATAAAAACAATCAAATTATAATGAACCCGAATGTGTTACTCCTTACTACAACTGATACAAATGATACATATAGCCAACCTAAGACTGAGACAGTTAATTGATTATTAATCGATGAAATATAACGTTGAGTAAGGGTTCACTAAACTCCAATTTACTAGTTTTTCACCCATTAAAACATAAACCCCACTACACAAAATTAATTTACTCTTCTTTTCCCCTTTAAAAATGTTAAAGAATTTGCCTTTTGAGGGTTTTGCATAGCCTATTCTAAACCTGGATACAAAAATATAAAACTAATCCAACTATAATGAACCCGAATTTGTTAGTCCTTAAAATGTGATGGAATTGATACAAATGATCCATACAGCCGACCCAACACTATACTTTAATTGATGAAAAAGGGTTGAAAGAAGAAAAAAATTGGTGGATACTGAAGATATCGAAGGAGGGAAAACATAGTTATTCCAAACCCGGAAACAAAACATATAAAAACAATCAAATTATAATGAACCCGAATGTGTTAGTCCTTACTACAACTGATACATATATCCAACCTAAGACTAAGACACAGTTAATTGATTATTAATCGATGAAATAAAACGTTTAAAGAGCAAAAACAAATTGATGGGTATTAAAAAATCAAAAAATGATGTATGAAAAAAGGGATTAAAACCTCATTCTTGATCCCCTAAACTGCAATTTACCAGTTAATCACCCATCAAATACTTAAACCCCATTACAAGTATAATCAACAAAAAAAAAAACTAATTTACACTTTTTTCCCCTTAAAAATGTTAAAGACTCCACCTTTTTAGGTAACAACAACAACAACATAACCAGTGTAATCCCACAATGTGGGTGTCTGGGGAGGATAGTATGTACGCAGCCCTTAACTCTGACTTTTAGGAGGCAGAGGTAAGCATAGCCTATTCCAAACACGATACAAATATATGCATACAAATAATCAAACTATAACAACAACATACCCAGTGTAATAACACAATGTGGGGTCTGGGGAGGGTATGAGTTAAGCAGACCTTGACTCGACGCAGGGTAGAGAGACTGTTGCCGATAGATACTCGGCTCAAAGACAAATAATCAAACTATAAGGAGTCTGAATTTAATGTGATGGAATTGATACAAATGATACATACATCAGACCCAACATTGAGATATAGTTAATTGATGACAAAAAAACGTTGAAATAACAAAAAGTAATTAATGTGTATTGAAGAAGACGAAAAAGGCTATATGAAAAATTAAACCTGGTCATAAGTTTTGACAAGACGGCAACGGAGACATGCCCTTAGTTCATGTCCAAAACTGGTCGGAATTTGTGCTGGTTGGCTTCCCATTCTTCCCTACTCTTTCACTTGCTGTATAAGAACCCAAAAGACTAAAGGTGTTTGGCCAATTTATTATAGTTATGAATAAACTGTTTCTAATATATTAGAGCGTTAGTATGGGCGTCTACCCGTTCAATCCGGACGGGTACAGGATTGAACCCGTTACCGGACCGGATTCCCGGGCCTACCGGACCGGTCCTTTCCGAATTTCCGGTCGGCTCGTGCGGTTTCGGGTCAATTCGATCGGACCGGTCTGGAATTTTTTTCAATTTTTTTTTTATTCCGAAAATTTAAACTAAATTCAAATTAAATATTTAATATAATATAATTTTATATTTTAAAATTTAAAGTTAACTTTGTGTGTTATACACTTATAACTTTATACTTTATATTGTAGTTATACTTTTAATCTTTTAATAAATTAGTAGACATTGTTGACACCCAATTTTGACCATCCCGTCCAGTCATTAACTATAAAATTACACTAATTTTAAAACAATTTTATAATAAAATGCAACAATAATACATTAATACATGCATAAATAAATAATTTAATAATAGCGCCGCAGTCTAAAATATTAAGCACCTAGATAATTTAATCACAATTTATTAAATACCTAATACTAAACAAATACACTTAAAACTCTACCCCTTAACTAATAAATAAAACAACCCAAATATACCCTCCCCTTTAATTTTCAGCCTGGCCCAAACCCCTTACCCGTCGCCCAAGCCCAGAGCTCCTTGGCCCAACCCCCCAGCCTAAAACCTTTAACTCTTCAGCCCACAACCCCATTTGCCCTTATACCCTCTCCTGTCGTCCCCTCAAAAAAAAAAAAAGACGAAAAAGCAGACCTAAACCTAGAAAACTTAGGAGAGCCGCCCCAGCTCCCAGCTCCCTCTCCCGTCGCCCCAGCCGGGATTCTCGCCTGAGAATCCGGCGAGTCACCTACTAAATCACCCTGTCTTGCCCAGTACAAATCCTACCATAATCGTTGCCCAAATCAAGGACGAATCACACTAAATCAGTAGCGATTCCTTACCAAATCGAGAAGCGAATCGGTTCATACCAAAAGTTTACCATAACCAGAATATACCTTAAGAATCCTCCCAAAAATGGTAACAAATCATTGTCAATCTTCACCAATAAACACCCAAACGGTAACCAATCGCCTAAAATCAGCTACCCAAACTTAGAACCAAAATCGAGACTATAAATTAGTCCTTTTATACATGCAATAGGGGGGGACGTTGGAGAAAACCAGTACATGCATAAAGGTAGAATCCATAAAAGCTTTCACGCTTCAGAACCCCCTGTTATTAATATAAGCTTCTATTCCGAGCAAAAAGCTCGTTCTTCTCCGTCGCATAGGCGTAAGCCCTCCGAGTGAATCGACGACTTGATACGCTGCCTCGGTTCGCTGCTCGGAGAAGGTAAAACCGATTCTATCTCTGATTTCTTGTTTACTTTACTTAATACGGTCGGTATGATATGTTGGCGTGCTTGTTAGATGTTTTCATTTTGTTATTGTGCGGGTTCGTTAAATTGGTATTAGTCAGGGTTAGTTTAAGTTTGTTTAAACAGAGGTTCACCGTGAAAACTTGCAAATGAGAATTAGTTTGTTGTTTATGTCTATTAAATCAATGTAGAATGTGTTTAGTTTAGTATTGATGATTGTTTGGATCTATTATGTTGGGTGTTAACGAGTTGAGGCCCTGTTGGCACTTATTGTTATAATACAAACCTTATTAGTTTTGAATAATATGGAAGTTATGCGAATGAGAATGAAAGGACACAGGCGATGAGTAAACCGCCTCTGTGGTAGAAATGAAGTATAAGTATTATTATATGATGTATGTACTTGTCGAGGTATATTTCATAACATGTTAGTTAACAGTTTTTGGTTTGTTTTGTTGTGTGCTAAGGGCTGCTCTCTTCCGTGTACTACTCTACTGTTAAGTCGCCATGACTAACCCTTTTTAAATAATTTTTTGAAATATGTCTGTTTTGTGTTGGCTTATCTTATCCTGTGATTGGATCTGATTTTTGTTTATGCAAGAGGATCAGTCCTAGTTCATTCAAACGTCTTCTTAATCATGTTATTTACTTCAAAAGATTAGTATACCTTTGATCAACATACTACATTTTAGATATACTTAACTGTTGGTCAGCTAATATGCAGTGTTTGGTTGACTAATTTTAGTTGATGTTGTAGTATTAATTTTGTCTATTTATGTTTCGCCTTAATAAGAAAATTGTAAGTGAAATGAGATTAGTAAAATGGACATACTCTGCATGCAGTAAGCAAAGACAATACTTAAATTTGTGGCTTAATCTTTCTGGGAATGGATAGATGATATAGTGCATATAATTAGAATAGATGGAGTTACATGTTGAATGAGGTTGCACTATTTCCTTACTGGCAGATTCATTCTCAAAACTTATAGTGTACCGCTCTCACTGTTTCTTTATAGAAATTGTCATGGTTTAAAGTTTTAGCCTAGAAACAAAGTATTGGTCGTATTTTCTAAATATGTTGATTGGGGTTAAGGTTAATATGTATATACAACTGTTATGTCGGTTCTACAAAGGGCAGCCTTATCCATCTTCAAATAAAAAAAAATGATATGTGAACTTGGTTTATTAGTATCTTCTAAATATGTACAAACTGAACCGTGTTTTTCTTAGTCTCGAAAATCATGAAAGTAGTTTGACCATGCCCGGTGTGTTGTTGGCTCTTTATGCATCAGTAACCTACCTGTATGATCACGTTAAGTCCTCCTGTAAAAGAAACATGAATGTATTAATGTGGTGTCTGGCAAACTTGACGTCTAATGGTTGGCATCTGTTCGATTGGGTTTCTTATCAGTAAGACTGAATATTGCCTTCCTCTGAAGTTAGAGAACATTAAATGTGGGCTTTGCATAAGAATGGTTGCATGTTTAATTCAAATTTATAATAAGGGGATGGCATATTTGTTTTCCCTATTTGCTGCATACTGTTGCCTTATTATATCTTACTGTTCGCTGCCCGGAGAAGCAACTGTGCCATTCTATTCACTGATTTACATATCTGTATGCGCCGATTATGTACTAATATAGATTATGTGTGTATGGATTTTTATGATTCAAGTAATTAGGATATATACTAATCCTTATCTTCTTTTCTGTCACATGGCCTACATCGGAGCTAAACGAAGAGTCTCATGGCGAGACTCATCACAAGCTGCAACAAATGAAGACCCGCATCTGTGTCCACCGCATTCTCGCTTCAGAAATTCCCTAAAAAAAATAGTACAAGATGACGTCGTCATCCATCTCAACTCCTCCTACTCGTTAAATCTCGTTGCCTCATGTTATGCTTTTCTTTGTTGTTGCAATTTTATTATCTTAATATTGTAATTAATATGATACATGACTCTATTAGTCGTCGAATAGATTGGGAGGGTAGTTTAAAATATAAATCCATTTTATTATTTGTTTTAGGTTCAACACATAGGTCTAGATTTAAAAAAACAATTTAACCACTCTTTATTTATATTTCACATCATGTGATTAAGACTGCTTTTACTAAATCCATAACAAAGAAATAATTTTCTCATACTCGTTATTAACAGTATATAATTTATCATTTTCCTATTATCAATAAGCACTTTAGATATCAAGACATATATATATATTAGTTAAAAATCAATTTTGCAAATATAAGTACTGTTTTCAATAAATCAATCTTATACTTGTATAAACCATGTTTATTTTGTCCAAACCCGACTTTTGAGTTACATTTCACACTATTGCTATACGATATGTATTTTTAAACTTTACATAAACAAATCTTACAACTCCCTTATGTTTTGTCAAAAATACATTTTTTATATACTTGCAATATCTTTTGACTTAAATATTTCTAAACATGCATTTTTCTAATACAATAATTAACCTAGGTTTGAACGGACAACCGCAAGTTAGCGGATCCTTTAGAGTGCCTAACCCCTTCCCTTTAGGATAATAAAGAACCCTTACCCAGAATCTCATTAAGTTTAGCAGACCATTAAATGGAGTTAATGTTTACTTTAAACTAGTTAAACATTTAGGTGTCCTAATTCACCCAAATTAATTAGGTGGCGACTCCGCGAACCCTTAGCATTCTAGCAACCCTTTAGCATTTTTTAAAACACCTTTTTAACACTTTAGCAACCCTTTTAAATTTTAGTATTCTTTTAACATTTAACACTTTTATTTATTTTCTAACACTTTTTATTAAGCAGGGTTCGCTAGAATCCCGTTTTCGACTCCGGTTTAAAATGGGGTGTTACAGATGGCGACTCCACTGGAGATTTTAGGTTCTTAACCACAACAGACCTAGGGTTATTTATTTGGCATTATTTTGCATTTAATTGGTTGTGCTATATTTTGTTTTATTTATTTTAATTGCTACCTGCTTTACTGCTTTCCTTAAACTGGCATTCCGCTCATATTTCTTCCACTCTGGAAAATTCACACAATCACACACTACATGCGAGGTGCGCTGGGTGCATCAGCAAAATTATTTCTTCAAAACCCAAATTTAGGAGAGTTGGTAACATACGTGGAGTGTTCGGTCTAACCGGTGGCCGCGTAGCCTTCTCACTCGAGTTGTCCGCTCGGGAACCTTGCTTCCAGAAAAAGCCAAATCTTAGAAACTTAAGATAGAGCTATACCACCCTTTATTTTAGGGCATGCATGCATTTACCTTAGGTGGGTCGGTCTTTGGCATCGACACCACAATTAGGAAGACACCAAACTTGTCGACGGGTTTCTCAACCCAACGACCAACCAGCATACTATGTGTAGCGTGACAATGATAGACAAATCCAAACCTAATCATGACATGCCAAAATTGGGAAAAGTGCACCGTCATTTGGTCGCCATTTCCAACGAAAGCATTACAGTTGGGCGGCCTGGACAGATCCATCATAACCTCGCATATTTGACGTTTAGGCCTACCTCTGGCATAAAGAGGTCCCAAACATGTTAGAACACGCACTTGATTTGCAATTTGCTTATTAGTATATATTGGCTGCAACTTTTTGCATATTATACTAACTTGGTTTGCTTCATTTGTTAAAGGTTTATTTTTGTCTAGCTTATCCCCAAAAGGTTGATTCGCGTTGATCGCGTAAGCACAATCATCCAATAAATGACTAATCCGTAAGCACGAGCGAAACAACTTAGACTCGCCCCGTTCCGCAGAGGATGCAGAGGCGTTGGAAAGGAGAAACACCAATGATCAAAACCTCGCCACACTATTGCAAAGAAATGGAAATCATGCAAGCCAAATAGAAAGGCTCCCAAATATCACAAACCTGTCTATTAGCTTGAATGCACCACTCCCAGAGCAAAGGACAAATGCAATCGTGTCACAAGCCCTTGAGCCTCCACTTCCCCAAAGCTCCCCGCAGAGGCCGCAACATACCAGCTCACACCAAAATGTCACTCGCCCGGTCAATTTGCAAGCCGACCTCCAAAACGATCCGTTCACTACATACACATCTCAACCTCCACCTACTTATATCTCCCCACTCAACCCAAATTGCCAAGCCACCCAATACGAGCAGATGACACACAAACAATATGAGGGATTAGCACATCCGATCGAAAGCCAACCATTTATTATGCATACATCCTCTCAAGAGACAGATCAATACAAGGAAATGGAGCGGCAGACTCGAGCCAGAGCTGATGAAAATATGGCAAAAGAAATCCGTAGTTTGAAAGAGGCATTCAAAAGCATTCAGATGAACAAGGGGGAAGAAGGTTTGGAATATGAAAACTTATGTATGCACCCTGACGTTGAATTACCTGTGGGGTACAAGGTGCCCAAATTTGACATGTTCGATGGAAAGGGGAATCCTCGAGCTCATCTAAGGTCATATTGCGATAAATTGAATGGAGTTGGTAAAAATCAAGCAATCATCATGAAGCTATTCATCAGGAGTCTAACCGAGGCGCTGGATCGTACACATGCCAAGACCCTCGAAAATGGGACAGCTGGAATGCAATGGCACAAGATTTCATGGATAGATTCAGATTCAACACTGACACTGTCCTAGACAGATTTTATCTTATGAAGCTTGAAAAGAAATCCACAGAAACTTTCAGGGAATACGCCCTGAGGTGGCGGTCGAAGCGGCAAGGTCCAAATTCTCCAACGGGCAGAGCGAAATGACCACTTTGTTCGCGATCGTTGAAAGACGCGACATATTATGAAAGGATGATCGATGTAATTGGGAAGTTTTGCAGAAGTCGTAAGAATGGGCGACTTCGTGGAAGAGGGCATTAAGACAGGCAGGATTACAAACCTGACAGCCCTACAAGCAACTAGCAGAGCAATGCAGTCAGATTCCACAGGAGGTACCTCACAAAGGAGAAGAGATGCATCACCCTCTATCATGGTCATTCAGGAGCATAGGCCTGAACAACATCCAGTGTATCAAAACCCACCGCCTCCTTATTATAACCAAAACACTCAAATTCCACATTATCAAGATCAGCCACCCCATATCCTCGCTTACCATACCCAACCAGCATATCCAAAATACTCACCACAATCACGAACCCGCACACCAAACGGACCCAAACCCCGCATAGATGCCGAAAGAAAACCAACAAAAACCTATACACCTTTAGGCGAACCCATAGCCCAAGTGTATGAGAAGCTGAAAGCCGCAGGAATACTCCACCCAATTCCCAGAAATACCCCCAGGCCTACCTCCCGAGGGCACGATAAAACTAAACATTGTGCATACCACTCCGGTGCAGAGGGACACGACACCGAAAATTGTTATACCCTCAAAGACAAAATCGAGGAATTGATCAAAGATGGAGTCATCCAACTTAAAGAAGTTCCCCTCAATATAAACAACAACCACTTACCAGACCCTGATGATGCCTATGTGAACATGATTGTTGAACAAAACAGTTTGGAAGGGACTGTCGTTGAATCATCAATCAATCTCCAAAGGAAGAGAAATGCTCCTTGGCTAGAGCCTGTTGCGCCTGAATCAGTCATTCATCAAAACATGCACTTCGCAGAAATCAAAAGAAGAAGATACAAAAACTGCGTGGAAGGGCTCTAAAGTCTGCTCGTTGCTGAAAAGGAAACATAAATACAATGTGATCCGGTATGATCCCGCTGAAGACCCCGCCCTCTAAGACACAAAGCAAGAAGAAGTGGACTCATGCCCCCTGCTTTGGCCCGCTGAGTCCTAAAATAGTTAGTTTAATATATATTTTGCCCTTCATATGTAATAAATTGGAACTACGTTTAGACCTGATTCCCTTGGCGGATACGTAGGCGGCCATATCGGCTTCGGTCCCACCTTTTACAAAATCCCAATTTCTCCTTTGCTTGTAATTGGAACTACGTTTAGACCTGATTCCCTTGGCGGATACGTAGGCGGCCATATCGGCTTCGGTCCCACCTTTTACAAAATCCCAATTTCTCCTTTGCTTGTAATTGGAACTACGTTCGACCTGTAGACGATTTCTATATTCTCAAAATTGCATTTTTCTCATTCATGCTTTATTATTCTGTCTTAACAGTTATGCACTAACTCTTTCTTGAGCTTTAGTCTACAGGGGGCAATTGCAGCAAGGACAACGTATCCGCGTTCACAATCGCAACACGTCTGTGCAAGGACGAAAATCACAGCATTTGCAACATCGCATCAACACAGCAGGCATCACATTTTGCAGGATAACCTTTTCTACTCACAGTTGCATTACTTTTAAAATTATACATCATCATTTTTTGCCTTAACAGTTATGCACTAACCGTTTGTTAAGTCTTAGCATGCAGGAGCAGGAGCACAACGTGGATTTTCTCTTACAGCGAACCGGGGCAATCTGTTGGGGGGCCAACCTTCCCAACGATTGGCAGAAGCGGCCTCAAGCGTCGGTCCACTCGCTCCACATCACCGTAGAACCCAGCACCACAAGCCATAGCAGTACACCCAGGTTCAAGCCAGTTATATTCTTTTACTTTTTACACCATAGCCCAGTGTCATCATAACTCGACACTGGGACAGCTTTAAGTCCGCGTTAGCCCGCCTTGGTGTTTTGACCATGGTAACCCAGTGTCGTCATAACTCGACACCGGGCGGCTTTAGTCGCGTTAGCCGCGCGGTGTTTAGACCATGGTAACCCAAAGGTCGCCATAACTCGACATCGGGGCAGATTTGATTTTGCGTCGGCGCTTGTCTACCGCCAAAGATTACGCACTCGAAGATCGAGACAAAATTGGCTGAAGTCAACGTCTTTGTCCAAGATTCTTCCATCATCTCCGTACAAAGAGTGACATCTGCTGACACCCAATTTTGACCCTCGGCCATTAACTATAAAATTACACTAATTTTGTAAAATAATTTTTATGATTTTTATAATAAAATGCAAATAATAAAACATTAAATACAGCATAAATAATTAATTTAATAATGACATCGCGTCTTACGTAGAGTTTTAAGCACTTAGAGTCTCGCTACGCGCATTAATTAACTTTAAGCTTTGTCGTAATTCTTAAATAATTAATAAATGCATAAAATAAATAATTTAGCGATAACGTCGTGTCAGGTAGCATAGCCGCATTTATTAGTAATCATTTGTAATTTAAAAATCAATTTTTTATTTAATAGCGTCGCATTTATAAGGCTTTAAACAATTCTTAAATATCATACTCGCATTTAGCATTTAAATAATTTAATCTAAACTCAATTCAATTTTAATTTAACTTCGCAATAATGCACAATAATAAGATTTTAAATAATAGCGTCGCATTCTAAAGTATTAAGCATTAATTAAATAACACACCCGCATTTATTAGATAATTTAATCACAATTATTTAATTACTTTGTCACTAATTAAAAGCCTAAAACTATTAATTAAATAGCACATTAACTAATTAACACCTAAAATTAATACACTTAAATTATAACACTACCCAATTAATATATATCTAGCTAGCCTAAGGCCCAGTCCCCCTTCTACCCGTCGTCCAGGCCCAACCCGACGCCCCCCATCCGCAAGCCCTTTATCATTTCCCTAATACTCAGCCCCCCAGCCCAATTCATTTCACAGCCCTTATATGCCTAGCAGCCCTTTCACCTCACCTTCACTTCACCTTCCTAAAATCAACGAACCCTAAACCTAAAAGCAACCGCCGCACCTCGCACCTTCCCCTCCCCATCGCAGCACCCTAGCCCGGATTTCTCGCCGGAGAATCCGGGGTTTCCTTTATACATACCCCCCCAGCCAACGATTCCTTACCATATCCCTACCCAAATCTCGTCAACAAATGGTAAGAATCAATACGAAATCAGGAGGGATTTTCAGCACGAATCAGCACCAATATTAATAAGAATCTCAGCCTTTATAGCTTACCTAATTTAGAACCCGAATTAGGGCTATAAATACAGAAGTTATATGCATGCAATAAGGATCGACGGGGGAATTCAGAAAAGAGAGCATAGCGGGGATTCAGAGCGGAATCGGGGGGGCAACTACATAGCAATTTAAGGCAAAGACACTGAGAGTCAGGGAAGCAGCAGTTAAGAACTACCATGGCAGAGCAGAGAAAAAGATAAGACCGCTAGCATAGCACGAATAGGTAATTCGAATAACTTTACTTCAATTCTAGCCAATAATCAACAAAAAACCAGCCTTGCCCTTCTATTCGCATCGCAAACCCAAAGCCCGTCGAGCGGACCGACGACTTGATACGCTGCCCCGGGTCGCCGAGAAGGTAAACTCGCTTTCCTGTCGAATTTTGGCTTCTTATGTGAATTCATGTGTTTTTCTGTTATATGCCTCGACTGTATTTGTTGATATTATCTCATCATGTATTGATTATGTATTGTTGGGTGTGATGACTGTTTGAAGACCATATGTCTTGTACATATATGTTGGTTTGCTAAGCATGATGCCTCTCTTTTTACAAAATGCATTTATCTTTGCCATTGTGTGTCCAATACTGTATATTACTATGTCTATTATGATTTAAATGTCTGAGTTAAGTGTCAGTGATATTCTATATCCAAAATAGTGTCCTTAGGAATAACTATCCCTTCTTGTTGTCTATATTTCTTGATATCTTCTTCACGCCCTAAAAGTTGTTAAAGAGTCAATAAAATCAGCATGTATCTTTGCTTAGAAATCCTGATATTCAAGTAGGTCTAAATGCCATGCTGAATGTGTTGCCTATTTATTTTCATACTTGTGTCCTTAATTAGTTGCATGCTCGTTCTGTTTTATCTCAAGTGTTAAAGACCCTATGGTGGCATGTTAAGTTCTGAATATCTAGTGAAACCTTAGGGGTCTTAAGCATAATCTTGACATGAATTTTGAATGAACCTTTGTGTGTATAGGTCCTCATGTTCTGTTATAACTGGTCATGTGTTTTTATCTATATGCTCAAGTTACGTTTGTCTTTTCTTATATAGTATAGTATTCCTCAACCTCTTTGTCATAGCATCACATACTAGCTTCCTATGTCTGCTTGAAACCATTTACACCATATCAAGTTAAATGCAGGTTCATGCTATAAAAGCGATGAGCATAGGTTTAATACATAACCTATAAATTCGTGTGCTTACTCGATTCAAGCGCATCCTACATATCTAATGTCAAATCTTAGCCTCCATATGTGCTAGTTTATTCTGTCTGTTTATCCGAGATATATATTTGTGAATGCTGTACTTGCCACTGGTTTGGTTGGGCTTGAGATGATATATCCTGAGAAACACAGGGTATACTAATCTGGTATACATCAAGCAGGTCTTCATGCATGTTGCGTGTTAATAAATTGGCCTATTTGGTTGTCAAAGGTCTAGCATGCTTGGTAAATCAGTCCATTATTGTCTAAGTATCCCTTTCTCTCCTCTTCTTGAGGCTTATTTCTGTCCCTGCCTGCTGCCTACTGATCCTCACTGTTTTTATGGATATTGGGCTTGAGATGTATTATGCTCACTTATTGATTAAGTTTGTTGCTTCATTGTTTCTTTGTTTCGCTTATGCCTGCGCCTCGCCACCGCTACATACCTGCCCGTCCTTATTTCTTTTATCACTGCCATTTTTATTCCGTTTATATTGTCACGATGTCTTGTCTGCTTTCTATGATGACCTAAGTTCTGAACTATATGTATTGGAAGATGATTTGCGTCGTCTGTATACTTGTCCATTATCATTTATTTTGCCCTCTGTTGGTGCCCATATCTGCGTAGGATTAAACATCGCATTAAATGCTTGCCTGTTATTTGAATAAAATTGGACATGTACTAATCCTTATCGTTTTCTTCTTTTACATGAAACGCATCGGAGCAAAAGGAGGAGTCTCATAGCGAGACTCATTGTGCCTTCCATCAATTGAAGATTTGCATTCACCCGCGTCTATGTGCATCCTCACTTCAGAAATTCCCAGAAAACAAATAGGACGGAGTCATCCACTTCAACTCCTTTATTCCCTTAACCTCATGACCTCATTTATGCCTTATTTGTTTATTGCAAATTATTTTTCTAACTTTGTAATTAATAGGAGAACCTCTAGCAATTAGCCTTTGAACATATGAGACGGGAGGTAACTTGCATTTAGGAATACACTTCTACTTTATTTGTCTCTTAGGATCGTTAAGCATGTCTAAATTCTGCAAAAAATAATTTAAAGGATTCAACTCGCATCATAAAACCAACATTTTGTTTATTAAAATCCATAACAGGTTTCTTCTTAAACCCTCAAGAATCGTCTTAAAACATTTCTTATATAATATTGAACGCAGGTTAGGCAAGATTACTTTAGCTAGTAGTATACCTAACTTTAGCATTTTAGCACTCCCTAGCAACCTTTTGCATCTTTAGCATTTCTAGCCCCTTTTAGCACTTTTAATCGCCCTTTGACATTTAACACCTTTAGCACATTTTGTCCTTAACACTTTAGCACCTCCTAGCATTCTTTTGTACTTTAGCATATTAGCACTACTTTCAGCACTTTAGCATTTAGCACTTTAAAGCGCCTCTTAGCACCTTTAGCACCCTTCTAGCATTTAATACCTTCTAGCAACCTTTAGTATTTTAAGCACTTTTAAACATTCAGCATTTAACTCTTTTATTTACTTATAGCACCTTTTGCCCTTTTTATACTTTAAGCACCTTTTAAACATTTTTAGCATTGTTAACATTTAAGCAGGAAGAGCTTTTACTTGCATTTTTAAAAAACATAATAATTACCCTAGGTTTGGCAGGACAACCGCAAGTTAGCGGATCTTAGAGGGTGCCTAACCCCTTCCCTCTAGATTAATAAAGAACCCTTACCCAGAATCTCATTAAGTTTAGCAGACCATGGAGTTAATGTTTTACTTTAAACCAGTTAAACATTTAGGTGTCCTAATTCACCCAAAATAATTAGGTGGCGACTCCGCGAACCCTTAGCATTCTAGCAACCCTTTAGCATTTTAGCACTCCTTTAAACTTTAGCATCTCTTTTTGCAATTTTAAAACCTTTAAGCCTCTTAAACTTTATTTTTATTATTTATTTTTTAACATTTGCATTTTTGAGCAGGAGATTCGCTATTTAGAAAAAATGTCGCGGCCGAAAAAGGGCGCGACAGAAATGGCGACTCTGCTGGGTATTTTAGGTTCTTAACCACAACAGACCTAGGGTTATTACTTGGCAATTATTTTGCATTTAATTTTTGTGTATTGTATTTTGTTTATTTTTTGCTACCTGTTTTACTGCTTTCCTTAAACTGGCATTCCGCTCATATTTCTTCCACTCTGGAAAATTCACACAATCACACACTGCATGCGAGTGCGCTGTGCATCGGCAAAATTCTTTCTTCAAAACCCAAAATTAGGAGAGTTGGTAACATACGTGGAGTGCGGTCTAACAGGTGGCGCGTAGCCTTCTCACTCGAGTTGTCCGCTCGGGAACCTTGCGTCCAGAAAAGCCAAATCTTAGCAAACTTAAGATAGAGCTATACCACCCTTATTTTAGGGCATGCATGCATTTACCTTAGGTGGGTCGGTCCTTGGCATCGACACCACAATTAGGAAGACACCAAACTTGTCGACGGGTTTCTCAACCCAACGACCAACCAGCATATTATGTGTAGCGTGACAATGATAGACAAATCCAAGGCCTAATCATGACATGCTGAAATTGGGAAAAAGTGCGCGTCATTTGGTCGCCATTTCCAACAAAAGCATTATAGTTGGACGATTTGGACAAATCTATCATGACCTCGCATATGTGACGTTTAGGCCTACCTCTGGCATAAAGAGGTCCCTCTACATGTTAGGAAACATTTAAATGTGCTATGTGCAATATATCTGCTACATACCTGCAAATTATGTGCTTTATGCTAACACTGTTTGTTGCATTTTTTAGAAAGATTTATCATCCTCCCCAAAGGTCGATTTGTATTTGACTAAGCAATGGCAGAGCATCAATACTTCACAAGATCAAAGGCACGGCGTCGGCGGAGCAGTCGGAACTGTCTTGGTTCCTATAAAAGCGAAGTCTCGAAGAGAAAGCGGCATAGATCGGTCGAGCAAATCGCCAATTACCACAAGAAATGGCAACCTGCCGAAATCAAAGGCTCAAGAACCTCACAGAGCACTCGTCGCTGCAAATAACCAAAGCGATCAAAAACCTTCAAATTATTACGATGCAGCTACTACATATCCCATTACGCGATATACAATGCACCCACACAAAACCGAATGCCTAACGTACTCCGGCTAGACACAAACCAAAGGCCACCACAAACCTATTTTCGCAATACATATGACAACCCCTTGCGATACCCACACGTGTATACGCGCGGCCAAAGCCGTCCACAAACATCTTCGCACCGCTGAATACCACGAAAGGCGGCCCAAAATATCGCCCGTTTAGCCGAGCCTTTATCGCGATTGTATGCGAGAGGTTGAGGTTTGCGAGGATACTCGGCCGATTCGAAGAATGTGCCCAATCCCAAGTCCAAAGCTCATGATGGGAACAAAAGTTGTGCATACCATTCTGGAGCCATCGGACACGACATGGGAAGGTGTTACACACTCAGAGACAAAGTAAGGGAGCTGATCAAGGAGGGAGTCATTCAGGTGGAGGATGCTTACCCCAATGAGTACAATGAACCCCAAAGGAAGAGAGGCGTTCCCTGGCCAGATCCCGCTCCGCCTGAATCAGTCATTCATCAGCGGGCGCGCAGAAGCCAAAAGAAGGAGATATTGATAGCAGAGCATGAAGACCCAGCCAGCCACGATGCAGAGCAAGAAGGCGTATTGGTTGGATTTGCACCCTTGTTCTGGTCCGCCTAGAGCCCAGATAAGAAAGAGCAATTTAGTTTAGCAGAATAATTGAAGACTCATATTTAATGTTTTGCTTAAGTTTTGCTTGTAATGAACTACGTTTGACCTGATTCCCTTGGTGGATACGTAGGCGGCCGTCTCGGCTTCGGTCCCACACCTAGAAATTTTAATTTTCCCAATATTCGCTTGTAATGAACTACGTTCGACCTGATTCCCTCATGGGGATACGTAGGCGGCCTAAATCGGCTTCGGACACGCCATTAGGAAACTTTCCATTCGTTCTGAAAATGACAAGAATACACATAGCCTACAAGCAACTACATTGAGACCCATTTAGGCGGACACGCTTTTCAAAGCGGGGCGATGTAGGAAACGCAGGGTTGCAAGTCCAAACAGGCGAACCGCGGATATCGAGGACATGGCGAAGTCGAATCTGAATCGGCCCCCAAAACTCACAAATTTTCTTTGGCGCGGTCTTTTCATATTAATGAGCGAGAGTGCAATAGGCGAGAAAATACGACAAAGTTTCTTCAGATAGCGTAGCGGCGACGGCAAAGCGAGAGGATGACAACAATCCAAAGTCGCGGCAAAGCGGCGGCAAAGGGCATCAACAATCGGCAATCAAAGTTGAGTTCCGCGAAACCTAAGCGCGCATCAACTCGGGCATAAAGTCAAATTAGCAACCCACGCATCGCGCCACAAAGGCATCATGGCAATTCATCATTTGCGGCGTCTAGCACGTCCGTGCGAAGGACAACCTCGCCTTATCTCGTATATCGGGCGATATCTCTACCCATAAAATTGCACTTCGTATGTATATATCATTTTTAAGCGGTATACACTAACGTCTTTTCTCGAGCAGCTTGCGGGAGCATTCATTACGGGAAGCGGCAACCGTCGAGCGGCGGCGTTATCGACCACAGCAAGTCTGCAGCGGCGCCCGGCGGCACGTCCGGCGGCGGCGTTATCGGCCATCAAGTCTATGGCGACGCCCGGCGGCAACCGCGTCCGGACAACGGCGTGTCGGCGATCCATGCAGCGCCCGGCGGCAACCACGTCCGGACAGCGGCGTAATCGGCCGTGCAACGGCGCCGCGGCAACCGCGTCGAACAACGGCGTAATCGGCAAGTCCGTGCAGCGGCGCCCGGCGGCAACACGTCGGACAACGGCGTGTCGGCAAGTCCATGCAGCGGCGCCCGGCGGCGCGTCGAACAGCGGCGTAATCGGCAAGTCCCGTACAGCGGCGCCCGGCGGCACGTCGAACAACGGCGTGTCGGCAAGTCCGTGCAGCGCCCGGCGTCACACGTCCGTCGAACGGCGTAATCGGCAAGTCCGTGCAGCGGCCCGGCGGCAACCGCGTCGGAACAACGGCGTAATCGGCAAAGCAAGTCGCAGCGGCGCGGCGCCACGTCGAACAGCGGCGTAATCGGCGAGTCACGCAGCGGCGCCCGGCGGCAACCGCGTCCGAACGGCGTAATCGGCAAGTCCATGCAACGGCGCCCGGCACGCGTCCGGACAACGGCGTAATCGGCAAGTCCATGCGGCGCCCGGCCGTCGTCGAACAGCGGCGTTATCGGCCGCAGCCAGTCCACGCAGCGGCGCCAAGCAATATGTCGAGCGATGGCGTTATCGGCCACAAGTCTGTAGCGGCGCTGAAGCGGTATATACCGGTAGTCCGGTATGTATGCAGGGCGTGCGTGCGAATCTGACAGAAAGATTGGAAAGGAAGAAAAGGGTGAATTTTCCACGGAAAAGTTTAGGTTTTGTGAAGGAAAAAGGTTCGTTTATGGGAATTGGATTCCCAGTTTGGTATTCGGACTTCTGGAATATTAGAGAATTATGGAATTTTATTTTCGAAAATGGTCACGTGGGGCCACGGGAGAAATTCTGATTTTGTGGGGCAGCTTTGATTTTGAGATTTTGGCGTTTTGGATATTTTGAAGGCGAAATATTTTGGGCCGAATCGGGCGACACGTGTCACCCCAGTGGCACCTTTGGGCGAAATATGTTTGTCTGTGACACCGGTTAAGTCGTTTTTGGAAAGCGTTTTCCACGACTTTCGTAGGGAATTTCCGGCTATGTCATTTAGTATTTTTGCGGATTTTTCCGAGAGGCGGAACATTTTGGACCAGCGAGAGGCGGCGGCACCTCTCGTTGGTGGGCAAAGTGAAGTGGCGGCGTGGGCGATTTGGGGAGAGCAAGTGGGAGATATTTTTGGTAGATATTTTTGTGTGCAAGTTGGCTAGGACACTTGGGTGAATCTTGGCCCTACACTTGCTAGGCACTTGGCTAGATCTTGGCCATTGGTTGGCCTTGGCTTGTCTTTATAAATACCCTCTCCTTTGATGAACTTTCATCAAAATGCCTAAGTCTTGAGAGCCTTCCCACTCCCACCGTGAGGCCCTTGGCAGAGTCCACCCTAGTGGGGTAGTAGAGGGTAGCCACCACTCCTTTGTGGTGTGGCAGTGGGGTACCCACTGCTAGTTTGTTTTCATATAATACCCACTCTTGGTAGAAATACTCTCAAAGTATTGTTATAATGCCCAATTACCTTAGCCATATACCTTGTAGTATTCTAAGGTTATACCTTTACAAAAGCCAGTTATACTATTATACTTCCGTCGGTCCAAACCGAAACCACAGGAAAATCTCCATAGTCAGTTGGAGTATTGTGTAGAAGTTGGTTAGAACTTCTAAGGGTGGTTTAGAAGCGGGTTGGGCGCTCGGAGTTGGAGCTAAGCGATTGCGGGATCGACTTTAAACTCGGATAATTATGGGCTTATCGAGGTAATTATCTTGTCACTATTGTAATTGGAAATTACATGTTGTTAGAGTGTATAGTAGAAGTATACTATATATAGTCTTGAGCTGTAATTACATAGGAGTGTATTCTGAGACTTGTGTAGTAGTGCAGTGGAGTAGAATTGTAGTTAGGGTTAGATGTATAACCCCTGGTTGGCTTGGTAGCCGGCCTCGTTAGAGGAGGAGGTTTCTGTTGTTGCGGGAGGTCTTTGCGAAATTTACGTAGAAAGTTCTACGATGAGACCTAAATGTTAATAAGCGCCTTGTGGCCTTATAGGTTGAAGTACTACGTGTGGCGCGTTACTCTTGGCTTAAGGAGTAGCCGAGCGGCTTGAGGTACTCGGAGCATTTTGCTATTAGTCGATAATCGTCGCGAGGTATGTGAACCTCTTCCTATCTCTCTGGCATGATATGTGTGAACTATGTATGCGGTGAGCGTCGTGTGCTAAATATGTTTGAATGGTTAAAAACATAAAGTGTTATAACTGCTTTATGGGAAGTTGGTTATAACAGCTTTATCCTAGTAAGAAAATACATGTGGTTTTTAAGAGTGGCCGATTTGAACTATAAGCGGCTTGTTATATGATAAGAAAGAACTTGAAGTATTTTCAAAGGATTTTGAATCATTTTGACAGGAGAAGTAATACTTGGTGTTTGAAAACTTAAGAGTTATACTAGCTTTATGGGAAGTTAGGTATAACGGCTTAAGAATGCTTTACTGATTTCGGAAATCAGAATGTGTATCGACAAACCAACTGCGGCGTTAATAAAGGAAATGTTTTGAATAATTAAGTATTATGAAAACCGGTAGAAACTTCCATCTGCATAGAAGCTAAGATGAGACAAAATGATATTTCTAGATCATGGTCTTTGTAATAAGATTGTTATAAACAAGAATATCCTACTCATATAAGGCTTATGTTTCTCAGTTGTTTAAAAGAGAATTATATTCTTAAATGAATAAAACTATGAACTACGAAACCTTTCTAAAAATAAGAAAGCGTGAACATTTGAAATTAGGCAAACTTGGGCGTTTGAAAAATAATGTTGTTACTTGATTTTACAAAGAGAAGTAATTGATTTACTTTAAAAGGATAGTCACTCTATTTTATACTACGGGTATTGTGTGACATTGTGAAATGCGTATCTTTTAAAGAGTTGATGTATGAAGTACTTTGGGGATAAAAACCCGATTTTGTTAATCATATAGTAGAAGGTACCTTGTGTGAACAACTTGATTGTATTGGTTTGTGATAGCCTTGTAATACTTTCTTGATTGCGTTGATAAGTAAGCGTGTTGGGATGCTACGTGTGTTAGTATCTTGTGATGTTTGTGTGAAGGGTTTCCGCGATTGTGCTTATTAACTATCGATCGTTATGATAGTATTGTGGCATTCATCTCTTGAGATGATTAGGGGTTAAGCTGCCTCCGTCGCGGGGTAGACTTCGGCGGGTCGATGGACCTATGATTCGAGAATACCTGCATGCAGTCGAGGGGCTATCTTGAACTACGAGTTCGAGTTAGTGTCGTCCTTTATGGGCATGCGGTCCTTGTGGCCATGCGGTGCGAAGTCGGGGCGATCTTGGGAGTAGCTACCTCGATGCGGGGATGCCTGCGGGCGATGAGATTGGCCTATGCGGAGCTGCGGGAAGTTCGAGACTAAGCCGCGCATTAGATCTGCGGGCAAGTGGCGGCTTTGATCATGTGGCGATGCAGGCAGATCTTATAATCTGATTCGCGACCTTGTTGAGTGCGTAGGTGTTAGTAAAGCGGCTATGCGCCGTACTTACCGTCTGGTGTTATTATAGCGCAGTGGGACACGGTGTTCATGTGTGTTCCTTGGAACTTTTATATCATAAAGCTATGGCGGTGAGAATGTGTCCCACGCACGATTGATGTTGTGGCGTGAGACCACTGTTATGTTCTTTGGTGATGACTTGGCGTGAGTCCACGACTTGATATATTTGCTTAGTTATTGTAAAGCGTAGTTTGGTCATCACATGTCTCTGCTTTATAGACTATTATGATTTCATTTGCGGTATTTTTAGTTTCACATATTAAATTACTGTTATCGACCTCCTTGAAGCTGCGTTAAATCCGCGAGTTGAGGTACACCGATCGTTGATCCTAGCTCTCGAGTCCACGATTCGGCGTTTGGGAAGCTCGTTTCTCGGAGGCTTATCATCGGTGGTGTAGTCCCTGCGTAGTAAGTGTTTACATTCGGGGTTTGGCGGGGCCTGTCCGCCATTGTTGTCATATCATTCTTAGAAGTGCATGTAATCTTGTTGTGGGCATGGTTTGTAAAAAGGATTAAAGCTGTTCATGTTAAAAGTTGTCATTTATATAGATCTTGAAAGGCAAGTTTTCCTGATTATTGTTTATATACATTTATCTCATATGGTTGTGTTTGTTCGTGATTACTCGATGTATGTCTACTTGGGTGCGGGGTAAGGCACGATCACGGGCCGGTTGGTCGTGACAAAAGTGGTATCGAAGCGATTAATCCTCGGAAAGTGTCTACTGAACCGTATCGATGAAGTCTTGATTATCGGTGTGTTGTGCACCATCAATGTCGGAGGCTATAGGATATTTAGGATTGGTTTCTATTCTTCTCACTCTGAGATCGTGCCTTAGAGGTGTTGTAAGTTGAACCCTCTGTGAAATCTTTTCCACTTATCATTATGCCTCGCGTGAGCAGCAGAGCCCGGGAGGCAAAGCGGCCGAGGAGGCTGCGAGTAGAGTTCGGAGGGTGGCGAGGCACAGCCCAATCATTACCTAGGTAGTGCTTCGTTCGGGGTTTCTGCGGCGTCGCTAGCCCCGTGAGTTTAGCACGGTGGCGATTCTACTGCGTCCACGATATTTGAACGCCAGTTCCACGGCCAGAGCAGTGAATATAGATTTCAAAGAAGCGACCACATTACTAGTATAGATTTGGCTACGGAGATTATCTGATGTACCACGAGTCTTGATGACTACCTAAGAGAGGTTGTGCAAGAGTAATTCTTGATTGGGCTTGAGCATGGCACGTATGCGGGCTTATATGCAGCGAAAAGCGTAGAGATTGTGGGTTAACGAGGGCGGCGAGAAGAGGGCGAGCGGCGAGTCGCGGTAACTTTCAAGGTGAGTATACCTTAAGTGCTATGTTCGATAGCGGTGTGTTAGTTGTGATTAGAATCATGGTGGGTTAGCAGGAGTAAGATTTTGGGGATAGAGAAGGTGTGAGCCTTAGAGTGTTATCGTAAAGACCTTAGAGGTAAGGCCGTCTCGAGTAAGGTGTAGTGTTATGTTTGACCCTTATAGGAGTGCATAGTGCGTGAGCTATGTTCGTGGGATAAGTCCCGGTAGCGTGATTTGAAGGAAGGTAGTCGAGCTAAGAAGACCGCGGGTTTTAAATGCGTGTTTAGTAAGATTGTTCGCCGGGAGATGGTATTTTGCGCTTGCCGGGTCGGGGTTGAGGCTACGTCGGGTCAACCAGCGGTAGGTTTAGTGGTGAGTCGGTTGTGGTGGTCCCTCTTTGTGTTAAGTGTCGTAGGGTGTTAGGCCCGTGTTTGAATTAGCTTGACGTGCAAGTTCGTGGATGCGTTCGACCGATGGTGCGGCGATGAAGCGATCATCGTGTTCTTGGTCGAGTCGTTCCTCGGCGATGTTGATGTTATCCGAAAAGGTTGTGAGGTTGCAGGGTGCCTACCTTCACCTTATGAACGATGGAGCCAGTGCAGCTGTTTTTCTCTGGGAGTTTGTACGAGCGGGGCTAGGAACTGGTGAGTCTCGTATCGCGTTCGCCCTCGGGCGATGTTTTGATTTGAGGTAGCCGTGAGATCGTTGTCTCGGTTGAAGTGTTTAAGCTACCATTTGGTGTTGGATGTCGTCTTGCGGCGCCTTGTAAGCGAGAAATGCAAGTTGCGGTCGATTGGTTCGATGTTGGCGGGTTGAGATAGTTGGTTGAGCTTGTTCCGGTGTGGATAGTGAAGCTTGTCTAGAAGAAGTTACGGCGGCTCGGAGGAATTGTGCGGATGTCGGCGGCGCTTAGAGTTGAGTTGGTGGTCGGTCTTGAAAGTACCACCGGGAAGGGTGTGGCGAGTTTTGAAGCGAAGGAACTTAGCGAGTTACTTTGGGCCTTTGTGAGTTCATGTGAAGAATAGGCGGGTTGCCTATATGTTAGCATTTGCCGTCAGACTTAGGAGGAAGGGCGTCGGTCTTCGTATTGTTATGTTCGGAAAGTATCGAAGATCCGTCGAATGATCGATTAATGATGACCACGTTAGAGATAGTAACCCAGAGTTTTGGATACTAAAGCAGTATCAGAAATGTGATAAGAATCGGAGTGTACAACGAACGGTGATCGCGTGCGGCCGGTGCCGTTTGTTGGAGTCGTCGGGCAAGGCTCGCGACAAAGTGACAAAAGTAGTATTATTTGTGGTGATGTAGATGTGTTTCCTCGTGGAATTAGATGTAAGTGTTGCGCAGGTATTTCTGTGGCCAGGTATGGCAGGATTGTTTCGTAAGTATAGTAGTGAAGACTATCTTGGCGCCGTTTGTTTGAGACTTAGAAGGAACATTCGGACGAATGTTTCTAAGGAAGAATGTTATACCCGTAGTTCGAGTATGTATGCAGGGCGTGCGTGCGAGAATACGAGAAAGATTGGAAAGGAAGAAGAAGAGGTGAATTTTCCACGGAAAAGTTTAGGTTTTGTGAAGGAAAAAGGTTCGTTTATGGGAATTGGATTCCCGATTTGGTTCGGACTTCTGGAATATTAGAGAATTATGGAATTTTATTTTGAAAATGGTCACGTGGGGCCCACGGGAGAAATTCTGATTTTGTGGGGCCGCTTTGATTTTGAGATTTTGGCCGTTTTGGATATTTTGGAAGGCGAAATATTTTGGGCGAATCGGGGCGACACGTGTCACCCCCGTGTGGCACCTTTGGTAGAAATATGTTTGTCTTGACACGGTTAAGTCGTTTTTTTAAAGCGTTTTCCACGACTTTCGTAGGGAATTTCGGCTATGTCATTTAGTATTTTTGCGGATTTTTAGAGGCGGAACATTTTGGACCAGCGAGAGGCGGCTTGGCACCTCTCATTGGTGGGCAAAGTGGCGGCGTGGGCGATTTGGGGAGGCAAGTGGGAGATATTTTTGGTAGATATTTTTGTGTGCAAGTTGGCTAGGACACTTGGGTGAATCTTGGCCTACTTGCTGGGCAACTTGGCTAGATCTTGGCCGTTGGTTGGCCTTGGCTTGTCTTATAAATACCCCTCTCCTTTGATGAACTTCTTCGTCAAAATGCCTAAGTCTTGAGAGCCTTCCCCTCCACTTTCGTGAGGCCCCCTTGGCGAGAGTCCCCACAGTGGGGGTAGGCAGGTAGCCACACTCGCTGTGGTGTGGCCGTGGGGTACCCACTGCTTTAGTTTGTTTTCATATAATACCCACTCTTGGTAGAAATACTCTCAAAAGTATTGTTATAATGCCCAATTACCTTAGCCATATACCTTGTAGTATTCTAAGGTTATACCTTTACAAAAAGCCAGTTATACTATTATACTTCCGTCGATCCTGGCAGAAACCACAGGAAAATCTCCATAGTCAGTTGGAGTATTGTGTAGAAGTTGGTTAGAACTTCTAAGGGTGGTTTAGAAGCGGGTTGGGCGCTGGAGTTGGAGCTAAGCGATTGCCGGGATCGACTTTAAACTTCGGATAATTATGGGCTTATCGAGGTAATTATCTTGTCCCTATTGTAATTGGAAATTACATGTTGTTAGAGTGTATAGTAGAAGTATACTATATATAGTCTTGAGCGTAATTACATGGGGTGTATTCTGATGAGCTTGTGTAGTAGTGCAGTGGAGTAGAATTGTGCAGTTAGGGTTAGATGTATAACCCCCTGGTTGGCTTGGTGGCGGCCTCGTTAGAGAGGAGGTTTCTGTTGTTGCGGGAGGTCTGCCGAAATTTACGTAGAAAGTTCTGCGATGAGACCTAAATGTTAATAAGCGCCTTGTGGCCTTATAGGTTGAAGTACTACGTGTGGCGCGTTACTTGGCTTAAGGAGTAGCCAAGCGGCGAGGTACTCGGAGCATTTTGCTATTAGTCGATAATCGTCGCGAGGTATGTGAACCTCTTCCTATCTCTCTGGCATGATATGTGTGAACTATGTAGTGCGGTGAGCGTGCATGTGCTAAATATGTTTGAATGGTTTAAAACATAAAGTGTTATAACGGCTTTATGGGAAGTTGGTTATAACGACTTTATGCTAGTAAGAAAATACATGTGGTTTTAAGAAGTGGCCGATTTGAACTATAAGCGGCTTGTTATATGATAAGAAAGAACTTGAAGTATTTTCAAAGGATTTTGAATCATTTTGAAAGGAGAAGTAATACTTGGTGTTTGAAAACTTAAGAGTTATACTAGCTTTATGGGAAGTTAGGTATAACGGCTTAGAATCTTTCTTGATTTGAAATCGGAATGTGTATCGACAAACCAACTGCGGCGTTAATAAAGGAAATGTTTTGAATAATTAAGTATTATGAAAACCGGTAGAAACTTCATCTGCGTAGAAGCTAAGATGAGACAAAATGATATTTCCTAGATCATGCATTCTTTGTAATAAGATTGTTATAAACAAGAATATCCTACTCACATATAAGGCTTATGTTTCTCAGTTGTTTAAAGAGAATTATATTCTTAAATGAATAAAACTATGAACTGAAACCTTTCTAAAAATAAGAAGCGTGAACATTTGAAATTAGGCAAACTTGGGCGTTTGAAAAATAATGTTGTTACTTGATTTTACAAAGAGAAGTAATTGATTTACTTTAAAAGGATAGTCACTCTATTTTATACTACGGGTATTGTGTGACATTGTGAAAGTAACGTATCTTTTAAAGAGTTGATGTATGAAGTACTTTGGGGATAAAAACCGATTTTGTTAATCATATAGTAGAAGGTACCTTGTGTGAACAACTTGATTGTATTGGTTTGTGATAGCCTTGTAATACTTTCTTGATTGCGTTGATAAGTAAGCGTGTTGGGATCTTCGTGTGTTAGTATCTTGTGATGTTTGTGTGAAGGGTTTCCGCGATTGTGCTTATTAACTATCGGTCGTTATGATAGTATTGTGGCGTTAAATCTCTTGAGATGATTAGGAGTTAAGCGCCTCCGTCTGGGGTAGACTTCGGTGGTCGATGGACTATGATTCGAGAATACCTCATGCAGTCCGAGGGCTATCTTGGAACTCTACGAGTTCGAGTTAGTGTCGTCCTTTATGGGCATGCGGTCGCTTGTGGCCGTGCGGGTGCGAAGTCGGGGCGATCTTAGAGGTAGCTACCCTCGATGCGGGGATGCCTCATGCGGGCGATGAGATTGGCCTATCGCGGGTGCGGGAAGTTCGAGACTAGGCGCGCATTAGATCTGCGGGCAAGTGGCGGCTTTGATCATGTGGCGATGCAGGCGAGATCTTATAATCTGATTCATGACCTTGTTGATGCGTAGGTGTTAGTAAACGGCTATGCGCCGTACTTACCGTCACGGTGTTATTATAGCGCAGTGGGACACGGTGTTCATGTGTTCCTTGGAACTTTTATATCATAAAGCTAGCGGTGAGGAATGTGTCCCAGAGCACGATTGATGTTAATGGCGTGAGACCAGCTGTTATTATGTTCTTTGGTGATGACTTGAGGCGTGAGTCACGACTTGATATATTTGCTTAGTTATTGTAAAACTGTAGTTTGGTCATCATACATGTCTCTGCTTTATAGACTATTATGATTTCATTTGCATTATTTTTAGTTTCACATATTCGGTACTGTTATGCGACCTCGCCCGAAGTGCGTTAAATCTGCGAGTTGAGGTACACGATCGTTGATCCTAGCTCTCGGGTCGCGATTCGGCGTTTGGGAAGCTCCGTTTCTCGGAGGCTTATCGGTGGTGTAGTCCTGTCGTAGTAAGTGTTTACATTCGGGGTTTGGCGGGGCCTGTCGCCCATTGTTATCATATCATTCTTAAGTGCAGTAATGCTTGTTGTGGGCATGGTTTGTAAAAGGATTAAGCATTGCGTGTTAAAAGTTGTCATTTATATAGATCTTGAAAGGCAAGTTTCCTGATTATTGTTTTATATACATTTATCTCGTATGGTTGTGTTTGTTCGTGATTACTCGATGTATGTCTACTTGGGTGCGGGGTAAGGCACGATCCACGAACCGGTTGGTCGTGACAAAAGTGGTATCGAAGCGATTAATCCTCGGAAAGTGTCTACAGAACCGTATCCGATGAAGTCTTGATTATCGGTGTGTTGTGCACCACATCAATGTCGAGGCTAAAGGATATTTAGGATTGGTTTCTATTCTTCTCACTCTGAGATCTTGCATTAGAGCTGTGTTGTAAGTTGAACCCTATGAAGAAATCTTTTCACTTATCATTATTCCTCAGCGTAGGGCAACCCGAGCCCGGGAGGCAAAGCGGCCGAGGCTGAGTAGAGTTCGGAGGGTGGCGAGGGCGAGGCGATCATTACCTGAGGTAGTGCTTCGTTCGGGGTTTCTGCGGCGTCGCTGCCCAGCGAGTTTAACCGATGGCGGCGGTTCTACTGCGTCACGATATTTGAACGCCGGTTCCACGGCCAGGAAGCGATGAATATAGATTTCAAAGCGACCACATTTACTAGCTATAGATTTGGCTACGGAGATTATACGATGTACCACGAGTCTTGATGACTACCTAAGAGAGGTTGTGCAAAGTAATTCTTGATTGGGCTTGAGCATGGCACGTATGCGGGCTTATGTACAGTGAGCAGCGTAGGTGTGGGTTAACGAGGGCGAGAAGAGGGCGGGCGGCGTGAGTCGCGGTAACTTTCAAGGTGAGTATACCTTAAGTGCTATGTTACGATAGCGGTGTGTTAGTTGTGATTAGAATCATGGTGGGTTAGCAGAGTAAGATTTTGGGGATAGAGAAGGTGTGAGCCTTAGAGTGTTATACGTAAAGACCTTAGAGGTAAGGCCGTCTCGAGTAAGGTGTAGTGTTATGTTTGACCCTTATAGGAGTGCATAGTGCACGTGAGCTATGTTCGTGGGATAAGTCCCGAGTAGCGTGATTTGAAGGAAGGTAGTCGAGCTAAGAAGGCCGCGGGTTTTTCGTAACGTGTTTAAGTAAGATTGTTCCTTGGGAGATGGTATTTTGCGCTTAGGAGTCGGGGTTGAGGCTACGTGCGGGTCAACCGCGGTAGGTTTGGTGGTGAAGTCGGTTGTGGTGGTCCTCTTTGTGTTAAGTCGTGAGGTGTTAGGCCCGTATTTGAGTTAGCCGTGCAAGTTCGTGGATGCGTTAGACGATGTGGTCGGCGATGGGCGATCTATCGTGTTCTTGGTCGAAGTCGTTCCTCGGCGATGTTGATGTTATGAAAAGGTTGTGAGGTTGCAGGTGCCTACGCCGCCTTATGAACGATGGAGCCAGTGCGGCTGTTTTTCTTTCGGGAGTTTGTACGGCGGGGCTAGGAACTTCGGTGAGTCTCGTATCGCGTTCGCCTCCGGGCGGTGTTTTGATTTGAGGTAGCCGTGAGATCGTTGTCTCGGTTGAAGTGTTTAAGCTACCATTTGGTGTTCGGATGTCGTCTTGCGGCGCGCGCGAAGCGAGAAATGCAAGTTCTTGGTCGATTGGTTCGATGTTGGCGAGTTCGAATAGTTGGTTGAGCTTGTTCCAGTGGTGTGGATAGTGAAGCTTGTCTAGAAGAAGTTACGGCGGCTCGGAGGAATTGTGCGGATAATCGGCGGCGCTTAGAGTTGAGTTGGCGGTCGGTCTTGAAAGTACCACCGGGAAGTGTGGCGAGTTTGGAAAGCGAAGGAACTTAGCTTGAGTTACTTTGGGCCTTTGTGAGTTCATGTGAAGAATAGGCGAGTTGCCTATATGTTAGCATTCTTGCCGTCCGACTTAGGAGGAAGGGCGTCCGGTCTTTCGTATTGTTATGTTGGAAAGTATCGAAGATCCGTCGAGAATGATCGATTAATGATGACCACGTTAGAGATAGTAACCCGAGTTTTGGATACTAAGCGATGCTCGAAATGTGATAAGAATCAGTGTACAACGAGCGGTGATCGCGTGCGGCCGTACCGTTTGTTGGGTCGTCGGAGCAAGGCTCGCGACAAAGTGACAAAAGTAGTATTATTTGTGGTGATGTAGAGGTGTTTCCTCGTGGACTTAGATGTAAGTGTTGCGCAGGTATTTCTGTGGCCAGGTATGGCAAGATTGTTTCGTAAGTATAGTAGTGAAGACTATCTTGGCGCCGCGTTTGTTTGAGACTTAGAAGGAACATTCGGGCGAATGTTTCTAAGGAAGAATGTTATACCCGTAGTTCGGGGTATGTATGCAGGGCGTGCGTGCGAGAATCTGACAGAAAGATTGGAAAGGAAGAAAGGGTGAATTTTCCACGGAAAAGTTTCCGGTTTTGTGAAGGAAAAAGGTTCGTTTATGGGTGGATTCCCAGATTTGGTATTCGGACTTCTGGAATATTAGAGAATTATGGAATTTTATTTTGAAAATGGTCACGTGGGGCCCACGGGAGAAATTCTGGTTTTGTGGGGCAGCTTTGATTTTGAGATTTTGGCGTTTTGGATATTTTCGGAAGGCGAAATATTTTGGGCGAATCGGGCGACACGTGTCACCCCGTGTGGCACCTTTGGGCGAAATATGTTTGTCTTGTGACACGGTTAGAGTCGTTTTTAATGAAAGCGTTTTCCACGACTTTCGTAGGGAATTTCGGCTATGTCATTTAGTATTTTTGCGGATTTTTAGAGGCGGAACATTTTGGACCAGCGAGAGGCGGCGCTTGCACCCTCCGTTTGGTGGGCAAAGTGGGCGGCATGGACGATTTGGGGAGGGCAAGTGGGAGATATTTTTGGTAGATATTTTTGTGTGCAAGTTGGCTAGGACACTTGGGTGAATCTTGGCCCTACACACTGGGCAACTTGGCTAGATCTTGGCCATTGGTTGGCCTTGGCTTGTCTATAAATACCCTCTCCTTTGATGAACTTCGTCAAAATGCCTAAGTCTTGAGAGCCTTCCCCCTCCGCACCGTGAGGCCCCAGCGAGAGTCCCCCAGTGGGGTAGGCGAGGGTAGCCACCCACTCCTGTGGTGTGGCGTGGGGTACCCCACTGCTAGTTTGTTTTCATATAATACCACTCTTGGTAGAAATACTCTCAAAAGTATTGTTATAATGCCCAATTACCTTAGCCATATACCTTGTAGTATTCTAAGGTTATACCTTTACAAAAAGCCAGTTATACTATTATACTTCCCGTCGGTCCTGGCGAAACCACAGGAAAATCTCCATAGTCAGTTGGAGTATTGTGTAGAAGTTAGTTAGAACTTCTAAGGGTGGTTTAGAGCGGGTTGGGCGCTCGGAGTTGGAGCTAAGCGATTGCCGGGATCGACTTTAAACTCGGATAATTATGGGCTTATCGAGGTAATTATCTTGTCCCTATTGTAATTGGAAATTACATGTTGTTAGAGTGTATAGTAGAAGTATACTATATATAGTCTTGAGCTGTAATTACATGGGGTGTATTCTGATGAGACTTGTGTAGTAGTGCAGTGGAGTAGAATTGTACCAGTTAGGGTTAGATGTATAACCCACGGTTGGCTTGGTAGCCGGCCTCGTTAGAGGAGGAGGTTTCTGTTGTTGCGGGAGAAGTCTTTGCGAAATTTACGTAGAAAGTTCTACGATGAGACCTAAATGTTAATAAAGCGCGCGTGGCCTTATAGGTTGAAGTACTACGTGTGGCGCGTTCTACTTGGCTTAGGAGTAGCCAAGCGGCGAAGGTACTCGGGCATTTTGCTATTAGTCGATAATCGTCGCGAGGTATGTGAACCTCTTCCTATCTCTGGCATGATATGTGTGAACTATGTAGTGCGGTGAGCGTCATGTATGCTAAATATGTTTGAATGGTTTAAAACATAAAGTGTTATAACGGCTTTATGGGAAGTTGGTTATAATGACTTTATGCTAGTAAGAAAATACATGTGGTTTTAAGAGGTAAGCGATTTGAACTATAACTGGCTTGTTATATGATAAGAAAGAACTTGAAGTATTTTCAAAGGATTTTTGAATCATTTTGAAAGGAGAAGTAATACTTGGTGTTTGAAAACTTAAGAGTTATACTAGCTTTATGGGAAGTTAGGTATAACGGCTTAAGAATGCTTTACTGATTTCGGAAATCAGAATGTGTATCGACAAACAACTGCAGCGTTAATAAAAGGAAATGTTTTGAATAATTAAGTATTATGAAAACCAGTAGAAACTTCCATCTGCATAGAAGCTAAGATGAGACAAAATGATATTTCCTAGATCATGGCTGCTGTAATAAGATTGTTATAAACAAGAATATCCTACTCACATATAAGGCTTATGTTTCTCAGATTGTTTAAAAGAGAATTATATTCTTAAATGAATAAAACTATGAACTACGAAACCTTTCTAAAAATAAGAAACGTGAACATTTGAAATTAGGCAAACTTGGGCGTTTGAAAAATAATGTTGTTACTTGATTTTACAAAAGAAGTAATTGATTTACTTTAAAAGGATAGTCACTCTATTTTATACTACGGGTATTGTGTGACATTGTGAAATGCGTATCTTTTAAAGAGTTGATGTATGAAGTACTTTGGGGATAAAAACCCGATTTTGTTAATCATATAGTAGAAGGTACCTTGTGTGAACAACTTGATTGTATTGGTTTGTGATAGCCTTGTAATACTTTCTTGATTGCGTTGATAAGTAAGCGTGTTGGGATCTTCGTGTGTTAGTATCTTGTGATGTTTGTGTGAAGGGTTTCCGCGATTGTGCTTATTAACTATCGATCGTTATGATAGTATTGTGGCATTAAATCTCTTGAGATGATTAGGGGTTAAGGCGCCTCCGTCTGCGGGGTAGACTCGAGCGGGTCGATGGACTATGATTGAGAATACCTGCATGCAGTCGGGGGCACATCGGAACTACGAGTTCGAGTTAGTGTCGTCCTTTATGGGCATGCGGTCGCTTGTGGCGTGCGGTGCGAAGTCGGGGCGATCTTGGGAAGTAGCTACCCTCGATGCGGGGATGCCTCATGCGGGCGATGAGATTGGCCTATGCGGAGGCTGCGGGAAGTTCGGGACTAAGCGCGCGCATTAGATCTGCGGGCAAGTGGCGGCTTTGATCATGTAATGATGCAAGCAGATCTTATAATCTGATTCATGACCTTGTTGATGCGTGGGTGTTAGTAAACGGCTATGCCTTCGTACTTACCGTCACGGTGTTATTATAGCACAGTGGGACACGGTGTTCATGTGTGTTCCTTGGAACTTTTATATCATAAAGCTGCCGTGATGAGAATGTGTCCACAGGCACGATTGATGTTGTGGCGTGAGACCCATGTTATGTTCTTTGGTGATGACTTGAGGCGTGAGTCACGACTTGATATATTTGCTTAGTTATTGTAAAAGCGTAGTTTGGTCATCATACATGTCTCTGCTTTATAGACTATTATGATTTCATTTGCGGTATTTTTAGTTTCACATATTTACTGTTATCGACCTCCTTGAAGCTGCGTTAAATCCGCGAGTTGAGGTACACGATCGTTGATCCTAGCTCGGGTCACGATTCGGCGTTTGGGAAGCTCCGTTTCTCGGAGGCTTATCGGTGGTGTAGTCCCTGTCGTAGTAAGTGTTTACATTCGGGGTTTGGCGGGGCCACTGTCCGCCATTGTTGTCATATCATTCTTAGAAGTGCATGTAATCTTGTTGTGGGCATGGTTTGTAAAAAGATTAAAGCGTTCATGTTAAAAGTTGTCATTTATATAGATCTTAGAAAGGCAAGTTTTCCTGATTATTGTTTTATATACATTATCTCGTATGGTTGTGTTTGTTCTGATTACTCGATGTATGTCTACTTGGGTGCGGGGTAAGGCACGATCCACGGGCCGGTTGGTCGTGACAAAAGTGGTATCGAAGCGATTAATCCTCGGAAAGTGTCTACGAGCCGTATCCGATGAAGTCTTGATTATCGGTGTGTTGTGCACCACATCAATGTCGAGGAGGCTATAGGATATTTAGGATTGGTTTCTATTCTTCTCACTCTGAGATCGTGCCTTAGAGGCGTGTTGTAAGTTGAACCCTCGACGAAATCTTTTCCCTTATCATTATGCCTCGCGTAGGCAACCCGAGCCCGGGAGGGCAAAGCGGCCAGGAGGCTGCAGTAGAGTTCGGAGGGTGGCGAGGCGCGGGCCCAATCATTACCTAGGGTAGTCTTCATTCGGGGATTTCTGCGGCGTCGCTAGCCCGAGTTTAACCGCATGGCGGCGATTCCTCTGCGTCCACGATATTTGAACCTTGGTTCCACGGCCAGGAGCGATGAATATAGATTTCAAAAGCGACCACATTACTAGCTATAGATTTGGCTACGGAAGATTATACCGATGTACCACGAGTCTTGATGACTACTAAGAGAGGTTGTGCAAAGTAATTCTTGATTGGGCTTGAGCATGGCACGTATGCGGGCTTATGTACAGCAGGCAAAGCGTAGAGATTGTGGGTTAACGAGGGCGAGAAGGGCGGGCGGCGAGTCGCCGGTAACTTTCAAGGTGAGTATACCTTAAGTGCTATGTTACGATAGCGGTGTGTTAGTTGTGATTAGAATCATGGTGGGTTAGCAGGAGTAAGATTTTGGGGATAGAGAAGGTGTGAGCCTTAGAGTGTTATACGTAAAGACCTTAGAGGTAAGGCCGTCTCGAGTAAGGTGTAGTGTTATGTTTGACCCTTATAGGAGTGCATAGTGCACGTGAGCTATGTTCGTGGGATAAGTCCCGAGTAGCGTGATTTGAAGGAAGGTAGTCGAGCTAAGAAGACCGCGGGTTTTAAGTAACGTGTTTAGTAAGATTGTTCCTTCGGGAGATGGTATTTTGCGCCCGGAGTCGGGGTTGAGGCTACGTGCGGGTCAACCAGCGGTAGGTTTGGTGGTGGGTCGGTTGTGGTGGTCCTCTTTGTGTTAGGGTCGTGAGGTGTTAGGCCCGTATTTGGTGCTTAGCCGTGCAAGTTCGTGGATGCGTTCGACGGTGGTCGGCGATGAGAGCGATCTATCGTGTTCTTCGGTCGAGTCGTTCCTCGGCGGTGTTGATGTTATCGAAAAGGTTGTGAGGTTGCAGGTGCCTACCTTCACCTTATGACGATGGAGCCAGTGCGGCTGTTTTTCTTCACGGGAGTTTGTACGAGCGGGGCTAGGAACTGGTGAGTCTCAGTATCGCGTTCGCCCTCGGGCGGTGTTTTGATTTGAGTAGGTAGCGTGAGATCGTTGTCTCGGTTGAAGTGTTTAAGCTACCATTTCGGTGTTCGGATGTCGTCTTGCGCGCCTTGAAGCGAGAAATGCAAGTTGCGGTCGATTGGTTCGATGTTGGCGGGGTTGAATAGTTGGTTGAGCTTGTTCGGCGGTGTGGATAGTGAAGCTTGTCTAGAAGAAGTTACGGCGGCTCGGAGGAATTGTGCGGATAATCGGCGGCGGCGCTTAGAGTTGAGTTGTGGTCGGTCTTCTTGAAAGTACCACCGGGAAGGGTGTGGCGAGTTTTGGAAAGCGAAGGAACTTAGCGAGTTACTTTGGGCCTTTGTGAGTTCATGTGAAGAATAGGCGGTTGCCTATATGTTAGCATTTGCCGTCCGACTTAGGAGGAAGGGCGTCCGTCTTCGTATTGTTATGTTCGGAAAGTATCGAAGATCCATCGAATGATCGATTAATGATGACCACGTTAGAGATAGTAACCGAGTTTTGGATACTAAGCGATGTCGAAATGTGATAAGAATCAGTGTACAACGACTTGATGATCGCATGCGGCCGGTACCGTTTGTTGGGTCGTCGGACAAGGCTCGCGACAAAGTGACAAAAGTAGTATTATTTGTGGTGATGTAGAGGTGTTTCCTCGTGGACTTAGATGTAAGTGTTGCGCGGTATTTACGTGGCGGTATGGCGAGGATTGTTTCGTAAGTATAGTAGTGAAGACTATCTTGGCGCGCGTTGTTTGAGACTTAGAAGGAACATTGGGACGAATGTTTCTAAGGAAGAATGTTATACCCGTAGTTCGGGGTATGTATGCAGGGCGTGCGTGCGAGAATCTGACGAAAGATTGGAAAGGAAGAAAGAGGTGAATTTTCCACGGAAAAGTTTCGGTTTTGTGAAGGAAAAAGGTTAGTTTATGGGGTGGATTCCCAGTTTGGTATTCGGACTTCTGGAATATTAGAGAATTATGGAATTTTATTTTGAAAATGGTCACGTGGGGCCCACGGGAGAAATTCTACGGTTTTGTAGGGCCCGCTTTGATTTTGAGATTTTGGCGTTTTGGATATTTTGGAAGGCGAAATATTTTGGGCGAATCGGGCGACACGTGTCACCCCGTGTGGCACCTTTGGGCGAAATATGTTTGTGCACAACACGGTTAGAGTCGTTTTCGACGAAACGTTTTCCACGACTTTCGTAGGGAATTTCGGCTATGTCATTTAGTATTTTGCGGATTTTTCCGAGAGGCGGAACATTTTGGACAACGAGAGGCGGCACTTGGCACCCTCTCATTGGTGGGCAAAGTGGGCGGCATGGACGATTTGGGGGAGGGCAAGTGGGAGATATTTTTGGTAGATATTTTTGTGTGCAAGTTGGCTAGGACACTTGGGTGAATCTTGGCCCTACACTTGCTAGGCACTTGGCTAGATCTTGGCCATTGGTTGGCCTTGGCTTGTGCTATAAATACCCCTCTCCTTTGATGAACTTCTTCATCCAAAATGCCTAAGTCTTGAGAGCCTTCCCCTCCCCACCGTGAGGCCCCGCAGCGAGAGTCCCCACAGTGGGGTAGGCGAGGTAGCCACCACTCCTTTGTGGTGTGGCCGTGGGGTACCACTGCTAGTTTGTTTTCATATAATACCCACTCTTGGTAGAAATACTCTCAAAAGTATTGTTATAATGCCCAATTACCTTAGCCATATACCTTGTAGTATTCTAAGGTTATACCTTTACAAAAAGCCAGTTATACTATTATACTTCCGTCAGTCCTGGCAAAACCACAGGAAAATCTCCATAGTCAGTTGGAGTATTGTGTAGAAGTTGGTTAGAACTTCTAAGGGTGGTTTAGAAGCGGGTTGGGCGCTCGGAGTTGGAGCTAAACGATTGCCCGGGATCGACTTTAAACTCGGATAATTATGGGCTTATCGAGGTAATTATCTTGTCCCCTATTGTAATTGGAAATTACATGTTGTTAGAGTGTATAGTAGAAGTATACTATATATAGTCTTGACTGTAATTACATGGGGTGTATTCTGATGAGACTTGTGTAGTAGTGCAGTGGAGTAGAATTGTACAGTTAGGGTTAGATGTATAACCCCACTGGTTGGCTTGGTAGCGGCCTCGTTAGAGGAGGAGGTTTCTGTTGTTGCGGGGAGGTCTTTTGCCGAAATTTACGTAGAAAGTTCTACGATGAGACCTAAATGTTAATAAGCGCTTGTGGCCTTATAGGTTGAAGTACTACGTGTGGCGCGTTACTTGGCTTAGGAGTAGCCAGGCGGCGAGGTACTCGGAGCATTTTGCTATTAGTCGATAATCGTCGCGGTATGTGAACCTCTTCCTATCTCTCTAGCATGATATGTGTGAACTATGTAGTGCGGTGAGCGTACATGTGCTAAATATGTTTGAATGGTTTAAAACATAAAGTGTTATAACGGCTTTATGGGAAGTTGGTTATAACAGCTTTATGCTAGTAAGAAAATACATGTGGTTTTTAAGAGGTAACTGATTTGAACTATAACTGGCTTGTTATATGATAAGAAAGAACTTGAAGTATTTTCAAAGGATTTTTGAATCATTTTGAAAGGAGAAGTAATACTTGGTGTTTGAAAACTTAAGAGTTATACTAGCTTTATGGGAAGTTAGGTATAACGGCTTAAGAATGCTTTCTTGATTTGAATCGAATGTGTATCGACAAACCACTGCAGCGTTAATAAAAGGAAATGTTTTGAATAATTAAGTATTATGAAAACCAGTAGAAACTTCCATCTGCATAGAAGCTAAGATGAGACAAAATGATATTTCCTAGATCATGGCTGCTGTAATAAGATTGTTATAAACAAGAATATCCTACTCACATATAAGGCTTATGTTTCTCAGATTGTTTAAAAGAGAATTATATTCTTAAATGAATAAAACTATGAACTACGAAACCTTTCTAAAAATAAGAAACGTGAACATTTGAAATTAGGCAAACTTGGACGTTTGAAAAATAATGTTGTTACTTGATTTTACAAAGAGAAGTAATTGATTTACTTTAAAAGGATAGTCACTCTATTTTATACTACGGGTATTGTGTGACATTGTGAAAGGAAATGATCTTTTAAAGAGTTGATGTATGAAGTACTTTGGGGATAAAAACCCGATTTTGTTAATCATATAGTAGAAGGTACCTTGTGTGAACAACTTGATTGTATTGGTTTGTGATAGCCTTGTAATACTTTCTTGATTGCGTTGATAAGTAAGCGTGTTGGGATCTACGTGTGTTAGTATCTTGTGATGTTTGTGTGAAGGGTTTCCCTTGATTGTGCTTATTAACTATCGATCGTTATGATAGTATTGTGGCATTCATCTCTTGAGATGATTCCGGAGTTAAGCGCCTCCGTCACGGGGTAGACTTCGAGTGGTCGATGGACCTATGATTCGAGAATACCTCACGCAGTCCCGGCCTATGCGGAACTACGAGTTCGAGTTAGTGTCGTCCTTTATGGGCATGCGGTCGCGTGGCCGTGCGGTGCGAAGTCGGGGCGATCTTGGGAGTAGCTACCCTCGATGCGGGGATGCCTCATGCGGGCGATGAGATTGGCCTATCGCGGGTGCGGGAAGTTCGAGGACTAGACGCGCGCATTAGATCTGCGGGCAAGTGGCGGCTTTGATCATGTGGCCTGCAGACGGATCTTATAATCTGATTCATGACCTTGTTGATGCGTAGGTGTTAGTAGCGGCTATGCCTTCGTCTTACCCGTCTGGTGTTATTATGGCACAGTGGGACACGGTGTTCATGTGTGTTCCTTGGAACTTTTATATCATAAAGCTGGCGGTGAGAATGTGTCCCACGCACGATTGATGTTGTGGCGTGAGACCACTGTTATGTTCTTTGGTGATGACTTGAGGCGTGAGTCCACGACTTGATATGATTTAGTTATTGTAAAGCGTAGTTTGGTCATCATACATGTCTCTGCTTTATAGACTATTATGATTTCATTTGCGGTATTTTTAGTTTCACATATTCGCACTGTTGCGACCTCCTTCGGCTGCGTTCATGCCGCAGTTGAGGTACACGATCGTTGATCCTAGCTCTCGTGGTCACGATTCGGCGTTTGGGAAGCTCCGTTTCTCGGAGGCTTATCGGTGGTGTAGTCCCACTGTCGTAGTAAGTGTTTACATTCGGGGTTTGGCGGGGCCTGTCCATTGTTGTCATATCATTCTTAGAGTGCAGTAATCTTGTTGTGGGCATGGTTTGTAAAAAGTTAAAGCATTCATGTTAAAAGTTGTCATTTATATAGATCTTGAAAGGCAAGTTTTCCTGATTATTGTTTTATACTTCGTTATCTCATATGGTTGTGTTTGTTCGTGATTACTCGATGTATGTCTACTTGGGTGCGGGGTAAGGCACGATCCACGAACCGGTTGGTCGTGACAAAAGTGGTATCGAGCGATTAATCCTCGGAAAGTGTCTACGACCGTATCGATGAAGTCTTGATTATCGGTGTGTTGTGCACCACATCAATAATCGTGAGGCTATAGGATATTTAGGATTGGTTTCTATTCTTCTCACTCGAGATCGTGCCTTAGAGTCGTGTTGTAAGTTGAACCCTCGCGAAATCTTTTCCACTTATCATTATGCCTCGCGTAGGCAACCAGAGCCCGTGAGGCAAAGCGTAGGAGGCTGAGTAGAGTTCGAGGGTGGCGAGGGCACAGCCCAATCATTACCTAGGGTAGTGCTTCATTCGGGATTTCTGCGACGTCACTAGCCCAGTGAGTTTAACGATGGTGGCGGTTCCTCTGCGTCGATTACACTAATTTTGTAAAATAATTTTTATGATTTTTATAATAAAATCGTGAATAAAACATTAAATACAGCATAAATAATTAATTTAATAATGACATCGCGTCTTACGTAGAGTTTTAAGCACTTAGAGTCTCGCGCCCGCATTAATTAACTTTAAGCTTTGTCGTAATTCTTAAATAATTAATAAATGCATAAAATAAATAATTTAGCGATAACGTCGTGTCAGGTAGCATAGCCGCATTTATTAGTAATCATTTGTAATTTAAAAATCAATTTTTATTTAATAAATCGCATTTATAAAGCTTTAAACGATTCTTAAATATCATACTCGCATTTAGCATTTAAATAATTTAATCTAAACTCAATTCAATTTTAATTTAACTTCGCAATAATGCACAATAATAAGATTTTAAATAATAGCGTCGCATTCTAAAGTATTAAGCATTAATTAAATAACACACCCGCATTTATTAGATAATTTAATCACAATTATTTAATTACTTTGTCACTAATTAAAAGCCTAAAACTATTAATTAAATAGCACATTAACTAATTAACACCTAAAATTAATACACTTAAATTATAACACTACCCAATTAATATATATCTAGCTAGCCTAAGGCCCAGTCCCCCTTCTACCCGTCGTCCCGTGACGACGCCCCATCCGAAGCCCTTTATCATTTCCTAATACTCAAATTTCAATTCATTTCACGACCCTTATATGCCTGGCACTCTTTCACCTCACTTCACTTCACCTTCCTAAAATCAACGAACCCTAAACCTAAAAGCAACTGCGCACCTTCCTCCCCATCGCACCTAGCCCGGATTTCTCAGGAGAATCTGGTTTCTTTATACATACCCACCAACGATTCCTTACCATATCCCTACCCAAATCTCGTCAACAAATGGTAAGAATCAATACGAAATCAGGAGGGATTTTCAGCACGAATCAGCACCAATATTAATAAGAATCTCAGCCTTTATAGCTTACCTAATTTAGAACCCGAATTAGGGCTATAAATACAGAAGTTATATGCATGCAATAAGGATCGACGGGGGAATTCAGAAAAGAGAGCATAGCGGGGATTCAGAGCGGAATCGGGGGGGCAACTACATAGCAATTTAAGGCAAAGACACTGAGAGTCGAAGCAGCGATTAAGAACTACCATGGCGAGCGAGAAAAGATAAGACCGCTAGCATAGCACGAATAGGTAATTCGAATAACTTTACTTCAATTCTAGCCAATAATCAACAAAAAACCAGCCTTGCCCTTCTATTCGCATCGCAAACCCAAAGCCCGTCGAGCGGACCGACGACTTGATACGCTGCCCCGGGTCGCTGCCCGGAGAAGGTAAACTCGCTTTCCTGTCGAATTTTGGCTTCTTATGTGAATTCATGTGTTTTTCTGTTATATGCCTCGACTGTATTTGTTGATATTATCTCATCATGTATTGATTATGTATTGTTGGGTGTGATGACTGTTTGAAGACCATATGTCTTGTACATATATGTTGGTTTGCTAAGCATGATGCCCTCTGCTGTTTCTGAAAATGCATTTATCTTTGCCATTGTGTGTCCAATACTGTATATTACTATGTCTATTATGATTTAAATGTCTGAGTTAAGTGTCAGTGATATTCTATATCCAAAATAGTGTCCTTAGGAATAACTATCCCTTCTTGTTGTCTATATTTCTTGATATCTTCTTCACGCCCTAAAAGTTGTTAAAGAGTCAATAAAATCAGCATGTATCTTTGCTTAGAAATCCTGATATTCAAGTAGGTCTAAATGCCATGCTGAATGTGTTGCCTATTTATTTTCATACTTGTGTCCTTAATTAGTTGCATGCTCGTTCTGTTTTATCTCAAGTGTTAAAGACCCTATGGTGGCATGTTAAGTTCTGAATATCTAGTGAAACCTTAGGGGTCTTAAGCATAATCTTGACATGAATTTTGAATGAACCTTTGTGTGTATAGTCCTCATGTTCCGCTATAACTGGTCATGTGTTTTTATCTATATGCTCAAGTTACGTTTGTCTTTTCTTATATAGTATAGTATTCTCAACCTCTTTGTCATAGCATCACATACTAGCTTCCTATGTCGCTTGAAACCATTTACACCATATCAAGTTAAATGCAGTTCATGCTATAAAAGCGATGAGAGATGAGGTTTAATACATAACCTATAAATTCTTTGTGTGCTTACTCCGATTCAAGCGCATCCTACATATCTAATGTCAAATCTTAGCCTCCATACGTGCTAGTTTATTCTGCATTTATCCGAGATATATATTTGTGAATCTTTGTACTTGCCCATCGTTTGGTTGGGCTTGAGATGATATATCCTGAGAAACACAGGGTATACTAATCTGGTATACATCAAGCAGGTCTTCATGCATGTTGCTTGTTAATAAATTGGCCTATTTGGTTGTCAAAGGTCTAGCATTCTTGGTAAATCACCCATTATTGTCTAAGTATCCCTTTCTCTCCTCTTCGAGGCTTATTTACGCCCATGCTGCACTCTTGATCCTCATCGCTTTTATGGATATTGGGCTTGAGATGTATTATGCTCACTTATTGATTAAGTTTGTTGCTTCTTTGTTTCTTTGTTTTACGCTTATTGTCGCCTCGCCACCGCTACATACCGCTCGCCCTTATTTCTTTTATCACCGCCGCCACGCTATTCCGCTTTATATTGTCACCGATGTCTTGCATTTTCTATAACAGTAGACCTAAGTTCTGAACTATATGTATTGGAAGATGATTTGCGTCGTCTGTATACTTGTCCATTATCATTTATTTTGCCCTCTGTTGGTGCCCATATCTGCGTAGGATTAAACATCGCATTAAATGCTTGCCTGTTATTTGAATAAAATTGGACATGTACTAATCCTTATCGTTTTCTTCTTTTACATGAAACGCATCGGAGCAAAAGGAGGAGTCTCATAGCGAGACTCATTGTGCCTTCCATCAATTGAAGATTTGCATTCACCCGCGTCTATGTGCATCCTCACTTCAGAAATTCCCAGAAAACAAATAGGACGGAGTCATCCACTTCAACTCCTTTATTCCCTTAACCTCATGACCTCATTTATGCCTTATTTGTTTATTGCAAATTATTTTTCTAACTTTGTAATTAATAGGAGAACCTCTAGCAATTAGCCTTTGAACATATGAGACGGGAGGTAACTTGCATTTAGGAATACACTTCTACTTTATTTGTCTCTTAGGATCGTTAAGCATGTCTAAATTCTGCAAAAAAATAATTTAAAGGATTCAACTCGCATCATAAAACCAACATTTTGTTTATTAAAATCCATAACAGGTTTCTTCTTAAACCCTCAAGAATCGTCTTAAAACATTTCTTATATAATATTGAACGCAGGTTAGGCAAGATTACTTTAGCTAGTAGTATACCTAACTTTAGCATTTTAGCACTCCCTAGCAACCTTTTGCATCTTTAGCATTTCTAGCCCCTTTTAGCACTTTTAATCGCCCTTTGACATTTAACACCTTTAGCACATTTTGTCCTTAACACTTTAGCACCTCCTAGCATTCTTTTGTACTTTAGCATATTAGCACTACTTTCAGCACTTTAGCATTTAGCACTTTAAAGCGCCTCTTAGCACCTTTAGCACCCTTCTAGCATTTAATACCTTCTAGCAACCTTTAGTATTTTAAGCACTTTTAAACATTCAGCATTTAACTCTTTTATTTACTTATAGCACCTTTTGCCCTTTTTATACTTTAAGCACCTTTTAAACATTTTTAGCATTGTTAACATTTAAGCAGGAAGAGCTTTTACTTGCATTTTTAAAAAAACATAATAATTACCCTAGGTTTGGCAGGACAACCGCAAGTTAGCGGATCTTAGAGGGTGCCTAACCCCTTCCCTCTAGATTAATAAAGAACCCTTACCTAATCTCATTAAGTTTAGCGGACCATGGAGTTAATGTTTTACTTTAAACCGCTTAAACATTTAGGTGTCCTAATTCACCCAAAATAATTAGGTGGCGACTCATGAACCTTAGCATTCTAGCAACCCTTTAGCATTTTAGCACTCCTTTAAACTTTAGCATCTCTTTTTGCAATTTTAAAACCTTTAAGCCTCTTAAACTTTATTTTTATTATTTATTTTTTAACATTTGCATTTTTGAGCAGGAGATTCGCTATTTAGAAAAAATGCTGCGGCCGAAAAAGGGCGCGACATCAACAATCAGAGTTCAAAGCCCGCAACAAATTCTAGCGCATCAGCTCGGGCCTAGAGTCAAATCGCAACTCATGCAGTGCACAAACGCACAACAAAGGCATCATGACAATTCGTCAGTGGCAGCATCTAGCATGGACAACATCTCAGCATTCACAACACCCCACATATCATACAGGGAAGACATCCTTATTCACATAATTGCATTTCTCATATATTTATCATCTTGTTTTACCAGTTATACACTAATTTTTCTCAAGCTTAGCTTGCAGGAGCATTTATTATACAGGAGCATCAGCAACACGTCCAGACAACGACGTTATAAGCACAACACGTCCGAAAACGACGCCACGTCCGAAAACGACGTCGAGTCCGAAAACGACGTCGAGTCCGAAAACGACTCCGAGTCCGAAAACGACGCCACCGAAACGACGCCGAGTCCAAACGACTCCGAGTCAAACGACGCCACCAAAACGACGCCGGTCAAACGACGCCAAGTCCAACGACGTTGGTCCGGCGACGTCGAGTCCGAAAACGACTCCGCGTCCGAAAACGACGCCGCGTCCGAAAACGACGTCGAGTCCGAAAACGACTCCGCGTCCGAAAACGACGCCGCGTCCGAAAACGACGCCGCGTCCGAAAACGACTCCGAGTCCGAAACGACTCGCGTCAAACGACGCTAAGTCCGAAAACGACGCCGAGTCCGAAAACGACGCCACGTCCGAAAACGACGCCCCGTCCGAAAACGACTCCGCGTCCGAAACGACACCACGCCAAACGACGCCACGCCCGAAAACGACGCCGGTCCAAACGACTCCAGTCCAAAACGACACCACGTCCAAAACGACGCCACGTCCAAAACGACGCCACGTCCGAAACGACGCCAAGTCCAAAACGACGCCATCAAAACGACGCCGAGTCCGAAACGACTCGGTCCGGAAACGACTCCACGTCCAGAAACGACGCCACGTCCGAAACGACGACAAGTCCAAAACGGCCAAGTCCGAAACGACGCCATCATCAACATATCACATCGACATCGTACAATTTTCTCTGTTCAAAATTGCATTTTTCTCATTCATGCTTTATTATTCGTCTTAGCGGTTATGCACTAACCCTTTCTTGAGCTTTAGTCTACGTGGGCAGCAGAACACAACGACGCTATCAACACAACAAGTCCAAAGACGGCGACAAGTCCAAACGACGCCAAGTCCGAAAACGACGCCAATAGCAACATTCCAATACAATGCATTCGCCACAAAGTCAAACCGCAACAAGTCTACATCAAATACATCTTGCAAAAACCACAGACTCATCATTTACACTTTAATTATTTCATCTAGTTTTGATTACGCATGAATTACGACCTGACTCCACATATAGAATAATTTTTATCTAAACCTTAGGAGACATCATTTGCATTTTCGTCTATCTGGCAACGACAACGCCCATACAAGGCGTCATTTGCGTCTCGTTTATACAACGATTTAACATTTGCATTTTTCGTCCATACAAGACGATTCCGCCCATACAAGGCGTCATCTACATCTCGCCTATACAAGACGGCGTATCATCACACCATCTCATTTGACTACAACCACAACACAAAATTCACATTCTTACATTGTTTTATTTTGACAGTTATGCACTAATGCTTCTATCTTAGCTTCAATCTACAGGAACTGCAAAAGATGGAGCACAACGTGGATTTTCTCTCACAGCGAACCGGGGCAATTTGTTGGGGGGCCAACCTTCCCAACAAATGGCAGAAGCGGCCTCAAGCGTCGGTCCACTCGTTCCACATCACCATAAAACCCAAAGACCATAAGCCATAGCAGACACCCGTGTTCAAGCGATTCTTCTTTTTTTTTTTTTTTTTTTTTTTAGCACCATAGCCCAGTGGAAACATAACTCGACACGGGGACAAATTTTGAGTCGCGTTAGCCCGCTCGTGTTTTGACCATGGTAGCCCAGTGTCGTCATAACTCGACACTGGGACAATTTTTGAGTCCGCGTTAGCCCGCCTTGGTGTTTGACCATGGTAGCCCAGTGTCGTCATAACTCGACACTGGGACAATTTTAAAAATTTTTGCGTCAGCCTGGTCTATTTGCCCAAACCTTTCAATTCTGAGGATCGAGACAAAATTGGCTATGAGTCAACGTCTTTGTCCGAAGATTCTTCCATCATCTCCATACAAAGAGGGACAACTGTTGACACCCAATTTTGACCCTCCCTTCCAGTCATTAACTATAAAATTACACTAATTTTAAAACAATTTTATAATAATAAAATGCAACAATAATACATTAATACATGCATAAATAAATAATTTAATAATAGCGCCGCAGTCTAAAATATTAAGCACCTAGATAATTTAATCACAATTTATTAAATACCTAATACTAAACAAATACACTTAAAACTCTACCCCTTAACTAATAAATAAAACAACCCAAATATACCCTCCCCTTTAATTTTCAGCCTGGCCCAAACCCCTTACCCGTCGCCTAAGACCAGAGCTCCTTGGCCCAACCCCCCAGCCTAAAATCTTTAACTCTTCAGCCCACAACCCCATTTGCCCTTATACCCTCTCCTGTCGTCCCCTCAAAAAAAAAAAAAAACGAAAAAGCAGACCTAAACCTAGAAATCTTAGGAGAGCCGCCCCAGCTCCCAGCTCCCTCTCCCGTCGCCCCAGCCGGGATTCTCGCCTGAGAATCCGGCGAGTCACCTACTAAATCACCCTGTCTTGCCCAGTACAAATCCTACCATAATCGTTGCCCAAATCAAGGACGAATCACACTAAATCAGTAGCGATTCCTTACCAAATCGAGAAGCGAATCGGTTCATACCAAAAGTTTACCATAACCAGAATATACCTTAAGAATCCTCCCAAAAATGGTAACAAATCATTGTCAATCTTCACCAATAAACACCCAAACGGTAACCAATCGCCTAAAATCAGCTACCCAAACTTAGAACCAAAATCGAGACTATAAATTAGTCCTTTTATACATGCAATAGGGGGGGACGTTGGAGAAAACCAGTACATGCATAAAGGTAGAATCCATAAAAGCTTTCACGCTTCAGAACCCCCCTGTTATTAATATAAGCTTCTATTCCGAGCAAAAAGCTCGTTCTTCTCCGTCGCATAGGCGTAAGCCCTTCGAGTGAATCGACGACTTGATACGCTGCCTCGGTTCGCTGCTCGGAGAAGGTAAAACCGATTCTATCTCTGATTTCTTGTTTACTTTACTTAATACGGTCGGTATGATATGTTGGCGTGCTTGTTAGATGTTTTCATTTTGTTATTGTGCGGGTTCGTTAAATTGGTATTAGTCAGGGTTAGTTTAAGTTTGTTTAAACAGAGGTTTACCGTGAAAACTTGCAAATGAGAATTAGTTTGTTGTTTATGTCTATTAAATCAATGTAGAATGTGTTTAGTTTAGTATTGATGATTGTTTGGATCTATTATGTTGGGTGTTAACGAGTTGAGGCCCTGTTGGCACTTATTGTTATAATACAAACCTTATTAGTTTTGAATAATATGGAAGTTATGCAATGAGAATGAAAGGACTGGGCGAAGAGTAATAAACCGCCTCCGTGGTAGAAATGAAGTATAAGTATTATTATATGATGTATGTACTTGTCGAGGTATATTTCATAACATGTTAGTTAACGCTTTTGGTTTGTTTTGTCAGGTGCTAAGGGTCGCTTCTTCCGTACTACTCTACCGTTAAGTCGCCATGACTAACCCTTTTAAATAATTTTTGAAATACGTCTGCTTTGTGTTGGCTTATCTTATCCTCGTGATTGGATCTGATTTTTGTTTATGCAAGAGGATCACCCTAGTTCATTCAAACGCCTTCTTAATCATGTTATTTACTTCAAAAGATTAGTATACCTTTGATCAACATACTACATTTTAGATATACTTAATCGCTGGTCACTAATACGCAGTGTTTGGTTGACTAATTTTAGTTGATGTTGTAGTATTAATTTTGTCTATTTATGTTTCCTTAATAAGAAAATTGTAAGTGAAATGAGATTAGTAAAATGGACATACTGCATGCAGAAGTAAAAGACAATACTTAAATTTGTGGCTTAATCTTTCCGGAATGGATAGATGATATAGTGCATATAATTAGAATAGATGGAGTTACATGTTGAATGAGGTTGCACTATTTCCTTCGCGCATTCATTCTCAAAACTTATAGTGTACCGCTCTCACTGCTTTCTTTATAGAAATTGTCATGGTTTAAAGTTTTAGCCTAGAAACAAAGTATTGGTCGTATTTTCTAAATATGTTGATTGGGGTTAAGGTTAATATGTATATACAATCATATGTCGGTTCTACAAAGCGGCACCTTATCCATCTTCAAATAAAAAAATGATATGTGAACTTGGTTTATTAGTATCTTCTAAATATGTACAACCGAACTGTTTTTCTTAGTCTCGGAAATCATGAAAGTAGTTTGACCATGCCCGGTGTGTTGTTGGCTCTTCATGCATCAGTAACCTACCTGTATGATCACGTTAAGTCCCCCTGTAAAAGAAACATGAATGTATTAATGTGGTGTCTGGCAAACTTGACGCCTAATGGTTGGCATCTGCTCGATTGGGTTTCTTATCGAAGACCAATATTGCCTTCCTCTGAAGTTAGAGAACATTAAATGTGGGCTTTGCATAAGAATGGTTGCATGTTTAATTCAAATTTATAATAAGGGGATGGCATATTTGTTTTCCCTATTTGCTGCATACTGTTGCCTTATTATATCTTACTGTTCGCTGCCCGGAGAAGCAACTGTGCCATTCTATTCACTGATTTACATATCTCAGATGCTACGATTATGTACTAATATAGATTATGTGTGTATGGATTTTTATGATTCAAGTAATTAGGATATATACTAATCCTTATCTTCTTTTCTGTCACATGGCCTACATCGGAGCTAAACGAAGAGTCTCATGGCGAGACTCATCACAAGCTGCAACAAATGAAGACCCGCATCTGTGTCCACCGCATTCTCGCCTGAAATTCCCTAAAAATAGTACAAGATGACGTCGTCATCCATCTCAACTCCTCCTACTCGTTAAATCTCGTTGCCTCATGTTATGCTTTTCTTTGTTGTTGCAATTTTATTATCTTAATATTGTAATTAATATGATACATGACTCTATTAGTCGTCGAATAGATTGGGAGGGTAGTTTAAAATATAAATCCATTTTATTATTTGTTTTAGGTTCAACACATAGGTCTAGATTTAAAAAAACAATTTAACCACTCTTTATTTATATTTCACATCATGTGATTAAGACTGCTTTTACTAAATCCATAACAAAGAAATAATTTTCTCATACTCGTTATTAACAGTATATAATTTATCATTTTCCTATTATCAATAAGCACTTTAGATATCAAGACATATATATATATATTAGTTAAAAATCAATTTTGCAAATATAAGTACTGTTTTCAATAAATCAATCTTATACTTGTATAAACCATGTTTATTTTGTCCAAACCCGACTTTTGAGTTACATTTCACACTATTGCTATACGATATGTATTTTTAAACTTTACATAAACAAATCTTACAACTCCCTTATGTTTTGTCAAAAAATACATTTTTTATACTTGCAATATCATTTGACTTAAATATTTCTAAACATGCATTTTTCTAATACAATAATTAACCTAGGTTTGAACGGACAACCGCAAGTTAGCGGATCCTTTAGAGTGCCTAACCCCTTCCCTTTAGGATAATAAAGAACCCTTACCCAGAATCTCATTAAGTTTAGCAGACCATTAAATGGAGTTAATGTTTACTTTAAACTAGTTAAACATTTAGGTGTCCTAATTCACCCAAATTAATTAGGTGGCGACTCCGCGAACCCTTAGCATTCTAGCAACCCTTTAGCATTTTTTAAAACACCTTTTTAACACTTTAGCAACCCTTTTAAATTTTAGTATTCTTTTAACATTTAACACTTTTATTTATTTTCTAACACTTTTTATTAAGCAGGGTTCGCTAGAATCCCGTTTTCGACTCCGGTTTAAAATGGGGTGTTACAGACATAACTCATAAGTCAACAACTAAAGAAATAATAAAATAAAAACTAATAATAAGATGTAAATTTTCGAACTTTCAATATTCATAATGTTAAAAAGAGTACATAATGAAGTAATAATAATTTTATTTATATATTATGCATCCTTCTAACAAGTTCTTCGTAATTTATAGGTTCATTGAATTGTTGTGAATCCATAGCCGCTAAATCTGGAGTATTCATTTCAATTCCGCTTCCGCCGTAACTTGTGCTCCCCGTTTTCCAAAATATTGTCGATTTCTTCATATTCCGGATCGTCAACGTCTACGTATCCTTGATTTCTTCTCTCTGATCCGATTCAATCCCTTAAGCAGACTAAGACTTCTAATGTTTCTCCGCTCAATGAGTAACGTGTGTCTCCTATTTGGTCTCGTGCTTGGTTGAATGCACTTTCAGAAGTCACTGTTGAGATAGACACATTAAGAACATTTCGTGTCATAGCTCCAAGTACCGAAAATTGCCTTCTGTTATCCTGCCACATTTATGCAAAAAAAAAGATTTTTTAATAGATTTAAAACTATTTAAAATATTCTTTTCTATCCCGTGTTTCTAAAAATTAGTATATCTTTACAATTTAGTAATTTAAAAAATTAATTGCAACATTTAATCCAAAATTAATATTATATTATACATAAGAAATGTAACGACAATATGATAGTCAATAACTCAATATGTCCAAAAGTTGAATATATTACATCATTACACAACTAATAAACTAGAATATAGAAATATTATTACGACTCGCGACTCATTAAGGAAGTGACAATGTTGTGGCGAACAATTCCATACTAACATCATCCATCGATTCATCAAAATCATCTCTCAAAGTCCTTGATGTTCAACCAATATCTTCATCTCCTTCAACTTCAGGAACATAATTAGGGTCTGCATCACATTTATCAAATTTCAAATCTTCAAATGCATGTCTTCTAATGTAGTTATGCATAATCATAGTTGCCGCAACAATTTCTTTTTGTGTGTCTAATGGGAAACTTGACATTATTGATAATACCCTCCATCTTTCTTTCCACACACCAAATGTTCACTCAATTACATTTCTCAATGAGGAATGGACAGAACAACCTAATACTTAAAATATGAGAAAAATAAGCTCATATAAACTACATCTATGGTTTGTATATATGATAAAGATTATATATACATATATATATATATATATATATATATATATATATATATATATATATATATATATATATACATATATATATATATATATATATATATATATATATGACAAAGAGAAAATCTATTTTTAATACTGCTACAATATGTTTTTTAACAATTACGCCTCAGTCCCAAACAATTGTTTTGAAAAAAAATAACAGAAAACATATCGAGTAGTTATCAAAAACCCCATAAAGATTTAAACTCAATTGAATTGGATATTTTAAAACAGATAACATATCAACTACTTATTGAAAACTCATTGAATAATTAAACCTAGTTGAATTAAGTCTATAAATAAAATTTTGAAAAAAAAAACAGATAACATATCAACTAATTATCAAAAACTCAATAAATAATTAAACTCAATTGAATAAAAAAAGTGAATAATTAAACCCAATTGAAATAAATTTATAAAAAATTAACATATCAACTAGTTATCAAAATCACAGTAAATAATTGAACCCATTTGATTGTTTTTAAAAAGTTAATAATTAAACCAAATTGAAAAAAGTCGATAAACAATTTTAAAAAAAATAAAAATATAAAGTGTTTGGAGAAATACTTTTTGGTGTTTCTCCTTCTCTTTCATTGTAGAAATACTTTTTGGTTTTTTTAAAAATATTTCTATTTCTTGATAAGTATGTGTTTAGCCCAAAAAGTGTTTCTCAAGTTGAGAACACTTGTAAAAGTTTGGTCAAACACATACTAAAAATAGGAGTATATTTGTAATTGAAAGTATATGTATGTTCTAGAGACAAACTGTATTAGGACAAAATGTACTTTATACACATTCGTATTTATATTAATGATGATTAATATTATGACATTTGCATTTGTTGAATTATTAGTTGATTGTTTATAATATTCTTTAAATGCATCCATAGAGTTTACGTGTTTATTAATGATGTGAGAATTAATGTTATAACGTAACTCTTAAATTACCTCGACTAATGATCATTGAGATTGAGATATCGATGATCTGTGATACGTCGACATGTGGTCTGCATCATATCCTTAGGGAATGTTGTATGTCTCACTTGCTACAAGTTATGACAACTCGTGATGGACACATGTATATTTGTTGAAGTATTGGTATACCCTGCTGATGTCCTGTTTTGTTATATGTCTATAATGTCATCGGCATGTGGGAGATAAAAATCCTTAGACTTGAGGTCAATATCATCTTGTTTACAAAGTAATGTACTTTGATCCTGTCCTAAGCTCAAATGTATTATAGGTTGAGACGCGGCTTGTTTTGGGTGCATTACGAAGTAAATTAAAGGTGGTATGTGAGCCAAGATTAGGATTCATTCCTTGAATATATATTCAAGTGAACACTCAGATACTCATATGGTATTAGGTTGACTAAGTCATTGGCCAATGCAATGGACATATCCTTAATATGGTCCTGTTGTCAACTAATATAGATGAGACATAATGATCAAGTCATTTGGATAGACATTTGACAAATCCTAAGCTTGATTGAGTGTGTCATGAATGAAAGGATTTTATCTTCCCACATAGAGGTTCAGTTCACATGTTTCGTGTAGCTAAACTTTACATATTGAGTTCGTCTTCCGGAGAAGTCTATGAGTTCCGTGAAGACCGTAATATAATTAGTGTCGATATGTAAAGGGCATGAAGGGTAACACTAAGTCAAATATTATGTCGATTGAAGGATGTAATTAGAGATAGATTATATATATGTTCGGTTGATGACCGGGACATTAGAAATGGAAACGAGGCAGAAAATGGGACAGGGCCGCTATGCCATTGATTTAGGGTCGCGGCGCCAAAAACACGTGTCAGCACTACGACGCCGCTTATCTAAGGTCGCGAGTCGAGAAGGCCCAGCTGGTCCGACTCGACCCATCACGACTTGTTATAATGGTCGCCCATGGGGAATCCTAGGTTGTCTTTTACAACTATAGATAAGCGGGTTTCCTCTTTCATTTCATTCTAAAGCTCTGTCGGAATCCCTAGCATTCCAAGACTTAGCAATTACATCGAAGTTTCAGTACTTGCAAATCGAGGGACATTTGCGTGCGCACCCTCGGACTACACAAAGCTCCAGATTTCAAGTTGCTATCTACAATATAAGTCTTCCATCGAAGTATTACATTATTGCTTTGTGCCTTTTACATTGTATAATCATCCTACAGTTTGACCGTCGTCGGGTTTGAAACATAAATTTTCAAATTTCGCTGCGTGTACGAACCCGATAAAACCCTACAGTAATTGAATAAAAGATGAGTCAAATTATCATAAAACTGAATAAATATTTGTCACTTGTTTTTTTGAAGGAAAAAAAAGAGAATAATATTTGTTACCTATGTTTTAAAAATAAAGCTTTTTGTTTACATTTTGTAAAACCTTCCTAATAAAGTTCCAAATCTTTTTAAAACAAAATGAAATGTTTCAACTTTCAAGAAGTTTATGGATATTTTTAAGTAGAAAGAAATAAAATTTGCATCTTTCGAAACTCTTAAATTAAAAATGAGTAAAAAGTAGGCGGTATGTTTAATTACTAGTAAATTTATAGTATTTCAATAAGTTTATGTTTTATTTTGTATCGATGTAAAATTTATAGTATTAAATTTGGGTACAAAAAATTACTCCATCTGTCTCAATTTTGTTTTGTTTTGTTTACACACCCCCTAAGAAATATTAAATATGAGGGATATTTGATACTTTATCTTTATTTATGTCTAAGTTGCAATCTATTTTCATTAAATGTTTACTCTATTTATGTTCATTTTCATTAATAACAAAGAGTATAATAGATAAAAAATAATTAATTATACCTTGAACTTCTAAAACGACAAATAATTCGAGACGAATAGAGTATTATTTCCATAGTATAGGAACGATATGTATAAACCAACAATATGGCAAAAGAGTAAATATTGAGTCTTAAAAATCCAACAATCCATAAGACAAAGTGTATCATACTGTTCACTTCTGGTTTAGTATGCAAGACTGAGAATAATGATCATGCGCCTTCACAACAAAAAAAGTGTATCATACTGTTAGAAAATAATGTGTTTATGGTGAGAAATCTTGATATGCTTCCAGTCGTGTACTTTTATTTGGATTACTTTTTAAATTGTCTCGACATACAGTCTCTTAAAATTAATGTAAAAATAGGGTGGGGTTACATCTATAATGATTCCATATAGCATATTTTTACTTTCTGCAATCGTGAATATAGTTGGTTGCCTAGTATAGTTATCACATTACCAACCCTCACGACCGTCTTTGGATCCGTGCGAGGTGTGCTACAGCACAAGCCACCGAAAAACGAAAATTTTTAGGATCTATTTTTTATTAAATAGTATTAGCCAGAATTTATCAGAACGCCATAATTCGCAGTCTTACTTCAATTAAGAATCGACTTTACGAATTGTAATACGACTTTAAAATGTTTGAGGCATTTAATTTGGCCAATATTGTACCTTGCCTCAATTTCGCATTATTTTTCATCTAAAGTCAAAGAATGCTGGATGATTTTAATTTGTGTCATATTACATGACTTTTCAATTTTTTCACATTCTTTTTTACTTTTATAAAAGTAACTCCGACCTTCAACACATTAAGTGGTATTTTTGTTTCTAGCAATAAATTTATTGACAGCTTCATTTGTTCAAACACGCTTTCAGTGTTTTGATGTACAATATATTAATATTTATAATTGTTTCACTAATCATGTTACTTTATACAATTTGTGTAATTTTTAAGAATTTAAATTCATAAATATATAGATATAGATATAAATATATGGATTTCATACCTCTCTTTTTAAAAAACCTTTATAACTATTATTTAAATATTTATATTCAATCAAACACGCCCGTGTCAATTTAAACATTCAATCAAACACGCCCGTGTCAATTTAAACATTCAATCAAACACGCCCGTGTCAATTTAAACATTCAATCAAACACGCCCGTGTCAATTTAAACATTCAATCAAACACGCCCGTGTCAATTTAAACATTCAATCAAACACGCCTGTCAATTTAATCATTCTATCACACACGCCCGTGTCAATTTAAACATTCAATCAAACACGCCCGTGTCAATTTAAACATTCAATCAAACACGCCCGTGTCAATTTAAACATTCAATCAAACACGCCCGTGTCAATTTAAACATTCAATCAAACACGCCCGTGTCAATTTAAACATTCAATCAAACACGCCCGTGTCAATTTAAACATTCAATCAAACACTCCTGTCAATTTAAACATTCAATCAAACACGCCCGTGTCAATTTAAACATTCAATCAAACACGCCTGTCAATTTAAACATTCAATCAAACACGCCCGTGTCAATTTAAACATTCAATCAAACACGCCCGTGTCAATTTAAACATTCAATCAAACACGCCCGTGTCAATTTAAACATTCAATCAAACACGCCCGTTTTCCTTTGTTCCACTTTCCATTTCCTTTGTTCCATTTTCTATAACACCAAGGGTCTCTCGAAAACAATTGTTCTATTTACTAAGGTAGATGTAACGTTTGCGAACATCCTACAATCCTCAGACTCCACGTTGTGAATTTCACTGAGTATGTTGTTGTTGTATATTATTTATACATTCTAATGTTTTCTTGGTTTTTTCTTCTTGTAGCTGTGATGTTTGTGCTTATTATATTTATTTATTAAATTGGTTATATTATTTATATTCTTATTGTATTGTAGTATTTTTCTCTTTTCAATCACTTTAATATTTATTCTACTATCATTGCTTCAATGAGATTAACATCTGTTTCTTTTTTGTTTTCCGATGTTTCATTCTAGGGACAAATCACTCTCTATTAACCGAAATTTTATTTATAGAATTCGAATTCAATTTTTTAAATAAAAATAAAAATAAATATTTATCGCCCTATTGTAAAATCTTTAAGTTTGATATTCGGTCTAATATCGCATCATGCCAGATTCCACGTTGTGGAATTTCATTGGGTATGTTATTGTTGTTGTTATCACATCATAATAATAAAATAGAAACAATAATATTAGAGATAATAGCCATTTTTTTTGCGAGTTTCTTGTCTGACTATCAAATATTTGTGTTTTATATCTAAACTATTTATCAAAACACATCTCAAAATTAATGAATCAGCTATTGAACGAAATTTTATGGACGAATTAAGCTATTACGAGTCTTTTGATAATTACTTGATCTAGTCTAACTTCAAAAATGTGTTTTAACATATAGTTGGATTTAGATAGGAAAATATTTAAAAAGAGATCCTAGGTGTAGTGCTTTGCATTTGAACTTAAAACCCTGTGTTTCAGTGTTGTTTTGTTCTACTCCGACATCAATGATTATAACCTTTCAATCTCCCATCAAACACAACTTCAACCCTTCTTCCCCCATTTCCAATGTCCCTTCTCTTTATCCCATCAAAATCCGCTTCTCATTCGGATTCAATCTCTCATCCGTCTCCTAAAAAACTCAAACCCACATCACCATACCCGAACCCGTTTTCACCTTAGTCAAATCCTTCGCCCCAGCCACCGTCGCTAATCTCGGGTCGGGTTTCGATTTCCTTGGTTGCGCAGTTGACGGAATAGACGATTTCATCACTCTCCAGGTTGACCCGGATGTCAAACCGGGTCAAGTTTCAATTTCGGGTATATCAGGTGATGGAAATAGGCTTAGCAAAGACCCTTTATTGAACTGTGCAGGTATAGCTGCTTTATATGTTATGAAAATGCTCAATATACAATCTATTGGTCTTTCAATGATTCTTGAAAAAGGGTTACCTTTAGGTAGTGGATTAGGGTCTAGCGCCGCCAGTGCTGCCGGCTGCGGCGGCGGCGGTGAACGAGTTTTTTGGCCGGAAATTGGAAATTTCCGATCTTGTTCTTGCCGGGTTAGAATCAGAAACTAAGGTTTCCGGTTATCGTGCTGATAATATAGCACCTTCAATAATGGGTGGTTTTGTGTTGATTAGAAGTTATGATCCATTGGAATTGATACCATTGAAGTTTCCGTATGAAAAATATTTGTTCTTTGTGCTTGTGAACCCCGAATTCGAGGCCCCAACGAAGAAAATGAGGGCGGCATTGCCATTAGAGGTGACAATGTCGCATCATATATGGAATTGTAGTCAAGCGGGGACGTTAGTGGCCGCGATATTGACTGGGGATTCAAGGGGTTTAGGAAAGGCGTTATCGTCGGATAGGATTGTGGAACCGAGGAGAGGGTCGTTGATTCCGGGAATGGAAGGAGTGAAGAAGGCAGCGTTAAAGGCGGGGGCTTTTGGTTGCACGATAAGTGGAGCGGGACCCACATTGGTGACGGTGACAGACGATGAGGAGAAAGGGAGAGAGATGTTACAAGTAAGAAAATGAGCGAACAAGTGTTAAAAGAATTGAAGTGTTTATAGTTATGACTTAGGTACGAAAAGAGAATCCCTTTTTTACCATGAATGAGAGTTAATTGTGATGATACACACATTCTAGATTTAATTTCCCCATTTGGATTTTGGTTGATGTATATGCATGTGTGATATGTTGTGGCCATGTGTGGCATATTTGGTTTCGTTAAGTGTAATTAAGGTGACTATGTCGAGATTTGTTTAGCATGAACATGTTATGAACATTCGGGACGAATGTTTCTAAGGGGGGAAAGATGTTACAACCCGTAGTTCCAAGACATGTATTTGAGAACGTAAGTAAAGAAGTAAGACTTGAACGTGGGAAGAAAGTATAGCTACATTTTCTTAAGGAAATATTTCGAAAATGTGAAGACGACAATTTGAGTACTCGGAGTTCAATTCTCCTAATTGGAATTAAGAAATTAGTTTTGAATTTTGAAATCTCGGATTTGGTCATGTGGGGCCCACGAGAAATTTTACGATTTTGTGGGGGCCACGAGATTTTGATATATTTTGGCCAAGTATAGAATTTATTTGTGAAGAAATAATTTTGGACCAATATGAGTGTGACACGTGTCACCCCTCCACTTGTCTTGAAAGACTCCATCACTTTAGATATTTTGGAGACAAGTGAACAAGTGGGTCCCACTCCACTTGTCCATACACTTGGATAGATATTTATATATATGGATTAGCTTGCAAGACTTCCCACACTTAGTCATTTTCAAGAAATAATATCTCTTTCTTCCTCTCAATGCTGTTTCCTACCATGTGGTCTTCAAGACCAAGATTTATAATCTTCCAAGCTTAGTTCACTAATACAAGATCAAGAACCCTAAGCAAGTGTTAAGCCAAGATAACACACCAATAATCTCCTTTGGCCGAGAATGAGGGTGAAACCCTAGGCTTGTTCGTCGACTTTTATATGTGATTGGTACATGATATGTGGTGCCACACGTTTTCTAAAAGGAGGTTACTTAGATTATTGAGTGCATGATATTTTGGTGCCCAGATTTTCTAAAAAGATAGTTGATTAGATTATTGAGTGCATGATATTTTGGTGCCCAGATTTTCTAAAAAAGATAGTTGATTAGATTAGTGGGTGCATGATATTTTGGTGCCCAGATTTTCTAAAAAGATAGTCGATTAGATTATTGGGTGCATGATATTTTGTTGCCCAGATTTTCTAAAAAGAGGTTACTTAGATTATTGGGTGCATGATATTTTGGTGTCCAGGTTTTTATAAAAAGAGAGTTCATTTTAATGATTGGTACACGACATGATGGTAACTTGGTTTTATTCCTTTGAGGGTCAAAAGAGTATTTAAAGGCACAACTGACTCTTATTTTAAAAAGGGTACATTTGAATCATTTTTATAAAGTACAGTGATACAGTAGTACAGTGGTACAACGATACAGTGATATAGTGGTACAGTGATACAACAATACAGTGGTATAGTGGTACAGATGTACAGTTGGCTCTTATTTTAGGCACGGTAGGATCTAGTATTTGATTTTTCATACTTGTCCCTGTCATTCTTTTGTACAGTTATGATCTTGTTTATTGTACTTCATGTTTACATACTTGGTACATGTTGTACTGACCCCCTTCGGGGGGCTGCGTTTGTTGACACCCAATTTTGTCTCATCTTTACTGAACATTTCATTTAGATCGTCCTTTTATCTCCAATTAATTTTACTATGCTTCTCAGTCTTGAAAATCGTCGAAAATAAGTAGTTTTAATATTCTTCATTAATTATCGCATAATTTTACAATATCGAGTATTACATTTTTATAATTAAAATATAAGCAAAACAATTTTAATATCTCGTCAAGATTGATGATCGATTTTCTCTTAATATGTTCTTCAATTACTAAATTAATCATTTTTATGAATATTATATTCAAAATTAAATACATGTATTAAATCTTTTGTATCGTGTTTTATGCGTGTGCATTTTTTAATTAATTAAGTTGAAGGAAGCATATTTTTAATTAATTGAGAGATTTGGACTAATTATCTATTAATCTCTCAACATTAACTCAACCTTATTTTCCTACCCAATTCCCACTTTTTAAATTAATTCCCTTATTCCCATAACCCATTTCTTCAACACCCCAAATTAAATCAGCCCACATCGCAGCCCAATACCCCGCGACCCGGCCCAACTTCCCTTTAATAACTCAACCCTCTTCATCTCATCTCATAACCAAACCAGCATCTTCCTCTTCGAACCAAACCAGAAACCAACGACCCATTACCTCCAAGAAACCACCAGTCCGCCGCCACATCCCCCCTTTACCCGCCGGATAAATCACCCCAGTCCCGTCTCCCCTTTTCTCTGAACCTTCTGAACCACGAGGGAGTTTTGACCACTGAATCGGACCTTTCTTCGATTCAGTGGATAAAATACCGATTTCGAGTCGATTCAAGAGTCAATCCAATAAGTAATCTCAATACCCCTGTCCCAACAGCTCTTAACCTTCAAATCGTTCTGAAAAGGTAAATTTCAGACCCCATTCCATCTTTTTTTTTAGTCACTGTGTCCCGTCACTTTTGATTCCTATTCTTTGAATTTGAATTTCGAATTATGGTCATTGGAACCTCAAATCCTAACTATAAATACAACCCTTTCGTTGTGTAAAGGTCGAATTTTTCTCGTAAGTGGCAAGAACCAAAAAAATCAGTCTTTGCTTTAAGAGGAATTTTTGGATATTTTAAAAGCTTAGATGGAATTTCAGGTTCTGACAAAAAAGAAGAAGAAAATCGAAGATTCTTTGTTTGTTTAAGGGATCGAATTTCTGTGTTTTTCAGAAGACCAAGAACAAAAATCCAAATTTTATTACTTAGGTTATTGGAAATCAGAAAGAAAACCTCTGTTTTTTTACTCCCAAATCAATCGAAAAGCTACAAAAATCTTTGAACTTTCATTTCATCGCATAAACAAAAATAAAACAATTCTTCCGAATGGAATCGACGAGTCGAAACACGCCTCGGTTCGCTACCCCGAGAAGGTAAATTCATCACCCTTTCAGTTTTAGATCGCGTTTGATATTAGTGGGTGTGATATGTGTTTATATGACTGATTGAATATGTATTAAGTTATTACTAAGGTTTGTTTATGTTTATTAAGGTAATTGCTAGCATGTTTGTGAACCTATATGCATAAGTGTGGAATAATAAAGAGAGTTTAAGGAGCTTTGTATATATATCTGCAGATCCTAACCTCGTATGATCATGTTGGTTACTAAAACCATTGAAATGCGCTTGTCTTTTAAATCTTGTGGTTAATTCAGTAGAAGTTGAATGTTTGTTGGCTCCTAATATGATAATTATCTAGCTTGGGATCCGCTCGACTTCACTGTGTTTGTTGGAAATATTCCCGTGCCTAATTAATAATATAACCATGGTCTCATGCCTGTATCTTGGCTTAAGTAACACCAAGAAGGTCAAGCAGTGAAAAGATTTGTGAATGTGTAAATTTGAGTGTATGTTCCCGTAAGCACATACAGTTGTGTCTCTTTGTTCTTAAAACTAAAGATACTAAAACTCCTTTTTGTTTAGTCAAATCTCTGAGTTTTCTACTCTTAATTATGTTCTGGTATTTGTGTAGTTCATCATTTCTTTCCCTTAACATATCGATCGCATAAAATCTAATATTAGAAGTAGGTTTAGTTAATTAAATGTTGTATCTTCAATGAATATCATGTATATTAACTCCCTATGTGGATGTTTGATTCGTTTATATCCGGCAGCCTGTTTCTCTTTGATCTGCTGTACATGGAATATGCATTCATCGTGGGCCTTTATTTGTTTTCATTCATAAGATCCGACGGACCTAAAGCCCAAAGGCACTGCTTTATTTCCATTTTTTTCCTATTATTATTAATCGGTACTTAATATGGGCGTGTCCCATATTTATCTTGTTTGTTGTTATCGGTGTGCATAGATCAAGTTATGCGTGATGTAGGCTTATATATATATACTCGGACATCGTCTTTGTCCGCCAACTGCTTTCCTCAAAATTTTAAAGCAGTGATTGCCTACGCATTATCTCATACCGTTATATGTAATGTGTTTGTTTGAAAATCAATTCGCATAAAAGTATTTGGGCCTCTCCTTTAGACTCCACCGCCCGGTTATTTAAGCTGCACATTAATACCGAGTTTATATGTAAGTCTTGCATCAGTTTTCTCTGCATGTGTATTTGTTGGTTTTGTTTGTATTGTAATCCTTTTCTTTTCTTTTCTTTTATTTTACATGAACGCATCGGGAGCGACGAAGAGTCTCGTTATGAGACTCATCAAATGAAGACCCACATATATGTTCCTTGCATTCTCCGGCCTCAGGATTTCCAAACAAATAGGACTGGATGATATCGTCGTCCGTCCTAGTCGACGTTGCTTTTTAATTCTTTAATTATGCCTATTTATTATGTTGGTGTATTTAATTATTTGTACTTGTATAATTATTGAAATGCTTAGAATAGTTAGGCCTAGATTAACAATTAAAAAAGGGGTAGTTCTAAAATCGGAAACCCAACGCTAGATTATTTTAGGCTCGTTATACATGTCTAAAGCTTTCAAAACAATTTGGTCACCCTTTTATTTGTATGATTAACCATAAAAAATAAGGTTTTACTTTTACCTAATTTGCTAAAAAATAAACTTTCACAAAAATCGTCTCTTGGTATTATAAATAAAATTGTTTTCTCTTTACTGTCAATTACCAAAACATAAGTATTTTACAAATAATAATAAATATTTTTTACCTATATATGTATTTTATAAACAAGTCTTACAACTCTTTATGTTGTCAAAAATGCATCTTTTGTTATTAAATACTCGCAACGTCTTTTATTTAACATTTTATAAAAGCACGCATTTGTTAGCACAATAATTATTAAACCTAAGTTTGAACGGATAACCGCAAGTTAGCGGATCTTAGAGGGTGCCTAACCCCTTCCCTCTAGATTAATAAAAAACTCTTACCCAGAATCTCACATAGCTTTCGCAGACCTTTAAAATGGAGATCATTTGTAGTATTTTATGCTACATTTTTTAGTGTCCTAATTCACTATAATAATTAGGTGGCGACTCCTTTAAATTGCATTTTAGGAATCCAACCATGCGTAGCGGTAATCCCGTTTCCGACTCCGGTTGAAAATGGGGTGTCACAGCGTTTATGCCCGCAGGTATTAGGTACTCAGTTGGGTAATCCGCGAGGTTAGGATCCTTGTTCAACATTTTTGGGATAGCTTCAATGTTCCGGAGCTTGTCATTTTGACACAGGTCTTCCATTACGGTTAGGTATATTCACGGGTACGGCGGGGCCATGTCCCGTCATAGTTACTGTCCAAACTCTTAGAGGTCTGTATTCATATGTGGGCTGGACTTGCGTGAGTTGTATTTATATTGTTGTACATTTGTAGTCTCATTCGGGTGTTATATATTATGGCAGCCTTGCCGGCTTTACCTTTGCAAAAAAAAATGATGATGAGTGTTATTTAGCTTTCGCGAGTTACTTGTGTTGTATGGGTAGAAGGGTGCCCAGGTAGGGCACCAGTCGCGGGCCCGGGGTTCGGGTCATGATACCTTTCCTATGAACATATCATTCTTACTTATTACAATTTTCTCACTAACCAGCACGCACTTAAAACCGTTTTTGACGAGTAGTCCGACTGAAACTAAATTCTTCCTAATTGTTGGAACGTGCAGAACATTGTTGAGAGTCAGGACCTTGCCGGAAGTCATCTTCAGAAGTATCTTCCCATATCCTTCAACCTTGGCTGTTGCAGTATTTCCCATAAACAGACTCTTCTGTCCAATGAGCGTAGGTTGCAAATGCTTCTTTTGCAGCGCAAATATGTCGAGTGGCACCAAAATCAAGCCACCACTCTTTTGGATTCCCAACCAAATTGCATTCCGATAGCATTGCACACAGATCATCCATATTATCATTCTTTTCCACCATATTGGCTTGTCCTTTTCCCTTGTCCTTTTTTGGGAGACGACAATCTGAGACTTTGTGGCCAGCTTTCCCACAATTATAGTAGTTGCCCTTGAACTTTTTCTTGTTAGGATCCTTCTTCTTTCCAGAAGGCATGTTCCTTTTCTTGTTCTTTCGGAGCATCATCTTCAACGACGTTTACCCCTTCAATCGGTGAACTCTTACGGTACCTCTTCTCAGCGGTTTTGTTATCTTCCTCGATCTTGAGACGAATCACAAAATTCTCCAACTTCATTTCCTTTCTTTTGTGCTTAAGATAATTCTTGAAATCTTTCCATGAGGGCGACAACTTCTCAATCATTGCATCCACTTAGAATGCTTCATTCAATACCATACCTTCAGCAATAAGGTCATGGAAGATAAGTTGAAGCTCTTGAACTTGGGTTCCAACGGTTTTTCCATCCACCATTTTGTAGTCTAGGAATTTGGCAACCACAAATTTCTTCAAGCAAGCATCTTCGGTTTTGTACTTCTTTTCAAGTGCACTCCATAGTTCTTTGGAGGTCTCTACTGCTGTTACACCTCTTAAGTTTAAGACAATGATTAAGAACGTCATTAAGATTAAGATTCGGATAATGGATATAAGATATACGTACACAAGCTACGGGCATGTCAATGAGGATTTAAAATGATAAGTTATATATGTTTCCATTAAGAATTATCACATGTTATAAGAATTGCGACATGGAGAATACGAGAACTTATGGAATTCCCGAGAATTAAAGAAAATGAGAATCAAGATTGAAAGAAGTGAGTTTAAGATGTATTACTTAGGGGATTAATTTAGTTAAGTAGATACTTAAAGGGTTAAAGTGTAACATGAAGGGGGACCTAAATGAATTATTTAAAACCTGATTTTTTTTTAATTAATATTGCCCTAATTAACTTCATTCTTCCACAAAAATCAATATCAATTCTCCACCTCTTTCTTCCTCACCTTGGACGATTTTTCTCCCCTCCCTAGCAAAAAAGATTTAAGCTTTTTACTTCATTTTTTTAGACTAATTATCCTACTCAATTGAAGCAAAATATTTCACCCAAAAACAGTGGAAAATTTCGGACCCCTGGCCGAGAGGTTGAGGGATTTTCCGTCAAGTTTTTAACAAGTATTTTGGAAGGAAAATATGTTAGAATGATGGGATAACATTATTGAATTGTTGCATGTCGATTTGGGATTGAAGGAGTGTGATATTGAAGCCAAACTTTGGCCAAAACAGTGGCCAAATTGGGACTCCACTGGACCGAAACAAAGCAGTGATTTCTTCAAGTTTCGGACAAGATTTTGAGAAGAAAAACGTGTAAGGATGTTGGACTAACATCATAGATTTTGTGCATGTCAATTTGGAGTTGAAACGAAGACCATTTGGTGAAGAAAAATCGACGAAACATCGAGTAATTCGCGTGGGCAGAAGGCTTGGTTAGGTGACTGTTTTGGTGTTAAATTAAGGTAATAATTCTTCTCCTTAAGATATAATTGAAGTTGCATGTTGTTGTAGTTGAAGTAGTGAACTTGTGTTAGGAAGAAATCTTGAATTTAGATAATGCATGTGATAATTGTGGATGTTGCACCGAATTGGACTGTTTCAGGCATATGTTGGATTCGTGTGTTGTGTTGTAAATTTCATCACTAATTGTGTATTAAAAATGGAAGAAATTGTGAAGATTAAAGATGGATTCTTTATATGAGATTGTTGTAAAGATAAGTTGGTTTAATAGTTAAGAGTTAAAATGGTTGCATGTTAATGACCTAAAAGTCATGGATAATTCTCGGACATTGGGTGAGCTTTACGGGCTGTTTTGGTGCAAGATTAATTGTTATTATTATTATCGTCGCTAATTGTATGTTAAGATTGAAAGAAACATTGATACATTGGGTTGTAAATAGTTATATAAAGTGACGCGAGATGAATTGAAATTTAAGGAACTAAGAAAAGAGTTTTGGAATCTCAGACATTATTGTAACATTTTAAGGATTGAATGAACATGGTAAATAGGTGTGATAGTCACCTTGATGGTTGAAATTGTTGCCTTTAATAAATAAGGAGAAATGCGATTGTATGATGGCACATATGTTGTATATGAGGCCTAATTAGATTACATATTAATATGGTTGTGGTTGTTGGTTTGATTTGACTTGTTGGTTAATTGTGGATACACACATAAACAGAGGAAATGCTGCCCAAATTTTTATAGAAATAGGAAGCTGTTATTCAATATAACTTACATTAGAGGCCCTAAAATTAATGGTCGTATTATTATTATTATAGGCTGACATACTAGACGAGACGTATCCTAGTATTGCATTGATTGCGCGACTAAGAGGTATGTGAAACTCTTCCTTCTTTCTTTTTGGCATGCTTATAATGAAAGTACGGCGGACGTACGTGATTCATATAAGTTCAGTTTTAAAAGATAACTGTTGATTAGTGCCTATGATTTTCAGTAAAAGAGTTTATTATGATGATATTATCGAGAGTCAAAAGATGATTTTTAATTGCATGTGATTGCTCATGATATCTACTCGTGCTAAGTATTATTGTTTCATTCCACCGAGTTCCGGGCCGAATCATGTTTGTGCGCAGCCTTACAGAATTCATCGAGTCCCTCACTAGAGGGCCGAAACACGTTATATTTATATACAGATCTTATCGATTCCCTCCATAAAGGGACGAGACATGTTATGCGCACATATACAGATTCCATCGAGTCCCTCCCTAGAGGGCCGAGACACGTTATACAGATTGATATACAAATATGGACATAATTTCTGACATGACTCTCATTTTTGTGAAACTTGATGACTCTCTATTTTTACTTGACACAATTGTGATTTCATTTTCAGTATTTCATGTTTTATATACTCAGTACATTATTTCGCATCGACTTCTTTTCTGGGTGCGTTCATGCCCGCAGTCTGCATGATCGGTTAGGTGACCTCCGCTTAGGACATCTACTACCACAAGAGCTCCCTTGTTCCGGAGCCAGTTATTTTGGTACAGATCCTTACATTTCAGACTTATGTATATTTTGGGCACGACGGAGCCCTGTCCCGTCATATGTCAGTATTGTACTCCTAGAGGTTTGTAGACATCTGTGGGGTGGTTGTATGTAATTCTGTTTGGTTTGCGATGTTGCTCTACTCTGTGTTGAGATGTTCCCGGATATACTTGTTGTTATCTAGTGGCATCCTCGTCGGCTTGCTGGTATATATTGTGTTGGTTAATTGTGACTCCTGAGATGCGTTCATCCACGCAGCGTCGCTCATACCGCCACGTGGACATGGTTATTATTGCAGCATTATGCTGCCGAAATTTCTATAGATCCCGTTTAAATGGATTAAGTGTGACAGGTCAGTAATGACGTCCAATTAAGAGGTTTAGTCGCAGACCGTCGGGTTGGGTTATGACAAAAGTGGTATCAGAGCAGTTAGTCCTCTGAGTGTCTACAGACCGTGTCTAGTAGAGTCTTGTGTATGGGTATGTTGTACACCATACTTATACACGGGAGGCTGTCGGACATTTATGATTGGTTTCTACCCTTTCATCTCGTAGATCGTGCAATAGAGCCATGTCATTAGGATAATTCCCCACCCCTCCTCTTCCTAATAATTATTGTGGTTGCAGCTATGTCTCGAAAGACATCGACAATGGCTCGGAAGGAAAAATCAGAGTTATTCAGACTTGACTTGGTGCCTCAAGCCATAAGGGAAGTGAAAGAGTTTGAATAGAAGTATGATGGCCAGGTTTGAAGATACTAGGTCAACGTCAGGTAAGGTAACTCTTCAGAATCTTTTACGTATCAAATAAGAGAATAAGTTAACAATTCATCACTTAAGGGATGGTATCATCAGAGATTGGAACCAGGAGCAATGTCTGAGATTACGTATGTATACTAGAATATGTTGGAATTAGGAAAAGTACGACAAGTAAGAAATGAGTGAACAAGTGTTAAAAGAAATGAAATTGTTTATAAATACGAGTAGTGAAGAGATCCCTTCCAGACCATGAATGAGGTGTCGACTTGTGAAATGAATTGCAGTAGTCTCTATCTTACGAATTGGTACTCCGTTATGCTACGTTATCTGCTCTATAGTTACAGAGATTGAATTTTTCCTTCCAACGATAGAAAATGAAGCTTACCTACTCTTTTCTCTTTCATACATCTAATTAAATTTTGAGTTCTAATTGTTAGAATATGTGATGGCTTTATGGTATACCATGTTGCTAGACTATGTGAAGGTAGGAAACTGTAAAAAGAATATTGTTCCCAGATAAGAATAAGAAGAGGTTCCGGAATAATATGATTGAGATAAATGAATGAAAATATTTTTCCTACTTTGGACCGTGTACTGGGAAGTATTGGACATAGGGATTAATTGGGTTTATTTCGCAAATGACTTAAAACTTGGGAATGATGAGCATCCTATTGGTGTATAGTTGTGCCAGACATTTTAAATATCATAAGGAGTAGTGTTCAGACGAGCAACGAACCTCTGGAGTGCATATTTTCAATTAAGTAGTTATTTGTGGGATTGGTAACCGAGGTAGGTATTCGTGCACAGTTTCAATGCATTAGTTCGCACGGAATGCTAAGATGGGGCTATTTAGTCTCTTGGAACTAAAGGTTAAAAAGGGAAGAAGCTCATAATACCTCTCTTAACTTGTGTAGTGGGTGATCCTTTAATACTAATCTTACTGAGCATCGAATTGGAGGGATATGGTTATTGTGGAAGCCTTGTCTCTATGAGGTAGATATTGAACGGTACAGAATAATTGATACACTGCGGGGTAACCACATAGGGGTACAAAGAAAAGTTTCCATATGACCTTGGTGTATGCGTTTAATGATGTGACTCTTAAGAGGGTAATGTGGATAGATATTGGAAGGTTACATGGCCAGGTACAAGTCCATAGACAATAATGAGTGATTTCAACTGGGTATTAAGGAGAAATGAAAGAGTAAAAGTGTTATGTTGCTATGACTGGGATAAGGGAATATAAACAGTATATAGTAGAATGTAATTTGACATAACTAAGATTATCAGGGGCATACTATACATGGTAGTATACCAAAAAGGGTTTACAACAGTACTTACTACTCAGAAATGGGTTGAAGTTATACATGTTTCTAAAGTGCCTTTCATGAAACCAGCCCTATATGAACATTCTCTTGGGTTAATTAGGTGGGAGGTAGGCATAAAGGCTCAGTACAAGTTTAGATACTTTAATAGGTAAATGTCGGATCCTGAATTTCTGCATACTATAATAGAAGGGTGAAAAACAGATAAGAGAGGTACAGAGATATAGATGAATTCAACAAAGTGATAATAGATATTCAGAGTGATGTAGCCAAAGTGGCAAATGTTGATGCAGTCAAAGATATAACCGAGTTAGTAAGTCCAACAAGAGGATAGAACAAGTGCCACTTGATGAGACAAATGGTAATAATGAGAATAATGAAGAACAAAGAGATACTGGGGAAGAATATGGTAATAAATAGAATAAGGAAGACAACAATGGTAAGGTGGTAGAAGTAGAACAACTCATCGAGGATCTACAATTGATGGAAGAATCAAAAGCAACTCATACTACTAAAGAATAGGTTGAATGAGCGTTTTTGTCAAAAGATAATGAGGAGCGAAATGTTGACAGGAGTCAGGAGATGAGTATCAATGGTAACAACTCTAGCAATAGTAACACAGTAATATTAAAGGAAGATAGGATAATGATGTCCAATGTGGAACAGAATATTGCAGTGGAAGCGGATATGTCTATCATAAATATTGATCAGCAGAGAAACTTAATCAGAGATAATGTAAGGGGTGATCAACATGACAAACTTAAGGACTTACTGGTGAAGGAGTTACATGAATTAGGTAGATATATGGTATATGCAAAGAGTGATGTATTAGAAAGGTTGTTCTCTGGGATAGTTGATACTGTATTATTGACGATATGAGGGATCCTTGGCTAATTAGTGAGGATTTCAATGTTATTGTAAATGGAAGGGGAATACGGCAGCGCCGAGGGGTGAGTTTATTCCATACCTCAGGAAAGAGAAAGGAAAGAGGATTACAATAATTAGATAAAGAAGGTGAGGAGTAAATTATAAGTCTGGAAATGAAGATTTCTATCACTTGAGGAAAAATCTACCTTGATAACTAGTGTTCTTGTAAGTACGCTAATCCATCTATTATTAACCATAAAGTCTCCAAAATATTTCATAAAGGAGTTACCTAAAGTCTTTGTAAGATGCTATTAGAATTAGAGATGAAGGCAGAATGAAGCATTGGTCCTCATGGTTGAGTATGTGCTTACTTAGGGATAAAGGAAGCATGGACTTAAATCATTGCTTGATGTGTCTAGAGCCTTATGTGCTAAACTTTAGTGAAATTCCAAACCTCTAGCAGACTGTAAAATAATCTTTTGTAGATCAAATATTGCAAAAGACGTTATTCTCCAGATGTATCATAGAAATGACGCTTTCGTGTATGGAAATTGATGTTGGAAGCTGGAGATGGCATAGAACAGGAGATGTGGTAGGAGCCAAGGAGTAGAACTGCTGATATCTGGGTTGTTCCTGCAAGAACACGGTGGATGAGAGTATTCAAGATGTGAAGAAATTTATGATAGATGGGATTTGTAGAATTTGCAACGGCTATGTTCTAGGGATATAGTGGATCATATCACACCAGAATTGGAGTTGTATAAATTAACAGAAGGATATGAAATGTCATGGTAGATAATGACAGCTTCAAGTCAATTTATAGTAGGAAGTGCATGGGAGTTGTTAAGAAGGAAATCACACAAATCTGATGTTTTTAAGAATATATGGATACCAAGATTTCCTTTTAAGATTTCGTTCTTTTTCTAGAGATTATGGGAGTTTAAAATACAAGTGGCGATGCCCTAAGAAGAGTTGGAAAATAGACTGAGGCGAGATGCTATTGTTGTGATAAATGCAATATGAGACCATGGATCATTTGTTTAATGTGGAGAACCGGTAACACTGATGTAAGTATTACAACTCAGTTTCTGTAGGTGACACAAGTATTGCGAATGTGGTGAATGGTTATTGCCCCTCCAAGTTCAAAAGTAATATTCAGAGTTGTACCACTCATCACTATGCGATAAATATGGGAATGGGGAAATATTGTGTTGTAGGAAGGCAGATGACTATCTATAAGATGCGCAGACTCATATTTTCATGGCAACAAAATATGCTAAAGTACCTTCCTCAGATAATGCAGATGTTTGAAGGTTACAGGCTAAGACTAGTAAGGAAGATAGTTAAATGGGAAGTGATTAATATGAGCTCCATTACAGGCTTACCTCGTACTCAGAAGAAGTATCCTCAATTGTTCCCTAGGCCTACAGGTAATTCAATTCAACTCCTTATTCGATTATAGTAAATTGGTGAATTGTATATGTGTTATATTGTGGCCCTGTGAGGCATCTGTGGGTTTGCTGAGTATAGATGGATAGACACAGTTATAAAGGAGACTCTGCCAAAGTTTCTAGAACCTAAGACATGTTATGAACATTTGAGGACGAATGTTTCTAAGGGGGGGGGGGGGGGTATGTTACACCTCGTAAGTTTAAGACAATGATTAAAAACGTCATTAAGGTTAAGATTCGGATAATGAATATAAGACATACGGACACGTCAATGAGGATTTAAAATGATATGTTATATATGTTTCCATTAAGAATTATCGCATGTTATAAGAATTATCGCATGTTATAAGAATTATGACATGGAGAATACGAGACCTTATGAAATTCTCGGGAATTAAAGGAAACAGGAATCAAGATTGAAAGAAGTTGGTTTAAGATGTATTACTTAGGGGATTAATTTAGTTAAGTAGATACTTAGAGGGTTAAAGTGTAACATGAAGGGGGACCTAAATGAATTATTTAAAACCTGATTTTTTTTGATTAATATTGCCCTAATTAACTTCATTCTTCCACAAAAATCAAAATCAATTCTCCACCTCTTTCTTCCTCACCTTGGACGATTTTTCTCCCCTCCCTAGCAAGAAATATTTAAGCTTTTTACTTCATCTTTTTAGACTAATTATACTACTCAATTGAAGCAAAATATTTCACCCAAAAACAGTGGAAAATTTCGGACCCCTGGCCGAGAGGTTGAGGGATTTTCCGTCATGTTTTGAACAAGCATTTTAGAAGAAAAATATGTTTGAATGATGAGATAACATTATTGAATTGTTGCATGTCGATTTGGGATTTGAAAGAGTGTGATATTGAAGCCAAACTTTGGCCAATACAGTGGCCAAATCGGGACTCCACTGGACCGAAAAAAAGCAGGGATTTCTTCAAGTTTCGGACAAGTTTTTGAGAAGAAAAACGTGTAAGGATGTTGGACTAACATCATAGATTTTGTGCATGTCAATTTGGAGTTGAAACGAAGACCATTTGGTGAAGAAAAATCGACGAAACATCGAGTAATTCGCGTGGGCAGAAGGCTCGGTTAGGTGACTGTTTTGGTGTTAAATTAAGGTAATAATTCTTCTCCTTAAGATATAATTGAAGTTGCATGTTGTTGTAGTTGAAGTAGTGAACTTGTGTTAGGAAGAAATCTTGAATTTAGATAATGCATGTGATAATTGTGGATGTTGCACCGAATTGGACTGTTTCAGGCATATGTTAGATTCGTGTGTTGTGTTGTAAATTTCATCACTAATTGTGTATTAAAAATGGAAGAAATTGTGAAGATTAAAGATGGATTCGTTATATGGGATTGTTGTAAAGATAAGTTGGTTTAAGAGTTAAAATGGTTGCATGTTAATGACCTAAAATTCATGGATAATTCTCGGACATTGGGTGAGCTTTACAGGCTGTTTTGGTGCAAGATTAATTGTTATTATTATTATCGTCGCTAATTGTATGTTAAGATTGAAAGAAACATTGGTACTTTGGGTTGTAAATAGTTATATAAGGTGATGCGAGATGAATTAGAATTTAAGGAACTAAGAAAAGAGTTTTGGAATCTCAGACATTGTTGTATCATTTTAAGGATTGAATGAACATGGTAAATTGGTGTGATAGTCACCTTGATGGTTGAAATTGCTGCCTTTCATAAATAAGGAGAAATGAGATTGTATGATGGTGTATATGTTGCATATGAGGCCTAATTAGATTACATATTGATATGGATGTGGTTGTTGGTTTGATTTGGCTTGTTGGTTAATTGTGGATACACACATAAACAGAGGAAATGCTACCTAAATTTCTATAGAAATAGGAAGCTGTTATTCAATATAACTTACGTTAGAGGCCCTATAATTAATGGTCGTATTATTATTATTATAGGCTGACATACTAGACGAGGCGTATCCTAGTATTGCATTGATTGCGCGACTAAGAGGTATGTGAAACTCTTCCTTCTTTCTTTTTGACATGATTATAATGAAAGTACGGTGGACGTACGTGATTCCTATAAGTTCAGTTTTAAAAGATAATTGTTGATTAGTGCCTATGATTTTCAGTAAAAGAGTTTATTATGATGATATTATCGAGAGTCAAAAGATGATTTTTAATTGCATATGGTTGCTCATGATAGCTACTTGTGCTAAGTATTATTGTTTCACTCCACCGAGTCCCGTACCGGATCATGTTTGTGCGCAACTTTATACAATTCATCGAGTCCCTCACTAGAGGGCCGAGACACGTTATATATATATACAGATCTTATCGAGTCCCTCCATAGAGGGCCGAGACATGTTATGCGCACATACACAGATTCCATCGAGTCCCTCCCTAGAGGGCCGAGACACGTTATACAGATTGATATACATATATGGACATAATGACTTTATGAGTAAGCATTCATGATTTCTGACATGACTCTCATCTTTGTGAAACTTGATGACTCTCTATTTTTACTTGACACAGTTGTGATTTCATTTTCAGTATTTCATGTTTTATATACTCAGTACATTATTTCGTATTGACCCCCCTTTCCTCGGGGGGATGCATTCATGCCCGAAGGTACAAGTGATCGGTTAGGTGACCCTCCAGTTTAGGACATCTACCAGCTGCTGAAGAGCTATCTTATTCCGGAGCCAGTTATTTTGGTACATATCCTTACATTCCAGACTTATGTATATTTTGGGCAAGACGGGGCCCTGTCCCATCATATGTCAGTATTGTACTCCTAGAGGTCTGTAGACAGCTGTGGGGTGGTTGTATGTACTTCTGTTTGGTTTGCGATGTTGCTCTACTCTGTGTTGGGATGTTCCCGGATATACTTGTTGTTATCTAGTGGCAGCCTCGTCGGCTTGCTTGTAAATATTGTGTTGGTTAATTGCGACTCCATCGGGAGACAGATTCATCCACGCAGCGCCGCTACGCCTTGCCTACGTGGGCGGGAGTTATTGCGGCATTACGCCGAAATTTTTATAGATCCAGGTATTAAATGGATTAAGTGTGATAGGTCAGTAATGACGTCCAATTAGGACGTTTAGTCGCGGTCCGTCGGGTCGGGTCGTGACAACTGCACTGTAGACGTTGTACAAGTCATCTTCTAAGGCACTCAAAATGTAACATTTGCACAAAAAATCAGCCTCTTTCCAAGCCTCAGTAACCATAAACTTTTGGTTGTTAGACATGTCGGCGGCAGGCACGAGAGGGTCCTCACTGGTGAACTTTTGCATACCAAGGGTGGTAAGCCAAAAGAACATTTTTTGCTGTCATCCTTTAAAGTTGGCACCGGTGAACTTCGCAGGTTTCAATGGCAATGCCGTACGAGTCAGAGGAGTAAATCACGTGCAATATTCGCAGAGGGAGTTTCAGTCTCAATTCCCATTATTTGTTTGTCACTGTCAAATCGACAAACTGTTTTAGTTAATAAAACCAGAATAGCAATTAAATCACAAACTTAAACGATGAAGATTTTATTTCTTCAAATCACAGTATAATTATGAACTTTGGTATTTCAACGAAGTTTTTATATCTTCGAGTCAGAATACTAATATTCATATGGAGTAGAAAACTACACAAGTTTTAATCTCCTTAAACAGAATACAGAATAGCAAAGTTTTCACAACAGCAACGATGAATTTTTTATGTTCTTCAAATAGTTTTACAAGTATGAACTTTAATATTCCAACGAACTTTTTATGTATTCAAGTCAGAATATGAAATTTCATACGGAGTAGAAAACCACACAAGTTTTAGTCTCCAAAACAGAATACATATTAATATAAAAAAACATGTAATTTCCTTAAGACTGTTAGTAATCTGTATTGCAAAAAACCAGTAAACAATAATTACTGAAAATGAACAGAATCAGTGTTGGAAAAAATATTTTTCAGAATATAATCGAGCCCACTTAGTTCAAAGTGTGTTCTTAAAGAAATTATTCCCCTCACAGTACTCGAGGTTGATGGAATATCCCCTCCGAGGATAGAACGATTATCTTACCAGAATAGTAGTACTCCAAATTCAGGTAGCGACGAACCACTCAACGGCAGTGTATCACACAGAATTTATTCGGGCAGAAGAAGTTTTGTAGTTCAGAAAATTAGTAAGTAAAATTCTGGGGAAGCAAACAAATTTATAGCCATGGGAGTACTGTTTCTGAAGGTTTGCAACCCTTCTGAACAGTCACAAAAAATGGTGGGAAATAAAATAAAACCGGGAAAGAACCGGGTCGCGGATTGCGGGTCACTAACGGGTAGGATTGGATAAGTTAATTAAATAATAATTAACCAAAAAGATTATCAATCAATCAGATCATTTGACCAAATCCAAATCCAAATCCGAATCTGAAGTCGACGACGACGCGAGTGACTAGAGAAGGTGTAATGTAATATATACACCTCTCTTTTCCTCTCTTTTTCCGATGTGGGACAATTGCTTTAACCAAAGCAAAAGGGACCTTTTACATTCCCTTCACTTTTCATCCCATCATTTCCCATTCGCCAATATAAAAAACCCAACAGTACCTTTGCAGCTCAAAGGTTCTTGACAGTAATCAACTTGTCTCAGTTCTATCGGAACGCTACCCATCTTTGCCTATTCCTAAAAGGTTATATAATCCCGATAAGAGGCGGATCCATTAAATAAGCTAAGTTGTGGGTGCATTTGAACCTACTGTCTCAAACTCAAGTTACATGCAGTCAAACCTCTCTATAATATCGTCGTTTGTTCCTATAGCGAAATGCAGTTATAGAGAATACATTAACATAACATGAAAGATTGGTTCCAAAAAAAACATGACATAGTGAAATGTTGTTATAGAGAGGTCTAACTTATGTAATGGCGGATTATAGCAGGAATTTTCATCCGACATTGCTTTGCCAAAATTTCACTATATAATATTTTAAAGAAACATTTTGTGTATATACAATAGGTTAGCACCAGTTCAAAATAATACAAAGGGAACATTGATTTAGAACATGGAGTATATAGAAGTGAGAAGTCACAACTCCATATACAAGCCAAGTTTTGTTAATAGTCACTTGCACAAAATCCTGCATACGTCATTGTGTATATAGAAGTGAGAAAAGTAAAAACTTCGTAATTATGCATGTATGTGAGTATAGTAAGAGCCTAAGAGGTGCACTCCACTGCTTTAAGATCTTGGATCCGTCTCTATGACCTAGAAAGATCTATAGCTACATACCGTATCAGTTATATCTGCTAAAAAACATATAATAGAAACTAGAAAGAAGGCTAATACAGCTTTGATGAAGATTGACATTCGCCAACTGCTATTTCAGGTTTAAGAAACAGGATCGACCTTCCTATGAAGTCAACATCTCGAAGCTGGAGAGCTTAGGAATGAAATTCAAGTCCGTTGAAGAGATGTTTGATGATTGCATCGCATACTTCAAAGAGAGGGGCCTTATTTCTTCCATATAAGAGACTACATTTCTGCATAAAAGCTCTGTTATTGAACCTTGGATGTTTTATTTTTCTGTATCTCGTATTCTCGTTTTCTGATCCTTCCTTATCTATACCAATGATTACCTCATCACTATTTAGTAAAATTGGAACTTGTCCTAGCATAAATGTGTGACAGCCAATGTAGTAAAATGATGTTACTTAAACCCAAAAATAAGATAAAGCAACAAATACCTCGACTATCTCATCGACGTTACAAACACAGATACATATTCTGGTACCTCGACTATTTCACTGGTATCACCGTCCACAAATCTTTTATTCGTGCTCGATACCAGCAATATAAGCAAAGCTCAAGGAGGCAGCGTTTAGCAAACTATGTATCTTACATATCATACATCAACTATGCAGAATAACTGAAGTATCATGACGTTTACCCCTTTTATAAGTAATTCTTGTTTCATTTGAAATACAGTTAATTAAACAATCACGTGGCAAGAAATTCTTTTTGACCCTTAACCGAAAAATGGATATTTCAGGCGATGAAGATGAACAAAGAGCCACGGAGACTAGTAAGATTTAATTTTTTAAGGTAAAATGAATTTATAGATGTCTTGTTGAAGAGATTGGTACTTTCAACTCATACAATAAGTAAAACATAAACATTTCCAGATTAGTCTCTATGTTTCATGAACGGTATGCTCTGAACATAAGCTTTTCATTTACGAAATCTCTGGTCAGATAAAATGAACATAGAGCAGAAGAAAGTTTTTAGCTGAAATAAGAAAAATAGGTTGATTTACTAATTATTAAACTAATTGCATCAATTAGCACTTAGAAAAAAGATTACTATATATCTTGCTGCTGGCAGCAACATTGAAAGCTCTTTAGGCACTTGAAATTTGTTAAAGGTGATAGGTTGAGCTGACAATTCCTCATTAGACTAGATTGCACTTGTTACTGTTTCCTAAGAAAAGAAGAATATGAAAAGGACTGGCAAATTATATATATATATTCTTTTTGGGGTATACTTGTCAATATTCTTATCATAATGGCTGGAAAAAGATCCAAATGGAGTGAGGCACTGTCCATGACAGGTCCAAAATGACAAAAAACATGCACTGAGTCCGACATGTGATCTTACAGTGTAGGAAAAGATGACGAGTAGCTTCAGGGTTCTCTTCATAGAGGGGACACCTGCTACGTAATTGCATTTCTCTTCTCTGAAGATTTGATTGAGTGAGGCATGCTTCCTTAGCTACAAGCCACAGAAAACAAGAAACCTTCAAAGGTTCTTTGTTGTGCCACATCTTCCTCCAAGCCTAAAAATCGGTGTTGGAAGAAGTTAATGACATGTAGCAAGACTTGACTGAGAAGATTCCACCTGAATGGTACCTCCTTATAATTGAATCATCCTTGTGTTGATCGAGGACGATGGTGCTAAGGGTAAGGGACTGTAACAGAGAACAATATCTTGCAATTTCCCACCATCTTAGTGCTGTTTTACCATTTATACAATATCACTACTTACAAAAAAAAATGGTTGGAAGTTTTGACTTTCTTTTCTTTTGGTTATACATAGCATCACCAAGCTTAATAGTATTTTATTGTTAGACAAGTAATTGCTCCTTTTACAACAGGTTATTAGTAGGTATTCAGCGCAGGTACTAACAAAAAGCTTGGTACACAGATAATAAGAGAAGATAATACTCGTCCTGGTGTTGCTTAGCATTTATGACTAATAAAACAGGCACATACACAATGTTCATAATCATCAATTAGTAGTCCTTCCCAGAATCCAAAACCAAACTTATCAATGCTTTTAGTTTAGTAAACCTGAAAATATGAGTGATCAAGAATCAGTTAAAGTTTACGACTGCTCAAGATATTAGAGCGAAATTCTCGCATGATCGCAAAAATGCTTTAGAAATAGTTGCAGTTAGAAATACACAACTAACTAAAATAGAAAGGGATGAAACACTGGCATTTTGAGCATATGATGATTGAAACTCTCACTTTTATCATAAATTGAACTGAACAACATTGATGAGCTACAAAGAAAAATATAATATTAGAATTTCCCCCTTGAAACAACACTAGATCAAATCAGACAATAAAAGGACATCAGAACGAAAAAGAGCACACTGTTGTATTCTACTCACTGCCTAGTAAGAAAATGGAAAAACTTCATCCAAATTTACCACAAACTATAACATTTGATTGTGAGTCTATGCGTCATTACTTAAGCTGACTTCAAGCTGGAAAATCTTTTGAAGAGCCAACATCTCACTTTCTCTACTACTTTTTCTTCTCAGTATTTTCTCTGTGATCAGGCAATGCCTCATAAATAGACAATGCCAATGAATCACTAAACTTCAAATGAAAAGCTCTAACACCACCCAATTTCTTAGGAACAAACTCAACAATTCCTTCAATGGCATTGGCAGCTAAAACATTCTCCATAACTTCAGCACTTTCCATCCCACCCCTCCCAACTTTTAACACACTACAAGCCCCACTCCCTAAACACAACAAAATCAACGAACATGCTCTTTCTATATTATTATAGTTGCACGTATAATACACACACATAAGAACAAGATAAAATAGAAAAGGATGAAACAACTGGCCTTTTGAGCATGATGATTGAAACTCTCACTTCTATCATAAATTGAACTGAGTACACTGATAAGCTACCAGGAAATATAACATTACAATTTCCAACTTGAAACAACACTATCAAACTAGACAATAAAAGGAAAAATAACAGAGTGTTGTATTCACTGCCTAGTAATAAGAATAAAAATGGAACATAACACTTGATTGTGAGCCTATGCATCACTACTTCCGCCGACTTCAAGCTGGAAAAATCTTTTGAAGAGCCAAGATCTCACTTCCACTACTTTTTCTTCTCAGTATTTTCTCTTTGATCAGGCAACGCCTCATAAACAGGCAATGCCAATGAATCGCTAAACTTCAAATGAAAAGCTCTAACACCACCCATTTTTTTCGGAACAAACTCAACAATTCCTTCAATAGCACCCAAAACATTCTCCATAACTTCACCACTTTCCATCCCCTTTCTCCCAACTTTCAATACACTACAAGTCCCACTCCCCAAACACAACAAAGTCGACGAAAACACTCTTTCTATCTCTTCCTTCCAATTACTATCCCTCCTTAAATCAACTGGCACAGGTACTTTCCTCTTCTTTTTATAAAATTGCTTCCCTAATACACCTGGAAGTAAATTCACCACTCTTTTATCAGCCAAAAAAAGTTCATATGACCCGTATAAAACCCGTTTCGCTTCGAAAGATTTGTACTCAGCTTTCAACTTGGTAAATTTCAAAACTTTTGTAATTGGTATCTCTAAAGATTTAAGCTTTTTTTGCAGTGTTTCAACATCAAGTTTGGTTTTTGAGTTGTGGTTTTTTTTGGGTGTGTCATCAATGATGAGACAAATGTTGGAGAATGATTGAATGGGGTGGAAAAGGGTGATTTTGTGGGGTTTGGTTAGTTCTTTTGGTGGGATTTTCTTGAGAGTTAATTGAAGGTAAATGAAATTGTCATCTAGTACCTCTGTTTCTTCTTCATCGGAAAGTGAATTAAGGTTGTCGTTTTTCTTGGATTGAAGTTTCTTCCATTTGAGAAGGGCATTAACTGCTTTGCGCACTTGATCTTCATTGATTTTCGTCATTGTTGCTGTCTTTGTGTTTGTGTTTAGGGAATGATGACGGCGACGTCTTTGTGTTTGTGTTTGTGTTTGGGTTAATTACATTTTTGGTTCATAAGGTTTAAAAGTATTGTGAATATTGCCATACAACTTGTAGATTATGCAAATAGAGTCCTGTTTATTGAAAGGTATTGAAAGTTTAGAACCTTAACCTAGCAAAGCTAAAACACAAGTACAATTAATATAGTTTATTTACAAATGTTATTTACAAAATTATATTCGAATCCACATAAGAAAATTTAGGTGTTTTGATCTCTTAAATTAATATAGTGTTCATTTATGTTTAAATGTTTTATAATATATTATACCATTTTATTAAAATGTTTTAAGCAACTTTTATATATTTTGAGATTCTGATCAATTAAACTACAAAAATTATAAACTTTGTTTTAGGTCTTTTTTATGATTTTTTATTGCACCAAAGTAATATGTAAATCAAGTGAAATTTTTAATAAATTTTGTGCTCATAGGGCTGACATTAAGTCGGACGGATTCAGTTCGACTCAATTATATTTAGTTTAGCTTAATTCAACTCGATTTTAGTTAAAACTCAATTTACCTTAACTTCATTTCAGTAAATTTGATTTGTCAACTCGACTTAGTTAGTTTAATCTATTTATTAATCTTAAATAAATTCATCAATCAAGCTCAATTACTAATTAATTAATTAATTACTAATAGTATTGTAGCTTGAATTTATTCCATCCGTTTATTTTTATTTGTTCACTATACTAAAAATAGATTTTCTTGTTTTAGCCATAATATTAATTAATTATTTCAAACCATTTTCAAGTTCATTAAAATTATGCACTAATCCATATAATTATCAATTACTATAGTAAATTATGTATTTCATTTATTATTTTTAAGAGGTGTATAAAATCAATAGTGTACAAGTAAAAGTGAACGGAAGGAGTATGTAAGTGAGATGTAAATAAATATTAAATTTAAAATTTCATAAAATTAATCTAGTAATTTTTTTTTTTTTTTTTTTTTGCTTTTAATGTTTAATTTATATTTATTTATGGCTTGAATGTAACAAGCCATAGTTCTCCGAAAGCCGTCATCAACCTACAAAAATGAGTTTCGGAGCCCTAAGATCCATCATCCGACCCGTTTCAAATGCTTTCTTATCGACCCGACCCGTATACACCTTCAATTCTCCGATGACCACCATATCTCCGGCACCAGAGCTCCGTCATTTATTCAACAATCTCCGCCCTAAACTTCCATGGATTCAACCATCCAGTGCTTTCCACAGCTTAACCGATACTCGCTTCCCAAAGAGAAGACCTAGTACTAACCCTAAACGTAAAAGATCAAGCTTGAGACCACCAGGTTAGGTTAATCTTCATATTCCGATTATAATCATTTTTTATAGTTGATTTGTAACTTAGGGTTTAAGATTTTATCCCTTTTAAAATTTGAGCATTTCATTATGAAAATTATGATTTTTTTGGGTGCTTTTGGTCTTTGTGATATTTGATGAAGTACGCTTAACCTTCAATTAATAGAAATGTGTGTTTTTAGTCTCTTTATGTAAGAAGTATATAGTATTTGAACTACTTTAGAATTATATTACCGTCAAATATGGAGTAAAAATACAACCTTAACATAACACATGTGTAAGTAAGTGGTGTAATGACTAGTGATTATGATAAATCTGTGAATATTCATAATCAAAGGGATCAAAAGTGCACATTTCAATTAATTGAAGGTTAAATGTGCTTAGTTAGATATCACAAGGATTAAACTTAAAATTTACCAATAATTGAGTGACCAAAAGTGTTGTTAACCCCTATGCAACTTCATTATGAATGATGATGTTTTAATTCCTTCTTCAGATTTGGGCATTTCATTATGAATGATGATGTTTTGGGTGTTTTTGGTATAGACGTATTTCTTTTACATAGAAAGTGTCTTCCATTGGAAATATTTTAGCTTGAGAAATCATTTATTCCCTCCGTCCCAAGTATATGTTGCAACTTTTCTCATGTCAATTTGATGAAAAAGTACATCTTAAAATGTTGGTCAAGGTTTACATAGTTGAAGTACTTGATCATTTTCTCGGGTTTAGTTGAGATTGTAATCGTACAAGCTGCTGGGGGATTGGAACCCGAGGATGATGTTTTGATGATATTTTTGAGTGTTCATATTCACAATAATGTCTAAGTGTTCGTTGATGTAAAGTAAGGGTTGGGATTGTAAAGAAATTGACTTTGTCATGAAGTGATGTAAGTCACTTCCTTCTTTTGGTGGAAAACATTTTTCCTGGAGAAACATTTTTCAACAATTCAAACTAACCACACACTAGAAAAGGAAAACAGTTTCCTAAAGGTATTTTCTGCCATACCAAACACACTTGGTATGTTATGATTTTTATCGATTTTTGGATTATGACGGAATGAAAAGAAGTTAGAAGCTTTTTTTTCCTTTTGGAATTTAGGTCCATATGCCTGGGTAAAATATACCCCCGGTGAACCTATAAGTCCAAACAATCCCAATGAAGGAAGTGTGAAGCGGAGGAATGAGAAGAAGAGAATCGGGCAGCGAAAGGCATTTATATTGGTATGTTGATACAGATTTTGATTCCCTTAATTTTATGATGATGAATCCTATTTTCGTGCTCGAGACAAATGTGTTATTTTTGCCACGTTTAGATAATTGGAATATGTTAATTGTTAAGGCGTGCTTGTGAAGATTTAAGCTTTAGTATATCAAAAAATTGCAGTCAGAATGACCTTTTTGAGAGCTGGCAACACCAGAGTACTCATAAAGCTTTGAAGCAAATCTGGAGAACTATACCTTTGTGCATATTCTGGACTATTTGGCTTGAAAGAAATAACACTTGTTTTGATGGGCAAAAAGATCATATTTCTAGAGTTAAAACAAGTGTTTACATAATTTGTTTTGTTGGTGTAGAAGTAGTTTCGTTGATAATATAGATCAATATATGGACTTCCTGGAGTTGCTAGGGAGATGTTGTAATTGACTGTATGGATATTCCCAGTAGTCTTTTGTAACTCTTAGTACCTTCTTGGTACTTAGTCAATTTAACTTTACCTTATCAAAAAAATATATGCAAAGGCCATTCTTTTGCTATGTTCTGAGTTAGGATGGTTAATATATGGATGTGATACTGTGTCAATACTGCATATACAGAATTTTCTCGGTAGCTTGTAGGACCAAAGCTAAATCTTGTAAGATGTGTTCCTGTGCTTTTACTGCCCTTTTCCAACCTTTGCTACCATGTATATCATTGCATCTCCCTCGTTAAAGCCCAACTGCTCTCCTCTATTCTAACTTCAGAGTATCTGTGCTCCTCCTATTGTCATTATTCGCAAGTAAATTTCGATGATCAAAACCTATTTATCTGGTAATATGTGCATGAACAACTTTTCTACTTTTAACTTCGTAACTTTAAGGTTTTTTGTCATAAATATTTGTCATTTGTGGTTCAGATTTTACCAGTAATATTAGCAGCAACTATGGTGGCTAAATAATACATTCCATGCCTGCTCTAGCCTCATTGAGTCTTTGTGAAAGCAAATGTATCTTGTGAAAAAGTCTAAAAAAGCAGATGATCCATGCTTTCTTAGATTCGGAGTCTAAAACTATACACAGCCCGCAGAATGGAAGTGTCATTTGGGAGCAGGGGCGTGCCCACTAAATCACATTGGCTTGTGGCATGAGACTTTAGGGATCACTTAACCATGCCCCTTTAATGCGGCTTGAATAAACTCCTGCTTCAGATGATTGAATCCTACTTATCCTGCTGTGGAACTAGTGTAATAGGACAGTCAAACAAGGAAGTGAATAACTTATTGAACTAAAGGGCTAAAGGCTCTCCTGCTACAAGTTGATCACCAAAGGTAGAAGAGTTTTCTTTGCATAGTATATATTTCGAGTGGCAATCAAGTACTCGTTCCTTGATGCATTTGTTGGTGACCATGCTTCCAAGTTCCATGACTTCCAAGTACTCTTGCTTTGCTTGTGCTTATTCTTTGTCTTGAGCCGAGGGTCTCTCGAAAACAACCGCTCTACCTACCAAAGTAGAGGTAAGGTCTGCGTACAGTCTACCCTCCCAGACCCCTCGTTGTGGGATTTCACTGGGTATGTTGTTGTTGTAATGGTAACATTGTATTCATTAGTGCAAAAAGATTGCACTGGCAACAGGAGAACAAGAAAGAAAAAAGCCTATGTACACTTCACAAGGCTTCCATAAAGTCTAGGATGGCATCGGCGTCCTCTATACAAAATTCTTTAGACCAAAAATGCAAGTTCAAAATACAGTTCATCTTTACTTTTTGTATTGGATTACTCTTGTTCTCAAAGACCTGCTATTTCTTTCCTTTCATATGATCCACCATATGCACAAAGGATTGCCCTCCTCCATTTCTTCTGCTTTACATTCCTCCCAGCATGGTCCCAAGCTATCAAAAGCTCAAAAGTGTTTCCTGGCATAACCCATTTAAGGTTAGCCGGAATCAGAAAGAGTTGCCACAGTTGGGCAGTATAAACACAATGCAAGAAAAGATGGCTATTATCTTCAGCTGTTGAATTGCAAAGGCAGCATATGGAAACCAGCTGCAAACTCCTTCTCTGGAGCTTTTCATGGGTTAAACAAACCTTTCTGGCCATTAATCATGAGAAACAGTTCACTTTAAAGGGTGCTTTTGCCTTCCAAATCTGCTTCCATGGCCAATTGGAAGCCTGTTGTCCCTCATTAGTGAAGAAAGCATAGGCATCATTGACTGTGAACACTTTCTCCCCTTTGCCCTTCCATATCAAACCATCTTTTTTGTCGTTAAGAGCTCTCACCCCTTCTAAAATCTGCAGAAAGATGGACTATCTTTCCATTTCTTAGTCATTTAGACCTCTCCTGAAATTAAAATTCCAACCACTTCTATTCATGACTTCACTGATAGAGACATCAGTACTCAAATTCAGTCTATGAAATTCTGGAAAACTATCCTTCAAAGGTTCCTGGCCAACCCATTTATGATTCCAGAAGTCAATTTTTCTACCATTCCCAGGAAATAGTTGAGTGTTCTCCACAAAGACATCCGAGAGAGCCCTGATGGATTTCCATAAGCTTACTCCATAGGGAGTGATTACTGGCTTGGTGCACCAATGATTAAGTGCTCCACACTTTTTGAGAATGACTTCCCTCCATAGGTTTTTTTCTGCTCTAGCATACCTCCATAGCTATTTTGCCAGCAAACTCCTGTTGTAGCCTCAAATTTCTGATGCCCATACCACCATCCCTTTTGCTCTTGATGATTGTTTTCCATTTCACTAGGTTGTACCCTTTATTCTCAGTATTTCCTTGAAATGAAGGCTTTGCAAAGTTGGACTCACAAGCGGGGGAAGAGAAATCTAAGGGCATGGAGTGTTGCTCCTTTGGCAATCATGTGGGTTATTTTGAAAAAGAGAAGTAGGAGGGCTTTTGAAGGGGTAGAACAAGATTTTGTAAAAATGCAAAGTAGTATGTTGTCTCTAGTTTCGTTTTGGTGCACTTATGAGGTCCCTATTTGTATAGAGAATTGGATCTCTTTTGTTGAGAACCATATTTTGGTGTAGGTTCTCTTCTTTTGGTATATGTCATGTACACGGAATTTCCACAATTGTCAATAAAATTATTTACCTTATCAAAAAAAAAATCTCAGTATTTCCTTGCCATAGGAACTGCCTCCTCAAGGTACTGATATAACAAAATGAGACTATTCAACTTGCCTTGTCTTGATTGCCAGAATTACCAAAACATAAAGTGAAATTCACATAGCCAAAATTTTTAAAACAGTACACAACCATTCACAGATTTATATCCAATAAACATAGCAAATCAAGTTGCCTACCACTAACTGAATCATCAAATCAAGCCTTGGATCTCTCTGCTAAAACTTTAGACTTTGAGATTTAAGTATCATAGTAATGATTGTTTTGGGTAGCTTCAAGCATATAACCAGTTTGAAAGAAATAACCAACTCCAAGAAAGCCTTTCCTTATCAATGCACTGTCTATTGATAGATTTTTATGTACCACTTTCTCCTTGGCCTGGAACTACCTACTTGCATGTTAATGGGGCCTATTTTCATGTTCTAAAGATCTATCTTCTTGCTTGATAAAAAAAAAGATCTACCGTCTTATACAAATGTATGTTAATGGGGTCTATTTTCGTGGTGGACTCAAAGTGTAACATATAGATTCACGAGAACCCATTAGCTTTGTCCAAACCATGTATATGTGTTTAAAGATCCACTATATATCTATAATTATTATTGTAATCCATAACTTCAAATCCTGGATCCACTTCTGCTTTCATGTTCCGAGGATCTATCTTCTTATACAAAACTTATTTTATTCCTTACTGTTGACTCATTGAATTTTCTTTGTTGGGATCAAGCATTAAAGTTGGCAATATTAAGGTTCAGCACTATTTATCACTATTTGAGTCATGTATTTATCATTCTTAATATGGCATTAAGAAACTGAAGAACTTTCTTTCAAGGACTTCTACAATTCAGTTCAATCCTTGAATTAACTACTTAGTTGTGGGATGACTGAAAAGGAGGCTCGACCCACAGGGAGATCGGTGGGCAGAGAGAGATTGTGAATGAAAAGAGTAAGGGAAAAGTCATCTCATGACATAGTGCTCATCCTCTTTGACTCTTACTCTCATCCTATGTTATTGAATTAGATCTTAGCTCTTGTGTGCATTTATCAACTAGTTGTAATATTTAACATCGGTAAGTCATCTCATGACATAGTGCTCATCCGCTTTGACTCTTACTCTCATCCTATGTTATTGAATTAGATCTTAGCTCTTGTGTGCATTTATCAACTAGTTGTAATATTTGACATTGGTTAGGCCATTAGCGACTACAGAAGGGGGGCCACTCGCTCTTAGAAAGATTTCTTGATGGTCCATATTTTGAGTTTGCTCCTGTGATCCTTGTCTTGTTAAGCAGATGTTTGCTATAAACTTGGTTTTTATTCATGCACAGGCTGAGAAGAAGAAGCGTAAAGCTCAGTTGCAGGAGGCACACCGGAAAAAAATGATTAAGAGAGTAGAGCGTAAGATGGCTGCAGTTGCTAGGGATAGAGCATGGGCAGAAAGACTGGCAGAACTGAAGAAGCTTGAGGAAGAGAATAAGGCAGCCATGGCTTGATGATTGTTATTGAGAGCACAGTTTCAGTCTCTGCTAATTTTCTCTCTTGTTTTTGAGAGTGAAAAACTTTAATTCCCTTCTTTTATCAGGCACAATCAATTTTAACTGCTGTCATGTTTTCTTGAGGTTGATGTGTTTAAATCTCTCGTCTTTTGTTTTGTCAAGTCTTCTTTAAAATAAATTAAATCAAAAAAAGAAATGTTTTTGGTATGTGGCATGATATTTTAACTATACTCGTTTCTCATCTAAAAATCTTCATGTGCTGCTGCTTACTGCTTAGGATTTGATTCCACTAAACCATTGTAGAAAAACAGGCTCAAAACACTTCAAATTCAACTGTTTCACATTATTTGGTACGAAAGTGGTTGGTGTCAACTGTTCTAAATAATAGTTACTCTAGTGATTGCTTAACATCAACTGGTATGTGTTAATCTACTACTCAGGTTTCTAGTTTATTTCTATCACGATGTCCTTTTATATTTTCTTAAAGTTGGCACTGGCTGGCCATAAAAGTTGGGGAAGGGCATGGGTCTTATGAAATTTCGTAAGTTTTTAGGAACTTCAAAATCAACTTCGGACATGCGCAACTATAGACTATAGTTATAAAAAACCGCAAACACAAACGGAGCAACTCCTATGTTCAAAGCAAGATGTTGTCTAATTAGACCACGAATTACAAATGTTTGGAAAAGTTCTATTGCTATTTGATGAGTCAATCCACATCGATCGATGTAATAAAAGTGAAGGATGTCCTGAATAATTGACTCGTTTGCCAAGCAGAGTCTCACAAAAATTTCCCACTTCGCTTTCAATTACATTAGAAAATGACTTGTAAACTTTATTATGGCTGTCCCTCATTGGTTGTCCCCGAATTCCATTGTCAAGAAGTGTATCCACGACTTCTTGTACTAATTTCTCCTGACGTAAATATACTTGTTGTTAATAGATCGGTAAGGATTGTTCTGAAGTGAATGAGAGGTTCTCCTAAAAACTCAAATCGAGAATGAAGTTTTCATTCTGTAGACGAATTAGTAACTGCTTCCAATTTCAAAAAAAATATCTCAATTGTGTCGAATTTTTCATTTTTGGAATAGTTACAGAATCTCCATGAATAGGATCAAACCTTATTCCATGGTATTTGCATGAGGTTCCTCAATAGAGTCCGACCACAAAGCAGTTTAAAAAAAATAGAGTCCGACCATAATGACTGAATTGATTATCTTCATGCATAAGGATGGTAGATTTTTTTTTTTTGGAAAATGGCCATAATTATCCTCGAACTGTCGAAATAGCTCACATTTATCCTCCGTTTATTTTTTATATCAAAACTACCCTCACCGTCTATGTTTTGGACCACGAATTCTCTTAACACGTTAGTCTTGCTACTAGAGTTGACTGGACAGTCCAACAAGGATAAATTTACTGACATGGCAGTCCACTTATGAAATGTGAAATGTTATAATACATATGACGAGCGAAATCTAAACTTATGCCTTTTTTCAAATTGTGTTAAATGTTGAAAGTTTTGCCCTGTCATGCATAACTTGTGAAATGTTATGTTACATATCGAGCAAAATCTAAACTTATGTCTTTTTTCAAATTATGTTAAATTTTGAAAGTTTTACCCTGTCCGGCATAACTTGTGAAATGTTATGATACATATGTTGAAGCTAAACACTAATTATGTCAACCGAAACTTGGTTTATGCAGCACCAAAAATGTTGAAAGCTAAAAATTAAAGATCACAAATTTGATGGCCAAAAATTAAAGATCACTCCGATTAGGGGTATTTGTGCGAAAAATCTATTATCGTGGGGGTGTTAAATATTTGATTTAGAAATAACAGTATCTAAAATTACGTGATATTATATAGGGATTTTCAGTGTAATTTATCCAGAAAATAAAGCCCCCCCCACCCCCCAAAAGGCCCGGACGCACATATTGGGCTTTCAAAGAAGGTCTTTGTTATTCAAGTTATGCAAGAAGGCCCATGGTTATTAGGGCTGCCTATATTAGCGTATCTTATCGACAAAACCCTAGTCCCTCCATTGTGCTCACTGCTTCAACAGCGAAAATGGTGAGCAACAACTTTGAATTTGTTAATGAAATGTTACATTATGTGACTGTTTGTATGTGTGTGTTAATTTGTAGACTTTTAAGAGAAGAAATGGAGGTCGTAACAAGCATGGACGTGGCCATGTCAAATTCATTCGATGCTCCAACTGTGGCAAGTGCTGCCCTAAGGTCCGTATTTATACGTCTAATTTGTCTTATGAAATATAAATTATTATTGAGTATTTCAACGGTTGCAGATAGATCTAGTAGTGAATTATCTGTTATATTCAGGAATTCATCCCTTTTTAGTGAAGTAATAATTTAATTAATTACATTGTTGGAATGAGTGTTACTTGTTATAGGTCTTGGTGTTTGTCTGACCATTTGTTAGTGTTTTTTATTTGATTTGTTGTTTATGAGATCTTTATATTTGTTTGACTGAGTTATTATTTGTGGTAGTTGAATGGTAGAAACTTGCTGATTGAGCCTACATAGTTTGTTTTTGGTTCGGTCTTTTTGTGGATACAATTTTTTTAGTTTTCGAATTGTTTAGAAATCCGACATTTGGGTGAAGTATTGTTGTTTAGAATGATTATTACAATGAAAACTTTTTTGTCGGAGCTAAGATCCAGTGTATTTGCTATACTTTATCAGTTTTAACATATTCTAATCTACGTGACTATGACTATGAGACAACTTTACTTGTTTCATCTAATCTTTGTAATATTAGATTTTGCTCTAGTTGTAAAGGCATCTCCCACTTATGTTATGAGCTAAAGTCACCAGGGGTTGAAAAAAATGTTGATCCTCCTATATTGTGGAGGAAAAAAATCTATGCATATGTTGCTTGGACTCTCAAATAGTGTTGCCGTACCCATTTTGGATCCTAAAAATGTACTTTGCAGTATCTGACACGCACCGTTCAGAATTTTTGAAGAGTCCGAGCAACATAGTGTATATGTATGTTTATGTATTTCCTAATTCAGTGTTAGTCAAGAGACCAACTTTTGCAAGAATTTTGCAACTTAGACTGATATGTCTCTTGTCAATTTGTCTCAGGACAAAGCCATCAAGAGGTTCCTTGTGAGGAACATTGTTGAACAAGCAGCAGTGAGGGATGTTCAGGAAGCTTGTGCTTTTGAATGTGATTTTCTTAGTGCATTAACAGTAAGTATTTACATGCAGTATATTATTTATGATCTAACACTAATATGTTATATTTGCAGTGTACACTCTTCCTAAGCTGTACTTGAAGATGCAATATTGTGTCTCATGTGCCATTCACTCCAAGGTTGTTAGGGTCCGCTCCCGCACTGATAGGAGGGTCCGTGAGCCTCCACAGCGCTTCAGACGCCCAAGGGTACTGAATTATACTTATGTTTTCTATCTCTTTTCTGCAAAATTCTCTATTTGGATCAAATTTTAGGTGGCAGAAGTCTATTTCCTTCTTTTGAGAAGAAACCCGTTTTTTTCACGTGTAGTACAGGCTGATTTGAATGTCGATTTCGTTACTCATATTCTGCAAAACAATGTGCATGCTATAAAATGATCAATACCTATATCAACTACTTGAATGTGTTTTAAAACTAAAAAATCCCAAGATGTGTACTGTTGTGGGTTCAACGCTAGAAGGCCTGTTTCTCAACAATAAGCAATGCTCATTGTTTGTTCAATTTTGGTGGAAGCTACAGAAGCAATATTTTACAGAGGACACCGTAATAAGTAGCGATAGGGACTATAAGTTTTGAGTTATCAATAAAGAAAATTCATCAATCTTTTGGATGTTGTCTGCTTGTAGAATTGCTTGCAAGTTTTTTAAAGAAAATAATCTTGTATTAGTGTCATTGTTATGATGCTTACTTGGAGCTATTGTCTTTTTTGTGTCTATTTCAGGATGATCTTCCCAAGGCTGGCCAAGCTCCACGCCCAGCTGGAGGAGCTCCTCCTGCTGCTCGTACTTGAGTGCACTTTTTGTTTAATCTGAGTGAATCTATGGTATTTGAGATGTGTTTTTGAAGTGGATTTTTTTACTTTAGTTTACTGCAACAATCGTTAAATTTGTGCATGCAAATCTCAAGAAACAGGCCTGTGGTTCTATCTTATTGCTTATATAGCTATTGGAATTAAACTCTCTGCTTACAGTTTAATTTTTCTACTGTTTATCTTACAGAAAGTGGGCTACTTTGAGATATATTTAGTAATGTCTCTTATATATTGTGTGGCTGCTGATTCTCATCTCTAGGGCTCCATTCTGCTGCACATGATTATTGAACGCAAAATATTCTTTACAAGGCTTCTTTCAGAAGCTTAATAGAATTATTAGAGCATGGCCCTGCTTTCTGTGTTGTGATGCTCTTGACAGAGCGAGACCGACAAGAGCAGGTCATAGGACTGATTTGCTTCTAAAGGAGTAAATCAACATGGTACACGTGCATAAGAAAATTTTACAATGTACAAAACAAGTAATATGGTACGCATGCTTTTGGATTCGATGATAGCTTAACACATGGTATAAATTCGTGAGGTGCCATAAGCTTGAATTGTCTCCCCCCCAAGCAAAATGTAGATCAATTTTCATCAAAAGCCAATAAACCCTCCATCTGACTTTTTGAAGTTCTGGCTTTCAAAATTCGTAACACCAAGATGGTTCACTAAAATTCACTCCCCTAAGTAAAACTTGCTCTCAAGTCTTGGACTAGTTTTAATGTTGTTACAATATCCTCAAAAAATAAGTTGTCTACTCGCTTGTGTCAACACCATATTCAATATAATCTCACATGTGGTGTCTGAGACGGTAGTGGGTACATTGACCTTAATCCCTACCTTGTGATGGTAGGGATGATGTTTCTGGATAGACATTTGGCTCAAGGAGAGATGAAAAAGAAATAGTAACAGTAGTTTCCACTAGCTTGTGTCATTGTTCAATATTAGTAACCGACATTTTGTTTACGAATACTAGGGCTAAATGAAGGATTTTCTTGCAGAGAATAGGAAGGGAGATGAGGTTAACGTTGTTCATATGTGATATGTATCAATTGTTGGTATACAAAGAAAATAATAGTGTACCAACATTTCATTAATATGAGGGTGTTAAAATATTTTTCCAATTTATCTAAGATTGAGCAACATTATAAAGATATTTTCCCATAATTTTTTGAAAAACCATGAGAATAGCCTATAAAAAGATTATCGTTTTCTTCAATACGATAATTTCAAAAAGATTATCGTATTCCATATGTTTCAGTCTATGTGATCTTATTTCTTCTTTTAATTTATTTTAAAAAAACAACTCATTCATAAATTTTAAAAAATAATTTAACTTAAACTTCTCGTTTCACCATTATTAACAAGTTCTTATAGTCTCACAAATCTTATTATATGTTTAATATTTTTTTTCATTTTTAATTAAATAAACTTATATAAATTAAAACGAATGGAATAATAATTAAGTTTATAAAGAGTAGTTAAAAGTGAAAAAAAAGATTTTTTTTTTGTTGACGAAGGAACCCGCAGCCGCTACTCTTTCGAGTGCGCACAGGGTAAACCCCGGACTAACGCAGTAGCCTGCAAACCACGTCAGCCAGGTAAACCACACTTGGCAAGCTACGTGATGCGCCAACCGAAGGTTTATGCAGGATCGAACTCGCGACCATGCGGCCCCACGCTTCTTCTGTACCATTCTGCTTGCGGGTTGAAAAAAAAGATTTTAACTCATAGTATAAAACATACTCGTGTAGTAATGTCATATTGTCATCCATTTATTACTGCATTGTCCTTTGTCGCACAATGGGATACACTAATATACTACCAACCAAACAGCCCTTAATATAGCGGGCAATCCGGATCGTACTTCCTAATCCAACGGTAGACATTTAATACACGTCATCAATCCAAGTCATTTTACATCTCCCACCAAAATCAATCCAATTCAAAAAATGGCGCTAAAAGTAATATTTTCATATTCCCTCCTATAAACCCTCCAAATTCCCACACCCACTTCACCAATAATTGTGTGTTAATCAAGATTGTAAGGAAAATGGGTGGTGGTGGAGCAACAAAGTCGTCTTTGAATGGTGGTGGTAGTGGTCCAACTAGAGTAAGGAAGAGGGTTGAAGTTGAAGCTGCTACTCTTAAACGTGCTAAAGATGGTAGCGCTTTTGCTCGTTGGTATGCACTAATTCTTGCTATTTCATTATAGGTGGATTTCCTAAGTATCGAGGCACCGATTAGTTACTACTTTTTATTGACAAGGGTGTGGATTTTAAGTATACATATGTGATTTTTTGGTAAAAAAGTTATTGAAGGTAGTGGGTGTGTTGGAATTATTGAAGGTTGCATTTGAAGATTCATGAACTGGTGTGTTAAAACATCTGCTATTCAATTGTTACAATGGGTGTATATAGTTTAACTTTCTAAGTTGAAGAGTAGTGGGTGTGTTTGAAATTTGAAGGTTACAATTACAAATTTATGAACCAAATGACCCCTTAATGTATATTATGAAGATTTAATGCTTTTAGCTGAAGGCTTCATTTTCTGATTCATGAAATGGGTTTCTATGTTATGAAGGTTTATCGGAAATGGTCTCTCTATCTCACAAAGGTAGAGTTAAGGTTGGGTGTGTTGTGGCTGTTGAAAAATCTAGTGGATGGACTTGTGTATTATGTTTTGTGTTTTGTGCTGTTAATGAGTGTGTTTCTTCTTTTCCTTATTGCAGTGAAGAATGCACCAAAGATGTACCCATTGCATTGATTAGCTTCCACAATTGCAGCCTTGATGCCAAAATCAAGATGAATTTGGGTATTAACACTTTACCTTATCTCTTTATTCACTTAAAATTATTGTCATTGTGCATTATATTGGGGTGTGCCTGTGTACTCAAGTCATACGAAGAAGCTTATTGTAAAGAATATTTTGGGCCTAATTCAATCTCAAAAGCTATCTTGTAGGTGAATATTATCCAAGTTCATATAAGTAGTCTATATTCACATTCCATATTTGATGTGTGACTGTTAACATTCCCCCGTAGACTTTGTTAACTGGAGCGTGAATAATATAATTTGAGGGCCCCAACATTGTTGAACAAAGAGTTGAAATGCATTTTGCTTTGATACCATGTAAAAAATGAATCTTGGGCCTAACTCAACCTCAAACACTAGGTCCAAAATACATTCTTTACACTTATTAATATGAACAAAATGTCAAATCTCATTCTATGTGACCTTGGTGAAATTGGGGCTGTGAGGTCTTTATTAATGGACTACTTGTTGTTTGTACAGAGACTCAGGTTGTGGAGAATCCAACTGAAACAAAGACTAAATCAGCACCAAAGTAATTTCCTACATCTTATTGTTGTTATTGTAATTCTGTACTTGTTCTTTGTCTTTAGTTATTTAACAGTTGATTTTTTTCCTTAATCTTGTACTGACAGATTATGTAATATTTCACAGGAATAAGGAGAAAACAACAGAGCCAAAGGCTAAAAGGGAAAAGAAACCTAAGAACCCAAATGCTCCTAAACGCCCTCCAACTACTTTCTTCGTGTTCATGTAATCTCTCACTCTTTGTCTGTATATGCGTTTGTATTTATCTCCTATTTGTTCATGTATAGATATATGGGCATAAATCTGATAGTATGTTTGATATGTTTAATGCAATGCTTTGACATGAAGTAAAAATCTTTGCAGGGATGACTTTAGGCAGACATTTAAGGCTGCAAATCCCGATTGCAAGAGTGTCTCCACGGTAACATTGAATTGAGCTGTTCCTGATAACAATATCTCTTTGACCCTTTTGTTTTGTTTCCTTTAAATAGTTCTAATCATGCTATATTTGTGATCCTTCTAGGTTGCTAAAGAGGGTGGTGAGAAATGGAAGTCCATGACTGATGAGGTGAGCGACGAGCTACTCCAATTTTTTTTTTTTTTTTTTTTTTTGCATCTTTGTTGGATCCTCCAAATATAGTACAGAGGATCTGACAAACATAGACTATGTGGTTTTTACTAGTTTGTTGTGTTCCGAATGTGATTCTTACTCTTGTAATTCAAATAATTTCACAGGAGAAAAAGCCTTACCAGGACAAGGCTGCAGAGCTCAAAGCAGCATATGAAAAAGCCTTGAAATCTAACACTGATGCTGATGATAATGTCAATGTAGGTTACTGTTCTTTTGTTATTGTGGTAATCTAAAATTTTCAACTTGTTATGTTTAGTCTTCTTGGTCTTACATAACAATTAATAATTTCAGGATGAAGATGAGTTGCCTGAGAAGGATGTGAAGGAAGAGAAAGAGGTAATAGTAGATGAGGAAGATAAGGAAGAGATAGAAGATGAGGAATAGAGCTTTTGGTGTTTAAACTGGTGTGACTATCTTCCAAATTTTTGAAATGACTAGTTCCAAGCTTATGTAAATTAATTCAACTAGAAGTAATATATGGAATTTTATGGTTTAGTTCTTGCTCACATATCTTTTTGGAATGAATGCCTAGTTGCCACTTCTAGGCAAATTCTCTTTTGAACCTTTTGTGTTTGCCAAGTTTAATATTCCTTTATGTGATTGGATTTGTAAAAGAAGTATTGTACAATTATTGGTAACATTACAGTCATTATTCCAAGAAATATTGCCTTTTTTTACTGCTCTTGATGATGCAATAGAATCGAGTACTATGCCTTTATGAAGTGTGCATATACAAAGGGAATTCCTTTTTTATCCAATACAACATTTATTATATAAGAAAATACTTAGCTTGTCTTGATGTGCTTAGGGCTCGTTTAGTACGTTGCACTGGACTGTATAATTTTGTTGTATTGTATTAATATATAATGGACGTTATTAGAGTATTAATATATAATAGATTGCATTTTTTTTTTTTTAGTACAGTCCAGGGGATATCCATCTATTAGATGCGTTTCAAAAATGACAGTTGGAGTGTACTATTTTTAGAAATAGTATAGTCCATGACTGAAAACGCCCACCAAACGTTGTATTGCAATCCAGCGTAATACAATGTATCAAACATGCCCTTATAGCTTTTTGGCTTATAAGCCAAAAGCCATAAGTTAGGAATTCAAACTTTTGATTTATAAGCAAAAAGTCATAAATTAAGAATTCTAACTTATTACTTTTGGCTTAAAAGCACTTTCCTATGTAAACATTTTAAAAGTGCTTAAAAGCACCTAAAAGAGCCAACCCAAACAGGCTCTTATTGATTTGGTTTTGTGATCCATTATGCTTTTGAAGCTCACATAGCTTGAGATGCATTTACAAAGAGATTAGATGAGAACTGTAAAATGAATTTTATTCAATTCATATTGAATTTATGTCAAGTAACACTAACTAATAATGTGAGATGATAAAGTTCTACAAGTACTACTAGGATTCAATAAAACTGTTTGGTTGTTAACAAAGCATAAATTCCTATGACTTGAGTCAGCAGTTACTGGCCCAACTTCTCTTGTTTCTTTCCCTTACAAGGTGGCAAAGGTTTGCCACACAGGCACAAATTGTGGGCATAAGCAGCTATACTGAATATGTTGTATGGTCTGCCTTGTGGGATTTCTCCACATAATCTGTTGGCTCTGAAATTTGCATGCCTCAATGATTCAATCGCCAGCAAACTATCTGGTATTTTCCCCGAAATTCTGTTGATCGACAAGTCTAACCATTGCAGCTTCACCAGTGATCCTAGACCTATTGGGATTGTACCAGTAATTTGGTTTCTTGATATATCAAACCTCTCAAGCTTATCAAGATTTGAGATTGAAGTTGGGATTTGACCTGCAATCTTGTTGCCTCCTAGGTTGAACACTTTCAAGTTTATCCCATTGGCAAACTCGGGGATGTTCCCGGATAGTTGATTGTTTGAGACATCGATCGCCTCCAAGAATTTGCTTGTCTTGTTGCTTAACACCCTCGAAAGAGATCCGAAAAGCTGGTTTGAATGAAGGTCGAGTGATGAAATCCCATCAGGCAATTTGATCATGGAAACATCAGATTTTAACTGGTTGTTTGATATCTTCGCCTTTTGCAAGCTTGACATTCTTGCAAAGAAATTTGATATCCCATCCGTGAAAGCGTTATCCGATAGGTCTATTGATTTAAGGGAATCAGTTCTAGTGAAATTCGGAAGTGTCCCACGAAGCTTACACCCTGCTAAGTTGACATCAGAAAGTTCTCTATTTCTAATCCATTCAGGCACTGTTACTAGATTGAAATTGTTGTAAGACAAGTCTATTGACAAAAGAGAAGGGAGACCTTTGGAGAAAGCAATTGGCAAAGGATCTAAAAGGTCATTTCTAGATAAACTAAGGTTCCAAAGATTTGGTAATCCTGCAATAGACTCAGGAATTTGGCCTGTCAACTTGTTAAAACTCAATGATAAAGAAGTGAGTGCCTTTAACTTCCCAATTTGACTCGGAATTCTCCCTGTCATCCGATTATGATCGAGTGATAAAAACGAAAGCTTTACCAAATTGCACAAGGGAATTGGAATCTGCCCTGACAATTGGTTACTAGACAGGTCAAGGTATGTCAAATTCTGAAGCTGTCCTAGAGAATCTGGAACCAGCCCAGATAGTAAATTGTGGCTAAGATCCAAAGACTGCAAATTACCAAAATTCTTGAAGGCCATTGGCATAGGCCCTTTCAGCAAATTCCCTGCTAAACTCAGCTGCTGCAGATTCTTTAAATTTCCTATTATAGAAGGAATTTGTCCTGACAAATGATTACCACCAAGTGAAAGTGTCTGAAGTGATGACAAGTGGCCTAAACTCGAAGGAATATACCCTTGTAGTGAATTATCATCCAAGATAAGTTGTTGCAATCTTGTGAGATTTGAAAAACTCACTGGGATTGTACCTCCAATGTGTTTCATCCCACTTATTATCATTGTCTCCAAGAAATGCAAATCACCAAGAGTTGGTGATAATATTCCCTTCATGTAAATGCTGGTGTCCCTCTCTGAAGGCTTCTGCAAAATCAACCTGTTCACCCTCCCTGTAGCAGGATCACACTCTATACCTGTCGGAAAGAATAATTCAAAATTGGAATAATTCAAATTTGGAGTAAGATTTGATATTTATTTAATTCATGTCTAGATAGAATCTTTAGTCACAATAATACTCCCTCCGTCCTGATTATGTGACACGACTAAAAAAATGACATTTTTCTATTTTACATATAATTTATAGCCATATAAATATCTATTAATTTATTTTAGATCACAAGTTTAAAAAATATTCATTTATTTCTTAAATTCCGCGGACAGTCAAACACCATCACATGAATTGGGACGGAGGGAGCACATGATTAGGTTTTTTTGTTCATAGCTAAATTAGATATTGCACTGCTTTAAATAAGTGTGTTAGTAGTTATTTTCATGTAGTAGAGAAGTAAATTATAGAGAAGTGTAGCTTTCATTCAGAGATTCATGATATTATAAATAAATATTATTATTTTCAATACCTTCCCAGCCTCCTCCACAGCAATCTTTACCAGTCCATGAAGACAGCATATCTGTAGTGTCCTTCAAAATCTTGGCTTTGAATCCAAGAAGAGCAAGCCTATCAGCTTCTGCACAAATTGATTCTGGTGCTGCTTGTGGTTCTTGGGCTAGTGAAAATAGGTGAAAGAATGTCAAAATGAACAAAATCTTGAAAACCCATGTGAGAAACTTCATTTTGGAAAGTGGGGTTTGATCAATTTGGAAAGATGGATAAAGATATAGTGGGAATTTTTTTATGATATCTGACAAAAATATATTCTTGAATTGGAAGAAACAGAAGGGTACATATGACTATATTTTATGATGGTATTCTTTCATCACTTAGACAATAAGTTACAATGATGAAAAAGATAATAGGAACAATCTGAGAAGAAAGAATGATTTGGTCTGAACAAATTGTTTCACTTATTTATAGAAACCTTAAAGCAACAAGTGGGTAATGAGTGCCGTCTTAAATATTCTAGGCTCTGTTCTAATTCGTAAAAGTTGATTTTTAATTGGTTTAAGACATGCGAATTATGGACATTTACAATAAATTCTGACTAATACTACTTAATAAAAAATAAAAAAAACGGACCATCATTTTTCGGGGCCCTCGCACGGCAAGCTTGTATTTTCTTTGGTTGTTTTCTCAGAGGATTCACATGTATGTAAACAAATTTGGAAATTTTGACCGTTTGGTTATAAGGCTCGTTCTCACGAGTATCCTACGGGACATTCGAACGTTGGAGCGCACTATATGGGTTTAAAATTCTTTCCCACCCTTTGGGAAACACTCCACTATTTTTTTATTTTTTATAATATCTATTATTCCACCTCATGTACCTTTATGTAAGAGTGAGATTAGTGTAATTGAAGGTGTTAAAAGAAGATGATATTCACCTAAAATTATACTTAAATAATTAGATTGAGATTATTATTTTCGAGTCGAGTGTCTATCGAAATAACCTCTCTACCTTTATGATAGAGGTAAAGTGAAATTTCACTAGATGTGTTGTTGTTGTTATTGTCCTCGTTAAGATCTACCATTTTTGTAGATGTAGACGGTAGACCTAGCAAAAATATGACAATGAAGGAAGAAAATATAAATTGAGATTAAGGAGCGCGTTTAGCCTCTTTTTTTTTCAAAATAATTGTTTAGTTATATATTTTTTTGTCAATTTTTTCATTTGACTTTAAAGTTGACTATTTCAAGTAACCAATTTTTCTCCCGCAAAACTTCAATATTTTGAAGTGAAATACATGTCCAAACACAATTTCTACTTCCAAAATATATAACCTTTTTGAGTTTAACTTCAATTTTTATATCAAACTAGAATAAGTTTGCATGAAATGACATAAACAATAATGAAGATTGATTTGTTTTTTTGACATTGTGATTAGTAGTTGTTCTAGTGCTTTCCACCTCATTATAATAGTTTTTGCATTTAATTTAAACAGTTTTTAGCTGTTAGCATAAATAAGAAATGAACAGAAGAATTAGGATTTGAATTTTTGGGCAGTTTGATTGACACCAATCTATGAGGTGAAGCAAATCTTCACCTTTGATTGAGTTTATTCCTTAGACACTCATTCAAATTATAGAAATTATTTATTAAACTAACATTTTTGGGACCTTATTCTAATTCGTAAAAGTGAACCCTTAATTGTACTAACACTTGCAAATTATGGACATTTATAGTAAATTTTAGCTAATACGACTTAATAAAAAATGAGCCCTAAAATTTTTCATTTTTCGGGGTGGCTTGTGCTCTCTGTGCGATAGCACACTTCGCACGAGTCGAAAGAAGGTCATGCCCTTTACCAAATTGAAATACTTAATTAGATGAAAACTTTTTATGTTTTTTCCCTCAATATTTAAAATAATGTGACAGATTGGAAAGTAATCCCACAAAGAGATGTGGTTCTTTAAGATAAATTATTTATAAAATATTGATTTTGATTTGAGTTGGGCACAATAGTTTTCTCAAAATAGAGTTTTGGTTTGGATTATTTTATAGTAGGAACTATATACTAATTAAATCCTATGATTTAATTCGTCAACCTACTACTACAATGTCATGTGCTTTCTTAATTGATTGGTTGAATTGCTGTTGTATTCCTCTTTTGGAAGTTTAGTTCCAACTAGATATACGGTCCAATCACAACACTTAATCTTATGCCGTGGCGGAGCCAACAAAGAAATTCTAGTGGTGCAGAGATGTTTTTATGTAGTCAAAAAACAATTTAATAGAAAATTTCTAAAAAACTGATGCATCACCTTGTTTAGAGTGCCTCCGCCATTGATCTTATGCAATGTAAGTAAGCCAGTGGAGAATATAGTTAAGTAGATTAATTTCACTAAAAATCGGAATTAGTAACAAATAATTTTTATAGTTAAATAATAAATTTTATTGCTCATCCTACTTAACGATGAATTAGTGAGATAAATTATCAAAACAATTAATTAGCTACGAGCTATTTGACGACAGATTAACAACAAAGTTCATGACTAATTTCTGTTCTTTTCATAATGTATATTTATATTTTACTCTAAGAAAAATGCAAATTGCATGACATTATCAAAATATCTAATGGGAGAAAGAGATGAACAAGTCTAAGATTATAATTGATTTGTACAAGAAGTACTGAATAAACATAAGATTGGTTAGTACATTGGATTCTGAAAAACTAATGAATTTGTGACCCTGAGACCAGTTTAGTTTTCATGTGACCTCAAGAGTTGGTTCAAATTTGCTAGCAATCATAAAGCTTTGTTGTTTATTTGGGACCCCCAAAAGATGACAAATTCAACACTTACCATCACAGAATCTTGTTTTCATATAAAAAAAGGAGACCGATAAAGTTGATGTCATGTGATCACGAGGACATGAGTTTAAGTTCAAGTCGTGAAAACAGAATTTTGTAAAAATGCGAGGTAAGGAAAAACTTACAATTACATATAAGTAATAATAATTAACAATTTAAAATATTAATAAAAAGTTACGATAAAAAAAACTTGTTTGACTCTCGAAATCTAAACATCGCCACGAATTGGACCGAAAGGAGAAATTTATATAAAAAAAAAACTTACTCAACTTTACTTATTATTCAAGAAAATCAGTAGATTATATTTTATATTAAAAATCAACTCTATTTAAGCACCACAGAAAGTCACTAGAAGAAAATAAATGAAATGTTTTAAAGAGTTTTTAGGCAAAAATGAATGATATTTTGGATACAAATAGTTATTTAGTATCTTTTTATGATGTTTAGACAAAATTGTATGATATCTTTATTAAGATTAATAATTTACTAATTTTAATACAATAAAATAAAAATTGAATGATCATTCGTGAAATTACTACTCTCTCCGTCCCAATTTATATAATGTAGTTTGACTCGACACGGACTTTAAGAAATAAAAGAAAAAATTTCAATCTTGTGGTCTAAAACAAGCTAAAGATATTTGTGTGATTATAGATCATTTTGTTATACGTAAAAGGTAAAATTTAAAGTTAAATTATTATTAAATAAGTAAATGTATCATTTTTTTTAAAACTGACTAAAAATGAAAGTGTGTCATATAAATTAGAACATTACGAGTATATTTATATGAAGCACATCATCAAGCTAAGGTTCTTGATTGCCAACATTCTCCGTTAATGAATGAAAAGGTAATGATAAATGTTAAAAATATGATGAAGTGTGCTTCGAGTATAAAACAAAACATAAAAGCACGTTCTCTTATATACCTTACATTTCTTTTTGTTTTTTAATCAAGAATATAATGTAATTAGAGTGTGATTGATATACTTAATTGTTCAAAGTGAACTTATGGCTAAATATTTAAAAGTACATAGGTAAGAAGAAATACACACGACATACAAAATACATATGTAAGTTATATATTTTGACAGGGTTTTATACAACAAAAAGTTGTATGTTTTGAATAGATTGCATAAATTTTATAAAATAATTTTTATTGTTAAACTGGATAAATAAAAACCCTTAATACTCTACATTACAAATGTATGATTGGAGATCTTAATAGCTCTGATTGGCTATTTAAATTTTCATTTTATTGGTGTCGGCTTGATTCTCACCTCGTAATTCCCTCCCCTATTTCCCACAAACGTATGATCATTATACTTCAATCAGATTATCTAACCACTGTATTCCAATAACTCGTCTTAAGATTCGAGGACACTCGTTGTTCATATGTCACACATGTAAGACTAGAAAATCACAAAAAGGCACTGATGTGTTGCATCCTTCCTAATCTTGCTCTTCAACTAATTGGGGTCCCTCTTTGTGCAACAAAAGCATAAAATTTTATTTTTGCCTAAGCAACCTTTTTATCCTAAAAAAATAGGAATTATCTAATGACCAAGGATCGAATTCCGTCAACGACAGTGTGAGAATTTTTTCTTGAAATAATTGAGTCATCATGATTTATCTTCTTCACAGACCTGAACCGGGATGTGGGAGCTACTGGGGTGGAAGATTCCACGTTTTGGAGCAAAGTTGGAATTATTTTGTTTTTTTTTCTTCAAAAAAGTTTGTTGTTATATATATATATATACATCATTTTTACTTTCTTGATATTGTTTGTGAACCCTATATGACAAGATTGACAACATATAAATAACGTGATTGAGTGTAAGGCAGATTGACGAATTAGGTACCGTTGAATGCGGAGGGATACGTTAGTCTTGTCTTGCCGTCCAATTTTTGTCATCTAAAATGTCAATGCATACTTGCTTTCTCATAATAGTTGTAAACCAAAGCGACGGTCCGATTAATTTGAATTTGCGTTGTATCCCGTTAAATGGGGAACAATCTCCTCTTCTTATCTTCTCTGTATTTAATAATATTAGCTAGTTAGCATTCGCGTAATCTTATTCTTCAATTTTTTCTATTACTTGTTGCTTCATTCTTTAACTATTTTATTTCCATTATTTTCCTTTCAATCTTGCTTTGATTAACCTTCTTATGAGGCGAGGTTCTACCGGAAACCTCTCTACCCCACAAAACAAGTCTAAGGTTTACGTACATTCCATCATTCTCAAACTCCACTTATAAGATTACACTGAATATATTGTTGTTGGTTGTTAAATTATGGAAAACACTCTCTATCAGATTTTTAAAAAAAAGAATTAAGGCTCAACCCAAAATCTTTTATTTAGAGTGAAGGGTTCTATTCATTCCATTACTACCTTTGATGGTTAGAACGTGGTGTGCTTCCTCATTGCCCATGCAGTGGGTTAATTGATCTCTATTTCTAACTTGTCAATTGTGTGTATATGATTTGGTTTTGTTCGCGTTTACAAACACTTTGATATTTTTTTTTATTGATGTGTGAGCTTGCTCACGTTATCGGCCTCACTCAGAAGGAATGTTATGGTAGATTGAGAATCAATTATACAAACGAATACTTTGACAAAACAAACTCTTTTCTCCCATGTCAGCATCTAAGACTATGTATAAAGATCGGGCTGTTGGTAGCTCTGTAACCGGGATGAACCTAAAATATGTGTTGTGTGAATTCAGTACCATTTATCTAGACCATGTAGTTGTATTACGAAGTTTAGTATTAATAATCTATAAATATTTATCTGTGAACCCAATTATATATTAACTTGATATCACTATATGAACTCATAAACTTCAAATCTTGACTCCGCCTCTGTTAATAACCATGATACCCATATAGATATAGTGCCCTAGTTAAGCTTCTATATTTTTAAAAGTGTTAAGAAGGTTGGTGGATTGAGAAAACTAGTTATGCTTTACTGATGAGGTTAGTGTGCAAACTCGTTTATGTATACTTGAGCATACACATGTTCTTGTCAATTAACTTTATAAATGTACTTTTTGTTGAGACAAACGAAGTCCTAAGCACATGATTTTCTTGAACATATATATATATATATACACCATAATTTTGTCAAGTGACTTTGTTGTGAAAAAGAAACATGAGTTCTTTAAGCACATGGAAGAACCTTAACACCACATAAATACATAGCTCCGAGAACTCATATCAGCCATAGAAAGTTTTTAAGGTGTAGATAGGTAGCGAAGTCGGGATAAATTCGAAATTTAAAATATAAAGAATTAAATACGTGAAGAAACAAGGGGCTCAACGTATCTGTAAGAATGTAATAATTTTCCTTGGGAGTATTCTCATTATTACAAAATATATATAGTGTGTACAAGAGAGGAATCCTAATTTGGTAAGGATCATAATATACCATAAATATACAATATTCATAATTACACAATATATAGGGAATATATGGAGAATATTCGCTAATACACCCCTTCAGTCGGAGCGGGAGGAGGCCGGATGCTGAGACTGGATCTGAAGTCAAGGAATAATTGTTTGGGAAGTCCTTTGGTGAATATATATGCGTACTGATATGACGAAGGCACATGCAACACTCGGACATGACCAAGAGCAACCTTCTCACGAACAAAATGTATATCCATCTCAATTTGTTTGGTTATCTGATGTTGAACCGGGTTGTGAAAAAGATATATGGCAAATATGTTATCACAGTATACGATGGACGCCCGACTCAAAGGACACTGAAGCTCCAAAAGTTGATTTCGGAGACAACAAATCTCAGCTACAACATTAGCAACGCCTCTGTATTATACTTCAGCACTCGAACGAGATAGGGTGGCTTGTCTCTTGGCAGACCATGAAACTAGATTATCCCCTAAGAATATACAATAGCCGGAGGTGGAGCGTCGCGTGTTCAGAAATCGAGCCCAATTTGCATCCGTGTAAGATATCAATTTGGTCGGTGCAGAGAGGTATAGATGTGTCGCACCCGTTTTTGACTATGGGGTCTGAACGGTATCCGCAACGTTGCTCTTTGGCGCGGTTCCCTGGATGAAGAAATATATTTGTTTTGAGGAGTCACCTCCTAATTAGTTAAGTGAATTAGGACACTTGAACTATTGCAATAAAATACTGCAATTGATATCCATTTTAATGGTTTGCGAAATCAATGAGATTCTGGATCAGGGTTCTTTATTATCCTAAAGGGAAGGGGTTATGCATCCTTTAAGATCCGCTAACTTGCGGCTATCAAATCAAACCTAGGTTAATTATACATTGGCTTTTTATTCTACATATTCTAAGCATTTTTCATAATTTACAATTAAAATAAAATGCAATACAAAATAATAAAACTAAAATTAAATACAACGACATAAAATAAAATTCCGGGACATCTTTTGAAATGCATCTCTGAGTACCTGTATAAACACTTAGTAAAAGTGTCAGTAAGAGAGGAAATAAATTTTCAAATAATGACAAGAATTAAAAGTAAAACCCGTCTTTTATACATGGGAGACCTTGAAAATCAGACAGAGATTCTTTCATCGGTCATGTAGTATCTGTTCAAAATCAGCGTAACAAAAACATAGTAAAATATAATTGCTGCTATAATCTCCATTTTTTCAAGTGTATATCTTTCCTAAGCAAAACAAAGAATTCATAGCAACAGCCATAAATGAGGTTGCAATTCGACAGAGAATACCTCACAAATGCAACTTATTTCAGTCTCGACATGCCGCACATTTTAGGATCAAAATTGTCCAATAATTCAACTCTAGATGCATCAACAATCCACCAAACAGGGCAATCAAAGTATAACACTTGAACCTCAAAAAATGCCCAAAACACAGAAGGTGTTTGACCTTAAGAACATGATTTTTTTCATCCACAAAATGCAGCATTTTTTATCATAGGTAAAATATAGCAATTAATTTCCTCCAAGTGTAGCAACAATAGACTCAAACCAGTGAAAAACAAAAACAACAACTGGACGTAACACAGTTCATGAGCGCGAGAAACATAGAGATAGCAAATTGTTAAAAAGTAAAAATAAGCATCAACAAAGATCGCGGTCCGCCGGAGTTCTGCAAACCGACAAAACTCCCCAATAATAACGTAAGGCCAAGGCCGCCGGAATTTTTAGATTCCGGCCAGACACTACAAAAAATTATAAAATCAGTCCAGTCATAAAAATCAGTCGAGAAATCCCAAACGGTAGGCTCAAACGCACAAAAATTATAAAGTAGAGATAACAAACACATCGCCGGAGATGGTGAAGGGAGAATAAAGGCGGCGGGACAGTGACGGGAGTTCAACGACGGTCGGAGAGTTGGTGACGGACAATGTGGTTCTTTGGAGTGTTCGCCGATGTGGGTAGTGTGGGGTATAGGATGAGAGGAATGAGGAAGATGATGAGTTGAGAGAGATGAGTGAGGAGTTGGAATCTATGGGAGTGTTACGGCTGAAGGTTGTGAGATGAAGTGAGAAGAGTTTTAATTTATAGATAGAATTAAGTTTAGGGTTTAGGTTTGGTTTTGGAGGGAAAATAAAAGCGGGGTATTATTTTTGGGGGAAAGTAAAAAAGAGGGTGTTTGAATGAAATTAAAAAAAGTGTTGGATTGGACTGATCCAAATTGGGCCTCAGACTGGACTGATTTGACGAACTTGGCTTGAGTAAAAATACAACCGTGTTTATTATTTAAAAATAAAAATATTTAAAGAGATGCAAAACTATTAAAATAAAATAACGGAGTAATAATAATAAAACATGATATTAACAAAGACCTAATGCTTAATAAAAGATGCAATGCCATTTTGTGAAAAATAAAACATAGAATATTAGGTAAAAATATGCAAAATAACGATTAAAATGCGGTGTGCTAAAATACTTAAAATTGCAAGAAATTTCCAAAAAAATGGTCAAAATTGGTTGTCAACAGCATGCCCCTCTTTGTACAAAGATGATGGAAGAGTCTCCGGACAAAGATGTTGACTGATAGACAATTTTGTCTGGTTTTATAACTAGAAAATTAAAAGCGGGGCTGATGCAGACTAAAAATTATGTCCGTATCGAATTATGATGACATTGGATTACGGGTGCAGTGGGGTACTGAAAAGACAGAGTGTTTGTTTTTCCAAAATGCCTCTAAGGTGTTTGTACCCGAGGTCAAGATGCAAAAGGTGTTTGCAGATGTTGAGATGTACGATCAGGATGTTGATGACGTCATTGTGTTGACGTGGTGATGTCGTCATTGTGCTTGACGATGATGATGGCGTCATTGTGTTGACGCGATGATAATAGAGTCGTTTCCTAGACGCGATGCAGATGCTCGTCGTTGCATAGACGAAACATAGATGAGGCCGTTGCATAGGCTTAAATGAAATGACGTCGTTGCACAGACCCGATGCAGATGCTCATCGTTGCACAGACGAAACATGGATGAAATCAATTGTAGCTTCCAATCCTTGCCCTGTGATGTGTTGTGTTAGAATGACCAACTATCTCAATAGACTAATCCCTAGGGCTTAAGTATGTTGCATATTTCGTGCCCTATGAACCCTTCTGTCCATGATCAAATTTACTTCATATTTGAAATTCCCCGTATTGGCACCGCGGTCCTGCAAGCTCTCAGTAATTATGGCACCGCGGTCCTGTATGAATGGCACCGCGGTGCTTAAGTTTTTTGTCCTGAATTGCCAACTTTCGTCCTTTTTGCCTCGGGACCCTCTTTTTGTGCCCACTTTTTACTTTTTTCCCCATTTTGCCTTTTTGAACCGCTGTGACTCAAAAGAAAGAAAATGACCCTAACACGACACTTATTTAAACGAAAATGGAAAAAATACTAACTATAAATGAGTCAAAAAGCGAATACAAAATACGCCTAACAATTCTATGTGAAGAGATGCAACTTTTGGTTCAAAACTGTAAAATTCCGTCGAAGGCACCGAGGTGCCTCCACAAGGCACCTAGGTGCAAATTCGATTTTTTCTTTTCAGTGACTTACTGCCATCCAGACTCTCCGGTGCCTCCACAAGGCACCTAAGTGCTAATTCGTCGAAAATTCCAATGACTTATTGGAGTGCAGGCATCTTGGTCCTTTCATCAGGAACCGCGGACCTTCGACCAAAATTCTAAAAAATGAATTTTAATCACTTATTTTCTTCTTCAATCCACACAAATTTCAACAAGCGGGATATCAAATAAATACGAGTGTGCAGTAGACGACAATGTCAAACAAAAGCTAAAATTTGGTTACATCATTACATGATCATGTAATGATGCAATGGTTAGTATGTACTAAATAGTAATTAGTTAAAAACAGAACACAAGACATGAAGAATTGAGAGACTTAAAAATTAAACTTAGAAGGATCTACCGGATTATGAAAAAATTATTCGTGAGAAGCGCTTCTTTTATAAATGAACCCTATCCTGCGCGAATTCAAATATAATCGAACTTCAATACGGATAATAGACGGTCTAGAAACAAAAAAACAAAAAAAGAACATACATGGCCACTACACACAAAATAATTACCTTTCCATGCCCCATTTACTTTCATACCCCAAAAAATTATTTATCCTTTATAGCCATTGTAGCTTTTGTAGGTAATTCTCTTTTTTTTTTTTTTTATTTATCTCTATACTTTTTATCTTCTTTTCTCCTTTTTTAATTTATTTTTCCCAAATCATACAATTTTTTTTATTCTTTTTCACCATAATCTAATTTCATATTTAATTCTAACTCCTTTATTTTCGTTTTATTTTTCTATTTTCTATTTTCTTTCTTTTTTCTTATTTCTTTATTTCTTGTCCCTATATAATTTCATTTATTATAAAGGGTATTACTGAATTCGACTATTTTTTTTTTGTTGCTTTCAGTTTTTATTTTCGTAAGATCTCAACTTATTATTACCTTATTTGTGATTTTTTTCTTTATTTTTGGATCATTAACAAAAAATTATTAAATATCATTTTTACTTTAATTAATCATGTGTTTATCCATTACTGTATAATGACGATTTGTTTGCACTAATTAATGGGTACTACTTATAACTAGGGCTGGACAGTGGGTCGGGCCGACCAGTCCGGTCGCCCCGGCCCGACCACGACCAGCTAAAAAAAAAACGGGGCCAGGGCTCGAGCAGGCGGGGCAGACGGTTGGCTTTCCCCCAACCCCTACCCCTTTATATTTATTTTTAACCCCTAAGTTATTATATTTATACTTTAACCCAATTTCCCAACTATAAATACTTCATTTCCTCCTCTTATTATTTTCACAAATCTTTCTACTCTCTAATCTCTCAATCAATCAATCTTTATTCTCTATACAACATTGTCTACTACATATTCAATCTATTTATTAATTTGAGAATTGGGAGTGAAGTTGACAACTAGCTTGAGGATTATCTATCGAGCAAAGTTTCAATTTTCAACCTCTCGATTACACGTCGACTCTACGTCGGCGTTTGGTACATTCGTTCTCTCATTAAATTATTATTATGTTTTTATTTCATTTAACACATTTAATTTCATTATCTTTAAGTCTTTAACTATTTATTAATTATTACCATGAAAAGAGTAAAAAATGTTTTTGGCAAGGGTACTTCTTCTAGTAGGGCGGGTAACAAGGGCAAGGGTACTTCTTCTAGTATTCCTAGACAAGATGATTTTATAGATCCTGAACTGTTTCCTGAAATACCATATGATCTTGACACAAATGTTTATCCTCAAAATGAAGAAGATTTTTAATTTAGATGACACTCTAGATGATGATACACCTACTAATGAAGATGATGATACACCCACTAGCGAAATGCCTCTTATCCCCCCTAGTATGAGACGAGTCCCAAAGCGACCATTAAAATCGGTTGTATGGAAATATTTTGTGAGGGACGTGCGAATCAAGTAGCTTTATGTAAAACTTGTAAAAATTTTTATTTTTTTAAAACTGGAAAAGTTCATGTTGGGAAGGGGGGTTTAGGAAGACACTGTGCAAAAACACAAAGTCTTGTATGCCCGATACATGATTGAAAAGATGGTGAGCAAGCGTCCTCTCAATCGGGACAAGGTTCACATCTTGTCGGACAAAGTCTGGTCAAATTAACCCATGGCGGGGAGTTGTAGGCCTAAATCGATAAACATAAAGATAGGAAGCCTAGCAAAATTAGTTGCCGTGGAGGTTTGGCTTTTTCATTTCACAGATAAATGCGGTTTTATTCATTATATTAGAGATATGTATAATCCTGCTTATAAAGGTTTTCCTAGATCAACGATTAAGAGAGACGTGTTTAAATTTGCACACGAATATCAACAATATTGCGTTATTCATTATATCATTTAAATTGCAAAGTCGCTCTAACTTCTGATATAGGTCGTAGTACTAACGGCCATAACGGTAACCTGTCATTGAATATATTATAAATGGTCTATGCAAAAACGTATTTTAGCATATAGATATATAGATAGTAGGCACACTGGTGAGTTTATTTCAGAAAATATTTATTCAGTCTGCGATTATTACGGAATAACTGATAAAGTTATGAGTATTACATTAGATAATGCATCTTCTAACAATGCTGCTATTTGTATTTTAAGAGATGTTTTAACTCTGTCTTTTCCAAAACATTTTCATATCAAATGTGCGTGTCATATTTATAACTTAGTTGTAAAGGATGGTCTTTCACTTTTTCAAGATATTCTTGAAAAAATACAATTTGCTATACACTTTATTTTTAAAAATAATAGAATTCAACAGAGAAAAGAATATAAAAAAGCTTGTCACGATTGTGGACTATCTTACAGAAAAATTCCCGAAAAAGTACCAACTAGGTGGAATTCTTTATATGACCAACTAGTTGTTGCTTATGACTATAGAAAACCTATCACTTTATTTTTTAACGCCCATAATCAAAATCCAAATGATATGATTGTGGATAATGATTGAGACAAAATTAGAGAACTTATTGTATTTTTAGAAAATTTTCAACGAGCAACAAAATAATTTTCTACTTTATATTATCCTACTATTTCAACTATGTTGTTTTATATAGCTATAATATTGTCACGCCCTTTTTCGACCGCGACATTCTCTAAATAGCGAATCCTGCTTAAAAATGCAAATGTTAGAGAATAAATAATAAAATGCTAATAAAGTTTAAGAGGTTTAAAGGTTTTAAAAATGTTAAGAAGGAAAGTTAAAGTGTTTAAAGAAGTGTTTAAAATATTAAAAAAGGATGCTAAAATTGCTAAAGTTTAAAAGGGTGCTAAAATGCTAAAGGTTTGCTAGAATGCTAAGGGTTCGCGGAGTCGCCACCTAATTAATTTGGGTGAATTAGGACACCTAAATGTTTAACTAGTTTGAAGTAAAACATTAACTCCATTTTAATGGTCTGCTAAACTTAATGAGATTCTGGGTAAGGGTTCTTTATTAATCTAGAGGGAAGGGGTTAGGCACCCTCTAAGATCCGCTAACTTGCGGTTGTCCTGCCAAACCTAGGGTAATTATTATATTTAAGAAAAATGCAAAATAAACGCTCCTCTTGCTTAATAAAATGTTAGAAAATAAAATAAATGCTAAAATGTTTAAATGTTTAAAGGTGCTTAAGTCTAAAAGGGGCAAAAGGTGCTATATGCGAAAGAATGCTAAGAGGTGCTAAAATATTAAGGGTTAAAGATGCTTAAAAAGTGCTAGCAATTTAAAAGTGCTAAGTGTAAACAAAGTAGTGCTAGGGTGCTTACATATTAAAAAGGGTGCTCTGGGATTAATTTTAAAAGTAAAGGGTGCTAAAAGTGCAAAAATACTAAAAGAGGTGCTAAAAATGCTAAAGGGTGCTAAATGCTAAAATGCTAAAGGTATTAAACGCCCAGAGGTGATTTAAAGTGCTAAAAGGGCTAGAAATGCTAAAGAATGCTAAAAGGTGCTTTATGGGTGATTATGTGTTCATGCAAAAGTTATTTATGAACTAGTTAGGTATCTTTGCTAGCTAAATTAATCTTGCTTAACTTGCGTGTAGTATAAAATACTTAAGTGATTTTGAGAGTTTAGGAGAAATCATTATGTATTTTAATAAGAAATGAATGTTGGTTTTATGACGCAGGTTAGATTATTTTTATTTTTGCCGATTTTAAACATGCCTAATAGCCCTAAAAGACAAATAAAGAAGAATGCGTTTCTAAGTTTAAATTACCTTCCACCTCATATGCTTAAAGGCTAATTGCTAGAAGTTCCCCTATTAATTACAAAGTTAAGTAGTGAAATTACAACAAACAAATAGGGCATAAATGAGATAAGAGAGAGAGCAAAGAGATTGAAGCGGATGACCCGTCTATTTGTTTTTCTAGGAATTAGAAGAGGACTCGATGGATGTATATGCATGCCTTTGCGTTTGCCCCGACGAGTCTCGTTATGAGACTCTTTGTTGCTCCGGTGCGTGCCATGTAACAAAAGAAAGTGATAAGGATTAGTATCAATCCAACCTTGTCAATAAACAAGTAATCACGTATTGATTATCAAAAACAATGCAAATAAAAACACATGCATCTATATTTGAGTCCTGTTCATAACTCAAATCCGTGCAGACACTAGTATACAGAGTTGTGATTTGAAGTAAGAAAAGAAACACATATAGAGTATTATTCAGCCTAGGTGATAGGCCTTGATAGCCCATGTGGCAATGCAAGCAGGGAAAAATCGGGCCCAGTGAAGTATTCCGGATCGGGAGCGGCTAGGTGTGTAAATAAAGGAGCTAAACATGAGGCAAGGTCTTAATATGTATATGAGGATCAAGCAAAACCCCCCAAAAAAAAAAGAAAGGAAATGGAAGTTTGGCGGATCTGAAAATGTTAACAGGCTCTTCACAGTTTCGGAAATACTCAAGCCTGCAACTGATATACATTTGAACATGCATGTGGATTAACATATATAAGAGTTCAACAGATTCATGGTATACTGACTAAAATACGCGACGATCGGAGGATGCATCAATCAGGCACATATATATACTTCACATCACAGGACAAACTTATACATCAGAAATACCAACAGTTCAACCATGTGAGAATGTGGACACGGGGTCTGATTAAGCTCAAATCGGGAAGGAAAAGTGAGACTGGATGCAAGGTTTCATTTATGCTATATGAAAGTATTGAGACCACCAAACCATTACAAATGAGAGACTTCTTAACTAGAAGTGCATTTTGCGAGGTTTGTTTAAGTCAAATTTAATGAGCATACTTAAGGTCGGAGAGATAGAACACGCTACACTCGCATAACTGTTCTAAGAGATAGAGCAAGACAAGCTGACTCAGCGTGTGTTAAGTAGGTGTACCACTAACGAATATATATGCAGGACCATTTTGGTTCATTAGCCAATCAATACTAGGCAAACAAGACATAGCATTTTTAGACATGTGCCCATACATGTTTGCCAAACAATTTGCACGGATGCAAATAAACAAGGTTAACCGGATAACATGTTTGGCAAATGCGACCATAAGACAAATTACGTAGGCGTAATTTAGCGAGGATACCACGACTACCTCTATAAATGTTTACTGAGGAGAAACAAGATTACAGAATGATTTATATGCGTGAGATGACTAAAATTAAAGCCTAAACATGGTTTCATCAAACAAGATCTTGACATAGATACTCTTGATCAACTCACTTATTATTTCATACTATAGAGAGGCGAGAGACATTGTGAGCCATCATAGTGACAATTTTAAGATAGGGACAAACTAGATATCATGTAAACAACTTAACAATCAAGGTATGATGCAACATGGACTTAACACGCTAGCGTGGAGGCGGTTTATACTCAAGCAAAAAGGCGGAGGTATAATCGACTTATCGACATAGCCAACATACATAAATAGTTAAATGGCTCCTTAGAACAACACATTAGGTCATACGGAACCACTAATGGTGCGTAACTATCAACATCAATCCCCGAATATCATCTTAAGCATCTAACAAACACAAACACACGAATGAACTAACACGTTAACACGAATTCGCACAAAAGAATACAGAATGAGCGAAGTCGAGGAGAAGTGGATTTTACCTTCTCCGGCAGCGTGACCGAGGCGACTTATCAAGTCGTCGGTCCACTCGACAGGTTATTGCGATGCGATTGAAAAGGTGAGGTTTTGTTTGCTGGTTTTGGGGTTTGCGATGCGAATGAAAGGGCGAGGTTCTCTGCTGGTTTTGGGGTTTGCGATGCGAATGAAAGGGCGAGGTTCTCTGCTGGTTTTGGGGTTTGCTCTGCGAATGAAAGGGCGAGGTTCTCTGATGGTTTTGGGGTTTGCGATGCGAATGAAATGGCGAGGTTCTCTGCTCTGTGTTCACCTTTGCTAAGGGTTTCGATGCTATCGGTTCCCTAAATTGCTATGTAATTCCTCCCTCTGAGCTCTGAATCGATGCTCTGACTCTCCTATGTTCGACACTGCTGCCAAGGGTTATTGACTGCTGCTGGTGCCTTTATCGATGCCTTTGCATGTTCTTATATAGCCCTCATTGAGTTCCAATAATGGTAAGCTTTTAGGGCTGAGATTGGGCTAATATTGGTGCTGATTTTGGATTGATTTATTCGATTTTTCAAACGATTTCGTATGCCTTCAGTTATGGTAAGCTATATCTTTTCGAAGCTGGGGAGATTTGAGGGAATCTGGGGGATTCGTGTTTTCTTGGAGATGGTAAGGGGTGAGCTGGTTAACGTTTGGCAGGTGTCTCGCCGGATTCTCAGGCGAGAATCTCGGCTGGGCGACAGGGGTGAAGGGGCGGCTCTCCTAAGTTTTCTAGGTTTAGGTCTGCGTTTTGTTTTCTTAAGGGGCTGATGGGGACGATGACAAGGTAAAGGGAAAAATAAAGGCTTGCGGGTGAGTTGGGCCTGATAAGGGAATGGGGCCTGGGCGTAATGGGGTTTGGGCCACGCGGGTGTGGGCTGTGGGTTAGTTGGTTAATTAAATAGGGGTATTAAGTGTATTATTAGTATTAGTTTTAGTCTAGTTAATTAATGTTAGTTTTAGGTGCTATTTAATTAATAGTTTTAGGCTTTTAATTAGTGACAAAGTAATTAATTAATTGTGATTAAATTATCTAATTGTTATAAAATAAATGCGGGTGTGTTATTTAATTAATGCTTAATGCTCTAGAATGCGGCGCTATTAAAATCTTATTATTGCATTATTACGAAGTTAAATTAAAAATTAAAATTGAGTCTAGATTAAATTACTTAAATGCTAAATGCGAGTATGATATTTAAGAATCGTTTAAAGCTTTATAAATGCGGTGCTATTAAATGCATATATCAGATTAAAATTGATTTTAAATTACAAATGATTACTAATAAATGCGGCTATGCTACGACCTGACGTTATCGCTAAATTATTTATTTTATGCCTTTATTAATTATTTAAGAATTACGACAAAGCTTAAAGTTAATTAATGCGGGCGCGAGACTCTAAGTGCTTAAAACTCTACGTAAGACGCGATGTCATTATTAAATTAATTATTTATGCTGTATTTAATGTTTTATTATTTGCATTTTATTAAAAATCCTAAAATTATTTTACAAAATTAGTGTAATTTTATAGTTAATGGTACAGCGGGAGGGTCAAAATTGGGTGTCAACAGATGTCCCTCTTTGTATGGAGATGATGGAAGAATCTTCGGACAAAGCGTTGACTCATGTAATTTTGTCTCGATCTTCAGTGCGAAATCTTTGGCGGGTAAACGGTGGCGAAAAATCAAAAAGCGTCCCGATGTCGAGTTATGGCGACAACTGGGATACGTAATCAAAACACTAAAGGCGGGCTAAGGAGGACTCAAGGCGTCCCGATGTCGAGTTATGGCGACAATTGGGTCACCGTAGTCAAAACACTAAGGCGGGCTAAAGCGGACTGAAATTGTCGATGTCGAGTTATGGCGACCTTTGAGTCAGTCAGTCAAAACACCAGCGGGCTAGCGGACTTAAAAGCCCCGGTGTCGAGTTATGATGACCTTTGGGTTATGGTCTAAAAGTAAAAAAATAAGCGGCTTGAACACAGGGTGTCTTCTTATGGCTTGTGGTCTTTGGGTTCTACGGTGATGTGGGCGAGTGGGCCGGCGGCAGGGCTCTGCCGTCGTTGGGAAGGTTGGCCCGGACAGTTGCCGGTTATTTGTAAGAAAATCCACGTTGTGCTCACTGCTCTGCGTCTAAGACTTGAACAAGCGGTTAGTGCATGCGTTAAGGCAAAAATGATGATCGTAATTTTAAAGTAATGCAAGCGTGAGTAGAAAAGGTTATCTGCAAAAATATGATGCTGCTTTGTGTTGATGCGATCTTTGCCAAATCTTGTGATTCGCCGCACGCGGGCGTGTTGCGATTGTGAATGCGGATCGTTGTCGCTTTGCTGCGATTGTCCTGTAGACTAAAGCTCGAAAGAGTTAGTGCATGCGCTAAGGCGGAATAATATATGAGAGAAAAAAATGCAATTTTGAGAGCGAGAAATCGTCCTGCGTAGATGTGATATCTTTGACTTGTAAATGCGTTTTCGGACTTATCGTCGTTTTGGACTTGGTGTCGTTTCGGACTTGGCGTCGTTTCGGACTGGCGTCGTTTTGGACTGGCGTCGTTTTGGACTGGCGTCGTTTTGGACTGGCGTCGTTTGGACTTGGCGTCGTTTTGGACTTGGCGTCGTTTTGGACTTGGCGTCGTTTTGGACTTGGCGTCGTTTGGACTTGGCGTCGTTTTGGACTTGGCGTCGTTTTGGACATGGCGTCGTTTTGGACTTGGCGTCGTTTTGGACTTGGCGTCGTTTTGGACTTGGCGTCGTTTTGGACTTGGCGTCGTTTTGGACTTATTCTTGCTGCTCGCGTAGACTAAAGCTCGAGAAGAGTTAGTGCATGCTTCTTAAGACGAATAATAAAGCATGAATGATAAAAATGCAATTTTGAAACGAGAGAAAATCTTAAGCGTGTAGATGTAATATCGCGATGATGGCGTCGTTTGGACTTCTTTGTCTTGATAACGTCGTTACTGGGCGATATTCTTCTTGGCGTCGTTGCGTGGACTCATTTGTCTTGTCGCGTCGTTACTGGGCGTGTTCTTCTTTGGCGTCGTTGCGTGGACTTCTTGATCACGTCGTTATGCGGGCGATGTTCTTCTTTGGCGTCGTTGCGTAGACTTGTTGTCTTGATAACGTCATTGCACTGGGCGTATTCTTCTTTGGCGTCGTTGCATGGACTTGTTGATTACGTCGTTATGCGGGCGTGTTCTTCTTTGGCGTCGTTGCGTAGACTTCTTTGTCTTGATAACGTCGTTACTGGGCGATGTTCTTCTTTGGCGTCGTTGCGTGAACTTCTTTGTCTTGATAACGTCGTTATGCGGGCGTATTCTTCTTGGCGTCGTTGCGTGGACTTCTTGATCACGTCGTTATGCGGGCGTGTTATTCTTTGGCGTCGTTGCGTGGACTTCTTTGTCTTGATAACGTCGTTACTGGGCGATATTCTTTCTTTGGCGTCGTTGCGTGGACTTGATGTCTTGATAACGTCGTTATGCGGGCGTATTCTTCTTGGCGTCGTTGCGTGGACTTCTTTGTCTTGATAACGTCGTTACTGGGCGTGTTATTCTTTGGCGTCGTTGCGTAGACTTCTTTGTCTTGATCGCGTCGTTATGCGGGCGTATTCTTCTTGGCGTCGTTGCGTGGACTTTGATCACGCCGTTATGCGGGCGTGTTGTTGTTGGCGTCGTTGCGTGGACTTCTTTGTCTTGATAACGTCGTTGCTGGGCGTATTCTTTGTTGGCGTCGTTGCGTAGACTTCTTTGTCTTGATAACGTCGTTACTGGGCGTGTTCTTTGCTCGCGTAGAATAAATGCTCCTGCAAGCTAAGCTTGAGAAAACGTTAGTGTATACCCGTTTAAACAAAATGATAAATATATATGAGAAGTGCAATTTTATGGATAGAGATGTCGTCCCTGATATGCCTGACGAATACTGAGATGTTGTCCTTGCACTGCAACTGACGAATTGTTATGATGCCTTTGTTGTGTGCGATCTGGCTGGTTCTGAGTTTGACTTTATGCAGAGTTGTGGCGCTAGGTTTTGTTGCGGAACTCTGAACTTTGATTGCCGATTGTTGATGCCCCTTTCTGCTGCTGCTGCTTCTGATGCGGACTTTGAATTTTGAGATTTTTGTCATATCTTCTGCCTCTGCTGTTTCTTCTTGCGAAGAAACTTCTTGCCGTATTTTCTGCTTCGGCTATTGCATTTCTTTATACATTAATATGAAAAGACTGCGCTCAAAGAAAATTTTGTGAGTTTTGGGGGTCGATTTGTATTTGACCAGCGCCTTGTCCTTGACATCTGCGTGCACAGTACGCTTGGATTTGCGGCCTATGCAGTTTCCTACATTGTCCCGATTTTGAGAAGGTGTCATGTTGCTCTTCTTTTACGAGACCCTGCTTTGCTATAGGAACGAGCGAGTTCAGGCTCGTTCGCTCGGATGCCGCTTGAATCGGTCGTATCATTTGGGACCGTGCCTTTGATCTTGTGAAATATTGATGCTCTGTCATTGCTAAGTCAAATACAAATCGACCTTTGGGGGGAGATGATAAATCTTTCTAAAAATGCAACAAACGGTGTTAGCACATAATTTGCGGGTATGTAGCAGATATATTGCATATAGCACATTCAAACGTTTCCTAACATGCGGGGGACCTCTTTTATGCGGAGGAAGCCTAAGCGTCACTTATGCGAGATTATGGCGGATTTGTCCAAGTCGTCCAACTATAATGTCTTTGTTGGAAATGGCGACCAAATGACGGTGCACTTTTCCCAATTTGACATGTCGTGATTGGGTTTGGATTTGTCTGTCATTGCCACGCTACCACATAATATCTTTGGTTGGTCGTTTGGGTTGAGAAACCCGTCGACAAGTTTGGTGTCTTCCTAATTGTGGTGTCGATGCCGGACCAGCCACCTAAGGTAAATGCATCGTACCACTAAAATAAAGGTGGTATAGCTCTATCTTAAGTTTCTAAGATTTGGCTTTTACGGGCCTTGAGTTCCCGGCGGACAACTCGAGTGAGAAGGCTACTACGGTGATCGAACCGATCTAACTCCGCGTGAGCGACTCTCTAAAATTTGGATATTTTTGAAAGAAATTTGCGGGTGCGCGAGCACACCGGTAGCGTGAGTGTGTGATTTGTGTGAATTTTCGAATGGAAGAAATATGAGCGGAATGCGGTTTAGGAAAGCGATAAAGCAAGTAGCAAAAATAAACAAAATACAATACACAAAAATTAAATGCAAAATAATTGCGAATAATAGCCCTAAGTACATTGTGGTTAAGAACCTAAAATCCCAGTAGTCGCCATTTCTGTCGCGATTTAACTAGCGACTTTCTAAGCGAGCCACGCAATAAGAAATGTTAGAAAATAACTAATAAAATGCTAATAATGTTCAAAAATGCTTAAAAGCTTAAAAAAAGTATTAAAGTATTAAAAAGGATGCTAAAGTTTAAAGATGCTTTTAAAAGAAACGCTAAAGTTTAAAAGGGTGCTAAAATGCTAAAGGTTTGCTAGAATGCTAAGGGTTCGCGGAGTCGCCACCTAATTAATTTGGGTGAATTAGGACACCTAAATGTTTAACTAGTTTGAAGTAAAACATTAACTCCATTTTAATGATGCTAAACTTAATGAGATTAGGTAAGGGTTCTTTATTAATCTAGAGGGAAGGGGTTAGGCACCCTCTAAGATCCGCTAACTTGCGGTTGTCCTGCCAAACCTAGGGTAATTATTATATTTAAGAAAAATGCAAAATAAACGCTCCTCTTGCTTAATAAAATGTTAGAAAATAAAATAAATGCTAAAATGTTTAAATGTTTAAAGGTGCTTAAGTCTAAAAGGGGCAAAAGGTGCTATATGCGAAAGAATGCTAAGAGGTGCTAAAATATTAAGGGTTAAAGATGCTTAAAAAGTGCTAGCAATTTAAAAGTGCTAAGTGTAAACAAAGTAGTGCTAGGGTGCTTACATATTAAAAGGGTGCTACGGGATTAATTTTAAAAGTAAAGGGTGCTAAAAGTGCAAAAATACTAAAAGAGGTGCTAAAAATGCTAAAGGGTGCTAAATGCTAAAATGCTAAAGGTATTAAACGCCCAGAGGTGATTTAAAGTGCTAAAAGGGCTAGAAATGCTAAAGAATGCTAAAAGGGTGCTTTATGGACTGATTATGTGTTCATGCAAAAGTTATTTATGAACTAGTTAGGTATACTGCTAGCTAAATTAATCTTGCTTAACTTGCGTGTAGTATAAAATACTTAAGCTGATTTTTGAGAGTTTAGGAGAAATCTGTTATGTATTTTAATAAGAAACAGAATGTTGGTTTTATGGCCTGAGTTAGATTATTTTTATTTTTAGATTTTAAACATGCCTAATAGCCCTAAAAGACAAATAAAGAAGAATGCGTTTCTAAGTTTAAATTACCTTCCACCTCATATGCTTAAAGGCTAATTGCTAGAAGTTCCCCTATTAATTACAAAGTTAAGTAGTGAAATTACAACAAACAAATAGGGGCATAAATGAGATAAGAGAGAGAGCAAAGAGATTGAAGCGGATGACCCCGTCCTATTTGTTTTTTTCTAGGAATTGCCGAAGAGGGACTCGATGGATGTATATGCATGCCTTTGCGTTTGCCAAGCGAGTCTCGTTATGAGACTCTTTGTTGCTCGGTCGTGCCGTGTAACAAAAGAAAGTGATAAGGATTAGTATCAATCCAACCTTGTCGATAAACAAGTAATCACGTATTGATTATCAAAAACAATGCAAATAAAAACACGTGCATCTATATTCGAGTCCTGTTCATAACTCAAATCCGTGCGATTACACTAGTATACACCGAGTTGTGATTTGAAGTAAGAAAAGAAACACATATAGAGTATTATTCACCTAGGTGATAGGCCTTGATAGCCCATAACAGGCAATGCAAACAGGGAAAAATCGGGCCCAGTGAAGTATTCGGATCGGAGCGAGCTAGGTGTGTAAATAAAGGAGCTAAACATGGAGGCAAGGTCTTAATATGTATATGCGAGGATCAAGCAAAACCCCAAAAAAAGAAAGGAAATGGAAGTTTGGCGGATCTGAAAATGTTAACGACTCTTGGCATTTGGAAATACTCGAGCACAGCGATATACATTTGAACATGCGTGTGGATTAACATATATAAGAGTTCAACAGATTCATGGTATCTTGACTAAAATACGCGACATCGGAGGATGCATCAATCGAGCACGTATATATACTTCACATCACAGACAAACTTATACATCGAAATACCAAGCGGTCAACCATGTGAGAATGTGGACACGAGTGCGATTAAGCTCAAATCGGGAAGGAAAAGTGAGGCGGATGCAAGGTTTCATTTATGCTATATGAAAGTATTGAGACCACCAAACCATTACAAATGAGACTTCTTAACTAGAAGTGCATTTTGCCAAGGGTTTGTTTAAGTCAAATTTAACAGCATACTTAAGGTCGAGGAGATAGAACACGAGTTACACTCGCATGTCTGTTCTAAGAGATAGAGCAAGACAAGCTTGACTCGGCGTGCGTTAAGTAGGTGTACCACTAACGAATATATATGCGGGACCATTTTGGTTCATTAGCCAATCAATACTAGGCAAACAAGACATAGCATTTTTAGACATGTGCCTCTCATACATGTTTGCCAAACAGATTTGCACGGATGCAAATAAACAAGGTTAACCGAGATAACATGTTTGGCAAATGCGGCCATAAGACAAATTCTGTAGGCGTAATTTAGCGAGGATACCACGACTACCTCTATAAATGTTTACGGGGAGAAACAAGATTACGAATGATTTATATGCAGCGATGACTAAAATTAAAGCGCACTAAACATGGTTTCATCAAACAAGATCTTGACATAGATACTCTTGATCAACTCACTTATTATTTCATACTATAGAGGCGAGAGACATTGTAGGCCATCATAGTGACAATTTTAAGATAGGGACAAACTAGATATCATGTAAACAACTTAACAATCAAGGTATGATGCAACATGGACTTAACACGCTAGCATGGAGGCAGTTTATACTCAAGCAAAAAGGGCAGAGGTATAATCAGCTTATCAGACATAGCCAACATACATAAATAGTTAAATGGCTCCTTAGAACAACACATTAGGTCATCTGAGAACCACTAATGGTGCGTAACCTATCAACATCAATCCCCAAATATCATCTTAAGCATCTAACAAACACAAACACACGAATGAACTAACACGTTAACACGAATTCGCACAAAGAATACAGAATGAGCAGTCGAGAAGTGGATTTTTACCTTCTCCGCAGCGAACCGAGGCAGCTTATCAAGTCGTCGGTCCACTCGACAGGTTATTGCGATGCGATTGAAAAGGTGAGGTTTTGTTTGCTGGTTTTGGGGTTTGCGATGCGAATGAAAGGGCGAGGTTCTCTGCTGGTTTTGGGGTTTGCGATGCGAATGAAAGGGCGAGGTTCTCTGCTGGTTTTGGGGTTTGCTATGCGAATGAAAGGGCGAGGTTCTCTGCTGGTTTTGGGGTTTGCGATGCGAATGAAAGGGCGAGGTTCTCTGCTCTGTGTTCCACTGCTGCTAAGGGTTTCGATGCTATCGGTTCCCTAAATTGCTATGTAGTTCCTCCCTCTGAGCTCTGAATCGATGCTCTGACTCTCCTATGTTCGACACTGCTGCCAAGGGTTATTGACTGCTGCTGGTGCCTTTATCGATGCCTTTGCATGTTCTTATATAGCCCTCATTGAGTTCCAATAATGGTAAGCTTTTAGAAATTTGAGATTGGGCTAATATTGGTCTTGATTTTGGATTGATTTATTCTTGATTTTCAAACGATTTCGTATGCCTTCAGTTATGGTAAGCTATATCTTTTCGAAGCTGGGGAGATTTGAGGGAATCTGGGGGATTCGTGTTTTCTTGGAGATGGTAAGGGGTGAGCTGGTTAACGTTTGGCAGGTGTCTCGCCGGATTCTCAGGCGAGAATCTCGGCTGGGCGACAGGGGTGAAGGGGCGGCTCTCCTAAGTTTTCTAGGTTTAGGTCTGCGTTTTGTTTTCTTAAAGTGATGGGGCGATGACAAGGTAAAGGGAAAAATAAAGGCTTGCGGTGAGTTGGGCTGATAAGGGAATGGGGCACAGGCGTAATGGGGTTTGGGCAGCATGGTGTGAAATTGTGGGTTAGTTGGTTAATTAAATAGGGGTATTAAGTGTATTATTAGTATTAGTTTTAGGCTAGTTAATTAATGTTAGTTTTAGGTGCTATTTAATTAATAGTTTTAGGCTTTTAATTAGTGACAAAGTAATTAATTAATTGTGATTAAATTATCTAATTGTTATAAAATAAATGCGGGTGTTATTTAATTAATGCTTAATGCTCTAGAATGCGGCGCTATTAAAATCTTATTATTGCATTATTACGAAGTTAAATTAAAAATTAAAATTGAGTCTAGATTAAATTACTTAAATGCTAAATGCGAGTATGATATTTAAGAATCGTTTAAAGCTTTATAAATGCGGTGCTATTAAATGCATATATCAGATTAAAATTGATTTTAAATTACAAATGATTACTAATAAATGCGGCTATGCTACCTGACACGACGTTATCGCTAAATTATTTATTTTATGCCTTTATTAATTATTTAAGAATTACGACAAAGCTTAAAGTTAATTAATGCGGGCGCGAGACTCTAAGTGCTTAAAACTCTACGTAAGACGCGATGTCATTATTAAATTAATTATTTATGCCTGTATTTAATGTTTTATTCGCTGCATTTTATTAAAAAAATCCTAAAAAATTATTTTACAAAATTAGTGTAATTTTATAGTTAATGGCTGGACGGGAGGGTCAAAATTGGGTGTCAACAAATATTTTTACTTCTTAAAGAATATATGGAAAAACCTGCTTATAATGCAGCTATTAAAAAAATGTTTATGAAATTAAAGAAATATTTTATTCCTATTCCCCCTCTTTATATTATTGGTGCTGTATTAAACCCGACTATTAAAATAGAGGGTTGTAAAAGTCTTATTGAAAATATTTATACCTGTATGGACCTACTATCACCTCCAACTCCCAAAAATTTAAATGTTGAGCCACCTATTGAACTAACGCTAGAAGAAGTGTTGAATAGCGTAGAAGATGAATGCAAAAAAGTATATCGACATTACCAGCAAGAAAGTGCTAGTAACCAACCGACTTTTGTACCATCTTAACTTCAACCTGACTTAAAAAAGACATCTTTGTTTACGTGGCTAGTATTAATTCTATTGAAAGCCTCGGAAATAGAATGCGGTATGATGCTAACCAAATTAGCGAGTTCGATATTTTTGTTTTGCGGGTAATTTACCTTACCAGCGATTATCAATGAAGAAGGAAATGATGACTTCTTTGAAATATTGGATGCAGAATGAGAAGACATTTGACACTTTCAATGATGGCTCGAGATATTTTGAACATTGGCGTCGTGATCGCTTAAAGCGCTTTTACTGCGATGATTTCAAATAGGAAACCTGAGACACTCAATTTAAAAAAAAATGGTCGGACGGTGGATTCGGTTCGGTCCACTGTCGTCAAAATGGTGGATTAGGTTTTAGGTCGATCGAGTAAAGCAGGAATTTTCAGTCGGACCATTTTTTTAAATTGAACTTTCAATATTGAAATTGACATTCCCAGACACATTACTATGAAATTTGAACTTTGAAATCTATTGTATATCGCGAGATATTTGGCTTTGAAAATAAAAAAAACGTAATAATTTGGTGGAAAATTCAAATTGAGCGGGGAAAAAGACGTTTTTCAGAAAATTGGCCTGGCCGCGGTTTGACCACCCCCGTATCGAAAAAATACGCGAAATAAAAAAAAAATAGGTGAAACGAACGTTCGAGCGCAAAGTTATGATCATATATAGTTTGATCAATTTACAACTACTTTACTTTCTTCTCTCCGTACCTATAATTTATGTCGATGCTTCAGGAATGTCCAAATTCCAAATAGAAAATAAAAAATATAAATGTGATGTGTAACTTTAATTAATGAGTAGTTCGATGGTTAGATATCTGAACCAAGTACATTTGGTGGTTTTCTTTAAGTTAGTCATATTAATGAAATAAAGTATATTGAAGGATAAGGAAAAAAACAAACATATTTAATGAGATTGATAAACGAAGACATTGTTAAAAATTTATAATTTATAAATTGTATTTAACAAAAAAAAAAGAAAAAAAAACGGTCCAACCGGTCCAAAACCGGGGCCAGGACGGAATATTTGGTCGGTCAGAAAAATTTCAGTCGATTAGGTCCATTCAGATTCGGTCGGTTACGGATCGGTGAACACCCCTAACTATGATAGTCACATGGTATATATATATCATATATACAAGACTAGTGATTCATTCCTTCAAGAAAAACACAAAGTCCTCTACGAGACTACGATACCAACATGGTATATATCATATACTGACGGAGTATCATACAGGATTGATTCACCCCTTAAAAAAACACAACTCAATCCTCTATGTTACCCAAATAATATATATCATATACTGACAGAGTATCGTAGAAGATTGATTTATTCCTTGAAAAATACTACTCAATCATCTATGATACCTACATGGTATATCATATACTGACATGATATAAATGAAGACTGACAATTCATTTCTTCAAGAAAAACACTAAGTCCTTTATGATACTAACTTGATATATACAATCAACCCTTTCTATAATGACAAGAGTTTATCCGAAAATTTCATGGTCACTATAGTGAGGTGTTGTTATTTATGTATACTAACATTTGATGTTTAGATCTCATTTAGCTATTATAAACAAAAGTATGCAAAGAATTATTTTTCTGTACTTTTTATGCTACAAACGAAAAATAATATACTTGTTAATTTTAAAATATTAACTGATTTTCATATCTCATTAATTAAAAATTAAAAAGACTAATAAATTACAAATAAATTTATGATTAATTGTAACATACCGATATAGAATTAAAATCTAAGGAACATATGCATTTAAAATTAATTGAGAATTTAAATATAATTTCAAATTTGACGTAAGAATTCTACAATTGTAAGTTATTTCATAAATTTCAGTCTCTTAGCGATAATATAATGCTTGAATTGACGAATAATTTTGTCCAAATTCTCTGCAAAAAGAAATTCAATAGCTTTTCCTTGAAAGCTTTCTAAGAGCTTAACAATGAACTCTTTTATCTCCCTCAAATAGCAATAGGTTGAGACTCTGTCCTAAAAAGACTGTCTTACTTTCGCTATTAGTTTCTTCCAAAAGTATTGATATATACAATCACATAAATATCTAAAATTTATTTTGAATCACATATTTCAAAAGTCTTCTTTTATTTTTTAAATTTTATGTCAAGTTAAACTAAGACAATATTTTTGGGACGGATGAATTATGTATTATTAGTGCATAAAGTTAAAATCTTTTATAGAAGGCATAACAGAAGAGAAAGAACCTTCTTACAACTTACAAGTCAAATAACCCCAAATCCAATAAAAAAAACACTTTTCCTAGTTTAGAGTTTAGACAGCACTCAGTCACTAAGCTACTGTCTCAGTCTGCTGTTCTGTCTCAGTACTCTGCTCATTACACTGCAAGCCAAACACCCCCTTATTTCTCAAACCAATAAAAACATCATCCACGACAAACCAAACTACAAACTCTCTTTATTTATCTCTTCTCTACTCCATCCTACACATACCCTTTTCTTGGTTTTAATTTTTTTTTATGTTTAGGGTGGAATTTGAAAGATTTGATATAGACATGGGGTTAGTAGTTGAGATGTGTTGCAATTCAAGATTGGTGTTTTTGTATAGGAAGAGGAAGTTGAGGAACATTTTCTTGAAATTCAGAGCTCAATTCTTGAATCAGAAGAAGAAGAGTAACAAGTTGAATTTCCACTATGATCCTTTAAGTTATGCACTTAACTTTGACAATGGCAACTTTGGTTTCTTTTGCTTGTAAACTTTATCACCCCCACCCCCCCACCCCCACCCCCACCCCACCCCAAAAAAAAAATTCCAATAGTCTCAAAATCCTTTTATAAGATTTTAGCAAGAATTTTGATGTTTTTAGATGACAAGCTGGCCAGTTTATTCTCTAGCTTCAAAATGTTGTGAGGAGGCTTAATGACAGGTTAAGGAAGTGCTTTGTATAATTTTTTTCTATTTCTAGTTTAACTTCAACTTATAATGATAGATTAATCTTTATTAAATTGTGACATGAGTTAGATATGCATTAGTGCCTTCTTTGCAAGTTATTTAATTCTTGTCTAGCTTCAAAATGTTGTAAGGAGGTCTAATGACAAGTTAAGGAAGTTTCTTTTTGTCTAATTCTAGTTTAATTTAGATTGATCTTTATATATATTACTCTCTCCGTCCCAAAATACTTGGTCATATTTTTTTCTTTTGAAAATCAATTTGATTAAATTTTAAAACTAAATTAGACTAGATTAATTTAATATTTTAAAATTAAAATTTAGATATTCAAAAACTATACGAAAAATACTATAAGTTGTAATTTTTCTTATATTAATATGATGAAAAATATAGCTTAAATTATTGATTAAAAGTTCATATATTTTGACTCTTAAAATGCCTATTGAGACAAGTATTTTGGGATGGAGGGAGTACTATGAGTTAAATATGTGCAGAAAAAAATCTATGCATTAGTGGCTTCTTTGCATAGTTAGTTCTCACAGGTCAGATTTTGTTCTCCCATCTCAAATCTAAGAAGATGGAAATTGACAAATGAAGGATCAAAACACTTCTTTTGTTGTTAATTAATGCATTAACTGCAAGAATTAGCGTCAGACTATTTTTATCGCTAAATAGCAAAATTAATCTTTCATCTTATTTAATTATGGATTCTTGTTAGCTATAGACTATTTCACGACGTATTAATAATGAATTTGGTAGCGTCCGCATGGGCGTAGCTCAATTGGTTCTAGGGTGATAGATTGCCCAAGTAGATAGGTTCGAGCCCTGACAGTCGCAGTGTGAGTTTTTTTGTTTAACGTGAAACCCGCAGTCGCTACTCGAAGAGTCGAAGGTGCGCACTGGGTAAACTACGGACTGACGTAATAGCCTGCAAACCCCGTCAGTCAATTAAACCACACTTGACAAGTCAGGTGTGACAGGCTCCCACGAGAGGCGAATGCAGGTCAGACGTTATCCTGGGGTTTCGAACTTGTGACCAAACTCTCCACGCGCCCGATAGTATACCTTCGCCCGAGACCAGTAGTGCAGGGCTTGAATCTGATGTGAGAGTTTCATTCCTCTTTTATGGGGATGATTCCTTGTAGGCATCAGACATTGTGCCTTCCACCTAGTAGGCCGCTGAGTCATCATGATTTACCTCATCCATCAATCTCTGTCGGACCTGGGGATGGAGCTCTGTGGACGAGTGATTTCGCCTTTTACCCCCAAGTAATGAATTTCGTAGCTACTTAAAACAGAGTCTCCAAAATATTTGAGACGGCTCGGCGTGTGAAATCAGTTGAAGAATCTGATCCCTTTTGTTACTAGATGATGAATTTTTAATCAGGAAAAAACTTATCCAGCTTTCTATTCAAGCCAATAAACACATGAAAGTGTCATTTTTTTTAAAATTTGGATCACATAATTACGGATAACTAAGACGTGTTTGATTAGCCATGAAATTTAGAAAAATAGGAAGAACTTTTGGATTATCATGTGGGTCTTAAAAATATTGTAAGTATAAAGTTGAAATTAAAGAATTATCAGTATAAAAAGAATCTTTTTTTTAAACAAAGTAAAATTGATTTTTAATCAGTCTCAAAAGTAATAGTATCTTTCTTATTAAAAATAATTTAATTTTAATTTTTTTATTTATTTTTAATAAAATAATTTCTAATCGCATAAATACTTATCACTTGTACTTAAATTACAAGTCTCAAGAAAAAATCTTTCTTCAATTTATATCCAATCAAAAATTCAAAATACATCATATAAACTAAAACAAAAAAAAGAATAAAATGAGAAGGTTGAATTGCTTTTTCTTAATCAATCAAATGAATTTATCTGCTTTGTATTGAGCCGAGAGTCTCTCGAAAATAACCGCTCAATCTATCAAGATGGAGATAAAATTTATGTATATTCTATCATCTCCAGATAATACGTGAGATTTCACAAGCATTGTTGGTGTAGTCAAATGAGTCTACCAAGAGCGGCCAAAGTGGATTAAGTGGAAAAGTAAGGGAATATTGCGGTTTGTTCCATCATTTTCAATATGCTAAAGTTGATATTCTATCTGATGGCAATCTTTGGTCCTTAAAGATGTGGTCCTAATTCTAAAACCTTGATGAAAACCCTTTTTTTTGGATTCCTATACAAACTACATACAATAAGTGGGTTAGTCGTCCATAATACCCTAACAATATATGAATATACCACGTGGATATCATAGATGATTAAATTATCTTTTTCTTGAAGAAATGAACCAATCATCTATGATACTTTGTCTGTATATAATATATGATATATACCATATGGGTATCATAGAAGATTGATGAGTGTTTTTTTTTAAGATGCGAATCATTCATTTATGATACCTGGTCAGTATATGATATATATATCATGTAGGCATTATAGAGAACTTAGTAGTGTTGGAATGAATTTGTCATCTATGATACTCTATCAATATATGATCTGATCAAATCTATAAAGTAATTGTCGTTCATTTATATGACGTTTATTTATAACAACATTTTCTTATACGATGCGATTTTCTCCGGAATCGATTTTTCATGTTATATTTTACTTCTTTTCTTTGTAACAACATTCTATCTATAAATCAATGACATTCATTATAGCGGTACACTCTTTTTAAAAATACATCTCTATAACAGACATACTCAAATATTGTGTAATAAATTTCATTAATGGTGTATAAAAAGTTCATTACAATGTCAAAATCTCCGAAAATGACTTGATTTTCGTGTTCTAACTATTTATATAGCTAATGTGCCTTCATCGCAATTGGTGCGCGGCTGCGACATTGAAGAAATTTGGCCTTCGCTATCACGGACATGTCAAGCAAATATATTATCAATTAAATCTCTCTTCAGTCATTTTCAAAACTAGGGAACCGGGGGGTGGGGGGGGGGGGGTTGTTGTTGTTGTTGGGAAGGTATGGTCACATGGTCTTTGGTCAAGATTACAATAATAATATAGCAAAATGTACAACCAAATATTGAGGTTTGATTGGATTTGAGATGTGGATTCTGTTTCTGTTGCTATTGACATAGATTCGTTGTCTGTTCCTATACACATTTTTAAGGTTTGTAATTAAATATTCTAGATCACATAGTTTGTACTTATGCCCTTGAGATTTCTCATCTTGACATTAAGGTGTCTTAAGATATTGAAATTACATAAACTTCATCAAACAAGAACAAAGAAAAAGGAAAATAAATCCTAGAACTTGGTGCTCCCCACCAAACTGTGACTAATTTATTCCTAGACTTCGAACCTACAACCTCTAATTTAGAGGGAAAGAATACTCACAACTCATCCGCGTAGTAGTGGTGGTGGTCGTTAGTCAATTTATGGCGCAGGGTCGCGAAATGCGATTCTCGGCGGATACGTTCTCCGGGGCATGCCTTGTATTAAAGTCTGGTAGCTTAATCGCGCGGGCATGTTGCAGTGTGGGTTCGATCCCCTCCAGACAAGTCCTGTGAGGGGGTCAGATCTTGTAGCATTGATCCGTTGGTGGCGATCAGACACTGAATGCGGGGTACACATCCCGCGATTTACCTGGCGGTGACGGCTAAGAGCGGGTTCCATCTCCTCCAGGAGCCTAATACCAGTACTTGTGCAGGTACTAGCGATATGAGGGTACTAAGGCCACCCCGATACCTGGATTATCAAAAAAAAAAAATACTCACAACTCTACCATAATCTTTAATAGTTTTGTTATTTAACACTTATCAATTACTCTATTAGAACTTGGTGCCTAAAAATAAACATATAGGGTTCAAACGTACCAATCCCTATAGTTAGAGAGGTCATGTTCATTTCAGTCTCTTGATAATGACAAAACTGACAAAATGAAATCTAAATTATAAGGACCGATCTAAACACAAGCTAAATATAAGAAGCCGTGTATGTGATATATGTTATCAAATCCTGGTTATTTGAGCATATTAAGTGATTTACTAATAGTAGTGTTGAGGGACAAGTACTACTATTTTCAGGATTAATCTGACAAAAATCGAGAATCTGAATATATATATATATATATAGTGTTAAGTACTCCTTTATTAGGGGTGTTGGCCTTGGGGATCTCAAATTCCATATAGTAAATGAGAACAGAACTGTGTATGTGAAATGTGTAAGACGTAAAAAAGAAGGCATTAATCCTCGAGCCACTCCTTTTACCTATTTTCACAGTACTTTAAGCTAGGGAGGGAAAAATAGAGATATAGATATATAGGGAAATATACTTTTAGAGAGATTAAATAGACAAATACTCCTTCGTTTCTAATTTATGTGTAATAATCAAAATTTCGAGAATTACAGTTTTATGATTTAATTCTTTAACAGATTTATACCACAAGACATACTCCCTGTATAGTTTGACTGAGTATGAAGTTTATGAAATAAAAGAAGATTTTTGAATATTGTGGTCTAAAACAAATCAAATATATTTGTGTGGTTATAAATCATCTCGTTAAACGTAAAAGTAATGTTTAAAGTTAAATTGTTACCAAATAAGAAAATGTATCATTTTTTAGAATGACTAAAAAGGAAAATATATCATATAAATTGAGATAAATATAGTAATATCTAGAAATATTTTAATTAATACTACATTTGTCTCAATTATGTGGCATCATTTCCTTTTTGGTCTGTCCTAAAAGTAATGTCACATTTTTATATTTAGAAATAATTAAACTTTCTTAAATGATTTACAACCACACATTTATATAAGACTTATTTTGGACACACATTTTAAAAATCTTCATTTCTGGCAGCGCAAAAATCTCTGCATGGGATGGGAGGCGTCGCGGCGCCTTAATTCCAGTAGCCAAACAGTACTTAAGAGTCGCGGCTCTTGGTGGAGGCGTTGCGGCCTTCACGGCTCCGCGGCGATTTCTGACTCGTTTCATCTTTTACACGTCGTACACTTCTTCCTTCATTTACCGACGTGAAACACTCGTCATTTGACCAACAACCGTCTATCATTTCATGTCTCAAACACTTTGTTTACGTACCAATATCTCTTTCACTAAGGAAATTTACGATACTTGGTACAACGTGTGCACGTGTGTGGAAACGACATTTCCGACGTGCGGGGTCCCAATTGTTCGAGTCATAAATAATAGATTAAACTTTATTCACGTTAATAAATTTCAAATAATAACACCCTCTTTAGACCCCATTTATAAAATTATATTGGGTATGTTATTATGGCTAATTATAAAAAAATAACAAAATGATAAATGTCTTTCTTCAAAGCTCTTATTCCAAAATCTTTTGAAAAGGTTAAGGTCAAAATTGATTTGTTTTATCCATAATAATATCAAACCATTTTTTGGCAACCATTAAATAACTTAGTGGGGAAAAACTATTTGTGTGTGCGCCGACCTGTTCTTTTTTTGCTTTTTAATATTATATCAAGATTTAAAATGGTAATCCAAATATCTACCAAAAAAATATATCTGGTCTCGTTATTATTTGATCCTCATATTATAATCCAAATCCTCATATTATACTCTAGACATATATAACAAATAGTTTATCAGCAGGGCATGTCAATACCCTTTAAAGAGTATCCATGTGTCCATCACTAGCAACTATTACTAGTAGTAAGTGAGACATACTACATTCTCTAAGAATGTGATGTAGACCACATGTCTACTTATAATATATCATTGATATCTCATTCTCAATGATCATCAGTCGAGACTACTTTAAGAACTACGCTCTATCATTAATATCTCACACTATCAATGACAATGTAAGCTCAATGGATGCACAGTAATGAATAATACAAACAATCAAATAATAATTCTGTAATTGCAAATGTCATAAATATATTAATCTCATTAATAATACGAATGTGTTCAAGTACATGTGTCCCTAAAATGATTGTCTCTCTCTAGGACATATATACTTTTAAAAAGACTGTCTTCATATACATTAAAGTTTTTTTAAGAAAATAAGAAACTAACGTTTAAAAAATACATAACAATTAGATACTCCCTCTCTTTTAAATTTTCAATTTATGTGACATAATTTGATTCGACATGAAATTACGAGATAATTGTTTTTCAGAAACTTATGATCTTAAATTTGTCGTAACATTTGTATCCATAAATTCTTCTCTTAAAGGTATTAAAAGTTAAATTATTTTTAAATATGAAAATATAAAAAAAATAAAAGAGCAATGATCTGACCATCATGTGATACATGATTAAGAATAAAGCTAATTCTAGCTAAAGGCTAAGCCTCTCATTTAATGTCACCTATTCAAGCTATATAGACTACTTCCAAAAATCCGAAGGAAACAAAAGTGATATAAATGTTTGAGAGAATCATTTTGTGAAAATCGAGTTATTACCGCAAAAGGCAAAACGTAGTTTGCACAAAAAAACAACAGTTGTACTACTTTTATAAGGACTTATATGAGTTTTATTTACCTGCATTTTTTTGTACAGAAAATTGCAGTCTTTGTAAGTATGAAAAGACATTGGTTTTTTTTTTATATCGAGGTTCGTGACTTTCGCCAGACTATTCATGGAGGTAGTAGTATCGGTCTCTTAACACTACAATAGTAAATCGCAGAATGTGCTCCAATAATCAGTCCAGAAGAGAAGAATGCTCTCTAATCAATCCATGATGTAAGTGTTCAGAGCGTCTTAAGCCACCCTCCTTTTGTCATTGGACTGTGACCCGGGGACTTGTTTTTTTTTTCCTTTCTTATTCTCACAATCTCACTTTGTGAAGTACTAGTAGTAACGTAATGCATATAGTAGGGGAGACAGGAGAGAATAGCAGAGTCGTTGACAAACAGTTTATTTGAGTGATTTAATTAAAGGACAAAAGAACGACTAATAAATAAGGTGAATCCAAATAACCATTATACAACTAGCAATAGAATGCGAATCATTTAGTTGGTAGTATAAATAAGTATAATCTCCACCACACGAGGTTTTAGGTAGAGACTGAGTCAAAATTTATAGTTTATGAGTTTTTAGTCGAAGGTTTATCGAAAATAATGTTGCTCTATTCATTTCTGGCTTAAAGTTTGATTTTAGGCTCTCAATAAGGTTGAGCCGCCCTGGCTCAACCCCACAAAGGTAAGAATAAGGTCGTCCGTGTACATTCTATTCTACCCAAACCCCACTAGTAGGACTGTACGTTGTTGTTGGGTTCTAAACTTGATATCAAATCTATAGTTGGTCAAGTTAATTATTAGGTTCGTTATTGAATATTAACACATATTTAATGATTTAAAATATATATATATATATATAACAGGGTCTAAATAAAAGTTATAGGGTTCATCTAAACTAGTAGCTAATACCCTCCTTCCTCTCCTAATCTCGAATTAAGCGATCTCCCAAAACGAGTAATGAACACCAAAAAAGAAACGGAAAACAAATATATCTATATAATTATTATACTTCACAATGTTGGTTCGGACAAACTTTTTTTATATTAGTACTAGCTAATTTTTGCATATTTAATACTCCCATCATTCGGTTTCTAAGTATAATGCACTGGTTAAGTAATATAGTGTTCGATATGTAACAATGTTTTAAAAGACTATTTTGGGACTCGTCTCGGGGTGAGGCACTAGTAAAATGTTTCGAGATTCATGTGTGGGGTTTAGTTTTGTGAGACTTACGTCCTAAGCATTCAACAATACACCTTAAATAGGTATAACACCTGACGCTCAGACTTCGTCTAACAGTTCTTACACAAATTATGTCAAATTCCATAATTAACATTGTTGACCCTCAACTTTTTAATAAATGAATGATGCTAGTAATACTTTTTTTATCTATAGAAATAAGAAGATTGGGGGTAACTCAAATAACAAGTTGTAGTATTTGATATTTACTATTTGAAAACACCGTAAGGGTAAAATCACTTTACATTTTAAAAAAAATACATAAGCGAATTTTACATTTTTACTTGTCATTAGTCTTCAGGTTTTTGTTTTATGTATCAAAATTAACATATTTTATTATTGGGCTATTTAAAAGTAATTTTATTTTTATTCATAAAGGAATGATGTTTTGATTATATTATTGATATTGATAAAGATTATTAATATTTCCTTTTAGAGAGGTAAATTACATAGTATGATAGTAATATATTTTAAGAAATTGTGATTCTTTTATTGTTTGAAAATTAATAGAGTTGATTTGCATCTCATGATATCTTTTATATCATTGCATTATTTATATTTGTAAATTATGTTAGAAGTTTTATTTTCTTTTCTATGAATTTCTTTAATCACGTTTTAAATTATTTAAACTATTAATGTAGTTTTAAATATTTTTTGTGTTATTATACTATTTTATACATTATGAATTAAAATTTTAAACATCCATGAAACTTACGCCTCATGCCTCGATGTTGACGCCCCACCCCCTGCTAAGTAAAACGCCTCACTTCACGCCCCTGCCTTTTAGAACGCTAGTTTGCAGCAACAAGTACTATATTGTATATAATTTATGCATGAATCTATTTGGTATAATATGCTAAACATAATATGAAATAAGAATACATGTATTATAGCTTGTTTGACCAAACTTTTAAAATATGCTTATATTGAAAAGTATTTTTCAAAAATGTACTTTCGGTAAAAAATTATTTGCGTTTGACCAATTAATTTAAAAAGTACTTTTGAGTTGCAATTACTATTTGACCAAGCGTTTAAAAATTGTTTCTAAGTGTATTCTTGTCAAAGTACATTTCAAAAAAGGGTAATTAGAGAAGAGAGAAATAGTCATTTAGTCAAATAACTAATAATTATTTTAAATGAGTATGCCAAAAGCCTAAATGATTCTTATTTTGGATGGAATGGAATACATAACAAGACAATACATCATTTTTGCAACACAATGTCTGCATTATAATACATACATTATATTTCATGATCTTAGATAAAAAGGTTTGGATGTCAAAAATTAAAGTAAAAAGATAGTAGGTAGTCGTGTGTTGGAATTCTTTTACGAGGAAGAGGTATAGAGTTGTCTCCTCTCCTCATCTGCTCTTTAGTAGCCTTACCTATTTGCATAGTCTTATTCTTCAATTTTACTACTATCTATTGCTTCGTTTGTTTTAATTTGTTTATCTTGCTATTCTACTGTTGTTATTTTCCTTTCTATCCTACTTTGTTTACACTTTTTGTTGAGCCGAGGGTCTATCGGAACAACCTTAAGATCTGCATACATTTTACCCTCCCCAGACTCATTTATGAAACTACGCTGAGTATATTATTGTTATAGTATGGTTCATGAACCAAATAACCAAAAAGTTTTAGCTACATATAAAAATTTTCGAGTTAAATATTTTATTTGATTTTCAAGTTATTTCCTTAACAAGGGAATTTCTACTCTCTGACAGTCACTAGTGGGAAAACGATTTTTTTTCCGGGTAAATAAAGATTATATTACTAAAATCAGGAAAGTACAATCGATCATTGAGGGTTGTCAAGCCTCAACGTAAAAACAAAGCAAAACAATACAAGAAAAAAACTAAACTCGACATGAAAGGAAAAGATCTTCATTTGGCAGTCCAATTCGTACCATTTGCCTTCCCATAAGTCCTTTGTGTGTTCTTTCGTGAGGTAACCTCTTGCCATCCTTCATCATCCGCGGTGTTAGCAACCATAGTGGTTGTATCACCAGTACCAAAAGACCCCATAGCAGAAGGTACACTGTAAGGTGCACCTCCCTGTCCTACCATCAAAGCTCTTCCAAAGTTCAACAAACCACCAAAAGTACCCGGAATCAAAGGCGCACCATCCCCCCTTTAGTCATCACACCTGCGGCACCTCTAAGGTTCGATGATCCACCAAATGGCGCTGGAACAAAAAGGGGGTTGGTTTGGAGGGAGCGGGAAGGTTCTTGAGCACCCACCGGTCCCGGAACTCCTCACCTTGATCGACCATCGGCTCAAGTGTACTCGTAATCTCCATAGGCGTCACTTGCTTCTCTAACTTCTTACACTTAAAATGATTATGCCCGAATGTTTTGCAATGAAAACAAAAATCCGGATAATTCTCATACTCCGCCTTTTGAACATACCTAATATTACTCGGTAATTTCACTCTAAATTACGTGACCGACTGTTTACTAACATCCACTTCAATTAAAGCTCTTGCGTAGTTCATTTTAGACCTCTCGTTTGTGAATTGGTCCATGTAAATGGGCTTCCCCACACGGGAGGCAATTTTGCTCAAGCCGGATGCACTACATACCGTTAGAGGAACATCCTGAAATACTACCCAAACGGGGATGGTCGTGAAAAGATCATCCGATAGCATAACTTCCTTATCAACCAACTTTAACATCAAAGTTTTTTCAAAAGTCATATAGGGACCACCATGCAACACCTTAATGCGATCATCCTCCGTCATGAAATGGAAGACAAACTATCTACGTCCATAGGGAATGATTTAGCACTTCACACCCCATCCCTTAACAATTGAATTCAGTGCTTCGCGGCCCAGAAAAGGTTCTATGAAGCAACCAATAAGGCAATAGCCCCAAGTTTCGACAAATGGCACTTCATCACTTGCATCTAGTTCGACATTATCACCTTCATGTTCTACATATTGCAATTTCATTCCCTTTGCTTCTAGACGCGAACCCGCAAAGATTCCCGCATAAGTTTTCGTGGATGGATTAGGATCATTGTGTTATTGCGGTTCCCGAGAGTCATTAGCACGCTCAATAGGTGCATTAGATGCACTCGCGGGATTTAATGCTCCATTGATATTTACGTCATTAGAATTCCTAGGGGCCTTGAACTTGTCAAAGAGCGATGCATTAATTCCCGTAGTCCTCAAGTTTTCGGTTTCTACAACATTTGAATTCCCATGTCTCTTTTGAAGAGATGACCCTTCGGTCTCCACAATATTTGAATTCCCATGTCCCTTTGGAAGAGATGACTTTTCGGTTCCCACATCAATTGAAGTCTTCAAGTTTCTATGCACCGATTGAAGAGAAGGCCATTTGGTTTCCGCAATTCTTGAATTCCCAATGTCCATGGGAAATGGTGTTCCATTGAATTCTCTAACCAATGACTGATGACCCATGGACTTCGCCCTTGACCCATGACCACCTTCATGACCCGCCATCGACCCGGGACCACATGTGACCCGTTTTCTCTCCGACGTCCATGGTGACTGTCGGAAAACCTCTAGAAGCTACCACCATCGAATTTTGAAAGCCCCTTGAATGAGATGACTCTTCGTTTCTCTCAACATTTAAATTCTTCAAATTACTAGACCTCTTTTGAATAGAAGACCATTCGGTTCCCACATCTTTTGAGTTTCCAAGGACTATGGGAATTGAAATGTCATTGGACTCCACAACCTTTGACCAGTGATCCTTGGCTTGCATCAACGACCCGTGACCACCATCACGACCCACCAGCAACCCATGACCACCCTCCTAACCCGCCTTCGACCCGGAACCTCCCCCATGACCCGTAAACTCCTTGGCAGAGATGGTGTCTACCGGAACACCACTAGAAGCCACCACCCCCGGATGTGTAATCGGAAAACTGAAAGATGCATTGTTAATGTTACATATTGCACCATTAACATTCTTCTTACCATTAGAGTTTTCACCATTAACAATCACCTTACTATTAACATTAACACTATCACCATTAACATTCCCATCCGTAATGGCTACTGCCGAGGCATAGCTTGAAGCAAATATCACCGGAGCAACAACCGGTAACATGGAAGAATCGTCGCCACTACTAACACCTTCTTCTTCACCATTAACATCATCTCCGTCCACGCTTTTCCCCCAGTCATATATCATTTGAAGTGTAGAATCATTAACAACATTGTCAAGATGAACACGATTATCCGGTGAGACATGAACCATGATAGAAGGATCCGACACACCGGGGACTAATTTTGCACTAGAAATCGGAGAAGTACTAACCTTTTTCCTCTTCCTGAATTTCACCTTCACCACACCTCCATTGCTGACCTTGGAGCTCTTCTTAGTCATCCCCATGGCATCCAGATGAAATATACTAAACTCCAGTCCCTTAAACTCCACTAGAAGCGAAATAAAAAAGATAATGAATTAAACAACACCAAAACCGTGAACTAAGCCTTGAATACTTGAATCTTGAGATGAAAGTCGAACAAACTTTGAACAAATCTTCACGTAAGATGAACAATTTGAACAATCTTCTTAACAATCTTCGAACGAAATGAAGAACTCGAACAACCTTTTAATAAAACTTGAACAATCTTCAAACAAGATGAAAAATCCTCGTAATAAACTCGAACAATCTTCTTACCAAACTCAAGCAAGAGGAACAAACGAGCACTTTCGTGAAAATCAAAGAAGAAATCAGATGTATGAGGTAAGAATCAGAGATGAAATCAGTAGAGGGAGGCGAATTGCGAAGAGCAACTAGGGAGAAATGTTGAGAGCATTTTCGCCTAGTGAGAGAAACTTCTCTCTAACTCCTAGCACCAAGCCTAGCCAGTGGGAAAACGATTTGAACACACAATGAAGAGTTATAATATGTGATGTATCAATCGCCATATTAATTATTATTCAAACTGAAAACAGATGGATGTGAAAGTGATAGTCTAATGTCATTAAGAACTTAAAGATAATGCCCAAGAATCTTTCCTTTGAGCAATAGGTCTTCAAACATAATCAATGACTTCTAGTTCTTCCCACGGGACCCCTCATCCTTACTTTTTTTTTCTCCACAACCGATATTGGATTATGAATATCCGTTTTGAACCCCAATTAATTTGAATTCGGGCGTAAAAAGTGTATGAGGCACCTTATTTGGAGACCGCTAAATAACTTGGACCCAACTTTTTAGTTTTTTTTGCACGTCTACCACTTCAAAATAACTTTAGACAATGTTTGAAGTTTCAAATTGTTGAAATTCAGACATTTCTGCCCGAAATTTCATATGGCTGAAATTCAGACAAAAATATCTAAACTTCATTTTTATAAAACTTCATACGCCATATGTCTGAATTTATTCCGAAGTGGAAAACTTTCAAATTTTTATAATGAGAATGGTGGTGACACCAAACATAACTTATAAATTCAAGCCACTTCAACTTCTTTTTATAATAAGAATTAGGGGTGTCTTTGGGCCTGTGCCAACTGTGCTATAGCACAGGGCCCAAAGATTTTAGGGGCCTTCAAAAAATATATAACACTCCTGTATATATTACTGTGATATACCAGAAAACGTGATGCTCTGCCTCTCTTACCAGTGATATTCCAGTGTTCAAGCTACAAAAAATATACCATTACCGGTGACTTTTTTTAAGGGTCCACTTTTATGAATTAGAATAGGGCCCCCAAAATATTTGAAACGGCCCTCATAAGAATGGTGTCCGAACTGCTTGCACACACCTTCCACCAACAAACTATCGTTCAATTTTCTACTACTCCATGATATAACACATTTTTTCCAAGAGTTGAAGTTATATACATCGGGATTGTAGAACAAAAAATTACAGCACATCACCTTTACTCTTGTTGTAGCACGCAACATGTCTTATTTTCAATATTACAAATTGCATATTTTAAGAAAGCTTACTTGTAGATATTCTAAGTGACCTGGTAGTGCTTTTTACATTGACATTGTATAGAACTAAAACTCTTATTGTAGTCAGGACGGGGTGGGTGGGTGGAGTGGGGGGGTTACCACTGTCATCAGCTAAATCATCAAATTGCTAATCCAAGTCAATGCTAACATCACTTTACCACTTTTGCTGATGAGTTCATGTTATCACAAACTTAAGGTTTAGTTTCTCCCTGCATAATGCACTTCCAGGATAAACATACAAGTATCACAGATAATGAAATGCTGGTGAAAGATAGGCGCTTAGTCAAGCCAAAAGTATAATTATGGATAGCAAATTATTAGAACAATGATCTACTGTGTCTTCGCAAGAAAAACCTGTTACTACAAACAAAAGCACATTACTACTGTTTATTACATGTAGGGTTGATGAGCTGCTGGCGTTCCACTGCCTGCATAATTGACATAACTAGATGGCAGAGAAGCCGTATAAGAACTTGCATCTGCTGTTGGCAATGCGCCGCCTGCATTACTGGCATGAGTGGATGACAGCGGAGCTGTATAAGAAGTTGCAGTAATTCCCCCATCGGCTGGATAATAATATGATTTCTGCTCATAGGATTGCTGGGAATATGTGGCTTGACTTGGAGGTCGATTATCATAAGATGCACTGAGATAAGCGTACTTATCGGGCAATCCTGCATAAGTTGCTCTCTCAACAAAACCAGAGGGGGGCTGTCTAAGAACGTTAGCAGGTCTGGTAGATACATGCGTTCCTCCAATTGCTCGTGGTCTCTTGAATTGCTGGTGTTTACCTGATCCAGAATGTCTTTTCTTATCATTGGATTTAGACCAGTCTTTGTCATTAGAAATGGCTTTCTCCAGCTGAGCAACCCTTCTCAGTAGTGGATTAAGTGAATATTCTGCTTCAAGCTTGTAATCTCGAATACACTGTACTATTGCCCTTACAGCTGCAAGTTCCTGCGCATTTGCACTATATTCTGTAAGAGTTTGCTAAATAAGAGATAAAAGATACCAACCTCCCCTTTTGCCTCCTTTTTTCACTTTTGATACACAAGTAACAAGTTGAACTTGGTGATATTTTATTGTCAAACCTCAGAAAGAAGCAAATTCATATCAGTACATTCAAGATTTTTTTTAGATGACCGGAAAACCGTCTGGAGCCGACCACCGAAGCCTTCAAAACTCGGCTTGGGATGACCCCCCCCCCCCCCCTCCCCGGTCTCCACTTAAAAATACCAGTAGATTCATGAATTAAAGTCCCACAAAAGTTAACATAAAAGTAGAAGGGCCTCAAGCTGGTCATTATTGAATCAGCCATGACCACTATGCTTCAGTTTTGACTTTACCGTTTCCAGGTAATTTTCTATTTTTTACTTGTCCATTGCTACATAATGTAATCCATTCCCTGATAAAAGTTTACATGCGCAAAATCTATGTTATTTTACTTTCAAGTCCTAAGGCAAGCTGCTTCAGATAGTTGTTCTTCTACCAGTCTTCGTTGACCAGGCTTGCCACTTCATGGAAACTCTTAACTATAAATCTAAAAATAGCTTAAATTGTCTCTTGCATTTCTTTCTGAAAAAGGGTTCACATTGTATTGTATGTTTACCTCCAGATTAAGCAATCAAGGACTAGGAATAAATTTGGCTTCACCTCGAGTGTTTATAGGTAAAACTCTAACCCATTCACGCAAGAAAAAAACAGTGGTCTTAATCAAATGAACACTTGGGATTATCCAAGTTCCATTTTTCATATTCCCAATTTACTTGTACAAGGTTAAAATAATTTAGGCAGAATGTCCTAATTGCTTTGCCCCCCTAAACTTGCACTGGACTTTAAAGCCGGTCTATCAACTTCCATTTTCCCATATTTACCACCTCTACTTGGTAAAAACATAACGAATAAACACTTCCGACTGAGCGTGCTCATCCATCGCGGTGACATGTCATATGTTTAGCCTTTTATTGTCCGACACGTGTATAATTTACGAGTTCCACCCTTAAAAGAACAATTTACTAAATTTCTGTTTTTTTCCCTCTTCCTCTTCACCATATCTCCGTCAGGAGCCTCCTCATTCCATATAACCCCACTGTCATTCCACCATCTCTCAGGCTTTCATTCTCCCTTTGTCACCATAAACCACCTAAAAGGTACCATAATAACCCCTCTATTCCTTAATCAGAATTTTCACACACTTTTTAAATGTGATTTGCACGCACTTCTGCCACATCAGTTATGTCATTACCACATAAGCATGATCAACGGTCAAAGACATTTATAAATATCATTTCATCATGTACAGGTTTAAAATGAAAAAAATGCAAGTTGATAGGTTGGCTTTAGAACCCAGTGCAAGTTTAGGAGGCAATTAGACCATTACGCAAATAATTTATGGTTCAGTTATTTTGGTCTGCTATTTAAATCACCGTACACAAGTTTTTCACCACCCGGGGAGGTCATGCTAACAATATTGACCACACCCAGATTTTTGTTTTTCCAATATATAGTACATTCAATAGAGACCAAAAATATTCATACCCTCGTCCGTGCACATGGTGAAACCATGTTACGGAAATTGTTTTTTTGGGGTGGGGTGGGGGGATGAGAGAGGTGGAGGAAAACTGTGTGACACAAAGGCACCAAAAAAAATAGTTTTCTTCACATGGTGTGCAGTACGAATGCTATAATAAGGATTGATAAATTGAGGAAAAGAGGCCGATAATCTAAACCCAATGTTGTTTATAAGCAGTTCAAAGGAAGACAAATCACACAATTTTTACATGTTACTTCAGTAACACAATTGTACTTTTTTGAGGTCAAGGTAGCAACGGTACTACCTAGGACTGTGAAGGAGGCAATCATGAGTTAGGAGTTGGAAAACGATAAGGCAAAAAAAAGAAGTTTGCCTAAGAAGGTAGAGGGGAAGACCCATCAAGCTTATGCACTACTAGCCCACGGAGATTTTTCGATTATCAAAAAAAGGGAGGGAAGTTTGCCCAAGAACAACTCTATGCGTTTTTGAATAATTTGGCATGAAAGAAGTAGGAAAGAGAAAATACCCATTTGTATAGATGATTTGACCAACATAATAGATGTATGTGAATACTATTTAAATATCTTTTTGACACGGATTTTGGTGTTTTATTTCATGAAATTTCCATTGATTAATCGCAGTGTATGAAAGGTAATATACATCAAGTTCATGGTAACTTAAGGCTATTATTTTCTTCTCTCAATATTAAATTATATTTTGCATGCTAAGGACTAAAATAGCCTTGAGCATGCATATGCCATATCTATATAATAAAGCACAAGTGGATTAATACTTGTAATAACCAATGACTTCATCTACCTGTAGGGCTGTTATCGGTCCGGATACACCCGAGAACCGGACCGAATACCCGGACCGATACTCGAACCGAAAAGTTAACGGTCCGGATACGAGTACCAGACATAAGGATCCGGTCCGGCAACCCGGTCTAATTACCCGATAACTTATATGTTATAAATCCCGGTCCGATACCCGGTAACTATCTTATCAATCCTTGGAATATTGCTATTATATATTGCTTTAAGTTTGTTAATATGTATTATGTAAAGCAGTAAAGCAGGGATTTTTATAAAAAAATTATAAGTAAAGCAGAGATTTTTAAGTAAAGCAAAGATTTTAATATTTCGGATCGGTTTCGGACCGGAAACAGTATCCAGAACCGGACCGGTCCAGTAACCTTATCGGTCCGGTCTCGGTCCGGACCAGTAACCTTATCGGTCCGGTATGTCAATACCCGGACCGGACCGATAACAACCCTATCTACCTGTATCATCGATCACTGGAAGTTAATTGTGCATGCATGCAACTCAATTGACAGAAATGTATGCTACTAAACAGTCAAATTTAACAAATGCACGACAACCAAAGGATTAATTTGGTTAGCAATACCTCTGCATTCCCCGAGTTACCTCCCTTCCCTTGTGCGTTTCGTCTCAAGTCCTTCAAATAGCCTTTCAGGAGCGGGACAAGGGGAAATCTTTCAGTCAGCTCGAAAGAGTGAATAAAACGAGCAGCATCGATTTGCTTCTCATTATGAATCAATGCTTCAATGATACCTGCAACAAAATAATAAAAGAATTAAACACCATAAACGGTTGCATAATCTTTTGATGAAGTAAAATGGTTGCATAATTTTGAGAGGCAGCAGCTATTAGATGCTTCATTTGAACAATTCCTCGCAGACTATACTATAATGGTCCAAGATCATCAAGTGAAAGAGCATCTCAAAAGAGATGATCTGGTTTCCAGACAGCATCAGGTCAGTTAAAAGAACACCAACCTGGCATATTGTGCGCTAAGCCAAGAGAACGGCAGAGCTCAGGTCCCTGCCTATTGTGAGACACTGCAAGAACAAGCTTGCAGAGCTCTTCTTCATCAAACTCTGAAGCAATCCTAAAAGTTGCAAGAAGCTGCAAAAATGCCTCAGTTTCCAATGAAGCTTGATTGGCAGCATCAGTGCCTGCCGTAGCCAACTTAGGCTTCCATTCATCAGCAATGGCTTTGGCTTGCTGCTTAATTCCAGGGTACAGAAGGTGATCATCACCTGGTTTAGCCTTTGCCAACAAGGTGGCTATGGCTTCCATACATACAAGGCAGGCTTGGCGCAAGCTATGGATGTTAGATTCATCATTAGAGTAGAAGAACTCAAGTGAAGCCAGTACCAAACGGACTGGTTCAGTTGCACCATCAAGGGCAACGGAGAGTTCCTCAGAAATTGAGGTCATGTTCTTTTTACTCTCCATAATATAATGCAGAAGCCCTTTCGCATCCATCTGCTCACACAATTGTGTCATTTCTGGTGGAGGTTTAACCTTGCCAGAAACACCATCAGCATTTTCAGCAGCTCTGCCAGAGGATTTTACCTCTGAGCCAGTATGAAGTGCATTTGTTTCACCAAGAGAGCTGCTTACCTCAATGTCTTTGCTGTCCTCTACATCTGTATGTTCGAGAGATGCCACTTGATGATCTCCCCGTGCTGCAGCAATTGCAGACACTGCAGCATCTTTAAGTTCTTGCAAGTGATCCCACAAGTTTTGTTCCCTGGCAGTGATATCTGCCTCTCGTGAAGCAATCAGCAGATGAGCATCAGATTCTTGTTCCTTAAAGGCCTTCTCTCTAATTTCCAGTTCCAAAGACTTGTTCACTACTGAAGCCTCCAGATTACGGAAGTGTCCTTCAATATCCTTGATTAAATCCTTTTCTATGGAGGCATCTTCATGAGATGCAAGATCATTCAATGCCTTCCCCAATTGTTCAATCAGGGTTGGTACGTTACTGATCATCATAGGAAGATCCATCTCAGCCATGGTCACTCAAATATCTGCAATATCTGGAGATTACAGAGTGCATCAAAGAAATGAACTCAACTTAGTATACAAATAAAATATCTCCTCAAGATCTGGGCACAAACACTCCCAACCCCAACCCCAAGAAGAACCAAAAGAAAGAATCCTTTGTCCAGTGTCCACTAGGCAAATTGTGCCACAATTGAGACAAGACAGACTGACTCATCACGCGACCAGAATAGAAGAAAGATGAAGTATCAATAGTCTATGTTGCTCGGACTCTCAAAAAATAATGTCATGCACTACTTTAGGAGGACTCGACATGCAATCAGCGATATTTTTGAAGAGTAAGAACAACATAGTCATTAGGTTCTTTTGGCAAGTGCTAGAGCAATATTAAGCAAATTAAGATGATATTTGTTATACACCATGAAATGAAGTAAAATCCTAGATTTTTACAGTGTAAAGAAAGTATTCAAGAACGCACACAAAATCTACCATTTCCACCAGGGTGTACCAGCGGGGAGCCTGGTGTAGTCAACTAAACAGGCTTCTCTTAAAACAAAACAAAACTGCCTTTTGACGCCTGCCTTGTGTCTAGAAATTCCTAGAACCTTTCAGGACAACCGTGGCATGTGACCTACTTGACTGCTTCTCATTTCATTCCATCAAACATAAGAGGCATTGCACACCAAAGGTACATGATATGTCCGTTGAGATAAAAATGTACATCTTCTATAGCCTTTCACTTTTTCTTTGTTCTTTATAAGTAATAGTATATATACGCCTGTGTGTGTGTGGTGGTTGGGGGTTGCTAACCTACTACATGACTGTTGTAGGTTAACACACTCCCAATTTTTTTATTTCCTTAAATGGCCCTACCACCTCATTAAATATTGGACATTTTTTTGAGATATAGTCTTTCACCCTTATTCTCACAATTCACCTAAATGCCCTAGTTTTTATTTTCCAGATCTGTAGCTTCTTTTCTTTCTGCTTCTTAGTGTCAGATCTGTAACTGCTAAAACCTATGTTTTTACAGTTAAACCATCAAAAGAAAAGAGTCCGAAATACACTAGCTATTTGCTATTTCTTAGTTCAGTCAAAATCATGAACAATGAGCAACCAGGATTCACGGAGATAAAGATTTTATCCAGGATTCACGGAGATAAAGATTCTATCCAGGATCCACAAAGATAAATACTTTCTCCTATTTAAGTACTTCTTTTGTTCAATCATATAAGAGAAATGTATAATCCAATCGTAAAATTCAGTTCACTGGAAGCCACAAATCTTTAGTCCATAGATCGAAAGGCAAGAACATATAGAAAGTGATCATACAAGAAAATGTTACAGAAAAAGAAAAGATGCAGAAAAGGACCCGTGGAGTTTCAGAGCGAACCATTTCTGCTTGTTCCCTCCGGATATTTTACTGTGAATGGAGTTTGGGTGATGCAGGAGGAGGGAAGAAAAAATAGGAACATGGTGAAAGACAAAAAGCCCAAAAAAGTTCAATATTTTATGAGGTGGCAGGCGCATTTAAGGAGTCAAAAACTGGGGAGGGTGCTACCTATAATCGTGTAGTAGGTTAGCAAGACCCTATATATGTATGTAGTTTAGGTTCCAAAATACTAGGAAAGAACCCTTTCACCACCAACTAATTGCATAGTAGCAGAGAACGCTAACAGATGAAATCATATGTCAATTAATCTATTATGCCTTAATCCAAATATAGTTGTGGTCCATTGTATAAGTCCTCTTTGTATCTATTCCGTTCTATTATGGTCTATTCATTCCAATATCAATCAACTACGTTGTGATTCCACACTACAGCTAGCTGTATGAATTCTATGTGTTCATCTCCCTCTAGTTGAACTGGTTTCATCCAAATGCCAAATAATTTATCTCATCAGGCAATTTAAACATTTTCTAAGCCTAGAAGTTGTCTAAATCTACATTTACCCCTACAGATATAAAAGTCTCTAACCATATTAAAAATTTAATATTGGCAAATATTGGAGCTAACATAGCTAAAACAACAAGTGACTAAGACTTAATCTCGAGTATTTGGTCGCAACATAGATCTTTCACTTAGTTATAGAACAACCTTAGCTATATCTGCATTAATTGTGAGCAGTTTTAGTGTATCGGGGAGGTCAACATAGGATATTGCAAAACCATCTCAAATGACCTTGTCATTTCATCCTCTATAGGTCCTATTTATTTTAATAGCCCTGGTGGCCGGGACAACTTACGCACACATCGACTAATTCCACGGGGTAACTGCTACCTCCCACCACCAACACAAGTACCAGCTAACTCTATCCACCAAAACTTAGACAAATGTGAAGAAATTACCTAGTATTTTTATCTCCGTTGTGAATTCTCTATAGGTCCATTTATTCCAATACTAAATAATTTTTCTTTTAAGGCAATTTATTATCCCTAAACAAACATACAAGTCTATATAACCAAAATAAAAATTGATCCTATTCCTTTTACCACTAAACCTAATAAACATTTCCCAAATTCAATCCAATAACACGATATACTTATAAATTACCCCGTGTTTTAACACAACGCACATTAAATTGAACGAATATGATTAACAGATATTTGTTAAATCTTACAAACCCTAACTATATATAATGGAGAAAATTGAGAGAAGCAATTATTTAACAATGCAACAAGTATTGAAAAAATCAACAAGAAGAATGCAAATAGAAATCATAATGATTTATGGACCAAACCCGATAGGTTGCCGGAGCTCCGATTCGAATTGGTTCTTCGGTTACAAATTACAGTGAAAGCAGAAGCATTTTGACATTTTCTATATAGACTTTTGCTTATCTTGTTTTCCGATTTGCAGTAAATGTTTGGGCCTAAATGCTTTTTGGGCTAACGGTATATAAGCCTTTTAACACTCTACTTTTCTTGTATGTATTTAAGTTTGGGTCATCTGCACGTTTTCCCATTTTGAGCTGGTCTTTAATTTTTATTCCTCCTAACAAATAAAAAATTTGAGGGCATACGTTTATATCTTCACATCGTAATACTTAACAAGTTATATCCTACATGACTTCAATTTCTAAAAGAACTACGTCATAAGTTCGGTTGAAGGAGCAAAAATTAAAAATCAGCTTATTTGAAGGACAAAAATTAAAGACCAAACCATTTGAGGGAAAACCGCGCAGTTTCTTCTTTGGTATGATTTTGGAGCGAAGTGCAAAAATAGCTGATTTTACGAAGCTATATAAAATATAGTTTAAATTTACAAAGTTTTTATTTAAAATTTAGCCACCTAAAAATCAATATCTATCTAACCAAACTCAAACCGAAGTTTCAAAGCTTCGGGATTTGAAGTTAAGACCCGACCGTTCAAAACTTCATACGTGAAGGTCTGAACAAGGAAGTGCAGGAGCGGCTTGAAGTTTTCCTTAAATATAAATAATATTTAAAAATTGTAGACTCCTTTCGTGTTAATTTAATTGTCTTAGTTTGACTTGATACAAAATTTAAGAGATAAAGAGAGACTTTTGAATATTGTGGTATTAAATTAAAGATGTGTGACGTCTTTTAAATCTTGTGGTCTTAAACTTGCATTACAAAAAATTTACTAAATATAGAAAGAGACACTCTTTTTGGGACAGACCCAAAAAAAAGTAAGACAACTAAATTGAGACGGAGGAATTATGTTTTAAATAGTGACCTTAAAGTTGGTTACCTGGCGCCATTTCTTCTTGTTTTTGTAAGCTCGGTTTGGTTATTCTAGAAACCAAATTCAACTTAGCTTTATTGAGCTGATCACGAGTTGAATTCGACTACATTGACATTTTCAATCTAAAATAATACTAGTAATCATTTTTTCCATCGCTCATTGTTTAGTTCGTCTTGATCCAATTCATTTCAACTAAAGTAACTTTGGCCGAAATGCATAGATGCTCGATTTTGGGATCATCATTTAAGCCATATATACCTGCAATACGTAGAAAATAACAAGTCTCCCACTTCATAATAACTTTACATATGCGTTGTTTGAAGTTTCATATGGATGAAGTTCAACCTCATGTTTGCCTGAATTTTAGACATATGTAGCTGAATTTAGTCATTTTTGTCTGAACTTTAGCTATATAAAATTTCAAACTCCGCATGTCTGGAGTTTTTTCAAAGTTAGATGTGCAATTTTTTTTGAAAACTAGGTACATGTTATATAACGGTATCCAAATAAAATATCCCTTAATTTTTTTTACAGTAATATTTGGCCTATCCATTTATTAACTTTGTCCATTTTGAGCTCATCGCCCTCATTTTGACACCTAGGTACATCAGTCAGAACCTTTACTCTAAATCAGGAAGAATTAATAAAGTATATTTTTAAAGAAGAGAAATAAAGCTGCTTGCTCTAAATCATCGTCTTTCACTTTGCAATTCTTGAAAAAATTGTTCGAATAATTTCCAAACAAATTAAGGTCCATTAGTACAAAAATATATTCCTACTTTCTTTGTGGTAAAGTGTATATCCCCTTATCGATCCTAATATATGAGCAAAGACAGGCTTTGCCTTTATTGATTCCTTTCTTTTCATCAATTTCATGAAGAAATTACGTTGAGTTTTGTGGGGTCTCATCATGGCTTAATTTCAAAATTCTAGGTTCATGTGATCCAATAGTAATATATACCTATCCTTGTTGAATTGACCTTAATGTATGTGTTTTTCTAATAACTGTGATGTATACATCAACTTACATATATCTAGCATATTTCGGTAGGTACTTGATATTTCACGCCAACATAAATATTGGATAATGGCCACCAATTTTGATTTTACGAGGAATCGAATCATAATTTTTTATAATTTTTGTTTCACTTTATCGATCACTAAAACACACCCTTGTAGTTGCAAATTTTTTATAATTTTTGTTTCACTTTTAGCTTATAAATCACTTTTAAAAAGTCAATCCAAACATCCTCTAAGTATTGAAATTCATCATACTTTATTGATCACTAAAACACACATATATATAGCAACATGTACTCTAGATTTTATCACTTTTTCATATAAAAAGTTATCTTGTTATGAGTAGAGAAGAATTTGAAGGGGGTGCTATTGGAATAATTGTAAAGTTGTCGTGATTTATAGCTCAGAAGTCCTAGAAATACGATTGCAATTAATAAAATTATTTTTCATATGGGAGCATAAAACAGAATCTCTCGGATGTCCTAATCTAGAGTGTCATAAGGAAGACGAAAGAGCAACAAAGGTTGCTGGAACTGAGGCTGGATTGTTGACAACGTTTTAAATATGGTAGAGATCTCCGGTGATGTCATATCTCATTATTCGTCTCCTTGTCGTAAAATCCTTCACAGAAAACTAAAAGGATCTAAGTCAAAGGAAACATTATTATCAATTGTGAAACGTCACATAGAGATTAGATTCTTAATGAGTTTAGGGGCATGAAGGACATTTTTTAAGATTAGTGGTGGATGTGGTGGGGATAAGGATGAATGACCAAAAGCGCGAATGGGAATACCTTGTCCACTATCAACAATAATATTTCGATTTAAATTACTCAAATTGGAATAAGATGAGAGAGTACCTTGTGATTCAGTCATGTGAGATGTGGCGTCTGTGTCCATATACTAATTTTCATCTGGAGCGTTGAGTGACATTATGTTCATATCTACCTCAATGTCAGTCGGTGCATAAATTTGGGGGGTTATGTTGTGTAGACCTGTTGGGGTCGTGGGCCGAGTATGTCAGGGTGGGGCTGTTGGTTATGATGTGGAGTCCACAAGGATATCATATACGGGCTAGGAGGAGAGGCCCATGACAATGGGCCCCACGCAGCCTACGACGGGTAGGCAACCCGCGACGGAGGTTGCTACCACTACCGCGGTAGCTGTTAGTTGTTTCCTATCGGCGGGGACTATCATTTCCCGCCGTCGTTGTTTTTGAAATTCCGTCCGCTGCGGCCCTTGCTAAACTGCATGCTCCGACGATTTTTGTGGGTAGATGCGGGCTGTTGTGGGTCCTCGGGCAGGTGGTTTTGGTTTCTGGAGTTGGAGGCCCTACCGTCGGCGGAGGGCCCGACGGTGGTGGTGAGGAAGGAGTCGGCAATGCTAGCCTGAGTGGTGTTGCACTTGATTATCTGGGTTTCCTCAAGAATAAGCTTCGAACGGGCCTCATAAAACTGAGGTAACAATGTGCATTGCTGAAGGATAGTGGCAACACCGTCATAGGATTCGTTCAAGCATGTGATAAGTTGTATGACCAATCGATGATTAGTGACTGGTGCGCCGACTTTAGAGAGTTGGTCGGAAAGCATCTTGAGTTCTTGAAAATATGCAAACACGTTTGAGAAATCGTCTTGATGAACGTCCTTGAACTGATTGTCAAGGTATAACGCTCGTTGAATTTTGTTGTTGTAGAAAATACTTTTCAAACGTTCCCACATTTGGTGGGCAGTGGCATCGGTCTCAATGGCGGTGTGCAACAGATCATTAGAGATTGTGCCGTATATCCACTAGAGGACGGTTGCGTCCAAACGAGACCCGAGTACATCATCAGAAGTCGAAGCCGAGGGAAGGACTATGGACTTCGGTGTAAGAGGGATGATGTGGTCGATAACTTCGTAAATATGACAATGGATCTTAAAAAGCTTCGCCCACGAGGAGTATTGACCATTTTTCATCTCAAGGGTGATAGGGATGGACTTTTTTATGTTTACTGCAAGTGTTGCATGATGAATTTTGTTTTGTCAGCCATGAAAGATGAAATTTGAGGAGAATGGCTAAAAAAAACACCAGGGTTCTGTTAGGCATATTTTATATACACTTTTTTAGTCATTTTTAGTTAGTATTTTTTCCATTTTCATTGAAATTAGTATCGTGTTAGGGTCGTTTTTCTTTCTTTTGAGTCACAACGGTCCTAAATGGAGAAATGACAAAAAGAAGATGGAATGAGCATAATTGAATGGAATTGCACACTAAAAGGGCCAAGAAATGAAGCCTAAGAAGTCCCGAGAAGCATAGAAGAAATCTGACGAAGTCCGGATGGAAAAATGACACCAAAATCGAAAAAATGCCTGAAGACGCCACAGTATGCGGCGCTAAATGTCTGCCTTTGTCTGATTTTTCGCGGGAGTTTTGACAGTTGTGGCGCGAACTGCGCGCCACGACGCTAGATTTTTTATTTTTGGGCCGAATTTCAGAGGGTTAAATTGGTCCGAAGCGCAAGTTTTCTCAAGTATAAAACCTTAAAACCCTGATAATTATCGGACATCTTGTACATATTCCATCACATATCTCATAACACACAACACAAGACAACCTTGGAGGCTACAATTGGAGACTTAGCTCTAAGTATTTTTCTTGTCTTTTCTTTATTTCAATTCAGTTCATGTTGAATTTTGTATTAGTTCTTAGCATGTCTATGCCTAGGAGCTAAACACTTAATTAGGTTTTTTCTTTGAATCGCTGGAAACTCTTTTTCATGAGTTAATGCATTAGTTTTGTTTCCTTTTCACTTGATTAAGATTTATTCAATAGTGCTGTGAATGTTTGACAGTTAACTGATCACTAATTATCATAATTTATATGGTTTCGAATCAAGAACCGAGAGGAGAGATTTGGATATGTTGTAATTCAATAGACATATGTTAAAATCGCGGACGAAAGTACCCCGATACTTGTGTGGAATTGTAGGTTATTGTTCTTAATCCTCATATGTGGTAAAACCTATCATAGAAATATAGAAGGTTCTGCACTGGGGTTGAGCGATTATATATCCTAACTGGAATATAAGTCAGTCTAGTTAACCTGCTATCTTAACGTAGAAGAAGAAACCATTCTTGTTGCATTAAGGATTGAAAATAGTGGATAGTCGAGGATATTTGAAGCCATATTTCCATCATAACTGATTTACATCACAACATATTTAGTTTAATTCTCGCAATTACTCTAGTAGTTTTAGATAAAAACCCAAATCAACTATCGTTAGCCAAATAGATAACATAGAGTAGATGTTCGGTAATTGAAAACCAGTCTCTGAGGACGATATTCGGTCTTACCAGACTATATTACTTGTAATGATACGTACACTTGCGTGAGCAATTGGAAATCGACTAACATGTACCTTGGGGGTGGCGGCCGAAAGCTATGATCGGCGGCGATGGAGGTATTTTTAGGCTACTGATATCATAAAGAAATATGTTTATTGATTGTATTAATCAATAATGTACAATATATATATAGTAGTACAAGAATATTTAAACTATGTAACTAATCAACATAATTACAATAGAAAATATAATTCTACCTAAAATAGGAGACCTAATTACAATCGGAATATAATTTTATCTAAAATATGAGATATATAATTAATGAAAGAATATTTAGAAAATATTCTATTAGTTTATATCTTGGGAGCTGTGTGAAGTGGTGTGGTGAGAGGGAAAGTGAGAGGTTTTATTTGGTTAAAGGGTTTTGGGATATGAACAAGAGAAGGTGTAGGGGGGGGGGGAGAGAAGAGACTTTTGGCCCATTTTTGGAGGGTGAGAAATAATTGAATGATGAGGTTTCATTTCTGTGTTTCGTAGCTTCTATGCATAAATATATTTTCTCGATTTTTCATTTAGTGTCAGTTATTTGTATTCGGATTAGGGCTGTTATCAGTCCGATTCGGGTATCGACAGATTCAGATCGGACCGATAAGATTATCGGTCTGGATCGAGAACCGGACTGATAAGGTTTCGATCCTGAGTCGAGATCCGGGACCGGACCGAAACCTTATCGGTCCGTACCGGTAAGATTTTTCCGGGTCGGGTCCGATGCCCGAATTTTTTTAATTTTTTTTTAAATTGAATTTTCAATATTGAAATTGATATTTTTGGACACATTACCACGAAATTTGGACGTTGAAATCTATTGTATATCGTGAGATATTTAGCGAAGAAAAGGGGAAATTAGTAATGATTTGGAGGAAAAGTGAAATTGATTGGCAAGCTGGACGGAGAAATCGGCTGTGCCAAACGGCTTGTGGGAGTTTGGTGCGGCCCTGTCTCGAAAAAATACGGGAAATCAATTTTTTTTAGGTGAAACGGACGTCCGAGGGCAGAGTTATGACCATTTAAAGTTGCATCAATTTACAACTACTTTCTTCTATCCCCCTATATTTTATGACAATGCTTCACATTAAAAAATAAAGTCTACATCACATATATTATTAAAACATGTAGAATAGTCAAACATTAGGAAATATTGCAATTAAATATAATTAGGCCTGGTGGGGGCTGGGCTGGCCGGTGGTTATTAATTATCGGGTAATTATCGGGTTTACCGGACCATATCCTTATCGGTCCGGGTAATTTTCTGGTACTCGTATCCGAACTGATGTTCAGTCTGAGTATCGGTCCGGGTTTATCGATCCGGTTCTCGAGTAATTATCGGGAGTATTCGGACCAATAACAACCCTAATTGAGATCTAATTAATTTTGAATTCGCATCAAGACTAGGGGTCCCATCCCACATTTCGATATAAAAATATACTTCTTCATTACAATCCTCGGTGTTCTATGCATACACACACCCGTTAATTATACATATATATTCAACACAGAGCTATATAACATCAAACAATGCATGAAATTAGCGAAGAAATGAGATATAAAGCAGTAGAACTGTGTGGCTTATGAGAGATTTAAGAATCTTATATAGTCAATTTTTAATGTACCAAAATGAATGTATATATAAATGTGTGTGTGTGTTTGTAACATATATATCATAATTTGCATATTATCAAGTCATGTATATTACTTGTAACAATTTTTAAAGTGATCTGAATATATAGTTTAAAAATTAATATTAGTCTATAGAAATTTAAACTATTTATATTTAAGGATTTTTGGTAGCTAGTTATGAATTTTGGAGGGAAGTGTCTTTTGTTGTCTGCTGGAGAATATTTTATGCCTTCGCTTTTCCTTTATATAGTATAGTCAATAATAAATATCGATTTTATCCCAATTTATATGATATATTTTTATTTTTAGTTAGTCTAAAAAAGAATGACACATTTTCTTATTTGAAAATAATTTACTTTAAATTATAGCATCTTACTCAAATATCTATATATTTATTATTTTATAATATAGTGACCAAAAAATAATTGATTAGTTTTATTTTATTGGACATATAACTTGAATAACTTCTATAGGTTCAAGGAAAGAGATGATGAAGAACGTCAAGTTACTACTGCTATATTCAATTGCTAAACTCTTTAGTTGCCTTCAAAGGAAGACTATTGAATATCTTTTTATTTAAATATTTGGATTAAAATATTCATCAATTTAATTATTATATAGCGTCATTTAAAGATTAAGATTTACTAAATAAATTTAAAATCTACCGAAAATAACCTCTCTATCTCACAAGAATAGGAGTGAAGTTTGCGTACATCCTACCCTTCATATTTGTGGGATTACAGTGTGTATTTATTGTTGTTATTGTTGTATCTACTAAAACAAACTAAATTATAAATTCTTCATCAAACTTGAATTTTTTTATATTTTGATTATTTTTAAAATATATGCCTTTAGAGTTTAAAACTTTCTACGAACAACTAATTATGAATTTGTTAATATTATATTAAATTTTAAATTCTTAATTAGTGACATATGAATATCTTTTGCAAGTTTAAATTTAAATATTTTTTAATATTTTATAACATAAAAATATGAGAAAATGATCATCCACAAGAAATCAAATTGTTACCCAACTAATAACTTAGTTTATGATAGATATTGTGCTAATAATTTAGCTTCTTATACACCGAAATATCGTGGCCATATCCACAACACCCCCACCCCTCAAATTATATGGCATAGCAAAACAAATATGTTATTCTTTGATGCTAGTTAATTTAGGATAGTGATCGTCTGTCTCCGATTTATCTTATATATAAGCTCTTTTTAGACAGTTCACTTGCACAATGTCATATGTCATATTTTTTTGTGACAGAAGTATTGTAATTTATCACTTCTAACATGCACCTTAATGGAGAGTACCAAGCTACACAAAGAAGGGGAATTCTAAAAGAACAGTCTCTGTTCCTTTAGCCAATTACTGGAATGAGTGAGAAATGCAAATCTTCAAGAGGCTTATGGAATTACCAGAAACTAACAACTGGAAGAGGGAGACTCAGAAAAAGATAAAAGAATGTCACACTGGTGGCTGAAGAAAAATGATTAGATCTTTTTCATATCCAATGAGTTTTAATTTCTCCAAAAATTCTAATACCAACTCCACATCTACTCTACAAATTACAGCTCAGTGAAAGACCCATATTCTTGCAAAGACATGTCACAAGTTTTCACATGATACACTACATGAATATGCAATGAAGTCACATTCAATGCTTTTAAGTTAAAAGGCAGTGTAAATGCCCTGATCTCACCTTCATTTCCCTACCTAAAATACAAGGGACAAAGACTTCATATGTCGGTTTAACGCATCACTGACTCTTTGACAAACGAACGTCCACCAGATCTGCACAATCAGAAATGCAAACGGGAAGTTAATGTTATAGGTAATACCAGAAAAGCTGAAAATAAACTAGATAATGGACTTGATTGAGCTTTGGGCCAAAACATACGAATATTCAAGATGGATGTTCATGAATCGAGCATTTTCTTTGCTTTGCGACAATGTTAGAGATCCTTCAATAACCTGATCTTGCTCCACATCCAAAGGTTCATAGAAGTAAACCAACGTCTGCAAAATTCATGTCAAAAAATGCAAAAATCATGAGCGCGTTCACCAATTTCTCCAAAGAAGAGCTGATAAAATAGTAGGAGATGACCATAAATCCATAATATTGTTCCAAACAGGATTATCATCATTAGTTTATCAAAATCTGTAGGTATTCTATGTATGAACTAGTGTGTCAAGGATTTAGTTTATAACTAACAGGTAATCTTCAAGATGAAAGAATGTCAACAGCAAAACTGTTATCAAGGACTTTTCTTTTGACAAGTAATGTGAACAAGGATATGCTTGCTCAAAAGTTACATCCTGAACAGAGCATTGCAACGAGTGCCACGAGATAACAAATCAATTATAGCCATGGTATCATTTACATCATCATCAGCCATGTTGCACCAAAAGCTAAGAAAAATTTACATCTAGACTTACTATTGACTATTATCTTTGGAGTCTCAAAAGGTTATCAAGGATAATTTAAAGATCATTTACAGCTTTTAGCACAAAAGAATGTGGCACAGAAGCTCCGAGCTTCACACTACTATATCAAACATATTTCTTATGGCCTCAGTATGTATTTGCTGGTCCATCTATGGAAAGTACAGTGAAAAACGTATCTTTGTCCAACTCCTAGTGTAGATTTCATAAAATCAGATACCAAAATTGGTTGCAGATTGTCAGTTACCAGTTTCAAAAAAATTGGTTGCAGATTGTTGATTGACAATCAATTCACTAGAATAGAGAGAGCACCCAAAGATTCTTTTTTTTGGGGGGGGGGGGGTGGGGGGGGCGGGTATTTATAGAACCTGTTGCCAGTGTGTTGGGGGATCCTCTGGTGCAGTTGACAAGACTAGGGCTTCGTTAGGACTGGGGCGCTTCTTTTTGTGATTGCCTTCCGTCATGTAACTATTTGAAGGCTCAATAAATGAGGGTGGCATACCATTATTCAAAGGAAGTACTGTTGGGCCAGTAAACTCCACATCAAACCAGAAAGCAAAACCATGAAAGGGTGCTGAAACAAAAATGAGAATCAGGTCATACGACCACTAGTGAACATTAAAGAACAAAGTGTCAAACTAAAAGATGAAAAGCACGAATCATCTCCCACCAACAATATTACAAACAGGGACAAGAAAGATAAATATTGAAACAGATGTTATAAAAGAAAGTCATGAGCTCCGCGGACAATCTTGCAAACACACTCAGACAATGTTATTTGGAGATAGAGAAAGCGAGAAGTTGTACATCGCATCATCGACTCAAATTTAAATCTGGCTGTGATGGACTCTAGCTCCTGAATTGTCACTGTATTACAGTCCACGTGCTTCACCTGTCATTAAGTTGAAGGGAAATGAGTCCAAAGAGGAAGGCCGATGAGAACTACATTAATGAATAAGATACAAGAGCCATAAGAAATAATTGAGCACAAGGCACACAAATTTAGAACATTCTAAATTCTAATTCGTGAAGATCTTGATAAAAAATATCTGACCGCACTTGAGATTGCAAACACCCTAAGTCTGCTAAAATAACTGTGAAGACTCCAGAGCACGATGCAATTCATATAACATCCATACCATAACCACAATCAAGAGCCCTTGCCTTCTTCACAATCACTAAAATCTTACATTACCTTGTAGTTCTGAAAGACATGCTATTCATGCAAAGGGACAAGTTACATACATCAATCTTCTGCTGGTAGAGGATGTACACGAGTAATTGGAGTATCAAATAATCACTAACACATTGTGAAAAACGTAATTGGCATTACTACACGAGTAAATTAATTATCAGATAACAATTAACAAAAGAATAAGGGAGACTATTACAGTCACAACTGAACAAGCAAACAGCTCTTAAGATTTGGTTTTAAAGAGAAAATGCATTGCAGGATCACCTTTACTATAATGAATCACACCACTCAAAGCAACTAAAAACATGTGACAGACCAGTTCCAACTGAATAGTGATGCAGAAGGCGATGAAACTGATGCTTCCATAAGCAAATGTATCATTCATACAAATTCACAAAAATGCAACATCTCAAGTGACTAGGCATAAAGCCAGGAAGGTATCTTCAGAGCAATAAGCAAATAAGTGATTGACACTGATAATATTTTTTTAGAACTTGGGATAAAACGTAGTTATTGTCAACATTGTTTGACACAGACAACAAATTTCAATTTGAACCCAAAAAGAACTGAATTTGATGGTACTAACCACTTGTGGCCATGTCAAAACATTTTCAACAGTGATTATCTCCACCGATGGCTCTTCAAATGCGCACTGCTTTGCTAACGGCATAATCGCAGACACTACAAAAAATGGAACTCCAACTGAATCTAAAGAGAAAGCATGTAAAAGATAAATCATCAAAATAACATTTGCATTTAGCAACTAAACTTTGTTATTTTAGGTATGTTTGTCCCACCCACATAGAGTTTAAGGTCCATGTTTACTATACAGCTCTCCGCACATGATAGATAACATTTATCTTTTTTGTGTGTCTGCGAGAGAGATCGGTAAGATAACACCTTTCACGTTTTAACCGGATAAGAGAGGTCAATAGATGAAACAACCAACTGTATAATCTCAGGATGATACAATCCAGTGAATAAAATGGTGTACAAACCAGCAAGAAGTCTGGACACATTAATTTAGAATAAGTTAAACACTCTACGAGAAAGGTTACCAGAAACACACAGCAACACAGTGCTGTTTAATGACTCAAGTCCTACGTTAGTGCAAGTGATGTGTGCCAAATATGTAGCCACCCAGTGCTACTAGTAGTATATTTTTGTTTCAATCAGAAAAAAAAATCCTTCAGCGAAATTAAGCATATTCTCATCAATATGGGGATCCAGACGGGTGGAAACGATGGAGAAGAGAAAAATAACTGGAGGGTTGTGCAAAGGAGTTAAGTTTTAAATACAGCTTGATGATTAATTATTCATAAATCAAATCTTAGACTTTTCACATGTCAAACTGAATCAAGTGGTAAACATCAAGGTAATGAATTGTGCTGGAAGAACCAACAGATATAATCATGAGTCTTACAACATAGATACTAAGATAGTGGATTTGCCGCATAACTTCGTCACACAACTAGAAAACATCTGAGCCTAAATTGTGATAATACAAATACACTATTCACTGAAACAAAGGGAGCAAAAGGAGGATAATACACACACACAGAAGATAACTATTTCTTTTATAAGGTAACTCCCAGATAAATTTCCAAGTTCACATAAATTAGAAAATCGAGTATGACTACCGTTGCATGCGATGGAAGAATAAGACCCCCAGGTTTCAGCCAGCGGTCTCTAGCAGTGATAACACTCCCCAGCATGCTCTGCAGGATAAGACAAGAATATCCCATGTGGTGTAAGAAACAAAAAAGTGAAATCATGGACTTCCACACAATACATTTAAAAGGTAAAACCATGTGCACGACAAACTAGACGTAGGCGCGCCCCTGTGTCAGGTCAGCCTTGTACATAAGAGAATCATTTTTCTCAATAGATGTTTATAAGAGAAGCATTGGAATGCGTCCGTCTTTCCGCTATTACCTCATAAACAACCATGTAACCCATCCATTCTGAAACTATAACATCAACTTCTTCGTCAATTTCAACATCCTGAACTAACCAAAATGTATGATATAGTCATTAGTCAAATCTATATAACAACAAGAGATCTATGAATGTGTGATTATCCACTGCAGTCATATATATAATAACAAGATATTTATTCATCCATTATGACAAGTTAGAAATGTCAACATTTTCATTGATGACAATTACGGAATTTCAGATGTAATGAGAACATCAGAATATGTTCTCTCTTTCTCAATATTTGAGGGGAATGAGCATCAGGTAGTAACTTAATGCCATTGAATATCGACACCTATTCACTGGTCACCTAGGTTCTCCTTCCTTTTTATCTCTTATTTCATGAAATGGGAAGCTTAAATTTAAAATCGTTCTAGGACCTGCCACAGGTTAAAATGCCACTTTGGGCGATGCCATTGATATATAAGAAGCCAACCTGGCTTGATCCCTTAACATCATGTTTAAAAGTAAGAAACTCATCCAACTTCATTTAGCGCAGACTTGTGCAACAACTATACAAATAGCTCTACAACTTTAACAATTTAAAACAGTTCTTACAATTGTAAGTTCTAATTTTTTTTTTTCATTCTTCTTCTTTCTAGTAGGAATTTTTCGAAAATACCCGTTGTTGATGAGCTTTTTAACTATTGTTTGGTGCTTATATAGAAAAAAGTTAGTACTCCCTCTATCTCAATTTATATGACACACTTTCCTTTCTGAGGGTTTAATCAGATACAATCTATATTCATACTTTAGATAATATTTCTGTATTCATACTTCTGTATCACAAGTCACTCAGAAAACAATGTCCTTTTCTTCATGTTATATTCATGAACATAGTAAACGTGCTTTAGAGCCAATGTTAAATTCTCTTGTATGTGCAGTTGTGCACCTTATGGTTGGGTTCACAAGAGGTACTGGTAATTTCTCCAGTTGTTAGGGAAAGTGAAGTAAAAATAGAAAGGATTGGTGCTCCTCCATCTCAGGAATCGCAAAAAGAAGTAATACAACAATAATTTTCTTCATTAGTGCTGTTGTTGCCAACAAAAAATTGTTTAGTGTCACTTAGTGGTAGCAGCATTAATACATGAAAACATGACATTTCCCACCCGTTTAAGTTTGGGTGAGTTAAATGATCCGTATATTTATTAACTTAGCGCATTTTGATCAAAGTTGGGCTGATTTGGTTAAATATGTAGTCTAAATTGATTCATGCACCAAATGAAAAGTTACATTAACAACAACATACCTAGTGTAATCTACGAATACAGTGTGAAAAGATAGGACATGCTAAATATATAATCTAAATTGAAGTTACATTGACAAGTAATCCATTTGTCAAATGAAGTGTGGAAAGGTAGGGCATGTTCTTGAAATGAAAAAGGGCCACATAGAAGAGGATTTCATAATTGGAGAGGCGCACAAACCATCCTTACTTCATCTTCACTTCATCCTTATACATTTTGAATTATTTATGTATTTGAAAAGTAGAGAAATTTTATTATGACAAACTTACTCAAGTCGCGCGATTTTTTTTCTATTTCACAAATTAATGGGCCTAAATTTTATATTTATTGATTTATAAATTTGTAAAAATTGTATGGTATAATCACTTTTCGAATCAGTTTTTTTTAAAGCCAATATTTGAAAATTCTTTGAAATGTAATCACTTTTAATATAGATTATTATAATAGTGTCATCGATTTCGAACTTAAACAAGTAAACAATCTAGGATATTTTTCTTGATTTTCAAATTCGTGATACTGTGATGGATTCTAAAATTGATTATTTTCGATGAGTTTTAAATTTCTGATTATTTATTAAACACAAATAAAGATTTGTCCATAAATTTTGAGCTCACCAATTTTAAAAAACAAAAAAATTAATCCTTATTCTATAATAGGTGATGTTTTTTAAGAAATTGCTAACTCGTAGATAATTATAAAGTATTTTTACTCTTCTTAATTAATGACTAAAACAACTATTTAATAATTTTTGATTGTGTAATTAACCGTACTTTGGTGACGCTTGTTATGCAAGGAGGGAGTATAAATTAATTTAATTAGGCCACTCACTTGACAGTATTTGCAAATCACAATCAAAGCATGGCTGATTCTAGACTAGCAATCCTTAGTAGACACTTGACTTCAGCCTCTAAGGTACTGATTAATTGTAGAAATTTTGTTCAATTTCAGTTACGGAAATTTTTATTGAACATTGAACTTGAGTTTATGGTGAATTACTTACATGTTATTCCTTTATAGGCTGGTTTTGGTGGTAAAGATTTGGGGTGGATTAAGATATCCACAGAGGTTAGAGACGCATTAAAACATGGCACCCCGATTGTTGCTCTGGAATCAACGATAATATCTCATGGTTTGACCTCCTTGCTCAATTGTTATCGTATTGCTTATATTGTCTATGTGTTATTAGTACAACTGAAGGGTAATTATGTGCAAGTAATTAGTACTAGTGGTAAGAACGCAACTTGTTATGTTTGAGGTAGGTGTCATGTTATTGGTTCGAACACTTTGTATTTAAGTGGAGAAGAGTAGGGGCATTATCCACTGAGTTTTAGACTATGTGCCTCTATCCATCGTGGAGAAGATTAGAGGGGCGGACTCATTACTAATCAAGTTTCAATTTGTGTGGAACCAGCCATAGTGGAGAAGAATAGAGGGGCAAACCCATTTTTCATTGAGTTTCAAACTGTGTGCCACTAGCCGTCATGGAGAAGAGTAGAGGGGCCGGCCCATTATCCACTGAGTTTCTGAGTTTCAAATTGTCTGCTACTGGCCATTGGGAATTTCGGTAATCAAAAAGGAAAAAAATTATGTACTAATTATTATTACGATCTAAATAGTGTATTAGTGAAGATAATTTTATACATTGCGAGGAAGTTGAAAACAGAATGTAAAGGAAATATGAATGAGAAGTGATGTTGTTAAGGAAAAGTTTAGAAATAAAATTTACTTGATCTCCATGAGGGCAATTGTGGGATGAGATGTCAATGGGTTTGGAGTTCTAACTGGATTGAGGAGCAAATGTTCTACGCATCCCCTGCTCTCGTGAAGCACTTCGTTCAGTTTTCTTGATATTTACCAACTTTAATGGATTTTCACGTATATGCATATGTAAATTCAGAGCTGAAGCTGTGGGCAAGTGAACCGACTGTTTATGCAGTAGGTCCGCCCCTGATCTCCATTGTTCCTCCCTATACTCCACTCTCCCAAATAAACTAGAGAAACAAAAGTTGGAGACTTCTACTTTACATTTATACAGCAAAAATAGCGTGTTACTTGAATGATCAATGTGTTACCTCATCCATCGTTGGCGCTTATTGTACATCAAACACACTGACAGACTGAGCAAACACTTAGACTTTACGACAATGAATTTCAGTAGTTGGTCTTACCTAACCTTGCATGTATTAAGTTAATAAGCTTTAAGGAGATGAAATTACTTTCTCATTTATGTTTTATTGATAGTAGTTCCAACTATTGTTTTTTTTGCTGTTTCCAGGAATGCCGTATCCTCAGAATTTCGAGACAGCAAAAGAGTTGGAGGTCATTGTGAGGGAGAATGGAGCTGTACCTGCCACTACCGCTATTTTGGATGGCGTACCATGCATAGGTGTTTATCTGAGACTTCATTTCTTCTTTTTTCTTTATCGGATTCTTTTCTCATTTCTTGGTTGGAGGAACTTTGGCACAAACGGGGTTGATATCTAGGATTCTTAAGTTCATCACATCTCTCCTGAACTTCAAGTGTCCAAAGACCTCCTGGCACTCTGCTTGTGCTCGAGTAAGGGTAATCTGCAATAAACATCAACCTCTTTGTTCTTGGCTTCTTAATATGCATCTTAACTATCAATAGAGACTAAGTTGTCCATGTTTTATCTGTTTAATCCATACTCATGCTAACTTTAGACTTTTGATAGCTCAATTAAATTGATGAGTGTTTTAACTCTTAACATCTTTCCCTTATGGAAGAAATGGATTTTTCACAAAGTAGCGTTTCTTCATAATTTACACTGCTATATTTTTCTACATTGACATCTATGCTCAATCATAATCCAGTACTGGCATATGGCTGATGTATAACGGTTGTCTGAAAGTCTTGACCTTTCCAATTTGCTTGGACGGTTTCTGTGAGTGTTCTATGTGAAAATGAGAAATGGAGTGGATTTTTTAAAATGGAATGTGAAGATGAGCACTTTGGTGTGGAAAGTAATCTTATTGAGAGAATCTATGCTTCTCTGCTGTGAACCATTTCCATATTGTACTTATCTAATTCCAAAACTTCATGTTGTACAGCAGCTTTGAATATTTGATATATTATTTGTTAAACTTACACTTCGTGAGATGTAAAAAATAAGAACACGAGATCTCCAGAGTATTGACATCATACTAACTAATTGCCATTCAGACTGATCATCATCTGCTTGTCGAATTTTATAGATACTCTTGGCTCAAAGTCTGTGAATTGATAAAACTTGAAATACTTGCATGACCTTAAGTTATTTTGTCTTACTCTCGCGTTAACTTCCTTTTAACTAGGGAAATCAGTAGCATCTAAAATGTCTTAACCATGAATTATATTCTTTATGGTAGGCTTGACTACAGAAGAACTAGAGATTCTAGCACGTCTTGGTAGCAAAGCTCGGAAAACTGCTAGTAGAGACATTGCACTTGTTGTAAGTCAATTGCAAACTAAGTGACTTAATCTGAGCGATTATATCTTGTTTGCCTTTATCATATTTGTTTCGACTGCTGATACTTAAATTTCAGTATATATATATATATATATATATATATATATATATCTAGAGGCGTGACATGAAAATGCTTCATAGGCCTAGAGAAAATAGCATGCCACAGATAGCTTGTTTTGTTATGTATGCTGGCAGAATTATGTGCGTCTTGATGATAACTATATAAGTTTACAGATATACTTCATCCCAAATCTTATGTTTATTTGTTTTACACTTCCTTGTTACAGTTCCCAATATTTCTAGGAAGACAATTCTAGTTTATAATACAACAACATACCCAGTGAAATCTCATAACGTGGGGTATGAAAAGGATAGAGTGTACGCAGACCTTACCTCTACCTTGGTAGGTAGAGTGGCTGTTTTCGGGAGATCTTCGGCTCAAGACAAAGCATAATCACAAGCAAAGCAAAGCAAGAGAAACGATCAGACTCAGACAAGAAATTAAAGCAGTATGAACATGCTAATAACAAAATCGAATACGCCATGCTAGCGCATTCTAACAAAAGGAAGCAGTAGCTAACGTAGCTAAATAAGATAAACAAAGTACACTAAAGAATACATAACAACAGGAATCAATAGCAGCAAGAATCAAACTACAGAGGACTATAAAACAATACTGCGCCTATAAGTGTGATAGGCTAATCGGGCCTACAGTAATAACACCACAACTATCATTTTGTAAGCGTAAGTAGGACTACGCTCGACTACCTACTACCCTAATCTGCGTCCTCCACAACCCCCTATCTAAGGTCATGTCCTCAGTAAGTTATACCTGCGCCATATCCCGTTTAATCACCTATCCCCAATACTTCTTCGGCCTACCTCTACCCTTCATGAACACGTCCATAGCCAACCTCTTACACATCTGCACTGGAGCATCTGTGTCTCTTCTCTGCACATGCTCGAACCATCTCAACCTCGCTTTCCGCATCTTATCCTCCACCGAGGCCACTCCCACTTTATCCCGGATATCATCATTTCTAATCCTCTCTCCCATTGTATGCCCACACATCAATCTTAGCATCTTCATTTCCGCAACTTTCATATTTTGTATGTGCGAAGTCTTGACTGGCTAACACTCCTCCCCATACAACATAGTCGGTCTAACCACCGCCCTATAGAACTTGCCTTTAAGTTTTGGTGGCAGCGAGCTTCCATTTCATCCACCCTACCCCAATACGACGTGTAACATCGTCATCAATCGCTCTATTACCTTGGATGATAGACCCTAGGTACTTGAAGCTTCCTTTCTTTGGAATGACATGAGTACCAAGCCTCACCTCCACGCCTGTCTCAGGGTCGTCTTGGTCCTACTCAACCTGAACCCTTTAGACTCCAGAATCTGTCTCCAAACCTCCAGCTTGGCGTTCACTCCGCTGCGAGTCTCATCAATCAGGACTATGTCGTCTGCGAATAACATACACCATGGTACCTCCCCTTGAATTTATCGCGTCAGTCCGTCTATCAAGAAGGTGATCTGGTCTAGGTTCATCTTCGAAAGGAGCATTCCCAGGCTCTTTATCTCTTCCAACCTTCGACCAACATTTGTCTTCCACATGCCCTTGGTGCTTACACAGCAGCAAGGCCCAAAAGCCCCATGCCTTTCTTGGTCGGACCAACCCAACCGGCGGAAACTTAGGATAGGAGACTGATGGAAGCACAAACCCAAGGGCAAAGCCAGGGGGAGGGGGCAACCGGAAAGGCAAATAGAAACGGGCTAAGAGCTGATTCATGGTACTTCCCCATCATCACTGGGAAGTGCTCCGAGTCTCTTCCTACTGTCCGTACCCTAGTCTTAGATCCATCATACATGTTCTAATAAAATGTGTTTATTTATTGATTATTCCTCTCTTCATCAAAATTTTAAGTATCTTGTGGAAGTGTGACTTTTAAATTTAAAAAGGTTCACTTTTTTTTTACTTGTAAAACCTTTTTAGTACCTTGTTCTTGTCAAAAACATACCAAAGATGACGAGAAAGCTCTTTGCTCAAATAGCTTGTGCCGTCTCACTTGTTAATTAGTGTGAATCGTGTATTATCAGCCTTAACATTGAAAGAGAACTCATCATTCGATTATATGGTTTTTGACCTGAAGGCATCAAATCCAGAAGCCTGGCTTTTGTTCGCCATCTACTAGAATTTCCTTCTCTTCTTAAACATGCTCTCCCGAGTCCCAACCATGCACTACTAACCTCCACCTGCGATATATTGCTTTAATTCTCGTGAAGTATTTTTCTTCAATATTACACTAACTTTTTCCCATCAAACTTACAGCAAGCCTTTTAATATAAGTCCACCCATTTATCACTATGAAAATTTGCCTACCCCTCTAAGAAAAACTTACTTCTCTTGTCATATAAGCCTATAAGGAATTTATCAGTAGCCAATCACAGCAATGAACATGATTATCATCATACTTTATGATCAAACCACCTTAATGAATCTCATAAATTTCTATCCTTGATGGGGTTATAATATTCTTATTTTGGTTTAAAGAGTGAAAGAATAATAATGTTGGTCATTTAATTGGAGTGGAATTGTGATTGGCAATGCTGTTGCTAAATATTATAATTAGTAGGTTGTGAAGAACCAATCTCACACTTATCTGATTTTGTACTATTGAAGTCTATTATTAAGCATCAAACTTGTGGCCTAGGGGTCAACAAAGTGTGATGAAAATAATGGGAGATAAGGGCTCAAAGCTCAACAACAATATACCTAGTGAAATCCCACAACGTGGGGTGTAGGGAGAGTAGAGTGTGCACAGACCTTACCTCTACTTAGTGAAATCCCACAACGTGGGGTCTAGGGAGAGTAGAGTGTGCACATACCTTACCTCTACCTTGGTAGGTAGAGCGACTGTTTCCGAGAGACCCTCGGCTCAAAACAGAGCATAAGCACAAGCAAAACAACAACAAAAGCAAATCAAGAGCAAAGCAAGAGAGACGGTCAGACTAGGTCAAAAAAAATATTAAAGCAGTATGAAAATGCTGGTATCAAAAGCGAATAAGCCATGATAGCGCAATCCGAAATATTAAGCAGTAACTAGCGCATGTAAATAAGGCTCAAAGCTCAATAAGGCATAACAGATAAGGTGACTTAATCCCATCTGTCCAAGCTTTTATGGGAGAGTTACTCAATATCTGTACTGGTGGGAGATAGCAAGTACCCTGTAATATAGTCGAGGTGTAGGCTCGGATACCACTACAATAACAACAACATACCCAATAAAATCCCACCACGTGGGGTCTGGGGAGGGTAGAGTGTACGCATACCTAACCTCTATCTTGGTAGGTAGAGCGGCTGTTTCCGGGAGACCCTCGGCTCAAGACCTGCGTAATCACAATCAAAACAAACGTTGCATATCAAGATAAACAGTCAGAGACAATAAATTAAAGCTATATGAACATGCTGGTAACAAAAATCGAATACACCATGGTAGCGCATTCTGTCAAAAGAAAACAGCAGCTAACGCAAATAAATAATATAAACAAAGTACACTTGCGAACACATAGCTGCAGAAAACAACTACATGGAATATAAAGCAACACTTCTTCTATAAGTGTGATGAGCTAGTCGGGCCTACCTTGGTCACACTACAACTATCTATTTGTGGGCGTGATAAGGACTATACTCGACTATCTACTACCCTTCAACCCTACTCCGTGTCCTCCACAAACCCCTATCTAAGGTTATGTCCTCAGTAAGTCGCACATGCGCCATAACCAGTCTAATCACCTCTCCCCAATACTTCTTCGGCCTACCTATACCCCTTCTGAACCCGTCCATAACCAACCTTTCACACCTCCGCACTGGGGCATTTGTGTCTCTCCTCTGCACATGCCCGAACCATTTCAACCTCACTTCCCGCATCTTATCCTCCACCGAGGCCACTCCCAGTCTGTCCCGGATATCATCATTTCTAATTATATCCCTCCTTGTATGCCCACACATCCATCTCAACTTCCTCATCTCCGCAACTTTCATCTTTTGGATGTGCGAAGTCTTGACTGATCAACACTCCGTCCCATACAACATAGTCGTGACGACCGAACTATAAAACATGCTTTTAAGCTTTGGTGGCACTTTTTTGTCGCACAAGACTCCAGATGCGAGCCTCCATTTCAACCACCCTGCCCCAATACGATGTGTGACATCGTCATCAATCTCTCTATTTCCTTGAATAATAAACCTGAGGTACTTGAAGCTTCCTTTCTTTGGGATGACCTGAGTCCCAATCGACACTTCCACTCCTGCCTCAGGGTCGCTTCCATTACTGAACTTGCACTCCAAATACTCTGTCTTGGTCCTACTCAACCTGAACCCTTTGGACTCTAGAGTTTGTCTCCAAACCTCTAGCTTGACGTTCACTCCGCTATGAGTCTCATCCATCAGGACTATGTCGTCTGCGAATAACATACACCATGGCACCTCCTCTTGGATTTGTCGCGTCAGTCTGTCCATCACCAAGGCAAATAAGAAAGGGCTAAGTGTTGATCCCAGGTGTAGCCCCATCGTCACTAGAAAGTGCTCCGAGTCTCCTCCTATTGTTCGCTGGTCTTGGCTCCATCCTACATATCCTTGATCGCCCTAGTGTATGCCACAGGTACACTTCTAACCTCCAAACATCTCCATAGAACCTCCCTAGGGACTTTGTCGTATGCCTTCTCTAGGTCGATGAAAACCATATGTAGGTCTCTCTTCCTCTCCCTATACTGCTCCACCAACCTCCTAATAATATGAATGACTTCAGTAGTCGAACGCCCCGACATGAATCCAAACTGGTTCTCGGAAATAGACACGCATTTTCTTACCCTCATCTCCACGACCCTTTCCCAAACTTTCATACTGTGGCTTAACAGCTTGATACCCCTATAATTGTTGCAACTCTGGATATCGTCTTTATTTTTGTACAACGGAAACATTGCACTCCACCTCCATTCATCGGGTATTCTTGTCGTCTTAAAAATGACGTTAAACAACTCAGTCAACCACTTCAAACCTGTCCTGTCACGCTCTTCTAAAATTCAACTGGGATCTCATCGGGCCCGGTTGCTCTTCCCCTACGCATCTTACGAACAACATCCTTAACTTCCTCAACCTTAATCCTTCTACAATACCCAAAATCTCGATACCTACCAGATTGCTCCAGATCTCCCAACACGATGTCTCCTTTTTCGTTCAAGAGTTTATAGAAGTAAGACTGCCATCTCCGCCTAATATGAGCATCCTCAATCAATACTTTACCGTCTTCGTCCTTGATGCACTTTACGTGAGCCAAATCACGGGCGCTCCTCTCCCTCGCCTTGGCCAGTCTGTATAACTTCCTACCCCGCCTTTCTCTTCTAAACACATACATGCGTTCAAAAGTCATTGCTACGCCAGAATCGAGCTTAGCCTCCTTCCTCGCCATCTTATACAACTCCCTATTCGTCCACTTCTCTACCTCATCCTTGCTTTCTATCATTTTCGCATACGCCGTTTTCTTTGCTTCCACCTTCTCTTGAACTACTTCATTCCACCACCCATCCCCTCGATGCCTACCACGGGTACCCCTTGAGATCCCAAGCACTTCTCTAGCTACCTCTCGAATGCAATTGGCCGTCCTGTCCCACATACCGGTTGCATCCCCACTACTCCCCCAGGCCCCCTTAGCCAACAACCTCTCCCCCATCACTTTTGCACTAGTCACGGTCAGACTCCCCCATTTGATTCTCAATCTGTCATCCACAACCCTCTTCTTCTTCTCTAACCTGATCTCCAAATCCATCACCAAAAGCTTATGTCGGGTTGTAAGATCCTCACTCGGAATAACCTTGCAATCTTTACAAAGACCTTTGTCAACCTTCCTAAGGAGCAAAAAGTCTATCTGAGTCTTAGCCACCGAACTACGGAAAGTCACCAAGTGCTCCTCCTTCTTCAGGAACCTCGAATTGGCTATCACCATCTCAGAAGCTCTAGCGAACTCCAAAAGTGAGACGCCACCCCCATTTATGTCCTCGAGGCCAAAGCCTCCATGCACGTCTTCATAACCCCCGGGAAGTGATCCGATATGTCCATTATTAATTTCATGTATTCAACATGCCTACCTCACTGTCTGACTGCACTAGCTAGCAGGTAAGGTATCAAAATAGGGATGGTGGTGAACTCAGAAGAAGAGACTTTAAACTACCCTAAGATCATTGTGGATTTTGTCTACATTCAAAAGTTTAAGTTACTATCAAAGAGATAATTATCTACTTGCTTCATGACATTTTCACATCTGATTGGTCAGACATGTTTTACAATTTTCTTTTGTAGAAAAAATAAGTCGTCTATGGTTGTCATTTGGTGTTGTGAAAGACTGTTTTCACTTTACCCATGCAAATGTTCTATTTTCTTTTGGTTCTTCTTGTCTTTTGTTTGCATGTCTGTTGAATGGTAACCTTTCGGCTTTCGCGCATAAGTAACAGTATTTTACGTGCAATCTTCTGGACATTGTTATATTTGGTTCTACTTTTTGTCTCTGACTGGTTTCTGCTGTTATTCATGTGTTTTAAGCCATAGAATATGCTTCATCTTTAAGTTTTCCCTTCACAATGTCTGAAGCATATGCTTGGATATCTGTCAGGATCCTACCAAATATTCTTTGGAAGCCGCCACAAAGCTGTAAAATTAAGTATTCTCTAAGTTACTGTTTCTTGTCTTTTTTCCCCTAGATGGCAGGCAGGGAGAATGGGGCAACTACGGTCTCTGCAACAATGTATCTTGCTTCAATGGTGAGGATTGCATTGATATTATATTTCTCTAGTAATTTGTTTGTTTTTTCTGGTGTCTTCCGTATCTTTTGCAACAAAAAATTTACCGTATCGTGTAGGTTGGTATTCCAATATTTGTCACCGGTGGTATTGGAGGAGTTCATAGACATGGAGAGAACAGTGAGTAAATCAATGCTTATATATGTGCTTATAATTATGCATTTTGCTTGGTAGCATTTTAATTAGAACAGTAGCTTGCCAAATTACTTTGACCAATTGGTGACACTAGTTGGCGAACAAATATTTGATTGATAAATAAAATCAAGAATAGAGAACAAAATGCATGTGAAGGGCATTTTAGTGTACAGACTAGTAAGTGATCAACGGTTCATCAATATAATAAAGCATGAATTGCTCTAAGCTAGAGTTTCGTCAGATGATTATGTTACTGATTAGTTCCAAATAATGTCTCAATAATGATTTTTAACTTCTGTAAATGGAAAAAGTTCTAGATCTATGGACCTGGTTAATATGAGGTGCTTAGAGTATCTCCATCACTATGGACAGTTTTCTCCTTAAATGGTCTTGGGCGATCCATACTTTATGTGCTAAGCTTTTGAGGTTGAGGTAGAATCAAAGTCCATTCTTAACATGATATTTGTGCTATCCCTATTCTCAGTACCTGTTATCCGCGGTCCGAGTGTCCAGACATGGGCGTGCGGAGGGGTGTAAGAGTGTCCAACAGAGTTTGAGGTATTGAGTTGTTATCTCCTCTCGCGGCCTTGACAATTTTCACCGCTAAGCTAGCTTTTGAGGTTGAGTTAGATCCAAGGTCCATTTTTTTAACATTATTCATTTCTCATCTGTCTTTATTCGTCACATGGTATCAAAGTCAGGCCGATCCGTATTCTTGGTTTATCCAATGTTGGCCCCCTCTTATATTGTCTTGGATAGTCCTCACCTAATGAGTTAGTTTTTGAGGTTGAGTTAGGCCCAAGGTCCATTTCTTGACAAGCTGGATTATTAGGTTGCTTCTAATAAACTTGTTCTCTACACAATGTCATTTAGAGCATCTCGTCAAGCCTTTCTGGTTTAAGGTAGCAAACTTTTTGTATTGAAATAAGCAACTTCCCAAGCTTTCAACTTTTCTTCTCTTGTTTGCATTTATTTTCTTATTTATTATGTTTTGAGTAGTTCTTATGCATTTATTATTACAGCAATGGATATTTCTTCTGATCTTACTGAGCTTGGAAATACTCCTGTGGCTGTCATCTCTGCTGGTGTAAAATCGATACTAGATATTCCTCGAACACTTGAATATTTGGTTTGTATCGATTTTTCTTATCGAACTTCATATCTCTTATATATGGTAATGGATGACTTGGAAATTCAACTGTTTCTTTTCCTATCTTGACCTACAGGAAACCCAAAGAGTTACTGTTGCAGCTTATAAAACCGATGAGTTCCCTGCTTTCTTCACACAAACCAGTGGCTGCAAGGTTCACATTTTGTCATTAATCCTATTATCAACTCCTGTTATATGTTTCATTCATATAGACCCCCTTTCTATATTTGGAATCTCTTTAATTTTAAACTTCTCATTTTACCCTAATGAGGTACTCTTATAGCCATAGGAATGTCATGGCATATTTAAACCACAAGTTCTATGGTATATATATTCAGTGTATGTGTCAAAAATATTTCTTTCTTAAGCACTGTGCCTAGTGACACCGCCATATAAAATGAAATTGATGGAGTAAATTGCTAACTGAACTGTGAGATAGTGAAGTATGGGAAAAAGGTTTCAAACATTGTTACATGCTGAAATGTCCTGCCCATCATCACCAAATGCTAATGGTCAAACGGTGGGTTCTTCTCTGCTTTCCTAAAAAATTTCATCCCCTTGATTATTGAGAAATGGAAATGATGGGTGGTTCAGAAGAAAATTATTTTATACCAGTTAGGGAAAGTGATTCATTTACTTTTTTTTTTTGAATGTTTGGGTAACTTGTGAGCAGTTTCATATAATTTCAGTTAAGACGAGATCATATTTTTCTTAATTATATTGATAATGAACACTTCATCATGTTTTCTAATTGGTTATATTTTTCCATAAAACTTAGGCACCTGCTCGAGTAGAATCGCCAGAACATTGTGCTCGAGTTATTGGCAAGCAGCCCTGAACCTATTTCATCCTTCATTCATTTACTCATTGAGTATATCATTTTTACTTGTATTCTCTAATTTTGACTGTAGATGCAAACATAAGACTTGCGCGGAAGAGTGGAATGTTGATAGCAGTTCCCATTCCGAGGGAGCATTCTGCTTCTGGAAGTTTGATTGAGTCGGCAATTCAGCAAGCTCTCCAAGAAGCACGGTAAGTATTCTGCTGAGCCCTCTTATTTGTGGAAGCTAACTTATTGCCTATTTCCACATACTTCTAACATACTAATGTGGGGATGGAATTACAAACTCAGAGAGAAGAAGATTACTGGCAATGCTGAAACTCCATTCTTGCTTGCAAGGGTCAATGAACTTACTGGTGGAGCATCTCTGGCTTCAAGTATCCTTTATCTGATGTTGCTATATGATATTTAATTTGCAGACCATTCATTAAAATCTGGATGGAGAAAGAGAAATCTCTCAATATATTCTTAATCATTTCCACAGTGCAACCTGAATTAAATCATTGCCTTCAGTTTAGTCCATCTTTCTAGTTTCTTTAATGAAGTTTCAGACATTGCGCTCGTGAAAAATAATGCCAGCGTAGGTGCTAAAATTGCTGTTTCACTTGCCCAGCTTCAAAAGCATAGTGGTCAAAGGTTGGTGTACTCTGTTATCATTTATTCTTCTTGCTTTTCTTTTGATTTTGATTTTTATAATGGGTTCGTTAGAACCTTGATTAGTTTCAAATTCAGTGACGTGCTATGAAAAATGGGTGTTGTTAATTTTCAGGTTGTAATACTGTACTGCATATGGAGCGGCAACAGACAAACAGTGCTCATGGTTCACACCAAGATCTGGCCTGGAAATAGCAAAAGAAAGATCTCAAGGCTCAGCAAATATACTATTCCCGTTCAAAAGTACTTGCACAATCCCTTTATGACATTATTCTAGTGGTGTGAATAAGATTAACTAGACATCATGTGGTATTGAACGTGCACTGAATAGAGTCGAATATATAGAGAATTCATATAGTTGATTGCAACTAGTTGGACATGTTCAATAGCTCCCACATCTAGATTGTACTTTTAGAAGTCCTTAGGTGGTCTTTTCATTTACTACTTCCTACACCACCACAGTTCTGTTAGGCAGCTTAGATAAATGCAAAAGTTTCTGGACTTGACATATAGTTTTTATAATTTGTAGTGTTTGGGACAGTTTGTGCACCTATCTACTATTTCATCAGGTAAGCACAGGTATACATAAAGTAAAATCGTCCAATATTTAGGCAGAGGAAAGTAATTTACAAAGTTGTCACTAATCACTATGACTCTTTGCTGTTAGGCGACCGTCTTGAAGGCTTTAGGTGTTGGGGGTTTTCCTGATCTCAAAGACACCATAATTTTACCATATTATCTTTGGAGAATGTCACAATTCATTATTGTGACTAGTATTACTATTAGAACACTATAGTCCTCTAAGTTATTTTATTGTCATTTGTATTCAATCCTTTATGTTTATTTAAGTATTGTTTAGTATTTGCACTTTAGTCCTTGGCTATATATAGGACCATGTAACTGTAGTTGTCATTATTCAGAAATCAAAACCCTATCTTCCTTATCTCTTTCTCTCTTCCTTTCTCCCATTTCCTGCGATTTCCAAGTAACAGACCTCAGTCTGTTACAAATGGTATCAGAGCCGATTCCGACGACGGGAATCGATGTTCCACCGGAACATCAAACCACCAACGACGACATGCAGATGCTAAGGATACAGATATCAACCTTAGCCGAAGAGACCAATCGAAGGTTCCTAGTTGTGGAGCAGAGGCAATCAGACGATAACAGAGTACACCGAAAATTGGAGCTGTTAATAGCGGGAATGACTCATTAACTACAACTCAGTGGTGGTTCCGCACTGGCGACACACGCGAACATCATACTCGGTTCGATTCTGACTCAGATACCAGTTCTACAACAAAGTTATGACTGCGACTAAGCTTCACGTAGCAAAACCCCTAACTCATTCTCATATATATCGTCGGGACAGAGTGTCGGGAGAGAGTTTACATTCCCTCCAGCACCACTACTTAATAGTCCCCCAATTTTTAGAAACCCTAACTACTCATCCTCACCCTTTGCAAGCACTGGTCATATCCCCGAAACCGAGGCGGTTTCAGTGCCCTAAAACCTAAAATCAATTTTTCGAAGTTTGACAGAGTGAACCCGAGAAGTTGGTTGAGAAAATGCGAGAAGTTTTTTGAACTTTACAAAATTCCAGATCATGAAAAGTTGAACTATGCAGTTGTACATGTTGGGGATAGGGTAGATTTGTGGTTGGATGGTTATACTATGAATGTTAAGGGGACCATAACCTGAAGTAAGTTCTGTGTAGAAGTGTGTCGTAGATTTGGGAACCTGAGACCCCAAGATGTGGTGGAAGAGTTCAATAAGCTTACACAAACTAGTATTGTGGATCATTACCAAAACAGATTTGATGAACTAATCAGCCACATGGCCATCTTGAACCCTTTACTTAATGAAGCATACTATGTTGCTAGCTTCATTAGTGGTCTTAAGCCTGAGATCAAGCCATTAGTGAAACTGACCAATCCTTCCACTGTATTGGATGCCTATGAAGTAGTCAAATTGTACAAAGAGTCATTCAAAGCACTCACACCTTTTATACATACCAAATACCCCCACAACATACTCAAAAACCCATAACCAACACTTACCCAAAAACTTCCAACATATATGCACACAAACCAGTACAAAACCAAAATGCCACTAAGCCTACATATTCTCAACATAAACCACAGATTAAAATTCCCAATAAACCATACAACCTTCCTCCCCACTTAGAAGCATTGAGAGAACAAGGGTTGTGTTACAAATGCAAGGAAAGATACACTTCTGACCACCAATGCAGAGTAAGGGGTTTACATGCTATGGAGGGGATATAAGTTGAGGGTGATGAAGATAACAATGAAGAGTTTGTGGATGTGGCTGAAAATTTGGAAGATGAGGCTGAAGATCAAACTGAAATTTCCCTTAATGCCTTGCTAGGATTAAGTTCCTCACAAGGCCAGGCCTCAACTATTAAGATCATTGGGTATGTGAGTAAGATTCCTATGACAATCTTAATAGATAGTGGATCCACCCATTCCTTTATTGATCCATTCATTGTTAAGAGTGTGAAGAAATACATCCAGCCTCTAACAAAGCCAATGAGAGTCAAGGTAGCCAATGATCAAGAAATGATTTGCCATTGGGAGAGTCCAACATTTGAATGGAAAATGCAGGATGAACAGTTCAGGTTGAGACTGCTAAAAGTATGAGGGTATGATATGATCTTGGGAATGGATTGGATAGACCAAGTTGCTCCAATAGTTTTACACACCAGGCCTCCCAACATCAGTTTCAGGTTCAGAGGAAGGATGATTACCTTATGTGGGGAACAATATAGTTCCAGACTGAAAAACTCTGGATTCAGAAAAACTGAAAAGAATGTTGAAGTGTGGGACTTGTGAAGTCATAGCAGGACTGTCCCTGATACAAACAGAAAAGATATACAAACATACACCAAAGTTACACCCAGATATTGCCAAACTGATGCACCAATACCAACCAATCTTCCAAAACCTACTAAATTACCACCTAAAAGAGATTGTGACCACCATATAAGCCTGATTCCAGATTCCCAACCCTTTAACCTAAGACCTTACAAATACTCATATGACCAAAAGAACACCATAGAATCCATTGTAGTTGAGATGCTCCAAGCTGCTACTGTTATACCAAGCCAATCACAATATGCCTCTCCTGCCCTGCTAGTTAAAAAGAAGGACTCCACCTGGAGATTATGTGTTGATTATAGGAAGTTGAACAATATAACTGTTAAGAACAAATACCATATACCCATGATTGATGATCTTCTAGATGAGTTGTTTGGGGCCAAGGTATTCTAAAAATTGACTTAAGGGCAGGCTACCATCAAGTAAGAATGAAAGAGGGTGATGCATATAAAAGTGCTTTCAGAACTCACCATGGTCTTTGGGAATTCAAAGTGATGCCCTTTGGCCTAACAAATGCTCCTGCAACATTCCAATCTTTAATGAATCAATTGTTCAAGGAACAACTAAGGAAATTCATCTTAGTGTTCTTTGATGACATACTTATTTACAGTAAAAGTATGGGAGACCATCTAATTACTTAGAAGTTGTATTGAAGTTGCTACAGAAGAACCAGCTGTTTGCAAAAATGGCAAATGTGCTTTTGGAACTTCTCAAGTGGAGTACCTGGGACATGTTATAAATGACCAAGGGGTGAGTACTGATCCAGGGAAGGTGACTGCCATGATTAAGTGGCAATATCCTAAGAATATCAAGGAGTTAAGAGGATTTTTGGGGCTGACAGGGTACTATAGGAAGTTTGTCATGAACTATGCAAACATCAGCATGCCACTGGCAAACTTATTAAAGAAATGAGCATTTATATGGGATCAAGGAGCAGCAACAGCTTTTGATCAACTGAAGAAAGCTATGTCCAGTACTCCTGTGTTAGCACTACCAGATTTCACTAAGATCTTTGTAGTGGAAGTAGATGCTTGCAATACTGGAATTGGGGTAGTGTTGATGCAAGAGAAAAGACCTCTAGCCTATTTGAGTCAGACATTGAGCAAGAAACATCAAGGGTTATCAACCTATGAGAAAGAATTGATAGCATTGTTGCAAGCAGTGGACAAGTGGAGACATTATTTACACCCAAATCATTTTATTATCAAACTGACCACTTTAGTTTGAAATTCTTGCAAGACCAGAAGATTAATACTTCATTACAGCATAAGGGGGTGCTAAACTAATGGGGCTGAGTTTTGAGATCCAGTATAAGAAGGGAATAGAGAATGTGGTGGCTGATGCATTATCTAGGAAGACAAGTAATTTGGAAGAGAAAAACAAAGAAACATAGGTCAGAGTATCTGCATTGATCACTCAGGTACATCCCAAATGGATTGAGAAAATTGTAGACAGCTACAAGGGAGATACAGAGGTGTTGCAAGCCATGACCACTTTAGAAGCCAATCCAAATGATGAACAACTTATATCACTGAAGCAAGGGGTGTTGAGATATAAGGGCAGAGCTTGGGTGGGACAACAAGGAACTTTGAGACAACAGCTCATTCAAAACATACATAGTTCTGGGCTAGGGGAGCATTCAGGAGCATGGGCCACTTATCAGAGACTCAAAGCCATCTTTTACTGGCCAGGGATGAAAGAGCAAGTCAGGACATCAGTGCAGAATTGTGAAATCCGCCAAAAGTGCAAAGGAGAACAAGTAGCATACCCTTGATTATTACAGCCCTTGCCAATTCCAGAAAGGACATGGGAACACATTTCTATGGATTTTATTGAAGGTGTGCCTAAGTCTGAAGGGAAGGATACTATACTAGTAGTTGTAGACAGGTATAACAAGTATGCACATTTCATTAGTCTTGCTCATCATTTTACTGCAATTCAAATAGCTAGAATCTTCTTTGACAACATCCACAAGCTACATGGCATACCTAAGAGCATAGTATCAGACAGGGACAAGGTGTTTGTCAGCAACTTCTGGAGAGAATTGTTCAAGCTGCTGCAAGTTCAGTTATGACACAATACAACTTATCGCCCTCAAACTGATGGACAGACTGAGAGGCTTAATAGATTCCTGGAAAATTACTTGAGATGCATGACCAGCCATAAACCTCAACACTGGCACAAATGGTTGTCACAAGCTGAGTTCTGGTATAACAACAACTACCACACATCCTTAAAGATGACCCCTTCAAAGTATTTTATGGATGTGACCCTCCCCAAATAACCTTTGAACTCATATCTCAATCGAGGGTAGAAACTGTGGACCAAATGCTTAAGGAAAGGCAGTTAATGACTAAAGTGTTGAAGGAAAACTTGATAAGGCACAAAACAGAATGAAGACAAATGCTGACAGGAAGAGAACTGAAAGAGAGTTCAATGTAGGAGACTGGGTATTCCTAAAGCTACAGCCTTACAGACAATCATCAGTAGCTGTTAGGAGAAGCCTCAAGCTAGCTTCTAAGTACTATAGACCTTATTAAGTGATACAAAATGTGGGATCAGTGGCCTATAAATTGGCATTATCAGCCACTGCCAAGATACATCCCGTGTTTCACATATCTCAACTCAAGAAAAGGGTGGGGGATCATATTACTACCACTGTAAATCCTCCCTTATGTTCATCAGAGGGACAACCATTAGTCGAGCCTGTAGCAGTGTTGGACAAGAGGATGATCAAGAAGAGAAACAAGGCGACAACTCAGATTCTAGTTCAGTGGGCCAATTTGCTACCGGAAGAAGCTACTTGGGAAGACTATCAGTTCATCAAGTCACAGTTCCCAGAAATTGTCGAGTTCTAAAATCAGTGCAGAATCAGGAAGCTCAAGATGGAATCAGGAGTTCAAGTTGTTTTTCAAGGGTAATGAAATGTCACAATTCATTATTGTGACTAGTATTACTATTAGAGCACTATAGTCCTCTAAGTTATTTTATTGTCATTTGTATTAAGTCCTTTATGTTTATTTAAGTATTGTTTAGTATTTGCACTTTAGCCCTGTTTGGCTAGTGGACTGATTGTAAGCAAATTCTATTTGAGCTAAAAGCAAGTCTCATTGCCGAATATTTGCACCCCCAAAGCTCCGTATATAGGACCATGTAACAGTATTTGTCATTATTCAGAAATCAAAACCCTATTTTCCTTATCTCTTTCTCTCTTCCTTTCTCCCCTTTCCTGTGATTTCCAAGTAACAGACCTCAGTCTGTTACAGAGAATAATATTTATTAAGTTAGCAAGGCCACCATACATCTAAATCTTGCATACTACACGATGTACATCTTGATTGCGACAACACACATAGTTAACACTAATTGTGTAAAAATTCACATTAGAGACATGAGATGCTCATCTAAAAGTAAGCTGTTAGAGAGAGCACACTTTTATTATTTAATTATATTCTAACAAAAATCGAGTGGAACGATCAACTTAAATTTAAATGTGGTGATTATTGGTTTTCTTAATAAATAATAAATTTGGGCATACATACATAATCATAATGAAAAGTCAAGGTTGGTTCTTTCCTTACTAGTAACCATAGTATTTCTTCTTGTCCTTCGATTTCTGGTAATATTATTTATTGTCTCTTGTTTTTCGCTTAGCATAATGTTTTGAAGTAGTTACTGTTTCTTTTTTCTATTTGACCTACTTTGTTATTGCTTTATTCTGAGCCGAGGGTCTATTGTAAACAAACTCTCTACCTCCCCAAGGTAGAGGTATGGTCAGCGTACACTCGATCCTTTCCAAATTCCACTTGTGGGACTACACTGGGTATGATGTTGTTATAAAAAGTAACAAGTAAAAAAAACAAAAAAGATATGGAACCAAACCTAATAAATACTCGTACATGTCGTATATATTAGCATTGTCTTAGGCAATAGAAAGTATATTAAAATTTTCGAATGACCATAGATCTACCAATAAAAGTTAAACCAGGGAATGACTCTAAAACCACCTTTGCTTTATGAATGTTCTCTCCTTATCGATATGGAGCATGAAATAATTAAGATAATTATGATTAAATCGTAATTATAATTTACAATTCATGGTACTATTTCACTTATTGGTTTTATTCTATTAGACTGCCAAAGAACAAATTATCAATATTCCAACAATAATAACATACCCGATGTAATCCCACAAATGAGGTCTAGAGTAATTTATCATAATTTGTAGGCAAATTGAAGTTTGTTTTAAATTGAAATGCCCTCTGAGCTTAAAGAATTGCTTTAATTTGATACTATAAATGAAAGTAGTCATTAAGTATAAAGGGATCAAAAAGTTGAAAAGTATAGCGATTTTTTTTTTCATGCAGGCGAGATTTGAATTATTTTATTACATAATAAATGGATAATCATAGTCTCAAATTTTAAGGCTCTGAGTTTCATGATTGTCAAAGCTTAGACTACTCCATTATTTTAGAGAAATAAGTATACAGATCGATAAGTATAGATGCTTAAGAAAGGTAAAGTTAAAGTAAATGAAGCATTGCACCAAACATGACACACGAACTTTTTATTTGCATAACAAAAAATAACATCATTCTTAGATAACAAAGGGGAAAAAAAATGAGATTACACTTCAATACATCAAACATACAAATATATAGTTGTATAATAATACAAAATCCAACATATTCTTAGAATAATTAAGATAGATAAAACATATTAGAAGAACTAGTTCACACAGTAAAGAATGGATCTTGGACCTAACTGTCACGATCTGACCCGACGGACCGCGACTAAACGTCCTAATTGGACGTCATTACTGACCTGTCACACTTAATCCATCTAATACCGAGATCTACAAAAAATTTGGCAGCATAATGATGCAATGACAACCCCTGTCCATGTAGACAAGCTGACAAGACAGCCTTACACGTGGATGAACGTGTCTCCCGAGGGAGTCGCAATTAACCAACACAATATATATATATAAGCAAGCCGACAAGGCTGTCACTAACGAACATCACGCATACACGAGAACATCTCAACACCAAGTAGAGCAACATCGCAAACCAAACAGAAGTACATACAACCACCCCACAGCTGTCTACAGACCTCTAGGAGTACAATACTGACATATGACGAGACAGGGCCCCGTCGTGCCCAAAATATACATAAGTCTGGAATGTAAGGATCTGTACCAAAATAACTGGCTCTGGAACAAGGGAGCTCTTCAGCGGCTGATAGATGTCCTAACTGGAGGGTCACCTAACCGATCACCTGTACCTGCGGGCATGAACGCATCCCCCTGAGAAAAAAGGGGTCAGTACGAAATAATGTACTGAGTATATAAAACATGAAATACTGAAAATGAAATCACAACTGTGTCAAGTAAAAATAGAGAGTCATCAAGTTTCACAAAAATGAGTCATGTCAGAAATCATGAATGCTTACTCATAAAGTCACTTTGTCCATATCTGTATATCAATCTATATAACGTGTCTCGGCCCTCTAGGGAGGGACTAGATGGAATCTGTATATGTGCGCATAACATGTCTCGGCCCTCTATGGAGGGACTCGATAAGATCTATCTATCTATATATATATATATATATATATATATATATATATATATATATATATATATATATATATATATATATATATATATATATACATATATATAACGTGTCTCGGCCCTCTAGTGAGGGACTCGATGAATTCTGTAAGGCTGCGCACAAACATGATCCGGCCCGAGACTCGGTGGAGTGAAACAATAATACTTAGCATGAGTAGATATCATGAGCAACCATATGCAATTAAAAGTCATCTTTTGACTCTCGATAATATCATCAGAATAAACTCTTTTACTGAAAATTATAGGCACTAATCAACAATTATCTTTTAAAACTGAACTTATAGGAATCACGTACGTCTGCCGTACTTTCATTATAATCATGCCAAAAAGAAAGAAGGAAGAGTTTCACATACCTCTTAGTCGCTCAACCAATGTAAAACTAGGATGCGCCTCGTCTAGTATGCCAGTCTATAATAATGATAATAAGACCATTAATTCTAAGACTCCTAGCATAAGTTATTTGAATAACGGCTTCCTTATTTCTATAAAAATTCGGGCAGCACTTCCCCTGTTTATGTGCGTATCCACAATTAACCAACAATCCAAATCAAACCAACAAGCACAACTATTTCAATATGTAATCTAATTAGGCCTTATATACTGCATATACGCCGTCATACAGTCTCCTTTCTCCTTATTTATGAAAGACATCAATTTCAACCATCAAAGTGACTATCGCACTTATTTACAATGTTCATTCAATCCTTAAAATGTTACAACAATGTCTGAGATTCCAAAACTCTTTTCTTAGTTCCTTAAATTCCAATTCATCTCGCGTCACCTTATATAACTAATTACAACTCAAAGTACCAATGTTTCTTTCAATCTTACCATACAATTACGACGATAATAATAATAATAGTAACAATTAATCTTGCACCAAAACAGCCCGTAAAGGTCACATAATGTCCGAGAATTATCCATGAATTTTAGGCCATTAACATGCAACCATTTTAACTCTTTTCTTAACTCTTAATCTTACTTTACTTTTTCAATAATTCCATATAATGATTATATCTTTAATCTTCACACTTTCTTCCATTTTTAATACGCAATTAGTGATGAAATTTACAACACAACACACGAATCCAACATATACTCGAAACAACCCAATTCGGCTCAAACCCAAAATTGACACATGCATTGTCTAAATTCAAGATTTCTTCCTAACACAAGCCCATTACTTCAACTACAACAATATGCAACTTCAATTATAGCATAGAAGGAAGAATTTTCATACCTTAATTTAATCCCCAAAACAGTCCCGATTTTTAGTCACTACTTTGTCAGCTGAACTTGTAACGTCCATAACTCTCTACTATGGTGTCCTATCGACGAGAGGTTTGTTGCGTTGAAAATTAGACTCGACGAAATTCATCTTAGGCTTTTGAAACACCTAAAAACTCCTGATATACTAGGAGATATACCCCTTCAATGTTGGCTAAAAATATGCCACCAACCAGCGATTTTCTGCCCATTTTGACCTCTCTTCTTGCCCAATTTTTCCCTCCTTCCACTCCAATTCAACATGCAATCATTCCATAATGTCAACCCATCATTTATACATGTTTTTCTTCCAACAATTTTGTCCAAAACTTAAAGAAAAACCGCTCAACCTTCGGTCCAGACAGTCCCGATTTGGGCACTGTTTTGGTTCCAACTTTCGCCTCTAATTTGTGGTGAAAACGTAGCCTACGAAGAGGAGAAAGAAAAGAAGAAAACATTGAACTATGCTAGGCAATGGGGTGGGGATTCTTGGCTGGGCTAGAGAAGGAGAAGGGAGAAATTTTTCTTTCTTTGTGTTCTTGGAAGTTTGAATGAACAAATGAGGGTCTTTTATGTTACAAAAGAAAAAAAATCTGATTTGGGGTATTTACACTTTTGTCCCCAAGTTCCCCAATTGATAAATCTTGAACCCATTTCATTTAAATCTTAACTCCCGCGTCCTTTAATTCCCGAAAATTTCAATACGCCTTATATTCTCGTTGTCGTAACTTATATACATTACTAATCCATAACGGAATATGTATATACATATACTACTATTATTAAGGAAATTTCCGACGTCACATTCGTCGTTGTCAAAATTATTTCGTATTAACATGTAAGAATATACTTAATTTCCAAAATTCGAATTTTTATTTTTAATGACGTTCTTAATTATCGTCTTAAAACCATCTTATAAGTTAGTTTTTGATGTTGAGTTAGACCTAAAATTGATTCTTTTTAAGTACTTGATCAGATTGAAGAAGACCTTTCTTTTGAATGAGGTTCTTGAAGTAGTTATTATCTAATTGATTCGGTGTAACTAGATCAAGAGGTGCAAGATTTCCATTCTGTCCTTCTTGAGGACATTGACGTCTTCTAGTGCTAGCAAATTCAGCATCGATATCTGTTCCATTACTATAAATTCTATTGTTAAATATACATCATACGACCAAGCCCATCACAGTGGCCTCATTACTGCGACTGCCCATAATCCATTTATGGTATATTTTGTATTACACTTGTATATTAATTAGTCTTGTAGTCTTTCCATAATTGTATTATTAGTCTTCATATAGAATATGGATTTAGATGTATAATAGAAAAATAATTTTCCTATGGTAACTTGTATATATACACATTTCATTAACTCGTCTAGGTCTTCTGGGATCTTCTATTTTGTCTGTCTTAGATAAAAATAATCTTATTTCTTGTAAGGGTACGCATAGTACTCTGAATTGTCAATCTTGTTCTTTAGAGAAAATTATTAAGTTGTCATTTGTAGACTCTAATTCTCATACTTTAATGCTATTTGATATTATTCATAGCAATTTATGGACATTTTCTGTTTTTAGTTCTATGGGTCATCGGTATTATGTTCTATTCTTGGATGATTATTCTAATTTTTTATGAACTTTTTCAATAGCGAAGAAATATCAAGTTTTTTCCATCTTCTTAAAATTTAGAACATTCATTAGAACTCAATTCGAACGAGAAATCAAAAATATTCAATGTGATAATGACAAAGAATATGATAATGGGGAGTTTCAAAAATTTTGTGCAAAAAATGGGATCAATTTTCATTTTTCTTGTCCTCATGCATCTTCACAAAATGGGAAAGCCAGACGTAAAATTCGTAACATTAATAACATTAACCGCACTTTATTGATTCATGCTTTCGTACCCCCATTTTTTTGGCATCATGCTCTACAAATGGCTACAAATATTCTTAACATTTTTCCTTCTAAAGGTTTGACATATTCGTCTCTTCTTCAAATTTTATATAATAAGACTCCTGCGTATTCACATCTTAAGGTCTTTGAGTGCTTGTGTTATCCACTTTTTTCGTCCACCATAATTAACAAACTTCAGGCTCGTTCTACCCCTTGTGTGTTTTGAGATATCCGTCAAATCACCGTGATTATAAATATTTTGATTTATCATCTAATCGAATCATTATTAGTCGTCATGTAATATTTGATGAGTCCCAATTTCCGTTTACTAAGGTCAATAGTCTCGTGCCTAGTTCATATAATTTTTTGGATGATGATATATCTCCGTATTTAATTCACCATTTTTCAGACATATCTCGCGCTCCGAATCCACCAACAGGCCTACTGCCCGCTGGTTCTAACATCACTGCTCATACTCCCGTTCTGGGTACAACAACTGGGCCTTCTCTCCAGCCCAGTTTTGGCCAAGTTCCCTCTGCCGAATCCAGTGGCCTTTCTGGCCCAGCAATGACATGTTCTGTTTCCAGATTTGGGCCAGCAGGCAGTGCCCATTTCAGGTCCCGAAAATTCTCAAAATTTATCCAATCTTGTCCCGAGTCATGGTACAGTCACCCGAAGTCAACGGAGTATTTTTAAACCAAAAAGATATTTTAATTAAATTCAAATGTTCTTAAATCACCACCCCGTAATCCTGTGTCTGCTTTAAATGACCCGAATTGGAAAATTGATATGACTGATGAATATAATGTTCTTATTGATAATAAGACATGGGAGTTGGTGCCCCGTCCATCTGGTGTTAATATTATTCGGCCTATATGATTTTTTGCTCATAAGGACAATTCTGACGGTTCATTTGCAAGGCATAAGACTCGTCTTGTAGGTGATGTTAAGACTCAACAGGTTGGTGTTGATTGTGGTGAGATATTTAGCCGGTAGTCAAGTCGGCTATCATTCGCAGTGTGCTCAGCTTGACGCTTTCGAAAGTATGGTCCATTCATCAGCTAGACGTGAAGAATGCCTTCCTACATGGTGGTCTCAATGAGACAATATATATGCATCAACCCTTGGTGTTTAGAGATACTCGATATCCTCATCATGTCTGTTTGTTGAAGAAGTCATTGATATGGGCTTAAGCAGTCTCCACGGGCTTGGTATAAGAGGTTTGCTGACTATGTTTCGACTATTGTGTTCTCTCACAGCAGGTCTGATAATTCATTATTCATATATCGTCGGGGTTCTTCCATGGATTATATACTATTATATGTGGATGATATTATCTTGACTGCCTCTTCTGATGCATTACGCCAGTCTATTATGACAATGTTCAGTTCTGAGTTTGCCATGAAAGACTTGGGGCCATTGAGTTATTTTTTGGGGATTACTATCACTCGTCATGCATGTGGACTTTTTTTATCATAGAGGAAGTATGTAGCTGAGATCATTGAGAGGACTGAGATGTCATCCTGTAAGTCCACTTCTACTTCAGTTGATACTAAACCCAAGTTGGGTGCTGCAACTGGCTCCCCCTACGAGGATTCGACCCGCTATCGTAGTCTTGCAGGTGGCCTTCAGTATATTACGTTCATGCGACCTGATGTTACATATGTCGTACAATAGGTGTGTTTGTTTATGCATGACCCTAGGATTGAACATATGAATGTGCTCAAATGCATTCTTAAGTACATTCAGGGAACAATTGATTATGACTTGCATTTGTATCCTTCGTCGACGTCTACGCATGTCTCCTATACAGATGCTGATTGGGGTGGTTGTTCGGATACCAGACGATCTACGTCTGGCTATTGTATGTTTCTAGGTAATAACTTGGTCTCACGGTCTGCCAAGCGTCAATCCACGCTATCACGTTCGAGTGTAGAGGTCGAGTATCGAGGGGTAGCCAATGTAATTTCTGAGTCAAGTTGGTTACATAATCTTCTTTTAGAGCTCCATTGTCCTATTCAGAAAGCTACCTTGGTGTATTGTGATAACATTAGTGCCATCTACCTTTCTGGTAATCCAGTTCAACACCAACACACTAAACATATAGAGATGAATATTCACTTTGTTAAAGAGAAGGTAGCTCGATGACAAGTATGTGTCTGGCATGTCCCATCCAAATAAAGGGTATTCCCTCGGTCCTTTTTGAAGATTTTCAAGACAGTCTCATCCTACGAAGACCGTCCGCTATGACTGCGGGTAGAGCTGCACAACAAGGTAAAACCGGAACGGACCGGACCAAGAACCGAATATTTAGAAATTAGGACCAAAGACCGGACCGAATTGATCGGTCCAGTCTGGTTATATAGACCAAATGGACCCTGTCATTAGCGACCGCCGCGACGCTACAATAGCCGTCGCGGCGCTACAAAAATTTCGACGAGCTTAGACCTCCATTAGAGACGAGACTAACACCATTAACTTCGTCTCATCAAGCCCATCACTCCCATACTAACCACATCGATCAAATTTAAGGTATAGGTATTCAATTTTCAGATCGAAAGTCAGATTCAATTCATCCTCGGTTTTTTTAATTTTTCTGGCGAGTTCAGTAACAATCGACGGTGGTGGGTGGTGTCATTAGCACCGCCTGCTCTTGGCCGTCATTTCTAAACCTTCACGTCTCTCGATTCATCCCCTACGCCTCCTATGACTAGATCACAAAACACCGAAATCCTATCCGTCATTTTTCATTTTTCGGCGAACTCGGGTGGTTTCAGGCATCGGCAGTGGTACCATTAGATTTGTCTTGGTCCATATTACAAGAAACAATATTTGAAATGGGCTGTTGTAGAAAAATTCAATCATGGTATGCCTCATATTGAATATATAATATATATTAAAAAAATGGACCGGACCGACCCTGGACCGGATCGGACCGGACTGAAATTCGAAAATATAAATTAAAAGGACCGAGGACCGGATCGAAATTTACCGGTCCGTCTGAACAGGATCGGTCCGGTCCTTTTTTTCGGTCCGTACTGAATTTTGTGCAACCCTAACTGCGGGGGTGTGTTAAATATACATCACACGGCCAAGCCCATCACAGTGGCCTCATTACCGTGACTGCCCATAATCCTTTTATGGTATATTTTGTATTACACTTGTATATTAATTAGTCTTGTAGTTTTACCATAATTGTATTATTAGTCTTCATATAAAATAGAGATTTAGACGTAGAATAGGAAAATAATTTTCCTATTGTAACTTGTATATATACACCTTTCATCAATGAGAATAATCAAGAGATTATTTTTTTCATCTATCACGAAAAATGAAGCATTGTGCTTGACGTTGTGTGAGCCCATGGAGATCAAAGAGCTAAATTAATTTTCAATAAATTTTTATTTTTGTTAGATTTTTTAATCGAAATCATAAATGTTACAACAACAACAACAACATACCCAGTGAAATCCTATAATGTGGGGTCTGGGGAGGGTAGAATGTACACAGACCTCACCTCCATCTTGATAGGTAGAGCGGCTATTTTCGGGAGACCCTCGGCTCAAGACAAAGCATAATCAGGAAAAACAAGCAAAGAAAAATAAAGTATGAGAAACGGTCAGACTCAGACTAGAAATTAAAGCAATGTGGACATGCAGATAGTAAAAAATCATATATGCAATTGTAGCGCATTCTAACAACAGAAAACATTAGCTAACAGGAAGCAGTAGCTAACACAACTAAATAAGATAAATAAATTACACTGAAGAACATATAACAACATGAATCAAACTACAGAGTACTAAATGCGCCTATAAGTGTGACAGACTAATCGAACCTACAATAATAACACTACACTATCATTTTGTAAGTGTAAAGAGGACTATGCTCGATTATATACTACCCTTCTATCCTAATCCGTATCCTCCACAACCCTATATATAAGTTCATCTCCTCAGGCTAATCGAAATCATAAATGTTAATAGTTGAATTACCTGACAAGGCGACCATGTCTCTTGTACTAAGTCCCTTATTATCAAAGCCAGAAATAAGTCTATCCAAAGAATCAAAAGGATTAGGAAGATCTGTGTCTGCAAGTGTCTTACTGGCCGAGGTTGAATCTCTCCTTCCAAGTTTCATTGTCCATGATGGGCCTCCCACCTAATATTGTTTTTCACATTATCTTGCATGCATTAGGATTGCCAATTCACTGTGTATAGCATAATATTATATACATCTAAGGCTGTTCAACGGGGCGGAGTATATCAACCCCGGCCCGACCCCCTGCACTGTACCGGTATCGATATCGGTACGGAGCCGAGAAAAAAAATCAACCCCGACTCACCCCGACCCAGTCCCGACCCCACCCCACCCCGACCCTTCCCCACCCCATCCGACCCCTACTAGCCGTTGCACAACGGCTTTGTGCCAATTTGACCGTTGTGCAACGGCCAAATACCCCTCCCTCGCCCCCACCCCCCCTACCCCCTAATATTTATTTTTAATCCTTAAGTTATTATATTTACACTTTAACTCAATTTTTTCAACTATAAATACTTTATTTTCTCTTCATTCTTTCTCACAAATCTTCCTACAATTACAATCTCTCTAATACTCTCTCAATCTATCTCTCATTCTCTTTACATTGTCTTATAAATATTCAATTTAATTTATTCATTTGAGAATTGGGAGTGAAGTTGGCAACTAGCTTGAGGATCATCCGTTGAGCAAAATTTCAATTTTCAACATCTCTCGATTACACGTTGACGTTTGGTATATTCGTTCCTTTATTAAATTATTATTATTTCTTTATTTTAATTAGCACACTTAATTTCATTATCTTTAACTATTTATTAGCATAAATTAAAATGAAAGAAATAAGAGGTATGCTGGGTATGTCTGGTAGTAGGGGTGACAAGGGTAAGGGTCCTTCTTCTAGTCATTCTATTCCTCCTAGACATGATGATTTTATTGATACAGAACATTTTCCTGAAGTACCATTAGATTTAGACGATGAACTATTTTCTGAAAATCAACAACAGTTTAATTTAGAAGAACATCTAGATGACACACCAACTAATCTAGATGACACGCCAACTAATGCATCTCAAACTGGAACGTCTCCTATTCCCCCTAGTATGAGATGAGGCACACCAGAACAAAAATTAAAATCACATGTATGGGCTTTTTTTGATAGAGATGTACAAAATCAAGTTTTTACATGCAAAATTTGTAAAATTATTTATAAATTTAAAATGGGAAAAGGTAATAGCGGGGGAGGCTTAACTACGCATTTGAATACCAAACACAAAGCTAGGTGAGATGAATATAAGGCTCAAGTGATGTGTGAGTCAACAATGCCCTATCAATCGGGACAAGCTTCACATACTGTCCCGCACCAGATACAGGGTCAAGTTGACCCTATGACGGGGGCAATTATAGGCCCTAAATATGATAAAATGAAAGATAGAGAAGAATTATCAAAATTAGTTGTAGTGGAGGGTTTGTCTTTTTCATTTCCTTATTCTCCTGGTTTTATTCATTATATAAGATCAATGTACAATCCTGCTTATAACGGCTTTCCTAGATCAACTGTTAGGAGAGATGTTTTTAAATTTGCACACGAATATCAACAATATTTATGTTATTATTTATATCATTACCCTGAAAAAATATCTATCACATCTGATACAGGTCGTAGTACTAACGGTCATGATTAATTAACTGTAACATGTCATTGGATAGACTATAAATGGTTTATGCAAAAACGTATTTTAGCATATAGATAGTAGGCACACAAATATTTTTATTCAAGAAAATATTTCTTCTATTTGTGATTATTATGGCATAACTGATAAAGTCATGATTATTACATTAGATAATGCTTCTTCTAATATTTCTGCTGTTAGATTATTAAAAATTGTCTTAACTCCATCTTTTCAAGATCATTTTCATATAAAATGTACATGTCATATTTATAACTTAGTTGTAAAGGATGGTATATCACTTTTTGAAGATATTCTTGGAAAAACTCAATTTGCTATAAATTATATTTTTTAAAATAATAGAATACAACGACTAAAAGAATATAAAAAAACTTGTCACGATTGTGGTCTACCTTACATAAAAGTTCTCGAAGAAGTATGCACTGGATGAAATTCTTTATACAACCAACTACGTGTTGCTTATGAGTATAGACAACCTATAACCTATTTTTTTAACGTAATCGAAATCCTAATGATATGCTTATAGATTCCGATTGAGATACAATTTTAGAACTTAATACATTTTTAGAGAAATTTTATCTAGCTACTAAAGAATTTTTCGGTATTTATTATCCTACTATTTCATCAATGTTATTTTATATAGCTCTAACATTTATATTACATAGTGAATATATGAAAAAACCAGCTTATAAGGTACCTATTAAAAAAATATTTATAAAAATGAAAAAATATTTTATTTCTATTCCCCCAATATTTTTTATTAGTACTGTATTAAATCCTTCTATTAAAATAGATGATTGTAAAAATCTTGTTGAAACTATTTACGATTGCATAGATACACTTTCACCTCCAACTCCTAAAAATTCAAATGACCGACCACCTGGTAAAAAAAGTAGAGAAGAAGTGTTGTCTAGCATTCAAGATGAATGTAAAAAAGTATATACACATTACCAACAAGAAAATGCTAGCAAGCAACCGGCTTCCATGTCATCTTCTTCTTCTTCTTCAACACAACCTCAAAAACGACATGCTATTACTGCGGCTAGTATTCAAAGCCTCAGAAAGAGAATGTTTAGTGGTACCGTTTCTAACCAAGTTAGCGAGTTTGATGTTTTTGTTTTGCAGGGTGTTGTACCATACAAAGCAATTGAAAATGAAGAGGGACGTGATGTTGCAATTTTAAAATTGTATTACCAAAAAAATCATACTTCTAGTCGAATAATATAAGAGGCACAAAAACAGTCTTGGGATATTTTTATTAAACTATCTTGTTGTGTGTGTGTGTTATTTATTTATTAATTTAAAGGCAAATAAAAAAATGACCCACTGACCTACCCCACCCCTGGATCGGGGCAGTGCGACACACCGCCGACCCACTGCCTACCCCGCCACTTGGACCAGCCCGCCTGGCTGACAACCCTATATACATATGAGTTTAACTTTTATAATGGTGAGAAATATCCTATTTATGCTATAAATTGCAATCTATAAAATATATATACTTCTAGTAAAGGGTAGCCCGGTGCACTAAGCTCCCGTATGTGCGAGGTTAGGGGAAGGGCCAGATACAAGGGTCTATTGTACGTAACCTTACTATAAAGAATGGATCTTGGGCCTAACTCAACCTCAAAAGTTAGCTTGTATGGTGAAGATTGTCCAAGTCCATATAAGGAGTCTATGTTCTCATTCCATTTCTGATGTGGGACTCTTAACACTCTCCCGCACGCCCATACCTCGTTAACTGGTGCGTGAAAAATATAATTTGGGGCCCCAACATCAGTGAACAAAGAATTAGAATGAGTCTGGCTCTGATATCATATAAAGAATGGATCTTGGGTCTAACTCAACCCCAAAAGTTAGCTTGTAGGGTGAGGATTGTCCAAGTCTATATAAGGACTCCATGTTCTCATTCCATTTCCGATGTGAGACTCTTAACACTTACCCCACATTTCTGCAAGAGTTTGTTCCCACGGCTAGAACCTATGACCTCATGATCAAATTACAACAACTTTACCAGTTACTCCGAGGCTCCCTTCAAAATATATATACTTCTAATAAGAAATAAATTATGTGAACATACAGCAGCCGATGCATCTCGAGCTGCAACAACAAGTATGTCAGCACAAGAAACCATCTCGGGACAAATCTTTTCCACTTTTGCCTTTGCATCATCTATGACTCCATAACCTCTTGCAGATCTAAGATTTGGCAAAACAGTCTTCTCACTTTCGATTGAATTGGTCTCATTAAGCAAGATCGAGGCATCACAACCCTAAATCGACGATTAATTAGTTGACTTCAAAATACAATAAAAAGAAAAATATAATGCTACTTCAGAGAAATCACGAGAGACGACTACATATAATCTTTCAACTAACATGAACAAAGCAGTCATGAAAGTGAAGGCAAATAAGGGAAGAAGCCATGCGACGTTCACGTGAAACTGCTTGCCTAATGCTAGTACGAATCCTGTTGAGTGCATTAGGGCAAGTGTTATCATAGAACGTCGCGGAAAGTTGTGCATGGCATTGCATGCATGAAAGCAGGAGGAGAGAAAGTATAGCAGCCATAGCTGCGAAAGTGATAGAATATACACAATATATTCTTATGATATTATTAGAGATCTTGTACATGCGTAATTATGGTAGTAGTATTGTATTAGAAAAACATATATTTGATTTTCATAATTATAGACTATGTTTACTATTGTATATCATGTATATAAAACCTTTAGATTAATGAAAATAATGAAGAGATTATTCTCTTTCATGGTATCGACAGTCTAGGGAAAAAAAATTCTTCTCCATAAAAGCACTTCTGCCGCCCTACTCTCCTGTCGGCCGACGCCACGTCCGCCGTCCCCCTTCCCTTCAATTTTTTTTACAAAATCCTAATTCTCATCTTGATCCTCAATCGTGTCTACCACAAAGAATACTTTTCATCCTTCCCTTGCAGACTTCCAACATCAAGAACAAAATCCATATTGTTATTGAGATGGAGTACGTCTAATACGCAACGTGGGCATGACTTTTAAAATTTCATGCAAGGTCTAATAGAGTCCTCCATCACATCATTAAATCGGAAAAAGGCAAGGAGAAGGTGACTTTCACCGATGATGAAATAGAATTGTGGGAAACTTTTGATGCTACGATTCTCCAATGAATTTATTCCACCATCTCTACGGACCTCTTACAGACAATTATCGAACCTGAAGCCACGACAATGGAAGCTTGGAATAGTTTGCGTGACATATTCCAAGACAATACAAATTCTCGTGCCCTAACTCTTGAGATAGAATTCTCTCACATTAATATGGAGGATTGTCAAAGGCTCAAGGAGTTGTCCAACTCAAAAGCGTTGGCGCACCGGTCATGAATGATCGTTTTGTTCTTCAGATGGTTGCGGGCCTCTCCGAGGCGTACAATGGCGTTGACACTCTCATTCGCCATAGCAATCCTCTCCCGCTATTCTACCATGCACGTTTCATGCTCACCTTAGAAGAAGGTGGATTAGCTAAAAAGGCGGTAAACGAAGCCAATTCCGCCATGATGATGGACATGCCACGCGACATCGATGACCCTTACTTCTTCTTAGAAAATTCTAGCCAAAACTGTAATAATGGTGACGGCAAAAAGGGCCAAATAAAAAAAATGGTGGCAAAAACCGCGGCAACGCCTGGGGTAACGGTGGTAGTCACAGCGGCAGCGGTGGAGGCAGTGGTGGAGGACTGGATGGCGGCCAGCAAGGGCCTGGGCGGCAGCCTTAGGCCAGTGGGTAGTGGTCGTGGGGATGGGCGATGGGCGTGGCCCATCCACTGCCCATTTCAATGAGTTATTGTGCGATCTAGTGGATTTCAAAGTGGCTTGACATAATGGGGCCTGGAAGTAGCCTAGCCTGCTTGGGCTCAGCCACAACAGGTCTTTACTGATACATGCCAGCAGCAGCCCCGACTCCTACGGATATCGAGGTAGCGATGCATACATTTGGATTAAATCCTCCGGATGTAAATTGGAATATGGACATCGGGGCTACTTCTCACATGACATCTGTGCCAGGTAATCTCTCGTATTATTTCAATTTGAGCAAAAATCATGGCATAATTATTGGTAATGGTAATTCAATTCCAATTTGTGGTTATGATCACACAAATTTATCTTATCCGAACCCACTTTTAGCCTTGAAAAGTGTCCTTCATGCTCCTCAATTAATTAAAAATTTGGTGTCTATTCAAAAATTTACAACTGATAACTGAGTTTCTGTTGACTTTGACCCTTTTGGATTTTCTGTGAAGAATTTCTCGACGGGGATACCTCTAATGAGATCTGATAGTCGGGGTGAGCTCTATCCCATCACCACCACCACTACTAAACAAGCCACACAGTTAACGTTTGTTGTTTTAGCATATTACTTATGGCATGCACGTTTGGGTCATCCGGGAGTGTCTGTTCTTTCATCTCTTACAAATAATAAGTTTATTGAGGGTAATAGTACGCGTAGTACTAATGTTTGTCCTTCTTGTCCGCTTGGGAAACATGTTAAATTACCGTTTGTTGCCTCCAATTCTAGTTCTTTGTTTCCATTTGATATTATTCACAATGACTTATGGACATCTCCCGTTTTGAGCTGTTTGGGCAACCGTTATTATGTGTTATTTTTTTATGATTATTCTAATTTTTTGTGGACCTTTCTGTTATCTAAAAAGTCTCAAGTTTATTTCACATTTCTATCATTTAGAGCATTCATCCGTACCTAATTTGAACGAGAAATTAAGAATATTTAATGTGATAATAGAAGGGAATTAGATAATGGGCCGTTTAAGGAATTTTGTAAGGTTAATGGTATATTTTTTTTTGGTTTTCTTGTCCACTTACGTCCTCACAAAATGGGAAAGCCGAAAGAAAAATTCACACCATTAATAATATTGCTCGGACTATACTAGCTCATGTTTCATTACCACCTTCATTTTGGCATTATGCATTACAAATGACTACTTACCTTCTTAACATATTCCCTAGTAAAATATTAGCATATTAATCTCCCCAAAAAATTCTTTATCACAAAGACCCTTCATATTCTCATCTTAAGGTGTTTGAGTATTTATGTTATCATCTCTTCCCATCCACTACAATAAATAAATTTTAAGTCTGTTTTACCGCTTGTGTGTTTTTGGGTTATCCGTTCAATCATCGTGGTTACAAGTGTTATGATTTATCTTTTAATAAGATCATAATTAGTCGTCATGTAATTTTTTATGAAACTCAATTTCCGTTTGCTAATTTACATAGTCCCGTGTCCATGTCTTATTTTTTTTGGATGATGGGCTCTCATGTATGTGGTCCACCATTTGGTTCAGCCCACTTATCGACCCCTGGACCCTTGAGACAGCGGGCCAGCTGCTGCACACTAGCATGCTCGTCCCTAAATATGCCAAAGAGCCCACCGCACTGGCCCAAACTCCCTATGTGATTCAGATCTGCTAGCAGGCCTACTGCATGATGGCCCAAGTCTTTCTCCCGGGTTGTCTCTGCAAGCAGGGCCACTATCTGCTGACCCAGTAACACTCATACGTCCCTTCGGCCAGTAGGCCCACTGCCTGCTGGTCTAACCCATGACCCCCCCTCTCGGTCTAGTCAGTTTCGATATCACTACACCAACCCAGATCCGACCCACTTCTAGTCTGAGTCAAGGGCCTGTTACTCGTAGCCAATATGATATCTTTAGACCAAAATAATATTAATCTCAACTCTAATGTGACTAAATCACCCCTACCACGTAACTCCATATCTGTCCTTCGTGATCCGTATTGGAAATTGGCCATGGATGATGAATATAATGCTCTTATTGAAAATAAGACGTGGGAGTTGGTGTCCCATCCGCCTGGTGTCAATGTGATTCATTCTATGTGGATTCTTACTCATAAGGAAAAATCTAATGGTTGTTTTGAGAGGCATAAGACATGTTTTGTAGGTGATGGCAAAATTCAACAGGTTGACATGGATTGTGGAGAGACATTTAGTCTGGTGGTCAAACCGGCAACTATTCGCACTGTCCTCAGTATGACTCTCTCAAAAGCATGGACCATTCATCATATGGATGTGAAAAATGTGTTCTTACACGACGAACTCAAGGAAATTGTATCCATGCATCAGTCCTTGGGTTTCATGGACCCCGATCATCCAAACCATATGTGCTTGCTGAGAAAGTCCTTATATGGACTCAAACAGGTTCCTCGGGCCTGATATAAAAGGTTTGCAGATTACGTGTCTACTCTTTGATTTTCTCATAGCAAGTCTGATCATTCTCTGTTCATCTACCGTCGCGGTTCTTCTCTGGCATACATCCTGTTATATGTGGATGATATTATATTAACTACTTCTTCTAATAAACTGCACAAGTCTATCATATCTCTTCTCATCTCATAATTTACTATGAAAGACTTGAGACCTTTGAGTTATTTTTTGGGTATCGCTGTAACTCGTCATGCAGGTGGTCTATTTTTGTCCCAGAAGAAGTATGCAACAGAGATTATTGAACGAGCTGACATGTCATCCTGTAAGTCATCTCATACTCCGGTTGATAGGAAATCAAAGTTGAGTGCTAATTCTAGCACATCTTACGATGATCCCTCTCACTATCGTAGTCTTGCGGGGGCTCTTCAGTATCTTACGTTTATGAGACCCGATATTACTTATGCAGTGCAACATGTGTGTTTATTTATGCATGATTCTAGGGAAGAAAACATGCTCGCTCTCATGTATTGTGTGTTATATTCAGGGTACTCTTGATTATGGTTTACACTTATATTCATCATTGGTATCTACTCTCATGTCTTATACATATGCTGATTGGGGTGGATGTCCAGATACCAGACGCTCGACATCTGGTTATTGCATGTTTCTTGGTGATAACTTGATCGGCTAAACGCCAACCTACTTTATCGCGTTCCAGCGCGGGGGCCGAGTATCGAGGGATAGTCAATGTGGTGTCTGAGTCTTGTTGGTTGCGTAACCTCCTCTTAGAGGTTCACTTTCCTATTCAGAAAGCTATCTTGGTCTACTGCGGCAATGTTAGTGCGATATCTCTCTCTAAGAATCATGTCCAACATCAGCGCACTAAACATATCGAGATGGATATTCACTTTGTTCGCAAAAAGGTAGCTCGTGGACAAGTACATGTCTCTCATGTCTATTCACGGTACCAAATTGCTGACATCTTTACTAAGAGTCTTCCCTTAGTTCTGTTTGAAAATTTTAGGAACAGTCTCAGTGTACGACAATTGTCTGCTATGACAGCGGGGTGTGATAGAATATACACAGTATATTCTTTTGTTATTATTAGAGATATTGTACATGTGTAATTATGATAATAGTCTTGCATTAGGAAAATGTATATTTGATTTCTGTAATTATAGGCTAGGTTTACTATTGTATATCATGTTTATAAATACTTTACATTAATGAAAATAATGAAGGGATTATTCTCTTTCAGAAATATCGATTTGAAGCACTCATAATTTAAAGAATGTATTATACTATTATATGAATATATTCAAAAGAATTTGGCTTTCCAAGGGCAAAACAAGTGAATTAGCTATGTAGAATTTATGAAGATGATGAAAAGTGAATGCCTAAGGGACTCAATTTATAGGCGATGAAATCTCTCTCTTTGGTCTCTAATGGCTGCTGTGCCGCGTTACTTCTAGCTTTTTTCATTCTAATGTATTGATATAGTAAATGTCAATCGATATATATAGCTTGAAATATTCTTTATTTTTGGCTCTGGTAGGCTGACTTTTAAAGGCTTTAGAAAATAGAATTAATCTAGAATTTTCATTGTATTTGTATATACTCCCTCCGTCCCAATTTATATGATATAATTTGATTAAGCACGAATTTTAAGAAATAAAGGAAGACTTTTGAATCTTATGATCTAAAACAAGCCAAAAATATTTGTGTGGTTATAGATCATCTTATTAAGCGTAAAAAATAAAATTTAAATTATTGTCAAATAAAGAAAAATGTCATTCTTTTTGGGATTGATTAAAAAGAAAAGTATATCGACATAGAGAATATACTTTGATAGAAAGCTGAGAGGGGAAAATAAAGGAAGAGAATAATGGACTAGCCTTTTCTCTTTTGGTTTCCCACCCGATATCTTACTTGCTTGTGCTCCCGATTAATTTGAATTTGCGTCGTGTAAATAGGGGCGAAGCAAGAGTGTTTGCTACGGGTTCGGATGAATGTAGTAACTTACGTTCAATCCCTATATTTTGTCCTAAAAATTTATGAATATATATGTATTGTTAATTAGAACTCAATAACTTGAAAAAATTAGAATTCAGAACCTGTAAGATTTATATCCCGGCTTCGCCTCTGAATGTAAGACCCATTAAAAGAAGAAAACATCCATAAATCTCTAATTAAAGGTTGAATTATTCTATCAATCCCAACACATCCCATGTGTATTATAGCTAGGGCTGTTAGCGGTCCGGATACTCCCGGTAATTATTCGAGAATCGGATCGATACTCTGATTGAAAAGTTAACGGTCCGGATACAAGTACCAAAAAACTACCCGGACCGATAAGAAGTCGGACGTAACACGATAAAATACCCGGTAACACCCACCCGCCCACCCACCCCCAGCCAGTCCCCCTTCTGTCAGCCCTCCAGCAAGCCCTAATTATATTTAATTGCAATATTCCCTAATGTTGGACTATTTTACATGTTTTAAATATATGTGATGTAGACGTTTTAAATATATGTGATGTAGACTTTATATTTTAATTTGAAGCATTGACATATAAAATATAGGTAGGCGAGAAATAAAAAAAAAACATTTTTTTTATCTAGAGACAATGTTCTATATTTTGGTAGTAAGAAATAAGAATGGAAAAATTAGTCCAAAATATTAATGAGAAGTATCCCACATCGAATGCAGTTGGTATTGATTCAGTTGTGCGACACCCCTCACCCTTGCACCATTCATTCAGAAGGTGAAAATTCGTTTGTTTATCCCACATCGAATGAAGAACAAAAATATTAATGAGAAGTGCCTTATTTAATGTCGGATTCGATGAGCCCCTTATTTAATGTCGGATTCTTTGGAGGGTTTTCTCATTTAGGGAAATCCCCATCAATTCTTAGTTCAAATATTTTCTTCTGTCATAAAGGCCTTGGGTTTTCTTATGGGACCAAAAAAACAAATTTACCGAGAACCGAATCGATAAGGTTTCGATCCGATCCCGGATCTCATCCTAGGACCGATATCTTATCGGTCCGATCTCGATCTGAGACCGAACCTTATCGGTCCCGGGCCGAGACTGATAATCTTATCGATTCGATCCGGATCTGTCAATATCCGGATCAGACCGGACCGATAACAACCCTAATTATAGCTACTTATGGGCAAACCTATAACGAAGACTTTATGCAAAATGCATTGTTTTCACGGAAAAATATTCTACAATAGTCAAACGAAGTAAAGTACATATGTTCTGCTATTTTTTAAGCACTCTCAAGTTGAAATTATCAAAATTAGATTTTCCTACCATATAATTAAGTGTCTGTTTGGATTGACTTCTGGATATCCAGAAGTGCTTCTGGGTACCCATTTTCGTGAAAATAGCAAAGTTGACATGTTTGGTATAGCTTTTCAGAAGTGCTTCTGATCTCCAGAACCACTTCTGGCAGAAGCTAAAATTTGTAGCTTCTGTCAGAACCACTTCTACCATTTATTTCAATTTGAATTTTACCATTTTCTTTATTACCTTCTTTAATTTTCATCAACAACTTTATCCACATTCATTACCCTCTTTAAATATCCAGAAATAATTACTAAATAAATAATCAAATATACAACTTTCATTACCCTCTTTAAATATTTAAAAATAATTACTAAAAAAATTCCAAATATACAACTTTCATTACTCTCTTTAAATATCTAGAAATAATTAATAATAAAAATCAAATATACTACTCATGTTCTGTTTTAATTAAAAAAATCAAATATACTACTAAAGTTGACATTTGTCCATGTGTAATTACAGATTGGAACTTTAAACTCCTCAAACATCATAACGTTGTCCGATTATACGAGAATTATCCTTCTCTTTTTTTCTATTGTCTTCTTTCAAATACTCCGAATATTACTACTATAATACATTATATTTTGAACAATCAAGAAATAAATATACTCAAGTTGAAGTATCAATTTTTTATTATTATTTATCAGAAGGAATGCAGAAATGGATATTGATTTTGATCTTTATAAAGATGAAAGCACAATCATTCACAATGATGATTATCATATATCATCTAACTTGGATCAATCACAGGTTTTTAATGTAGCTTCTTCATCAGAGATGAATCACGTTCGAGACTTAGTCCGCAATCAAATTATAGAGTACATGTAAAATTAGTATTGTAATAATATTTAAATACTATTTGCACTTTAAATTAGTATTGTAATAATATTCTACTAATATTTAAGTACTATATTGCACTTTAAAATCTATTATCTATTTGTAATTTTTATTTACATACGTCCATTTATTAGTAATTTTTATTTATATGTATTGACTAAATATCCATTTTGGTAATTCTACATTCAAAATCAATTTTGATCAAAACTATTCAAACATCATTTTATTGATACAATCACTTTTACATTGTTTCATCCAAACATAAATCACTTCTGGCATAATCACTTATGACAAAATCACTTATGCCAGAAGCACTTCTGTCAGAATCACTTCTGACAAAATGACTTCTGCCAGAAACACTTATGTCCACCGCCAATTCAAATAGGCCCTAAGTCAATGATGATAGGTGATTTGATATCTAATTAAATATTAATAATGGAGTTTTAGGATGAGAGGGGAAGGTCAATGGATAAATTGAAATATCAAAGGTCAATTGTCAACGGCATTAGAATCTCTTTTAGGAAAAGTATTCAATTTCCAGCTATCATAAAGTACAGTCTATTCTGAAAGTGATGTCATCTTACGTTTGTTTATTAGTACGTGCATGATGTTGTGCTTTAAGGCTGTCTTTTTCAATTTAGCTTCAAATTTATTTGCTTATTATTATGACATGCATTTTCGGAAACCATTTTAAATTAACACAAATGTATACCAATTTTTTTTTTACATATGTGTACGTATATACATTATAGGTAGGGAAAATCGCATATTTGTCATCCGACTTTTGAAAAATTGTCATATTTATCATCCGTCAAAGTATAAGTCAAATATGTCCTTTCCGTTAGTAAAGTTGTCATATTTGTCCTTTGTTGATGGAAAATCCACGTGGACGTCACATATGACCCACGTGGATGTCACGTGGAGGGTGGGCCCATCTTCCAAATACTTCCAGACAAACAACATCTTCACAAACTGTTTGTGCTGGTAAAGGCTTTAAAGACTGCCAAAAAAAGACTCCGGCACCGAAATGCCACATGATGTCCAAAAAAAGACATCACAGACGAGTCATTTTCATAGACAGTAATGCACAAGTTTAATGGTTGAAAAACTTACAGCTAGTAAATGCGTCGATCGGTTCTCAATTTCTCCAATCATATCCTTCGCCGTCGCGGGACCATCGGCGGCGGAACCAACTCCGGCACCGGAATATCTCCGGCAGTCTCTCCGCATTAGAGAATGATAGAACTCCACTATTCTATTCTACAAAAAATAGGCTCCACTAAGGTCACCCCTATTTATACTTGTGTAGGGATGATTCTAGACATGATCCTAAAGATCTAGATCTATTCTATTCTATAAATATCTAAGGCACTAGAACATCTACACATTTCTTACAAGAATCCTTTCTAGACATATCTCTAAGTTAAGTATCCAAGACATTCTAGAACCTTTCATTCTAGAGATCTTCTTTCAATTCTTTAGAATTACTTGAACATTCTAGATTGATTATCCATTGTTTGGAGATTAAGTTGGTGATGACTTTTAACAACAAGCTAGTAGGCTATACTTGTCTCAGAACTTGATAAGTTCAATATGAGTAAGAGTAAGCCTGTCTCAACTCCTTTTGCTGTTCACTTTAAGATATCTTCTGAATTCTGTCTGAAAACAGAGAAAGATGTTGAAATGATGTCTATCATTCTCTACTCTAGTGCAGTTGGTAGTCTTATTTACGCCATGGTTTGTACAAGACCTGATCTTGGAAATGCAGTGAGTATGGTGAGTCGATATATGCACAATACTAGCAAGTATCATTGGGATACGGTGAAGTGAATTTTTCGATACTTGAAAGGTATAATTAGTCTTTGTTTGGTTTTTGACAGGAACAAGGTGACATCTAATGATGTTGTTGGGTTCGTTGATTCTGATTACGGTGGTGATCTTGATAGGCGCAGATCTCTGGGTATATATTCACTTTATGTTTGGTGCTATTAAGTGGAAATCATCTTTGCAATCTATTGCTGCTCTATCCACTACAGAAATGGAGTATGTGGCAGCTACTGAAGGTGTGAAAGAGGTTACATGGTTACGTGGTCTTATTCTTGAGTAGGGTGTTTCACAAGATACTACTGTTGTGTTTTCAGATAGTCAGAGTACGATACATCTAACGAAAAATGATGCTTATCATTCCAAGACTAAGCATATTAGTGTGAAATATCATTATATCAGAGATATAATGGACTACGGGAGAGATTGTAGTTAAGAAAATTCACACTTAGGAGAATCCTGCCGACATGCTTACTAAGCCACTTCCCATTACTAAGTTCAAACATTTTTTGAACTTAGCTGGTGTTTACAACACTTCATTTCCCTTCGAAGCTTTTATGGTAACGACGAGCAATATATTAAATTTGAGCCAAGGTGGAGATTGTTAGAGTTGCCTAAAATTTTCCTTCCTCTGCTGATTCTGCCCCTTCATCTCGACATGTTCCAGCTTGTTCATGTTTTTCATGCTCCAAGTTTTTTGTTTAGGAATTGGTTCTCTTTGTGGCACTTTGCACAATTTCAGGGAAGTTGAAGATCATGGGATTACTGGTCACCAATTTTTCTAGAAGTGGAGCCTATTTTTTGGGGCATTTTTTTCTTTTGTGTATATATATTTTCAACTGCTTTCAGCAGTATTGTACTGAAGAAAAATTCTCCTTTGTTCTCATTCCTTCATTTTGAGTTCTTGATTGTACTCTACCTTCTACATAGTGAATTTTGCTCGTCGTTGTCCATGGTTTTTTCCCAATTTGGTGTGTCACATATTTTATTTTCAGATTTCTTTCTCGACTGTTTACATCTGTCTTGTTTTGATATATGCTAGTTCCTAACATAAATGGAGCTAAGTAATTTCATTGTGAAGCATAGGTAGAACTTAAAGCAAAAAAGAAGAATTTATTTCATCTTGAAACACTACATAAGAAAAGAATCAAATTAATACAAAAAAAAAAAAAGACTTGGCAACAAATATAGAAGTAATATGCTTTTGAGATATCAATTTATAGAGCCACACAAAGTTCTTATAATTCCGTTTTGGCCAGTTAGGGGACTGATATCTCCCATTCTAATCATGGCAGAAGCAAAATCAGAGGCAAATGCGCGAGGGCTGTTGCTATATTCAGAAACGATGCTATCCGTGGATCCGACACTGAGAAGGACTTGATCTGATTGAAGTAGACCTTTTCTTTGAATCAAGTTCTTGAAGTAGTTGTTATCCAATTGATTGGGTGTAACCAAATCAAGTGGTGCTAGGTTTCCATTTTGATCCTCTTGAGGGCATTGACGTCTTCTAGTACTAGCAAATCCAGCATCTATATCTGTTCCATTGCTGTAAATCCTATCACGGAAAAGGAAGCATTGTGCTTGACCAATTGAATGTGCTCCTAAAATTAGAAATTTATAGATCGTTAGAACTTCTTATCTATACAAGTGTATGATCAATAAAATTTTATGCTTAATAATTTGATTAACTTTTACCTGATAAAGCAACCATGTCCCTTGTGCTAAGTCCCTTGTTGACGAAGCCAGAAATAAGCCTATCAAGTGGATCAAAAGGACCCGGGAGATCAGTTTCTGCAAGTGTATGACTTGCAGTTGTTGAATCTCTTCTTCCCAGTTTCACTGTCCATGATGGACCTCCAACCTGATTGTTATTAGCATAACATTGGTTAGTATTCGACAACACTTTTATAACACACTTTTTTCTTTTACAGTGTGAAGAAGATGATGTTCGAACTAAAAACACTTACGAGAGTTGATGCATCTCTAGCGGCAACTGCAAGTATATCTGCACATGATACAACTCCTGGACATGTTTTCTCAACCTCTCTTTTTGCATCTTCTATAATACCATAGCCTCTAGCTGACCCAAGATTTGGCAACGCAGTCTTCTCGCTGACAATCGTTGGAGTCTCATCAAGTAAGATAGAAGCATCACAACCCTATAAAGTTGAAGCCGCAAATTATAATTAGTATATATGTCAGTCGTCAAAACCAATAATTTAGAGAAATATAAATGTATATCTAACCAATTAACCTGAACAAAGCAATCATGAAAATGGAGGCGAATGAGGGACGCAGCCATGCGACGTTCACTTGATACTGCTTGTCGAACGCTTGTACGGATCGTGTTGAGGGCATTAGGGCAAGTGCGGTCATAAAATGTGGAAGAAAGTTGTGCATGGCACTGCATGCTGGAGAGTAGAAGAAGAGAAAACACAGAAACAATGGCTGCAACAGAGTTGGTTGAAATACTCATTTTGAAAATGCAATATATGGTGATGTGATATTAAGAACTAAGAGTAGACGATGCTTAGTAGATGGAAGCTGTGAAGGTGATAGAAGAGGGAATGTACAATGAACTATTTATAGGCACTCAAACACGTTATTTTCAAAACCTTTTTTCTGGTCACTATTGGCTGCCAAATGCTAATTGCAATCCGCGTTATAGCTAGCTTTTGTCCCTATCATTTGACTTGTTCTTTGGCTACCTAATCCAAAATTATGCAGTAAAAAATACATTATAAAACAACAAAGAGAAATCCATTCCCAGTGTGGTTAAATTTCAAATTAAGATGGTTAGCAAAACATGGATGTAAGCAACTTGGACAGAACGCCACACTATAGCGTGTGCAGAATTGTATTAATTTTTATTGAGGAGTCTTTCTCATTAATATAGAATATATATAAGTGTGCAATGTTGAATCCTTCTATAATAAGGATATATTTCTATCATAATTATACAACACAAAATATGGTAAATACATTCATTGTTACACTGGCTAATACACTCCCTCAGTCTGAGCGGGAGGAGGTCGGACGCTAAGACTGGATCTGAAGTTAAGAAAGAGTCTGTCTAGGAAGACATTTGGTGAATATATCCGCATACTGAAAGAGGAAGACACATGTAATACTTTGACATGACCGAGAGCAACCTTCTCACGAACAAAGTGGATGTCCATCTCAATATGTTTGGTTCGCTGATGCTGGACTGAATTGTGAGATAGATAGATGGCGGATATGTTATCACAATAAACCAATGATGTCATACGCAACAGGCACTAAAGCTCCAAAAGAAGGTTTACGAGCCAACAGATCTCAGCAACAACATTGGCAACACGTTTGTATTCTGCTTCTGCACTAGAGCGGAATAATATGGCTTGTCTCTTGGCAGACCAAGAAATAAGATTATCCTCCAAGAGTACACAATAGCCTGAGGTGGATCATCGAGTGTCCGGACATCCTGCCCAATGAGCATCAATATATGACAACAACCTGGTTGGTGCTGAGGGGTAGAGATGCAATCCATAATCAATTGTGCCCTTAACATATCGAATGATATGTTTGAGGGCAGTAAAATGAGGCTCCCTGGGGCATGCATGAATAAGCATACCTTCTGAACAAAATAAGCAATATCAGGTCTGGTGAAAGTAAGGTATTGTAGTGCACCATCAAGCTCCTGTAGAGAGTGGGATCTGACACTGGATCACCATCCAAAGCACTGAGCTTTGATTTAGAGTCAACTGGAGTAGACATGATCTTGAAATTTGCCATTTTAGTCATGTACACAATCTTCTCTGCATACTTACGCTGACAAAGAAACATAGTATCTGCAGATCTAGTCACTGAAATCCCCAAAAAATAGCTAAACTTCCCCAAGCCAGTCATAGCAAATTCTATTTTGAGCAATGAAATAATCTCATTTTTCAACAACTCAGATGATGCAGTAAGAACAATATCATCCACATACAATAATAAATATGCAATGCTACTACCTTTATAAAACATAAATAGAGAATTATCACACTTGCTGCATACAAACTCAATCTGCATGATATATTGTGCAAATCAATCATACCACACTCTAGTGGCCTGTTTTAAGCCATAAAGTGACTTACGGAGACGACATACATACTGAGGAGCTGCAGGATGAATAAAATCAGGCGACTGATGCATGTAAACAGTTTATTTTAAGTCCACATGTAGAAATGCATTCTTTACATCAAGCTAATGAATCAGTCAGTGCTTACCTAGAGCAATAGTCATAACTGTGCGAATGGTGGCCGATTTAATAGTCGGACTGAAAGTCTCACTACAGTCAATACCCTCCTGTTGATTTGTGTCATTAGCTACAAGTCTTGCCTTATATCTCTCAAGGTCACCACTGTCTTTGTATTTGTGATGAAAAAATCACATACATGGGATCACATTCACCCCCTCTGATCTAGGAACCAAGTCCCAAGTGTGTTGTTTCGTTAAAGCATTAAATTTCTCACGCATGATCGCATTCCAATTAGGGTCTAGTCTGGCTAATTTTGGATTTTTTGGTATTGGAGATATGGTTTGAGCGGATAGAGTAAACTGGTTTTGGGTTTGAAATTCTGTGTTTGGCACGAATTTCCATGTGATGAGTGGCGGTAGGTGCAGGTTGGAAACTGGGTTTGGGTGTCGGGTCGGGTGTACTGTTGGTCGGAACTGTGTCTCTTGTCAATTAGACAAACATGTTCGTCTTCCGTTTAAGTCATCTCTTACTGTTACGTTTGCCCCTTTTGATATTATTCATGCTGATTTATGTCCATATTCCCTTACTATCTCTCTTGGTCATACATATTATCTCGTCTTATTCGATTATTATTCTCACTTTACAAAAAAAATTGAATTCCGTATTTATGTCAAAACACAATTTATAAAGGCCATTAAATCTTTTCAATGTGATAATGGTCGTGAATTTAATAATTTCACTGTTAGCAATTTTACAAATGCTCACGCAAGTGTACGTATCGTTCCAAGTAATATAGTATGTATACCGAATATCATCCACAGAGACTGATTTTCAATTACCGAACATCTAATCTATTTTATCTATTTGGCTAACGATAGTTTGATTGGGTTTTTTTATCTATGAACTAGCTAGAGTAATTGCAAGAATTAAACTAAATATGTTTTGGTTTAAATAAGTTATGGTGGAAATATGGCTTCCAATATCCTCGACTATCCACTCTTTTCAATCCTTAATGCAACAACAATGGTTTCTTCTTCTACGTTAAGATAGCATGTTAACTAGTATGTCTTATATTCGGGTTTAGGATATATAAAAGCTCAACCCTATGCAGAAACTTTCTATATTTTTATGATAGATTTTACCATATGGGAGGATTAAGAACAGTAACCTAAAATGCTACACAAGTATCGGGGTACTTTCGTCCACGATTTTAACCTATGTCTATTCAATTACAGCATATTCAAATTGTTACACCTCGTAGTTTTAAGGCGATAATTAAGAACGTTATTAAGGAAGTAAGATTCGAATATTGGTGTTACATCCCGTAACCCCACGGCATATAAGTGAGAACGTGACTAAGAATATAAAGTTTGAATGTTGGAAAGAAAGTGTAGTCGCATTTTCAATATGGAAAAATTTTGGTCACGACGAACGTGACGACGTAATTTCTACACGAGGGGTCGGATTCTTTCCAAATTGATATATGGACTTGGTATAGTATTGTGAAGACTCGAGACTAATAATGTAGGGTCCGCCAAAAATTTCACAATTTTGCGGGGCCCTTCGAAAAATTAGATATTTTTGCCAAGTCTTTAGATATTATTTTTGTGAAGACTTATTTGGACCAATGGGAGGATGACATGTGTCCCCTCCACTTGTCATTACACTTGGCTTTATTTAGGATAAGTCTTGCAAGACTTTGTCTCACAATTCATATCTCAAGTTTGAGACTTTATTTCTCTTCACTTTTCTCTCCCATTTTCGAGAACCACCTTGAACCATAAGTGAAGATTATGAGTTGCTAATCATCCTAGATTAAGCACATTAATTAGGTGTTAAGCCAAGATTAACTCTCCAAGCCTAAAATCATGGTTGGGCTGTGAGATCCCCGAAGAAAAACCCTAAACTTAATGAACTTTTTGGAGGTAAAACATGAAAGAAAGATGGTTTCAAGCTTGTAGATGAATCATGGGTGTGATTGAAACTTGAAAAAGTGGTGCAAAACTTGGAGCTAAGGCCGAGAGTTAGGAGTTGTTTTGGCCAAGATTTTTGAGATAAGAGTTCTTCTTCTCTTGAAGTAATTAGATATTACATGTTGCTCTATCTAAGTGATGAACTTGTGTTAAGAAGAATGAAGAATAAAAAGTGTTTGGATAATTTTTTAAGTGTTGGCCGATTTTGGGGCATAATTCGTGTTGTCGGATTCGTTGACTTTTATTGTCGTTATCTTCATCTATTGCATGTTAAAATGAGGTAATTATAAGTTGTTATGACATATATAGAAGTGTTGGAACTTGAATTGAAGTATAAATGGTTAAGAAAAGGGTTATCTGATTGTAGTTGTTGGTCGTGGAATCTATAAAACTGTGGGATTTTGTTGTGCAGTTTTGGGATTCTTTTTGGGGCTTGAGTATGCTGGAAATTCAACCCCTATTATGCATGTTTAATGTGGTTAATTTCTAGTGAAAGTCCTAAGGGGATTAAGGGTGTAGAATGGTGTAGAAAGGCCTCACATTTTACCCTCGTTATTATTGGATTATGGATTGTTTTTATGGGCTGATTATGGACTGTTTTCGTTTAGATTAAGGGGCCGAATTTTACACGTCAAGTAGGCGTGTAATCCCCTTTGGTTGTTGCTTTGGTTGTAAACTGTTGTATATGAGTTAAGGGGCCAACTTTTACACGTAAGGTAGACGTGTAATCCCCTTTGGCTGTTGTTGAATTTGGGCCTTGGAAAAGGTGGAAAAGTACGTTTAAACGAAGGAAGTGCTGCCCAAATTTTCATAGAATATGAGGACCATTACTTGGTATAAGTCTTATACTAATGAGTATGAAGTTGATAGAAGTATTATTGTTATTATAGGTTGAAGTACTACTCGTGGCGTATTCTACTTGGCGCGTGAAATAGCCGGTGAGGTTGAAGTACATTGATACGTATACTAGTTATCAAGTTGGAATAAGCGGATAAGGTATGTGAACTATCCTTCCTTCTTTTGACATGATTTATTTGGAAAGTCTATGTGACTTGATTTATTTGGAAAGTCTATGTGACTTGATTTATTTTGAAAGTGTAAGTGACTTGATTTTGACTTAATTTTACAAGTGATAATGCCTTGATTTTTATTAAAAGGAAAGAGGTGATAGTGCCTTAGTTTTCTAGAATGAAAGTTTGTTACAACGGTTTTATGGAAAGTCAAAAGATGGTTTAAAATGTCATATGGTTGTATTGATACACCGAGTCCCACAACGGGCCGGGTTATGTTATAGATGCAATACATCGAGTCCCGTAAATGGGTCGGGTTACATCATATAAAGAGCATTACACCGAGTCCCACAAATGGGCTAGGTTACGTCACATATTGAAGCTTACCGAGTCCCGCAAATAAGTCGAGTTACGTCACATATATTGATAATTATATCGAGCCACAAAATGGGTCAGGTTACGTTATATTGATGAGTCCATCGAGTCCCTCAATAAAGGGTCGGTTTATGTTATATGAGATACGTTAACTATATGTATATGAACTTGATAATCCTCTGAGTAAGCATTCATGATGTTGATATGACTCTAATTGAAAAGGTACAGTTGATTTCATGTATTGAAAAGGTACAGTTGACTCTTATTTTTATATGGCACGGTTGGATCTAGTATTTGATTTTCATACTTGTCTCTGTCATATTTTGTCTGTTATGGCCTCATTACAGTATTTCATGTTTACATACTTGGTACATATTTGTTGTACTGACCCCCTTCTCCAGGGGGCTGCATTCATGTCCGCAGACATAGGTACTCAGTTGGGTGATCCTCGTGGTTAGGATCTCTACTCACCTTTTGGAATAACTCCATTGCTCTGGAGCCTATCATTGTGGTACAGTTATTGTCTAGAGGTGTTTATGTACATTTATGGGTACGGCGGGGCCTTGTCCTGTCATATGTTGTAGTAAAATTCTTAGAGTTTTGTATTCATATGTGGGCTGGACTCATGTAGAATTGTATTAAGGTTTGATATATATATATATATATATATATATATATATATATATATATATATATATATATATATATATATATACAGCAACCTTCTACAAATTTACTTTATATATTGTGTCGTTTATTGCTTCCGCTTTTGGTATATGTGTTGAGAGGGTATAAGGGTGCCCAGGTAGGGCATCAGTCGCGGGCCCGGGATTCGGGTCATGACAATTGGATATAAAGTATATTTACATATGCTAATACGGAATAATTTTGGATATAACATATGTGGCTACGAGAATTAATACTAGTAGTTGAACTTTCTCAATGGGGTTTCGGATTAATGTTGTATTATAAAAAAAGTGTTGACATTGAGAATAGGGGGTCCATTCGAAAATTTCAGATTTTTAACTTAGTATGGAACTATTTTTTAGTAGCAAGGAGGATAAGTGGGGATTAGTGGAAGACAAATGGCACCTTGTGCCCTCCAAATGGCATTAGGCCCCAACATGCATTGGCTTGATCAACCCACATGTAACCATGCCTCTCCCTCCCCCCCCCCCCCTCCCCATTTTCGAAAATCAGCCTCTCCCTCATCCCTCCATCTTCTCTCCTCCAAACAGATTTCTACTCTCCTCCATAGCTAAGAGAAGCTTCAAACAACTCCCATTCCAAGGTTAAGTTCCTCTACAAGTTCTAGGCCATAGAAACTCTCCAAAAACAGTGGCAAAAATCGGCAATCTGCCCCCCGAAATTGTCTAAAAAATTGTGGTTTTGAAGATGAACATTTTGGAAGAAAAACATGTAAGAATGATGAATTAAACTTGTAGAATACATGCATGTCATTTTAAGTTGAAGAAGTGGTAAAATGGTGGAAAATGGTGCAAAAAGGAATTGAGCAGTGTCGTGACTTTAGGGACTGTTTTGGGCTAAACTAAGGTAAGATTTTTTCTTATTATTTGAGTTATTAGAGTTAAATGATGTTGTAGTTAAGATATAAACTCATGTTAAAGAAGAATTGGAAATAAGAGATAGCATGTGATTGTTGTTAATGTTGTTGAGCCAAATGAAATGACTATTACCCATTTTGGGGACAGTTTTGGTATATCTTGAATTTGATTATTGTTCTTGTTATCATTGTCACTAATTGCATGTTAAAATTGAAGGAAATATTAACATTTAAAGTTGTATTTGGTTAAATGAAAGTGTTGAGATATGAAATTGGATTTTAAGGAAGTTATGAGAAGAGTTATGGATTTTTGTGGTGAACCGTGACATGCAAATCGTTGGACATTGTTGTGATGTAATAGGGGCTGTTTTGATTGTATTATAATGCTGGAAATATAAGTTATGAACATGTATATACGTTGTGGTAATTACTAATACATGTCTTAAAGGAATTAAAGTGTAGAAAGGTGTTATGTTGCAAACTATAAGACTTGCACTCTTATTGTTGTTGCTAGAATTGGTGGACTGTTTTTAAAGGATGTCTTAATGTGGTTTAAGGGGCTGAATTACAAGAGAAATTGGTGTATTAATCACCTTGGTTGTTGTAGTTGTTGTCGGCAATGAACGTAAAGAGAAGGAATGTATTATGATGGCGTATATGGAGTATTTGGGATTGTTTTGGTTATATCTTTAAGTTGCATCTTGTTATTTGTATTGTTGTCTTTGTTTGTAAGTTGTGGATGTGCATATAAATAAGGGAAGTGTTGCCCAAATTTCTATAGAAAAGAGAGTCGTCATTCGCTATAACTTACGCTAGAAATCATAGAGTTGACGAACGAATTACTATTGTTATAGGTTGAAGTGCTAATCGAGACGAGTTGTAGTTATAGAGTTGGTTATTTCGACAATAAGGTATGTGAAACTATCCTTTCTTCTTTTGACATGATTTATATAAAATGAATGTACGACGGACGTACATAACTCCATTGAATCCTAATTCTTAGTGATACATGATATGATAGTGCCTTGATTTTCTAAAGTGATAGTTATTCTATTATTATTATTCCATTGAGAGTCAAATGATGATTTAATTTGTATAAAATTACTCATGATAATTTATTCGTGCTAGATATGATTATATGAATTCACCGCGTCCCGGGCCGGGAAGTTTCGTGCACAGTTTCTTATGTGTTTACTGCGTCCTTAACTAGAGGGCTGGGCAGATATGACATGTGGACAGGCATCCACAGATATGACTATGTGTTCACCGCGTCCTTCATTAGAGGGCCGGGCAGATATGATATGTGGACAGGCATACACGGATATGACGATGTGTTCACCGCGTCCTTCACTAGAGGGTCGGGCAGTATATATATGATGATTTATGTGGATAAGCATCCACGGATATGACTTACTTTAAATGGACATGTCTTGACTCTCATTTTTATAAGGCACAGTTGACTCTCATTTTTATATGGCACAGTTGTATTGGTATTTTGATTATTATACATGTCTTTTATTATCCTTTGGTCAGTTATGATCTTCTTTACAGTACTTCATGTTTTACATACTCAGTACATTATTTCGTACTGACACCCTTTCCTCGGGGGGCTGCGTTCATGCCCGCAGGTACATGTACTCAGTTTGGTGATCCTCCAGTCTAGGATTCATGTTCAACTGTTCGGAGAGCTCCATTGATCGGAGCTTAGTCATTTGAGTACAGAACCTTATTTTCGGACTTATGCATATTTAGGGGCACGACGGGGCCCTGTCCCGTCATATTTCATTATCGTATTCTTAGAGGTCTGTAGACAGTTGCAGGTGGTAGATATGTTTTTGTATATGTGTACGGTTGTGAGCCGATTTGGATACATCTATGTACAATGACGGTCTCGTCCGCTTGGCTATTTTGTTATATGAATTAATTGTGACTCCTCGGGAGACAGATTTATTACTGATGTTTGCATTATCCTTGGTATTCGTGTGATTATATGTGACAGATGGGTATAAGGGTGCCCAGGTAGGACACCGGGTCGCGGTCCATCGGGTCGGGTTGTGACACAAATCTCCTCTCTCGGATTTCGATTCGAAATCATATAAATTATGACAATTAGTGATCAATTAATTATCAAACATTCAAACCAATATTGAATAAATCTTAAAAAGATGAAGAAGAAACCAAACTAATGCATTAATTCATAAAAACGAGTTTCAAGTTATTCAATGGAAAGCCCTAATTAAAAGATTAGCTCCTAGCCATAGACATGCTAAGAACTAATTCAATATCCAACATGTATTGAAATAAGAACAAAGAAAAGAGAAAAGAAAATAACTTGAACTAGGTCTCCAATCTTGTCGCCTCCAAGGTTGTGTTAGACTGTGAGAGATCTCCCTAAAATCTGTCTCAATGGTTTATATATGCTGTCAAAAATATGTGCTTCGGACCCTTTTGTCCCTTGCCAATTCTGTCTCGGATCTGGATTTACCCGCGTTTGCGCCGCGACCCTACATTTCGGCGTCGCGGCGCTGAATGTTCTGCGGCTTCTTAGGAATTATGGCGCCGCGGCCCTGTATGTGTTCGTCTGGATCTGCCAACTTTCGCCCTTTTGTTTCGGAAGCCTCCTTTTTTGTCTACTTTTAGCTTCTTTTTGCTATTTTACCATTTAGAACTGTTGTGACTCAAAAGAAAGAAAAACGACCCTAACACGACACTTATTTCAACAAAAATAGAAAAAATACCAACTAAAAATGACTCAAAAAGTGTATACAAAATATGTCTAACAAACGTTTCACAAATTTTGCAAAAAACAATGGCATGATTTTTTTATTTTCGTGTCCTCACACATCTCCCCAAAATGAAAAAGCAGAACGTATCATCCGCACCATAAATAATATGGTCCGTACTTTTCTTTTTCATGCATCTCTCCCTCCCTCTTTTTGGATTTACGCGGTCAAAATGGTAGAATATGTCCTTAATATTTTATCCACCAGCACTCTTCACAATATGACCCCAATCGAAATTTTATATCGTCGGATCCCTGTCTATGATCACCTACGGATTTTCGATTGCCTATGCTATTCAAACCTTGCATCTATCGCCCCTCATAAATTAACACCTCGAACCACTCTGTGTATCTTCGTAGGCTTTCCGCCCAATTATAAAGACTATTTATGCTATGACTTGTCCACCCAAAAATATATTTTATTGTTACATGTGCTAATAGCGTGGTTGGACTTTGAAATAGTTAACATAAGGCAGCATCTAATATTTTATTTTGGTATAGTCAACATCTAATATTGTACTGTAATAAATTAGGTGCTTTCTGTATTTTTCTAATAAGCTCCTTTTTCAAAGATTTATACTTCTTCCCTTCCGAAATGGACGTCATTTTTCGTTTTTCGGGAGTTAATTTGACTAATATTTAAAATTAAATTATATTATTCAATATTATAAAACTAAAATTTAGATATTTAAAAATTATCAAAAAATACTATAAGTTATAATTCTTCTCATATTGATATGGTAAATATTAGATCTTTAAAATATTAGTCAAAGTTTGTATAATTTGACTTTATAGAATCGAAACGTGATAAGTATTTTGGGACGAAAGACGTGTATTACTTTTTCCTTATTTATATATATAATATAATAATAATATAAATGCATTGACAAAGATTCTGGTTAGATTTCTATGATTGATCCTTGCTCATTTATTTAGGTGGTGTTTGGCCAAGCTAGAAACACTTCTTTGGTCAAACATCAATTTTTTAGAAGTAGAAACATTTTTTCCAGAAGCCAAAAAGTGTTTGTAGATGAGAATAGAAGCAGAAACACCAATTTGGTGCATCTCGAGAAGTGTTTCTCGAGAAGCCATTTTTGCTCATTACATGAATTTTTTTGGACCCATTTATCCTTTTCTTTTCACAAATCTCTTTTAATCTCATATAATATCCCCATATAAAAAATAGAATTTGGGAATGAGGGTAGGGGTAGGCGGGGTAAGAAAAAAATTCATATATATATTTTTTTTTTTTATAAAAGTAACAAAAATATGAAATAGAAATTTGAGGATAGGTAGGGCAATGGGGTGGGGTAGGGGTAGGGCGGGGGGTAAGAAAAAAATTCATATTTTTTAATATTTTTTTATAAAAGTAACAAAAAATATGAAATAGAAATTTGAGGATGGGATAGGGCAATGGGGTAGGGTGGGGGTAGGGGTAGGGCGAGGGGGGTAAAAAAAATTCATTATTTCAGAAGTTATTAGAAATGATTTTTTTTCTACATATACGATCTTAAACCAACTCAATTGGCTATATATCCCATTATTGTTCTAACTTTCGCAAAACAATATAGGCTTAGGCAAATATATATATTCATGAATTTGACTTATGAGAGTACTATGCTTTCTTTCTTCTTCTTTTTTTTTTTTTTTTTTTTTTTGTAGTATTCTCTCCGTTCACTTTTACTTGTCACATTGCTTCTCGAAAATCAGTTTAACTAATCTGTGGAGTTAAATTGAATTAGATTAATTTTAAAAAAATTAAAATTAATTAGATGCTAAAAACTATACAGAAAATACTATAGGTTGCAACACTTTTCATATTAAATGATGACAATACAATGCAAGCACGTTCTTAGTATGCATAGAAGTCGTCTTTAAAGTTAAGGGATTTATTATTTGGTCAAACCAATCTATCTATTCATGTCTCAAATACCTTACTTTGTGTACCAATATTTCTTTCATTTCTTAACGAAATTTGACGATATTTGACATTAATATCATCTACTCATTTAGTAAATTTGACATGTGCGAAGAAATGATGTTTCCGACATGCGGGTCTCATGTGTTTAAGTCATTAAAGACGAGATAAACTCAATCCCACATAGTTAAATTTCCAACAACTCAAACTCAAAATGTTGTTTGATCTGTTACGATATCGAATTGTACGAACCATTTAAATTTATATCGACTTTTTCTTCTCTGTTGTAGAGAATTCCATATGAATTTGTGAAGCATATAATAGAAGAAGCAGCAGAAATAACACTATTGAAAAGGCCTTGTGGCAAATATCCTTTTTCTTCATTTAATACTCATTTTGAATTGCAACGTATGGTGATATTAAGCTCAATTCTAGTATTAATATGGAGGAATCTTAACTAAACATTCGTCTAACCAGCAGTATCTCCATTTTCCAGAGACTCTAGTCTTCAATAGAGAACACAGAATTCACTAATCTAGGTTTTACACCGCAATTAACATTTTTTTACAAATACAGAAGGATTCAACTCTTATGGGTTTATAGCTAGACTCAGTAGGGCCACAAGGGGGTCGAAAACGTAAAAATAAGTGTACACTACCTACTTTTAGACCCGGTTAATTGTAATTAAAAAATACGCGCTCATAGAGTTTCAAATTCCACATAGAAACTCCAAAATATTGTCATTTTCGCAAATGATATTTAAAAACTTCATGACAATGATTATTTTTCAGTTACAGGTAACAAAAAGTAGCTAGTTGTGAATTTTACCAGAAAGTATAGGCACCTTTCTCATAAGTCTCCTCTCAACTTAAATAGCAGGTTTGTCCAAGGCAGGGATCAAATCCGTGACAAGCACACATCACGTATTGGTTCCCGGCCTCGAGGCGCCTCTAGAGGCATTTGCCGTCTAAGAAAAGGTTAACTACCTAGGCATGGTTTCCTTTTTAGAAAAGCATACATACACTACAAGAAATACCGCAAAGATGTAAGATTTATTGTAGTCTGAAAAGTTTAAGCATATCAGGGAAACATGTCATCTAGAAAAATGGCCCTGCAAAAAGATCAATATAGCTGCACAAGCAGGTGTTTCCATATATTTCCCTATTTGTTTGATCATTTAGGATTGAACAAAAATTGTCAACTCATACAATAATCAAAAGTTAATAACTAACAAACCTATGATGCAAAATATTACTTTCAAGTCAAGTACTGCAGATTTAACTGCCTCAACCAATAAGCCCACTATGTCATTAAGATCCATAATAAAGCCATTTACTAGCCCCAAATTTGGCATGGATCAAGAAGCGTGACAAGTGTACTGACCACCAAAATGCTCCCCCTACAAAATGGATTCAAGCAAATGTTTTGATTATAAACTCATATCATTGAAATCTAGGATAAAGATACAAGACACAAGAAACAAAAAAAAATATGTCAAAGAAATAAAGAAGACTAAATATTAAATACCCTGCACCTATCCAGCTTAATATCAGCTCATCAACTTCACTTGTATTTTTTCAAAAGAAAAAAAAGGTGGTACCCGGACTAGCTTGCGCAACATCGACTAATTCCACGGGTACTTGTTACCTCCTACAAATATCAGGTAACTCTAACCACCAAGGCTTGAAAAAATGGAAAGAAACCACCTAGTAGAGATTTGAACCTCAAACCTCATGGTTCTCAACCCACTTCATTGACCACTAGGTTAAGACCCTTATGTGCTAACTTCACCTCTTTTTTTTATAGTTGTGTGATTTGACCTATGCATTTAGGAACTCAAAAAAGAACTTATGCTTCACGATACGTCTAAGTTTTTCAGGACTAAGTTCTTTCTGAAGTTTCCCTTCCAGAAATAGAGAGGATATGCCTAGAATCAAGAGATCCACTACTAGATCTACAACTTCCACCGAAGCAAGGTGGAAACAGAAAGTACTAGAATCTTCTCTGGTCCTCTTAGCGAGGCAAAGAACATAAAGTATCTTGTTAGAGAAGGGGAGACATGCACTGCTGGAGTAGGTGATTGTGAGTTGTGAATATGTTGTCACTTATTCACTAAATGGAAAGAACGAATTGCATGGTTCCAGTGCTCGAAGATTGAGACGGGGAGGAAGAACAGAAAACTTTTGATCAGGAAGAAAGAGAGAACTTAAGGTTCAAGTTTCACACAACAGATGGCAGATAGAAACCCCATTAGAAAAGAGGTCCAACTTTTTATCCCAAAAAGTGGCAAACACAGAAATCGGAAGTGCGAGCTAGGATCCCTCCCGACAGCCTATTCAGAATTACCGTTGGGGTCATCACATAAGTATTCTATTGTGTGTAATCCGGCGACAGAAGGGAATGAAACAAGAATAGCATTGGTAGCAAAGAGATGTTTCAAAAGGAGGGAAAGAAACTTTGATAAAAAGCACTACATCTAGCATGCGAACCTATTAGATGTCTTTGATGATCATTGTAATGAGTGCAGCACAAAGGAAGGAAACCTGCTGTTGTGTTGAGACAGTAAAGGAATCCTGCAGTGACCAGCGGTTAGGTCTCCGTAGAGGGTGTGTGGGTGGAGGGATGAAGAAAGCTTGCTTGAAGCTGCTCTCAAGCTTGATTTTGAGATTTACAAGGCATCACTTTGAATTTTTTGTTTGGATGTGCATCGAAGCAATATTTTGGAGTTGCCTCCTAGCCATTTCCAAGGCATCCCATTTGCAAATTCGGATATTCTTGAAACAAAAAATGATAAGAAGAACTCCCTCGAGAATGGAGGACACAAGAACCATATCTGTTAGCTGAAAACTTGAGAAAGAAGAGGCCCAAATGTTGGCTCATGCTTCATGTTCAGATGTTCAGCAGGGATCTTATCATTTGTCATGTGGCAACCCCACTATGGAGGGCGGTACTAAACTATGTTGCAGTGCAATGAGCGATCCATTCGAAAGATCTGAAACACAATTGAGCCTTTAGAAGGAAAAAAAGATGTAGGGCATAGGAATGTTGCCCCTCTATCTCTCATATGGGTCCTTTGGAAGAAGAGATTGGGGAGATTTTGAAGGGACAGAGAATGATTTTGTACATTTGAGGAGTAGCCTTTTGTTTTAGTTTAACTATAAGTACAACCATAAGTCTGTCGATTTTTGTTAATGTAGATTGGACCCTGTTAGTATAGTATAGAAGATTGACCGCATTCTCAACAAAAGTATAAAAGATTGACCGATTGTTGCAGAGAACCATATTTTGGTGTATGCTCTCTACTTCTGGTATAATGCTTGCATATTGGAGTTCTCCACATTAATTAAATTACTTACAAAAAGAAAAAGGAACCAATCATAGCTCCAATCCTAAGACTTTCAGATATTCCAAAAATGATGTCACTGTATAAGCTACCTATGTTTGTTTTTATTGTTAAAAGTATATAGAGTTCAGCAGCAAGAGTGTGCTGGCAAGTAATTATAAGAGGGCTACGTTATGAAATTATTTAGCTATCTACGTTCTGTTCAATTTTTAAATAAGAACAAACTCACGTCACATATAAGAATTCCCTATATTACACCCACATAATATAGCGATGTGCTAAAAAGAACAGTTTAGGCAACAATGGTGGGGCATCTCTGAGAGATCAAAACAGTTTTTCACAGGTACAAAAGTTTATTTCAGACACATAATACAAGTTCAATATTAAATTCAAGATTTCTAAAACCTACAATATTCAAATACACCAAGATCAGAACACATCTAATTAACAACAGGACACAACAGCTTTAGAAAGCAGTCAATAATAAATATTCTAGTTCTCATTATTATGGTAAATGCCAATGCATCTAAAGCAAGAGATTATTCCCTTTCCCTGAGCAGTATCTATAGAGAGCACATATTTTTTTCTAAGGACGACATTTATTCAGAAAACTTCTTTTCCATGAAACATAACAAAACCTTGGCCACACTGATTAGAAGTCACCACTTGTTCACAATATATAAAGAATCCAAATATTAAAGAAAATAACATTAACTAACCTGAAAACTAAATCATTGTTTAAACTCATTTATATTCAAAGGTAGGTGGGCTAGGAGCATCAAAGCTCTCTAAAACCTGTGTCTTGCTACCACTGCTTGTCGCTGTCTCCTCCTTTCCACCGCCAAAAAGTCCTCCAAACCAGGAACTTGAGGAAGAAGAGGATGGTGCTGAAGATTCTGTCATCAAACCATCAATACTTACTGGAGGTTGACCAGGAAGCTGCCCAGGTGGATATCCAGGCACCCCCGGGACATTTGGCAGTGGCTCATCCATGGGTGGGAAATTTTGGGGAGCACTCATGACTTTGTTTAACATAATTCCAGCTCCCTCTATCAACGCAAGTAAAACTCCACCAAACATTGCTGATCTAGAAGCAGCACCTAATCCCTGCCGCATCTGTAGAAAGCCACCAGTTGCTGCACCAGCAATAATTGAGTTCCAAGGATCTTCTTTCTGTCGGAGATAAACCATTGTACAATCAAATGTGGAGAACAGTCCACCCCATACAGCAAAACTACCACCAATACGAGGAGCATTCATGCGCACTGCCTGGGTACCACCAATCAAGCGCTCACCTTTTGGTGAGTTATATGTGCCTTTTATGAAATGGAACGCTGCACCTCCAACAGCACCCATACCAAATGCTCCACCAACATCATCAAGTATACGGTCGGGGCAAGGTTCACGAGAGGTCTCTGGTGTTCCCATTGTTACAGGGGACAAGCACTGATCAGGAGGAAAAAGGATAAAGGGGATGACACGAACCAAGCAGACTTGCTTTTATGTTCCACTCGGAAGTAAGTAGTTTGTTATAATAACATTAGAATGCAAAGAATCCACCTGCATCAAAACATTTTCATCAAGCTGCATCATCAATTTGAGTAACACTCCCTCCAGTTGCTGTTAAGTGAAAATCACAATGAACATTGAAAACAACAAAACCACTAACATGAACACAAACTTCGCATTCAACACATAACTCAGCTTAAGAAACAAAGTAAACTAGCTGATACATAGACGTAAATAAACTTCTTCTCAGCTACTTATTAACTTGGCCGTTTTTTTAACCCTAAAACAGTATTGCCCGCAAAGATTAATCTACAGGTTTCCCTACAAACAAATATCGACATGAGGGATAATACTTGGACCTGCCCCACGTTGTGGGATGTCACCGGATATGTTGTTGTTGGTGGTGGCCATCTTAACAACTTTACATCACTCTTAGGACAAATAATATTAACAACAGAAAACATTTCAGCGAGCTAAAACAGCCAAGCTATACTTTCATAGTCTAAAAGGGCAGGTTCACTAAGCAACCGCTATACGCGGGGTCCGGGGAAGAGCCGGAACACAAGGGTCTATTGTACGCAGTTTTTGCAAGAGGTTGTTTCCACGGCTTGACCCTGTGACTTCCAAGTCACATGGCATCAACTTACCCATTACTCCAAGTCTCTCCTTCATAGACTAACTTAGATAAAAATAAATAGGTGTCTTGAAAATTGAAACAAATGTCATGTGTTTGATAACACCTGGACCGGACATCTCAACGGAAAAAAAATCAATAAAAAATCACCCTCCTTCGTCAACAAAAACAGAAAATATACAACCCCAAATTAGCAAAGAAAAACAACTTCCGCTACAAAAGCTAAGATCTTTAATTGATCAATCAAAGAACCAACACCTCAATCCCAAATTAGTCGGGTCAGCAATACAAATACTCTGCATCACTTCATCATAGTTAAACAATTTTTGCGTCTGGTCTTTAACCTACAGCAAAAATCATAATTATCCGGGTCTAAAACACCTCAGCAAACTAAACAAGTCGAGCTATAAACTTTGTAAACTAACTTTGATAAAAATCAATAGGGTTCTTGAAAGTTGAAACAAATGTCATGTGTTTGATAACACCTCGACCGGACATCTAAACAATAATAAATAAATAACCATTATTTTCCACAAATAATCACCCTTCTTCCTCAACAAAAACAGAAAATATACAAGGGTTTTTTTCATTTTTGGACAGTCGGCGAAATTAATTACGGACTAGCCAAAATATACAAAACTGATACACTGATATGCCTTGCTGTCTTATTTTTCTTGAATTCCTACATTGACTACTTTCTTTTGAGACGATGGTCTATCCGAAATGTCTTCCATACCCCACACAACAAAGGTAGATAGAACTAAGGTTTGCGTACATTCTATCTTAGCCTACCCTCCCCAGACCGATATTACTGGATATGTTATTGTTTGAACACTGATTGTATATATTTATGCTTTATATACAAAACCTATATGAAGAAAGATAATTTTTTTACCTGAAGGGAGGCAGTGGCACCGACCCAGGTGAGAGAGAGACACAGAAAGGTGGACAAGGTTGAAAACCTAGAACTACAAAAAGGGACTTTGCCCGAATTTTCATGGGTAATACCCGATAACCATACGGGCGCTCTTTTTTGCTTGGTTCTACACAAGATATTGATTTAAGTTTTATTTAATTATATTTTATAAGATTTAGGGTTTTAAAATTAATTAAAATTTAAATATTAAATATTGTCTTATTTGAACGATGTAAGAGTTCCTAGATATAAATTTATAAAAAAATTACGTGTATAAATCTTTTCCAAATAGATTATAAAATACTCATATTAGGGATAAATTTGTAAAATATTTGGTTTAATCGAAAACGCAATATGCAAAAGTGGTAAGTTGGCGATAACCAACTTATGATTTTCGACTTATTTTAATTTATAAGTACTTGATTATGTGCACTTTTGATATTTACCAAAAGCATACCTAAGCCAAAATATATTTATAAGTTGGTTTGGTCAAACCAACTTATAAGATTATCCAAACACCATATACAACTCCTCTTATTTTTATTTTTATTTTTGCCCAATTCCATTATGAATAATTTTTCTCAAACGACAAAGAACTTGGTTGTTAATATCGGATAAGAGTCTGCAGTGCTGGTCCTGAATTTTTCAGGGGTCAGGGCAAAAGTAAAAATTAGGCTCTATATATATTTAAACTTAGTGATGAATTCACTCTTATTTTTCAACCAAGATTTAACATGTTCAAATTAACTAAAAATATAACATTCAAGCCAAATAAATTGTATCGATTAAAACATCAATATATTAAAACTTAGAATAAAAAGTTATAACATTCAAGTGATAACTCACTCTGATTTTTTACTCCATAAATAAATTCATCGACTTAAATGTACACCAGAAACAAATAATATGATCACATTCTACAACATCATAAGAGCATAAAAGCGTACTTGATTATGTGCACTTTTGGTAAGTTACCATTGTTTGACATCAACCATCTTTGTTTTGGCCTATTTAAAATATATATTGCATTTGGTCAAAATCCTTACTCAGTTGATTACCCTTCCCGTTGTTCGTCATTGGAAATTGTTAGATTTACGCTCTTATTGATTAATGAGACAGAAGTGGTACTCATGGCTAGTGAGTGCTCAAGTATTGGTTACAAAGTTGAGTTATACAGTAACTTGAAAAAATAGGAGCGCTCTGCTTGGGTGTCTAAGTTATTAACTTTTTTTTGCTTATGAGGTACTCTATTTACTTTCCTTTTTTGTGTATCTGAATTCAGAATTTATTTACTTTAATTCTTCAATTCTTATTAAATAGGGGGGAAAATTAAAGAAGAAAATGCAAAATTTGTTGTCTTTCATTTGCAAGATATTTTTCTAATTTAACAATTTCTTAACATAAGAAAATGAAAATTAATTTTCTTCCTTTTTTTCTTTTGAACTTATTGCTTACTTAAACTAACATTTTTCAAGTGGAAAATTTTAAATTAACAATTTCTCAACAGATAAGAAAAGAAAAGATACGCAATTCACATTTTTATTTTTAAACATTCGTGAATGTATATATAAAAATTAATAAATAATTGGATCCTACAATAGTCGATGATTTAGAAATTGACTCACTGTGAAGAAAGAATGGGAGTATGAAAAGAAAGAATTAATCAAGTACAAGAATAGCAGAAACTAATGTATATTGAGGTTCTTTATAAAGATGTGAGGTTTTCATAAAACAACTCACGCGGAGAAAAAAATTGAATTTTAGAAAAGTATGAAAATTGTTGGTTACAAAGCTGAGTTATACATTAATTAGGAAAATCGGGGGTGCTCTGTTTGGGCTCTAAGTTATTAACTTCCCTTTTTTTTGCTCATGAGGTACTCCATTTACTTTCTTTTTTTGCGTATCGAAATTAAGAATTTATTTACTTTAATTCTTCAACTCTTATTAAATAGGAATTTTTTTTTTAAGAAGAAAATGCAAAATTTGTTGTCGTTCATTTGCAAGATTTTTCTAATTTAACAATTTCTTTACAGAAGAAAATGAAAATTATTTTTCTTCCTTTTTTTTCTTTTGAACTTATTGCTTACTTAAACTAACATTTTTCAAGTGGAAAATTTTAAATTAACAATTTCTCAACAGATAAGAAAAGAAAAGATACGCAATTCACATTTTTATTTTTAAACATTCGTGAATGTATATATAAAAATTAATAAATAATTGGATCCTATAATAGTCGATGATTTAGAAATTGACTCACTGTGAAGAAAGAATGGGAGTATGAAAAGAAAGAATTAATCAAGTAAGTAGAAACTAATGTGTGTTGAGGTTCTTTATAAGGATGAGAGGTTTCCATAAAACAAGTCACGCGAAGAAGAAAAAATTGAATTTTAGGAAAGTATGAAAATTGTTGATTTTTTTAATTTTTTTTAACAATTTACGGACTCGCGGCCCGAGGTATTTTTATAATAGGAAGTAAGGGGCCCAAAAGGAAATTACAAGCAAAGGGGATCATCCTTATCTCGCCTGCTACTCCTATTTAGGCAAAGAGTAAGATTATCCCGAATGTAAAAACAAAGAAGAAGATAAAATGAGATATTCTTTGATCATCACAGAGTTTATAATGCACTCTATGATGATGTTACAAATGACGATACTAAGATAATGATAGAATAATACAAGAACAAAGCTAGGATATCTAAACTCTGAACTTATACTCTTCAAAACTGAGTATCTTTTCTGCTGTGTCTTTCAAATATTCATGAAACTGAATCATCTGGATGCTTTCTTCTTGGCTTCCTTCGTATGCATATGTCTAGTAGCAGGCATGTTGCCATCTCAACTACACTTCCTGGTGTGTCTCTTTTGTTTCAGCGTAAGAGTCTGGGGAGATAGATTCCCTTTCCCGATGATCAATTTTTCTTCCTCAGGTGAATCCTCTTCTGAATTTGCATCTGTTGGCCTGAGATTATACATAATCGTAGGCGTCTCTGACCTCGGCTCATGTGGTTCTGCCTCTTCATCGAATAGACCAAAGCCCTCAAATTCAGAATCAGAGTCAAAAGTAGTACTTGGAATAGTGGCCTTTTCTTGCAGGTCATCTAAATCACATGTAGTCTCCTTCAAATGTTGTATATATCTCTTTGCTGGCCAATGATAGTAGTATCGATCGTAGTCCACAAGCACTTCCTCAAAGGTGAGTATACCATTGCAATCTTCGTACTTTTGCATTGCCTTGCCAAATATACGTCGAAGTACAAGTGTATCAGCTTATGTCAAGTCTTCCCAGTCTTTATCCATGTCCCATGGCAACTCATGGATTCTCGGCATATCATCAACCATCAACTCCACATATTGTTTTACTCCAAGCTCACCAAAGTGATGATTCTTGTCCCCCACAACATCCTCAAATGTGGTGAAACCTCTACAATGTCCTTGTTGACCAAGCACATATAAGAAATATTTCTCAAGCAAGGCTAGATCATTTCCTGTCAAATTAGACCCAATCGAAGTGACTTTGATTGTGCTCACAGAAGGTATATCAGGAGATGGATGAGTTATACAGTAATTAGGAAAAACAGAGGTGCTCTGCTTGGGCTCTAAGTTATTAACTCCCTTTTTTTTTTTGCTTATGAGGTACTCCATTTACTTTTCTTTTTTGCGTATCGGAATTCAGAATTTATTTACTTTAATTTTTCAACTCTTATTAAATAGGAATTTTTTTATTTTTTTAAAAGAAGAAAATGCAAAATTTGTTGTCTTTCATTTGCAAGATATTTTTCTAATTTAACAATTTCTTAACAGAAGAAAATGAAAATTAATTTTCTCCCTTTTTTTTTCTTTTGAACTTATTGCTTATTTAAACTAACATTTTTTCCGTGTGAAAATTTTAAATTAATAATTTCTCAACAGATAAGAAAAGATACGCAATTCACATTTTTCTTTTAAAACATTCGTGAATGTATATATAAAAATTAATAAATAGTTGGATCCGACAATAGTCGGTAATTTAGAAATTGACTCATTGTGAAGAGAGAATGAGAGTATGAAGAGAAACAATTAATCACGTACAAGAATGGTAGAAACTAATGTGTGTTGAGGTTCTTTATAAAGATGTGAGGTTTCCGTAAAACAACTCACAGAGAAAGTATGAAGAGAAACAATTAATCAACAAAAATGATATTCTTGGTGGTGGACTACTAACATATTTCAAGTATAACATATTTAATGTTTGAATGTCAGGTTTTAGGAATTTGTGAAGTTCATAAACAGACTCATATTAGAAAATTACTATTTCAAGATTTAAACGAAAGCAAAACTGATGTAGTACTTGTAATTTTTCATTTACTATTCAGCTGAATCATACACCAAAAAAATAGCAAAGAGTTTCTGCACCCACTGTTTGGCAGGTAAGAAATATAAACAACAATCATCACACCAAAGAATTAATGCATATAACTATGGATTACAATATTGCATCCTGATTTTTATGTTTACCGAGAAAGAATTAAAGATTAAATACTCATTCAAGTATTCAGTAGAAGAAGTGGCGACTGATCATCAAGCCACAAATCATCAGGAATATCAATGGTAATGTCTCCCAATATTCCATTCATCGCTTCCCATAGTTTATTGATATTACCATCTGCTCCGTGGCCTAGCACTTGTTGATCACAAACATCGTTGATGATCAAGTCCCACTGATCAGTCTCCTCCATAACTTGATCTTTTGCTGGATGTGTTATGCAGTTGTAGTCATCAGGTTCGTGCAACATTGGTTCGATAATTCCTGCAACATCATGTTCTGTTACCGCAACATCCTTTACTTTTTTCTCTTTTATGATTTTCTTGATTCGGCACAGTACAAACTCTTGCTTAGGAATATTGTTTTCCACGAAGAAATCATCCCCCACGAAGTACTCTCTCATCAACCAATTAGTATTGTTTTGCTTTTTTTCTTTACTAGTACTAATTTGATATTTTAAATTTCTTCCAAACCCCACTACACATCCCTTGCGATTCTCGATAGGTATACCACTAGTTTGGCCTCTCCAAGTGTCGTTGCAAGTTCGACAATGCCTTCATCCGAATTCTTGCGTTTCTTCAAGGGTGAAATAAAATAGCCAACTTTCTCTTCTCCAAAAATGGCAGATGGAGGTTGATCTCCATAGATTTCGGCAAGCCGAATAGGACATTGACTCGGGAAAGATTCACCCATCAAGAACCTTTTCAGATAGTTGATTAACTCTGCATCAGTAGGGTGAAAACGAACACTCTTGGAATGCCGTGATTCCATTGATTTTTTTTTATTGCGCATAGAACAAAAAAAAACGAAAATTGCAAAGAAAAAACTTCAATGTGGCTGTGAAAATATTGAGAGACGCCACAGAGAAGAGAAAGGATTACTATAACTCAACTAATGTTGAGCTTATATAGATGTTAGGTTTCCAAAAAATCAAACTCACGTGGATTATTAATTTTAGGAAAGTATTAGGCGATTTGGTGTTACTTAGGATTTAGGAAAGAACGTGTTGATTATTGGTTATACTTGAGACTCAAGTTATTTTCTTTCCTTTTTTCATATCAGAACTTATTTACTTTGATTACTAACTTTGTTCTATCAAAAAAAGAAAATGTCCCAATTAACAATTTCATTTACTAATATGTACAATATACAAAATATATACATTGAGTATGCATATTATATGTATAAATATATACAAAACCTATACATTTGATCATATTTTGTAAACTAGATCACCCAAATATATTGAACTGTAATTTTTCCTTTCTTTTACCGAAGAAAATGCAAAGTTACTTTTTCTTTCATGAGGAAGTTATTTTTATAATTTAACATTTTTTTAAAAGAAAAAAAGAAAATTAACCATGTTGCACGTGGCCTTTTCTTGCACGTCATCTAAATCACATGCAGTCTTCTTCAAATGTTGTATATATCTCTCTGCTGGCCAATGATAGTAGTATCGGTCGTAGTCCACAAGCACTTCCTCAAAGGTGAGTATACCATTGCAATCTTCATACTTTTGCATTGCCTTGCCAAATATACGTCGAAGTACAAGTGTATCAGCTCCTGTCAAGTCTTCCCAGTCCTTATCCATGTCCCATGGGAACTTATGGATTCTCAGCATATCATCAACCATCAACTCCACATATTATTTTACTCCAATCTCCCTAAAGTGATGATTCTTGTCCCCCACAACCTCCTCAAAGGTGGTGAAACCTCTACAATGTCTTTGTTGACCAAGCACATATAAGAAATATTTCTCAAACAAGACCAGGTCATCTTCTGTCAAATTAGACCCAACTGAAGTGGCTTTGGCTGTGCTCACAAAAGATATATCAGGAGATGGATGAGTTATACAGTAATTAGGAAAAACAGAGGTGATCTGCTTGGGCTCTAAGTTATTAACTTCCTTTTTTTTTTTGCTTATGAGGTACTCCATTTACTTTTCTTTTTTTGCGTATCAGAATTCAGAATTTATTTACTTTAATTCTTCAACTCTTATTAAATATGATTTTTTTTAAAAGAAGAAAATGCAAAATTTGTTGTCTTTCATTTGCAAGATATTTTTCTAATTTAACAATTTCTTAACAGAAGAAAATGAAAATTATTTTTCTCCCTTTTTCTTTTTCTTTTGAACTTATTGCTTATTTAAACTAACATTTTTCTCGTGTGAAAATTTTAAATTAATAATTTCTCAACAGATAAGAAAAGATACGCAATTCACATTTTTCTTTTAAAACATTCGTGAATGTATATATAAAAATTAATAAATAGTTGGATCCGACAATAGTCGGTAATTTAGAAATTGACTCATTGTGAAGAGAGAATGGGAGTATGAAGAGAAACAATTAATCAAGTACAAGAATGGTAGAAACTAATGTGTGTTGAGGTTCTTTATAAAGATGTGAGGTTTCCATAAAACAACTCACGCGGAGAGAAAGTATGAAAATTGTTGGTTACAAAGATGAGTTATACAGTAATTAGGAAAAATATGGGTGCTCTGCTTGGGCTCTAAGTTATTAACTTTCCGTTCGTCATAGCATAACATTTATATCCCTTGTAATTTTATGGGTATTCCAAAAACACACAAGGAAGGGAACGAGCCTGCAATTTGTTAATGGTTGTGGACGGAAACAAAAAAAAAACACAAACACCCTCAAATGTGTAAAAGATGGGAGACGATGATACAACACTTGTGTAGGGACACATTGGAGAGCAGTTTACTAGGAAGAATATTTAAAAGATATGTAGTCATTTGAAGTGCATGGTGCCAAAAATTTGATGGTGTGGACGAATGCACAAAGAGAGTTCGAACCATCATGTTAATTATTCGATTTTTTCTTCCGGCTTTCCCATTTTGTGGTGATGTATGTGAATATGAAAGACACAAAGACATCCCATTTTTTGTGTCAAAAAACATTAAATTGAGCATTTATGAATTCTCCCCTTCCATTGTCACATTGAAAACATTTAATTAATTTGTCAAATTGAGTTTTGATAAAACACTAAATTATTTAAAAATGATGTAAGTTTGTGATTATGTCCTCAGAAAAATGTCCACAGAAAATTCTATTAATATGATTACAATTGATTACAAGGATATTACAAAAATTTGTATTAGAGCATTATAAGTTGCAACAGAGGGAAGTATGTCAGCCCCCACTGTCTCATTAAACACCTTTTGAGCCTTCTCAACATTACCTGCAACACCAAACCCGTGAACTATAGTAGTGTAAGTCCCAACATTGATATCACATAAAATTTCTCACATTAAAGAAGTTGATTTAAAAAGAATGTAAGTCCCAACATTGATGATTGTCATTTTTTTTTTCTATTTAAGGGTTTAAATGTAGTTTTAATTCTTATTTTTTGTAGTCCAACAAAAATGATATTCTTGGTGGTGGACTACTAACATATTTCAAGTATAACATATTTAATGTTTGAATGTCAGGTTTTAGGAATTTGTGAAGTTCATAAACAGACTCATATTAGAAAATTACTATTTCAAGATTTAAACGAAAACAAAACTGATGTAGTACTTGTAATTTTTCATTTAAGTCAGCTATTCAGCTGAATCATACACCAAAAATATAGCAAAGAGTTTCAGATCCACGCTTTGGTGTAAGAAATCTAAATAACAATCATCACACCAAAGAATTAATGCATATAACTATGGATTACAATATTGCATCCTGATTTTTATGTTTACCGAGAAGAATTAAAGATTAAATACTCATTCAAGTATCCAGTAGAAGTGGCGACTGATCATCAAGCCACAAATCATCAGGAATATCAATGGTAATGTCTCCCAATATTCCATTCATCGCTTCCCAGAATTTATTGATATTACTCCGTGGCCTAGCACTTGTTGATCACAAACATCATTGATGATCAAGTCCCACTGATCAGTCTCCTCCATAACTTGATCTTTTGCTGGATGTGTTATGCAGTTGTAATCATCAGGTTCGTGCAACATTGGTTCGATAATTCCTGCAACATCATGTTCTGTTACCGCAACATTCTTTACTTTTTTCTCTTTTATGATTTTCTTGATTCGGCACAGTACAAACTCTTGCTTAGGAATATTGTTTTCCACGAAGAAATCATCCCCCACGAAGTACTCTCTCATCAACCAATTAGTATTGTTTTGCTTTTTTTCTTTACTAGTACTAATTTGATATTTTAAATTTCTTCCAAACCCCACTACACATCCCTTGCGATTCTCGATAGGTATACCACTAGTTTGGCCTCTCCAAGTGTCGTTGCCGCAAGTTCGACAATGCCTTTCATCTGAATTCTTGCGTTTCTTCAAGGGTGAAATAAAATAGCCAACTTTCTCTTCTCCAAAAATGGCAGATGGAGGTTGATCTCCATAGATTTCGGCAAGCCGAATAGGACATTGACTCGGGAAAGATTCACCCATCAAGAACCTTTTCAGATAGTTGATTAACTCTGCATCAGTAGGGTGAAAACGAACACTCTTGGAATGCCGTGATTCCATTGATTTTTTTTTATTGCGCATAGAACAAAAAAAAACGAAAATTGCAAAGAAAAAACTTCAATGTGGCTGTGAAAATATTGAGAGACGCCACAGAGAAGAGAAAGGATTACTATAACTCAACTAATGTTGAGCTTATATAGATGTTAGGTTTCCAAAAAATCAAACTCACGTGGATTATTAATTTTAGGAAAGTATTAGGCGATTTGGTGTTACTTAGGATTTAGGAAAGAACGTGTTGATTATTGGTTATACTTGAGACTCAAGTTATTTTCTTTCCTTTTTTCATATCAGAACTTATTTACTTTGATTACTAACTTTGTTCTATCAAAAAAAGAAAATGTCCCAATTAACAATTTCATTTACTAATATGTACAATATACAAAATATATACATTGAGTATGCATATTATATGTATAAATATATACAAAACCTATACATTTGATCATATTTTGTAAACTAGATCACCCAAATATATTGAACTGTAATTTTTCCTTTCTTTTACCGAAGAAAATGCAAAGTTACTTTTTCTTTCATGAGGAAGTTATTTTTATAATTTAACATTTTTTTAAAAGAAAAAAAGAAAATTAACCATGTTGCACGTGGCCTTTTCTTGCACGTCATCTAAATCACATGCAGTCTTCTTCAAATGTTGTATATATCTCTCTGCTGGCCAATGATAGTAGTATCGGTCGTAGTCCACAAGCACTTCCTCAAAGGTGAGTATACCATTGCAATCTTCATACTTTTGCATTGCCTTGCCAAATATACGTCGAAGTACAAGTGTATCGACTCTGTCAAGTCTTCCCGCCTTATCCATGTCCCATGGGAACTTATGGATTCTCAGATATCATCAACCATCAACTCCACATATTATTTTACTCCAATCTCCTAAAGTGATGATTCTTGTCCCCCACAACCTCCTCAAAGGTGGTGAAACCTCTACAATGTCTTTGTTGACCAAGCACATATAAGAAATATTTCTCAAACAAGACCAGGTCATCTTCTGTCAAATTAGACCCAACTGAAGTGGCTTTGGCTGTGCTCACAAAAGATATATCAGGAGATGGATGAGTTATACAGTAATTAGGAAAAACAGAGGTGATCTGCTTGGGCTCTAAGTTATTAACTTCCTTTTTTTTTTGCTTATGAGGTACTCCATTTACTTTTCTTTTTTTATGACGTAATCAGAATTTATTTACTTTAATTCTTCAACTCTTATTAAATAGGATTTTTTTTAAAAGAAGAAAATGCAAAATTTGTTGTCTTTCATTTGCAAGATATTTTTCTAATTTAACAATTTCTTAACAGAAGAAAATGAAAATTATTTTTCTCCCTTTTTTTTTCTTTTGAACTTATTGCTTATTTAAACTAACATTTTTCTCGTGTGAAAATTTTAAATTAATAATTTCTCAACAGATAAGAAAAGATACGCAATTCACATTTTTCTTTTAAAACATTCGTGAATGTATATATAAAAATTAATAAATAGTTGGATCCGACAATAGTCGGTAATTTAGAAATTGACTCATTGTGAAGAGAGAATGGGAGTATGAAGAGAAACAATTAATCAAGTACAAGAATGGTAGAAACTAATGTGTGTTGAGGTTCTTTATAAAGATGTGAGGTTTCCATAAAACAACTCACGCGGAGAGAAAGTATGAAAATTGTTGGTTACAAAGATGAGTTATACAGTAATTAGGAAAATATGGGTGCTCTGCTTGGGCTCTAAGTTATTAACTTTCCGTCGTCATAGCATAACATTTATATCCCTTGTAATTTTATGGGTATTCCAAAAACACACAAGGAAGGGAACGAGCCTGCAATTTGTTAATGGTTGTGGACGGAAACAAAAAAAAAACACAAACACCCTCAAATGTGTAAAAGATGGGAGACGATGATACAACACTGTGTAGGGACACATTGGAGAAGCGTTTACTAGGAAGAATATTTAAAAGATATGTAGTCATTTGAAGTGCATGGTGCCAAAAATTTGATGGTGTGGACGAATGCACAAAGAGAGTTCGAACCATCATGTTAATTATTCGATTTTTTCTTCCGGCTTTCCCATTTTGTGGTGATGTATGTGAATATGAAAGACACAAAGACATCCCATTTTTTGTGTCAAAAAACATTAAATTGAGCATTTATGAATTCTCCCCTTCCATTGTCACATTGAAAACATTTAATTAATTTGTCAAATTGAGTTTTGATAAAACACTAAATTATTTAAAAATGATGTAAGTTTGTGATTATGTCCTCAGAAAAATGTCCACAGAAAATTCTATTAATATGATTACAATTGATTACAAGGATATTACAAAAATTTGTATTAGAGCATTATAAGTTGCAACAGAGGGAAGTATGTCAGCCCCCACTGTCTCATTAAACACCTTTTGAGCCTTCTCAACATTACCTGCAACACCAAACCCGTGAACTATAGTAGTGTAAGTCCCAACATTGATATCACATAAAATTTCTCACATTAAAGAAGTTGATTTAAAAAGAATGTAAGTCCCAACATTGATGATTGTCATTTTTTTTTTCTATTTAAGGGTTTAAATGTAGTTTTAATTCTTATTTTTTGTAGTCCAACAAAAATGATATTCTTGGTGGTGGACTACTAACATATTTCAAGTATAACATATTTAATGTTTGAATGTCAGGTTTTAGGAATTTGTGAAGTTCATAAACAGACTCATATTAGAAAATTACTATTTCAAGATTTAAACGAAAACAAAACTGATGTAGTACTTGTAATTTTTCATTTAAGTCAGCTATTCAGCTGAATCATACACCAAAAATATAGCAAAGAGTTTCTGCATCCACTGTTTGGCAGGTAAGAAATCTAAATAACAATCATCACACCAAAGAATTAATGCATATAACTATGGATTACAATATTGCATCCTGATTTTTATGTTTACCGAGAAGAATTAAAGATTAAATACTCATTCAAGTATCCAGTAGAAGTGGCGACTGATCATCAAGCCACAAATCATCAGGAATATCAATAGTAATGTCTCCCAATATTCCATTCATCGCTTTCCAGAATTTATTGATATTACTCCGTGGCCTAGCACTTGTTGATCACAAACATCGTTGATGATCAAGTCCCACTGATCAGTCTCCTCCATAACTTGATCTTTTGTTGGATGTGTTATGCAGTTGTAGTCATCAGGTTCGTGCAACATTGGTTCGATAATTCCTGCAACATCATGTTCTGTTACCGCAACATCCTTTACTTTTTTCTCTTTTATGATTTTCTTGATTCGGCACAGTACAAACTCTTGCTTAGGAATATTGTTTTCCATGAAGAAATCATCCCCCACTAAGTACTCTCTCATCAACCAATTAGTATTGTTTTGCTTTTTTTCTTTACTAGTATTAATTTGATATTTTAAATTTCTTCCAAACCCCACTACACATCCCTTGCGATTCTCGATAGGTATACCACTAGTTTGGCCTCTCCAAGTGTCGTTGCCGCAAGTTCGACAATGCCTTTCATCTGAATTCTTGCGTTTCTTCAAGGGTGAAATAAAATAGCCAACTTTCTCTTCTCCAAAAATGGCAGATGGAGGTTGATCTCCATAGATTTCGGCAAGCCGAATAGGACATTGACTCGGGAAAGATTCACCCATCAAGAACCTTTTCAGATAGTTGATTAACTCCGCATCAGTAGGGTGAAAACGAACACTCTTGGAATGCCGTGATTCCATTGATTTTTTTTTATTGTGCATAGAACAAAAAAAAAAACGAAAATTGCAAAGAAAAAACTTCAACAATGATTTGATATTGTGGCTGTGAAAATATTGAGAGACGCCACAGAGAAGAGAAAGGATTACTATAACTCAACTAATGTTGAGCTTATATAGATGTTAGGTTTCCAAAAAATCAAACTCACGTGGACTATTAATTTTAGGAAAGTATTAGGCGATTTGGTGTTACTTAGGATTTAGGAAAGAACGTGTTGATTATTGGTTATACTTGAGACTCAAGTTATTTTGTTTCCTTTTTTCATATCAGAACTTATTTACTTTGATTACTAACTTTGTTCTATCAAAAAAAGAAAATGTCCCAATTAACAATTTCATTTACTAATATGTACAATATACAAAACATATATATTGAGTATGCATATTATATGTATAAACCTATACATTTAATCATATTTTGTAAACTAGATCACCCAAATACATTGAACTGTAATTTTTTCTTTCTTTTACCGAAGAAAATGCAAAGTTACTTTTTCTTTCATGAGCAAGTTATTTTTATAATTTAACATTTTTTTAAAAGAAAAAAAGAAAATTAAGATTATATTCAAGCTTCAATTGATAAGATTGCTAGCCCATTTAGATTATCCCAAATTCTAGGATAAAAAATGTTTAAAGGAAAACTTGGTTCTACACCCTCAGGATCAGTGTCTTCATTATTACAAAGATGATCAAAATCTTCATTCTCAACATGTTCATCTTCACCTAAGTCACCTACCTGTCCATTAAAATCATTCTCAGTTCCTACTAATTCTTCCACATGATTTTGTTGTTCAGATTCATTGACTAAATCATAATCAATTCCTACAAATTCTTCAACATGATTTTGTTGCTCAGATTCATTGACTAAATCTTCAGTTGAGTTATCAAGTGAACTATTTGTTTTGTTTTGATTTTTTTTATCCAGAGCTCCCTTTTGAGATTGAGTTAATTCTTCTCTCTGTTTTTTTTTACTTCCAGATGGGTGTTTCTTAGAGAACATTGTTACTTGAAAACAGAAACAATATACAAGGAAAGCCAATGTAATTTTAATACTTCAAAGAATAAACAAAAAACAATATAACCTGCAATTTGAGAAACCCCCTTCGAGAAATCCCTCTCCACAGAAACAAATTTGATATTTCCAAGAAGAAGAAGAAGGAAAAGCGCAGGGCAATTGCTAATAGAAGGAAAAGCGCAGAGCAAGAGGAGTGGAAGACTGGAAGTGGAACAGATTTGTGTAGGGACTAGGGTTAATGGTTATATTAAATTTAATATAATACTAACTAAAAAAAAAAACTGGGCCCCTCTAAATTTTGGGCCCAGGGCAATTGCTCTGTTTGCCTTTGGGCAGGGTCGGCTCTGAGAGTCTGAAGAACAAGTAGTAGCTTCTTGATATTTAAAGGTGGTGCCAGACATAGGCGAAGCTAGAGTACCGCAAGGGGTTCATTTATATCCACTTCGTCGAAAATTGCATTATAGTGCAATAATAATAGTATATTCAATATATTTTTACAAATGAGGTCTGAGGAGGATGAGTGTACAGAGACCTTATCCCACATTTATAGGGTAGAGATGTTGTTTTCAATAGACTCTCGTCTAAAAAATTGTTCTGAGATAAAGTTCGAAATAAATGCACGAGTCACGAGTGAGATTAGCATGTTTGTTTGGTATGATTATTCTTAATAGTTTTTAGAATCTATGGGTATAAGTTAAATTTCATATTTTTCGGAAAAAAAAAGTGAAAATATGTTTTGAAAAACTATGGTCAAACACATTTTTAAAATTTGATTTTTTTTAATAAATCAAGCTTTTTAAATATTTTTTGGAAATCTATGACCAAACGGTAGTTAAATGATGAAATCCAGAAAGCAAATGTTTCAAAGAAATCTGGATTAAATCTTGATCCTGATCAAATTGAAGAACTGGTAATGTTAGATTCTTTATTACAAAATTACTTTTAATCTTCTTATGTTTTTACATCTATTAGTTGTAAATTTAAATTGTTAGAGAGAATGTTTTCATTTATTTATTTTAGATTCATATCGATAACATGTTATTCTGTGCTTGCTTAATCTTACTCATGAACTAAACATGTGTGAATATCATTAAAAGTCTTGACAACGGATGAAGACAAAGAATTGTGGGATGTCCTAGATGCCACTGTTCTTGATTGGATATATTCAACAATATCCACGGATTTGTTGCACACGATCATGAAAACATATTCTAAGGCAATTGATGCTTGGAATCGATTACGGGACATTTTTTATGATAATCAAAATTCCCGTGCAGTTGCTTTGGAACAAGAATTCTCCAGTGTTGATATGGAGGATTTTCCTAATGCGTACGCTTATTGTCAACGCCTCAAAGTGTTGGCGGATCAATTAAAAAATGTTGGTTCCCGCCTCCGAACCGCGTTTGGTTACAACTTGTTGCTTAGGATTGTGAGGCATATAGCGGAGTTGCCACCGTTATCCGTCAAAGTAACCCGCCTGTTATTCTACAAAGCAAGATCTATGTTAATCCTGAAGAACAAGACTTCTCTAAAAGGTTGCTAACACAATCGGCGTCATACGGTCACCAATGATGGAAATAACCGGTCAAAAAGACGACATGGGAATAAAAAGGTGAACCGCGAAAGCAGGAACAATCGCAATTCCGGCGGCGGCGAAAATTCCGGCAGTGGTTGCGGCGGCGGCGGCGACTCCGGTGGCGGAAATTCCGGCGATGGTTACGGCGGCGGCTCACAGCGGCCTGGCGGGTATGGAGGTAGCGATGGCGGCGGCGGCGGCAAGAATGGGCGACCACAATGGACTTGGGCTGGACCCCTTTGTCCTTACCCTACCACCAATTGGGCCAGGCCCAATTCCAATTACCCATACCCATACCCAGCAAATCAGTCCACTCACTCCCAAGCCTTTGCCGGCCGGCTGCGGGCCGAATTTCCAAGCCCAGCGGTGGTGGAGCGAATAACGTTTTTGGGCGGCCAGAGGTGGTGGGCGATGGAGGACAAAGAACCAATTTTGGGCCTCAGGTGTGGAACGAGGCCCACTCAACAGTGGGCCAACCGGCGGACATTGAACATGCCATGCACACGCTCGGGCTTAATCCACCAGACACGAATTGGTATATGGACTCAGGTGCAACGTCACATATGACGTCATCCCAAGGTAATCTTACGTCCTATTTTAATTTGAGCAAATCAAATGGTATAACTGTCGGAAATGGCCATTCCATTCCAATAAAAGGATATGGTTCTACTAAATTGTCCAAACCAAATCCACCATTAGCCTTGAAAAATGTTATTCATGCACCACAATTAATCAAAACCTAATCTCGCTCGAAAGTTTACTTCAGATAACTGGGTTACCGTAACTTTTGATCCTTTTGGTTTTACTGTGTGTGATTTTCAGACAGGGGCACGGCTAATGAGATGTGATAGCCAGGGAGAACTTTATCCAGTTACTTCACTACTACAACCAGACAAGAAACACTTTAATTTTGTTGTTTTTAATTCCAATTTATGGCATGAACGTTTGGGACATCCGGGAGAGTCTGTTTTAAACTCTCTCAAACACAATAATTCAATTTTATGTACACGGACTCTTAATAAGTGTCAGTCGTGTCCTTTGGGTAAGCATATTCAACTACCATTTGAGTCTTCTTCTAATTGCACTGTTTTGCCATTTGATACTATACATCGTGATATTTGGACATCCCCAGTTTTGAGCTCTTCGGGGCATAGATATTATTTGCTTGTTTTAGATGATTACTCTAAATTCTTGTGGACATTTCCCATATCAAAACCTGCTGATGTGTCTCCCACGTGACATTTCTGTTAAAAATGGGCAAATATAATAACTTTCATAACGGAAATGACATATTTGATCTCAAACTTTAACGAAGGACAATTATAACCCTTTTTCTTAAGTTTGAGGACAAATATGATCCTTTTTTTTAGATCATTGATCCTCACATGCTTGAGTGCATTTTTTTTTGGTGGGGGGGGGGGGGCGGGGGGGTTAAGTATGCACAAATATTTTGGCTAATGAATGCTGGTGAAACTTGAACTCAACTTAATTTAATAATAATGAACACTTCTTTTCTTTTCTATCTAGGACGTGCTCAACACGTACACCTAATTGTTTTTCGCATTAAGCATTATATTATGTTGGTAAATAATATAATTTTACCAATTTTAATTTTGAAGAAGACGTTTGCCTAAATGTATAAGCTGGGGTTAAATTAATTTATTAAATATTTTTTTATTTATCTACACGATTTGATAAACACAAACATACTTATAAGTTAAGATCAATAAAAAATCGTAAGTTTGTCACCCCATTTGACAACTTACAAGCACTTTTATGATTTACAACTTATAAGGACCTTTATGATTTTGCCCTTTATTATCTTTTGTAATCTCCAAGTTCCAAAAATAAACTTTTATTTATCTTTTAATTTTATAATTCATCCTTTTTATGTTAAATTACGTTTAAATCTATATTTTTTATAAATATCTTGAGCCGACGGCTCTAAAAAAACCTCTCTATCCATAAAGGTAAGGATAGTGTCTACGTACATCTCATCTTCTCCAAATCTCACTTATGAAATCACATTGAGTATGTTATGATTGTTGAAGGACATTTCAATAATTTTAGTGAAAATATGTCTATTTACACATTTTTATCAAACACAACGACTGATTATTAGCACATTCAACACTTTTATTCAAATACGCAACTGATTATTTTTTATGATAAGAGAACCCCAGTCACTATTCTTTAAATGTGCACAGGTTAAACCCCATTCCTTTACAATACGCAACTATTTATTTACAAGAAACTTCAACACACGACACTTATCAATTACTTTTAACTCGCTTATTCAAACAAACTCTAAATTGTTTTGTAGCAAAAGAATAAAATAACAAACTCTTATCACAAGGCGAGATGCATCTTAGATAGTTTTATGGTGTTTAGTTATAAATCAAGTGATATAAATAACTACCGACACATTGCACATTAAGTACATAAACCAACACACACACAAAAAAACTTAAAGTTAAAACTACTCAAATCTACCAAAAGATTAGAAACCTCAAATAATCAAGTCTCTTCATGCTATACAAATAGACTTGAATTGAATTTAATTTGCACATACACATCAAAACCTTTCAACTATTTCAACAATAATTGAACCTGTATTGAATTGATCCTACATTGAATTTAGTACAATCATTTTCAGTTTCACATCATACTAAAAGAAGATGTATATTGAACCTGTATTGAATTCCGTGGCCTAGCACTTGTTGATCACAAACATCGTTGATGATCATGTCCCACTGATCAGTCTCCTCCATAACTTGATCTTTTGCTGGATGTGTTATGCAGTTGTAGTCATCAGGGTCGTGCAACATTGGTTCGATAATTCCTGCAACATCATGTTCTGTTACCGCAACATTCTTTACTTTTTTCTCTTTTATGATTTTCTTGATTCGGTACAGTACAAACTCTTGCTTAGGAATATTGTTTTCCACGAAGAAATCATCCCCCACGAAGTACTCTCTCATCAACCAATTAGTACTGTTTTGCTTTTTTTCTTTACTAGTACTAATTTGATATTTTAAATTTCTTCCAAACCCCACTACACATCCCTTGCGATTCTCGATAGGTATACCACTAGTTTGGCCTCTCCAAGTGTCGTTGCCGCAAGTTCGACAATGCCTTTCATCTGAATTCTTGCGTTTCTTCAAGGGTGAAATAAAATAGCCAACTTTCTCTTCTCCAAAAATGGCAGATGGAGGTTGATCTCCATAGATTTCGGCAAGCCGAATAGGACATTGACTCGGGAAAGATTCACCCATCAAGAACCTTTTCAGATAGTTGATTAACTCCGAATCAGTAGGGTGAAAACGAACACTCTTGGAATCCCGTGATTCCATTGATTTTTTTTTATTGCGCATAGAACAAAAAAAAAACGAAAATTGCAAAGAAAAAACTTCAATGTGGCTGTGAAAATATTGAGAGACGCCACAGAGAAGAGAAAGGATTACTATAACTCAACTAATGTTGAGCTTATATAGATGTTAGGTTTCCAAAAAATCAAACTCACGTGGACTATTAATTTTAGGAAAGTATTAGGCGATTTGGTGTTACTTAGGATTTAGGAAAGAACGTGTTGATTTTTGGTTATACTTGAGACTCAAGTTATTTTGTTTCCTTTTTTCATATCAGAACTTATTTACTTTGATTACTAACTTTGTTCTATCAAAAAAAGAAAATGTCCCAATTAACAATTTCATTTACTAATATGTACAATATACAAAACATATACATTGAGTATGCATATTATATGTATAAATATATACAAAAACGAGATGGTTTTCTTTCACAGTACCACTCCGGAGTAGTAGAGCCATTAGCAAGTTTTAGCTTACCCAATGATGTTGATAAGTTTTTCTTCCTCAAGTGAATCCTCTTATGAATCTGCATCTGTTGGCCTGAGATTATACATAATCGTAGGCGTCTCTGACCTCGGCTCATGTGGTTCTGCCTCTTCATCGAATAGACCAAAGCCCTCAAATTCAGAATCATAGTCAAAAGTAGTACCTGGAATAGTGGCCTTTTCTTGCACGTCATCTAAATCACATGCAGTCTCCTTCAAATGTTGTATATATCTCTCTGCTAGCCAATGATAGTAGTATCGGTCGTAGTCCACAAGCACTTCCTCAAAGGTGAGTATACCATTGCAATCTTCGTACTTTTGCATTGCCTTGCCAAATATACGTCGAAGTCAGCTTCTATCAAGTCTTCCTAGTCCTTATCCATGTCCCATGGCAACTCATGGATTCTCGGCATATCATCAACCATCAACTCCACATATTGTTTTACTCCAATCTCCCTAAAGTGATGATTCTTGTCCCCCACAACCTCCTCAAAGGTGGTGAAACCTCTACAATGTCCTTGTTGACCAAGCACATATAAGAAATATTTCTCAAGCAAGGCTAGGTCATCTCCTGTCAAATTAGACCCAACCGAAATGGCTTTGGCTGTGCTCACAGAAGGTATATCTGGAGATGGATGAGTTATACAGTAATTAGGAAAAACAGAGGTGCTCTGGGCTTCAAGTTATTAACTTCCCTTTTTTTTTTTTTGCTTATGAGGTACTCCATTTACTTTTCTTTTTTGCGTATCGGAATTCAGAATGTATTTACTTTAATTCTTCAACTCTTATTAGATAGGAATTTTTTTATTTTTTTTAAAAGAAGAAAATGCAAAATTTGTTGTCTTTCATTTGCAAGATATTTTTCTAATTTAACATTTTCTTAACAGAAGAAAATGAAAATTAATTTTCTCCCTTTTTTTTTCTTTTGAACTTACTGCTTATTTAAACTAACATTCGTGTGAAAATTTTAAATTAATAATTTCTCAACAAATAAGAAAAGATACGCAATTCACATTTTTTTTAAAACATTCGTGAATGTATATATAAAAATTAATAAATAGTTGGATCCGACAATAGTCGGTAATTTAGAAATTGACTCATTGTGAAGAGAGAATGAGAGTATGAAGAGAAACAATTAATCACGTACAAGAATGGTAGAAACTAATGTGTGTTGAGGTTCTTTATAAAGATGTGAGGTTTCCGTAAAACAACTCACAGAGAAAGTATGGAAATTGTTGGTTACAAAGCTGAGTTATACAGTAATTAGGAAAAACAGGGGTGCTCTGCTTGGGCTCTAAGTTATTAACTTTCCGTTCGTCATAGCATAACATTTATATCCCTTGTAATTTTATGGGTATTCCAAAAACACACAAGGAAGGGAACGAGCCTGCAATTTGTTAATGGTTGTGGACGGAAACAAAGAAAAACACAAACACCCTCAAATGTGTAAAAGATGGGAGACGATGATACAACACTTGTGTAGGGGACACATTGGAGAGCAGTTTACTAGGAAGAATATTTAAAAGATATGTAGTCATTTGAAGTGCATGGTGCCAAAAATTTGATGGTGTGGACGAATGCACAAGGAGAGTGCGAACCATATTGTTAATTATTCGATTTTTTCTTCCGGCTTTCCCATTTTGTGGTGACGTATGCGAATATGAAAGACACAAAGACATCCCATTTTTGTGTCAAAAAACATTAAATTGGGCATTTATGAATTCTCCCCTTCCATTGTCACATTGAAAATATTTAATGAATTTGTGAAATTGAATTTTGATAAAACACTAAATTATTTAAAAATGATGTAAGTCTGTGATTATGTCCTCAGAAAAATGTCCACACAAAATTCGATTAATATGATTACAATTGATTACAAGGATATTACAAAAATTTGTATTAGAGCATTATAAGTTGCAACAGAGGGAAGTATGCCAACCCCCACTGTCTCATTAAACACCTTTTGAGCTTTCTCAACATTACCTGCAACACCAAACCCGTGAACTATAGTAGTGTAAGTCCCAACATTGATATCACATAAAATTTTTCACATTAAAGAAGTTGATTTAAAAAGAATATGTCACGTCAATCTTCATTGACATGATGATTGTCATTTTTTTTTCTATTTAAGGGTTTAAATGTAGTTTTAGTTCTTATTTTTTGTAGTCCAACAAAAATGATATTCTTGGTGGTGGACTACTAACATATTTCAAGTATAACATATTTAATGTTTGAATGTCACACCAAAGAATTAATGCATATAACTATGGATTACAATATTGCATCCTGATTTTTATGTTTACCGAGAAGAATTAAAGATTAAATACTCATTCAAGTATCCAGTAGAAGTGGCGACTGATCATCAAGCCACAAATCATCAGGAATATCAATAGTAATGTCTCCCAATATTCCATTCATCGCTTCCCAGAATTTATTGATATTACTCCGTGGCCTAGCACTTGTTGATCACAAACATCGTTGATGATCAAGTCCCACTGATCAGTCTCCTCCATAACTTGATCTTTTGTTGGATGTGTTATGTAGTCATCAGGTTCGTGCAACATTGGTTCGATAATTCCTGCAACATCATGTTCTGTTACCGCAACATCCTTTACTTTTTTCTCTTTTATGATTTTCTTGATTCGGCACAGTACAAACTCTTGCTTAGGAATATTGTTTTCCATGAAGAAATCATCCCCCACGAAGTACTCTCTCATCAACCAATTAGTATTGTTTTGCTTTTTTTCTTTACTAGTATTAATTTGATATTTTAAATTTCTTCCAAACCCCACTACACATCCCTTGCGATTCTCGATAGGTATACCACTAGTTTGGCCTCTCCAAGTGTCGTTGCCGCAAGTTCGACAATGCCTTTCATCTGAATTCTTGCGTTTCTTCAAGGGTGAAATAAAATAGCCAATTTTCTCTTCTCCAAAAATGGCAGATGGAGGTTGATCTCCATAGATTTCGGCAAGCCGAATAGGACATTGACTCGGGAAAGATTCACCCATCAAGAACCTTTTCAGATAGTTGATTAACTCTGCATCAGTAGGGTGAAAACGAACACTCTTGGAATGCCGTGATTCCATTGATTTTTTTTTATTGCGCATAGAACAAAAAAAAACGAAAATTGCAAAGAAAAAACTTCAATGTGGCTGTGAAAATATTGAGAGACGCCACAGAGAAGAGAAAGGATTACTATAACTCAACTAATGTTGAGCTTATATAGATGTTAGGTTTCCAAAAAATCAAACTCACGTGGATTATTAATTTTAGGAAAGTATTAGGCGTTTTGGTGTTACTTAGGATTTAGGAAAGAACGTGTTGATTTTTGGTTATACTTGAGACTCAAGTTATTTTGTTTCCTTTTTTCATATCAGAACTTATTTACTTTGATTACTAACTTTGTTCTATCAAAAAAAGAAAATGTCCCAATTAACAATTTCATTTACTAATATGTACAATATACAAAATATATACATTGAGTATGCATATTATATGTCCCAATCTTCAATGATGTTTTTAAATTCAAGCTTTTCGAACATCTCATTTTCAATTGATAAGATTGCTAGCCCATTTAGATTATCCCAAATTCTAGGATAAAAAATGTTTAAAGGAAAACTTGGTTTTACACCCTCAGGTTCAGTGTCTTCATTATTACAAAGATGATCAAAATCTTCATTCTCAACATGTTCATCTTCACCTAAGTCACCTACCTGTCCATTAAAATCATTCTCAGTTCCTACTAATTCTTCCACATGATTTTGTTGTTCAGATTCATTGACTAAATCATAATCAATTCCTACAAATTCTTCAACATGATTTTGTTGCTCAGATTCATTGACTAAATCTTCATTTGAGTTATCAAGTGAACGATTTGTTTTGTTTTGATTTTTTTTATCCAGAGCTCCCTTTTGAGATTGAGTTAATTCTTCTCTCTGTTTTTTTTACTTTCAGATGAGTGTTTCTTAGAGAACATTATTACTTGAAAACTGAAACAATATACAAGGAAAGCCAATGTAATTTTAATATTTCAAAGAATAAACAAAAAATAATATAACCTGCAATTTGAGAAACCCCCTTCGAGAAATCCCTCTCCACAGAAACAAATTTGATATTTCCAAGAAGAAGAAGAAGGAAAAGCGCAGGGCAATTGCTAATAGAAGAAAAAGTGCAGAGCAAGAGGAGTGGAAGACTGGAAGTGGAACAGATTTGTGTAGGGACTAGGATTAATGGTTATATTAAATTTAATATAATACTAACTAAAAAAATAATAATTTGGGCCCCTCTAAATTTTGGGCCCAGGGCAATTGCCCTGTTTGCCTCTGGCGGCGGCTCAGAGTCCAAGAACAAGTAGTAGCTTCTTGATATTTAAAGGTGGTGCCAGACATAGGCGAAGCTAGAGTACCACAAGGGGTTCATTTATATCCACTTCGTGGAAAATTGCATTGTAGTGCAATAATAATAGTATATTCAATATATTTTTACAAATGAGGTCTGAGGAGGGTGAGTGTACAGAAACCTTATCCCACATTTATGGGGTAGAGATGTTGTTTTCTGTTAATTTGTAGAAGAAACAGCTAGTGAGAACGGATTTGTGGAAGCTTTTCTATGTTTTCATAAGAACACCCACACAAGGGGCAATGGTTCAATACAGGATAGAAAAGATGGAAAATAAAACTCTAAAACTAAAAACTAACTGAAGAACATTTTTTCCAAGATGAATAACTAATCAATGTAATAAAAAGACTGTTTTACCCTTGTAGTGTAAAAATACTATTTTGCCCCCGACGGATATTTAATCACTGCATTATTATGTCATAACCTCAACACTCCCCCTCAAGCGAGGATGTAAGAACAGATTCTTCATTCCGAGCTTGGAAAGAAGATGCACATGATGTCCCGGCAACAAGGCCTTAGTCAATAAATCCGCTGGCTGATCATCAGTCAAGATGTATGTCGGAGAAACCAGACCAGATTGCACTTTCTCCCGGATGAAATGACAATCGATCTCGATGTGCTTGGTCCGCTCATGAAATACCGGATTCGTTGCGGTCGAATAGCGGACTTCTTGCCGCGATGAGTCAAAACAGAAGTTGCAAGACACCCCAAGTTAAAGCGATCCTTTAACCCATACGATTTCTGCTACCACTGATGCCAAAGATCTATACTCAGATTCTGCCGAGCTCCGAGAGACAGTCTGCTGTTTCTTGGATTTCCACGAGACAAGAGAAGATCCAAAATACACTAAATACCCCGAAACTGATCTTCTAGTGATAGGACAGGAAGCCCAATCTGCGTCGCAATAGGCTGACAGAGTGTCACTGTCTGCTGCTGCTATTAGAATTCCCAAGCCAGGTGCTTGCTTGACATACCTTACAACTCTTTCAGCTGCGATCATATGAGACCGTTTGGGTGTTTGCATGAATTGACTCAGGCATTGCACTGCGAAAGATATATCCGGTCTGGTATTGGTCAAATATAATAGCCTTCCAACCAGCCTTTGATAAGCTGCTGGATTTGTCAACATACTGTCAGTGTGGAGTGAAATTGCTGCATTCACTTTGCCTGCTGCTGCCTCATCTTTCTCTGTTTCCTTCACGAGAGCATCATATTCTGTGGAAGTGATCTTCACATGTGCTTCCATTGGGGAAGTTACTGGTTTAGAACCAGTTAAGCCCATATCCTCAATCAGCTCCAGTGAATACTTTAGTTGGTGCATCACTATCCCCTCTGTACTCCTTGCAAATTCGAAACCAAGGAAGTACCTAAGCTCACCAAGGTCCTTGATCTTGAAATGATGTTGCAAGATGGTCTTCGTCTCATCAATGAGTCCTTGATCATTACCAGTCAAAAGAAGATCATCCACATATATCAACACCATAGCTATCTTGGCTCCATCCCTTTTGATCAACAGTGAATAGTCGAAAGGACTTTGGACAAAACCAGCTGACTTCAGTGCAGTGGTTAGTTTTATGTTCCACTGTCGGGAGGCCTGCTTAAGGCCATACAGTGACTTAAGCAGCCTGCAGACCTGTCCTTGTTCATGTGCAATTCCTTGTGGCAAGCTCATATACACCTCCTCATTGAGATCTCCTTGGAGGAATGCATTGAATACATCCATTTGCTGAATGGCCCAACCTTTGGAAACTGCAACTGCAATCACACTTAACGATGACCATCTTCATGGCCCGGGAGAAGGTCTCCTGGTAGTCTATCCCTTCTCGTTGATTGTATCCCTTAGCTACAAGCCTTGCCTTAAATCTCTCCACTTCACCTGTAGCCTTATACTTGATTTTATATACCCACTTGCAACCAATGGCCTTCTTGTTGTGAGGCAATTCAACAACCTCCCAGGTTTTATTGTCTTCTAGTGCTTGAATTTCTGAATTCATGGCTTCGATCCACCTTGAATCCTTGGCTGCTTCATGGTATGTTTGAGGCTCATGGTCTGCTGAAATTCTGGCTAGGAAGCTGTGGTATTGAGTAGAAACCCCAGTGTAGTCCATCACCTTTGACATTGGGTATACACATCCTGCCTGACTGTGTGTAGATCCTGGATGCAAGAAATCATTCAGCCAGATTGGAGCTCTCCTTGCTCTGTTAGACATTCTAATGTCCTCAGCAGCACCAGATTCCTCTACATCCTTTCCATCTTCCAAGTTGGGTACATGGTTGTCAACAGAGGATGACCCTTCTGGTGACATTTGCACCTCTGCTGGCACCTCCACCTCTGCTGGCACCTCTACCTCTGCGTCTTTGGTCCTCCTCCGGTCTGCTCATTCTCAGATGCGCATACTCTCCATCATAGATTGTGAGGGAGCCTGTGTAACATCAGGAAATAGATTATGAGCAGAACATGGAAGTATAGGTGAGCCTCCATTCTCCTTGAATTGATGATAGGGGAATATGTTTTCATGAAAAGTGACATCTCTACTAACAAAAACTGTCTCATTAGACAAGTTTAGTAGCTTGTATCCTTTCCTGTTAACAGCATATCCAAGTAACACAGCCTTAATGGCCCTTGGTTCAAACTTGTCCTTGCTTACCAAGTTTGAGGCATAGCAAAGACATCCTATCACCCTCAAGTGTGAAAGTGAAGGTGTCCTGTTAAACAGCTTCTCATAAGGTGAGATATTCCCTAATATGACAGTAGGGACCCTGTTAATGACATAAACAGCAGATTCCACACATTCACTCCAGAATTTAACTGGTAAGTGACCTTGTAACTTAATGGCCCTGGCAATCTCCAAAATGTGCCTATGTTTCCTTTCAACTACTCCATTCTGCTGAGGGGTATAAGGGCAGGATATCTGATGTGTGATCCCTAACTCATTGAAGAGATCTAAACATGTAGTGTTAACAAACTCAGTCCCATTATCTGTCCTGACCCCCTTAACAGCCACATTAAACTGAGTTTTTATTTGCAGGAATAGGTTTTTAAGAACAGACATCACATCAGATTTAATGTGCAATAGGAAAATCCATGTCCATCTAGTGTAATCATCCACCACAGTAAGAAAATATCTCATATTATCATAAGATGATACTCTATAAGGACCCCATACATCCAAATGTAAAAGCTGGAAAGGCATCTCAGTTCTACTCATACTATCAGGGAAAGACTTTCTTGTTTGTCTAGCTAATGGACAAACATCACAATGACATATTGAGAAATTCGACTTGAGTTTGAAAGCAGTAATTTTCCTAAGCATGCTCAGTGGGACATGCCCCATTCTCGCGTGCGAGCTCGACTTCCGGCTCATCCTCGAGATCATCACAAAGAGGCATGGCGTACGTGCCTTTATTGCTTCCTTGTAGCTCTGCACGATTCCAGTATGTACAATCCATCGACCTCTCTACCAGTCTCCTTGACCTTCCCAGTAAACAGATCCTGCAGGACAAAGAAGTCAGGGAAAAATCTAGCACAGCAGTTTAACTCCTTGGTTATCTTCGACACTGATAGCAGATTGAACTTAAAAGAAGGAACACACAACACATGCTCAATGAGATCACCACTCTTCAATCTACAGCTCCCAGTATGTGTAATTCTAGCCACAGCACCTGTGGGGAGTTGTACCTGCCCTGCACTATCACTATCCTTCTTTTCAATCATGTTGTTGTTACTAACCATGTGGTTAGTTGCCCCTGTGTCAACTATCCAAGCTGAATTAATGGTACCCCTATGTTCATAAGACATAAGGTTACCTGCCATGTGAGCCTTGGCCACTGCCTTGTCCTGCTGATCCAACACCTGTAGCACCTTGTCATATCTGTCTGGACTACATTGAGACAGCCTGTTCTGAAGATTATCATGTTGCTGTTTAGATAACTCCCTTATGTCTCTGCAGTGATCAGGAACAGCTGCTGCTGCATTCACTTTCCTGTTTTCCTTGGAGTCTGCCAACATTCTATAACACTTTTCTGCTGTATGGCCTTGTTTCTTGCAGTAATCACAGAAGAACAGCAGCTTGCGACAATTCTCTCTAATGTGGCCTTTCATCTTGCAATAATCACAGAAACCACTAGACTGATTTGACTTCCTTTGTTGATACTGTGTTGTCTTCCCATATAGAGCCACAGATTCAGTCGAATCAATGTTTCCAAATCTTCCAGTAATGGATTTCTGACTTTCATCTTGCGCAATCATAGCATATGCTTGATTAACACTAGGTGTAGGTGTTAACAACAAAATGTGGCTTCGTGCTTGATTGTAGCCATCATTTAATCCCATCAAAAATTCCAGCAATCTCTGACTAGCAAGGTGATCCACATAAGCCCGGGGACTGTCGCATTCACATGTAGGTGGAGGAATTATAGAGTCGATTTCATCCCATAAATCTTTCATTCGTGAATAATCGCCACGCGAGACACTCATAGCAACATACTCGCCTTTTTAATCGGTATACTCGCGACAAATTGATTTTGTCGAATCGCTCTTTCAAGTCCCTCCAAACAGCTGAAGCAGTGGAGCGATATAATATACCACTAAGCAAATCTCGACTGACATTCTTCATGATCCACGACATGACCATTGCATTGCAACGATCCCATTGCTGCACCAGATTTCCTTCATACATGTCCTTCACCGACATGCCGTGATGAAGCCAATCTTATTCTTCGTCAACAAACTGAGCTTCATCGCACGACTCCACAACGTATAATTTTCCATTCCCGTTAGCTGAATCTCAACAAATACAGTCCCGGGAGTATCAGATGAGCTCAAAAACAGGGGATTATTGTGATCCACTATGTTTGAACATAGGTTCGAGGTTTCCTCCGTAACAGCTGGTGTATTCTGTGATGCGTGCTCCATTGTAATCTATTCTCACTAATTTTCGAAACAAAATTAAGACGAGCAACAACTGCAGAAGGTCGACGAATCTTCCAGGTCTCAATTTCACAAATCGAGCTTCAAACTGTCGATTGTAATATGCATATTGCAAATCGTGTTGCATGCGTCTGACGAACCACGAACAGAAGTTTCCAGAATCGAGCCTCAATTTCGATTTGCAGATTTGCAAAATCGCTCTTCGATCTTCGATTTCAAAGAACGGCATCAACTCGCTTCGATACCATGTTAATTTGTAGAAGAAAGCGATTAGTGAAGCATTTGTGGAAGCTTTTCTATGTTTTCATAAGAACACCTGAGGGCAATGGTTCAATACAGGATAGAAAAGATGGAAAATAAAACTCTAAAACTAAAAACTAACTGAAGAACATTTTTTCCAAGATGAATAACTAATCAATGTAATAAAAAGACTGTTTTACCCTTGTAGTGTAAAAGTACTATTTTGCCCCCGACGGATATTTAATCACTGCATTATTATGTCATAACCTCAACATTTTCAATAGACTCTCGTCTAAAAAAACGTTCTGAGACAATGTTCGAAATAAATGCACGAGTGAGATTAGCATGTTTGTTTGATATGATTATTCTTAATAGTTTTTAGAATCTATGGGTATAAGTTATATTTCATATTTTTCGGGAAAAAAAAAGTGAAAATATGTTTTGAAAAACTATGGTCAAACACATTTTTAAAATTTGATTTTTTTAATAAATCAAGCTTTTTAAATATTTTTTGGAAATCTATGACCAAACGGTAGTTAAATGATGAAATCCAGAAAGCAAATGTTTCAAAGAAATCTGGATTAAATCTTGATCCTGATCAAATTGAAGAACTGGTAATGTTAGATTCTTTATTACAAAATTACTTTTAATCTTCTTATGTTTTTACATCTATTAGTTGTAAATTTAAATTGTTAGAGAGAATGTTTTCATTTATTTATTTTAGATTCATATCGATAACATGTTATTCTGTGCTTGCTTAATCTTACTCATGAACTAAACATGTGTGAATATCATTAAAAGTTAACTCTATTTTATATTAATTATTTTATATCTACAAATCTTATCGAAAGTGAGCATTTTTATTTATTTATTTTAGATCTACAAATCTTATTCATAAATCTAAATTATTAGAGAGTGAATTAGGTCAACTTAACATGTTCTAGAACACGTGCTTGTGTTTTGATCTTCTTCATGGTTACACATATGCAAAATATGGTTGATGGTGGAGGTGACAATTGAACTAATTATACTTAAATAATTAGAGTTAACTCTTTTTACTATTAATTTAGATCTATAAATCTTATCAAATACTATCTAGAGAGAAAAAAACTTATACATAAATTTAATTTTTATTTAATTCTTTTAGATCTACAATTTTATTCGTAAATTTGGATTGCTAGAGCATAAAAACTTTCATTTTCTTATTTTAGATCCAGACAACGTGCTCCACACGTGCTTGTTTTTATCTTACTCATGGGTTACAAGCACGTGTAAACTTGAATAACATGTAAATCGTTATGAGTCAATTTTTTTACTATTAATTTTAAATTTACAAATCTTTTCAAATACTATCAAGAGAGCAAACACTTATTTATAAATTTGACATTCATTTAATTCTTTCTATAATATTATCAACTAATTTAAATTGTAAGAGAATAAATACTTTTATTAATTTAGTTTATAAATTCAAATAACGTGCTCCGTACACGTTTATTTGATCTTATTCATGGTTACTGATCGGTGTATTTTATATACACCTTTTGAGTAATTTTTAGTTAGTATTTTACTCATTTCATTTATGTTTAGTATAGTATTAGGGTCGTTTTCCTTTCTTTTGTGTCACAACGGTCAGAAATGGAGAAATGACAAAAAGGAGATGAAATGAGCATAAATGAGACGGAATTGCACACTAAAAGGATCAAGAAATGAAGCCTAAGAAGTTCCGGGAAGTATAGTAGAAATCAGACGAAGACCGGACGAAAAAAGGAAGACGAAACGAAAATCCGCCAGAACGCCTTGTGGCGCTGTACAGATGTTCAAAGTTGATTTATTGCGAGTTTTTCAGCCGTGGCGCCATTTGCGTGGTCATGACACCATTTTGACCCATCTTTTAGGCATTTTTTGCAATTTTAAGCATTTTAGGACACCGCATTTTATAATCATTTTTGACATTTTTGTATATTTTTTACATAACATCCTATGTTGTTTATTCTTGTAAATTGACATCATGTTTTGTTTTTTACCTTTAATTAGGTATTAAACATTTTTTAGCATCTCTTTGAATAATTAACTGACACCCCGTCTTTACTTTTAATCAGGCATTAAATATTTGCTAAATATTGTATTTTATTATTATTGCATCAGGCATTGACATTTTAATAATTTGTATCTTTAAATAATTTTCCTTTTAAATAATTAATCAATTTTGCATTTTTTAAACCAGTCCAGTCCAGGGCATAATCTGAATCAGTTCAATCCGCCATAAATCGAAACAAAAAATGAAGCCCAATACACTTTCATCCAATACCCAAACCCAATACCCAATAACCAATACCCAATACCCAATACTCAATACCCAAAGCCCAATACCCCCTAAATCCTAAACCTAATCTCACCCTATAAAACCTACCCTATTTTTAAACTCACCAGGGGCTCAGCTGCATAAACCATCACTAATTCCCTTCTGCAAAAACCTACCCTACCCTACCCCTTCCAGCCGGCTACACCCTACATAACCCTATTTTTACCCCACTTTATCATTTTCATCCGCCCACAACACATTAACCCCAGCCGCCCGCACTACACTCTCCTCTCCCTTAACCCTTTCAGCCATCTTCCTTTCCCTCTCAACCTAACCCTAGCCGCACATCCCTTAAAACAAAAATCCCTCACACCAGTTACCGTCGAACACCCCCAATCCCGTCACACCCCCGTCGCCGTCACCCTCTCCCTGAACCACCGTCCATCACCAGCGAACCCCCTAGCAACATCCTCAAACCCTTTTCCAGCCACACTCTCGCCGTCTGCGCCTCTCGCCACCTCGCCGCCTCTCCACTATCACCCTTTCCGTCATCACGGCGAACACACACTTCTGATCGTAACCCGATCGGCCCGCCGACGAACCACTGTCGAACACCCATCTCCCGTCGACCACCACCACGCGAACCATCACTACACACCCACTGTTCGCCAGCGAACCCGTCGACCACCACCATCGCTGCCTGGGTTTGGTTCCATTTTTAGATTTATTGGCATATTTGTTATTTTGGACTGATTTCCTTTATTTTTGAATCTCGCCGGAGTTTGAGTAACTCCGACGGTCGTTGGTTACTGTTCCTATTGTTGGTTTGATTCGGAATGATTTCTTGTGTTTTGCCGGAGTTTTTAAACTCCGGCGGGTCTCTGGTTTTCCGACGAACTGCTCCTGCTGCTTTGGCTATTCCTGGACTGATTTTTGATATCGCTGAAATTTCTGGCCTTATTCTGTTGAATTTTCGTTTGGACTGTTTTGATGTTTTTCTGGTTTCTTTGGGACAGATTTTGCTGTGTTTGTGGACTGTTTTGACCATTGTGCTCTTTGTTTTTGTTAAACTGATCGAACCATACTGCACTTGGTATTAAACTGACTTAGAACAAAACTACACTGTTGGTATTTACTGATTTTGAACAAGATACTACACTGATTTAGAACAAAACTACACTTGGTATTTTTTACTGATTTTGAACAGATACAACACTTTGGCCAAAGAAGGATTTATCCGTCGATCTGGAGGCCCCCGTGGTAAGCGAGACGGAATATGTGGGCAAGGAGGAAAGTGTAAAAGATTAGACGAGAATGCACAGTATCGTTCACCGGGAGGCGAGTCGACCGCCGCCGTAGCGATATTGGCTTCTCATGTCTTAGTATCCTTGGCACAACACTAGCTGAGCCCACACTATATAAAAATATATTTTTTACAATATCTTCTACATATATATATATCTATATATATACATACATTGTGTTTGTTTGGTAATTTATTTATTATTTACTAACTCTTCTACTAAGTGTCTTTGCAGTACGGGCGCACCTCAAAGTTAAAGCATTCGCATAAAATAAAAGCGAAATGTTGCTAATTTCTCTTCATTACATCTTTTTATGATTATTTGCTTTTATTACTATCTTGTTAAATATATATCTATTTTAAATATTTGCATGCCTAGTTTAAATATCTCTTGGTTAGTTTAATAATTAGAACACTTTTAGAATTATAGATTACATGTTAGCACAATAATATTAAACCTAAGTTTGAACGGACAACCGCAAGTTAGCGGATCCTTTAGGATGCCTAACCCCTTCCCTTTAGGATAATAAAGAACCCTTACCTAGAATCTCACATAGTTTCACAGACCTTTAAAAATGGAGATCATTCGTAGTATTTTATGCTACATTTTTAGTGTCCTAATTCACTATAATAATTAGGTGGCGACTCCTTTAAATAGCATTTAGGAATCAACCATACGTAGTACTCCCGTTTTCGACTCCGGTTAAAATGGGGCGTTACAGATGGCGACTCCACTGGGGATATTTAGGTTCTTAACCATAACAAACATAGGTTAATTATTGAGCTTCATTTTTTCTTTATTTTTCTTATTTGCTTAATTGCTTATTTTGTGGTTCACGCTTATTTGCTTTTATGTTTTGCCTAAACTATTCTGCTTCACATATAAATATTTGCATATTGTTTTAACTGCTATTTGCTACTGCTTTCCTTGAACTGGCATTCCGCTCATATTTCTTCCACTATGGAAAATTCACACTATCACACACTACATGCGAGGTGCGCTGGGTGCATCAGCAAATTCTTTCTTCAAAATCCAAATTTAGGAGAGTTGGTCATATACGTGGAGTGTCCGGTCTAACCGGTGGCCGCGTAGCCTTCTCACTCGAGTTGTCCGCTCGGGAACCTTGCGTCTAGAAAAGCCAAATCTTAGAAACTTAAGATAGAGCTATACCACCCTTATTTTAGGGCATGCATGCATTTACCTTAGGTGGGTCGGTCCTTGGCATCGACACCACAATTAGGAAGACACCAAACTTGTCGACGGGTTTCTCAACCCAACGGCCAACCAGCATATCATGTGTAGCGTGACAATGACAGACAAATCCAAGCCTAATCATGGCATGCAGAAATTGGAAAAAGTGCACCGTCATTTGGTCGCCATTTCCAACAAAAGCATTACGATTGGGCGGCACCGACAAATCCATCATGACCTCGCATATGTGACGTTTAGGCCTACCTCTGGCATAAAGGGGTCCCCATGCATGTTAGGACTCGCTTGCAATTTAACAATTTATGTGCAACATGTACCCGCTAAATGTTTTTACACTTTTGCAAAATCACGTGCTTTATACTAACGCAGTTTGCTACATTTTGTCTAAAAGGATTTATCATCTCCCCTAAAGGTCGATTTGTATTTGGCTAAGCAATGACAGAGCATCGATATTTCACAAGTTCAAAGGCACGGTCCAATGATATGACTGATTCAAGGGCATTTGAGCAGAACGAGTCGGAACCCGTCTTGGTCCCTATAGGCAAAACCTTTGGAACTACGTGTGACCTGATTCCCTTGGCGGATACGTAGGCGGCCACATCGGCTTCGGTCCCACCTTTTAGAAAATCCCAATTTCTCTTTTGCTTGTAATTGGAACTACGTTCGACCTGATTCCCTTGGCGGATACGTAGGCGGCTATGTTATACCCCGTATTTCCAGAGTATGTACGTGAGGACGTACGTAGAAAAGGTTGAGCCTTAAAGTTAGGCTAGGTTCGAAATTTGTACACAAGTGCCGGAAAGAGTCGTTTTTCGACGAAAAGTTTTACTAAAATTGCTAAGGGAAAATTCAGTCTATGTCATTTTTAATTTTTGCGGATTTTTCCGAGGCGAAACATTTTGGACCAACGGGAGGGTGGCATGTGTCACCTCACATTGGAAGGACTTGGGGCGGCAAAGGGACGAAAAGGGTCGAGGAGTTGGTAGGATATTTGTGCAAGTTGGTGTGGTAGATGGATAAGGTACACGTGGTGGAATCCTAGCCTACACTTGCCTAACACTTGGATTAATCTGGGCCATTTGTTGGCCTTTGGTTAGCCTATAAATACTCCCCTAAGTTGAAGACTTTCTTCATCCTCACTTGAAAACTTCTAAGGCAAAAACCCTCCCTCTCCCTCTTGTGCTCTCGTCCGCCACACCCTCCCCTTGTGGTAGCCTAGCCGAAACACCCTCCCCTCTTGGAGGCCCTCCGAGAATACCCCCCTCCCCCTAGCCTAGTTGCTAGTCGAAATACTACCCCCCTTGGTTGAGAAATACTTCTCCAAGTATTGTTATAATGCCCAAATACTCTAGACCAAATACCTTGTAGTACTTTCCAAAGTTACCTCTATCGTAGAGCAGGAAATACTATTATACTTTCCTTTAGCCACTAAACGAAACCCTAAGGAAAACCTTCATAGTCGGTTGAAGTGTTTAGTAGAAGCGTAGAACTTCTAAGGGTTGTTTGGAGCGGATTGAGCACTCGGAGTAGGAGCTAAACGTTGCTCAGGATCGACGTTAAACTTGGATAATTTTGGGCTCATCGAGGTAAATACTACTGTCCTTCTATTGTAATTGGGAATTACATACTGTAGTAGTATAGAAATGAATATAAGATTCATAGAAGAGAATTGAACTGTATTAGAATGATATTACAGAATAAACTTGAACTGAAATCACTTCAGAAGAATATAAGTAGAAGATTAAAGCGTACTTACTTAGATGTATTCTGATGGGTGATAACCTTTATTGGTTGAATGTTCTGCAAGTAGCATGTGCTACTTAGAAGGTGGACAAGGCTAGCCGGGTTATAGCCGTGGAGCGTTTTGCTTATAGTCGATAATCGTCACGAGGTATGTGATTCTTCATATACTCTTGAGCATGAATATATATAGTACGGTAGACGTACGTGTGGCAATGTCTTTTGACTTAAGCCTGAATAATAAGAATCTTGAAGTATTTTAAAAGTATATATATAGTGCAGACGACGTGACGTGCTAACTGAACGTAGTTATACGGCAATGTCTTTTGACTTAAGCCTGAATAATAAGAATCTTGAAGTATGTCAAAAGAGTTAAGAAACCATTTTGAAAGAAGATTAACACTTGGTTTTAAAGGTTTTAAAAAGAGTTATACTATCTTTATGGGGAGTTAGGTATAACGTCTTAAGAGAGGTAAAGAAAATGGTTTACTGATTTTAGAAGTGAAGAGACTTGATCTTAAAAGATAAGAGACTTAACTTGATTGAATTAATATGGATGTTTGTGTGAAACCTCATTCGTGAGTAATGAGTACTTGGTTTTTAAAAGGAATAATGTTTTACTGATTTCGGAAATCAGAATGTGTATCGACAAACCACTGCAGCGTTAATAAAGGAAAATGTAATGAATAATGAAGTATTATTAAAACCAGTAGAAACCTCCATCTGCATAGAAGCTAAGATGAGACAAAATGATATTACATTTTCTAGATCATGACTGCTTTAAATAAATGGTTATAAACAAGAATAAACTGCTCACACATATGGCCTATGTTACTCAATTGTTTTAAAAGAGATTAAAACATTGAACTATGAAACTTTTCTAAAGTAATGAGACTTGAGTAATTGAAATTAGGCAAACTGGAACTTTAGGGAAAAGAAAGGCATTGTTTTGTCTTAAAACGGTTTAAAACATAAAGTGTTATAACAGCTTTATGGGAAGTTATTTATAACGACTTTATGAAAACAAAAGAAGGGTTTTATCATTGGTTTTAATGCGGTAACTTGACTTTAAAAAGAGAAGTGTTTTGGTCTAAAAAGAAGGCATGGTATTGCCTTAATTTGGTTTTAAAAAGGAAAGTAAAAGTCACTCTATTTTATACTACGGGTATCGGGTAACTTTTATAAAGGGAATGGATTTCTTAAAAGGAATTTAACGTACGTAGTACTTTAGGGATAAAACCCGGACCTTAATATAAAATGGAAGTACCTTGAGTTGTGTATAACTTGCCTATGCTTGTTGTTGTATAACTTGCCTATGCTTGTTGTTGTGTAACTCGCATATGCTTGTCGAGATAGCCTTTGTTGTGCAAATATTGATATCAGGTGACTTCTTGATAAAGAATGGATCTTTTTATGAAAGTCTAGAAGTACGGTAATTTGCTTGTGCATGCTTGTGATAGCCTGGCTGTGTGATATATTGTTATTATTGCTACATGGACATGTCTACACCGATGCACTCGGGGCATGGCTACGCGGCAGGTTGATTGCGATATATGGTTATTATTGTTAAATGGGCATGCTCGCACCGACGCATTCGGCACGCGTGGCTACGCGGCAGGTTGACCACCCAAGATATTGTTGTTGATGTTACATGGACATGCACCGGCGTCTGAATTCCGGGGCATGTGGGCTACGTGGCATTGTTTTATTATTGCATCATGGACATATCGCACCGGCGCACTCCGGCATGTGGCGTGATGCGAACATGATTGATGTTGTGGGCGTGAGACCCATAGTTATATATTGAGTGATGACTTTGAGGCGTGAGTCCTCGACTTGATCGCTTTTATGTTGCGTCGTATTTTGGTTATCATACATGTCTCTCGCTTTATATAGATCGTTATGATTCAACCGCAAGATTTTCGCCACATACTTGGTACTGTTATCGACCTCCTTGGGCTGCGTCACGCCGCAGTAGGAGTACACCGTAGTTGATCCTCGCCATAGGATCACCGCTCAGATATCGGAAGCTCCGCTCTCCGAGGCTTATTCTTTGGTATGTGTTCCCCGAGTTGTAGGTTCTTGTACATTCGTGGTATGGCGGCCACTGTCCGTCATAGTTGTTGTAAATCTTAGAGGTCCGTAGTAATGTGGGCGGTGGTTGTAAAAAGGATTAAACTATTCGGGTTCTTTATGTATTTATATACAAAAGGCAACTGTTTTGGTTGGCCTGTTTAATTATAATATCTCTTGCTTCATGTCTTGTTTTTATGTTCTGCTGATTTTCTCTGATGTATGACTACTTGGGTGCCCGGGTAGGCACGATCACGCCCGGTTCGGTCGTGACAAAAGTGGTATCGAGCGATTAATCCTCGGAAAGTGTCTACAGACCGTGTTCAGTAGAGTCTTGATTATCGGTGTGTTGTGCACCACATCTATAATCAGGAGGCTATAGGACATGTAGGATTGGTTTCTATTCTTCTCATTCTGAGATCGTGCCTTAGAGCTGTGTTGTAAGTTGGACCCCTCTGACGTATTTCGTTTTCACCAGTTATGCCTCCGCGCAAGGCAACCCGGGCCCAGCGGGGCAAGGCAACCGAGGGAGCTGCTAGTGAGATACAGAGGAGTACGAGGCGCAGTCTGGCCATTACCCGAGATGCTTGACGACGAGTTTTGCGACACCGCCACGGCAGAGTTTAGAGCGCAGCGGTGGCACGAGACTACTGACTGCACCTTCACCCCACACGGCGCGAGGAGTTGGGTACAAAGAGATGGCGCCATCGCCGTGGTCGTGGCCGATATGAGGATAAATTGCCGACGCAGCAGCTCCGTGCACCACGGTTCACCCAAGATCGGATAGTTTGAGGCTACAGGACTTTTCGAGATGTAGCGCCAGAGTTCTACTGTCGATGCACGAGGATGATCCGCAGGAGTTCATCCGAAGCGATTCTGGATCATAGAGTGATCAAGGCTTGAGACCGAGTCGGTGGTCCTAGGTTCGCGGCCGCGTGATACCGCAGCCGATCGGGTTTGATTCGTGGGAGCCGTCGGGAGAGAATGCACTTCCACCGTTTGGGGACGAGTTTTCGGGGCATTTCTTGCACATTTCTTGCCTCACGGATGAGGAGGCTCGGGCCGACGATTTTTGATGTTGAGGCGTAACGCGCATAGCGGGAGTACAATGTGAGTTCGACTCATTGGCTCGGTATGCCCCCAGAGCCGAGATATGGAGGGAGTACACCGCCACGTTACGGATTAGATGACTACTGGCGAGGCTTGTTCGGTGTAGCTCTTCACCGGCATGGACATTGCCCGCACGCAGCTTATGCACTGGGTGTGAGGAGCGGAGAGGTCGACGGAATGACGAAGAGCGCAGAAGAGGCGAGCAGCAGGTCCTTTGGTGACTTTCGAGGCGGACCGCCTCAGCAACATACTAGTTTTGTACCTCCGCCAGTGCAGAATGGTCCTCCACAACCTTCAGGGCATCCGGGGGATTCAGGAGCAGGTCAGAGCTCCAGGGGTTCAGATTTCCAGAGGAGTAGGGGTGTGGGCGGATGCACCCCCTACCGGTGTGGTCGATGTGGTAGACAGCATTTCGGGGAGTGTCGTGGTGCCAAGGGAGCTTGTTATTTTTGCGGCCAACAGGGCCATCTGGCGAGAGACTGTCCGACTAGGGGTAGCGCTGGTAGGATAGCACAGACTACGGGATCAGTTGCGGGTTCTTCACCTTCCATAGCTAGGCAGGATGTTCATACACCGGCAGGCCACGGCAGAGGTCGCGGTGGAAGTTCCTAGTTTTAGCGGTCCTTTGAACCGCCTATTTTCAGGTATATCCTTAACCCTCTAGAGTTTTGAATGTATTGATGTTATGATGAAGTTTTTAGTGTTATGTTCGGATAGCTTTGTGCTAAAATGTGATTTAGAACCTGGTTAGTGAAAAAGGGTAAGCCTGGGGGTGAGAAAATGATGAACCTTAGAATAGTACAGTTGAGACCTTAGATGTAAGGCCGTCTTGAGTACAAGATTTTACGGGTGATCTTTGTCTGAATGTATAAGTATATATGAAGTAATTGTGGGAAGATTCCTTGGGTAGTGTAAAATGGAAGTGGTAGCTTTCATGACCCGTTTAGGTAAGATTGTTCCGGATCGGGGAATAAGAGCGTGATGCATTAAGTGGGTCGGGTTGGGGCCATGTTGAGGGCCAACCCGCGGCCTGTTCGGAGCGAGGTCACTCGGTGGTCCTGCCAGGTGGTAGGGTCACGAGGGTTCTAGGCCCAAGATTAGATGACCATCGTATGAGTTCGTGGATATGTTCGACCAGAATCGGTTCGTGAAGGCCGGGAATGGCCTTAGAGAGAAGTGAAGCTAGTAAGATGACCAAGTTTGGAGGTGGTGACTCCAAAGTTTTGGGAACTGAAGCAATGACTGAAGTGTGGTACGTATGCTAGAAGAGTTCAAGTGTTCGAGAAGGGCACGACGAGTAAGGAAGGAAGAGAACGTGTGTTATTTCGTGGCCAGGTGTGGCGTTGGCAACTTGTTAGAAGAACTTCTTCGTTATCCGTCTTGAGAAGGAACATTCGGGACGAATGTTTCTAAGGAGGGGAGAATGTTATACCCCGTATTTCCAGAGTATGTACGTGAGGACGTACGTAGAAAAGTTTGAGCCTTAAAGTTAGGCTAGGTTCGAAATTTGTACACAAGTGCCGGAAAGAGTCGTTTTTCGACGAAACGTTTTACTAAACTTGCGAAGGGAAAATTCCGGCTATGTCATTTTTAATTTTTGCGGATTTTTCCGAGAGACGAAACATTTTGGACCAACGGGAGGGTGACATGTGTCACCCTCACATTGGAAGGACTTGGGGCGGCAAAGGGACGAAAAGGGGTCAAGGGAGTTGGTAGGATATTTGTGCAAGTTGGTGTGGTAGATGGATAAGGTACTGTCGCGCCCTTTTCCGGCCGCGGCATTTTCTAAATAGCGAACCCTGCTCAAAATGCAAATAATGTTAGAAAATATATAATAAAATGCTAATAAAGTTTAAAAGGCTTAAAGGTTTTTAAAAAAAATGCTAAAGGTTAAAAGAATGCTAAAAGTAGTGCTAGGGTATAAAAATGCTAAAAAGATGCTAAAAGTGCAAAGGATGCTAAAGTTTAAAGGGGTGCTAAAATGCTAAAGGGTTGCTAGAATGCTAAGGGTTCGCGGAGTCGCCACCTAATTAATTTGGGTGAATTAGGACACCTAAATGTTTAACTAGTTTAAAGTAAACATTAACTCCATTTTTTATGGTATGCTAAACTTAATGAGATTCTGGGTAAGGGTTCTTTATTATCCTAAAGGGAAGGGGTTAGGCACCCTAAAGGATCCGCTAACTTGCGGTTGTCCTGCCAAACCTAGGGTAATTATTATGCAAAATAAAGCTCCTCCTGCTTAATAAAAATGCTAAAATGTTAAAATGTTTGAAAGGTGCTTAAAGTATAAAAGGGCAAAAGGTGTATTTAAAAACATTTAAGCGGAAGAGTATAAGATATACTTTCTAAAGATATGTTGCGAGGTTTATGTAGGAAAGTCAAGGTTATTTTTTAAAACCGTGCAATTAGGATGCCTAAATACTATCTTAGTTATGGATATAATAGAAGTAAAATGTATGCAAGTATTCCTTTACCTAAGGGGTATATATTACTTAGCATGAGGATATAATATTTTTTTGTGATAAGAGGGAGGACGTGTCTATTATGCAAAAGCAGTATTTCTTATTCTGTATTAATAGGAAATTATACCACGGTTTTAAGGATATCTAGGTAAATAATATTTCAGCTTATTATGCAAGTGTAGGGTGCTACATGATTTATTATAACTATTAAACAAGGCGAGGCAAGCCTAAAGTAAGTAAATCAAACTGATTTCTAGCTATTGATTCAAGGTTTAACTATCATAAATGCTAATTAATTAGTATAGCGTTAGACAATTAATTACAATCAATGAATAGGGAGAGGATATGAATTAATAATGGCGACTCGAAGAAAGGCGATGTAATTCCGCCTATAGCTTTGGAATTTCTGATGCGGAGTGGAAATGCACATAGATGCGGGTATTAATTTGCCACGATGAGTCAAGCCATGAGACTCTTTGTTGCTCCGGTGCGTTTCATGTAAATAAAGAAAAGATAAGGATTAGTACGAGCCCCAAATAATAATAAACAAGTACTAGATATAAGAATTAGCACATGTGATTTAAAACATGTATGCATGATTGAATTGCGGGATAGTAAAATAGGCGAGGAGCAAATAAGGGAAGCCGAACCCAGATTGTACATACATATGGGACAAGGTGCCAGGCAGTATGCAGGAGAAGAGGAATTACTTCCAAGATCAGCAAATAAGAAATAAACAAAGGCAAGCCCGAGGGCGGGATGAACCTAACAGTGATGGCGACGACTGTAATGCCAAAACAGTGACGGCAGTAGCACTAGTGCCAACAAAACAGTAAATGCAACGCTAATGCTAACCAACTATTTCTATGGCCTATGGGACTTTCTAGGTATGCAGTTTCAGAAATTCAAGTAAGGCAAGCAGGCGCATCTTGGCAGGCAATTCAAGTAGTTAAAACAGCTGGGTATGAATGTCCTAATTGGCCTGTACATCTTTATATCAAGCATGGATTTTGGGAATGCAAGATAATCCTAATTAGACAAGAAATATGGCATACGATATAGGCGAGGCAGAATTACACTAACAAGAACCAGATTAATATCAAGGCGGAGGGAATAGGACTGTGCCTGCAGAACAGTGGTATGCCCAGTTCTGGCACCACCAATTCTTGACAAGAATATACTAAATACCAAGACATTTTTTTAGTTCAAATGAAATATTTTCCAATCATTTATGAGGCCACTTCTATTTGCTTAATGCTTTCTAAGACAAGGCTGCATTCCTAGTATACTACCTAATCACTGAATGCTAACAGGGAGTACAACATATTCAGGAGAAAACATGCAGGATACAAATAAACTCAACATCTACAGAAAGAAGCTAAGATGCATAATATTCCTTGAGGATACAACATTCAATTAACTAAACTTGCGTATAACATCGGATCTTATGCAACCTATCAAGTTAATAGGAAAGAAATGATGATCTACACTAGTTCTAACAAAAACAACTTCGACAGATACCAAACAAATTCACATTGGCTACAGACTTATATACAAATGACTCAAGTAGCAACAACAGCACACAATACGTCATTTATCTATCTAAAACATATTGCACAGTGACTTAATAGGCTCAACAATAATAATGAATGTTAACAGCGTCTTAAATTTGAATCATTATCGTAACACAGCTAATCGAAAATCAAACAACCATCAAAATAACGAATTCAGGTAGCATTGAGACAGCGTACACATCCTACAATCTTCAACATCTTCATCATTTAACACATATTTGATACAAATACGCACAGAAATACAAGAATGAACTGAAATCGAGAGGGAGTCGAATTTACCTTCTCCGGACAGCGACCCGGGGCAGCGTATCAAGTCGTCGGTCCAATCGACGGGTTTTGGGTTTGCGATGCGAATAGAAGGGTAAAGTTGCTTGCTGATTTTTGGCTAGAATTGAGCGAGGGATTCAGATTACCTATTCTTGAGATGCTAATGGCCTAGGTACTGAGTTCTGTTCTAATGTGCTCTTCATCTGTTGCTGTTGGACTCCTCTGAGCCTTCTCGTATATGCTCTGTGTTCGACCCGTCTCTGCCCTCGTAAAGAAAAACGATTGCTCATCGACTCCATCGAGCTCGACCCCCCTATTTCTATGCTATGGGTATGCTCTATTGTGCTCCGCCTCTATGTTCTATAGCATTCGAGTGAAATTTCTGGATTCAGAAGGTGCTGGCCTTTAGACGATGACCATGCCTATTGCATGTATAAGAGGATTAATTTATAGTTAGGATTTTGGGTTCCTAAGTTGGGTAAGTAATCAAGGCACGATTCTGGAGGGATTTCGTTCGATTCGTACTCGATTTTGTGCTGATTTTAGTACTGATTTTGAACGGGTTATGATTTGAAGGGATTTGGTTCGGTTATGGTAAGAGGAGTCATGCAGGTTGCGTGGGTAAAGGAAAGGGTTCGATTCGCCGGATTCTCAGGCGAGAATCACGGCAGGGAAGGTGCGGCGATGGCTGCTGGTTTCTAGTGCTAGGTTTAGGTTTTGTTTTAGGGCTGTCGACAGGGAAGGGGTAAGGTAAAGGGCTAAGGGGAGGAAAGGAGAATGGGCTTCGGGTAATGTAAGGGAAAATAAGGTGTGGGGCGGGTTGGGCTTGCGGGTCGCGGGTGTTGGGCTGACACTGGGTTTGGGTAGTGGGCTGCGAATTAGGGTTAATTAATTAGGGTATTGGGCTATTAGTTCTTAGGTGTTTTAATGGGCTGCGTTTTTAATTAGTTATTTAATTAGTGCTAGTTTTAGGTGCTATTTAATTAATTAGTAGTAAATTAAAACAATAAATTGTGCTTAAATTATTTAGGTGTTCTATTAGCCTAAGTTTTGAATTATTATAACAAATGAAGACGGGCGTGCTATTTAATTAATGCTTAACATTTTAGAATGCGGCGCTATTATTTAACATCTTATTATTGTGCATTATTGCGAAGTTAAATTAAAATGCATTGAGTTTATATTAAATTACTTAAATGCCGAATGCAAGTACGATATTTAAGAATTGTTTAAAGCCTTATAAATGCGACGCTATTAAATGCATATATCAGATTAAAATTGATTTTAAATTACAAATGATTACTAATAAATGCGGCTATGCTACCTGACACGACGTTATCGCTAAATTATTTATTTTATGCATTTATTAATTATTTAAGAATTACAACAAAGCTTAAAGTTAATAAGTGCGGGCGCGGGACTCTAAATGCTTAAGACTTTACGTAAGACGCGATGCCATTATTAAATTATTTATTTATGCCTGTATTTATGTTTTATTCGCTGCATTTTATTATAAAAATCCTAAAAAATTATTTTACAAAATTAGTGTAATTTTATAGTTAATGGCTGGACGGGAGGGTCAAAATTGGGTGTCAACAGATGTCCCTCTTTGTATGGAGATGATGGAAGAATCTTCAGACAAAGACGTTGACTCATAGCCAATTTTGTCTCGATCTTCAGAATTGCAAAAATGCTGAGCGGGTAGACAAGGCTGACGCAAAAATCAAAAGCGTCCCCAAAGGTCGAGTTATGACGACACCGATACCATGGTCAAAACACTAAGCGGGCTAAGGCGGACTCAAAGTCGCCCCAATGTCGAGTTATGGCGACCGGGTTACCGTGGTCAAAACATTGGCGGGCTAATGCGGACTCAAAGCTGTCCCAGTGTCGAGTTATGACGACACTGGGTCACCATGGTCAAAACACCAAGGCGGGCTAACGCGGGCTTAAAGCTGTCCCAGTGTCGAGTTATGATGACACTGGGTTATGGTGCAAAAAGTAAAAGAAAATAATCGGCTTGAACACGGGGCTTGCATGGCTTGTGGTCTTTGGGTTCTACGGTGATGCGAGCGAGTGGACCGACGCTGAGGCCGCTTCGCCAATCGTTGGGAAGGTTGGCCCCCAACAGATTGCCCAGTCAGAAGAGAAAATCCACGTTGTGCTCCCGCTCGCACGCTAAGACTTGAACAAACGGTTAGTGCATAATCATTAAGGCAAAATAATGATGCATAATTTTAAAGTAATGCAACCGTGAGTGTAGAAAAGGTTATCTGCAAAAATATGATGCTGCTGTGTTGATGCGATCCGCAACGCTGCGATTTCGCCTTGCGGGCGTGTTGCGATTGTGAACGCGGATCGTTGTCCTTGCTGCAATTGCCCTGCGTGATATCGATGATGGCGCTGCTGACTTGTTGCGCCGAGCGCGCCGCTGACGTGCCGCCGGGCGCTGCATGGACTTCGCTGACACGCCGTTGTCCGGATGTGCCGCCGCCGGGCGCTGCATGGACTTGCCGATTACGTCGTTGTTCGGGCGTGTTCCGCCGCTGCGTGCGTGGACTTGCCGATTACGCCGTTGTGCGGGCGTGTTCCGCCGGGCGCCGTTGCGTAGGCTTCTTTGGCCGATAACGCCATTGCCGGACGTATTCTGCCGGGCGTCGCCGTGGACTTGCGATTACGTCGTTGTCCGACGTGTTGCCGGGCATCGTTGCATGGACTTCGCCGATTACGCCGCCGTTATCGGACGCGTGTTCTTCCGGGCGCCGTTGCGTGGACTTGCCGATTACGCCGTTGTTACGGCCGTGTTCCGTGTGTCGCTGCGTGGACTTCTTGATTACGTCGTTGTTCGGACGTGCCGCCGCCGGGCGTCGTTGCGTGGACTTGCCGTGGCCGATAACGCCGTTGCCGGGCGTGTTGCCGCTTCCCGTAGAATAAATGCTCCTGCAAGCCAAGCTTGAGAAAAAAACGTTAGTGTATACCTGTTTAAATGAAATGATAAATACATATGAGAAGTGCAATTTTATGGGTAGAGATGTCATCCCTGAGATGTTGTCTTTGCACGGACATGCTGAACGTTGCAGCTGACGAATTGCCATGATGCCTTTGCTGTGTGCGATACGTGGGTTGCCAATTTGACTTTATGCTCGAGTTGATGCGCTAGGTTTTGTTGCGGAACTCTGAACTTTGATTGCCGATCGTTGATGCCCCTTTCTGCTGCTGCTGCTCTTGCTGCGGACTTTGGATTGTTGTCATACTCTGCTTTTGCTGCTTTTCCTGCTTCTGCGAAGAGACTTTCGTCGTATTTTTTCGCTTACCGTTGCACTTTCTCGCTCGTTAATATTAAAAGACCTGCGCTCAAAGAAAATTTGTGAGTTTTGGGGGGGGTCGATTCATATTTGACTTTGCTGCCTTGTTCCTTGATATCTGCGTGCCTGGCTTGTTTGGACTTGCAACCCCTGTCTGGTTTCCTACACTGTCCCAGTTTTGAAAAGGGTGTCTGGCCTAAAATGGGTCTCAATGTAGTTGCTTGTAGGCTATGTGTATTCTTGTCATTTTCAAAGCAAAGGGAAAGTTTCCTAATGGTGTGACCGAAGCCGATTTAGGCCGCCTACGTATCCCCATGAGGGAATCAGGTCGAACGTAGTTCATTACAAGCGAATATTGGGAAAATTAAAATTTCTAGATGTGGGACCGAAGCCGAGACGGCCGCCTACGTATCCACTAAGGGAATCAGGTCAAACGTAGTTCATTACAAGCAAAACGAAAGAAAACATTATTAAAGCTTAAAAAATGAGTTTATAAATTATTCTGCTAAAATAAATCGTTTTTCCTATCCAGGCTCTAGGCGGACCAAGACAGGGGTGCAAATCCAATCAATATGCCTTCATGCTCGCCGTGGACGGCCGGTCTTCATGCTCGTTATCTCCTCTTACGGCCTCTCGTACGCGACGCTCGGATAAATGATCGATTCGGCGGAATGGGCATAGCAGGAGTGTATTCTCATCTAAGGTTATCAGTTGCACATTGACGTTGCCATGGTTTGGCAAGGTGTTATCATGCACATTTGTGGCAGGATACTTTAGCTGAATTTCCCCTTCTCTGATCAGTGCCTCGATTCTCGTCCCCCGGCGGAGTGGCAACCTTCGGTCATGTCCCGGCTATTGGGTGATACGCGCAGCGCTTGTTCTCATCATACCATCTTGGGATAGGTCGTGATCCTTCCCGAATCGGTTGGATTAGGCCCGCACCGCAACCTTTCATATTCGAGGTATGGGTTCACCAGTGGGGTGCGAACTTTGGGTGGTTTTCCTTCAAAATTCTTATTTGCTTCGGTGCATTGGGTGCTCTATTCTGGCGGGGCTTGATGGGTGGATCTATGCGGGCGTGATAAATGGGTGCTTGTGAAGTGTTATATATAGTGTGTGTGGTAGTTGGGGTAGTATGATGGGTTTGGTATGTCATAAATGCTTGGGTTTGCGTTCATACAAACATGGAAGGAAAGCGCTCTTTCTTCCTCTCGTGAAGTACTCCCAAGTGTCCTCGATCAATTGCCTTATTAGTTGCACGTAATGCCGATTTGTAATCCTACCGCTTTAATACCTTCTTCACGGTCGCCATTCTAATAACTTCCGCAAATTCCGCCCACGACGCTTATCATCCGCTCATGTAGGTTGCATCCTTCAAAGATTGTACGAATAATGTGGTCATCTCACTCTCCACCATGGGTGGTTGCACTTTCGCTCTCGAACGCCACCTCACGGCGTATTCTCCGAATGTTTTCGTAGTCTTTCTCCAACTTCATTAAGTAACTCGCCCACAACGGTTTCGTGTTGAACTGAACCGCTCCACAAAATCTTGGGCCAATGCATTCCGGTATGCCATTTCCGCGGATCTTGGCCGTATACCAATCTAGTGTCTCACGGCCAAGCTCGAATGAACAACTTCATAATGATCACTGGTTCTTCCTACCCCGATTAGCTTGTCGCAATATGACCTCGTGTGTGCACGGGGTTCCTTTTCCATCAAATGGTTCAAACTTCGCACCTTGTACCCCATGGCGGTCCATCGCCCGACGCATGCAAAGATCCTCGTAGTCTAGTCCTTCGTGACCTTTGTCCGATCGCGTGCCCAACCGCTTCTTCGGACTATGAATTTCTTTGCCACGCCCCTCGCCCATTTTGGCTCGGACTTCCTCTCCATCTCTTCATAATGATCCTTCGCGAAGCACGGACGGTAAAAGCGTCGGGCTTCGCTGCATAAGTTAGCCGTCAGGTTGTTCTTGGGCCGTAATGGGTGTGGCGCGTGGGTATTGGTTGGGGCGATTGGGGCTGATTATGGTGAAGTAGCGGGGCCGAGGTATATGGGTAGTAGGAGGGTCATTTTGAAGGTGGGGTTGAGGTTGGGCGGGCGGTTTGTTCGCGATCGTGGCCTTTGTGAGAGTTTTGGGAGATATGTGGTGGTGGAGGTTGATGCGATGGTTTGTGAAGTAGTGGCCCTTTGATCCGCATAGGGTATTCAAGCTAATGGATAGGTTGGTCGATTCAGTAGCCTCTCCATCTCAACTGCATATCGAATTTGTCGCAGCACGGTAATACATTCTTCCCGATCGTGATATTCCTCCCTTCAAGGTTCTGCTTTACCGACAGAATAATTCCCAAACCATTTGGCTCGACGCCCGAGCTACCATATCATCATTTCTTGCCTTGGACCTGGTGAAGTGTGGATGCTCCGACATTGTTGAGTCAAATACGAACCGACCCTTTGGGGAGGATGATAAATTTTCTTCTAAAAATGCAACAAACGGTGTTAGCATAAAGCACATAATTTGCAAGTATGTAGCAGATATATCGCACATAGCACATTCAAACGTTTCCTAACATGCAGGGGGACCTCTTTATGCCAGAGGTAAGCCTAAACATCACTCATGCGAGATTATGACGGATTTGTCCAAGTCGTCCAACTATAATGCCTTTGTTGGAAATGGCGACCAAATGACGGTGCACTTTTCCCAATTTCAGCATGTCATGATTGGGTTTGGATTTGTCTGTTATTGTCACGCTACACATAATATGCTGGTTGATCGTTTGGGTTGAGAAACCCGTCGACAAGTTTGGTGTCTTCCTAATTGTGGTGCCTGTCGCGCCCTTTTTCGGCCGCGACATTTATTTTCTAAACTCCTGCTCATATAAAAGGTTAAAAAATAAAAATAAATGCTAAAATGTTTTTAAAGAATGCTAAAATGTTAAAAGGGGTGCTAACATATTAGAGGTGCTAAAAGGGCTAGAAATTGCTAGAATTAATTTTAAAGTAAAGATATTTAAAGTTTTAAAAAGGTGTTAAATGCTAAAAATTAAAAAGGATGCTAGAGGTGCAAAATGCTAAAGAGGTTGCTAGGGAGTTTAAAAGGTGTTAGCAATGCTAAAAGTGCTAAAAGTGCAAAAAATGCTAAAGGTTCGCAGAGTCGCCACCTAATTAGTTTGGGTGAATTAGGACACCTAAATGTCAACTTAGGTTAAAGTCAACACTAACTCCATTCTTTATGGTCTGCTAAACTTAGTGAGATTCTGGGTAAGGGTTCTTTATTAATCTAGAGGGAAGGGGTTAGGCACCCTCTAAGATCCGCTAACTTGCGGTTGTCCATTCAAACCTAGGGTTGATTATTCTACTATGGAAGAATACATGCTTTTGAGGTATTTAAGCAAAGGATATTTATAAGCATAAGTGAAATTTAGCCTGCATAAATATAAGATTTATATAAAATGGGTCTTAGTTGAAGACATGCATTTAAAATTAGCTAGAAGGCGTATGAAATTATTCTTTGTATTAATTGGGATTTTCTCAGCTTTTAAAATCTCGACTAACCATATTTATCATGCTAGTATAGAGTATTACGCGATTCATTATAGCTTTTAAACAGGGCGAGCCTAAAGTAATTAGCCTAAAGGGAATTGGCTTCTAGAAGTTCAAGGTTTAGATATTCTAATATTCCTATTAATTAATGTAACGTTAGACAAATAATTTACACTAATAAATGAATGGGGAGCGGGATAAAAATAATGATATGACTCGAGGGACCGAAGTCGCTTTGCCTTTGGCCTAGAACTTCGATGCGGATAAATGCATGTAGACGCTGGCCTCAGATTTGCCACAATGAGTCCCGCTATGAGACTCTTTGTTACTCCGGTGCATTTCATGTAAAAAAAGAAAGATATGGAGTTAGTATAGGCGCAAAAGAAAGATGGAGAATTTTAGATTTAAAGGAAGAAACAAATCAGTCCAATACACATTCAGACACAGAGGAGGGTTGATATGCAAGGGACACTCAAATATACCCGACATATATATTCAGAGGTATATAAAGACACTACCGTAATATGCCACCGGTATGTAAGGTCATTAGGCAGACTCAATCAATGAATGGTGATTTTTTTTTAGATTTTCTTAAAGAAAGACTAGGGATGGGACCGACACATGCAGCAGTCCAGATTTGAAATACTTAAGGGATCACATCATGACATAAAAGCCCAACAGTTTACAAATCCTAATCCTTTTAAGGGACTGATAACAAGAAGATCTGGAACACCTAATATACCTGAACTTATCAGGTAAAGGTACCATGTCTGGAAGATATATACCAGTTGTATAAAGAAAGCAGATATAAGGAATGGTGCACATAATCTTCACCAGTAGAATGAGCTATGATATCACTCATGCAGTAAACAACACATAATCTCAAGCTTCCTCTCAAATTAACATATTTAAGTTTTATTTCACAACAACAGACAAGGGTGCCATTTAAATTAGTCCTCTTGACAGATTCATATATTATTCTGAGTTTTCTAAGAAAACATAGGCTTCTAAATGCCGACCTATTCAATCCATTTTTTTTATTGAGACTAGTGTTAGGGTGCCACAGCAAAATAGTGAACCATTTTAAACTAACAAAACATGCTACCTGAGGTCTGAATCTATCCCCTTGAATCCATCATACAGACTAAAAATAATCGAATTACCCAGAGAAAATCCATAGTCCATCTTTACACTCTAAACAGACCCATGAGTAGCTTAAACCAATTCCCTGACTTCCCAAATTTATACCTGTTTCACTGCCTTAACATGACAAGTACTTAATATACACATTGACTTCTATAATACTCCCAATGATGACAATATTTAAACACATCAGTAATCACAATTGTAAATGTTAATATGAATCAGTGCTATCTGAACTGATTCCGCAATTGGCTTAACAAGCGTGAATATCTATTAATATTGACAGAATACGTACTTAATCAGTCATGTGAGCAACATATTGTACCTACTAATATCCGAGACTAACAGTTCTAAAAACTGAACTAGAATTTAAACTAAATGATGTTTGGCACAGAATTGATTCATAAGAAACACACCAACGAAATTAGTGGGTAAAACTGAAAGGAAATGGGTTTACCTTCTCCGGACAGCGACCCGGGGCAGCGTATCAAGTCGTCGACTTTTGCGGGTTTTGGTTTTCTGGGATACGAACAAAGGCAACGTTTGTTTGCTACTTTTCTTCACTGAATTTGGAGAAAAGGTTTAAAAATTCTTTTTCTTGCTCTTGTGCGCATCGTTCTCGCCGTGTTGTTTTTGTAACTCGATTTTCCAATGCCCTCGCATGCATGGTGGCTTTGTATTTATAGCTACGACTGGGTTCTAAATCCGAGATTCCGTGCTTGATTCGTGCGATATTTCAGATTGATTATTGCCGTTTTTTGAGAGATTTGTATGATTCTTGTTAAGGCAACTTTTATTCGATTTTGGACGAATCTTGGTACTAACGTCTGGTGTAACCTGTTAAGGCACGTAAGTTGGCTTTGAGGGATTTGTTTCTATTTCGGGGTCGATTTGTTACGATTTTGTGGGCTTATTCTGGGTTGATTTCGTTACTGATTTCGAAGCGATTTGGGTGATGGATATGGTAAGGAAAAGCTGGCCATGGCATGGGTAAGAAAGTCCCGATTCTCCGAGAAATCGGCCGAGATCTGGTGCCTCGCGCGAATCTGCTAGTTTTCAGGTTTTAGGGTTAAGGGCTGGTCTTGTGGGAGAGAAGATGGGAAGGGGTGTTGGGCGTGGCATGGGTAGTGAAAGAGAGGGCTTGCGGGAGAAAATAAGGTGATGGGGTAATGGGCTTCATGTGTGGTAGCGCGTGGTGAGTGATGGGTAAAAGGGATTGGGCTGGGTAGTTATTTAGGAGTTGATTAATTAGGTATTAATTTGTTTTAGGTATTAGGTATTTAATTAAGGAGTTAGTTTTAGGTGTTATTAGTGTTTAATTAAATTAATAAATTGTGCTCAAATTATTTAGGTGCTTTATTAACTGATTGTTATAAATGCGCGTGCTATTTAATTAGTGCTTGAGTTTGAATTATTATAAAGAATAAAGACGACGTGTTATTTAATTAATGCTTAATACTTTAGAATGCGACGCTATTATCTAAAAATCTTATTATTGTGCATTATTGCGAAGTTAAATTAAAAATGAATTGAGTTTAGGTTAAATTATTTAAATGCTAAATGCAAGTATGATATTTAAGAATTGTTTAAAGCTTTATAAATGCGACGCTATTAAATGCATGTATTAGATTAAAATTGATTTTAAATTACAAATGATTACTAATAAATGCTGCTATGCTACCTGACACGACGTTATCGCTAAATTATTTATTTTATGCATTTATTAATTATTTAAGAATCACGACAAAGCTTAAAGTTAATTAATGCGGGCGCGAGACTCTAAGTGCTTAAAACTCTACGTAAGACGCGATGTCATTATTAAATTAATTATTTATGCCTCAGTATTTAATGTTTTATTCACGCATTTTATTATAAAAATCCCTAAAATTATTTTACAAAATTAGTGTAATTTTATAGTTAATGGCCGACGGGAGGGTCAAAATCGTGTCAACAACCGTCCTCTTTGTATGGAGATGATGGAAGAATCTTCTGACAAAGACGCTGACTACAGCCAATTTTGTCTCGATCTTCGAATTGCAAAAATGTTGGGCGTGTAGACAAGGCCGACGCAAGAAATCAAAATCGCCCCGATGTCGAGTTATGACGACATCGGGTTACCACGGCCAAACACTGTATGCTAAGGCGGACTAAAGCCGCCCCAAAGGTCGAAGTTATGATGACACCGCTACCATGGTCAAAACACTGGCGGGCTAACGCGACTAAAGCCGCCCCAAGGTCGAGTTATGACGACATCGTTACCATGGTCAAAACAATGCGCGCTAACGCGACTTAAAGCCGCCCCAATGTCGAGTTATGATGACACCGGGTTACGGCAAAAAGTAAAAGAAAATAATCGCTTGAACTCGCGTACCGCTATGGCTTGTGGTGCTGGGTTCTACGGTGATGTGGAGCGAGTGGACCGACGCTTGAGGCCGCTTCTGCCATTCATCGTGGGCGTTGCCCCAACAAATTGCCCTGTCAGAAGAGAAAATCCACGCCAGGCTCCCGCTTCCCGCATGCTAAGACTTGAACAAACGGTTAGTGCATAATCATAAGACAAAATGATGGTGGATAATTTTAAAAGTAATGCAACTGTGAGTAGAAAAGGTTATCCTGCAAAATGTGATGCCTGCTGTGTTGATGCGATGCTGCAAATGCTGTGATTGCGCCCTTGCACGGACGTGTTGCGATTGTGAATGCGATACGCTGTCCTTGCCGCAATCGCCCATGTACTAAAGCTCAAGAAAGAGGTAGCGAATCGCTAAGACAGATAATAAATGAACGAGGAAATGCAATTTGAGAACAGAAAATCGCCCCGCAGATGTGATATGTCGATGATGGCGCGTTTGCCGACTTGTCAGGCCGATAACGCCGCGTTCGGACGTGCGTCGTGCGTAGACGCAATGCTAATGGTGTCGCCGCTCGACACAATGTTGATAACGCCGCTGCTCGACGTGCCGCCGCCGGGCGCCGCTGCAGACGCACGCCGATGGTGTCGCCGCGACACAACGCCGATGATGTCGCCGCTTGACATAATGTTGCCGTGTCGCTGCAGACGCACGCCGACGACGCCGCCGTTACGGACGTTGCCGCCGGGCGCCGCTGCCAGACGCACGCCGGCGATGTCGCCGCCTTGACATAACGCCGATAACGCCGCCGGACGTGTTGCCGCCGGGCGCCGCTGGCAGACGCACGCCGGCGATGTCGCCGCCGACATAACGCCGATAACGCCGTTGCTCGGACGTTGCCGCCGGGCGCCGCTGCGTACGCACGCCATGATGTCGCCGCTCGACATAATGCCGGGCGCTGCGGTAGACGCACGCCGATGACGCCGCCGTTCGGACGTGTTGCCGGGCGCCGCTGCAGACGCACGCCGGCGATGTCGCCGCTTGACATACGCCGATAACGCCGCCGCTCGGACGGCCGCTGCCGGGCGCCGCTGTAGACGCACGCCGGCGATGTCGCCGCTGGACATACGCCGATAACGCCGTTGCTCGGACGTGTTGTTGTTGGCGCCGTTGCAGACGCACGCCGACGATGTCGCCGCCGACATACGCCGGCGACGCCGTTGCTCGGACGTGTTGCCGCCGGGCGCCGCTGCGTGCACGCACGCCGATGATGTCGCCGCCGACATAATCGTCACGCCGCTGCCGGACGTGCCGCCGGGCGCCGTTGCGTAGACGCAACGCCGATGGTGTCGCTGCTGACACACGCCGATAACGCCGCGTTGCTCGGACGTGTTCGCCGCCGGGCGCCGCGCGCAGACGCACGCCGATGGTGTCGCCGCCGACACACGCCGATAACGCCGCTGCTGGACGTGTTGCCGCCGCCTCAGAGAATAAATGCTCGCGAGCTAAGCTTGAGAAAAACGTTAGTGTATACCGCTTAAACGAAATGATAAATGTATATGAAGTGCAATTTTACGGGTCGAGATGTCGTCCCTGATACGCCAGATGAATACTGAGATGTTGTCCTTGCACGGACATGCTAAATGCCGCAACTGACGAATTGTCCTGATGCCTTTGTTGGGCGTGATGCGCGAGTTGCCAATTTGACTTTATGCCCGAAGCCGACGCGCTAGGTTTTGCTGAACTCAACTTTGATTGCCGATTGTTGATGCCCTTTCGCCGCCGCTTCACGCCCGCTAATATGAAGAAACCTTTCGCCGTATTTTCTGTCTCTGCTCTTGCACTTTCTGCTTCTGTTAATATGAAAAGACCTGCGCTCAAAGAAAAAATCTGTGAGTTTTGGGGGGGGGGTCGATTCGTATCTGACTTTGCCGCCTTGTCCTCGATGTCCGCGTGCCGCCTGCTTGGATTTGCAACCCCGTCTCGACCTCTTTGAGATGTTTAGTAGTGTTCCAAAAGCATTTTCCAAAATGAAATGTTTTCTGAAGTATGCACAAAACATCTTTAGAAATAAACATTTATATGACATGCGTAAAATGTAAAAGCCTCGTCTAATTTGCCGAATATGACATGTATTTCGACCAAACGAACATCTTTTGGAGTCCTCGTTATTGCCTTCCTCATGGTGCGCAAAGCTGTCTCAATTATGTGTCGCGTGGGCGGAACTTAACTTCGTGATGAATTGCTCATATCGCTTTTGGAATAATCCAAACCCATTTGTCGTCAGACAAACGGGAGATTCCTAACGCGTGACCGGCCGATTTAGGCCGCCACGTATCCCCAATGGAGGAATCAGTCATGACGTAGTTCATTACAAGCGAAATTGGGTAAAATTCTAAAAGTGGGACCGGCCGATATGGCCGCCACGATCCGCCAAGGGAATCAGTCATAACGTAGTTCAGACATAAGTAAAGCGGCTTTTGATTTGCAATGGCGAGACCCTATATTGGCTCTATGCATATCCCACCGAGGAATGCAGCTTTACAATATAAAGGGATTACACTAAGACAAATACTCCTAGACGTAATATCTCTTCACTCCATCTACGTTGATAGCTTGGGCCATACCGCCATCCATCTCACCAAGATTGTGCCCTCCACTTAATACTCGATGGACCATGTAGGCCCGCCAATTGGGTGCGAACTTTCCTTTAGCTTCATTTTGGTTCGAAATATGCTTTCAAAACCAATTGTCCCGCTTGAATAACCTTGGCCTTACTCTCTTGTTAAAAGCTCTAGCCATTCTACTGATACAAATGCCATGACATCGCATTCAACCTTTTTCACAATCAACATCAATCGCCAGAACGATCCTTTATCCACTCAGCCGCCAACTCGGCTTCTTGATGATTCTTAACGATGGTATTTCCACCTCTGCTGGTAACACGCCTTCTGCTCCATACACCAAAAGATACGGCGTTGCCTCAGAAGTCCGGATTGTGTGCGATAACCCAAAAGCGCGAAAGGCAAATTCTCACGCCAATGTTTGTAGCTGATCATCTTGCGCAATATCCTCTTGATGTTCTTATTGCCGCTTCCATCGCCCATTCATCCGGGTCGATGACGAGTGGAATTACGGTGCGTGATCTTGAAATTTCCACATATATCACGATCAAATTACGCTGAGATTGCTTCCGTTATCGGTCACGATTGATTCAGAATCCCAAATCGGCAAATGATGTTGTTGCGAACGGTCGACCACCACCTTTTCACACCGATCCGCGTGATGATGCTTCTACCCATTTAGTGAAATAGTCAATCGCTACGAGGATGAATGCGCCCATTTGAAGCGCGTTCGATGGGCCGATGACATCCATGCCCTGCCGCGAACGCCAGGAGAACTCGTTACATTAAGTTCATTTCGAGGTACTGATCAAATCTCCATGAACCGCATTGCCGACATTTCGCACAAAGCGGATACAACTGCTTCCATCGTCATCCAAAAATAACCCGCCGCAGAATCTTTTTCGCCAAAGTGAAGCGTCATACGAGGTCCACATGTCCCTCCGTATCTCTTCTACTAACTTGCTTGCCTCGAGCATCGACACATCTCGTAGGCCCAGATCCGAGTCCTTCTGCACACAATTTCCCATTCAAAAGAAATGATTTGCTAGTCTCCGTGTCTTCTTCGATGTTGGTTATGCCTTCGGATATTCTCCCGCCTTGAGGTACCTTTTGATGTCACGGTACCATGGATTGCCGCTCGCTTTCTTCACCTATATGGGAGCAATAAGCTGCTCCAAAGACACTCACCGTGATTGGATCGATGTAATTCTTGTCCGGATGAATCATGGAGGATAAGGTTGCCAATGCATCGTGAATTCGCTCGATCCTCGAACATGCCTAAATTCTATGGTCAACCTCTTCAGAATTCCTTCACGCAAAATAGGTAGGAAGTATCTTCATATTCTTGGTTGCCCATTCACCCTGCACTGATGGATCGAAGTCCAATCGCCTATGACCAAGAACTCAGACGCCCATATCTACGGCCATTCCGAGCCCCAATATGCAAGCTTCATATTCCGCCATATTATGGTGCATGGAAATCGAGCCACGAAATCGGATAATCGCCGACTGCTTCAAAACCAAATCGCTTCCAATGCCGACTCCTTGAAATTTGCCGCCCATCAAAACATCCTCCAACCCGTAATCCTCGAGATATCTTCTCCGACAAACAATACTTCTTCATCAGAAAATAGGTTCGGCGGCTCGCATTCTCATCAACTGGTTCTCGCAAGATGATCGCCTAATGCCTCGCCCTTTTACGGCTCTGCGTGGCGTAGACGATGTCAAACTCGCCAACATAATTTGCCATTTCGCTAGCTTCCGCTGGGCATGGGCTTCAAGGATGTACTTGCGGATCCATCCTCGAAATAAGACAAGTAGTGTATCTTTGATAGATAATGCCCGAACTGGGCGACCCAAGTTAATGCGCGGCAGAAGTACGTTCTAGCGAGTATAACGAGCTTCATATGCCGTGAACTTCTTACTCAAATAGTATATGGCCTGCTCCTTTTCCTCGCTTTCATCGTGTTGCCCAACACGCGTCCAAAGCATTTTCTAACACGCATAAATAGAGTAGCAAAGGTCTCCTGGCTCGAGGTACTAGAACCGCGGATTAGAAAGGTATTCTTTGATTCTCACAAAAGCCTGGCAACTGTTGTCCACTTGGTAGTGCATCCTTTTTCAATAACTTGAATATCGCTCGCATATCACGGTGATCGGGCTATGAACTCGCTGATGTAGTTGAGGCGCCGCGAAGCTCATCACGCCCTTTTTGCTTTTCGGAGGAGGTAACTCTTGGATGGCTTTTATTTTCGGCGGTCTAGCTCAATCCTCTCCCGCCACTATAAAACCCAACTTCCATGGAACGCCAAATGCGCACTTTGCGTGATTCAACTTCGTTATACCGCCTTAGTCGTTGGAAAAATTTCTTCAAGTTTGCCAAATGGTCCTCCGCTTTTAGTGATTTGATGATGACGCCGCCCACATAGACCTCAATTTCTTTATGAATCATGTCATGGAAGATGGTGGTCATGGCTCTCATGTAGTGGCGCGCTGCGTTTCGAGACCGAACGGCATAACTCGATAATAGTACACCTTCACGGGGTAGTGAATGCCGTCTTTTCGGCCCTCTTTGCCATAAGGATCGATGATAGCCAGAAAGCAATCGATTTAACGATCGTAGTTCATGCTTCGCACAATTATCGATGAGTATATGGATGTTTGGAAGAGGAAAGTCATCCTTCGGCCGGCTCGCTGAGGTCTCGTAATCCACGCAGACTGACCTTTCCATCTTTCTTCTTTACCGACGATATTTGCTAACCAAGTAGGATACTTTGCAACTCGAATTACCTTTGCCTCAAACCGTTTAGACACCTCTTCTTTGACCTTCAAACTCATGTCCGGTTTGATCTTTCTCGCCTTTGTTTTACTGGGAAATAAGATGGCTCAAGAGGTAGCTCAGGCGACGATGTCCAGACTCAAACCCGGCATGTCCTCATATGACCAAGCAAACACATCGGTTATCGCTTCAGAGCTCAATTAATTCTTTCTTCCGTGTGACGTTTAGGTGGCGCCGACTCTAGTCTCTTTCACTCCTCATCGCCTAAGTTTATTAACTCGCTTCTTCCAAATTTGGTTTAGGCCTATTCTCAAAGTTTTCCACTCTTGGCTAAGTTCGATCATGACGTTCCTCTTGTTCCTCGGGGTTATGCTCGTCATTTGAACTTTGTTCGTTGGTCTCATTACATGTCATATTCGCGTTATCAACAGGTTTATTAATATGATCGCTGAAAGAAAAATGCTTAAAGAATTTAATTTTAACACAAACAAAATCTTTTTTTAAAAATCTGCAAAAAATGTCCTGGAATTTATGATGAAAGTAAAATTGCGAAAAAAACATATTAAGAATCATAAATGCATGTCTGTTTTCTTTCTAGATAAAAAAGGTCACACTGCTAGAACTAATCATAAATTCTACCAAGCTTCTCGGACGGTCAGGACAGGGGTGCAAGTCCAATTATTCAGGCTGTATCCATGCTCTGCATCCCAAATGGTGAGCTCCTCCTTGTGATCTCCTGCGATCATGCAACAATCTGCCTCATCATCATCTATGAACAGATTCTGGAACCCTACTGCAAGATCATCTGGGTCATCTTCTCTCGGCATCTGGATGGTGTAGGCTTTGACGAATGACTGACTCAAGGGCGGAATGGGCGCAGGCAAGGGAATGTACCCCTTCTTCCGGAGGTTCGTGGTCATCAAATCCTTCGAAGTGGGCTGGTACCCCAAACCAAAAGTGTCTCTCTTCCCAAACAACTGGATAGGTTCTGTGATCCCCTTCATACTGACTCCAAGACCTCTGCCGGGCTCGTATCCATTTCTTAACATTTCCTTGGCCACCATTTTGAGAGAACGTGGCAGCTGCAATGGCCGGACCCTACTTGCTCTCTTGATCTCATTAATATGAAAACCAACCATCCGATCAAGTTTCACGTCTTTCTATGACAGGATTGCATAATCGGTGTTGATGCTTCCTTTATCTCCAAATACTACCACTTCACCGTGATTCCATATAAACTTTAGGCATCGATGCAAGGTGGACGGATCGCATCAAATTTCACGATCCACGCCTTCCTATCAACAAAGTTGTAACATGTAGCAATATCCAATATTTGAAATTCCACAACGAATTTCGCAGTCCGATCCGCAGTGAGGTCCATCACGCCTTCGACTTCCGCTGGACTCGCCGAAACCTTTGACTCGATATGACTTTCACGAATTTCCTTACGTCGCCTTCAATTTCAACAAAGGTCGCTAGGACAAATGTCGATTTACCGAGCCTCCATCAATCAAGATCGTTGAAACAATCTTGTCTGCGACTTGATGGTGATATTCAATGCAAGGTTGTGACGCCTCGGGTAACTCATCATCGTGAAAGGTGATTCTGCGCCTCTAGTACTGTCCGACCAAAGCCGCCAAGTTCCCGTCATTGTACCCTCCGAACGATGCATCCTTCAACACCTCCATCAATGCACCCTGTGCGAGTAATGCATTAACAATGAAAGTAGAGAAATACGCTACCGAGGTTTTCTTTAATCGCTTCTACGACGGAATACTCTTTAGTGGGCATCTTCTCCAAAACTCCTCGACTTCACCACACGGCTTCTTTGCGCCTCCGCTGCCTCTATAGGTGTGTAATACCTCCCTGACCTGGTTATACCTGCAGCGGTGACTTCTACGACCCGCTTCCCACTTTCTCTGCGATCCATCTTGATCGGTGGCCCCTTCCCGGGCGCCTGAACAACTGTGATTGAGCCTTTATGTCTCGGCGGTGCCCTTTCCAACTCAAATACTGCTTTCTTTCGAGGATTGTGGCGGGGCGACGAAAGCGTATGTTCGACTCTTCCTTCACTTCGAATCGACGGATGGTTCCTCCAAGTTGTATTCTCATCTAGGGTTATCAAGTGCACATTGGCGTTGCGTGGTTTGGCAAGGGATTATCATGCACGTTTGGAGCAGGATCCTTCAGCTGAATTACTCCTTCTTTGATCAACTATTCGATTTTGTCCCTGAGGGTGTAAGAACTTCCTGTCATGCCCGGCTATCGAGTGATACGCGACAACGCTTATTCTCATCATACCATCTGGGATAGGCTAGAATCCTCCCCGAATTGGTGGATCAAACTCGCACTGCATCTTTCGTATACCCGTATGGGTTCACCAATGGGTGCGGGTTCGATGGTCTTCCTTCAAAATTGATTTCGTCCGGGCGTTGGGTGCTCTATGTTGTTGGCGGGCTTGATGGGCGTTGATGCGGCGGATAAATGGGTGCTGGGAAGCGTTATATATGGGTTGTGTGTGGTAGGCGGGGCGTGCGGTGTATAGTGAGGTGTAAAGTTTTGGCCGCTTGTGGTAGTATGGGTCCGTAGGATGGGTTTTGGTATGTTATGAATGCTTCGTTCATGCTTCAGATGAGCATGGCGGGAAATCGCTCTTTCTTCCTTGAAGCACTTCGATCGCCCCCGATCAATTGCCTTATTGGTTGCCTGCAATGCTGCTAGATTCGTGATCCTGCCAGTTTTAATACCCTCTTCTACGAAATCGCCCATTCTGACAACCTCCGCAAAATTCCGCCCGATGACGCTTATCATCCGCTCATAGTAGGTTGCGTCCTTCAAAGATTGCACGAACAGTGTGGTCATCTCACTCTCCACCATGGGTGGTTGTACCTTTGCTGCCTCTGAACGCCACCTCATGGCGTACTCCCTGAAAGTCTCCGTAGACTTCTTTTCCAACTTCATTAGATAGAACCTGTCCACACCGGTTTCTGTGTTGAATCCGAACCGCTCCACAAAGTCTTGGGCCAATGCATTCCAACTATGCCATTTACGCGGATCCTGGCTAGTGTACCAATCTATTGCCTCGCCGGTTAAGCTTCGAATGAACAACTTCATGATGACCGCTGGGTTCTTCCCTACCCCGATTAACTTGTCGCAATATGATCTCAAGTGTGCACGAGGATTTCCCTTCCCATCAAATAAATCGAACTTCGGCACCTTATATCCCACTGGCAGTTCCACATCTGGATGCATGCAAAGATCTTCATAATCTAGTCCTTCGTGACCTTTATCCGATCGCATGCCACGAACCGCTTCTTTCAGGCTGTGAATATATCGCGCTCCGTCATCGTCCATTTAGGCTCTGACTTCCTTTCCATTTCTTCGTAATGATCCACTTGGTGGCGCGGACGGTAAAGGTTGGGTTTCGCTGTGTAAGTTAGCCGTCCGGTGGTCTGGTAGTGGGTATGGTGCGTGGGCATTGGTTGGCTTGGTGTTTAGGGCTGATTATGGTGAAGTGAGTAGGCGGAGGCGGAGGTATATGGGCAGTAGGAGGATCATTTTGAAGGTGAGGTTGATGATTGGTTGGGCGAGGGGCGATGGGTGAATCGCGCGCCTTTGTGGGAGTTTTGGGGATATGTGGTGGTGGAGGTCGATGCAGGCGGTGGTCGAGGTAGTGGCCCTTTGCTCGCATAGGTATTCAAACTGATGGATAGGTTGGTCAGATTCCGTAGCCTCTCCATCTCAACCTGCATATCAGCAATTTGTTGTAGCAACTGCGCAATACATTCTTCCTGACTGGTGACATTCCTCCCCTCTGAAGGTTCTGTTTCACTGACAGGGACAATTCCCAAACCATTCGGCTCAGACGCCCCCGAGTCAGTCATACCATCATTTCTTGCCTTAGACCTGGTAAAGTGTGGATGCTCCGACATTGTTGAGTCAAATACGAACCGACCTTTGGGGAAGATGATAATCTTTCTAAAAATGCAACAAACAGTGTTAGCATAAAGCACATAATTTGCAGGTATGTAGATATATTGCACATAGCACATTCAAACGTTTCCTAATATGCAAGGGGGACCTCTATTATGCCAGAGGTAGGCCTAAGCGTCATACATGCAAAGCCATGTTAGATGTACCCAAGCCATTGTATCGAAATGCCTTTATTGGAAATAAAGTTAATTGAAATGACACTTTATAATAAAAACAATAAAAATCTCAAACTAAACAACTATGTCGTCGATGATGGTGAAGCTTAGGTTTTCTTTGGTATAGCTCCACTGCTCCAAGTATTGTACTGCATCGTGCATTAGGGCCCACATGTCTGGGGTGATGACCCTCTCCTTGAGTTGATTGTCTTTCATTCTGTCCCTTGCAGCAATGTCCTCAAAGCCTTGCTCCCCTTCTGGACTATATTCCATGCGATCTAGAAACCATGCTTGATACTCTGGGGAGACCCCTGCTTGGTCCTTCCCGATTTCCATTTGGTCAATATGATGCCATTCATAAAGGATCCGCTGGCCGAACGACGCATTCAGTCCGAACTGAATTTCGGAGGCTCGTGTCGCTACGAGGGATTACTTGTGTATGGCCAAACCGCCGAGTACGCCAGAGGAGCATATGGTTGTAGTCCCTTTAGACCTATAAGTCTGATATAATACAATCCCTTAGGTCTCAAGTAGACCCTTTTGACCATGTGAAGCAATGGATACTTCCATTGAACTTGATCATATCGCGGATGCTAGGTACTTGTACCAATCCTCTGTGCCGACTGGTGACACATAACGCTTCGTTCTTTCATAAAAAGTGGAGATCTTGTTGTCCGCGCTGTGGCATACATCGGTCATGTTTGAACGCTGATAAAAATGTTCTATTGCCCACATCTGCAAAATGAGATTACTGCCTTCAAAGAAGCTCGATTCACCCCTTCTGCACCTATTCAACGCTCTAAATAGTTCTGCCAAGATCATGGGCGTCAGAGTGAGTTGTTTGCCACCAACGTCATCAAACACTGCTCTAACCACCGAACATATGCATGTGCTGATCCTTCCATGCTCGAGCGGAAATAAAAGAATCCCTAGGAAAGCCATAGCAAATGCAATAGGACGTCTAACTCTCCAATGGTCTGCAGTGCAGCAAAATTCATTCTTAAACAATTTATATCCTTCTCTGCAACCATATCTCTCGCATAAGTAGTCTGTAGAAACCCAATTATTTTCAAAGCAACGCAATTCTCCGTATTCTTCAAACCGGATACCGGAGAGCTTTTTCCCCGATCGCCATGGAATAAGCGGTTTCTGTCGTGATATGCTAAAGCGGTAAAGTAGCCGACTTCTTCTGGGTGGGGTTATTTCGAAATCCCTGAATTTGAAGGTGACTCGATCCGGATCCCAAAATTGGATCAATGCTCTGATCAAATGCTGATCGGGGGAGATGTCGATTAACGAGGTAAGGCATCCCAACCTTCTTCTGATTGCCATTTGACTACCCAAGTCGAATTTTGACCACCATGTCCTCAATTTGCTCTAACCCCATTCACCATTCTGATCTGAGGGATAGGTTCCATCTAAAAAATAAATAAAAATGAGTATACATTTTCCAATTTAGGCATTTCAACTTCAGGCTTGGTTTTGTTTATCATGACTATGCAACACATAATATGCTTTTTGGGGCGCGGGGTTATAATAACCCGTCGGCCAATTTGGTGTCTTCTAATTGCGTGTCGATGCCAAGGACCGACCCACCTAAGGTAAATGCATGCATGCCCTAAAATAAGGGTGGTATAGCTCTATCTTAAGTTTCTAAGATTTGGCTTTTCTAGACGCAAGGTTCCCGAGCGGACAACTCGAGTGAGAAGGCTACGCGGCTGATCAGACGAACCGATCTAACTCACGCAGCGCCAACTCTCTTAAAATTTGGGTATTTGAAGAAATTTGCGGGTGCGCAAGCACACCAAATACGTGAGTGTGTGATTGTGTGAATTTTCCAGAATGGAAGAAATATGAGCGAAATGCCAGTTTAAGGAAAGCAGTAAGGCAGGTAGCAATTAAAATAAACAAAACAAAATACAGCACACAGAATTAAATGCAAAAGTAATGCCAAATAATAACCCTAGGTTTGTTATGGTTAAGAACCTTAATCCCCAGCAGAGTCGCCATTTCTGTCGCGCCCTTTTTCGGCCACGACATTTATTTTCTAAACTCCTGCTCATATAAAAGGTTAAAAAATAAAAATAAATGCTAAAATGTTTTAAAAGAATGCTAAAATGTTAAAAGGGGTGCTAACATATTAGAGGTGCTAAAAGGGCTAGAAATTGCTAGAATTAATTTTAAAGTAAAGATATTTAAAGTTTTAAAAAGGTGTTAAATGCTAAAAATTAAAAAGGATGCTAGAGGTGCAAAATGCTAAAGAGGTTGCTAGGGAGTTTAAAAGGTGTTAGCAATGCTAAAAGTGCTAAAAGTGCAAAAAATGCTAAAGGTTCGCAGAGTCGCCACCTAATTAGTTTGGGTGAATTAGGACACCTAAATGTCAACTTAGGTTAAAGTCAACACTAACTCCATTCTTTATGGTCTGCTAAACTTAGTGAGATTCTGGGTAAGGGTTCTTTATTAATCTAGAGGGAAGGGGTTAGGCACCCTCTAAGATCCGCTAACTTGCGGTTGTCCATTCAAACCTAGGGTTGATTATTCTACTATGGAAGAATACATGCTTTTGAGGTATTTAAGCAAAGGATATTTATAAGCATAAGTGAAATTTAGCCTGCATAAATATAAGATTTATATAAAATGGGTCTTAGTTGAAGACATGCATTTAAAATTAGCTAGAAGGCGTATGAAATTATTCTTTGTATTAATTGGGATTTTCTCAAAGCAGTTTTAAAATCTCGACTAACCATATTTATCATGCTAGTATAGAGTATTACGCGATTCATTATAGCTTTTAAACAGGGCGAGCCTAAAGTAATTAGCCTAAAGGGAATTGGCTTCTAGAAGTTCAAGGTTTAGATATTCTAATATTCCTATTAATTAATGTAACGTTAGACAAATAATTTACAATAATAAATGAATGGGGGAGGGGGCAGGATAAAAATAATGATATGACTCGAGGGACGGCGAAGTCGTTTTGCCTTTGGCCTAGAACTTCTGATGCGGATAAATGCATGTAGACGTGGGCCTTCGTATTTGCCACAATGAGTCCCGCTATGAGACTCTTTGTTACTCCGGTGCATTTCATGTAAAAAAAGAAAGATATGGAGTTAGTATAGGCGCAAAAGAAAGATGGAGAATTTTAGATTTAAAGGAAGAAACAAATCAGTCCAATACACATTCAGACACAGAGGAGGGTTGATATGCAAGGGACACTCAAATATACCCGACATATATATTCAGAGGTATATAAAGACACTACCGTAATATGCCACCGGTATGTAAGGTCATTAGGCAGACTCAATCAATGAATGGTGATTTTTTTTTTTTTTTAGATTTTCTTAAAGAAAGACTAGGGATGGGACCGACACATGCAGCAGTCCAGATTTGAAATACTTAAGGGATCACATCATGACATAAAAGCCCAACAGTTTACAAATCCTAATCCTTTTAAGGGACTGATAACAAGAAGATCTGGAACACCTAATATACCTGAACTTATCAGGTAAAGGTACCATGTCTGGAAGATATATACCAGTTGTATAAAGAAAGCAGATATAAGGAATGGTGCACATAATCTTCACCAGTAGAATGAGCTATGATATCACTCATGCAGTAAACAACACATAATCTCAAGCTTCCTCTCAAATTAACATATTTAAGTTTTATTTCACAACAACAGACAAGGGTGCCATTTAAATTAGTCCTCTTGACAGATTCATATATTATTCTGAGTTTTCTAAGAAAACATAGGCTTCTAAATGCCGACCTATTCAATCCATTTTTTTTATTGAGACTAGTGTTAGGGTGCCACAAAGAAAATAGTGAACCATTTTAAACTAACAAAACATGCTACCGAGGTCCGAATCTATCCTTGAATCCATCATACGGACTAAAAATAATCGAATTACCTGCAGAAAATCCATAGTCCATCTTTACACTCTAAACAGACCCATGAGTAGCTTAAACCAATTCCCTGACTTCCCAAATTTATACCTGTTTCACTGCCTTAACATGACAAGTACTTAATATACACATTGACTTCTATAATACTCCCAATGATGACAATATTTAAACACATCAGTAATCACAATTGTAAATGTTAATATGAATCAGTGCTATCTGAACTGATTCCGCAATTGGCTTAACAAGCGTGAATATCTATTAATATTGACAGAATACGTACTTAATCAGTCATGTGAGCAACATATTGTACCTACTAATATCCGAGACTAACAGTTCTAAAAAACTGAACTAGAATTTAAACTAAATGATGTTTGGCACAGAATTGATTCATAAGAAACACACCAACGAAATTAGTGGGTAAAACTGAAAGGAAATGGGTTTACCTTCTCCGGACAGCGACCCGGGGCAGCGTATCAAGTCGTCGACTCGCTCGGGTTTTTGGTTTTCTGGGATACGAACAAAGGCAACGTTTGTTTGCTACTTTTCTTCACTGAATTTGGAGAAAAGGTTTAAAAATTCTTTTTCTTGCTCTTGTCTGCTACTGTTCCTGCTCGTGTTGTTTTTGTAACTCTCTGATTTTCCAATGCCCCCTTGCATGTACAGTGGCTTTGTATTTATAGCTACGACTTGGGTTCTAAATTGGCTGAGATTCCGTGCTTGATTCGTGCGATATTTCGGATTGATTATTGCCGTTTTTTGAGAGATTTGTATGATTCTTGTTAAGGCAACTTTTATTCGATTTTGGACGAATCTTGGTACTAACGTCTGGTGTAACCTGTTAAGGCACGTAAGTTGGCTTTGAGGGATTTGTTTCTATTTCGGGGTCGATTTGTTACGATTTTGTGGGCTTATTCTGGGTTGATTTCATCGATTTGACGATTTGGGTGATGGATATGGTAAGGAAAAGTCGCCACGGCATGGGTAAGAAAGTCCCGGATTCTCCGTGAGAAATCGGCCGAGATGGTGCTCGGCGAATCTGCTAGGTTTTCTAGGTTTTAGGGTTAAGGGGCTGCTGGTCTTGTGGGAGAGAAGATGGGGGAAGGGGTGTTGGGCGTGGCTTATGGGTAGTGAAAGAGGGCTCATGGAGAAAATAAGGTGATGGGGTAATGGGCTTGCGGGTGTGGTCGCGTGAAGTGAGTGATGGGTAAAAGGGATCAATGGGTAGTTATTTAGGAGTTGATTAATTAGGTATTAATTTGTTTTAGGTATTAGGTATTTAATTAAGGAGTTAGTTTTAGGGGTTATGAGTGTTTAATTAAATTAATAAATTGGGCTCAAATTATTTAGGTGCTTGATTAATCTGATTGTTATAAATGCGGGCGTGCTATTTAATTAGTGCTTGAGTTTGAATTATTATAAAGAATAAAGACGACGTGTTATTTAATTAATGCTTAATACTTTAGAACGCGCTATTATCTAAAATCTTATTATTGTGCATTATTGCGAAGTTAAATTAAAAATGAATTGAGTTTAGGTTAAATTATTTAAATGCTAAATGCAAGTATGATATTTAAGAATTGTTTAAAGCTTTATAAATGCGACGCTATTAAATGCATGTATTAGATTAAAATTGATTTTAAATTACAAATGATTACTAATAAATGCTGCTATGCTACCTGACACGACGTTATCGCTAAATTATTTATTTTATGCATTTATTAATTATTTAAGAATCACGACAAAGCTTAAAGTTAATTAATGCGGGCGCGAGACTCTAAGTGCTTAAAACTCTACGTAAGACGCGATGTCATTATTAAATTAATTATTTATGCTTGTATTTAATGTTTTATTCGCTGCATTTTATTATAAAAATCCCTAAAAATTATTTTACAAAATTAGTGTAATTTTATAGTTAATGGCTGGACGGGAGGGTCAAAATTGGGTGTCAACAGTGCCGATGCCAAGGACCGACCCACCTAAGGTAAATGCATGCATGCCCTAAAATAAGGGTGGTATAGCTCTATCTTAAGTTTCTAAGAATTGGCTTTTCTAGACGCAAGGTTCCCGAGTGGACAACTCGAGTGAGAAGGCTACGCGGCCACCGGTTAGACCGGGCACTCCACGTATATTACCAACTCTCCTAAATTTGGATTTTGAAGAAAGAATTTTGCTGATGCACCCAGCGCACCTCGCATGTAGTGTGTGTTTGTGTGAATTTTTCAGAGTGGAAGAAATATGAGCGGAATGCCAGTTTAAGGAAAGCAGTAAAGCATGTAGCAATTAAAATAAAATAAACAAAATACAGCACGCAAAATTTAATGCAAAAAGTAATGTCAAATAATAACCCTAGGTCTGTGTGGTTAAGAACATAAATTCCCCAGTGGAGTCGCCATTTCTGTCGCGCCCTTTTCCGGCCGCGGCATTTTCTAAATAGCGAACCCTGCTCAAAATGCAAATAATGTTAGAAAATATATAATAAAATGCTAATAAAGTTTAAAAGGCTTAAAGGTTTTTAAAAAAAATGCTAAAGGTTAAAAGAATGCTAAAAGTAGTGCTAGGGTATAAAAATGCTAAAAAGATGCTAAAAGTGCAAAGGATGCTAAAGTTTAAAGGGGTGCTAAAATGCTAAAGGGTTGCTAGAATGCTAAGGGTTCGCGGAGTCGCCACCTAATTAATTTGGGTGAATTAGGACACCTAAATGTTTAACTAGTTTAAAGTAAACATTAACTCCATTTTTTATGGTATGCTAAACTTAATGAGATTCTGGGTAAGGGTTCTTTATTATCCTAAAGGGAAGGGGTTAGGCACCCTAAAGGATCCGCTAACTTGCGGTTGTCCTGCCAAACCTAGGGTAATTATTATGCAAAATAAAGCTCCTCCTGCTTAATAAAAATGCTAAAATGTTAAAATGTTTGAAAGGTGCTTAAAGTATAAAAGGGCAAAAGGTGTATTTAAAAACATTTAAGCGGAAGAGTATAAGATATACTTTCTAAAGATATGTTGCGAGGTTTATGTAGGAAAGTCAAGGTTATTTTTTAAAACCGTGCAATTAGGATGCCTAAATACTATCTTAGTTATGGATATAATAGAAGTAAAATGTATGCAAGTATTCCTTTACCTAAGGGGTATATATTACTTAGCATGAGGATATAATATTTTTTTGTGATAAGAGGGAGGACGTGTCTATTATGCAAAAGCGAGATTTCTTATTCTGTATTAATAGGAAATTATACCACGGTTTTAAGGATATCTAGGTAAATAATATTTCAGCTTATTATGCAAGTGTAGGGTGCTACATGATTTATTATAACTATTAAACAAGGCGAGGCAAGCCTAAAGTAAGTAAATCAAACTGATTTCTAGCTATTGATTCAAGGTTTAACTATCATAAATGCTAATTAATTAGTATAGCGTTAGACAATTAATTACAATCAATGAATAGGGAGAGGATATGAATTAATAATGGCGACTCGAAGAAAGGCGATGTAATTCCGCCTATAGCTTTGGAATTTCTGATGCGGAGTGGAAATGCACATAGATGCGGGTATTAATTTGCCACGATGAGTCAAGCCATGAGACTCTTTGTTGCTCCGGTGCGTTTCATGTAAATAAAGAAAAGATAAGGATTAGTACGAGCCCCAAATAATAATAAACAAGTACTAGATATAAGAATTAGCACATATGATTTAAAACATGTATGCATGATTGAATCATGGATAGTAAAATAGGCGAGGAGCAAATAAGGGAAGCCGAACCCAGATTGTACATACATATGGGACAAGGTGCCAGGCAGTATGCAGGAGAAGAGGAATTACTTCCAAGATCAGCAAATAAGAAATAAACAAAGGCAAGCCCGAGGGCGGGATGAACCTAACAGTGATGGCGACGACTGTAATGCCAAACATGATGGCAGAGCACTAGTGCCAACAAACAAGAAATGCAACGCTAATGCTAACCAACTATTTCTATGGCCTATGGGACTTTCTAGGTATGCATTCGTAAATTCAAGTAAGGCAAGCAGGCGCATCTTGGCAGGCAATTCAAGTAGTTAAAACAGCTGGGTATGAATGTCCTAATTGGCCTGTACATCTTTATATCAAGCATGGATTTTGGGAATGCAAGATAATCCTAATTAGACAAGAAATATGGCATACGATATAGGCGAGGCGATTACACTAACAAGAACCAGATTAATATCAAGGCGGAGGGAATAGGACTGTGCCTGCAGAACAGTGGTATGCCCAGTTCTGGCACCACCAATTCTTGACAAGAATATACTAAATACCAAGATATTTTTTTAGTTCAAATGAAATATTTTCCAATCATTTATGAGGCCACTTCTATTTGCTTAATGCTTTCTAAGACAAGGCTGCATTCCTAGTATACTACCTAATCACTGAATGCTAACAGGGAGTACAACATATTCAGGAGAAAACATGCAGGATACAAATAAACTCAACATCTACAGAAAGAAGCTAAGATGCATAATATTCCTTGAGGATACAACATTCAATTAACTAAACTTGCTTATAACATCGGATCTTATGCAACCTATCAAGTTAATAGGAAAGAAATGATGATCTACACTAGTTCTAACAAAAACAATTCGACAGATACCAAACAAATTCACATTGGCTACAGACTTATATACAAATGACTCAAATAGCAACAACAGCACACAATACGTCATTTATCTATCTAAAACATATTGCACAGTGACTTAATAGGCTCAACAATAATAATGAATGTTAACAGCGTCTTAAATTTGAATCATTATCGTAACACAGCTAATCGAAAATCAAACAACCATCAAAATAACGAATTCAGGTAGCATTGAGACAGCGTACACATCCTACAATCTTCAACATCTTCATCATTTAACACATATTTGATACAAATACGCACAGAAATACAAGAATGAACTGAAATCGAGAGGGAGTCGAATTTACCTTCTCCGGACAGCGACCCGGGGCAGCGTATCAAGTCGTCGGTCCAATCGACGGGTTTTGGGTTTGCGATGCGAATAGAAGGGTAAAGTTGCTTGCTGATTTTTGGCTAGAATTGAGCGAGGGATTCAGATTACCTATTCTTGAGATGCTAATGGCCTAGGTACTGAGTTCTGTTCTAATGTGCTCTTCATCTGTTGCTGTTGGACTCCTCTGAGCCTTCTCGTATATGCTCTGTGTTCGACCCGTCTCTGCCCTCGTAAAGAAAAACGATTGCTACTGACCTACTGAGCTCGACCCCCCTATTTCTATGCTATGGGTATGCTCTATTGTGCTCCGCCTCTATGTTCTATAGCATTCGAGTGAAATTTCTGGATTCAGAAGGTGCTGGCCTTTAGACGATGACCATGCCTATTGCATGTATAAGAGGATTAATTTATAGTTAGGATTTTGGGTTCCTAAGTTGGGTAAGTAATCAAGGCACGATTCTGGAGGGATTTCGTTCGATTCGTACTCGATTTTGTGCTGATTTTAGTACTGATTTTGAACGGGTTATGATTTGAAGGGATTTGGTTCGGTTATGGTAAGAGGAGCTGTCTGGGGTGCGTGGGTAAAGGAAAGGGTTCGATTCGCCGGATTCTCAGGCGAGAATCACGGCAGGGAAGGTGCGACGGTGCCGGTTTCAGTGCTAGGTTTAGGTTTTGTTTTAGTGGTCACGGCGGGAAGGGGTAAGGTAAAGCGGCTAAGGAGGAAAGGAGAATGGGCTTGGGTAATGTAAGGAAAATAAGGTGTGGGCGGGTTGGGCTTGGGTCGCGTGTCATCGACACTGGGTTTGGGTAGTGGGCTGCGAATTAGGGTTAATTAATTAGGGTATTGGGCTATTAGTTCTTAGGTGTTTTAATGGGCTGCGTTTTTAATTAGTTATTTAATTAGTGCTAGTTTTAGGTGCTATTTAATTAATTAGTAGTAAATTAAAACAATAAATTGTGCTTAAATTATTTAGGTGTTCTATTAGCCTAAGTTTTGAATTATTATAACAAATGAAGACGGGCGTGCTATTTAATTAATGCTTAACATTTTAGAATGCGGCGCTATTATTTAACATCTTATTATTGTGCATTATTGCGAAGTTAAATTAAAATGCATTGAGTTTATATTAAATTACTTAAATGCCGAATGCAAGTACGATATTTAAGAATTGTTTAAAGCCTTATAAATGCGACGCTATTAAATGCATATATCAGATTAAAATTGATTTTAAATTACAAATGATTACTAATAAATGCGGCTATGCTACCTGACACGACGTTATCGCTAAATTATTTATTTTATGCATTTATTAATTATTTAAGAATTACGACAAAGCTTAAAGTTAATAAGTGCGGGCGCGGGACTCTAAATGCTTAAGACTTTACGTAAGACGATGCCATTATTAAATTATTTATTTATGCTGTATTTATGTTTTATTATTCACGCATTTTATTATAAAAATCCTAAAAAATTATTTTACAAAATTAGTGTAATTTTATAGTTAATGGCTGGACGGGAGGGTCAAAATTGGGTGTCAACAGGTACACATGGTGGAATCCTAGCCCTACACTTGCCTAACACTTGGATTAATCTTGGCCATTGGTTGGCCTTTGGTTAGCCTATAAATACTCCCCTAAGTTGAAGACTTTCTTCATCCTCACTTGAAAACTTCTAAGGCAAAACCCTCCTCTCCCTCTCAGGCTCTCGTCCGCCACACCCTCCCCTGTGGTAGCCTAGCCAAACACCCTCCCCTCTTGAGGCCCTCACGAGAATACCCCCCTCCCCCTAGCCTAGTTGCTAGTCGAAATACTACCCCCCTTGGTTGAGAAATACTTCTCTTAAGTATTGTTATAATGCCCAAATACTTTAGCCCAAATACCTTGTAGTACTTTCCAAAGTTACCTCTATACGTAGAGCCCGGAAATACTATTATACTTTCCTTTAGCCACTAAACGAAACCCTAAGGAAAACCTTCATAGTCGGTTGAAGTGTTTAGTAAGGCGTAGAACTTCTAAGGGTTGTTTGGAGCGGATTGGAGCACTCGGAGTAGGAGCTAAACGTTGCTCAGGATCGACGTTAAACTTGGATAATTTTGGGCTCATCGAGGTAAATACTACTGTCCTTCTATTGTAATTGGGAATTACATACTGTAGTAGTATAGAAATGAATATAAGATTCATAGAAGAGAATTGAACTGTAATAGAAGGATATTACAGAATAAACTTGAACTGAAATCACTTCAGAAGAATATAAGTAGAAGATTAAACTGTACTTACTTAGGACTGTATTTACAGTAGACTGATAACCTTTATTGGTTGAATGTTCTGCAAGTAGCATGTGCTAGTTAGAAGGTGGACAAGGCTAGCCGGGTTATAGCCGTGGAGCGTTTTGCTTATAGTCGATAATCGTCACGAGGTATGTGATTCTTCCTATACTCTTGAGCATGAATATATATAGTACGGTAGACGTACGTGTGGCAATGTCTTTTGACTTAAGCCTGAATAATAAGAATCTTGAAGTATTTTAAAAGTATATATATAGTACGGTAGACGTACGTGTGCTAACTGAACGTAGTTATACGGCAATGTCTTTTGACTTAAGCCTGAATAATAAGAATCTTGAAGTATGTCAAAAGAGTTAAGAAACCATTTTGAAAGAAGATTAACACTTGGTTTTAAAGGTTTTAAAAAGAGTTATACTATCTTTATGGGGAGTTAGGTATAACGTCTTAAGAGAGGTAAAGAAAATGGTTTACTGATTTTAGAAGTGAAGAGACTTGATCTTAAAAGATAAGAGACTTAACTTGATTGAATTAATATGGATGTTTGTGTGAAACCTCATTCGTGAGTAATGAGTACTTGGTTTTTAAAAGGAATAATGTTTCTTGATTTGAAATCGAATGTGTATCGACAAACCACTGCAGCGTTAATAAAGGAAAATGTAATGAATAATGAAGTATTATTAAAACCAGTAGAAACCTCCATCTGCATAGAAGCTAAGATGAGACAAAATGATATTACATTTTCTAGATCATGGCTGCTTTAAATAAATGGTTATAAACAAGAATAAACTGCTCACACATATGGCCTATGTTACTCAATTGTTTTAAAAGAGATTAAAACATTGAACTATGAAACTTTTCTAAAGTAATGAGACTTGAGTAATTGAAATTAGGCAAACTGGAACTTTAGGGAAAAGAAAGGCATTGTTTTGTCTTAAAACGGTTTAAAACATAAAGTGTTATAACAGCTTTATGGGAAGTTATTTATAACGACTTTATGAAAACAAAAGAAGGGTTTTATCATTGGTTTTAATGCGGTAACTTGACTTTAAAAAGAGAAGTGTTTTGGTCTAAAAAGAAGGCATGGTATTGCCTTAATTTGGTTTTAAAAAGGAAAGTAAAAGTCACTCTATTTTATACTACGGGTATCGGGTGACTTTTATAAAGGGAATGGATTTCTTAAAAGGAATTTAACGTACGTAGTACTTTAGGGATAAAACCCGGACCTTGATATAAAATGGAAGTACCTTGAGTTGTGTATAACTTGCCTATGCTTGTTGTTGTATAACTTGCCTATGCTTGTTGTTGTGTAACTCGCCTATGCTTGTCGAGATAGCCTTTGTTGTGCAAATATTGATATCAGGTGACTTCTTGATAAAGAATGGATCTTTTTATGAAAGTCTAGAAGTACGGTAATTTGCTTGTGCATGCTTGTGATAGCTTTGGTGTGTGATATATTGTTATTATTGCTACGTGGACATGTCTACACCGTCTGAGTCCGGGGCATGTGGCGTGCGGCGGGGTTGATTGCGATATATGGTTATTATTGTTACATGGCGTGTCTGCACCGTCACGAGTCAGAACGCGTGGCGTGCGGCAGGTTGACCACCCAAGTATATTGTTGTTGATGTTACATGGACATATACGCACCGTCTGCATTCGGGCATGTGGCCATGCGGCATTGTTTTTATTGTTGCATCATGGACGTATACGCACCGTCTGAATTTCGGGGCATGTGGCCATGATGCGAACATGATTGATGTTGTGGGCGTGAGACCCATAGTTATATATTGAGTGATGACTTTGAGGGCGTGAGTCACGACTTGGCTCGCTTTTATGTTGCGTCTTGTATTTTTGTTATCATACATGTCTCACCTTTATAAAAGATTATGATTCAATCGCGATATTTTGATTTCACATACTTGGTACTGTTATCGACCTCCTTCGGGCCGCGTTAAATCTTGCGGTAGGAGTACACCGGTAGTTGATCCTCGCTCATCGGATCACCGTTCAGCATATTGGGAAGCTCCGTCTCTCCGGAGGCTTATTCTTTGGTATGTGTTCCCTGAGTTGTAGGTTCTTGTACATTCAGGGGTATGGCGGGGCCCTGTCCCGTCATAGTTGTTGTAAATCTTAAGTGCATGAAATCTTGTTGTGGCAGGGTTGTAAAAAGGATTAAACTGTTCGGGTTCTTTATGTATTTATATACATAAGGCAACTGTTTTGGTTGACCTGTTTAATTATAATATCTCTTGCTTCATGTCTTGTTTTTTATGTTCCGCTGATTTTCTCTGATGTATGACTACTTGGGTGCCCGGGTAAGGCACCAGTCACGGGCCCGGGTTCGGGTCGTGACAGGCTACATCGGCCTCGGTCCCACCTTTAGAATCCTACCAAATTTCGCTTGTAATGAACTACGTCATGACCTGATTCCCTCATGGGGATACGTAGGTGGCCTAAATCGGCTTCGGTCACACCATTAGGAAACTTTCCCTTCGTTCTGAAAATAACAAACATACAAGCAACTTCATTGAGACCCACTTTAGGCCAAACACCCTTTTCAAAACTGGGACAATGTAGGAAACCAGACAGGGGTTGCAAGTCCAAGCAGGTCGGGCACGCAGATGTCAAGGAACAAGGCGGCGAAGTCAGATACGAATCGACCCCCCCCCCCTCCCAAAACTCACAAATTTTCTTTAAGCGCATGTCTTTTCATATTAACAGAAGCAGAAAGTGCAATAGCCGAAACAGAAAATACGGCAAAAGCAGAAAGAAGCAGCAGAGGCAGAGGATATGACAACAATCCAAAATTCAAAGTCCGCACGTGAAGCAGCAGAAACAGAAAGGGCCTCGACAATCAACAGTCAGAATTCTGAATTCCGCAACAAAGGCTATTGCATCAGCCCGGGCATAAAGTCAAAGTTGCAACCCACGCACACAACAAGGGCACTATGGCAATTCGTCAGTCCGTGCAAGGACAACATCTCAGTATTCATCCGGCATATCAGGGACGACATCTCTACCCATAAAATTGCACTTCTCATATGTATTTATCATGTCGTTTAAACAGGTATACACTAACGTTTTCTCAAACTTAGCTTGCAGGAGCATTTATTCTACAGGAGCAGCAACATTATGTCCAGGCAACGACATCATCGGCGTGCGTCTGCAACGACGCCAAAGGAATACGTCCGACAACGACGTTATCGGCGTATGTCGAGCAACGACATATATCCGACCGGTTTCGTCGATCAGCGGGACAATTTTTAAGGACTTCGCCACGAAAGGACATCGACAGATATGATATGCTCGAAAGATCGACATAAACTGGGACAATTTTAAGGACTTTACTACGAATGACATCAATGGACATGGTCAATTTACGCAAAGGGTTCCATGTCCCAAAACTGGGACAAATTTTAAAAGAGAGCCTGACGGCAGCGGAGCACCGAGAGTATGGGAGAATATACCGCCGATTTCGGATAAGGAAGTTTGCTTTGTTTCACAACATGTCACTATTCAAATATCGACATAATTTCCTACTAGCATATATAAGTATATTTTCTCAAGATAGAATATTTTTCAACAAATGTTTTGACCAAGACTCGAAATCAGACAGGGGTTACACGTCCAGACAAGACAACGCGTGCAAGTATCAAGAGCCAACACAAATCGGCCGACCCCTCCCCGAACTCACAATTTTTCTTTGAGTGAATTTTGCAGGACAACAGGAACAAGGAGGACAACAACATTCCAATACAACAGATTCGCTCACGAAGTCCATCTGCAACAAGTCTACATCAAATACATCTCGCAAAAGCCACATCTTCTTTACTCAGGCTATATCATTTACACTTTAATTATTTCATCTAGCTTTGATTATGCATAACACAACTCCATATATAGAACAATTTTTATCTATGCCCCAGGAGACGTCATTTGCATCTCGTCCATACAACGACGAACATCTGCATCTCGTCTATACAACGACGAACATCTGCATCTCGTCCATACAACGACGAACATCTGCATCTCGTCCATACAACGACGAACATCTGAATTTCGTTCATACAACGACGAGCATCTGTATTTCGTCCATACAACGACGAGCATCTGTATTTCGTCCATACAACGACGAGCATCTGCATTTCGTCCATACAACGACGAGCATCTGCATTTCGTCCATACAACGACGAGCATCTGCATTTCGTCCATACAACGACGAACATCTGCATCTCGTCCATACAACGACGAACATCTGCATCTCGTCCATACAACGACGAACATCTTCATCTCGTCCATACAACGACGAACATCTGCATCTCGTCCATACAACGACGAACATCTGCATCTGCGTCCATCTGGCGGCGAACATCTGCATCTCGTCCATCCATACAACGGCGAACATCTGCATCTCGTCCATACAACGGCGAACATCGCATCTGCGTCGTCCATACAACGTGAACATCTGCATCTCGTCCATACAACGGACGAACATCTGCATCTCGTCCATACAACGGCGAACATCTGCATTTCGTCGCCTTACAACGACGAACATTTGCATTTCGTCCATACGACGATGAACATCTGCATCTCGTCCATACAACGCATTAACATCTGCATTCGTCCATACAACGACGAACATCTGCGTCGTCCATACAACGACGAACATCTGCGTCGTCCATACAACGGCGAACATCTGCGTCTCGTCCATACAACGGCGAACATCTGCATTTCGTCCATACAACGACGAACATCTGCATTTCGTCCATACAACGACTTAACATCTCGTATTTCGTCCATACAACGACGAACATCGCATCTCGTCCATACAACGCGAACATCGCATCTGCGTCGTCCATACAACGAACATCTGCGTCGTCCATACAACGGCGAACATCTGCGTCTCGTCCATACAACGGCGAACATCTGCGTCTCGTCCATACAACGGCGAACATCTGCGTCGTCCGTCTGACGGCGAACATCTGCGTCGTCCATCTGGCGATGAACATCTGCATCTCGTCCATACAACGATTTAACATCGCATTTCGTCCATACAACGACGAACATCTGCGTCTTCGTCCATACACGGCGAACATCTGCGTCGTCCATCTGACGGCGAGCGTCGCATCTCGTCCATACAACGACGAACATCTGCGTCTCGTCCATACAACGGCGAACATCTGCGTCGTCCATACAACGGCGAACATCTGCGTCTCGCCCATACAACGGCGCCATCGTCATCTCGCCCATACAACGGCGTCATCTGCGTCTCGTCCATCTGGCGACGTCATCTGCGTCTCGTCCATACTGGCGGCGTCGTGCGTCTCTGTCTACAAGACGGTGTATCATCACACCATTTCATTATATAGTATATACGATTTGACTACAACCACAACACAAAATTTACATTCTTACATTATTTTGTTTTGTGATTTATGCACTAATGCTTCTATCTTAGCTTGATCTACGAGGCTGCAAGATGGAGCCTGGCGTGGATTTTCTCTTACAAATAAGGGCAATTTGTTGGGGGGCCAACCTTCCCAATGAATGACAGAAGCAGCCTCAAGCGTAGGTCCACTCGTTCCACATCACCATAAAACCCAGCACCATAAGTCGATAACGGTACACCCCTAAGTTCAAGCCAATTATTTTATTTTTATTTTTTACACCATAGCCCAGTGTCGATATAACTCGACACTGGGATAAATTTTGAGTCCGCGTTAGCCCGCCTTGGTGTTTTGACCATGGTAGCCCAGTGTCGTCATAACTCGACACTGGGACAAATTTTGAGTCCGCGTTAGCCCGCCTTGGTGTTTTGACCATGGTAGCCCAGTGTCGTCATAACTCGACACTGAGACAATTTTTGAGTCCACGTCAGCCTTGCCTAATTGCCCAACATTTTTAATCCTGAGGATCGAGACAAAATTGGCTATGAGTCAACGTCTTTGTCCGAAAACTCTTTCATCGTCTCCGGTCAAAGAGGGACAACTGTTGACACCCAATTTTGACCCATCTTTTAGGCATTTCTTGCAATTTTAAGCATTTTAGGACACCGCATTTTATCATCATTTTTGACATTTTTGTATATTTTTTACATAACATCCTATGTTGTTTATTCTTGTAAATTGACATCATGTTTTGTTTTTTACCTTTAATTAGGTATTAAACATTTTTTAGCATCTCTTTGAATAATTAATCGACGCTTGTCTTTACTTTTAATCAGGCATTAAATATTTGCTAAATATTGTATTTTATTATTATTGCATCAGGCATTGACATTTTAATAATTTGTATCTTTAAATAATTTTCCTTTTAAATAATTAATCAATTTTGCATTTTTTAAACCAGTCCAGTCCAGGGCATAATCTGAATCAGTCCAATCCGCCAGAAATCGAAACAAAAAATGAAGCCCAATACACTTTCATCCAATACCCAAACCCAATACCCAATAACCAATACCCAATACTCAATACCCAAAGCCCAATACCCCCTAAATCCTAAACCTAATCTCACCCTATAAAACCTACCCTATTTTTAAACTCACCAGGGGCTCAGCCGCATAAACCATCACTAATTCCCTTCTGCAAAAACCTACCCTACCCTACCCCTTCCAGCTGGCTACACCCTACATAACCCTATTTTTACCCCACTTTATCATTTTCATCCGCCCACAACACATTAACCCCAGCCGCCCGCACTACACTCTCCTCTCCCTTAACCCTTTCAGCCATCTTCCTTTCCCTCTCAACCTAACCCTAGCCGCACATCCCTTAAAACAAAAATCCCTCACACGATTCTCGTGAACACCCCGATCCGTCACACGTCGCGTCGCTCTCGCGAACCACCGCGTCATCGCGTGAACCCCTAACAACATCCTCAAACCCTTTTCCAGCCACACTCCTCGTCTGCACCCTCTCCGCCACCCTCCTGTCGCCCTCTCCACTATCACCCTTTCCCGTCATCACCGGCGAACACATACTACTGATCGTAACGATCAGCGAACCCGGCATCCGTAACGAACCACTGTCGAACACCCATCTCCGTCGACCACCACGCGCGAACCACCACTACACACCCATCATTCGCGCCACGAACCGACCACCACGCCGCTCAGGTTTGGTTCCATTTTTAGATTTATTGGCATATTTGTTATTTTGGGTGATTTCCTTTATTTTGAATCTCGCGGAGTTTGAGTAACTCCGTGATGCGTTAATTCTTGTTCTATTGTTGGTTTGATTCGAATGATTTTTGTGTTTCTTGGAGTTTTTAAACTCCGTGAGTCTCTGTTTTCAAATGACTGCTCATGCCGCTTTGGCTATTCTGGACCGATTTTTGATATCATTGAAATTTACGGCCTTATTCTGTTGAATTTTCGTTTGGGTATTTTGATGTTTTTCGGTTTCTTTGGAATGATTTTTCTTGTGTTTGTGGTATTTTGACCATTGTGCTCTTTGTTTTTGTTAAACCGATCGAACCATCGCACTTGGTATTAAAGCGACTTAGAACAAAACTACACCGTTGGTATTCTTGATTTTGAACAAGATACTACGATTTAGAACAAAACTACACTTGGTATTTTTCTTGATTTTGAGCAGATACAACACTTTGGCCAAGAAGGATTTATCCGTCGATCCGAGGCCCCGTGGTAAGCGAGACGGAATATGTGGGCAAGGAGGAAAGTGAAAAGATTAGGCGAGAATGCATAGTATCGTTCACCGGGAGGCGAGTCGGCCATGCGTAGCGATATTGGCTTCTCATGTCTTAGTATCCTTGCACAACACTAATTGAGCCCACACTATATAAAAATATATTTTTACAATATCTTCTACATATATATATATATATATATATATATATACATACATTGTGTTTGTTTGGTAATTTATTTATTATTTACTAACTCTTCTACTAAGTGTCTTTGCAGTACGGGCGCACTCAAAGTTAAAGCATTCGCATAAAATAAAAGCGAAATGTTGCTAATTTCTCTTCATTACATCTTTTTATGATTATTTGCTTTTATTACTATCTTGTTAAATATATATCTATTTTAAATATTTGCATGCCTAGTTTAAATATCTCTTGGTTAGTTTAATAATTAGAACACTTTTAGAATTATAGATTACATGTTAGCACAATAATATTAAACCTAAGTTTGAACGGACAACCGCAAGTTAGCGGATCCTTTAGGATGCCTAATCCCTTCCCTTTAGGATAATAAAGAACCCTTACCTAGAATCTCACATAGTTTCACAGACCTTTAAAAATGGAGATCATTCGTAGTATTTTATGCTACATTTTTAGTGTCCTAATTCACTATAATAATTAGGTGGCGACTCCTTTAAATAGCATTTAGGAATCAACCATACGTAGTACTCCCGTTTTCGACTCCGGTTAAAATGGGGCGTTACAAGGGCCACGGCGCCGACGCGGTATTTTTGACGTTTTGGGCCGAATTTGACACGTTTTCAGGGTCCAAGAGGGATAACTTTTCCTACCTACATAATCCTTAACCCTTTTACCTAAAAGATTCTATAACTTTTCCTACCTACATAATCATTAACCCTTTACCTAAATGATTCTATAACTTTTCCTACCTACATAATCCCTAACCCTTTACCTAAAGAATTCTTGGGCTATAAATAGTCTCTACATCATTAGAAGAATTCATTCAATTCCATCTTGTAAATATTCCACAACACAATCCTTGGATGCTAGAAGGCTTGAAGACTTGTTCTTGAGTATTTTTCTTTTCTGTCTTTTGCTTTGTTTATTTCAGTTCATGTATGGAGATTGTATTAGTTCTTAGTGTGACTATGGCTAGGAGTTAATTACTTTATTAGGGATTTCCTTGTGATTCTCTTGAAACTCTTATTCATGAATTAATACATTAGTTGATTTCTTCTTCACTTGCTTAAGATTTATTCAATAATTGCTTTGATTGCTTGATAATTAATTGATCACTAGTTATCATCACTTATATGAGTTCTAATCGAATTCCGAAAGGGGAGATTGTGAATATGCTATAGTTGAATAAACATAGGTTTAAATCGTGGACGAAAGTACCCCGATACTTGTGTAGCTTAATAGGTTGTTGCTCTTAATCCTCCTTTGTAGTCAATCTTGTCATCGAAAGATAGAAGAGTTCTCCATTGGGGTTGAGTGTTTATATTACCTTAACAGGAGTATAAAATGGTCTAGTTAACCTGCTATCTTAACGTAGAAGAAGAAGTCAGTCTAATTGTATTAAGGATTTAATAGAGTGGATAGTTGATGATCTTGGAAGCCCTAATTCTCCATCATAACTGATTTAAATCAAAGTATTTTCATAATTAGTTTATTTCCTGCATTGTTAGTTTAGAATTCCAACTCAATTAACGTTAACCAAATAGAAACTAAAGCATAGATAATCGGTACTTGAAAACCAGTCCCTGAGGACGATATTCGGTCTTACCTAGACTATATTACTTGTAACGATACGTGCACTTGCGTTTAGTGTGTGCATAAATCGCGCACCAATTACACATGTGCAAATATCTTTGATGACGGATGAATGTGAAACTTGAACTTAACTTAAATTGTTAAGAGTGAACTCTTTTACTTATTAATTTTAGATCAATCTACAAATCTTCAAAGAAACTACCAAAATCTGCTGATGTGTCTCCCACGTGACATTTTTGTTAAAAAGGGGCAAATATAACAACTTTCATAACGGAAATGACATATTTGATTCCAAACTTTAACGAAGGACAATTATAACCCTTTTCCTTAAGTTTGAGGACAAATATGATCTTTTTTTTTAGATCATTGATTTTGAAGAAGACGTTTGCCTAAATGTATAAGCTGGGGTTAAATTAATTTATTAAATGTGTCAATTTTCATAAGAACATATCTTGCACCAATTACACTGAACCAGTAACAATAAGGGCGGTGGTAAAGTGATAAGTACTAAATAGTCCTTCATCTTTGATCAAATGTAGCTTTTGTTAGGAAGCCATTACCAAATGTGAGATTTCCGGTGCGAACTAAATCCAGTCGGACCCTAATATTGATACTAGACACGAGATAGAATATCAAAAACTTTACAATGATCCAATAAATACTTAGACAAGTGGTTGCATAAATTTATCTCACTTAATTATGATTAACTAATATTTATTCTTTAACCAACAAGTGTTGTGATAGAGTAATAAGTACTCTTTCATCCTTAATTATAGCTCTCATGTTCGAGTCGTCTTTACTAAGGAGCGCTTTACTCTTGATATAAAGAACTTTTTGACGCGAATACGAATTTAATTGACCCCAATATGAACATCAAATAATGAATAGAAAATAAAAAAAATAAAAAGACCAAACCTTAGTGAGTTAATATATTTGTGGGTAAACATTTATTAGATAAATATTTATTAAGGATGTAATGAAGTAGATGATGTTGTTACTCTCTTAATCAGATATCTCGGATTCGAATCAAATATGAAAAAATTCTTGGTAGAGAACGCTTCCCCCAGAAATGGGTTCTACCAGGTGCGAATTCGGATATAACAGGACTCTAATGCGGACACTGAACACCGGATGAGAAACAAAAAAAATATTTATCTCATTTTTGGATTTTTTAATATTTTTTTGGGGTAAAATAAAGATATAAAAAGGTGGTTAAATACTTAAATCAAAGGCAAACATAATAGTTTCTGCAAATTGTCATCCTTCACCGATCATCAACGTCCCTATCATCTTTCATTCACTCTCTCTCATTTTTCTTCTTCCCCCATAAAAGAGGAACTAACAACATTTAAGTAAGTAAATAAATAAATGATCGCCAGTTATGAGAAGCCCCTTTTCTTGATTTTTTAATCTTTCATTTTAATTGATTCTTAAAGATGCATTTTCCTAGATGGGTATTGATCAAAATGTGTAACTGAAACTGGGTTAGCTTCTTTTGAATTAATTTATTTTGGGCTGGTAATAAAGATACAATTTATATTGATATATACAGATAGTTTCTAATTTTTTTTGTAGATTGTTAGGTGATCAAAATATGTAGATTGAAATTGGGTTAGGTTATTTTTTAAAAAAATTATACCGGAGATTGCTTCGTCATGGTGATGTCATCATCTCCGCCGCATTCCGGCGGTGGCAGCGACGGCGGAGGAGGAGGATCGAATTATATTCAACACCAAGTTTCAAAATTTGATACCCTTCCTGGTGTAGCAATCAGATATGGGGTTGAGGTAATTTTTGTTTTTTTGGTAAATATTAATTATTTGCATAAAGAAAAATAAAAATATTGATTTTTTTAAGATTTAATTTTTTTATTTGTATTTGTAGTTAAAATGGAGTAAGGTGGTCAATGAGGATTCATATAACTGATCCCAATTTATTTGTGACTTAGACTTGGTTGTTTTGGTAATATTAAATATTTGCCTAAAACAAATAAAATTGTTGGTATATTTTAGTATTGGAATTTTCTGTATTTTTATTTGTATTTGTAGTTAAATGGAAACGTGGTGAGTGAGATTCATATAGCCGATCTCAACTTGTTTGAGACTGCATTGTATTTATGAGTTTTTGTTTCATGTATACTGAGTTTCTGCTTTTGTTTGGTCATATAAAGAATGGAGGAATTGGGGATTATTAAATGAACAAACTTGATGCATTGTTCATAAGATTTTACCGAACAGGCTGCGTGGTTGATTAGTTGAGACGCCCTAGTTTGCCAAAATATCATTTCATTAAAATATTTTTGGACATTGACAAGAGAGTGATAGCTTAGTGAAATGAGGTTGTGTGTTCGTGTCGGTAAAGGAAAGAAGTTGTCTAGCTACTCATAAAGGAGGTTTGGTTGGGATGAGGGTTACCATATTCGGAAAAAAAATAATCTTGTGAACGATGCAATAGTGAAAATTGATCAGGGAGGCAAAAAATGTTAAAGAGTTGTGTGTTTATTTCCTTGTGATAAGTCCAATAGAAGAGGAATAGGTGTAGAGGTGTTTGATTTTTCTGAAAATGCCAGCTGATTTATATGAACATTTTGAAACAAATGTGAGGATAAATAGTGCGCTGATTCAAGGAACTTTTAACTTATTCCATTAGGTGACATGCTAAAGCAAGAAGTTAATGTAATTGTGAACTTGAGTTTGCTTTATTTTGATTGCATAATAAAGTGCACCAGTGTCTACTCACATTTCTTTATCATTCTGCACCTGGGATTGTTCCCTCTAAACAGATGATTGGCTTTTAACATGGTGTACAATGGTCTCCAATGTGACAGGTAGCTGATATTAAGAGGTTGAATGGGCTGGTTTCAGATCTCCAAATGCTTGCTCGAAAGACACTTCAAATACCATTACCTGGGAGGCATCCACCATCACCCGTAGTCTCAAATGGTCAAGACACCCAAGGGTACTATAATATCCTCTTTCCTAACATTTCCTGTAGTACTGATAATAAAGCCTTTATCTTAGTGAACTACTTGTACTAGTCTAAGAAAAAAGTTGATGTTCTCATCTTTTTCATTTTCTGTTTTAGATGTATTTTAATTGTTTGTTTGCATGCGACCAGCTCAGTACCTATCAGTATCACAAAATTTGTGCTACTTGTTTCCTCTGTTACTCTTATGGACATGAAAGCCATACACAGTTCTATATTCCGCTCTGTTCAGAGCTGCATTCAACTCCATCAGAAATTAGTGCTTAATGTATGGAGGCACATAGCTCTCAGTTGCATGACTACCTTTTTGATAGGCTTAATCATTGGCAGCCCCTTAAATTTGGTGGTAAATTTCATTTAGGCACTCAAACTACAACTTGTGGTCCGGCCCTTCTCCGGACCCCGCCCATAGCGGGAGCTTAGTGCACTGGACTGCCCTTTTCTTTACTCGAACTACAACTTGTTCCAATTGAGCACCTGAACATAAAGTCTTACTATTAGACACTTACGGTTCAAATTTTTGAAAAACTTTTGTGTTGGTTCTCAAGTTTTACGGCTCAACTTGAGTACACTTGCAAAAGTTTACCGTAAGTGTCTAATATGAACACTTTATCATGTGTTTAGATACTCAATTAGAACAAGTCATAGTTTGAGAACAAGTCATAGTTTGAGTGTCTGAATGAAATTTACTGACAAGTTTAAGATGGTGTGGGGATCTGACCACAGTTACCTGGAGATGCCTTTATAAATTTAGATGTTTGAGCTTTTTCTTTCTTCAGCTTTCTTTCCTTCCATTTTTTTACCAATTGAAATCTACTCCTTATTAGTTGGATGTTCTCATCTTTCTTATTCATCCTTCACTACATGGAACAAGTCATATTAGCTTCTGGTTCTATGTTATTGTGATTTATTTGTGTCATCAGTAGAAGCCAACCAGCCCTTTTTCACAAAATTTAAGTATGGCTTGTTTAAGCAACCAAAGTGGCTTTGGCTGTGCTCACACAAGGTATATCAGGAGATGGATGAGTTATACAGTAATTAGGAAAAACAGAGGTGCTCTGCTTGGGCTCTAAGTTATTAACTTCCCTTTTTTTTTGCTTATGAGGTACTCCATTTACTTTTCTTTTTTGCGTATCGGAATTCAGAATTTATTTACTTTAATTCTTCAACTCTTATTAAATAGGATTTTTTTTTTAAAAAAGAAAATGCAAAATTTGTTGTCTTTCATTTGCAAGATATTTTTCTAATTTAACAATTTCTTAACAGAAGAAAATGAAAATTAATTTTCTCCCTTTTTTTTTCTTTTGAACTTATTGCTTATTTAAACTAACATTTTTCCCGTGTGAAAAATTTAAATTAATAATTTCTCAACAGATAAGAAAAGATACGCAATTCACATTTTTCTTTTAAAACATTCGTGAATGTATATATAAAAATTAATAAATAGTTGGATCCCACAATAGTCGGTAATTTAGAAATTGACTCACTGTGAAGAGAGAATTGGAGTATGAAGAGAAACAATTAATCAAGTACAAGAATGGTAGAAACTAATGTGTGTTGAGGTTCTTTATAAAGATGTGAGGTTTCCATAAAACAACTCACGCGGAGAGAAAGTATGAAAATTATTGGTTACAAAGCGGAGTTATACAATAATTAGGAAAAACAGGGATGCTCTGCTGGGCTCTAAGTTATTAACTTTCCGTTCGTCATAGCATAACATTTATATCCCTTGTAATTTTATGGGTATTCCAAAAACACACAAGGAAGAGAACGAGCCTGCAATTTGTTAATGGTTGTGGACGGAAACAAAGAAAAACACAAACACCCTCAAATGTGTAAAAGATGGGAGACGATGATACAACACTTGTGTAGGGGACACATTAGAGAGCAGTTTACTAGGAAGAATATTTAAAAGATATGTAGTCATTTGAAGTGCATGGTGCCAAAAAATTGATGGTGTGGACGAATGCACAAGGAGAGTGCGAACCATATTGTTAATTATTCTATTTTTTCTTCGGCTTCCCCATTTTGTGGTGATGTATGTGAATATGAAAGACACAAAGACATTCCATTTTTGTGTCAAAAAACATTAAATTGGGCATTTATGAATTCTCTCCTTCCATTGTCACATTAAAAACATTTAATGAATTTGTCAAATTGAGTTTTGATAAAACACTAAATTATTTAAAAATGATGTAAGTTTGTGATTATGTCCTCATAAAAATGTCCACAGAAAATTCGATTAATATTCTTGGTGGTGGACTACTAACATATTTCAAGTATAACATATTTAATGTTTGAATGTCAGGTTTTAGGAATTTGTGAAGTTCATAAACAGACTCATATTAGAAAATTACTATTTCAAGATTTAAACGAAAACAAAACTGATGTAGTACTTGTAATTTTTCATTTACTATTCAGCTGAATCATACACCAAAAATATAGCAAAGAGTTTCTGCATCCACTGTTTGGCAGGTAAGAAATCTAAATAACAATCATCACACCAAAGAATTAATGCATATAACTATGGATTACAATATTGCATCGATTTTTATGTTTCTGAGAAGAATTAAAGATTAAATACTCATTCAAGTATCCAGTAGAAGTGGCGACTGATCATCAAGCCACAAATCATCAGGAATATCAATGGTAATGTCTCCCAATATTCCATTCATCGCTTCCCAGAATTTATTGATATTACTCCGTGGCCTAGCACTTGTTGATCACAAACATCATTGATGATCAAGTCCATTTGATCGATCTCCATAACTTGATCTTTTCTTTGGATGTGTTATGCGATTTGTAATCATCGAGTTAAATTGCAACATTGGTTCGATAATTCCTGCAACATCATGTTCTGTTACCGCAACATTCTTTACTTTTTTCTCTTTTATGATTTTCTTGATTCGGCACAGTACAAACTCTTGCTTAGGAATATTGTTTTCCACGAAGAAATCATCCCCCACGAAGTACTCTCTCATCAACCAATTAGTATTGTTTTGCTTTTTTTCTTTACTAGTACTAATTTGATATTTTAAATTTCTTCCAAACCCCACTACACATCCCTTGGGATTCTCAATAGGTATACCACTAGTTTGGCCTCTCCAAGTGTCGTTGCCGCAAGTTCGACAATGCCTTTCATCTGAATCCTTGCGTTTCTTCAAGGGTGAAATAAAGTAGCCAACTTTCTCTTCTCCAAAAATGGCAGATGGAGGTTGATCTCCATAGATTTCGGCAAGCCGAATAGGACATTGACTCGGGAAAGATTCACCCATCAAGAACCTTTTCAGATAGTTGATTAACTCCGCATCAGTAGGGTGAAAACGAACACTCTTGGAATGCCGTGATTCCATTGATTTTTTTTTATTGCGCATAGAACAAAAAAAAAACGAAAATTGCAAAGAAAAAACTTCAATGTGGCTGTGAAAATATTGAGAGACGCCACAGAGAAGAGAAAGGATTACTATAACTCAACTAATGTTGAGCTTATATAGATGTTAGGTTTCCAAAAAATCAAACTCACGTGGACTATTAATTTTAGGAAAGTATTAGGCGATTTGGTGTTACTTAGGATTTAGGAAAGAACGTGTTGATTTTTGGTTATACTTGAGACTCAAGTTATTTTGTTTCCTTTTTTCATATCAGAACTTATTTACTTTGATTACTAACTTTGTTCTATCAAAAAAAGAAAATGTCCCAATTAACAATTTCATTTACTAATATGTACAATATACAAAACATATACATTTAATCATATTTTGTAAACTAGATCACCCAAAAACATTGAACTGTAATTTTTCCTTTCTTTTACCGAAGAAAATGCAAAGTTACTTTTTCTTTCATGAGCAAGTTATTTTTATAATTTAACATTTTTTTAAAAGAAAAAAAGAAAATTAACCACGGAGCTGAGCAGTGTCGGTCCTGAATTTTTCAAGGCACGGGGAAAAAGTAAAAATTAGGCCCTATATATATTTAAACTTAGTGATGAACTCACTTTTATTGTGTAGGGACTAGGATTAATGGTTATATTAAATTTAATATAATACTAACTAAAAAAATAATAATTTGGGCCCCTCTAAATTTTGGGCCCAGGGCAATTGCCTTGTTTGCCTCTGGGCAGGGCCGGCTCTGAGAGTCTGAAGAACAAGTAGTAGCTTCTTGATATTTAAAGGTGGTGCCAGACATAGACGAAGCTAGAGTACCGCAAGGGGTTCATTTATATCCACTTCGTGGAAAATTGCATTGTAGTGCAATAATAATAGTATATTCAATATATTTTTACAAATGAGGTCTGAGGAGGGTGAGTGTACAGAGACCTTATCCCATATTTATGGGGTAGAGATGTTGTTTTCAATAGACTCTCGTCTAAAAAAACGTTCTGAGACAATGTTCGAAATAAATGCACGAGTCACGAGTGAGATTAGCATGTTTGTTTGGTATGATTATTCTTAATAGTTTTTAGAATCTATGGGTATAAGTTATATTTCATATTTTTCGGAAAAAAAAAGTAAAAATATGTTTTGAAAAACTATGGTCAAACACATTTTTAAAATTTGATTTTTTTTAATAAATCAAGCTTTTTAAATATTTTTTGGAAATCTATGACCAAACGGTAGTTAAATGATGAAATCCAGAAAGCAAATGTTTCAAAGAAATCTGGATTAAATCTTGATCCTGATCAAATTGAAGAACTGGTAATGTTAGATTCTTTATTACAAAATTACTTTTAATCTTCTTAATCTTACTCATGAACTAAACATGTGTGAATATCATTAAAAGTTAACTCTATTTTATATTAATTATTTTATATCTACAAATCTTATCGAAAGTGAGCATTTTTATTTATTTATTTTAGATCTACAAATCTTATTCATAAATTTAAATTATTAGAGAGTGAATTAGGTCAACTTAACATGTTCTAGAACACGTGCTTGTGTTTTGATCTTCTTCATGGTTACACATATGCAAAATATGGTTGATGGTGGAGGTGACAATTGAACTAATTATACTTAAATAATTAGAGTTAACTCTTTTTACTATTAATTTAGATCTATAAATCTTATCAAATACTATCTAGAGAGAAAAAACTTATACATAAATTTAATTTTTATTTAATTCTTTTAGATCTACAATTTTATTCGTAAATTTGGATTGCTAGAGCATAAAAACTTTCATTTTCTTATTTTAGATCCAGACAACGTGCTCCACACGTGCTTGTTTTTATCTTACTCATGGGTTACAAGCACGTGTAAACTTGAATAACATGTAAATCGTTACGAGTCAATTTTTTTACTATTAATTTTAAATTTACAAATCTTTTCAAATACTATCAAGAGAGCAAACACTTATTTATAAATTTGACATTCATTTAATTCTTTCTATAATCTTATCAACTAATTTAAATGGTAAGAGAATAAATACTTTTATTAATTTAGTTTATAAATTCAAATAACGTGCTCCGTACACGTTTATTTGATCTTATTCATGGTTACACATGTGCAAATATCTTTGATGACGGATGAATGTGAAACTTGAACTCAACTTAAATTGTTATGAGTGAACTCTTTTACTTATTAATGTTAGAATGTTCTAGAATTAATACCATTAATATGGTAATATTGTGTATTAAGTAGTATCACATATTATATAGTAAGTAGTTTAATGTATAGGAATATTTTTAGGATTATTCTAGGCAAGACTTATTCTTCCTAGTTAGTGTAAAGATGTATATATTCTTACCTAATGCAATAAAGTAAGTTGAGGAAAATATTCTATCATGGTATCAAGAGCTTAAGGAAAAGATTCATCTTCCTAATATCAAATTTTTTTTCCCTTGTTTTTTTTTCGAATTTCGGCTCCTCCAAACTGAAAATTTGAAGTTTTTTTTTGTGTTCCTGTTCATCGTGTTTTTCTGTTGTTTGTTCATCCAACTATTATCAACATGTCTGAATCCAAATCGTTTTATCACCCAAATTTCGCGATTTGAATATCAAAACTCATGTTCCCATAATCTTACAAATGGAGAATGTGCATTATGCTTCCTGGGCGGAACTTTTCAAAATATGTTGTCGTTCTCACCGGGTTCTTCACCACATCATTTCCCCGGAAAAAGACAAAGAAAAAGTCTTGACAACGGATGAAGACAAAGAATTGTGGGATGTCCTAGATGCCACTGTTCTTGGTTGGATATATTCAACAATATCCATGGATTTGTTGCACACGATCATGGAAACATATTCTAAGACAATTGATGCTTGGAATCGATTACGGGACATTTTTTATGATAATCAAAATTCCCGTGCAGTTGCTTTGGAACAATAATTCTCCAGTGTTGATATGAAGAATTTTCCTAATGCGTACACTTATTGTCAACGCCTCAAAGTGTTGGCGGATCAATTAAAAAATGTTGGTTCCCCCGTCTCCGACAACCGTTTGGTTCTACAACTTGTTCTTGTATTGTGAGAGGCATATAAGCGGAGTTGCCACCGTTATCCGTCAAAGTAACCCGCCTAGCTATTCTACAAAGCAAGATCTATGTTAATCCTGAAGAACAAACCTGCAAAAGGTTGCTAACACAACCGAATCGGCGTACATGGTCACCAATGATGGAAATAACCGGGGTCAAAAAGGACGACATGGGAATAAAAAAGGTGGAAACCGCAACAGAAACGGGAACAATCGCAATTCCGGCGGCGGCGGAAATTCCGGCAGTGGTTGCGGCGGCGGCGACTCCGGTGGCGGAAATTCCGGCGATGGTATATCAGAACTCAAAGACTTACATGTCTTTAATATAATGAAAAGGTGGATAATAGATACAGGTGCTACAAATCATATGGTTATTGATCTAAATATGTTAGATAAAATTACTGAAAGAAGTGATTCAGTCATACCAAAGAAGGTTTTTTTACCAAATGGCCAATCAGCCCAAGTTACTCACACTGGTATCAGTACTCTATCTAATAGAAGCACACTTGAAAATGTACTCTTTCTACCTCAATTCAAATATAATTTACTGTCTGTCTCCCAACTAACAAGAAATTTGAGCTGAATTTCTATCTTCTATCCTGATTTTTGTCTATTTCAGGATCTCTCCAGTGGGAAGGTGAAGGAGATTGGTAGGCTTCAGGATGGACTCTATATGTTAGTTAATCATGCTAGTGACATACAGGACTCAGGAAAAACAGTTCTACATGCACAAGCTCAGCATAAGAAAACAGTGACTAATGAAGATATTAATCTGTGGCATAGAAGATTGGGCCATACCTCTAGTAAGGTACTTAGTAAATTGATAAGTGCTAATAATGATGAGATAGCTGAGGCAATAAAGACATGCAATGTGTGTCCTTGTGCAAAACAATGTAGACTGTCTTTCCCTAATAGTACTACTTACAGTAATAAAGCTTTTGATATTGTTCACATGGATGTATGGGGTCCATACAAGGTTGAAACACATAATGGGAAGAGATTTTTTCTCACTATTGTAGATGATCACACTAGAATGACTTGGATATACCTACTTAGACTTAAATCTGAAGTATGTGTGGTAATCAATCAGTTTCTTAAGTACATATCAACACAGTTTAATCAAATAGTAAAGATAATCAGAAGGTAATGATGAGACGAGTTTGTTAATGATTTCGCACCACTCTCTTTCGTAACTTAGGAATTATCCATCAAAGAAGTGTGTATATACACCATGAGAATGGAATTCTTGAAAGAAACACAGACATATATTAGAAATTACGAGCCGTAAGAATGCAAGCTAATATTCCTCTAAAATTTTGGGTCTATGTGTTCAGTGATACTTAATCAATAGACTACCCTCTTCCATTACTCACTCTACACCTTTTGAGTGTCTCTACCACAAAAAACCATCCTTAAAACACATAAGAACCATTGGTTGTCTCTGCTTTGCTAGTGATCTAAGCATGAGATAAGCTTGATCTAAGGTTAAAAATGTGTTACGATGGGTTACTCTGAAACTCAAAAGGTTACATTCTTTATGATCTGCAGTCTAAGACCCTCATTGTCAGTAGAGATGTTACATTCAGAGAAACTGTCTACCCTTTTAAAGAAAATGTGACTGAGGTTCCTATCTTCCATAATTTACTTCAAGGAAACAGTAATTGTCAACCTTTACCCCAAGAAACCTTTCATAGTAGTCTTGATAAATCAAAAAAGAATGTATAGATATCATTAATAAGGAATCTATTGAGAATGATAATCCCAATCGATAATAATTTAGAAGAAGGAAACTCTGATAATATGCAATCTGGTAGTAATCCTGCTACATAACCAGATGACAGAACAATCAGTAGGAGATCTAGCAGACTCAAACAACCTCCTATATGACTTAAAGACTTTGTTACAACAAATGCCAACAATGTACTTTACCCTATTGCTAACTATATATCTTATGATAACTTAAAACCTAGATATCAAGCCTTTTTAAGCTCTTTCTCGAACTAATCGAACCTAAAAGCTATATGGAAGCCTCAAAAGATTCTAGGTGGGTAGATGCTATGAAAACAGAAATAGATGCCTTACAAGAAAATCACACCTGGAGAATAGTTACTCTACCAGATGGAAAGCAACCTATAGGCTGTAAATGGATCTACAGGATCAAGTATAAAGACACTGGAGAAATAGAAAGACTGAAAGCTAGACTAGTTGCTAAAGGTTACAGTCAACAAGAAGGAATAGATTATCAAGAAACATTCTCTCCTGTTGTAAAAATGGTAACTATAAGAATTGTTCTCTCTATTGCTGCTTCTAGAGGATGGTACATTCATCAAATGGATGGGTATAATGCCTTTCTTCAAGGGGATTTATTTGATGAAATTTATATGACTCTTCCACAAGGTTTCAGTAGTAAAGGAGGCAGTTAACAAGTGTGTAAATTAACTAAATCTCTTTATGGGCTCAAGCAAGCTCCAAGACAATGGGCGTAAGCTACAGAGGCTTTAATTCGAGATCTGATTTAGCGATGCGAGTTTGATCACTCTCTGTTTCTAAAACATACTAATCAAGGTATAGTAGTTATTCTGATTTATGTGGATGACATGTTAGTCACATGTGATAACATAAGGCTCATAAAGGAAACTAAGCAGTCCCTGCATAATGCCTTTAAAATGAAAGACCTGGAAGAGTTAAGGTATTTCCTAGGAATAGAATTTGCTAGGTCCAGCAAGGGAATCATTATGCATCAAAGAAAGTATGCACTAGAATTCATTTCTGAACTGGGATTAGCTGCTGCTAAACCTATCAATACTCCCTCTGATTCTAATATAAAGCTCACTACAAAAGAATATGATGAGTATAAGGTGAAACAGGGGACAGACAAAGGGAAAACAGTCACTGGTGATGAACCAATAGGTGATATCAGCTCATATCAAAGAATAATTGGTAAGTTGTTGTATCTTACTCTTACTAGACCAGATATTGCTTATAGTGTACAAACACTTAGTCAGTTCTTACAAAACCCAAAGAAATCTCACTTTGATGCTGCCATCAGAGTAATAAGGTATGTAAAAGGTAAGCCAGGACAAGGAATACTGTTATCTAGTAATAAACAAGACACATTAACTAGTTATTGTGATGCAGATTGGGCATCATGTCCACATCTGAAAATCCATTACGAGTTATTTAGTCAAGTTTGGAGATTCTCTCATATCCTGAAAATCTAAGAAGCAAAGCACAATCTCGAAGCTCATTGGCGAGAATATAAGTTTAGCCAAGACTTCTTTGAGATCACTTGGCTGTTAGGCTTACTCAAGGATATTGGTGTTGACATTCATCAGCCAGTAACTGTGTACACAGACAGTAAATCTGCAATACAAATGGCAGCCAATCCTGTGTTCCATGAAAGGACCAAACACATCGAAATTGACCTCCATTTCATCAGGGAGAAGATTAGAAAAGGAATGGTACAAACAGAATACATCAACACTACGGAACAGCCAGCAGACATACTTACAAAAGGTCTTACCAGATTACAACATTGTCATCTCTGTTCCAAGCTTGGCTTGCTGGATATTTTCGAGCACCCGGCAGAGGAGGTGTTAAAGAATTGAACCAATTGTGTAATAAGTCCAATTTAATGATATTGGGTCAGTTATGTAATATGGGCCAGTTATGTAATATGTCCGGTATTATTATTTAAGGGGCCAGCCCATATTAAGTGGCCAGCCCCGTATCACTAGATCAGAAGCCCAGTATTGTTTCTTAGGCTAAACGCCTTAGTATAAGTAGAACAACATACACGGTTCTAGGTTAGAACAAAAAAAAAAAAAAAGAGGTGTTCTGAAAAACAGTACAAAACTCTCTCTGTACTTCGTCTTCCTCTTGTGTTTTCATCTTCTCTATTTGTTCTTCTTCTCAAAGATAATATACAGAGTGATGTCTTCTTCCTTGTTACGTTGACTCTGTTCTTTCTCAAGATCTGTGGTTGTTGCATGTGAACTGGTAAAACCTAGGTCGAGTTGTATTCTCTGTAAAACTTGAGCAGACTAGATTGTTTCATCAATGGCGGTGTTTAGATCCTCAACATGTTTATCTTCACCTAAGTCACCTACATGTCCATTAAAATCATTCTCAGTTCCTACTAATTCTTCCACATTATTTTGTTGTTCAGATTCATTGACTAAATCATAATCAATTCCTACAAATTCTTCAACATGATTTTGTTGCTCAGATTCATTGACTAAATCTTCAGTCGAGTTATCAAGTGAACTATTTGTTTTGTTTTGATTTTTTTATCCAGAGCTCCCTTTTGAGATTGAGTTAATTCTTCTCTCTGTAAGGAAAGTCAATGTAATTTTAATACTTCAAAGAATAAACAAAAAATAATATAACCTGCAATTTGAGAAACCCCCTTCGAGAAATCCCTCTCCACAGAAACGAATTTGATATTTCCAAGAAGAAGAAGAAGGAAAAGCGCAGGGCAATTGCTAATAGAAGGAAAAGCGCAGAGCAAGAGGAGTGGAAGACTGGAAGTGGAACAGATTTGTGTAGGGACTAGGGTTAATGGTTATATTAAATTTAATATAATAGTAGGGAAAAGCGCAGGGCAATTGCTAATATTTTTCTTTTCTTTCTTTTGCTTTGTTTATTTCAGTTCGTGTATGGAGATTGTATTAGTTCTTAGCGTGACTATGGCTAGGAGTTAATTACTTTATTAGGGATTTCCTTGTGATTCTCTTGAAACTCTTATTCATGAATTAATACATTAATTGATTTCTTCTTCACTTGCTTAAGATTTATTCAATAATTGTTTTGATTGCTTGATAATTAATTGATCACTAGTTATCATCACTTATATGAGTTCTAATCGAAATCCGAAAAGGGAGATTGTGAATATGCTATAGTTGAATAAACATAGGTTTAAATCGTGGACGAAAGTACCCCAATACTTGTGTAGCTTAATAGGTTATTGCTCTTAATCCTCCTTTGTAGTCAATCTTGTCATCGAAAGATAGAAGGGTTCTCCATTGGGGTTGAGTGTTTATATTACCTTAACAGGAGTATAAAACGGTCTAGTTAACCTGCTATCTTAACGTAGAAGAAGAAGTCAGTCTAATTGTATTAAGGATTTAATAGAGTGGGATAGTTGATGATCTTGGAAGCCCTAATTCTCCATCATAACTGATTTAAATCAAAGTATTTTCATAATTAGTTTATTTCCTGCATTATTAGTTTAGAATTCCAACTCAATTAACGTTAACCAAATAGAAACTAAAGCATAGATAATCGGTACTTGAAAACCAGTCCCTGAGGACGATATTCGGTCTTACCTAGACTATATTACTTGTAACGATACGTGCACTTGCGTTTAGTGTGTGCATAAATCGCGCACCAGTTACACATGTGCAAATATATTTGATGACGGATGAATGTGAAACTTGAACTTAATTTAAATTGTTAAGAGTGAACTCTTTTACTTATTAATTTTAGATCAATCTACAAATCTTCAAAGAAACTATCAAAACCTGCTGATGTGTCTCCCACGTGACATTTCTGTTAAAAAGGGGCAAATATAACAACTTTCATAACGGAAATGACATATTTGATCCCAAACTTTAACGAAGGACAATTATAACCCTTTTCCTTAAGTTTGAGAACAAATATGATCCATTTTTTTAGATCATTGATCCTCACGTGCTTGCGTGCATTTTTTTTAGGGGGGGGGGGGGGGTTAAGTATGCACAAATATTTTGGCTAATGAATGGTGGTGAAACTTGAACTCACAAGCACGTGGCTAACAAATATTTTGGCTAATCCCCAAATTTATGATTTGACAACTTACAAGCACTTTTATGATTTACAACTTATAAGGACCTTTATGATTTTGCCCTTTATTATCTTTTGTAATCTCCAAGTTCCAAAAATAAATTTTTATTTATCTTTTAATTTTATAATTCATCCTTTTTATGTTAAATTACGTTTAAATCTATATTTTTTATAAATATCTTGAGCCGACGGCTCTAAAAAAATCTCTCTATCCATAAAGGTAAGGATAGTGTCTACGTACATCTCATCTTCTCCAAATCTCACTTATGAAATCACATTGAGTATGTTATGATTGTTGAAGGACATTTCAATCATTTTAGTGAAAATATGTCTATTTACACCTTTTTATCAAACACAACGACTGATTATTAGCACATTCAACACTTTTATTCAAATACGCAACTGATTATTTTTTATGATAAGAGAACCCCAGTTACTATTCTTTAAATGTGCACAGGTTAAACCCCATTCCTTTACAATACGCAACTATTTATTTACAAGAAACTTCAACACACGACACTTATTAATTACTTTTAACTCGCTTATTCAAACAAACTCTAAATTGTTTTGTAGCAAAAGAATAAAATAACAAACTCTTATCACAAGGCGAGATGCATCTTAGATAGTTTTATGGTGTTTAGTTATAAATCAAGTGATATAAATAACTACCGACACATTGCACATTAAGTACATAAACCAACACACACACACAAAAAAACTTAAAGTTAAAACTACTCAAATCTACCAAAAGATTAGAAACCTCAAATAATCAAGTCTCTTCATGCTATACAAATAGACTTGAATTGAATTTAATTTGCACATACACATCAAAACCTTTCAACTATTTCAACAATAATTGAACCTGTTGTTGATAAATTGATGCTACATTGAATTTAGTACAATCATTTGTGTTTGACATGATGATTGTCATTTTTTTTTTCTATTTAAGGGTTTAAATGTAGTTTTAGTTCTTATTTTTTGTAGTCCAACAAAAATGATATTCTTGGTGGTGGACTACTAACATATTTCAATGTGTCAATTTTCATAAGAACATATCTTGCACCAATTACACTGAACCAGTAACAATAAGAGCGATGGTAAAGTGATACGTACTAAATAGTCCTTCATCTTTGATCAAAGGTAGCTTTTGTTATTAAAAAGCGCTTTACTCTTGATAGAAAATTAAAAAATAAAAAGACCAAACCTTAGTGAGTTAATATATTTGTGGGTAAACATTTATTAGATAAATATTTATTAAGGATGTAATGAAGTAGATGATGTTGTTACCCTCTTAATCAGATATCTCGGATTCAAATTAAATATGAAAAAATTCTTGGTAGAGAACGCTTCCTCCAGAAATGGGTTCTACCAGGTGCGAATTCGGATATAACATGACTCTAATGCGGGCACTGAACACCGGATGAGAAAAAAAAATATTTATCTCATTTTTGGATTTTTTAATATTTTTTTTGGGTAAAATAAAGATATAAAAAGGTGGTTAAATACTTAAATCAAAGGCAAACATAATAGTTTCTGCAAATTGTCATCCTTCACCGATCATCAACGTCCCTATCATCTTTCATTCACTCTCTCATTTTTCTTCTTCCCCCATAAAAAAGGAACTAACAACATTTAAGATGAAAAACTACGTGATCGCCAGATATGAGAAGCCCCTTTTCTTGATTTTTTAATCTTTCATTTTAATTGATTCTTAAAGATGCATTTTCCTAGATGGGTATTGATCAAAATGTGTAACTGAAACTGGGTTAGCTTCTTTTGAATTTATTTATTTTGGGCTGGTAATAAAGATACAATTTATATTGATATATACAGATAGTTTCTAATTTTTTTGTAGATTGTTAGGTGATCAAAATATGTAGATTGAAATTGGGTTAGGTTATTTTTAAAAAAAATTATACCGGAGATTGCTTCGTCATGGTGATGTCATCATCTCCGCCGCATTCCGGCGGTGGCAGCGACGGCGGAGGAGGAGGATCGAATTATATTCAACACCAAGTTTCAAAATTTGATACCCTTCCTGGTGTAGCAATCAGATATGGGGTTGAGGTAATTTTTGTTTTTTTGGTAAATATTAATTATTTGCATAAAGAAAAATAAAAATATTGATTTTTTTAAGATTTAATTTTTTTATTTGTATTTGTAGTTAAAATGGAGTAAGGTGGTCAATGAGGATTCATATAACTGATCCCAATTTATTTGTGACTTAGACTTGGTTGTTTTGGTAATATTAAATATTTGCCTAAAACAAATAAAATTGTTGGTATATTTTAGTATTGGAATTTTCTGTATTTTTATTTGTATTTGTAGTTAAATGGAAACGTGGTGAGTGAGATTCATATAGCCGATCTCAACTTGTTTGAGACTGTTCTGTATTTATGAGTTTTTGTTTCATGTATACTGAGTTTCTGCTTTTGTTTGGTCATATAAAGAATGGAGGAATTGGGGATTATTAAATGAACAAACTTGATGCATTGTTCATAAGATTTTACCGAACAGGCTGCGTGGTTGATTAGTTGAGACGCCCTAGTTTGCCAAAATATCATTTCATTAAAATATTTTTGGACATTGACAAGAGAGTGATAGCTTAGTGAAATGAGGTTGTGTGTTCGTGTCGGTAAAGGAAAGAAGTTGTCTAGCTACTCATAAAGGAGGTTTGGTTGGGATGAGGGTTACCATATTCGGAAAAAAATAATCTTGTGAACGATTCAATAGTGAAAATTGATCAGGGAGGCAAAAAATGTTAAAGAGTTGTGTGTTTATTTCCTTGTGATAAGTCCAATAGAAGAGGAATAGGTGTAGAGGTGTTTGATTTTTCTGAAAATGCCAGCTGATTTATATGAACATTTTGAAACAAATGTGAGGATAAATAGTGCGCTGATTCAAGGAACTTTTAACTTATTCCATTAGGTGACATGCTAAAGCAAGAAGTTAATGTAATTGTGAACTTGAGTTTGCTTTATTTTGATTGCATAATAAAGTGCACCAGTGTCTACTCACATTTCTTTATCATTTTGCACCTGGGATTGTTCCCTCTAAACAGATGATTGGCTTTTAACATGGTGTACAATGGTCTCCAATGTGACAGGTAGCTGATATTAAGAGGTTGAATGGGCTGGTTTCAGATCTCCAAATGTTTGCTCGAAAGACACTTCAAATACCATTACCTGGGAGGCATCCACCATCACCCGTAGTCTCAAATGGTCAAGACACCCAAGGGTACTATAATATCCTCTTTCCTAACATTTCCTCTAGTACTGATAATAAAGCCTTTATCTTAGTGAACTACTTGTACTAGTCTAAGAAAAAAGTTGATGTTCTCATCTTTTTCATTTTCTGTTTTAGATGTATTTTAATTGTTTGTTTGCATGCGACCAGCTCAGTACCTATCAGTATCACAAAATTTGTGCTACTTGTTTCCTCTGTTACTCTTATGGACATGAAAGCCATACACAGTTCTATATTCCGCTCTGTTCAGAGCTGCATTCAACTCCATCAGAAATTAGTGCTTAATGTATGGAGGCACATAGCTCTCAGTTGCATGACTACCTTTTTGATAGGCTTAATCATTGGCAGCCCCTTAAATTTGGTGGTAAATTTCATTTAGGCACTCAAACTACAACTTGTGGTCCGGCCCTTCTCCGGACCCCGCGCATAGCGGGAGCTTAGTGCACTGGGCTGCCCTTTTCTTTACTCGAACTACAACTTATTCCAATTGAGCACCTGAACACATGATAAAGTCTTACTATTAGACACTTACGGTTCAAATTTTTGAAAAACTTTTGTGCTGGTTCTCAAGTTTTATGGCTCAACTTGAGTACACTTGCAAAAGTTTACCGTAAGTGTCTAATATGAACACTTTATCATGTATTTAGATACTCAATTAGAACAAGTCATAGTTTGAGAACAAGTCATAGTTTGAGTGTCTGAATGAAATTTACTGACAAGTTTAAGATGGTGTGGGGATCTGACCACAGTTACCTGGAGATGCCTTTATAAATTTAGATGTTTGAGCTTTTTCTTTCTTCAGCTTTCTTTCCTTCCATTTTTTTACAAATTGAAATCTACTCCTTTTTAGTTGGATGTTCTCATCTTTCTTATTCATCCTTCACTACATGGAACAAGTCATATTAGCTTCTGGTTCTATGTTATTGTGATTTATCTGTGTCATCAGTAGAAGCCAACCAGCCCTTTTTCACAAAATTTAAGTATGGCTTGTTTAAGCAAGAGCTTTATATGTTCCTGGTAGAGAAAAGCTTCAGACGAGCCCATTTACCTTGGGTGAGTGAGTAATAATTACTCAACCAGCATTATTAGAATTTGTGTTTTGGTGTATAAACTTGTTTGGGTAATCTAGTTTGTGGATGACATCCAGTAACTACGCCAGCATTATTATATGGGACTAACTTATAGAACTATTTCCTATGTAATGACTTAAAAAGCTCATATTCTAGCGAATTACCCTCAGTTTCTGAAGGAGGAAAGCATCACTTTCAAGTGCAAAACGAATTTTTGAATATCTTAAGATCGATAAGCTTGTCCTTGTAAAAAAATAGAGACTGACAAGCTTTGCTTTGTCCACAAGAACTTTAATGAAAAAAAGAAGAAGAAAAGATTGTCCACAACAAGAATTTTTTGTATCATCTAACTGTTTGCATACAAAGTTGTCGTTTAGTTGGTTCTTGCCTCGACTCCATAAAGTATTCAATGTTTAAGCGAAAAAATATCTACAAGTGTTCCGGGAGAACATATTATTAATATCATCTGACAATTCAGGGAGGATTTCATTAGGATCTCATGGAGATGCAGAAAACCTTTTCTATATGTTTTCAGGTACATATTCTGGATTATTTTTTCTTTAGAATGAGAATGAATTTGGTAAAAAAGCTTGCACTAGTATGGATTACAGAAACTAAGAGGCTATTCGTATTATTTCTCAACCAGAACAATATTCATACAAACTGCTAATCTATCTGAAGATTGCTTAATCTTATAAGTTGATATAACGTCCATGTTGAGTAGTATCTACGACTACAAGACTATTTATGTAACTCAGTCAGCTCTGTCTCGTTGGCTTCTTGAGTACCATATCTTTGATGTTCTAAAGCTTTAGAACTTATTGTCAGGTGTAATTCTTTGGTGTTTTTATCTTTTGATCGAATAGGTAAAGCCCTCCTAAACTAGCATCATTTTGCGAGTTTCATACCTAAGCTATTGGGTGTTCCTGTTATCACTCTGGACTATAACTCCCTTTAGATTAAAACCCCCGGTTAAATATGTGGCAAAATGTTTGGGATAACTTACCGAGGCGCGTGAGAGATGAAAACTGTCTTAAAAACGAGCCACGTGGCACAATGAGTTCATGGTAGAACACCCAATAGTTTAGGGAGGGTTTTAACCTATTCACTGGAAATTTTTTTCCACGTGTACTGCCACTTGAAACTCTTTGGGGGAGCTTATGGAGCGTGATGTTCATGTAGCATGTCATATTCCTTCAAGGGGGTATGTTAATTAGTTAATATGAGTTCATGGTAGTTCGGGGGGGGGGGGGGGGTTATGTGAACACTAAATAGTTTAGGTATGAAACTCTCAAAACGATGATAAAGTTTTATATTTCCTATTCACTCTTTATCTTTTTGCTTACAATCAGCAGCGCTATGTGGTAACTGTGATTGGTTTCTTGACAGACCAAGCTGCTCTGAGCGGACCCCTCCTAGCAATCGATGCTCTGATTTGTTTGGTTCATTTCAATCCCTGAAATTGAAGTCTTCCCCGCAGCCAAGAGTTTCACCAGCCATGAGCTGTTTACTAGGTTATCAGGGTTCTAAATCAGCAGATCAGAAAGTTGCATCTGAAGGCTTTGAAATGGCTGTCTATCGGAATGGAGTATCACATTATTTAGAAGATGGACCATTTGTCAAGTCAACTCATCATCATCATCCTAGTCCACCGATTGGTCTTCATAGAAAATGTAAAAGTGTAGCTAATGATATGTCAGAGAACGGAATAGATAGCACAGAAAATGGCTCTGATAGACCGTTCGAGAAATTGGCGAGAAGGCGTCAAAAATCTGAGGTTGATTTCAGTTCCCGCTGCACCCCGGAAGTGCTGTTGAAAGAAGATAACAGTAGTGGTGGCAGCGGGTTTTCTGCTGCTGCTGGCAAGGGTTTGGCTTTGCGTCCTAAGTCAGCTAGTCGAACTCTCTCTGGACTAGATTCTGAGGTAAGTTCAATAAATCCGATCCCTATGCTGCTGAATGATTCTTTTCTGAACGAGAGTGCAAGCGTCAGGAAGTCATCAAGTACACCGAGTTTTCAGGAATCAGACAGTGGCACATTATCTTCCCTGTGGGCAACATCAAAGTGGAATTTGAAGCCGGATTTTCAGGCAATTTCTACTGCAGCAATTACCAAACCGATCTTTGATAGCCTTCAAAAACCAATTGCTGCTCGAAAAAGCAAGACAGCAGTTGATTAGCAATTCTTTCTGCATATCTTGTTAGTCCTCCTCCAACAAATAGAGACTGGAAAAAAGTAGAACAATAGAAGTAAAACACTAAATGCTTACTCATTGCTAGAACCTTATTTCTTTTTCTTCATTTCCTTCTTTGTGATGCAAAATTTTGGTTCATGTCTACCATTTGCAAAAGATTATGTTTATTCTTGGAGTTGAAAATTTGTAGCAGCACAGCAAAGATTACTGTGTAGTAGAAATTTTTGTTGCTTCATGGACTTCCAAATCCTATATATGTTAATTACATATTTAGGTCTATTTATCTGTAATTGGAGGAAAGAACATTCATTATTTATACATTAGACATTCTTTATGCATATCTTGATTCCATATGGTTTTGATTTATTCAATATGTATATCAATTTACTTCTACCTCAATGTTTCTAAGTGGAGAACTGGAGATTGAAGACAATTTGCATTGCATTGGTCATCTTTTTACCGGAATATCCAATTTAGATGATATTTGCTAGTTGGAAATATGTTTTAGCCTTGTTAATAGACTAGTAATATTATTATATTTACTATTTTTTTTTATATATATATTTAACTTTATTTTTACTTGGTATAGTAATGATATGAATTGAGCTTAAATGGAGAATTGAGAATTCATATCGTCGATCTTAACTTGTATGGGATTGAGGCGTAATAGTTATTGTTGGTCATCTTTTTATCGGAAAAATCTAAAAGCACGCCATGTGCTTGTTAAGATTTCGAAACCAGGAGTGCCTACAAGGGTGCAGGCTCATATATTTAATGAGTCTAAAGAATTTCGGTGTGCACCACTTGAGGTCGTGACTTAACGGTTAATGAAGCGACGAAAATCTTGGGAGACAAGGTTCAAATAGGTGATTGTGTCACAAGTGTTGGTGGACATTCTATCATTATACTACATAGAGGATCCTACACAATGTTTAATTGTCTATTATGCCTTCAAATGCTTGACATAGACATATAAGTAAATCTACTGGTATGGCTAGATAAATGTGAAGCATGCATGCATGCAAAGTAAATATAGTACGTTTTATCCATGTGATACATTATGCAATGAGATTCAAATGATTGTCAGGGTTACCATAATTAATTGTCAAAACCACCACAAATTGCCACAAATCAACCAAATTTAGCAAACTAGCGCAGGATGATTATTAAACATGCATAGTATGATAGTATCCCAATGAACTAACGGAGGACATAATTTAAATAGTCTAAAAAAAGGTCATTTGTGCAAATGTGATTTAGGTGGGAGAAATGTACAAATTGTCGGTTTAGGATCGCTATTTAAAGCATAGTCAAACTTTACAAAATATTTACAATTTAGTTGTCTCAGAATCAAACTTTTTACTAAGAGGTTTGATGTTTTAATTGATCGTTACGAACTGTCTCAAGTTTGATTTCAAATCTAAGAATGGAAATCAGACTCTAACAGTTTAAAACTTCAATACCTGACAATCTGAAAAAGACGAAGAAGCATCACATTCAAAACTCAAACTTTAAATTGAGGCCGGAAGTTGGTTTGGACATTTCAAAACTTAATACTCGAAGGTCCGAAGAACAAGATAAGAAGAAGTGGCGCCAATAAAAAGCAATTTGAAGTTTTCTTGCATGACCTTTAAAATATTATAAAAGATGGTTATAGTTTAAATAACCTATCTCAAAGCGGTTACCTGATGCTATTTCTACCATTTAGGACTGGGAAGTTCGCAGGATTCCCCTTATCTTGGGGTGATCTTTAATTTTTGCCCCTCAAATCGCACGTCTTTAATTTTTTTCATTCTATACTTTAATTATTAAAAAATAGCAGAAAATCCTCTAACATCGAAAATTAAAATTTATAAAAATCAAATTCTGGGTTCACCCCATCAAAATAATAATAATAAAATCGCAAGATAAGATTTCATATAAACTATGTCTATTCGAGAATAGTTGCATAGAGACTATGCCTTGTCCGACATAATTATGTAGAAATTAAGTTATTGTACATAACTATGCCAGAAAAGGAACAGTTTCATGCAACTTTGCCTCGAATAGGCATAGTTTTTATGAAATCTTGATTTGCGTTTTTTTTACTCTGCTGGAGTTAGAATAAAAAATACTTTATTTCATAGGCCAACGAATAAAGATACTTTTACTCATAAATTTTCATTAAATGAGAAGTAGAGATAAAAATTAAAGACCAACGATTTAAGGGCAAAATTAAAGACCAGTTCATATGAAGACCAATCCACGCAAAAAAATGTTTAGGATTGGACAAGTCACAAGAACTACTTCGTAGGCCGTAACCCATAATAATTAAGCCCGAAATTACCATGGGCTGCTTACTAAAGGAAGCCCAATAATCTTTGTCCAGCAAAAGCCCTAGCTATATAAAGCTGGTTTCGTCTTCCCTCATTTTCTAGGGTTTTGGACGCCATTAGAGCAAAGTTGCTTTCCACCGAAGGTCCTTGTTGCTCCGAATCAGTCGCCGACAATGGTAACTCCTTCTCTCTCGCTCTCGCTCTCGCTCTGTTGCTACTGCTTTGAGTTGGTGCTTTTGTTTATGAGATTTATTATTCAAACTGATAATTATATTCGCTTATGAAAATGCTTTATTGATTACGACGTGCCTATCCGTCATGATAGAGCAGAATGTAACAGAGAGATTTCGGATGGTTCGTGTAGCCGATTCCAACTAAGTTAAGCTCCCGTTTGGCCATAAATTTTAAAGATGAAACTTGAAAATTTGAGTTTCTTAAGTTGTGATTTTTTGTACTTGAAGTTGTGTTTGGACATATTGAAGTTTTTTTGAAGTTTTGTGAGTTGAAGTTAGACTTCTCCCAAAAAATGACTCAATTGAAATAATTTTGATGATAAATTTTCAAAATTTGATCAAATTTCATGGCCAAATAGATATATGATAAATTTTTAAAATTTGATCCAGAATCTATTGCCAAACTCTAGCTTAGAGCTAGGCTTCATTGATATAGCAACTAAGAAGGACAAAAAATATAAAAAGGAAGCAATAAAATATGAGAAGGTGCAAATTTATATGGAAGCACACCATAAACAACACATTGGAAGGTTGGAAGATGAGAGTAAGAGGGAGTGTATAAAGAACAACAATAACAACATACCCAGTGTAATCCCATCCAGTGGGGTCTGGGGAGAGTAAAGTTCACGCAGACCTTATCTCTACCTCGGCTCAAGAGAAAACATGGCAAAAAGGTCATACAAGGTCCGAAGAAAGTAAAGTACAGTAAAGTAAAGTACAAAGATCATGACAAAATACTATAGCTAAGCATTAATTGAGAGATTTTAACAGTAAATGCATCAGACTAGTACGATAATCGGAGTACACGAAATAGTAGATAGTAACAGGAATTCGAAGGGCAGGAACCCACAGGATAACACTACGCCTGCTAGTATGAAAAGATACACGAGACACGTACTATTACCTAATCCTCTACCCTAATCCGCGTCCTCCACAATTTTCTATCTAGGGTCATGTCCTCGGTAAGTTGCAACTGCGTCATGTCCTGCCTAATCACTTCTTCCAAATACTTTTTCGACCTACCGTGCCTCTTCTGGACCCAGCTAAAGCCAACCCCTCGCACCTCCGCACCGGGGCCTCTGTGCCTCTCCTATGAACAATAGTAATATGTTTGAGAAAAGAAAAATAAAAGGGAATTAGAAAAGTTACCTTAGTTTGAGTGTAATTAAAACCAATTCTCAACTCCCCTTGAGAACTGAAGAGTATTGCCTTTTATTTTTACACCCAATTTCATTTTGTCTGAGTAATTACTTTGCCAGATAAACATGTTAAACTTTGTAATTACACCCAATCACTTCCTAGGTGGCTATCCGAATATGCTCTAAAGAAAGTAAGTAAAGCGAATGCACCAATTTACTTTGGGCCTAATTATTTCCTTGTATGCTTTGGTGCTCCAGTCTTAATAAATCCAGAGCAAAGAAATGTCCAGGATCACATACTGATTGGGGAAAAAGCGAAATATCTCCGACTACATACAAAAATAAAGAGTTAGAGCTGCCTTTGGTAGCACCTGCAACAAGTATAACTTTTGTAAAGGACTTGTTAGTATAGAACTATGATTATGTAGGAGGGCCTTGCAGTGGTACATATATATGGAAGATGATTGATTTCATCGAATGCGTGATTGATTGACTTCTGGTTTGTATGTTTCTTCCTCTTATAATGTGATTTGAATGTTCTCCTGTAGTAGAAATGTAATTCTTTCATCTGAATTCTGGACGAGCATTCAGATGGTCGCTCTAGTAGTAAAATTCTTTTGTTTTCTTCTTATATTAGTTCAGTCAAGTTGATGTGGCATCCTGGTAGATATATAAATATACAATAGAAGCTGCAGCTCTGTGAGATTTGGTGAAACTATTGCGTCGTTGTAATTGGTAGCCTGCAATTTCACGGACTGATTTATCACACACCTTCTCTGTTGATTGATATTTTTTCAGTAACTCGGTTCTGAAATGTGATAAAAGCGATAGATGTCTATGAATTTGTTTTTCTGGTCTTAACAGTAAATGACATGATTCAGTTTTGAGATATATTGGCTCCTTACCTCCTTATGTTTTGTAAAGGAGTCAAGCCTTGATCACAGTTCCTAGTTCCTGGATCCTTTGATCCAATATATTCATTCTGTTATGGTATGCATGTAGTTGGCCTGTGATATGCATATAAAGTAGTTACTGTAAGATTTCACATGACTACCAGTTTTGTAAGTTGTTAACTGATATGCATAGGTTACCGGATTAAATATCTTTGAACTTGAACTTGCAGGTAAACGTTCCAAAAACTAAGAAGACATACTGCAAGTCGAAGGAGTGCAAGAAGCACACTCTGCACAAAGTTACACAGTACAAGAAAGGAAAAGATAGCCTAGCAGCTCAAGGGAAGCGTCGTTATGATCGCAAGCAGTCTGGTTATGGTGGGCAGACAAAACCTGTCTTCCACAAGAAGGTAGAATGGATTTCGCATTCACATTAGTTAGAAACTAATTTGTCACTAATCTTTTCTTTTCCTTGGTATTCATCTTATAAATCAATGTTCCTCCAAAACTAGGCCAAAACTACCAAGAAGATTGTGCTAAGGTTGCAATGCCAGGGATGCAAACATGTGTCTCAGCACCCAATCAAGGTATGTGTCTCAGCATCTTTCTTTTCATAATTGTATTTGCCAATACTGAGATCCAGTGTTGTTACCGACTTGCAGAGGTGCAAGCACTTCGAAATTGGTGGAGATAAGAAGGGAAAGGGAACTTCTCTCTTTTAAGTGGAGAATTCAGGAAGATGGTATTGTTTATTTTTGTATTGTGTTGTCCTTTTTTTCTCAAATGATGTCACTCAACAGCGTTTCTTCTGCTTGATGAAAAACTTGCGTCTGTCTCAAATACTCTTATTCCGAGTTTTAAATTAAGATCTCAGCTATTTTTTTTATCATTGCTTCTCTTTCAATTGCAATTTGCGGAAAATATTTATGATCCTGTTATCGTTAGATTGGGAGTGGCAATGGTTCACTTAGGCGATAGTAAGCTCTGTTTGCTTGGAGTTTCTTTTCTTCAACTACAACAACCACCCCAGTGTAATCCCACACCGTGGGGTCTGGGGAAGGTAGAGTGTACACAGACTTTATCTCCACCTTGGTAGGTAGATTTCTTTTCTTTAACTATATTATGTTTATAGCTTGACGAGGTAATGCGAAGCTTTTTTGTCAATGGTGAAAGGCCTGCTAATCCTATGGTTGGGTGGCGGTGGGCAACATCTGATATTTTGGTTTGTTTTTTTGAATTATGGTTGGGTGTTTGGATTTCTTCATTTAGAAATTTGGGTTTCAGTTTTGGGATGAAACTTTTTTGGATACTCGGAATTTTGCAATTTATTACTCTATACCTTATATTTGGTACTTAGGCTTTAACCACTAAACCAAACTATTGGTGTTTTACTAGTAAATGTTCCTTGTATAATCTCAATCTTTTGGCACTACTCGCTCTAACTTCCTTTAGATTGAACTCGTATCGGAAAATAACTTCTTATTAAATATTTTTATTTCTCATAATGCCTTCTTATTCTACTTACAATTTTTTTATAACTAAACTATTTTTATTATCAAAGTGATCAATTTCAGTACAGAAAAAAGGAATATTGTTGGACATAAAGCTCCAACAGCCTCCTGGAAACTATCGGTAGAAGTGAAGGCTACTCCCTCCCCTCCAATCGGAGATTCCGAATAGCTACTTTGTTTCTAAGATATTTCATGGCCATCTCAAAGGGGAAAGGGGAAAGAGGATCCCCTTACTTCTATTCTTTTTTTGGCCTCAAATGGTTTTATTTCTACTTAAATTTACAAGCTTTAAAGACGATTGTTGTCGAAATGATAAATTATGAATGCAATTTGATATGAATATTTTTGGAGGTTCATTTTTTTTAAAACACGAAAAGTCCCAATTTTAGTTTAGAATAAAAAAATTACCAATTGATTAATTCGAAATCAGATTCTAACAGAACTAATTGGGCCTATTCTGGATGTTTTGTGCTCAGGAGGAAGTAATTTCAAAGTCATACTTCATGAAAATCACTTGCTGCTGACACGAGATCTTTTTCCTAACAGAAAACTAAATTTGAGTTCAAGTTATATACATGCCGGAGGCGATGTAACGAGGTATTCGTTACCAGATTCTTCCGGTGACAAGAATACAACCTTTTAAGAGCTAGAAAGTATGGGTAGAAAGAATCACACGATTCTCTATCATCATAGAAGCAACAATAGAATAGGATTGCACAGGTTCACAATTGGACTCTTCTCTGACTTAGGGACGATGAGGCTAGTAAAGCATTTGTTTTAGGTCCTCAAAATTATGAGGTCCCAAAAATTTATAATGGTGAGTTTCTGATTTTATTTTCACTTAGATAATATTAAAAATCATGGAGAAAAAGAGTACAAAATTTATAGAAAAAAATCAACTAATACTTTAGGACTTTGAATTAAACTATTCAAATCTTCTTATTAATAAATAATTTTTACAATGACATCCAAGGTAATGTGTCGCAGATACATGATTAACATCTTATTTACATGAATTAATCTTTACTATTATGAATAATAATATTACTATATGAACTTCAAAACTTTATGTCTTTTAAGAATATTACACTAAAGAGAACAAGTATCGGTACCGGTACGGGGCCGAGAAAAAAATCGACCCCGACACCGACTCACCCCGCCTCAGCCCCGACCCCTTCTAGCCGTTGCACAACGGCTTTGCCCAATTTGGCCGTTGTGCAATGGTCAAATTCCCCTCCCCTAAACCCCACCACCCCCTAATATTTATTTTTAACCCTTAAGTTATTATATTTACACTTTAACTCAATTTTTTCAACTATAAATACTTCATTTTCTCTTCATTTTTTCTCACAAATCTTCCTACAATTACAATCTATCTAATAATCTTTTAATCTATCTCTCATTCTCTCTACATTGTCTACTAAGTATTCAATTTAATTTATTCATTTGAAAGTGAAGTTGGCAACTAGCTTGAGGATCATCCATCGAGCAAAGTTTCATTTTTCAATTCTCGATTACACGTCGACTTTACGTCGGCGTTTGGTACATTCGTTCCTTCATTAAATTATTATTGTTTCTTCATTTTATTTAGCGCACTTAATTAAATTTCACTATCTTTAATTATTTATTGCATAATTATAATGGAAGGTAACAAGGGCAAGGGTACTATAACTAGTAGGGGTAACAAGGGCAAGGGTACTTCTTCTAGTCATCATATTCCTCTAGATCCTCATAGACAGGACGATTTCATTGATACTAAATTACTTCCTGAAGTACCATTAGATTTATATGACACACCCACTAGTGCACCTCAAACTCCACCGCCTCCTATCCCCCCTAGTATGAGACGAGATTCTCCTCAACGAAAAGTAAAATAAGATGTATGGGCCTGGAATGGCCTCTTGCAAACCCTCAGCAACACCGGTGGATACAAAGTCTAAATTAAGTGTTATCTCTAGCAAACCTTTTGCTGATCCAACATTATCTGCGATCTAGCGTAGCGTTGCAATATCTCACTTTACCGGACTGGACATAACCTATGCGCTGACAAAGTGTACTATTCATGCGTAATCCAATGGAAGAACATATCAGACACTCAAAGCGGATTATGCGCTACATTAAAGCACTCGGGAATATGGATTACATTTTACCCATCTTGCGTCTCCAAACTTGTCACTTATACTGAGATCTGGTGGCGTTTGTCCGGACACCGCACGCCCACATCCGGGTATTGTGTATTCTCGGTGATAATTTAGTTTCATGGTCTTCCAACGGCAACCAGCGATGCGCGCTCGATCTTTGAAGGCGAATCAATGCGTTGCCAATGTTGTATATGATTCATGCTGGATTCGGAATCTTTTACTGGAGCTTCATTGCAAAATTCCGAAAGCTACTATGGTCTACTGTGACAACATTAGTGCAATATATCTTTCTGGAAATCCAATACATCATCAGCGCACTAAACATATAGAGTTGGATATCCATTTTGTCCGTGAAAAAGTGGCACGCGGACAAGTGCGAGTACTCCATGTCCCAACGCGTCATCAAATCGCCGATATCTTCACGAAAGGGCTTCCGCTGATTTTATTTGAAGAATTTCGGGACAGTCTCAGCATTCGGCGTCCTCCAGCTTCAACTGAGGGGGAGTATTAGAATATTCTAGAATAGAATATTCTAGAAGTAATACCATTATTATAGAAATATTGTGTAGTATCTTGTATTAATGTAGTATCCCATCTTATATGGTAAGTAGTTTAATGTATAGGAATATTTTTAGGATTATTCTATATTCTTCCTAGTTAGTGTAAAGATGTATATATTCTTATCTAATGGAATGAAGTCTTTTGAGGAAAATATTCTATCAGGTTCTGCCAAATCAGTAGAAGAACTATAGTTTCGCCGCCTCTGAATATAATTTAGTTAGTTATAATATGTTATTATGCTATTTTTTAGATTAATATTTCAAGTTTGATATATAAACTATACATCTAAAACTCAGAGCAGAAATAATTTTTCAGAAGCTAAAAAATAGTTTTTGCCCAAAAATATTTTTTTGAAAAGTTCTTTTGAGAAAATACACTTTGAAACACTTTTTAAAAGTTTAGTCAAACACTAATTGTTGCTCAAAAGTGCTTTTTAAATTAATTAGACAAACACAAATTATTTTTCGTCAATAATACTTTTTAAAAAAATATACTTTTAAAAAAAAAAAATTAAAATAAGTTGATTTAAGAAGTTTGACCAAACATGTTATAAATGGTCGAGTGACGTCAAATAAATTAAAATCAGTTTCATGATAACTATATGTAATTATGATTTTGGCTTTTACGTCTTAGTTTTGCTAATTGCATGTTGCTGCTAAAACAGATTAATGTGGTTTTGTTGGTTTTCTTTTTCCCATAATATCCTTGTTTGTTTCTATGTATTGTCTTGTTGAGCAAGTTCGTGTGTATTGTATGGAGTTTTTTTTTTTTTAATGTTTGGTCAGTCATAATTTTTTTTAATATTTTTTCTAAAAAAATATATAAGTTCATTAAAAATGAGAAAAATAATTTCCGTAATATAATGAAAGTAAGGAAATAAGTTCGTGGTATTCCATATTAATTGTCACCTATCCACTAGGGGTGAGCACGGGTACAGGGTACCTAGATATCCGATCGGAATCGACACTAACGGATAAGTTCCGGGTAGATATATTATAATAACGAGTAGGGTCCGGGTAGTAAAATTAGGAATCGATCAATGTCAGGTCCGATTCTGACAAATAGAGACAAGATACCCGGATCCGAAACCAATACTCGAAACCGATCTCTTTTTTTTTTTGCTAAATTTCTTGGTCGTTACTACTACTCTGCTATTTGCTAAATTTCTTATTCGTCACTACTACTATGTTACTTGCTAAATTTCTTATTCGTCATTACTACTATGTTATCGTTCGTTAGACATTGATTTTTACTATGCATCAATATTTTATTTATCTTTATTAGAATCATGTATATTATTTAATGAACTTTAATATGAAAACACTATTATATAAGAACTTCACTATTTGTGTGTGCTGATGATTGAGGCAATAATTTTTGCGAGATTTTTAATTTTCTAGTGAAGTGTAAAAATATATTTACATAAATAGCTTAACATATTTATAATGCATATTTTGTGACATAATAGCAGAAAGAAGTCGTCTTAAATTATTGATTAGTAATATTGATAAATTTAATATTTACAATAGTTTAAGGTATTTTTGTAAACTTATTAGTTTAGTTTAAGGAACACAAAAATTTACAGGGTATCCGGGAGGGTTCCGGGTAGGTTATAGATAATGATTGCTAAGAATAGGTTCCGGATAGTAAATTTAGGAACCGACCTTTTACTGGGTAGGGTCCGGATAGTTCAAAAAATTAGGGTATCCGAACCCGCTCATCCCTACTCTCCACCCTCCTACACCCCATGCACCTCCACTCCCGCCCCCGTAGTATTTGACTAGATTATATAAAATGTTTCATTAACTTTGGGACAATAATTTTATTTGCGTACCAAGCATCAGAAAATAAGCAAGAAATCTTCTTATTTTCTAGAAATATTTTCCTTCGTACAAAACGCATCCTAAAGGTAAATTAATTATTCCGTTAACAAAAAGTTCTAGAAAGCGTTAGCAGTCATTTTATGCAATCGCATTTTATGGGAAGTCATAATTTTTATCTTTATTTAGTCGTCGATGTTTGTTAAACTATTCGTCCTCATAATTTGATTAGTCTTTAATAATCTCACGTTAACTATAATATAGTACGATCCAACCGTTTGGAAATTCTATCTACATCATGGCTAAGTGCATGTCTTTTCACAATTTCATCCAAATATTAACAATTAAGAAGAAAATTCTAAGATATAACGTAAATTTAAGGACAGAAAAGAAGCTTAATGGGGAAAAAAACAAAAAGACAAACTTGAGGGCCTACAAGTAAATATGCTTATATTCAAACACTTCATTTTCTGTTAATTTCACAAATGGGCCCTAAATTTTATTCAAATACACAAATTTTGTTTGTTCCACATATGGGTCCTAATCAAAACTCAAAAAATTATCAATTCTAACTAGGGTTGTTATCGGTCCGGATACACCCGAGAACCGAACCGAAATATCCTGACCGATACTCAGACCGAAAAGTAAACGGTCCGAATAAGAGTACCAGACATAAGGATCCGGACCGATAAGAATCCGGTCCGGTAACCCGGTCTAATTACCCGATAACTTATATGTTATTAGTCCCGGTCCGATACTCGGTAACTATCTTATCAATCCTTCGAATATTGTTATTATATATTGCTTTAAGTTTATTAATATGTATTATGTAAAGCACTAAAGACAGTAAAACAAAGATTTTTATAAAAAAATTATAAGTAAAACAGAGATTTTTAAGTAAAGCTGAGATTTTAATATTTCGGACCGGTTTCAGACCGATTTCGGACCAGAAACAGTATCCAGAATCGGACCGATAACCTTATCGATCTGATCCCGGATCTCTTTTCAGGACCGAATTCTTATCGGTCCGGACCGATAACCTTATCGATCCAATGTCGATACCCAAATTGGATCGGACCGATAGCAACCCTAATTCCAACCATTCCATAATTGTGTGCTCCAAAACTCAATCATGTTTAGGTAAAGATTACTCCAAAAGTCAAAATTTGGCTAAAACACTAACTATATATTATTTTTAAATAAAAATAACAAAGGTACATGTTTTGCGTTGCAATTTTATATTTTTTTTTATCTTTAGAGGTTTGTTTAGTTTACCAAAAATATTTTTCCTTTGAATGCCAATATAATATATTCCACGAGCTCCTCTATAATTACTCTCTTTTTTCCTTTAATAAATGATTACCTTTATGTGATGATAATGAATTTTAGTTTTATGCATTCGTATTTAATTAATTAGTGCTATAGATTAGTGTCAGCTTTTCTCTAGTGTATAATTACTAAATGAGTGATCCATAACTTTGAAATATCATTTCTACCTTCACATGAATTGTGGTGCAACTAATAGGCTTAATTTGAGGTGTTAGCTAGAAAAATTTCAGGTGATCGAATTTTTTTTACATATAAAGGTGATCAAATTACATCAATTATTCTTGATTTTATATCCATTTATTTTGTACGTTATTTTCAAACGTGACGGTTTGTTAGGAGTACACTGTTAATATAAAACAAAACCTCTAACTTCAGGTGACCAAAGAATCGTTTCTACCATCTCCAGATTCCATCAGATGAAATTATATTGAGTATGTTGTTGTTATTGAAGAAATTCAATTCCGTGAATATTAACAATGAAACTATCTTATAATTTTTTGTTATTACCTAAACTACATAGGGTGGCAGCTATGGTAATTGACCAGAGATGGGGAAAATGTGGTGACAACTTCAATTTAATTTCTTTATTAAGAATATGACGAAAGGACTCATTACGCACTCAAAATTTAGTTTAAATACACTTTCATGGAGAGTGAATTGATCGATGATTTTCTTTGTCTTTTTTAACTGAAGAACAACGTACTTTCATTCAGTGAAAGCGAGAGCGTGAGACAAGGTGTTTTATTTAGTACGGTGTGAGGCGTAAGTCCAGAAATATGAAGTGTAAGTCCCGTGAATCTTTAAATTTTTAATTTATAATATAATAAAATACTTAGTATTATAACACAAACTATAAAAAGTACATGAATAATTAATTAAAATTAAAAACATGATTAAAGAAAAGCAGAAGACAAAACTTCTAACATGATTTTATAAGTGTGTGATGCAATGATATAAAAGCTATTATGATATGCAAATCAACTCTAATATGTTAATTTTCAAAGAATAAATTAATCACAATTTCTTGAAGTATAGTAATATCATACTATGCAATTTACCTCTCTAAAAAATCATTAAATTTATTATAAGCAAAACATCATTTCTTTCATGAAAAGAATAAAATTACTTTCAAATAACGAAGTAATAAATATGATAATTTTGAGACACAAGACAAAAACATAAAAATCAATGACAAATGAACATGTAAAATTCGGTTATGTATGGATATTCACCTTCACAATGTTCTCAAATAGTAAATATGCAATATTACAGATTGTTATTGATTTACTCTCAATCTTTTTATTTCTATAGGTGAAAAACTACTAAGCATTATTCATTTATTAAAGAATTATGAACATTAATAGTGTTAAGTAAGGATATTGTAAGTAAGGAACTTGGTACATAATTTGTGTAAGAACTGTTAGCCGAGCCCCGAGTGTTGGACGTATTTAGAGCGTACATTCAGGTGATTAGGACATAAGCCTCACATAACTAAGCCCCACACGTGTGCCTCGAGACGTTTTGCTAGTGCCCTGCCCCAGAATAAGCCTGAGGCGAGTCCCAAAACTCTCTTTTAAAACAATGCTTTCATTTATTCTATTCTGAATGAAAATAATAATGGAAAATGGGAGAATTTTCTCAAAACAAAGCAAAATCAAACCATTTCGTCTAAGATTATTCAAGAAAACACTATGAGATTAGGAAAATATATATTTTATATTATACTCAATATATCCCATATTTAGTACAATGTGTACGATTGTATTAATCTTCCTTGAAGGGTCTTTCTCATTAATACAAATATATATAGTGTGTACAATATGTAACTCTAATACAATAAGGATCATATATCTATCATAATTATACAACACTAAATATTACAAAATATATGAAGTATATTTGGTGAATATACGTTAATACACCCCCTCAGTCGGAGCGGGAAGAGATCGGATGCTAAGACTGGATCTGAAGTCGAGGAATAGATGTCTAGAAAGACCTTTCGTGAAGATGTCTGCATACTGATATGAAGAAGGCACATGCAACACCTTAACATGAACGTAAGCAACATTCTCACGAACAAAGTATATATTCATCTCAATGTGTTTGATTCGCTGATACTGAATTGAATTATAAGATAGATATATGGCGGATATATTATTTACGCAAGGGACACTGCAGCTCCAAAAGAAGGTTTCGGAGTCAACAGATCTCAGCAACAACATTTGCAACGCCTCTATACTCTGCTTCTGCACTTGAACGGGATAAGGTTGCTTGCCTCTTGACAGACCAAGAAATGAGATTATCCCATAAAAATACACAGTAGCCGGAGGTGGAGCATCGCGTGTCCGGACAGCCAGCCCAATCAACATTTGTACATGATAATGATCTGATCGGTGCTAAGGGGTATAAATGTAAATCATAATCAAGTGTGCCCTTAACGTATCGAATGATACATTTAAGAGCAGTAAAATGAGGCTCTTTGGGGGCATGCATGAATAAGCACACCTGCTGAACAACATAAGCAATATCAGACCTGGTAAAAGTAAAATATTGTAGTGCACCTGCAAGACTCCGGTAGAGGATATGATCGAACACTAGAGGACACATGATCACCGTCAACAACATTAAGCTTTGATTTAGAATCAACCGGAGTGGACATGATCTTGCAGTTCGCCATTTTAGCTCTGTACACTATCTCCTCTGCATACTTACGCTGACACAATAATACAGTTTCTGCAGATCTAGTCACTGATATTCCTAAGAAATAACTCAACTTTCCCAAGTCAGTCATAGCAAATTCAGTTTTAAGCAATGTAATGATCTTATTTTTCAGCAAATCAGATGAGGCAGTAAGCATAATGTCATCCACATATAACAATTAATAAGCAATGTTACTACATCTATGAAAAATAAATAGATAATTATCACATTCGCTGCATACGAACCCAATTTACATAATGTACAGAGCAAAGCAATCATACCACACTCGAGGGGCATGTTTCAAATCATAAAATGACTTACGAAGACGACATATATACTGAGAGGCTGGTGGATAGACAAAATCAGGTGGCTGGTGCATGTAAACAATTTCTTTTAAATCCCTATGTAAAAACTCTTTGTAGGATACTTGGCCAAAGTGTGACCTGAGACATTTTTCACATCAAGATGATGGATCGATCAATGCTTACCCATAACAATACTCAAAACTGTGCGAATAGTAGTCGATTTAACAGCCTGATTGAATGTCTCACCACAATCAATACCCTCATGTTGATTAGTGTCATTAGCCATAATTCTCGCCTTATACCTATCTAGATCACCGCTGTCTATGTATTTGTGATGAAAAAGCCACAGACATCGGATACCATGTACGATTGTATTAATCTCCCTTGGGGAATCTTTCTCATTAATACAAATATATATAGTGTGTACAATCTGGAACCCTAATACAATAAAGATCATATATCTATCATAATTATACAACACTAAATATTACAGAATATATGGAGTATATTTGATGAATGTACGTTAATACAATGAACTAAGCTTTTATGGATAAACAAGGTCGTTCCTATACTTTTAAGGGCCCTGTGCGAGAATAAAAAAGGCTATTTTTTTATTCACATGAAAAATTAAAATTAATTAATTAATCAATATTAAAAAAATTATTGATCAAAACATCAAATTGAGACATGGAATTTGGGCCCAAATTTGTTTTGGGTGGGGGCTGAACTTTGACCCAATTTAATTTTTGTGTTTTAAAAAATATCTTTTGCTGCTCATTGGATTCAAACACACAACCTCTCACTAGATAATGACTTTTGAAAGAAAGCTTCAACCGCTAGGCTACAGCTCTCACTAATAAGATTGAAGGCATGTTTAATACATATCTTAATATTTGAAATCATAAAAAAATAAAAATTATGGGGCGAAGCCACGAAGGCCCCGCCGGTCGGGGAGCCCTGTGCGGTGGCGCCGCCTTGGCCGCCCCTGTGGATAAAGTATATCAACTAAATAATCCAATTATTATTTCAATTTTCGTATTATAATCACATTATTATAATTCCAAAATTACTTGTTCCCCGACCAAAAGACTTCTAATGTAATAGAAAAGAAGCCCCAAAAATATACTTGGGAAAAAATGCAGAAAGTTTTTATGGCTAAGAACGTAGGATTTGCATCATGTAAACAATTTTAAGTTCTATTTATAACCTATTCCTTTTTTTATAAACAAAAAATATTTAATTTTTCATCTGTGCTTGACATTTAGCTCAGACTTGTACATGCCAACTTCAGAACAGGAGGTTTGAAGTTGTGCTTGGTCCGTTCACAACTGCAGACCTTGAGATTGTCCTACGATTCTAAAGTTGAAATTGTCAAAGCCTAAGTTCAAACATGATCTTAAGGCTTTTGTAATTTCAACTTCAGATAGGGGCGAAATCAATATTTTGGTCTAGGGGAGTCCGGGGAAGCTTCAGGAGTTTAGGGGGAATCTGGGGAAATCAGAATTGAAGACTCTATTGTAATATCATGAATATTACTAGTAATATATTAAAAAAAATTAAATTTGAGGGGGAATTCGGACCTTTGAGGAGAAGCACGGGCCTCCCTGGCTACATGGTGGCTCCGCCACTGACTTCATACCTATAGGACTAAAGTTTGAAATCCTGCATGTCTGAATTTAATATTGAGAGAATTATTTATGCATAGATTTATTTTTGGGTCACCCTTTAAAGTTTGTCCCTATTTTTTAAAAGTTATGCAAATATACAACATTAACATATGAAATCCCACAACGTCAATTTGTGAAAGATAGAGTGTACGCAAACTTTACCTCAATCTTGATAGGTAGAACGACTGTTTCTGAGAGTCTTAAAAATTGCATTATGAACAATATTAGATTAAATTTAATGTTTACTTTTATATGGCTTAATCTTACTATATAAAATATTAGATTGTCATTTAATATTTGTAATAATTTATCAATTCTAAACCGTAGTCTAATATTTTAAATAAAATTTTCATTTTTGTCGGAGAGATCTTTAGAAAATAGTCTAAAATGTCCATAACTTGTAAGGGAAAAAAAAGGTAGCCAAATTGGTGGAGTAGGAGAGCGTGAGACCGAAAGGTCACGAGTTCGATTCCCCCTGCCAACACCTTCTTGGTTGAGTCTGTCACACATGACTTGTTTATCCAATGCGCACTTATAAAAAAATAGCGGCTGCGGTCCGGTCGTCCAAAAAAAAACCAGAATTTAATCTTGAAATTGCTAAACTTTAGAACCTTCATAAATTCGGGTATTCGGTCCTAAAAACGACCCAGCATTAGACTTGGATCCATAATGTTGAGCACAAAAAATCCACATGATTAAGGCTGTACCACCTGCCAAAATGTTTGTACTTTAATTTAGTTTACTTGATCCATACCATAAATCAGATTGCAGCTATGGCGCTACTGCTTTCAACTTCAACTGCCTCTCATTTATCTTTGAATTCTACCTTTGAAACAAAGCATAATTTGTTGGTACCCCAACTCCAATTTACAGGTATTACACCTCCACTTTCAATTCTTTCCTTATTTTCCAACATTTACATACGTTAAGGGTGTGTTTGGTACGAAAGGAAAATGTTTTTTCTTGGAAAATAAGTGAGTTTTGTACTTATTTTCTTGTGTCGTAAGCAAAAAATAGTATCTTGCATTTGTATATAATCTAGATAAATACTATGAGGTGAGGAGGGGTGGAAGGGTGTGGGTTGGTGGGGGTGGGGGAGTCGGGTGGTAGGGAGGAGACGAGGAGCCAAGAAAAGTCATTTTCTTCATTTTTAAGGAATTTATTTTCCCATTTCAGTTCTTTTCTTCTTTTACAGCGTTTAAGGGTGTGTTTGGTACGAAGGAAAATGCTTTCTGTGGAAAACATTTTTTTTGGAAAGTATTTTCTAGGAATATAAGTGAGTTTCTTACTTATTTTCTTGTGTTCGGTCGTAAGTAAAAATAGTATCCTAAAAGTGTTTGTACATAATCTAAATAAATACAAAGATAGAGATAAGGTCTGTGGTACTCTACCCTCCCAGACCCAACTTTATGGGATTTCAGTGGAATTGTTGTTGTAAATACTATGGGATGGGGATGGGGTGGAAGGGTGTAGGGTGTGGGTGGAGGTGGGGGGTTGGTTGAGTATTGGGGGTGTTGGTGGGGCTTTGGGATGGTGGTGGGTGATGGAGGTAGGTGGTGGTCGGGGTGGGGGAGTGGGGGTCGGGTGGGGGTAGGTGGAGGGAGGAGACGAGGAGCCAATCAATGTGAAATGCCATTTGTGAGACTTGTTTTTCCTACTTTCATTTTCTTCATTTTTAAGGAGCTTATTTTCCTAGAGAAAATATTTTCCATAAATTTATGGTTTCCTCCATACCAAACACACCCTAAATGAAGTAGTGAAGGTAACCAACATATGGGATTTTTTTTCTATGGAATTGATTTAAACAGGTTTTACTCAAAAACCCAACAAGAAAAGATGCCAGCAAAAAGTTCCTTACTTGGTCTTATCTTTAATAAAGGATACTCAATCAAGAACAAGAAGGAGAAGTGACAAAAGTGGTACTAGTAGTAGTAGTAGTATTTCAAGAAAAGATAGTAACTTTAAGCTCATATTGAGTGAAGGGAGGGATAATGATGACAATTATGGGTGTATATGTCCTGGTTGTGGAATCTTTATGCAAGATGAAAACCCAAATCTTCCTGGTTATTATAAGGAAAAAAAGGTGGAACAAGATATAGAGGATTTTTTGGATGATGAGGATGTTGTTGGTGATGGGGTTGATGAAGAGGAGGAGGAGGAGGAATTTGAGGATTATATTGAGGGGGAATTGGAAGAAAATGAAGGTGAAGAAATGGGGTCAGATAGTGAAGATGGATTTGATGATTGGGATTCAGAGTTGGAAGAAGACGATGACGATGATTTGAAAGAGCTAGATGGTTTTTTGCCAGCTGGTTTAGGTTATGGTAACATTACAGAAGAAGTTCTTGAGAAAGGAAAGAAGAAAAGGGTGTCGAAATCCGAGAGGAAAAAGACGGCGAGGGAAGCGGCTAAGGGAGAGAAAGAGGAAGTCACGGTTTGTGCTCGATGCCATTCGTTGAGGAACTATGGACAAGTGAAGAACGAATTGGCCGAAAATTTAATACCTGATTTTGACTTTGACCAATTGATTACCACTAGATTGATGAAACCAACTGGGAAAGCAGATGCCACGGTCGTGGTTATGGTGGTTGATTGTGTTGATTTTGACGGTTCGTTTCCGAAACGAGCAGCTAAATCTTTGTTTAAGGCGTTAGAACAAAGCAAGGATGGCGTGAAACAAAGTAAAAAGCTGCCAAAACTTGTTCTTGTGGCTACCAAGGTTGACCTACTCCCTTCTCAAATTTCCCCTGCGCGTTTGGACAAATGGGTTAGACACCGTGCTAAAGCTAACGGAGCACCTAAATTAAGTGGAGTTTACATGGTAAGTTCACGTAAAGATTTAGGTGTTAGAAATTTACTGGCATTTATTAAAGAATTGGCTGGTCCTCGAGGAAATGTGTGGGTTATTGGGGCCCAAAATGCAGGGAAGTCGACATTAATCAATGCATTTGCTAAAAAAGGAGGTGTAAAAGCTACAAAGCTTACAGAAGCTCCTGTACCCGGAACTACTCTGGGAATCTTGAGAATCGGAGGAATATTATCAGCCAAGGCAAAAATGTATGACACTCCGGGCCTTTTACATCCGTACCTTATGTCGATGCGATTGAATAGGGAGGAGCAGAAAATGGTTGAGATACGAAAGGAGCTACAACCTCGAACTTATAGGATTAAGGCAAGCTAATCTCTCTTGTTTGCTTTATCATTTTATCGCCCATCATATGATCTGTTTCATGATAAACAGGTCAAGGATGTACTTTTTTGAACTTGACGATTACTGACCATAACTTAATTGTTTGAACTTTATGAATAGGTATGAATATCTCTATAAGCATATTCCAGTTAAACTTAGTGTTGGTGCATGAATTTCCAAATTTACCAAGTTGACTAACATTTATCAGGCACTACTCCACATTTTGATCTTTCCATGATCCTTTAAGCTTTCCTTCAATCTATAGGAAGTCGGCATATAAGATTTAATATTCATACCTTTACTTCTTACGTCCCATTTTATGTGAAGGTGTGATTGACTGGCACAGAGTTTAAGAGAAAAATAAAAACTTTTGAAACGCGTGGTCTAAAACAAGCCTGAGAAATTTCTGTGACTATAATTCATTTCATTAAGGGTAAAATAGAAAGTTTAAAATCAAATCGTTACAATCTTTTGTAATGATTTCATTCTCTTTGCGACTGACTAAAAAGAAAAGTGTATCACATAAATCGGGACGGAAGGAATAGTACATATATAGTCTTTCTACATGAAGTTTTGATGTGACACAAGAAGCTACTGCGAGGGCTGTGAACTTAGAAATGGAGAGCGATTTGACGAAATGACCTTAAATCCTTGTAAACTGACCCCTAATCTAATTGTTTGGGATTTAGATAGCTCCTTTCACTCATATAATTGTTTGGGATTTAGATAGCTCCTTTTACTCATCCCTCCGTCTTTCGCCGCTCTTTTAGTTTTATATTGCAGTTAAGGATATATGTGACTGCAACACATTTTTTCCCGAGATCAAAAGATTTTCTAACTCAAAAATGTATTTTGCGCAATCTTTTTGCAGCAAGGGCAGACTGTACATATTGGAGGCCTAGTTAGACTGGATCTAGTTCATGCCTCAGTAGAAACAATCTATGTCACTATCTGGGCATCGCCAAGCGTCTCTCTTCATCTAGGTAAGACGGAAAATGCTGATGAGCTCAAGAACAATCATGCTGGAGTAAGATTGCAGGTAATACTCCAATTCTTGCAGTTTTTCTGATTCAATAACATTTCGTACTTTATTGCCAATTCCACTCGAACAGTATCAGTATGTTTTTGGTTGAAGATCAATGTATAGATTTGAGAGAAGTACAAGGAAAGGAGAGGGTATTCTTTACTAAAGAAAAGTAGTAGTTGCAAAAACAAGTAAGGGCGCGTTTGAACATACAAACTTTTGATTTTTTCCTTCAGAAAGCTGTTTGGTTATACATTGTAGTCAATTTTTCACTCCAACTTGAAGTTGAAGTTTCAAGTTAGAACCAACTTTTCAAGTAAAAAAATTTTCCCTCACAAAATTTTGACATTTTCCAAGTGAAATGCATGTGCAAACACAACTTCAATTTTCAAATACCCTTTCTCAACTTAACTTCAAATACCATTTTTTTCTTCAAATATCACTAAATTCATGTCCAAACGCCTACCAAACAATTAAGAATACATTGCTAGTTAGCCTGATAGCTCCCTTTTAGATGTCATAATGCCGTATGTGTAAACAAAATCCTCTACCCTTGGTCCATCAAGAACCAAAGGAAGACCATTTCTTCTAAGATGTTATTAGTGGACATCTTTTATATAATATCCATCCATTTCTTTGCAGATATATATGCCAAAATTATTGCTAATAAGAAGGTTCAAGCTCGCGTCCTTTTGTTTGCTGAATCACCAATTTTCTTTTTTGATGGGTATCTATAGAGAGGCAAAAGGAAAAACTTTGTCATACCAGTGTTAATGCACCATTCATTTGAGGGAATGTTAGAAATAAGTCCCAGTTAAAGATTATATAGCTGAAATGAAGAACATAAGCTAAAATCTCTGTCCTACGGAGCTAAATTTAAGTAGAGTCTTCAATTCTCTTATTGGGACAGTAAAAGTTCTGAAGCCGGACTGTTGACCGAAGAGCCAAAACCAGGTGCATCTTAATCTATCTCCCATGAATTTTTTATAAGTCCCATGATACAAGGAATCTTAAGCTAATGCAGTTTCATAAACTTGGACTCACTCTATTGTTTTTTTTTTTGACAATGGTAACATTCTATATATTAACAGGTGTACTATACCAAACTGTATAGTCCCCCAAGACAGCCAATTACAAGATATATAATCTTCTCTTCCTATGAAACTTCTTACATATTGTCTAAAACATCAAAAATATCTTCTGTTTGTACTAAACATTCATGTTTACACCAAAAATATCTTCTGTTTGTACTAAACATTCCTGTTTACACCAAAAATAATAAAGAGCTAGGCAATTCATCTGCAGCTTCTGAATGTTACACTGCTTGCCCTCAAAACACCTCTGATTTCTCTAGTTCCATATAGTCCACCAAATACATGCTGGGACAACCCTCCATCTCTCCTTCTGATTGGACCAATTCCCTTCTCTCCCCCAACTATCAAGAACCCCCTTTGTGTTCCCTGGCATCACCCACTTGATTCCTCTCAGGTTAATGAAAATTTTCCAAATCCATTTGCAGTGTAAAAAAAGTTGGTTGGCTGTCTCTGCCTGTTTCTCACACAAATAACACCTGGAACATAAGTTAAGTCCCTTCCTTTTCAACATTTCCTGTGTCAATACTGCTTCATTGGCCACCAGCCAAGAAAAGCAGGCTACTTTCAATGGAATCTTCACTTTCCATATCATTTTCCTTTGCCAGCAACCCACTTGATTATTTACTTTGCTCAGAATCTTGTATGCCTCTGCCACTTTAAAAATTCCTTGGGAGTTTCCTTGCCATATCAAAGTATCTGCATTTTCAGTGTCCCCCTTAAATTGATTTAGAGTATGGTAGAACTCTGTTAACCTCTCCACTTCCCAGTCATTTAGAAGTCTTCTAAAAGTCAGGTTCCATCCTTGTTCAGACCAAGCTTCAGCTACTGTTGCTTCCTGTTGTTGGCATAGAATGTATAAATCTGGGAATAGTTGTTGTAATACACCTTGTTCAATCCAATTGTCTTTCCAGAAGGAGATAAGGCAACCAGGTGCTGCTAATTTCTTTACGTTGAACATCCGAAACTCGAAAATAATTGGACATTTTCTCAGCCTTCTATTTCTTAAGTACTTCCCTTGGTCCTATTTTATATGACATATTCTATCTATCTTTTATTTCCTAAATTTTGGTTTATAATAGTTTTATTAACTTTAAAATATATAAATTTAGGGTTTAGTGTTTAGTGTTTAGGTCAAGTATCACCAAAGGACCTATTTATTACAGACAAAGGACCAAATAGTAGTTGTTTCAATGCTTTTCTCGAAGGGGAAATAATGAACTGGAGAAAAGTAAGATAAAAAAGAGGTAAAAGAACAAAAATTAGAATTGAACAACACAAGTGCCTCTTTAGCATTGGTAATTTGGTATGGCTCTACAGAAATGCTTACTGAACCTCCGGTCTATCAAGGAAAGAGAATGATGGAATCTGATATACTAGATGTCTAGATGGGTAAATGATCAAAGTTGCTTGCCGTCCTTCTAGAAAGAAAGAAAAAAACGTAAGCAACACATACTGTACTTTTTTTCTACCTGAAGAAAAATGTTTTCCTTTCAAAATTATAAATTATCAGCTTCATGGTGATGACTTACTTATCTTGGACAGTGTATCTGTAAAGAGATTGGGACCTTGGGCCTAACTCAAGAAGAAGCCCAATACCATATAAGGAGATACAGTTTTGCCTAAATGTTCTGGTTGATCGAATCATTGGCCTAATTTTAGTGGCGTGGAATGTTCTTCCAGCTGCCAGGTCTAGATGCTTGATTCCAATCAAGTTGACTAGGGCTTCTATAGTTGCTGTGATCAGGAGGCTTGACCTCAAGCCGTGAAAACAATCTCTTGCAGAAATGCAGAGTATGCATACATTTTTATTACAGGGGTCTGTCCCTTCCCCCGACCCCGCGCATAGCGGGAGCTTAGGTGCACCTGGTTGCCCCTTTTTTTTCTCGTCACAAGTTCCAAACTTTTTTATTATGTACTAATTATAGTGTATTTCAAGAAAGGAAGAGGGGGGAAAACAAGACCAAACAGAATCTAGTTGTATTTAGTGGCCTGGAGTGTTCTTCCAGTTGTTGTAGTATCTCGTTATTACAGGGGACATATAACGGTGAGCTGGTGCTGCACATGTAATTAGGGCTGAGAGTATACTAACCATTTTCTCCTTCATTGAGAGTTCACCATGGAGCTTTTGAACCCTGTCTATTCATGCCTGCTCCCTTCTGTCCAAGTGGCTTTACATTACTTCCTAAAGCCGCATCAAGAAAACAGTGGGAAAGGATGAAATACTGCTGTACATAGTGGTCTATGCAGAATCCGGAAAAAGAAAAAGCATTAATTTTACTAAATTGCATATTGATGTAGAGTCTAGACCAAGTAATAGAATCTTTCTTGGGCTTTGTGGCCCAAATGGATCAAAACATGATTGCAGGCTTTTGTTTTGTCTGTATGTTTTCCAAGTTAATATCCAAAGGAAAATTCGCTCCCGGAAGTTTAGCAACTTGCCATCTTTAAGTATATCTAACGAGTTGTGTTTGTTCAACACTCGCTGGTGCTCCTTTTCACCATCTTCTGCTCCTTTCTTTCACCTTTCACATTTAGACAATATATAATTTTTGGCCGCATTGATTATTGTGGTCACAGATGAAACTGGTTTATCGATGCCTCTAAGATGGTTCCATTTTGCTCAAGCTTAAAAGGAAAACGATTGTAAGTAGCACAGAATTGCGCTGATTGTTCTGTTCTTTTTGTTTTTTATCTTCCAGCCTCCCACTTCCATGGAACGGGTTTCTGAATTGGGACAATGGCAAATGCGGGAAGTAAAAGCACGTGGAACTAGCTGGGATGTCAAGAGCATGGATGTTGCGGTCGCTGGCTTAGGATGGTTTTCCCTGGGTTTGAAAGGCGAAGCAGATTTAGCACTGTGGACATACGATGGCATTCAGATCACATTGCGGGAACCATTGGTACTTGATCGTGCAGCCTCTATCGAAAGGCCTGGATTTTGGCTACCGAAGGCTATATCAGAAGCAATCGCTAACCCATCGAAGCTTGAAGGTGAAGAGGCAAGGAAAAAGAATTCACCAGACAAGACAATGCAACTTACAGAAGTATCTGGCTAAAATAGGTAGCTGAGTCAATTTTCTTGTGAACATTCTAGTGTACAAGGTCTTGTACACGACTTAAAATATTGTTACCTGAATAGTGTCGGCAACAGCAAGTCAGATCGGATATCAGCGGGTTGAAAACGGGTTAGACAAAAACGGAAAAAGATCCTGCATGGAGACAAATAAAAACTAGAGGGAGAGAACACTTGTGCCATTATAGTGTATGCACACACGTATGTGAATTGGGAAATAGGAACAGTCAAGATTCCTTCTTGTTATTATGTCTTTGATCTTGTAATTAAACACTTCTGAGTTTTAATCGAGGCGGGTCCAAAATTTGAAGTTACGTGTTTCTATAATAATATTGAGTTAAATACTATAAATCTCTATGAGAATCAACTACTATTCTTTTTAAATTATGTATCTTAGTTTGACTTTTATGAAATTTAAAAACGTAAAGAAAACTTTTGAATCTTATGATTTAAAGCCAAAGATGTATATAATGTAAATGTTCTTTGAATTTTATGCTCTTAAACATGCCACGTAAAAATAAAAATAAAGTTATTATTAAATATAGATTAGTTACCTAGTTTGTATTAAAATAAATATTCTTATAATCTTACATATATGGTAAATCATTCATCAATAAAATGAAAAACATATTTAAAAGAAAAGCTTTTTGCAAATGGACCATTCTTATCATACTTATTGCCATTGCATATATATTGATTCACGTCATTTGTATTTGGTTCACTTCTCACAATGCTACTAAACCAAAACATTCCAATTATAAGGAATATGGTTGGCACTCTCATTCTCTGAATAGAAATATCCATAGCTAGCCTCTCTAGTTTTTATCTTCCTATCTTCTACTATTATTTCTTTTGTGTTGCAAATTTGAGTTTCACACGTTCTTGTTTAAATTAGGCCTGCCTGGCCAGTGGGCCGGGACGACCCGGTCTCGCCCCGACTCCGAAACTATTAAAAACAAAAGAAAAATACGACAACGGGACGGGACATGGTCGCGTCCCGCCAGGCCCAGTCCCGCCACAACCCGACTCGTCCCGATCCCGCCCCGTGTCCCGTCCGAAATCTCCCCTTTGCAAATATAGCTGTTGCACCAACGACCATTTTACATTTTGGCCGTTGTGCACCGACCAACCCCACTCTCCCAACCCCCTACTCCCTTTATATTTATTTTTAACCCCCAAGTTATTATATTTACACTTTAACCCAATTTTCCAACTATAAATACCTCATTTTCTCTTCATCTTTCTCACAAATCTTCCTACAATCTCTCAATCAATCTCTCTACAAGTCTACATTGTCTACTAAATATTCAATTTTATTTATTCATTTGGGAGTGAAGTTGGCAACTAGCTTGAGGATCATCCATCGAGCAAAGTTTCAATTTTCAACCTCTCGATTACACGTCGACGTTACGTTGGAGTTTGGAGAAAATATTACTTTTGAGGATGAAATTGCACAATAAAAGGCCAAGAATTGAAACCAAAGAAGTCTCGGGAATAATAGAAGAAATCAGATGAAATCCGGACCAAAAAAATACACTGTAAACCGTAAGGGGTCTACAAGCATAAAGCGCTGTGGCGCCAAAATGCATGGCCACGGCGCCAAAGTTCAGAGAGCTGCAGGAGTTTCGGCGCCGTAGCGCCAGAATGCAGGGCCACGACGCCGACGCGGAATTTTGTGATTTTTGGGCCGAATTTCAGAAGGGTAAAAGGGTCTGAAACGCAGTTTTTCTCAGATATAAAACCATGAAACCCTTTCATTATTGAGGATCTTACTTGGGAGGTGAGACAACTTTTGTTCAAGTTCTTTTTCTTTCATTTGTTTTTATTTAAGTTTATGTTGGATTTTGTATTAGTTCTTAGCATGACAATGTTTAGGAGCTAATCTTTTTATTAGGATTTTCCGTCAAATCTTCTTGAAACTCTTTCATATAGTTAATGCATAGTTCTTGATTTCTTCTTCAACATATTAAGATCTATTCAATATTGTATTGATTGTTTGATGATGAACTGATCACTAATTGTCATAACTTATATGATTTCGAATCAAAAGTCTGAAAGGTGAGATTTGAATATGCTGTAGTTGTCTAGACATAGGTTAAAATCGAGGACGAAAGTACCCCGATACTTGTGTAGTATTTAAGGTTATTGTTCTTAATCCTCCCGTGTGGTAAAATCTATCATAGAAATATAAAAGGTTTCTGCATAAGGTTGAGTTTCTATATGTTCTAACCAGAATATAGAACAGATTAGTTAACCTGCTATCTTAATAAGAAGAAGAATCATTAACATTGCATTAACACGTGAAAGAGTGAATAGTTGAGGAGATTGGAAGCCCTATTTCCTTCATAACTATTTTTAAACCCTAAGTATCATCACTTTAGTTTATTTTCTCCAAATTACTTTAATTATAGTTCTTAATTATAAAAACCAAACAAAATAACGTTAGCCAAATAGATACCATAGATTAGATATTCGGTACTTGACAAACCAGTCTCTGTGGATGATAACTCTGTCTTACAGATCCTTATTACTTGAACGATACATACACTTGCGTAAGCATCTAGAAATATCACAACATAGATCAACTGTTAAGAGATATATATTTAAATTTGTACATGAATAACAACAATATTTACGTTATGCATTATATCATTTTAATGGTAAAGTCGCTCTAACTTCTGATATAGGTCGTAGTACTAACGACCATGATTATTTAATGGTAACCTGTCATTGGATAAATTATAAATGGTCTATGCAAAAACGTATTTTAGCGTATAGATATATAGATAGTAGGCACACTCAGAAAATATTTATGTAGTTTGCGATTATTACGAAATAACTGATAAAATTATGAGTATTACATTAGATAATGCATCTTCTAATAATGCTGCTATTACAGTTTTAAAAGATGTTTTAACTCCGTTTTTTCCAAATAATTTTCATATAAAATGTGTGTGTCATATTTATAACTTAGTTGTAAAGGATGTCCTATTATTTTTTCAAGATATTATTGAAAAATACAATTTGCTATAAACTTTATTTTAAAAAATAATAAAATACAACGAAAAAAATTATAAAAAAACTTGTCACGATTGCCAACTACCTTATAGAAAAATTTCTGAAGAAGTACCACTAGGTGAAATTCTTTATATGAACAACTACTTATTGTTTATGATTATAGAAAACCTATAACTTTATTTTTTAACGCCCATAATCAAAATTCAACTGATATAATTGTAGATAACGATTGAGAAAAAAATTAAAGAACTTATTGTATTTCTAGAGAAATTTTTTCAAGCAACAAAAGAATTTTACGGTGTATATTATCCTACTATTTCAATTATGTTTTTTTATATAGCTATAATATTTTTACTGCTTAGAGAATATATGAAAAAACCAGCTTATAAGCAAGCTATTAAAAAAATGTTTATGAAAATAACGAAATATTTTATTCATATTCCCCCTATTTATATTATTGGTGTTGTATTAAATCCGACTATTAAAATAGAAGGTTGTAAGTCACTTATTGAAAATATTTAGAACTGTATAGAAGTACTACCACCTCCAACTCCCAAAAATTTAAATGCCCCACTACCTATTGAAATTGAACAAACGAAAGAAGAAGCGTTGTCTAGCATAGAAGACGAATGCAAAAAAGTATATAGATATTACCAACAAGAAAGTGATAGCAACCAACCAGCTTCCATACCATCTTCTTCTTCAACACAGCCTCAAAAAATACATGTTGTTTCTGCGGCTAGTATTGAAATCCTCAGAAATAGAATGTGCTGTGGTAACAGTACTAACCAAATTAGCGAGTTTGATGTTTTTGTTTTGCAGGGTACTTTACAATATCAAGCAGTTGTCAATGAAGAAGGAAAGAAAGACTTGCTAAAATACTGGAGGGGGAATGAGAAGACATTTCCGACACTTTCAGTGATGGCTCGAGATGTTTTGAACATTCAAGCGTCATCAACAGCTTCAGAAAACGCTTTTTCTGCCGGCAGATTTTAAATAGGAGAGCACAGACAATCATTAGTCGGAGACAACTTGAAGATTACAGTACTATTCAAAGATTGGATACGAGCGGAGCGAAGAATGTGCGGTCAACCGGAGATTAACGAAGAAGAAGACGGAAACTAAAACGACATCTTATCTGAAGGCATGAGTAGCGACGTGGATCAATTTGACCAACAAATACCAATTTCAACCGAAGAACCACACGACATTGTGAAGAAACTAGAAAAAGTATTTTCAAATTGATAATTTATTTAATTGTAATTTTACTATGTCATTTGCAACTTTTGAGCAACACCACAAAGGTATAATTTTGACAATTGTATACGTATTATCAAAAAACATATTTCAATTAAATAATATAAGAGACACAAAAACAACATTGAATTTTTTTTATTACACTATCTTGTTCAATTATTGAGTTGTTCATATATTTAAATTTAATATTTGTTTTTAAAAAAAATAAATGCACAATAAAAAAAACCGACCCCGACCCGCCCCGCCCCGCTAGACCCTATACCTTTTTCCGCCGGGACCAGTGCTGGTACCGGGACGGGACATCGATCATGCCCGATTGTCCCTGCATGCCAGTCCCGCCTCAATCTCCATCCCACTCCAACCCGATCCCGCCCCGGCCCGTTGACCACCCCTAATTTAAATAGATTTGGCCATCCATTGGTTTCTCCCATCAATGCAAACAAAATATTCCATGACTTTGGTTTTATTGGCTTGTTATGTTTTTATTAAATATTCCTAAAAAACATAATAGTCCATTCATTTCAGTGACATTATTCCCTTAGTGATCCGTTCTAAATAGAATGATGCATCTTTATATTTAGAAATAATTTAACTTTAAATTTCAATTTTATTTTTGATGATAAGTTTTATTGTCATGCAAATATTATATCATGTTTAATTTAAAATATTAAAGTTTAAATGCTTTTCCTTTTTTTTTAAACTCGCAGAGTAACACTATCTCACTTAAAATGAAACTACCGAGAGGGTGAAAACTTACTCATACCCGATGCTTACATCAAATCAATAAATATAAGATAGATGTCTTTCATATATACCAAAACATGGCTATGAGGTAGACGAGGAGCTCAATGTAACAGGCTTTGATTCTTTCTCAAACGAACATAATTCCAATGATGAATACAGTTACTTGGAGAGAAGATTAGAGAACAAAGAGTTAACATACCCAGTGAAATATTATAAAGTGGGATCTAGGGAGGATAGATTGTGCGCATATCTTATCTCCACTTTGGAAGGTGGAGAGGTTGTTCCCGGTAGACCATCGACACAAGGACAAGAAGTTGAAAGTAGTACGAAAAAAAAATAGCGAAAGCGAATAAGTCATGGCAGAATACTATAAAAAGCATGATAAAGCAGTCTGAAAAAAATAAATAATAACTACCACAAATTAATATGATAATCAAAGTACAAGAAATATCAGTAGCAGAAATTGAAAGACAAAAAAACTACAAGAGTAATACTACGACTACTAGTACGAAAGAATAAGCGGGACAACGCTCAACTACCTACTAATCCGCGTCCTTCATAACATCATATCTAACTTCCAAGTCTTAAATTTGGAATGAAAAAGAAGATGTGTCAAGAGTTAAATTTGAATTCAGGTGAACAAGAAAAAGATTTACCAACTTCGGCCCCGAAGAAAACTAAGATCAAAGAGCAAAATTTACTAAAATCCACATTGTTCCATATTTTCTCATTTCTCTCAAATTTGACTTATGTTTTGGTCTAGACGCCCCCAATGTTTTCATTATTTTGTTCTTTGTTTTAATAAACTCCATCACCATGGCTCGCTTTATCTAAAAACAAATGTTTTTGTTGGGTCCCGGGGCAATGGATAGGTAAGATTAAAATCGAAACAACAAGAATCACTGAAACAGTTTCATACTTTCAAAAATGTTGCCTACAATGTTGAGACAACATTTCTGGCAACATCGGTAAAAAACAGAATAAACCTTAAGAGTATAAATGCAGCGGAAAAGTAAAAGACACAAAAATTTATATTTGCAAGGATATATATTAATATATCCCTTGATGGTCAATGACCAAAAGAATTGTATATATTATATACAAGACCAAAAGAATTGTATATATTATATACAATTACAAATGAATTTTATAAATTGTGCAATACAAACAAAAAAGAAACTACAAAAAAGAAAGTCGCAGATGACTTCACCTAAGTTAAAAAGTCTAAAAAGACAAATACAACATCTTCATTACAATTGCATTTACATTGAGCTTAATTTAGAATAGAGATAGCAATTGTAATGTGGACAGATGTTGTTAAAAGACTTAGGCTAAAATAAAATGTTTTGATCCAGATTTCTGAAGCGAAATCCCGAGAGCTCTCTTGGTATTTTTACATTGTGATTCTGGATACCAATACTCTGAAGTTCCTCCTCTATTTATAGTGTGGAACTTCCTTGAAACTCTCGCTGGTTAGTTGTGGAAGTTGAGAGAAAGAAGGCTGCAGCTTGAACCTATTCCAGCTCCTTGAATTTCTCAATAACTTTGACTTGGTCTCCAAGTTGCTTGGTCTTCAAGTAGCTTCGATTACAAGCTTGAATCTTTCAATTCTCACATTTTAAACACAGCTCCATATTCAGCTTGCCCAGGGCATTTTTAACTAACAGTAACAAATACTGTTTTGGCCGGAAGAATAAGCAAAATCGTTTCCAAAGATGTCGGGTGAAATGTTGCGGCAACATCGGAGATAACATCTGCAGGACACTGCGGATGTTGCGCAATATTGCGGGCAACATCTGCAGAACACTGCAAGATGTTGTCCAGGCATAAAACCCGATGTTGTCACAACACTCACACAACATCAACAATCTCCCCTTTTTTACCTTTCTTCACAAAACTCTATACAAACCTCAAAATGCCTAGGATACGACTGATTGTAAATTTTTTCCCTTAACATTCCAAATTCAGCAAGATCGTAGCCATGATCCCCCTCAACCTACAGTTATAAGTTTCAAGTTTTGTATTGTAACTTGAGTTAGTAAGAACATATGTCTATAAGTCATAACTCGCATACAACGTGGTTGTTGTCGCGCCCGATTTCGACCGCGACTTTATTCTAGCGAACCCTGCTCAATAAAATGTTAGAAAATAAAGTAAAATGCTAAAATGTTAAAAGGTGCTTAAAAGTGCTAGAATATTAAAATGTTAGAAATGCTAAAGGGTGCTAGGGTTCACGGAGTCGCCACCTAATTAATTTGGGTGAATTAGGACACCTAAATGTCAACTAGGTTAAAGTCAACACTAACTCCATTTAATGGTCTGCTAAACTTGATGAGATTCCGGGTAAGGGTTCTTTATTATCCTAAAGGGAAGGGGTTAGGCACCCTAAAGGATCCGCTAACTTGCGGTTGTCCGTTCAAACCTAGGGTAATTATTATGCTAAGATGCATGTCTTGAAAAGTATTTAAGTAAAATATAGAAAATATTTTTTGCTAGCATAAAAATGTGAGATTTGTTTTAAAGCTAGTTCTAGCTAAAATATGTATTATTATGTGCAAAGATGATTTATGCATTTATGACGCATTAGATAAGATACATGTGTTGTAGCAAAATCTTATTATGACGAAATGTATACTTATAAAATAAGATGTGAAATATCTATTATACAAACGCTAACAAAATAATTTTTTTGATTATGAATGTTAGTAAGAGTTTATAAAGAAATTAATTTATGATGCTAAGGATTTAATAGCGAGTGATGTTTTAGTTACGTGAATATTTATGTCATTTTAGTATGGCTTAGGCAATGCATAACTAATCATAAAATAACTAATTAAAGGAGAGCAAATTTCTAGCGTCAAACTATTTTCTAATGACAGCCCCAAAGTTTAATTATTCTAATTGTACTACTAATAGCGTAAGGTTATACAAATAATTACAACAAATAATAGGGTGAGGATATGAATTAATAAGGATGACTCGAAGAATGGCGATGTCTTTTCGCCGCGGTTTGGAATTTTCCTATGCGAGGTGGATGCACATAAATGCGGGTCTTCATTTGTCGTAGCTTGTGATGAGTCTCGCCATGAGACTCTCCGTTTCACTCCAATGCATTTCATGTAGAAATAAAGAAGAAGATAAAGATTAGTAAATCTTTCAAACCTTGTGACGCAAATAATTAAAACGCTCATATAAATTTAACATATATATATTTTCAATTTCATAACTGTAGCAGCCCAAGATGAGATAATAGGTTCAAGCACAATGAATCCCAACATTGTTCAAACAAGTATTGGGCCTTGATAATGCAAATAAACACAAAAGGAAAACAGGCCCAAGTAACTGTTTTTCTGGACCAAAGTAGATTACGGATTTCAGATTCTGGACCTCATTACAGTAACAGGGAAAAAGAAAAGACATGCCGAATGTAACAATTATCAAGCTTTATGGAGAATAAATTGGTCCAAACGCAATATGAGCCCAACAGATGTATGAACATAGTCACATAAGCATATAAACCCACGTTGCACATTTCAGGGACTGATCTAGACAGAACATCCAAAGTATATGTAATATACTCGAGGATATACAAGTGCTATGACCTTAATACATCTAGTGTACGATTAGGCTTCTACCTTGTATACCACGAAAGTATATCATAGTATTTTCAACAAGGCGAAGAGAAAGCATAGAGAAAAGCGAGCCAACTGCAATAATTTTAGCATCCACGATGAAGAAGAATGTCGTAGGATACCGGTCGTATTATACTCTCGATGTGAGATATCTGAACATACAAAGTGCGCCATGATTTAGTGTTGAAACATACACGATTTTAACTTACTTATTTTACTTCCAATGGACAAAGCAGCGGACACACTAACCAACAGAGGATAGATTTCAAACAAATGCAGATATCAAAACAGACATCATTTAGGTTGCGCAACAGAATGATATGACATAACACATAGCTCGACATGTATTATAAACAGGGATGGATATGCAATCAATTAAAGATGGCATTTTAGGTATGCAGGGTCAATTAGGCATAGGGAGTCTTATTACCATTTCATGAATACAGCTTAAGGGCCACAGACATGGGCTAAACCCAGTAGACATATGGGCAGTAACCCAAATCACTACTCAAACAGGAATATGCTGATTCCATAGATGCAAAACACTACTGCAAGTATCATTTTCTTGAAAGAGCAAACAATTTCAGCAAGCAGGGCATGACAGGATTGCCGACATCATATTTATGCATTAATGAACACAAATAGTATCAACGAACTAACTAACACATCAGGCATTATAGTCACAGTAATATAAACAGACTAACAACATGATTAATATAGGCAAGCACGTAAAATACAAAGAAAATAAGAAAAAAATCAAGGTCGAGGAAGTTGAGTTTACCTTCTCCTGACGACGAGCGGCGTATCAAGTCGTCGGTCCAATCGACGGGTTTTGGGTTTGCGATGCGAATGAAAGGGAGAAGGTTTACTCACTGATTTTTGGCTGGAATTAAGAGAAGGGTTCGACTGATGCTAAGGGTATCCCCGTCGATGCTATGGGTCCCTGTCTTTTCTGCTCTGTGTTCTTAACTGTGAGGAAGGTGCTGAGCTTCCTTTCCCGATTCTTTGCTCTTGCTTGCTATAGAAGCGTGTCCGTCCTCGTTTATGCCTTTGCATGTGCTTATATAGCCATGTTTTGGGTTCCCTATTAGGTAAGCTTTTAGGGCTGAGATTGGGCTAATATTGGTACTGAGATTTCGTAAGATTTTAGTGCGATTGGTGCTGATTCGTATTGATTTGCTACTGATTCGAATGGGTTCTGATTTGAAGGGATTTGGTTATCTATGGTAAGAAATCGTTGGCTGCGCTTGCATGGGTAAGGAAGGTCATGGTAGGATACGTTGGCTGAGTGTACGTGGTTAAGGAAAGGGTTCGATTCGCCGGATTCTCAGGCGAGAATCACGGCAGGGAAGGTGCGGCGATGGCTGCTGGTTTCTAGTTCTAGGTTTAGGTTTTTTTTGTTGGGTTTTGTGTGAGAACGATGGGGATGGGTAAGTATGAAGAATGGGTTGCGGGTCGTGGGGAAATAAGGAAAGAGGGCTTGCGGGTCGCGGGTTTTGGGCCAGTGGATGGTGGGCTGGTGATATTAATAAGGGTAGTTGTAACACCCCATTTAAAACCGGAGTCGAAAACGGGAGTGCCACGTATGGTTGATTCCTAAATGCATTTTAAGGAGTCGCCACCTAATTATTACAGTGAATTAGGACACTTAGTTTATTGCAATAAAAATACTGCAATTGACTTCCATTTAATAGTCTGCGAAATTAGTGAGATTCTGGATCAGGGTTCTTTATTATCCTAAAGGGAAGGGGTTAGGCACCCTAAAGGATCCGCTAACTTGCGGTTGTCCGTTCAAACTTAGGTTTAAAATTATTGTGCTAAATATATCATGCAATTCTAAGGGTATTCTAATTATTAAACTAACCAAGAGATATTTAAACTAGGCATGCAAATATTTAATATAGGTATGTATTTAACAAGATAGTAATGAAAGCAAATAAATATAAAAGATGTAATGAAGATAAATTAGCAGCATTTTGCTTTTATTTCATTTTACGCGAATGATTTAACTTTGGGCGCCTCAATTTACTGCAAAAGACACTTAGTAGATGAGTTAGTAAATGATAAATAAATCACCAGACAACAACAATATATGTATATATATAGATATATATGTAATATATTTTGTAAAAGTTATATGTTTTATATAGTGTGGGCTCAGCTAGTGTTATGATAAGAATACTAAGACATGAGAAGTCAATATCGCCACTGCGGTCGACTCGCCTCGCGGTGAGCGATACTATACATTCTCGTCCAATCTTTTCACTTTCCTCCTCGCCCACATATTCCGTCTCGCTACCACACGGGGCCTCCAGATCGACGGATAAATCCTTCTTTGGCCAGTGTAGTATCAAATTCAAAAATCAGCAAAATACCAAGTGTAGCATTTGTTCTAAAATCAGTTTAACAAAGTAAATAAAGGGCCAAGTCCGTCAAAATCGATGAAATATTATGCAAGCGATGGAAACAAAGAATGATACAACACCAAGGCCTGCGGTAAAAATATTTCAAAAAAAAGCGGTCTGACAAAGCGGCAAAGAAGCGATGGTGCGACCCGATAATGGCACCGGAAAAGCAATCCACGGAGATTACAACTCGACCAAAATACGATGTCGTGCCAAATCGAGCAATGCCGAAACAAAAGCGATGAATCCGCAAATCCGGCGACCTTTGTTGCAAAAACAAAAGGAAGTGCCACGGTAACCTCGAACAAAGGGGACCGGAGATAGACAATATGTAAGACTAGTTGCAGGAGCGGAGGAGATATAAAAATATATAATATATAAGCATAGAAATAACAGCAGTAGCACGGAAATTAAACAATAGATCAAGTAAACAATGCTAGCACAAAAGAGGTTACTTATATGTATATATATATATATATAAGTGTTGAATGCAATATATATTTAAAAGCAGTACTAGCACAAAGAGAATATATAAGTATAGGTAAAGCAGTAAAGGTACAACTATGGCAGTGAGAAACAGTGTTGAACAATGTGCAATCCCATAAAGGTAAAATAAGGTACCGCAGGGATGGCATCAAAGACAAGCAATCACCAAAATGTGCAATCAGTCGCTACCCAACAGTACAATATGCAGTAAATTCAAACAAGCATAGAGAAATGCAAAGCAGGAGAGGCGAGAGAGCAATGAATCAAAATTAACAAAAAGATATCAGCCTTCATGAACAATGTAGAACATAATATAAAGAACACGAAGAACATGAAGAGCACACAATGCCTAGTGATGGAGATTAGGAACTAATTGGAACTCTAAGAACAAGGCAAATATGAGGGTTATATCACAAAGAACTTATACTGATATGAGTATAGCTAAGAGATTAAAAGGTTAATATTCAGATAATCAAGAAACAAGCGAATCTCGGGGATAAGAATAAGAACACCAACAGACAAGTCACGCTAAGTACACCCTCGGCAGAACACTAAGAACGATTAGCGTCTCACGAATCTTAAGAACACGATAGAACAGAACCAAAGCAGGGGAAAGACAAGCTTAGTGATGGTGTCAATATAACCCAGCAAAATCTATAAACTCAGTCCAGCGATTGGAACACCCATAAGAGCACCAAGAACACTAATCGCTTGAAGGGGAAGGGAACACCACAGACCCAGATAATCAACCTCAAAATCAAACATATACGCAGCCCGCATGATCCGCCGGACAATAGGTATATTATGTAGAGCATGTAAAGGGGGGCAAAATATAGTAAAATAAAGATTAAAAGAGGAGATCACTTGGGTGAGAGTTAACCCAATCACAATATATAATCATAACACAAAATGAAACCAACGTCTCCGCTTGATCGCCGTGGTCACCCGTGGCGAGACGACAAAAGATACCGGGTATGGGGTTCGACGGCGAGAGGGTTCGGCGAAGTGCCGACAGTGACGGTGGTTCGCCGGTGAGCAGCGGCGATGTGGGAGCAGTGAGTTGTTGTGTGCGCTGCGTGTGTGTATGTGAGGGAGGGTGCTTAAAGGGGGTTTGGAGACGGGAATGGTGAGAGGTGTTGTGTGGTTCGTGAGAGAGAGGGGTAGGTTTTTAGAGGGGAAAGGGGTGTCTTTGTGAAGAGGAGAAATGGTGGGCTAGAAAAAATAGGTCCACGGATGGTGGTGTGCGGCTAGGTCTAATAGGGTAGAAATAGGGTAGGTTTTATAGGGTGAGATTAGGTTTAGGGTTTAAGGGTATTGGTTATTGGGTATTGGGTTTGGGTATTGGATGAAATTGTATTGGGCTTCATTTTTGGTTTCGATTTCTGGCGGATTGGACTGATTCAGATTATGCCCTGGGTGGGTGGTTTGACAAAAATGCAAAATGGATTAATTATTTAAAAGGAAAATTATTTAAAGATACAAATTATTAAAATGTCAATGCCTGATGCAATGATAATACAATATTTGAAAAAATGTTTAATGCCTAATTAAAAGTAAAAAAACATGATGCAAATTTACAAAAATAAAATAACATAGAATGTTAGGTAAAAATATACAAAAATATCAAGAATTGTGATAAAATGTGGTGTCCTAAAATGCTTAAAATTGCAAGAAATAACTAAAAGATGGGTCAAAATTGGGTGTCACGGTTGTCCTCTTTGTGGAGACGATGAAAGAGTTTTCGGACAAAGACGTTGACTTGTGGCCAATTTTGTTCCATCGTCATAATTAAAACAAGGATTAAGAAAAAGAATGGGCAAAAACTGACGCAGATTCAAAATTTGTCCCAGTGTCGAATCATGACGACACTGGGCTGCTGTGATGCTGCAAAATTAAAGACAATGCCGACGCAAATTCAAAATTTGTCCCAGTGTCGAAGTACGATTGACACTGGATTACAGGTGATGTGATGCTGGAAAAGACATGGTGTTTGTAGATGCTGATGGCGTCATTGCTTAGACGCGATCTGAGCGTTAAATTCGTTGCGTAGGCGAAGCATAAATGAAGCCATTGCATGGACTTACGTGATATGGCGTCGTTGCGTAGGCGCGATCGCGGATGTTTCGTCGTTGCGCATAGACATAATCGCGATCATGTCGTTGCTGGGCGTGTTGATCTTGGCGTCGTTGCCTGGGCGTATTCTTTGCTCGCGTCGTTGCACTGGGACGTATTGTCTGGCGTCGTTGCGTAAACGCATCGCGATGGCGTCGTTACTGGGCGTATTCTTCTTGGCGTCGTTGCGTGACGCGATCTTGCTCCGCGTCGTTACTGGGCGTATTCTTCTTTGGCGTCGTTGCGTAAACGCCAATCGCGATGGCGTCGTTACTGGGCGTATTCTTTGCTGGCGTCGTTGCGTGAAGCGATCGCGATGGCGTCGTTACTGGGCGTGTTGAATGTTGTGAAAACTTCTTGAATCTTGTGAGTCTTGATGTAGTCTTTGCGGACTTCTGGATCTTTGTGAAGGTTTCTTGAGCGGCTTTGCGCGGGCTTCTTTGAATCTGCGAATGTTTCTTTGAATCTTTGCGATTGCGATGTAGTCTCTGCGGACTTGCTTTGGATCGCGATGAATGCTTGCTCTGCGCGGGCTTGTCGGATGCTGCGAATGCTTGCTGAATGATGCGATTGCTTTTAGAATCCTTATTATGATCTCTTCACAATGCATTTCTCAAAAATTGTCCCAGTTTTAGTTATGCGGGGTGCGTGGGCAAGACTTAGCTCTGGCGGACATTGCTCATATCTCTTTTCAGAATAAACAAGCGCATTTTATCGCACGCGAGCCAATGAGAAAATTTCCAATGGTGTGACCGAAGCCAATGTGGCTGCCTACGTATCCCGCCGAGGGAATCAAGTCAATACGTAGTTCATGATGCAAAGAATAAAGATTTTTATGAGTTTTCAAATAATGTGGACCGAAGCCAATGTGGCGCCACGTATCTATTTGAGGAATCAGTCGAGCGTAGTTAAGTGATGCAAAAATGATAATTTTATATATGCATTTTTTTTTTTTTTTTTTTTTTTGAAAAGTGGAAAGATAGTATCACGTTCTGACTTCAGTTGATACCAACAATTAGTATTGTGCTTAGGAATTCCGTTATTCACTTTCAGTTTAACCGAACTGACTTCTGGGTAATTCCTATAGTTTCAAATGGTACCTCAGACACCTAAGTATCGACACACTTGCTTGCAACCAAGGTTTCGAACTACACGTAATCTCACGTTTCAAGTGCCTCACCGAAAGAAAGTCCCATTTCTCGCATATATTCCGTATTTTGAATTTTGGGGCGTTTAGAAATGCGCTCGCGCACTCGAAAGGATGTTGATGCATGCAATTGTGATACCATAGGCTTGGCCGTCATGTAAGTATCCACTAACGTGAGAACCCTCAGTATAAGATCATGTAGGGCTTGTCACGGGCTTGTAATGTAGGTTTGGGGGAAGGGATGGATATCATTTGGGTAAAAAGTGACTAATCCTTCCTCGAGCGTTGGACTACGTCCGTGCTTGACATTTGGGTGCTTTAATGCTGACCTGCTTTGTTTTTCCTTTTCTCTTTTTTTGTCCCGCTTTTTACGTACTAACTTCCTTTTGAATCTTTCGTTTGGGAGCTTTTCCAAAGTTATTCTCTCATTTCATTCATTTTTGTTTATAATGCGGGGCTTTTGACTTCTTCTTCGAAGTCGTCATTTGTGTTTTCTTTTCCCTTTTGGGACTTTGACAACTTTTGTCTTTGCAAACTTCGACGCAGAATTTCGTCACCCACTTGCACATTTCCAAAGCGCTAAAGGAGGTCGGGCCAAGAGAGGGATAGTGCGTACGCACTCAGAAGGGTATAGGTGTAATATGCGGTTGTCAAAAGAATAGGCTTTAGGCTCAAAGGGGGTGTACTACGGATAATGTTATTTGGTAGGCTGAAAAAGGCTCAAACGGGTCAAAGAAAGCCTACGATCATTTCCCACACCGAGTGTTACTCAGGATTTCGCCTCAACAAACATTCGGGCCAAGTTCTAGATCACAATGCAATGCAATTGAACTTATTCTAAAACTCACCACACAATGCGCATGAAACGATGAGGCTGGTTTCGTTCTTATCTTAGAAGCATGTAAGGCAATGTCATTTACGGGTGAATAAGAGGGTACCAAAAGAATTTATGGTTTACCACGAAGTCAGCCCATATTGATTATTACACGTTCTTTCCTATGCACACTCCCAACTGTGTTGGTATCAACCAAGTCAAACAATGATGCTAAAAAAAATGTTTTTGTAATTTTGGATAACATTTTTGTATTTATGAACAAGATATGTTTTTGTATTTTTTGAATAAATGGTACCGAACCCGTAGAAATTTGCCACGTATCTCATCTTTGTGAGAATCAGGTGTGCGTAGTTCATTCAGATGTGTTATAAAACGTATGATTTAAAAGAATTTATTCATGAAAGAAATGCAAAAGTAAAAGCTGTGCAAAACAAATGATTGTTCACTATAAGACTAATGCAAAGTAAAAGAATGTAATGAAAAAAATGAATGAATGTAATAGAATGATTGAAATGCAATAATGAATGTCCGTGCAATGAATGGGTGAACCAAATATGTACCCCTTTCTTTTTTGGGTGGTGGTGTCGAACCCTAGATGGGTTGCCTACGTATCACACCGTATGGTGAGAATCAGACACGCGTAGTTCGGAATGATTATGTTGTAAAATGCATGATAAAGAATTATGCAATCAATACTAGACATATTAATTGGACTTGCAAATACGTATAAAAATGCAAAATATAAGACCCAGAGAGATGCTTCGTTGAATCTGGTATAAGCCGACTTCTTTACGTCAACATAACTCCAGCTCATTCTTGTGATAATGATTTATTTATTTATTTTTTTTCATTTTCTTCCTCTTTTTTTTTTTTTTTTTTTTTTTGTTCCGTCCGCCCTCGACTATTTGCGAGGACGGACTTCCTGCAAAAAATATGACAAATGGGTGAGAGTAGGCAAGCCACAAAAAATAGTAAAATATAAGGGTGTGACAATATAGTCAAAGACTCCCCTGATTGGTTCGACCGGACTGGTGGTTGATGCTTCACAAAGTCCAAATCGTGATGTTCAAGAACGATTTCTGTGATGAAAATCCTAATTGCAATATGACAACAAAAGTGCAAAAAATGCAAATGCTCGTGGCCAGAGTTGTAAGCACATAGCATGATATGTACATGAGTTAAAAGGGTAATTATTGCATTAAATAATATGTACAAAATTGCTAGCAACAAAATAGTAAATAAAAGCATGCAAATCAAGCGCGCGCCTAATATGCATGGGACCTCTTTTATGCCAGAGGTAGGCCTAAACGTCAAATATGCGAGATTATGACAAATAGGTCCAAGCCGTTAAACTGCAATGTTTTGTTGGAAATGACGACCAAATGACGGTGCACTTTTTCCAATTTGATGTGTCATGACCGGACTTGGACCGTCATCATCATCACGCTACACATAGTATGCTAATGGGTCGTTGGGTTGTGAAACCCGTCGACAAGTTTGGTGGGTTTCTAATTGTGACGTTAATACCAAGGATTAACCCACCTAAGGTTTATGCATGCGTGACTTAATAAAAAAAGTGGTATAGCTCTATCTTAAGTTTTCTAAGATTTGGCTTACTAGGCCTTGAGTTCCCGAGCGGACAACTCGAGTGAAGGCTACGCACCACGGTTAGGCAGGACACTCCACGTATATTACCAACTCTCCTAAATTTGGGTTTTGAAGAAAGAATTTTCTTTGATGCACCCAAGCACCTCGCATGTAGTGTGTGATAGTGTGAATTTTCAGTGGAAGAAATATGAGCGGAATGCCGGTTTAAGGAAAGCGATAAAAGCGATAGCAATTAAAACAGTTAATCATACAAAATTAAAGTAAGCAATTTTAAGGCATTTAAAACAAATAAAAGCAAATAAAGTCAAGCAATAATAAACCTAGGTTTGCTATGGTTAAGAACCTGATTGTCCCCAGCAGAGTCGCCATGCTGTAACACCCCATTTAAAGCCGAGTCGAACGGAGTGCCACGTATGGTTGATTCCTAAATGCATTTTAAAGTCGCCACCTAATTATTATAGTGAATTAGGACACTTAGTTTATTGCAATAAAAATACTGCAATTGACTTCCATTTAATAGTCTGCGAAATTAGTGAGATTCTGGATCAGGGTTCTTTATTATCCTAAAGGGAAGGGGTTAGGCACCCTAAAGGATCCGCTAACTTGCGGTTGTCCGTTCAAACTTAGGTTTAAAATTATTGTGCTAAATATATCATGCAATTCTAAGGGTATTCTAATTATTAAACTAACCAAGAGATATTTAAACTAGGCATGCAAATATTTAATATAGGTATGTATTTAACAAGATAGTAATGAAAGCAAATAAATATAAAAGATGTAATGAAGATAAATTAGCAGCATTTTGCTTTTATTTCATTTTACGCGAATGATTTAACTTTGGGGCGTACTGCAAGAAAGAAACTTAGTAGAAGAGTTAGTAAATGATAAATAAATCACCAGACAACAACAATATATGTATATATATAGATATATATGTAAAATATATTGTAAAAGATATATTTTTTATATAGTGTGGGCTCAGCTAGTGTTATGCTAAGAATACTAAGACATGAGAAGTCAATCGCCACTACGCGGCCGACTCGCCTCCGGTGAACGATACTATACATTCTCGTCAATCTTTTCACTTTCCTCCTCGCCCACATATTCCGTCTCGCTACCACGGGCCTCCAGATCGACGGATAAATCCTTCTTTGGCCAGTGTAGTATCAAATTCAAAAATCAGCAAAATACCAAGTGTAGCATTTGTTCTAAAATCAGTTTAACAAAGTAAATAAAGGGCCAAGTCCGTCAAAATCAGTATGAAATATTATGCAAACAGTGGAAACAGCAACAGTGATACAACACCAAAGACACAAATGAAAATATTTCAAAAAAAAGCGAAGACAAGAAAACGATGGAAATGACCCAATAATGGCACCGGAAAACAGAAATCCGCCGGAGATTACAACTCCGACCAAAATACCAGTATCGTGCCAAATCGAACAGCGAGCCGAAACAAAACGATGAATCCCGCAAAAATCCGGCGACCTTTGTTCTGCAAAAACAAAAGGAAGTGCAGAACCTCGAACAAAGGGACCAGAGATAGACAATATGTAAGACTAGTAATGCGAGCGGAGGAGATATAAAAATATATAATATATAAGCATAGAAATAACAACAGTAGCACGGAAATTAAACAATAGATCAAGTAAACAATGCTAGCACAAAAGAGGTTACTTATATGTATATATATATATATATATATATATAAGTGTTGAATGCAATATATATTTAAAAGCAGTACTAGCACAAAGAGAATATATAAGTATAGGTAAAGCAGTAAAGGTACAACTATGGCAGTGAGAAACAGTGTTGAACAATGTGCAATCCCATAAAGGTAAAATAAGGTACCGCAGGGATGGCATCAAAGACAAGCAATCACCAAAATGTGCAATCAGTCGCTACCCAACAGTACAATATGCAGTAAATTCAAACAAGCATAGAGAAATGCAAAACAGGAGAGAGACTGAGAGAGCAATGAATCAAAATTAACAAAAAGATATCAGCCTTCATGAACAATGTAGAACATAATATGAAGAACACGAAGAACATGAAGAGCACACAATGCCTAGTGATGGAGATTAGGAACTAATTGGAACTCTAAGAACAAGGCAAATATGAGGGTTATATCACAAAGAACTTATACTGATATGAGTATAGCTAAGAGATTAAAAGGTTAATATTCAGATAATCAACAGCCCAGTAAACAAACGAATCTCAGGGATAAGAATAAGAACACCAACACAGACAAGTCACACCCAAGTACACCCTCGGCAAGAGAACACTAAGAACAATTAGCGTCTCGAATCTTAAGAACACGATAGAAACGAGAACCAAAGCGGGGAAAGACAAGCTTAGTGATGGTGTCAATATAACCCAAAGAAAATCTATAAACTCATCCAATGATTGGAACACCCATAAGAGCACCAAGAACACTAATCGCTTGAAGGGAAGAGAACACCAGACCGGATAATCAACCTCAAAATCAAACATATGCAAAGCCCGCATGATCCGCCGGACAATAGGTATATTATGTAGAGCATGTAAAGGGGCAAAATATAGTAAAATAAAGATTAAAAGAGAGATCACTTGGTAGAGTTAACCCAATCACAATATATAATCATAACACAAAATGAAACCAGCAGCGTCTCGCTTGCGGCGGTGGTCAGCGTGGCGAGGCGACAAAAGATACCGGGTATGGGGTTCGACGAGCGAGGGTTCGGCGAGTCTCAGCGATGCGGTGGTTCGCCGGTGGCGTGGCGATGTGGAGCGATGAGTTGTTGTGTGCGCTGCGTGTGTGTATGTGAGGGAGGGTGCTTAAAGGGGGTTTGGAGACGGGAATGGTGAGAGGTGTTGTGTGGTTCGTGAGAGAGAGGGGTAGGTTTTTAGAGGGGAAAGGGGGGGGGGGGCTGTGCTGCTGAAGAGGAGAAGTAGCGGCTGGGCTAGAAAAAATAGGTCCACGGATGGTGGTGTGCGGCTAGGTCTAATAGGGTAGAAATAGGGTAGGTTTTATAGGGTGAGATTAGGTTTAGGGTTTAAGGGTATTGGTTATTGGGTATTGGGTTTGGGTATTGGATGAAATTGTATTGGGCTTCATTTTTGGTTTCGATTTACATGGATTGGATGATTCGATTATGCCTGGATCGGTGGTTTGACAAAAATGCAAAATGGATTAATTATTTAAAAGGAAAATTATTTAAAGATACAAATTATTAAAATGTCAATGCCTGATGCAATGATAATACAATATTTGAAAAAATGTTTAATGCCTAATTAAAAGTAAAAAAACATGATGCAAATTTACAAAAATAAAATAACATAGAATGTTAGGTAAAAATATACAAAAATATCAAGAATTGTGATAAAATGTGGTGTCCTAAAATGCTTAAAATTGCAAGAAATAACTAAAAGATGGGTCAAAATTGGGTGTCAACAATTTGTCCTCTTTTTGGAAGACGATGAAAGTTTGAAAGGTTTGGACAAAGACGCTGATTAAAGGCCAATTTTGTTCCATCCATCGTCATAATTCAAAATTTGTCCCGATAATCGATTGACATTGACGGATTCACGTGATGTGATCTTTGGAAAAGACATGGTGTTTGTAGATGCTGATGGCGTCATTGCTTAGACGCGATGCAGACATTCGTCGTTGCATGAGCGAGCATAAACGAAGCACGGACTTACGTGACTTACGATGGCGTCGCCGCCGGCGCACGCCGATGTATGCCGTTGCACGCCGCCGACATGTCGTTACGTTGCCGTGTTGATCTTGATCGTTGCCTAGGCGTATTCTGCCGCGTCGCACGCGTATTCTTTTGGCGTCGTTGCGACGCCGCGATCGGACGTCGCTGGGCGCCGCTGCACGGGCGTCGTTGCGTAGAGCGATCGCCTTGCTCGCGTCGTTGCTGGACGTATTCTTCTTGGCGTCGTTGCGTAGACGCCGCGTCGCGACGCCGACGGACGCTTCTTTGGCGTCGTTGCGCGCGACGCGATGACGCCGTCGTTACGGACGTGTTGAATGTTGTGAAAACTTGGCGAACGCCGCGAGTCGCGATGTAGTCTTTGCACGACTTGGACTTTGTGAAGGTTTATCAACGCTGGCGCTTGCTTCTTTGGATCTGCGAATGTTTCGAATCTTTGCGATTGCCGATGTAGTCTCTGCGGACTTGCCGGATGCATGAATGCTTCTGCGCGGGCTTGTCGGATCTTCGAATGCCTTTGAATGATGCGATTGCTTTAGAATCCTTATTATGATCTCTTCACAATGCATTTCAAAAATTGTCCCGCTTTAGTTATGCGTGCGTGGGCAAGACTTAGCTCTGGCGGACATTGCTCATATCTCTTTTCAGAATAAACAAACGCATTTTATCGCACGCGAGCCAATGAGAAAATTTCCAATGGTGTGACCGAAGCCAATGTGGCTGCCTACGTATCCCGCCGAGGGAATCAAGTCAATACGTAGTTCATGATGCAAAGAATAAAGATTTTTATGAGTTTTCAAATAATGTGGACCGAAGCCAATGTGGCCGCCTACGTATCCTGCTGAGGGAATCAGGTCAAGACGTAGTTCGTGATGCAAAAAATGATAATTTTATATATGCATTTTTTTTTTTTTTTTTTTTTTTGAAAAGTGGAAAGATAGTATCACGTTCTGACTTCAGTTGATACCAACAATTAGTATTGTGCTTAGGAATTCCGTTATTCACTTTCAGTTTAACCGAACTGACTTCTGGGTAATTCCTATAGTTTCAAATGGTACCTCAGACACCTAAGTATCGACACACTTGCTTGCAACCAAGGTTTCGAACTACACGTAATCTCACGTTTCAAGTGCCCTCACTGAAAGAAAGTCCCATTTCTCGCATATATTCCAGTATTTTGAATTTTGGGACGTTTAGAGAAGTACGCTCGCACTCAAAAGGATGTTCAATGCATGCAATTGTGATACCATAGGCTTGGCCGTCATGTAAGTATCCACTAACGTGAGAACCCTCAGTATAAGATCATGTAGGGCTTGTCACGGGCTTGTAATGTAGGTTTGGGGGAAGGGATGGATATCATTTGGGTAAAAAGTGACTAATCCTTCCTCGAGCGTTGGACTACGTCCGTGCTTGACATTTGGGTGCTTTAATGCTGACCTGCTTTGTTTTTCCTTTTCTTTTTTTTTTTGTCCCAGTTTTTTCTGTACTAACTTCCTTTTGAATCTTTCGTTTGGAGCCCGCTTTTCCAAAGTTATTCTCTCATTTCATTCATTTTTGTTTATAATGCGGGGGCTTTTGACTTCTTCTTCTGTGAAGTCGTCATTTGTGTTTTCTTTTCCCTTTTGGGACTTTGACAACTTTTATCTTTGCAAACTTCGACGCAGACTTCACACCCACTTGCACATTTCCAAAGCGCCAGGAGGTCGGCCAAGAGAGGGATAGTGCGTACGCACTCAGAAGGGTATAGGTGTAATATGCGGTTGTCAAAAGAATAGGCTTTAGGCTCAAAGGGGGTGTACTATGGATAATGTTATTTGGTAGGCTGAAAAGGCTCAAACGGGTCAAAGAAAGCCTACGATCATTTCCCACACCGAGCGTTACTCAGGATTTCGCCTCAACAAACTTTCGGGCCAAGTTCTAGATCACAATGCAATGCAATTGAACTTATTCTAAAACTCACCACACAATGCACATGAAACGATGAGGTTGGTTTCGTTCTTATCTTAGAAGCATGTAAGGCAATGTCATTTACGGGTGAATAAGAGGTACCAAAAGAATCTATGGTTTACCACGAAGTCAGCCCATATTGATTATTACACGTTCTTTCCTATGCACACTCCCAACTGTGTTGGTATCAACCAAGTCAAACAATGATGCTAAAAAAATGTTTTTGTATTTTTGGATAACATTTTTTTGTATTTATGAACAAGATATGTTTTTGTATTTTTTGAATAAATGGTACCGAACCCGAGTAGGGCTGCCTACGTATCTCATCTTTGACGAGAATCAGGTGTGCGTAGTTCGTTCAGATGTGTTATAAAACGTATGATTTAAAAGAATTTATTCATGAAAGAAATGCAAAAGTAAAAGCTGTGCAAAACAAATGATTGTTCACTATAAGACTAATGCAAAGTAAAAGAATGTAATGAAAAAAATGAATGAATGTAATAGAATGATTGAAATGCAATAATGAATGTCCGTGCAATGAATGGGTGAACCAAATATGTACCCCTTTCTTTTTTGGGTGGTGGTGTCGAACCCTAGATGGGTTGCCTACGTATCACACCGTATGGTGAGAATCAGACACGCGTAGTTCGGAATGATTATGTTGTAAAATGCATGATAAAGAATTATGCAATCAATACTAGACATATTAATTGGACTTGCAAATACGTATAAAAATGCAAAATATAAGACCCAGAGAGATGCTTCGTTGAATCTGGTATAAGCCGACTTCTTTACGTCAACATAACTCCAGCTCATTCTTGTGATAATGATTTATTTATTTATTTTTTTTTTTTTTTTTTTTTTTTTTTTTTTGTGTTCCATCCGCCCTCGACTATTTGCGAGGACGGACTTCCTGCAAAAAATATGACAAATGGGTGAGAGTAGGCAAGCCACAAAAAATAGTAAAATATAAGGGTGTGACAATATAGTCAAAGACTCCCCTGATTGGTTCGACCGGACTGGTGGTTGATGCTTCACAAAGTCCAAATCGTGATGTTCAAGAACGATTTACGCAGTAGAAATCCTAATTGCAATATGACAACAAAAGTGCAAAAAATGCAAATGCTCGTGGCCAGAGTTGTAAGCACATAGCATGATATGTACATGAGTTAAAAGGGTAATTATTGCATTAAATAATATGTACAAAATTGCTAGCAACAAAATAGTAAATAAAAGCATGCAAATCAAGCGCGCGCCTAATATGCATGGGACCTCTTTTATGCCAGAGGTAGGCCTAAACGTCAAATATGCGAGATTATGACAAATAGGTCCAAGCCGTTAAACTGCAATGTTTTGTTGGAAATGACGACCAAATGACGGTGCACTTTTTCCAATTTCAGTGTGTCATGACCGGACTTGGACCGTCTATCATCATCACGCTACACATAGTATGCTAATGGGTCGTTGGGTTGTGAAACCCGTCGACAAGTTTGGTGGTTTCTAATTGTGGCGTTAATACCAAGGATTAACCCACCTAAGGTTTATGACGCGTGACTTAATAAAAAAGTGGTATAGCTCTATCTTAAGTTTTCTAAGATTTGGCTTACTAGGCCTTGAGTTCCCGAGCGGACAACTCGAGTGAGAAGGCTACGCAGCCACCGGTTAGACCGGACACTCCACGTATATTACCAACTCTCCTAAATTTGGGTTTTGAAGAAAGAATTTTGCTGATGCACCCAGCGCACCTCGCATGTAGTGTGTGATAGTGTGAATTTTCAGTGGAAGAAATATGAACGGAATGCCAGTTTAAGGAAAGCAGTAAAAGCCAATAGCAATTAAAACAGTTAATCATACAAAATTAAAGTAAGCAATTTTAAGGCATTTAAAACAAATAAAAGCAAATAAAGTCAAGCAATAATAAACCTAGGTTTGCTATGGTTAAGAACCTGATTGTCCCCAGCGGAGTCGCCATCTGTAACACCCCATTTAAAACCGGAGTCGAAAACGGGAGTGCCACGTATGGTTGATTCCTAAATGCATTTTAAGGAGTCGCCACCTAATTATTATAGTGAATTAGGACACTTAGTTTATTGCAATAAAAATACTGCAATTGACTTCCATTTAATAGTCTGCGAAATTAGTGAGATTCTGGATCAGGGTTCTTTATTATCCTAAAGGGAAGGGGTTAGGCACCCTAAAGGATCCGCTAACTTGCGGTTGTCCGTTCAAACTTAGGTTTAAAATTATTGTGCTAAATATATCATGCAATTCTAAGGGTATTCTAATTATTAAACTAACCAAGAGATATTTAAACTAGGCATGCAAATATTTAATATAGGTATGTATTTAACAAGATAGTAATGAAAGCAAATAAATATAAAAGATGTAATGAAGATAAATTAGCAGCATTTTGCTTTTATTTCATTTTACGCGAATGATTTAACTTTGGGGCGCGCCTCCGGGTACCTGCAAAAGACACTTAGTAGAAGAGTTAGTAAATGATAAATAAATCACCAGACAACAACAATATATGTATATATATAGATATATATGTAAAATATATTGTAAAAGATATATTTTTTATATAGTGTGGGCTCAGCTAGTGTTATGCTAAGAATACTAAGACATGAGAAGTCAATATCGCCACGGCGGCGGTCGACTCGCCTCCTGGTGAACGATACTATACATTCTCGTCCAATCTTTTTCACTTTCCTCCTCGCCCACATATTCCGTCTCGCTTACCACTGGGCCTCGGATCGACGGATAAATCCTTCTTGGCGATGTAGTATCAAATTCAAAAATCAAGAAAATACCAAGTGTAGCATTTGTTCTAAAATCGGTTTAACAAAGTAAATAAAGGGCCAAGTCCGTCAAAATCGATGAAATATTATGCAAGCAAATGGAAACAAAGAATGGTGATACAACACCAAAGACACAAATTAAAAATATTTCAAAAAACGGTGACAAAGAAACAAAGAAGAAAACAAGAGTGCGAATGCAATAATGGCACCGGAAAACAGAAATCCGCCGGAGATTACAACTCCGACCAAAATACCAGTATCGTGCCAAATCGAACAGCGAGCCGAAACAAAACGATGAATCCCGCAAAAATCCGGCGACCTTTGTTCTGCAAAAACAAAAGGAAGTGCACGAACCTCGAACAAAGGGACCAGGAGATAGACAATATGTAAGACTAGTACCGGAGCAGGAGGAGATATAAAAATATATAATATATAAGCATAGAAATAACAACAGTAGCACGGAAATTAAACAATAGATCAAGTAAACAATGCTAGCACAAAAGAGGTTACTTATATGTATATATATATATATATATATATATATATAAGTGTTGAATGCAATATATATTTAAAAGCAGTACTAGCACAAAGAGAATATATAAGTATAGGTAAAGCAGTAAAGGTACAACTATGGCAGTGAGAAACAGTGTTGAACAATGTGCAATCCCATAAAGGTAAAATAAGGTACCGCAGGGATGGCATCAAAGACAAGCAATCACCAAAATGTGCAATCAGTCGCTACCCAACAGTACAATATGCAGTAAATTCAAACAAGCATAGAGAAATGCAAAACAGGAGAGACCGAGAGAGCGATGAATCAAAATTAACAAAAGATATCACCTTCATGAACAATGTAGAACATAATATGAAGAACACGAAGAACATGAAGAGCACACAATGCCTAGTGATGGAGATTAGGAACTAATTGGAACTCTAAGAACAAGGCAAATGAGGTTATATCACAAAGAACTTATAACGATATGAGTATAGCTAAGAGATTAAAAGGTTAATATTCGATAATCAACATTTCAAGAAACAAACGAATCTCGGGGATAAGAATAAGAACACCAACACGCATAAGTCACACCTAAGTACACCCTGGCAAGAGAACACTAAGAACAATTAGTCTCACGAATCTTAAGAACACGATAGAACGTAACCAAAGCGGGGAAAGACAAGCTTAGTGATGGTGTCAATATAACCCAAAGAAAATCTATAAACTCACCCAAGATTGAACACCCATAAGAGCACCAAGAACACTAATCGCTTGAAGGGGAAGGGAACACCACATACCCAGATAATCAACCCTCAAAATCAAACATAGGCAAAGCCCTCAGTCCCTCAGACAATAGGTATATTATGTAGAGCATGTAAAGGGGGGCAAAATATAGTAAAATAAAGATTAAAAGAGGAGATCACTTGGGTGAGAGTTAACCCAATCACAATATATAATCATAACACAAAATGAAACCAACAGCGTCTCCGCCAGTCGCCGGTGGTCAGCTCCGGCGAGGCAGAGACGACAAAAGATACCGGGTATGGGGGGTTCGACGAGCAGAGGGGTTCAGCGACAGGGGTCTCGGCAGTGACGGTGGTTCGCCGGTGAGCAGCGGCGATGTGGGAGCAGTGAGTTGTTGTGTGCGCTGCGTGTGTGTATGTGAGGGAGGGTGCTTAAAGGGGGTTTGGAGACGGGAATGGTGAGAGGTGTTGTGTGGTTCGTGAGAGAGAGGGGTAGGTTTTTAGAGGGGAAAGGGGGGGGCTGTGCTGCTGAAGAGGAGAAGTAGCGGCTGGGCTAGAAAAAATAGGTCCACGGATGGTGGTGTGCGGCTAGGTCTAATAGGGTAGAAATAGGGTAGGTTTTATAGGGTGAGATTAGGTTTAGGGTTTAAGGGTATTGGTTATTGGGTATTGGGTTTGGGTATTGGATGAAATTGTATTGGGCTTCATTTTTGGTTTCGATTTCTGGCGGATTGGACTGATTCAGATTATGCCCTGGACTGGACTGGTTTGACAAAAATGCAAAATGGATTAATTATTTAAAAGGAAAATTATTTAAAGATACAAATTATTAAAATGTCAATGTCTGATGCAATGATAATACAATATTTGAAAAAATGTTTAATGCCTAATTAAAAGTAAAAAAACATGATGCAAATTTACAAAAATAAAATAACATAGAATGTTAGGTAAAAATATACAAAAATATCAAGAATTGTGATAAAATGTGGTGTCCTAAAATGCTTAAAATTGCAAGAAATAACTAAAAGATGGGTCAAAATTGGGTGTCAACAGTAGTTAGTTTAATTAGGTATTTAATTAGGTAGTGTTTAATTATTTAATTAGGGGTAAATTGTTTAAATAGGTATTAATAAATTGTGCTTATTTAATTAGGTGTTTTATTAATTTAATTGTTATAAATGCGGGTGTGTCATTTAATTAGTGCTTAATATTTTAGAATGCGGCGCTATCATTTAAAATCTTATTATTGTGCATTATTGCGAAGTTAAATTAAAATTGAATTGAGTTTAGATTAAATTATTTAAATGCTAAATGCAAGTATGATATTTAAGAATTATTTAAAGCTTTATAAATGCGACGCTATTAAATGCATGTATTAGATTAAATTGATTTTAAAATACAAATGATTGTGAAATTCTCTGGCGTATTAATAAATGCGGCTATGCTACTTGACGCGACGTTATTGCTAAATTATTTATTTTATGTATTCATTAATTATTTAAGAATTATGACAGAGCTTACAATTAATAAATGCGGGCGCGAGATTCTAAGTGCTTAATACTCTACGTAGAAAATACGAAGTTATTATTAAATCATGCCTGTATTAATGTTTTGTCGCTGCATTTTATTATAAAAAATCATAAAAATTATTTTACAAAATTAGTCTAATTTCATAGCTAATGACTGGACGGGCGGGTCAAAATTGGGTGTCAACAGTTGTAATTAGTGAAAGACTAATATCCATACATCATCCACAAATAAAAAATATATATATAAATATATTTACAGACTAAAAATAGAACTGTCTCATTGTCCACACATATCAATATCCATCAGCGTGAAGTAAGACAAAACTAGTTTAGAAGAAATGTTGGTCAAAGTGTTGCATAACATTTGTCCCAACATATCTTCATACATGTATGTAGATATGTTGTTACACATGTTACAACATATGTAGATATGTTGTTACACATGTTACAACACTAATTCCAACATTAACAATCTCCCCCTTTTTGTATTTCTTCACAAAACCCACACATTAACCAAACATGAACAGTTCAGGTCCAGCATCATCAATCTCCCCCTTGCTCTTTATTCAGCAACAACATCGATCGAAGCGGCGCGGTAGAATGTTGTCCCAACATTGCAGGCAACATCCTTATGTTCAGTAAGTAGTAGTAGTCTCCACTGTATAGTAGAGCTTGTACAACTTCAGGTTCCTCCCCCTGCGTTTCAGCTTCCTCCCCCTGCATAGAACAATATTTTCTCCCCTTTTTTGAGGAAGATGATTGTCCAGTTTGCTGAGAGGTATTGAGCTTGAGTTCTTTGTATTCGACGGATGGCTAATGTTCATTGGATGAAGTGGTATTTGACAGTTGTGTCGACATTGGAGAGGTATTCTATTGGTGAATATGTAGGAGAGAATTTTGGGAATTAATCAGGATAACAATTATCCATGATTGGAGTGTGATAATGATGAGTTCATCGGATAGATAGAAAATAACCCAAGGAGATGATTTTTCCCTTTATTATTATTATTTTTTATATAAATTTAAAACATATATTTTTTTAAATTTAAAACAATTTTTTTCGGGAAAAACTCTTGAAATGACATGAAAAATAACAAACAAGAGAAGTATTATACACAAGGTAACATTTCTTTAAGCAACTTGCAACAATATTTCCTAAATAGTAGGTAGTGTAGATTAGTTAGAATTCTACACTCAAATTAAGAAATTAACGACATAAAACTGATTTTTGAATTTAAAAACAAAAACTGTCCAATATAAAACGAGATTTGATGTTAATGATTTAAATTTCAAAAATAAACAGGAATAAATAAGGCATAATAAACAACAAAAAAATAATTTTCTAAAAGAACAATCAATATATTGGATTGTGATATTGTCAGTAATGTTGGGGCAATATTTTGGGCAACACAAATATTATGACACCACATGAACTTCTAGATTTGACATTAACATTAGACACATTCTTCATATTTTTCCTATGGGTTTGATCCCTGGACCAATGTAATATTTTCTATCGTGTCCTTAATCAAACTTAGTTGATCATATGCAAAATACACTATGTCTTTAAAAAATGAAAATAATTTTTGAGGTATTTTCAACCTTCTTTTAAGCACATGATACTCCTATACAATAGGAACGATATCAATTTAGAGCTTTGCTCTTTTATTTTTTATTTTCAACATTGCCAAATCTTTAGTCGAGACTTTGCCTACTTTTGATACTCTCTTTTTATGATATATATATATATATATACATCATTGCAGAGAACAATATCATCTTTCAGTTCTTGTTATTGTAGCATCATACTTGAATGACCAAATGCATGCACAATACTGTAACATCGCCAGAGTATATTGACAAACTAGTAAATGCTGTCCAGAATGTTGTGCAACATTTCAGGCAACACCTATCAAAAACAGCCTTATTTAAAACACAAACCAAGATTTATTTATTTTTTCAAACTAGAAAATCTCTCATGATCTAGAGTTTTGGTAAAAATATCGTATATCAAATAAATAAGATTGTTGCCAAGGTAAACAATATCCTCTACTTATATTCTTCATATCATTTACATCTCCAGCCCAATTCATGTCACTAAATCCTATTAAGTTAGGATAAGTGTCATTGGAATACCAAAATTCCAACTCATATGTGCCAACAACATATCAAATAATACGTTTCACAACATTTAAGTGGAATATTTTGGGACAGGCTTGAACACATACACACAAAAATACACTAAACATAATGTTGGACGACTAGCAGCAAGATACACAAGACTACCTATCATGGATTGATACAATATTGGGTCAACATCTTCGCCAACATCGTCTTTATATACCTTTTTGCGAGAAGTCCATTGGAGTTTTTCATATGTTTAGTATTCTCCAATCCAAATCTTCTAACTAGATTCTTGGCGTATTTGGTTTGTGAGATGAAAGTTCCATCTTCACTTTGCTTTATCTGCAGGCCTAAGAAATAAGTTAGTTCCCCAATCATGCTCATCTCAAATGTTGATCACATAACCTCGACAAAAAAGTCTTAACGTACGACTGTGAGGTCGAGCAAAAAACTATATTATCTACATAAATTTGAGCGATGATAATATCTACGCCATGGCATTTTATACATAAAGTTCTGTCAGATTCGTCACGGCTAAAACCAAAATAAAGTAGAAATCTAATCAAACGACCATACCACACACAAGGAGCTTGTTTCATCCTATCCAAAGCATTTTTTGGGCTTGTATACATAATGTGGGTGGTGAGGATCCTAAACATAGACTTCCTTATCAAGAAAAACCATTTAGGAAAGCACTTTTAACATCCATTTGGTACAAGATAATTTTTAGACAACAATCAACAACAAGGGTAAGTCTAATTGATTCAATTCTAGCCACAGGTGCAAAAGTTTTGTCATAGTCCATACCTTTAACCTGAGTATAGCCTTGAACCACTAGATGAGCTTTATTTTGAACTATAGTTCTCGATTAGTCTGACTTAAAGATCCATTTAGTTCCACTAACATTTGAATTGTTAAGACATGGAACCGAATCTCAGACATCATTTCAAGAATTATGCTCAAGCTCTTCTTGCATTGCTTGAATCCAAAAATCATCTTTTAGTGCTTTCAAAATATTTTTGGGTCTAAAGTAGATATGAAACAAGAAAGACTAACCTATTAGTATATGGTAGACATACACACATACCTTACCATCTCTCGGTAGTTGATTGACTCTTTCTCTCTTGTAATAATTCCTTCACAAACTCCCTCTATCACCTGATCTGAGGGATGCTTCTTACTAATCCTTGATGGAGGGTCCTTGATCTTGCATTTCAGTTCTGGACTCCTCCTCCACTTCAACCCTTGTGGTCTCTTCTTGTGGTTCAGATGTTTCCTCTGATGTTGTGATAACATTTGAGACAACATCTGATTCTGCAATTTGCTCTTTTTCTGCTGTAACTGCAATGTTGTTTTCTGATGATTTACATATCACATCAGTAAGATCACCAAAAATAACATTGACCAACTCTTGTACGGTCTTGGTCCTCAGATTGTATATACGATAAGCATGACTAGTCAATAAAAATTCTTTTCTTATTCTTAGAGTCAAACTTCATCAAATGATACCTGTCATTTAAGATGTAACAAATGCACCCAAAAGAGATATAAAAGAAACTCAATTATTATTTCATAAGGTGTCATTTTAGTACTTGACCTTAGGTAGACTCTATTAGAGATGTGGTATTTAAGGATTCTGCCATAAAACAAAAAAAAAACTCTTTGACATTTGTTTAGAACTTAACATTACTCTTCCCTTTCTTGCAAGGTTTTGTTCGTCCTTTCTGCTACCCTATTCTACTAAAGAGTTTTGGGAGCATAAAATTAATAGAAAAATGTCTTTCTTTTCACAAACTTTTGCAAAAGAATGAGTTTTTAAAATCTTTTTCATGATTGGACCTAATTCAAAAAACAATAGGAGAACAAAATAGATTCATAACTCTAGAGTGTAAAGTTTTAAACATATCAAAGGTTCATGATTTTTCATTTAAAGAAATATCTCCTTGTGTACCTAGAAAAATCATCCACAATAACAAAGGAATATCTCATGCCCATAGGTTGTCTCCTTCAATTGGATCCATTAGATCCACATGTAATAACTGAAAACAGAGAGACATACCTGAATGTTGTCTGTCGTGTTGGGAAACATTAAGGGCAACATGTGTTTGCGTATCTTTCATACAAACTTCAGAGACTGTTTTACCTTAAGGTCATCATCACAAAGTTGACTTATGCTAAGAAGGTTAGCAACTAAGCCATTAACATGAAGTACAATCTTCAAGGCTGGTACATCAGAACCATTTGGCGTTCTTTTACCAAAAAACTTGATCTTACTCCCATCAATAGTCACGTAACCTCTATTGAACGACTCTTAATTCTTCATAAAGCCTTTCGTACTATTCATGTGGCATGAATGCTCACAATAAAAGTACTAAGAACTTGTAATGTTAGTTCATTAATGCAGTAATATAGATATTACCAGTTAAGATCATTTTGGGAACCCAATCTCTCTTAAAATATTTTTTCCTTGTCTGTTTAGAAATGTAGCTTCGAATGTTATCTGAAATGTTTGAACAACATTTTAGACGACATTTTAGGCAACACCTTCTTCACAGAATTTTGAAGTTTGAAGTAGTATGTCATTATATTTCCAAGGAAATTTAAGTAACTACCCACATACTTCAGATTATTCTTTGATTTAGACAAGACAATCTTTCCTTTAAAAAGATTTTCTCATTTTTATCAACGAAACTAGGATAAACAATTTTAAGAGATTTTTGATATCCAATACCTACATATGAAGACTTACTGAAGTAAAGAATTTCATCCAATTTTAAGATCCTCGTTTTGAGCTTCTGGAAAATGTCTACGACATAATCCAAATTTTACACGAATCTTACCAAATTAGATATCCTTTTTGGTAAGTGCTACCTCTCAATGAGTAATTGTGCCTTTTAAATCATGATTCTCACGAGTTAAAGATTTGACTTTTGACTCTCGTTACTCAGATTCAATGATTAAAGCTTTACAAAGATTTTGTACATGCTTAATCATGTCATCTTAAAAGACAACTTGATCCAATCATTGAGCCACACTAGTTGAAACAAAATCACTAAAACAATTTACATCTGGAAAGTTAAAATATTCATACCTTAGAGATGTTCCCGCAGATGTTGTTGCTGATGTTTCCACAGATGTTGAGACAACATTGTCGATGACATCTTCGTTATCGGACAGAAACTGTTCGAAACCAGCAGCCAGCATTGCTTGTGATTTTGGTTCTGAATATCCTTCTTCATCATCACTAAGAAAAACTCACCGACTCTTACCAAATTTTCAAGAGTGTTTGTACATTTATTAGCATAATGACCTCATATTAAGCATGCATGTCCGGACTCAATTTGCTTGAGATCAAATTTGGTATGATCCGAATTGAATTTCTTTAGTTACCTTTTTGTGTATTTGAAGAAAATCTAGTGGACTGATGATTAAAGATTTGACTTTGGTACTCTTTGGATTTAGACTTAAACCTATCATTGTTGATCTTTCTCACCATCGAAATAAATTTTTTAGAGAGCAAGACAACATTAGCACCATCAAAAAGTTCTTCAATCGCACAAATCTTTATATTGAACTTCTCAGGAAGAGAACAGAGAGTCTTTTTCATAAGTTGGGTGTTGGTTAAAGGAACACCAAACACTTGACATTTATTATAAGGTATGTTGGGCAGAATGTTGTCCAACATTTGTCCCAACATATTCACATACATGAAATATGTTGTCACAAATATTACGACATTAATTCCAACATTATCAATCTGGAACTGTCAATCAACTTTTCTACATAGGATTTTACGTCTTCCGTTTCTTCCATCATCAAATGTTCATCTCGGCTCATGAGCATGCGGAGCTTCGTACGTTAAATACTCGAGGTACCCTCACAATGAGTTTGTAAGGTTTCCCAAGCATCCTTGGCCGTTGTACAATTCCGGATAAACTTGAACATATAGAGATTGGTTTCATCCAAATATCGCATTTAAGGCCTTTTCATTAAAACTTGCATTATTGGTTTCTTCCGCCTTCCATTTGGATTTGGGTGTAACAAGAATGTCACATTCTTCATCCGGCGGCTACATTGGTACAACATACCCATGGATTAGAGATATCCATTCCTAACATCAATTAATTTGATATGAGAACATAGACGATCCAATAGACATAATTTGAACCAATGGGAAATCTACCAATATTTTGGATTTGTCGGATCTATAGCTTAGAATAACATGACCAAACATTTATTGTGTCAAGTGTTGGCTCTGATACCACTTATTGGGTCCCGGGGCTATGGATAGGTAAGATTAAAATCGAAACAACAAGAATCACTGAAACAGTTTCAAATGTTGCCTACAATGTTGAGACAACATTTCTGGCAACACTGGTAAAAAACAGAATAAACCTTAAGAGTATAAATGCAGCGAAAAAGTAAAAGACACAAAAATTTATATTTTTAAGAGTATATATTAATATATACCTTGATGGTCAATGACCAAAAGAATTGTATATATTATATACAATTACAAATGAATTTCTTTTTACAAATTGTGCAATACAAATAAAAAAGAAATTACAAAAAAGGAAGTCGCAGATGACTTCACCTAAGTTAAAAAGTCTAAAAAGATAAATACAACATCTTCATTACAATTGCATTTATATTGAGCTTAATGTAGAATAGAGATAACAATTGTAATGTGGGACAGATGTTGTTAAAAGACTTAGGCTAAAATAAAATGTTTTGATCCAGATGTCTGAAGCGAAATTCCGAGAGCTCTCTTGGTATTTTTACATTGTGATTCTGGATACCAATACTCTGAAGTTCCTCTTATAGTGTGAACTTCCTTAAAACTCTCGTTGGTTGGTTGTGGAAGTTGAGAGAAAGAAGGCTGCAGCTTTGACCTATTTCAGCTCCTTGAATTTCTCAACAACTTTGACTTGGTCTTCAAGTACCTTCGATTTCAAGCTTGATTCTTTCAATTCCCACGTTTTAAACACATCTCCATATTCAGCTTGCGTAGGGCATTTTTAACTCACAGTAACAAATACTATTTTGGCCGGAAAAATAGGCAAAATCGTTTCCAAAGATGTCGGGTGAAATGTTGCGGCAACATCGGAGACAACATCTGTAGAACACTGAGGATGTTGCGCAACATTGCAGGCAAAACACTGCAAGATGTTGTCCAGGAATAAAATTTGATGGTGTCACAACACTCACACAACATCAACAGTTTTTAATATAAATATCGATCTATCGCTTAATCATAGTTAAGCCATAATGTGTTTTCACTTTAAATTTTAATTAATAAAATTAAATTATTTAATTTGGTGTAAATATCGGGCACGAGAGTAATATTTTTGTTTTTGCAATGCGTATGTCGGCAAAGAAGTGTGAGTAAAATGTATAGTAACAATGAAATGGGAATGAGAACAACAACAACAAAGCGGTTAGAAATCTGGAAATAAACAAAGAAGATGGTTTGCTGAGTCGATTGATTTTTCAATCTATCCTTAAGATAATATTGCCCCGTATATTCCTTTAACGGTTGTATGACAACTTAGCTCCCAACAATCAAACAAGTGAGCAAAGGAGACTCAAGTGTTCGCTTAGGAAGAAAGATCTTTGAGTGTTTGGAGATTACAAGAGAGGAATATTATATTCTGAAAATGTGTGTTTTGCAATTGTGTCAATGACATCAATTTATAGTGTGATGAACTTGTCTTCCCAATTGACCAAGTAATGGCCTTCAATGCCATGTAATGGACATGAATTTGGGGTTACAATTCAGCCAAATAATAGTTGAATTCATGAGCCAAATAATGGAGAGTTAATGCTCCAAGGTCATCCCAAGAATCAGTTTCAATTCGACTCCAACGGACTGAAAAACAGTTGAAGCGCCGCGGTGCTTAATATCCCGTAACTCACTGGACCTGAGGCACCGCGGCGCCTAAGTTCCAGTAACTTCCCAAGGATTTTTACCGTCACCGGCGCCGCGACCCTGACGTGATGGCGCCGCGGCCCTTCTCAGCTCCGCAACGATTTCTGATTCGTTTCATCTTTTACACATTGTATACTTCTTCCTTCATTTACCAACGTGAAACCATTGTCATTTTACCAATAACCGTCTATCACATTATGTCTCAAACGTTTTGTATACGTACAATATCTCTTCCATTAAGGAAATTTATGATCCTTGGTACAATGTGTGCACGTGTGTGCAAAATGACGTTTCTGAAGTGTGGGGCCCCAATAGCTCGAGTCATAATTAATAGAATTAATTTTATTTCACGTTAATAAATTTCCAACAAGAAGTACTGCATGTATCTTTTTCAATCAACTCCTCTTATCCAAGATAACTGGTAGTGAGGAGTATTGAATCTTCAGACATAAAACCAAACCATAATTAAAATTTTGAACTCAACAACACCATTACAACGGTAAAACATTAATGGCAACAAAACAAGATCAACGAGACCAGATAGAAATTAGAAAACAAAAAATTAACGATAACAATAGATTTCCTCATCACACCGTTGTAGGCTCTAGTTATTTTTTTTGGACGAATCAGAGCAATAAAAGGTTGAATCTCCGTGGATAGTTGCAGCAAGAATAGGCTAGAGTTTATTTGCTGAATGAGTATTGTTCATACCTCATCGAACAATCAACAAATTCGACTTGAGCTCCAATACTTCCATCACAAGTACTCAACAAGAATAATTTTGCACTACTTAGACAAAGGCCACAATCTGAAAATCCAATAATGGAGTTGCAAGTAGCATGGCCATAAGCTAAGGCATCATTAGGATAAGGAGAAGTTGAATAGTATGTATAACCTTGATTTGGAGTCACATTTTGTAATGCTTCAAGAACATAAGCTAAACTTAGTGCAAATGGACCACTCTTATCATACACATTACCATTACATATATGGTCCACTTCTTTGATATTTGGTTCACTACTCACATAGCTACTAAACCCTAATACTAATCCAATTACAAGGAATGTTGTTAGCACCCTCATTCTCAAAATCCAAATATCTATAGCTAGCCTCTCTATTTTTGTATCTTCCTATTTTGTAGTATTTCTTTTGTGTTACAAATTTGAGTTTCATATATTCTTGTTTAAATAGATTTGGTCATCCTCTTGGTTCCTCCACCGATGCAAATTAAATATTCCATAATTTTGGTGTGACTTGTTCTTATTTTTCAGTAAATGTTCATAGGAAAACACACACTGATATATGTTTGATATGACGAAAGTCATTTTCAAAAAAAAATATTTTCTAAACAAATATTTTTGATGAAAAATATATTCTTTAGGGAATCATTTTCACGAAATATAACTTCTGCCATACCAAACATATACACATTGTTTTTTCAACCAATGCATATGCCGGCAAAGAAGTGTTGCATATATCCTACTTTCGTACTGATCGTCCATTTTTTTTTTGACAACAAACTGTTGGGTTTTGATATTGGTGAATGGAAAATGATGGGATGAAAAATTAAAGAGGGTAAAAGGTTCTTTTGTCCCACATCGAAAACAGAGAAGGAAAGAGAGGTGTATATATTACATTACACCTTCTCTAGCTGCTAAAAGGGTTGAGAGGGCAAGGACCCCTCGCGCCGTCGTCGTCGCTCGCTCGGCTTCGAAATCGGAATCGGAATCGGAATTGATTGATAATCTTTTTGGACAAACGTTTCTTTAATTAAATTAATTATTTAATTAAAAAACAAATCCAAACGGATCGACCCGCGACCCGACCCGACCCGTCCGGCTCTCCCTCTCTTTTTCGAATTTCCCTCCAAAATTAGGTGACTATCAGTACCTCCAACCCTATAAATTCTTGATTATTCCAAGAATTTATTCATTCATTTTTCTAATCAATTTTGATTCAATTCTGAAGTTGCTCTTCAACTCGAAAATTTCAATCTGTGTGATATCTTTGCCGTTGAGTGGTTATTCTACTCAAATTTGGAGTACTACTATTCGTAAGACAATTGTTCTATCACGGGAGGCGATATTCCGTTAACCTCGAGTGCTTGTGAGGAATAATTTCCTTAAGGACACTTTGAACTAAGTGGACTCGATTACATTACGAAATTATTTTTTCAAAAGCAGTTAGTTTCGTTTATTGTTTCATTAATGTTATATGTTTCACTAAGTGATTAACAAATTGTTTTGAAACATTATTTAGCCAAATACAGATTATTATACCAACAATCTTAAGGAAATTATATTTATTGTATTTTAATCTGTATCCTGGTTTGGAGATTAAAACCTGTGTGGTTTTCTACTCCGTATGAAATTTCATATTCTAACTTGAAGATATAAAAACTTCGTTGGAATATTAAAATCCAGGAAAAAGTGTTTTCCAAAAAAAAGGAAAAAAAAAGTGTTTTTTTTTTCAGGAAAAAAAAAAAGTGTTTTTCTTGTATGTTGTTTGAAGACTAAAATCTTCGGATTTTCTACTCCGGTTGAGATTAAAGTTTTCATAACTTTCTACTCATTTGGATACTTGATTTGAAGATATAAAAACTTCATCAAGTATACAACATACAATCTACTGCACTTCGTTTCTATCAATTTTGATTCGGTTTGAAGAAATAAAATCTTCACCTTTGTGTATTATATTTGTTTCTATCAAAATTGATTCGGTTTGAAGAAATAAAATCTTCGTCGTTGTGTATGATATTTGTTGCGACGATTTGAAGAACATAAAAACTCCATCGTTCTGTTTAAGGAGATTAAAACTTGTGTAGTTTTCTACTCCATATGAATATTAGTATTCTGACTCGAAGATATAAAAACTTCGTTGAAATACTAAAGTTTCATAATTACACAACGATTTGAAGAACATAAAATCTTCATCGTTCTGTTTAAGGAGATTAAAACTTGTGTAGTTTTCTACTCCATATGAATATTAGTATTCTGACTCGAAGATATAAAAACTTCGTTGGAATACTAAAGTTTCATAATTACACAACGATTTGAAGAACATAAAATCTTCATCGTTCTGTTTAAGGAGATTAAAACTTGTGTAGTTTTCTACTCCATATGAATATTAGTATTCTGACTCAAAGATAGAAAAGCTTCGTTGGAATACTAAAGTTTCAAAACTATACTGTGATTTGAAGAAATAAAATCATCATCGTTCAAATTACGATTTGAAGAAATAAAATCTTCATAGTTTAAGTTTCACAATTATACTCCGATTTGAAGAAATAAAATCTTCATCGTTTGAGTCTGTGATTTAATTGTTATTCTGGTTTTATTAAGTAAAACAGTTTGTCGATTTGACAGTGACAAACAAATAATGGCAATTGATATGAATGATATGTGTGCAATGCTGTCGGAATGCAATTTGGTTGGAAATCCAAAGGAGTTGTGGCTTGATTCTGGTGTCACTCGACATGTTTGCGCTGCAAAAGAAGCATTTGCAACATATGCTCCCGACCAGAAGAGTCTTGTTTATGGGAAATCTGCAACCCAAGGTTGAAGGATATGGGAATATACTTACAAGATGACTTAGGCAAGTCCGACCCTCAACAATGTTCCACGCGTTCCAACAATTCGGAAGAATTTAGTTTATTGGACTACTCGTCAAAAACGGGTTTAAGTGTGTGTTGGTTAGTGAGAAAATTGTAATAAGTAAGAATGATATATTCATATGAAAGGGCTACCTCACCGAGGGCCTTTTCAAACTCAATGTAATGGTTGTTGACAGTATTAATGAAAATTCACCGTGCTTACTTATTGGAGTCAAATGATTTATGGCATGTTCGTTTAGGACATGTCAATTACAAAACTTTGCGAAAATTGATCAATTTAGAAGTATTGCCTAAATTCGAGTGTAACAAATCAAAATGTGAAATTTGTGTTGAATCTAAGTTTGTTAAACATCCATATAAGTCTGTTAATAGGAATTCAAATCCTTTAGACTTAATTCACACAGATATATGTGATATGAAGTCAATACCATCTCGTGGTGGGAAAAAGTATTTTATAACTTTCATTGACGATTGCACTCGATCAATTATGTGTATTTGCTTAATAGTAAGGATGAAGCAATTAATGCATTTAAGCAATACAAGAACGAAGTGGAAAATCAATTGAATAAAAAGATCAAAATGATTAGAAGTGATAGGGGTGGAGAGTACGAATCTCCTTTTGCAGAGACATGTTTGGAATATGGAATTATTCATCAAACTACTGCCCCTTACACACCATAATCAAATGAAATTGCGGAAAGGAAAAACCGAACATTAAAGGAAATGATGAATGTCTTACTAATTAGTTCCGGTTTACCGCATAGCTTGTGGGGGGAAGCTATCCTTACAGCTAATCGAATACTCAACAGAGTACCCCACAGCAAAACACAATTTATTCCATATGATCTATGGAAAGGAAGAAAACCCAACTTGAAATATTTCAAAGTGTGGGGGTGTTTAGCAAAGGTCCAAGTTTCTTTGCCCAAAAGGGTAAAAATCGGACCAAAAACTGTGGATTGTGTTTTTATTGGCTATGCTACAAACATCAAAGCTTGTCGGTTTTTGGTTCACAAATCGGACAATCCCGAAATTCATGTTAATACGGTAATTGAATCAGTTAATGCTGAATTCTTTGAAAACATCTATCCGTATAAAAATGAATGTGAGTCGTCAAGTGAAAGATCTAAACGACCGCGGAAAGAACCAAAGGAAAGTATACCAAGCAAAGAGGATCTAAGGCGTAGCAAACGTCAAAAGACATCTACTTCCTTTGGACCAGACTTTGTAACATTCTTGCTTGAAAATGAGCCTCAAACATTTAAAGCAGCAATGTCATCTTCTGATTCAACATTTTGGAAAGAAGCAGTCAATAGTGAGATTGAATCAATTTTAAACAACCATACATGGGAGTTAGTTGATCTTCTCCACGAAATAAACCTTTAGGATCAAAATGGATCTTTAAAAGGAAAATGAAAGCTGATGGTACTATTGACAAATATAAGGCAAGACTTGTGGTCAAAGGTTATAGACAAAAAGAAGGTCTTGATTACTTTGACACATACTCGCCGGTAACAAGAATAACATCTATTCGGGTGTTAGTGGCACTGGCGGCCGTATATGGTCTTGAAATCCATCAAATGGATGTCAAGACAGCTTTCTTAAATGGAGAATTGGAGGAAGAAATTTACATGGAACAACCTGAGGGTTTTGTGGTTCCTGGTAAAGAAAGGAAAGTGTGCAGACTTGTTAAGTCACTTTATGGACTTAAACAAGCACCCAAATAATGGCATGTAAAATTTGACCAAATAATGTTGGCAAATGGATTTAAGATTAATGAGTGTGACAAATGTGTTTACATTAAAAATACTACAAATCATGAAGTCATTGTTTGTTTGTATGTTGATGACATGTTGATAATGAGTAAAGATATTGTCGATGTAAATGCTACGAAGCGTATGCTCGCTAGCAAATTTGACATGAAAGACTTAGGGGTTGCTGATTTGATCTTAGGAATTAGGATCCATAAAACTCCACAAGGTCTAACATTATCACAGTCACATTATATTGAAAAAGTACTTGACAAGTTCAAGTATTTAAATTTCAATGTTGCAAAGACTCCAATTGTTGTAAGTTTTGCACTTCAAAAGAATGAAGGTGAAAGTGACTCACAATTGGACTTTGCACGAGTTTTGGGAAGTATGATGTATATTATGAATTGTACACGATCAGATATAGCATGTGCTATAAGCAAGCTGAGTCGATTCACGAGTAATCTCAATCAAACTCATTGGATGGCAATGAAACGAGTCTTGGGATATTTACAACACACCCAAAACTATGCTTTGCATTATAATAAATATCCGCGATGCCTTGAGGGATATAGTGATGCAAATTGGATCACCGGATCGTTTGAAGTTAAATCCACGAGTGGATATGTTTTCACTGTTGGCGGAGGAGCAGTGTCTTGGAAATCATCAAAACAGACATGCATCGCTCTGATGGAATCAGAATTTATAGCTTTAGACAAGGTGAAGAAGTTGAATGGCTCGGAATTTCTTAGAAGATATTCCATTCGCCCAAACCTTTGGCTCCTATATGTATACCTTGTGAAGAAGCGATAGGTAGAGGCGGGAGCGAATGTATAACGAAAAATCTCGTCACATACGACGGAGACACAATGTCGTTAGACAACTCCTCTCTAGTGGCGTTATCACAATTGATTATGTAAAGTCAAAAGATAACGTGGCGGATCCGCTTACAAAAGGCTTATCTAGAGAGAGAGTTGGTAGATCATCAACGGAATGGGGTTAAGGTCGAGACAAGTCATCATGGCGGTAACTCTACCTAGCAGACTGGAGATCCCAAGAGCTAGGTTCAAGGAGATCAAACAAAGTTGTGACTGACGGTTCAACATTGTCAAATAACTCAACCCATTCTCGGATGAAGACAATGTTCAGAAATAAGGATAAGACTATATGGCTTGTTAATGAGTTAATAAAGAATTAAGGTTTTTAATGGTTATCTAAATCGCGATGTATGACCAGATAATGTGGCTATATGACCACATGTTTAGAAATCACCTATGTGAGTGTTAAGTGTAAGCCGCTTTACAAGGGAATGACAATGAAGACCCATTCTCTATGCACTCATGAGACCAGCGGTGTTCATGGCTGAAACGAACACAACCGTGAGAACCATAAACGGTTGTAGGTTGATTGTGTGTCTTATGTTGTCTAGGTATACAACAAAGTTCGACGGTTCAAAGATATCAAATCTACCGATTGATCGAGTATATCCGATATAAGTTCACTACGGAAAGTTCAAAGGAAACCTACTTATCCGGATCGCAATCGATTCTCGCTTGTATATCACACTCGTCCGTACATTCTTCTATCTTATAACCATTCCCCATTCATGTGGGGGATTGTTGGGTTTTGATATTGGTGAATGGGAAATGATGGGATGAAAAATTAAAGAGGGTAAAAGGCTCTTTTGTCCCACATCGAAACAAGAGAAGAAAAGAGAGGTGTATATATTACATTACACCTTCTCTACCGCTAAAATGGTTGAGAGGCAAGGACCTCGCCGCCGTCGCCGCCGCTTCGCTTTGGATTTGGATTTGGATTTGGAAAAAAGATCGATTGATTGATAATCTTTTTGGACAAACGTTTCTTTAATTAAATTAATTAATTAATTATTTAATTAAAAACAAATCCAAACGGATCGACTGACCCGACCCGTCCGCTCTCCTCTCTTTTCAATTCCCTCCAAAATTAGGTGACTATTCTGAATGGTTGCAACCATTCAGAATCAGTACCTCCAACCCTATAAATTCTTGATTATTCCAAGAATTTATTCATTCATTTTTCTAATCAATTTTGATTCAATTCTGAAGTTGCTCTTCAACTCGAAAATTTCATTCTGTGTGATATACTGCTTGGTGGTTCGCTACCGAATTGGAGTACTACTATTCTGGTAAGACAATCGTTCTATCCTGGGAGGCGATTTTCCGTTAACCTCGAGTACTGTGAGGGGAATAATTTCCTTAAGGACACACTTTGAACTAAGTGGACTCGATTACATTCTGAAATTATTTTTTTCAAAACAGATTCTGGTTTCGTTTATTGTTTCATTAATGTTATATGTTTCACTAAGTGATTAACAAATTGTTTTGAAACATTATTTAGCCAAATACAGATTATTATACCAACACAAACAACCCTATGATGTCTTTTCTTTGCTTTGATAAAAAAAATTGCTACAAACTCATTCCCAATTTTCGTGGAGGAGGCTACGAATCATGAAAAATTAGAATATGATTGAACGTTTGAAACTTATTAAGATGAATTTATGATTTGATGTAGGTTAATGTTGGGTTTGGAAAAATTAGAATATGATTGAACGTTTGAAACTTATTAAGATGAATTTATGATTTGATGTAGGTTAATGTTGGGTTTGGTGTTGTGACATTTTGACCAACATATCATTTTTAGTACTAAGTTAAAATTCAGAAATGTCGGAACAAATGTCACGACATTCGGACCAAAATTCTGTAAAATAATTTTGCATTCACGGAACTGAAGCAAATCTCGTGGGATTTTTACCACGATGGAAAAGTGACTTTGGCAAGGTGATTAGGTGTAAGAATGGATCTTGGGCCTAACTCAACCCCAAAAGCTAGCTTGTAGGGTGAGAATTGTCCAAGTTCATATAAGGAGTCCATGTTCTCATTCCATTATCGATGTGGGACTCTTAACACTCCCCGCACGCCCAGACCCCGTTAATTGGAGCGTGGATAATATAATATGGGGGCCCAACATCAGTGAACAAATAATTGGAATGAGTCTGGCTTTGATACCATGTAAGATGATATTAATCTCCCTTAGGGAGTCTTCTCATTAATATCAAAGTATATATAGAGTACAATATTCATCCCTTATACAATAGGAATCCTAAGCCTATACAAAAAAGAAATTCCAGTCTTACCATAATTATATTTACACAATATATGGAAATATTCTAATTATGGGTAGGGAATAATATTGTCAGTTCAGTAACGGGAGCGACCTTGAGACAAGCGTGGAGGTGAGGCTTGATACTCAGGTCATTCCAAAGAAATGGAGTTTCAATTATCCAAGGGAATGGAGAGATTGATGATGATGTCACACATCGTATTGGTGCAGTGGATGAAATAGAGGCTTGCTTTTGGAGTATTGTGCGATAAAAAAGTGCCACCAAAATTTAAAGGCAAGTTCTATAGGGTGGTGGTTAAACCGACTATGTTGTATGAGGAAGAGTGTTAGCCAGTCAAGACTTCGCACATCCAAAAGATGAAAGTTGCGGAGATAAGGATATTGATATGGATGTGTGGACATACAAGGAGAGATATGATTAGAAATTATGATATTCGGGACAGAGTGGGAGTGGCCTCGGTGGAGGATAAGATACGACAAGCGAGGTTGAGATGGTTCAGGCATGTGCAGAGTAGAGACACAAATGTCCTAGTGCGGAGGTGTGAGAGATTAGTTATGGACGGGTTCATGAGGGGTAGAGGTAGGTCGAAGAAGTATTGAGGAGAGGTGATTAGATGAGATATGACGCAGGTACAACTTACTGAGGACATGACCTTAGATTGGGGATTGTAAAGGACACGTATTATGGTGGAAGGGTAGTAGTTAATTGAGCGTAGTCCTACTTATGCTTACATACTGATAGTTGTAGTCGTATTATTGTAGACATGTTTAGTCTATCGTACTAGTATGCGCAATATTATTTTATAGTCCCCTGTTGTTTGATTCCTGCTGATGTGTGTTCTTTCGTGTACTTTGTTTATCTTATCTACATGCGTTAGTTTTGTTTCTTTTTTTCAGAATGCTTCATTATGACTTATCCGCTTTTGTTACCATCATTGTCATACTGCTTTAAATTTCTTGTCCGGGTCTGACCGTTTCTCTTGTTTTGCTTGTGTTTATGTTGTATCTTAAATCGAGACTCTTTCAAAAACAGTCGCTCTACCTAGCAAGACAGAAATAAGGTTTGCGTACACTCTACCCTCCCCAGACCACACGTTGTGAGATTTCACTGGATATATTGTTGTTGTTGTTGTTATCCTCTTATCAAACAAGGCCTAAATATGTTCATTTTACTTCCAAAATAAAACAGTGTTTCAATTTCAATTTGACCAAATTTACCAATCGCACTTGTTCTTAGGAATATAAACTATACCCGGCTAACGGCCGATCGGGCCGGACGAGAGCTTACCTGCCGATCGCACGGCCCCGATTCATCGGACTCTCGCCAACCGGTCGGTTCGATCTGATTCGAGTTGGCCCGCAAGTCCGTCGAACAGTCCAACCGTCCGATTTTTTTTTTTTTTTTAAAATTTCTAGTATTTATTTTCTATAATATAAACTAAATTCAATTTAAATATGTAATATAATAATATAATATATAATTTATTTGTATATATTAAAATTGAAACTTTAAAGTTAATTTTTATTTTATAGTTTATAACTTTATACTTTATAAGTTTATAACTTTATATTGTAAATTTGTAATTATACTTTTATTAATTTATTAGATTAGTAGATATAAGTTAACAAATAAGTAATAACAAATTAACAACTAAATAGATAGTAAAATTAAAACTAATGATAAGATGTTAACTTTTGAACTTTCATAATGTTAATAAGAGTACATAATGAAGTAATAATAATTTAATTTACATATTATGCATCCTTCTTGCAAGTTCTTCGTAATCTATAGGTTGATTGAATTGGTTATGCCCATAGCCTCTAAACCGAGTATTAATTCCAGTCCCGCCTCCGCTCTCGCCTTCCAAAATATTGCCTATTTCTTCATCTTCCGGAGAATTAACGTCTCCACATCCTTGATTTCTTCTCTCTGATCTGATCCAATCCCTTAAGCAGACTAACACTTCTAATGTGTTTCCACCCAACGATAGTGACGCGTGTCTCCTATTTGATCTCGTGCTGGCTAAATGCACTTTCGTAAGCCACCGCTGAGATCGACACATTAAGAACATCCCGCCATCGCAAGTACCGAATTGCCTTTGTTATCCTGCCACCATTGTAAAGGGTCAAAATTTTTCTTCGGCTCACTTTTGCAAATAAAATTGCATCTCATCGCAAGACGGCCAGTGGTTGGTTGTGTTGTAAAAGTGCTCCATATGTCTAAAGATTCTTCTTCATCGTCATCATCATCAATCCTGCAGTGTAGACACGTAACCGTAACTAGAAGGAATATTAGTAGCAGAGTTGGTGTTATCATGTAATGTAGCATAATATTCATATAATGTAGTTAAATTAGTATCAAGTTTATTTATGCAATCAAATGAAGATGGAGTTTGCTCCACCTATTTCCATATAAGTATATAAACTAAATATTAGATTATGACAATCTACTTTTTAATAGAAGGATTTAAGATCGCACCAATACAATAAACATCGAGAATAGGAAAAAATATTTTTAAACTTTTCAAACATAATCAGAATCGCATTCAGTATATTTCACATTTGATTTTAAACCATAAAGTAAATAGGAAATTTCATTTATATGAGCTAAAGCATTACAAACTGTTGGGTAATAAGATCCAAAATTCAATAAAAGTGTAAAATTTACGTAAAAATTTTAAAAGTTCACCAATTGATTTCAATGTTCGCTTGCTAACATATACATCACGTTACAATGCGCATTTGAAACATGTGTTATGGGTCTTTATACTTATAACATTCTTTTAAAAATAAATAAGTATAATTCCACCGTAATAATCTCTTACGGCATGAATTTAGGTCTCAAATTAAATTGTTTACATTTTTCTTTAAATTCTATAATTCTATTTTTCCTATTATTACCTGAATAACTCCAATGACTCTTTGACAAGTTTTATTTGGTGAAAATAAATCAAGACCACTTTTAACAATTAAATTATAAATATGACAAGCACAACGAACATGAAATATATCGAAGTGGTGGTTGTACTTCCGCTTTAAAAGATCTACAAGCAGTGATATTAGATGCATTATCAAATGATACACAAAGTATTTTATTATAAAGATTATATTTTTGGGCATAAAAACAAATAGTTTCGCTTATATATTTTCCAAGATGACTTTGATCCTCGCCATACGCAAAAGCAATAATACGTTTTCCATTTTAAAATTTTCATCAATCCAATGACAAGTAATTGTTAAATAATCATAACTGCTCAACGATGTCCAATGTCCAAGTAAAACTAATACGGCATGGAAGGTTAGCAAACAAATATTGCAAGAAAATAACATAATCATTATGAAGTCTAAAATATCATTTAGTAGTACTACGAGGAACACCTTTAAAAAAGGATTATATACTCTTTGAATATATGTAATTAAATATGAAGAAGAAAAAGAAAAAGGCAAACAACCTCCGACAATCATTTTTGCTAATTCAACGCGATCTTTTTGGATCGCATTTAGCCAACCCCAGGTTAATGGATTAAGTTGTTGTTGATCGTTCTAAATCGAGACAGATCCCATCGTGCCGTATGATCGTGTTTTATATGTCTACCTATAGTGCCCGCCCCCGCCACCACCCCCGCCTTATGTTTATAAGTTCTCCCACAAATATTACATTTAACTCTATCAGCACTACAACTATATCATAAAAGAGCCACACTTTACTCCTTTTTTCTTGCTACGGGTTCTGTAAAGGAGGTTCACGACTACGACTACCACCAAGCAGCACCAACATCGATGTAGGAACACTAAGAGTGTAGGAGGTTCTGCTTCGCTCTTCAAGTTCAACAATATTATCTAATCAACGTTATCACATTCATTATCTTCATTCCAAAATCTTCTTGCATTTGATCATAATCTATATTTTGATTAGATGATGAAGAACTCATGATTTTTTACCCTTGAACTAGATTTACTACAATCCACGCAATTCCCTTAGTAAAGACATTATAAAATATTTAAATAATCAACAAATAAATATGACAATTTAATAAAATAATTAGAGAATGAAACGAGTGTACCAAACTTCGATTCAATTCAATAGAAACTCAAGCTCAAGTCTCAAGGTCTTGCTACTTTGAATTTGAAAACTAATAATATTAATAACTTGAAAATTGATAATAAAGATGATTAAGAGTATGAGAATAAGAGAATTGAGAGAAATGTTGTGTGATAAAAATGAAGAAAATGTAGAGAATTTATAGATTTTTAAAGGGTAAAAATGGAATTAAAATAAATAATTAAACAAAATAAAAACAAAAAAATAATAATAAATCGACCAACTGGCCGAAATGCCATTGCCCACGCCGCCCCCTCCCAAGCCCAACGGTGAAATGACCGTTGGGCATTTATTTTTTTTTGTTACCGGCCCGGTCAGGTTAACCCGAACGAAACCGCTCGTTATCGCCTAACTGGCCCGCCTTACGCTTTTTAAATAACTCATGCGGGTTGGGTTGCCAACCTAACCCCAACCCAGATGCCTTACCGGTCCGGCCGGTTAAACTACTGGTCAACGGTCGGTCGGTCAACCCGGACCGGTTGACAGGTTTAATATAAACAAGGGACAAAATGGAGTAACACTCCCATTACACACCTAAATGCTCACCAATCTTCACAAAATCATTCAATGGCTACTCTTTGTAGAATCAAAAGATCCCATTTGCTTTTCTCCAATTCATTCAAACAACTCCTCATCAATCTATCAACTCAAAACAACACTCTAATTTCTTCAACATCCACTTCCCAAAAACACAATCTTTCCCCATTTTCTTCAACACCCACTTCCCCAAAGCCCATAAATTCACTACATCAAATTTGTTTAAACAATTCAAGAATCATTGATAAACTTATACACATATTCACTAAGCCACTAAATACATCAAAAAATCAAGAACTTGATGAGTTAGGTTCAAAGATTACACCTTTAATTGTTGAAATTGTTCTTAGAAAGTTTAAAAGCTGGAGAATAGCCAATTTGTTCTTTAATTGGGCTTCAAATCAAAATGGGTATAGTCATAATTGTCATACTTTTAACTTAATGGCTGAGTGTTTATCAGGTGTTCGACAAAATGACTCAATGAAAGTGTTGGTTAATGATGTAGTTAAATTTCAGTGTTATTTTACTCCACGTGCTTTGGGTTTCTTTATTAGGTGTTTGGGTAATCAAGGATTGGTTAAGGAAGCTAATGAGTTGTTTGATCAGATGAAAAATTCGGGTCTTTGTGTTCCGAATAATTTTACGTATAATTGCTTGTTAGATGCTATATCTAAGGTTGGTGATGTTGGTTTGATTGAGTTGAGATTGCAGGAAATGCGTAGTTACGGGTGGGAGCTTGATAAGTATGCGTTTACACCGGCTTTGCAGTGTTACTGCAACGCGGGGAATTTTGAAAACGCGTTGGTTGTTTTTAATGAGATGCACGAGAAGGGGTTAGTCGATGCACATGTTTTGTCGATCTTGTTGGTTTCTTTTAGCAAGTGGGGTAAGGTGGATAAGGCATTTGAGTTGGTTGAGAGGATAGAAGATCTTAACATTAACTTAAATGAGAAGACATGTTTTGTTTTGATTCATGGTTTCGTAAGGGAAGGCAGAACAGATAAAGCATTGCAACTGTTGGATAAAATGAGGAAAAAGGGTTTTGTGCTGGACATTTCTGTTTATGGCGTGCTAATAGAAGAGTTGTCTAGGAATAAGGAGATTGAGAAAGCTATGCAGCTGTATGAGGAAATGAATGATTCAGGAATCCGTCCTGATATTAAAATACTTAGTGACCTTATATCTTGTGTGCGTGACGAAAGAGACATGGTACGGATAGTTGAGGATAGGTATGAGAGTCTGGATTTAAAAGCTAGGATGATGTTGTATAATTCTGTGCTGAAAGGACTTATTAACAATGGTTTAACTGATAAAGCATATTGTCTACTTTGTGCATCGACGGGTCTTGACTCTGGTGGTAATTTTAATGAGGACAGTCTCTTTTTCATGAAGGAACTTGTTTGTCCTGATACTGTTTCTTTTGAAATGGTTATTGATGGTTTGTGTCGGGCGGATAGGTCAGAAATGGCTCTCGGACTGTTTAGAGATATGGACTGTATTGGCTGTAAACGCAGCGTGCTACTTTACAATAATTTAATTGATTATTTAAGCAGGTCTGGTAGACTCAATGAATGTTATGAGCTTTTGAATGAGATGAAACGATCAGAATTTCAGCCGACACATTACACGTACAACTCAATTTTTGGATGCTTATGTAGGCAAGGGGATGATGTAGGTGCCCTTGCTCTGGTGAGGGAGATGCGTGTGCATGGCCATCAACCTTGGATAAAATATTACACACTGCTCATGCAGAAACTTTGCAAAGATGGGCAAGCAGTCAAAGCTTCTAACTTTCTTGCTGACATGGTTCAAGAAGGATTTCTCCCTGATGTAGTTGGTTATTCGGCAGTCATAGATGGTCTTGTTAAGATTAAACAGTTGGATCAAGCGTTGGATATTTTTAGAGGGATCTGTGCTCGGGGTTATTGCCCTGATGTGGTTGCTTATAACATTATGATAAATGGACTTTGTAAGGACAAAAGAGTACTTGACGCCGAGGGTTTTCTTGATGACATGATGAATAAGGGGCTTATTCCATCCGTTGTTACCTACAACTCATTGATTGATGGGTGGTGCAAAAATGGTGATATAGATCGGGCAATTGCATATCTCACTAGGATGACTGAAAAAGAACGGGAGCCCAATGTCATCACTTATACCACTTTAATAGATGGGTTATGCAATGCTGGCAAACCAAATGATGCTATGAGTCTTTTGGTCAAAATGGAGACAAATGGGTGCTCTCCAAATAGAGTAACTTTTATGGCTCTCATTAATGGTCTGTGCAAGTGTGGAAAGCCCAATGATGCTCTGATTTATTTGCAGGAAATGGAGAAGAAGGATATGAAACCTGATCCATCTATCTACATAGTGCTAATAGAAGCTTTTATAAACAACTCGAATCCTAAAGAAGCTTATGACCTACTAAAAAAAGTGGTCCATGATGAGTCTCTTCAAGATTTAAATAGTAAGAGTCGTCCTATTCTCAAAGAGGCAATACTTTCCCTGTCAGCAGATCCAAGGACTTCCTCAAATGTAAAAATTCTTTTAGAGGAGGGTCACCTTACAACACTTTGTAATATCTCTGAAATTGGATGACCTCATCTGTTTGCATATGTAGTTACTTAGGATTAAGAACTAAAGTGAGGTAATGAAAAGCATCAAATGTCGAGCTCTACGCTTGTCGGTTTTGGTGTACTGACGAGTTTCTACTCATTGTTGCATCATCAATGAAAAGTTCTACACCCTACATTTGATATTATGGCAACTCGCAGAGGGGCATATGTCTTACAGCTTTCTGCTCTTTCTCTAAGCAGCGCTTCCTATTGTGACCTCAATTTGCTAAACGTTTCAAGATGATTAGATTTAGTTGAAAACTGGAGGTACTTTGAATATTGAGGAGAATCCATTGTGTGAACTCTAGTAAGTAGCAAAGAAGCATGGTGGCTTTATGTGGGCCCAGTCACGAAGTACCTTAAGGCGTAACAGGTATAAATTCCGCACACATTACAATTTCATCCTTGAAAGTCTCTGGTATCCAAGTGCATTTTGTATTACACCTCCTATGCACACATTTTACATTTTCTCAAGCACAATACAGATGATGTAGTTTTGCATATATTGGAATTTAAGTTGATACAACACCAAAAATAGTCAGTGGTCCATATTAGATATTACCTATAAAGTTGACACCCCAAGGAGGTGTAATGTAGGCAGCACCCTCAGTGGCTGATTCCATGATCTAACCTGTGACCTAACTTTTGCTCCAAGGCTCTCCTTCAAATAGAAGCAAGCATAGCTTAATTAAAATTCTGTGTGTGGAATTTTAATCAAAATTCTTGGTTAATAATATTGCCCAAGTTTGAAGCATTTTGTGCAAGTTGAGTCGGCTATATGAATCCTAACTTACCATGTCACTCCATTGAGCTCATCTCAGGCTAATATTATACAAAATATAGGTATGTGGCAGCATAATTACATACACTTTGGTGTTGAGCTTTCCAAACCATTATCAGGATTCTCTTCCTTGCAATTTAGGGAAGCTTTTCTCTTATAACTTTCATTGTGACTTTTGCATTGGTTTTGCAATCCTGTCTACTAGACCATCTTCTTTACAAATGACATTTATGTTTGGTCAACCATTGCTCGTGTTAAGTGAAATCGTCTGTGCAGGCGCAACTTCAATGAACTCATATCTGACAAAATAGGTCCTATTCAGAAGCTATGTTTACAGCTTGTTTAGGAGGTACCTGCGGTTTGGGACAAGTATTGATTACTGGAGACTCATCTGTAGAACTTCTCTATCTTTTGGTGCCCTTAAAGCTATCCTGATGTGATCTGGTTGCTTTACTTATGTGTTGAAGAGCCAACCAGTGCCCTCTACCATCAGTTGCAGCTGCTAACAACCATTACCTTTAGTCACTGTCACACAACCACCACCAACTGCAACTGTAAAATCACCACCAGCAGCTGCAACCATTACTAACTTTTGGAGAGTCCATCACCACCACCAGCTGCCACCATTACTAACTTTTGGAGTGTGCTTCATCAGACAAACAGTTTTTATGACATTGTATAAATTAAATACATTTAATTATTATTTTCTTTAAATTTTCTTTTTATTACAGTAGGGTTTTAATAAAGAGATAAGAAAGATTCATACCGTGTAGCTGTATAGTTTTTTTTCCAAGTTAACTGCTATTGTTGTCCTATGTTCCTTTTATGAGGTTGAAGGCGTTATATATGCCCTTTTGTAAAGTCTGAGAATTATCTTTTGTAACACCATCTTTACTAAGCTTACTCGCCCTTACCTGGTTCTCAACTAGTTCAAGTTTCTGTAAGAGACCAGAATGATGGCCACCTTAAACTGAAAATGGCTGTAAATTTCTTTTGGTAAATTTAGTTATGACCACAAGTGATGGAGCTACACACAGGTTTATGTGATTTGTGTTAAAAATTTGACGTTACATAAGAGGGACTAAACGTAACAGATTGACATCAATCTAACACAAAATACAAATGTAACTTGTCTAATAAAATGTACACACTTTCGGAGAATGATTGATCAAAAGATCAATGCTACAGTTTCTACTTATTACAATAACACCAAATTCGATGATGTCTTCATCAACTCTAGTGAGTTCTCCCTGTAAACTTATTATACTTGCTACACAGATAGTGTCTCATCGTAAATGGCAAGAACATATTATTTCGGCCAAATACCACTACGTAGTCAAGAATTGGTGATATCTGAAGGCATTCACATTTGCAAGTTGAAGAAGGTTCCGCTTTCTAAATGAGCCTATAGTTCCATGCATCCCCTACACTATCAGTTATATTTAGACGAAGGCCTCTGTTTGATCGATGAAATGAACAGGAGTCTCCTCCTAGTCCAATATTTCTTCAAAAAACTCCATCCCAACTTCTGTCACTGCAACAATCATAGTCAACCAAGATGAATAGATGAGCTACATGTGCATTGCAATGGCAATGGAAGTTTGGCGTATGCTACGAATCTTGGTTTTTGATCTGTTAGCTTATTTCAGTCACGACCTGCAAAAGTAGACGATAACAAAGATTGAGATCACTTTTCAAAACTCATTATTGTTACACAAGAATGTGTTTCCTTATTTAAAATGTGAACATATCTACTTTGCTTCAGAGGAGTTCCTTCTAGCAAAATGCACTTGCGAGGTATGAATGAGTTTAATGGGCTCGAAGCACCGCTCACGTATGGTTAGGAAGATTTGCTATAATCTGAGTAGAATTATCTGTCAGTCGCCATTCATCTGCAAGGCACTGTGGCCATCTCCATTACCGATTCCTATACTGATATCACATAATAATTGTGCTTGCTCTTCAAAATCTTTATCTAGCTTCATTTGCCACAAAACAAAATCTAGAACTGTGTAGATTTGATCTGATTCAGGGTGTGTTTTATCATGAGCTATGAATCTGTGAAGCGCTCCAAAGATCTCCACGACACTGAACCCAGGGAACTTCTTCACTCCACGAGTATCCATAGCATCTCTCATAGCTCTTGCTTCGTCCCAACGCTTTTTAAGTGCATACACATTCGATAGCCCAACATATCTACCATCATGAAATGGCTCCAAGTCAATAAGCTTTTTCCCTACTACTTCGGCAAGATCTAATTTTCCATGATTGATGCAACCACTAAGTAATGCACCTAACATGGAAGCTGTTGGTTCCATAGGCATTTCACATAGAAACTTGTAGGCTTCCGTTAAACGACCCGCACGTGCTAAAACATCCATCATGCAGGCATAATGCTCACATTTTGCCATCATGCCATCTTTACCGAGAGAATCAAAGAAACGCCAAGCTTCCTTAACTAGTCCTCCATGAGCACAAGCGCATAAAAGACACAAGTATGTAATCTCATCTGGTCTCACCTTTAAAAAACGCATTTCCTTGTACAACTCCAAACACTCGGTAACCAACCCATGTGTTGCCAAACCTCCAATCATGGAATTCCAAATCAAGACATCAGTTTTTCTCCCTAATAAACCCTCTCGAAACACAGCCAGTGCCTCGTTTACCGCGCCACCCTTAGCATACATATCAACGAGCGACGTTCTCAACACTAAAGTCATAGGCAACCTATTCTCAACCACATACTCGTGCATTTTCCTCCCTCGCTCGAGCGCACCCAAGTGAGCGCAAGCACCGAAAACACTCACCATTGTCACCTCATTCGCCTTTGGCCCTTCCACTCTCATTTTCTCAAACATCGTCAACGCCTCAGCATATTCCCCATCCTTAACATACCCATCAATCAAAGAGCTCCACGACACAACGTCTCTCTCTATCATCGAATCAAACACCTCCCTCATCGAAACAACATCCCCACATTTCCCATACCCATCCAACATCGAATTCCACGACACTAAATTCTTCACAGACATTTCATCAAACACCTTACGAGCACACAACACGTCACCACAAGAACCATACATATGAATTAAAGAATTCGATACATACAAATCATCATCAAACCCAGTTTTCAATACACACCCATGAACACTCCTACCAATTCTAACCTCACATAACTTAGCTAAAGACCTAACAACAAAAGGGTATGTAAAGTGGTTAGGGATAACTTCATTTTGCAACATTTCAACAAATAAAGACAATGATTTACATGGGTTTTTGCTGTTAGAGTAACCCCTTATAAGAGTATTGTAATCAAAGATTGTTGGGTTTTTAGTTTGTTGGAAAATATTATGAGCATAGTCTATATTGGAGGAATCAGATAATAATGATGTGAATGAAAGGATTCTTGAATTTAGTTGGGTTTGTTTGGAAATGCCAGAGGTTATTAATAAGGCATGGAGTTTCTTCAACTGTGAAATTGATTTGCATTTTTGTGTTACAGTGGTGCCATTTGAAGACACTGCAACATTCAACATCTATCACTGAAGCGAATTGATTGTTGGAATGACCAAAAATTGAACTTATCCACAATGGGTCAGCCTAGATTTCGATTTTGAGAGTTTGGACAACACCTTGCATAAATAAATGTTGTAACAAACATCTCAATCATAAGCTGTGAGGACAGACGCCTCAGCATGGTACCGGGAACCTCCCCGTAAGTGCAGTATTCGGGTGGGTTCCGGGTAATGATTGCTAAATATAGGTTCCGGATAGTAACGGTAGTTCAAAAAAGTTAGACTCGCCCACCCCTATTTTTAACTTTTGATTCCCCTTACCTTAAGAACAAAATTTTGAATTTACTAATTCTACGTATATGCAAAACTTTTAACTTTCGATCTTAAAAGCTCAAAATCATCTATTTCTAAGATTTTGGGCCAGGCAGCCAATTAACCGACATCTTAAAAAAAAAAAAGGAAAGTCTAAACATGTAAATATAGAAAACAATATATTTTCTACCCATAATTAGAATATTTTCATATATTGTGTAAATATAATTATGATAAGACTAAAATTCCTCTTTTGTATAGGCTTAGAATTGCTATTGTATAAGGGATGAACATTGTACTCTATATATACCTTGATATTAATGAAAGACTCTCTAAGGGAGATTAATATCATCTTACATGGCCTAGAAAGAAAAACCCTAGAATTTTTCTACCAGCACCGCCTCCCACGTCTCTCGCGCGCCTCCTCCTCTACCCAAATTCTTGGTTTTTCTTCTCCATTCCTCTATTTTCTAAATGGATACACATGATTCTTCCGCTGTCCTTGACGCATCTTCCTCCACAAATTCCACCACCAAGTCATCACCCTCTTTTCATCCCGCCCTAACTGTTTCGGTGATTAATTTACGTGACCAACTAGGTATTATTTTACCGATTTCTTTTATTCCAATCGATTTTTTTTCCAGAGTTTGTACCATTAGGATCAATTGCATTGAATACAAATTTTACAAATTTAGTTTTTTTTCTGAATTCTAACATGAACCATATTCCTATCCTTCTTGAAAACTTCTCTAATGTTTCTGAGTACTGCAAGCAGCTTAAACTTCTAGCGGATCAACTCTCCAACGTTGGCACGCCTGTTACTGGCGCTAAAATGGTGCTCCAAATGATTGCAGGCCTTACTAAGGGCGAATATGATACTTTGGCCACCATGATCCAACAGACAGATCCGCCATCAAGTTTTAATAAAGCTCGCTCACAATTATTGCTCGAAGAAACCCGTCGTGCTAAGCAGGATGAGCACGCCTAGTAGGTGTTAACCGTCGACTCGCAACCCCAAGATCAGACGCCACCGGAAAACTCCCAACAGCGGCAGGGCCGCGGCGCCAAGGGTGGAAAAGGCCGCGACGGTAGGTCGCGGTCGTGGCGGTCGCGGCCAATGTAACCAGCAGAAGAATAAAGAATGTGGATCGCAGAACAATCGCGGCCGCCGTTAGCTTCGTTTACGCTGCCGCAGCTCAGCATAGCCGCGCGCTTCAAGATGAGACCGTGGCGCCCAGCCTGTAGCCGCGCGCGTCCATTCCAGCATCAGCCTACAATCAGATTCTTACCCGCTTGTTGGGCCCCGCTCCACCGCAAAGAGCCCACTTTACGCAGGTCGTCCCGCTCTCCTCCGCATTTACACCCACTGAGTTGGGTCAGGCGTTCAACACCCTCTCTATGCAATAGCCTGACAATACTTGGTACATGGACTCAGACGCAGAAATACTTTTTCCCAGAATTACCACATCTCACGTCACCCAATCTGCAGGTACTATTCCTAAACTGTTTAGTTTAAAGCATCCTCAATATGTTACAGTTGGTAGTGGACAACGTATTCCAGTTAAAGGTTATGGTACCTCATACACACAACCTCCTCATCCACCCTTCTCCCTAAAAAAACACCCTATATGCCCCACACATGATTAAGAACCTCATATTTGTCCGCCAATTTACTCGTAATAATTCTATTTCTGTTGACTTTGACCCTTTTGGTTTTACTGTGAAGGATCTTCATACGGGGACACCTCTTACGAGATGCAATAGCATGGGGGATCTTTATTCATTCACCTCCACCTCCGCTGCCAGATCTTGCTCTCCGTCACCACTCTAAGTTATTTCTTCTTCAACATGGCACAATAGACTTGGTCATCCAGGAGTCCCAGTCTTTAATTTTCTTAGAGACAACAATTTCATTACTTGTAATGGGAAACTTGCCCAAAATTGTGTTTCTTATTCTTTAGGCAAACATATTCGTCTTCCGTTTAAATCATCTACTAGTGTTACATTTGCTCCTTTTGATATTATACATGCCGATTTGTGGACGTCTCTTATCTCTAGTTCTCTCGGTCATAAATAATATCTTGTGTTACTTGATGATTTTTCACACTATGGTTGGTTATACCCTCTTAAATTTAAATCGGAAGTGTTTGCCAAATTTCTTGAGTTTCGCAAGTTCATTCAAACACAATTTAAAAAAACATAAAATCATTTCAGTGAGGTAATGGTCGTGAATTCAATAACTCTATGTTTCATCATTTTTGTACCAATAATGACATGATTTTTCGTTACTCCTGCCCTCACACCTTACCACAAAACGGTAAAGCTGAAAGAATCATACGCACCATTAACAACATGATTCGCACCCTGTTGATTCATGCCTCCCTCCTTCCATCATTCTGGGTCTATGCTGCTAAAATATCAGAATACGTTCTAAATATTCTCCCTACTAGCACTCTTCACAATATGACCCCTACCGAAATCCTCTACCATAAGTCCACTCCTATGATCATCTACGGATTTTCGGTTGTCTGTGTTATCCCAACCTTAGCTCTACCGCCCCTCACAAGCTCGCTCCTAGGTCCAATCCCTATGGTTCGGCGAGAATCCTAGGAAGACACATGAATTGGACCACATCTCTCGTCACGTCACATTCGACGAGACCACATTCCCGTTTTCGAATCTTCAAAAATTCCGAAAACCGGATTACTCATTCCTTAATGAGCTTGACATCTCTCCCATCCTCCTCGAACAACTCGCTTCTTCTGTCCCGTCCTCAGCGCCGCGGCTCCAAAATTCCTGAGAGTCGGCACCGCGGCCCTGCACAGAGGCGCCGCGGCACCAAATGTCCAGAGAGGCATCGTCGCCTGCCGCGGCCGCTTCCCGACGCCATGAGCCTTCTACGCTTCCCCACCTCTACTTGTCCGACTTTACCCCCCGTCTCAGACACCACTTAGCCACCCACTGTCCCTACTCATCCAATGGAAACTCGTTCAAAGCATGAAATCTTCAAACCCAAAGTCCATTTCAACTTGTCTGTCCAAACCATCTCTCCATTTCCAAAGAACCCAAAATTGGCCAAACAAAACCCTAATTGGAATGCAGCTATGTATGAGGAATTCAATGCTTTGACTAAACAGCACACGTGGGATCTAGTACCTAGACGTGAGGGGGTGAATGTAATTCGTTGTATGTGGCTTTTTCGTCACAAGTTCAGAAACAATGGGGAGAGAGAATGAACGATCGACTGCTAAAGATCTTGAATAAAACATTGATAGCTTTGCAGATGAGAAAAACTTTGATTCCTCCCGAAGGTGTTCCTTGCATGCTGAAGTGAACAGAGCATCCGTCATTCAAACCGCTCTTAATTCTATTATACCATTTTCTTCCTCCGCCCAGCCTACGTTCTAGAAACATATCTCGAAGGCATGGCGCGAAGCACGAGAATAGATACCCTGATAGTGTTCGTGTTCAAAGGTGAACAAAGCCCTAGCTTCTAGAGTTCGTTACTTTTCCCAGTAGGCTGGGAGAAGAAAATGTTTTAATAAGAAGAGTTTGCCTAGCGTCTTTCGCTGTCTGTTATTAGAAGAAGGAAGGGATGGGATGGAGGGCCGGGATGCAGAGAATGACGCTATCTGGAGGAGGAGGCATGCATCGTATAAGAATATTGCATCGAAAGTAAGGATATTCACGTACACAAGTACCATTCGCACAGTTTTGAGCATTGTCATGGGCAAACACTGGCCGATCCATCAACTTGATGTGAAGAATGCATTCTTACAAGGGGACCTGAGAGAAACAATGTACATGCATCAGCTGCCTGGGTTACCCATCGAGCAATTCCTCACTATATGTGTCGTCTCCGTAAGTCACTATATGGCCTGAAACAGGCCCCCCGTGTGTGGTATGATCGTTTTGCCAGGTATATCTTGCAGATTGAGTTTGTATGCAGCAAGAGTGATACATCACTCTTCATTTTTCATCGAGGTAGTAGCACTGCTTACTTATTACTATACGTGGATGATATTGTTCTGACTGCCTCCTCAGATAGATTGAAAAATGAGATTATTGCCTTGCTTAAGTCCGAATTTGCAATGACTGGTTTGGAAAAGCCGAGTTATTTCTTGGGGATACTAGTGACCAGGTCTGCCAATCACATGTTCTTGTGTCATCGTAAGTATGCAGAGGAGATAGTGTACAGGGCTAAGATGGTGAATTGCAAAGTTATACCTACTCCAGTCGATTCGAAATCTAAGCTCAGTGCTATGGATGGTGCTCCAGTCTCCGATCCTACTATGTATAGGAGTCTTGCAGGTGCACTTCAGTAACTCACATTTACCGCACTGCATATCGCTTATGTTTTTCAACAGTATGCTTATTCACGACGCCTAGAGTCTCACTTCACTTCTCTTAAGCGTATCATTCGATACATTAAGGACACTCTTGATTATGGTTTGCACTTATACCCCTCTGCGCCAAACAGATTGCTCTCATATACGGATGCAGATTGGGTAGGGTGTCCGGACACGCGACGCTCCACCTCATGCTTTTGTGTTTTCTTAGGGGATAATCTGATTTCTTGGTCTACCAAGAGACATGCTACCCTATCTAGATCCAGTGCCGAGGCTGAGTACAGAGGCGTTGCAAATGTAGTAGCTGAGATTTGTTGGCTCAGAAACTTACTGTTAGAACTTCAGTGTCCTTTGCGTCAGGCATCTATTGTGTGCTGTGATAATATATCTGCCATCTATTTATCTCATAATCTGGTTCAGCATCAGCGAACCAAACACATTGAGATAGACCTACACTTTGTTCGTGAGAAAGTTGCTTTAGGTCATGTCAGAGTGTTACATGTTCCATCATCCTATCAGTATGCAGACATATTTACCAAAGGACTTCCTGCATACTGCTTTTCGACTTCGCATCCGCCTCGTCCACCTCCTCCCGCCCGATCAAGGGTGTGTAAACGTGTAAATATAGGAAACAATATATTTCCTACCCATAATTAGAATATTTTCATATATTATGTAAATATAATTATGGTAAGACTATGATTCCTCTTTTGTATAGGCTTAGGATTCCTATTGTATTAAGGGATGAACATTGTACTCTATATATACCTTAATATTAATGAAAGACTTCACAAAGGAGTTTAATATCATCTTACAGAAAGTAACGTAGATGCCCTGAAAATAAAATAATTATTCGCCCATACCCTTTTACTTCCATGCCCCCAAATTTATTTACTCAAAATGTCTCTAAAATTATGATACTAATATGATATATAAATACAATAATATGGTATCACGAAGGATCATATTCATTTATTCAAAAGATACATTTTTTTCAAAAACACGTGAAAGAATGTTTCACTCCTCTTCAAATCTTCATTATAGCATCATGTTATATAAATATATTGACATAAATGATGTTTCATACTTCTCTTAGTTCTATATGATACATCATTCTATATAAATATGCCTTGTTTTCTTTAAGATTTCTCTATCTACTTTACTTATCTTCATCAAGACAAAACCACTTTAAAAACCAAGAGTTAGAAGAACCACTTTAAAAACCAAAATTAAGATTCCATTTTTTAGAGACTAATGTTCAGTGTTCTTCAATCTTTATATAATTCAATATTATATTGTTACCCATTCAAAATATGCACATGAGGGTTGTGTTGCAAAACTAAAAAGAATAAATTGAAGTGCTCATTCATAATAGTTTTTGCTCAAATTCTGTATATGTTGTAAGAAATTCACCTAATACTGTATGTATGAGTAATTTATGCAGAACCCAGATTGATGGTTTGAAATCCATAAATTTAAAATCCTGAATCCACCTCTGTGTTCTAGGTGGTCACAAGATACAAGATTATGGATGAGGTTCTTTGATGGGGTTATTGTTCTATTTTATTATTTGATTTGAATTGTATTGCTTCAAGATTTGGGTTTTCATGCTAATATTGTTAATAAAGTTGCTAGCTTTAAGATATATGGGATGGGTGAGGAGAAGAAGGGGGAGAATTTGATTTGATGAAGTTGGTAGAACTCCCAAATTGGCATCTATCTGATGAACTGTTGTACAAACCAATGCTGTCTGATCTGACATACAATCTGGTTTTCCTCCCATAAGTTACAACTCCCTCCGTCCAATTTATGTGGATGTGTTTGACAGGCACATGGTTTGAGAGAAAAATGAACATTTTTTAAATTTGTGGCCTAAAATAAGCCATAGAAATTTCTATTGGCCTTAAATCATTTCATTAAGAACAAACTGGAAAGTTTGAAGTTCAATTGTTACTAAACATAAAAAGATGTCATTCTTTGTGAGACTGACTAAAAAGAGTGTGTCACATAAATTGGGATCGATGGAGTATAAATGCGATCTATTTGTGTCTCAATGAGAACCTTGATTATGTTTTAGAATGTAGTTGTGCTGAAAATGCACAATTTATAACACAGTTTAAAGTTCTTGAAAATTGTAGGCGTTTCACTACAAAAAGGAGATATATTGAGGAGCCTCTGATAATGTAGCAATTTTTTCTGTTGCAAAATATGTTTCTTTGCTTTAGTTGGTTTCGTTTCCCTTTCTATATTCCATTATTTTTCATGTATCTTCTGATGTAACTTATTTAGGTCAGAACCTGCAAGGCAAAATGCTAAAACCTGTCATTTTCTACATGGGGGAAAAGGTTGGAAAAAAGGTGCATGAGAAAGAACGAATACAACATTGTTTCCTTTGTTTGAAAAGGAAAACTACACTTTGAACAAATTGTCTATGGGTTGTTTGGCAAGGAGATGCTGAAATACAAGTTAAAATAAGTGTACAGTTATATGGTGTTAACAGATAATCTACAAAGAGAGATGCACTTAATTCGTGCTGTTCTTGTGTTGTCCTTAAATTTCTGTATTTAACTTGCTAAAACAAATGGAAGCAGAAAGAGTCCAGTTCAATTTTATTGATTTCAAGCCCCTACAAGTCCATTGATTTTCATCTCGTGTTTCACTGTTGGTAGGAGTTGATGCCAGGAGGTGTAAATTCCCCTGTGCGTGCTTTCAAGTAAGTTGGCGGACAACCTATCATTATTGATTCCGTGAAGGGCTCTCGTATGCGGGATATAGATGGTAACGAGTACATTGACTATGTCGGGTCATGGGGTCCGGCTATAATTGGTCATGCAGATGATGAGGTTCAATTCTCTGCTTTTAACTTTAAGTTCAGCCTGAAATTTATTATATCACATGAATTGAGACAGAGATAGTAATTAGTATCACCTATATGGATCATCTGCTTTCGTTGTATTGTGTTCTTAGTTAAATTCACATGACTTCAAAGACTTAATATAAGTAATGATCAATCTCAAAAACTATTTAGAAACTTGTTAAGACACCTTCTTTTTTGCAGTTCGACAGATAAACTTTACATTTTTCAGTGCAAAAAAAATTGAGGAACCCTGTGTAATAAACATTGTCTTCAAAATGTGATGGCTATTACAAAACCTAATTATAGAAGTCATTGGTCTAGTTTTTAAAAAATGTACATCCATGAATTAGATTTAGTCTCTATACACTTAAACGGAATATAAACCAACTGCATATCCTTTGAAAAATATATATACCAACTGCATATACTTTCATATACACATGCAAGCTCATTTTCTTCTTTTTTGTTTATATAGAATCAAAGCAATCAACCAAAGAAAAGTATATCAGAAAATGCAGACTCCAGCTACATTAAACAAGAAGTATATGGACTTTGAAGCAGGCTGCGATTGGTATGAACGACGCCTGAGTTGCGACTCTGGAGTAGGCTGCTGCAAGTAAATTTCGGTTGGATCGTTGGGGTCGACATAACTGCAAAATCAACAAAAAAATTAAGAATAAAGTAAAACTAGCTAGCATGTTGAGAAAAAAGGATATGGAACAATTTTCGTTGTAAAAGGTGAAAGCAATGTGACATACGCATGTCTGATCATCTCGTCAACCAGAGTTTGTGCAGCTTGGAGAGGATCCGCCGTAGCTCTGCCCCAGACTGTTGCTGAGCTGGTCTCACAGAGGTGATTAAATTGAAAAATAATGGCACGAAAGTCCCACAACCACCATCCTTGAACAAGATCTTGAATGAATGCGGCGAGTACGAAAGTCCACAACGTTTTCATTATATACGTGAATTTATGTGGGCCTTTATTTATCTATTTTCTGGGCTAAAACGATAGAAAGTTAGCAACAGGCTTTTTAGCCTGAGTCATGAAATACAAGTAGTCGTTGCTAGCAGTTGAATCTTTCCAGCTCTCCTGACCAATATAAAAATTTAACTTATATACATCGACAATGTCTACTTCTTTCGGTGCTAAAAAGCATTGATCGAAGGGACGAATAGGCAGTCCAAGACCTTCAACCTTTCTATCAAAATTGGGCACCCGAGGCACCTTATCTTCTCATTTGGTTGTTGCTTATTCGTGTTAAACGAATTGTTTGGCTTTTCCTTCGTGCCTACTCAAGCTTCACTGGCCTAGCGACTATTTTAATTCTCTAAATCCTTGTGCGTTATTTTCTGTTAACACTAACTACACAGATACATTAGTAAACAAGAGCCACTATCAGTTACCCCATTCGGGTTGGATATCAATTTAATGAGTGAAAGGTGTGGCAAAAGAGAGAATTAGTTACACGAAAGAGAGCAAGACCCAGCAGACTCACAACTACCATGACCACGAGCACTCCAGTCATCCACAAGCCCCTTAGAGATAGGGGCGAGCAGGAGTTGAGTTTAACGCATTTATGTTCACAATTATAGAAGAAGCAAAACGAGGAGCAGGATTTTCAAGAATGCTGGCACTATTTGAAGTGTGCTCGCCTAGCAGCACGGGATTGTCGCTCATGTACTGCAACTTTTAATGCAGTAAGAGTGAATCCAATGTAACCTTCTCGATGTAGGATTGCTTTTCTGCAAATATGCTTCTACCAAAGTTGTGTACTTTTATCATTACCATCCAACTACGTATATATCTCACTAAGTGGTGCTATTTCCAGATAGCAAATTACACTGCAAAACGCTTTCAATGGGCTTAGGGGTCCTGATCGGTGTATTTTATATACACTTTTTGAGTCATTTTTCGTTAGTCTTTTGCCCATTTTTGTACAAATATGTGTCGTCTTAGGATAAATTTTCTTTCTTTTGAGTCATAATGGTTTAAAGTGGCACATTGGCGAAAAGGAGCGAAAAGAGGACAGAAACAGAGGTTCCAGAGCTCAAAAAACTAGAAAGTTGGCGACCCGGGCGAGAAACAGGGCGGTGCAGCGGCGCCTCCAACCAGCAGCATCAGAGCGCCACGGCGCCCAAAGTACAGAGATCCGCAGGAGTTACGGCGCCGCGGCGCCAGTTGCAGGGCCGCGGCACCGAGGCGGGAATTCTGCCAAATCCGAATGGGAATGGGCCAAGGTCAAGAAGGAAAAGGTTGGGAACGTTTTGGAGGCTATAAAAAGGATCTTCCTAGGTCAGAATAAGGGTTCCCACTTTTGTCAATTCATCACAACTTGAAGATCAAGATTGGAGACTACTTTTGTGTAATTTCTTTGTCCTTTATTTTATTTCTTTGTAATTTATGTTGGATATTAGTTTAGTTCTTGACATGTCTATGGCTAGGAACTAACTTAATTTAGGGTTTTCCATATCAAATCACTTGAAACTCATTCTTATGAATTAATGCATGTTTTGGTTTTTCTTATTATTATTGAGATTTATTCAATATTTGTCTTGATTGCTTGGTAATTAATTGATCACTAATTATCATAACATATATGATTTCTAATCGAAAGCCGAAAGGGGAGATTGTGAATATGCTATAGTTGAATAAACATAGGTTAAATCGTGGACGAAAGTACCCCGATACTTGTGTAGCTTAATATGTTATTGCTCTTAATCCTCCTTTATAGTCAATCTTGTCACCGAAAGGTAGAAAAGTTCAATATTGGGGTTGGGTGATTATATTACCTTAACATGAGTATAAAACGGCTTAGTTAACCTGCTGTCTCAAAATAGAAGAAGAACCATAATTAATTGCATTAACAAGTAAGATGAGCGGATAGTTGAGGAGATTTGAAAGCACTATTTCCACCAGAAGTAAAATAAAGTAATTTAGTTGGCATCCATAATTATAGTTATAAACAATTCATCAATTATCGGTTACCAAATAGATACCATAGAATATAGGTTGATAATTGGACACTAATCCCTGAGGACGATAACTCGATCTTCTAGACTATATTACTTGTCACGACACGTGCACTTGCGTTTAGTGTGTGCATAAATTGCGCATCAAGTTTTTGGCGCCGTTGCCGGGGATTGGCGTAGTTCAATATCATTCTATCTATTCCTAATTTCTAATTTGTTTTTTTTTTGTTTTTATTTATTACTATATTTTTCGCTTTTATTCGTGAAACCGTGCGCCGTGATCCGTTTGTTGATTTTGATCTGTTGCAGGCATCCAGTTTATGCGAAGGAGAAGATGATCAGATACACTTGTTCCCTTCAACCCGGAGATTGAAAAGACTTGCAAGCAGAACAGGAGAAACAAGAGAACAGGAGAAACAGATGAATTTTGGCCTTAATAGCAATGGGGGGCTTGCAGAACAACAATGAGATGAACGATGGGTTAGGCGATCATCAACCTAACCAAAGGATGCCCCGGAGGTTACCAATGGATGTGGAAGAAATGGTCTAGGTCCAACCTGAGAGAAACTTGGGAGATTATGTCGCGCGGTGAATGGCACACACTGCATCATGCTCCCGCATTGGGAGCAAATAATTTCAAATCAAGATGCGATCCGGCGCAATCTCGTCCAATCGGAGGGTTGCCATCGGAAGATCTTCATATGCACATAGCGAACTTCTTGGAATTGTGTGCAACTTTCAAGTACAATGGCGTTACTGACGCCACCATCCGATTGAGGCTCTTTCCCTTCTCACTCAAGGATAGAGCAAAAGTTTGGTTGAATTCCCTGCCTACAGACTCTATATTCACATGGCAGGAGTTGGCACAGAAGTTCTTAGCAAAGTTCTTTCCACCGTCCAAAGCCGCTAAGCTGAGAGGGGAGTTGAACAATTTTTACCAAGCTGATGGAGAGTCACTCTATGAGGCTTGGGAGAGATTTAAAGATTTGCAGAGGAAGTGTCCACATCACAGCATTGAGCTGTGAAATTTGGTCCATATTTTCTACAATGGGCTAAGCGGAACCACAAGAACTATCGTTGACGCAGCTGCAGGTGGAACTTTCATGAGGAAGACAACACATGAAATGAAGCCCATGACTTGCTAGAAGACATGGCCACCAATAATCATGTAACAGGGGACAGATGGGTGAGTGGAAGAAGAGCAATAGGAGTTCATGAGATGGATGCCATCACAGTGTTAAATGCACAAGTTGCTCTCTTGACCAAGCAACTGCAACAGAACACAGTGTCAGTGAATGCAGTTCAAATGTCGTTGAGTTGTGAGATGTGTGGAGGTCCTCATACCTTTGATAGGTGCCCATCAGCAGACCCCAACAACATCTCTATCGAGCAAGCGGAATGTCAAGCAGTGGGGAGAATTACCAAAGGCCCCAGAACAACCCCTATTCAAATACCTACAATCCAGGGTGAAGGAATCACCCTAACTTTTCATGAAGGGGTGATCAAGGGCAGCAGAACCAATTTCGAGGCCAATACCAAAATCAGCAACGCCTCATCTTCACAACAATTCAGTGCACCTGCTCAACAAGAAAAGCCAGATGAGTTGAGAGCAGCCCTGTTGACACTCACCAACTCACGCACTCGCCATGGCAGAGACAAGATCCTCTATCAGGAATTTGGAGACGCAGGTGGGACAACTAGCAAAGATGGCAAACAACAGGTCACAGGGCACTCTGCTTAGTAATACGGAGATGAACCCCAGAGAACAGTGTCAAGCGGTGCAGCTGAGAAATGGAAAGCAGCAAGAACAGCCTACACCCCAGCCTGTGGTAGAACAGAGAGTAGATGCAGAGAAGGAGGGGGTTACTGAAGACTGCCCGATGTTAGAGAAAGTTCCAACAGTCCCAGTAAGGGAATACATTGAGAGGATTCCTTACCCGCAGAAGTTGCAAAGAAAAGTGGTTGATAAGCAATTCTCCAAGTTCTTGGAGGTATTCAGAAAGCTACACATTAACATTCCGTTCATTGAGGCATTGGAGCAAATGTCTACTTATTTTAAATTTATGAAGGAAATTCTTGGAAAGAAGAAGAAGCTGGCTGAGTATGAGACAGTGACATTGACAGAGGAATGCAGTGCCGTCTTGCAAAGGAAATTGCCCCCCAAACTCAAGGATCCAGGGAGCTTCACATTGCCTTGCAAAGTTGGCAGAGTGACATGTAATAGGCCCTTTGTGATTTTGGGGCTAGCATAAATCTTATGCCCTTGTCCGTTTTCAAGAGGTTGGGTGAGGCCAAACCAACCACTGTGAACTTGCAGTTGGCAGATAGGACAGTGCATCCCAGGGGAATGATTGAAGATGTCTTAGTTAAGGTGGGAAAATTCTTCTTTCCTGCGGACTTCCTCATCCTTGATGGAGGAAGATGATGAGATCCCCATCATATTGGGAAGACCATTCTTGGCAACCGGGAGAGCCCCATCATATTGGGAAGACCATTCTTGGCAACCGGGAGAGCCCTGATTGATGTGGAGAAGGGCGAGCTGACACTCAGAGTAGAGAATGAAGAGATGGTGTTCAAAGTGTTTAAACACATCGTTGAACCCCCAGTCATAAGCAAGTGTTTTGCAGTCAACACATCGGTTGAGCCAGCACAAGCCAAAGCAAGGGAAATAAGTCCGCCAGAACAGGTGAGCAACGCTAAACCTCCTCTTGAGAAAAAGGAGAAAAAGAAAAGCGAAGGCGTTAAAAATGTTGATGAAATGGATAGGTTGTGGGGTTAATTTACCCCATGCCTCTTGATAAGGAACTTGCGTCCGGCTAAAAGACGTTAAAGACAGCGCTACTTGGGAGGCAACCCAAGGTTATTTTATTTCTTTTTTATGCAATTTAATTTTAGTTAGAACAGTCTCACGGAAGGTATTATTTGCATGTTGTGATGACAGGTACAGGGCCAAAAATTTGGAGGACGAAAACGGGAAGAGAAGAAAAGAAAGAAAAAAAAAATCGGCTCGGCGCCGTGGCGCCGAGAATGCAGAAGGGCACAGGAAGTTGGACGCCAAGCCGCCAGTTGCAGGGTCGCGGCGCCAAAAGTCCAGAAACAAGTTTCGGCGCCACGGCGCTGGAAGTTCAGAGAGTTGCAGAAGTTTGGGCGCCGCGGCGCCGATTGCAGGGCCGCGACGCCGCAACGAAAAATCTGAAAAATAAAAGAGCCCTAGAAACGGTTTCCCTCTTCCACTCTGACGGGATTTCTGACGTTCTGTCATGCATTGATCCGCCGCCACCACCACCACTTTAAACCAAGTGTGTAAGTTGTTCCGTTTTTCTTTTCTTTTTTTTAAGTCTTGCACACATTTGGGACAATGTGTAATTTAAGTTTGGGGGTGTCTTAATATTTTTGAGTCTTTTTGACTTGTTTTGTGTGTTTTTGAGTAATTTTTGAGTCATATTTTTTTTTTAAGATCATGCATGCTGTAGTCACTTGAAACGCCTATTGAAGTAGGGTTGAATAATGTAATGAAATTAGAAACAATCATCTAAACACTTAGGTTAGATATGCCAAAAATTCATGAAATCGAACTATTTGGGGTATCTTTCTTGATTTGTGCATTGTTAATGATGAAAACCTATGTGTCTGCTTGCTTGTTATTTGAGGCGAAATAATTAGGATATGCATGTTAGGGAGATGATTCAGGCATTTCTTTGTTAGCTCTTTCTTACCATTTTTACCTATCCCTCACTAGTCAGCCCCATTGAGCCAAAAATATGACCTTTTTTTGACACTCTATAATTCCATTTTTGTGCCATAAGTGAAAAATTGAGATGATTGGAATATAAAGTGTTGAAAAAGAGAAAAAAAAGAGTGAATAATTTTGATGCACCCCAATGGAAAAGTAATAATAAATAGGCAAAAGCCTAAGTTTGGGGGTGTCTGCTATCCATAATACACCTCATTCTCTCAAAACAAAAAGAGGGGAAAAATAGGTATGAAGTGAAAAAGAGAATCAAAAGAAAATTGAAGAATCGAAAGCAAAAAGAGCTTATGGTACGTAAATTGAGCCTAAATGCCCAGTTGTACCTACCTCTGCCTAAGCTCACATTACAACCCTGAAAAGCCCTGAAGATCTCTAATATGTATATCCATGATTAGTGGAGAATAGCAAGTAAACATGCCATAGGATTTTGAAATTAACATGCACAGTTAGGTATTCTTACTTCCATTGAGCATGATTAAAGTGAATTTGCGAAATGTCTAACTTGATGTGTTTAGAATGCTAAAAATCCATGCTATATGTTCCTGTATATTATCCTACTAACCTTCATGTTTTTCTAAGTGACAATTGTGCAGCAAAGTGATCAGTGTTTTTGAGTCATTCTATTTTCTTTTCCTTCGTGTCTTTATTTCTTTTTTCTGATCTTTGCTCGAGGGCGAGCAAAGGTTAAGTTTGGGGGTATTTGATCGGTGTATTTTATACATTTTTTGAGTCATTTTTAGTTAGTCTTTTGCCCATTTTTGTACAAATATGTGTCGTCTTAGGATATATTTTCTTTCTTTTGAGTCATAATGATTTAAAGTGGCACATTGGCGAAAAGGAGCGAAAAGATGGCAGAAACAGAGGTTCCAGAGCTCAAAAAGCTAGAAAGTTGGCAACCCGGCGAGAACAGCGTAGCGCGCGCCCAACCAGCGAGATCAGAGCGCCACGGCGCCCAAAGTACAGAGAGGCGCAGGAGTTACGGCGTCGCGGCGCCAGTTGCAGGGCCGCGACGCTGAGGCGGGAATTCTGCCAAATCCTTATGGGAATGGGCCAAGGCCAAGAAGGAAAAGGTTGAGAACGTTTTGGAGGCTATAAAAAGGATCTTCCTAGGTCAGAATAAGGGTTCCCACTTTTGTCAATTCATCACAACTTGAAGATCAAGATTGGAGACTACTTTTGTGTAATTTCTTTGTCCTTTATTTTATTTCTTTGTAATTTATGTTGGATATTAGTTTAGTTCTTGGCATGTCTATGGCTAAAAACTAACTTAATTTAAGGCTTTCCATATCAAATCACTTGAAACTCATTCTTATGAATTAATGCATGTTTTGATTTCTTCTTATTATTGTTGAGATTTATTCAATATTTGTCTTGATTGCTTGGTAATTAATTGATCACTAATTATCATAACCTATATGATTTCTAATCGAAAGCCGAAAGGGGAGATTGTGAATATGCTATAGTTGAATAAACATAGGTTAAATCGTGGACGAAAGTACCCCGATACTTGTGTAGCTTAATAGGTTATTGCTCTTAATCCTCCTTTATAGTCAATCTTGTCACCGAAAGGTATAAAAGTTTTATATTGGAGTTGAGTGTTTATATTACCTTAACAAGAGTATAAAACAGCTTAGTTAACCTACTGTCTCAAAATAGAAGAACCATAATTAATTGCATTAACAAGTCAGATGAGCGGATAGTTGAGGAGATTTGGAAGCCCTATTTCCACCATATCTGAAGTAAAATAAAGTAATTTAGTTAGCATCAATAATTATAGTTATAAACAATTCATCAATTATCGGTTACCAAATAGTTACCATAGAATAGAGGTTGATAATTAAACACTAATCCCTGAGGACGATAACTCAGTCTTCTAGACTATATTACTTGTCACGACACGTGCACTTGCGTTTAGTGTGTGCATAAATCGCGCATCAGGTCCCAATTGCAATGCTTGAGCACGATAGATAAAGATATGCTTATTTTTTCTCCCTTCATGTCTATGCTTCCAGCCACGCTTTTGGGGGTGGAGTTACAGAAACATTAGAAAGTAAGTTACCAACAGGGAGTAATTGATAGCAGTCATTGTAGTTAGAACTATACCTGTCAACCGGTCCGGGTTGACCCGGAACCGGACCGGTTGACCCGGTGGTTTAACCGGACCGCCCTAGAGACATACCGTCAGGGTCGGATTTTCCCAACCCGCACGGTCATTTCAAAACCAGATACCGGCCGGTAAGGCGTATTGGAAAACCTTCCATTATCGTTAACCGGACCGGATCGACTTACAAAACAAAAATAAAAATTGCCAACGGTCATTTCGGCCGTTGGGCTTAGAAAGGCGGTAATCGGTCATTTCGGCCGTTGGTCATTTTTTTAATTTTTTTGTTTTTGTTTTGTTTAATTATTTATTTTAATTCCATTTTTACCCTTTAAAAATCTATAAATTCTCTACATTTTCTTCATTTTTATCACACAACATTTCTCTCAATTCTCTTATTCTCATACTCTCTTAATCATCTTTATTATCAATTTTCAAGTTATTAATATTATTAGTTTTCAAATTCAAAGTAGCAAGACGCAAGACTTCGAGCTTGAGTTTCTATTGAATTCAATCCCAAGTTTGGTACACTCGTTTCATTCTCTAATTATTTTATTAAATTGTCATATTTATTTGTTGATTATTTAAATATTTTATAATGTCTTTACTAAGGAATTGCGTCGGATCTGTAGTAAATCTAGTTCAAGGGTAAAAATTTGTAGGTTCTTCATCATCTAATCAAAATATAGATTATGATCAAATGCAAGAAGATTTTGGAATGAAGATAATGAATGTGATAACGCTCAATTAGATAATATTGTTGAACTTGAAGAACAAGAACCTACTACACCTACTAGTGTTCCTTCACAACGTTGGTATCGCTAGTGGTAGTCAAGGTCGTAGACCTCCTTTACCGTAACCCGATGCAAGAAGAAAAGGAGTAAAGTGTGGCTCTTTTATGATAAAGTTGTGGTACCGATAGAGTTAAATGTAATATTTGTGGGAGAACTTATAAACATAAGGCGGGTGGTGACGGGGCGAGCACTATAGCTAGACATATAAAATTCGATCATACGGCATGATGGAATGTTGTCCCTAATTTAGAACCGGTCAACAACAACTTAATCCATTAAGCGGGGTTGGCTAAGTACGATCCAAAAAGATCGCGTTCAATTAGCAAAAATGATTGTCGGAGGTTGTTTGTCTTTTCTTTTGTCTTCTTCATATTTAATTACATATATTCAAAGAGTATATAATCCTTTTTTTAAAGGTGTTCCACGTAGTACTACTAGAGCCGATATTTTTAGACTTCATAATGATTATGTTATTTTCTTGCAATATTTGTTTGCTAACCTTCCATGTCATGTTAGTTTTACTTCAGACATTGGACATCGTTGAGCGGTTATGATTATTTAACAATTACTTGTCATTGGATTGATGAAAATTTTAGAATGGAAAAAGCGTATTATTGCTTTTTGCGTATGACGAAGATCAAAGTCATACTGGAAAATATATAAGCGAAACTATTTGTTTTTATGCCCAAAAATATAATCTTTATAATAAAATACTTTGTGTATCATTTGATAATGCATCTAATAATACTGCTGTTGTAGATCTTTTAAAAGCGGAAGTACAACCACCACTTCCTGATATATTTCATGTTCGTTGTGCTTGTCATATTTATAATTTAATTGTTAAAAGTGGTCTTGATTTATTTTCACCTGAAATAAAACTTGTCAAAAGAGCTGTTGGAGTTATTCAGGGTAATAATAGGAAAAATAGAATTATAGAATTTAAAGAAAAATGTAAACAATTTAATTTGAGACCTAAATTCATGTCAGAAGAGATTATTACACGGTGGAATTATACTTATTTATTTTTAAAAGAATGTTATAAGTATAAAGACCCATAACACATGTTTCAAATGCGCATTGTAAACGTGATGTATATGTTAACCGCGAACATTGGAAATCAATTGGTGAACTTTTAAAACATTTACGTAAATTTTACACTGCAATGTTGAATTTTCGTGATCTTATTACCCAACGATTTGTAATGCTTTAGCTCATATAAGTGAAATTTCCTATTTACTTTATGGTTTAAAATCAAATGTGAAATATCTGAATTGCGATTCTGATTATGTTTGAAAAGTTTAAAAATATTTTTTCCTATTCACGATGTTTATTGTATTGATGCGATCTTAAATCCTTCTATTAAAAAAGTAGATTGTCATAATCTAATATTTAGTTTATATACTTATATGGAAATAGGTGGAGCAAACTCCATCTTCATTTGATTGCATAAATAAACTTGATACTAATTTAACTACATTATATGAATATTATGCTACATTACATGATAACACCAACTCGCTACTAATATTCCTTCTAGTTCGTTCTACGTGTCTACACCTGCAGGATTCAATGATGATGACGATGAAGAAGAATCTTTAGACATATGGAGCACTTTTACAACACAACCAACCACTAGCCGATCTTGCGATGAGATGCAATTTTATTTGCAAAAGCCACGAGTCAAGAAAATTTTGACCCTTTACAATGGTGGCAGGATAACAAAAGGCAATTCCCGGTACTTGCAGCGATGGCCCGGGATGTTCTTAATGTGTCGATCTCAACAGTGGCTTCTGAAAGTGCATTTAGCCAAGCACGAGATCAAATAGGAGACACACGTCACTCATTGGGTGGAAACACATTAGAAGTGTTAGTCTGCTTAAGGGATTGGATCAGATCAGAGAGAAGAAATCAAGGATGTGGAGACGTTAATTCTCCGGAAGATGAAGAAATAGACAATATTTTGAAAGGCGAGAGCGGAGGCGGGACTGGAATTAATACTCCAGATTTAGAGGCTATGGAGCATAACCAATTCAATCAACCTATAGATTACGAAGAACTTGCAAGAAGGATGCATAATATGTAAATTAAATTATTATTACTTCATTATGTACTCTTATTAACATTATGAAAGTTCAAAAGTTAACATCTTATCATTAGTTTTAATTTTACTATCTATTTAGTTGTTAATTTGTTAACTTATATCTACTAATCTAATAAATTAATAAAAGTATAATTACAAATTTACAATATAAAGTTATAAACTTATAAAGTATAAAGTTATAAACTATAAAATAAAAAATTAACTTTAAAGTTTCAATTTTAATATATACAACTAAATTATATATTATATTATTATATTACATATTTAAATTGAATTTAGTTTATATTATAGAAAATAAATACTAGAAATTTTAAAAAAAAAAAAAATTAGAAACCGGACCGGTTGGACCGGTTCTGACCCGGAACCGCACGGGCCAACCTGGAATCCGGTAACGAACCGGACCGGTTGGCCCGGTAGTCCGGTGAACCGGTCCGGAACCGGTTAAACCCGGTAAGGGGCTACCGGTCCGGACCGGGTCAGCCCGTTAGCCGGGTATAGTTAGAACTTAGAAGGCATTAGTTTTAAATTTGCATAAGCAGACAAGACTCTGGAGTTCAGGCGCATAGCCTAAATGATACTAAGCCCCATGCTTTTGAATGTCACTGCCACACAACATAATAAAGCCTATTCCATCACTAACATTATAGGCCCTTTCGTCAGAAAATATATATGGCAAAGAAATTCATCAACTAGCCGCACAAAGATCAATCAAAACAATAATGTCAGATCAACTGCACAAAGATCAAAACAATCCGCAGTAGTCGCGATTGATGGAGCACAAACGAGAACTTTGGAAGTCTCTGACGCAAAATATTCAGACAAAAATCTTGTATTACTATCTGAGGTTTGTGTGAACCCTGTATCTACTTTAAGAGATGGAATCTAACCCTTTACCTTTCTAGCATTTTTTCATTATCTACCCAACAACTCCTCCAACTTTGTCATGCATGATACAAGCTGCTAGCAAGGATGTCAAGTAACCTTTAACCTGTACAGTAATTAAAACATAGAAATCATTAATGGTCAACCTCGACAAGGGTTTAACCCATGGCAAAACCTTTTCCAGAAATATGATGCAAATATATTTCAAAGTGGTAGAGCATATTTGGATATATCAAAATCAAAATACAAACTTGCAAGATTTCTGGATATCAGCGATAAACATATGGAAGAGATGACAATTAAAGTGTATGATCAATACAATGTAGGACCTCAAACAGAAATTTCAATAAAGAGCAAGAAATATTACCTAATTTACAAGACAAAAGATCAAGAAGTTGTACCTTTTCTTTTTATCAGAGAAAATATTACACTGATACTTTACAGCACTATGTTGGTGGGGTGGCACATCAAGCAGGTGCAAAAGGCAAAAGTATGTCCCATTTCACCCTAAGGACTCTATGGAATCTAAGAACTGGAACTACGTTTTCCAAGACATTATACTTTTAGACTATTTACAACCTAATGCTACTATTTCAACTACTTTTCAAAAGCATCCAGTAAATAAGGGGGGTCAGCAGAATATGATAAAAGGGAGAACCAGTTATGATAAAAGTATTCGAGTCCAAATTTAACGACTCCATTGCCATTGGAAACTAGCTTTCAGCTGAGACTTGTACAAAACATCAAACTGACTGTTCTGTCTATTCCCCTTACCTAGAGAAGTTCTGTTAGCAAGAGCCTACTAGGAATGAGCATGTGTGTTTTCAGTTTGGACCCCCTCTTGTATACTCCAGCTGTACTCAATCTATTTGTTTGAACAACACAATAAACACATCTCGAAGTGTCGTAATAAGCCCATAAAAATACAATGTAGGCGGGTTGGTACATATTCATTTGGGGGAGGGCTCAACTTGACATAATCCAAGTTAGCTCAACCACAAGATTGGGAATTTGAGCAGAGCACACGTAGCCAAATTAGCCCGACAAAAATTTATCAAAACAAAGAAAATTTTGAGTTTGATTGGTCAAATGTAGTCATGATACATACAGGAAAATATTTTTAATTAATTTGACTTGACAATTAAACAAACTTTAAAAGAACAAATAAACAAATGAAAAATGATTTTGAGTTGGAAAGGTTGGATTATAACCTTTTGTTTAGCCAATTAGACCCGCCTATTTTGATCAAAGCAATTTTTTGGCGGGTTATGACCAAACATGTTTATCGATTCGACCCGGTTTACCCGCCTAAATTTGGCCCAACCCGCGTATTTGACACACTTTAGCGAATTCAAAACTTTAGGTTAAATGGTGAAATATCATTAAAAAAATATCATAAACCAAATAGTAGAAAATGGAAGACCAACAAGATGTAATAACTCTACCCATCCATAACCTAGGATATACTGGGAAACTCAAATCTTCTTCGGACGGCATAAAATTTCCAATATAACTTCCTCGTTTCGACATTTTGTCGTATTTTAAAGATTTAGTCGACATCCCTTGTTTCAAGAAATGGCATAATGGGCATTTTGATGGCTACGTATTTGTACATGCATATAAAGACAAATGCAAATAACTTCTTAGGAATAGAACGTCTATAATGCTGTAAATAGATTTTTAGATGTACATATACCAAAGCACAAGGCTAAATTAATTACTATTCCTGAAATTGAATATATCTGCAAAGACAATTCACAACTAAATATGCAGTTCAAAATCCCACATATATATAGTGAAAAAGTGTCTTAGGTAATTTCTAGTAGCTAGGCTCACTTGACATATCTACATAAGTCACTAACTCTATTAACTGGTTTATACAGAGCATATATGCATATATGGGAATGATGAAAATATACGTCTACAGTAACAGAACCGTTGTTACACACATTTCCAATGAACCTTAATATGAATCAGTCTTCTAGGTCATTTATATAGCAACTGCCTAGTTAATTCACGTAGGGGCCAGCTATACACCGTGTAAACACAGAACGTAGAAATGGACCCAAATAGAGCGAGGGCAAATGACTGAACCCAACTGTTTTGGAATGAAGAACAACAGTTTAGCTACTTCCTACTCTAGAGTTCGTTATACCAGCACTTAGGGTGTGTTTGGTATGGAGGAAAACATTTCCCGAAAAATGTTCCCTAATTTTTCCATGTTTATGAAACTAGGAAAAACAAGTTCCATATGTGACATTCCAAGTTTATTGCCTCCTTGCCACCCACCCAACACTCCCAACCCCTACCACCCCTTGACCACCACCACCCCCACTCCCCATCCCATCCCACCTCCCTAGTGTTTTGCTAGATTATATATAATGTTATTGGGATAATATATATTTTTTATTACATAGCAAACACTAGAAAATAAGTAAGAACTCCATTGTTTTCCAAGAAAACATTTTCCTTCATACCAAACACACCCTTAGGCTATATTAACTCCTAAAATCAGCTCTGCTAATTTCTGTTTTAATCAGTATATAAATTTGAATCAAACAAACTGAACAATCACATATTAAAAAAGATTACAGTTTGTAAATATCTACCTAATTTGACTCCCTGTTCCGCTGCCCACGAGACCCCGATCATCCCTGGCTAGATGATGATCCAAAGCTCCCCAAAGGCCACGGCAATGATATTGTAGTAAACCTTCTCCCACTTGTACCACTTCCCGAAGCCGACCCACCACCTCCACTCGAGTCCCCAGCATCGTCTCTTTGCCTATTCTCGTAATCAGGATCATCGGTTGGCAACTCATATCGACAAACCGGGCACGAATTATGCAACTCAAGCCACGGGAGGATACAATCATTATGATAAACATGTTTACAAGGCATCTGTTTCACATCTAACCCTAGCTCAAAATCATCCTTACAAACAGCACATTGTGCCAGTTCAGAACGAAGCAATTCCTCATCAACTTTGATGCTAGGGAGCCCTTCCAGAGCTGATTTCGATGCCGGTGGAGTTCCGTATCGATTCGGGTCATTTTCCGCTAAATGTTGGATCAATTCCTCGAATCCGGGTCCTATAAAATAGTCTCCCATATTCGCTGGCAACGGTAAACTACCCACATTACCCCCCTCGATGACGAATTCGAAGTTAACTCCGCCAGCTCTACGAGAAGCTAAATGGGTCTGAAGAAACTCAAACGGGTCGAAATTGTCCGACCCGAACAAGGATTCTCTAGGGTTAGGGTTTTGAGTTGAGGAGAAAATTCTAGGGTTTTGGAAGTCGGAAGACGAACGAGAAGACATGAGTATATTACTCAACAAGGAGAAAACTGGGTCGGGTCCGGGGTCCGGGTTAGGGTCTTCGTATTCTTCGACGAAGTCACTGTTGCAAGTAGGGCAAATGAGATCGCCGGTCGGATAAGGGTTGATGGTGACGGTGTGATTACATTTGTGGCAGAAATATAGCGCTGCGCCGCTGCCTGCGACGGTAATTCCGGCGGAAGACATATTTGATTATCAGAAATAAATGGAAGTGAAAGAATGTAGAGATTTGTAAGAGTCAACTATATATATAGAGGTCATAAGAGTTAGGAAAATTACAAATAAACCGACTATAAATATATTTAAAAAGTTTATTAAAAAGACAAGAATCTGTTTGGATGGGCTTAAAAAAAGTGATTTTTATGTATAAAGTGCTTGTAGAACTTTTAAGTACTGAAAGTTATTTTTATAAATAAGCAGTTAAGTGTTTGGATAAAAGTGTTTATTGACGAGAGAGTAATGTGAGAATTATAATAAAATATAAGGGAAAGTAATTTTATTGGTTAACAGAAATGACTTTTAAGCCCAAAAAAAAATTAGAAATCTCAACTTCTCATAAATGATTGACTTTAAGCACTTTCTAAAGCACTTTCTGACTTAAAGTCAACACTTTAAGTTTGGATCCCAAATACTAAAATAAGCTAAAAAGTACTTATAAGTTGGTTTGACAAGCCCATCCAAACGGGCTCTAAATTATAAATAAGATGTTTCTTGGAGTTACTTTTATGAAATTTTAAATGAAGATAGAAAATTTAAGCAAATTTTTATTCATGACTTTAATTTAAAATATATATATATATTGAAAACAATAAATAGTATACAACAACAACATACCCAGTGAAATTTCACAATGTGAGGTCTGAGAATGATAGAATGTACGCACATCTTATTTCTATCTTGGTAAGTAGAACGCATGTTTCCGAAAGACAATCAGTATAGCTATCCTTCTTCTGGCACATCAACACAATTTGAATTAGTATCAAAAGTAAGTACTGACTAACTTAGCTAAAGACATACCAATAATGAATACAAATTATTTAATAAGACATACCAATTATTAGTTATAACTTGTTGCAGTTTAATATGTAAGTTATTTGTAATTTTCATTAATTATAATATTTATTATATAGAAATTTCTTTTTTATTTATATTTCACTTCAAAATTGTATTAACATAATTAGTTAGATAAAGTTTCATTTGAATAAGATTCCATTATACTAGAATCTGGAGCAAATTTCGAGGATCACATTCTCATTTATGCATTTTACATTGTCTATGTCACCACATTAGCTTTACATCAATGTTTAACATAATTATATATATATAAATTCAACACAACATTTCGATCAAAGGGTCACTTTCTGCGTCACGTCTGAGCACCGACGTCATTTGCATCATGTTTAATTTCAATCAAGCGCCCACCTTCTGATGAGGTATTTTAAATTCAGTCACGCCTGAGCATCGATGTCATTTTCGTCATGTTTAATTTTAATCAGGCGCTCACTTTCTAATACATGTATTTTAAATTCAGTCACGCCTGAGCACCAGTGTCATTTGCATCATAAAATTTACAGGTACTATAAACAACTAACTGTAAGAATTAAAATCTTGAAAAGATCACAATTAAAGAAAATGTTACATCACTCTTCGAATAGTGGCGGACCATGATTTATATTAAGGATGACTAGTGAGTCGGGTCGGCCCCGCCCGAACCCCCCTAAAAATGGTGTCGGGACTCGAAACCGGGACGAGACTTGGGTCCCCGCCCCGACCACCCCTTTGCAAAAATGACCGTTGCACAACGACCAATTTATATTTTGGTCGTTGTGCAACGACCATTTTTTGCCCCTACAAGATAAACCCCCTACTCTTTAATATTTATTTTAATCCATGAGTTAGTATATTTACACTTTAACCCAATTTTCCAACTATAAATATCTAATTTTCTCTTTATTTTATCTCACAAATCTTCCTACAATCTCTTTAATCTCTCTACAAGTCTACAATTACATTGACTATTAAATATTTTATTTTATTTGCTCATTTGTATAATTGTATCAAAGTTCAAAAATTGGGACTGAAGTTTGCAACTAGCCTGAGGATCATCCATCGAACAAATTTCAATTTTCAACCTCAATTACAAGTCGATGTTACGTCGACGTTTGACACCTTCGTTCATTCTTTAAATTATTATTGTTACTTTATTTTAATTATCATACTTAATTTCATTATATTTAATTATTTATTTGCATAATTAAAATGGAATGATTAAGAGGTCTGATTAAGGGTAAGGGTAAGAGTAATATTATTTCTTCTAGTAGGGGTAACAAGTACATATGTACTTCTTTTAGTCATCCTATTCTTAAACATGACGATTTTATTGATTACACTCATATAAACGAAACTGATTTTTTTTAATGATATACCATTAGAAAATGAGATATATCCTTCAAATGAACCATACTTTAATTTATAAGATAATCTAGACGACACACCTACTAATCTAGATGACACACCCACTAATGCACCTCAAACTGGAACGTTTTCTATTCCCCTACTATGAGACGAGGCCCCACACAATGAAAATTAAAATCAGATGCATGTGATTTTTTTATAGGGACCAAGAGAATCAACTAGTTAAGATGTAAAATTTGTAAAAATATTTATAAATAAAAGGTTTCCTCGGTCATAAAATCAAAAAAGAAAAAGTAGACAGAAACAATTTGATTCTTTAAACAAGCAGAAAAATGGAAAAATATTAAAGTGAGACAAGATGTTTATTGAGACATGCACAAGACTTTCAGAAAGGTAGGTGAGATGAATACGAGGCTACAAAGTCGGATGCACCAATGCGCTTGATAATAATTTAATTTTTATATAGAATGAGATAATTTATAATTATATAAATATTTTTAACCTATTTTAAATTATAAAATTTAAATATTTTTTTTTAATTTTTTTTTAGAGTGGTGCCAACATACGGAGGGATTATTAATATTACTACTTTTCGGCCTTTTTCTTTATACCAACTACTCGTCCGCCATGGAAGAAGGACGTTCCAAACGTCCCTTGCTTGATGACTCCATTAAAGCTCCACCGTAACTCTATTTCCTTATTTCACTTTTTATTTTCCATTTGATTTTGTGCTCTAACTTTGTACAATTTCTTCAGAATGTACTTAGGGTTTCCGCTCATATTATTTTCTACTCCCGAGTTTGGAGATAAAATTTGAGCTATGAATCGTAATTTCTTAGTCTTGGTAAATAATACTTGATATTTGCTTGAAAACATCGTGGTGAAAGGAAAAAAATAATTTATTTCACTATCGAAATATAGTAAATGTAAAAAAGTGAACAAGGGAGTGTTTTGTATCAACGAGAAGATAATAGTAATTGATGAATAAATAAGGAAGCTAGTTGTTTTTTGTTTGTGCATCTTTTTAATAACACTGGTGTTTGAGCTAGCTTGCGCATACCTTAAGTTAAGTTAATTACACAGGCCTAATTAACCCACAGCAGCACAAGTACCTAGTAAATATGTCTATTAAGGCTTCGACAAACAGGAAGATATCACTTACTCCCTCCGTCCTAATTTATTTGATATAATTTGACTAGATATGAAGTTTATGAAAGAACTGAAGACTTTTAAGACTTGTGTAAAATAAATCATATATATTTGTGTAACTGTAAATCATTTTAAGGGTAAAATGAGAAGTTTTAAGTTAAATTATTTCTGTCATTCTTTCTGGGACATTGTTTTTGGGACAAACTAAAAAGGAAAGTGTATTACACAAATTGGGAAAGAGGGGTAGTATTTTTTGCCACTTCTGGACTTATTTAAGCACATGTACCGGGTAACTCTGTCAATAAAGGCTTGGAAGAAATCACCTAGTATTTTTTGCTCTCTCCTGGGATTTATTTAGTATGTCATTGTTGTAAGAATCTAAGGAGCTTCTTAGAGGAGTGCAGGAGTAAGCACTTGGATTTGCTTCGTACATGATTTCTGCAAATGCGTCCTAATTGTATTAGCTTGGTTTTTTCTAATGCGAATTACTGCTGATTTCATATTGATTTGAACATGGAAAACATCTAGTAGGAATAGATGGATTGTGTTTTGGTAGTGCTTAGATTATGTCAATGAGAGAAGGATGCTTTTGGCCTTGAGAGAACTATATAAGGAGAATACATTATTTATTCGAGATGTTAGGAATTATACCACACTAGGCCTCATGCCCAAACAAATTGGATCAATTATATGTAATCTCTATGTCTATTTTACTCTTACTGTGATCATTTCATTCCAGTGCTCAATAGTTTGTCTTTGAAGACAAAGCAGGAGTTTTCTAAAACTAGGGATACCCTAAATCTTACACCTGTCCGGCTGTCCCTACAATGGCGTACACTTGGTGGGAATTATGATATTGAAAAAGTGCTGGGAATTATGATGTTGAAAAAGTGTCTTCATCTTGTCTATAGCCACAATGAACAAATTACTTGGATGCCCTATTTATTAATTTTCCCTTCACCCAAAAGTAAAAGCACAAGCATTAAGCAGATGAGAAGGTTTTCCAATTTATTTCTTCACTATCTATTTGTAATCTGATCGTGGATGAAGATAATTGATAAAATGATTAGGCTAAATTATATGTTTCTGCCTGAGTCAAGAAGGAATAAAATGTGATCCCAAATTTAACTGGTTAATTCTTTTTGCTTGTTTCCGCTTCTAATTAGAAGTAGAAGCTGGAACTGCTTTCTTTTTCAGATCAGAGGTTGCATTTCGTTGTTGAGATTGCCATGAGTTTAGTAGGAGAAATATAAGAACAAATTAGTTTACCTATTGTAATTTTCCTTGTAAATATCATGTGTTGCATGGGGCCAGAAAGTAATACAACTTCAAATTATGTCTTTCTTCAATATGATATCGACTGCCATGCTCCATCACAACCTCATTTGGTGGATTCACAATGGTTTCATTTGATGCCGGATTTTAAGGATGTTTGCATTGATATGTTGCTTTCTTCCGCAATTACAGGCAGAAGCGGGTAAGGTTTCCAAAGGGCAAGAAGGTTAGGCAGGTCGATAACACGGTTGATGGGCGTGAAGATAAGCCTACTGGGTGGAGAGATCCTCGCCTTGCAGTCAAAGAGCGTTCGGTACGGCGGAATCAAATAACAGCGGAGCTCCTTGATGAAGAAAATGAAGGTGAAGTAGCTGACATATCACGGGCAGAAGTGGGATATGAGGTTTGTTCGGTCCAATAACTTTTATAGTTGTTTGCTTGTGGTTAGATATTTTGTGGATCTCTCATTCTAGTTCATATCTCTTGATAAGAAAGTGATATTAGGATAAATAGAAACAATTTTGAGGCTTGGCATGATTTGTGCTGCTTTTGTAGCTAGAGCAGCTTAGATATGGCCTATGGGTACCTTTCTCAAAAAAGAGCTTACATATTGGTACTCATTTGTACAGTTGAAAACCATATTAATCTTGATTGCTAATTATATTGCCCAAGTAGTAACATAAGAAAAATGGTGACCATCTATAAGAACATCTCAAAAACCACTAATACATATCTGTAGAATTTTATATTTCAATCCTTTATACTCTAGAAACAAAGATCAAGGAAACAAAATGGTGAACTTTCTTGGCAGTCACATTAAATTCGTGGAATCATATTGTTATTTGTTCTTTGGTTCGACTTATAAAACAGACTAAAGCCCTTTTGATTATCATTGATGTCAAATTTTGCATAGTCTAATTGCTCTATGGCTAAACTTCTTATTTCTTGGTTGTTTATTTTTATTTCTGGTGTAAATAATGGATATTAATGGAATGTCAATGGTTGCAGGAAAATGAAACATTCATTGATGATGGGATTGCAATAGAGCCCTTTAATCTGAATAAAGAGAGAGAAGAAGGTTATTTTGATGCATCAGGAAACTATGTTGAATATTTAAATGAAAATGAGATAAAGGTGCGAGTCTTACATCACACATTTTCTAGTCCCAGCCCCAATCCTTGCATTTTTTTCTGATCTTAGTAAGTGTACAGGATGCATGGCTTGACAGTGTTGATACTGAGAAAAGATTTTATGGGAAGAATGCTATTAAGTCATCAAATGAAGATGAGATTCAAGATCTTACATCAGAACAACTAGGAAAGATGAAGAGGCGAATTGCTGATGTGCTCGAGCCAGGAGAAACAGTAAGTATTTCCACCTCATGTTTTCTAGTTTAATGTTGTTGTTGTTTTCCTATTACTTTTAATGGATAAATACAGTTGATGGGATTTGTTTGTGGATTATTTTTTGAAATCTTCAAAATCATTTTCTGTTTCCTTCCGTGGTGGTTTCAATATGAATTGTATCTGCTTTTTTCACATGTGTTTATCTCTGATAGCTAACAGTTACATGTTGATACTGTGTTTCGATGTTACCTTCTGTCTTTGGCAACAGTTGTTGCTTGCATAATACATTTTCTTCATTGTCCAAGCAAAGTTCTTTGTGGCTTTTTGCTACTGTTTTCAAACGAGAAATGGAGAGGCTATGTTTGAGCTGTTAAATTTACATTGTTATTTAAGAACTTTTTGGTGATTTTTGTTTGAATGGAGTCGAGGCAAGTTCTAATCATATCAGAACTGGAGGAGTTAAAAAAGAACTAGGTGGATTTTACCAAGGCATTGAATTTAGCAGTCACGTCCATGTTAGAATCAATTCCAGAAATATGTAGGTTAATTTCTAGAATCACTGCAACATAGTAAATGCGCTAAGACCTATTAAATGGGATGAAATAGATTTTCCCAAAGAGTGGGTCATAGAGGGAGTTGCTCCTCCCCAAAATAATTTTAATGCTGATATCACTAACATTGAGCAAACCCTAGATGGGACTGTCAAGTTAAAGTTTTCCGAACCAAAATACTTGACAAATGATCTTAGATCCAGATCTATTAGGTCTGTTTTTTTCGAATCGTTCTTATATATCGCCAGTTGATTATATTGTCAGTTCTCCATCAAGAGATTCTACTTCTCGTATTCGAGAAAGTGACGATTTATTTACTTCTCGTATTAGAGAAATCGATGATAACAGAATTGATAGAATTATACTTGGTAAAGATAATATCGCCGATGGTGTCAAAGATGACCCAGATATAACGGAGTAAGATATGGATTTTCCTACTGTTTAATGGATCAAAATCCATAAATTGATTTTAGTCGGGGATCACCCGCAAGGAAAAAAATCAGTGATGATTTCTTTAAACCCAGATGGGAACCGTTTAAAAATGGTTTTTTGAAACTTTTAATAAAGAAGAAAGAACATTTCTTCAAGAAGAATTTTATAATGATCTTTCTGAAGCCAATAAGATTATATCTTTTGTTCTGTGGTTTATGGTAAGCATGTGGGAAATTATATCTCTATTTTAGAACGAGAATATAAATTGACAAGTGGGGAAATTGTTAATATTGTTTTACCTCCACAACAACCTTTCCAAATTGAAAAGGATGAAAAGATTCTTAATTTCACAGCTTTTTCAAAATTATTTGAAAATGAGACTTTACAAATCACTACTAAACATATTAATATTATGCTAAAACAGAATAATTACGCAAATGTGTATATGAACATATTGGGTGAACAAATTGTTCTTTTACATGATAGAGTAGAAAAAATAATTTCTGAAATTGGGAAATTACATCATTCTGCTAGTTCTAATAAAACACAGGATATTATAGCCACTCCTAGTGTGCAGCCTCCCCCTGAAATCAAAGACTTCAAGTTAAAAGCATTTTCAGAAATTGAGAAATTAGTTGATGACAAATTTAAGGTATTAAAGATTAGTCCTTTAATGGGTGAGGGAGGAGATGATTATGATTTTGACCTTTCTGGTGATGATTATAGGCAGAAGGTGTTGGATGAAATTAATAACCTAGCAAAATATGCTAGAAAACCAGTACAAAGGATGTACTATTACCCTCGACCTAATCCTCATGATGTTTTATTTGAGGAACAAGATATTGTTGATAACAATAGTTATAGTGGAAAGAATATCTATGAATGGAACATAGACAGTTATACCGAAAGACAGATTTATACGACAGTACATAGAATGCTTATGTACAGTACGATCTGCAAAGCCAATAATAATTCAGATAAAACCATTGCAGAAATGATTGTTGCAGGGTTTACTGGCCAATTAAAAGGTTGGTGGGATACTTATTTAACCTAGGAGCAACGTAATAAGATTCTAACTTTCTAACTACTGAAAAAATTAAGCCTAGTGGATCGACAGCAGAATCGGAACAAAATGCGGTTTACTCGTTAGCTATTAATATTATAGAGCATTTCACTGGTAGTTAAAATATATGGATGATGCTCCAAAACCTTAGATGTAAAACTCTTACCTCATTTAGGGATGTATTCCTTAGCAGGGTTCTCTTATTGGAAGTCCAAGTTTATAGACAACTTGCCTAGCCTTTTCGCTGAAAGAGTTAGGAAAACTCCAAGGAGTATCAATTATGATAACCTATGGAAAGCTAATAGGAACATGTATCCAAGATGGTTTAGCCTTATGCAATGAAATAAAGCTGAATCAACAAATCAAACGACAATCTTAATGAAAGACAACAATTGGGTGAGTTTTGCGGACAATTTGGGACGGAATTACCCAAGTCTAAAGAGCTTCATAGGCGCAAGAAGAAAAATGATAAGAACTTCCAAGCATGGAAAGAAAGGCGCTTGGAGAAGAAAGCTCGAAGAAAAAGGGTGTTTAAAACTCGCAAGAATTTTATGAAGTCTAAGAATCCGAAAGCCTGTTGGAAGTGTGGAAGAATAGGCACTATTATAAGGATTGCAAGGTTAAGGAAAAAATCAAAGCCCTTAACATGATTTAAGGGATACATTACCCAAGTTATTTTTAAATTCGGAGCCAGAAGATTCAAGTTTCGAATCTGAGAAGATATCATAATACTAAATAATGATAAAGAGTACTAAATAATGATAAGTATATTTCTTCTGATACAGAAGATGAATGCACCCCATGTCAATTAGGACAACCTTGTTCTAGCAAGAACAACAAGGAAGAAAATGAGTTCTATAATATATTTTCTCAGTTCAAGGACATGAATGTTAATGTCCTAGATGGTAATAACCTCATGGAATTATAACATGCGGAAGGGATCACAGAGAGAGCACTATCATAGGGTCCTTTAGCCGGTCAATAACCCTGACATAAAGGTTGTCTTAACTCAGAGCAGGCTCAAAAAACGCCCTAACGTCACCTCGGCTCAGCGGGCTAAAACAGGACCATCAGTCTGAGCTTTAGACATTCCGCCTGGGTCATCCTCTGCCCGACCTCAGTATCTTCTCACATGAATTTCTGCTAATTAAAAAAATTCTGCCATAATAGCTAGTAGTCTAGTGTGACATAGTTCAACACAATGTACTTAGCCTATCATTTAGGCTGAACCAGAGAATATATACAAAAGAAAAGAAATTATCGAAGCCTGTAGGTTGTGCTCAATAGAAAGGGAGATGTACAGCAAACTTTAAACTTTATTTAAGAGAGTATTTTACGAGAGTGAGAGAGGGGTTGACGTTCTGATGCCACCTCTAACTAAAAATGAAAGATAGCGGATCAGTTCTAAAAAAACAAAAAAAACGATCAAAAATTAGCGGACGTTGGGGACTACATGTGATCGGAAAGAAAAATAAAAAGCAATAAGACTCGCAACATGTGGCCTACAAAGAAAAAATAGAAAGGGGCCAAAATACATGGTGCCCAAATAGTACAATAATGCCCAATAATGCCCAATAATGCCTACAAAGAAAAAATAGAAAGGGGCCAAAATACATGGTGCCCAAATAGTACAATAATGCCCAATAATGCGCTTTACTTTATTAAAGTAGTCTAATAATGCATTCTGCTTTTTATAAAGCAGATTCCTTGTCGTCAGCGGATAATGCTGGCGGATCCGTTTGATTTAAACTTTCTCATTTTCCTTGGATTTTGTGGAGGTGGAAGATTCTTCCATCTTGTCCTGGAATTTCTTGAGTTATTCCTCGATATCAAAATCTTCATCATAGATCTTTCATTTCAAACCTTTATAATTTCAAAAGCAGAAATTATAGCCTCATACATGACAAAAGTAAGGAAAGATCTAATGAAGAATCTGGAGGAGGAATTTCCTTCGGACACATCAATTTTAAATTATAGCCTCCTACATGACAGAAGTAAGGAAATAACTCATGAAGAATCTGGAAGAGGAATTTCCTTCAGACACATCAATGGCTTCCGGTCATACAAGGTAAGAGGACGAAGAAGCTAATATCTCAGGTGAAGAATCTCAGCCACCATATGATGAAGATTTTTATATTGAGTAATAAGTCAAGAAATTCCAGGACAAGGTGGAAGAATCTTCCACCTTTACAAAATTCAAGGAAAAGAAGAAAGTTTAAATCAAATGGACCCACCGGCATTATCTGCCGGCGACAAGAAATCTGCTTTATAAAAAGCAAAATGCGTTATTAGACTACTTTAATAAGGTAAAGCGCATTATTGTACTATTTGGGCCCATGTATTTTGGCCCCTTTCTATTTTTTCTTTGTATGCCACATGTTGTGAGCCTTATTACTTTTTATTTTTCTTTCCGATCACATGTAGTGGACCCCAATTCCTTCCACGTATTGATCGTTTGTTTTGTTTTTTAGAACTGATCCGCTATAAAAGGATCTTTCATTTTTAGTTAGAGGGGGCATCAGAACGCCAACCTCTCTCTCGCTCTCGTAAAATACTCTCTTAAATAAAGTTTAAAATTTGTTGTACATCTCCCTCTTTACTGAGTACAACCTACATGCTTCGGTAATTTCTTTTCTTTTGTTTTATTTTTTTATATATATTCTCTATTTTAGCCTAAATGATAGGCTACGTACCTTGTGTTGAACTATGTCACACTAGACTACTGACTATTATGGCAGAAATTCATGTGAGACGGTACTGAGGTCGGGTAGAGGATGACCCAAGTGGAATGTCTAAAGCTCAGTTTGATGGTCATGTTTTAGCCCGCTGAGCCGAGGTGACGTTAGGACTTTTTTTGGGCCTGCTATGAGTTAAGACAACCTCTATGCCAGGGTTATTGACCCGCTAAAGGACCCTCTGGTAGTGTTCTCTCTGTGATCCCTTCCGCATGTTATGGTATCAGAGCCATGGTATTCATGTAGTAATATGTGACATATGTTCAACACTCTTTCTAAACGATGAATATTATAAAAAACAAGAATACTGTCAAAAACAAAAATACTGTTAAAAACAGTAAAAAAGACGAGTATGATATACCTCAACACTTAGATGTACTTAATAAGTGGACTATTCCAAAGATCCAACCCAGATTAATATATCAAATGTGTACTTTTGAAAAATTAGATTTTAAACAAGTAGTTAAAACTAGGGCTGGCCAGTGGGCCGGGCCCACCGAGATCGGGATAGGCGGGCTCGGGACGGGGTCGGGACGGAGAGGAGGGGCGGGGTCGGGCGGGCCAGGCGGGACCGGTACTAGCGGGACGATACCGTGTCCCGTCCCAGTACCGGTCCCGGTGGGCAGTCGGTCGGGTCGGGACGGGACGGGCGGGTTTTTTTTTTTTTAAATTTTTCCACTAAATTAAAAATACTAAATTACTAACAAAGTAACATATAGTCATATAGTGATAGTCATATACTCATATTATACTATTATAGTATTATACTCATATATATTTATAAACTAAATAATTAAACTAAGACAAGAAGAGTGTAAAAAAACATCCCAAGGCTGTTTTTGTGTCTCTTATATTATTAATTATTTCATTGAAATATACAAGATTCAGAATTATAACATTGTAGTGTACTGTTGTTGAAAAAAATTGCAAAAGACAGAGAAAAAAATACTAAAATTGCAATGAAATATATTACCAATTTGAAAATACTTTTTCTAGTTTTTTTATAATTTCGTGTGGTTCTTCGGTTGGAATTGGTATATCTTGGTCAAATTGTTCCACGTCGCTACTCATGCCTTCAGATAAGATGTTGTAGTTTTCGTCTTCTTCTTCGTTAATCTCTGGGTGACCGCACATTTCTTCGCTCCGCTCGTATCCAATCTCTTAATGGTACCATTATCTCCAAGCTGGCTCCGGCTAATGAGTGTCTGTGCTCTCCTATTTGAAATCTGCTTGCAGAAAAAACGCTTTCAGAAGCGATTGATGACGCTTGAATGTTCAAAATATCCTGGGCCATCATTGAAAGTGTCGAAAATGTCTTCTCATTCTGCATCCAATATTTCAGCAAGTCTTCATTTCCGTCTTCATTGACAACTGCTTGGTAAGTTAAAGTGCCCTGCAAAACAAAAACATCGAACTCGCTAATTTGGTTAGCAGTGCTACCGCATTACGTTATTTACGAGGCTTTCAATCGTCATGAAACATCATGTCTTTTGAAATGTCTTTGAAGCGAGAAGATGATGCAGGTTGGTTACTAGCACTTTCTTGCTGGTAATGTCGATATACTTTTTTGCATTCATCTTCTACGTTATCCAACATTTCTTCTAGCGTTTGTTCAATAGGTGGCTCAACATTTAAATTTTTGAGAGTTGGAGGTGGTAGTACGTCCATACAGGTATAAATATTTTCAATAAGACTCTTACACCCGTCTACTTTAATAGTCGGGTTTAATACAACACCAATAATATAAATAGGGGGAATAGGAATAAAATATTTCTTTAATTTCATAAACATTTTTTTAATAGCTGCCTTATAAGCAGGTTTTTCCATATATTCTTTAAGAAATAAAAATATTATAGCTATATAAAACAACATAGTTGAAATAGTAGGATAATATAAAGTAGAAAATTCTTTTGTTGCTCGTTGAAAATTCTCTAGAAATACAATAAGTTCTTTAATTTTGTCCCAATCATTATCCACAATCATATCATTTGGATTTTGATTATGGGCATTAAAAAATAAAGTGATAGGTTTTCTATAGTCATAAGCAACAACTAGTTGGTCATATAAAGAATTCCACCTAGTTGGTACTTCTTCTGGAATTTTTCTGTAAGATAGTCCACAATTGTGACAAGTTTTTTTATATTCTTTTCTCTGTTGAATTTTATTATTTTTAAAAATAAAGTTTATAGCAAATTGTATTTTTTCAAGAATATCTTGAAAAAGTGAAAGACCACCCTTTACAACTAAGTTATAAATATGACACGCACATTTGATATGAAAATGTTTTGGAAAAGACGGAGTTAAAACTTCTTTTAAAACATAAATAGCAGAATTGTTAGAAGCTGCATTATCTAATGTAATACTCATAACTTTATCGATTATTCCAAAGTAATGTCAGACTAAATAAATATTTTGTGAAATAAACTCACCAGTGTGCCTACTATCTATATATCTATATGCTAAAATACGTTTTGCATAGACCATTTATAATATATCCAATGACAGGTTACTGTTAAATAATCATGGCCGTTAGTACTACGACCTATATCAGAAGTTAGAGCGACTTTGCAATTTAAATGATATAATGAATAACACAAATATTGTTGATATTCGTGTGCAAATTTAAACACGTCTCTCTTAACCGTTGATCTAGGAAAACCTTTATAAGCAGGATTATACATCTCTAATATAATGAATAAAACCAGGCGATTCAGGAAATGAAAAAGGCAAATCCTCCACAACAACTAATTTTGCTAGTGTTTCCCTATCTTTATGTTTATCGTATTTAGGGCCTACAACTCCCCCCGTCATAGGGTTAATTTGACCCTGTACTTTGTCCGGGACATTATGTGAACCTTGTCCCGATTGAGAGGACGCTTGCTCACCATCTTTTTCAATAAGGTATTGGGCATTCAAGACTTTGTGTTTTTGCAATAGGTGTCTTGCTAAATCCCCCGTCCCACCATGACCTTGTCCAGTTTTAAAAGTATAAACAGATTTACAAGTTTTACATATAGCTACTTGATTCGGTACGTCCATGTGAAAATATTTCCATACAGCTGATGTTAATGGTCGTTTTGCCGGACCTCGTCTCATACTAGGGGGGATAGGAGGCATTTCACTAGTGGGTGTATCATCATCTACATTAGTAGGTGTATCATCATCTAGAGTGTCATCTAAATTAAAATCTTCTTCATTTTGAGGATAAACATTTGTGTCAAGATCATATGGTATTTCAGGAAACAATTCAGGATCTATAAAATCATCTTGTCTAGGAATACTAGAAGAAGTACCCTTGCCCTTGCCCTTGATACCAAGGCCTTGCCCAAAACATTTTTCGTTCTTTTCATTTTAATTATGGTAATAAATAGTTAAAAGACTTAAAAAGTTAAAGATAATGAAATTAAATGTGCTAAATGAAAGAAAAACAAAATAATAATTTAATGAGAGAACGAATGTACCAAACGCCGACGTAGAGTCGATGTATAATCGAGAGAGGTTGAAAATTGAAACTTTGCTCGATAGATTAATCCTCAAGCTAGTTGTCAACTTCACTCCAATTCTCAAATTAATAAATAGAGTGAATATGTAGTAGACAATGTTGTATAGAAATAGATTGATTGAGATTTGAGAGATTAGAGATTGTAGGAAGATTTGTGAGAAATAAGAAGAGAAAATGAGGTATTTATAGTTGGAAAATTGGGTTAAAGTGTAAATATAATAACTTAGGGGTTAAAAATAAATATAAAGGGGGTAGAGGGGTTGGGGGAGTGGGGGAAGCCAAAAATGGCCGTTGCAATAACCGCCAAAATGTAAAATGGCCGTTATTGCAACGGCTATTTTTGGCAAGGGGCGGGACCGGGACGTGACGGGACCGGGGCGGGACCGGGACGGGTCCTAGCGGGACCGGGTCAGGCGGAACCATACCATGTCCCGTCCCGGTTCGAGCCCCGGGCCCGCTATTTTTTTTTTAAAATTTAAACGGGCCGGTACGGGACCGGGTCGGCCCGGCCCACTGGCCAGCCCTAGTTAAAACTACTAAAGAGACCATCACTGTTGATAGCGATCATGCTACCTTTAAATTATTAAACGACAATGATATTGCCCCTTATAGGGAAACCATAGATTCATGCATATTGGGTTAATACAAGTTGCATTTAAGCCACTTTACATTAAGAGGCTTACCTAAAAGCTTTATACCCTAACTTGCAGGTATCCTTACAAGATTCTCTGAATGCTTTAATATTAAGTGTGAAATTATATGTCTGGAACTGAGGTTATATGTATTTGTTATAGGATTTATTTCAAACCTTTATATACTATGAATCCCATGTGTAAAATTATGGATTTTAAAAATGGGACTATTTTAATAAAAACTAATTTTGGTAAATCCAAGATTATAACCAGAAGACCTATCAAGTGGAATGAAATTGATTTCCCCAATGAATGGGTCATAGAAGGAGCTGCTCCTCAAAATGATTTTAATTCAGATATTACTGAAATTGAGCAGACCCCAGATGGGACTGTCAAGTTAAAATTTTCTGAACCAACATACTCGACAAATGATCTTTGATCCAGATCTATTACGTCTGATTTTTCAAATCGCTCTTATCTATTACTGGGTTTGACCTTGTTTTATGTGTTTCTGTTTTTCTGTTTTTTATTTTCTGTTTTTGCTTCTGTTCGGTGTTGCCTTGAGCCGAGGGTCTCTCGGAAACAGCCGCTCTACCTACCAAGGTAGAGGTAAGATATGTGTACACTCTACCCTCCCCAGACCCCACGTTGTGGAATTTTACTGGGTATATTATTGTTCTTATATATCGCCAGTCGATTATATTGTTAGATCTCCATCACGAGCTTCTACTTCTCGTATAAGAGAGTGAGGATTTTATTAATTCTCATATTAGAGAAATTGATGATAATAGAATTGATAAAATCATACTTGGTTGAGATAATATTGCCAATGGTGTCAAAGACGACCCAGAGATAACTGAGTTAGACATGGATTTTCCTACTGTTTAATGGATCAAACTTCAAAAATTGATTTTAGTCGGGGATCACCCGCGAGAAAAATGATAAGTGACGAGTTATTTAAACCCAGATGGGAACCGTTTAAAAAATGGTTTTTCAAAGCTTTTTATAAGGAAGACAGAACATTCCTTCAAGAAGAGTTTTACAAAGATCTTTCTGAAGCAAATAGGATTATATCTTTTGTTCCTTGGTTTATGGCCAAATATGTTGGAGATTATATCTCTGTTTTAGAAAGAGAATATAAATTGACAAGTGGGGAAATTGTTAATACTGTTTTACCCCACAACAACCTTTTCAAATTGAAAAGGATGATAAAGTACTTAATTTTGAAGTTTTTTCAAAATTATTGGAAAATGTGACTTTTCAAATTACTACTAAGCATATTAATATTATGCTAAAACAGAATAATTATACAAATGTTTATATGAATATATTAGGGAACAAATTGTTCTTTTACATGATAGAGTAGAAAAAATGAGTTCAGAAATTAGAAAATTACATGCTCCTACTAGTTTTCATACAACTGTCGCCACTCCTAGTGTGCAGCCTCCCCCTGCAATCAAAGACTTCAAGTTAAAAGCGTATTCAGAACTTGAGCAATTACTTGAAGACAAATTTAAGGGATTAAAGATTTGTCCTTTATGAAAGAGGGGATGATTATAATTTTGACCTAAGGATGTATTCCTTAGTAGGGTTATGGAATTACCCGAGTGTAACCACTCATTGGAAATCCAAATTTATAGACGGATTACCTGACCTTTTTGCTGAAAGTCAGGAACAGGGAGGAATCAATATCAATTATGATAATTATACCTAATGGGAAGTTAATAGGGACATGTATCCAAGAAGGTTTAGCCTTATGTAATGAGATCAAGCTGACAGTCTTAATGATTGAGACAACAATTGGGTGAATTTTGTGGACAATTTGGAATGGAGTTACCAAAGTCCAAAGAGCCTCATAGATGCAAAAAGAAAAACGAAAATAATTTCCAAGAATGGAAATCGAAATGCTTGGAGAAAAAGGCAAGAAGAAAGCGGGAATTGTGGCAGGACAGGTCATTATTACAAGGACGCGAAGTTAAGGAAAAGATCAAAGCTCTTAATATTGATGATCTTAAGGATACATTATCCAAACTATTATTGAATTCCGAGCCGGAAGATTCAGGTTCAGAATCAGATGCAACAAAAGATTCATTCTCAAATGAGGAAATCAGAGTTCTTAATAATGAAAAGTATATCTCTTCTGATACAGAGGAGGATTGCATGCCAATTAGGACAACCTTATTCCAGCAAGAACAACAAGGAAGAAAATGAGTTCTATAATATATTTTCTCAGTTCAAGGACATTAATGTTAATGTCCTAGATGGTAATAACCTCATGGAATTATTAAGGATGATTAAGGATCCAGATATAAGATCCAAGATTTTAGATCAAATCCCCCAGATGTCCTTGAAACTTCAAATGAAAGACAAGTTCTGGATAAGTCAAGTACATATACCATGTCCGAGCTCAAAAGCCTCTGGAGGCAAAAGAAAGGTACAATAAGTACTCACAGAGATTTGGAAAAGGAGATTGATAATCTAAAAAGAGAGATCTCAGAGCTCAAGAAACATAATATCGTGTTAGATAATAGAATCTCCAGTATTGAGGGTAAAGGTGAACAAATCACAGACGATCCTATCTTGGATCTAGACACCCCTACCTTGGAGGAAATAACCGCTACAGGTACATGTAATGAAAAGGAAAATTTCCTACAAACTCTTGAACTTATAACTTCTCAAAAGTTTTTTTTTTATAAAATCACTCTTTTAATCGATTATAATTTTAAAAGAGAGTTTACTGCTTTAGTAGACACTGGAGCAGATGTAAACTGTATACAGGAAGGATTGATTCCTTCTAAATATTTTTATAAAACTACTCACAGTGTAAGATCTGCTAATGGGCAGAGATTACAAATTGCTTTTAAATTACAAAAAGCATATATCTGCAAAGAAAAGGTCTACATATCAGACAGTTTTGTGCTAGTAAAAGATATTTCTAGCCAAATCATTTTGGGAATACCATTTATACAAAAAATATTTCCCATATTAAGAATTGATAAAGATGGTATTATAGGAACTTTTGAAGGAAAATAACTCAAGTTTCAGTTCATAACTGAACCATTTTCAAGAATTTTAAACCAAATAAAAGATAGGTTGGTGAATAAACACCAACAAATCAGTTTTCTTAAACAAGAAATTTATACTCTTAATATTGAAGAACTTTTGCAGAATCCTAAATTGCAGCAAAATGTTGATTTCATAAAAAATCAGTTTTCATTACAAATTTGTAGTGATCATCCAAATGCCTTTTGGTATAGGAAAAAACATGTTGTTACTCTTCCATATGAAGAAGATTTTGATGAAAGGAATATTCCTACTAAGGCAAGATCATGCCAAATGAATTCTGAATATTTAGAATTGTATTTCTTCTCTTTTACAAAAAGGTGTAATAAAACCTTCAAAATCTCCTTGGTCATGTACTGCTTTTTATGTTAATAAACATGCTGAACAAGAAAGAGGAGTTCCTAGACTTGTTATTAATTATAAACCTTTTAATAAAGTTTTAAAATGGATTAGATATCCTATCCATAATAAAAAGGATTTACTTGATAGACTTAATAGTGCTATTATATTTTTCAAATTTGATTTAAAATCAGGATATTGGCAGATTCAAATTGCTGAAGCAGATAAATATAAAACTGCTTTCAATGTTCCAGTAGGGCAATTAGAATGGAATGTTATGCCATTTGGATTGAAAAATGCTCCTTCTGAATTTCAGAATATCATGAATGATATTTTCATGCCATATAGTAATTTCATTATTGTTTATATCGACGATATTATGGTATTCTCAAATAATATAGAAACCCATTTTAAGCATCTTGATATATTCAAGAAGATTATTATTCAAAATGGATTGGTTATATCAAAACCAAAAATAGCTCTTTTTCAAACAAAGGTCAGATTTGTAAGCCATAATATTGAAAAGGGAAAAATTATTCCTATAAACAGAAGTATAGGATTTACTTGATAGACTTAATAGTGCTATTATATTTCCAAATTTGATTTAAAATCAGGATATTGGCAGATTCAAATTGCTGAAGCAGATAAATATAAAACTGCTTTCAATGTTCCATTAGGTCAATTCGAATGGAATGTTATGCCATTTGGATTGGAAAATGCTCCTTCTGAATTTCAGAATATCATGAATGATATTTTCATGCCATATAGTAATTTCATTATTGTTTATATCGATGATATTATGGTATTCTCAAATAATATAGAAGCCCATTTTAAGCATCTTGATATATTCAAGAAGATTATTATTCAAAATGGATTGGTATAAAGCTTTCCGGTAAGCCTCTTAATGTAAGTGGCTTAAAAGCAACTTGTACTAACACAATATGCATAAGTCTATGCGTTTCCCTATAAGGAGCAATATCACTGTCATTTAATAATTTAAAAGTAGCGTGATCGCTATATTGTTTCTCAGTAGTTTTAACTACCTGTTTGAGATCTAATTTCTCAAAAGTACTCATTTGATATATTAACCTGGGTTGGATCTTAGGTATAGTCCACTTATTAAGTAGATCTAGGTGTTGAGGGATATCATATTCCTCTTTTTTATTGTTTTTAACAGTATTTCTATTTTTGATGATATTCATCTTAAGAAATGTGTTGAACATACATCACCTATCACTACTTGTGAACATGACTCTGATACGATAACCGATATCATGACCTATGATACCAGCATTTCCATATTGCATTAAATATTTTCTGATCGTCTCTCTTGCTTTGTTTTTGCTGTTGCTTTGCTTGTGATTATGCTCTGTCTTGAGTCGAGGGTCTCTCGGAAACAACCGTTCTACCTACCAAGGTCGCTGTAAAATCTGCGTACACTCTACCCTCCCTAGACCCACGTTGCGGGATTTCACTGGATATGTTGTTGTTGTACTGCAACATAGTAAATACCTCGCTGGCTTTTCTGAAGGAGAACTTTTGGTGTCAATTAGAATAGGACATCCTGTCGAAAATTCTGCACCCTACAGGAGTTATTTTCATCATTAAATTTCATTATGGTAGGACATTGGCACTATCAACTTTGCATCTGCTATTTCGATAATTCAACTTGTTTTCTCTGCAAATACTTCCTCCTAAACACACAGCCATCCATGCAGTAACAAGTAAATTTAGCATATTGTTTGCTGTATTGGTCAGTTACCTGCTTGTTTCCTTAACACCTTTCCTCTCTCCAAAAATAAATAAGTTAATGACAAGATGCTTTGCGTCAGACCAGCATACTGGGAAAGTTGGCGCCACACCATTTATTTTTTTCGCCCCTTTCTTCCCACTTGGCCATCTACCCTTGTCAACCATGATAATCAAGTACAAGGCCTTTACGCAAAAGTTTCTGGTGCCTGCAGGCAGAGGTGTGTCATCTGGCATGCGAGTCCATTGTGGTGTTGGCAGGCCACGTTCTCTATTCTCTACAAAAAAACTATTAAATTCATAGGTTGCTTTGAAGTTACATGTTGTTATTCAATTAAAGGAAGACTATAGAAGATTTTGTATGAGGGGAGGATTGTGCTTATTTGCTTGGAAGGTTAATATCATAAAAACATCTCGTGCTTGGGAACAGACAGAATACCCTTCTCTTTTACTTTCAATATGCATCGCTCTTTTGTGCTTTTACCATGTTTGCCTTTGGGGCATCACAATGTGATCATTCATCTCGTTTTTGATAATATCTAGAAGCTGGTTGACTTTTTCTGTCCTTCCATTTCCTACTAGACAAATCATGCCTATTTGCATTTGTTTCAGCGGATCTACATTTCAGCAAGTTCTCTCGACATTACTGTTAATTTTAGACCATACAAGTTGGTCATTCGATTTTGATTCCCGTATTAATTACCTCATATAGATCTGGCGGGTTGTGTACGATAATGATATCCACTTGCTATGTTTGACTTACTTCTGTGAAGAATCTTTGTGCTATCAACATGATGTCGTTCTCTATTGCTTTGGTACTCATGGGCAGAACTTGATACTATGAACAGGTTTTGCGAGGTTTAAGGAGATTGAAAGGTACTTCAAACGATTTAAAGGGAAAAATGTCGGTAGAAACTAAGCAGCTGTTTGATCAGCTAACAGAAGATGCTATGAAGCTGATGGAGAATGGAGATTTTAGTTAAGTCTGTTTGCATAATAACTGTATTGCAAGGTAATTTTTGAATACAGTACCAAGGACAGCTTTAACTTATCTTTTAGTCTACTTCTTGTTTCACAGATGTGTATGATGAAAAGCAAGAGAGTTTCCAGAGGGAAGCAGGTACTTGCCATTGTGTTGTTCCCTCTTTTTCTCTTGACATTTTCCCCATCATGACCCTGACTTGGGAAATGGAAAATATATGATGGAAGTGTAATTTGCATTTTGTATTTCTCCAGAGGGATATGAGAAGTTAGCTCAGGAAAGACAGGGTAAATCCATTGAATCAATGCAGCCTAAGCCTGATAATATCCTCGATGAAGATTTCCTTCCCAGTGGTTCAACTGCTACTGCAGGAGGACATTCTATGCATAATGCAGATGTAGCTCCATCAAATTCATATAACTCAGCTACCAAGAGCGATGATGCATTTGACATGTTTGGTGAAGACGATGAAAGTATTCCAGCTAATCCTGCCTCTAATGGAGGTAGTTTGATCCCTAAACACATACAGAATTGACATTACTAACAAATTTAGTCCATTGTTCTATGTGAGATGAGATGACATGGGGTTTAGCATGTTTCCTCTTTCCACATACGTGACTTACACTCAATGTAAACTGTAGGTGATCAGCATGGCGATTATGTCTTTGATGAGTCCTCTGGGTATGTTTCTACCTTTTAGCTCATTATGCTGCTTTTGTCCTTCTGCTCAATAGTGTGCGGACATTCTTAAAAAAATCAAACCATATGGAGGATCCTAGTAAGTAAGAAATCAAACGGTATCATTTTGAAATTCCACTGTATTTAATTGGGTGCAGGTTATTGTAGGGTTCATCCTTGTTCAATCAAAGAGCTATTCAACCTTGTAGTTCTAAAGGAAGAGGATCCTATGAAATCTATTTGAACATAGTTCTTTCGGAGTTTTCCATTCCAATATAATGGGATATTTTTTCCTTAGTCCCCTGTATTGTGTCAACATTCTTTTCAAGTTGATATTGGCAGAAGTGTTCCCTTTATTCCGTTTGTCAGTTCCGGGCAACTTAACTCTTGTTTCAGAACGTGATAGCGTTTGTTTTGGAAGTTCATGGTAGTATGCATAGTTCTTTACTTTGATATGATAATATGATATCCATCTTGTTTTAGCAGTGGCAGGGATCAAAAAAATAATTAACAGGGATCCATCTTGTCTAATTTTTCCTACATCGATTTGATAAGAGCAGATAGGAGATATTAAGAGTGAGATGAATGGTTCATGTTCTTCTATCTGTCTAGGAACTTCAATTCCATTGTTTAAGGAGCTGCCAAGTCTTGATTAGGGGTGCACAAAGGGTCAAAACCGGACCGGACCGGACCGAACCGGACCGGACCGAAGACCGAATCTTCGGATTCTCCGGACCGAAGACCGGACCGAATTTCTCGGTCCGGTCCGGTCCGGGTCAATTTCGGTCCGGTCCGGCCTACTGGACCGATGGACCGAATCGCCCCCCCCCCACTCCCTGTGCCCAGCCAGCCCCAGTCCCCAGCCAGCCCCAGCCCCGCCAGCCCCCAGGCAGCGCCCCAGCCCCTCCCCAGCCAGCCCCACCGGACGTATTGACATATGAAATATAGGTTGTAAATTGATCAAACTTTATACGGTCATAACTTTGCGCTCGGACGTCCGTTTACCTAAATTTTTTTGATTTCGCGTATTTTTTACGTCGGGGTGGCCAAACTGCGTAAGCGGTTTGATTCGTCCATTCTCCAAAACGTCCATCTTGCCCCTCCATTTCTCTTTTCCCCAAATCGTTCGTTTTCCCATTTTCAAATCTAAATATCTTGCGATGTACAATAGATTTCAACGTAAATATTTCGTGGCACCGCGTCCGAGAATGTCAATTTCAGTATTGGTAATTCAATTTTAATAAATAAAATGGGCCCCGGAACCCGACCCGGAATTATATATATATTATATATTAGGAATTTAGAAAATTAGGAATTATATATATTAGGAAGGAATTTAGAAAATTAGGAATTATATATATTAGGAATTATATATATTAAATATATTATATATATTAGGAATTATATAAATTATATATATTATAAAAAATAAAAAAAATAAAAAAAATTCGGTCCGGACCGGACCGACCCTGGACCGGACCGGACCGGACCGAAAACCGAAATAAGTTTTTTTAAGGACCGAAGACCGGACCGATAATCTCGGTCCGGTTCGGTCCGGTCCAAAGAGGGTCGGTCCGGTCCGATTTTTCGGTCCGGACCGAAAATTGTGCACCCCTAGTCTTGATAGTTGGAATCTGCCCTTTATGCCCTCTTGCATTTTTTTGGTATTGCTCTCTCAAACTTAACATGTTACTCTTTTTTGGTTTCTTGTCGACCAGTTATTACTACAGCAGCAGTTTGGGATACTATTATGATCCATCATCTGGACTGTATTGCCATGCATCATCAGGACAATGGTAATTACAAAATCTGGATATTGATCTCCTATTTTTGATCGGTCATTTGCAATTCGTGAATACCGGATAGACAGTGTGATCTGCTGTTGAACCTGCCGAAACGAGCATGTTTTCAACTGTTTTGGCTTTGATGTATCAAATGTAGGTACTCGTATAATGATGAATCGGGCATATACCAAGAGGTGCCACTGGCTACATCTGATGCAAATTAAAATGGGCAGAGTCCTGGTGATAGTTTTCTTTGACAAAGGCCGTCCCCTTGCCATTTGTCAAACTTATTGGTAACTATATATTTGAGAAATGCTTTTGTACTCTGCCCAGTTCCCGCTGTAAACATCATGGTTACAATAGTATATTTTCGTTTGCGTACAAGCAGGTGTACAGTGAATTCATAGCATGGTGAGAAGACAAAGTTGTTTCTTGGATCTTGTTGTGATAATCTCGTAGGGTGCTTAAAACACTTTTTATATCACCTCAACACTTCAGAGAGTAGAAAAAACTTAAAAGCCAAAAAATACTTGAAATAAGCCAATCCAAATCCCCTCTTAATGGTTAAATTTTGTAATTATGAAAATTTCCAAGTTTTGACAGTAACACGCAACCTTTCAATCTGAGTTGCTTACCATATCTTTTAGTAGTTTTATTTAATTCTTCCCAAAAATTGATTTTTTTAATACTCCAGATGAAAAGTGATTAACATCGTTCGTCAGATTTTTCTATACGATTTTATAAAGAAAAGTTATGCATATTCATGATCATTTAGGGATGGCAATCAGGGCGGGGCAGAGTAGGAAAGACTTAAACTGGGTAGGGCAGGTCGGGGCAGGACACAATTAATTTTTGTGCGACGTTTCAGGCATACACAGCACAAGCCCCCCCGTCCTCAACTTATGCGCCCACTGACATTGAGTCAGCTATGAACACAATGTCACTCAATGCTCCAGATGAAAATTGGTATTGAACACAGACGCTATATCTCACATGACGACATCACAGTGTACTCCTTCATCTTATTCCAATTTGAGTAATTTAAATCCGAATATTATTATTGGTAGTGGACACGACATTCCTATTCGTGGTTTTGGTCATTCATCCTTATCTCCACCACATCCACCACTAATTTTTTTAAAAATGTCCTCATTGCTCTTAAACTCGTTAAGAATTTAATCTTTGTGCGACGTTTCACAACTGATAATAATGTTTCTCTTGACTTGATCCTTTTGATTTTTCTGTGAAGAATTTTACGACAGGGAGATGAATACTGAGATGTGACAACACCGAATATCTCTACCCTATTTCAAACGTCGTCAACAAACCAGCCTCAGTTCCATCAACCTTTACTGCTCCTTCGTCTTCCTTGTGACATTCTAGATTAGGACATTCGGGAGATTCTGTTTTACGCTCCCTTAAGAAAAATAACTTTATTCAATGCAATCTTATTTGTAAGACTCCTTTATGTGAATACTGTGTTTTTGGGAAACATGGTAAATTACCATTTTATGCATACATAAATTGTACTTTTAAGCCTTTCGATTTAATACATAGTGATTTGTGGACTTCCTCTGTTTTAAGTACGACTATCCATCGATATTATGTGTTGTTTTTGGACGATTCTTCCAATTTTCTATGGATTTTTCCAATTGGTAATAAATCTCATGTCTACCCCATTTTCTCTTATTTAGTGCTTTCATAAAAACACAATTTGAAAAGTGCATTAAATGTTTTCAATGTGACAATGGCAGGGAATTCGATAATAACCAATTCAAACAGTTTTGCTCCAAAAACGGTCTTACCTTTCGTTTTTCCTTCCCCCACACCTCCTCCCAAAATGGTAAAGCCGAACGGAAAAATCCGAACCATAAACCTACCTAATTCGTGCCCACGCCTCAATGCCCCCTCAATTCTGGCATTACACACTCTCCATGGCCACATATCTCCTCAACATAATATCAAACAAGTCTCTAGCTCTACAGTCGCCTACTTAAGTTTTGTGTCTTAGGAACCCCTCGTACCAATACTTGCGTATTTTTCGTGTGTTCTGGGTTACCCCACCAATCATCGTGGTTACTCATGCTATGACTTATCAAGCCGTAAAATATTTTTTTCATGTCATGTCCTATTTGATGAGTCTCAATTCCCTTTTGCCTCACTAACTCGCCACATCGGCATTCCAACGACTTCCTAAATGATGGCATGAACCCCCTTCTAATTCATTATTTACATAATCCGATGATCCAGTCCCCGGCACCCGAACCCACCATAGTCATGGGACACGCTGCCCACCCGATTCCGCCGACGGTGGCTCGGAACAGCCCGTCTCAAGGTGATACCACAACCACCTCTCGGCAAACCGAACCTCGATCAGCCGATCCCGCCACCCTTGCCTTTCATCCTCTTCCATTCCGCGACACCCCTCCTCCTCACATCTCGCGTCCCGAGGCACGCTCTCAGACAATGAAAACCCGTGTCATGCACGAAATTTCCAAATCTGTTTAACCTATCCGTTTCAGTTGTCCCTTCCCCTTCCCCTCGTAACCGAAGGACGCCTTGTCCGACCCAAATTGAAAAGCCGCAATACGAATATAATGCTCTTATTGATAATAAGACGTGGGACCTAGTACCCCGTCCACCTGATGCTAACATTATTCGTTCTATGTGTATTTTTAGACATAAAAAGAAATGTGATGGTTCTTTTGAGAGGTACAAGGCCCGTCTTGTAGGTGATGACATGTCTCAACAAGTGGGAGTGGATTGTGATGAAACTTTCAGTCTCTTCTATTCTTCATTACAATTTTTCTATTCTTCATTACAATTTTTGTTTGTATTTCTGTAGCATTTTGTCTTGGCAATGACACAAACCAACAACCACTACTTGCATTCAAGGGAGCTATAAAGGACCCTTTCGGATATATGAAACAATGGAACGCGTCCACACACTTTTTCCAGTGGCCTGGTGTCACTTGTGGATGTAAACACATCTGAGTCATTCAACTAAATGTCGTGAACCAAACTCTAGATGGTTTGTTGTCACCCTTCATTGGAAACATGAGTTTCCTCAGGAATCTATACCTGTCAAACAATACCTTCCGTGGTGAAATCCCCTCGGAGATAGGTCGTTTGAGAAGGCTACAACGATTAAATCTCGGTAACAACTCATTTCATGGAGATATTTCCTCAAATTTATCAAGGTGCTCAAATCTTGTATCTCTTATCCTTGGAGGTAACAAGTTAGTAGGAAGCCTTCCTTCAGAGCTAGGCGCCTTGTCCAAACTCGAATTCTTGTTACTCACTCGAAACAGCTTGACAGGTGAATTCCTTTCTTCTTTTGGAAACTTAATATCATTGCAAGGATTTTATGCACCATTGAATAATCTTCAGGGGAAAATCCCTGACTCACTCGGGCAGCTGAAGAACTTAGAAAGAACAGGAATAGCTGCAAACTATTTAACAGGTACTATCCCTTCTGCAATATTCAACATATCTTCCATCAGAACATTTGATGTTGGAATGAACCAAATCCAAGGTACACTTCCTTCAAGTTTGGGAATCACCCTTCCCAATCTTGAATCATTTATCATCCGTGGGAACAACATTTCTGGATCAATCCCCTCTTCGTGTCCAATTCATCAAAGCTACTTTATTTTCTTGTTGGACTTAATCAACTTACAGGAAGTGTACAAAGTCTTGAGAACCTGCACGAGTTTCAACAGTTAACCATTCCAGGGGATTATCTTGGAACTGGAGAACCGGATGATTTAAGTTTCATCGCCTCTCTGACTAACGCGTCTCGTTTCGGAATTTTGGAGATGCAGTTCAATAATTTTGGAGGAATTCTGCCTGCATCATTCAGAAATCTATCGACCGAGCTTCAGGTTGTGCAGTTGTCACACAACAGAATACGTGGTAACATACCGGCTGAGATTGGAAATTTCATCAACATGGAAGAATTTCAGGGGGTGGGAAAATTTACTTACTGGTACTATTCCATTTAGTTTTGGGGGAAGTTAATAAACTGCAGATTTTGGATTTGGGTCAGAATAGATTTTCAGGGAATATTCCATCATCTCTGGGAAATCTGAGGGTAGTAACCATGCTTCTTTTTAATGATAATAATCTTACAGGTGATAAGATATACCAGTAAGTTTAGGAAACTGCAAATATCTGATTGAAATATATGTTGCTCAAAATAACCTGTTAGGACAGATACCTAAGGAACTTTTTGCTCTCTTCCTTAGTTGCTGTAGACATATCTGAGAACCATCTAGATGGTTCCATTCCTCTTGAAGTTGGAAACATGAGAAATCTTGAATATTTTAATGTTTCCGTGAATAACTTGACCGGTAAAATCCCAAGTACCATTGGTAGTTGATTGAGTCTAGAAGCCTTAGACATGAAAGGGAACTTCTTTCAAGGGAATATTCCTCCTTCATTCAGTTCTTTGAGAGGTCTCCATGTTTTAGACCTTTCTAGGAATAATTTATCTGGCCAAGTACCAAAATACTTGGAGGAATTCAAGTTTCAACGCTTGAATTTATTGTTCAATGACTTCGAAGGAGTGTTACCAAATGAAGGCGTAATTAAGAATGCAAGTGCAATATCAGTAATTGGAAATCCAAACTTTGTGGTGGTGTGCCTAACATACATCTTCCAGGATGTGACATCAAAAGATCGATTTTTTTTTATTCGAGGTTTATCCTCAAGATTGTTATCTCCGGTGTCTTGGGTATACTAGGACTTGGTATGCTAGTCAGTTTACTATTTTATTTCATTTCTTTTTAAAGAAACCGAAAAGGGTGACTGTATCAAGTTCAATTGGTGAGTCACTCATAAATATGTCTTACCAAAGTTTGCTTCAAGCTACTAATGGATTCTCCGAAGAAAACTTGATTGGTGCTGGTAGCTATGGGTCTGTTTATAAAGGAATCTATTGATGGAGGGATAGTTGTTGCGGTGAAAGTATTAAAACTCTCTCGGCATGGAGCTTCCAAAAGCTTTATGGCTGAGTGTGAAGTCTTGAGAAACATAAGACACAGGAATTTGGTCAAGGTTCTCACAGCTTGTTCAGGAATAGACTATCAAGGGAACGAATTTAAGGCTTTGGTTTACGAGTTTATGGTTAATGGAAGCCTCGAAGACTGGTTTCATCCAAGTCAGGCAGCTGCAACAAAAAAGTTGTATATTCTTCAAAGGATCAACATTGCTATGGATGTTGCTTCTGCAACCAATATCTTCATCACCACTGCGAGACTCCAATAGTTCACTGTGATCTCAAGCCAATCAACATTCTTCTAGACAATCGATTGGCCGGGCATATTGGTGATTTTGGTTTGGTAAAGTTCCTTCAACCAACTGCACAACATTCTTCTATTTCAGAAGGAAGCTCTAGTCTTGTTAGAGGAACTATTGGTTACACTGCTCCAGGTAACATTTTTTTCTCATTTCTTCCATCTTTTCTTGAAAATGACAGATTCGTAGCTAAACCATCCTGCCAAAGTAACTTATTCATCATGTTTATTCCTTTTTTGTTTTGTTTGTGAATTGTAGAATATGGGATGGGAAGGGAGCTATCGACTTGTGGTGATGTGTACAACTTCGGGATCCTCTTGTTAGAAATGTTCACAGGAAAAAGGCCTACAGATGGAATGTTTAGGGATGGTTTAAACCTTCCTAGTTATGCTATTCATGAATTGCTTAATGGATCTATGGAATTCATCGACCCATTCCTTAAGACAATAAAGGTGAAAGCACAAGTATCTACCAGAATAAGGAGTATCTGGTTTCTGTTCTTCGAGTCAGGGTTGCTTGTTCTGCATATTCTGGAGCTGAAAGAATGAATATCACTGAAACTGTTTCCAAATTGTTCTCTATCAGAGAAGCTCTCTTAAAATCACAAAATAATTCAGGAGCATGTTGAATACATGCCATTTTCTTTCCTAGTTCTAAATTAAGTTAATTAACTGTCTTTGTTGTAGTTACCAATAGGTATAATAAGTTTCTTCTTCAGTATTTAGGTCATTCATCACTTGATTGCATGATGTTAGAACTAAAGAATATCTTGTATTAAGTACTCCCTCTGTTTCAACTTAAGTGTGTAATTTCACTAGAGGCTTTTTTTTTTTTAAAAAAAAAAAAGCCTCTTTCTATATTTGTAACTCTCCGATTCCAACACTCTACATGGCTTGTTTAAGACCACAAAATTCAAAGAGCATTTTGGTAAATTGCACACAGTTTGAGTTTAAGACCACAAGATTGGAAAATCTTCCTTATTTTCTTAAACTCCGTGTCTAGTCAAACTAAGACACTTAAATTGCAATGGAGAGAGTATAAGCTTTAATGTTCAAAGAGTTCTTTTCTACTTGTAAATCAAAAGCAAGCCACTATTTAGCAGTACTGCTTTACTTTTTTATATTTTATTTCCACTGGTTTGCAACAATGTCAGCAAGATCAACCACCCTCTGTGAGTAACCCCATTCATTATCATACCAAGCAATAACCTTCACCATGTCATCTCCCATGACCATAGTGAGTGAAGCATCAACAGTTGATGACACGTCACTGCACCGGAAGTCGACCGACACGAGCGGTTCATCGCAGACATCGAGAATGCCTTTGAGCTCCTTGTCAGCAGCCTCTCTAAATGCAGCATTCACTTCCTCAGCAAATGTCTTCTTGGAGACTTGAACAACAAGGTCCACAACCGAAACGTTAGGGGTGGGCACACGCAGGGCAATTCCGTTGAGCTTTCCCTTGAGGCTCGGGAGGACAAGGGCCACAGCCTTAGCAGCACCAGTTGAGGTTGGAACTATGTTGAGAGCTGCAGCTCTTGCACGTCTAAGATCCCTGTGGCTCGCATCAAGAAGCCTTTGGTCACCGGTGTAAGAGTGAGTAGTTGTCATTGTTCCCTTGATAATGCCTATGAAAGGAAAAATATTTGTTTATGAGTTTAAGTTATATACACTGATATGTGCCTGTGTATAATTTAGATAAAGATGTATTACCGAATTTCTGGTCAAGAACCTTGACGAAAGGAGCAAGGCAGTTGGTGGTGCAAGAGGCATTGCTGATGATAGGTTCATCAGGGTTGTAGAGGTCAGCATTGACACCAACAACATAAGTAGGGATGTCACCTTTTCCGGGGGCGGTGATGAGCACCTTCTTGGCTCCGGCCTGGATGTGTTTCCCCGCGCCTTCTCTGTCAACAAACACTCCGGTACCTTCTATGACCAAGTCAATCCCAAGATCTCTGAATAACTTACACAATCATTTTGAACAATAGTTGCAGTTAGAGATTGATTATGTATCACAAGCTAGTAATATATGTTAGACAACACATGAGCTATATTAAGCATGTTATTATGATTCATGGATAAACATGCTAAAACTTAGAACTACTATTTCAGTTTAGATAACTGATAATAGGAACTCCCCATATCATAATACAGAGTTTTTATTAGTCCTTTTGTCCCTCAATATATTACAAGTAACTAGCAATACTGGTCCAAGTTGAGCTTGGACAACACTTATTGCACTAAAGTGGAATTCTAATTTGTGATAATTTAACTGAAGTTTGAAAGTGTAAAGAATTTTTACACTAGTAGTCCTTAAAATAGATAACAACAAATAGTAAGGTGGATTGGTGACATGAGAAAGAATAGAACTAACCTACTATAACCGGTTAAGATACATTTATAACGTAAAGTTCTTTACACTGTGAATCTATGTTGCTCGAACTCTCCAAAAATGTTGTCGCACCCGTGTCAGATGCTCTAAAAGTGCACTAGTTTTGGAGGATTCCACACATACTCACCAGCATTTTTTAAGAGCCCGAGCAACATAAATACGTTCTGAATCTATATAACTTAAATCCTTTTGTTACATGTTAGCGTGAAAGAACTTACCCCCAGGGGAGGTTGCTTGGGTTGCGGTCGGAGACGACTTGGATGACTTTTCCGTCGACGGAGATGCCATCAGTGCCGACCGGCTTGACGTCAGCATCAAAGATGCCAAGGGTGGAGTCATATTTGAGAAGGTGAGAAGCTTGCTTGACACCACCAGTGTCATTGATGGCAATGACATCAAGGGGAGAGTCTTTTCTACCATGCCAACACCTCAAGAAATTCCTTCCAATTCTTCCAAATCCATTGATGGCCACTTTCAACTTTGCCTCCACTACTCCCCTCTTGTTCTGCCCTCCACCAATCTACATTTTATAAAATCCAATTACATGTAATTATCACAAAAAACATCTTGTTGTACAATGACCATAATAGTTGGAAGTACAATGTACATGTTATACAATGTTATCATTTATTTTGTGGTCTAAATTTTCTTGAAGTATAGTGTCTGATCTTCCTTCAAACTTATCAAATTGATGAATTTGCATCAACATCTTGTGTTGTGGCTACCCTTTTTTCTTAAAAGATCTTTTTCTAACTCTTAGTGGTAATATTAATAAAGCACAAGAATTGCAATTGTTTAAACATCAGCTAGAATTTAAAAGAACCTCAAACTTATCAAGTTTACTTAGCCATTGGATTTAAAGTATCAAAGAAGATTAACAGTTAGAGGCTTAAAGTTTCTAACTTTTTCCTTTTAACCAAACATCAAATCTTCCTATACTAAAAAGCACTGAAAGTATATCCAATTGAAAAAGTGAATTAACAAAAATATGCTTCTCATCTATTCCAAAAGAGGGTCCTCTTACATTGTGCTTGAACAATTAACATTCGACATAAAAATTGAAGCACACTACACAACAAAAAGAAGAGAGAGCAAGTCTTGATCACAATAGACACGAAGAATACATATTCTTCTTAAAGATTTAAGTTATACACACTCACAGTACATAGACTCTTTACACTATCAATATAATTTAACATATTATAGTAGGTCAGTTAACAATATGATCATGTTACTAATTAATGGAGATTTACCTATATTTACCTTATAATTAATGGTGGTGTCAAGCAAGCTTCTGATTATATATATATATATATATATATATATATATATATATAACTTTGTGCACTCAGTGCAGAGAACTTAAACTATCTTGTTCACTAAACTCGATCAAACTCAGAAATTTTAATGCAATAGTAGTAGCAGCAGCAGCAGCAGCAGTACTCACAACAGAGGTCTGGAAGGCAACAAGAGATAGCAAGTCATCATTAGTTTTCCTCCCAAATGGAACAGCTGATGAGGTGCGCAGACCAGAGAACTCAGAGAATCCTTTGTTGCTGACCTGCACATCAATTCAATAATAAAAAAAATAACTCAACAAAAATATTTAACAATAACTACGTCTCAGTTCGAACAAGTTGTAATTGGCTAATAACAAGAAAAATAAGGATAATATTAATGAATGAAGGACCTGGAGAGAAGAGTTGGCTACTGAGAGAGCAGCCGAAGCCATTGTTCTTTTAGAATTGCAGCAGTACAGTAATGTGTAGTGATGAACAAGAATGTTGTTTTTGGTTTTGAAAGTTAATGAAATATGGATGGTATAAGGGGTGAGATGAATGGAGGGAAGGAAATGGATGAGATTATGGATGATAGCTAGATAGATAGCCTCTCACTCATTGTATGGCTGTGGTTGTTTACTTGTATGTTTTTTTCCTTATGTGGTAGTGAAAGAAATAATCACTTGATTATTTTCATTAATGAAAGAGTATATATATAATTTACATTTTTCATAATAGGAAAATTCTATTTCTATTCTACTCCCAAAACCTTATTCTACTTGTACAATAATTATACAATTATGGTAAATGTACAATTCTAATTTAATACAAAACCTATGTTACCTAATATACACCAAACCGTGATATACAAGTTATGTATATCACGGACTGCTACTATTTATCACACCCCGCAGTCATAGCGGGCGATCTTCGTACGTTGAGACTGTCCTTAAAATCATCAAATAAAACCAATGGAAGACACTTTATAAAGATGTCTGCAATTTGATACCTGAAAGGGACATAGAGGACACGTACTTGTCTACGAGCTATCTTTTCACGAACAAAATGTATATCCATCTCAATATATTTAGTACGCTGATGTTGAACCGGATTTCCAGAGAGGTATACAACACTAACATTTTCGCAATAGACCAAGGTAGCTTTGTGAACTGGAAAGTGAAGCTCTAAGAGGAGATTACGGAGCCAACATGATTTAGAAACCACATTGGCCAACCCTCGATACTCGGCATCTGCACTAGAGCGAGATAAGGTAGCTTGTCGTTTGGCATACCATGAGACCAAGTTATCACCAAGAAACATACAATATCCAGACGTGATGTCCGGACAACCACCCCAATCAACATCAGTGTAGGAGACAAGTATAGAAACCAACGACGGATATAGATGTAAGCCATAATCAAGAGTGCCTTAGAGGTAGCGGATAATGCGTTTAGCGCATCATGTGCTTATTCCGAGGATCATGCATAAACAAACAAACATGATGTACGACATACATAATATCTGGTCGCGTAAAAGTGAGTTACTGAAGTGTCCCTACAAGACTGCGATAGTGGGAGGGGTCCTCGTATGGTACGTCGGCTGCGACACTTAGCTTGGATTTAGTATCAACTGGCGTAGAAGTAGACTTACAAGATGACATACCCGCTCGCTCAATAATCTCAGCAGCATATTTTTTCTGTGACAAGAATAACCCATGTGCATGATAAGTGACAACAATACCCAAGAAATAACTCAAGGGTCCCAAGTCTTTCATAGCAAACTCAGAACTGAGAAGTGTCATGATCGACCGACGCAATACAATACATCAAACGGGGAAATTAAAATAATATCATCCACATATAACAGAATATAGGCCATAGAAGTCCCACAACGATGAATACAGTGAATTATCAGACCTACTGTGCGAGAACCCAAACGACGAGACACCAACTCCCATGTCTTATTTTTAATAAGACCATTATATTCGTCGGTCATAGCCATTTTCCAATTCATGTCATTTAATACAGACACTGGGTTACGGGGTAGGGGATTTAAGCATATTAGAATTTAGATTAAAATGTCTCTTTGGTTTAAAAATACCCCATTGACTACAAGTAACTGGTCGATGACTCGAAGAGGAATTGGGTGGATTTTGGGAAAGAAGCAGACTGGCCAGCAGGCAGTGGGCCTACTAGCCCAACATCAGAAACAGTGACTAATGTTAGCCGATTTTCCAAATGCTTAACGCAAGTGTACATATCGTTACAAGTAATATAGTCTGTAAGACCGAATATCATCCACAGAGACTGGTTTTCAATTACCGAACATCTACTCTATGTTATTTATTTGGCTAACGATAGTTTGTTTGAGTTTTTTATCTAACACTACTAGCTAGAGTAATTGCAAGAGTTAAACTAAGTAAGCTTTGGTTTAAATCAGTTATGGTGGAAATAGGGCTTCCAATCTCCTCAACTATCCACTCTTTCACGTGTTAATGCAATGTTAATGATTCTTCTTCTTATTAAGATAGCAGGTTAACTAATCTGTCATCATATTTCGGTTAGGACATACGAGAGCTCAACCTTGTGCAGAAACCTTCTATATTTCTATGATAAATTTTACCACACAAGAGGATTAATAACAATAACCTTAAATACTACACAAGTATCGGGGTACTTTCGTCCACGATTTTAACCTATGTCTAGACAACTACAGCATATTCAAATCTCCCCTCTCGGATCTCGATTCGAAATCATATAAGTGATGACAATTAATGGTCAGTTAATTATCAAGCAATCAAAACAATATTGAATAGATCTTAATCTGCTGAAGAAGAAATCAATAACTATGCATTAACTATATGAAAGAGTTTCAAGAAGATTCAATTGAAAACCCTACTAAAGTAATTAACCCCTAAATATTGTCATGTCAAGAACTAATACAAAATCTAACATAAACTGAATTGAAATAAAAAATGGAAAAGAACTTGAATATAGTCTCCAATTGTGTTCTCCAATTCTTGTCTTGTGATGTGTGTTATGAGATATGAGGTGTGTCCCTTATAAAATATGTCCCAAAGGTTTAAATATGCTGCATAAATTGTGTGTCCTGGACCCTTCTGCCCCTGGCCAATTTCGCCTCGGATATGAAAAACGCTACGAGCCGCGACCTGCAGGCCGGGCGCCACTCCGGAAAACCTGAGAACAAATCAGAGCACACAACACATTCAGCGCCGCGGCGCCGGTGACATCCTTTGCCCGTTTTCGGTTTTTCGTCATTTTCTCGTCCGGACTTCGTCTGATTTCTTCTATACTTCCCGGGACTTCTTAGGCTTCATTTCTTGGCCATTTTAGTGTGCAATTCCATCTCAATTAAGCTCATTTCATCTTCTTTTTGACATTTCTCCATTTGGGACCGTTGTGACTCAAAAAGAAAGAAAAACAGACCTAATACTATACTAAACACAAACGAAATGAGTAAAATACTAACTAAAAATGACTCAAAAAGTATATACAAAATATGCCTAACAAATACCCCCAAACTTAACATTTGTTCGCCCTCGAGTAAAGATCAAAACAAAACCAAAGAAACACAAGAAAATGACTCAAAGTTTCTGATCAAGTAGCTGCACCAAGGTTACTTAGAAAAACATGAATGTCAGTTGGGATAATATGTTGGAATCTTAGCAATCTAGAATTTCAAGTTAGATATTTCACAAATTCAATTGTATCATAATCAATGGAAACATAAACATCTAACCTATGCATGTCAATTTCATTCCATCTTTCCCAAAATGCTATAGATCTATTTACTTGCTATTCTCCACTAATCACAGACATACACATTAGAGATCGTCAGGACTTTCAAGGGTTGTAATGTAGGCTTAGGTAGGGGTAGATAAAAGTAGACATTTAGGCTCAAATTACATACCATAAACATTTTTTCATTCAACTCTTTTTTTCCTTCTTGTGATTTTCTTTTCAGTCTCATACCTATTTTATCCCTCTTTTCTTTTGAGAGAATGAGACACATTATAAATAACAAGCACCTCCAAACTTAGACTTTTGCATATTTTTCATTGGGGTGCATCAAATTTTCACTCTCTTTTTATTGCTTTCTTCAACACTTTTCATCTCAAGAATTTTCAACTTTTAACTTATGGCACAACTTAAGGAATCATAGGGTGTCAAACAAAGATATTATTTTAGGTCAAAGGGGCTGACTAGTGATACAATTTATGTCGGACTATAGTAAATAAAATTACGAACATGAAAAATAAGGCAAATAGCTTGCTAGAACATATCAAGTTATTGGAAGTAGTGAAAGCAAGTTTGATTAATAAATTTTAAGGTTGATTGACTTCCCCCATCCTACCCCACCCACCCGACCTCAATTGTCATAGTATTTACCTAAATTATATATATACTTTTAAAATAATATTTTTTATTTACTTATCAATCATTAAAAAATAAATAAGAAAATCACTTATTTGTCAGCGTGGTAGTGGTCTAACATTTGAAATCAGTTGAGTTACCATGATTAACTCCTTCACAATCCTGTCGGACCGGGGTGTGGGGGCTCCTGGGGTGGGAGATCCACCTTTTTTTTGGAAAAAGAAAGCAAAATTCTTATTAGTTTTTTTTTCAAACAGTTATTTCTCTTATTTTATGTGCAATTTCATTTTTCTTTTCTTCTATTAAAGGTCTGTAAATTGATCACATGGCAGTTATTGCTATCTAATAAAATATTTCCCGAATATTTTTTTATTAATTATATATCTCTTATTTTAGTTAAAATTGTATTCCTATTGTAGTTAGATCTCCTATTTATAGATCTCCTATTTTAGGTAGAATTATATTTCCTATTGTAGTTAGGTTGATTAATTACCTAGTTTAAATATTATTGTACTACTATATATATTGTACATTATTGATGAATACAATCAAGGAACATATTCCTTTATGGTATCAGTAACCTAAAAATACCTCCACCACCGCCCACCATAACTCTCGGCCGCCACCCCACGGAACCTTAGTGTTTTTTTCCAGCTATTCTCCCTTCCTTCTCCTCTTAAATTTCATCTTCCATGGCTGACAAAATCAAATCACATCCTGCACTTGCATTAAACAACATCAAAAACTTCCTCCCCATCACCCTTGAGATGGAAAATTGTCAATACTCCTTGTGGGCAGAGCTTTTTAAGATTCATTGTCATGTTTATGAAGTTATCGACCACATCATCTCTCCTACACCGAAGTCCACAAACCTACCCTCGACTTTGACTGATGATGATGCACTTTGGTCTCGTTTGGACGCAGCCGTCCTCCAGTGGATATAAGACACAATCTCTAATGATATGTTCCACACCATCATTGAGACCGATGCCACTGCCCGCCAAACGTGGGAACGTTTAGAAAGTATTTTCCACGACAACAAAACTCAATGAGCAGTATACCTTGAAAATCAGTCAAGGACGTTCATCAGGACTATTTCCCAAACGTGTCTTCATATTGTCAAGAACTCAAGATGTTTGCCGACCAACTCTCCAACGTCGGCGCACCAGTCACTAATCAACGATTGGTCATGCAACTTATTGCAAGATTGAACGAATTCTATAATGGTGTTGCTACCATCCTTCAGTAATGCACACTGCTACCTCTATTTTATGAGGCCCGTTCGAAGCTTATTCTTGAGGAAATCCGAAAAATCAAGCGCAACACCACTCAGGTCAGCATTGCCGATGCCACCCTCACCACCACCATCGGGCCCTCCGCCGACGGAAGGGCCTCCAACTCTGGCAACCAGAACCGCCGACCCAAGGACCCGCAACAACCCGCATTCACCTGCAATAACCGCCGGAGCAGGCAGTCCGACAAGGGTCGCGGCGGACGAAATTCTGGCAACAAAAGCGACGGGAAGAGCGATCCTGCCGGGCAGAAACACCAGCCGATGGCCGGCGATGCAAGAACCTCTGTCGTGGGCTGCGTAGGCCCCACCATCACATGTCTCTCCTCCTAGCCTATATCCGACATCCTCGTGGACTCCACCTCATAACCGATATGCCCACCCTGGCATACTCGGCCCACGTTCTCAACAGGCCTACACAGGCTCCCCCGCCATCAACTTATACACCAACTGACATTGAGACAGCAATGAACACAATGTCACTCAATGCTCCAGACAACAATTATATATGGACACATGCGCCACATCTAACATGACGACATCACAAGGTACTCTCTCTTCTTATTCCAATTTGAGTAATTTAAATCGGAATATTATTGTTAGTTGTGGACAATGCATTCTCATTCGCGGTTTTGGTCATTCATCATTATCCCCACCACATTCACTGCTAATCTTAAAAATGTCCTCCATGCCCCTAAACTCATTAAGAATCTAATTTTGTGTAACGTTTCACAACTGATAATAATATTTTCCTTGACTTTGATCCTTTTGGGTTTTTAGTGAAGGATTTTACGATAGGGAGATGAATAACGAGACGTGACAGCACCATATATATCTACCCTATTTCAAACGCCGTCAACAATCCAGCCTCAATTACATCAACTTTTGCTGCTCTTTCATCTTCCTTATGACACTCTAGATTAGGACATCTGGGAGATTCTGTTTTACGCTCCCTTAGAAAAATAATTTTATTAATTAGACTCATATATGTGAATCCTGCATTTTTTTTTGGAAACATGTTAAATTATCATTTTCTGCATCCACAAATTGGAATTTACTACCTTTCCATATCTACATAGTGATTTGTGGACGTCCCCTGTTTTAAGTACGGTTGACCATCAATATTATGTGTTGTTTTTGGATGATTATTCAAATTTTCTATGGACTTTTCCAATTGGCAATAAATCCTAGGTCTACCTCATTTAGTGCTCTCGTAAAAACACAATTTGAAAAGAGCATTAAATATTTTCAATGTGATAATGACAGAAATTCAATAATAATCAATTTAAACAATTTTGCCCCAATAACGGTCTTACCTTTTGTTTTTCCTGCCCTCACACCTCCTCCCAAAATAGTAAGGCCGAACGGAAAATCCGAATAAAAAACAACATAATTCATGCCCTATTTGCTCACGTCTCAATTTCCCTTCAATTATGGCATTACACACTCTTCATTGCCACTTATCTCCTAAACATAATCCCAAATAAGTATCTAGCTCAACGGCCGCCCACCCAAGTTCTGTTTCGTAGGAACCCCTCATACAAACACTTGTGTATCTTTGGATATCTCTTTTATCTTCTCCATCCGCCCACTCACAAACTCCAACCCCGACCTTTCCCGTGTGTGTTTTTGGATTACCCCGCCAATCATAGTGGTTACTCGTGCTATGACTTGTCAATCCGTAAAATTATTATTTCACGCCATGTCATATTTGATGAGTCTCAATTCCTTCAGGTCACGACCCGCCTGAGGCCCGTGATCGTGCCTACCCGGCACCCTGGTGATACAACATCGAGTAATCACGAACATAAACGATACAAGACATATTATGAAATATGAAACAATAATCGAGAAAAACTTGCTTTCTAAGATACATATAAATAACAACCTTTTCAACATGAATGTTTAATCCTTTTACAAACCCCCGCCACAATAAAGATTACATGCACTTCTAAGAAATGATACGACAACAATGGCGGACAGGCCCCGCCATACTCAATGTAAATACCTACAACAAGCAGGACTATACCATCGATAAGCCTCCGAGAAACAGAGCTTTCCAACGCTGAATCGTGACCACTAAGAGCGAGGATCAACGATCGTGTACCTTTTCTGCAGATGAACGCACCTCGGGCGAGGTCGATAACAGTACCAAGTATGTGAAATCAAAATATCAGAAATGAAATCATAGAGTCTATAAAAACAGCGAGACATGTATGATAACCAAACTACGTTCACAATAAGCGATATGTCAAGTCGTGACTCACGCCTCAAAGTCATCACAATAAAACCGACGGTAAAGACGAAGGCATAGCCGACTACTAAGACCCGCAGGACCACAAATGCCATCAACTGTATCACAAGGTCTTTCTGCATCGCACTACATGATCGGCCGCCACTCGCCTCGCAGATCACCGAGCGCGTCTATTCCTCGAACTCTCGCAGCCCGCATAGGTCACACACGACCGCGCAGGTATCCTCGAATCACGGTCCTGCATCACCGAGGTATACCCCGTGATCGGCGCCTTAACCCCGGATCCGCCAGGCTCCCGCAACCCGCATAGTCTCAAAAGACCGCATAGTCTCAGCACCGCATAGGAATCCCCGCGTCGGGCTAAACACCCGAATGATCAATCCCGAGCTACCGCGACCGCGTAGTCACAAGGACCGCGTAGCCGTATAGACCGCATCGAGCGTGGCAAGCCCTGTATAATAAGTCAGGGTATGTGATACAATAATAAAGATAACGGGCTTAACGCTTAACAACGTAAGCACAACAAGAATGACCCCTTACATCACGATCACACAAGATACTAACACAAGTAGCATCCTAACATGTTTACTTATCACATCAACAAGAAAGTATTTACAAGGCTATCTCAAACCAACACAATCAAGTTATTCACACAAGGTACTTTATGCTAACAAGTTCGTATCTATCCCTAAAGTACTTCATACATTAAATCTTTTAAAAGATCCGTTGCTTTCACATAAGTCACACAATACCGTAGTATAAAATAGAGGTATCTTTTTAATTAAACCAAAACATTTACCTTTGTAAAATCAAGTAACAACATTATTTTCCAAACGTCCAAGTTTGCCTAATTTCAAATGTTCACGTTTCTTATTTTAGAAAGGTTTCGTAGTTCATAGTCTTATTCATTTAAGAATATAATTCTCTTTTAAACAATCTGAGAAACATAAGCCTTATATGTGAGTAGGATATTCTTGTTTATAACAATCTTATTACAGCAGCCGTGATCTAGGAAATATCATTTTGTCTCATCTTAGCTTCTACATGCGGATGGAAGTTTCTCTTGGTTTTAATAATACTTAATTAGTCAAAACATTTCCTTTTATTAACGCCGCAGATGGTTTGTCGATACACATTCTCGATTTCAAATCAAGAAACATTCTTAAGCCGTTATACCTAACTTCCCATAAAGCTAGTATAACTCTTAAGTTTTTCAAAACCAAGTATTACTTCTTCTTTCAAAATGATTCAAAATCTTTTGAAATACTTCAAGTTCTTTATTAACACATAACAAGCCGCTTATAGTTCAAATCGATTACCTTTTAAAGACAAGTATTTTCGTACCAACCTAAAGTCGTTATAACTAACTTCCCATAAAGCCGTTATAACACTTTATGTTTTAGACCAATCAAATACATTTAACACACGTACGCCTCACTGCTACATAGTTACACACATATCATGCTAGAAGAGATAGGAAGAGGTTCACATACCTCGCGACGAGTATCGACTAATAGCAAAACGCCCAAGTACTTCAAACCGTCGGCCACTCCTTAGCCGTAAGATCGCGTCATCGTAGTACTTCAACCTATAAGGCCACAAGGCACTTATTAACATTTATATCCTTCGTAGAACATCCTACGTAAAATTAAAGACTTCCCGCAAACGTAAATCTCCTCTCTATCGGGCCGCCATCAAGCCAACCGTGGGTTCATACATCTAACCTGGACGTGCAATTCTACCTCACGTAAAAGCTACACAAGTCTCATGTCTGATCCATGTAAAACAACAAGATCTTCTTTCGAAAAGATTTCTTATTATTCGGGCTTAAGTCCAAAGACATCACGACAACAACGTTCGATTCTATATATATAGTATACTTCAACTATATGGTCTAACAATCATGTAATTTCCAATTACAATAGAGGACAAGATATTTACCTCGATAAGCCCATAATTATCCGAGTATAAAGTCGATCTGGCAATCGTTTAGCTCCAACTCCGTGCGCTCAACCCGCTCCAAACTACCCTTAGAAGTTCTAACCAACTTCTACATACTACTCCAACTAACCATGGAGATTTTCCTGGTTTCGGTTTGGTAGTGACGGGAAGTATAATAGTATAACTGGGCTTTTGTAGGTATGACCTTAGAATACAACAAGGTATACTGGCTAAGGTAATTTGGGCATTATAACAATACTTTGAGAGTATTTCTACCAAGAGGGGGTATATACGAGACAACACCACAAGGGGGTGTATACCTACTACCCCACTGGGGTACTCTCGGCGAGGGTGGGGAGGGCTCTCGGCCAAAGTGCCAACTCAAGGGGAGAGGGGTGTTGGGCGAAAACACCACACAAAGGGAGGGAGGATTTTTAACACTTAGGAAATATTTGGAATGGATGAAGAAGTCTTCCAGGGGTATTTATAGGTCTAGCAAAGGCCAACCAATGGCCAAGATCATGCCAAGTGCATAGCAAGTGTAGGGCGAAGATCTTGCCAGTGCACCCTAACCAACTAACACACAAAATATCCTACCTACTACTTGACAAAATTGTCACCAAATCGTCCAAGCCAACCGCCCACACTCCATCAATGAGAGGGTGACAAGTGTCGCCCTCTCGTTGGTCCAAAATGTTTCGTCTCTCGAAAAATCCGCAAAATTAAAAATGACATAGGAAATTCCCTACGAAGTCGTGAAAACGTTTCGAAAAACGACTCTAAGCGGGTGTTGTGAACAAAATAAATTCGAAGCCACTTTACACTTCAAAATTTTCACGTCGCCCCACGCATATACTGGAAATACGGGGTATAACATTCTCCCCTCCTTAGAAACATTCGTCCCGAATGTTCCTTCTAAGTCTCAAAACAAACGCGCGCCGGTATAGTCCTCACTGCTATACTTACGAAAACAATCCTGCCACGCATGGCCACGGAACCAACTTGCGCAAAATACTTACCTCCAAGTCCACGAGGAAACACCTCTAACATCACCACAAACACCTCTCTCCGGGGTCTAAAATATACTTCATTCGCACCTTCTCTTTACAAAAGAAATGATACCACTTTTGTCACTTTGCCGCGAGGTTCACTCCGACCCAACAAATGGTACCGGCCGCATGCGATCCACGAGGTGACGTGCACTAACTCTTACCACATTTCGAGCATCGTCAGCTTTCCAAAACTCGAGGTTACTATCTCTAACGTGGTCATCATTAATCGGGAACACTGGATGGATCTCGATACTTTCCAAACATAACAATACGAAAGACGGACGTCGCCTCCCAAGTCGACGGCAAAGCTAATATATAGGCAATCGGCCTATTCTTCATATGAACTTAAAAGGCCCAAAACAACTCGCTAAGTTTCCTGTTTTCCAAAGCTCGTCACACCTAATCCGGTGGTACTTTCAAGACCGACCGTCGATCCACGAACTCTGGCGTCGTCGCCGATTTTTCCGCGATTTCTCCGAGCCGCGAACTTCTTCTAGACAAGCTTCACTATCCACGATCCGGAACAAGCTCAACCAACCGGTCAACCTTGCCAACATCGAACCACTCGGCCGACAACTTACACATCCGCCCTACAAGGCTTTATAAGGCGACATCCGAACACCGAAATGGTAGCTTAAACACTCCTCCACAGAGACAACAATCTCACAACTACCGCGAAATTCAACCATCGCCCGGTGGCGAACGCGATTCGGTCTGAGACTCACCGAGTTCTTAACACATGCTTGGCAAAGCTTCGAAACAAAACGATCGTAACACGGGCTCCATCGTCGTAAGGTGAAGGTAGGCACCGTGCAGCCTTACAACCTTTCTCGATATAACAACATCACGAGTACACGGTCTCGACGAAAAACACGACGGGCTCCCATCGGCCCGACCATCGGTCGAACGCGTCCACGAACTCAGTCTGTTGGTTAACTAAACTGGGCCTAACACCTTCGTGACCCACCACCCGGCCGACCACCACGAACCGACCCCACCAACAAACGCGGGTTGACAGATGCCTCAACCCGACCCACTCGCGTAAAACACTTGCTTCCCGGTCCGAACAACTTTTCTAATCACGTTACGAAAACCTAGCGGTTTCTTAGCTCAACTACCCCTTTCATTCCACACTACTCGGGGACTTATCACACAATATATCTCACATGCACTAAGCACTCCGATAAGGATCAAACATAACACTACACCTTTACTCGAGATGGCCTTACCTCTAGGTCTCTGCGCATGTAACTCTAAGGCTCGCACCTTCTCTATCCCCAACTCTTACTCGGTTAAACAACCACGATCTAATCACAACTAACACCGCTATCGAACATAAAGACTTAAGGTATACTCACCTTATCACATAAACAAAACTCTAGAGGTTAAAGATATATCTATATCTCGCTTCACTCCCTTAGTCGTTCTAATCAAACTCGCCACGTAGGGCGTAGCTAGGGAAGATGACGAACTACCCACCGATCTGAAGGCTAAGTCCTCCTACGCGACATTCTATCGACATCGGACCACGGCGGTCGTAGTACAACAAGTACCAACTAAAAGGCGACATTCCCGGGATGGCGTCATCACACACATGAACCTAAGCCACGAGTTCGACCAACTCCTGCGCCCCGAATGTCCTGAAATCCGTGGAGGACCACTCTGCACTGGCGGAGTGCGTATCTAATCTGGCCGTGAGGTGACTCGCCTCGAAAGTTACCAAAGGACGCTTTGCTCGCCCTTCTCGCCCTTGTTAACGCCGATCTCTACGTTTCGGCCACTGCGCATAAGCCCGCATACGTGCCATGCTCAAGCCCAATCAAGAATTACTCTTGCACAACCTCTTTTAGATAGTCCTCAAGACTCGCGACGTCGGTATACTCTCTGGTAGCCAAATCCATAGCTAGTAACAGGGTAGTCTCTTGGAAATCTATATTCACTGTTCCCGGTCGTGGGACTGAAGGTTCAAATAACATGGCCGCAGAGGCCTTGCCGCCAGACTAAACTCTGCTGGGGCTAGTGGCGTCGCAGAACTCCCCGAGCAAGCACTACCTAGGTAATGATTGGGCCTGTGCCTCGCCACCTCCGAACTCTACCAGCTCGCTTTGCCGCTTGCCTCTCAGGCGGGTTGCCTCACGCGAGGCATAGCGGTAAGGAAAGAAATCGTCGGAGGTCCAACTTACAACATGCTCTAAGGCGCGATCTCGAGTGAGAAGAATTAGAAACCAATCCTAAATATCCTATAGCCTCACGATTATTGGTGTAGTGCGCACAACACACCGATAATCAAGACTTCTTCGATACGGTCGTAGACACTTTCCGAGGATTAATCGCTCGATACCACTTTTGTCACGACTGCCGAGGGCGTGGTCGTGCCTTACCGGGCACCCAGTGATACAACATCGTAGTAATCACGAACATAAACGATACAAGACATTATGAAATATGAAACAATAACTGAGAAAACTTGCCTTTCGGATACATATAAATAACAACCTTTTCAACATGAACGGTTTAATCCTTTTACAAACCCCGCCACAACAGATTTCATGCACTTAAGAAATGATACGACAACAATGGCGGACAGGCCCCGCCATACCACGAATGTAAATACCTACAACAAGCAGGACTATACCATTGATAAGCCTCCGAGAAACAGAGCTTTCCCAACGCCGAATCGTGACCCTAAGAGCGAGGATCAACGATCGTGTACCTTTTCTGCGGCATGAACGCAGCCTCGGGCGAGGTCGATAACAGTACTGGTATGTGAAATCAAAATATCAGAAATGAAATCATAGTAGTCTATAAAAAGCGAGATACGTATGATAACCAAACTACGCTCACAATAGCGATCGTGTCAAGTCGGGGACTCACGCCTCAAAGTCATCACAATAAAACCGCACGGTAAGTGCGAAGGCATAGCCGACTACTAAGACCCCGGCACCACAAATGCCATAAATCGTATCAAGGTCTTTCTGCATCGCACTACATGACCGGTGGCCACTCGCCGCGAGATCACCGAGCGTCTATTCTCGAACTCGCAGCCCGCATAGGTCACACACGGACCCGCACGAGGTATCCTCGAATCATGGTCCTGCATCACCGAGGTATACCCGCGTCGGCGGCGCAACCCCAGATCCGCCTAGGCTCCGCAACCCGCGTAGTCTCAAAAGACCGCGTAGTCTCAACAGACCGCATAGGAATCCCCGCGTCGGGCTAAACACCGGAATGATCAATCCCGAGCTACCGCGCTGCGTAGTCACAAGGACCGCATAGGCCGTATAGACCCGCATCGGCGTGGCAAGCCCCGGTATAATAAGTCGAAGGGTATGTGATACAATAATCTGATAACGGGCTTAACGTTTAACAACGTAAGCACAAGAATGACCACTTTACATCACGATCACACAAGATACTAACACAAGTAGCATCCTAACATGTTTACTTATCACATCAACAAGAAAGTATTTACAAGGCTATCTCGAACCAACACAATCAATTTATTCACACAGGTACTTTATGCTAACAAGTTCGGGTATCTATCCCAAAGTACTTCATACATTAAATCTTTTAAAAGATCCGTTGCTTTCACATAAGTCACACAATACGTAGTATAAAATAGAGTGGTATCTTTTTAATTAAACCAAAACATTTACCTTTGTAAAATCAAGTAACAACATTATTTTCCAAGCGTCCAAGTTTGCCTAATTTCAAATGTTCACGTTTCTTATTTTAGAAAGGTTTAGTAGTTCATAGTCTTATTCATTTAAGAATATAATTCTCTTTTAAACAATCGAGAAACATAAGCCTTATATGAGTAGGATATTCTTGTTTATAACAATCTTATTACAATAGTGATCTAGGAAATATCATTTTGTCTCATCTTAGCTTCTATGCGGATAAAGTTTCTCTGGTTTTAATAATACTTAATTAGTCAAAACATTTCCTTTATTAACGCTGCAGTGGTTTGTCGATACACATTCTCGATTTCCAAATCAAGAAACATTCTTAAGCCGTTATACCTAACTTCCCATAAAGCTAGTATAACTCTTAAGTTTTTCAAAACCAAGTATTACTTCTTTCAAAATGATTCAAAAATCTTTTGAAATACTTCAAGTTCTTTATTAACACATAACAAGCCAGTTATAGTTCAAATCAGTTACCTTTTAAAGACACAAGTATTTTCGTACCAACATAAAGCTGTTATAACCAACTTCCCATAAAGCCGTTATAACACTTTATGTTTTAGACCAATCAAATACATTTAACACATGTACGTCTACCGTACTACATAGTTACACACATATCATGCTAGAAGAGATAGGAAGAGGTTCACATACCTCGCGACGAGTATCGACTAATAGCAAAACGCTCCAAGTATTTCAAACCGTCGGCTACTCCTTAGCCAGAAGATCGCGTCATCGTAGTACTTCAACCTATAAGGCCACAAGGCGCTTATTAACATTTATATCCCTTCGTAGAACATCCTACGAGAAAATTCGCAAAGACTCTCCAACAAACGTAAATCTCTCCTCTATCGAGTAGGCTATCAAGCCAACGGGGTTCATACATCTAACCGGGCGTGCACAATTCTACCTCACGTAAAAGCTACGCGTAATACATGTCTGATCCCATGTAAAAACGATTCGATCTTCTTCGAAAAGATTTCTTATTATTCAGCTTAAGTCCAAAGACATTGCACGACAACAACGTTCATTACATATATATAGTATACTTGACTATATGGTCTAACAATCATGTAATTTCCAATTACAATAGAGGACAAGATATTTACCTCGATAAGCCCGTAATTATCCGAGTATAAAGTCGATCCCGGCAATCGTTTAGCTCGACTCGTGCGCTCCAACCCGCTCCAAACTACCCTTAGAAGTTCTAACCAACTTCTACATACTACTCCAACTAACCATGGAGATTTTCCTGTGGTTTCAGTTTGGTTGACGGGAAGTATAATAGTATAACGGGCTTTTGTAAGGTATGACCTTAGAATACAACAAGGTATACGGCTAAGGTAATTTGGGCATTATAACAATACTTTTGAGAGTATTTACCAAGAGGGGGTATATACGAGACAACACCACAAGGGGGTGTATACCTCCGACTCCCACTGGGGGTACTCGACGAGGGTGGGGAGGGCTCTCGCCAAAGTGCGACTCAAAGGGGAGAGGGGTGTTGGGCGAAAACACCACACAAAGGAGGGAGGATTTTTAACACTTAGGAAATATTTGGAATGGATGAAGAAGTCTTCCAAGGGGTATTTATAGGTCTAGCAAAGGCCAACGATGGCGAATCATGCAGTCATGCAAGTGTAGGCCGAGATCTTGCCAAGTGCACCCTAACCAACTAACACACAAAATATCCTACCTACTACTTGACAAAATTGTCACCAAATCGTCCAAGCCAACCGCCACGCTCCGTCATTGAGAGGGTGACAAGTGTCGCCTCTCGTTGGTCCAAAATGTTTCGTCTCTCGGAAAAATCCGCAAAAATTAAAAATGACATAGCGGAAATTCCCTACGAAAGTTTGTGAAAACGTTTCGTCGAAAAACGACTCTAAACGGGTGTTGTGAACAAAATAAATTCGGCCAAGCCACTTTACACTTCAAAAATTTTCTACGTACGTCCTTACGTACATACTCTGGAAATACGGGGTATAACATTTTGCCTCTCTAAACTTTCCACCTCGACATTCCTACGACTTCCTAGATGATGGCCTGAACCCTCTTTTAATTCATAATTTACATAGTTCTTCTTCCCAGACCTCGACACCCGCCCCCACCTTGACACCCGCTCCTACCTCGGATAGTCTGGGACACACTGCTCACCCGGTTTTGACGACAGTGGCCTTTGAATAGCCCGCCTTACGGTGATTCCGCAGCCAAATCTTGGCAAACCGAACATTGGCTAGCCAGTCCCGCCACCCCTACCCTTCATCCTCCTCCCGGCAGTCCCGCGACACCCCCTCTCCCATCCCACATCCCGAGACACACTCTCGGACCATGGAAACCCGTGCCATGCACGAAATTCATAAACTTAAACGGTTGTTTAACTTATCCATTCAGTTATCCCTTTCTCTGTCCCTCGAAATCCAAAGGATGTCTTGTCCGACCATCATTGGAAAGCCGCAATGATTGACGAATATGATGTTTTTATTGATAATAAGATATGGGACCTAGTACCCCGTCCACCTGATGCTAACATTATTCGTTCTATATGGATTTTTAGACATAAAAAGAAACCTGATGGTTCTTTTGAGAGGTACCAGACTCACCTTGCAGGTGATGACAAGTCTCAACAGGTGGGAGTGGACTGTGATGAAACGTTCAGCCCGGTCGTAAAGTCCACAACTATTCGGACCGTCCTCATCATTGCTCTATCCAAGTCTTGGCCCATTCATCATCTTGATGTAAAGAATACCTTCTTACATGTAGATCTTCACGAAACGGTATATATGCATCGGTTTCAGGGATCCTATTCATCCGGATTATGTGTGTCTGTTGTAGAAATCGCTCTATGGACTGAAACAGGTTCCTCGAGAATGGTACTAGTGGTTCGCCAATTATGTCTCCTCTATCGATTTTTCACACAGCAGATCCAATCATTTCCTGTTCATCTACGACAAGGGTACATACATGGCTTTCCTATTATTATATGTTGATGACATCATCCTCACCACATCATCTGTTGCTCTCCTCCTGTCCATTATGTCTCTTTTTCCTCTGAGTTTGCTATGAAGGATCTGAGCCCCCTGAGTTATTTCTTGGGCATATCTGTCACTCGACATTCTTGCGGCATATTTCTGTGTCAGAAGAAGTACGCCGAAGAGATCCTTGATCATGCAGGCATGACATCTTGCAAATCACCCCACACGCTAGTAGACACCAATTCTAAGCTGGCGATTCGACCCGCCGTATTCGGACCGACTCACTATCGTGATCGGGTGGTGCCGCGATACCTCACATTCATGAGACCTGACATATCATATGACGTGCAACAAATATTCCCACACATGCACAATCCAACGGAAGCACACATGTATGCCCTCAACCATATTTTACGATACATCCAAGGTACACTTCACTTTGGATTACATCTATACAAGGTCCTCGCTCACTAGTCTCACTGCTTATTCTGATGCTGACTGGGGTGTATGTCTTGACACCCGACGCTCCACATCTGGTTACTGCGTTTTCCTCGGAGATAACCTATTGTCTTGGTCTTCCAAAAGGCAACCTACACTATCCCGATGCAGTGCCGAAGCAGAGTACAAAGGTATCGCCAACGTCGTCTCTAAGTCTTGTTGGATCCGTAACATTCTACTTGAGCTTCGCTACCCGATTCAAAAGGCAACACTGGTATACTGCGATAATATTTGTGAGATATATCTTTCCGGCAATCCCATTCAATATCAGCGCACTAAACACATTGAGATGGACATTCATTTCTTTCGCAAAAAAGTGGTCGTGGTCAAGTTCGTGTCTTTCATGTTCCTTCCAGATATTAGATTGCTGACATCTTCACCAAATGACTTCCGCGCATACTATTTGATAATTTTCGAGCCAGTCTCAGTATTCGTGAACCTCCCACTTCGACTCCAGGGGTGTAATAGAATATTTTTCGAATATTCTTTAATTAATTGTATATATCTTATTTTAGGTAGAATTGTATTTCTATTGTAATTAAGTCTCTTATTTTAGGTAAAATTATATTTCTTACTGTAATTAGATTGATTAATTACCTAATTTAAATATTTTTATACTACTATATATATTATACATTATTGATGAATACAATCAAATAACACATTCATTTACTATTCATAAGAAATTGCCACCTTGTCACTGAAACTCCCTGCCATTGGACAGCCAATGACTAGAAATCCTTTGTCCATATCCATCTTATATTACCTCGTTTTAAAAATGTATTTCTTTCACATTTGGTCCCAATGATCTTTATAAGGACTTCAAAAGCAACCTTGTTATAACCCCATTTCAAATTTGTGGCTTCAAAATATCTTCTTCCTTTATATGATATCTACTACCCTTATCCTCTAAATTTGAAATAATGGTTTGTTTGGAATGAAGGAAAATGTTTCTTTCTCGAAAATATTTTTCTAAAAAATAAATGATTTCTTATTAACTTTTGATATTTCATAAGTAAATAGATAATATTATATCTTATTTGCTTGATCGCATTAAAATGCTATTATTTGACTAATTGGAAAAAGCTAAACTGTTTATTTCACGATCGTTGATAAAAAGGCCACTAGGATAGCAAAATCATTTTCTCTATCTCACTTGTGGGATTACACTGGGTACGTTGTTGTTGTTGTTGCATTATATAAATTGTCAAAGAAGATACAATGAACTGCATTTGTCACAATGATATTATACAATGCTTCTCATAATGTGTAGTTGTATTTCTAGGTATATTGATCTCACAATCAAATTATACAATTCTTCTCAATCTTTCCTAGCTAATTTACAAAATGTGGTCCAAGACTTCTTCATTTAACAACACTAATGAATGTTGCATTTTCCATTATGAGATACAGAAGATACATTGAACAAGTAAACTTCATAAGATCAAATCTTTGTTGATGCTCTACTAGTTTTCTTCGCTGGTCGCCACACCCCATTAGTAGTTCTGATAGTATTCGGAGAGTCCCTCAGAGATGTTTGAAGCTGAACTTCCAATTTTGAAGGGTCCAAAGACAGCATTACGCGGATAAAATCATCTAAATCAAAGCCGCTTCCTGTATCTATGTTATAGTCATTGACGTTAGATGATGAGGGGGCAGCTGATTCTTCTGTGTTCCCATCCGTGTCGTCTCCAGCAATAGTATTAGAAGTAGACTCCTCTACCTTGTAATAAGAGTTTTGATCTAAATTCAAGAGCCTCTTTATGCTATCAATTGCCGGATCAATGACGTCTAAGAAACCCATAATCCACGACTCATCGTCGACAACTTCAGTACGCTGTTACACAAGGAAAGGAGATCATTTCTCAGTTTTCGGTTAAATTTGTCTTCCTTCATTAGTTTCTGTTGAAGATGTTGAACATTAAAGAATAATTACGTATGTATATTGGTTAATTAAGGTGTGTAGATATTTTGTATAGTTAAAAGGGATAGAATGGTCTTTTACTACAAGGGTAGGATGGTCTTTTAACTATTCATGTAGTATGGGTAATCTATATACCCACAAGTCCTGACTTGTATTGAATTAATTCATTTTTCATATGTTAATCAATATCATCGAGAAGGTTCTGTCTCTCTCTCTCTATTCTCTCTTCAACAAAGCTTCTTCTGTACTCTTTCACCATTGAAGAGGAAGAAGGTTTCTTCACTGTCTTGTTCCTTGTATTAAGTCTGCGTCTCAACATGGTATCAGAGCCATGAAGATACCGATCTGATTCTCGAAATCGTTCTTAGGGTTTCGCGATCACAAGTGGACATCGACCTATTTTTGACTGATTTTTTAGGGTTTCGCTTCCATCGAACCATCTCTGCAAGATTTGTGAAGATCATGGGGGTTTTCAACAAAGGATCTACATAGAGCTGTTGAAGAACAATACATGCAGGCTCCGGGAAATCACAGATATGCAGATCTTGTTGGAAAACTCAGCCTGAAGACTAGATCTGTCGACTTCTGACTATTCCACCGATATCATCACTGTTCGTATTTTTTTTCTCTTCGACTATTCCTTTATATTGATTGTTGTTGTCTCCTATTCTGAGATCCAAGCATGGGAAGCACAGTTGAAGAACACTCTGGAGAAAGCAAGTCTGTGATGATTCTTATCGATCACAATCATCCGCTGTATTTGTTTCCCTCAGATGCTCCTGGATCCCTGTCTGTTGGGATCACCTTAAATGGAATGGATAACTACACGATATGGAGTAGAGCCATGAAATTAGCCCTCTTAGGAAAAAATAAATTAGGGTTTATTGATGGTAGTGTGCGAAAAGAAAACCTGCCTGGAAACTTGACACAAATATGGGAGCGATGTAACGCTATAGTCGTGTCTTGGCTAATGGGAAACGTAAATAAAAATCTATTAACTGGAATGCTATACAACTCTGACTCGTATACTATCTGGGAAGAATTGAAAGAAAGGTTCAACAAAGTGAATAGTTCTAGAACCTTTCAATTACACAAAGAAATAGTTTCTATGCGACAGGGACAACTGTCCATGTCTTTGTATTACTCTAAACTCAAGGATCTGTGGGACGAATATGACTCCATCATGCCATCACCATCTTGTTGCCCAAAATCCAAGGAATTTGTGGATCACTCTCAACATCAAAGGCTGTTACAATTTCTGATGGGAGTAGATGACAGTTATAGCCAAATAAGAAGCCAGATCCTCTTGATGCAACCAGTGCCCTCACTAAATCAAGTATACGCCATGATGAACCAAGAAGAAAGTCAGAGAATGATGCTTGGATCCACTCCAAGGGCAATCCATGAGACAATGGAACTATCAGCCATGTTCACTACTAAAAATGGTGTTAACAGAGGAGGTAATGGGACTGGAAATACGAAAAAGGGCTACAATACAAATGCCTTTTGTGATCATTGTAAGATCAAAGGCCACTTCAAGGTGGATTGCTATAAATTGATGAGGTGCGACTATTGCAAAAAGACTGGACATGTAGAAAATAATTGCTATAGTCTTCATGGATATCCAGAAAACTTCAAAAGCAAAGGGAAGAAGGCTTATATAGTCACAGGAGGCAACATAACATGAGAACCGCACACGTAGCCAACTTGCTCACTCTAACTTTGCGAGCGGTGCGCTACGGTCGATTTACACTGACAACATCGAAACTCCTTGCTATCTTTGGGCCAAGGAACTTCAAGACATCAATGCAAACATGGCGGTAAGTATGTCTCTCGACTCGAAAGAATTAATAAAATGGATAGTAGACACGGGAGCTGAACCACGTGATCACCGATCAAAGACACTTACATAATAATGTCTTGTGGAGGATCGGGAAGGTGCAACTACCAACGGAGATTCGACCACAATCTCAACTGTTGGGGAGTATCGTTGGGTGGAGGTGATGTCTTAAAGAAGTCTTATGTGTACCGTCTTTTAAGTTTAATTCTTGTCATATCAAAATGACTAGAGACCTAAAGCGTAGTGTCATTTTTTCCCAACTATTGTGTCTTCGGGACCTCTCATCCGGCAAGGTGAGGGGATTAGTAATGAGAGAATGGTCTATATACACTCTCTTGATGTACGAGAATAAAGGAGGAGTTGAGGAGATCGTATCGCCAGCAATTGTTGATGCATGACTTGGCATCGAGAGATTCGCCGTGTGCCACGGCGATCTGAAGAAACTTGATTTTTTTTAGAAAGAATGATAAATTTGTCCTTAACAACTGTGAAGTTTGTCCCTTAGCCAGACAAACTAGGGTCCCTTTTAATACCAGTCATAGTAGGGCTACTAAATCTTTTCAACTATTACACATGGATGTATGGGGTCCCAACAAAGTTGAAACTATAAATGGAATGAGATACTTTCTAACCATTGTGGATGATTACTCTAGATGGACCTGGATTTACTTAATCAGACTTAAATCTGATGTATTCTCCATAATCAGGGATTTTTTTCTTAAGATCAACACACAGTTTGAAACCAAAGTTAAAAGGATCAGATCTGATAATGGACTTGAATTCTTTAATCAAAGTTGTCATAACCTTTTCTCACAGTTTGGTGTTGTTCATGAGAGTTCTTGTTCCTATACACCACAACAAAATGGTGTTGTTGAAAGAAAACACAGACACATTCTTGAAACAGCCAGAGCAATTAAAATACAAGGAGGGTTCCCAGATAGTTTTTGGGGACTCTGTGTTGAAAATGCTGTCTACATTCTTAACAGAATACCTTCCACTGCCATAAAAGACAGGTCTCCTTTTGAGATGCTATATAACGAGACACCACAACTGGTCACCTTAGTATTAGGATGCCTATGCTTTGCCTGCGCTTACCCAAATATGACAAGTTTAGCCCATGGTGAAGTCCATACTTGTTGAATTCTGACTCCACTCAAAAGGTACAAATTGTACAATATGGAAAACAATTCTTTTTTGTTAGCGAGGATGCGGTTTATGGAAGCGATGTTTTTTCCATTCAAAGCGACACCGTTGAGAGAAGAATCACATCACATCAAAGCGAGTTTTGCTATGAAGATCAGCTTCTCACCATCAAGCTCTCATGCATAATAATGTCACGGACATCCTCGCCATGATCGGACTGCCAGAATCACCAGAACATGACACTACAATACCAACAATTTACGAGGTGCGGAAATCGCAGGACCAAAGAAACCTCCTATATGGCACAAAGACTACATTACTACACTTAACACCTGCCGCTTTATACCCCATTTCTAACAATGTTTCTTATTCTCATTTGTCAACGGGATATCGAATTTTGTTGCCAAAGTCTCCATTGACGTAACCGACCAACTATTCGGTGGCGAGGACGAAGATGGGTTGAAGCGATGAAAAGCAATCCGTGCACTGCGACAATGACACTTGGCGGTTGGTGACCTTACTGCAGTAAGAAGGCCATAGGGTGTAGATGGGTGTACAAGATTAAGTCTGAAAGCCACTGGTGAGGTGGAAAGATTCAAGGCCAGACTGGTAGCAAAAGGTTACAACCAGAAGGAGGGACTGGACTACCAGGAGACATTCTCACCAGTGGTGAAGATGGCATGTGAAGCGTGATCTCTGCATCGCAAAGCGGTGGACAATCCGTCAAATGGATGTCTCTGATGCTTTTTGCGAGATCTCTCGAAGAGGTATATATGCAGATCCCGGATGGTTTTGATCGAGCAATCTGACGAGGAAAGGGCGAGTGTGCGGTGCAGAAATCTCTTTATGGCTTGAAGCAGACATCTAGGCAATGGAATATCAAGTTAACCACATCTCTTATTTCCTCTGGATTCAGACAGAGCATCAGAGATTACTCTCTATTCACTAAGCAACAAAATGGTAGCATTTTGATAATCTTGATCTATGTGGATGACTTATTGATCACGGGGAATGACTCAGCACTGATTCAGGACACCAAAGCAACACTGAAGTCTACTTTCAAGGTCAAAGACCTGGGTGAGTTGAGATTTTTCCTTGGCATTGAGTTTGCAAGAAACTCGAGGCATTCTCACATCGAGGAAGTATGCTTTAGAGTGATATCGACATGGGTCTGCGGTGCAAAACACGCCCGTTCTCCCATGGACGTGAATCAGTTTACCACACTGAGTTTGATGAGCGTATGGCATCGCCAGATTCGACAAAACCTCGACCAGGTGGTGATGATCGTTGAAGGATCGATAGCCGAGAAGACTCATTGGACGACTCCTGTATTTAACCACCACTAGACCAGACATCACATTCGCAGTTCATTGCCTCAGCCAATTTATGCATGCACCTAAAGTGTCACATATGGAGGCTGGTCTGCGAGTTGTTAAGTATGTAAAGCAGAACGAGCGAGGATTTTTGTCGATTCGGTTCAACTCAAGTGTACGTGATCTTGGCAGGGCTCTTGCGTGAACAGTCGAAGGTCAATCACTGGTTACGTAGTTATGCATGACTCCTCACCTATCTCGTGGAAATCAAAAAAACAAGACACAGTTTCCCGGAGCTCCGCAGAGGCAGAATATAGGGCTATGGCAGCTTCAGTAGCGGAAGTGGTATGGCTTGTTGGACTATTTCAAGATCTTGGTGCAGATTGATCGCGATCTCGGTATACAGGCATGAAGAAGTCCGCTATTCGGATCGCGCAAATCCAGTCTTCCATGAGAGGACTAAACACATCGACATAGATTGCCATTTCATTAGGGAAAAGATACGCACTGGCCTCATCAACACTATGTACCTACCTTCGGCACAGCAACCTGCTGATTTGCTTACCAAACCTCTTGGTCGACAACAACATGCGATTCTGATTTCCAAGCTAGGAATGAAAAACATTTTCATAACTCCTAGCTTGAGGGGGGGTGTTGAAGATGTTGAACATTAAAGAATAATTACGTATGTATATTGGTTAATTAAGGTGTGTAGATATTTTGTATAGTTAAAAGGGATAGAATGGTCTTTTACTACAAGGGTAGGATGGTCTTTTAACTATTCATGTAGTATGGGTAATCTATATACCCACAAGTCCTGACTTGTATTGAATTAATTCATTTTTCATATGTTAATCAATATCATCGAGAAGGTTCTGTCTCTCTCTCTCTCTTCTCTCTTCAACAAAGCTTCTTCTGTACTCTTTCACCATTGAAGAGGAAGAAGGTTTCTTCACTGTCTTGTTCCTTGTATTAAGTCTGCGTCTCAACAGTTTCTTTGATGACTCTATTCACAAATTACATTGATTATATGCAAGTATTATGAATCTATAAGACCATTTACTACTTTCAAGATAGGTAACCAGTGCCAAAATCGGTGTCAAAGTATGAACAAGGACATCTAGTGATTATAAAGATGGGAAGTGCAGCTATATGGAACACTCGTTTAATTAAGCAGTAGTAACGAATATCAGGAACACCACTAAAAATGTGCGCACTTATATCCGTGGAGAATTCTCATTTACCTGTTGAAAGTAGAGGTTCCGAATTTCCTCTGCACGCACAGAGTTACCTTGGTCTTCCTCCAAATTTGCCCATGTCATCCATGTTATATTGTTAAGGATAGAAAATACTAGTTCAGCCCACTGTATTGGGCTATTTTATGTATTAGGGGATGAAGCCCATTTATTATTTCTATCCATGTAAAGCAGCCCACTTAGTATTCTATATAGGCATGTATGGAAGAAGTTCAGATTTGGATTATTCATTTTTACAAGAAATAAAAAAGGAGCAACTGCTCCTCCTTCTCTCTACTCGACCCTCTCTCTTTCTCTCTCTATTGATACAAGATTTTAGGTCTTCTTCTTCACCCTAAAATCTTGTTCTCATGTCTGCATGTTATTGTGTATGTCTCGGATATGATCGTCTTCATGGTATCACAGCCACAGAGAATTTTTCCGCAACTACTCGACTAAGATCCGAGCGATTCTGGTGATTTCTGATCTATTATGTGTTTCTCTTCTTTATCTGACTTTGATATGTTCTTGATGTGAACTAGGGCCTTATCTGTGAACTAGGGCACGAAATAGTACTGTTTATGATTTGTGTTTTTTCTTTGCTTCTTTCTTGGAATCGGTCTCCTAAACTGATCAATTGATACTGAGTATTGATTTTTTTTTCTTCTAAGTAATCAATACTGTTCGGAAAAAAAAAAAAATTAGGGTTCTCTTGAAAAATTAGGGCATAACTCTTACTCTAACCCTAAAAGATTCTTCGCATCAAGGAATCATAATGAGAACTCACCAAACTCAAGAGACTATGAGGCGGTACCACTTCGCCGTCACGAAAGAATCGACCTCGCGATTACTGTGATTGACCATAATCATCCCCTACACCTTCAATCCACAGATGTGAGTAGTGCCTCATTGATCTCCTTTCAACTTTTAGGATCTGAAAACTATACTGTATGGAGTAAATCTATGAGAATAGCACTACTTGGAAGAAATAAAATGGGGTTTGTTAATGGAAAGCACCAAAAAAAATCAATTTGGGGCGGAACTGGGGACCCGTTGGGATAGAGTCAATCTTTGTAGTTCAAGCATGGCTCATGAATCTGTTCGAAGGACTCTTAAGTGAGTGCATTATATCTTGAGTGCCTTGGAGGTTTGGGAGGACTTAAGAGAAAGGTTTGACAAAATAGATGGGTCGAATTTATGACTTACAGAGAGATTGCTACCATTTCTCAGGGTAACTCCTCTGTATCAGAATATTTCTCTAGATTGAAGAGCCTATGGGTTGAATCTCAGTCTTTAGTTCCCCCACCCAACTGTGGATGTCCCAAATCCAGAGAATTTGTAGACTATCTTGAAAGCGGCTTGTCAGTTCTTAATGGGATTAAATGAGAACTATATGCAAGCTAGAAGCCAAATCTTACTCATGTCAACTCTACCCACAGTAAACAAGGCATACTCCATGATTACAAGTGATGAAAGCCAAAAATCTGTTATTACAAAATCATTTGGATTGTTGAAATTTGGACCTAGTGGTGCTAAGCAGAATATGGCCTATGACCACCGCTTTATTTTCTAAAGAAGGGTCAGTACAGAAACATAAAAAATCTACCTCAAACCTTTTTTGTGAAGTGTGTAAAATGAGAGGACATACCAAGGAGTTACATTACAAGGTGGTTGGTTATCCACCGGTTTTAAGTCTAAGAGAAAAGAGCATCTGCGTATGGAGCCTTTGAATCAAAAGAAGTAAGAAATGTTGATTCGGGAAGTACCATTTCGATCCTACTAAAGAAGGTGTTTTCGAGCGGTATGAAGATTGTTAAACTTCTCAATCTCAAGATAGATCGGAAGCGGCTGCAAGACAGAATTCACACCGTGGCTCAAATCTTTGTAGCTGCGGTATCTCTAAACACAAATCTCTACTAGGTAAAAATATAATGAGGCGGTGGATAATAGACATTTGGCAACCAATCACGTAATTGTGCGATATAAATTTAATTAATAAGGAAACTATATTAGAAAACCATGCGATTCTAAGAAAGTGCATCTACCAAATGGAGAACTAGTTAATGTAACACATATTGGCTCGATAACATATCGCACAGTGCGCTACATAATGTCTTCTACATACCTCGGTTTAAATTCAATTTGATATCGTCTCGGTAACAAAGGATTTGCAGTGTGCTGCTACCTTTTATCCTGATTTCTGTGTGTTTCAGGATCCTTACAATGGGAAGGTGAAGGAGATTGGTAGACTACAAGATGGACTCTACATACTAGTGAACCAGGCTTCTTCACAGCTATTAGGAAAGCAAGGGGAAGTAAGTTTGAGTGTAAATAAAACTGCTAATCACACACTTACTGAGGAAGAAATAGATACATGGCACAAAAGATTTGCACACACTTCTAGCAATGTATTGAGTAGGTTGATTAGAGCTAACTCAGGAACTATAGCTAGAATAATAAGAAACTGTAAAATCTGTCCTTGTGCTAAGCAATGTAGGTTACCTTTTCCTTTAAGCAACAGTAGGAGTACTGCAGCCTTTGATCTGATCCACATGGATGTATGGGGCCCTTATAAAACTCAAACTCATAATGGAAAAAGGTACTTTCTTACTATAGTAGATGACTTTACTAGAATGACTTGGATTTATTTACTTAAACTTAAATCTGATGTATGTATTGTTCTACAACAATTTCTGACTTTTGTACAAACTCAGTTTGATAAAACAGTTAGAGTAATAAGGACTGATAATGGTACTGAATTTGTAAATGAAGCTTGCAATACTATATTCCTTAAGTTAGGTATAATACATCAGAAATCTTGTGCCTATACCCCACAACAAAATGGTGTGGCTGAAAGAAAACATAGACATATTCTTGAGATAACTAGAGCTATAAGGTTTCAAGGTCATATTCCTCTAAAATTTTGGGGAATGTGCATTCAGCAAAGATCTATATCATTAATAGATTACCATCCTCTATCATTTGGACAACCCTTATGAAATCTTTGTATAAAAGGAAGCCTTCTATCCATCACTTAAGGGTCTTAGGATGTCTCTGTTTTGCCAATAACCTCTCTGAAAATGATAAGTTACTTTCTAAAACTAGATGTTGTGTTCTCATGGGATATTCTGAAACACAAAAGGGATATATCCTTTATGACTTAGAAACCAAAGTGTTCCTAGTAAATAGAGATGTAAGTTTCATAGAAAATGAGTTTCCTTTTAAAACTGCTATCCCTGAGAAACCAGTGTTTCAAAATGAACAAAATGACATTTCTTCTATCACTGATATAGCAGACACAATTCCTAACAATACTAATAACTGTATTCCTGGTACAAATACATATATATCTCAGAATAATAGCAGTAAGGTCAACATAGAGAATGAGGAGGGTACTGAATCAAATATGAGTATTCCAGTGATAGAACTAACCAAAACCGGACCTCTCTACCGATTAGAGTCCGACAAATGTAAGGAGATCTACGGGGCTAAGCAACCCCTATATGGATGAAAGACTTTGTCACAAAAGCCCGAGAACACCATCACTCCATACTCTATAGCTAACTATATCTCTTGTGACAATATAACTACAGTATAAAGCCTTTCTTCGCTTTTTGATTTGGTAGAACGAAGAATTATAAGGAAGCTTGAAAGATCCTAGGTGGGTAGAGGCAATGCAATCTGAAATAAAAGCCCTACAGGATAATCATACATGGGAAATTGTTCACTTGCCTAAAGATAAGGATCCCATAGGATGTAAATGGGTATATAAGATAAAGTATAAGGATACAGGAGAGATTGAAAGACTTAAGGCAAGACTTGTTGCTAAAGGGTATAGTCGGTGAGGATAGACTACCGTGAAACCTTCTCCCGTAGTTAAAATGGTGACTATCGGATCTATAATATCTCTGTGACCTCTAACAATTGTACATACACCAAATGGATGTCTCTGATGCTTTCTTACGGGGTGATCTACATGATGAGATATCATGGAACTACCGAGGATTCATTAGCGGGGTAAAGCGGTATGTAGGCTAATCAAGTCCCTATATGGTCTAAAGCAAGCTCTGGCGGTGGAATTTTAAACTTACGGAAGCTCTAAAGTCTATGAAGTTTAGACAATGCGAATATGACCATTCTCTCTTTATAAAACAAAGCGTCTGAGGATCGGTTTAGTTCTAGTCTATGTTGATGACATCCTTATTACAGTGTAGCAACCTAGAAGCGATAATGAGGACTAAACAATCTCTACATAAGGCCTTTAAAATGAAAGATTTAGAAATAAGGTATTTTCTAGGAGTGGAATTTGTGAGGTCTAACAAAGGGATCTAATGCGTCAAAGAAAATATGCTTTAGAACTTATAGTGAATTAGGCCTTCACGCCAAGCCTTTGAACACACCTATAGGCTATGACATAAGTTAACAACAAAGAATATAGCGGGTTTATGCGGACTAAGCGGACTATGGATAATAGTAAGGTAGTAATAGAGGATGAGCTCATAGAAGACATCACTTATATCAAAGGCTAATAGGAAAATTGTTATATTTAACTACTACTAGACGGATATTTCTTACGATTATGCAGATCCTCGATCGGTTCCTACAAAGAACCAAAGAAGTCTCACCTCAATGCAGCATTAAGAATTGTGAAATATATCAAAAATCAACCTGGACAGGGTATCCTGATGTCAAGTCACAAACAAGAGACACTAATGACTATTGTGATGCGGTAAATTGCTGCCCACACACAAGAAATCGATTCTGTGTTATGCAATAAAGTTTGGTAATTCTCTTATAACTTGGAAGTCAAAAAAACAGAGCACTATCTCTAGAAGTTCAGCAGAATCAGAATATAGAAGCTTAGCAAGTACAGTGGCAGAATTAACCTGGATACTTGGTCTACTCAAAGATATAGGCATTCAGGTTGTTCATCCTGTCACAGTTTACTCTGACAGTAAATCAGCAATTCAGATTGCAGCAAATCCAGTCTTTCATGAGAGGACTAAACACATAGAGATTGACTTACACTTCATCAGAGACAAGATTCAGAAAGGTATTATCAAACCAGAATATATCCACACAACAAATCAGCCAGTTGATTTACTCATGAAAGTGCGAATAGAATCTGATCGATCTTTGCTCCAGCTTGGACTCACGAATGTCTTTGATGAGTCGACGAGGGTATGTTAAGGATAGAAAATATTAGTTCAGCCCACTGTATTGGGCTATTTTATGTATTAGGGGATGAAGCCCATTTATTATTTCTATCTATGTAAAGCAGCCCACTTAGTATTCTATATAGGCATGTATGGAAGAAGTTCAGATTTGGATTATTCATTTTTACAAGAAATAAAAAAGGAGCAACTGCTCCTCCTTCTCTCTACTCGACCCTCTCTCTTTCTCTCTCTACTGATACAAGATTTTAGGTCTTCTTCTTCACCCTAAAATCTTGTTCTCATGTCTGCATGTTATTGTGTATGTCTCGGATATGATCGTCTTCATATATAGCTCTGAGAGTTTATGTTCAGAGAAGATCTAAATAATCTTCGAGCAGCTGATAAGTTTCCAGATTTTTGCTCCAAAACACCCCAAGCCTATAAAGCACATTAAAATATTAAAACAACTCTCAGTACATTTCCTATGGGAAACATTACATGTAAGCAATGCGCGCTAGGAACATGTGTTTGATGGTAACACTCTAGAAGTGCTAAGAAGACCAGTTCAAGAGTTCACATTATCTTTAACTAACCTTGGACTAATGATTTATTGTTGTGCATTGGTCTCCTAGAAATTTCTAACAATTCACGATTTGCATCAACTTTTTTCAGGAAAGCAAAATAGAAAATTACTCCTACCGAGTATTAATTAGACATGAACATTACCTGAAGACAGCGTGCAGCACTTTCAGTTGTTGAATTGATCGACAAAGCTCTCTGGTATAGTTCCCGAGCAGTGGAAATGTTTCCTTCTTTCCACTCCGTCCAACCCCAAGTCAATATCAATACCAAGTTTAGTCAGCATTTGGTCATTCACGCATTGTGGGAAAAATATGCAGTATTATTCTCCAACTTCTGTAGTAATTTTAATATTCAAAAGAAAAGTCTTACAATCCAAACTGGTTGATGCCTTGGATCCAGTTGAGATGCCCTCCGGAATAAAACTCACGCGAGGTTTGCACTGGAGTTCTTGTATTCTATCAAAGCAAGTGACTGAAGGAGAACGGGGTCTCTAGGATTCATCATGTGCCCTATTGTTAGAAGTTTCCGTCCTTGGTCAATATTTCCCAGATTAGCTTCGAAAACTCCCCATACATGCCATGCGAACCTATTTTTCGGACAGGCCTGAACTGCTTTCTGCTTTGTCAGGAGTATCAAATACAAGAAAAATAAATAAAATTGAAATTGAAGTAACAAATGCATCAAATAAATAGGAAATGCGATCAACTTCAGAAAATACAAACCTCAAATAGCTGCCTAGCAGCACGGTTGTTCTCTAACTGAGCCTCTAGTTGAGCCCATGCCTACACAAGAGAATACAAAACCACTATAAGGAATCCATCAAAGACATGCACGTCGAAAATAGCCGAGACAGATTAAAGTCTTCGGATAAATCTTTACCAGCCAACTAGCACAACTTTTTCGGTTACACCTTGTCGCCTGCTTGAACAAATAGCGAGCTCTTTCATATCGTTTTGCTTTAGCTTTGAGGAGTGCAAGAGTTTGATATACGTACTCATTGCCTCCACAAAACTTGAGGCCTTTTCCAAGAAGATTTCTTGCCTTCTTTATATTACGATGATTTAGCTCTAAAACTGCATATCCGTGCCAGGCTGCAATATGCTTCTTATCAGCAACTGTGGCAGCATCAAATAGTTCTCCAGCTCTCCGTAAATTACAAGAACTTTATTCTCATTCTTCTTGATCAAGAAAACAGTCAGTATTCTCCCTGGATTGAACTGTTTCGTAATCATGCATGTCTCTATAACGTGCTTGATCACATCGACGACACCATTCCGCGCCCTCCGGAGGTTGATGAGTCTACTTGGCGTCGTCTAGACGCCAGCGTCAAACAGTGAATTTATGATAATATTTCTCAGGACCTTCTTCTTACTATCATGAAATCTGGCGCCACAGCCCTTGAGTTATGGAATCGTTTGGAGGAAATTTTTCAGGACAATAAGCACACCCGTGCTGTGTATTTAGAGGAGCAATTTAACAATACACGTCTTGAAACTTTTTCAATGTGATCGAAATCGCAAGCGATTAAAGCTACTGACGGATCAACTTGCTGCTATCGACGAGCCTGTTACTGACACCAAACTGGTGTTACAATTGATTGCTGACCTTTCTAAAGGCGAATATGATACTTTGGCCACCATGATTCAACAGGCAGATCCGTTACCCAGCTTTAACAAAGCTCGCTCGCAGTTGTTGCTCGAAGAGACTCGACGTGCTAAGCAGGATGAGCACAGTCAGAGACACTAGCGGTCAAAACGCGCCCTCAAGATCCAACGCCGCCAGAAAACTCTCAACCGCAGCAGGGACGCGGTGGAAAGGGTGGCAGGGGCCGCGACAGAGGAGGTCGTGGTCGTGGCAAGGGTCGCGGTCAACAGAACCAGCAGCAACAACAACAACAGGGATCGCAGAACAATTGGGTCGCGGCTCGCCGAGAATTCGCACCTGTCGCGGCGCCAAGTCTGAGTCGCGGCGCGAGTCCATTCGATCAGCAGACCTACAATACATATTCTTACCTGGTTTGATGGGCCTCGGCCCACCTCGCACGAGTCCACTTCACGCAAGGTCGTTTTGCGCTCATCCGGCATTTACACCCCGGCGAGTTGGAACACACCCTCTTCATGCAACAGCCTGACAATACTTGGTACATGGACTCAGGCGCCACATCTCACGTCACCCAATCTGCAGGTACTATCCCTAAACAATTTAGTTTAAAGCATCCTCAATATGTTACAGTTGGTAGTGGACAACGCATTCCAGTTAAAGGGTATGATACCTCATACACACAACCTCCTCATCCACCCTTCTCCCTCAAAAACACCCTATATGCCCCACACATGATTAAGACCCTCATATATGTCCGCCAATTTACTCGTAATAATTCGGTCTCCGTGGATTTTGACCATTTGGGTTTTTTACTGTGAAGTATCTTCATACGGGGACACCTCTTACGAGATGCAATAGCACGGGGGATCTCTATCCATTCACTTCCACCTCCGCTGCCAGATCTTTCTCTCCCGTCACTCTAGCGGCTGTTTCTTCTTCAACTTGGCATAATAGGCTTGGTCATCCAGGAGTCCCAGTTTTTAATTTTCTTAAAGGCAACAATTTCATTGCTTGTAATGGGAAACTTGCCCAAAATTGTGTTTCTTGCTCTTTAGGCAAACATATTCGTCTTCCGTTTAAATCATCTACTAGTGTTACACTTGCTCCTTTTTGATATTATACATGCCGATTTATAGACATCTCCTATCTCTAGTTCTCTCGGTCATAAATACTATCTTGTGTTGCTTGATGATTTTTCACACTATGTTTGGTTATATCCTCTTAAATTTAAATCGGAAGTGTTTGCCAAATTTTTTGAGTTTCGCAAGTTTATCCACACACAATTTGGAAAAAGTATAAAATCATTTCAGTGAGATAATGGTCGTGAATTCAATAACTCTATGTTTCATCGGTTTTGTACAAATAATGGCATGGTTTTTCGCTTCTCCTGCCATCACACCTCACCACAAAACGGTAAAGGTGAAAGAATCATACGTACCATTAACAATATGATTCGCACCCTATTGATTCATGCCTCCTCCTCGCCTTCCAGGTATATCTTTGCTAAAATGTCAGAATACATTCTAAATATTCTCCCTACTATCACTCTTCACAATATGACCCCTACCGAAATCCTCTACCATAGAATCCCCTCCTATGATCATCTACGGATTTTCGATTATCTGTGCTATCCCAACCTCAGTTCTACCGCCCCTCACAAGCTTGCTCCTAGGTCTACTCCCCCCGTGTCTTCCTAAGATTCCCACCAAACCATAGGGGCTATCTATGCTATGACTTGTCGACTCGTCAAATTAACATATCTCGTCACGTCACATTCGACGAGACCACATTCCCGTTTTCGAATCTTCCAAAATTCCAAAAACCGGACTACTCATTTCTTGACGAGCCTGCCATCTCTCCCCTCATCCTCGAGCGACTCCGTCCTGTTAAAATCGTCGAGCCGCGGCGCTGATTTCGATGGCAATCTTGAGAATACGTCGGCAGCGCGCGACCTGTCTTTGGCCGCGGTGCGAACTGAGCTTTGTCAACGCTTCTAGCGGCTTCGATCCAGTCGCGGCTCCGACGGCTCGCCCGCTTCTCCTTATCCAACTTTACCCACCGTCTCAGACACCACTCCGCCACCCAATGTCCCTACTCATCCAATGGAAATTCGTTCAAAGCATGGAATCTTCAAACCCAAAGTCCATTTTAACTTGTCTGCCCAAACCATCTCTCCACTTCCAAAGAACCCAAAATTGGCCAAACAAGACCCTAATTGGAATGCGGCTATGTATGAGGAATTTAATGCTTTAACTAAACAGCACACGTGAGATCTAGTACCTAGACCTGAGGGGGTGAATGTAATTCGATGTATGTGGTTTTTTCGTCACAAGTTCAGAGACAATGAGGATCTTGAGAAGTATAAGGCCCGTCTGTGGTTAATGGCATAAATCAGCAGGAGGGCATTGATTGTGGAGAGACCTTCAGCCCGGTTGTCAAACCGGCTACTATTCACATAATTTTGAGCATTGCCATGGGCAAACACTGGCCGGTCCATCAACTTGATGTGAAGAATGCATTCTTACAAGGGGACCTGAGAAAGCGATGTACGTCGTATCGCGCAGGTTCACCCGTCAGTGATCCTCACTATGTGTGTCATCTCAGTAAGTCACTATATGGCACAAAGCGGGCTCCGTGCGTGGTATGATCGCTTTGTCGGTATATCTTGCAGTTGGGTTTGTATGCGGCAAAAGTGATACATCACTCTTCATTTTCATCGGTAGTAGCACTACTTACTTATTCTTGTGCGTGGATGATATTGTTTGTTGCCTCGCCGGATAGATTGAAAAATGAGATTATTACCTTGCTTAATTCGAATTTGCAATGGTGATTTGAGAAAGGCGAGTTATTTCTTGGGGATATCGGTGAGCAGTGCGCGATCACATGTTCTTGTGTCAGCGTAAGTATGCAGAGGAGATAGTGTACATGGCTAAGATGGCGAATTGCAAAGTTATGCCTACTCCAGTCGATTCGAAATCTAAGCTCAGTGCTATGGATGGTGCTCCAGTCTCTGATCCTACTCTGTATAGGAGCCTTGCAGGTGCACTTCAGTATCTTACATTTATCAGGCCATAAATAGCTTATGTTGTTCAGCAGGTGTGTTTATTCATGCATGCCCCCAGGGAGTCTTATTTCACTGCTCTTAAGCGTATCATTCGATACATTAAGGGTACTCTTGATTATGGTTTGCACCTATACCCCTCTGCGCCAAACAGGTTGCTCTCATATACGGATGCAGATTGGGCAGGGTGTCCGGACACGCGACGCTCCACCTCCAGCTTTTGTGTTTTCTTAGGGGATAATCTGATTTCTTGAGTACGCGGCGACACGCTACCCTATCTAGATCGGTCTTGGCGTAGTACAGAGGCGTTGCAAATGTAATAGCTAAGATTTGTTGGCTCAGGAACTTACTGTTAGAACTTCAGTGTCCTTTGCGTCAGGTATCTATTGTGTACTGTGATAACATCTCTGCTATCTATTTGTCTCATAATCCGGTTGTCGGCCGAACCAAGTACGATGAGATAGACTACACTTTGTTCGTGAGAAAGTTGCTTCAGCTACGTGTCAGTGTTACATGTTCCATCATCCTGTCGGTATGCGAACATATTTACCAAGGACTTCCCAGACAGTTGTTTCTTGACTTGAGATCCAGTCTCGTCCCGCCTCTCATTTCCGATGAGGGTGTGTAAACGTGTAAATATAGGAAACAATATATTCCCTAACCCATAATTAGAATATTTCCATATATTCTGTAAATATAATTATGGTAAGACTAGGATTCCTCTTTTGTATAGGCTTAGGATTCCTATTGTATAAGGGATTGAATATTGTACTCTATATATACCTTGATATTAATGAAAGACTCCCCAAGGAAGATTAATACTTCTACAAAAAAGATACGTTGCAAGAAGACATGTAGTATGTCATATTGTCTGCAAATGGATATTCTGACCTTGAACCCGATATATTTACAGTTAATTCTTTATTTGCAGTAAGAATATCTAATAGACTTGTTGCGAATATAATTAACTAAGTAAAAGTATCCTCTCAGATTAAGTTTTTCGATGAGATGGTCACACACTTCAACATGATAGCAGAGCAGGCAGAGATCTTGGGTTCGAGTCTCACCGCCACTAATATATATCAAAAATGAATTTCCACGTGCTTGGCCCATGAGGCCTATGTGAGGGGGCATGTGATATAATTAACTAAATAAAAATGTGTTTTATCTAACAACTTAAGCTTTTGAATGATATGGTCATACATTTCAACAGGACTCAAGGACCAGTCCACTAATACATGTTAAGAGACGGTCAACGATTACTGATCAAACTCTTTTCTTCGATATACGAAAATTTGAAATTCATTCAGAGAAGTATTACACAATAACCTTAGACATGATTATTTCCAGTAGCAAGGTAAATAGTTGTGAAACATCGTAATGCTTGTAGACAAATCAGCTGTTCCACATGCCCAGATTTCTTTTATGTACAGGTTAAAGATCAGTAGGAAACTGCACATAATGTACTATAGATTATCTTTACTCCATCAAGGAATATGATACTTGTTTAGGTTGCAAATAATTAGTACAAAATCTGCTATGAAACACAAGTAAATACTAAGTGCTTAAACAACATATTCGGCGGGCTTGAAATCAAATTATGCATTACACTATACTAGTCAAGAAACTTTTATTTACAAGATATTCCAATTCAAGCTCGCGACTAATGTGTAGTCTGGAAGCATATGAGAAGAATAAATACACTCATAAACAATGTTACAACACTAACCTGCCAAATGTAAGGATTTTCTACTTGTGTTGCCTGGCACCCTTTCTCATAAACAGTTCTGGCTTCATTTAGTTTCGGTTGCTTGCTCAAAATATTTCCCAAAGCAACATATGATCTCCCGTCTTCTGGCCAGACATCAATACACTCCATGCGTAAAAGATCCAGAAATCAGTAACATTATTAACTAATAATTAAGTGTCCTCTGGAAAATGGTAGTAATATCTTTTAGATCGACGAATGACTACCTGCTGCAAAATTTTCTCTGCATCTGCGTACTGAAACTTTCGAGCCAAAATCTTTGCCTTATACAGAGCTAAGTCTAAATTGACTTTAAGTGGCTTCTCACCAGAACCAGATTCCAGCCTGTTTGGCTCAAAAATTGGCATCTTCTTTGCAAATTTCTTAAGGCCAGCATCAAGTAGAAATGATGAGGAAGATGGTTGATCTTCCGGGAGATCATTTTTCTCTTGAGAACCCTCAAATTTACTAATCTCTTCCCTTTTCTCATCACCATCTTCCCCGTAAGAGTCCTTCACCGGCCTACGAACAACAAGTAACTCTTCCAAGGATTTCTTCGTGGTGCTGATCTCATCAGCAACTTCATCATTGTCACGACTATCTTGAGGATCAAACTTAGAAGGAGATTGTGATGTTTCTGGCTTTTCTTCAAGAAGTGGTGATGAGGAAGACGGTGGGAACATAAGGGAGGTAAAATAGGATGTGAAGGCGATGGTTGGGAAGTTCTAAAGGGCACGGAAACATGAAACTTTGAAGGATTGTGGTTCTGAGAATGATAGAAGAGAGTGAAATTAGAGCTCGAAGAAGAAGTAAACGAAAATTGACTCATTGCTTTTGCTGTATCTACACTTGTTCTGGTAAAACTGTTATATACTTTATGGAAGACAATGGTGATCTTTGTGAGATTACGGAGAAAGGGCAAGATTGTGTCTATAGAGTCAATGTCATCCTATAATTAGCAGGGATAGAGATTATATTGGTTTCTAACTTCACATGAGATGAAAAATAAGCTGATCCACTTCAAGCTTACGAGAAAATTGATGTGAAATAGCTCAAACTTTTTGATAGTTCAGTGGATTCTGAGAAGCAAGGCTTATTTGGAAAATAATTCAAGATGGCCCTTTCTCATAGAAACAATTCCCATCAACCGTGCATTCATCTGTATCAGTCCAAAAATACCTTGTTACTCAGAAACAGAAGAAAGCGAAGATGAGATGGGGAGAGGTAATTTTCTTCATTCCTATTGTTGGTCCGGGGTTATGTTATGGAATAAAAAAAACAAACTGAAAATAAAATAAAATCGAATACTAAAACAGTTTGGGAATGTTAGCAGAAATGTCGTCTGACATTTCAGACAACATTTCGGTAAAAACAGAATAAAACCTTTGAAGACTTAAAGTGCAGCGGAAATAAATAAAGAATACAAAGGTTTAATTTTCATAGGTTATATATTGATATAACCCATGATGGTCAATGACCAAATGTATTATATATATATATATATATATATATATATATATATATATATATATAATTGAATATATTCCTTCTTTTACAATATTACAAGATAATACAAAAGGAATAAAAAAAGGTTAAGTCGCAGATGACTGAAAATTCTATCTAAATAGAAGTGCACAACATCTCATTACAATCGCTCATACAAAGCTAATCTAGAATCTGAAACAACGAATGTAATGTCGGACAGAATGTCGTCACAAACTCAGGCAACATTTTGTGATCCAGTTTACGAGAAGAAATTTGAGCTCTCTTGATATTTTTACATTTTGATTACGGATATTGATTCACTCTTACGCCTCTCTATTTATAGTAGAGTCCTCCTGAAAAACTCATCAATTGGTTGTAGAAGTTGAGCTAAAAGTGGGCACGTGAAGCGGTGGCAGAGGCACGAAAATCTCAAGCTTGGACTTTTCTTCACGTCTTGCTCCTTAAGTTAAGCTACCTCTTGGACTTGGTCTTCCTCGTTTGCAAACTGCTTCAAAGACTCCTTGCCAAGTCAATTGTCATGTGATAAAAATGTCACACTTTCCTGAAATTTGTCCGTGAAGATAGGCAAAACAGTTACCAGAATGTCGTCCCGAATGTCAAGACATTTGGTCCAACATTTTCTGATTTTAACTTAGCTCTGAAAATGATATGTTAGGAAAAATGTCATAACACAAAACCTAACATTAACATTCTCCCCCTTTTTGCCTTTCTTCACAAAATCTTAATCAACCAAGTGTGAGTGACCTATATCAATGGTAGATCCACATAAATGTTCCCCCTCAACCTGTGATGGTATATATATACAACATATACAAGACATACATATATATACCATTTATATATGATTAGAAAAGAAGAAAGATGTTAGCACATATACACATATCATCCACTTATACAGATTTATATTCAGACCATATTCTCAACACCAACCAGTAGAATCAGCTTCAGTCCATGAAGGAAAGACAAAACATTAACATTCTCCCCCTTTTTGTCTTTCTTCACAAAACAACTTTTTCAACAAACAGCAGTAGTAGTTTTCAGCACAGTAGCAGTAGCTCTTGCATAATTTCTTCTCTGCACATAACAGTAACATATAACAGTAGCAGATTTCAACATCTTTCTACTCCTGCATAACTCTTTCTCTGCACAAAACAACAACATCTAGTATTCACCCGCTCCTGCATTGCACTTCCGGCACCTTCGCCGACTTCATGTCTTCGCTCCCCTGCATCAGTACTTCCTCTGCTTCTTTGATTTCAGTGATTTCTCTGGCTTGATTCTGCTGCGGCGTGATTTCGCCGACTTCAAAGAACATCATCATCATTCTCCCCTTTTTTGTGAAAGCGAATACGTAGTGCGGCGAATCGTAACATTCTCGCGATATCAACCTCAAAGGTTTGTTGGTTGATCTTTGCAATTTGATTGACAAGCTATTCAGTAGACACTGGAAACTAATTTGCACTATCTCTTTCCATTTTTCAGGGTAGATCAATCAAGGCTGTTAATTCAGAGGCTGGACATCTAGAGATCCACTTATGCATTATACCTTCAGTGAGGTACTCAATTATTTCATTTTTATTGTCCACTGCAGGGTCTGCTTCTCTAACATTCTCATCAGCATTTAATCCCATAAATTGATTTATAACAGCAGGTGTGAAAAATATACTCTGTTATAGAGATATACCTTCCCAAATTTCTTTGAGTCGATATCCTCTATAGCAGAACTCAAATTATCACAAAAAACAACCTGACTATTTTATCAATAACAGATCATTTCTCAGTAACAGATCCTAGGAACTGTCTTTCTTTTAAGAATTCTACCAAATCATATTTTAAACAGGAGGCAATGTTTAATACTTTTTCAGATCTAATAACTCTATTCTTGAAAATGTCCTAATTATGAGAACTAGTTTTAGAATAGAATTTGTTTGAGTAGATACATACCTCAAGGTTTGAATCAGATTCGGTTTTGCTGGAGGATGTTGGAGTTTGTGTCTCTTCTGATGTTGACTGAAATGTTGCTTGAGATGTTATGGCATCAGTGGCAACATTCAGAGCAACACTTGATTTGGAATATCTGCAAATTCTCTTTGGGAAGAATTGCTTCACTGGAGTTTCATCAGGAACTTCCTCTTTTTCTTGAGATACATTTGCAGTATAGAGACATTTGGTTCTTCTTCACTCTCTTCAGTTGAGAATCCCAAGTTCGTGTCATCACTGTCACTGTTTTGATCAAGCAGGTATAGAAGAATCACATCTGGACCTTTGGCTCTTCACGAACTGTACTCTCAAACATTCTACTCGATCGACAAGTAGGAAAGGTGGAGGATCTTGGTCTCTTACCCAATGCTGAAATATCTGATGTTTCATCAACATCTCTTGGATTGTTTTTATCACCTGGGTAGCTGATGTCTAAAGGTTCATCTAAACCTTTGAATACTATAGCTTTAGACAAGTCCTCTGTGAATGGTGAAGAAGGAAACCGATAGGGTTGTTGTGGTTCATTATGCTCAGTTGAGTCAGTATTCATTGGATGGTTGTACTCATAGGAATGTTGATCGGTGTGTTGGCTGAAATTGGTGTTGACATTGGAGAGGTTTCCATAAGTGAATATTGTGGAGAGGGTTTTGAGGAATTTTGGAAGATGAATGGCTTGAGTGTTCCATCGGTTGTATATACCGAAGTGATGTGATTTTTCCCATTTTATATATATATATATATTGATTTTCGAGAAAAACAAAAAAGATAACAAGAATGACAAACAAGTAAAGAATGATTTATAAACTTGGCAGAATAACTTTTATGTTTTTTATTTTTTTATTTTTTATATAGGAAAAATCGAAGATGATAAAAAAAAATAACAAATGAGAGGAATATGTATATACATGACAGATCTTTCTAAGCAACAAAAATCTCTTAGATTTAGGTGTTTCAATTTTACACAATAACTTACACCTAAAATATTGGGATAAACTAACTAGACATCAAAGTAGGAATAAAAATTAATCTTATCAGTTTAAAGTTTGAAATTCCTATTAAAACAAGGCACAAAAATAGAAAAAAATAACTGAATTTTCAAAAATCAGTTACACATCGCATCCCAATAAATAACATTATCTGAAAATGTCAACAGTAATGTTGGCAACATTTTGTACAACACAAGTATCATGATCCTTCAAGAACATCTTCCTTTCGGCAACAAATCAAGACATGTTTCATATATGTTTTTATGAGTTTAACCTCCAGACCAATGTAACATTTTTTCATTGAGTCCTAGATCTAATCATAAAACACATACAAAATTCATTTTCGTGTCAAAAACAAGAATACTTATTTAGCATCCTCATATTTTTTTTCTTTGTTTAAGTACTTTGATACTCCTATAGTATAGGAACGATATCAATTCAAGGGTTTTGCCCGTATTGCACAGTTGCCGAGAATTAGAAAGACTTTACCTTATTTTGATACTCTTTTTTTATGATATCTAATATCATCGCAGAGAACGGTATCACATTAAAATCATGTTCTCATTTGGAAATCATACCTGGTTGAACAAAAATCAGCCGTTACAAGTACTGAAATCAGATTATGATATTACAAGGGTAAATGTCACCCGAAATGTTAGAGACATTCCGTATTAAATTGGCCCAATGCACTGCTTTTGAGATTACAAAGACCAATAGATTTTTTTTTCAAAACTAGAAAATCTCTCATGGTCCAAAAACTTTTATAAAAGTATCAGTTAGTTGATAAAGAGTGTCAACACGTTCAATTTGAACTAGTTGTTTTTCCAATCAAATCTCTTTAAAAAATGATGTCTAATCATACTACAAAATTAAAATGTTGCTAGTATAACCATAGTCGTTTAACATGTGTCTTAACCATATGAATTGAGAGCAACAACATCCAACTGCTACATATTCAAATTCAGCAGTTGAAAGTGAGACACTGTTTTATTTACGACTATACCAAAAATAAGAGTATTGCCAAGATAAAAATTTCCTTCATTTGTACTTTTTCTATAATCCACATCACTAGCCCAATCCGAGTCACTATATCCTATTAAATTAGGATTAGTGTCTTTGGAATACCAAATTCCCAACTCACATGTGTCGACAACATATCTAATGACACGTTTACGACATTTAAGTGGGAGATTTTGGGATAGGCTTAGAATCATGCACAAACACAAACACTAAACATAGGTTATAAAACAAGAAAGAGAAACCTCTTGATATAGGATAGACATACACGCATACCTTACCATGTTTTTGTAATTGAGTGGTTCTTTTGCTTCTTGTTCTACTTCCTTCAAACACTACCCCTATCACCTGACATGTTGGATGATTCTTCATAATCCTTGATGAGGGTCCCTTCGAACTTGATTTAGCAATTCAACATTTGACTCCTCATTCACACCCTTTGTGGTTTCTGGTTTAGGTTCAGATGTTGCTCCGAATGTGGTAACATTTGAGGAAACATCTGGTTCTTCAGCAGTAGACTCTTGTACAGTTTTTTTCCTTCGATTGTACGCTCAATAAGCATGACTGAATGTTGTAGTCATTCTGGACAACATTATGGGAAATATGAGTTTGCTTACCTTGGGGACAATCTGCACAGACTGTTTTACCTTTATGACTGAAGTTGGGTAAGTCTCTAACCACTCCATATGAGACCATTTTTTTCAGATTGCGATAGTTGACATGCCCCAACTTTTGATGTCATAGTGTTGTGTCGTCGATCTTGACATTATTGTACGTTTCTTGTCTTGCAACAATACAACAATTATCACCTGTTCTAGTACCTGACATGACACATTCATTTGCTTCATTCGTAACTTTTCAGGCATTCTCATTAAATTTCACCTCCAGATTGTCATTACACAATTGACTCATCAATTTAGCTGTTAAACCTTCAATCGTGTAAGACATTTCTTAAAGTTGGAAATCCAGGAATATTCAGGATTCTTTTTCCAATCATTTTACTTTTACTTCCAGCTCCATAAGTTATGTTACTTCTATTTAATGACTCATAGTTCTTCAGAAAACTCATTTGCACCTGTCATGTGACGAGAACATCTACTCTCAAAGCACCAAGAACCTGAAATGTTAGTTCTTAAAGCAGTTATCGCACATTATAAGATACATCCATTTTGGGAACCCAAACTCTTTTTTTAAAAACATTTTTTACCTCTCAACTGATAAATGTTGTCCGAAATGTTGCACAACATTTTAGGCGACATTTCGCTCACAGAATTCTGAAGTTTGAAAACATTACGATTTAAAAAAAAAAAACAACAACAACCAGGGGAGTTACAGACACACAAACTTCATATCCTTTGACATATATGAGAACCTATTATATAATTTTTTTTCTTTTACAAAGCACATTTTCTCATTTTTGTCAAACAAACTAGAGCATAAAGTTAAGAGAGTTTTTGTACCCCCATACCTGCATGTGTAGGTTTACTAAAGCTGAGTATCTCATTCAGTTTGGAAGTCTCTGAGTTGAGCTCACGGAAGGTCGCTACGGCTAGATCCAATGTTGCACGAATCTTACCAAATTTAGTATCCTATTTGGTAAGTGCAACCTCTAGCCGGGTTATTTTGCCTTTTAGATCTACATTCTCACGAGTTAAAGATTTTATATTTATCTCAAGTTGCTTGGATTATGCGATTAATGTTTTACAAATATTTTGTAATTCATTAATCATGTCATCTTTGCATTAAACTTGATCCATACTTTCAGCCTCACCATTAGTAATAAAAATCACTAAAGCAGTTAACATCAGGATAGTTAAATAAAATGTACCTTTCAGATGTTGCAGATGTCGTTGCAGATGTTGCATGAAATATCGTGACATCTGAGGCAACATTACAGACGATATTTTCATTATCAGACATGGGTTGTTCGTAAACAGTGGCCAGTAGTGCTTGTGATTTGATTTCTTGATCTTCTTCCTCTTCTTAGTGGACATCCTTTTTTAGCATTTGGAAGAAAACTTGGTGGACTTTTGATTGAAGCCTTGGTTTTGATACTTTTTAGATTTAGATTGATTTCTCTCATTGTTGAACTTTCTCACCTTCAAATTGTATTTTTAGAGTGAGTAAGGCAACATTAGCACCTTCACCAAGTTCTTCAAGATTCTTATCCTTTTCATTGATTTGATTCTCTGAGGATTGAACTTGAAGTGCCACATTCTTGCTCTTATATAGTTCCCTTAAATTCTCAATGTTCATCTCATAGGTTTTGAGAATGTTAATCAAGGTATGAAGGTCCATAGTAGCAAGATTGTGACCTTCTTTAATGGCACAAATCTTTAAATTGAACTTTTCAGGAAGAGTACGGAGAGCCTTTCAAAAATAAGATTTAATATCATACGTTTCTTCCATCCTTAAAAAATTATATTTTCTCGTGAGCATGCACAACTTTGTTCGATGAACACTTGAGCTATCTTCACAATGAATTTGTAAAGTATCTCATGCATCCTTAGCCGTTGGACAGTTTTGAATGAGTTTGAACATGTAAAAAAGCTCAACCCCAAAAAATGCATTTAAGGCCTTTTCGTTAAGCTAACATTATTGGTTTATTCCGCCGTTCATTTGGATTCAGGTTTAACAAGAATGTCACATTCATCATCCGTTAACATCATTTGAACAACATACCCATTGATTATAGATCTCCAGGTCCTAACATCAATTGACTTGATGTGAGAACGTAGGTGAATCCTTAATAGGTATAGTTTGTATCATTTAAAATGGAAAGTCTACCAATAATTGGATTAGCCGGATCCATAGCTTTTTGAATAAAAGGACCAAACACTTATTGTATTAAGTGTCGGCTCTGATACCAGTTGTTGGGTCCCGGAGGTTATGCTATGAAATAATAAAAACAAACTGAAAATAAAATAAAATCGAATGCTAAAACAGTTTGCGAATGTCAACAGAAATGTCGTCTGACATTTCTGTAAAACAGAATAAAACCTTTGAAGAGTTAAAATGCAGCGGAAATAAATAACGAACACAAAAATTTAATTTTCATAGGTTATATATTGATATAACCCATGATGGTCAATGACCAAAGGTATTGTATATTGATCGGTGTATTTTATATACACCTTATGAGTCAGTTTTAGTTAGTCTTTTGTCCCATTTTGCACATATAAGTGTCGTATTAGGATAGTTTTTCTTTATTTTGAGTCAAAGTGGTTAAAATGGCCAAATGACGGAAAAAGCGCAAAAAGAGGGCAAAAGAGGAGATGCCAGAGCTGGAAACAGAGAAAGTGGCGAACGAGGGAAAAATCAAGACCAGCCGTGCGCCTCGATCAGCGGGGCCGCGCCACTATCCGTAGAGGTCGAAGACTGGCGCGGCCTCGACAAAAAACAGGTGCGGCGCTAAACATCCGAGGAGCTACAGAAGATACAGCGCGGCGCCTGAACCAGAGATATCGGGCGCGCGCCAAAACACCGAAGGATTGCAGAACTTCCGCGCGCTGTCGCAGGCGCGCGCCGACGCGGAAAAATTAGGTCTTTTGACGAAAATCGGGCACGAAAGGAAAAGAGGAGGCGGTTTGCGGCATAAAAGGAGAACCCTAGGCGCTTTTAAGGGTTCCCTTCTGCACAACACAAGACTTTGGCTTGAGATTGGATACCATTAGTTTAGTAATTTCTTTTAGTTTTTTTACTTTATTTCGATTTTATGATGAACTTTGAATTAGTTCTCATATTTATGGCTAGAACTAATTCTCTTATAGACTTTCCATGTTGAATTGCTAGAAACTTATGTTATAAATTAATGCATGCTTATGGTTATTTTTCTTATTGTGAGATCTATCCAATAATTGAGTTGAATTCTGGTAATTAATTGACAACTAATTATCACTATATGATTTCTAATCAGTTACGAAAAGGGGTGATTGTGAATATGATGTAAGTTGGGTAGACATTCTTGGATTGAGGATGAAAATACCTCAATTATTTATGTAGCGTTGATGAGAGGCTTAACAACCCTAATTTTGCGCATTGTGCGTGACGGTCAACTAGGTTTTTGTTCTTAATCCTCCTATAAAGTTATCCTTATCACCGAAAGGTAGGTAAGGTGTGATACTGGGGTTGAGTGTTTATATAACCCTAACGGGAGTATAAAACGATTTCGTAAACCTGCTTTCTCCTAAAGAAGAATACCATAAGTTAATGCATTAGTAAGTAGCATAAGCGGATAGTAAGGATACATGGAAGCCATATTCTCTTCATCACTGAAGTAAATCTTTATATTAAAATAGCTTGCATAATTCTTAGTTTAAAAACAACAAATCTAAATATCAATTTACCAAATAGATACCAAAACATAGATAGTTGGTAATTGAACCCTAATCCTTGAGGACGATATTCGGTCTTATCAAGACTATACTACTTGTCACGATAACGTGCACTTGCGTTTAAAGTGTGTGCATCTTACCGCACATCAAGTTTTTGGCGCCGTTGCCGGGGATTAGGCATTAGTTCAATATCAAATTTATCTATTTTTAATTTCTAATTTGGGTTTTATGTATAGTTTTTCTAATCTTTTTTGTTTTATGTATTTATTGTGTGAAAACAAGGGTGCCGTGATCCTTTGTTGGTTTTGATGTATCTCGTGATCCCGAAGATACGAGTACTACCGCCAATATGATCGAGCTCCAACCGTAGAGGAAGAGAGAGAATTGCGAGAAGTCATACTCGCCTCACTAAGTATCAAGCGCAGTTCATGGACGAAATGAGATCGCCATAAAGAAGCCGAATCGCAAATGGAGAACTCGCGATCATATTTGGCGTGAAATGCAAGAAAATCAATCAGCACCTATGGGGGGTGGCAAGCAACTTGAAGGGCCTGAACCACACCCAACTATTGAGGAATCCGCAAGGTAGTTAGTGTAGAGAAGGAAAAAATTTCGAGGATCCAATTATCGCCTTCGATTCTCGTGGAAATTCTTTTCCCGCACCTATCACGTAAGAAACACCACTAGCTATCACTAATGGCTCCCAAATAGGAATTACATATCATCAAGGCAACCCCAGTGTTAAGAGATGTAGAGATTTTCACTGATTCCTACACTATAAAAAGCCTAAAAGACAAACCTATCTTGTGTACTTTGGGGATACTTATATTTTTAAGGCTCTTGTTTGAACAAATAGTTATAGGAAATTAAGACCTATAAGAATAAATCATGGATTATGGCGATTCGCAGAAGGTCCAATGAGCACTCGCACTGCTAATTACGTCCGGCTAAAAGACGTTAAAGACAGCTTGTTGGGAGGCAACCCAACGTTTTCAATTATGTTAATTTAATTTCGCCTTTATTTTATTTTATTTTTTGTAACGGTCTCACTGGCTTGAGTCTTGTGTTTGTGATGTGATTGACAGGTACAGGAAATAAATCAAGGCGAAAAATCAAGAAAAGCCGCATTTCGTAGCGGTAGCCATGGCGTGAGCAGGCCGCGCCCAAAAGAATCAACAGCGCAGAGTTTAAGCCATGGCGCCAAAAATTCCAGAAAATTTGCCAAATTTAGCCATGCGCCTGAATGTGGTCGCGGCGCAGAAAGTCCCGAAGGAGCGCAGGAGTTTGGGCGCCGCGGCGCCAAAAGCAGGGCCGCGGCGCCGAAGCGGGAATCCAGAACTTTAAACGCCCAAAAATCAGATTTTTCCCAATTCCAAATTCAAAAACCTAACCTTCCCTCTCCAAAAACCCACGAAATTCCAGAAATTTGCCCACAAATCCTCCACAAATCCAACCCAACCACAACCTAAACTCTTAAATTCCCAAAAACCCTTAGCCATCTCAACCAACAAAGCTCCATTCCATAGCCTCAAACCACCAATTGAAACAAGAACAAGCTTGAAGCTTCTCATAAAAAGGTAATCTTTTTCTGTTCTTGAATCCTTTACTGAAGTCACAAGAGGTAGTAGTTCGAAGGAGTATTGTAGTTGAAGTAATTGGGTACTGAAAAGTTGATTGTGAAGTTTAGAGAAAAGAGTAGAAAAGGAGTGTGGGTATTGGGTAGAAAGGTTGAAGTTTGGGGGTGTTGTGTTCGCTGCTAGTTGTCAATTGTGTAGGAAACATTTGTGCCACTAAATTGTAAGCTCCAGAAACTGTTTTAACCATGGCCACCAGGAAAAGAACAGGCTCCACATCCACTCCAACCCCACAATACGATGAAAATATGTTTGTGAGCTACCAAGCCTACCAAAGATACAAAAAGCTTGATACCAGACCTTTAATACCAGAAAGGGGAATGGACTACCAGAGGGAGTCATATGGGGAAGAAGATATTTATGAGCCCATTCGGGCGATGATTGAGTTAAGGGATTGGAGGAAATTTGTGAATCCGGAGAAGATAGCACCAGTAAACACAACAATGGTGCGTGAATTTTATGTCAATTTTCCGGAGAAGGTGGAAAGGGGATGCTTTGTAAGGGGACGTTATGTGCCTGTGACAGCAGAGGATATAAATATACAATTGAAAACAGTTGATGTTGAAGAAAGAAGTGATTGGAATCACTTTAGAACATGGTCTCGAAGATTGACCACATCGACGGAATGCCGCTGCGGCACCGTGAGCTACCACGTAGAACATTTTGATAATGGAAGAAATGGGTCAAGAGCGAGCAGTGTCAATTCAACAAAGTAGCCAAAGGTTGGTTATATTTCATCAACGCGCGTGATTCCATCCACGCACTTCACGAGTGCGGAGGATGAGATTAAACCGATATATGGAATTATGAGGGGGTTGACGATTGATGTGGGGAAAGAAATAGTGCAGAGCATTGAGGAAATCAGCAGGTTGGTAACAACAGGCGGATTAGGACATGACTCAGTTATCACCAAGCTATGTCACATGAGTGCGATCTCAAAACTACCCACTGACACTCATGAGAGAAACCAGCGCCCGTATCTATGGGATAGTGCACTCTTACCTGCACCCAAGCCCCAAAGGCGACGGAGAGTACAACCAGCAGCAGCAGCAGAGGCGCCACGGACGAAGATGAGCTGAAATAGGGGCTCAATATGAGGCGTGACCTAGCCGGCCAACTACGAGCGAGAACCTCCAACGCCCACAACGGAGCAATTGTATCAAAATCGGATGAGGATGATGCAGACGCTTGGACCTGATGGTACAAGGACGGAAGAAACAAGGCAATAAATCAACGAGTTGAGTTCCTTGTTCAACCAATGGTCGATGCATTATCCACCGCCACCACCACCATTTTAGCCAAAGTTTATAAGTGTCTTATTTCTTTTACTGTCTTTGAGTCTACACACATTGGGGACAATGTGTTATTTAAGTTTGAGGGTGTTTTATTTGTATTTTATTTTATTTGTGTCATGTTATGTGTTAATTAAGTCTTTTTGATTATTTTTATGTTTATTTTGAGTCACCAAATGTTTTTTGAATTTTGAGTCATAATTGTCTGTCAAAGATCATGTATGCTGTAGTTGCTAGAAACACCTAGTGAAGTAAGGTGGAATAATGTAACGGAATTGAAGCAACTATCTAAACATTTAGATTAGATATGCCAAAAACTCATAGAATCTGTCTATTTGGAGTTTCTTGCTTGAATTACGCATACTAAATGATAAATGCTTATGTGTTATGATTGCTTGCTATTTGAGGCGAAATAGTTAGGATATGCATGTTAGGGAGATGACTCAGGCATTTCTTTGATAGCCAATTCTTACCATTCTTTTCTATCCCGTACTTTAAAAATATCCCTAGTCAGCCCCATTGAGCCTAAATTTGAAACTTCTTCTTTGACACCCTATATTCCCACAAAATTGTACCATAAGTGAAAATATGAAATAGTGGAATACATTGTGTTAAAAAAAAAAAGTGAATAAGTCTGTTGCACCCCAATACAAAAGTAATAAGAAATAGGTAAAAGCCTAAATTTGGGGGTGCTTGTCATTATTATATATTTCACTCTCCCAAAACAAAAGAGGGGAAAGATAGAATCGAAATGAAGAAAAGAACAAAAAGAAAAAGGGAAATACTGAAAAGCTGAAGAGCTTATGGTACACGAAATGAGCCTAAATTGCCTATTTCTTCCTACCTATACCTAAGCCTACATTACAACCCTTAAAAGTCCTGAAGATCTCTTTTGTGCATATCCAGAATTAGTGGAGAATAGCAAGTAAGCATGCCATAGGATTTTTGAATTTATATGCATGATCTAGTATATTGACTTCCATTAAAGCATGATGAATAGGAGTTTGCGAAATATCTAGCTTAATGTGCTGAATTGTCATGCTATATGTTCCTGCATATTATTTTGCTAACCTTCATGTTTTTCTAGTTAACACTAATGCAGCAAAAGTAATCAATGGCAGTGAGTCTTTTATTTTCGTTTCTTTGAGTCTTTTATTTTATTTCTTTCTATCTTTGCTCGAAGGCGAGCAAAGGTTAAGTTTGGGGGTATTTGATCGGTGTATTTTATATACACCTTTTGAGTCAGTTTTAGTTAGTCTTTTGTTCCATTTTGCACATATAAGTGTCGTATTAGGATAGTTTTTCTTTCTTTTGAGTCAAAGTGGTTAAAATGGCCAAATGACGGAAAAAGAGCAAAAAGATGGCAAAAGAGGAGATGCCAGAGCTGGAAACAGAGAAAGTGACGAACGAGGGAAAAATCAAGACCCGGTAGCCGCGGCCTCCTGCCAGATCAGCGAGCGCGGCGCCTCGCGATCAGCGAGCCGCGGCGCCACTATCGAGAGGTCGAAGACTGGTAGCGCGCTCGACAAAGAAAAGCGAGGCGCGGCACCTAAACATCCGGAGAGCTACAGAAGATACAAGGCCGCGCTCTCGCATGCCAGATATCGGGCCGCGCCAAAACACCCGAAGGATTGCAGAACTTCCGGCGCCGCGGCGCCGACGCGGAAAAATTAGTCTTTTGACGAAAATCTGGTCGCCCGAAGGAAAAGAGGAGGCGGTTTGCGGCTATAAAAGGAGAACCCTAGGCGCTTTTAAGGGTTCCCCTGCACAACACAAGACTTTGGCTTGGAGATCGATACCATTAGTTTAGTAATTTCTTTTCCTTTTCTTTACTTTATTTCAGTTTTTATGATGAACTTTGAATTAGTTCTTGTCATATTTATGGCTAGGAACTAATTCTCTTATAGGGCTTTCCATGTTGAATTGCTAGAAACTTATGTTATAAATTAATGTATGCTTATGGTTATTTTTCTTATTGTGAGATCTATCCAATAATTGAGTTGAATTCTTGGTAATTAATTGACAACTAATTATCACTATATGATTTCTAATCAGATTCTGAAAAGGGGGGATTGTGAATATGATGTAAGTTGGGTAGACATTCTTGGATTGGGGATGAAAATACCTCAATTATTTATGTAGCGTTGATGAGAGGCTTAACAACCATAATTTTGCGCATTGTGCGTGACGGTCAACTAGGTTTTTGTTCTTAATCCTCCTATAAAGTTATCCTTATCACCGAAAGGTAGGTAAGGTGCGATCTTTGAGGTTGAGTGTTTATATAACCTAACGGGAGTATAAAGCGATTTCAGAAACTCGCTTTCTCCTAAAGAAGAATACCATAAGTTAATGCATTAGTAACTAGCATAAGCGGATAGTAAGGATACATGGAAGCCCTATTCTCATCATCACTGAAGTAAATCTTTATATTAAAATAGCTTGCATAATTCTTAGTTTAAAAACAACAAATCTAAATATCAATTTACCAAATAGATACCAAAACATAGATAGTTGGTAATTGAACCCTAATCCTTGAGGACGATATTCGGTCTTATCAAGACTATACTACTTGTCACGATAACGTGCACTTGCGTTTAAAGTGTGTGCATCTTACCGCGCATCATATATATATGTATACAATTGAATATATTCCTTCTTTTATAATATTACAAGATAATACAAAAGGAATAAAAAAGGTTAAGTCGCAGATGACTTATGCCTGAAAATTCTATCTAAATAGAAGTGCACAACATCTCATTACAATCGCTCCATGCAAAGCTAATCTAGAATCTGAAACAACGAATGTAATGTCGAACAGAATGTCGTCACAAACTCAGGCAACATTTTGTGATCCAGATTTCTGAAAAAAATCCCGAGAGCTCTCTTGGTATTTTACATTTTGATTTTGGTTATTGATTCACTCTTCTGCCCTCTCTATTTATAGTAGAGAGTCCTCCTCGAAAAACTCATCAATTGATTGTAGAAGTTGAGCTAAAAATAGGCACGTGAAGCAATAGTTTGAGGCACGAAAATCTCAACTGCTTGGACTTTTTCTTCACATGTATTGCTCCTTAAGTTAAGCTACCTCTTGGACTTGGTCTTCCTTGTTTGCAAACTGCTTCAAAGACTCCTTGTCAAGTCAATTGTCATGTGATAAAAAAGTCACACTTTCCTGAAATATGTCCGTGAAGATAGGCAAAACAGTTACCAGAATGTCGTCCCGAATGTCAAGACATTTGGTCTAACATTTTCTGATTTTAACTTAGCTCTGAAAATGATATGTTAGGAAAAATATCATGACACTAAACCTAACATTAACACCTATGACACACTTCATTTTCAAAAACTCGAAGACTGTTTTAACTTACTTCTATAAATAGCAAATTGGTACACTATTCACAAGGGTTCGATTTCAGAAAACATTACATAGGCCAATTAGTCTATAATGGATGTTTTCTTACCAATGAAACTTCATGACAAACTAAAATCGCCTTATAAATATAATGAATGTTTTCTTTATTTCTGTTATTTCTTTTCCTAGTCTGCTTTGGTTATTTCTTTGAGCTGAGGGTCTATCAGAAACAACCTCTCTATAAGATAAGATTTGCGTCCATCCTGCCATGTTCAGACCTTACTTGTGGGGGTTGTTGTAAGCAGAGTTGAAAGACATCATTACTAAATAAATAAAAGTATACTTTCTCTAACAACTAATAAATTTTTAATTGAGACAGCAGGCAGACGTCCTGTGTTCGAGTCTACCGTCATCTATGACCCATGAAAAAAGAACCATGTCGAACGTGAGGGGACATGTCGAAACATATAATTAAATAAATAGAAGTGTGCTCTCCTTCTAACCGCTTAAGATTTTAAATGATATGGTCACACTTCAAATACGGAGTACTTAACGCCTTCTCCGACTACTATGCTAAAATGTTGGGAAGGGGATAAAACGAAAGAAACATTTTACCTCATTTTTGTTTCCTAAATGCTCATAGATATGTTCTTGAAGAAACATAAAATGCAGAGAAGAAGTTATGTAATTATGTTAGTAAAGTGTTTACTGTTTGTGCAGCAAAATGCAGTGACAGAATGGATGACTTGGAGATTGCATTTGGGTCAGTCTTTAACTGAATGGCTGTGGTGCTTTCGTATGCACCTTGTCATTTCTTTTTTCTTTTCTAATTTTCTTTTCTTTTATGATTATTTCCTTTTGGATTTAAGTAGACGTTTGGCCATAGATATTAAATATTTTTTATTTTATTTTAAAAAATAAATTTGAAATTGGAGTTGAATGTAGTGTTTGGTTATAATTTTTTTTTGTAAAGAATATTTGGTTATTTAAATGTATCGAAAGTGAAAAAGGTGAAATAAGATTTTAGGTGTTTTCTAAATTTTAAATGAAGTAAAAAAATCCGAAAAAATGAAAAGTTCTCATGATCAAACGGGCTTTTATGATTATTTCTACACTGTATTGAAATTAGGTTAAATTGTGTCACGACCCGACCCGACGCCCTAATTGGACGTCATTACACTAACCTGTCACATAATCAACTGACACTTAAGGGTAATAGAAAATTCAGCAGCATAACGCTGCATCTATAACATATGCCCAAAGTAGGCGAGCCGACAAGGTTGCCTTACACAACTAACCAACATGTCACAATAGGCTAGCCGACTAGGCTGCCACCAAATAGCATCACATAAATACGGAAACAATCAAAATAGGCCAGCCGGTAAGGCTGTCACTATATACGAGAATCTCCACAAAACAGAGTACAACAACACATATACCAAAAACAGATTCACATCTCTACATACGTACAACCCACAACCGCTTACTGCACCTCTAAGTACAATAATGACATATGAATGCGTGGGTTCAAGATTAAAGATCTATACCAAAGACTAAGCTCGAATCAATAGAGCCTTCCAACCACGGTGAGTAGAGTCTTAGGCCCGAGGATCACCAACGAGAATCAGACTGCGGGCATTTAACGCAAATTCCAGGAAAGGGTCGATCTGAAATAATGTCGAGTATGTAAAACATGAAATCGTGAATAAGATCAAAAGCAAGAGATAACGAGACAAATATAATAATCAAATTACCATTTCAATCGTGTCATATACGAACGAGAGTCATATCAAAACCATGAGTGTCATTCATATAATCATAAATATATATACATATACTATCCTGGTATCTATACCAATCATGGATGTCATCCATGGAATCATCATACGATACTATCACGGGTATCTATATCCGCATCGTGGATACGTGTCCACGAGATCGAATCGCCGTAAGGTAACTCGAGACGTATGAAAATCGAGTTACAATGCAATCGTACCATATGAAAAGAAAGTCATGCATGTCTAACAATCATCATAATCAGGACACCTCCAGACATATAGCTACCCCCATTCTCGGGACTCGGTCGCTCATACTATGTACATATAGCTACCCCATTCGGGACTCACACGACCCGACCGGCGCGCGGTGCCCTACCAGGCACCTGTTGTATACATCGAGAATAGCAAATAAACATACACAACATAACACAGTGTAAACAATATAACAACACAAAGCCGATAAGTGCCGCTTCCATAATATAAACAAAGTCAAAAGTACAACTTTACAACTCGGTTCTTACAACCACATATGTGAATACGCACTTAGGAATAACAATCGTGGCGGGACGTGGCCACCATACCACGAATGTACATAATCTACAACATCGGGGAAGAATCGTACTAAAAGAAAGACAAGCCTCCGAGAATGGAGTTTCCGACGTCCGATAAGTGATCCTAAGAGTGTGGATCCAAGAACCTTACCACTTTCCGGCGTGACGCAGCCCAGGAAGGGGGTCGATACAATATGTACTAAGTATGTAAACGGAAAGTCGTAATTACAACATAAGTTTAACGAAGCCGAGACATGTATGATAACAAAATTACGATGCGGTGCCTTACTAACAATGAGAGTAATAATAGGTGTATACTTACAACGAAAAATAGGATTGGAATCCTACTCTCGAGACTATTTCACCGCGTAGGTCCAAATGGACTGCGTGAGGTATTCCTCGCGTGGGACTATTTCACCCGCATAAGCCCTTACGGACTCGCATGAGGTATTCTCGCATAGGTGGACCCGCACGTGGGACTATTTCACCGCGTAAGCCCTTACGGACTCGCATGAGGTATTCCTCGCATCGTGGTTAGCAAATCCACGGAAATATACAATGCCACAATCCCGGGGAATGACCCCGCAACGAATAATATATCATTAGCCCAAATCCGGCTATCACACATAACATAAGCTCTATCGGCTTATCATGCAATATATAATCAAGTTAAGAAATCCCCTAACTTCTTACTATTCTTGTTCATATACACTCTCATTTTAGTTTACCTAATGCACTATCATGTCTTTTATAAAAATCCGGGAATTTAACCCAAAGTACTACGTACTTCTATGCTTTTAAAATGACTCATTTCATTATAAAACTTCCAAGATACTAATAACCGTAGTATCAAGTTACAATTTCTTTTCAAGACAAGTCACAATACTTTTAGAAATAAAAATTAGGCTTCTAAAGCAAGTGACTCATGTCTTATAAAACCTTAGGCAATTGATGCCTTAAAATCGAATTGCCTTCCATTAAATCAAGTCATTTATCTTTCCATAAAGTCAATATAACCCACTCCCCATAAAGTCGTTATATTCACTTTATACTTTAGTCAAGTACAATTTCCTATCCAAGGGACTTATACGTTTTTAAAACGACACAAGTATCACATACTTTAAAATTCTTCAAGTCCCTTATCTTTAACAAGACTTAAGACATCTTTAATATTCTCAAAGGAGTGAGTTAATCTCCTAACTCACCCGACTTGGCATTTCATAAAACAAGTAAAGAATGTCAAAGTCTTGTACGTCTACCGTACTATATACGTGAAACTAGTCATGCTCAAAGATAGGAAAAGTTCTACATACCTCGTCGGGGCAAACCACTTGCCAAGTACAAAGTCCCGCCCGTAGTATGTCAACCTATAATATTCACAATACGTCTATTAAAGCCTTACTTCAATCGTAGAATATTACAAGTGTAAAGTCTCCATTTTCTACGGAAAATCGGACAGCACCTCCTTTGTTTTTACTTACTTTGCCACCTTTTTCAAGGCCGAAATACAATAACCAAACAGCCCCAATTGGCTCACAATTTATAGAAGGTAGTCCAATACAAATGGATAACTAAACAGCCCCAATTGGCTCACAATTATATAGAAAGTAGTCCAATACAAATGAATAACAAACTAATACAAACTACAAGTCCAAATTCGGCCACCTTGAGTTCAACAATACCAATTCTTATCCAATTTCCATTTCAATCCAAATTGGTAGCATAATATGATATCAAGTCGCATTTGGTTATAACTACCATAATCTTCAAGTCAATAACATGCGACGATTCTAACAACGATTAAATTGTAATTCAACTTAGTCATGGCTTACATTACATTTCGGATTTCCAAGGCTATAATCAATCCATAATCCTTATAACTTCAATATAACAACTTCATGCTCGCAACATACAAGGCTAACAACAACAATATAAATAATCTTGTAATACTTTCAAAGAACAAGATTATACCTCAATGATTCTTAATCCAACTCCAATCCAAGTCGCTCCTAGCTTAGAGCCTCTCCAAGACACCTCAATCCGCTTGTTGAGACCCTTAGAACAATACCAACAATTTAACCTTCAAAGCTCCAACAAAACCTAGAAGGACCATTAGGTTTTCGTTTTGCGACTAACCCGAAAACAATCTTTTTCCAAGATTTTTCTATTGAGATGTGTTTACAATACACCTAAGACCCTTGGTTTAAAGTGTGGAATCAAATGGACAAGAAACGAATTTTTTTTTTCTCTTAGTGAACCCGAGACTTCACTAGTGAGTTCTTCAAATTGTGAAATATTTTCTAAGTGTTAAGCTCACACTAGCACTACTAGTATTATATAGTGAATTGGATGGTCAAGATATACACAAATGTGAGGCTTGGATGTGGTCTTACAAAATATCAAGACTTATTGACCTTGACTTAGTCAAATTTCTCATGCTACTCATGTTGCAAGACTTGTCTTGCAACAAAGGTCCAATGACCCTCTTGCCCTTGCACATTTCGATCAAGGCATCACATAAGGGGGGGTGACACTTGTCGCCCTCCCATTCGTCATAATAATATGATTTCCGACAATTTCATATTTCCGATAAAATTTTCTTTACAAATCTCAAATCTTAACACTTGTGAGTTCTTAAAACATGTCCTGAAATTACGGGGTGTAACAGACTCGGTCCTCATACTCTGTAAATATAGCTAACCGGCCCATTCTGTGACTCGGTCCTCATAACGTACAGTCACAACTTACACAAGTAGAATATCATGAGGAATCATATGCAATACACATCATCATCATCTGGGACTCAATGGAACAATCATATGCATTTTAAATAATCATATGTATTTTAAATCACCAGTGGAGACTCGATGAAATAATTAAGACGAACTATCATTTAGGAATTCAGGCACTATCATATTATATATCACTTTTAATCATCACTTGGAACCTCAAGGTACTTATCGTGTCACGTATCATTTGGAATTTTTGTATAGAAATCATGTACGTCCGTCGTATGTTCACTTCATATAAATCATATCAAAATAAAGGGAGGAAGAGTTTCACATAGCGCTTGTCGTCTGTATCAACTCATATCATATCGTTTTGGGTAAAATATGAATGCATGAATGACAATAAACATTTCCTGAATTTATTGGATGACAATAATGTCCTTGCTTTTCTGGTTAACATTATGAAACTATCTTATTGGTGATAATAAATCCTAATTGCCTAATTAATTCATTATATACATTGTTAGTAGGTTATATTTTTATAGAGATCTTATCTAATCAGCTGTGAACTAGCAAATGTAAAACAAATTGGTTCTATCTTAGTTTCTATGCAGATGAAATTCTAATCATTTTTAATATAATTGTTTTATCGATACCTTATTCATTTGCTGCTGCAATGGCTTATTTTAACATGTTCATTAAAATATACCTTCTTATTTATTAAACCAGTTCCAGCATTTAATACTTATTAGTTACTTTGGATGTGCATAGTCAAATTGGCTTCAGTGCTTACTAAAAACTCTCATTAATACCAACATCTTCCCTATATGCCTTAACCAGAACTTAGGAACAATTTAGATATGCTTTTAGCAAAGAATCAATAATATGAATACTCCTTAACTTCTAAGAGTAGAATAACTGATGGAAAAACATCACAGTTATCTTCATACGCAGAACATGGCAAAAGAAATAAGGAGTTGTCTTAACATACCTTTTAGTCGTACTAGCCAACTCAATATCAGAATACGCCCCGTCTTAGAACTTCAACCTATTATAATGGTAATATGATTGTCAATTTCTAGGATTACTAGTATACTTTATATCATATGACAGCTTCCTATTCCACAAAAATTCGGGCAGCACTTCTCCTGTTTATACGCATATCCACAGTTAACCAACAAGCTCAACAAATCAATAACAAGTCATAACTTATATCTCATCATTATAACTTAACAAAACAACCTTAAGACGAGACAACCACGTCCAATAAATCCATGTAATTTCGACCAACAACAACATAATTCCATACTTTCTTTCTTAACTTCTTAAGATACACTTCATGTTCCAACATTCATATGTAAACCATTACTTCCTTTAAATATCAAGACTCCTCTATTTTAACATGCAATTTGTGATAATTTTAACAATAACGACAATCAACCCCAAGGTGTCCAAATCAGTCCATAATCGGCAATAACGCCCAAACCTTCACATGCATTGTCTAAATTCCAAGTTTATTCTTAACACAAGTCCATTACTTAAACTATAACAACATGCAACTCTAATTATTCAATAGGAAGAAGAATTTTATACCTCAACGAAGTCAAAACAGTCCCAACGTCGAACCCACTGCCCTTATCCGAATACCCACTGTTTTATCGATTTCTCTTGCTCAATTCTTCACTTCTTCAACTCCAATTCAACATGCATGAGTCCCACCATGTAACCCATAATTTATACACATTTTTCTTTCCTAATTTATCTCCAAAAATGGAAGAAAACCTGCCCTAATTTCGGTCCAGTGAGGACCGAACTGCTCACTATTTTGTCAGCTGAACTGGTAACGTCCATAATTCTCTACTCCGATGTCCTATGGACGAGCGGTTTGTTGCGTTGGAAACTAGACTCGACGAACTTCATCTTAGGCTTTTGAATCACCTAAAAACTCCTAATATGCGAGGAGATAAATCCCTCCAAAGTTGACTAAAAATCTGCCAGCAACCAGCAATTTTCTGCCCATTTTTCTCCTCCATTTTCACACATCTTTCAACTCCAAATTAACATGCATGTATTCTACCATGTTAGACCATCAGTTGTACATGTTTTTCTTCCCAAACTTCTTGTTAAAATTTGACAAATCTCAAGCCTATTTTCGGCCAGCAAACCCGTGAGCTGTGACCCACTGGTTGGGTTTCAAAAATTTTGCTTCCAAATTGTGGAATGATTAATCATAGAATGTAGGTTGCTTGAATATTGAATTGATTAGAGGAATGGTGTGATTTTCGAATTGAGAGGGGGATGGAGTGTTCTTGCTCCTAGTTTTTAAGTGAAGAAGACAAGTGTGCAATGCTTAGGGTAATATTAGAATCCAATTTTCAGATTTACAAACATGCACTTTAGTCCCCCTAAATGTTACACTTTGCCCCTCTAATTGTTAACTTAACTAAATTAATCCCCCAAGTAATAAATCTCAGTCCCGCTTCTTTTAATCTTGATTCCCGTCCCCTTTAGTTCCCGGGAATTCCATAAGATCTCGCATTCCTCACGTCGTAATTCTTATAATATGTAATAATCCTTAATGGAAATATATATAACTTATCATATTAAATTCTCATTGACGTGCTCGTAGCTTATGTAAATGTGTCACATATTCATTATCCAAATCTTAATCTTAATGACGTCCTTAACCCTTGTCTTAACTTACGAGGCGTAACATATTGGTTGATAATGTAAAAAAAAATTGTTGTTCAAAAATATCATCAGGTGTGTCGAAACATACATACATTATGCAGTTCTAAAATATGTATATTGGTGCGACGACATTTTTAAAAATTCAATCAACATAAATTGCATATCAATTATCATTTTTATTAAGTTATCGATTAATGTTTATTATAAAATAATTACTTTAAGTATTATAATTGTATAAATATTTTTATCATGTCAATTTTGAGTGCATAAAAATCAAGCTCCAATTGAATTTGTAAGAAAGTTATGTGAAAGTTATTACTACAATTAAAAGTTTTCTGTTTGGAACAACGGTTTAGTAAATAATCATCTTTTTATTTCTCTTATAAAATTAACAGCATTTATGAGAAAATATTAGATTACGGTTTAAATATTTATACACGTTAAATGACTGTTTAATATTTTATTGTCTCAAAGACTATTATGGAACTTTTAAAAATAAGAATAAAATCAAAATAATATCTAAAAAGGAGATATTTGCGTAAATTAACCCAAATGAAGCCTTTGATCTAATACAACCAGCTAATTCATAAATCATAAGCCCTCTTCTAGCCCATTCCTTTTTAGACTTCACAAAGCGCAAAACAAGCCCAAGTCCAATTCACATGGACTGTATAGGTGGACAAATCAACTAACCTAGTCCAAAATTGTGGCCCACTTCTCTCCATCTCCTTCTCCGGCGTAACCGATTTGTAGGTTCGTTCTATCACCGGTTTTTCTTCCGTATAATTATTGCTGGTAAAATTACGAATTGGATATGAGTATATTCACTTTGCTTCTGTTGCATAAAGTAAGGCTCATCTCCGGCTTCTTATCTGATCATTTTTTCTAAATGTTTTATCATTTCTTATTCGCTTTCGTTATTTAATTTTGTCCTTGTCTACCTTTTCTTATGCTTTTTCTTGAGCCGGGTCTTTCGGAAACAACCTCTAAGATAAGGTCTGCTTACATTCTATACTCCCCGGAACCCATGTTGTTATTGTATGGTGTTAGGACCAACTTGCTTGCACCTCGACTAAACTGTTGGGTAGCCTGTCCAGCCAACAAGTATAGGTTCCATCTAGTGTTGCAATTGAGATTCGAACTTGGGATTTTGCAGTTTTTTACTCACATGCTGCAACCACTAGGCCATCCCCTTGGGGACTCATTACAAAACTCACTTTTCAAGTCATTTACAATTCTGATGATCCATATAGATTTCAATTTCTGGTACAACTTTTTTTGTTAACTTGCCTTATCTCAATTAGTCTCCAATACAGTGCTTAAGTTGATGTTCGTTCGTAACAGAGCCAGATAGTTAATCTCTAAAGTTCTTATTCATTATTATTAAGAAATAGGGTGTTAAATGACAAGTTATTTAATGTTATAGTGAAAATGTGCCCGAATGAAGCGAAATGGTTACGAAGTATTCATGTAGTGGATCCACCTAGTTTGGAGACGTGATATGTTGATTGATTGAATATACTACCACATAAAGCTCTGTACTTACCCCAAAATCCCATTGATGGCGTTTGAAGAGGATTCTTGAGAGCTAAGGGATCACTATGATATCTAAGCTTATGTAGAGTAAGAGATTGTATAAACTGATATTGGAGACAAACTGAGAATGAGCTTGTGTATAACACACGTATAGAATCTAAGTAGGCGTTTGACCATAGAAACCAAATATTTTTCACTTTATTTGGAGTTTTTGAAGTTGGTGTTGTGCTTAGTTATACTTTTTGCAAAAACTTACTTGATTGTTTGAATGTACTGGAAGTGAAAACAGGGTTTTAGGTGTTTTCCAAATTCCAAATACAACTTCAAGCTGTATTTGGAATTTTCATGGCCAAACGCTGACCTTCGAATACAGTGAAAAACATTGTTCCGGAAAAAAGTGAATAATTCTCATGGCCAAACGTGCCTAAGTTCTATTATCCCCTTTGATGTGATGTCATTGTTCCTGAATGGTGCCCATATAAATTTGCAGGAAATGTCATTCTTAAAGGATATTCTCATTGATTCTGAAGCTCATTTTGTGGTGCTAATTGTACAGAGCTCATCAATATTTTCAGGTTTGGAGTTGAAATTTGAAACATAGCGTATCATGATTTCAAGCCTTTGATGACTCGGACTGAGATCTCATTTTAGTAATTTTAACGAGGGGTTTTGTCTGACTTATTCGCGTGAAATGGCAGAGCTTTTTGGATATACAGCATGCCCACAATTATTTCAAATGTTCATTTCAATAATATTCTTCCATGTTTCCGAGTACATTTTGGCACTTGTCATTCATGGGAAGTCAAACGTATCTCTTAAGTCGCTTTTGATAAGCGAACATTATATACTGGCAATGATTTGCTCCATGATTGAGTACCTTATTGAACTCTATTTCTTTCCTGGATTAAAGGAGTATTGGTGGATAAGTAATTTGGGCCTTGCATTTGTTGTTCTTGGAGAAATCATAAGGAAGTTGGCTATTGTGACAGCAGGCCGAGCCTTCACTCATCTGATAAAGGTTTATCACGAGGAAGATCATCAATTGGTTACAGATGGGATCTATAGATTTGTCCGGCATCCCGGTTATTGTGGTTTCTTCATCTGGTCTATTGGTACTCAAATAATGCTCTGTAATCCAATATCAACTGTTGGATTTGCAGTTGTTGTGTGGAAATTCTTCTCGGGAAGGATACCTTACGAGGAATTTTTCCTCAAGCAGTTCTTTGGTTCTGACTACGAGGATTATATGAGACAAGTTCCTTCTGGTATTCCACTTGTGAGGTGATTATTTAACAAATCCTATTGAGGGGGCTCTATATACGTACACGGCATCCTTGTTCATCGTGGTTCCTTCATCTGATCATTGGTGCTGAGATAATGTAGTTCAGGATTTTATCTTCTCTGACACTTCCGGTTCTCATAACGTGAAGTTTGCCGGAGAAAGTTGCTCTTAGATAATACTTTTGAGGCAATACTTCTAGTAACCTCCTCTTATGTTATTGTTAGGTAGCTAGGTGTTCCTAATCTTGTCCCTAGATCAGGTTCTTTGCTAGTTCTTATGGGGAGCTGTAAGGTAACTGTATCATGTAGTTATGGTTGATAGGGACAGTGTTTTATCATACTCTTAAGGAGAAGAAAGGCCTTGCAACATTTTCTGTTATTTGTCAAATTCCCTTTATCTCAATTATGATTGATTTCTTTCTGTTGCCTTTTGTTCAAGCACAGCCTTTGGCCAACAGTGTTAGCTAGAAAAGGGTGATGAAAATGCACCACATTCATGTATAATATTATCTCAAGTCCTTTAATTACGCAGATGGTTTGACTATCGCTGCTGAATTTACTTTAATTCTTCCCCTGCTTTCCGTTGTCAGCGATCAACCAAAGTGCTACCTCTTCACTACTCGTACAAGCTTGATGGAGTTGAGTTGTATCGAGGGATTCCTTTTTTCCTATAAACCCAAACCTAAATCATCTCTTCAATGGGTTTCCCAAGCCCTGGGCTTATTGTGGTTGAACCAGCTAGTTCACATGTAATTTTCAACTATTTTGAGAGAAAAGGTCTCCCTCTCCAACTAAGGAGAATAGAACTGATGATCTAGACTAGCTTCAGAAAAGAAAGGACATACACAGCAAGGAGTATAATTTAATGAGAAAATTTTAACTAAGTTAATAAAAGTTTCTGATAATTGTAAAATTCTAGGACTATCCAGTTACTTGTGCGTCACAATTTAAATATTTTAGTTTGACTGAACATAAAGTTTAAGGAATAATTTTTTTTAATCTTATCATCCTAATAAAAGATGTGGATAATGTACTAAAATATCATTTGAATTTTGTGGTTTTAAACTTGTCATAGAGTATGTTTGAATTGTCAACTTATTAAATATAGAAAAATGCATGATTTTTGGGACATATCAAAACTGAAAGTAAAATACTTAAAATGTGACGGATGAAGTACTTCCTCCGTTCTAAAATACTTATCGTATTTGTTAAGAGTCTCACATCGATAATGGAATGAGAACATGAACTCCTTATATGGACTTGAACAATCTTCACCCTATAAGCTAGCTTTTGGGTTGAGTTAGACCCAAGATTCATTCTTACATGGTATCAGAGCCAGATTTATTTCAATTCTTTGTTCACTGATGTTGGTGTTACACCTCGTAAGATTAAGACGATAATTAAGAACGTCATTAAGAAATAAGATACGAATATTGGATATAAAGTATATTTATACAAGTCAATCCGGAAGTTGGTATTCAAAGGATGTGAGCCCGAATTTTTTTGGTTACTACGAGCGTGTCATTGGAAATGGAAAATGATAGTTATATATATTCCCATTAAGGATTAGTAACATTCTATAAGAGTTATGACATTAAGAATACGAGATCTTATGGAATTTTTGGGATTTAAAAGGAGTGGAACCTAATGTTAATAAATTATGGAAATTGGACCAAAATGAACTTATAATTTTCAGATTTTATGAAAGAGGAGTTATGTGGGATTAATTTTAAGAAGAGGGGATTAATTTAGATAAACAAGTAAGAGAAGTGGGCCTAATAGCAATTAAGAATTTTCAGAATTTTATTGTTTTCTTAAGAAAAACTTTCACCTCTTTTTAAGACTTCATCTCCTCCTCTCTTCCTCCAAATCCCAGCTGAAACCCACCCCAAAACATAGCAAAAATTTAACGTTTCATCTCCTCTTCTTAGACTACATTATTCACCAAAATTAGAAGCCAAAATCTCCCCAAACAGTGGACAAAATCGCACAAAACAGTGAAGAAAAAACTGCTATTGCTGGGCCGATTTTGAGCAAAGAATTTTGAATTTTTGGACAAGTTTTTTAGAAAAAATATATGTATAAATGATGGGTTAATATTGTGGAATATATGTATGTCAATTCGGAGTTGAAAAAGTGAGAAATGGGTGCAAGAAACTCGATAAATCAGTGGGAAATCGGATTGGGACAGTGACGAAAATCTGGGGCTGTTTTGGGGCGATTTGAGGTATAAAATTCTTCCTTCTATGATATAATTGGAATGCATGTTGTTAGAATTAATAAAATGAATTTATGATTAAGGAAAAATGGAAATTTAAACATGCATGTGGTTGTTGTAATGTTATTGGACCGATTTTGGAACTAGTTTTACCAATTTTGGAGTTGTTGGATTTAATTGTCGTTGTTCTTATTATCGCCGCTAATAGCACGTTAAAATTGAAGGAAGTCTTGAAAGAAATCTTGACATTTAGATTATAATGGTTCATAAGAAATTGTTGAAACATGAATTGGATTCTAGGGAATTAAGAAAAGAATTGGGTTATGGAGATTGACCGGAAACTTGCTTGAAATTGTTGGATTTTGTTGCGTCAAGTTAGGGGCTGATTTTGTGAAGTTTAAATGTTGGAGATTTGATTAGAAACATGTATATATATGTCGTGGTAATTACTAATACCCGTCTTAAAGGATTAAGGAGTAAAATGATATTATGTTGAAAATTGTAGGACGTGCACTACTTGTTGTTGTAGTTGTGATATTGCATAAATATAAAAGAGAAGGAATATGTTATGATGACATAAATAGAATATCTGAAATTATTATGGGTTTATATTTGAGTTATGACTTGCTGTTGGTATTGCTGGCTTAGTTTGGAAATTATGGATGTACATATAAACAGAGGAAGTGCTGCCCGAATTTTTGTAGAATAAGGGAGTCGTCTTTTAATATGACTCACGTTAGGAATCATAGAGTTGACAGACATGTTGTTATTATTATAGGTCAAGGTGTTAGTCGAGGCAATTATTAGATATTCGAATTGATATAGACGACGAGGTATGTGAAGCTCTTGCTTCTTTCTTTTGACATGATTTTTATTGGAAGTACGGCGGACGTACATGATTTCTATACAGTCTATTTCCTAAAGATGTTCGTCATGAGAAATGTCTATGATTTTCCAAAAGATGTTTTAAAAAATGATATATGATATGATACATGCCTTGATTTTCCAAAAAAATGTTTAAAAGATTCATGATATGATAAGTGTCTTGAGTTTCCAAATGATGTCTAAAAATGATACTTAATATGATAGCGCCCTTTTTCTATTCCATTGAGAGACGAGTGATGATTTAATATGTGTAAAGCTACTCAGGATATTCTATTGGTGCTAATGTGATTATATGACTTTATCGCATTCCGTATGAGTCGGCAAGATACCCATACATAAAGAGATATGATTCCATGGACCTGTATCCATGATGCGTGTATAGTTATCCATGACAGTAGATATGATTCCATGAACATGTATCCATGATGCGGGTATAGATACCATGATAGTAGATATGATTCCATGGACCTGTATCCATGATGCGGGTATAGATACCCATGACAGTAGATATGATTTCATGGACATGCATCCATGATGCGGGTACATATATCCATGACAGTAGATATATGTATATAGGATGATTAGATGGATAAGTATTCATGATCACTGATATGATCCTCTATTTTCCATGACACTGTTAAATTGGTAATTGATAATCTTACTTGTCTCCCGTTACCTATTGGCCACTTATGATCTTTCTTACAGTATTACATGTTTTACATACTCAGTATATTATTTCGTACTGACATCCTTTTCTCGAGGGGCTGCGTTCATGCCCGTAGGTACAAGTTCTCAGTTTGATAATCCTCAGACCTAGGACTCCTACCCAGTTGGTTGGAAAAACTCCTTTGATCCAGAGCTTTGTCTTTTGGTACAGAACCTCTTTCAGACTTATGTATATATTTAGGGGCACGACGGGGCCCTGTCCCGTCATATGTTGTTATTCTTCTCATAGTGGTTTGTAGACAGTTGTGGGTTGTATGCGAATAGGTTGTATTATGTTTGGTCAGTTGTATCACTATACTTTCTTTTATTTTATGGGGATGCTTATGTATATAGTGGCAGCCTAGTCGGCTCGCCTGTTTGATATATTGACTGGTTGTGACTCCCTTGAGAGACAGGTTCATCCGCGGGTAAAAGCAGTCTTGTCGGCTCACCTACGTGGACAGGGGTTGTCATTGCAGTGTTATGCTGTCAGATTTTATATTATTTTGGTGTCGGTTGGATTACGTGGCAGACTTAATATAATGGCGTCATTAAGGCGTTTAGTCGCGGCCCGTGGGGTCGGGTCGTGACAATTGAGCCCCCAAATTATATTATTCACGTTCCAGTTAACGGTCTGGGCATGCGGGAGAGTGTTAAGAGAATCCTACATCGGTAATGAAATGTTAACATGAACGGACAATCATCACCCTACAATATCCTCTTAACATACATCTTTCCTCAACAAATATTTACTTCATTAATGATAGAACCTCTTAAATGTTGCTAATTAATGTAAGAGTAAATGAAAAAAAAACTACTTATTTATCTTGGTTAGATAAAACGACAAGTATTTTGAGACAAATATTTTTAGCAAGGACCATAAGTATTTTGGAATGAAGGGAGTATAATTTAAGAAATCGATTGGACCAAGATCTTTGATTTTTCGATCTATATCGGTTTAATTTAAAGTTTTAAATCTTTGATTATTTCTATTTGGTTTCAACTTTGTTAAAAATAAAATTACTTATTTTATATTTATACACGTACTAATGAAATGAATGAAACCCAAGCAACATGTCCATCATTTCAAATTCAAACAGGTAGATAGGGCTGTCTCAAATATTTTGGGAGTTGACCTTTAATTGGGCAAATACATGCGAATTATAGTTTTTTACAGTAAATGTGAATTATGGATCTTTACAATAATTTTTTGTTAATACTATTTAATAAAAAATAATAAAAGAGCCTCAAATTTTTCATTTTTCAGGCGCGATGTGATAGCAAAACTCGCACGAATATGGTCGTGCAGTCTTCTTAAAAAGCAAAAGAAAGTCAACACATGAAATCTGTGCTTATATGTGATGTTCTAACAGCATGCCCATCACTCAAACTTCCTTAATAAATTCCATGTCAAATGACAACAAAAGATACTTGTTTATTCAAAAAACTCATCACTTACCACCTCTTTTCACTCCCAAATTCCACACCCTTCGCAAAGATTCTAGAATCTTCCATAAAATCCAAGTCCCAACATGTCGTACGTACTGTCCATTGTCGAATTCTCAAGACCCATTTCAGCTCCGAAGTTTTCATCAACAACAAGCTAATAGACACATATGGAAAATGTGGGATATTCAAGTATGCACAGAAGGTGTTTGATAAAATGCCCGAAAGAAACACCTTCACTTATAACTCAATGATTAATGCATATACAACATCAAGATTGGTTTTTGAGGCTGAGGTATTGTTTTACTTAATGCCTGAACCCGATCAATGTTCGTGGAACTTGATGGTATCGAGTTTTGCTCAATGCGAATTGTTTGATTCGTCGATAGAGTATTTCATGAGAATGCACAAAGAAGATTTTGTTTTGAATGAATTTTCTTATGGTAGTGGTTTAAGTGCTTGTGCAGGGTTAAGGGATTTGAAATTGGGAGCTCAAATTCATGCATCAGTTGTTAAATCTAGATATTCGAATAGTGTTTATATGGGTTCGGCGCTTATTGACATGTACTCGAAGACGGGTAATGTGCATTGTGCAACAAAGGTGCTTAATGGAATGTGTGAGCGTAATGTGGTGTCGTGGAATAGTTTAATTTCTTGTTATGAGCAAAACGGGCCAGTGAGGGAGGCGCTCGAGATATTTGTTAGGATGATGGACTTTGGGTTTAAACCAGATGAGAAGACCTTGGCAAGTGTAGTAAGTGCATGTGCGAGTTTGTGTGCGATAAGAGAAGGTAAGGAAATTCATGCCCGAATTGTGAAGTCGGATATGTTTAGGGATGATCTTATTATATGCAATGCATTGGTTGATATGTATGCAAAGTTTGGTAGAATTGATGAAGCTAGATGGATTTTTGATAAGATGCCACTCAGAAGCGTGGTGTCCCACACCTGCTTAGTAAGTGGTTATGCAAGAGTTGCAAGTGTGAAGACTGCGAGATCCATGTTTATGGGGATGACTGAAAGGAATGTTGTGTCTTGGAATGCTCTTATTGCTGGATATACACAGAATGGGGACGATGAAGAGGCATTAAATCTCTTTCTTATGCTAAAGAGGGAATCTGTTTGGCCAACTCATTATACGTTCGGGAATCTCCTTAACGCGTGTGCAAATTTAGCTGATCTGAAGCTTGGCAGGCAGGCTCATGCACATATTTTGAAGCATGGATTTCGTTTCCAGAATGGACCTGAGCCTGATGTTTTCGTGGGAAATGCTCTCATAGACATGTATATGAAATGTGGATCAGTTGAAGATGGTAGCCGTGTATTCACAAAAATGCTGGACAGAGATTGGGTTTCGTGGAATGCTATAATAGTTGGATATGCACAAAATGGGCATGCTATTGAAGCACTAGAAACTTTCAAGGTTATGGTGGCATCTGGAGAGAAGCCAGATCATGTGACTATGATTGGAGTTCTATGTGCGTGTAGTCATGCTGGATTGGTTGAGGAGGGGCGTCAATATTTCTATTCCATGGGCACAGAGTATGGGTTGGCACCTTTGAAGGACCACTATACATGCATGGTTGATTTACTTGGCAAGGCTGGTCGCTTAGCAGAGGCGAAGGATCTGATTGAATCCATGCCAATGTCTCCTGATAGTGTTGTATGGGGGTCTTTGCTCGGTGCATGTAAAATTCACAGGGAAATTGAGTTGGGGAAGTACGTGGCTGAAAAGCTTTTGGAGATTGATCCTACAAATTCTGGCCCATATGTTCTTCTATCAAACATGTATGCTGAACAAGGAAGATGGCAAGATGTCAAAATGGTCCGAAAACTTATGAGAGAGCGTGGTGTTGTTAAACAGCCTGGTTGTAGTTGGATTGAAATACAAAGCCAGGTTCATGTTTTCATGGTAAAAGATAAGAGACATGCGCAGAAAAAAGAGATATATCTGATATTGAATACACTAACTAAATTGATGAAGCTCTCTGGCTATGTCCCGAGTGCTGGTCATTTGGATGCTGATGAGGAGCAAGCCATGTCGGATTTTTCCTCATCTGAAGAGTTTGAAGAATCTGCAATAGCTGCCATTGCGTGAGTTCAAGGTCACTTGTGGAAATTGCAACTTCCCTGTACTTATCTAGAAAGAGTAATACTACAAAAGAGTCTTATAGTCGATCCCAACTATATTTCGAGAGTGAAATGTGATTGGTTAATTCTTTTTATGTATCCCCCCTCACCTGCCAAGGAAAATACAGGCAGACACACATTAGCAAATGTAATTTACTGAAATGTCATCATAATGTATCTTAACAGATATATCACATATTTATCTTTCCTGGATCACTTTTTCTCCCTATGGCACAGTTTAATCATCTGTTAAGCTTAAACTTGCATGTGTCGCTTGGGAAGTAAAATTCAACACAAAGCGGGTGACTTCCAAACGTTCAGTGTTGATATGTCGGTTAATGTTGGGTTTGATGTTATGACATTTTACCTAATATATCATTTTCAGTACTAAGTTAGAATCAGAAAATGTTGGAACAAATGTCATGACATTCGGACCAACATTCTGATAACAGTTTTGCCCTTACTTCACGGACTAGAGCTAATCTCGTGGGATGGTTACCACGATGGTAAAGTGATCTGGTAAGGAGCAGATTAAAAACGTGGGAGAAAGAGTCAAAGCTTGGGGAAGAAGTAGAGTGAAGAACAAGTCAAAGTTGTTGAGAGTTTCACTCCTAAATCATCTACGGCAAGTTGTCCACTTTTAGCTCAACCTGCACAAGGGAACTCTCTATTATAAATAGAGAGGTCACAACAAGGAATCAATATCCAGAAAACCAAAAAGAAAATATCAAGAGAGAGCTCTCGAATATCTCGATCAGAATACTGGATCAACTGTGTTGTTTGAGCTTTTCGACGACATTCTGTCCAACATTATAATTGCTACTTTGATTCTAGATTTGTTCTTTATTGAAACAATTGTAATGAGATGTTGTCTATATCTATTTAATTAGATTATTTTTCAGACATACGTCATCTGCGACTTATCCTTTTTAATTCCTTTTGTATTATCTTGTAATATTGTAAAATAAAGAATATATTCAATTGTATATATATATATATATATATATATATATATATATATATATAATACTTTCGGTCATTGACCGTCATAAGTTATATTAATATATTACCTATGTAAATTTAAACCTTTGTGTTCTTTATTATATCCGCTGCATTTTACTCTTCAAATGTTTTTCTGTTTTTATCTTAGTGTCGTCACTTGTGTCGGACGACATTGTCAACGACATTTGCAAACTATTTCAGCATACAAATTGTTTTACTTTCGGTTTGTTCTTTAATTGTTCCATATTATTACCCCGGGACCCAACAATGCTCTTTTTAAGTTTTCATATACCACTGTATCATGATTTCTTACTGTTAGCAAAAAATGTGTTACTACTTTTGGCAGCAGTATGAGTTGTCAGGCGATTTCATCATTTGAATTAAGAAGAAATCTAATTTGTAAAGCCTTTGGAAAAATGCAATTGTAGACATTGCTTTGTGTAGTTAATTTTCTATACATGGTTTTTTGCTTAGTTGATCGTGTACCAAGAGCAAAGGAACCTATTGGTGCGGCGCGAGATGTTTTGTGTGACCTTTTTTTTAGCATAGTTTGTTGTCAGAAAGGGGTAGTTGCAATTCATTTTATCCGAGGGTGTTTGGTCTTCAAATGTTTTTGTAAATGTACATTTACGAAACAACGTACACATATTTGATTATACATCTTAGGAGGGTGGAATATCTGTGCACTTCACATCCACTCGGTAGATAGAATACTGCTTTCTAAGACATCACTTCAGACAAAATGGGTTTGAAAAATTTAGTAACTTTGGTTAAAAATTTCTACTTATTTTAAAAAAATTATTTAACATGACTAAAATTTTGAATTCATAAGTATCAATTTTAATTGTCTCTGATTATGACTTAACTCGTCCAACATTTATTTAGGTAAAAATAAGTTAGGTCAAGATATAAAACGTGACTCGACCTCCCCTACTTTTATTTTATATTCAAATTTAGTTTACTTTTATATAAATGTAAGGATTAAAAATACATTTCAAGTATAATTTTCTACCTAAATTATTACTAGCTAAATACTTTAACAATAGTCTCGTTGACAAGCAAATCAATGTTGGACCGCAGAAAATCATGAGTTTCATATTTGAATTCTCACATATTTTCTATATGTTAAAATATATCTCAAAATTGATTAGGCCGATGGTAACTTGCCGAAAATGGAAGGAGAAGAATACTAAGAAGAAGAAAACAAAACATATCCATAAATGAAAATCAAGAATGTTGGGTGGGTCTCGCTGTATATTAAGAGACTGTAATTTTCACCAATTCTCCACCATTTTTATTGCTTCTCCAATAACCTCAATTTGTTCTATCAGAATCAAATTGAGGAACAAGAATAGTAGCAGCTCTTGTTTGAGCAATAAAGTTAGTAATTTTGGGGAAAATTGTGTTCAGCCCAAATCTTCAGATACCCAAAGTTCTTTACTTTCTCAAAGTTTGAGGTAATTTATCACAACTTTTCTTCTTTGAGCAGTAAATGTTGTGATTTTTGAGGTATTTATATTAGAATAATTTCTTTTATCAGTATTGTGTACAAACTAAATCTTAGATATTCAAAGGTCTGAAATTTTGAGGTAATTTATCATACATTTTATTCTTTGAGCAGTAAATTTAGTGGTTTTGGGGTAATTTTGAGGTATTTATCATTTTTTTCTTTTTATTACATAGGGGTAGCGGTAAGGAATTACAACACGGGAATTCGAACCTTTACCACCATGGTGAATGTTCAGATAGCCAACCAATTGAGCTATTAGATCCCTACATGTATTTATCGTAGATGTGCTTGTTTGAAGCTTTTAGCGGTGAAGTTTAGTTTTTTAGAATAAATTGTGTACAACCTAAATTGCATGTTGTAGGTTAGTTGCACAACACGAGTTTGAACCCAGATGCAGTCAAAAGCCTGGCATTTAAGTGGAGAAGGGTAGAGGGATGACCCGTTATCGCCAAGTTTCCCTTTTCACTTGTTTTTCTTAAACCCTTCCGTCGTTGAAAAGACAAGTGTAGAAAAAGAAGCTTTTTTTAAACCTTGAATTTTTAAGCTCGTGATCGCTGGAAATGGAATGGGTGAAGGAAAGGTTGGAAGAAGACCTTCTTTATAACTGCAATAAGATGTAAGTGGAAAGTTAGTTGAAACTATAAGTTTGAATCACATTATCGACGAAAACAAGATGTAAGGTATATAGGAATATCATATAGGGGTGGGTATGCCTTTGTACTTACTAAACTGTAGTGTATTGAGTTTTTATTGTAGATCTTAGATAAATAGATAATGTCATTTTCCTTTTAACAGTTTAAAGTTTTAGATGAGAGGATTCACAGACTTTAACAGGGTAACATAGTAGAGAGTACACGGAGGCCCCATGTTTAAGTCTTGTTTTCAGTCATTAAAAAAATATTGGGCCCCGTGTTTGAGTCTTGTTTTCAGTCATCTACATTGTAAGATGATATTAATCTCCCTTGAAGAGTCTTTCTCATTAATATCAATGTATATAGTGTACAATATTCATCCCTTATACAATAGGAATCTTAGTCCTAATTACAAGAGGAATTCTAGTCTTACCATAATTATATTTACAATATATGAAATATATTCTAATTATGGGTAGAGATTTTGTATGAATCACTACACGTTTACACACCCCCTCAGTCGGAGCGGGAGGAGATCGGACGCTAAGACTGGATCTGAAGTTAAGAAATAACTGTCGGGGAAGTCCTTTTGGTGAATATATCTGCGTACTGATATGATGAGGGAACATGTAACACTCTGACATGTGTATGTCCATCTCAATGTGCTTGGTTCGCTGATGTTGAACCGGGTTGTGAGAAAGATAGATCGCAGAGATGTTATCACAGTACACAATAGATGGCTGACGCAAAGGACACTGAAGCTCTAACAGTAAATTTCTGAGCTAACAAATTTCAGCTACCACATTTGCAACGCCTCTGTACTCATCCTCGGCACTGGAACGAGATAGGGTGACCTTGTCGCTTGGAAGACCATGAAACCAGATTATCTCCTAAAAAAACACAAAAGCCGGAGGTGTAGCGTCGTGTGTCCGGACACCCTGCCCAATCTGCATCCGTATAAGAGAGCAACCTGTTTGGCGCAGAGGGGTATAGGTGCAAATCATGATCAAGTGTGCCCTTAAATGTATCGGATGATACGCTTAAGGGCAGTAAAATGAGACTCCCTTGGGGCATGCTAAATAGGCATACCTGTTGAACATCATAAGCAATATCCGCCTCAGAATGTGAGATAATCGGCGCACTGCAAGTGCTCCTATAAAGAGTGTAATCGAGACTGGAGCACCATCGATAGAACTGATCTTGGATTTTGAATCAACTGGAGTAGGCATAATTTTGTAATTTGTCATTTTAGCCCTGTACACAATCTCCTCTGCATACTTACGCTGACTTAAGAACATGTGGTTGGCATACCTGGTCACTGATATCCCCAAGAAGTAACTCAGCTTGCCCAAATCAGTCATTGCAAATTCGGTCTTAAGTAAAGCAATAATCTCATTTTTCAACCCATCAGATGAGGCAGTAAGAACAATGTCATCCACATACAGTAGTAAGTAAGCAATGCTGCTACCTCAATGAAAAATAAAAAGGGAATTATCACTTCTGTTGCATACAAACTCAATCTGTATAATATGCCTGGTAAAACGATTATACCACGCACGGGAGGCCTGTTTCAGGCCATACAATGACTTACAGAGACGACACACGTAGTGAGGGACAGCATGATGGACGAACCCAGGCGGGTGATGCATGTAGACTGTTTCTTTCAAGTCCCCATGTAGAAATACATTTTTCACATCAACTTGATGGATCGGCTAGTGTTTGCCCATGGCTATGCTCAGAACTGTGCGAATGGTATCCGGTTTGACAACCGGGCTGAAAGTCTCACCATAATCAATGTCCTCCTGCTGATTTGTGCCATTAGCCACAAGTCGTGCCTTATACCTCTCAAGATCTCCACTGTCTCTGAATTTTTGATGAAATAGGCACATATAACGGATCACATTCACCCCCTCCGGTCTAGGTACTAGATCCCACGTGTGCTGTTTAGTCAAAGCATTGAATTCATCAGACATAGCCGCATTCCAATTAAGGTCTTGTTTGGCCAATTTGGGGTTCTTGAGAATTGAAGGTATGGTTAAGGCAGACAAGTTAAATTGGACTTTGGGTTTGAAAATTCCGTGTTTGGCACGAGTTTTCATTTGGTGAGTGGGGACAGTGGGTGGCTGCGGTGACTGAGTGGTGGGATCCGAGACGAATGGTATGGTCGGATATGAGAGGGTGGAGGGTTTGCCGTCGAAGGCGCCGCGACGCCGCAATCAAGGGCCGCAACTCATGAGGTACAGTGCTCACTGGAAGTTTGGCGCCGCAGCGCATCCGCGAGGGGCCGCGGCGCTGACAACAGTAAAACATCAGTTTGCTCACTGGAAGTTTGGCGCCGTGGCGCCTCCTCGATGGGTCGCGGCGCTGACATCTGTGATGACATGAGAGGAGGGGATGTTTCGGTGGTGCCATGAGTGAGTTGACTGAGAATGATGGAAGAGATGACAGACTTGTCAAGAAAAGAGTAATCCGGTTTTTGGAATTTCTGAGGATTCAAAAACGGAAATGTGGTCTCGTCGAACGTGACGTGAAATGTGGATTTGACGAGTGGACAAGTCATAGCTGAGATAGCCCCTATGGTTCGACGAGAAGCCTAGGTAGACACATTGAGCGGACCGGGGAGCTAGTTTGTGAGGGGCGGTAGAGGCAAGGTTAGGATAACATAGACAACCGAATATCCGTAAATGATCGTAGGAGGGGACTCTGCGATAGAGGATTTCGGTAGGGGTCATATTGTGAAGGGTGCTATTTGGGAGAATATTTAGAATGTATTCTGACATCTTAGCAGCAATACAATTCGTTTGGTCATCGACCATCAAGGATATACCCAGTAGGACGGAAGGAGGGAGACATGAATCAATAGAGTGCGAATCATATTGTTAATGGTGCGAATGATTCGTTCAGCTTTATCGTTTTGTGGGGAAGTGTGAGGGCATGAGAAACGAAAAATCATGCCATTATTTGTACAAAAGCGGTGAAACGTAGAGTTATTGAATTCACGACCATTGTCGCACTGAAATGATTTTATACCTTTTTCAAATTGTGTTTGAATGAATGTTCCAAACTCAAGAAATTTAGCAAACACTTCCGATTTAAATTTGATAGGATATAATCAAAGGTGGTGGGAAAAATCATCTAGCAAGACAAGATAATATTTATGACCAATGGAACTAGCAATAGGTGATATTCATAAATCGGCATGTATAATATCAAATGGTGCAAATGTAACACTAGTAGATGATTTAAATGGAAGACGAGTATTTGCTTAAAGAACAAGAAACACAGTGTTGGGAAAGCTTCCCATTATTACAAGTAATGAAATTATTGCCTCTAAGAAAGTTAAAAACTGGGGCTCCGGGATGACCAAGCCTATTATGCCATGTGGATGGAGAAATAGCCGCTAGAGAGACGGGAGAGCAAGATCCGGTAGCGGAGGTGGATGGGAATGGATAGAGATCCCCCGTGCTCGTAAGAGGTGTCCCCGTATGAAGATCCTTCACAGTGAAACCAAAAGGGTCTTCAATAGAGACAGAGTTATTACGAGTAAATTTGCGGACATAAATTAGATTCTTGATGATGTGTGGGGCATATAGGACATTCTTAAGGGAGAAAGGTGGATGAGGAGGTTGTGTGTAGAATGTACCATAGCCCTTTATCTAATGCGCGACCATCGCCAATCAGTAATAAATTGAGAATGTTTTAAATCGATCAGCTGAGAATATTACCCGCATCGCGAAAGTGAGATGTGGCGCCGGAGTCCATATACGAATTATTGTTCGGTTGTTGCAGATTGAGGTCGCCAAAGCCCACCCAAATCGATGGGGCTACGCCGGATGTGAGTCGCTAGAATCGCCTTGTACGGCTGGGCTTCTTGCGGTATCGGGCCCAACAACCCGTGGCCGAGAATATCGCGGCGGTCAGCGACATCGAATTGGGAGCCGCGGCGCCTGCATCAAGTTAGCGCCGCGCCCACCGTTTGCGTGAAACTCGCTGTGGCCGCCGCTGTTCTCACGATCGCGACTTTTCCACGACCACATCCTCCTCTGCCGTCGCGGCCCTTGCCACCCCTGCCGCGGTTGAGAATTTTCTGGCGGTGTTTGGTCTTGTGGTGGCGTCTCGACAGCTAACGTCTTCTGATTGTGCTCATCTTGCTTAGCACGACGGGTTTCTTCGAGCAACAACTACGAGTGAGCTTTGTTAAAACTGGGTAACGGATCCGCCTGTTGAATCATGGTGGCCAAAGTATCATATTCGCCTTTAGGAAGGCCTGCAATTAACTGTAACACCATTTTAGTTTCCGAGACAGGCGTGCCGACGTTGGAGAGTTGATCCGCCACAAGTTTTAACTGTTTGCAGTACTTCATGTTGTAAAAGTTTTCAACACGTGTATTGTTAAATTGTTCCTCCAAATACAGCACGAGTGTGCTTGTTGTCCTGAAAATTTCCTCTAAACGAATCCACAATTCACGGGTTGTGGCGCTAGATTTCATGATAGTAAGAAGTAGATCCTAAGAAATACTACCATATATCCACTGTTTGACGATGGCGTCGAGACGAAGCCATGTAGAATCATCAACCTTCGGGGCTGAGGAATAGCGTTATCGATATGATCAAGCACGTTATAGACACATGCTTGAATGCGAAACAGTTTAACCCAAGGAGAATACTGACCGTTTTCTTGATCAAGAAGAATGGGAAGGGAGTTCTTAATGTTGGTAACGGTGAGGGCTGGGTGACAAAGGTCAGATTTCCATTAGAGCTAATTGATCTTTCATTTCATTGCATTGTCATTTCGTATTAAAGTATGACTTTCCTTAGAATCCCAGTGCTTAAATGTATGTTCTTTACAATTTTCATGTAAAGCCAATCTGGAACAGATGAGGAGCCTCCATCAGAAAGATTGCCCATTCTTGCAGGTTTGCTCTAACCCATATACTGCTTGTAATAAAAATTTAATGTGTTGGCGTTGTTAGAAACCATTAGATCATTTGAGACTTATATATTTCAAATGATCTAATGGTTTCTAACAATGTCAACACATTAAAATTGTGCACTACAGAGGATCCCTATCCGCTACACATATACCTTGTTCTACAATTGCTGTCAGCCATTCTTTATTTCATAATTGTTGGTTACATTGGTATTGGATCTTATGTTTATTCTTTCCTTTTGTAATCTTTTCATTTTTATTTCCCCCGTCCGGGTTTCAAAAGAAAATGTGGGGAATAGGTAACAAGATTTGGCCATTTCTATTAGTGTACATAATTACATGTGTTGCAATCTGTGTACTTCAGTCTTCAGTTATACTGCAAGGTCAAAATATAGCCTCTTAATATCAGGTGTCTTCCTCTAACAGAAATTTGATCACAGAAAAAAAAAGTGAAAACCATTGAAACATGCTCCAATACGTGAGTCATCACAAAGAGAAATATTGTCCATTCTCTCATCAATTTGTTTGCTACCACTTCAGACCTGTTCTTTCCTAAACCTTTTACTTTATTTTTGTATAAGAAGGTCAGGGTAATCTAGCTGTGAACAGTTGAATGGTCAATCTGCAATTTTATTCCTAAATCACTTAGGGCCTACAATTACCTTTTAAGATTAGTAAGTTTCAGTTCTTCTTGTTGCTTATCATCAAAGAAGAAAAGAGAGTTTCAATTACACTTGTTACAGTTGTGTTGTAACTTGTAGATGAGAAGAAATAGAGGATTTGTTTTGAGACGGGTAACATGGGAAGAAATAGAGGGTTTGTGGATATCATTTATGTGTAAATTCTCAATTATTATTGTCATTTCAATAGGTGGGATAGTAGCTCTGGGGAAGTTTGATGCACTCCATATTGGTCATCGTGAGCTTGCAATTCAAGCAGCAAAGAGAGGAATTCCTTTTCTTCTTTCATTTGTTGGAATGGGGGAAGTTCTTGGATGGGAACCGAGGTATAATTTTTGTTCTCTTTTCTTTTACTCTACTGTCATAGAATGTTAAATGGAGAAATATCATCCATACTTTTTTTAGTTCATTCAAGTTTTAACGAAAAGGATAATTAAAGACTTAAATCAATCAATTATGCATCATTATATTTTCCTACTGGAAAACTTTAGTTAATGTTCTCTCTTCCTTTTTTCTCCCCTGTTTTAATGACAAGTGGAAGTTTGTGATGATTCCTTACAACTTTTCTGCAGCATCTTGTGCTTCGACTACAATTCAAAGGATGTGCTTATAAACATTTTACAAAATCTTGATTTGCTCCTTGAAAATAAAATATTTATCGAACTTTATTCTACTCAATTAGTATATACGAATAGTCATGGCTTATAAATTTGGTCTTTGAAGGTGGAAGGTGTTCAAAATCTGTTGAACGTATCCTCCTAACCTTACTCAAGCATATTGAGAAGTGCCGTTTTTTTGTTAGTGGTCTTTATGAAATGAGAAAGAATCTTTGAGTGATAGTGTATATTTTTCTACATAGGGCTCCTATTGTTGCTGAATGTGATCGCAAAAGGATTCTTTCATCTTGGGCTCCTTATTGCGGGGGTGTAATCCCAAGGGAACTCCAGATAGATTTTTCCAAAGTTCGATATCTTACACCTCGTCAGTTTGTGGAGAAGCTGTCCAAAGAGCTGGGAGTACGTGGAGTTGTTGCTGGTATGTTTTAGCATCCTAACTTGACATAGAGATTCCAATATAATCTAAGAAAAGATTAAAAAAATGATGATATCTTGATGATCTCAGGCAAGAACTATCGTTTTGGATATAGAGCTGCTGGTGATGCATCAGACCTTGTTAAGCTATGTGAAGAGTATGAATTAGAGGCTTATGTAATTAATTCTGTCATGGACAACAATCAAATTTCTGGAGCCTTAAACTCTTGTGACGGAAAGGAGAGAGGGCAAGTATCATCTACCCGTGTTAGGTATGCCCTTGACAAGGGAGACATGAAATATGTGTCAGAGCTGTTAGGTCGCAACCATCGTCTTGTTTTAATGATGGAAGACCAAGAAAGGTTTACTAGTGAGAGAAATAGGCTGTCAGTTCCAAAGTCTTGTTTGTTGAATCTTGCGCCCAAGGAAGGTCTTAATGAGAATTGTTCAGTTTTGATTGACAAGAATGTTATACCCTGCAGAGTAATAGTTGATACAACAGATATTCATTTGGAATGCTATGAGGTAGCTAATTTTTCCTGTATTACTTCTCTCGACTTAAAGATATTAGGTATTGAACTTTGGTAGTCCAGAGTTAGACGGGGTTCAAATTTTGTAATTCATTCCCTATAATTCGTTAGTGCAGCCATTTCTGAATGACCTTCAGTCTTTAAGTATGAGTACGATTCTTTCCCGATACATTGCTGCACAATTCACATACTTTTGGTGGGAACATAGCTGAGTTTACTAATATTGTGAATGCCAAACGGAATCGAGATGATAAATGTGCAATAGAATAGCATAGATCATTATGAAATGAGTTTTGATCATTACCAACTTGGTTACTGTTACTCTTTCTTTGTTCGAGTGTTCTTGTATTTGTATTAATTAGTGACAATCCCTTGATTAGAATCCTGTTGTATTGTTTATTGTCCTTTCTGCCAATAAAATGATCTTTAGTGCTTGAAGTCCATTTCCTTCAATTTATTCGTAATTGTTGAAATGTGTGATCCATTTCATCTAAAACTTTGGATTGTTTAAGGGGACACACGTATTTACTCACTTTTCACTTACAAGATGTTTCGTCTCATCTAAAGTCTTAAATAACTACAAAAAGAGAGCACTTATGTTTTTACTTGGTTTACTCTCCAAAGTAGTGAATGCAATATGTCTATAACCACTGTTTGTGACCACTTACTGTGAGCATGGTTGAATCTTTATGTGTAAGGGGTGCTTCTTGTAGACTTATACTCTCTCATTCATGTTAGATTGCTTCTACCTGATTTTCATTACCATTCCCTCGCTGCTTATGAAAATCTTGTTCATCATCATCAAGTGGGTGGTCATCTGGAATATTGTCTCACGGATAAGGAAATTTTGCAGCAGTCTTCAAGAGTGTTCTTTGTTAACTGCAGAAGATCAAACTAATGTTTAGATTCAGACATGTATAAAGGAACCAAAGTCTTAGGCTATCGCACATTAATGTAGAGAGAGAGATCAATTTGAAGGGATTGTAGAACATGATGAATGTTGCTTGGAAGTCTACAGAGCTTCGTATTTTATATTCAGGAAAGTATAGTTTCAACTTTTCTTTTCAAAGGAGAGATGATCTTGTCATACAAGGTCCTCGGTATTTCAATGAAAAGTCACTTGCTTTATATGTAGCAACCCTTTCCTGCAGCGAGGCTTTTGGGCTCATCTCGTCGGTCTCCCAAGGCATTGGATACGAAGCTACTGCCATTGAGGCTGGTAAATGGTTCGCAGAATGTCACCATGATGAGATAAGGGAGAAGCCAGTGGTATACAACTGTTTCTTCTGCGAGCAATGCGATTGATCTTCCTCCATTTTGTTGGTGCATCAAGTTGTATGGTCTTGAAGGAGAAGTGGGGGTTGTTGGAAATTTGCCTTTGGTGGGGGTTGCGTCCACCCATATTTAATGACTTATACACTATGGTTTCGCATGTTGGAGACTTTGGTTCTTCACACGTGCATAATCTACTAAGTGAGTAGATGACCGTAGGGTCAAGGATCGTCAAATTTCGTTAAGAAATGAAAAAGATATTGGTCCGCAAAGTAAGTTGTTTGAGGCATGAAAATATGGTGTGGGACAAATCTACCACATCAGTGGGAAAAGGAAGAATTGTTCATAATATAAGCCTTAAAACTGGATAAGGATGTGGGACCCCAAGGGTAACCCATGTGTTTGAAGGAGGGAGGACCTAGGTGTGCTTGGGTTCAAGGCTAGGCTCATACGCGCGTCACCACCACCTAGGGATGGAAAATGGGGCAGGGCAGGGCGGGGCAATGCTTAAACGGGACAGGTCAAAACACATTTTTAGAAAATTCTAAATAGGGCAGGGCAGTTAATAGGTTATAATTTTTAGAAAATTCTAACTAGTTTAGATTGTGAAATTACAATTTGTTACGATGGGTTGTACTTGTTAGAATTGAATAAAATTTTATAGAGTTGTACATCTTTCTATTACGGTCATATTGAGACTTTACGGGGATTAATCCGACTTACGATTTGAAAGTTATAACTGCTTAAAGTTTCTGCCTCGGATCAACCGAAATCTGAAAGGGCAGAATGTATAACGTAAAAAATGTACAAATCGGTAAAAAATCTGAAAGTTTGTGCTGAATAAAAGTTCTAGATTACTCCGTTATCGACAGTTTGAGACTTTACGGGGATAAATCCTACTTACGGTTTAAAAGTTATCACTGTTTAAAGTTTCTGCCACGGATCAACCGAAATTTGGAAGGCCAGAATGTATAACGTAAAAACTGTACAAATTGGTAAATAATCTGAAAGTTTATGCTAAATAAAAGTCCTAGATTACTCCGTTATCGACAGTTTGAGACTTTACGGGGATATATCCAACTTACAGTTTAAAAGTTATGACTGTTTAAAGTTTCTGATTCGGATCAACCGAAATCTGAAAGGGCAGAATGTATAACGTAAAAACTGTACAAATCGGTAGAGAATCTGAAAGTTTGTGCTGAATAAAAGTTCTAGTTTTCTCTGTTCTCGACAGTGTGATACTTTATGGGGATTAATCTGACTTACGGATAAGAAGTTATGACTGTTTTAATTTTGTGTCTTGTTTCATAAACATAAACAGGGCAGGGCGGAACAGGACTTAACGGGACAGGGCAGAGCAAATTTTTAAAAAATGCAAAACGGGGCAAGGCAGGACGGGTTAACATCTTAGCAGGTCAAGGCTTTTCTGCCCTAACCCGCCCTAACCTACCCCATTGCCACCTCTACCACCACCCGCTGGGTCCGGGTCGTGGGCTGTAGGGCTTCTTCTGATATTATCTTTTTGGACCCAAATTTATAACATTTACAATTTGATCCCTGAAGTTTCAAGAAGACAAAACGGAAAAGCCTCATGACCAGCGCCGCGACGCCTAATGTCCAGTAAGCTGCCAGAAACGGGAAAGCCAGTAGATTGATGACATTAACCTGCTGAAACGTTTTGAAATAACTTCAGAACGTTTCTGGCCTTCATTGTGCCTCTTAACAACCCTCTTAATAGCTCTTTAACACATCTCCTCTTCCAAAAACAATATATAACAACACTATATTTTTCAGATTTGAGAAGAGAAGACACAACAAAAAATACAAGACACAAGTCTTGACAAAAATCAGTTCATGAAAGTTCTTCTTTTCCATCTTCAGCAATCGTTTCGTGTTTGTTTTCTTCGCTAGGATCACTTGTGTTTGCTTTGCATGAGTGATAGTTTGTTGTTTTACCTTGGAAGACAATTATCCGCTAAACGTAAAAGTATATATACGGGACAATCTTGTCTTAAGGACAGAGTGCTAACACTCGACTCACCACAATTAACAAGTAAGGATTTAGTGTCTCTTGGTTTCAGGTTATCAAGATTCAAAAGGAGCTTGTTGCAGTTGGAACAAAGGAAAACACTCAACACACATTCAACAACGAAGATCAAGATCACAAAAGATTATTGTTGTCACAATTTTTGTTGGCACCAAGTTTATCAGTATTGTAATTCATAGTTGTTTATCCTTTCGAATCACTTGTAATAGTAGTTTACTATTCCCCATACATCAATTGTAATACCCACAATCTTAAGACAAGATTTGTAATAGTGCTAGAAAGACGTTCGCCAGCAGATCTGCTCTCAAATCTGGTTGTGGCTTTCATTTTGAAACCAATTCTGTTGACACAGTTCAAACACTATCTCTGTCAACAAATCTGGTCCTAGTCTTGGGTCTCTCTTTGACGATAGTTACAAATCTGTTTCTGTCAAAGGGGAGATTTCTGTCACTGATGATGAGCTTCAAGATACGGCTGATAGTCATGCTAGCAAGGCTAACAGAAGTGTGACTATCACCGCCGAGAGTGGTGGAAACAAGCGCCCACGAAAGGTGGAGGATATCAACTGGGACAAAAGGAGAAGACTGAAGATGATGTTCTATCTTGCAGCAGAAGGTTTACACTTGTCCCAAACAAGGAAAAATCTGAAAGGTCTAAGGTAATTGATTTTGATTGTCAATAATGAGATTAAAATGAATAAAGTAAAGATAGGAATATGAAAAGTTTTCCAGAAAATTATATTCCTTACGCTTTATATTCAAAAGCTTAATCTCACTTTCCTTCCCGTTTAAAGATTAGACTGTTGTAAATAAGACTTAAAAGATCTGTTCTTTTGAGAGTAATTATTAAAAGTGTGTAAAATATGTACGCACATACGAAGGAGAGAAATATGTTGACTGTGCGAAAACTGTTACCACTCCTAAGTAAGCGCCAGGGAGTCCCTGGGCACCAATCACAAGGAAAAAAGACTAAAGACAAACCTGCACCGACAGAAGATCCTTCGTTTGATAGGATAGTATTGGACACTCAGTCATGCAAAGCCTACGGGCGACTGGAGTGGGCCAAGAGCGTCGCAGCGCCTCCACCAAGGGCCGTGGCACTTGATCGCTATTTGGGCACCCCGACGCCTCCCAGGCAGAGCCGCGACGCTTCAATGCCAGAATGCTCAACGGAAGATGAGAAATTTCCGACTTTTGGGCTGGTTTTGGAGCATTGATCCTCCAAGAAATAGACACTCAGTCTGCCAAGGAAACTGAAGTGGGCCAGAGTATCTAGATCACTTATGATCAGGTTACGCCCTAACCACGGACAAAAGGTTGTTCATGTGAAGCAACGCCACCTCAAAAGTAAAAGGGAGTTGAAGAGGTTGTCCTCAAAAGGACTTCACGGAATGAGATCACTCTAACAAGAGGTGATACATGTCCCAAACTTGGTTTCAAGGACGTTTTTGGTCAAGATGGTTTGAGTCTAGTCCAACATGTCTATAATAACTAAGAGTGGTACAGTAAGACTGTAGTCAAATGGATGATATATTTTTAATCCGTGCATCTATGCCATCATAGATTAAGACACGTTAAATAGAAAGTCATTCAAAGGCTAACTATGTTGAGATTGTTGTCGTCTGTCGACATAAACCCTCAAAATGAGTATGAGGTAGGCGAAGAGGCAAAATTACCTTTTCATTCCATCAAAGGAATTACGAAAGAAGGACCACTCTTCTATAACTCAGTCACACCTACGTGGGTGATTCAAAACTTATACAAAATATAGGGGGGAGACAAGCACGTTGTAACCTTCATTGATGATGGTACAACGTATTGGTTCCTTTGTTTGTTGAAAAGAAAAGATGAAGTTATTGAAACGGATGAGCGCTACAAAGCAGAAGTTGAAAAGCCTACGGATTGAGGAATTCGTAGGGATAAAGATAGAGAATGTGAAGCATCGTTCATCAAACGATTGCTCCTTGCTCACCTCAGTCTAACAGTGTTAGCCAAGTGCAGATCCGTACACCCAAGATATGTTGGGCAAGGCGATCCTTACCGCTAATGCGATTCTCAATAGAACTCCGCATAAGGATAATGATAACCTCCATGTGAAACATGGAAATAATTCCATATACAGATGTTGTGATATGGGGTGGTTTGGTAGAGGTTGGAATACCGAAACAGGTTAAGTTGGACATAAGGCTGTAGATTGTATATCCACTGGATCTGCAAATAACAGTAGTGCTTATGACATCTTGGATCAAAGAATGTTGAATTCTTTGAAGATAACTTTCCTTGAGAAAGAAAAAGAAGTAATTGCTCGAGGTTAACAAGAACCCGTGAGTGTCTGATTGTACGGAACTAGACATTCCATATCTACAGAACTTAAGGATTCTAAAGGTTGAACCAAACCGGAGCAAAAGAGGGGACAAAGACTTGTTCCAGGCCATCTAGCTTATATGGTTGAGAATAAAATATGGATAATTAACAAAGAATTGTCAACTCCAGAAGCATCGCTTTGGAAAGAAGCTACAGAGAGAAATAGATTCCGTCAGATTGAACCATGCTTATGTAATGGTTGATCTTCCTCCGGGAAAAGAACCTTTGGGTTGTAAAAGTGGATACTCATATTGAGTAAAAGTAGATGGATCTACTGACGAGTATAAGGCTTCGACTATTTGTACATATGCTCCTATATGAATAAGCTTAACATCCAGGGCCACCGCAGTCTTGCCTGATATGAATGTTGAGACAACCTTCCTAACCGGATAGTTGGTTTTGTGGACTGTTGGGCTTCTTCCTGAACTTCCATCTTGGTCCCTGAAATGTTTACATTTTGGTCATGGAAGTTTAAGATAAAACAGAAATAATGAATCTGACTACAGAAATATTAACTCTGAAGCTACAAAAGCCAACAGTTGGAAAACCAAAAGTCCGAAAGTAGAAGAAGAAAGTAATACGGAACAACCTGAGGGGTATAAGGTTCCAGTAAAGAGAAGAAAGTCTGTCGACTTGTCAAATCTCTGTGCGGGCTGAAACAGGCCCCGAAGAATTGGCACAAACATTTGATAGTACTCTACTATCGAAAGGTTTCTCCACAAATATGTGTGACAAATGTGTCTACATGAAAGGTAATTTTGACTCGTTCATGATAGGCCTTTACGTAGACGACATGTTGATCACAGAGGATAGTCCTAGTTTGATCCTAGAGACTAAGAGTATGTTGAAATAATGTTTCGACATAAAAGGATATGGGTATTGCAGATGACATCTTAGGAATTGAATTTCTAAGACATCTAACAGACTGGTCTAATTCCAAACTTATCTGTGATGAGCTTGACAGTCTCGTTGAAGTCACCAATGGATATAAATCATAGAGTTGATTGGAATCATGGTGAACCCATATGTCAGGAGGGATATGCGCAGGTCACATGTAGTTCAAAGTACTTTACACACTACAACTGACCTGGTATCGGCTCATAAAAAAAGATTAGTTGAACTAAGGTTCACTCGTAATTCTGAAAATGATCGATAAAAGACGTTAAATCGGATGTGACGACATCTGAATTATTCGCTTATCTATGAATTATGGTATTCTGGATGTACAGATGTTCTGGGAGAACTCAGTGATGCAAACTGGACATGTTAGCGATATTTCGAATGCTCACGCAAGCGCACACATCGTTGACAAGTAATATAGTCTGATAAGACTGAATATCGTCCTCAGAGACTGGTTTATAAGTACCGTTCATCTATTTTATGTTATCTATTTGACAATCGATATTTAAGTTGGGTTTTTTGTTTAAATAATAGAATAATTGCAAGATTAACTAACTATTTAAGTTGTGATCAGTTATGAAGGAATTAGGGCTTCCAAAAGCCTCGACTATCCACTCTATTCAATCCTTAATGCAACTAGAATGACTTTTTATTCTACGTTAAGATAGCGGTTAACTAAACTGTCTTATATTCCGGTTAGGACATATAATCACTCAACCCCAGTTCAGAACCCTTATATATTTCTATGATAGGATTTACCACATAGGAGGATTAAGAACAATAACCTATAATGCTACACAAGTATCGGGATACTGTCGTCCGCGATTTTAACCTATGTCTAGTCAGTTACAGCATATCCAAATCTCTCCTTTCGGTTCTTGATTCGAAATCATATATATTATGATAATTAGTGATCAATTAATTATCAAGCATTCATACTAATTATTGACTAAATCTTAATCAAATGAAGAAGAAATCAAACTACTGCATTAATTCATGAATAGAAGTTCAAGCGATTCAAAAGGAAAACCCTAATAAAGTGTTTAGCTCCTAGTCATAGTCACGCTAAGAACTAACACAAAATCCATATATAAACTGAATTAAAAACGAAAGAAAGAAAATTACTGCGAACTAAGTCTCCAATTGTAGCCTTCAATCTGTGCCTTGTGTTGTGTTATGTTGTTGAATGACCTTTTTTCCTCATAACATTAATTCCTAGGGCTTAAATATGTTCCAAATTTCATGCCCTATAGACCAATCTGCCCTTAGTAAATTCTTCTTCGGAACTGAGATTTTCCGCACCGGCACCGCGGTGCTGACAAACTTTCGTCCTGATTTGCCAACTTTCGTCCTTTTTGCCTCAGGAGCACTTTTTCTGCCCAATTCTCGCTTCTTTTCGCCATTTTGCCTTTTTTGCACCGCTGTGACTCTGTAACACCCCATTTTAACCGGAGTCGAAAACGGGAGTACTACGTATGGTTGATTCCTAGAATGTATTTAAGGAGTCGCCACCTAATTATTTAAGTGAATTAGGACACTTGATTTATTGCAATAAAATACTGCAATTAATCTCCATTTAATGGTCTGCGAAATTAATGAGATTCTGGATAAGGGTTCTTTATTATCCTAAAGGGAAGGGGTTAGGCATCCTTTAAGATCCGCTAACTCATGCTATCCGCTCAAACCTAGGTTAATTATATGGTGACTTTTATTCTACCTATTCTAAACATTTTTACATAATTTACAACTAAAATAAAATGCAATGCAAAAATAGTAAAACTAAAATTTAAATGAGACATAATATAAAACTCCAGGACATCTTTAGCCCTTTTTAGGCCTTCTGCACAAGATGATCTCCAGACTGCATAAACACTTAGTAAAAGTGTTAGTAATAAAATAAACAATTTTAAAGTAATAATAATAAATAAAGCCAAAAATAAACTGCTTTTTGCAGTGGTAGGCCTTGGAAATCGACGGAGATTCCTTCATCACCAATATTGCTAAAATAATAAAATAAATAAAACCTTCGGATCCGTACAAAACAAGAATAGTTTTAAACACGTAGGGCTCGATATGTAAAAATATAAAGTAGATGACTTAAACAAGTGCGGCATGAGAATTCGCCACAACGCATGTTGGTTATCCGGTGTAAGTGAAAGAAATCATCATTGCCCAGAAAGCTTCATTTATTTTATTTTCCGTCTTTGCAACTGTGGAGGCCTCAAAAATCGACGGATAACTTTTTCATTGGCCATTCAAGTGTAGTATCTTGTTCAAATCAGTAAATACCAAATGTTCAGTATCTGTTTTACCAACTTAATAAAAAATAGAGGGCAATATTGTCAAAACCAGTCCAGAACCGACGAGACAATCGACCAAAATACCAACGAAATACCAAATATCAGTAACAAAATGAAATAGCGTTAACCCCAAAAGCAATCACCAGAACTGGAAACTGAATGAACCCGACAACCAAGACAGCCGACAGATGCCAAAAATCGTGCCAACAGAGTCACCGGAGTTTTAAACTCCGGCAGGGTACAAAATCAAAAATCAGTCCAATGGCCGAAAACAACAGAAAAAAATAAACCAGTCCACAAGCAACAAATATACCAACAAAAATAAAAGCCGAACAAAGGGTCACCGGAGTTTAAATCCGGCTAGATTTAACGTTACCAACAGAGAGAGGGCAGCAGCGGCGTCACTTCCACGACGAAGTCGCCGGAGCGACGCCACTGCAGTGGTTTGAGTGCGAGACGGTGACAACGAGTGTTGAGTGCGCTGGTTTCGCCGATGCTGGGCGAGTGGTGGTGATGGGAAAGGTGACAGTGGAGAGGGCGACGTGAAGATGGCGACGGGAGCAGGGGTGTGGGAAACCAGTGGGTTCGCCGGCGAGACTGGTGGCGACGGAAAGGTTAGGGATTTGTGTTTGAGAGAGGGGAGAGACGGCTGAGGGTTTGTGAGAGAGAGGGTCAGATCTGCAGGGGAAAGGGGGGCTGTGTTGCTGAAGAGGAGAGGGAGAGAGTAGATGGCTAGCCTTAGTAAATAGGGTAATGTAGGCTTTTAAGAGGGAGGGGTGGACGGAAATGAGGGTTGAGGGAGAAAGAAGTGGGAAATGATTTTTGAAGGCTGCGGCTCATGGGCTGCGTGAATTGGGTATTGGGTATTGAGTATTGGAGGAAAGTGTATTGGGCTTCATTTTTTGTTTCGATTTCTGACGGATTGGACTGATTCAGATTATGCCCTGGACTGGACTGATTTTGACAAAAAATGCAAAATTGATTAATTATTTAAAAGAAAATTATTTAAAGATACAAAATTATTAAAATGCAAATGTTGATGCAATAATAATAAAATACAATATTTAGCAAATATTTAATGTCTGATTAAAAGTAAAGACGGGGTGTCAGTTAATTATTCAAAGAGATGCTAAAAAATGTTTAATACCTAATTAAAGGTAAAAAGCAAAACATGATGTCAATTTACAAGAATAAACAACATAGAATGTTATGTAAAAAATATACAAAATGTCAAAAATGATGATAAAATGCGGTGTCCTAAAATGCTTAAAATTGCAAGAAATGCCTAAAAGATGGGTCAAAATCGTGTCAACGGTTCCTCTTTGACCGGAGACGATGAAAGAGTTTTCGGACAAAGACGTTGACTTGTGGTCAATTTTGTCCCATCGTCAGAATTGAAACAAGGATTAAGCAAAGAATGGGCAAAAGCCGACACCGGTCATTTGTGATGCCAAGGTAAAAGACAAAGTCGCTTGCAGATTTAAAATTTGTCCCGGTCGAATTATGACACCTTGGGTTGCCGTAATGCTAGAAAATAAAACCTACCGACGCAAATTAAATTTGTCCCGGTCGGGCGATGATTGACACCGGGTTGCAGTGATGTGGCCTTGGAAAAGACATGGTGTTTGTAGATGTTGATGAAGTGATGTGATGATACACCGCTTGTATAGCGAGATGCAAATGACGCCAGATGGGCGCGTTGTCGCTTGTATGGACGAGATGCAAATGACGCCAGTATGGGCGCGTTGTCGCCTTGTATGGACGATGCAAATGACGCCAGTATGGGCGTTGTCGTCTTGTATGGACGAAATGCAGATGACGCCTTGTATGGGCGTTGTCACCTTGTATGGACGAAATGCAGATGACGCCAGATGGGCGTTGTCGCTTGTATGGACGACGCAGATGACGCCTTGTATAGGCGTTGTCGCTCAGATGGACGAAATGCAAATGACGCCAGTATGGCGTTGTCGCCTCAGATGGACGAATGCAGATGACGCCTTGTATGGGCGTTGTCGCCTTGTATGGACGAAATGCAGATGACGCCTTGTATGGGCGCGTTGTCGCTCAGTATGGACGACGCAGATGACGCCAGTATGGGCGTTGTCGCTCAGTATGGACGAATGCAGATGACGCCAGATGGCGGGCGTTGTCGTCAGATGATTTAGACGCAAATGACGCCTTGTATGGCGTCGGCGCTCAGTATGGACGAGATGCAGATGACACTTGTATGGCGCTGCCGTCTTGTATGATTTAGACGCAAATGACGCCAGATGGGCGTTGTCGCCTTGTATGGACGAAATGCAGATGACGCCAGTATGGCGTTGTCGCCTCAGATGGACGAAATGCAAATGACGCCAGTATGGGCGTTGTCGCTCAGATGGACGAAATGCAGATGACGCCTTATGGGCGCGTTGTCGTCTTGTATGGACGAAATGCAAATGACGCCAGATGGGCGTTGTCGCTTGTATGGACGAAATGCAAATGACGCTTTGTATGGCGTTGTCGCTCTTGTATGGACGAAATGCAAATGACGTCTTGTATGGGCGTTGTCGCCTTGTATGGACGAGATGCAAATGTTCGCCGTCAGATGTATAGCGAAACATGAATGAAGCCGCCAGACAGCTTACAATGAAATGGTGTCATTTATGGACGCACCGCTTGTGACTCGCCTGGTTGAGATAACGTCATTGCATAGACGCCAGGCGCTTGTAACCCGCACGGGCTTATTGTTGTGCTCCCGCTTCTTTGATATGAATATCCAAAGTCGCGAGTCTTCGATGCTCTGTCGCTTTGAATGCTGCAATTGCTGATTGCTTTTGGAATCCTTATTATGATCTCTTCATGGTGCACTTCCCAAAATTGTCCCAATTTTCGTTATGCGGGGTGCATGGGCAAGACTTAACTCTGGCGGAAATTGCTCATATCTCTTTTCAGAATAAACAAACGCATTTGTCGCACGCGAGCCAATGAGAAGATTTCTAATGGTGTGACCGAAGCCGATTTAGGCCGCCTATGTATCCCGCTGAGGGAATCAGGTCAAGACGTAGTTCGTGATGCAAAGAATAAAGATTTTTATGTATTTTCAAACAATGTGGACCGAAGCCAATGCGGCTGCCTACGTATCCCGCCGAGGGAATCAGGTCAAGACGTAGTTCATGATGCCAAAATGATTGTTTTATATGCATTTTTTTTTTGAAAAGTGGAAAGACAACATCACGTTCTGACTTCAGTTGATACCAACAATTAGTATTGTGCTTAGGAATTCCGTTATTCACTTCCAGTCTAACCAAGACTGACTTCTGGGTAATTCCTATAGTTTCAAATGGTACTCGCATAATCAAGTATCGACACACTTGCTTGCAACCAAGGTTTCAAACTACACGTAATCTCACGTTTCAAGTGCCCTCACTGAAAGAAAGTCTCATTTCTCACATATATTCCAGTATTTTAAATTTTGGGACGTTTAGAGAAGTACGCTCACACTCAAAAGGATGTTCAATGCATGCAATTGTAATACCATAGGCTTGACCGTCATGTAAGTATCCACTAATGTGAGAACCCTCAGTATAAGATCATGTAGGTCATTACCGCTTGTAATGTAGGCTTGGGGGAAGGAATGGATATCATTTGGGTAAAAAGTGACTAATCCTTCCTCGAGCGTTGGACTACGTCCGTGCTTGACATTTGTGTGCTTTAATGCTGACCTGCTTTCTTTTGTCTCAGTTTTTCTGTACTGACTTCTTTTTGAATCTTTCGTCTGGAGCCCGCTTTTCCCAAAGTTATTCTCTCATTTCATTCATTTTTTGTTTATAATGTCGGGGCTTTTGATTTCTTCTTTTGGTGAAGTCGTCATTTGTGTTTTTTTTTTCCGGACTTTGACAACTTTTGTCTTTGCAAACTTCGACGCAGAACTTCGTCAGCCACTTGCACATTTCCAAAGCGCTCAAGGAGGTCGGGCCAAGAGAGGGATAGTGCGTACGCACTCAGAAAATGTATAGGTGTAATATGCGGTTGTCAAAAGAATAGGCTTTAGGCTCAAAAGGGGTGTATTACAGATAATGTTATTTGGTAGGCTGAAAAGGCTCAAACGGGTCAAAGAAAGCCTACGATCATTTCCTACACCAAGTGTTACTCAGGATTTCGCCTCAACAAACACACGGGCCAAGTTCTAGATCACAATGCAATGCAATTGAACTGATTCTAAAACTCACCACACAATGCACATGAAACGATGAGGTTGATTTCGTTCTTATCTTAGAAGCATGTGAGGCAATGTCATTTAAGGGTAAATAAGAGGTACCAAAAAAATCTATGGTTTACCACGAAGTCAACCCATACTGATTATTACTCGGTCCTTCCATGCACACTCCTAACTGTGTTGGTATCAACCAAGTCAAACAATGATACTTAAAAGAGCCTTGTTTTTTTTTTTTTTTGAATAAATGGTACCGAACCCGAGTAGGGCTGCCTACGTATCTCATCTTTGACGAGAATCAGGTGTGCGTAGTTCGTTCAGATATGCTATAAAACGTATGCTTTAAAAGAATTTATTCAAGAAAGAAATGCAAAAGTAAAAAGCTGTGCAAAATAAATGATTGTTTACTATAAGACTAATGCAAAGTAAAAGAATGTAATGAAAAAATGAATGAATGAAAAAATGAATGTGATAGAATGATTGAAATGCAATAATGAATGTCCGTGATTGGATAAATGCAGTGAATGGGTGAACCAAATATGTCTCCCTTTTTCTCTTTTTCTCTTTTTTTTTTTTTTTAAATTTTATTTTTTGTAGTGGTGTCGAACCCTAGATGGGTTGCCTACGTATCACACCGTATGGTGAGAATCAGACACGCGTAGTTCGGAATGATTATGTTGTAAAAAGAATTATGTAATCAGTACTAGACCTATCAATTAGACTTGCAAATATGTATAAAAATGCAAAATATAAGACCCAGAGCGATGCTTTGTTGAATCTGGTATAAGCTGACATCTCTCCGTCAACATAACTCAACTCATTTTTTTGTTTTTGTTTTGTTGTTGTTGTTGTTGTTGTTGTCCGCCCTCGACTATTTGCGAGGACGGCCTTCCTGTAAAAATATGACAAATGAGTGAGAGTAGGCAAGCCATATCAAAATGTAAGGGTGTGACGATATAGTCAAAGACTCTCCTGCTTGGTTCAACCGGACTGGTGGTTGATGCTTCACAAAGTCCAAATCGTGTTGTTCAAGAGCGATTTACGCAGTAGAAGTCCTGATTGCAATGTGACAACAAAAAGTGCAAAAATGCAAATACTTGTGGCCGGAATTATAAGCATGATATGTACAGGGGTTAAAAGGGTAATAATATGTACAGAATTGCTAGCGACAACAATAGTAAACAAAAAAAATGCAAATCAAGTGCGCGCCTAATATGCATGGAACCTCTCTTATGCCAGAGGTCGGCCTAAACGCCAGATATGCGAGATTATGATAAATAGGTCCAAGCCGTTAAACTGTAATGTTTTGTTGGAAATGGCGACCAAATGACGGTGCACTTTTTCCAATTTCAGTGTGTCATGACCAGGCTTGGATCCGTCTATCATCATCACGCTACATATAGTATGCTAATGGGTCGTTGGGTTGTGAAACCCGTCGACAAGTTTGGTGAATTTCTAATTGTGGCGTTAATACCAAGGACTAACCCACCTAAGGTTTATGCATGCATGACTTAAAAAAAAGTGGTATAGCTCTATCTTAAGTTTTCTAAGATTTGGCTTACTAGACGCAAGGTTCCCGAGCGGACAACTCGAGTGAGAAGGCTACGCGGCCACCGGTTAGACCGGACACTCCACGTATATTACCAACTCTCCTAAATTTGGGGTTTGAAGAAAGAATTTTGTTGATGCACCCAGCGCACCTCGCATGTAGTGTGTGATAGTGTGCATTTTCCAGAGTGGAAGAAATATGAACGGAATGCCAATTTAAAAAAAGCAGTAAAAGCAAATAGCAAAAAAAACAGTTTAAGCATACAAGATTAAAGCAAACAATTTTAAGGCATTAAAAAATAAAAATAAAGCCAAGCAATAATAAACCTAGGTTTGCTATGGTCAAGAACCTGATTATCCCCAGTGGAGTCGCCATCTGTAACACCCCATTTTAACCGGAGTCGAAAACGGGAGTACTACGTATGGTTGATTCCTAGAATGTATTTAAGGAGTCGCCACCTAATTATTTAAGTGAATTAGGACACTTGATTTATTGCAATAAAATACTGCAATTAATCTTCATTTAATGGTCTGCAAAATTAATGAGATTCTGAATAAGGGTTCTTTATTATCCTAAAGGGAAGGGGTTAGACATCCTTTAAGATCCGCTAACTTGCGGTTATCCGTTCAAACCTAGGTTAATTATATGTTGACTTTTATTCTATCTATTCTAAGCATTTTTACATAATTTACAACTAAAATAAAATGCAATGCAAAAATAGTAAAACTAAAATTTAAATGAGACATAATATAAAACTCCAGGACATCTTTAGCCCTTTTTAGGCCTTCTGCACAAGATGATCTCCGGGTACCTGCATAAACACTTAGTAAAAGTGTTAATAATAAAATAAACAATTTTAAAGTAATAGCAATAATAAATAAAGCCAAAAAATAAATCCGTCTTTTGCACAGGGTAGGCCTTGGAAATCAGACGGAGATTCCTTCATCGGCCAATATTGCTAAAATAATAAAATAAATAAAAACCTTCGGATCCGTGCCAAAACAGTAATAGTTTTAAACACAGAGGGCTCAGATATGTAAAAAATATAAAGTAGGATGCCTAAACAAGTGCGGTGCGAATTCGCCTTGCAGCGCATGTTGGTTATCCTGTAAGTGAAAGAAATCATCATTGCCCGAAAGCTTCATTTATTTTATTTTCCGTCTTTGCAATCATGAGGCCTCAAAATCGACGGATAACTTTTTCATCGCCATTCAAGTGTAGTATCTTGTTCAAATCAAGAATACCAAATGTTCGATTCTGTTTTACCAACTTAATAAAAAATAGAGGGCAATATTGTCAAAACCAGTCCAGAACCGACGAGACAATCGACCAAAATACCAACGAAATACCAAATATCAGTAACAAAATGAAATAGCGTTAACCCCAAAAGCAATCACCGAATCGAAATCGAATGAACCCGACAACCAAGACAAATGCGGATGCCAAAAATCGTGCCAGAGTCACGGAGTTTTAAACTCGTAGGTACAAAATCAAAAATCACCCAACGGCCGAAAACAATGAAAAAATAAACCATCCACAAGCAACAAATATACCAACAAAATAAAAGCCGAACAAAGTGGTCACGGAGTTTAAATAACGGCTAGATCGTTACCAACAGAGAGCGGCAAGGCGTCACTTCCACGGCGCCGGTCGCCGAGCGACGCCATCGCAGCTGTTCGAGCGGCGGTGACAACGAGTTGAGCGCTACCGTTTCGCCGACTGGCGAGTGGTGGTGATGGAAAGGTGGCGATGGAGAGGCGACGAAGATGGCGACGGAGCGAGGTGTAGGAAACTGGTGGTTCGCCACAGACCAGCGACGGGCGTTAGGGATTTGTGTTTGAGAGGAGAGACTACCGAGGTTTGTGAGAGAGGTCGATCTGCAGGGAAAGGGCCTTTGAAGAGAGAGAGAGAGAGAGACGCCTAGCCTTAGTAAATAGGGTAATGTAGGCTTTTAAGAGGGAGGGGTGGACGGAAATGAGGGTTGAGGGAGAAAGAAGTGGGAAATGATTTTGAAGGCGTCGCCACGGGTCATGCGTGAATTGGGTATTGAGTATTGGAGGAAAGTGTATTGGGCTTCATTTTTGTTTCGATTTCGACGATTGGGTGATTCGATTATGCCTGGATCGGGTGATTTTGACAAAAAATGCAAAATTGATTAATTATTTAAAAGAAAATTATTTAAAGATACAAAATTATTAAAATGCAAATGTTGATGCAATAATAATAAAATACAATATTTAGCAAATATTTAATGTCTGATTAAAAGTAAAGACGGGGTGTCAGTTAATTATTCAAAGAGATGCTAAAAAATGTTTAATACCTAATTAAAGGTAAAAAGCAAAACATGATGTCAATTTACAAGAATAAACAACATAGAATGTTATGTAAAAAATATACAAAATGTCAAAAATGATGATAAAATGCGGTGTCCTAAAATGCTTAAAATTGCAAGAAATGCCTAAAAGATGGGTCAAAATTGGGTGTCAACAGACTCAAAAGAAAGAAAAGCAACCTCACACGACACTTATTTGAACGAAAATGGAAAAATACTAACTAAAAATGACTCAAAAGGTGTGTACAAAATATGTCTAACAAACACCCCCAAACTTAACATTTGCTCGCCCTCGTGCAAAGATCAAAACACAAAAAACAAAAACAAAAGACTCAAAGACTCAAATCAAGCAGCTGCACAAGTACTTAGAAATACATGACGTCAGTTGGGATAATATGTAGGAATAGATATAACATGAATTTAACAATCTAGAATTTCAAGTCAGATATTTCGCAAATTCATTTCAATCATAAGTAATGGAAGCATGAATACCTAACCTATGCATATCAATTTCATTTAGTTCTATGGGCCTGTTTATTTGCTATCCTCCACTAAACATAGACATACATTCTAGAGATCATCAGGACTTTTCAGGGTTGTAATGTAGGCTTAGGCAGGGGTAGGTAAAATTAGTCATTTAGGCTCAATTTACGTACCATAAGCATTTTTCTTACTCAACCATTTTGTCCTTCTTATTGGTATTCTTTTCAGTTCATACCTATATCCCCTTTCTCTTTTTGAGAGCATGAAACAATTCACCTAGGTACCCCCAAACTTTAAGCTTTTACATCTTTTTTTCATTGGGGTGCATCAATTTTTCACTCTCTTTTTGTATTTCTTTTTCACACTTTTTCATCCCTTTATTCAACTATTGCTTATGGCACACGAATGAATCATGGGGTGTCAAAGAAAACAACTTATTTTAGGCTCAACGGGGTTGACTAGAGATACAATTTATTGCAAGGTAAGTAATAAATGGTAATAATGACTAACAAAGAAATGTCTGGATCATCTCCCTAAACATGTACATCCTAACTATTTCGCTTCAAATAGCAAGCAAGCAGACTTCACATACATTTTTCAATTGACAACATATAGGCTAAGCATCAAATATTCCACATAATTAAATTTTCATGAATTTTTGACATATCTAATTTAAGCACATTGATTTTAGCTTCTCATTCCACTACATTATCCTACTTATTTCACTAGGCGTTTCAAATAAGCACAGCATGCATGATCATAAAAAAATTGACTCACATAAAACACAAAAACAAACAAAAGACTCAAAACAAAAATTTTAAAAATAGACACAAAAAATAAAATAAAATAAAAACTCCTCCCCAAACTTAAACTACACATTGTCTCAAATGTGTAAAAGACTCAAAAACGACTTACCTTGATCATGGTAAGGAGTGGAGAGTGATTTATTTTTAAAAAAAGTGGGGAGTGATTTCATCTTCTTGAACTGATTTTGTGGTGTGGGCATCGAGAAAAGTGATAAATTATAGAGTTGTAGATTTAAAATACCTTTGAAGCAGCTGCAGGCCTTGTGCAGCGACAACAATATTGAAGATTTAAGTGCCCAGGAAGAACGTCATGATCGGAGTCCTAGGGTCCACGTATGCAATTACAAAGCTGAGCTCAATACCTCAGTATCCCCACAGAGTTGCGAGTGAAGCAACCGGGCTCATGATCACGATTGGGCTTACTGCCTCCTAGAACTTGCCTTGCTGCAATCGTGAGGCATGTATTGTGCTTGCAATTGTTACCATGCAAAAATCACTAATGTTGTGATCACGCCCCCCTTATTGCGATCATAGCACCATTTCATTCTGACTGATGCTGCCCTTTTCTTACCCACAGTCCATTTTGATCCTCGTGAACACCCACACCACATCCAACTAAGAAATGAATTTTGGTCTAACTCAACTCCAAAAGTAAGGATTGCCCAAGTCATATTTAAAAGACCACCCATCCCTTAAAGGGCCGATATGGGACTCTTAACATAACTCAATTTAGTCTCAAGCATGCATCCAACATGCCTCCAACATAGACAGATACAATTTTCAACAAGCATAATTAACACTTTTGCACATCATTGCATTAAAAAAAAGGCAGTTCGGTGCACTAAGCTCCCGCTATGCGCCGGGTCCGGGGAAGGGCCGGACCATAAGGATCTATTGCACATCATTGCATATAAAGAAATAAAAAAGAAACAAGTTCATTATAACATTTTCGTAAAATAATCACATCCTAATGAAGGTATAAAAATTAGGCTGCAAATCATTATAACATTTTCAACAAATAGTAACATTCTAATGAAGTTATAAAATTTAGGCTGCAACCCCAAACAAATCAAATTACCAGATTGAATTCTCACTACTTCAAGTGCTTCTCAAATACCTATCCTGTTCATATAGATAAATAGATAGTGAAACCAAGAGAGTAGGGTACCATACCCCTAAATTCTAGAATCCAAAAAAAAGATGACTATAAGGTCTGTGTACACTCACTTGACCTTATCAAACAACCGCTCTACCTATCAAGGTGGAGGTAAAGGTCTGTGTACACTCTACCTTCAGCAGACCCCACATTGTGGGATTTCACTGGTATGTTGTTGTTGTTGTACCTCACTTGAGATTTTTTAACACTTATCGCGCTTTTTGTTTTGCATATAATAGATGTTACTTTTTTTTTTATAACCATGGTCCTCGACTAATTTCACAGGTACCTCCCACCAACACGATATCGGGCAACTCTGTCCACCAAGGCTTGAGCCGATGGGATAAGAGGATAACATGTAGAGAATAAAAAAGGATGCATACATGAGCTTTAAACCTATCATACTCAACTGATCATGTATCAAAATTTTAAAACTTTAAACTAAACCCTATCACATTTAATAAATAGACAAGATGAAAGGAACAACTTTTAAATTGTGAAAAGATCATTCAAGTTGTTTGGAAAAGGAGATTATTTGAATATAACTTGGTCTCTCCTAAAGAAAACAAGTTCGTTATAATGTCCTTAGTAAATGGTAACAGCAAGATAATAACAACTTGGCTACAAACTCGATCCAATCAAATTATCAGATTGGATCCCTTGTTATTTGTTAGCTTCACATGCTTTTCATATATCTGTTCATGTGTAAATATCTAGACAGCAGTGGACCTGAGAGAGTAGAGTACCATTCCCAAACTCCACAGTGGAGGTTTTACTTCATTGTATTTATGTTTTGAATAACTAAACTCATTTTTCCGACAAAATTTTGACCAACTAGCTTGATAGCCACTAACAAATAATTTGAAATACGCCGAAACCCATCGCAGAACTCTAAAAAAGATTAAAAATAACATCGTTAAATAACTTGTCAAGTATATATTGAATGAAACATATAAAAAAAATGCATCAACAAATATGATTATTTTTTGTGCTTAGAGTTCATTCTTTTATATACTTTTATTCCTCTAGATTTTTCAAAGTATTGTTGTCCAAAGAAAAAGTTGGTCAAATCATGAAGGAGATAGATTAGTTTACTCAAAAATATAAATCATTTGTCATGCGTGTGTGGTGTGTTCCACATAAAGCCAGCAAAAGTGGCCTACAGATCTGCCTTTACACCTCAAGATGAGATTAAAAAAGGCAAGATAAGGTAACTGCCTTAAAAGAGAAGTTAATATAATCCAAAATTGTTGGCCCTGCCCTACATAACAGAATGATTTGAAGGGCTACTTTTTTCCTTTGCCTGATTTATTAAGCAACAAATCAAAGTTCATGGATGACACATTCATGTTTCAAAGGGGACAATTCAGTGGTGGTTGTGGATCACCACTTAACTTTAATGTCATAAATTCTTACAGTTATCTTGTCAACCTTAAAACATCCAAGCCTAATAAACTAACTTGGGATGATTTTACTATGCACCAAAAGCTTGTGAAAAGAATCTAAGGTAATTAGGACCACGAAAAGTTTAAACGTGCACAACTAAATCATGTCAAGTTTAGGGGGGTACCAAGATATTCTGCCAATTATAAAATCAAAACAACAAAAAATAAAGAAGCATATGATAATACCAATTGGGCAGCCCGGTGCACTATGCTCCCGCTATGCGCGGGGTCCCGGGGAAGTGTCGGATTACAAGGGTCTATTGTACGCAGCCTTACCATGCATTTTTGTAAGAAGTTGTTTCCACGGCTTGAACCCGTAACCTCCCGGTCACATGACAACAATATTATCAGTTACTCCAAGGCTTTCCTTCCAATTAAAGCATATATTTTAGATGAGACTAAATAAGATTATGGAAAAACAATAAACAAAAACTACATGTGACTATCGAGAAACGTGGGCCATGAAATGGAGTCCATGAGTCGATTTGCATAGAAAAATAAAAAGGTCGCTTATGGTGAAGTACCTTACTGGTTTTGATAAGATGACTTCAAAATGCACAGCTTTCCCTTACTTTTACTCAACCTGTAAAAGTAGGTTACATCCCAAAGCAAATCAGCCAACTCAAAAGTTGAAAACACTACATGTGTGTACACAAATCTTGATAACAAAACAAGTCAGCATGAGAATAGACTATAACTGACCAAACAGCCAAAAGAAGAAATTTCAAAACCTTTTCAGCAAATTGAGAAAGATACAATTTTTTATGACGACGGTGGTGTCCAGGTCAGCTTGTGCATACTTTAACTACTTCACTAAGTACCTGCTACGGCAATAGGCAGTAACAAAGCCAGAATTCATCAAGAGTGCTCAAGATTAATATTTATGTACAAAAAGTATTTTTTGACCTATATATATAGTAAGGATTTTCGAAATACACAGTATAAATTTGACGAAGAATGTCCAACTAACCACCCTCTGGTCCATGTGGATCCTCCAGAGGTTACCTCCAACCAACACAAGTATGGGGTAATTCTGTGATTGTCCGTCATAACTTAGGCAGATAAGAAAAAAATCCCCCAACTTTCTTTTGTTTTACTGGAATTTGAACTCTGACATAAATTAATTAACAAACTGAAAGCAAAGGGAAAAACAAGGAATAGAAAAGAGAGGTTGAACATGCACTGCACTTTGAATTTGGACAATTTCAATCAACAGAAAGATTATTGAAGATATTGAAACTTTTGAAAATCTCAGCCGACACTCCCATCTTCCTAACAACCTTTTCTTCTTGGTAAAAAATAAAAAATTCTAAATTAAAAGCAGATCTTTTTTACTTTTTTCTGATGACCCATAGCAGACTAATGCAACAGTTAGTAGTTAAAAGATTCATCAACTTCTCCCAAACTGCTATATTATATATAGTGCAACAAGGAGTGTTCTTAAACCATCAAGCAAAACATAATAATATCTCAGTTACCTTCACAGCATAGCAAAATCCTCGTCAAGATCAGTAAGTCACAATGAAGAACTTACTCTGTGAAAATGTGGTGGGTATTCCCATAAGTTCAGCAGTATGTTCACTTGAAAGGCAGCCAAAAATACTACAGTCTCTATCTGCTTGCCAAGACCATGTTCCATCTGCAACTTTAAAGCACTTGTCTAAAATAAAGCAAAGTGAGGATTTCCCCTGTTATTGTAGTAGATATAAAGAGTGATATTTACCCTTGAATGAATAGATCATTAAGATGAAATTTTCTTGAATGTGCAGGAAAATCTGTAATTAGTAAGATGAACAAATTGGGAGAAAGAATGAATTGTTTCGCACAAGGCATCCGTGAGCATGGTAAGAATTTATATTCTCCGTAAAAGGCTTCAGAAAGTTTAATGAAATATTGCTAAGACAATATCTTGTTTAACTAAAAAAAGTATTGGAAGTGAGTATTCGGAAGTTTGTGTCTAGAACTGAAAAAGAAAAAATAGAAGTTTTGTGAGTGAAAACTATTATTCACAAGAAATACACCTCAAACAAGTTGATCATTATTACTTTATACTGAAATCCAGTATTTGGGTGCTGATGGCGGAACTTCAACTTGCAAAGATTTTCAGCACTGCAAGTGAAGTCATGGCCAAACACAAATATAAATCTAAACAACACAGATATAAGCGAGCCATGATGCACACAAATCCTTGAAAGAACTATTTACATGTATGATCGAAAGTATTGATTGAAATATTTTAACTTTAACTGTGCAGTGAGCCTAAGCCCGAAGCTAACAGAAACCATGAAGGGAAAATTGAGCCTTGGCGCAAATATTCTTCAAGTAGGAGGGTTGGAGAGAATATTCAAGCAGAAGTTTAGTGTCAGAGATGATGAAAAGCTAATAAAGGTTTCCCAATGCTATTTATCAACTACAGCTGGCCCAATGGCAGGTCTTCTGTTCATCTCTACAAATAAGATTGCTTTCTGCAGTGAGAAACCACTAAAGCTCTTATCTCCAACCGGAAAGTTTCTTAGAATCCGTTACAAGGTACCCTCTGCATGTGTTTTTCTTTCATATCTAATTATCTAGCAATGTAAAGCATAATCTAATAGGCCGGTTCTCAATTGCAGGTATCGATCCCAATAAGTAAGATACAGAAAGCAAAAGAGAGTGAAAATAAGGAAAAGCCATCACAGAAGTATATACAAGTAATTACAGAGGATGATTTTGAGTTCTGGTTTATGGGATTCCTTAATCATCAAAAGACTCTGAGATATCTGCAGCAGGCAATTTCAAGTACTTCAAGCAAGCTAAGAAGATAACTTTTCTTCCTCTTTTTCTCATTTGTTTCCCAATACCAATTCATCAATGTAAAATGTTGATGCAAAAACGGACTTACAGATCTGTTCAAATTTGTAACTAGCTCCATTGCATAAAGGTCGTCTTAGGTTTTACAGCCTTTGAGCCTTAGGAGTTAACACGGATGTATAGAATTTTTTTTCCTTCTTTTTTTTTGGAATGGTAAGGATTGAAAACAAATGTATAGAATTATTGTGAAACTAATGGGACTTGGCCATAGCCATCACTTCATAAGAGACCGTTTAAGCTGCAGATTGTAATGCTCCTGGAGAGGCATATTTCAAATATTATGGAGTGGAAGTACTCAACAAAGTTAGCTCACATGATTTTTTTATTTTTTCACCTGAAGAGAGTTTTAGGTAGAATTTGCACACCGTGCGGATTGAGCAGCCAAAAGAGATTATCCTCCCTTTGGGATAGAAAATAAAATTTATGCACTCCATAGAAAAATAAAAAGAGGAAAGTATTCGGAAGCTAAATGCTCTTGGATGGATAGTTAATAAGGGGATAAATCTTTTTTTGTCTTTTATATTGAATGTACTCAATCACTTTGAGGTAGGGCTGCACAAAATTCGGTCCGGACCGAAAAATCGGACCGGACCGAACCTGTTCGGACCGGACCGAACCGGACCGAGAAATTCGGTCCGGTCTTCGGTCCCTGTTTTTTCAGAATTCGGTTTTCGGTCCGGTCCGGTCCGGTCCAGGGTCGGTCCGGTCCAGACCGAAATTTTTTTATTTTTGTTTTTATTTTTTATAATATATATAATATATATAATTCCTAATATATATAATATATATAGTTTATAATTTTCTAAATTTCTAATATATAATATTATATAATTCCGGGTCGGGTTCCGGGGCCCGGTTTTTTTTTAAAAATTGAATTACCAATACTGAAATTGACATTCTCGGACGCGGTGCCACGAAATTTTTACGTTGAAATCTATTGTACATCGCGAGATATTTAGATTTGAAAATGGGAAAAACGTAACGATTTGGGGGAAAAGAGAAATTGAGGGGCAATATGGACGTTTTTGGAGAAATCCGGTGAAGCAAACGGACTTTAGTCAGTTTGGGATTATTCGTCTCGAAAAAATACGCGAAATCAAATTTTTTTTTAGGTAAAACGGACGTCCGAGCGCAAAGTTATGACCGTATAAAGTTTGATCAATTTACAACCTATATTTCATATGTCAATACGTCCGGGCTGGCGGGGAGGGGGGCTGGCGGGGGGGCTGGGGGACTGGGGGGCTGGAGATCAAATTCGGTCCATTCGGTCCGAAAATGACCCGGACCGAGAAATTCGGTCCGGTCTTCGGTCCGGATAATCTTACTGTTCGGTCCTCGGTCCGGTCCGGTTTTAACCCTTTGTGCACCCCTACTTTGAGGTCATGAAAATCTTGTGATTTGATATGAATTATGGCATGCATTTCTGAGGAGGGTGACACGGCCAAAATCATCCTACAAGTGAATCAACTTACCATTGCACAACGAAAGTCTAGCCCAAGTTCTGCCTGAAAATCTCTCCGTAAAAAATAATACCTTTTCTGATTCAGAATAATTAAGAGGGGTTGGTCATTCCATTTTTATCGTTGGAGAGGCAAATTAGCATCTAACCCTTAGCATTCCAAGTGAAACTCAAGGAGATGGAACTAAAAAGGCTTAGGCCCTTCATCTGTATCCGCCTTCACGTCATCCCTGAAGCATAAGTACACCACCCATAAGCTATACAGAATCATCTAATGGTTGAGTAGTGTCAAATATCTCAAACGACCTCAGTAGCTCAAATCCTAGTTCCTGGGTGAAATTTGGCAGATAGGGAATCCAACCAAAAATCTAACATTTGAGAATCAAATCATGTGTTTATTATACTAGGAAAAGCTTATAAATCAAGTTAAAAGACTTACCTTGATGATGGGAAGAAGTGGGGAGTGAATTCATCTCCTTGGACCGAGTTTTTGGTGTGGGAATCGAGAAAAGTGATAAATTTTATAGGTGGCTTGTGTAGCAATCACAACACTGAAGATTTGAGAGCCCAGGAAGAAAGACATGACGCGGTCCTTGGGCCAGTGTTTGTGATTATGAAGCTGATCTCAATACCTCAACAACCCCATGGCTATCACAGCAACCGGGCTCACGATCGGATTTTGCTTTGGCTTACTGCCTCCCAGACCTTGCCTTGCTGTGATCGTGAGTCATGTGTTGTGATCGCAACTTCCTTTGTTACCATGCAGAAATCACTGATGTTGTGATCATGGCTCCCCTATTGCAATCATAGAAACAGTCCATTTTGACCAGTGTTGCCCTTTTCTCACCCCAGTCCATTTTGATCTTCGCATCAAGCGAGTGAACAGCCTTGAGGCAACACTTATAGCCATGTATTAAATATCCACATTATAGTCATTAATTAATGCATATAAAAAATAAAAGAAACAAGTTCATTATAATATCCTTCATGAACTAGAAACATCCTGATGAAGTTATAACATTAGGCTGCAACCTCAATCCAATCGAATTATCAGATTGAACTCACTGTTTCACGTGCTTCGCATACAGGTATACATCTTCATATACAAACAGGAACCTCATGGATGCACCAAAACGAAATAAGGGATAAGAGAGGGTAGTGAAACCAAGAGAGTAGGATACCATACCCCTAAATCCTACAATAAAAAAAAGAGCATAAAACGGTTTATGTTCTGATTTAATTATATTCTTGAGATTTTCTCTATAACACTTATCGCTCTTCTCATTTTGAACATATTAGAGGTTTGCTTCATTTATTTGAAAACACATTGCACAACAAAACTGACCAACTAGCTTGTCGGATAATATAATTCGAAAAATGAATGAAAACACATTGCACAACTCTTAAAAAGTCATTCTATCCGGGCCAAATTATGTGGCGAATTTGACTTGACATGAAGTTTAAGAAAAGAACTTTTGGACTTATGATAAAATAAAAGCATAAGTTAAATTAAGGGTAAAATAAAATTTCTTAAGTAAAATTATTTCCAAATAACTCATTCTTTTGGAAAAGACTAATAAGAATAATGACACATTAACATGGAATAGAGGGAGCATTAAAAATAATTTCTTAATAACTTGCTAAGTATTTTGAAGGTAACATATGAAAAATGAATCAGAAAATATTATTATTATTTGTGCTTTATTTTAAATTATTTTATTTCTATAGATATATCGTAAGTGTTATTGTCCAAACACAAAAGCTGGTTAAACTATGGAGAAAATTAAGTTAGTTTACTTTAAAATTTTAAATCATATGTCTGTGCATGTTGCATTCCACATAAAGTCGGCATGAATGCCTTACTGTGCACAAAAATCTTGAGATAATTTTACTGTGCACAAAAAGCTTGTGAAGGAGATACTTTTGTACATTTTTAATATTCAAGAAGGATTGACTTTTTTCTTTTACTCCTATACAATACCATTATTGGGAGAATATTTTAACCTAATTTACGAAGATACTTATTGATAAATAGTCTATGTAAATAGTTATGAGACCATCAATATGTATAGCCTATTGACCTCAAGGTTTTTTTAATACAAGCCTGTTTACCTCAAGGATTTTGTTATAATAAGAAAGAACTGTTTGTCCTATTAAATTTAGGGCAACTGGAGGGGTTGTTATTATTATAGGTAGAGAATAGAATACAGTTCAAGTTATGACACCTAGCCTAACAGCAACAATATGCTTCTCAATAAAAGCAGGTCAACTCCTACTAGCAATTTCAAGTTCTGAGTTATAATAATGTCCCTCTAGGGAGCCAAAACTACTAATTTAGTCATAACAAATGCTTAATCATAAAAAATTATCTATATAAAAATTATCAATCGATTTTCATGGAAAAGAAGTAAAGTCGATTAAGCCTAATTAAGCTACCTTACTAGTTCTGACAAGATGACTTCAATATGCAAAAATTTCTTACTTTGGCTCAACTTACAAAAGTAGGCAGTATCATAAAGCAAATCTGCCAATTTAAAAGTTAAAGCACCACATGTGCACACAAATCTTGATAACGAAATGAGTCAGCATGAGATTAGTTTACTGTAATTGACCAGACAGCTAAAAGAAGACATTTTCAAAACCTTAGAAGCAAGAGAAAAAGACATCAAAGGGATTTAAAAAGAAATAAAAAATAAAGGGAGAGGTCGAACATGCACTACACTTTGATTTTTGGATATTTCAGATTTCAATCAACAACAAGATAATTAAAGACATTCTCATCTTCCTAACAACCTTTTTCTTCTTGGTACAAAAGAAAATTCTGAAAAAGCACATGCATGATCTTTTTTGGCTGTTTCTGATGACCCATAGCTTACTCATGCAACAATCAGTTAAAGGATACAACAACTCCACAAAGCCCTATATATAATGCTATAAGGAATGTTCTTAAACCATCAACCAAACTTAAATATTTCTCACAGACCTTCACAATACAGCAATATTCCACCTCAAAATCAGAATCACAATGAAGAACTTACTCAGTGGAAATGTGACAGGTATTCGCATAAGTTCAGCAGTATGCTCACTTGAAAGGGAGCCAAAAAGACTACAAGCCCTATCTGCTTGTGAAGACCATATTGTTCCATATGCAACTTCAAAGAACTTATATCAAATAAAGCAAAGTGAGTATTTCCACTGTCTCTTGATAAAGAATCAACTTGATCTGACCATTGAATGAAGAAAACATAAAAATAAAAATATTCTTGAGTATGCAGGAAGATATGTCATTGGTAAGATGAACAAATTGGGAGAAAGGATGGACCGTCTTGCACAAGGCATCCGTGAGCATAGTAAGCACTTATATTCTCCATTAAAGATTTCAAAAGATTATTGAAAATATTACTAAGATAATATTTTGTTTAAGTTGAAAGAAAAAAGTATTTGAAGTTGAAGTTGGAATTTGGGAGTTAAAAACTGTGTCAGGACATGAGTTCTGCCTGAAAAAAAAAGTTTTGTGAGCGAAAACGATTACCTCACTCAAAAATGCTACTCAGAAAAGTTCATTCAGTATTGCACCTGTATTTCAAGTGCTAAAAAGTTCACTAACTGCAAATACTGATGGCCACACTTCACCTTCAGTATTTGCAAGTGAAGTCACAGCCAAGCACTAGTGTAAATCTAAAGAACACAGATAAGTGAGTCATGAAATACAAAATTCATGCAAGAAGCACAATAGACATGTATATATGATAGAAAGTATTGATTGTAATGTCCTTTAATTGTGCAGTGAGCCTAAGTCCGAAACTAACAGAGACTTTGAAGGGAAAATTGAGCCTTGGAGCAAACATTCTTCAAGTAGAGGATTGGAGAAAATATTCAAGCAGAAGTTTAGTGTCAAAGATGATGAAAAGATAATGAAGGTTTCTCAATGTTATTTATCAACAACAGCTGGTCCAATAGCAGGCCTTCTCTTCACCTCTACAGATAAGATTGCTTTCTGCAGTGAGAGATCAATTAAGCTCTTATCTCCAACTGGAAAGTTACTTAGAATACGTTATAAGGTAACCTTCTGCTCAGTTTTCTTTTATCTCTATTTTCTAACCATGTGAAGCACAATCTAAAAATGTTCATAATTTGCAGGTATCGATCCCAATAAGTAAGATGATGAAAGCAAAAGAGAGTGAAAATATGGAAAAGCCATCACAGAAATATATACAGTTAGTTACAGAGGATGATTATGAGTTCTGGTTTATGGGATTCCTCAATCATCAAAAGACTCTGAGATATCTGCAGCAGGCAATCTCAAGTTCAAGGAAGTTAAGAAGATAACTTTTGTTTACCATTTCTCATTTTGTTTTCCGATATGCTTGTTCTTCAATGTAAAATGTTCATAAGAAACAAATTTAGAGATCTGTTAAAACCTGTAATTAGATCCATTGCTCAAAGGAGGCTTTAGGTTTAAGCTTTGTGCCCTATGAGTTAAATGTGAATGTATAGACTTATTGTAGAACTTATGCAACCAGATGGGTTTTCTTTGGAAATTATTTAGCTGTCTACTGTCCTTAGAGTAAACTTTATGACCCAAGTCATAGATATGAAAACAAGAATCAAATGCGAGCTATAGAATTGGATTTTTAGATTGTTTATATGCAAATTTAATACTATTTTCACAAGCTTTGTTGCCTTCAAATTTTTTTAGAATGATATATAGTGTCTTCAATTATTATTTTTGGATAAAATAAAATAAGATATAAAATATCCTCACTTAAAAAATATAAGTTGAGGGATATTTCCTGTGTTTTCCATGTTATAATTCAATATGCTGAGGTAAAAAACCACACTATACCAATTTAAGAATCCAAGTAATCAATATCATCATTTTATGGTCTGTAGTTTCCTTACACCTTGAGATAAAAAAGAGTTACAAATCCCATATTTGGTTGTAGCCATTCTCACAATGGAATGCTACCCCATTCATGAATCATGAACTGGCATGATAGTCCAGAAAATGATGCATTAGCAATTTGAAATACTAAATTTTGCAGGAGTTTAACTTCTACGCATAGTATAAAAAATATTCTACACTATTCGGTTACATAAATGATAACCACAGGTAACTGTTAAAAAGGGTGGATTTAGTAACCTGAAAAAATAAGCCAAGTTATCTGCTACAGCAGGTTAATATACACTGTCAATGTAAAGGCAAGTTACCTACTACAACAGGCTAAATACACTATCAAAATAAATAAATAAAAAGTTATACCATCAGTAAATATAAATTAAATCCATTTTACAATCAGAACACACTTCTTCCTATCTTGCATTCTGATCAACTTCTTTGACCGATTACTTAAAAAAAGGCTCTTGTAAACCTCCAGACTTTATGCAGTTACTTAAGCACTGTCACACACACACACAAAACCTGAGCCAGCAAATACAAATGCAGGCAGTTGATAAGAGGTAACGCAAGGAAGGATAAGATAAGCCCACATTCAAGCTAGGAACAATGGACTTCATTTCATTCACAATCTGAAAACACCTACAGCAGACAATGGGGCCTACTAGTAATTTACAAGGATGATATACAGGAGTTTGGTATCAAATAAATGAAAAGCAGGGAAATAATCTACAATGAGAAACTTGCTGCTTAACAAAGGCAAATTAATGGGAAGGAAGGACTGACATCAGGAGCTTCCAAAGTCATATTTTAGGTCTTAGGCAAAGAATGTGATAGTTTCACTGTATGATATCCATCTGGCCTTCAAAGGCATTGCTTAATCAAGTACTGCTCAAAGTAACACATCTGGTTCTGCTAAGCTTCCAGTGAAGTTTATTTTGCAGGATTCAGGAAACTGAATTCCAGCCTTATCGCACCCTGCTTTCGTGATAAGGGGACAAGACCGTACGTCTAGATATTCAAGATACTCACATGACTTCAGAAGCTTCTTAATTCCTTCAACAGTTATCTTTGGACAGTTACTGACCTTCAAAATCTTCATACCCAACATAAAGTTTTCTCTTCCTAATTGTTGAAATGCAGCATCAGTTACCTCCTCACAGCAGCCAATGTCAAGAACCTCGAGCTTTCTGCATTTGGAAATGATGCAGTCCAATGAAGAGTCTGTAATATTCAAGCACCAATCCATCCTCAGTTTCCTCATACTATTACTACAAGCAGAAGCCAGTGACTTCATGGACTCATCTGAAATGTTACGGCAACCACCAATAACGAGTGTCTCGACATTTTTGCAGTAGTTGGCCAAGGATAATATGGAGTCATCACCAACATTGTAGCAATCTAACAACTTCAATGTCCTAAGTGTCAATGAACAAACTTCGGAAACACTAGATATCCCAATATCACCAATATTGCTGCATTTGTTAATGTCCAAATGCTTTATCTTTCGGCAACCTTCAACCAAGATAGAGAGACCTGAGTTGGTAATGTTGGTGCATCCTTGCAAACCCAGCTCTTCAATATTATGGCAATTCTTGGAGAGAGCTTTCATTAATGAATTTGAGACAAATCTACAGCCAGCAAGATGCAAGGTTCTCAAATCACGACACCCCTCAGCAACAGCTGAGAGCCCCTTGTCTGTGATCTTTCTGCAGTAGGATACATCTAAGGACAGTAAAGAGGAGAGACTCGATCCAATTGCTACCAATCCATTGTCTGTTATGCCTGTAAATTTGGACCATAAAACCTTGCAAGTTAAGTCAACTAGAACACGTAAGCACAATTTAGCCTATCTTTTAATTATGATGTCGGGAAAGATCTGAGATGATCGAACTATTCTCCCTACTACATAGCATAATTTTCAATAAGATTTCAATTTCATTGTTCACAAAGAACTATTTGTGGTGTCAAGGAAGCATCTAAGCCTTAGATTAGCAACAAAATTATACTTACTTTTGTAAACTGTAATACATATGAAATAACATTACTGTCCACCCTTTTGTTATCAATCAGAACCACATAACAAAAAAGACATAACCTTTAGTCCTTTACACAGAAACACAAAATTCTACAAAATTTGCAATTAATATTTCTTAAAAAAGACCCGACCATAATTCCCCCAAAATCCTTCATAACCCCATTACTCCCATTTTATCATTAAAATCCATTAATTACAAGATAGGAAACAGATAAAAACCATTCTTTTCAACAATAGTGTCAAAATCTTTAGCATTTCAAACAAAAAAAAATTAATCAAAATTCCTTCATGTCAAAAAATACAGTATCTCCTTTAGTCACAAGATTCGAGGGGCGTAAACAGTCTCTTAGCAGGGAAACCCCGCATAAACTATACACCCACCACCCCGTACCCATGACCCCACGCAGACCAATTCAAGATTAAGCGTGTGTTCGGTATGGAGCAAAACCCACCCCCACCACCTACCCCTCACCACTCACCACCCCATATTATTTGTTTAGATTATATACAAATGCTTTTAAGTTAAAAAAAATTGCTTACGTACAAACACATGAAAACATGTAAGAAACCCACTTTATTTTCCTGGAAAATAATTTTTCTTCATACCGAACACACCCTAAATCAGTTATATGCGTGAAGTATCACTACACTCACTACTCCTCAGTAGTTCATTCAAATTATCTCAATAGGCATTCAAAATCCAACAAATAAAAGGGCAGCTGATGCACTGAGCTCCCGCTGTGTGCGGGGTCGGGAAAGGACCGACCACAAAACAGACCTTTACAGTGCTGAAGATTGAGGACACGTAAGCAATCAAAAGCAGTAGCAACAACAGAAAGATCAGAATCCGTAACACCAGGATAGAAAGATCTAGAAACAGATTGAGATAGATCAAGCTCATGCAATCGACTGAATCGGGCAGCAATTTTGCGGAGCATATGAGGCCCGGCCCGAACACAAAGTTTCTTCCTTTCAGAGCTTTGAATATAAAGCCATCGTTTACAGACCATCCCGAAAACTTCCTTGTCTTTGTCGTTTTCGAGCCGAGATAGTACGGCCCGAAGCTCGTCGTCGCCGAGGCTTTCGTTTATATAGTGGCTTAAAACGACGACGTTTTGTAGATGAGAGTCGTCGTTGCAAGCCATTTGGGGAAGTTTATGGTTCTGATCTAAAGAAGAAAGGAAGGCTTTTGTTTTGGTTTATTTATAGGGCTTTGGGACTATGCATATGTCTTGTATTTATAATGATATAAAATTCTACACCAAATAAATTAATTTATCCTAATTTAGTAATTATGTCTTATGTGATTTTTTTCGAAAATAATCTTTCTATCTCTTAAGAAGTAAATAGCCTATTAGGTGAGGATTCGGCAGTTTGTATTAGGAAGTTCACTAAAATATATGTATAAATTATCTAATAGCGAACCCAAAAATAAGACGAGCTATGGCTTCGTGGCAAATTCATGATTCATTAACTTCAAATATTGACTCATCATATGTTCGCAAAGTAGGAGTGAGGTCTGTTTACACTCTATTTTTTTCAAATTCGGTAAGAATATATTGAATATGTTATTATTGTTGTTATAATTAAACGAGAAAAGACTATGTATAAAATATATATATAATATATTTATTAATTTAATATAAATATCAAATACGAATAAATTTAATATAAAAAATTATGAGTTGGCTTAAGGCTCTAATATGAGTTACATGTGCTAGTTAATAACTTAATACTTATTTTTTCGAAATGCGCTATCATAGTGTATGCGTTTTGATACCAACATTTTCATACTGCTTTAAAGTTTTTAAATTTTACGAACCGTTATCTTGCTTGCTTTACTTTTGCTTTGCTTGTGCATACGCTCTGTCTTGAGCCGAGGTTTTCTCGAAAACATTCGTTCTACCTATCAAGATAGAGATAAGGTCTGCGTACATTATACCCTCTCCAGATCTCACATTGTGTATTTTACTAGATATGTTATTGTTGTTGTAGTTGAAATGTGGTGGTTACCAAATTATGAAGCAGAGTAACGAACCATGAAATAAACATTAGAACTAACATTATCGTTTTTTATTAAATGATTGAAATTCCAACTAACATATGGTATATTCGAATTGAATCCCCTTTATTATATGTACTAATCTTATTATTAGTAAACACTAATTGACGTTTAGTGCCCTAAGAGGAGAGATTAATAACTCTCAGTTACATTGTGTTGGCACAAGGGTCCCAAAAGTAGAAAACAAACTTGTACATACTCATTGTTTAGGTCAATTCAACAATTACATAACATGCATAAACCTTCTTGTTGAGTGGCACACTACAGTGTGGTTACATGCCTGGCGTGGTTTGCGAGGCTATCGATCGGGGTTTCTCACGCGCACTGAAAGAGTAGCTGCCGCGTGCCTTCACAAAAAAAAAAAAAAAAATTACATAACATGTGTCATTTATATATATATCATTTAACAATAATTAATTATAAATTATAACTTCAATTTTTTACTTAATTATATTAAATTAATATAGTTAATATAAACATTTAAGTGTAAATAAGTTTTTTCGCCAATAGCCTTTTGGACAATGATAGATGGTCCCACAACATGGTTCTAATATTATCTTGAAGACCTGTCACAAGCGAATCTATTTAGTAATTTATGAATTCATGTGAACTCAAAAACGTTTATTTATTTATATATGTATTAATTTTTTACTAAACGTATATAAATATTTGACTATTGAACTTAATTATAATTGTATATTAACTTGGAGTCGTTATAAAAACTCATAAACTTTCAAATTTTGAATTGGCCTATTGGGGGATGAAATGAAGAATTATGAGCCAAGGAAAAGGATGAAATGCAAGCTTGACCAATTTAGTTTGAGAAACAAGCCATGAGCACCATTCTAGACCACATTTTCACTCCATTCCATGTTAATGTGTCATTATTCTCCATTCCATGAGCACCAATTTAGTTTAATGCTCCCTCTATTCCATGTTAATGTGTCATTATTCTTATTAGTCTTTTCCAAAAGAATGAGTTATTTGGAAATAATTTTACTTAAGAAATTTTATTTTACCCTTAATTTAACTTATGCTTTTATTTTATCATAAGTTCAAAAGTTCTTTTCTTAAACTTCATGTCAAGTCAAATTCGCCACATAAATTGGTCCGGATAGAATGACTTTTTAAGAGTTGCGCAATGTGTTTTCATTCATTTTCCGAATTATATTATCCGACAAGCTAGTTGGTCAGTTTTGTTGTGCAATGTGTTTTCAAATAAATGAAGCAAACCTCTAATATGTTCAAAATGAGAAGAGCGATAAGTGTTATAGAGAAAATCTCAAGAATATAATTAAATCAGAACATAAACCGTTTTATGCTCTCTTTTTTATTGTAGGATTTAGGGGTATGGTTTCACTACCCTCTCTTATCCCTTATATCGTTTTGGTGCATCCATGAGGTTCCTGTTTGTATATGAAGATGTATACCTGTATGCGAAGCACGTGAAACAGTGAGTTCAATCTGATAATTTGATTGGATTGAGGTTGCAGCCTAATGTTATAACTTCATCAGGATGTTTCTAGTTCATGAAGGATATTATAATGAACTTGTTTCTTTTATTTTTTATATGCATTAATTAATGACTATAATGTGGATATTTAATACATGGCTATAAGTGTTGCCTCAAGGCTGTTCACTCGCTTGATGCGAAGATCAAAATGGACTGGGGTGAGAAAAGGGCAACACTGGTCAAAATGGACTGTTTCTATGATTGCAATAGGGGAGCCATGATCACAACATCAGTGATTTCTGCATGGTAACAAAGGAAGTTGCGATCACAACACATGACTCACGATCACAGCAAGGCAAGGTCTGGGAGGCAGTAAGCCAAAGCAAAATCCGATCGTGAGCCCGGTTGCTGTGATAGCCATGGGGTTGCTGAGGTATTGAGATCAGCTTCATAATCACAAACACTGGCCCAAGGACCGCGTCATGTCTTTCTTCCTGGGCTTTCAAATCTTCAGTGTTGTGATTGCTACACAAGCCACCTATAAAATTTATCACTTTTCTCGATTCCCACACCAAAAACTCGGTCCAAGGAGATGAATTCACTCCCCACTTCTTCCCATCATCAAGGTAAGTCTTTTAACTTGATTTATAAGCTTTTCCTAGTATAATAAACACATGATTTGATTCTCAAATGTTAGATTTTTGGTTGGATTCCCTATCTGCCAAATTTCACCCAGGAACTAGGATTTGAGCTACTGAGGTCGTTTGAGATATTTGACACTACTCAACCATTAGATGATTCTGTATAGCTTATGGGTGGTGTACTTATGCTTCAGGGATGACGTGAAGGCGGATACAGATGAAGGGCCTAAGCCTTTTTAGTTCCATCTCCTTGAGTTTCACTTGGAATGCTAAGGGTTAGATGCTAATTTGCCTCTCCAACGATAAAAATGGAATGACCAACCCACCTCTTAATTATTCTGAATCAGAAAAGGTATTATTTTTTACGGAGAGATTTTCAGGCAGAACTTGGGCTAGACTTTCGTTGTGCAATGGTAAGTTGATTCACTTGTAGGATGATTTTGGCCGTGTCACCCTCCTCAGAAATGCATGCCATAATTCATATCAAATCACAAGATTTTCATGACCTCAAAGTGATTGAGTACATTCAATATAAAAGACAAAAAAAGATTTATCCCCTTATTAACTATCCATCCAAGAGCATTTAGCTTCCGAATACTTTCCTCTTTTTATTTTTCTATGGAATGCATAAATTTTATTTTCTATCCCAAAGGGAGGATAATCTCTTTTGGCTGCTCAATCCGCACGGTGTGCAAATTCTACCTAAAACTCTCTTCAGGTGAAAAAATAAAAAAATCATGTGAGCTAACTTTGTTGAGTACTTCCACTCCATAATATTTGAAATATGCCTCTCCAGGAGCATTACAATCTGCAGCTTAAACGGTCTCTTATGAAGTGATGGCTATGGCCAAGTCCCATTAGTTTCACAATAATTCTATACATTTGTTTTCAATCCTTACCATTCCAAAAAAAAAGAAGGAAAAAAAATTCTATACATCCGTGTTAACTCCTAAGGCTCAAAGGCTGTAAAACCTAAGACGACCTTTATGCAATGGAGCTAGTTACAAATTTGAACAGATCTGTAAGTCCGTTTTTGCATCAACATTTTACATTGATGAATTGGTGTATTGGGAAACAAATGAGAAAAAGAGGAAGAAAAGTTATCTTCTTAGCTTGCTTGAAGTACTTGAAATTGCCTGCTGCAGATATCTCAGAGTCTTTTGATGATTAAGGAATCCCATAAACCAGAACTCAAAATCATCCTCTGTAATTACTTGTATATACTTCTGTGATGGCTTTTCCTTATTTTCACTCTCTTTTGCTTTCTGTATCTTACTTATTGGGATCGATACCTGCAATTGAGAACCGGCCTATTAGATTATGCTTTACATTGCTAGATAATTAGATATGAAAGAAAAACACATGCAGAGGGGGTACCTTGTAACGGATTCTAAGAAACTTTCCGGTTGGAGATAAGAGCTTTAGTGGTTTCTCACTGCAGAAAGCAATCTTATTTGTAGAGATGAACAGAAGACCTGCCATTGGGCCAGCTGTAGTTGATAAATAGCATTGGGAAACCTTTATTAGCTTTTCATCATCTCTGACACTAAACTTCTGCTTGAATATTCTCTCCAACCCTCCTACTTGAAGAATATTTGCGCCAAGGCTCAATTTTCCCTTCATGGTTTCTGTTAGCTTCGGGCTTAGGCTCACTGCACAGTTAAAGTTAAAATATTTCAATCAATACTTTCGATCATACATGTAAATAGTTCTTTCAAGGATTTGTGTGCATCATGGCTCGCTTATATCTGTGTTGTTTAGATTTATATTTGTGTTTGGCCATGACTTCACTTGCAGTGCTGAAAATCTTTGCAAGTTGAAGTTCCGCCATCAGCACCCAAATACTGGATTTCAGTATAAAGTAATAATGATCAACTTGTTTGAGGTGTATTTCTTGTGAATAATAGTTTTCACTCACAAAACTTCTATTTTTTCTTTTTCAGTTCTAGACACAAACTTCCGAATACTCACTTCCAATACTTTTTTTAGTTAAACAAGATATTGTCTTAGCAATATTTCATTAAATTTTCTGAAGCCTTTTACGGAGAATATAAATTCTTACCATGCTCACGGATGCCTTGTGCGAAACAATTCATTCTTTCTCCCAATTTGTTCATCTTACTAATTACAGATTTTCCTGCACATTCAAGAAAATTTCATCTTAATGATCTATTCATTCAAGGGTAAATATCAATAATACTCTTTATATCTACTACAATAACAGGGGAAATCCTCACTTTGCTTTATTTTAGACAAGTGCTTTAAAGTTGCAGATGGAACATGGTCTTGGCAAGCAGATAGAGACTGTAGTCTTTTTGGCTGCCTTTCAAGTGAACATAATGCTGAACTTATGGGAATACCCACCACATTTTCACAGAGTAAGTTCTTCATTGTGACTTACTGATCTTGAAGAGGATTTTGCTATGCTGTGAAGGTAACTGAGATATTATTATGTTTTGCTTGATGGTTTAAGAACGCTCCTTGTTGCACTATATATAATATAGCAGTTTGGGAGAAGTTGATGAATCTTTTAACTACTAACTGTTGCATTAGTCTGCTATGGGTCATCAGAAAAAAGTAAAAAAGATCTGCTTTTAATTTAGAATTTTTTATTTTTTACCAAGAAGAAAAGGTTGTTAGGAAGATGGGAGTGTCGGCTGAGATTTTCAAAAGTTTCAATATCTTCAATAATCTTTCTGTTGATTGAAATTGTCCAAATTCAAAGTGCAGTGCATGTTCAACCTCTCTTTTCTATTCCTTGTTTTTCCCTTTGCTTTCAGTTTGTTAATTAATTTATGTCAGAGTTCAAATTCCAGTAAAACAAAAGAAAGTTGGGGGATTTTTTTCTTATCTGCCTAAGTTATGACGGACAATCACAGAATTACCCCATACTTGTGTTGGTTGGAGGTAACCTCTGGAGGATCCACATGGACCAGAGGGTGGTTAGTTGGACATTCTTCGTCAAATTTATACTGTGTATTTCGAAAATCCTTACTATATATATATAGGTCAAAAAATACTTTTTGTACATAAATATTAATATTGAGCACTCTTGATGAATTCTGGCTTTGTTACTGCCTATTGTCGTAGCAGGTACTTAGTGAAGTAGTTAAAGTATGCACAAGCTGACCTGGACACCACCGTCGTCATAAAAAATTGTATCTTTCTCAATTTGCTGAAAAGGTTTTGAAATTTCTTCTTTTGGCTGTTTGGTCAGTTATAGTCTATTCTCATGCTGACTTGTTTTGTTATCATGATTTGTGTACACACATGTAGTGTTTTCAACTTTTGAGTTGGCTGATTTGCTTTGGGATGTAACCTACTTTTACAGGTTGAGTAAAAGTAAGGGAAAGCTGTGCATTTTGAAGTCATCTTATCAAAACCAGTAAGGTACTTCACCATAAGCGACCTTTTTATTTTTCTATGCAAATCGACTCATGGACTCCATTTCATGGCCCACGTTTCTCGATAGTCACATGTAGTTTTTTGTTTATTGTTTTTCCATAATCTTATTTAGTCTCATCTAAAATATATGCTTTAATTGGAAGGGGAGCCTTGGAGTAACTGATAAAATTGTTGTCATGTGACCGGGAGGTTACGGGTTCAAGCCGTGGAAACAACTTCTTACAAAAATGCATGGTAAGGCTGCGTACAATAGACCTTTGTGATCCGACCCTTCCCCGGGACCCCGCGCATAGCGGGAGCATAGTGCACCGGGCTGCCCAATTGGTATTATCATATGCTTCTTTATTTTTTGTTGTTTTGATTTTATAATTGGCAGAATATCTTGGTACCCCCCTAAACTTGACATGATTTAGTTGGTGCACGTTTAAACTTTTCGTGGTCCTAATTACCTTAGATTCTTTTCACAAGCTTTTGGTGCATAGTAAAATCATCCCAAGTTAGTTTATTAGGCTTGGATGTTTTAAGGTTGACAAGATAACTGTAAGAATTTATGACATTAAAGTTAAGTGGTGATCCACAACCACCACTGAATTGTCCCCTTTGAAACATGAATGTGTCATCCATGAACTTTGATTTGTTGCTTAATAAATCAGGCAAAGGAAAAAAGTAGCCCTTCAAATCATTCTGTTATGTAGGGCAGGGCCAACAATTTTGGATTATATTAACTTCTCTTTTAAGGCAGTTACCTTATCTTGCCTTTTTTAATCTCATCTTGAGGTGTAAAGGCAGATCTGTAGGCCACTTTTGCTGGCTTTATGTGGAACACACCACACACACGCATGACAAATGATTTATATTTTTGAGTAAACTAATCTATCTCCTTCATGATTTGACCAACTTTTTCTTTGGACAACAATACTTTGAAAAATCTAGAGGAATAAAAGTATATAAAAGAATGAACTCTAAGCACAAAAAATAATCATATTTGTTGATGCATTTTTTTATATGTTTCATTCAATATATACTTGACAAGTTATTTAACGATGTTATTTTTAATCTTTTTTAGAGTTCTGCGATGGGTTTCGGCGTATTTCAAATTATTTGTTAGTGGCTATCAAGCTAGTTGGTCAAAATTTTGTCGGAAAAATGAGTTTAGTTATTCAAAACATAAATACAATGAAGTAAAACCTCCACTGTGGAGTTTGGGAATGGTACTCTACTCTCTCAGGTCCACTGCTGTCTAGATATTTACACATGAACAGATATATGTAAAGCATGTGAAGCTAACAAATAACAAGGGATCCAATCTGATAATTTGATTGGATCGAGTTTGTAGCCAAGTTGTTATAACTTTATCTTGCTGTTACCATTTACTAAGGACATTATAACGAACTTGTTTTCTTTAGGAGAGACCAAGTTATATTCAAATAATCTCCTTTTCCAAACAACTTGAATGATCTTTTCACAATTTAAAAGTTGTTCCTTTCATCTTGTCTATTTATTAAATGTGATAGGGTTTAGTTTAAAGTTTTAAAATTTTGATACATGATCATTTGAGTATGATAGGTTTAAAGCTCATGTATGCATCCTTTTTTATTCACTACATGTTATCCTCTTATCCCATCGGTTCAAGCCTTGGTGGACAGAGTTGGCCGATATCGTGTTGGTGGGAGGTACCTGTGAAATTAGTCGAGGACCATGGTTATAAAAAAAAAGTAACATCTATTATATGCAAAACAAAAAGCGCGATAAGTGTTAAAAAATCTCAAGTGAGGTACAACAACAACAACATACCAGTGAAATCCCACAATGTGGGGTCTGCTGAGTGTACACAGACCTTTACCTCCACCTTGATAGGTAGAGCGGTTGTTTGATAAGGTCAAGTGAGTGTACACAGACCTTATAGTCATCTTTTTTTTGGATTCTAGAATTTAGGGGTATGGTACCCTACTCTCTTGGTTTCACTATCTATTTATCTATATGAACAGGATAGGTATTTGAGAAGCACTTGAAGTAGTTGAGAATTCAATCTGGTAATTTGATTTGTTTGGGGTTGCAGCCTAAGTTTTATAAATTCATTAGAATGTTACTATTTGTTGAAAATGTTATAATGATTTGCAGCCTAATTTTTATACCTTCATTAGGATGTGATTATTTTACGAAAATGTTATAATGAACTTGTTTCTTTTTTATTTCTTTATATGCAATGATGTGCAATAGATCCTTGTGGTCCGGCCCTTCCCCGGACCCGGCGCATAGCGGGAGCTTAGTGCACCGAACTGCCTTTTTTTTTAATGCAATGATGTGCAAAAGTGTTAATTATGCTTGTTGAAAATTGTATCTGTCTATGTTGGAGGCATGTTGGAGGCATGCTTGAGACTAAATTGAGTTATGTTAAGAGTCCCATATCGGCCCTTTAAGGGATGGGTGGTCTTTTAAATATGACTTGGGCAATCCTTACTTTTGGAGTTGAGTTAGACCAAAAATTCATTTCTTTACAAGTTAGTTGGATGGTGTGGGTGTTCACGAGGATCAAAATGGACTGTGGGTAAGAAAAGGGCAGCATCAGTCAGAATGAAATGGTGCTATGATCGCAATAAGGGGGGCGTGATCACAACATTAGTGATTTTTGCATTGGTAACAATTGCAAGCACAATACATGCCTCACGATTGCAGCAAGGCAAGTTCTAGGAGGCAGTAAGCCCAATCGTGATCATGAGCCCGGTTGCTTCAGTCGCAACTCTGTGGGGATACTGAGGTATTGAGCTCAGCTTTGTAATTGCATACGTGGACCCTAGGACTCCGATCATGACGTTCTTCCTGGGCACTTAAATCTTCAATATTGTTGTCGCTGCACAAGGCCTGCAGCTGCTTCAAAGGTATTTTAAATCTACAACTCTATAATTTATCACTTTTCTCGATGCCCACACCACAAACTCAGTTCAAGAAGATGAAATCACTCCCCACTTTTTTTAAAAATAAATCACTCTCCACTCCTTACCATGATCAAGGTAAGTCGTTTTAACTTGGTTTAAGCTATTCCTGGTATAATAACACATGATACAACCCTATTCGACCAAATTCACGCAAGAACTAGGGTGAACTATTGGGTAGTTTGAGATATTTGACACTACCCAAGTTTTAGGTAGACTCTTTATAGCCTATGGGTGGTGTGATTATGCTATGGGGATGATATGAAGGGAGGATGAATCAAGATTCACCATCAATGTCACTCATGAAAATGGTTGGGTGACTGGCCAAGTCCCAAAAGATGAATTAGCCTTCTGGCTGCATTAGTTTTACAAAAAGTCTATACATTGGTATTAAGAATTAACAACTAAGGCTCAAAGCCTAAAAAACCTAAAACTTCCTTTGAGCATAGGAGCTAGTTACAAGTTTGAACAAATCTGTAAATTTGTTTTTTCATCAACATTTACATTGATGAATGGGCGTATTAGGAAACAAAATGAAAAAGAAAAGGAGAAAAAGTTATCTTCTCAGCTGGCTTGAAGTACTTGAAATTGCCTGCTGCAGATATCTTAGAGACTTTTGATGATTAAGGAATCCCATAAACCAGAACTCGAAATCATCCTCTGTAATTACTTGTATATACTTCTGTGAAGGCTTTTCCCTATTTTCACTCTCTTTTGCTTTCATTATCTTACTTATTGGGATCGATACCTGCAATTGTGAACCGACATATTAGATTATGCTTTACGTGAATAGAAAATTAGAGATGAAAGAAAAAAGAACAGAGAGGGTACCTTATAGCGGATTCTAAGAGATTCTCCCGTTGGCGATGAGATCTTTATTGATCTCTCACTGCAGAAAGCGATCTTATCAGTAGAGACGAAGAGAAGACCTGCCATTAGACCAGCTGTAGTTGATAAATAGCATTGAGAAACCTTCAATAGCTTTTCATCATCTCTAACATTAAACTTCTGCTTGAATATTCTCTCCAACCCTCCTACTTGAAGAATTTTTGCTCCAAGGCTCAATTTTCCCTTCACAGTTTCTGTTAGCTTCGGGCTTAGGCTCACTGCACAATTAAAGTTAAAGCATTTCAATCAGTACTTTTGATCATACATGTAAATAGTTCTTCTTTGATTTTTGTACCTCATGGCTCACTTATATCTAAGTTCTTTAGATTAACTTGTGTTTAGCCATGACTCCACTTGCAAATACTGATGTATTTATTTGCAAGTTGAAGTCTTTCCATCAGTATTGCAAAAGTTCAGTATTTGAAATACTGGTGTAATATTAAAATACTTGTTTGAAGAGTATTTCAAGTGAAAATGTGACTCTCAAGTAAAATTCATGTCTAAGCACAACAGCTTCCAAAATACTCTTTTTCAATTTCATTTTTCCCCCTCAACTTCAACTAAATATTGTCCTAATGCAGTAAGTACTACTAATACTTACCATGCTCGCGGATGCCTTGTGCAAGACAATCCATTCTTTCTCCAAGTTTGTTCATCTTACCAATCATAGATTTTCCTGCACATTCAAAATAATCCATCTTAGTGCTCTCTTCATTCAAGGTTCATTGACACTCTTTAGTACTACAAGAACAAGTTGATTAATCTTCATCAAGAAACAGGGGAAATACTCACTTTGCTTTAATTTTGTTAAGATCTTTGAAGTTGCAGAAGGAACATGGTCTTGGCAAACAGATAGAGACAGTAGTCTTTTTGGCTGCCTTTCAAATGAGCATAATGCTGAACTCATGGGACTGTGTAAGTTCTTCATTTGTGATTTCTGATTTTGATGAAGAGCGTTGCTATATTGGGAAGGTCAGTGAGAAATATTTGAGTTTTGGTTGATGGGTTAAGAACATTTATATATATATAGCAGTTTGGGAGAAGTTGATGAATCTTTCAACTACCAACTGTTGCATGAGTCAGCTATGGGTCATCAGAAAAAGGTAAAAAGGGAAGATCTTGTGCTTTTTATTTTTATAATTTTATTTTTTACCAAGAAGAAAAGGTTGTTAGGAAGATGGGAGTGCCGACTCAGATTTTCAAAAGTTTCAATATCTTCCATAATCTTTCTGTTGATTGAAATTGAAATTGTCCAAATTCAAAGTGCAGTGCATGTTCAACCTATCTTTTCTATTCTTTGTTTTTCCTTTTGCTTTCAGTCCATTACAACGGTGGTGTTCGTGTCAGTTTGTGGGCACCTTGACTATTTCACTAAGTACCTGTGACCGGCCAGTAGCACAAGTATGAGTAACTTTGCCCATCAAAGCTTAAGCAAAGAAGAAGAAATCACCTAACGTTCTTTTTACTTTTGCTGAAATGTGAACCTTGATCTCTCATGGTTATCTATATGTTTTCTTGCTGAAAAGGTTTTGAAAATGTCTTTCTTTTAGCTGTCTGGTCAATTACAGTAAACTAAATCACATGCTGCCTTATTTTATTATCAAGATTTGTCAGCACATGTGGTGTTTTCAACTTTTGAGGTGGCAGATTTGCTTTGTGATGTAATCTACTTTTACAAGTTGAGTAAAAGTAAGAGAAAGCTTTGCATTTTGAAGTCATCTTGTCAAAACTATTAAGAAAGTTTAATTCATAGTAAACGATTTTTTTCCTTTTCTATGCAAATCGACTCGTGAATTCCATTCATGAGCCGTGTTTCTTTACAGTCACATGCGATTTTTGTTTTTTGTGGTTTTTTAGTATTTCTATGATCTTATTTGTAGTCTTAATCACCTCTAAGATCTTTTCACAAGCTTTTTGTTGCATAGTAAAATTATCGCAAGTTAGTTTATTAGTCTTGTATGATCAAAATTTAAAGATACTGATACATTAAAGTTAAGTGGTGATCCACAACCACCACCGGATTGTCCCCTTTGAAACATGTATGAGTCATTCAGGGGCGGATCTACTGATTTTGAAGTGGTTGTTCGGAAAAAAATTCACGTATAAGGGATGTGAGGATGTTGTGCTTGTTCAAAAGTGGAAAATAGTTTTGCAAAAAAAAAGTCACGCTTGTTCGCGTGAACCTACGTAGGTCCGCCATTGGAGTCATCCATGAACTTTGATTTGTTGCTTAATAAATCAGGTAAAAGAAAAAGAAGTAGCCATTCAAATATTTCAATCTGTTACATAGGGCCAACAATTCTGGATTATGTTAACTTCTCTTCTAAGGCAGTTACCTTATCTTACCATTTTTGTTATCTCATCTTGAGGTGTAAAGGCAGAATTTGTAGGCCATTTATGCTGACTTTATGTGGAACACACCACATGCATGACAATTGATTTAATTTTCTTGAATAAACTAACTTATTTCCTTCTTGACCAACTTCTACCTTGGAAAAATCTAGAGAGAAATGTCAAGTATTTTGAAAGATAATTTAAGCACAAAAAGTAATTGTATTTTCTGTTAGAAAAATATGAAATGTCAAATTCACTGTGCTTATAGGCATATTGTTTAGGGGAATGCAAGCAATTTCCTTGAGGATTCAATAAAGCCTAGTATAGTGTCTAACTCACACTACTTAAAAGAGAGTCCTTATATTTATAGAACTTGAGAGAAGTCATTCTCTTTCACAAACAGATGTATCTGTTCAATTTAAGTCCTTCAAATATTATAAACTAACTCAACAATTCCCCACCAATTTGTCATAAATACTAGAAAGTATTTGTTGGATGATGTGGGTGTTCTTTCGCTCTCTACGGGGAATCAAGATAGATTATGGGTGAGAAAAGGGAGACACTTGTCAAAATGAGTTGGTGCTATGATCGCAATAAGGGAGCGATCACAACTGATTTTTGCATGGTTACAAAAGAAGTTGCGATCACAACACATGACTCACCATCGCACCAGTTGCGATCACAACACATGATTCACAATCGCACCAAGGCATGGTTTGGGTAACAGTAAACCTAAGCTAAAAAAATGGTGATTGTAAGCTCGTTTACTGTGATCTTCACTCTATGGGATGCTAAGGTGTTGAGCTAAGCTTCATAATCGCAAACACGGGCCCAAGGATTGTGTCACATATTTCTTCCTGGGCTCTCAAATCTTTGGTGTTGCGATCGTTGCACAAGGCCTGCAGTTGATACACAAATATTTTAGATCTACATTTTATCACTTTGCAAGATTCCCACGTCGTAAAGGATATCTATCCAACAACAACATACCCAGTAAAATTTCACAACGTGGGGTTTGGGGAGGGTAGAGTGTACACAGACCTTACATTTACCTTGGTAGGTAGAGCGGCTGTTTCCGGGGGACCCTCGGCTGTAAAGGATATATATCCATGTATATGAAATCTCTCCCACGTCTTAAGTCATTTTAACTTGATTTGAGCTATTCCTAGTATAATAACATATGATCGAACTCTCAAATCTTAGATTTTTGGTATCAGAACCTAAAATTCCCTTAGCCGTGATGGTATCTACACCCCAATCCGGTAGGCGAACCAAATCCAGTTTCGGATGAGCTGCCTGGCTGATCTGCAACACCAGATTCCTATCTTTTTTCATTATATCTTTCCCTTGTTTCAGACAGTTGCATTTGAGTATTTCAGACTTATATTATTACTCCTAATCGGTCTTGTACTCGTCTCATCGGGTTTTGGAGTTGTACTTGTGATTTCCGCACTTACGATTATTAAGGTGCTTTTTATGATTTATAATTGTTTCTTATGTTTACTTTACGCATCTAATTAATGGAATTGAAATAAAACAAGATTTGGTTCGCGTATCGAGTTAGCTGTAGGTGCCATCACGGCTTAGGAGATTTTGGGTCCTGACTTTCGGTTGGATTCCCTATTCTATCAAATTTCACCCAAGAACTAGGGTTTGAACTATTGAGACAATTTGGGATATTTTGCAGTACCCAACTATTAGATAGACTCTTTATAGCTTATGAGTGGTGTGATAATGCGATGGGATGATGTGAAGGGACGGATGAAAAAGGCCTAAGCATGTTTAGTTCATGAATATAGAGGAGTGGGGCATTTTTCTTGTTACTGTTCTGATGTTCAGATAGAGCGCTGCTAGGAAGTGCAGAATAGACCAAATGAAGATGGAACTTATTGAGTTTCAATTGGTGCTAGGAGTTAAATGATACATGTCTCTCCAATGACGAAACTGAATTGACCAACCCACCTCTTAAATATCTTTTCAGGCATAACTTGGGCTAGTTTTTGGTTGGGCATTAGTAAGCTGATTTGCTTCTGGGATGATTATTTGGCCGTATCACTCTCCTCAGAAATTCATGCCATAATTTATATCATTACAAGGTTCTCATGATCTCAAAGGGATTGACTACATTCTATTAAGAAAGGATTTATTCCCCTATTCAACTACCCATCCAAGAGCATTTGACTTCAGAATACTTTCCTCTTTTTATATTTTTACGGACTACATAAATCTTATCATGCCGCCTAAAAGAGGATAATCTCTTTTGACAGCTCAATCCTCACGGTAGTAACTATTCAAATTCTATCTAAAAATCTCTTCTGGTGAAAAAATAAAATCAAACGATCTACATTTTGGGAACTTTCATTCTATAATATTCTACATATGTCGCTCTAGGAGCATTACGATCTGCAACTCAAACGATCTCATATGAAGTGATGACTATGGCCAAGTCCAAAACATGAATTTGCATTAGTTTTACAATAAGTCTATACATTCATATTAACGCCTTAAAACCTAAAACCTCCTTTGTGCAATGGAGCTAGTTACAAGTTTGAACAGATGTGTAAGTTCGTTTTTGCGTCAACATTTTACATTGATGAATTGGTGTATTGGGAAACTAAATCACATGCTGCCTTGTTTTATTATCAAGATTTGTGTGCACATGTGGTTTGAGGTGGCAGATTTGCTTTGTGATGTAACCTACTTTTACAAATTGAGCAAAAATAAGAGAAAGCTTTGCATTTTGAAGTCATCTCCTCAAACTATAGGGGCAGTTTCAATTGGTATTATTATATGGTTCTCTAAGTTTTATGGTCTAGAGTTTATAATTGACAGAATACCTCAGGATGCCTTAAATCTGACATTATTTATTCAATCCAAAAATTATGGGATAAGACATTGTTATCGAACTATGATTAAAGTTGCTACGACACACTTTACCCTCTAAACTTTTTTAAAACAGAATTATTACCATTCTGAAATTGTATATTTTCATTTTTTAATTCTTTTTGCTTACGTGATATTTTAAAAAAAAAATGAAAAACTGAATTTTCTTTAAAGAAAATGAAAAATAGATATTTAAAAAAAAAATCTGAAAGTTTGATTTTTATTAAAACCCATTTAAAAAAAAACTGAAAGAATCAGTTTTTTTAAATATGGGAAAATGGACTTTTTTAAAATATGGAAAATTAGTTTTTTTTTTTAAATGTCCTTAAAATCTAGATTTTCATGATTTCATTTTTTAGGACACCTTTTTCAAATAAAATCTGGATTATTTTTATAAACATTTGCAAAAATTATATATTTTTTAAAATGTGAATATCCTGGTTTTTTAAACTAATTTGGAAAACTAGATTTTTTTGTCCAGTACAGTCCATCGTAATACTACCAAACGTTCCCCAAAAGAGTTAGCATAGTTTTTTTTGTTGACGAAAGAACCCGCACTGCTACTTTTTCGAGTGCAAGGCAGAACCCCGGCCGACGCAATACCGCAAAACCACGTCAGTCGATTAACCACATACAACAATAATCAGTACTTTAAATTCAAAATAAAATTATATAGATCCCAACATTTAACAATATAAAATACATGCAGACAACTAGAATTTAAGATTTTTTTTTTACCAACGAACAAAAACTTCACCCAAGTTGATTGCAAATATAGACGCCAACAGTGATTGAACGGGACCAAAATGAGAAGAAAACGTTAAATGTGAACCCAAACCCAACCTTTAACTCACTGGAATTTATGAAGCATACATCATCACAGGCAATCTTTATCCTGGTTCGATGAAAAAACTTAGGATGAATTCGTTGAGAATGATCCTGATATAGTTCAGACCGCTTGTATAGACAGATTTTTTGGACGCTAAGATCCAAAATCGAGAGTAAGACAATTCAGATTGTGATGCAAGTCGAAGGCTGAAGATATGACCTGGATGTGGAGTTAGTTGGTTACAAGTCAGTTCCGGAAAGTAGTTACAAGTTAGTTAGGACATTTTGTGTGGAATTGCATTGTGCAACGAGTGTACTGATTAGTTACTATGTTTGGAGCATATTCATTGTATAAATACATTGTATCATTGTAATTGAATTCATTCATGAAATAAGATCAGTCAATCTCTTTTCTCCTATATTCTTTCTAGCTAATCTTCTCGGTAATACCCTGAATTAGCATTCATCTCCTTCGAGTTCTAGCTCCTAGATTAACTAATTCCATCTCGAATTCAATTACTTGCATCAATTGGTATCAGAGCTCTTCGATCCTCTGCACTGATGACTTTAACTCGCAGCAAGAATCAGGACATACCTAAAGAAATAGAAGACAAGTTATCGCAAATTCAAGATCTGTTACAAAAATTAATGAAAGGAATGACAAGTATGAATGAAAGAAATTCTCAGATAAGGAATTGTTGGGACTCAAGGAAGCCATTGGAGTCGTAGCTCAAAAAAGGAAGGAGCAAATTGTGGCTGAGTCTTCAACCAAGAAGGAATAAGGAAACGCATACTGGATCTGGCCATCATGAAATGATAATTTTCTCACTCGATTCTTGAAATTGGATTTCCCTCGATTTCCTGGACAAGATCTGCATACATGGTTGTACAAGGTCGGACAATTTTCCTTTATGGATGAGGTGCCTTTTGAACAAAGAGTGAAGATAGCATCAATCTATATAGATGGTGAAGCCATTGCTTGACATAGATCTTATTTGAAGTCTAGAACTTCTACAATGGAATTATCTTGGACTGAGTATGTGTTGGCCTTGAATGAGAGATTTGGTGACAGTTTTGAAGATCCTATGGAGGCATTAAAGAACTTAATCCAAACTGCTAGTGTTAGAGAGTATCAATCTGAGTTTGATAGGCTATTAACTGGTGTTCACCTATCAAATGAGAATGTCATTAATTATTTCTTGGGAGGCCTTAAACCTGAGTTGAATAAAGCTGTAAGGATACAAGCACCAAGAACCTAATGCAAGCCTATAAGATTTCTAAGCTACAAGAAGAAGTATTTGAAGCTCAATCCCAATCATGGGGTTTGAAACTAGTTTCCAGATCCTATAACTCCTTTAATTCCAAGTCCATTTCACTCACTCCAACTTCTTTCAGACCTCGGAATTCTCAAAAGCCTTTTATACCCAACTACAATTATCAAAAAAATAGTATTATCCAAATAAACCTACCAGGGTAGAAGACTTACTACTGTTGAGATGAATGATAAAATGGCTAAGAGTTTATGTTTCTTTTGTGATGAATAATATGTGATGAGGCATCAATATAAGTCTAGGAAGTAGTTGTTGTTGGAATTTTGTGTGGGAATAGGGGTGGAAGAACTGAAAGGATAGACAAGAAAGCAACGGTAGCAACGTTTGCCGAGTCGAGTGATGACACTGCAAAATTACCCCCGTATATAATGGCTTACGGATAGTGGGTAATAGCCTCCCAAGACAAAACAACAACAACTTTCACAAGTACAAGCCAATACTTGTGAATCCTTAGAAGAAGTAAGAACTCAAGATTGCTCAAAGAAGAAGAAGAGGCTCTCAAATGATTTCCAGATTGATATGTTTTTGGATGATTTCAAATGAGATTTGAGACCTCTATTTATAGGTGTAAGAGTGGTCACATGCCATGTGAATGCACTAATTGGGGTCACATAGAACTCTTCAAAGGTTGCCTTGATCATGCCAAGATTTGGTTGATTCATGACCTTGAAAAGAGTTCATAATTCAGAAGAATCCTTTGATTTCCGGTTCACTGTACGTATAGCGCCGCGGCCCTGATCTGGTGGCGCCGCGGCCCTGATCTGGTGGCGCCGCGGCGCCAAGTAGGCAGTAACCAACCGAACTCACTGGACGACCGGTGCCGCGGCGCTGGCCCGTCGTGGCTCGGTGTCGTGGCCCTGTTACGGCGCCGCGACTCTTCCCCGATTTTCGTATTTTGCACATTTCTTCTTTTCTCATACCGTCGTGGGAGACTCATCAATTTGGCCAATTAATCGTCTATCCTTACATGCCTTAATAACACTTAACATGTGTACCAACATCTCTTTCACTACTTGAAATTTAGCGAGACATTGTACGACGTATGCATGTGTGTGGAAATGATATTTCCGACATGAGGGGCCCCATGTGTTCAAGTCATTAAGGACGGGATAAACTCAATCCCACTAGGTAAATTTCCAAGAGTTGTGTATGGTGGAAGTAGTAGATAAATAAATAACTACAGTTGTTGATATGAAAGAGGATGTGATGATCCAAGAAGTTGTAGAAGGTCGAAATGAGTTTATGACCATTTCTCTACAAGTTTTCTCTGGTTTATCTAGTTATCAAACAATCAGAGTCACTAGATATCATGAGAAGATGCCATTGTAAGTTTTGACTAATACTGGGAGTACAAACAACTTCATATATCAAGATGTTTCTAAGAAACTAGGATGCAAATTCAGTTCTATAATGGAACAGTCTATCAGTGTAGCTGATAATAGAAGGGTGCAGACATCAGCAGTATGCAGGAATTTATAATGGCGGTTACAAGGAACCACCTTCTCCTCAGAATTATTGTTGTTATCCTTGGAGAATATGGATATAGTACTAGGAGTGCAATGGCTTATCACTCTAGGGAGGAATCTATTTGATTTCAAGAACAGAACTATAGAGTTTGTGCATCAGGGCAAGAAGCAATTGTTGAGAGGTGCTAACAGTCAACATAAATCAACTAATCCTAGTTTATTAACCAAGATAGATGGAGCAGAGTCTAAATTCTTCATGATGACACTGGTGGACAGAGAAACATATGGAATACAGTGTCATAACATACAAGCTACTCAAGATGCTGAACTGCCACCAGCCTTGTTTGCTCTTATTCAGCAATATTTAGGTATATTTGAAGTACCTACTACTCTACCTCCTCATAGAGACTCTTTTGATCATAGAATTCCCTTGATAGAATCTGCAAATCCTGTGAATAATAGGCCTTACAAATATCCCAGTGTTAAAAAGGATATTATAAAGAAGTTGGAGCAGGAAATGATGGATCAAGGGGTGATCCAACATAACACCAATCCATATTCCTCACCTGTGGTGTTGGTGGGTAAGAAAAATGATAGTTGGAGGATGTGTATTGATTATCGAAAATTGAATCAGTTAACAGTTAAAGATAAATTTTCTATACCTATCATTGAAGATTTGTTGGATGAATTGGGGGTGCAGTGGTGTTTTCTAAAATAGATCTCAGAGATGGTTATCACCAGTTGAGAATGGTTGAATCTGATATTCATAAAATAGCTTTCAAGACTCATGAAGGTCATTCCTAGTTATGCCTTTTGGCTTAACTAATGCACCTTCTTCATTTCTCAGACTCATGAATTCTGTTTTTAAACCTTTGTTGAGGAAGTCAGTGTTAGATATTTTTGATGATATTTTTGTTAATGTTGGGTTTGGTGTTGTGACATTTTGCCCAACATCTCATTTTCAGTACTAAGTTAAAATCAGAAATGTTGGAACAAATGTCACGACATTCGGACCAATATTCTGTGAAACAGTTTTGCCTTACTTCACGGAACTGAAGATCTCGTGGGATTTTTACCACGATGGTAAAGTGACTTGGCAAGGAGTTTTGGAGCTGATGAAAAACGTGTAAATACCAAGTCAAAGTCGTTGCTAAGATTGGGGAACAAGTCCAAGAAGTTAGAGGATCTTGCTCCACAATCTTCTCCAACAAACCTTATCGGCTGTCCACCTTTCCCTCAACTTCTACAACGATTCAATGAGTTTTTCAAGGAAGACCCTCTACTATAAATAGAGAGGCTATATCCAGAAAAAGTTAGAAAAAAAATATCAAGAGAGCTCTCCGATATATTCATCAGAAAACTGGATCACAAGTGTTGCCTGAGCGTATCGACAACATTCTGTCCAACATTATAATTGCTGCCCAGATTCTAGATTAGTCCTTTATTGAAGCAATTGTAATGAGATGTTGTCTATATCTATTTAGGTAGATTTTTCAGGCAGAATTCATCTGCGACTTCAACTTTGTAATTCCTTTTGTATTATCTTGAAATATTGTAAAAGAAGGAATTTATTCAACTGTATATAAATATATACAATACTTTCGGTCACTGACCGTCATAGATTATAAATCTATGTAAATATTAAACTTTTGTGTTCTTTATATTTCCGCTGCATTTACTCTTAAAGTTTTCTGTTTTATCTAAGTGTTGTCACTTGTGTCAGACGACATTATCGCTGACATTTGCAAACTGTATTAGCATTCAATTTTATTTTACTTCCAGTTTGTCTCTTACTATTCCATAGTTTACCCCCGGGACCCAACAATTTTGATTTAGAATAAAAGCATGGTTTCTCATATTGATCATGTACAAGCTATTTTGAACTAATGCAACAATATCAACTTTATGCTGAGATGGCTAAGTGTGTTTTTGGTGTACCTAAAGTAAAGTATTTAAGTCATTTTATTAGTGCTAATGGTATTTCCACTAATCCAAAAAAGATAGTGGCTGTACTAAGTTGGCCTGTCCCTAGCAACATCAAGCAGTTGAGATGTTTCATTGGTTTTGCTAGTTATTATTGGAAATTTATCCAGGGATTTGGTGCTATATGCAGTCAGACTACTACATGATCAACTTAAGAAAGACGGATTTCAATGCATTGAACAATGTACTATAACCTTTAATAATTTTAAGAAAGCACTACTTTCTGCACCAATGTTGGCTATGCCTGATTACTCTTAAGTCATTTGTTGTTGAGATTGATGCTAGTGAAAAAATATTTAGAGTTGCTCTGATGCAAGAGGAGCATCCAATAGCTCATATTAGCAAGTCATTGGACCCTAGACATCAAGCTATGCCAGTTTATTATAGGGAACTCTTGGCACTCATTTTTGCAGTCACAAAATTGTCTCATTACTTGTCGGGCAGACCATTCATTGTGAAAACTGACCAAAAAGCCCTGAAATACTTATTGGATCAGAATGTTCACACTGATTTTCAAGTTGCTGGTATTTTTAAAATCATAACTTTTGATTTTTCTATTGAATATAAGAAGGGTACAGAGAACAAAGTTACTGATAAGGTCCAGGAAGCCAGATGTTGAATTACGAGCCATTTCATTGTTGACTCCAACTGACCTACTATATACTCAGATTAAGAACACATGGTTTACTAATTCCACCTTGCAAGGGGTGATTACTAAATTGCAAGGGAAACATTTTAATTAATATACTTGGTGTAACAACCAATTGAGGTGGAAGGGTAGACTTGTGGTTGCTGATGATACTCAGTTGAGGAATACTATCATTGAGCTGTGGCATGCTACTCCTCAAGGAGCACATTCTGGTATGGATGTCACTGTTAAAAGACTTTAGTCCTTATTCTTTTGGAAAACACTCAGCCAGGATACCAGGAATTTCATCAACAGGTGTGATGTGCGTCAGAAACATAAATATGATGTTGCTGCCTCTCCTGGGCTGTTACAACCTCTACCGGTTCCTGATGGAGTCTAGCTGATTTATGCCTTGATTTTATTGAAGGGTTGCCTAAATCTAATAGTAAGGAAGTGATCTTGGTTGGGGGTTGACAGATTGAGCAAGTATGGTTATTTCATGGCCTTGTCCCACCCCTATACAGCTCAATGCTTCTTGGATAATATTCTTAAGCTTCATGGAATGCTTGTTACTTTGACAAGTGACAGAGATCCTGTGTTCCTTAGTAACTTTTGGCAGGAACTTTACATTTTTCAAGGTGTCCAGCTGCAAAAATCTACTGCTTACCATCCTCAAACTGATGGTCAAATAGAGATCTTGAACAGAAATCTAAAGACTTAAGGTGTTTTTGATCATACAAGCCTAAGGAATGGTCCTCTTATTTGGCCTTAGCAGAATGGTGGTATAATACTTCCTATGACACTATAATTAAATGTAGGGGTGACAAATTGGACTCAAGGCCAATTGACCCATCCAATCCGCCTAAATTTTAATGGGTTTGGGCATTGACATATTATTAAATGGGCTAAGTTTGGGCTAGCCCAACTTAACACATTCATCTTGAACAACTCAAATAAACTCATTACATTAGCCCAAAGTAGTTCATCTACTATTCCATTTTTTAACCAAGTCTTCTATTTCATATTTTTTTACTTTTATAAAACAATTATTAAAAATATGAATTTTTTTCTTACCTCCTCCTCCTACCCCCTCCACCCCATGCCCTACCCATCCTCAAATTTCTTACCTACCCACACCTCCCACACTACCCCACCCACCCTACCCACACCTACCCCTCCACCCCCACCCCATCCTCAAATTTCTATTTCATTTTTTTTACTTTTATAAAAAAAATATGGAATTTTTTCTTACATCCCCTACCGCCCTAACTACCCTCACCTCATCCTCATATTTTTTGTTACTTTTATAAAAAAAATATTAAAAATATAAAATTTTATCTTACCTCCGCCCTACCCCCCTCCCCCCGCCCTACTCCAATCTCAAATTTCTATTTCATATTTTTTTTGCTTTTATAAAAATGAAAAAATTCTTAAAAATATTATTCGTATTTTAAAAATAAGGATATGGAAAAATCAAATATCATACAAAATAAAATAACATCATAGAAGGTAAGTATGAAATTTGTAAAGTAATATCAATTGGTCAATTGCCATGACCATCATTTAAGCATATCGACTACCATCTTAAATTTATAAGTTTTGAGCGGGTTGGACTCATCTACAACTTTATTTCATCTCGACGCTACTTAAATTTCAAAACGGTTAAATCATCATTTTCAATTAAATGCACTCATTATGAGGCTCTTTATGGTTAAAAACCTTCCCATAAGACATGCATCAAGCGACATCAAATATTTATCAAACTCTATTTGTTATATTTGAGGAAAACTATGAAAAATAAATAAAATTAGTGGGAATTCATTTTTACAAATTACAAGTACAATTTTAATAATTTATGCTATTTTTAATTTATTTTTATAGTCAAAATACAACTTTTTGAGGTATTACATTTTATTTATTTATGATATTTATGGTGTTTGCTTCATTTTTTAGTGTTGCGTATTTTAAGATTTGATGAAACTTAAAATATTTAACAACACAAATTATTTAATATTTAACGAAAATTAAAGATATTAACTTTTGACAAACTTAAAAGATCGCAACGGATTCTCATTCTTTTCTATCATTGGCCAACAAAATTTTGTGTTGAAAGGCCAAAATAAGGCCACGTATCAGATACTATTTTCAATTATTATTATTATTTCTTCCCTCTTCCATATGTTTTATGTAATAGATATTCCATAGAAATGAAAAATGGGGAGAAGCAAGAGATGAAGAGACCAACCAAAGAGGTAATTTTCTGCATTTTCTCGTTCTAAGCTAAACACTATAAATTAATTAACTCTAAGGAAATAAATCAAAAAATATAGATAAGTATACTTTTGGTCCCTAAATTATACTACATATGATTCTATATATTTAACTTTCAATTAATTTAAATATGTGTTTTTGGATATTTTGTTTGTAGGAATTTCAGTTTACTAAGAGGGATGGCAGACTCCATTGAGATTACCCCAATAGATGACCAAATTCCACTGCTTCTTCAAACTAAAAAAGATGAGGTCTCTCTCTACTAGGAGTATAAAAAAATGGTTTCCTCTATAATTAATTTTTTATTTCATTAGCCCACTTTTCTTTTGGCAATTCAATATACTGTTTGGTGCTTGTTTCAAAGAATTGTCCAAGTCCATATTCCCATTTCATTTCTGATGTGAGACTCTTAACATTCCCCGCACGCCCATACCTCGTTAACCGGAGCGTGAACAATATAATTTGGGGGCCAAACATCGACGAATAAAGAATTGGAATAAGTGATATCATAGAGTGACTTTCGGAGACGACATAAATACTGATGCACAAAGTCAGGCGGTTAATGCATATATACGGTTTCTTTCCAATCCACATGTAAGAACACATTTTTCGCATCAAGTTGATGAATCAGCCAGTTCTTTCTCATAGCTATGCTCAAAACAGTGCGAATGATAATTGGTTTGACCACCGGACTGAATGTCTCGCCACAATTAACTCCCTCCTGTTGGCCCATGCCATTAGCCACAAGTCTCGCCTTTTGGCGTTCAAGTTCACTATTATCTCTGAATTTGTGATGATATAACCACATACAACGAATCACATTTACCCCATCTGGCCTCGGAACAAGATCTCAAGTGCGTTGTGTAGTGAGTGCATATAATTCCTCACGCATGACTGCATTCCAATTCGGGTCAAGTTTGGTAGTTTTGGGTTTTAGGTATGGGTGAGATGGTTCGAGTGGATAGGTTAAAATGGACTTTCGGTTTGAAAATCTCGTGCTCAGCACGGTTTCCATGCGGTGGGTCGGTGGCGGTACTTAGGACTGGGTTGGTTGACGATAGTCTCAGGAACTGGGGGCTGGGTTCAGGGCAGTGGGTCACTGGATTTTCCGTGATGGGATTTTCCATGTCTATTGGGTGGGGGCCGAGTCGGGACTGATGGGGTGGGTGGGACAGTTGGCTAGGACTGGGACAGTAAGGGCATTGGCGTGACGGGATGGAGTGCATTTCAAACGAGAGGGGAGGTGTCCGAATCGTCAAGGAATCTATAGTCGGTAACTTGGAGCTTTTGGACGGGCAAAGGGAAAGACGTTCTCCTCAAACGTGACATGATGAGAGACAAAGACTTTATTTGTGGACAAAGCATAGCATAAGTACCCCCTATGATTCGATGGGAAACCTAAAAGATGCACGGAGTGGTCCTAGGTGCCAATTTGTGAGGTGTCGTGGAGGCGAGATTAGGGTAGCATAGACAATTAAAAAATTGAAGGTGATCATAAGAAAGAATTCGACAAAATAAGATTTCGGTGGGGGTTTTATTTTGAATTGTTCAGGTAGGTAATATATTATGGAGATAGGCGACCATGTGAAGTGCATAGACCCAAAAGGTAGGGGGAATAGATGCATAAAAGAGCACGGTTCGAATCATATTGTTGATGGTGCGGAAGATTCTTTCGGCTTTACCATTTTGAGGTGAGGTATGGGGGCACGAGAATCGAAACATCATGTCATTGGTTGTACAAAACTTATGAAATGAGGAATTGTTACGACTGTTATCACATTGAAATATTTTAATGGTCTTTTCAAATTGGGTCTTAACATAAGCGTGAAATTCTAGGAAAATTAAGTAAACTTGGGACTTATATTTTAGGAGAAAAACCCAAAGAAAGTGAGAAAAATCATCCAAAAATATCAAATAGTATTTGTGACTCATATTGCTAGTAATGTGGGATATCAATAAATCCGCATGAATATATTAAAAGGAGAAAAAGTAACACTTAAAGAGGATTTAAATGGAAGTCGAACATGTTTCCCTAAAGGACAAGAATGACAATTTTGGGTCAATTTTCCATTATTACATCGAATAAAATTTCTATTTGTAAGAAAACTAAAAGATGGTGCTCCTGAGTGCCCAAGTCTAATGTGTCAGGTTGATGAAGAGATTGCAGTTATAGAGGTATGTGGAGTGACACGTGCAGCAGAATTGAATGAGAAAGGATAGATGTCCCCCACACTATTGCATCTCATAAGATGTGTCTCCGTATGTAGGTCCTTCACAGAAAAATCAAAAGAGTCGAACTCAATAGATACCGAATTATCACTAGCAAATTTTCTAACGAAGATTAAATTTTTGATGATGTTAGGAGCATAGATGACGTTTTTAGTGGAAAAAAGGGTGAGGGTTAGGTGTATAAGTAGTGCCATAAACTTGAATTGGAATGTGATTGTCATTGCCGACCAAAATGTATTGAGGATTTTGCAAATTAAATAATCGAGGAAGATTACCATAAGTGTGAGTGACGTGGGATGTGGTGCTCGTGTCCATGTATCAGGCATCGCCGGGCTACTGAATATTCATAGTGTTGTAAGCCTGGGTTAATTTGGTAGGCGTGATGGGGCTGGAACTCGGTTGATGTTGTTGGGCCAGTGCGAGATGGGCCTGCTGGACGACTGCCTGGGTGAGGGCCCAGTACGATGGGTTGTTGCCACTGACCCTGTTGCATTGGGTACGGGGCGGCCCAGTTTCCTCCATAATTAGCCCAAGGCAGTGGACCGGCCCATGTTGTTGGATAAGGGGCCTGCTGTGTTGGGCAGGTGGAATTGGGTCGGCCTCCGCGGTCGTTTCCTCTTCCGCCACGTCCATTGTCGTGGCCACGCCCCCTGCTGCCGCCTCGGCCTACACACAGTGGGATGGATTGTCCATGTGTGGTGGTGGTTCAGTGGGCGTAGTGGTGGTCGGCGGCGCGTTGACCGCCAAAGCCGGTTGATTATGCACATTTTGTTTGGCTCATCTAGTTTCCTCCAACAGTAATTGAGACCGGTCCTTGTTGAAGCTCGGGAGGGGATCGACTTTTGGATCATCGGCGTGTCGTACTCACCTTTCAGTAAACCATTGATGAGTTAAAAAAACCATCTTTGTTTCGAAAATTGGGTTGCCAACATTAGATAATTGATCGGCCACTAGTTTAAGTTGTTTACAATAATCTGACATGTTGGCAAAATTCTCAAGACGAGTGTTGTTGAATTGCTCTTCCAGATACACGACACGTGTATGTTTATTGTCCTAAAAGATTTCCGCTAGCCTTGTCCACAGTTCATGAGCCGACGCACATGTATTTATAATAGTATGAAGTAGGTCTTTGGATATGGTGTCATATATCCATTGTTTGACAATTGCGTCGAGCCTGTTCTATGTCGGGTCGTCGACGTTTGGTGGACGAAGGTGGGTGGTATCAATTGCACATGCATGAATGCGAAATAGTTCAATCCATGACGAGTATTGACCATCCTCTTGATCAAGAATCAAATGGATAATGTTCTTGATATTTGTTACGGCGAAAGCCGGATGAAAGGAGTTAGGAGAGGAGGAGGGAGGAAGATGTGTGACATCGGGGTTGGAGGAGGAGGAACCCTCGTGTGACTCGTGAGTAGCCATGTGCAGGAGAGGAAAAAATTTAGGGTAAAAAGAAGGGGGGTTGCCGCCGAAGAGCAAGGAGAGGGGGGCGAACAAGATGTAAGAAGGTGTTTAGGGTTTGGCTCTTGATACCATGTAAAAATAGATTTTGAGCCTAACTCAACCCTAAAAGCTAGCTTGTAGGGTGAAGATTGTCCACGTCCATATAAGGAGTTCATGTTCTCATTCCATTTCCGATGTGGGACTCTTAATTCAATATACAGATCATATAAGACCTATAGTAAACGTACTCATGTTTGGTGTCTTATTTTGCGCTACGTCAGCATTTCAAGAGATTGTAGGATTTTTGAGACTACTTTCCTTCCATATAATTTTAGGTCTAGCTCATCCTTTTTAATACGTTCATTCATCATGATTTTACACCTATAAACCGGTGTATTTATAGGTCGGCACAGAACACGATCAAACCATCTCAGGTGTCCTTAATTTCATTTTGTCCTCTCTGTGTGCTACTTGCACCTTTTGAAGAATGCGATCATTTCTATCTTGCCAAGTATTTTAGGACAATAGAATTTTAACATTGTAATATTCATCTTGTGGATGTTTGCTGCACCTTAACAATCCTAGGATTCACTTCCATATTCTATATAACACTCACTTTGGTGGACATTCTTTTATCACATAACTATCATAACATTTTTCATTTCAATCATCTGATTTTAATTCTGTGTTACAGAGGATCCTATGACAAAATAATGGGTATTAAAAGAATATGTAATTACTTTTATTGCATAGTGCTTCTAATAAACATTTTAAAATTTCTTGATTAAATCAGTACTACGGAAACAAACTATTTCTCTCTAATCCTATTGTTCTCAAGAAATTTCGCTTATACTTCTTTTTCAACCCCCTTCATTGTTACAATTTCTCCATTAATGCTTATCTATAGTGTTTTTCTATAATCTCTTTACTTTACTTTACTTTACTTTCTTCAGACCTTATCTGATCTTTTTTTGTCATGTTTTCTCTTGAGTCGAGGGTGGGTCTTCTGAAAACAGCTCATTTACCTCCCAAGGTAGGAGTAAGGTCTGTGCACACTCTATCCTCCCCAGATCCACTGTGTGGAATTACACTGGATATGTTGTTGTTGTTCTTTTTCAACCCCCAAACTTTATAATTTAGCCTGAAACTCCTTGTATTGCAAAAAACTAAAATTTCCATTAATAACAGATAGAAGAAGGCAGGAAAGTGGATCATATAGTTGAGATAAAGGAAACAAATAGTCAAGATCCTTCAAGGTCACAAACAAATAAACCTATAAATCAAATCTTTGATGAAAGATTTGAGAATTTGGACAACTCGTCTATCGAATCCACCACTATATTCAAAGTGACTGTGGGACTGAGTGAATCAAATCCAGATGCTTATAAGCCAAAACTGATCTCTATTGGTCCTTACCATAAACACAATCCTGAACTTCGCTTGATGGAAAAGTACAAGTTGCGATACCTACAACGGTTTCTCATGTGGAGAGGGGGGATGGATGTGGAAAGTTGCATTAGCGAAATGGATAAACTAAAAGATGATGCACTTAAGTGTTATGATGATATAGGGGACCTTGACAATGATATTCTTGTAAATTTTTCAGAAATGTTGTTGCTTGATGGTTGTTTCGTGGTTGAGTATATTCGAGAGCGTTGTGGAATGAAGCCAAAAGGAAAAGACATGATTATTAAGACAAGTTGCATAGCTAATCAAGTACGTCGAGACTTGTTGTTAGTAGAAAACCAACTTCCTTTCTTCGTCGTCACCAAGCTTCATGACATGACTAAGGAAAATGAAATATCATTCACAAAATGTGTGAAGTATATCTTTCTTGCTAAATTACCGAAGATGACCCCTGCATCCTTATATCTAGAGCCTGAAGGTAATGAAAAGAATATCAAACATTTACTTCATGTAGTACACATGTCATGTCACCCTTCAGAGATGAAAACTAGCCTAACTGGGAATCCTAGCATGGCTGCAGAAAATTCCAGTAAAAGCTTATGTGGAATCCCTTCACGAATAATTACGCCGAAAGATATGCCAAGACATAAGGACCACATAACGTGGCATAAAGTCATGCCAAATGCAACCGAACTTTCCGAAGCTGGTGTTAGCTTCGTAAAAGTTGGATATATTTATAGATCGGTGGACAAAGACAACCTTGAGGATAACACAAGCTTATTTGATATCAAATTTGATAATGGACTGATGAAAATTCCTTCCTTTAGAGTCGTTGATCTTACAGAAACCCTTCTAAGAAATCTCATTGCTTATGAGCAACAGTCATCTGATGTACATCCTAGATATTTCACTGATTTTGCAGTTTTCATGGATTATCTTATTGAGTCGGACAAAGATGTGAATTTGCTTCGCCAGAAAGGAATAATAGAGAACTGGATAGGAGATGACAAAGAAGTGGCTAGCATGTTCAACAAAATTGGGAAAGGGGTCGCCGTTTCATTGGAAAACTTCTATTACAAAGGAGAATGCCTAAAAATAATTCAACATTGTGAAAAACCATGGAACAGAATGAAGGCAAGTTTGATGCACAACTACTTTAATAGTCCTTGGGCAGGCGCGTCAACTGTAGGAGCCGTCATACTCCTCATACTCACCGCTGTACAAACTATTCTAGCTTTCACAGGTGATGTTAAGTAATTCGTCAATGATTGTTTGCATAATGGAAGTTTCTTTCTTTTCTCTGGTATGACATCTTCAAAGAAGAAGAAGGTTCCCAATGATCAACCTTTTCTCTCTATATATGTGTGTCTCAATTCAAAGGTAATTGGATCGGCTGTATAAATCTTTACTATTTATTTCGGTTCATTTAGACCCGTTATGTTCCAATATTCAATATTATTCACTACTATAGAAAACTGTAATTTAGCAAGGGAAAAAGATGAAAATAAATTGCCATTGTGATAATATGTTGGCCAACAAGAAAAGTTTTTCCACTAAAAGTACAAATTTGGACCAAGAGAGACAATGGACAAGATATATATATCAAATGCAGCAGTGTCTTATTCTTTCAGGTCTAAAGATCAATTAAATTTTAATTAAGTCGTAAATCTATCACTTTTTCTTGCGTGGTGTGGATGTAAACATGCAATAAAGGAAGAAGAAAGATTCATTATAGATAATATAATATCGCTCTTATCACCCGACCAAAGTCCTAGGCGAATTTTTACGTGACATTAAAAAATATTATTCAAGCACAAATGGAAAAAATTGCACCAACATGAATAAGCATAAGCCTTTATATTCTGTTTGTATACTTCCATTTCTAAACAAGAAGACATGTCACCTATGCCGCTATGCGCAGATGTGTGTTGTATCATATACGTCATTGGACTCATGTTTATAGGAGCACCAGCAACCACTGCTCCTAGAATTGGAGGTTGGACATCGTACGACATGTATGTTGGTAGAGAAAGATTCACTGGTATACCAACCGCAAGGGCAAATGTAATTGAATTTATGGGTTCATCCAGAACAAGTAATTTTGACTCAAAACTCTATATATGTGTTTAAAAGTTCACTAAATAAGTAGAAGTAATAGATTCTATCCCTATAAATCAAGATGGGCTGTAATAGAATCTAGAACTCGAACTCATAATATTCAAATCCTGAATTTGCCTTTGACCAGCAGCATTAACAAGTGATCCTGTCACAGGTTGCCGTTGTCCGATAGTGGTCATTCCATATATGCCAACTCCAAGGGGAGCAATTGGTGCTGCTGCAAATTGTTTGTTTGATTTTCCAGAAGAACCTCCTGCTCCAGCACCAATTGTTTGGCCAGTGATTGGACCTTGAGGTACTGAGACATCTCCATTATTAACACTGGTGATGTCATGTATACTTGTTCGTCTTCTATCCTTGTTCATCGAGTTTAAACGTATGAAATATTTTTGGGCATGGCTGGCCACTTGCGTAGGAGTTCTTGTCAAGACAAAGTTTCGAGAAATACTTCGCCAATCACCTTTTCCATATTTTTCGAGACCAAGAAGGAACAATCTGAATAAAGCAAATGAAGAAGAAGTCTGTGTCAATACAAAATTGAAGGGATGTTAAACTGTATCTAGAATGCAGAATATGCATCATCAATTATTTGATCCATACTTATCACTGCAACCTTGGTTCTTTAGTACAAAACAAGATCCAGTTTCAATAATTATAAGAAGTATACCACGTATTCTATGATGAAAGGCGAATCCAAGTCAACCACCATCTTATCAAGATGCATGACAAAGAATGCCTTAAAGGGCAGCCCGATGTATTAAGCTCCCGCTATGAGCGGGGTCCGGGGAAAGACCGGACCATTAGGGTCTATTGTACGCAGTCTTATCCTGTATTTCCGCAAGAGGCTATTTTCACGACTTGAACCCGTGGTCACATGGCATCAATTTTACCAATTACGCCAAGACTCCTTTCAAAGACGGCTTAATAAGTTGAAATTGCTCCAACGGAGACCTCAATACACTGCCACCGATAATAGCAACATTCCAAGAACAATCTGACATATTGTGAGCTCATAGTTCAGAGTAATAAATGTTGCTTATAACCAACAAGAGTTTCCAATTAAGCAAGCACTCCACTTTGAAGCTATGCCTGAAACAATAAGCTGCACTATTTCGGATCTATTTATTATGGTTAATGAAAGAAATAATCTCTTCATTATTCTCATTAATGAAAGGGGTATATATACAAGTTACATATAGAAAAATGTTTTTCCTATTCTACATCTAAAATCTTATTCTATTTGAAGACTAACTATACAATTATGGTAATAGTACAAGACTAATTATACAACAATATTACATTACATAATTATACACAATTGTGGACCCCACCCGTGCAATCCAGTGGGGCCGTGCAGTCGAGACGGATGGCAATTATGGGCTGGACTGAGTCCTTCAATATACATATAATATACATGTATATTGTATGTATATTTAACACACCCTACAGTCATAGCAGGCGGTCTTCGAATGCTGAGAATATTCCTAAAATCTTCAAATAGGACCGAGGGAAGACCCTTTGTAAAGATGTCTGCAATTTAATACCTGAAAGGGACATGACAGACGCGTACTTGTCCTCGAGATACCTTTTCTCGAACAAAGTGAATGTCCATCTCTATATGTTTAGTGCGTTGGTGCTGGACTGGATTACCAGAAAGGTAGATGTCACTAACATTATCACAATACACCAAGGTAGCTTTCTGAATATGACAATGGAGCTCTATAAGAATATTACGTAACCAACATGACTCAGAGACCACATTGGCTACCCCTCGATACTCGGTCTCTGCACTAGAACGTGATAATGTTGACTGACGCTTGGCAGACCATGAGACCAAGTTATTACCAAGAAACATATAATACCCAGACATAGATCGTCTACTAGTAGGACAGTCACCCCAATCAGCATATGTATACGAGACAAGTGTAGACGTCGACGAAGGATATATTCGTCGGTCATAGCAATTTTCCAATTCGGGTCATTTAAAGCAAACACAGGATTACAGGGTAAGTGTAATTTAAGAACATTAGAATTTAAATTAAACTGTCTTTTTGGTTTAAAAATACTTTGTTGACTACGAGTGAATGGTCTTTGACTCGGGGGAGAATTAGGTGAATTTTTGGGAAAATTCGGGACTTGAAACGGGCGACAAGCAGTATCGGGCCCGCAGCCCGTAATCGACACGGAACTCGCTGAATTGGGCTCGAATAGAATCGACACTGAGACACGAACTGGGCTAGAACTAGGTTGGGATGATGGCCCAGTTGTTGGATCCAGTGACGACGTTACGGGAGGACCAGCAAGCAGTGGGCCCGCTGGCAGATTTGGGGCGCGGGACATGTCTGATAAATGGTGGATAATATATGGGGAGAGTCCGTCATCCAAAAAATTATACGAACTAGGCACGGGACTACCTACTTTAGTAAATGGAAATTGGGACTCATCAAAAATACACATGGCGACTAATGATGATTTTATTAGATGATAAATCAAAATATTTATAACTACGGTGATTAGACGGATAACCCAAAACACACAAGGAGTAGAACGGGCCTGAAGTTTGTTAATTGTGGTTGACAAAAATAACGAATAACATAAGCACTCAAAGACCCTAAGATGTGAATACAAATGAGTTATTATGTTAAATCTAAAGAGGGGACAAATATGTCAAACCTTTGGAAGGAAGAATGTTAAGAAGATATGTAGTCATTTGTAAAGTATGATGCTAAAAAATGGGGGTACGGAAACATGAATTAATAAAGTTCGGACAATGTTGATAATGGTACGAATTTTGCGTTCGGCTTTTTCATTTTGTGAAGGGGTATGAGGGCAAGAAATCGAAAATTGATCTCATTATTAGCACAAAATTCCCGAAACACCCCATTATCATATTCTTTGTCATTATCACATTGAATATTTTTTATTTTCCGTTCGAATTGGGTTCTAATGAATGCTCTAAATTTTAGGAAGATGGAAAAAACTTGTGACATTTTCGCTATCGGAAACGTCCATAAAAATTTAGAATAATCCAAAAAAAGAACGTAATATCGATAACCCAAAGAACCAAGAACAGGAGACGTCCATAGATCACTATGAATAATCAAATGGCATTAAAGTATGAGAATTAGAGTATACAAATGACAACTTAACAATTTTTCCTAAAGAGCAAGCTTGACAATTCGGAGTACTACGCGTACCCTTATAAGAAATAAAATTATTTTGAGCTAAGAAAGACAAAATAGATGACCCGGATGACCGAGACATGCATGCTACACGGAAGGAGCAATAGCCGCGAAAGTAGATGGCAAGACTTGACGTGAAAAACTTGACGTGGGTGTGATGGGATAAAGATCTCCCCTACTATCACATCTAATGAGAAATCCCCGTCTTGAAATCCTTCACAGAAAACTCAAAAGGATCAAAATCAACAGAAACTCAATTATCAATGGTGAAATTACGAACATACACCAAAATTTTAATCAATTTAGGGGCATGAAAGGCATTTTTTAAGACAATGGGTGGATGGGGGGAGACAAAGTTTTATGACCATAACCCTTAATTGAAATTGAATTACCATTACCAACAATTATACCACGATTATTGTTCAAATTGGAATAAGACGAGAGAGTACCTGATCGAATGTCATGTGGGTGGTTGCACCGGTGTTCATGTACAATTGTCGTCAAGCGGATTTAATCCAAGAGTGTGCATCGCAGCCTCCACGTCGGTCGGGGTGGGGCCCGATGTGTAATGGGCCTGAGGAGGCCGGGGCTAAGCACACTGGCTTGCTACCCCGACCCATAAGGACGGGCAGATTCTTCTTTGGGCCAAGGCATGTTGAGCACGAAATCGCATCGCCCGTAACCGGCAAAATCGACTACCGTCGTTGGGCCACGCCACCGGTCCAGCCCACTGATCGGTGTATTTTATATACACTTTTTGAGTCGTTTTTAGTTAGTCTTTTGTCCCTTTTTGTACAAATAAGTGTCGTATTAGGATAGATTTTCTTTCTTTTGAGTCAAAGTGGTTAAAATGGCCAAATGGCGAAAAAGGAGCTAAAAGAGGGCAAAAGTGGAGGTTCCAGAGCTTAAAAGACGAGAAAGTGGCGAACGGGACAGAAACACGGACCAGCGCCGCGGCCATCGCAGATAGGTCCGTGTCGCGCCCAACATCCGTATGCGCGCAGAGCAGTACGCGCGCTTCTGCAAACAGAGCAGAGGCGGCGCGCCAAATCATTCGGTATCGCAGAACTCCGGCCAGCAGCCGATAGCGAGTGCCGCGGCCACGACGGAAAATCAGTTTAATGACGATTTTATGGGCCAGCCCGGCGGAAAAGTTAGAGCGGTTTGAGCCTATAAAAGGAGAACCCTAGCGCTTTTAAGTGTTCCTTTCGCACAACACAAGGCTTCTTGGATTGAAGATCGAGACCATAATTTAGTAACTTTCTTTTCTTTTCTTTTCTTTATTTCGCTTTTTATGATGAATATGAATTAGTTCTCACATGTCAATGACTAGGAACTAATTCTATTATAGGGCTTTTCATGTTAAATCACTAGAAACTTATGTTATGAATTGATGCATGGTTATGGTTATTCTTCTTCTTGTTGAGATTTATCCAATAATTGCTTTGAATGCTTGGTAATTAATTGATCACTAATTATCATTATTTATATGATTTCTAATCAAACTTGAAGCGAGGAGGTTGTGAATATCCGTAAGTTGGGTAGACATATTTTGGATTGGGGATGAAAATACCTCAATTACTTGTGTAGCGTTAACGAGAGGTCTAAACACCTAATTTTACGCATGGCGCGTGACGGTTAACTAGGTTTTTGGTCTTAATCCTCCTATAGAGTCATCCTTATCACCGAAAGATAGAAAGGAGCGATACTGGGGTTGAGTGTTTATATAGCCTTAACGGGAGTATAAAACGATTTAGTAAACCTGCTAGCTCCAAAAGAAGAAGAACCATAATTCATTGCATTAATAAGTAACATAAGCGGATAGTTGAGGAGACTTGGAAGCCCTATTCCCATCACTACTGAAGTAAACACATTAGTTAAATTAGTATTTATAATTGTTAGTTATAAACAACAAAATCAAATATCGGTTACCAAATAGTTACCAAAAGATAGATAATTGGTACTTGAACACTAATCCTTGTGGACGATATTTGGTCTTACCAAGACTATATTACTTGTCACAATAACGTGCACTTGCGTTAAAGTGTGTGCATCTTTTCGCGCATCACACGGCCAGTTGGCCCAAGGTTGAGACCAGTTGGGTGGTGGCCCACTACTGTTGGGGTGGGACCCACTGTCGCCTCTATTACTGTCGGAACTACCGCGTTTGCCGTCACAATTTTTCCTGTTGTTTTTACGATTATTTTTGCCGCCATCGTCATTATAAATAAATAGTATTTTTAATAAAATAAGATAGTGATGTTGCACATATATATATATATATATATATATATATATATATATACGAAGAAGAATTCTTCTAACATATAATAGCAACTTATCTATGTATAGGTTATAAACTTATAAACTAGCTTTATTACACCATATATGAAATAAGAATAATCATGAGGAGAGTATGACATTTGAAATTTGCCAAAGAAAAAAGGATTTCTACACAGTATAGCCATCACCCAAAATAACAACCAACAAACGTATAATATATGTATATTTGTTGTGCAGTTATGTTTAATCATCGATAATATATGTATCGCTTAGGAATGTCAATATATTTTGTTAAACGGCCAACTGTGTAACTTCCACAGCTTAACTCGTGTTGTTAATTTTATGAAAACCAATTGTTTTCTTGATCGTTTCCCCTAAGTTATGGATGATTATTTTTCTAAACAGATGAAAAGGGAAAATTACAACATTGTATAAAGAAAAGAATCAGGTGAGAGCTATTTAATAGGTAAACTAGGAGTTTTTTGCCCTACGCATTTATCCAGCTCCCGTTGTTCACTTTCAGGATTAGTTCTTCTTGTTGGAAATTTACTAACGTGGATAACTCATTATTTATGACTCGAACAATTGATGTCTCACACATCGAAAACGTGTTATTTTCATTGACTACTTGTTATCCAATTAATTCATTGACTACTTGTTATTTTCCATCATTATACTGGTTGATCTAGTCCATCATATTTAAATATACAAGCGTAATTTACCTAGAGCTTTTGCTGATGCCACTCAACTTCTTAAAATAATATCCGCATAATTAATGAGGAAGAAAACAAAAATGGAAAATAAAATAGCTATTGATCTACTCTCTTTTAATTAAATCTTATCCCACTAACTTTTTTCACAGTTCTTGTTAAGTCAAATAATTAGAATTTTCTAAATATTTGAAGAGGACTAAATATGCTTATTTCTAACAAACTTAAATGACTCTAATTGCTCAAAATTATATTAAGAGACTATTGTAAACCTACTATAAACAGAAGGGACCACAATGACATAATTGTTCAAAATGTACAGGTTTGCCCTTCTCCTTCTCTTTGTTGTTCAGTCTTAAAATTACTCTCAAAACAGTTTTGGGCCGTTCCGTTAGACTGGGACAAAAAGATGTTGCAACCAACTGACGGCGGTTACACTAACGGTTACCACCAGGACGGCGCCTGCGCCGGCGGCGGTAATCGAGTACGTAGAGGAAGCCGCGGTAGGTCACGTGGCCGTAGAGGTGGTGGTGGTGGTGGTTGTGGTGGTAGCGACAGTAGTGGTGCTAGGGTTTCTCAATGGCAGCAGCAGCAGGAAGATGAGGAGGAGAGGGAAAAACCTGCAACTCTTTGTACGGACTTTGATACGGCGTATTTCCACTCGTATGCTCATGTAGGAATTCACGAAGAGATGATTAAGGTATTATAATGTTTAAACTTGTTGTTACGTTTCGAATCTAGAAGTATAAGTCAGTAGGTTGGAATTTCTACTACATTAAATTGGTGCAGTTTAGCAGTTATATACTCACTCCGTGACAATTCATGTGGCACAATTCGGATTTTGAGAGTCAAAAAACTTTTTTAATTTTAACCGTGAATACGGATATGGAAACTTTTAAGTTTTTTGAGATAAAATTTATATATTTGAAAACTACTGAAAAAGTACTACTATAAGTCATAACAATTAACAATTTAAAATATCTATAGGACATATGAATAAATGGCAGTCAAAGATTTTCTTAATAGGATTTTTGTAATGGAAAGAGTGCTATTGGAGTGGATATACATGTTAGACTGGATTGGCATGTGTACATGTCTGTATACATTCGCAAGAACCAATTTTTAGGGAGTGTAGCAGCTTGAGGATCTGGCTTACGGAGTTATAGGCTTATAGCATTATTTGGCTATGCATGTTAGTATGTTAGACTGGGTTGGCATGTATACATGTCCATATACATTATACATTCACAAAAATCAGTCTTTTAGGGAGTGTAACTGTGGATTAGCTGAAATTACAGAGTTATAGAGTTAGTTAGCTTCTATTCATTACTTAAGTCTAGAACACTAATGGAGCTAAATAGTGTAATTCAACATTTATAATCCCTCTGATTCATTTTATTTAGTATGATGATGATATGAAAACTTAATCGAAGAAGTGTGGAAAAGTTTGTGTGTCTTTAGGTGAATTTAATTATTTTGCTTGCGCTTGAACTTCTATTTCCATTTTGCATTGTGATTATGCTTTTAAATATATCCAGATGTATAAAGGACATGTTAATTTATGGGTGGAATTCGCAGGATCGTGTGCGGACAGACAGTTATAGGAATGCAATTTTTCAGCATCAAAGCTTCATTGCTGGAAAAGTAAGTCTACTATCTAAAGGAGTAGTTCCTTGTGCACCAAATGATATCCTAAAATCTGTCAGATCTCACATTGTATTGCTACTTAAGTCTTTCACGATTCATTAACTTTTTTTATAATTTAATTACAGATCAGTCTCGTCTATGTCTATGGTATAATTAAATTTACATTTTCCAGGTTGTTGTTGATGTTGGATGTGGCACTGGTATCCTATCTATATTTTGTGCTCAGGCGGGTGCAAGACGAGTAAGATATCTTTATCCTTTTTAGCTGAAATTTCATCAATCTGAGTTCAGTTACCAGAGCGGAGTGGTTATTACCATGGCTCTTTTTTTTACTTTTGAGGAAATATTATGAACTTATGTATGTATACAAATAGACAAATTCACCCAGCTATTGCTGGATTGTAATATGTTCTAAATAGTAGAAGTATTGTGAATAGTCAATGGGAAAATTGCAACACATTCCATATTTGTCACTGGAATATTAACAATCATTCATATGATCATGGTGATGAAATATATGATTGATTGTTTCCTCAGCCTTCTTGCACAAAAGCAGCTATGGCTCATTTATTCTCTATTTATTGGTTTAGCTACCATGATGGAGTTTTAGATTGTTCATTTGCTTTCGGGAAGATCCATGTTTTTTTTCTTTTACAAAATAAGGTTACATCTTTGATGTGTTTTACTTTCTTTCTGCCCTGGTCTTAGTGGACCAAGTGAAGTCATGGCCTCTTCTTGATGCAAATTGAACCTTTTGTTTGCTTCAATTGGTACTTCCTTTAATTTGGATGTTCCAAATATTATACTTATCATGCAGATGATTTCTTTTTTCCCAGGTGTATGCTGTTGATGCGAGTGATATAGCTGTCCAGGTATTTGTTTGCTTCTTGTGAGAAATTATGGGAGAAAAATAATATTATTGAAATCTACATCATTACATTGAGATCTATTTATACACACTATATTACAATTTTTTTTCTAGTAGGATATTATATATGAAATTCTATTCCTATTCTAACACTCTCCCTCAAGCTGGTGCATACAAGTCCTATGTACTGAGCTTGTTACTCATGTAATTAATACGAGGACCAGTGAGATACTTGGTGAAAATATCTGCAAGCTGATCGCTCGACTTCACAAATTTTGTAACAATATCTCAGGAGATAATCTTTTCTCTGACAAAGTGATAGTCAATCTCAATGTGCTTAGTCCTCTCATGAAATACCGGATTTGATGCGATATGAAGGGTCGCTTTGTTATCACACACAAAGTTCCATTTGAATGATTTCTCCAAATTTAGTTCTCTGAGCAATTGTTTAATTCAAACTAGCTGACAAGTTGCTACAGTCATTGCTCGATATTCTTATTCAGCACTAGATCGAGTAACGACGCCCTGTTTCTTACTCTCCTAGACACTAAATTACCCCCTATTAACACACAATATTCGGATGTAGAACGTCTATCATAGGGTGATCCTGACGACGTCTGTATATCCAATGATCTGCTCATGACTTCGATCTTTGAAAAAAATTCTTTATCTGGAGTTGATATATCACAGAATGTGGACAACTGCCTAGTAAAATGACTTATAACACTCACATGAAATGAAATGTCAGGTCTAGTAACTTGGAGATAATTCAACTTACCAGTGAACCTTCACTGAGTGGCTCTCCCTGTCCTGGCAGGAGTTTAGCATTCGAATTCATATGAGTGTCAATGGGTCTACATCCCATCATTCTTGTCTCCTCAAGAATGTCTGAGGCATACTTGCATTGCAAAATAATAATACCTGACGTGGATTGGGCAACCTCAACACCTAGAAAATACTTCAGTCTGCCGAGATCTTTAGTCTGAAAATGCTGAAAGAGGTGTTGCTTTAAATTACTGATATCGTCTTGATCATTGCCAGTTATAACTATATCGTCAACATAAACCACCAAATAAATACTCAAATTTGGAGCAGAATGTCGATAAAACACAGAATGATTTGCTTCACTGCGAGTCATGCCAAACTCCTGAATTGCTATGCTGAATTTATCAAACCAGGCTCAAGGAGACTGTTTCGGACATAAAGTAACCGACGCAATCGACACACCATATTAGACTCCCCCTGAGCAACAAAACCAGGTGGTTGCGCTATATAAACTTTTTGCTCAAGATCACCATGGAGAAAAATATTCTTAATACCCAATTGATAAAGAGGTCAATGGCGGATATCAACCATGGATAAAAAGACGAGCAAATGTTATTTTAGCCATAGAAGAGAAAGTATCACTGTAATCAAGTCCAATTATTTGTTTATACCCTTTCGCTACAAGGTGAGCTTTAAGTCGGTCAACTGACTGTCCCGATCAACTTTGACTACATAAACCCAACAATAACCAACAATGGATTTACCTGAAGGAAGAGGAACATGCTCCTAAGTACCGCTTATGTGTAAAACAGACATCTCGTCAGTCATAGTATGTCGCCACCCGAGATGAGAAAGGGTTTCATCTGTAGACTTATGAATGGGGATAAAGGACAATGATGATACGAATGCATAATGGGATGATGATAGACGATGATAACTTAAAAGGGTATAATGTGGTATTATGAGTGGACCATTTACCTTTCCGAAGTGCAATCCGCTGATCAAAAGGAGACAAGTCCACAGTAAGTGCAGGGTCCAACGCATGATATGAATCATCTAGACCTGATGTTGGGTCTAATGCTAGACGCGGTCGACGATGATAAGTCAGAAGTGGTGGCACTGTGACTGGAGATGTAGAAGTAAATGTAGATTTCTCGAAGGTCGGTGTAGCTAAACCTGAGGTATAGGTAAGACCTCAGAGATATCAAGATGATCAGAGGAGACCTAAAGTAAGCTTGAGACTCAAAAAATATGACATCGACAGACATAAAATATCGACAGAGATTAGGTGAGAAGCAACGATACCCCTTTTAAATTTGAGAATAACCAAAAAGATACATTTAAGAGAGCGAAGGACTAATTTACCTGTCCCCGAAGCTAGGTTATGTACAAAACATGTACTCCCAAAAACATGAGGAGGAAAAGAGTACAGAGATGACTGAGGATATGTTATGGAATCTGATTCTGAATAGAAGATGAGGGTATTCGATTAATTAAATGGTAAGACGTAAGGATTGCATTGCCCCAAAAATGTAATGAAACATGGGATTCAATGAGAAGAGTGCGAGCAATCTCAATGAGATGCCTATTCTTCCTTTCTGCTACCCCGTTCTGTTGAGAGGTGTAGGGATAAGATGTTTGATGAATAATTCTTTGGTGAGTCATAAACTTTTGAAACTGGGAGGATTTGTATTCTAAGACATTAACACTATGAAAAGTACGAATAGAAACACCAAATTAATTTTGTATTTCAGCACAAAAACTCTTGAATATAGAGAATAACTCAGAACGATTTTTCATTAAGAATAACCAAGTGCATTTGGAAAAATCATCAAGGAAACTAACAAAATAACGAAATCTTAAAGGTGAACTCACTCTACTAGGACCCCAAATATCAAAATGAACTATTGAAAAAATACTCTGCATGACTCTCAGCACTACGTGGAAAGGTAGTACAAGTGTGTTTTCCAAGCTAACATGACTCACAATTTAATTTGGAAAAACTAGGCAAACTATGCACCATCTTTTGTAGCATAAATAGACTCGGATGCCCCAATCGTTTCTGGATTAAGTCTGAAGGATCTGTAACCATGGAGGATTTAGTAGAGGTAAGGTAGTAAAGGTATTGTGATTCATATCCTATGCCAATCATCTGTCATGTACTGCGGTCCTGTATAATGAAAGAATCATCAAAATAGTATGACACAATTTAAGGTACGAGTCAAACGACTGACCGATGCAAGACTCAAAGGACAACCAGGAACATAGAGAACAAAATGTAGAGTGACAGAGGATATGAGTTTAGCTTGTCCAACTCCTTTTTCTTTGTTTGGATCCCATTGACTAAAGTAATAGCGGAAAGAGACGGTGAATAATTAATATCTAATGAAAGTGATTTATCACTAGAAATACAACTCATGATCCAGCGGTATTATATTGTGCGACTGAGGCTACTTGTGGAGATGTCTGCTTACGTGTTCGATACTGAAGATACTCATTATATTCTCTTTTGATAAATAAACCCGTTGATTATCTGTAGTGGCAGTCTGAGCAACATGAGCATTCTTGGGTGGTCGATCATACAGAGAATAGCATACCTCACGAGTGTGTCCAAACCTATTACAATAATTACATTTAGGTCGAGATTTGCATACTTCACGAGTGTGTCCAAGCCTATGACAATAACTACACTTTGGTCTATATATTCTAAAACGACCTTTTTAATATCAAATTTGACTGTGATGTTTGATTTCTGATCTCCTTATAAGGTTTGTGAATTAATCATAGGACTCGACTTTTCAGTTCCCGTATTTTTAGAATTAAAAACATCAAATCTGATGATGCTCAGAAACAAGAAAAAACTTTTCGGAAAACTAAAGTGATCGGAATCGGAAATAAATTGTACGGTATGGCTCGGAAAGAAGAGGCGAGCCAACTGGTAAAAATATTCGGTAGGAAAAGTGGCCGGAAAACCCCACACGATTTGGCGCGTGACGGCACAGATGGCGGCGCGTGTGGAGTTAGTTATCGGAACAGCTGACTGGGCTTTGATCGCCGGACCTTTTCGAGTGTGGTGGCGGTGTTGGAAAAAACAGGACACGACGGAAACAGTATTGTATAGTTGCCGGAATTTAGGCACGGGACTATCTGTATTTTCAGGATTTCTCTCACCGATGCTCTGATACCATGTGAGAAATTATGGAGAAAATTATAATTATTGAATTGTGTATTTACATAACACCGAGCTCTATTTATAGACACTACATTACAATCTCTTTCATAATAGGATACTATATATGAAATCCTATTCATATTCTAACACTTCTTAGATGATGTCCATTGAAGCTTGTTTTATTTAGTATTTAGATTATACGATGCATCTTACAGTAATGTTTCCCTGCACATTTCATATGGTTGGTGAGTTCTGGGAGAAGAATTGACTTGACTGCTTCATTATGGTGCTCATGATGGTATTGCATCATTTACAAAGGCTTGTGGAGCCTTCAAATACTCCTTTTTTAGTTGACCTTCTATCTGATACGTTTGTAAAGAAGTTGTAGTGAAGCAACTGAGAACAATGATGGTGCATGATGTTGTTCTACTAAAAGATTTCAAATACTCATGATTCAACTCATTGTTTATCAATTAAAAAAGCTTGCAAACCTTCATTGATATAACTTGGTGATAAGTTCTCTAAAGAACTTTAGATTTTACCTTATAAAAAAAGGTTCTCTAAAGAACTTCCAGTTGCCGAATTGAGGACAATTTGTCGTACACCCAAAGATTATTTAAGGCTCTCTTTTCGGTTTTTGTTTGTTGGTAGGATGAAACCAACATGAATTTCATGGAAAGACTGAACAAACTGTTCCATGGGAGGACTACTGAGAAAACTGAGAAAAGGCGGAGTGATAGGTGCCACTTATGAGTTTGAAGAGAATGGAGAATTGGGTAATTCACTTGCAAAATATGCGTGAAGATACATAGATCTGTGAATTATCCTAGGACATCCTAGCTGATATTGTAAATTCAGTTTTTGACAAAGTTTAGATGCATGACTAAGCAACTTTACCCCTCTAAGGCAGCTGATTTTCTATAAACACAAGCATAGAGCCATACCTTACTTTGGCCTGCCTCTAATACTTCTTCCTCATTTTAGCTCAGGAGTGAGCATTGCATTCCATAAGCAAGCAGACAAATATTCCTTATTAAAAAAAAGAAGCAAACAAATATTTGTTGGCCCAATATATTTTTTAACCCACACCCTTGTGTCAACTGGGGTATATTACTAGGTTATGTTGATTCGTCTTTTTTCTACACTATCCGTGTCAATTTGACATGATGTTTCCTGTACGGTAAAGAGCCGAGTTGAAACCAAAATGATGGAGAAAAGAAGAATACGACAACAAAGACAAATAAGAAAATAAACTTAGTTAGACATAGGGCTGAGATGGTGTGGGATGAGGTCACTGTTGTTGCTTGCCTTGCCGGTTTTTCCTAGAATAAAGGATAAAAAAGTCTCTTGGGCCAAGGAGGGCCTGGGATGGAGTGGAGTTAGGGTTATGTATTAAAGGGTGTGGTGAAGCAAGAGGGGAAGAAAGCATCAGGGTAGAAGAGACTCAAAAGAGTAATTGGGAAACTGGCCTCAGGACACCAAAATATATGTTACTCCCTCCGAATCAAAAAGAGTGTCCACTTAGCCTTTATTTTTTATTCAAAAAGAGTGTCAACTTACTAAATTAAGAGAAAATTAACCCTACCTTTCCAAATTTGCCCTTATTAAGTGTTAGATGACCAAATTCCAATACCGATTTAATTAGGGGCATTTTAGTCATATTACCTGTTTTTACCTAGGAGTTACTCCCTCCGGATCAAATAGAGTGTCCACGTAGTCTTTATTTTTTGAGTAAAAAAGAGCGTCCACTTACCAAATCAAGAAAGAATAAAAAAGAGTGGCTACCACTTACCCGCAAGGGTAGCCAAGTTGGTGTAGCAGTAGAGCGCGGGACCGCAAGGTCACGAGTTCGATCCCCTGCATAAACCTTCTTGGTTGAGCCTGTCACACATGGCTTGCCAAGTGTGGTTTACCTGGCTGACGTGGTTTGCAGGCTACTGCGTCAGTCCGGGGTTTACCCTGTGCGCACTCGAAAGAGTAGCGGCTGCGGGTTCCTTCGTCAACAAAAAAAAAAAGAAAGAATTAACATTACTTTTCCAGATTTAGCATTTTAGTCAAATTAACTATTTTTGCCTAGAAGTTAGTATTTTCTTAAGGGGTGTGCAAATGGCTAAATGGACACTCTTTTTGATCCGGAAGGAGTAGTATTTTCTCAAGGGGTGTGCAAATAGCTAAGTGGACACTCTTTTTGATCCAGAGGGAGTAATATTATTAAGAAAAATTAAGAGATAAGAAAAAAGGTCACAGCTTGATAAAGAATGCTCCCTGGTCCATTGGTAGGGTTAATTGACCCCAATAATCGAATACTTTTGTCTGTAAGTATAAGCATATCCATATCCCTGAATAATTGTAAAATAAACTCCATCTTAGTGTACCTGACTTTGACTTGAAAGAGTAAGTTTTCGCCTCTGTTTGCAAATATTTGAGGAGCCTCTTTTGTTAAAAGAATGAGGTTAAGCTACACCTGTACTCACTTAAGATTCAATAAAAACCAATGGGCCAAGGTCATTTATGTTTGCAAAAAGTTATAAATATGAATTGTTCGTAATTTCACTTCTATAAATGTCGACACCACTAACAAAAAGTCTTGTTTAAGCCCTGAATTAGATCATTCTAAAAATATTGTTACGTTAATTTTCTTTACTTTCAATGATGTCACTTAGAATGAATCTTTGATATTCCTGCAATTGTCTATCCTTTCCTATTCCTGAAAATGTGTAAACATTATTCAAACCATAATAGATGGAGGATACTCTCTACTAACTGGACATTATTAAGATTTCTTCCACTGTTTTTTTTCTACAGGAACTATGTGAAATAATTGAACTTGAACCTCAATTTACATCCTTTTTTTATGGTTCACCAGGCGAATGAAATTGTGAAGGCAAACAACCTATCTGACAAAGTTATTGTTTTGCATGGGCGGGTCGAGGTATATTCTAGTCTAAACGTTTGATTCTTCCCTTGTTTTGGCTACTTAGAGTTGATGTTATTCACCCTTAGAAAATTGGCTGCTTCAACTTTGCCTAAGTTGAATGAAATCTATCTTTTCTTAGAGAGAAGTGAAAATCCCAAAATTCAATTCACATGTATGTGAAAGAATTGCCAGGTCAAAAGAACCTTTAATCAATTCCTCATGCTCAAGTGTTTATTTAATCTGGCATATCTGCTATTCTTCGACCTGTTTATGCTGTTGTATCTTTGTGGATCAGAGGATACTGGGACTTAAGTTCTGTAGGAGAAATCAAATTCCTTATTTATAACTGTTATCTTTCTCCAAAAAAGTTATTATTGAGAATGCACATTATTATGTCCATTCCTTGGTAACTTGTTGGTCCAAAGGGTACTAGATCAAGTCTAATTTCTTGATGTACTGTGATCGAAGTTTGGCTTTAAATTCATTTTAAGCAAGGAAATCCTTCTGTTCTGGTGCTTCTACCTAGAATCTTGGTTGGAGTGGTTTGTAGAGACTCTGATTAAGTTAGAAATAGTTTACTGAAAGCTGCAGTGTGATGCCTTGTATTGAAGCACCGGTGAATTAAGCTATTCAGACTAATGTGCATTTAAAATATGTTGTCACATAGAACCTGAATGTTGCTCTTTCAGTGCCAAATATTTGGAAGTAGGGATTGATTAATAGATGAAAATGGTCAGCTTTTATGAACTATGATCTTGGATTTGCAACGAGTTTTGATGTTCAAAAGCAATTTTGCCCTAATACTACTTTATAACGATTTAAGTTTTGATGCTATAATTGATTAACAAATAGTCTGTCCTTAACACCCATTAACTACTCTACTGCTGGAGATATTTCAAACATCTTGTATCGCCTTTTTTTTGTTCTTTTGGTGATTCAAAGATGAACATTAGGAAATCTAGTACAAGTTAAGAGTCAAGGCATTGACTCGTCAAGGAAGAGAAAAGTACGAAATAATGGGAAGAAATTGGAAGGGTAAAAAGGTTTGATTGCATAATCTGATTAATGTTATTGCAAGTTGGGTTATTTTATATTTTTTATGTGAGTGATAAGTATTTGGACATGCTGATATGAGCTAAGTGTGCTGAATTCACAATTCTCTAGGGGATTGCTTAATCACAGCAAGTATTGTATGAGCTGTAGCATGGCAGCAATCATTTTCCGGATTACTAAACAATAAGAAAGCTTCTGTGTCCTTTTCAAAAAATAAGAAAGCCTCAGTGACTGGCTTCTAAAATAATTAGGTTTAAAGTGAAATAGTATTAGTAACACATTTAATTACTTGGGTGAGATGTATGACCCAGTGGCGTACACATGAATTCTTGTAAGCAAAATCACTATAAATCATATTTTGGTTTGGGGTGTGTTCAAGGGCACTATTAAAACCCTTCTCGACTTTTCTTTTTTTGGAAATCATTAATAGATTCATAAAAATATTACTCCGTCCGTCCCAATAATATGATTTAGTTTGATTCGGCACGGAGTTTAAGAAATAAAGGAAGATTTTTTAATCTTGTAGTCTAAAGTAAGTCAAAGATATTTCTGTGGTTATAGATCATCTTGTTAAGCGTAAAAGGTAAAATTTAAAGTTAAATTGTTGCAAATGTGTCATTCTTTTTTTGGGACCGACTAAAAAAGGAAAGTGTGTCATATAAATTGGGATAGAGGGAGTACTAACTTTTTTCTATATAAGCACCAAACAATAGTTAAAAAGCTCATCAACAACGGGTATTTTTGAAAAATTCCTACTAGAAAGAAGAAGAATGAAAAAAAAATATTAGAACTTACAATTGTAAGAACTGTTTTAAATTGTTAAAGTTGTAGAGCTATTTGTATAGTTGTTGCACAAGTCTGTGCTAAATGAATGTTTCCTTAGTTGGATGAGTTTCTTACTTTTAAACATGATGTTAAGGGATCAAGCCAGGTTGGCTTCTTATATATCAATGGCGCACTAAAATTTTAAAAAGTTAGATGAGTTTGGCAGTTCCGATCCCGCGACCACTGGCCTGACTTTTTAAGTGCTTTATCAGTGGGCTACAGACATGCTTATCTTCAACTTTACTGTATATTATTTACCTATATATAAGTGAATTTTTTTTTCCAAGGGGGTGTCCGATTACACCCTTTGTGTACGTGCGTTCGCCCCTGGTATGACTAACACCTTTTAAAGAGTGCAAAATAACAAATTACTAGAGTACCCTTCACGCGAGGAAATTATGAAATAACCTAAACCAGTCCGGGGCTTATATCTGTATAAATAAAGTCTATCTCTAACCAACAGCCATTATAATATGCTTCCAACCTTGGCTGATATGACGAGAGATTTTTTCCCCAAATAGCATCGCCCAGAGTGGCATTTTAACCTGTGGCAGGTCCTAGAACGATTTTAAAGTTAAGCTTCCCATTTCATGAAATAAGAGATAAAAAGGAAGGAGAACCTAGGTGACCAGTGAATAGGTGTCGATATTCAATGGCATTAAGTTACTACCTGATGCTCATTCCCCTCAAATATTGAGAAAGAGAGAACATATTCTGATGTTCTCATTACATCTGAAATTCCGTAATTGTCATCAATGAAAAAGTTGACATTTCTAACTTGTCATAATTGAATCTCTTTATTATGGATGAATAAATATCTTGTTATTATATATATGACTGCAGTGGATAATCACACATTCATAGATCTCTTGTTGTTATATAGATTTGACTATGATGACTAATGACTATATCATACATTTTGGTTAGTTCAGGATGTTGAAATTGACGAAGAAGTTGATGTTATAGTTTCAGAATGGATGGGTTACATGCTTCTTTATGAGGTAAAAGCGGAAAGACAGATGCATTCCAATGCTTCTCTTATAAACATCTATTGAGAAAAATGATTCTCTTATGTACAAGGCTGACCTTACTCCGGGGCGCGCCTACGTCTAGTTTGTCGTGCACATGGTTTTACCTTTTAAATGTATTGTGTGGAAGTCCATGATTTCACTTTTTTGTTTCTTACACCACATGGGATATTCTTGTCTTATCCTGCAGAGCATGCTGGGGAGTGTTATCACTGCTAGAGACCGCTGGCTGAAACCTGGGGGTCTTATTCTTCCATCGCATGCAACGGTAGTCATACTCTATTTTCTAATTTATGTGAACTTGGAAATTTATCTGGGGGTTACCTTATAAAAGAAATAGTTATCTTCTGTGTGTGTGTGTTATCCTCCTTTTGCTCCCTTTGTTTCAGTGAATAGTGTATTTGTATTATCACAATTTAGGCTCAGATGTTTTCTAGTTGTGTGACGAAGATTCAGATATTCCGTAGTTATGCGACAAATCCACTATCTTAGTATCTACTTCATATTTTAATCATAGAAGAAATCTTGCAGTGCCGAAGAAGTAATATGAAGCAGTTGTATTTTGAATGGTGATCTATTCATTTAGAATAAGACGAGAGAAGCTCTTGAATTGATTCATATTCTACTGCTACTGCATCTTTCACCTAGAACAAGTCCGAAGGATCTAGACCTTGAGTCCAATAATTATAAATAGCCTTTGATTTTCCACCACTTAATGATATGAAAGAGTAGAATTTCATTTTAATATCTGTTTTTTTTTCTACAGCTCTACATGGCTCCTGTGACACATCCAGATCGGTATAGTGAAAGCGTTGATTTCTGGCGTAATGTTTATGGGATAGACAGTGAGTATATATGTTGTAAGACTCATGATTATATCTGTTGGTTCTTCCAGCACAATTCATTACCTTGATGAAGTGATTTCTCTTCGGGATACAAATTAGGATCCACTTTCTTGTGTTTATTGGTCGAAGATATAAGTATGATGTTTAGCCACTTGATTCAGTTTGACATGTGAAAAGTCTAAGATTTGATTTATGAATAATTAATCATCAAGCTGTATTTAAAACTTAACTCCTTTGCTCAACCCTCCAGTTATTTTTCTCTTCTCCATCGAGAAACCGTCTGGATCCCCATATTGATGAGAATATGCTTAATTTCGCTGAAGGATTTTTTTTTCTGATTGAAACAAAAATATACTACTAGTAGCACTGGGTGGCTACATATTTGGCACACATCACTTGCACTAACGTAGGACTTGAGTCATTAAACAGCACTGTGTTGCTGTGTGTTTCTGGTAACCTTTCTCGTAGAGTGTTTAACTTATTCTAAATTAATGATGTGTACAGACTTCTTACTGGTTTGTACACCATTTTATTCACTGGATTGTATCATCCTGAGATTATACAGTTGGTTGTTTCATCTATTGACCTCTCTTATCCAGTTAAAACGTGAAAGGTGTTATCTTACCGATCTCTCTCGCAGACACACAAAAAAGATAAATGTTATCTATCATGTGCGGAGAGCTGTATAGTAAACATGGACCTTAAACTCTATGTGGGTGGGACAAACATACCTAAAATAACAAAGTTTAGTTGCTAAATGCAAATGTTATTTTGATGATTTATCTTTTACATGCTTTCTCTTTAGATTCAGTTGGAGTTCCATTTTTTGTAGTGTCTGCGATAATGCCGTTAGCAAAGCAGTGCGCATTTGAAGAGCCATCGGTGGAGATAATCACTGTTGAAAATGTTTTGACATGGCCACAAGTGGTTAGTACCATCAAATTCAGTTCTTTTTGGGTTCAAATTGCAATTTGTTGTCTGTGTCAAACAATGTTGACAATAACTACTTTTTATCCCAAGTTCTAAAAAATATTATCAGTGTCAATCACTTATTTGCTTATTGCTCTGAAGATACCTTCCTGGCTTTATGCCTAGTTACTTGAGATGTTACATTTTTGTGAATTGTTGTATGAATGATACATTTGCTTGTGGAAGCATCAGTTTCATCGCCTTCTGCATCACTATTCAGTTGAAACTGGTCTGTCACATGTTTTTAGTTGCTTTGAGTGGTGTGATTCATTATAGTAAAGGTGATCCTGCAATGCATTTTCTCTTTAAAACCAATCTTAAGAGCTGTTTGCTTGATCAGTTGTGACTGTAATAGTCTCCCTTATTCTTTTGTTAATTGTTATCTGATAATTAATTTACTCGTGTAGTAATGCCAATTACGTTTTTCACAATGTGTTAGTGATTATTTGATACTCCAATTACTCGTGTACATCCTCTACCAGCAGAAGATTGATGTATGCAACTTGTCCCTTTGCATGAATAGCATGTCTTTCAGAACTACAAGGTAATGTAAGATTTTAGTGATTGTGAAGAAGGCAAAGGCTCTTGATTGTGGTTATGGTATGGATGTTATATGAATTGCATCGTGCTCTGGAGTCTTCACAGTTATTTTAGCAGACTTAGGGTGTTGGCAATCTCAAGTGCGGTCAGATATTTTTTATCAAGATCTTCACGAATTAGAATTTAGAATGTTCTAAATTTGCGTGCCTTTTGCTCAATTATTTCTTCTGGCTCTTGTATCTTATGCATTAATGTAGTTCTCATCGGCCTTCCTCTTTGGACTCATTTCCCTTCAACTTAATGACAGGTGAAGCACGTGGACTGTAATACAGTGACAATTCAGGAGCTAGAGTCCATCACAGCCAGATTTAAATTTGAGTCGATGATGCGATGTACAACTTCTCGCTTTCTCTATCTCCAAATAACATTGTCTGGGTGTTTTTGCAAGATTGTCCGCGGAGCTCATGACTTTCTTTTATAACATCTGTTTCAATATTTATCTTTCTTGTCCCTGTTTGTAATATTGTTGGTGGGAGATGATTCGTGCTTTTCATCTTTTAGTTTGACACTTTGTTCTTTAATGTTCACTAGTGGTCGTATGACCTGATTCTCATTTTTGTTTCAGCGCCCTTTCATGGTTTTGCTTTCTGGTTTGATGTGGAGTTTACTGGCCCAACAGTACTTCCTTTGAATAATGGTATGCCACCCTCATTTATTGAGCCTTCAAATAGTTACATGACGGAAGGCAATCACAAAAAGAAGCGCCCCAGTCCTAACGAAGCCCTAGTCTTGTCAACTGCACCAGAGGATCCCCAACACACTGGCAACAGGTTCTATAAATACCCCAAAAAGAATCTTTGGGTGCTCTCCCTATTCTAGTGAATTGATTGTCAATCAACAATCTGCAACCAATTTTTTTGAAACTGGTAACTGACAATCTGCAACCAATTTTGGTATCTGATTTTATGAAATCTACACTAGGAGTTGGACAAAGATACGTTTTTCACTGTACTTTCCATAGATGGACCAGCAAATACATACTGAGGCCATAAGAAATATGTTTGATATAGTAGTGTGAAGCTCGGAGCTTCTGTGCCACATTCTTTTGTGCTAAAAGCTGTAAATGATCTTTAAATTATCCTTGATAACCTTTTGAGACTCCAAAGATAATAGTCAATAGTAAGTGTAGATGTAAATGTTTCTTATCTTTTGATGCAACATGGCTGATGATGATGTAAATGATACCATGGCTATAATTGATTTGTTATCTCGTGGCACTCGTTGCAATGCTCTGTTCAGGATGTAACTTTTGAGCAAGCATATCCTTGTTCACATTACTTGTCAAAAGAAAAGTCCTTGATAACAGTTTTGCTGTTGACATTCTTTCATCTTGAAGATTACCTGTTAGTTATAAACTAAATCCTTGACACACTAGTTCATACATACCTACAGATTTTGATAAACTAATGATGATAATCCTGTTTGGAACAATATTATGGATTTATGGTCATCTCCTACTATTTTATCAGCTCTTCTTTGGAGAAATTGGTGAACGCGCTCATGATTTTTGCATTTTTTGACATGAATTTTGCAGACGTTGGTTTACTTCTATGAACCTTTGGATGTGGAGCAAGATCAGGTTATTGAAGGCTCTCTAACATTATCGCAAAGCAAAGAAAATGCTCGATTCATGAACATCCATCTTGAATATTCGTATGTTTTGGCCCAAAGCTCAATCAAGTCCATTATCTAGTTTATTTTCAGCTTTTCTGGTATTACCTATAACATTAACTTCCCGTTTGCATTTCTGATTGTGCAGATCTGGTGGACGTTCGTTTGTTAAAGAGTCAGTGATGCGTTAAACCGACATATGAAGTCTTTGTCCCTTGTATTTTAGGTAGGGAAATGAAGGTGAGATCAGGGCATTTACACTGCCTTTTAACTTAAAACTTAAAAGCATTGAATGTGACTTCATTGCATATTCATGTAGTGTATCATGTGAAAACTTGTAACATGTCTTTGCGAGAATATGGGTCTTTCACTGAGCTGTAATTTGTAGAGTAGATGTGGGGTTTGTATTAAAATTTTTGGAGAAATTAAAACTCATTGGATATGAAAAAGATCTAATCATTTTTCTTCAGCCACCTGTGTGACATTCTTTTATCTTTTTCTGTCTCCCTCTTCCAGTTGTTAGTGTCTGGTAATTCCATAAGCCTCTTGAAGATTTGCATTTCTCACTCATTCCAGTAATTGGCTAAAGGAACAGAGACTGTTCTTTTAGAATTCCCCTTCTTTGTGTAGCTTGGTACTCTCCATTAAGGTGCATGTTAGAAGTGATAAATTACAATACTTCTGTCACAAAAAAATATGACATATGACATTGTGCAAGTGGAGTTATCTAAAAAGAGCTTATATATAAGATCAACAACAACAACAATATATTCAGTGTAATCCCACAAGCGGGGTTTGGAGAGGGTAGAGTGTATGCAGACTATAGGTTGTTTTCGATTAGGATAAAGGAAAAATAAAGTAGGCCAAAGAGGAAAAAGGAGCAGTAACTACAACAAAATAGTATGCTAAGCGAATAACAAGAGACTGTAGATGGTAACAGAAATCGAAAGATAAGAGAAGTACTACGACTACTAATAAAGAAGGATAAGTGAGACAATGGTCAACTATCTACTAGCTTTCTACCCTAATTCATGCCCTCTACAACCTCCTATCTAAGGTCATGCTCTTGATAAGCTACAACTTCTTCGACTTACCTCTCCGGAAGCCATCCACAGCGTTCTGTATCAAATGAGCTGGCTGCTGACCCAGCGAATAAATACTTTTCCCAAAAAAGGGATCTCATCCAACTTGTATGGCACCTCCATTTCACTTATGCCTCTTTATCTGCATGAATAAATGGTGAATCGACTTTATTTTGAAAGGCTTTTGCCACCAATAGGACCAGCCATATATATGACCTATAGAGATGCCATGTTCTCTAATTATTATTTTTGCTTGTTCATAACTCATACATGTCCTGCAATTTTCACGCCTTTGACTGCCACAATCATTGTATATTTCTTAATAGAAAGAAAAGGAAAATGATATAGCTTCTATTGCCATTAGGTTATAATTTTGTACGTTGGTTAGGATGACTATCAATTCCTAATGGTACAACGTTTTTATCCCAAGAGAAAGTACAATTTTATTTCTCTCTTAATTGACGTTAAATTTTTGGAGGTTGCTCAATCTTTAAGAATCTTTTTACTAATTTGATGATTTATCACCTCCACAAAGATAGATAAGAGTTTGAAGTATCTACTTTCTAACGGAGATCTTATAGATTTTACAAATTTATCGAGGAAAATACTCTATGCCATGAAATTAAATCTGAGGACTTCCTTCTCGTTCTCGGTGAAGGAATCGGAGCTGCTCTGGTTAAAAGCAATGAATTGAAATTTCACAAGTGTCAAGATCACATTCTATGAGAAAAAAGTCTATAGAATTAACATTAATATTTTATTGAGCTCTGCAATTTTCAGCCTAAAAATGCACTTTAACCGTTAACGTGAGACCTAGAGAAATAGATAGACATGTGAATGGACAGAGGGCGAATGAATATGATATTTGATTTGACAATAGATTTCTAACTGTTGTTACTCTTTTTAGATTCTTTTTTCCCCCTTTTTCTGTATCTGGTTATAGACAGCCCACTGTTTCACGTCAAAGTGATAAAAGAGAACTCGTATTTTAAGTCAAAATACCTTAACTAGAAGAAACAAAAAACATCATATAAACAATTATAATAGGTGACAACTTGCAAATTTGAGTTCATTAATCAAAATGTTGAAATTTTGTTTCGTGTTATCTGGAGGATCAAGTTTAAATTATCAACCCTTGTCGTTATCAGCCATATTAGGACTTGAGCATTCGTGCATGACAAAGTTCAATGTATAATATGGTCTTATCTTCATATTTCATGATAAATCGGAGACAGACGACCACGATCCTAAATTAACTAGCATCAAAGAATAACGTATTTGTTTGTTTTGCTATGCCATATAATTTGAGGGGGTGGGGGTGTTGTGGATATGACCACCATATTTTGGTGCATAAGAAGCTAAATTATTAGCACAATATCTATCATAAACTAAGTTATTAGTTGGGTAACAATTTGATTTCTTGTGGATGATGAAACTCATCATTCTATATGTTATGCTTTAGTTGCATTGGGAAGGGCTAGCTAGCAAAAGCTTCATAAATCATACTTTTAAGTTATATTTCACCAAAAGTGTACAATAATATAATTCCATTCTCTTAAATGGTCAAACCTCTTTAAAATAGTCTCGTCTGTTTGAATATTTTTTTGTCTATTACAGTAATTAATATATCTGGAATAATACTTGACATATAGAATTTCTAAAAATTTATGTTATAGGATACAAAAAGATCATTTTCTCATATTTTTATGTTATAAAATATTATAAAATATTTAAATTTAAACTTGCAAAAGATATTCATATGTCACTAATTAAGAATTTAAAATCTAATATAATATTAATAAATTCATAATTAGTTGTTTGTAGAAAGTTTTAAATTCTAAAGGCATATATTTTAAAAATAATCAAAATATAAAAAAATTCAAGTTTGATGAAGAATTTATAATTTAGTTTGTTTTCATAGATACAACAATAACAACAATAAAATACATACTGTAATCTCACAAGTATGAAGGGTAGGGTGTACGCAAACTTTACCTCTACCCTTGTGAGATAGAGAGGTTATTTTCAGTAGATTTTAAATTTGTTTAGTAAATCTTAATCTTTTAATGACGCTATATAATAATTAAATTGATAAATATTTTAATCCAAATATTTAAATAAAAAGATATTCAATAGTCTTCCTTTGAAGGCAACTAAAGAGTTTAGCAATTGAATATAGCAGTAGTAACTTGACGTTCTTCATCATCTCTTTCCTTGAACCTATAGAAGTTATTCAAGTTATATGTCCAATAAAATAAAACTAATCAATTATTTTTTGGTCACTATATTATAAAATAATAAATATATAGATTTTTGAGTAAGATGCTATAAAGAGATAATTATACAAAAAAAAATGTATCGTTATAATAATGAGTGTTGTTATAGATTTTAAAAAAACTGTTATAGATGAAAAGTTAGAGAATTGAATATCTTTCAAATTCATATACTGGTACTCACCCCACTAACGAAATAATCATAGGATGGGCCGACTAAAATAAAATAAAAAATATATTTAGCGCTCAAATAACTATATTACAATAGCAATTTACGTTCTTTCGAATCACGAAAGTCATTGATAATAGCATCTATGTCAAAGTCATCGACAATTTCTCTTTCAATATACAATAGCAAAGTATTTGTAAGATAATCATCTGACATTTTGTTGCGGAGTCGACTATTCACAATTTTTATAGCTGAAAATACACGTTCATTTGTTGTAATGGAAACCGGAAGCGTAAGCACAAGAGAAACCAATCTGAATATTAACGGATAGATTTTCGATCTTCCTGTATCTACTATCCACTTACACAACATAATAATACTTGAAAGATAATTCAACTTCTTATCATGAGATACTTCAACTCCAAAGTGTCTTAACTATATTGTCAACAACTGCCCCAATTCTAGCTCGACCTAGTAATTATACGATCTAGTAATTATAATAATTTGTTTGTTTGTCATAACGTAATTACAGTATGAACAATCGTACTGTTTGATCACACAAATATAATTATACATTTAAAGATTTTAAATTTTAAAAATAAAAGCTAATTATGAACAACTAAACGTTAATGTTTGACAAATATATGTTTATATAATAAACATTACTTAATTTTATCTATAGTTATGTATTCAAGAGACATATTATTTCAAAAATATATAACTCAATAACTATAAATTTGTAACTAATATTGTGAAAAATAACTTGATATGTACACAATAAATAACACTTTAATTGAATCAATTAATAAGAAATTCTAAATATACACATATTTTGCAATAACATCATGGACAACATACTGACAAATAATAAATATTTACAATCATATTTTCATAATATTAATTCTAACATCACTCAGTATAAGTTAAGATTGTATATAATATCATCCAACACCGAAATTCAATTTTAATGATATCACTCATTAATTATAAGCCAACTTTGTTGATGATTTATTCTTTCTAAGATTAGAACGTGTAATTTAAAAAAAATAACATAGCTAACTGAAATGAAAAAAATAAAAAAAGATAATGTAGCAAGTGAAATGTTTTAATATGAAAAATGAATAAGAAGTAAAGTATGAAAAACTACGTAGAAGCATGTGAAATAAAGGTTGGGAAATGAAACATTATTTTTTTTTTAAATGTAAGGAATGATATTTTTAAAAAGAATAAAAGTTAAAATTTAACACCTTATGATATTTTCCTTGATTTTTTACATTTCCTTTTCCAAGCTAGTGTTATTGAATCAATATGCAAAATAAATTGATTTGTTGAATGATCTTAAATCGTCTTTGTAAGTACACCGAAATCTATTATGTTTATTTTTTGAGTGATTTTACTAGTTTTTAAAAATTAGAGTATAAATCATATTTTATATTATTTTTTAAATTGATTCCAGATGTTTATATAGGTCCATCAGTTTTTTCGTAATGCCTACATTCTAAAAAGAATGATTAATAGTTTCTTGGATACATATGAATTCAATCACCATAACCAGAGCAATAAATTATACTAATTGGTGTGAGTAGTAATGTGTAGAACGGGAAAATAATAACAATAATTATTTGTTAGAAATCTGAAAATGATCAAGTATGAGGGCTTGCTGAGTCGACCAAATTTTTGATCTATCCTTAAGATAATATTGCCCCGTATATCCTTTCAGCGGTTGTAATGGCAACTTATCTCCCAAGATAAAACAATAATCAAACAAATGAGCAAAGGGAACTCAAGTGTTTGCTTTGAAAGAAAGATCTTTGAGTGTTTGTGATTGTAAGAGAGGAAGACAATTTCAGAGAATTGTTGAGTGTAAGATGTCAAGTGTATTCTTTCCAAATGAGCCTTGTGTCTCATTATATAGTGTGTAGATGATGACCCTCCAAATGACTTAAGTAATAGCCATGAATGCCACGTTAATGCCTTGAATTTTGAGTTACTATTCAGCCAAGTAATGGTTGAATTCATGAGCAAAATAATGGAGAGTAAATACTCCAAAGTCAGCCCAAGAATCAGGTTTTAATTCACCTCCAACGGATTGAAACAGTCGAGGAGCCGCGGCCCTTCGGAGAGGAGTCGCGGCCCTTCAGTTCCAGTAACTCACTGGAACGTCAATTAGAGCCGCGGCCCTTCGGGGAGAAGTCGCGACCCTTCAATACCAGTGAGTTACTGGAATTGAAACGTCAATTAGAGCCGCGGCCCTTCAGAGGAGGAGCCGCGGCCCTTCAAGCGTCACGACCCTTACTTGGAGGAGCCGCGGCCCTTCTCGATTTTGTGGTGATTTCTGATTCATTTCATCTTTACACATTATACACTTCTTCCTTCATTTACCAACGTGAAATCATCCGTCATTTGGCCAATAACCGTTTATTACCTTACGTCTCAAACAATTCATATATGTATCAATATCTCTTCCATTAAGAAAATTTTGATCTTTGGCACTACGTGTGCACGTGTGTGAAAACAAGGTTTCCTACGTGCGGGGCCCCAATTGTTCGATTCATAATTAATATGATTTACTTATTTCACGTTTAATAAATATTTCCAACAATCCCCTCTTGGAAGAGATTTTGGTGCACGCACATGGTGCCTTTCTAGCAATCACTTGGCGGAACGATGTTGCATCCCAGGTAGAATGAGCTTTGAACCTTCCATAGTATAATACCATCTGACATATTTATCGCGCGGTGAACGTGATGTCTCAACCGCCAAGATTTAGTATATGCCAAGACAATGGTACCAACACAACACCTTTCCTACTCAATCTTTCTAGTGTTTTGTCCATCGTGGGCCGTGGACACCCTTGGATTCTTAAGTGCGTTCATTTGAGGTGGTCTGTCCTCTCACTTAGATAGGTGGTCTCCTACAAGGTATTCTGTAATACCCCGCTACACAAGCGTTAGGAACCATTAAAAATTTCACCAACTTAACCTCAACTTTTGAGGATCATTAAAGGTTCGGAAACTTATCATTTACCCCTCTTACAGGTAGCACTTTTTGTCTATCACGGGAACGGCCTTGGATTATGCTTCTTAAGAAAGACACATTATTCGAAGCGCTCACGGAACTTTTACAGTTTGATTTTCCCATTGAACCTTATTCATGGGATCTCCAGTCTATAAGGTTGGGTGTCCACTATATCGGTTCTTATTGTTTGGGTTTTAAGCTCATTCCCCTAGACAGGCAGAACAACTGATCTTTGGTATTCCCTTCGTCAAGGGATTTGCGATATTTTCCTTAGATTTTATGTAATCAATGGAAATAATACCCGAGGTGATCAACTGCCTAACGGACTCATGTCTCCGTCGAATATGACGAGACTTACCGTTGTATATTGAACTTCGTGTCCTTCCTAGAGCCGACTGACAGTCGCAGTGGATCATTACAGAAGACACGGGTTTATCCCAACATGGGACATCCTCTAGAAAACCATGAAGTCACTCATCTTCTTCTCCCGCTTTATCTAAAGCGATAAATTCCGACTCCATCGTGGATCGAGCAATAAGAGTTTGTCTAGAGGATTTCCAGGACACAACTCCACCACCGATTGTAAAAATATATCCGCTGGTGGACTTGATGTCGTCGCTATCAGATATCCAATTTGCATCGATGTACCCTTCTAGTACCGCTGGATATCTTGAATAGTGTAACCCGAAATGTATCGTGAACTTTAGGAATCGTAGTATCCTGTTCAACGCTTTCTAGTGATCCTCATTTGGATTTCGAGTGAACCTAGCCAATTTATTGACTGCATGAGCGATATCAGGTCGAGTACAGTTTATGATATACATCAGACTACCAATCACCTGCGCATATCGCTCTTGGCGTACGGGCTTACCCAGATATTTGTCAAGCTTTTGACTTATATCTAATGGTGTTGATACTGGTGAACTGTCGAACATCCCAAATTTCTTCAGTACATCCTCGATGTAGTGAGATTGAGATAAGACCAGTCCATTAGATGTCTTAGAGATCTTAATCCCTAAGATGACATCTGCAATGCCCATATCTTTCATGTCAAAACACTGTTTTAACATGTTCTTAGTCTCTAGGATTATTCCAGGACTGCTTCCAGTGATCAACAAGTCATCTACATATAGACATATCATGACGAAGGATTTGATATTTCCTTTCATGTAGACACATTTGTCACCTCCATTAATGGCGTATCTTTTGATAGTAGAGTACTATCAAATTTCTCGTGCCATTGTTTAGGGGCTTGTTTCAGCCCGTACAATGACTTAACAAGCCGACATACTTTTGTCTCTTGTCCTGGAACCACATACCCCTCAGGTTGATCCATATATATCTCTTCTTTCAAATCACCATTTAGGAAGGCAGTCTTAACATCCATTTGATGTATTTCAAGATTCCGCAAGACGGCGATAGCTATGAACATACGTATGGATGTCATTCTTGACACCGGAGCGTATGTGTCGAAGTAATCAAGGCCCTCCTTTTAGCGATAACCCTTGACTACTAACCTAGTTTTGTACTTGTCGATAGAGCCATCTGCCTTTAACTTTCGTTTAAGGATCCACTTACAACCCAACGATTTGTGTCCTAGAGGAAGTTCTTCCAACTCCCAGGTGTGGTTAAGCAGAATGGATTCTATCTCACTTTCTAAAGCTTCCTTCCAAAGCGGTGCTTCTGGAGTTGACAATGCTTCGACGATTGTCTGTGGTTCATCCTGAACCAAATAAGCTACAAAGTCTGGACCGAAGGACTTGTCCTTCCGTGCCCCTTTTGCTTTGCCTTGGTTCCATCTTTGAATCTTCCAAGTCCTGAGAATCTGGAATACTAAATTCCGGATCGTCAGCTACTTCAGAATTTACTAGATCTGAACCATTTTGATCTAGGTAGTCAGTGACTCCTAGTTCATCAGAGGTTTGCTCATAACTTCGTTTGCGATATGTTATGTTGTTTTTCTTGTATGGAAATGTGTCTTCAAAGAACCATGCGTTCCTTGATTCCATGATCGTATCTTCATAAATGTCCGGATGATCCGACTTGTGCACTATGAAGCGATAAGCACTACTGTTATTGGCATATCCAATGAATATGCAATCCACAGTCTTAGGTCCAATCTTGGCCTGCTTTGGTATAGGTACTTTTAACTTGGTCAGACGACCTCATACCTTCAAATACTTGTAGGTAGGTTTCTTTCCTTTCCATAGCTCGTATGGAGTCTTGTATTTACCTTTGTGTAGGACTCTGTTAAGAATCCTATTTGCGGTAAGAACAGCTTCTCCCCACATGGTTTTAGGGAGGCCCGAATTGATGAGTAGAGCATTCATCATTTCCTTTAGTGTTCGGTTCTTGCGTTCAGCAACCCCATTTGATTAAGGTAAGTAAGGAGTCGTTGTTTGATGAACTATACCCGATTGAGTACAAAGTTCTTCAAAAGCACTACATATTCTCCCCCTCTATCACTACGGATAGTTTTAATTTGTCCGCCTAGTTGATTCTCAACTTCTGTTTTGTAGCGTTTGAATGCTTCAAAGGCTTCATCTTTACTTTTTAGTATCTTTACTTTTTAGTAAGTAAAGGTAACAAAACCCTGTGCCATCATCTATGAAAGTCACAAAGTACTTATTCCCCCTTCTAGTTTGAGCGAACTTCAAATCACATATATCAGTGTATAAGTTCTAGAGGAGCGGTATCCCTTTCGACGGATCTAAAAGGACTCTTGGAAAGTTTTGCCTCTACGCACACCTCACACTTACGTTGAGGGTTTATGTCAATAGACGACAATAATTTCAGTTTTATCAATCTTTGGATAGATTGATAGTTTACATGTCCTAATCTATGATGGCATAGATGCACGGATTACAAAATATATCATCCACTTAGCTACAGTTTTACTGTACCACTTTTGGTTAATCGACCTCTGGGACATGAGGCGAAAACCTCAAGCCATATTGTCCAACAACATCCTTGACACCAAGTTTAGGACATGTATCACCTCGTTTAAGAGTGATCCCATTCCTTAAGTCCTTTTGAGGACAACCTCGTCAATTTCTTCTACGTTGAAGGTAGCGTTGCTTCACATGAGCAACCTCTTGCCCATGGTTAGGGCGCAACCTGATCATATGTGATCTAGATTCTTTGGCCCACTCCAGATGCCTTAGCAAACTGAGTGCTGCCTTTGTTTTTGGCCTTCAGATTATTCAAGATCTTGACCCACTTCAGTCGCCCGTAGACTTTATATGACTGAGTGTCAAATACTATCGTGTCAATATTGGTTGACAGTGACATTATTTCTCCTATTGGAGATTTCAATACTAGGATTCTTCTGCTGATAATTGATATTGGATTTAGTTGAACTTGGTATAGTACATGGCCCATATACTAGTTTTGCTCTGCACTTTAATCATAATGGAAAAAAATCATTTAATTTGTTTTTCCCTATGTTGTTTATTTATTTGATGTTGGATCTTTGAAACTTGGATTGTCTTCTACTGATGTTTCTCTGTCCAAATTGCATGAACAGATAGTTTTCTACTTTTCTTTGTTGTTTTTGTGGCAAATTTTCTGTTTCAGCTGCCTTGTTTTTCCTTGCTGTACAGCTCCTCCGTTGAAGTTGGTTGATCTACCTGGAGTGGATAAGGGACATCTTGATGATGCATTGGTTAGTGCAAGATTGCCCATCATGGACTCTTTTAATGAATTCACTTTCTTATAGGAGTTTAAAGGCTGTTGTTTTTTCCTTACAGAGTACATATGTTGCACGCAGTGATGCAACTGTTTCTTTTGCTCTTGTAGTTTGAAGGTGCTGTGGATGAAGGAAACAAGGGAATTAGCATATAGGATACTTTCATCAAGAGACCAGGTTGGTAATGTGTTATTGTTTCATCTGAAAGTTCAAGTTGTTATAACATACTACTTTATTGTACTTAATTATATCTTTACACGCTCCTTAATTCACAAGTAAATTTTTTTTTATGAGCCAAGCACGTTTGATTTTTTTAATAACGAATGGCCGTAAAATTCGAACCAAGAATCTGTTTGCTACCGTATTGAAGTTTTTGACTATCTCATCTAAAAGTTGAAGCCGTTAGACAAAGAAACATAGTTTTCTTTACTTAATAATTTCTTCAACACAAAATTAAATCTGATGCATCATGTGGTTTCTTATTCTACAGGAAGAATACTGGACTTCAGCAATGCAAACACAGCAGTTGATCAATATCATCGCTTCCAGGTACTATAATCATGGACCATTAGCTAAATTTCTTGACTGCCAAGTGCAACATCTTTGTTGTTATTTAACTAACTTGTACGAGGTGACTTTGACAATTACAGAGTGACATAGAGTTGATGAAGAACATAGGAATGGATGCCTATCGATTCTCAATATCATGGACACGAATTTTTCCAAGTAGACTTTCTCTTTTGTCATTTATCGCTCTATTTATTAATGAGTTTAAGTTATATATCGTCAGTGTAATGAATTTTCATACCGGGTCATCTTTACCTGTTGAATGTTATTTTCAAGATTACAAATTCGAGGTTTACCTGTAAATATCTTCAGTGATTTGATAGTATAAAAATTACATTGACGGGTGTATATAACTCTCTTTATTGTAAGATATTTTTCTTCTATTTTGCTTCCGTCTTACATGTAACATTCACATGTCACAGATGGAATAGGAGAACCAAATCCAGAAGGAATTGAATACTACAACAATCTCATAGATGCCTTACTAGAAAAAGGTTCCATTAAATTAACATTCTATCTAAAAGAAACCAAACTTTACATGAAGCTAATCATTTTTGTTAACATCAGGAATTCAACCCTATGAAACTTTGTTTCACTGGGATCTACCACAAAAGCTTGAAGATTCGTACGAGGGATTTTTGAGCAATCGAATAATGTATGTATGTTAACACTTAAAAAGCATAGTCTTTCAGAAGTATACAAATTTTCAGCTGATAAAACTCTATTTTATGGCAGAAAGGAATTTGAACGATATGCTATTACTTGTTTCAAAGCATTTGGGGATAGAGTGAAGCATTGGATCACTTCCAAATCTCCTCTCAGGGTGATGGCCTATTCCATTGTTTTAATTTCCATTTCTTGATTTACATTTGGTACAATTAGTTTAAAAAACAAATGTTTCAGTTTTTCCAGCAACATGTTTTGGTTATTTCCTTTTTACATACTTTGGCCTCCACAAATTATGTAAAAGTTGCTTATTATTGTATGTTTAATTGAGTTTCAGTCTCCATACGCTCAGGGAAAATCTCAGGCAGTAAAGGACGAACTGGTAAAGTTTGGCGAACAAATGGTTAACAGTGCTGAAGGTACCACTACTTTTATCTGATAAAAAAGAAAACATCAATTGAAAGTAAAAGGGTTTGCTTAAGTAAAAGGTAGTAATTTTTTTGTCTATCCGAGATATAACATGTTTCCTTATTGCATCTCAGGGAAGTTTGTATCATTTAGGATGTTGCCGTGAAGATTCTCAAGAACCAAGAGAAACTTGATGATGTTCCTGTAGAGTGGATTGCATTTTTCAAAGATAGTTGTCGAGACGGAAATTGATAAATTAAATGCGGGTAACCTGTTTAGATTGATAAGATAGTTAATTAACAATGTTTTAGTCTTTAATTTAAGACTTTAGAAACACTTTGAATGCTTATATCTATTTTGGGAAGACTTTGTACAAATTTTAGCTATTTAATGTATATTTTTGGTGTTATTTAAATTATTAGTTCATGCACTCAATTTGCAATATTGAAATTAAATTGCAAAAAAAAATCGTCAAATTTAATTTTCCCGCCCAAAAGAAAAACGCCAAAAAAATTGAATCAAAATTTAAATTTAAATGACAATTGTGTGAAGGGTAAAAACTATCACACATAGTGTGACCTTTGTATGACGGGTAAAACCCGTCATTCTTTTGTGATATTTGTGTGACGATTCCAGAACCGTCATCCTTTTGTGACGGTGGCAAAGATGACACTTACAGAAACGGTCATATTAAAGGTCGGATGACAATTTTTAACTGTCACCGTAGGATCTTTTTCTTGTAGTGGATAGACTAAAGCAAATTAGTGACCTAAAGCCAAAATTGAATGAATTTTTTAAAACTTTTTTAAGTCTATTCTTCAAGCTTTTTGAGTTAAGAAGTCGTTGATAAATACATGTGCTCCTGTTCTAAATGCCTGATCAGGGCGATTAGTGCCCGTTTGATTGGATTTTTTCAAAGGCCAGAGTGATTTTGGCTTCCAAAAGCACTTCTGACCTTTAAGTGGTGTGTTTGGTCGACAAATTCAAAAGTGTTTTTGAAAGAAAATAGAGGTAATTTAACTTATATTTTTTTTGTCTTTTATACAAAAAGACTTATTTTATTGACAATCAAATAACTAACCATTTTTAAAAGTTTATTTGAAAAATCTACTCTTAAAAGCTTTTTTTAATAAAAAAGTATCAAACGGACCCTAAGCAATAGTGACCTAGAGCCAAAATTGAATGAATGACTTAACTTTTTTAGGTCTATTCTTCAAACTTTTAGAGATAAGAAGTTGTTAATAAATATTTTATAATCTATTTCTTCTAATACTAGTACTTTTTCAAAAATAAAAAAATTGTGTATTAATGTATTAAATATACTCTATCTTCCCAGATCTTACGGCGTGAGATTTCACTATTATATTGTTGTAGTATTAAATATACTTTGAATAATAATAAAATTATACCTGGTTAACTGCCTTGGGATCCCTCAGGTCTTGTGCCTTAACTTTTGGCTTGTGCAGCACGACTGGGCCCCACTCTTGTTTCAATCCACCTGTTGGTCGCATCGGCATCTTTGATTGATCGATCGATCGAACTATTAAACTGGATGTGAATTGTGATGAATACTTTATTTTTCTTAGCTGAATTTTGAATGGTGAAAGGAAAATGGAAAAGGAAGGTTTATATAGTATAATGGGACTCCGGAAGGTTCTTTTCAAATGACATTTATCTTCCAACAAATAGTTTATCAGGATATACCAATACTTTCCAAAAGTATTCATGTGTCCATCACTAATAACTATTACTAGTAACAAGTCAGACATACTACATTCTCGAAGAATGTGATACAGATCACATGTCGACTTAAAACATATCATCGATATCTCATTCTCGATGATCATTAGCCGATGCTACTTTGAGTGTTACGATATATCATTAATATCTCACTCTATTAAGGATAACGTAAGCTCAAGGGATGCACATTAATGGATAATTACAAACAATCAAATAATAATTCAATAATCACAAATGCCATAAAATATTAATCTTATTAATAATACGAATGTGTTCAAATATATTTGTCTCTAAAATGATTGTCTCTAGGACATACATGTTTTCACTATCAAGGTGAATGTAAGGTCTGTGTACACTCTACCCTCCCCAGACTTCACGGTGTGTGCTTTTATGTTGTTGTTGTTATTATTGAAATTACTCTTAACTTATATATTTTCTCTTATAAAGTCACTCTAGCAGAGTTTGTCATTTTCGATCATCAAAAAAATCTGACTCGGCACATTTAAATATAAATCCACCACTAAATAATACCGTACAACATTAAAAAACCATATCAAATACTCGACCCACAAGTCAATTGATTCTTCAAAGAGCTGAAGCTGCTATAAAGGCTGAAAATGAGCTCATGTCATAGCTGAAATTTAAATAATCTTGGTCTGTAAGCTCTTCCTGATATGTTGCTTCACATGTATTTTAACATAGTAATCAAGCCATGATCTCTTATGTGATCTGAAGCCCTAGATCAGTTGGTCTTGAAGGCAGAGGGTATCCTTATTGGGTGGTGTGGGAGAGCTTGGTCACAAGTTCGAAACCCAGGGTAACGTCTGGCCTGCCTTCGCCTCTTGGGAGCTCACACACACGACTAAGTGTGGTTTAAGCGGTGGCGTGGTTTGCGCTATGCGTCGATCGATTTACTCATGCGCACTTCGAAAGAAGCGGCCAGTGCGGGTTCCTTCGTCAACAAAAAAAAATGATCTCTTATGTGTATAAAATGAAAATATCTTTTTAAAAAAGGTCATAAAACAAAACAATTTTTTTGTATAAGGCTAAAATCTTTTTCTCCCGTTATTTAGAAGCTTATGAAAGCAACGAAGTAATAGTAAAAGATTATATGTTTGAATGATTACAGTAGTATAATAATTGTTAAATTTCATTTTTTGACTCATCTTCATTGTTCCTTCTAAATTAAATGAGGTACATGTAAAAAGATTAAAGTTGTGTATTTTTGAAAACCTATTTTGTAGGTGTCTTTTGATATGAGTCTTTTAATATTGTGTTAGTGTGTACAAATATATATATATATATATATATATATATATATATATATATATATATCATAAAAATTAACTTATTTTGCCTAGGTAAATTTTGATGCCCGGAAGTAACAAATTCAGCTCATAAGCTGAGTGACTTTATTGATACAAAATTAATAATTTTAGTAATTAATTTCACATACTTAGGTGACCTTTTAAGAAACTTACTCTTTATATGTCTCTCCTTATTAAGTTATATTTATGTAATTTACTTTTGTCACGATCCAATCTCGGGCCCGCGATTGGTACCCTATCTGGGCACCCTTACAGGTATACATCAGAGAAAATCAGCGGAACATACATAACTCAAATAAGAAATAATCAACAGGCTAGCCGATAAGGCTATCTCCATGGATATATATATATACATAAATCCAAAAGCAGTTACCTCTTCTTCTTTTTTTCAAACCGACTCACATGATATGACTAGAGACTTCTAAGATTTTTGACATAACAATTGTGACGGGACAGGGCCCCGCCATACCCCTGAATGTACATAAATCTACAACCTCATGAAACTGTACCAAAAGACAAGCCTCCGAAATAATGAAGCTTCCCAACCAGCTGAACAGTGATCCTAAGAGTGAGGATCAGCAAGCTATGTACCTCAACCTGCGGCATGAACGCAGCCCCCCGAAGAAGGTCGACAACAGTACAGTATGTGAAACTGAAATCTGAAATGAAATCATATAGTCTAAAATAAAGTCGAGACATGTATGATGACCAAAATAATAAGATATCAGGACTTACTAATAATGAGTAAACAAGAGTATACTTTCTTTGCATAAAAATAGGAAGCTCATGATCAAATTAGGGCCACCCGCGTAGTATCATTAAGCAATCCTACTCGGGACTATTTCACCCGCATAGGTCGTCATGGACCCATGATGGAGCAATTTGCTCCGCATGAGACTATTTCACCCGCATGGGCCCTGTGGACCCGCAATGAGTACATACGCCGCACTCGCATCATGGGTAGCAAATCCATGGAATAAGTAGTAACTCGGGGGCTTACCCCGGAAGAATAGCATAACACTAGCACAACCGGCTATCATACATAACATAAGCGCCACCGGCTTATCATAAATATCATAAGAAAGTTAAGAAATCCCCTAACTTCTTATTAGACTTAATTAACATGCACTCTCATTTTATTTAAACTTAAGGCACTATCATGTCATATAAAATCCGGGAGTTTAACCCAAAGTACTACGTACTTCCGTTCCTTTAAAAAGAACCCTTTTATATAAAAACCCCAAGATACTAACACTCGTAGTATCAAGGCATGTCTATTTTTCAAATCAAGTTACTACACCTTTAGAAATTCATTTCAAGGCTTTAAAATCAAGTAACTTCTATTTTCACAACCTAGGCAACTCGTGCCTATAAATCAAGTAGACACTCTCTTAACCTTTCATAAAGCCGTTATAACTAACTTTCCATAAAGCTGTTATAACTCTTTATGTTTTAGACAATTACATTCTTTTTTAAACCAAGAGACTTATACTTTTTAAAACCAAGTATCATATACTTTCAAGATACTTCAAATCTCTTAACTTTAGAAATCAAGTAATCAATACTTTTCAAGTCAAGTAAAATTTTCATGTAACATCAAGTCACATTACTATTAAAAGTCGAGTTACTTCATTTTTCGAAATCAAGGCAAGGATACCAAAATGAAACCGAATTCATTTTAAACATGTACGTCCACCGTACTACACATTTATAAAATGATGCTCAAGAAGATAGGGAAAGTTCCACATACCTCTTTGACTTAATCCACTTGCCAAGTTGAATACGCCGCACGTAGAATGTCAACCTATAATGATCATAATACGCCTATCAACTTCTAGATTTCAACGTAGAATATTTCTAAGTATAAAGACTCTTATTCTACGGAAAATCGGGCAGCACTTCCCTTGTTTCTACATACTTTTCCACCTTTTTCAAGGCCCGAAAATCAATAACCAAATACCACATTTAAGGCTCAACAATCAGCTAATCAAAGGGGATTACACGCCTAGATGGACGTGTAAAATTCTTCCCCACAATTTATATAAAACTGTCTATTTCCTTAAGGCACATTCTCGGCAACTATCAATATCAACAACAATGTCAATTTCCGTTCAATTCCTTTTTAATCCAAGTTGTTATTCCAACATGTTATATACATAATAACAATTACAACAACTATAATTCTTTCTTCCTTAACATGCGACGATAGTAACTATCAACCAAGTTGTTTTCAACAATAAAGGCTAACATGCCCATTTTCGGTTTTTAACAAGTCGACATGATCCAAATCTTTTCAAACTTCAATCTATATACCACATGCTCATTAATCAACTACTATAACATGTAATCTTTAATTACATAAGTAGACAAAGATTTTACCTCAATAAGCCCTAATAATATCCAAGCCTAAAAGTCGATCCTTCGCAAATTTTAGCTCATCTTCTTACGTTCCAATCCGCTCCAAGCACTCCTTAGAAGCTCATGAAGAACTTCTCTTCAAGTTCTAACCAAAACTATGAAGAACCCCTTAGGGTTTCACGTTGCGACTAACGTAGAAACGTAGTTTTTCCGGGATCTTTGTATTGAGATATCTCTGTTATACCTCTAGGAACCTTGGGTTTAAGTATTGGGAATTATGATCAACAAACGAAAATCTTTTGTGTGAAAAAGGGCATGATGCCGAGAGCTCTCAATGAGCAAGACAAAGTCTTGAAATTTTTCTAAGTGTCCAATTAGTCTTGCACTATTAATGGATATATAAAGAGATCAACGGCCAAGATTAAAACACTTGTGTGGCTTGGATTTGGATGACTTAAATATCAAGAGTCAACTTGTCCACTTGTCTAGCTTGTCTCGCCCAACATGGGCAATATGAGGGTGACACGTGTCGTCCTCCGGTTGGTCTAAAATATTTCATCTCCCGAAATTCCGATAAATTCTATAAGTCTCAAATATCAAATTCGGGAACTCAATTCTCATTAATAAACATTTTTCTTTCCCGAGGTTCGGAAGATTTTTCTTAAAAGGAGCAAATCTTTCTTTCGTTCAAATTTAAAGTCGTAACTTCCCACGTACGTTCTCTTACACGTGTCATGGAATTACGGGGATTAACAACTTCGACGCTTCGGTACCGGCAATGACTGCTGGAATAGTAACCCAATGTAATCAGCGTCACCAGATAGCCGAGCTAAGTCATAGCCAGGGGCCACCAGTTTTCAATTTGGCTGACTAACATTGTTCGCCTGCATCGTAGGGCACGTCGTGGAATGTACGACATGACGGACAACAATCCAAAGTGAGCCTGAACTGGTCTCCGGTCCATGTTGATCTGTCCATATTGCAGACTCGCTTGTTCAGGCAACATACTTTGCCCCCCAAGATTCGGCGGCGACCATTGTTGACAGTCAATTTTGACCCGTTTTTTGTATATTTGTTGCAATTTTAAGTATTTTAGAACATCACATTTTAATCAACATTTTTTGCATTTTTTATCTTTTATTTTTAAATTAAGCATTATGTTTTGTTAATATTATGTTTTTATTATTGTTACACCGTCGTTTTATTTTAATAATATTTGCATCTCTTTAAATAATTAATTGGCATCCCGTTTTTACTTTTAATCAAGCATTAAACATGTCTTAAATATTGCATTTTAATATTATTGCGTCGGCATTTGCATTTTTATAATTTTACATCTTTTTAAATAATTAACTCGCCTTGCATTTTTTGTCAAACCAGTCCAGTCCAAGACACAATTTGAATCAGTCCAATCCAACACCATTTTTTAATTTCACCCAAACTTTCATCTTTTCATTTGCCCCCCAAAACAATACCCCACTTTTCAATTTCCCCCCCCCCCCCCCAAACATCAAACCCTAACACACCCCTATAAAACAAAAACATTTCCCTCACCCCTCATTCCCTCAGCCGCACACTTCAGCCCATATAACATATCCTCAACAAACCTAACTCCTTCTCCCGCACCCTTTCAGCCGGCGAACCCCTGCCCTCTCCCTCACTCCCGTCGCCCTCTCCCTCACCCCCTCTCCCTGCGTCGACCACCACACGCAGACCCTCCAGCCGAAGCACCCCATTTTTATGAACCTCACTTTCATCTTTCACTCTCTCTAACATCAAACCAACTCCCGTCGCCGTCGTCGTCGCCCTTCGCCGGAGTTCCATCTCCGGCGAACTCCGAACCCCATACCTTGCAAACCCGTCGAACACCACCATCACTGCACAACCTCACACACACACGCAACCCATCGCTTACGCACTCATCATCGCCGTCACCGCCCCAAATCGTAGCGCGTCGCTCCGGTGTTCGCCGTGGAAGTGACGCCGCCACCATCGCTGCCTGGGTTTGGTTCCATTTTTTAGATTTATTGGCATATTTTTTATTTGGACTGATTTCCTTTATTTTTGAATCTCGCCGGAGTTTGAGGAACTCAAACTCCGTGGCCGTTCTTGTTATCGCTTCGCTGCTGGGTTTGACCGATTGAGTTTTGGTAATTGGCCGGAGTTTGCAAAACTCCGGCGATGTTCGCCGGTTCACTTCTGTTTTGTTAGACTGACTTTTGGTCTTGGTTCGTCTTTATTTTCGATTTATTGCGGACTGGTTACTGAGACTGATTTGCTGATTTTTGCTTTATCTCACCGGAGTTTTAAAGATTTCGGCGACCATCTTCGGCTTTATTTTTGTATCGTTGACTACTTTCAGTTTTGTTGGTTCGAGTTTGTACGATTTTAAAGGGGTCTAGCCGGAGTTTCTTAGAACTCCGGCGACACTGAAAACTCCGGCGACCTTTCCAAAATCAGTACGCTACTGTTGTTTTTTTCGATTTGCTGCTTCCGTTGTTTCCATGGTTTCACATCCCACTTTGTTTACTGTGTTGCTACTACTGCCTCTAATTCTGCTATTTTCCAGACCGGGTCGGGTATATTCTGACCCGGGTCGGGTCGACCCAATTATGAAAGATCAGTGGGTTGTTGGGCTTATTTTGTTATTTATTAAACTGATTTAGAACAAATACTACACTGTTGGTATTGACTGATTTGAACAAAATGCTACACTTGATTGGCCAATGAAAAAGTTATCCGTCGATTTTTGAGGCCTTCACAGATGCAAAGACGGAAAATAAAATAAATGAAGCTTTCTGGGCGTTGATGATTTCTTCTACTTACACAGGATAACTAACATGCGCTGGCGAGGCGAATTTTCGCAGCCGGACTTGTTTAGGATATCCCACTTTATTTTTATATATATCTGAGCCCTCCGTGTTTAAGACTATTACTGTTTTGGCGCGGATCTAAAGGTTTTATTTATTTTATTGCTTTTAACAATATTGGCCGATGAAGGAATCTCCGTCTGATTTCCAAGGCCTCCTCTGTGCAAAAGACGGATTTATTTATTTTTGCTTTACTTATTAATTCTTGTTATTGCTTTTAAAATTATTTATTCTACTATTAACACTTTTACTAAGTGTTTATGAAGGTACCCGGATATCATCTCGTGCAGAAGGCCTAACAAGGGCTAAAAGATGTCCCGGAGCCTTATTTTTATGTCGCATTTAATTTTAGTTTTATTATTTTGCATTGCATTTTATTTTAATTATAAATTATAATAAATGCTTAGAATACGTAGAATAATAAAGACAATAAATAATTAACCTAGGTTTGAACGAATAACCGCAAGTTAGCGGATCTTAAAGGATGTCTAACCCCTTCCCTTTAGGATAATAAAGAACCCTGACTCAGAATCTCACTAATTTCGCAGACCATTAAATGGAGATTAATTGCAGTATTTTTATTGCAATAAATCAAGTGTCCTAATTCACTTAAATAATTAGGTGACGACTCCTTAAAAACAACATTTATTGCTCCATCCAGGGGAACCGCGCCAAAGAGCAACGTTGCGGATACCGCTCGCACTCGAGGTCGAAAAGCGCGACAAAGATGGCGACTCTACCGGGATATCAGGTTCTTGATCATAGCAAACCCAAGTTAATTAAATATTGCACTTTATTTTGCTTTTATATTTGTTGTAAATTTTTATATTGTTTGCTTTTATTTTCTAATTAACTACTTCAATTACTATATTCTTTTTACTGTTTTCCTTAAACTGGCATTCCGCTCATATTTCCTCCACTTTGGAAAATTCACATTGTCACACACTACACGCGCTGGTGTGCTTCGCGCACCCGCAAATTTCTTTCAAGACACCCAAAATTTAGGAGAGTTGGCGCTTGCGTGGAGTTAGATCGGTTCGTCTGATCAGTCACGTAGCCTTCTCACTCGAGTTGTCCGCTCGGGAACCTTGCGTCTAGTATGTCAAATCTTAGAAAGCTTAAGATAGAGCTATACCACCCTTTTATATTAAGTCATGCATGCATAAACCTTAGGTGGGTTAATCCTTGGTATTAACGCCACAATTAGAAATTCACCAAACTTGTCGACGGGTTTCACAACCCAACGACCCATTAGCATACTATGTGTAGCGTGATGATGATAGACGGATCCAAGCCTGGTTATGACACACCGAAATTGGAAAAGGTGCACCGTCATTTGGTCGTCATTTCCAACAAAACATTGTAGTTTAACGGCTTGGACCTATTTATCATAATCCCGTATATTTAGCGTTTAGGCTCACCTCTGGCATAAGGGAGGTCCCAAGCATATTAGGGCACGCGCTTGATTTGCATGCTTTTTTGTTTACTATTGTTGGTCGCTAGCAACTTTGTACATATTATTTTATGCAATAACCATCCTTTTGTGATTCCGGCCTCGAGCATTTGTATTTTTGCACTTTTGTTGTCACATTGCAATCAGGACTTCTACTGCGTAAATCACTCTTGAATAGCACGACTTGGACTTTGTGAAACATCAACCACCAGTCTGGTCGAACCAATCAGGGGAGTCTTTGACTATATTGTCATGCATTTTTATTATTTTTGTCATTTTCCTACTCACCTATTTCTCATATTTTTGCAGGAAAGTCGCCCTCGCAATCAGCCTAGGGCGGTCGGAAAAAAAAATCATCACAAAAATGAGCGGTAGTTATGTTGACTAATATAAGTCAATTTTATACCAACGAGACATCGCTCTCAGTTTTTCTATATTTTGTATCTTTATTTGCAAATTCAATTGACATGTCTATTGTTGATTACATAATTATTTATCATGCATTTTTACAGCATAATCATCCCGAACTACGCGTGTCTGATTCTCACCATACGGTGTGATACGTAGGCAACTCATCTTGGGTTCGACACCACCACACAAAAACAAAAAAAAGGGAGACATATTTGGTTTACTCATTCATTGCATTTGTCCAATCACGGACATTCATTATTGCATTTCAATCATCAAATCACAGACATTCATTATTGCATTTCAATCATTATATCACATACATTCATTCATGCATTTCATTCATTATATCACAACCATTCATTTTTTCATTACATTCTTTTTACTTTGCATTAGTCTTATATTGAACAATCATTTGTTTTGCACAGCTTTTACTTTGCATTTCTTTCATGAATGAATTCTTTTTAAATCATACGTTTTATAATATATCTGAACGAACTACGCACACCTGATTTTCGTCAAAGACGATATACGTAGGCAGCCCTACTCGGGTTCGGTACCCTTTATTCAAAAAAATACAAAAAAAAAATTTGTTCATAAATACAAAAAAAAAATGTTATCCAAAATACAAAAAGAAAGCTCTTTTAAGTATCATTGTTTGATTTGGTTGATACCAACACAGTTAGAAGTGTGCATAGAAAAGAAAGAGTAATAATCAATATGAGTTGACTTCGTGGTAAACCATAGATTCTTTTGGTACATCTCACGCACACCTGTAATGACATTCTTGCATGCTTCTAAGATAAGAACGAAATCAACCTCATCGTTTCATGTGCATTGTGTGGTGAGTTTTAGAATAAGTTCAATTGCATCGCATTGTGATCTAGAACTTGGCCTGAATGTTTGTTGAGGCGAAATCCTGAGTAACACTCGGTGTAGGAAATGATCGTAGGCTTTCTTTGACCCGTTTGAGCCTTTTCAGCCTACCAAATAACATCATCCGTAGTACACCCCTTTTGAGCCTAAAGTCTATTCTTTCGACAACCGCATATTACACATATACTCTTTCTGAGTGCGTACGCACTATCCCTCTCTTGGCCCGACCTCCTTGAGCGCTTTAGAAATGTGCAAGTAGCTGACAAAATTCTGCGTCGAAATTTGCAAAGACAAAAATTGTCAAAGTCCCAAAAGGAAAAAGAAAAAACACAAATGACGACTTCACAAAAAGAAGAAGTCAAAAGCCCCGACATTATAAAAAAAATGAATAAAAATGAGAGAATAACTTTGAAAAAAGGGGGCTCCAAACGAAAGATTAAAAAATAAGTTAGTACAGAAAAACTGGGATAAAAAAAAAAACAGGTCAGCATTAAAACACACAAATATCAAGCACGGACGTAGTCCAACGCTCGAGGAAGGATTAGTCAATTTTTATCCAAATGATATTCATCCCTCCCCCCAAACCTACATTACAAGCCCTACATGATCTTATACTGAGGGTTCTCACATTAGTGGATACTTACATGACGGCCAAGCTTATGGTATCACAATTGCATGCATTAAACATCCTTTTGAGTGCGAGCGTACTTCTCTAAACGTCTCAAAATTCAAAATACTGGAATATATGTAAGAAATGAGACTTTCTTTCAGTGAGGGCATTTGAAACGTGAGATTACGTGTAGTTCGAAACCTTGGCTGCAAGCAAGTGTGTCGATACTTAGGTGCCTGATGTACCATTTGAAACAATAGGTATTACCCAAGAGTCAGTCTCGGTTAGAATAAAAGCAATAAAAGAATATCCTTATGCACAATACTAATTGTTGGTATCAACTGAAGTCAGAACGTAATGTCGTCTTCCATTTTTTTAGAAAAAAAAACAACAAAATGCATATTACATAAAAATTCTTATTTTGCATCATGAACTACGTCTTGACCTGATTCCCTCAGCGGGATACGTAGGCGGCCACATCGGCTTCGGTCCTACATCATTTTAAAATGATAAAAATCGTTATTTTTGCATCATGAACTACGTCTTGACCTGATTTTCTCTGCGGAATACGTAGGCGGCCACATCGGCTTCGGTCACACATCATTTTAAAATCATAAAAATCGTTATTTTACAGCATGAACTACGTCTTGACCTGATTCCCTCGGCGGGATACGTAGGCGGCCACATCGGCTTCGGTCCCGCATCATTTTAAAATCATAAAAATTCTTATTTTTGTAGCATGAACTACGTCTTGACCTGACTCCCTCGGCGGGATACGTAGACAGCTACATCGGCTTCAGTCACATCGTTAGAAACATTTCTTCTTTGTTTTTGCACAGGACTCGATTTTGTCCATTGGAGAGTTTAACATCCTCATATATTTTGCATCCATTACTACCTACACATGACTGTGCCATATTTTGAGGGTTGCATTCTCATCTACTCAATTGTACATTGTCCATATTCTCGCATTAGCTTTTCATTCATTATATAAAAAATAAAAAAAAGCTTATTTGATCGCCTTGATAGCGTCAAGATGCAACCTTACCCAGTTCAACATCTTCATTACCAGAAACTGAGACATTTTAAGGAATTCACTGCAAGAAAATGGCAATAGACAGGAAAAAAGCAAGCAACTAGGTCTTCAGTCCAAATCTGAGAATGCAAGCGTCAAGGCCAAAGCTACAAAGTCGACGCTAATCAACCACTCATTTCCTAAAACTCACTAAGTTTTCTTTGAATGCAGGATCTTCATATCAGCAAAGGCAGGAGCACAACAAAAAACTCATGCGGGTTACAAACGCACAACGTCTATGCAATGACGTTATCTCAACCCAGGCGAGTCGCAAAGCAGGTACGCTCATAAACTAACACATTTCATTAAAAACCTATGCAACGGCTTCATCCATGTTTCGTCTATGCAACGACGAACATCTGCATCACGTCTATGCAACGACGTTATTTCATTAAAAGCCTATGCAACGACTTCATTCATGTTTCGTTTATGCAACGACGAACATCTGCATCACGTCTATGCAATGACGTCATTTCATTAAAAGTCTATGCAACGGCTTCATTCATGTTTCGTATATGCAACGACGAACATCTGCATCACGTCTATGCAACGACGTTATTTCATTAAAAGTCTATGCAACGGCTTCATCCATGTTTCATCTATGCAACGACGAGCATCTGCATTGCGTCCGAAAACGACGTCATTTCATATAAGCCAATGCAACGGCTTCATCCATGTTTCGTCTATGCAACGACGAACATCTGCATCGCGTCTATGCAACGATGTCATTTCATTTAAGCCTATGCAACGACTTCATTTATGTTTCGTCTATGCAACGACGAACATCTACATCACGTCTATGCAACGACATCATTTCATCAAAGCCTATGCAACGGCTTCATCCATGTTTCGTCTATGCAACGACGAATATCTGCATCGCGTCTATGCAACGACACATTTTCATATAAGCCTATGCAACGACTTCATCCATGTTTCGTCTATGCAACGATTTAACATCTGCGTCATCGCGTCATGCAACGACGTCTCATCTAAGCCTATCCAACGCTTCATCTATGTTTCGTCATCTGGCAACGAACATTTGCATCGCGTCATGCAATGACGCCATTTCATCAAAGCTTATGCAACGGCCATCCATGTTTCGTCTGTCTGGCGACGAACATTTGCATCGCGTTTATGCAACGTCATTTCATATAAGCCTGCAACGGCCATCTATGTTTCGTCTGCTGACGGCGAACATCTGCATCAGTCATCTGAACGACGCCATTTCATCAAAGCCTATGCAAATGTTTCATCCATATTTCGTCTATGCAACGACGAACATCTGCATCACGCCTATCAACGACGTCATTTCATCAAAGCCTACGCAACGGCTTCCATCGTGTTTCGTCTGCAACGGCGAACATTTGCATCGCGTCACGCAACGACGCCATTTCATCAAAGCTTATCTAACGACCATCCATATTTCGCCTACGCAACGACGAGCATTTGCATCGCGTCATGCAACGACGTCATTTCATCAAAGCCTATCTGACGACTTCATATATGTTTCGCCTACGCAACGACGAACATTTGCATCGCGTCTACGCAACGACGTCATTTCATTTAAGCCTATGCAACGCGGCATCCATGTTTCGTCTATCAACGACGAACATCTGCATCGCGTCATGCAACGACGCCATTTCATATAAGCCTATGCAACGACTTCATCTATGTTTCGTCTACGCAACGACGAGCATCTGCGTCGCGTCTACGCAACGACGCCATTTAATTTAAGCTATCTGCAATGACTTCATATATGTTTCGTCTGCAACGACGATCATTTGCATCGCGTCTACGCAATGACGCCATTTCATATAAGCTGTCTGGCGACTTCATCCATGTCTCGTCTGTCGGCAACGAACATCTGCGTCAGCGTACGCAACGACGCTATTTCATCAAAGCCTATGCAACGGCTTCATCCATGTTTCGTCTATGCAACGACGAGCATCTGCATCGCGTTCATGCAATGACACCATCATCATCTACAAACACCATGTCTGTTACAACACCACATCACCTGCAATCCAGTGTCAATCATACTTCGACACTGGGATATTTTTAAATCATCGTCAGCTTTGATTTTTATTTTTTGCATCAAAACGACTCAATGTCATCATGATTTGACACTAGGACAATTTTGGGTCTGCATCATCCCTATTTTTGAGTTTATAGTTTATAAAACAGGACAAAATTGGCTACAAGTCAACATCTTTGTCCGAAAACTCTTCCATCATCTCCGTACAAAGAGGGACATGTTGTTGACAGTCAATTTTGACCAGTTTTTTGTATATTTGTTGCAATTTTAAGTATTTTAGCACATCACATTTTAGTCAACATTTTTTGCATTTTTTATCTTTTATTTTTAAATTAAGCATTATGTTTTGTTAATATTATGTTTTTATTATTGTTACACCATCGTTTTATTTTAATAATATTTGCATCTCTTTAAATAATTAATTGACATCCCGTTTTTACTTTTAATCAGACATTAAACATGTCTTAAATATTGCATTTTAGTATTATTGCGTCGGCATTTGCATTTTTATAATTTTGCATCTTTTTAAATAATTTTTCTTTTAAATAATTAACTCGCCTTGCATTTTTTGTCAAACTAGTCCAGTCCAAGACACAATTTGAATCAGTCCAATCCAATACCATTTTTTAATTTCACCCAAACTTTCATCTTTTCATTTCCCCCCCAAAACAATACCCCACTTTTCAATTTCCCCCCCCCCCCCAAACATCAAACCCTAACACACCCCTATAAAACAAAAACATTTCCCTCACCCCTCATTCCCTCAGCCACACACTTCAGCCCACATAACATATCCTCAGCAAACCTAACTCTTTCTCCGTACCACTTTCAGTGGCGAACCTCGCCTCTCCGCCACTCCGTCGCCTCTCCCTCGCCTCTCCTGCGTCGACCACCATACGCACCTCCACCAAGCACCCCATTTTATGAACCTCACTTTCATCTTTCACTCTCTAACATCAAACCAACTCGTCGCCGTCGTCGTGCGCCGCCACGGAGTTCCATCTCGTGAACTCAACCCCATACCTTGCAAATCAGTCGAACACTACCATTACCGCACAACCTCACGCAACCACATCGCTCCATCATTTGCCGTCACTTATCGCCCGGCGTTCGCGTCGGTCGCGTTCATCGCCAAGTTCGCCGTGTTGACGCCGCCATCATCGCTGGGTTTGGTTCCATTTTTAGATTTATTGGCATATTTTTTATTTGGACTGATTTCCTTTATTTTTGAATCTCGCCGGAGTTTGAGGAACTCCGACGGTCGTTGGTTACTGTTTCTGTTGTTGGTTGTCGGACTGATTTCTGGAGTTTTGGTATTTGGCCGGAGTTTGCAAAACTCCGGCGATGTTCGTCGGTTCACTTCTGTTTTGTTGGACTGACTTTTGGTCTTGGTTCGTCTTTATTTTCGATTTATTGCGGACTGGTTACTGAGACTGATTTGCTGATTTTTGCTTTATCTCGTCGGAGTTTTAAAGATTCCGACGACCATCTTCGGCTTTATTTTTGTATCGTTGGCTGCTTTCAGTTTTGTTGGTTCGAGTTTGTACGATTTTAAAGGGGTCTAGCCGGAGTTTCTTAGAACTCCGACGACACTGAAAACTCCGGCGAACTTTCCAAATCGATGCGCTCGTTGTTGTTTTCGATTTCTTTGTTTAGTTGTTTCCATGGTTTCACATCCCACTTTGTTTACTGTGTTGCTACTACTGCCTCTAATTCTTCTATTTTCCATACCGGGTCGGGTATATTCTGACCCGGGTCGGGTCGACCCAATTATGAAAGATCAGTGGGTTGTTGGGCTTATTTTGTTATTTATTAAACTGATTTAGAACAAATACTACACTGTTGGTATTGACTGATTTGAACAAAATGCTACACTTGATTGGCCAATGAAAAAGTTATCCGTCGATTTTTGAGGCCTCCACAGTTGCAAAGACGGAAAATAAAATAAATGAAGCTTTCTGGGCGTTGATGATTTCTTCTACTTACACAGGATAACCAACATGCGCTGGCGAGACGAATTTTCGCAGCCGAACTTGTTTAGGATATCCCACTTTATTTTTATATATATCTGAGCCCTCCGTGTTTAAGACTATTACTGTTTTGGCGCGGATCTGAAGATTTTATTTATTTTATTGCTTTTAACAATATTGGCCGATAAAGGAATCTCCGTCTGATTTCCAAGACCTCCTCTGTGCAAAAGTCAGATTTATTTATTTTTGCTTTACTTATTAATTCTTGTTATTGCTTTTAAAATTATTTATTATACTATTAACACTTTTACTAAGTGTTTATGCAGGTACCCGGAGATCATCTTGTGCAGCAGACCTAAAAAGGGCTAAAAGATGTCTCGGAGCCTTATTTTTATGTCGCATTTAATTTTAGTTTTATTATTTTGCATTGCATTTTAATTATAAATTATAATAAATGCTTAGAATACGTGGAATAATAAAGGCAATAAATAATTAACCTAGGTTTGAACGAATAACCACAAGTTAGCGGATCATAAAGGATGTCTAACCTCTTTCCTTTAGGATAATAAAGAACCCTGACTCAGAATCTCACTAATTTCGCAGACCATTAAATGGAGATTAATTGCAGTATTTTTATTGCAATAAATCAAGTGTCCTAATTCACTTAAATAATTAGGTGGCGATTCCTTAAAAACAGCATTTATTGCTCCATCCAGGGGAACCGCGCCAAAGAGCAACGTTGCGGATACCGTTCAGACCCCGAGGTCGAAAACGGGCGCGACAACCATGTAGTGTGCTGGTTGTCAGACGATTGGGCTTTTGTTCCTAGGTGTGCTATCGGTTGTACCTGAGTAGGTACTGGCTGATGCACATGCGACTGAGGAACAATACCGTGAGTCACTGTCTCATGCTGAACAACATCACTCGCCAAAGGGATGACAAAACTAGTTGAACATTCCCCAGGGTACATTCGGTTGACTTCCATCTCCCTCGCCTGCTGAACCTCATTATGCACCATCGGCTTCACAATGTAAGCCAATTGTTTAGAAACTTGATACATAATGTCGTGAATGCCCAAGTCAATCTGTTGTCTAATAAAAGACGTGGTCATTATGGTTGGACCTTCAGATTGACCAGAATCTCCCACTGCTTGGGTTGATGAAGGAAGTTGAGAGGCATCCACCGATGTAGGCATACCCGAGGAGGGTGTCAGTTCGTTGTTCCTTCTGGGAGGATTTTGTCTAGGATGTGGACTGGATTCGAGGTTCATTTTCTTACCGGTCTTTAGGCGCATACGTCAAGAATGACCCTGACATGGAGAATCAAACTTTGCTATTAATTCACCTACGGTCCCACTAGGCGTGCCACATTTGTTCTTGCCCTGATGTTTTACTCATGCCGTTTTATCGACTGATGAAATCGGAAGACAGATTGATTCCTTAACTCAAGCGATTTGGGCTGGAAATAGAACTCTAATTTTCAGCAATGAGTTCCCCAACTACTCCAGAAAGCGTTAGGATGGTATGATTAAACTAAGGGGTAAGAAAATATGAATACAACCGAGTAAAGTAAAGGAAAAGAAAAGGATAAAGTAAAGATAGATAAAATATATGATTTGATTTGGATTGTGATGTCTATAATCTATGCAAAGAATGAGTATTTATAGTACAAAAAGGGAAAAAACTGTACAAAATGTGCCCTCTCACGTTGACCGTCATATAACCCACTAAGGACCACGACTGACTATGGGGGAAGTGGTGTGGATTTTCTCACCCTCTCTCATCTTGCTTGGATACTGACTCTTCCATTTAGCTGTTGTTGACCGTTACTGCTTTTGGGGGTCTGAAAACCCTTTTGACTTGGTCGTTGAGGCGTATGCATTTGAGTGGGTCCCAGTCATGCATCTAACTGATAGCTTTGACTAAGATGCCTTAGTAGTCGATGAAGCTCTTGTTGTCGAAGGTTAGGAGTAAATTCGGCTCATGAATAATTCGATTGTCAGCGAATTCGACTAAACACTTGAATTATTTTTGAGTGTTAACAGTACTATAAACTATCATCGTCACTAATTAAGTATCTTCCATTGAATGTGAGAATTTAAATGTTACATTCCATAAAATATCACTACAACCATCATCACTACTAATGACCACCGTTAGTCAGCACTCACAACTATCACTTATATAAATTATTTTAAATATTTTATTAATATAATATTAAATTAAAATTAGTATTTTATGTAAATTTTATATTTATTAATTTTTAATAAAGACAAGCTTTTATATATTCATATGTTGAGAAAACAACAATCTTAATTATTTAATATTCACATCTTAATATTCAGATGTATTTAGTATTTACCGTCTTAATAGAGCAAAAACTTAAAAAACTTCTACAATCTATTTTCATACTTCAAATTTAATATTACAAGTCTGAGAGTTAAAATAATGGGCCAATTTAACAAACATATCCAAATAGTATATCAAATATAACAACAATATTATATTCATTATAACCACACAAGTGAAATCTGAGAGGGTAGAGTATAAGCACACCTTACCGAAACTGTTTCCGATAGACCATTGACTTAAGACCAAAATCTATGTCGCGCCGGGTATGCCAAGTCTAATTTTACGAGGATAAAAAATTGAAACAAAGTTATAATTCGAGGACCAAAAACATAATTTTCACTAATAAAAAAAGAAAAAAATATAAGTTCCAACCGAGACATAATTGTCCTCCAAAATCCAAAGGCTACTATTTATAGTGTATCCAAGTTGTACTTTTTACCAGTCGGTCATTTGAACAAACAAACGTACCAATTCATTTTCGGCCCATTCGGGCCTTACGAAAGCCCGGATCGAACATTTCCCTCTTTTACCGCAGGGCCCGTTCGGAACTTTTTCAAGTCTCTAAACTTCCGATCGGTTCACCGCCGGCGTTCTTATCGTTCTGTTTTCCTCTGAATTATAACAATGAAACTATTCTAGAACTTTCTAGAACATATTCCCCCAATTAATTCACAAAAAAAATAAACGTATTTTAGGGGGAATTGTTGATAAATAAATTCGAGCAGGAATGTCTAGGCAAATGGCAAATGCTGCTTTTCACAAATCCAAGACGCTCGATAATAAATATGTAATGATTTATTTTACGTTACATAATTGGCGTACATATTGTGAATTTTGAGTTAGTGGTTATATACATATATTTTACTATTTTTTTTCTTCATATGTATACTCGGTTAGATTTGCCCTGCTGTATATGTTTTTTTCTGTCTCTATGTTTATGATAAATTGTTCATGCTTTTGATCGATTTGAAATTCTAGTATGATCCTTAAGAACTTGAAATGAAAATTAAATTTCAATCTTTGTAGGTTTCCTTGTGTTTTATAGTTAAGTGAGATTATGGGTTGAAAATGATTTAGTGGGTAAGATTTTATTGTTTTTTTTGTCTTGAGAGTGTCGGGGTTTTAGAATTTTTCTGCTGAGGTATCAAAATTTGTGAAAGTTCAAGTAAAGTAGAATGAATATATATTGAAGTTAGTACACTTTCGGATATGTTATCTGCATTCTATATTTGTCTATATTTGAGTTCAAAGAAAATCTGGCTGCTCTCTTTTGATTGATTGATAATTGTCTTTGTGGATTGAAGATGCTTGGAGATGAGATTGGGAAGGGAGCTTATGGTCGAGTCTATAAAGGTCTGGATTTGGAAAATGGAGACTTTGTTGCAATAAAGCAAGTCTCGTTGGAGAATATTGCCCAGGAGGATCTCAATGTCATTATGGTATATCTTCACTTCTTGGCTAATTGTCTACTAAAAAGAGAAAAAATAGAAGTCCTGATTTTCCCCAACTTTGTGTGTTAACATACTTACATTGTGTCTGCAAATATGCTTTATGCATATATAGAATCAATTTGCTCAGTTTTCTTGATAACCCAGCTTTTGCAACTTTATATCCTTTATGAAGTTGGAATTACAGCCAGTTGTATGAACAATTATTATAGTCAGGGTGACTTTTAGTGCTATAATTATTTTTTGTTGGGCTCCGGTGTCAAGATGTTACTGCAAGTGTGCACCCATAGTCTGGGAACTGTGTTTCTAAATCAAGCTAGCTCGAAAGAAGATTATATGTGGTTGTGATACTGGATAATAACTACAAACACAAGCAATAGTTACTTGGACGTCGATCTAAAGCGAAAATTTGAACCTTGAAATATACTTGGTCCTTTTGGACAGTGCTTAACAATAGGCCAGTCCATTGAGTTGTAACAAAGTTCTAATAGAAATTCTGAATCTTATTTTGCAAAAGTCTAATGGAAAGTATGAATTGTTTTCTTAATTAACAATTGTACTTGTGTATTTCCATCATGTGTGGGTTAATGTCTGGATGAGTTACCTGTTCCGTTCAGAACAATGACTTGGTGAGCTTCCTTTTATTACTGGCATCACTCCCAGCTCTGTAGGCTGTTCTGATAATTGGCAACTTGGTAGTGATGATTTGTGTAGTTGATTGCTACCAATTCCCCCATCTGGTTCCTTGCTATGGTTCCTGTTGACCCTGTAAAAATTTCCTGCAGTTGTGTCAACAATTGCCGCAGCTGATTTCCCAATTTGGATTCAGTTGGCATGATTCACTTCTCCCTTCAGGATATTGATTATGCCTACAATTTCTTTGTTAATGCCCACACTTCCTGAAACAGATCCCTCAACTCTTCTTTGTGTTGGAATCACCCATAGTGATAATCACTAGGCAGTGGTACCGCGTTGTTATGTCTCCCGGTTAGGGGTTGAGTCACAGGGATATCTTCTTCTCCAACCTTGTTGTTCCCGGTTTCTTCCTATTGAAGAACCAATGAGGAATGCCATTGGAACTCGCATTTACTTGACAATAAATATTATCTAAATAGATAAATTATTTAAATATTTATTATGGATGATTATAATTAGTTTTCAATTTTATCTTAATCTAGATTTTTAATCAATATAAATATAGTTAAACCAAAGGCAGAATACCTCGAACTCCCCTTAAGCTGGCACATTTTATTCAGTTCACACCCTAACTTTGCCGAGTCCCAATTACCCTCTAAACTTGGCTCTTTGATAACCTTGACCATCCCGAATCGATCTCATCTGATGCGGGTAAACACGCGCTGCCACGTGAATTTTCTTGCCCACGTGGCATTTTTAAAAATAAATTATACTTTATTGCCTTCTAATTTTTTTACTTCACAAAGGTAGGGGTAAGGTCTGTGTACATCCTACCCTCTCCAGACCCCACTTGTGGGACACTGGGTTTGTTGTTGTTTTTGTTTTTCGGGCCAATTTTTTTAAAAAATTGGATGAACCTCCACTACTTGGCTCGAAAGAGAAGAAATTCACAATTTAAAGAAATAGTTATAGCATCTAAAGAAGAAACAAAAAATACAAAATCGGGATGAATATGCATTGTATATAAAGGAAGAAACAAGAAGAGATACAGATGGAACAAATAAATATTGTATACCACTACATGGCAAGTAATGATTGAAAAATATCCCAGTTAGAAGCTTATTTTTCAACTTTTCACTCCCGCACCCTTAAGAGAATGCATTTACGCTCTTTATCGCGTCAACGTTCGGGAGGGTCAAGGCTATCAAATTGTCAAGCTTAGGGGGGTGGGGGGTAATCAAGAGTAGAAATAGTTCAGGTCTGAGATGATTGGCCAAATACCTCACCCCTTCAAAATAAATGTTTTTTTACAAGAAGAATAACCACTTCCAATTTTTTCAAAAGTTTGGCCAATCAGGCTATATTTTTATAATTTTTGATAGAAATACTGTTTGAATTTTCTATCCTCCAAACATCCTCTTAAATAGAGATTGCATAGGAAAAATAGGAAAGATAAAACAATGGATCAAAATTAAAAGCATCTACCCTAGTGAAATACTTAGAAAAATAGGATCTCTTTAGAAATAAAATTACTAGCTAGTGACTAGGGAGGTTCTGTGGAGATGTTTGGAGGTTAGAGGTGTACCTATGACGTACACTAGGGTGACTAGGGTGATTAAGGATATGTATGATGGAGCCAAGATCAGGGTACGGACAGTAGGAGGAACTTGGAGCACTTTTCAGTGATGATGGGGTTGCACCAGAGATCATCTCTAAGCCCATTTTTATTTGCCTTGGTGATTGATGGACTGACGCGACAAATTTAAGGGGAGGTGCCATGGTGTATGTTATTCACAGATGACATAGTCCTGATAAGACTCGCAGTAAACGCTAAGTTGGAGGTTTGGAGACAGACTCTGGAGTCTAAAGGGTTCAGGCTGAGTAGGACCGAGACATAGTACTTGGAGTGCAAGTTCAGTGATGGGAGCAACCCTGAGACAGGCGCGGAAGGCGCGGAGGTGAGGCTTGGTACTCAGGTCATTCCAAAGAAAGGGTGTTTCAAGTATCTCGGATCTATTATCCAAGGGACTGGAGAAATTGATGAAGATGTCACTCATCTTACTGGTGCAGGGTAGATGAAATGGAGGCTCGCATCTAGAGTCTTATGCGATAAAAAGGTGCCACAAAAACTTAAAGGCAAGTTCTATAGGGTGGTGGTTAGACAGACTATATTGTATGGGGCAGAGTGTTGGCAGTCAAGACTTCGCACATCCAAAAGTTGAAAGTTGTTGAGATGAGGATGCTGAGATGGATGTGTGGGCATACAAGGAGGAATACGATTAGAAGTGATGATATACGAGACAGAGTGGGAGTGACCTCGGTGGAGGATAAGATGCGGAAAACGAAGTTGAGATGGTTCAGGCATGTGCAGGGGAAAGACACAAATGCCCTAGTGCGGAGGTGTGAGAGGTTGGCTATGGACGAGTTTAGGAGGGGTAGAGGTAGACCGAATGAGTATTGGGGAGAGGTGATTAGACGAGATATGTCGCAGGTGCAACTTACTGAGGACATGACATTAGATAGAGGGTTGTGGAGGACACAGATTAAGGTAGAAGGGTATTAGGTAGTTGAGCGTAGTCCTGCTTACGCTTAGTTATAGTGTTGTTATTGTAGCCCTGCTTAGCCTATCATACTAGTAGGAGCAGTATTGTTTTATAGTTTTGTTGCTGTATGTTCTTTCGTGTACTTTGTTTATCTTATTTACCATCGGTAGTTACTGTTTCTTTTTTTAAGAATGCTTTATCATTGCATGTTCGCTTTTGTCACTATCATTTTCATACTGCTTTAAATTTCTTGTCCGGGTTTGACCGTTTTTCTTGTGTTTTTGTTTTTTCTTGAGCCGAGGGTCTTTCGGAAACAACCTCTCTACTTATCAAGGTAGAGGTAAGGTCTGCGTACACTCTACCCTTCCCAGGGTATGTTGTTGTTGTTGACTCCTACTGTTATGAAAATACTTGCCAAAATAGAATTGCTTACTAGTAACAAAATTACTACTATAATGAAAATACTTGGCTAATTAGTGTTGGTCTTCCTTATTCCAAGCCATGTATCCCCAGTATGTTTTTCCCACAAATCATCCCTAATATTTGGTTGTGTTAAAATTAATATATGGTAATTACTGCTATGTGCATTGTGTCATACTGTCATTTGATGTATTATCTGATGTTCTTGACTTAATGTGACTTATGAGTTGTTCTTTTCTTTTGATGATGCTATACTTGGCTGGATGCATTAATGTCACAGCAAGAGATTGATTTGCTTAAGGTAAATATATCTTTCCTCCTTTGACCTGATCATAGGATCTCCGACTCCCCAATGGGTGAGAAAGAAAAACAAAAACAAAATAGAATGCACCTGAAGGCATACTTTTTAGTAAGGACAATTAAACCTGTGTGATCTTATTTTTGTTTTGCTCTCCAGAATTTGAACCACAAAAACATTGTGAAGTATCTTGGATCTTTAAAGACAAAGAGTCATCTTTTCATAATTCTTGAGTGAGTGAGCTTGAAACTTATCTTCTCTTTTTATTTTTTTTGCTATAATTCTGAAGGAAACTAACTAGCTGAATTTTGATACCTGTTCAAAGATATGTAGAGAATGGTTCCCTTGCCAACATCGTCAAGCCAAACAAATTTGGGCCTTTTCCAGAATCTTTGGTTGCTGTTTACATCTCTCAGGTCTCAGAACCTTTTGCCAAATTAGGTATCGTGGAGTTAGATGTGAAAGTTTCAGTTTTTGATGGCTCTCTTTGTCGTAGGTATTGGAAGGATTGGTTTATCTACATGAGCAAGGTGTAATTCATAGGGATATCAAGGGTGCAAATATATTGACAACTAAAGAGGTTTTGGTTGCACTCCCTTTTCTGTTTTTGATTTTGCTACATTCATGAAGGGAAGGGAATTTACTACTCCCTTTGTTCCATTATTTTTGGCACTATTATTATTTGGATAGTCAAAGAAATGCTTCTCTGCTTCTTTGAACACAATTTTCTTAATTTTTTAAAAATATATATTTATTAACTATAGGGACTAACATTACTTTTTACGTAGTTTTCAAATATCTAATTTTTTACTTGAAAAAATTCAAAGATTATATATCCGAATTCACACAGAAAATTAAGTAGTTTGACCTTCGTTTCCAGTCCCTGCTAATTAAATCAGACGGATGGAGTACTTAGTTATTTTCTGATCATGTTATATCTGATTTCTTTTGTGCCTTATTTGGGAAAGAGTCCCTGCTAATTAAATCAGACGGATGGAGTACTTAGTTATTTTCTGATCGTGTTATATCTGATTTCTTTTGTGCCTTATTTGGAAAAGAGAGATTTCATGAGTTGTATAACTGCATGGCTATTTATTTGCATTTCCAGTCTCACTGTTACCAGCAATTATCATTTAGATTATATATTCAGCTCATGTAAATTTCTGCCTTCGTGTGTATTTGCCATTCCTAGCTATTTGTTCTTGATAACTTTGTTTGCAGGGTTTGGTGAAACTCGCTGATTTTGGTGTTGCAACAAAATTAACGGAGGCAGACGTTAATACACATTCAGTTGTTGGAACACCATATTGGATGGCACCTGAGGTACAACCAACTCATTCAGTGCTGTCTATATTTGGATTGACGTTTTGTTTCTCCTTGTTGCCTGTTATTAACTTCTGAAAGGGAAGAGAACTTTATTTTGATTAGTTACCGATTAACTGCTGCTTATCTGGTATTTCTATCTTGCCTATTAACTCATGCACTTTGTGTTCCCTATAAGGAAATCAAGCATGACTAGAAGTTAGAGTATCTTAGCTTGATTTATTTTACCTATTTAAGAAACCACCTTCCAAAAAAGCATAATTTAGCATGTCAAATCAAATAGAATTTAAGATTTTCTTCTTCTGGAAAAGAATGCTAAACCACCCAAAGAGCAAAGAGTTTGGATGGACAGTTTACTTGTAAGAAAATGGGATTTGGTGAAATATTCTGCTGGTTATAAATGTGGTAGCAGAAACTTGCACCTAGAAGATCTGTCTTTAATGCTATCTAGTGTTTCAGGTGATTGAAATGTCAGGAGTATGTGCTGCATCTGACATCTGGAGTGTTGGCTGTACAGTTATAGAACTGCTTACTTGTGTACCTCCGTACTATGATCTTCAGCCCATGCCTGCTCTCTTTCGTATTGTACAGGTGAGTTTTAGTTATGCTATGTCTTTTTGTCTTTACATATGAGGAAGATGGGGATAATATTTTGGATTTTAGGCAGTGATGATATTTTTTTATTCCTCTTGCTTGAATAAAATGCTACTTGAGTGGTTAAGTGGCTGCCTGCTTTGATGATATGATGATCTTCAACAATTTAATGGATCCTTGACTGTTCCAGGATGATCATCCCCCAATTCCAGATAGCCTTTCTCCTGCTATCACTGATTTTCTGCACCAGTGTTTTAAGAAGGTAATAATATATATTGTTCCTGCATCAATTAAGTTTTGGTACTTGATATTTTCTACTTTATTAGATAAATGAGGCCAAAGGGAGAGTTCTGCCCATTTAGATTAGGAGTATGAGAAGTTAGGTGACATGACCTAAGTTGCTTACTCTCACATATATAATGCTCAAAGGATACAATAAAAAATGCTCAAATGATGATGATGCCTTATGTTGGACGCGGAATCCAACAAAACTACAAGTCCATCAGCCTCTCTATCATTAACATTTTTAAAGTAATGGAGTTCTATAATATTGTCAGAATTTGGAGGCGGGCATGATGAACAGCGTGAGGCTTTTAAGCGAGCATGGTTGAAGTTGTAAAGTAGTGAGGAGATTCTTCAACTACTTTCTGTGAAATTAAATGTAGCTGGAAATACATTCTAACAGTTTGTTAAATGGAAACTTGAAGCTTTAGATACCTTGAACTTTGATATTCTTTTAGATACCTTGAAGTTTGATATTTTTATTAGATACCTTGAAGTTTGGTATTGTAGTAAAAATCAGCTTGATGAGGCTCTATGCGTATTAATTGGGTTTTGGATCTGGATGTCTGGTGATAGGTCTGTGATAATGGTGCAGACCGAGAATTAAGCTGTGTTTATGACCTTTATCACCGCTTAATCTATGGCTTCACAGAGATCATAACTGTCCCATTTGCCTCGTTTTATGATTTCGTCTTTTCGCGAGTCTATCCCTTGAATGGCTTTAGATTATCATGTTTCAGGATGCTAGACAAAGGCCTGACGCTAAGACACTACTTTCACATCCTTGGATACAAAACTCAAGGCGTGCTTTGCAGTCCTCACTCCGTCATAGCGGGACAATAAGGTAGATTTTGTAATATACTCCTAGTTTTTTTTGTTTATCGAGAAAATAACGTGGGCTAGTTGGCACGGTTCGTAACTCAGTGGATAATGGGCCTGCCCCTCTACCCTACTCCACTTAAATATCAGTTCTTTATCTGCGACAGGGTTGGAACCCATGATGTGCACTCAATCCACACATCATAGTCTGTCACTAGACCAAAGCCCTGAGGGCTTGTAATACACACCTTGTCTTCATTTGTCTAGTACTTTTCCTAGATTCTCCTTAAACGTCCGTTCTATGACGGTATACTTTTTGATGTACCCCATATTTTTCTTGCATTTGTTATTTTCTAGAAATATAGAAGAAGATGGATCGTCTGTCGCGGAGGCATCAAATGAAGATGACAAGGGTGCTGCTGGAAGCTCTTCCTCTGACAAAGCAAAAGTATTTTCCTTTGGAGTTTCTTTAATATGATGAAATTATCAATTAAGCAACATAGTGATACTCTCCCAAAACAGGAATCTGGTACAATATTGGCATCACCTGACGTCTCGGAGATTAGCAAGTCAGAAGAGGTTGATGGTTCAAGTAGTATTCATATAGAAGGAAGAACTGATAAGTTTGAAGATAAATTTACGTCAGATCAAGTTCCAACTTTAGCAATCCATGAGAAGTCTCCTATTCAAAGCAGTGCTGATGGACTAGCTGTGAATAATGAATCAACTCTTCAAAGTTCAACAGACTTGGGTGAGCCTGAGAAAGTTCTTGCAAATGGTGAGCTTGAATCTAGTGAATCCAGGGGCGGAAACGTAGTAGGTAAGAAGGTTGAAGAAAAAGGACACGGTGTTAATGGTTATTCTGCATCATCCAGTTCTGGACAAAAGAACCCAGATTATAGTCCTAGAAAGGTGAAGTGCATGCTTATAATTCCTATTTTTGATTTTGTAGGCTCATTGTGTGTTAGTATTGCCGAGAAACATCTACAGGGGCCCTAATGTTTTTTTACTTGAAATGTATTCTTTATGAGATGTACTTCTTTGCATGTATTGGATGCATATCAATAAATTCCCTTACTTTTTTGAGAAAAAGGTTAAGCATATGCTTATATTTCCTATTTTCTTTTTGCTGCTTACTGAACAAGATCCTTTTTTTTTTCATAGTAAGAAAACTAGTTAACAAGTCTTCAATATTTAGCTGTCATAAGCTGGAGCTAATACTTTTACACCTCTTGTGTTATATGTTTAATCCAATTATGACCTCTTTCTTGTTGTCTGTTTGATCTATGCAAATGGGATGATTATAATATGTCAGTTATCAAGCCTAATGGGTGGAACCAATGTGGGTGTAGCTAAGTTGATCGTTAATCCAAGTTTTCGTGTAATGAATAGTAGTTTATACAAGGAGAAATCTCAGTCCATATCCTGCCTGAGCTCAGGATTCTCATTCAGAAATAGAACTATTTTCCTCTGATTTCGGGATATTCACTTACTTTTGTTTCTATCATTCATCTATATTATTTACGTTCACCTCACACTTGTTACTATTTGTAGATTGTTTTTTATCCCTGAGGTCATCTCTGAACTATTTTGAACCTCAACTCTGCTTGTGTTCCTTTTCTTTTTACGTCTTTTCAACTGCATCAAACGTTACTCAATGTTCTTATGTCGTCTATATAACTTGTTGCCATCTCATGCTGTATCATATTCTAACTATTTCTTACCTGGGGTTTTGTGAAGGCTGTGAAGACATCAGCAGTTCCGCAAGGAAATGAACTGAGCAGATTCAGTGACCCCCCTGGTGATGCTTCATTGGATGACCTGTTCCATCCATTGGAGAAGAACCTGGAGAATTGTGCTGCTGAAGTCTCTCATTCTGCATCATCTTCACAAATTGCTCAAAGCAATGCAATTGCCGAAACTGGAAAGAATGATTTGGCAACAAAGTTGAGGGCCACAATTGCTAAGAAACAAATGGAAAGTGAATCAGGACCACCAAATGGTGGCGATTTACTCAGTATCATGATGGGTGTGTTGAAGGAGGATGTAATAGACATGGATGGTTTGGTATGTGTGCTTGTACGTTTTTGCTTGGTTTATATATATTTTCTTACCTGACCGTCTTTCTCCCCCATTTTCTTAGTTCATTCTTTTTTGAATGCTTTTCAGGGCTTTGATGATAAACTACCGACAGAAAATCTTTTTCACCTTCAGGTACTGTTAGATGAGTTCCCTACTTATTTTTGTGACGAATGCGATGTAGTTTTATAAGTATATTTTTAACACGGGGAAATATCCTTTAGTACAATTGCTTCATTTTCCTTCTCAGCTTGGTCTCTTTGTTAAATGTAGAGTGATTGCAAGTAATGTTTTCTTTGGTTGCTAAAGCTTTAGATTTAAGAAAGCAGTACTAGGCACACTCTATTTTAGAGCATAGATATAATCAGAGGCGAATCCCGAATTTCAAGAGGATGGGTGCACCATTGCTTCTAAGATAAGATAAAAAAAATTATAGTGCAACAAGTTGGATTCGATCCCTCAACCTTTAGGAATTAAACCCAACTTGACCAGTGCACCACTCAGTCTCTTTTGACCCATGGTTTCCTTCCGATAATATTAGACATATTTTAAAAATGATACACATAATATACCGAGTTTAATCGGGTGACCATGGGTTCACATGACCCCAATTATTGCACTTAAAATCGCCACCGGATATAAATTTTTTTATCACATTTTGAAAATAGTGTTTTCTGATTTGCTAATGTATAGAGTTGGGGATCATTTCTTTCTTTTGCAATGAATGAATCATCTTATGTAGATCGTTTTTCTTTCCAATTGAAAAAGGGATATATATGAGTTGCTACAAGGTTTTATTGGAAATTCCAAAGTTATTTTCAAATTTTAAAGAATGAAAAAAAGCAATGATTGAAAGGAGAGGGAGGAACTGGACCTAATGGTAGCAGAAAGAGAGGGGGGGGGGTGTTAAGCTAAAAAAAAGTGCAGCAAATAGCCGGTAATAGGGATTTCTAGCTTGTGCCAGAGAAGTGTAAGATAATTTCCTATGTATAATCCTATAATCTGTAGTTTATATGTCTTTCCTATATGCTTTGTTTGCATTGACTGTTACAAAATGTTCTCTGTCCTTTAAGTGATATATGAATTTCTAGACAGAAGATAAATGAAAGCCTGACTCACGGACATTTTGGAACTCATCATATGGGCAGGCTGTAGAATTCAGCAAGTTAGTATCATCTTTAAGAACAGATGAATCAGAAGATGTTATTGTATCAGCTTGTCAGAAGTTAATTGCTTTCTTTCATCAACGGCCAGACCAGAAACTTGTTTTCGTCACCCAGCACGGTTTGCTTCCTCTGATGGAGTTACTCGATGTTCCAAAAACTCGTGTATGTCTTTATCTTGTGATCACATTGGTGCTTCAGTCTCTATGCACATTCAACAGCTGTAGTTGATTGTTTTTCTGGTTAGTTCGTGGACTAATGATGCTTTCAATTTTCAGGTAATGTGTTCGGTGCTGCAGGTACTGAACCTGATTGTTCAAGATAACACAGATTCCCAAGAAAATGCTTGTCTCGTTGGCTTTGTAAGTGTTACTTGCATTTATTCTTCTGATTGTACTTTGAATATTGGTAAATAAATGTTTGGTAATTCCAGAAAGTAAAGACAGCAAAATATTGTTTTACTGATACTGGGGCTAAACCACTTTTCTCAACTTTATGTTAAGTATAAAGCATATTCCCAAGAAAATGCTTGTCTTGTTGTCCTAGTAGGTGTTACATTTAAACTTCTGATTGTACATTGAATATGATAAAATAAATGTTCAGTAATTCTGGAAAGTTAATACTGCGAACTGTAGTTTTCTTGATACTGGGGCTAAATCTTTTTTCTGAACTTGTCTTTATGTTTAATTGTTTTATAGATCCCAGTTGTGATGAGTTTTGCTGCCCCCGATCGTCCCCGAGAAATTCGTATGGAAGCAGCTTACTTCTTTCAGCAGCTTTGTCAGTCGAGGTATAGAGATTATGGCTTGTGTTGTTGTGTTGTTGACATGAAAAGTTGTGAACCTTACTTCATGATGGCTTTCTTTACAGTTCCTTGACATTGCAAATGTTTATTGCTAACCGTGGAATACCTGTTCTTGTGGGCTTTTTAGAAGCTGACTATGCCAAATATAGGTCTGTCTTCTGTATCTTTTGATTAGAGCATTTCTTTTACAGACGAGATGTCATACCTCTCATGTCTTCTTCGTTTTTGAACTTTGGACCTTAAATGAATGTAGTTTCTCTTGTATAATTATTTGGTGTGCAAGAGTTGCTATCTAATGTATATATTGGAACTTTGCCTATTGTGGACATTTATATTTCGATTTTGTTCATTGTTGGAAGAAAATTTTGTTAATACAAATTAGTTTGGACTTTGGATTTTAATCTGAAGTGTGAAAACAGTTAATAGCTGATATAATTGTGTTGGAGAGGTTAGCACGTCACCATCAAGAAGTGCAAAATTGCTTCTGAGATTACACACAACTAATTAAGAAAAAAAGAAGAAGAAATTCTTTAAGTCATGACCTGGATATTTTCAATCAGGGTCCTCGGTAATTGGAAAAGACCTGAGTTCAGATAGCAGTGTCAGCCCGATTCGAGTATGGTTGGCATATAGCCGTTAGAGGGGTGATTTTTACAACTGAGAATCTGAGAAAGAGGAAGGTTACTTGCGCCTGATGGTGCTTTATGTACAGGGATTTGGGTAAAGATGTCGACCATCTCCTTATACATTATCCGGTTACTTCGAGGTTATGGTGGGAAATACTGAGATAGTTTGGATTAATTTGGGTGATGCCAGGCACGTTCAGCTGGAAGGGTGGTAGAGGTAGGAGAAGACGCATGACATGGATCGTTGCTCCACTAGCTCTTATGTGGATCGTGTGGAGAGAAAGAAGAAGGATAACGGCAGCGAAAAATTTTGTACAGTAGAGAAGTAGCCTCTTATCCCTTATTCACCCATGAAGTCCCTCTAAGCATAAATGATTGGGAGATGTTAATAGAAACCATTTATTTTGTAGATTTTCTACTTTTTTTATTATATTTTTATTTGAGTGTTTTTATGCCAAACATCAATAAAATCTATTACTGTACCAAAAAATTGGCATAAAATATTGTCACTCCAATAGATAGTCCATTTTCAATTTTGTCTATTGGTGGGTGTGATTCAACAAGGTAAGGACATCTATAGTGTTCTTCCTGTATGACCAGATGAAGCAATTGTCTGATGTGATATCGAGAATAACCAGTGAGATCTGTGAGAGAGATCTTGCTACTTTTTGGGGCAGCATTAGGGCTCCAGACAGATGGGGGTAAAAGTTATATGATTCCAGTGGGGGGACCAAGAAAGTAAATAGTATGACAAGCATACCAGGATGTTAGAATGGGTTTCTACCAATTACTTACCTGGACTTAAATTTGGAGATGTTGTGGTTCAGACACATAAGAGACAATTGGCTTCATAGACAGACATGTCTTTTGGAGGAAGGTTAACACTGATTAATAGTATAATTAGTACCCCGACCTATCTCTTATTAATGTACCACCTTTCTGGTGCAAGTGAAAAAGTGATTAGACATGCATGGAAGGTTTTATGAATAATCCAGCTGCTGCCTTTCTCGAGATCTGGAAAACCAAGGCCAATATTCTGATGCTTTACTATGGATGTGGAAAGGTGTACGATAGAACAGTTTTATCTATTATTGGGAGATTTGGAAGAAACAGAGGAGTTTCAAAGGAGAGAAAGCCGACCATGCACAAGCAGAAAGCCAAATGTATAATATAATTTTTGGTGTAATCAATTAGAATAGAAAGAAAGGATTTAAGAAGCATTATGGAACTTTTGAAAAGTTGAAAATGTAACTTCAGCTCACATAGTTTTGTAGCACTGACTTGGAGCATCATATTATGTAACAAATATTACCATTCACTTCCCTTAAAAAAAGGAAAAAGGTATGCTACGAAATTCCTCATTGCTTCCGTATCCTCAAAATCAAGAGAACATCAGACTGCTTGCATATCTGGTTCATGACTTCATGTTGGATCACAGAAATCATGGATATCTTGCTGCTGTTGCCCTTCGATTTCCCTGGACGGGCACCTGGTAGGTTCTCAATGCTCTCAAATCGTAGGGCTGCAAAAGAAATCGAGTTAGTCAGTTGAAAAACACGAAGAATATCAACAAACCAAAGGAGACCTATACCTTTCCTGTTTCACCCCCTTCTCTGGTCCTTTTCATCAACCGATAAATATTATTCAGAACTAGAAAAAGTGTGTTCATGCTTTTGACTGATAGAAGCTCTGAAAGAGGAAAGTTAACAATCTTCAAGTAGAGCTCTTATAGGGTAAAAGAAAAACCTTCATTTTATGTGCATTTTAACCTGGGACTTTATGGAACTAGCCTAGCCCTGCACCTTTGGTTATATTATTCCATCATACAAAGCAGCTGAGGTTCACAAAAAATGGTGAAGAATATTTAGGATATATTTGGAATCAGAAGCATCACTCGTTCTTCTGATGCAACACACTTTTGGAGATTATAAAAGGGGTGTTGAGTGCCGAACTTCAGTTTCTGGGATTAACTTGGGTCTTTCTGAATCCTGCTTGTAAAGGCTGACAGTGGTTTGCTTTTCTGATTGTAGTGATTAAGAGGGACCAACTATCTGTTTCCATATCAAGCTGGCTTTGATGATTTTGTTATGCTATGAGTGAAATGGAGCAGTATAGACAGTGAGGGTTTCATAGCTGACTCCAACTTTCTTGGGAATGTGGCGTAATAGTAGTTGTTGTATCAAGCCGACTTTCATTGCATTTTATGGTTCTTTCGGTCATTGGGTTCTTCCTGTATGAATTTTAGTTCTACCAGAGATAATACTTGGGCCTGTGCATAAACGTTTTCCTTTTAAATAAATGGACGTGCTTAAATTTTTGGACTGTCGAATACTCTCTATTTCTAGTATTATGTAAAGCAAAACCTAGAAACAAAATTCGAAAGCTAGACCCTGCTAACGCGGGATGCTCTGTGCACCGGGCTGCCAGTTACTTCCCATTTCGTGCAACAATAATTATGCTGGTACACAAATGGGAAATAACTTGCATTCGAAATTTGTCCCAAGTTTACTTTACTTAAACCTCACATCTTATATCTTAACATAGACACTAAGAAATATAGAGAATTTGGCAATCCAGATGTGAATAGGATTGGGAATGCTATAAGTAATGGATAATCTCTGTGAACGCATTCTATCTTCTCCTTTTCCACTTTGCCCTTTTTATCTTTCTCTTTACTTTTTCTTTTAAGTTTAGATTGAAAACAGGATGACCTAAATTACTTGACATGATAAATTAGCATCTCAAACCAACTAGCTTCATTTAACTATTATGCAAATAATATTTTCTAAAATCCCCCTTCCCAAAACACATGCAGGGAAATGGTTCACATGGCTATAGATGGCATGTGGCAGGTGTTTAAGCTTCAGAAGTCTACCCCCAGAAATGATTTTTGCCATATAGCTGCTAAAAATGGAATTCTGCTCAGGCTCATCAACACTCTCTACAGCTTGAATGAAGCAGCTCGTTTAGCTTCTGCATCTGGTGGAGGTGGGTTCCCACCTGATGGATTGGCTCCCCGACCACGGTCTGGGCCACTGGACCCTGGCAATTCTTCATTTATGCAGACTGAAATGCCCCCTTATGGAACTGATCAGCCAGATATGCTTAAAATTAAGAATGGAGATCGTGTTTTACCATCTGGAATACAGGAACCTTCACGGACTTCAGTTTCACATTCACCAGATTCTCCATTTTTCCGACACGAAGGTGAGAGACCTCGGTCAAGTAATGCTGCAATGGAAGCTTCAGGTCTGTCGAGATTGCCAGATGGAACATCTTTTGATAAATTAGGGAATGTAGTAACAAAAGATCGAGAAAGCCTAGACAGATACAAAAATGATCTCTCTCGAGCTGAGATTGACCTTAGACAGCAAAGAGGTGGCAATACAAGTAGAATGTCAACTGACAGGGCATCAAAACAGATGGAAGGGGGAGCATCATATGGGTTTCCTGGTTCAACAGCTACTCAGCAAGAGAATGTTCGGCCCCTTCTTAGTTTGTTGGAGAAAGAACCCCCATCTCGCCATTTCTCGGGTCAGCTTGAATATCACAATCTTCCTGGACTGGAGAAGCATGAAAGTATACTCCCTCTTCTACATGCATCTAATGAAAAGAAAACCAATGGCTTGGACTTTTTGATGGCTGAATTTGCAGGTAATGCTTCAGCTGCTTGTTTCATTTGTCGCCTTTGATGTAGAAACTGCGAACCTCCCTGCCTCCCATTGTAATTGGAAAAGAATTGAAATGTTTGTAATGCTTCTTTCTTACAAGGCATTGTCTTTTGATTAGCGTCAAGCAGACTCTTGTTTTCATCTTCTCTAGTGAGTAGGATTCCTCTAAATGCTCGATTAATGGCTGAACAGAGGTTTCTGGACGTGGAAGGGAAAATACTAACCTGGAGTCATTGCCTAGAAGTCCACATAAAGCTGCCACTAAGAAAGTTGGAGGGGCGGCTTCTGCTGATGGAATTGCTTCAACTTCTGGACTTGCATCACAGACTGCATCAGGTGTATTGTCCGGTTCTGGAGTGTTAAATGCTAGACCAGGAAGTGCAGCATCATCTGGAATACTTTCACACATGGTTCCCCCCTGGAATGCTGATGTTGCAAGGGAATACTTGGAAAAGGTAGCAGACCTTCTGCTTGAGTTTGCTGCAGCAGACACAACCGTAAAATCCTTCATGTGCAGCCAAAGTTTGCTCAGCCGTCTTTTTCAGATGTTTAATAAGATAGAGCCCCCTATTCTTCTTAAGGTACTTCTTTTCTAGTGAAAGTTTATCCAGCTATGTTTTTACTATTATCACATAATTATGCTCATGGTGGTTCCTTTCTTTTATTTTCAGCTATTGAAATGCATTAATCACCTTTCAACAGACCCACACTGCTTAGAACATCTCCAGCGAGCAGATGCAATCAAGTATTTGATACCCAATCTTGATCTCAAAGAGGGTCCTCTTGTGTCCCAAATACATCATGAGGTAATCTAAGCATTTAATTCACGGGTTAACCAGAGTGTGTGGTGATGCATACGTTTTTACAGTGGAACCAAACATAAAGTACATGATAAATTGTAATTCTCCCAGTATGTTACTTATTTACTGTTAACAGTCTGCGATTATAAACAAGCAAGGTAGAGAAAATGAAAAGAAGAAAATAGAAAAAATGTCTCTCTACCGTTAGTTTACTAGTCTGTACCCAACAACCTGTTTTCAGAAAGAAGAAAAAAGGAATAATGATCAGTAATTGCTTCAAATTTTAAATATCCGAAAAAGGGGACTGTAAAGTAGTACATTAATCTTATCCAAAATAACTAAAAATAAAAATAATAAAGTAGATTAATTGCACTTATAAAAAAGGTAATAGCAATAATTACATTTTTAGTCGTGGGTATCAAAAGAAAAGAATAGAGAAATAAATATCACATGCTCATGGTAGGAAGATGAAAGGAAACATAGATTATAGCTTATTTTGAGATGAAAGTATCAAATGACAAAGAAATGCTTGCTTTTGACTCTGTGGAGAAGACAATAATGTTGACAGTGGCCAAGCTAATAAGTATTTCTGTCTATCTTGCTTTCTTAAATGACTTTTTTACTATATGAGTGTGTTAAGTTTTCGAAGCCTATAGTTGCGACTCTTGGACTAGTCAGAGGGAACAACTGCCCCCACTCAACATAGCCGGACCTGCTGTGGCCGTTTTGTTTTTTTTCCTAGTAACAAGTAGGGGTGTCCAACGGGGCGGGGCGGGGCGCAGCGGGACAGAGGGAGGGTCGGGACTCAGGCTCCGGCGGGCCAGGCGGGCCGGGAAGAGGTCCCGTCCCGTTCCACAACCCCGCTGGAACGGAGTCGGGTGGGATGGGTTCGGGGCGAGATCGTTTTTTTTTTGCCACTTAATTTAAAAAAATAATATATACAAACACTTCAATAATTGAACAAGATAATGTAATAAAAATATTCCAAGACTTTTTTTGTGCCTCTTATATTATTTAATAGAAACATGACATAGTAATAAAATTTCAAAATTACAACTTTGTGGTGTTGTTCAAAAGTTGCAAATGACATAGTAAAATACTAAAATTGCAAATGACATAGTAAAATACTAAAATTGCAATTAAAAAATTTACATATGCAACCACACTTCTTTTATTTTTTTCACAATGTCTTGAGGATCGTTGGAATTGAAATTGAAATTTGTTTGTCAAATTCTTCAACGTCACTTCTTGCTCCCTCGGACAAGATTTCGTTGTAGTTGTAATCTTCTTCTTCGTTGATCTCCGGTTGGCCCATCTACTACGCTCCGCATTTAATTCGATCTCAATAATCGCAATCTCGATGAATCACCCGCCAATGATATGCATGCTCTATTTGAAATCTTTCCGCAGAAAAAGCGCTTTCAGACGAGGTTGATAACGCTTGAATGTTCAACACATCTCGGGCCATCTTTAGTGTCGGAGATGTCTTCTCATTCTCCCTTCAGTATTTCAACAAGTCTTCTTGTCCTTCAACATTGACAATTAATTCGTACGGTACAACACCCTGCAAAAAATAAACATCAAATTCACTAACTTGTGAAGAAGTTGTACCACTACACATTTTATTTATAAGTATTTAATACTAGCAACAGAAACCGCATGTTTTTTATAAGGTTGCAGCGAAGTAGTAGAAGATGGTACAGAAGCCGGTTTGATTATTTGCACTTTGTTGTTGGTAATACGTATATATTTTTTTGCATTCGGTGTATATGCTAGACGTAACTGCTTCTTTAGTTGGTATGTCAATTGGTTCTTCAGTTGGGTCTGTTGGAAGTACTTCTACACAATCATAAATTGTTTCTACAAGTGTTTTACAACCGTCTACTTTAATAGTTGGATTTAATACATCACCAACAATATAATTAGTGAGGATAGGAAAAAAGTATTTTTTTAATTTTTTAAATATTGTTTCAATAGATGCCTTATAAGTTGGTTTTTGCATATATTCATTAAGTAACAAAAGTATTAGAGCTATATAAAATAACATATTTGAAATAGTAGGATAATAAATACCGGAAAATTCTTTAGTAGCTTGATAAAATTTCTCTAAAAATTCATTAAGTTAAAATGTTATTCAATCACTATCTACAAGCATATCCCTTGGATTTTTATTATGGACGTTAAATAATAAAGTAATAGGTTGTCTGTAATCGTAAGCAACAAGTAGTTGCTCAACAGACAATTCCACCTAGTCGAAACTTCTTCTGGAATTTTTCTATATGATAATCCACAATCATGACATATTTTTTGTACTCTTTGCGTCTTTGTATTTTATTACCTTTAAAAATAAAATTTATAGCAAATTGTATTTTATCAAGAATGCTTTCAAAAGATTTTAGGCCATCCTTTACAACTAAATTATAACTATGGCACGCACATTTTACATGAAAATGATCAGAAAAAGATGGAATTAATCTAAGTTTTAAAAGTCTTATAGCATAATCATTAGAAGTAGCATTATCTACTGTAATAGTCATAATTTTATCATTAATTCCATAGTAATTACAAATTTCATTAATGTTTTGTGCAATAAATGTTCCAGTGTGCCTATCCATCTATATATCTATATGCTAAAATTCGTTTTTGCATAAACCAATTTTGATCTATCCAATGACATGCGGCATATGTCAGAAGCTATGTAGCACGGACACGCGGAAACGACAATTTTGAAAAATAGGGGACACGATACGGCAGGGACACAGCTGTAAAAATAAATTAAAAAATATTTTTATATATATATAATATATAATATAATATATAAAATACTAAAATTAATATTATTAAAGCTTAACATTCATAAATAAATTATAAATTTAATTCAAATTTGTTATATACCAAATAACCAAAATACCAAATTAAATATGTACCAAATTAAAAAGAAACATTCATAACAAATTGATAATCAATCAAATATTCAATACATAATTCATAAGACCATAGTCCATAAAGTAATACATAAGTATGTCCCAAGACCCAAATTCAAATAAATATAAATTTACTTAAAATAAATCAAATAAAATTAAAACTAAACTTTTTCTTAAAAAAAAAAAATGTCCTGCCTTGTCCCCCTTTCCCGTGTCCCTGCCGTGTCCCCGCGTGTCCCAGCCGTGTCCGATTTTTTTTTTTTTTTTTGCTGGGCCCACTCGGAAACGTCCCGGACACGTGTCCGAGGCGTGTCCGAGGCGTTTCGTGTCCGATGAGGTGTTCGACACGGACACCTCACCCTAAATGAGGTGTCCGTGCTTCATAGGTCAGAAGTGATAACCACTTTGCCATTAAAATGATAAAGTGCATAACGTAAATACTGTTGATATTCACTTGCAAATTTAAAAACATCTCATCTAACAGTTGATCTAGAAAAACCATTAAAAGCAGAATTATATGTTTCTCGAATGTAATGAACAAAACCAGGAGAGGAAAGAAATGAAAAAGGCAAACCCTCCACCGCAATTAATTTTGCAATATTTTCCCTATCTTTGTTTTTATCTAGGACCAAAAATTCCCCCGTCGTCGGGTTAATTTGACCATGTACTAGATCGAGACACTATGGGAACCTTGTCCCGACTCAGATGGCAACGATTATTTTTGCAAAGGGGGACGGGGCCGGTCGGGTCAGGATCGGGACGGCGGGACAATCCCAGGGTTCGAGCCCCGACCCCGACATTTTTTTTTTACTTTGGGGGATCGGTCCGGTCCGGGATCGGGCCGACCCGGCCCACTGGACACCCTTAGTAACAAGTGCTTGTAAAATGGCTCAGAAATTAGAACCATACTTTGATCTAGATATAGAGGAAGATCTCTCTCTTCCTGGTCTATTTTTTGTCTTATCTTGTTAGTCAGTTGTGAAATCCTTAAGTCTATGCTTATACGATGCTCATGGATTGTTTCTTGCTTTTTTCCTTGCTTCAGGTTCTCCATGCATTGTTCAACCTCTGCAAGATCAATAAGAGAAGACAGGAGCAAGCTGCAGAAAATGGAATTATTCCACACTTGATGCTTTTTATAATGACCAGTTCTCCATTGAAACAATATGCATTACCTCTTCTATGTGATATGGCTCATGCATCACGTAATTCAAGAGAGCAGCTCCGTGCTCATGGTGGGCTTGATGTATACCTAAGTTTACTTGAAGATGAACTCTGGTCTGTCACAGCATTAGATTCCATTGCTGTTTGTTTGGCACATGACAACGAAAGCAGGAAAGTGGAACAAGCTTTGCTTAAAAAGGATGCCATACAGAAAATGGTCAAGTTCTTCGAATGCTGTCCAGAACAGCATTTTCTGCACATACTGGAGCCTTTCTTGAAAATTATCACGTATGTCATTTTTACTTTGCCTGCTTGCTGCTTGCAAACGTTGTGTGTTTGTCTTTGTTTAACTTACGCTAATGAATTTGCCCGTAATTGGATATGACTTCTGGAAACGTGGTTGGTTGGAACAAATAGTAAAATAATGGTAAGTTTGACCATTTTGACTTGGTAGTAGTTTAGCTGGCAAGATGCACCTGTCAAACGAGAGGAAAGAAGTTATGCTGGCTTGATACATTTGTAGAGATCTTGGTAGATGCACTCCTATGTAGTAGAGCTCAAATATCTTGTCATAGCTTATTTGACTGTGAGGCTGTTTTTCATTAGTCTCTAAATGGTTCCTATCCTACTAGAGGATCAATATACTCTTTAGTGCCTCTTTTTGACCCATCTCGATGTAAGTAGTACTTGTTTGAATTCCTAATTGTCCTCTCTGTGTGATATGGATAATTAATAAGCACATTAGAGAATTTGTCCACTCTAGTCCTGCATGCTGAATTTACCTTATTGACTTTTTGTTAAAATAGTTTTTCATGGTATTTCATGAAGATATTCTTCTGTTGATTTCTGGTTAAATTTTTTTATGCAGGAAATCATCTAGAATAAATACAACTCTTGCCGTCAATGGATTAACACCGTTGCTTGTCTCTAGACTTGACCACCGAGATGCTATAGCTCGATTGAATTTGCTCAAGTTGATAAAGGTGAGAAATTATTGCTTTTGAGTGGTTCTTGCTACCTTCTAACGTGTCTCAATGGATTGAATGGTCTTCACTGTTTTCCCCGTTGGTAACTTTCTGGTAACTAATGCTGCCTCTCGCAATCAGTTCTATTTTATAGAGGGATATGTTGCAATAGCAACAAGGGACATGATGATATACTTGATGAACATCCTTCTACCTATAAACTCTCTGCCCTATCCCCTTTGTGACTGGACAACCTCCTTCAGATGACATGATATTATCCTTTCAAGATTTATTTAGTAGTACTGCGACGAATCAAAGGCCCTCACAGTTTTGGTTTTCTTGGGAAGTTGAAAAAAACAAAAATTCTGTATTGAATATTGTTTATCATCAGCAATCGGGCAACCTGAATGGTAATTAGTGTTTGTTAAAGCAATTGTGATGATTCACTCACAATTTTTTTGATGTCAGGCTGTGTATGAGCACCATCCGCGTCCAAAACAACTTATTGTGGAGAATGATCTGCCTCAAAAGCTTCAAAATTTGATTGAAGAGCGCAGAGATGGACAGAGTTCGGGTGGCCAAGTTTTGGTCAAACAGATGGCGACTTCTCTGCTCAAAGCACTCCACATAAACACAGTTTTGTAAATTATCAGATTGTTACTTCCATGCTAATTGTCTGCAAGCTTGTATATTTACTTGGTTTCATGTCTGTAATTAGTCTCTTTTTCTTAGTGTTCACTATTTGTTGTGCTTTGGGTGTTTTTAAGCCCTCAGTTCTCTTCCCCAATGTAATTATATCCTTATGAGTGTCTACAAAGTGAGATGCTTATATTGAGTTTGTGAGCCACTTTGATTCTTTTCTTTCTGAGCTATGGACTAATTCCAAGCAAGTTTTATGTGTACTAGAGAGTAAAATCACTTTCCTCCCTTGAGCGCACATTATGCATTTCTTAACAAATATCGAATCATCATTAAGGGGTTAATTTTTTCTTTCTTGAAGCTGATAGATTTTCAGAAACGATTTCATGTTTCTGGATCCCTTTTTAAAGAGTTGTACGAATAGACTACAATAAAACTTGGGAGAGAACACATCTTATACACTTCTATCTCTTAACTATGATTATTGAATACACATTTTTACATCAATACATTACTTAACTCAAATTAAATAATATGATTTGATGTGAACACTGGGTGTGAAAAGTGAATCTAGTAAAAGACATGCTGCAAATTCCCACTGCCCAAGGAGTTTTTTCGTTGGCGGCAGAGATTAAAAAAAAGGGGGGGGGGGGGGGTAGGGGTAGTTGAAGCCAAAGTGCCATCTCAGTTTGTGTGCTGGTACAAGGGCAGCCTGAGACTAGGAGATTAACCCGACAAGATAAATGTCACAACTTTTCTTGTTGAAATAGAACGGAAGTTATGCACATTGTCACCCCACTTTCAAGAAATGTTTTGAACACCGATTGTACATCTTAAAGAAACAAAATTAACGCAACCCATGTCCAATTCAGCAAAACTCGTAACAAATTTGATCGCCTATGCTAACAGAGATGATCCAGAGTAAACTTTGCAAAAAAAATGCAGTACAAAAAAGCCAATATGTCAGATGTACCAATAAATATAACATCCTCCAATATCCCGCCATCACAAACTTGAATCCTTTGATACAAACACTCACAAAGCAAACCAATGCAGCCACGCAGAACCATGTTCACAAGATTGGGTACTCCAGTCTTTTATATCAAATCAGCCACGTTCATGGGCATTTCATCAATCTGGGTACTGTAGTATTGCTCTATGTCTCTCAGAATTTTGATATCATCACTCTTCACAAAATTTATAGCAACACCCTGCACCCCACAACGAAAAACCAGTTCATAACCAATGTATCACATGAATGAGAGTACAATGGATTCAGAGCAATTTGCAAAAAAAGGCAGAAATATCTGAAAGGTTCCCAAGCAAATAAATGATTCTGTAAGTTCTGCTAGCAAATTTGTTTTAAATTTGAAGCTTTAGAAGATATATTTTTTGAAACTGAATAATCAGGAAGTTATATTAAAGCAAGTAAAGCTTTGTTAACTATCTGCCTCTGCATTAGTGAGCCAATTGTCAATAATTGAAAATTTGGTCAATAATTGTGAGTAAACAAAGCAGTTTGCATAGTACTCTGTCAAAGTTCTTAGATTAGAGTAACTTCAGCAAAGGGAATTAAGAGATTGTTTGCAATACAAGGCTACCACCCCACAGTTAGGTCTTTGCCTGTAAAACAAAAGGGTTCTATGGAGACGCCATTGTTTAGCTGTAATTTTGTGTTGGTTAACTATATTCATCTGCTAAACGCTATACATTGTAGTAGACATTGTTACAGCTTTTTGTAATCATATGTTGCTCCATATGGGCACAATTGTCACAGTGAGCAAGGAAAACAAAAAACAACAAAGTGAAAGGTTGTAACAGTTGAGGGATTGATTTACAAGGAAAGATAAAAAATATACCTTTCGACCAAAACGACCAGAGCGACCAATGCGATGAATGTAGAGTTCTCTGTTGTTTGGAAGGTCATAATTAATCACCAGAGACACCTGGAATCAATATCGTAAGCAAAATGTGAAAGATAATACAGCAACATCTTTTTGATAACTGAAGATAGTACAGCAGAAACATTCCCCTAGATGTGGCAGCCAAAGAGATGAAAGAAATAAGCAACACTCAGACGGCAATGTGCTTGCCACTGCAGGTCAGGATTTCGAGCATAAAGTAAGTCAACATTCTAACCATTGTTGCATTTGCAAATCATATTGTCGCCGCATCTTATCCTTGATAGGAATAATCAGGCATGCTGAAATGCATTTGCTGTTGGAAAATAGCTTCTTATTGTACACAAGTTTATCAAATATCTGAAAATGCATTTGCGTACAAGTAAATAGCTGCTTGATTATACATAAGGGCTATCATACCTTTTTTTAAACCTTCGCTTAAAGAATATGAGATCATATCCACAATCAATTCCAGTAACTATATCCAGAATCAATTCCAGTATAACTATACTACTAAAAGCCTAAGTCAAACACTTCACTATTTCAAGAGATTCGGAATCTATATCTACACTCGCCCTCCCCTATACACAGCACTAAAGAAATTTCGAGATGGGGACAAAGGAAATGTTTAATATCCAGATCAACTCCAGCATAACTATTGCATTAAAAACCGAAGTCAAACACTACTACAAGCTATAAAAAGATTCTGAACCTATGTCTATTCTGCCTACACTATCCACAGCACTGAAGAAATTTCGAGATGAAGAAGAGGGGTATATTCTATAAATCAGGAGTGAGTAGATGTCCAGAGAAAAGTGAGGCTCCTCTCGTTTACTGATTCTTCTCAATTCTTTGAAACCTTTTTCTCATCCAAATTAGTTGACTTTTGCTGCTATCTAAACGATGAAAGTTATACATTCTAAATGAACTGCACTAGCAATGTATAATCATTATGTGTAGTGATTAAAAGTATTATAAACTTGTACAAAGGAAAAACATAGAGAACTTCAAAAACTGTGAGCACCAGATCAGTCTCTGTAATAATCTATCATTGTATGCTTAAGGTTGCAAAAGACATCCATCACTAAAAGGTGTGTTATCTAGAGTATTTGAACCATAAAAGCTCATATTGGACCTAATTCCAACTTGCTGAACAAATTCTACCAGCATAAACAACCTCATATTTACATAGACTTCAAGGACAATTAAACACTTGGGTAAAAAAAATTATCCCTCCAGCTTAGGTAAAGCTTGGATTGTTAAGACTGATAAATTAGTAATAGCAGTTCACAACCAATTACAAGTTAGCTATCACAAATTAAAGAACTGATCTAGGGTGTGGAGGTTGTGAAAGAGTAAAGGACATAGAGCTTGCCTGTTGAACATCCAGACCCCTTGCCCAAACATCTGTTGTGATTAGAACACGAGTCGTGCCACCTCGGAACTCAGCCATAATAGCATCTCTCTCCTTCTGTGGCATATCTCCGTGCATAGATGAGACTGTAAAATTATTCTCGCGCATCTTGTTAGTTAGCCAATCAACCTGTCGCATTAATCGCACTTCCTTTAGAAAGGCATAGTACAAAAACAATCTATTTGTGAGGGAAAAAAGAGAAGAGATTTGGGAACAAATTGCTTGGTTATTCCCTCAAACATGCTGGAAATTAAATAGTATTTGCAGGTAATTCAAAAATGAAAAAGAAAAAGTAATTCCTGCTCCTAACTACACATTTACATGTATTCTTTTTTGATGACGAGGGAAACCGTAGCCGCTACCCTTTGGGTGCACACAGGGTAAACCCCACTCCTACGCAAACCACACGGGAGAGATAACCGGCACTAGGCAAGCCCCGTGCGACGAGCTCGACTCAGAAGGCAAATCCCCTACTATCGTAGGCAGGGAGACATTTACATGTATTCTAAACCTTCCACATTTACAATCTCCTCAAGTTTTAATCAGGATCTCATATTTACAATTTCCTAAAGTTGACATTATTAACAAAATACACCCCCCCCCCCCCCCCCCAACCTCAAGTTGGAGCGTACACATCGTATGCTCCTAACTTGCCGGACATATACTCGTTTTTGGAGCCACAAAGTGACTTAATACCCTGATCCAATCTTTTGTCGAATAAGATGACACTCCGATTCTACATGCTTCATTCTTTCATGAAGCATTGGATTAGCAGAAATGTGTATTACAGCTTGGTTGTTGCGGATCAATTGCAGTAGTTGCTTTCCTTCATATATTAAGGTATGGTGAGCATATATTTTTTACTTTCTTCACTGATTGCTACAGACAGCTCCATTCACCGAAGGGGACTACTAACATATACCAGAATGATTTAAAACGCTGTCTAATTACTCACAAATACGAAACATAAATCTATCATTAATGAAGAACCCCCAAAATAATCAAAGAACTCCTAATAATCCAGCATCTGTTATTTAAGCAACAGTCCACTATATTTCACTAGACTTGTCAAAAGGAGTCAACTATGATTCACTTGGGAGCAAAAGAACCAGGTGACAATGTTACCTTTCGTTTTGTGTTGCAGAAAATAACAGCCTGGGTGATGGTGAGTGTATCATAAAGATCACAAAGTGTATCAAATTTCCACTCTTCTCTCTCCACTGCTACAAAGAACTGTTTGATGCCCTGCAACAATACAAAAAGAAAAAGAACCAACATGAGTAAAGAAATTCAAATGAAATTATTTATTACTTCGGTATCATTGAGACACTTCATCTGCTTTTCCTGTGTGGGGCGTGTGTGAAAAAAACAGACTCAAATCATTACTTGCCTCTAGAGTCAATTCATCACGTTTTACAAGAATCCGAACAGGATCTGTCATAAATTTGCTTGTTATCTCCAGAATTTCATTTGGAAGAGTGGCGGAAATCAGTACAACCTGCAGAGTTAATATATATATGTCAAACGTTTATATACTTATCCAAAAAAGGAGAGAGAAAATACACACACACACACACACATTTTCTGCTTAAAAGTACAGCAGGAGAATCTAATGATTTCAGATCCATTTTGTAGTTGGGGGGAAGGGCACAGACAACCTCTTCCTCGATAGAGCAAAGAACCATACATAACAACCAGCCAATTTTCATTCGCATCTCTTTCCTCAAAGAAAGTATAAAACATGCAAAGCAAACAGGAGTCTTGATTTTCTAAATTACTGAATCACGCAATAAAAAACAGAAAACGCAAATCAAAACGTAAAGAATATACAGGAAATCTGTAGACATCACATAGGCCACATGCAACACGAATTGCAACTCAAGCAACACTATCAACAAAGAGTGATCAATGAAGGATCAGTAAGAGCTGCACAATGTATAAAGTTCACTGGTGGGTAGCCACATACCAATATTTAACAGCATACGGACAGTTCTAGGTGAAGATTTGTAATATGACTCGATCAGCTTGAACTATAGAAATAATCACCTAATAAGCAAGAATGGAAGTCTTTTTATGCGTTTATAGAAACAGACAACTCACCTGAAGCTCTGGTGGAAGATATCTGTAAACATCATATATCTGATCCTTAAAACCACGGCTCAACATCTCATCAGATTCATCCTAACAAAAATAAGTAGAGAAAGACCTCAAATATTTTATGGAAAGGTAATCAGCCGAAAAAAGAATTCAGCAAACAAGATAAATATGAAGGTAAAAGAGCCATAAACTTACAAGAACCAATAATTTTATGGCCCTGGTTCGTAGAGTTCTCCTTTTAATCATGTCACAGACTCTTCCAGGAGTTCCAGAAACTACTTGTACTCCATGCTCTAGTTTTCTAATATCTTCACCCACACTTTTGCCTCCAATACATGCATGTGCCTGTATGTTAATGTAATCTCCAATAGCCAAAATCACCTTTTCTGTCTGAGCTGCAAGCTCCCGCGTAGGAGACAATATCAATGCCTGTACTCTAAGAAAATACATAGGAAATCACCCAAAACTCTTAAGACTTTATGAAAGAGCAAACTTCATACAAATTCTGAACTTCATAATCCAATAGCTCCATTTCCTTATTACTCCCTCCGTCACAATTTATGTGGCACCATTTCCTTTTTAGTTTGTCCCGAAAAGAATGTCAGCTTTCCTTATTTGACAACTATTTAATGGCACCATCTCTGTTTTACCCTTGTTGGGTCCCACTTAATTTTAAAAATGTACTTTTTGGGAAGAAAAGTCAACAAAAGTAGGCTCTAAAGGGCAATTTGGTAAAAATAAAAAAGACTTCCTTATTTCTTAAACTTCGTGCCTGGTCAAATGGTGCCACATAAATTGGGACGGAGGGAGTATTATTCTTCACAAATTCAGGAGCAAAAAGCTATCATATGTTGATTCTAGATTTTCAGCTGTACCAGAAAGTAAAATCACCTCATACGTTATAAATTGTTAACATTAAACACATTAATTATATCTGCATTTCAATAAATTCAAAAGTCATAGTAATGAAAATATACTGACTTTCTAGTTTCTGCCACAACTCAGCTCATTTATAAACATCTCACCATCATAAATCATAGTGTTTAATAAACAAACTAGCATGTGGGTTCAGGATTTTAATATGGTGGTGAGGAGTACTCCTTAGTGGCAACGGGTGTAGACCTACTATAAATAAATCTACTTTCAATCTTTATCAAATAAACATATAAACAGATCTACAAATCCTCGAACTACATGCAAACTTAGCGAATATCATAACACAATGGAAGCAAAATATCCATATAAGCACTTGCCACTAGCAACCAGTTGAGATCGAGATTTAGCGGCTGATGCTACGCTTAAATTACGCCTATTTGCTAAGAATTTTAAATTTAGTAAAGGAAAAACCTCTAATTTTAGAGAACCCTTCTGTTTGTCGGAGAAAATTTAAGACAAGCTATCAAGTACTGATGTGAAACAACCACAAATTGAACATCATGGCCAGTGAAAACTCATATAGCCAGACTACAACTAGCTTTGGGTTGAGGCATAGTTGTTATAGTATTCGATGCGAAACAAGCCTAAAATAGAGTAGAATGGATATAATGGATTCATAGTGCCAACTCCAACTAGTTCCAGATTGAGGCAATTGTTGTTGTTGACCATGGTTTTGAAAGTGAGAAAATTCCCTTTTATTTAGGCACATCGATATAATCCAAAATATATAGTTGAAATTTGAGTTACAAAGAGAGCCTAATAAAAAAAATCCTTCTGCTTAACTATATTTATGTGCACACATCTACATCAAATACTAATAACCCTCAATCCTTACAAGCTGGGTCTGCTACACGAGTCACCTATATCCATTCCATTCAAACCATCTATCAAACAAAAAAGGATAATAGCATTTTTGGTCCCTAAATTATAGATATCTTCTGATTAAGGTTGAATTGTTACTCCATAGTTGACGATAATATAGTTCCAAAAGTAGTTCAAATACAACATACTTCTTACATAAAAGAGCTAAAAACAAATTCGATTAATTAAAGGTTAAATGTGCTTCATCAGATATTACAAGGACCAAAATCATAATATACCCATAATTTAGGGACCAAAAATGCTATTATCCCTACCAAAAAAATAAAAAACCTAGCCTTAAAGAACAAAAATAAAGGGAATGACAATACATAGTCAGCATTTTTGGAATCAACAATATACAGCCCAACAAAAAATATTACGCCCAGCAGCCCGATATGCAAGTATTATACAACATTATACCAGGGGAAAAACATTATACATATATCAACCTTGTATTATAGTGTTAATAAAAGGTGTTTATACACAAATATCGGCTAAACCGATAAACAAACTCAAAATACGGGATACCTGGCGTAAATATTTAATTTTTCATAAAAAAAATCCAAAAACCTAATTTAAAAAAAATAAAGGGAATAGAGAATACATACTCAGAATTTTTGGTATCAACAACTTGGCAAACGGTAAGGGCAATCATGGAGGTTTTTCCGGTACCGGATTGAGCTTGAGCAATGACGTCACGGCCCGATATAATAGGCAATACGGCCCGTTGTTGAATAGCTGATGGTTTTTCAAAGCCGTATTGATAAATCCCTCTAAGTAAGTCATCTTTAATACCCATCTCAGCGAAACTTGTGATTGGTTCAACACCTTTTGATGTCTCGAAGACTAATCTGTCTTCTTCCATATGTGGTCGCCTTCTGTTTGCTGGAATTACTGACCCTGTCTCCATGGTGTTTGATGAAATGCCTCACAGAAACAAACGCCCTAATTGGATTTTATGTAAACGGACCGACTAATATTTGTATATCTGGTCCGACCCCAACTGATCACTTCTCTTTAATTTAAGTATTTTTTGCACGGATTTTCTTCAATCGTGCTGCTGGTCTTTAATTTTTACCATCTACTTTTTGCACTTGCTATTTATTTAATATAAAAATAAACTAGACATGCTTTGTAAGGTATAATTTATGCGATATTTTTATTTTTAGAAATTGAATTTTTGTCTTGGTCGACATAAATTCTATATGAATTATGAGGCATACGTTTTGTAATATTTTTCAGATTATGTTGAGTGTTGAAAATTTTATCTTGTCCGACATAATTGATGTAGACCCTTATTTCGGGGTGGTATTTAATTTTTGTCTGTCATTTTTTTTTTAATTTTTGCACTTCGCTTCAAAATTTCTGAATTTCAGGTTCGAACTCCCGCTCAGTCAAAAATTAAAAAGAAAATCGCAAAGCATAATTTGAATTCGCAAGCGAGTTTGCGTCGTGAGTTTGTCGGAAGCGCGCACCGGCCGTCGAACCACTGGCGAACCGCGACGCTCCATTGTGGAGCCGCGACGCCTCTGCCCCAGAACTGCAAAATTCTGCAATTTCAAAATTCTAAAACTGGTTTAGGATCAGATTTGCAGATTCAACCTCGTACCCTCTTCACAATTAAACAACACGTTCATCCACCATCATCAAATCCCTTCTCGTTCTTCGTCTCAGTGCACCATATTCAAAACAAATCAGTAACACACATCAACTTAGAAGAGGTAAATCGAAACGACTTACTCGATTCATCATGATCATCTCTCAAAGTTCTTGATGTTCCTCCAATATCTTCAACTCCTTCAACTTCTGGAACATAATTATGGTCTGCATCACATTTATCAAATTTCAAATCTTCAAGTGCATGCCTTCTAATGTAGTTATGTATATATTTGCCGCAACAATTTTTTTTTTGTGTCTAATGGAAAACTTGACAGTATTGATAATATCCTCCATATTTATTTCCACACACCAAATGTTCGCTCAATTACATTTCTCAATGAGAAATAGACAGAACAAACTGATACTTAAAATATGGAGAAAATAAACTCATATAAACTACATCCATGATTTGTATTATGACAAATATATATATATATATATATATATATATATGGCAAAGAAAAAAATATGTTTTTAATACTACTACAATCTGTTTTTTAATAATTAAGCCTCAGTCCCAAATAATTTTTTTTGAAAAAAAACAAAAAACATATCGAGTAGTTATCAAAACCACCATAAAGAATTAAACCCAATTGAATTAAGCATTTTAAACAGATAACATATCAACTACTTATTGAAAACTCGGTGAATAATTAAACTCAGTTGAATTAAGTCTATTAACAAAAATTTTAAAAAAACATATAACATATCAACTAATTATCAAAAACCCAGTAAATAATTAAACCCAATTGAAAAAAAAGTGAATAATTAAATCCAATTGAAATAAGTCTATAAAAAAATTAACATATCAACTAGTTATTAAAAACACAATAAATAATTAAACCCAATTGAATTAAAAAAATGAATAATTAAACCAAATTGAAAAAAGTCGATCAACAATTTTATTAAAAAAAATTAAAAAATATTTGGAGAAACACTTTCGCGAAGCACCAAATTGGTGTTTCTCCTTCTCTTCAATTTTAGAAACATTTTTTGGTTTTTTTAAAAAATGTTTCTACTTCTTGATAAGTATGTGCTTGAAAGTGTTCTCAAGTTGAGAAACACTTGTAAAAGCTTGGCCAAACACATACTTAATCAACCCCTATTTTGATTGGGCTAAGACCTACAAATTATGAGTCCTTACAGTAAATTTTGGTTAATAATACTTAATAAAAAATGAAAAAAGACCCCTAAATAAGCGTTGTTTTATGCCGCTTACTTTTGAGGCAGTTGTATCTTTAGATAGCATTTCTTCGATCTTCTATATTGTTGTTTGAAGTTTTTGCATAATTATTATGAAAATTATCTAATAGTATTAACAAGATTAATTGCTTAGATTATTATTTAGCCCTCCTCAATTAATTTGAACCAAATTTGTTTTGAGTAAATAACGCAACAAGTAAAAAGGAATTGAAGGAGAGAATTTTACATTTACCATAGTCATGCAAACCAAACATCCTGATATTAATAACCTAAGATCAAATTTCAGAGGCCAGAATACTACCATAGTCATGCAAACCAAACATCCTGATATTAATAACGTAAGATCAAATTTCAAAGGCCAGAATACTACCATAGTCATGCAAACCAAACATCCTTGCGTTAATTATGTACAAACTAGTAAATTTGTTCGTGCTTCGCGTAATTATAGAAAATAATAATAATTCAGGAAATGACCTTGTAAAATCTTGAGATAGAAAAAGATAAACTAAATCTTCTATATGATATTCATGGGTGTAATTTCAGTACTTCAAGCATCATACTTACAAGTCATATAAATGGAAAATCTTGTTATGTAAACTTAATAAGCATTTCTTAATTATCTTTTCTCTTTCTTTAGTTACTTGAAAGTATAAATTATAACTTATGCACATAAATTCTTATTTTGGGAATCAAGTGATCCCATAAATACTCTAGTTTCATCTCATGTACCTCCATTGCATCCAACCTTGAAGAACTACCGTTTTTCTTGGGGAAAATAAAAAATAAAACTCCAAGTTTATAACTACACCTCCAACCAGATTTTGTTAATCGGTGGATGATAATTTAAAAAACTTTATATAGATATGAGAGAGCTTAGGGCATGTTTGGTACGTAACGCTGGACTGTACTGGACAAAAAAATAATACAGCGTTTGGTGGGCATTTTCAGCCGGTCTGGACTGTCTCCAACTGCCATTTTTGAGACATATCTAGTAGATGAGACTCCCCTAGACTGTACTAAAAAAATACAGTTCATTATATATTAATACTCTAATATCGTACATTATATATTAATACAATTCAATCCATGCAAAATTATACAGTCATTCATCCAAAGAGTTTTGTAACTGAAAAGGCCCGTTATTGAATCATACATGATGTAACGGAACCATCATAATCAGTGCATTATCATAGTGTATTAAGTGATTAAGAAATGGGTGAGTGGGTAATAATGTATAGGTTCGTGCATTATCATAGTGTATTAAGTAATCGGAGAATAAAGATAATGTTTCTTGGCCAAAGAGAGGTTATGTGCCTACCCCCAATCCAGATAATTAAACAAAAGATTCAAGGTCAAAGATAAAGCAAGATTATATGCACCAAAATTACAGAAAAAGTTTGACATGCCTACCCTCAATCCAATCCTTAAACTTCCTTGCAGCAGATATGACCATTTTATAAGGCATATCACACCGTCTCCTATAGCTTCATCAGATTACAGGGTCTTGTCCTCCATTGAACAGGGGGGGGGGGGTATTAGGCAGGCTTGTCTAACCTATTTCACCTGTATTTAAAGAACCTTTCCTCGCGGAAAAAAAACCCTGCATAGCATCATCAGATACTACAATCAGAATCCTAAGACAAAATGCAATACAGAAACTACTAATGATGCCCCCAAGTCATGGACCGGGAAGTATTTTCTCCCTCTGTGGGCAGCCAGGTGCACTAAGGTCCAAGGAAGGGTCGGACCACATTGGATCTTATGTACGCAGCCTTACCCTGCATTTCGGCAAGGAGCCTTGGTAAAATCGTGCAAACAATGAGTGCACTTTTATTATCATACACACACACGAAAAGATTAAAAAAAGAGAATTAAGAGAATAAATTTAACAGATTGATAGGTTGAGAGGCCCTAGGTTCCAAGACAAATTAGATCCTTCCTAATCCACCCAAATAACTGGCAGACATTTTAGTGAAAAAATGAAACACAACTGTTGTCGAATATTGGAGGCTGCCAAAAAAAGCCCCAAAGGGGGGGGGGGGTTTCATTCTGAGGGCAGTGCAAACACAGGACCCTGAGGTACCATATGGTCTACGAGGCAATGATATACATAAACACGTGATTTAAGAAAAGTTTCAGCTTATAAAATGTTTCCAACTAGATACCATCACCAAAGCAGTATTTGGGAGAATTCAAAACTTCATGCACGCTAATGGCTCAAAGAAAATGAATAAAGAGACATACTTATTTTTTCCACTATGTTGATGCATGGATAGGAAAGGAGGAAAAATTGATTCACCTCTTTCAAGCTTCATTTTTTGTGTCTCTTCTTAGAACTGAAGAAGCTTGGCAAATATCTTGTTGTGGGATAAGGGAAGCCAAAGAATCGGATGAAATTTTGGCAATCCTTTACTGCAGTACTTTCACCCCCTGATGCACTTATATGGCTCAAGTATGTCTTGCCTTCATATATGAAACAGAGTTGCTGCCATAAAAGAACGCTTAAACCTATCTCAATAGAAACACTAGCAATAAAGAGGTAAATAAGAACAAGTCCTCTCGCTGGTAAAAACAACATAGAACTCATAAATGCAAGAAAAATTTCTTTTAACATTCTCATAAGCAGCTTTTGATTGACAACCCCATTCAGAACTTGAATTTGCCAGTTGCTTAATGGTGGCCAAATATGATAAACCGCATAGGCAGACATGACGGATGCGTAAATCATGCTGATGATTGCTGAAATGAGGAAAATGACGAAATGACGATGGTTTGCTGCACCAACACAGTTTCCAATCTGGTAAATAAAAGAAGCAACTGTTATCACGAGAATATACTATGATTATCATGCCACATTGTTCATGTCAATCACACAGGAATTACACAGATTTGGGAGATGAATGTGCAGCCAGATGAAGTATGGTGGAAGCCAGAGAAATCAGGCAAATTTTGAGGTTAAGTGTTACTATTTTCCGTTACAGCAAAACAACAGTATGTTAGTTCTATTTCGGCATTTCCAAGGAAAGTTAGATGGAAGACAAAGGCCCCTAAAAGGTTTCTTCTGCCTGGACAGTGGTTCATCAAGCCATAATAACACCGGACAGAATTCAGAGAAGCGGGAAATCATTATGTTTGTTGCTTTATGTGTGAGAAAGAGGAAGAAATGATGGATCACCGCTTACTACACCATAATTGGAGTAAATGATTTAGAGGGTCTCTTTTTTTGATAGGTAAAGGTTTTTATTAAAAAGGTACCAAGATTGTACAGAAAAGAGTACAAGACAATGATTTAGTGGGTCTCATAGCATTTTTTAAGTCCCTTATAATTGTAATCTTGTAAAGCTTTTATATTTGTGAATAAGTATACTTATCATCATACAAGAAAAATAGCCTCTTCAAAGAAATGGAGCGCAAAAAACACCACTGCATCAATTCATAAAAATTGAGTAGTTCTGGACATTGTTCATCGATGAGCATGCTACCTATGAAGCAAAAAACACCACTGCTCTTGATTTTCTTTCCATATTCTCAAAGGAGCTTGTTTTCTCTTCACCCTCCCCATTGTGCATGTTCCTAACTATTAGCCAGTGTTATTAAAAGCTATCGCTTCATTGCTCAAATGGATGAAGCGATGTGAAGTGAGGGGTTATCATTTTATGGATGAAGCCGTGCGATTCAGATTAGTGTGCACTTCAAACAATGACGAGCAAAGTTATCCCAGTGAGAAATATTTGATTCTTTGAATATCAACTTTGAAATTAGATATTTTAATTGATTGATTATTTTAGCACTAAATTCATTTACATATGTATTTCCAATTTTCTGTCGATTGTGACCTTCACTTACCGTTTTCCAACCTTGTCGCTCTTTTTTCACTTTTGAAAACACTGATATTAACTCATATCTTTTACTCTATGGTGCTTCTTTCTCGATTTTCATTTCGCTCCCTGTAATTAGGTTCTTCTTTTTTCTATTTGATGTGGTTTTACCGCTCTCTATTCTTTCAACAACAATAGCTAGTACTATTTTCAGTTGATAAAGCATAAAATGTAACAGCAAAAAGATTCAGTTTCTTGTAATTGAATAGGATAGAATATACCACTAAGACCAACAACCTTCTGACAATCAGATTGTGGTAGTGGGACGAACGGAGCTCCCAGATCCGGAATTTGACTTAAAATAAGAAAATAAAAAATAACATAGCTGGCATGATACCTTAAAAATAATGAAGTATAAAATTTGAGTCATTTCGCCCCTTTTCGCCCTGTTAGGATATTATACCTATTGATGTCAAGCATGATAGGTAGATTTAATTCAATTTCTAGTTGTAAAGGATCTTCCATTTTCTCTCAACAACTGCATGACAATCCTAGTTAGCTCTTTCAAAAATTAGCTCTCTCTCTCTCTATTTTACTCTTTCTTTTTTGTTTTTCTCTTCTTTGGCAGAGGACTGTAGAAGTTTAGGTTGAGTTTAAATGCAATAGATCTGAAAAGTTAAAGCTAAAATTTGATACTGAGGTATAAATATGATATTTGCATTTGACCAGGTGGTTTAAAATAGGATCATGTATCTTATCAACGCCCATGGGAATCAAAGATCTGCCTTGGGAGGTTTCTTTCAGAAGTGAAGAAGAAACAACAAATACGTAATCATGCAAAGGACCTACTCCCTCTAACCCAATTTATATGACACACTTTCCTTTTCAGTCAGTCCCAAAAGAATGACACATTTTCTTATTTGACAACAATTTAACTTTACCTTTTACGCTTAACAATGATCTATAACCACACAAATATCTTTCACTAGTTTTACACCACAAGATTCAAAAGGCTTCCATTATTTCTTAAACTCCGTGCCCAGTCAAACTACAACATATAAATTGGGATGGGGGAGTATAATATAACTGTTCACTACTATCCATAAGCGATTTATAAACTAATAAAATAAATCATCAAGTGGATGGATATCACCTGCCTGATATTTCTACAACATATGGATCCACCTGAATTCTAGGCTTAAACTCCCAGAGACATGGTTATCCTTGTCTATAAGCTTCTTACATTTCTCAACTACCTTGTCGTCATCTGTTTTCTAGACACAATTTATAGACATAACATTCTAGAGAATAAACAGGTTTTCCAAAGTGTAAAAGAATAAAGAGAACTTACAAATGGACAATGATGATCCATGTCCAATACGCACATCCCACAAGAACGGCAATGATGTGCCCTAGGTGACTTTGGCTTTAAACAATATTCACAAAATCTATAATTCTCAAGCGCTCCTTTTGTTATGGCAGGATAGCTACCCCACAGTATGTTTGGCGGAGCACCAGCAGATCGAAATGCAGAAAGGCTAAATGTAGACAGGGTAGATATGGACAATATTATAGCAATCAAAATGATAACACCACCATAGATGTAACCGGCAGAAACTACTGCTGGATAAATGGCCCACATGCCGCCACCTGAAACACCAAAAAGCTATCAAAGCTGAATGTATAATAAAGTCCTACATCCAGTGACACGTTGAGATAAAGCTGCAAGGAAATACCCCTACAATCAACGCAATGACATACAAGAAAATATACTAGACAGAAAAGAGTAAGAGAAACCAAAATGTATATTGTGGAATTTGCTGCATTCTATGCTGCAATCAGCAAGGATTTGTTGCATCTAATGACTAGAAACAATAAAAAGGTAAATTAGCAGTACGACCACAAACTGTTTGCACATCTAAATAAGAGATTGAGAGACAATAGAAACTGAGCGGATGCAGGATGCATGAATACAGCCCATTCTCTATAATTGATCAGCATCAATCATAGGTGACCAAGCCTAACTTTAAATTCCACAAATTTCATTGATACTGCAGTCTCGGTGACTTCCAGCATGGATAAACTTCTCGATTGCGCCCCATGCTGTTTTATTTTCAGTGGTTAGGAACAAGAAAAGGTAGAAAATGTCTTTAATTGACAGAACCGGAGGGATTAGATGAAACACACAACACACACACAAACAGAGAGATGTTCAAATTGACTTCTGCCGGCATTTAAAACTCTGACATGAAAATCATTCAAATGGTGCAAGCCTTATATAAAGATAAAGCAGAATGAGAATGCAATAACCATACAGAACTAGAAGTTAGTCATGAAAAGAATCAAATATTCCTGCAGATCAGGAATGCAGGGGAGATGATGGATGTTTGATCACTTACATAGTATCAATAGCATGAAGACAATGAGGATGCTGACAAGGCACCGGTCTCGCAATCGTCTCCACCTGAAGTTCTGGTTCTCGTTTTTAAATACGTTCTGGTTCTCGTTTTTAAATACGTTCTGGTTGGTTATAGCTCCACACCAGAAACATTTGAAAGCTGGTACATGCGGTGAAACAAGTACACGGAGCCCACAGCCCCAACACGTCGTCTCATGAACATCACTTACAGATGTCACATTATGCTCCTCCTACAATAGCATGCGATTAAGTAACTAAGTTGTTCAGTATTGATTCAAGAATGTCTAAATTTCCAACTTTAGAGAGAAAAAAAGAAAGAAAATTAGTGAAATCAACTTTAAGAGAAGCTTAAATGCTTCTGAGTTAAAGAGTGAGATGCTGAAATGGTAAGTCACTGCTACCAACCATAGGTAGGGCATTTCAAAAGCAATACGTCAATGGTTAAAGTACACGAAGTCACAAATGGAGTCAACAGAGGCAAAAATACTATGTGATTTCCTCCCATTTGCCTAAGTCATGGTAGACAGATTTAGGGGTACTAATAGGATGCAAAATTCAGTGAAATAGTTGAGGTGCTGGCAGCTAGCCAAACACAAGGCTATTAAAAAAAAGTAGACAAGTGGTGTAAAACTTTTATCAGAACCAAAAACGAAAAAAACGAAGGAAGAAAGGAAACAAAAGGGAAAAAGAAGAATCCCCGCTATATAATTCCAACCTCTTATACTCAAACACAGGCACACATAACCCAAACAAAGATGAAATCCTGATCAATTACTACGAAATATCAGAAAATCCATTGATCAAGCATTGTATAATATTAATAACTTATAAGGAAACAAAATCGGGGTATATAGACAAAAATGATCGGCAACGATTAGCGGAATATGCATGTAAGTACACACCAGATACAACTGAGAAAAACAAGATAGAAAATTAGTGAAATCAACTTTTAGAGAAGCTTAAATGCTTCTGACTTTACAAGTGAGACCTGCTCAAATGGTAAGTTAGATCTACCTCCAACCATAGGTAGGACATTTCAAAAGCAATATTTCAATGATAAAAGTAGACAAATGGTGTCAACAGAGGTAAACTGCTAAGTGATTTCCTCCCATTTGCCTAAGTGAATAGATTTAGGGGTATCAATAGGATGCAAAATTCAGTGAAATAGTTGAGGTGCTGGCAAGCTAGCCAAACACAAGGTTATTCAAAAGAAAGTAGACAAGTGGTGTAAAACTTTTATCAGAACCAAAAAGAATGAAGGAAGAAAGGAAACAGAAAAGGAAAAAAGGAATCCCTGCTATGAAATCCAACCTCTTATACTCAAATCAAACGCATGCACACATACCAACAAAAAAAAGACGAAATCTTGATCAATTACTGAAAAAAAACAGAAAATCCACTGATCAAGAATTGTATAATAACTTATAAGAAGGAAACAGAATCGGGGTATATAGACAAAATGATTGGCAACGATGAGCGGAAACTGCACTAGATATAACTGACAAAATCGAGATAGAAAATTAGTGAAATCAACTTTGAGAGAAGCTTAAATGGTTCTGAGATAATGAGTGAGACCTGCTTAAATGATAAGTTACCTCTACCTCCAACCATATGTAGGGAATTTCAAAACACATACTTTAACGATAAAGTAGACAAATGGTGTGAGCAAAGGCAAAAAGGTGTGATTTCCTTCCATTTGCCTAAGTCATGGTAGACAGATTTTAAGGGTACTGATTGGATCCAAACTTCAGTGAAATAGTTGAGGTGCTTGCAAGCTAGTCAAACACAAGGTTATTAAAAAAAACAGACAAGTGATGTCAAACTTTTATCAGAACCAAGAAAAAAAAGAAGGAATAAGGGAAACAAAAAGGGAAAAAAGGAATCCCTTGCTATGAAATTCCAACCTCTTATACTCAAATGCAGGCACACATACCAAAGAAAAAAAGACGAAATCTTGATCAATTACTAAAAAATAACAAATTATCCTATATAGACAAAAATGATCGCCAATGATTAGCGAAAAAATGCATGTAAGCATACACCAAATACAACTGGCGAAAAAAAAGGCTAGAAAATTAGTGAAATCAACTTCGAGAGAAGCTTAAATGCTTCTGAATTAACGACTGAGACCTGCTCAAATCGTAAGTTACTTCTACCAAGTACCAACCATAGGTATGGCATTTCAAAAGCAATACATCAAATGATAAAAGTCGACAATGGAATAAATAGAGGCAAAAAAGCTATGTGATTTCTTCCCATTTTGCCCAAAGAGGATGTAAACCATAGTAAAATACTCCCTCCTTTTCAATTTGGTCGTCTTAGTTTAACTGGGCACGAAGTTTAAGAAAGTAAAAAATGACTTTTGAATTTTATGTTCTTAAACTAAATATATATGTATAATGTACCAAAATGTCTTTTAATCTTCTGGTCTTAAACATGTCACGTAAAATATCGGAATTAAAGAGTTGTCAAATTAGGAAAGATTTATCTTTTTGAAAGAGACTAAAAAACAGACTCTCAAACTTAGCCTCGGCTGGCAAGTATACCCTCCAACTTTAGGTATGCACTAGTAGGCACCCCAACTTATCTCCACTTTGTTCATTGAACACTGCAACTTACAAAATGACCATCTAAGACACCTCTAAAATTTATGTGTCACGTCAGTGTCATGTCAGCATTTGTATTTACGTGTTCAATTTTATACAAGTTGAGGTGTCTACTTGTGCACAACCAAAATTAGAGGTCATACTTGCCCGCTAAGGTCAAGTTTGAGGGTTATTTTTATGTCATATGCCAAAAAGGAAAGTAAGACGAACAAATTGAAATAGACAGAGTCATGTAAAAACTTTTAATAGAACCAAAAAAGGGGGAAAATGAATCCTTGCTATACAATTCCAATCTCATATACTCAAAACACAGGCAAATATACAACAAAAACAAAGACGAAATCGTGATCACTTGCTTAAAATTAACAAAAAGGAGAAACAAATCCAATTTTTTCTTTAAATACAACTGATCAAAGCATTGTACAATAAATAATCTATAAAAAGGAATCGGATTATATATATAGATACAAATGATCGTCAACGATGCGGAAAATGCATGTAAGCATACCGGAGATATGACGCCATCGGCGGCGGAGGAGGTGGTGGCGGAGTCCGCAATATCCATGTTTGAAAATTAAATCTTTGAAAACTATTATAATTCAAGAGAAAATCAATACTTTAGATCTTTATCAAATATTTTAATTGAACAGAAACTATGTATACGCACTTAGGACATGTTTGATATGCTGTATTAAGCTGCATTTTATTGGACAAACAAATAATATAGCGGACGTTTTCAGCCGCTACAGTATAACTGTCATTTTTTAAACTCATCTAACACGTAGTTCTCTCCTGTAATGTATTAAAAATAAAAAAATACAATACATTATATATTAATACTCTAATAGCGTCCATCATATATTAATACAGTTCAGTCTAATACAATCCAATCCAGTCCAGTCTAATGAAATTAGTACAGTTCAGTACGACGTACCAAACGAGCCCTTAGTGTTTATGTAAAATCAAATAATTTAATATTAAGAATTATGTCAAAATGAAGATATATCATTTAAACACAATTAAATGATACTCCAAAAGTGTATATAAAAAGTAAAAACATTGGATGCCAAAAATATTATTTTTACACAAATAATATGAATAATAAATTATAGATCTATTAGGGGTCTCAAATTCAATTCACAAGAATGATTTTTTTTTTTAGCAAAGAGGGTTTATTATTTCGGGCTTCGTGTAGTGCGAATTTAAATTAATCGGATTAGTGAGATTAGAGCATCAACAATTAAAATAAAAGGAAAAATAATATATTATTCTCTTCGCTCTAATTTATATGACACAATTTACAATTTTGAAAGTCAATCAAGTTTACTTTGACCTAAAAGTTTTTATCTATTTTTTAAATATTTTAAGTTGTGAATTATTGTGATTTATAATATTTTTTTTACATAATTTCTAAATATATAAATTTTAATCAAAAAAATTAAAATTTCTCTATCCAAATTTACGATTAAAATTTAGAAATTTGAATTATTGAATATCTAAATTTCGACTTAAATATAGAAACGATCCAGATATATCCGCATTCGATTGGTTTGAGATTGCTCGTTTTCGCAGTGTTAGAGCTCCGACATACCAGCGATGTGAGTTCATTTCTTCTTTATGGGCACCAGACACTGTGCCTCCCACCTAGTGGGCCGCTGAGTACCATGATTTACCTTCCTCCACCAATCTCTGTCGAGTCGAAAGGGTGAGCCCTGTAGGCGAGGGATTTCCTGTAAAGGTAGAAAAAAACAGATCAATCAAGAGATAGTCTATTCCTATGATTGTTCAGTGATGGGTTTTCTCCTTTTAGATTTCGCCTTTTTTTTTTGCTCCCAAGAACAGTCCAGCATACAAAACCGCAAACTAAAAGTGTGACGTACAACCTATAATAACTAATATGGTATACTAGGAAACTTAAAAGCTGACACCATAAGACTAGTCTATGACGTTTAAGGCGTTCTCTTCCACCAAAAATAGTCCATATCCATTTTGCCTCACACATACATGTTAGGATCGTCTTTGGTCCGTGCGAGATATGTTACAGATCTCCGAAAAGTGAAAAAATTTTGAACACCTTCTTTTATTTTTTATTAAGTAATATTAGCCAGAATTTACTGTCAATCAAAGTAGTGATTTATTAACTTAAAGTTGTATTGGATTGTTATTTACAATAAAAAATAATTTCTAATTATTGAAATGGTATATTTACTTATACTAAAGTCCCGATTTTACGAATTAGAGCAGTATTCAAAATGTTTGAGCATGCACATACACATGCACATACACGACAAATATGGAAAATAATTCTCATTTTCTCTTCTATTTTGTTAGTTGTGGAAGCAAAGGCAACCATAATTTAAAGCTTTAACTAACACTCCTCCTTCCTTTCTGGGGCCTCACTACAACGAAGCTAAACGCTACACTCTGCTGCTTCCACTAGGTAAGTTCCTCTCCCACTTTTGTTTTTGAATCTTGATTTCAAATGTTCCTTATTTTGTTCACTTGGAAAATTTGATGATTAATTGAAGGGGTTGGCTTTGGAATTCTGGTCAATTTAGTAATTTGTTTAGGGGTTTTGTATAATTGTGGTATGGAAACAGTGGCGAGCTAGAATTTTTATTAACGGGTTTAAAATATGTAAAAGTAAACACATGAATAAGTAACGGATACAATATCTATGTTAGCTACATAAAAAATAATTAACCTTGAATATAATTTTCTGCGGATGAACCCTTGCTCCCACCTGGCTCTGCCCCGGTATGACAAGGCTTTCTCTAAGTGTGTCAAAGCAAGGTATGTGTCAGTTAAAAGATTATTAGAATCCTTTGATATAGAGGATTAGAGCAACAATCGCTTGATGTCGCGTCTCAGCCTAGTTAAGGAATAAATTGGAGTGGCTACAACATCCTACTTTATGAAAGTACAAGAAAAGTTTGGTCCATGGTCAGTTTATGTTTCTCCAGAAGGTGCAGGGGTGGGTTTGTGGTAAAAATTGAGTTTATCGTATACATGTTTCTTAACGAAGATATGGTTTCTGATCAGAATTTCCATGAATCTGATGTTTGAATATATGCTACCATGAACTAAGTACATGTGATTGGACATCAGGTGTGTGTTATGATGTTAAATTATCAAAAGGGCAAAATAAAGAGCAGCGCACTAAGCTCCGCTATGCGCGTGGTACGGGAAGGGCCGGACCACAAGGGTCTATTGTACGCAGTCTTACCCTGCATTTCTTGTTTCCACGTCTTGAACCCGTGACCTCTTGTTAAATTATCAAAGCTTTTGCATATATGATATGTCTATATGTACTAAGTGTTGGACCGGAGGTGCAAGGATACAATAATAAGCTCAAAACCAATGTGTGTGACATCTGACTAGCATCTTCTTGATACATAGGGTGAATGGTTTTTAGACTTGTGCATAGTTAGTGTAACCTAAAAGTGATTCTTTTTATGAGTCTAGACTAAGCAGTCCAGAGTTTCTTCCTGTCGAAATATCTACAACTTCTTGGCTGTATGAATTAAGAAAGTGTCAATGTATCCAAATACTTTGACCAAATCCAACAGGGAGTGCATACCAGGCCCAACACCCAAATTCATGTCGTTCTAGACTTCTAGGCACAAGTAAGCCAAATTTAGCTAAGATTTCAACTTTATGGGTTCTGGATTTTAGGACGACTTCAAGTGGCAATAAGTGGGTTCTAAAATTAATAATTCTACATATTTAATGAATTTCTTAACACAAATACATTGTTTGAACAAAAGATATTGGGTTCGGCCGACCCTGTATCCGGGCTTCTAGCTCCATCCCTATGCCAAAAGAAACATACGGCTTGATATCATATGTTTGAATTTCATAAATTCTGCCAACTTCTGAAGATTTTCTTTTCTGTATACCATATTCTTCTCGGTCTCATCTAGCAATGTGCTTACTCTTTCTATCATCACTTTTGTACTTCTTTCTGCTGTTAAATCATTGTGGTATACTAGGTATGTAATATGTTCTTATTGTGCCAACGATTGATTAAGCAAAAAATATTGTTCTTCACTTACCCATTGATGTATGTCCTAATTGCATCCTCTAGCTATATATGTGAAGGTTAGATTTTCTGACATTGAATATATTTCTGCACAAACCTGTGATCATATAAGTTTTTATATACTAACATAATGAATTGTTAAAGCTACATGTTCTCAATTACTTTTACCAATTGTCCTATCTTGTACATTCTGATAACTTTTTTATGCTAAAAACACAAGGTTAAATTTGATGTCCAGTCATTCATATCTTATTTAATTACAAATTGTGTCTTTCAACGTAGGGCTAAAAGTTCATACCTTTACATGCGTCTACCTATTTGATGTTTCAGAAAATTCCAAATAAAATTTCCTTGGCCAGTAACTCGTGCTTCGATTCCAAATTTTCAGAATGACGAGTACTATGGGGACCCACCCTCGTATCTGCTCATTAGGAGGTCCAGAGCATATTTTGAAGGAAAGAAGTTGCAAAATTTCATGTTTTCGTTATACAGATGTAGAATCTTCTTGGAAAGAATTGTTTCCTTCAAAAGGTCAGAAGTTTATTAGCTGTCGCCACCTAAATACCAGAAAATGCTGGTCAATTTTTTCAGCTGCAACCGATGATGCAAAGGATCCGGATGACTCAGAAGATAGTAAGAAACCTCCAGAAAATGAAACTGGATCTGTAAGTAACCATACAATTGCTGGTGCAATTGCATTACTATGATTGTCTGAATGTCAAACAAGCATCCTAATTTTTAGTTTTCAGGTAAATAGTGATATTTTAAGAGGTAACCTTGAAAGAATCGTCGGGCAGGATGGCTCTTCTTTTAGTGGAACAGACCTTGCAGCTCTGATAAGGAATAAATATGGAAGGTCCTATGATGTTCAATTGATTAAGAAGGTACCTGCTTTCCTTATTCTTTAATCATTATTTCTGATGTATTTATAACTTAGTACTTATTTAATTAAAAATAGAAATACATGTAACTTCTCCAAAATTTCAATTTTCAAAAATCTATTCGATGGAGTAATGCTGTTAATAACAAAAGGATAAGGCTTAAAATCCCATAAGAAGTGCTTAGTCAAAATGTTCTTTTTATTAGGTTGAGAGTTTTTGGTATCCACTTTGCTACCTGTTACTCAGATGGAAGCTCATTTAAGACTATTTGACCACTAAAGCTGACAAGAGAAAGACCGTTCAACAATTAACTATTACAATTGATGTTGCAATTTTTTTTGCAGTTCGATATATGAACATCGTTTAGATGCTTAACTTAGTATCTCTAAATGCCCTTTATGTAGGAATTCATGGGGAAAAATCTTCTTGCTTTAAATGTTATGTGGAAATACAGGGAGCAGGTAAGCTGATCTCTCTGGCACTCCATAATGAAATTGGTTGTCATAAAATTATTTCTTCCATTTTGATTTGATGAATATTTTGAGAAACGATCAATTGTGTGATAAATAGTTCTCTCACAGATTTAGTTTAGCAGGGTATAACATGACATAAGTTCAGTATGTGAAGAATCAATGTTTGTTTCTCTTATACTTTCCACTTGGGAGATGTCAACACTCTGAATATCTTAAAAATCCACATCCGCTTTAATATTCCCTAATCTTTGAAACCCATGGCTGAATTTTCAGATCTTATATCCAACAAACTAAAATCACCAACGAAGTTTCACTTTGTCCTCCATTATCAAAAAAAAATGTTTCATTTGTCCTTCCTTCCTTCCTTTTGTTTTCTCGCCATGATTGGGGTTGGGCTTTTTAACAAAACATGCCAGAAGCATGATATCTGATGTGATGCTGCAATTTCTTTTCTAGTCCTTGGCTATCTTTTTTTTTTGGGTTAAACATTGTCTCCGTTGATCATTTATGTGCAAAAAGTTACAGTATTTGAGTTTGGCATCCCAAACTTTGTACATGATCATTGAGATGAGACTATACTTCTATGCCTAACCAGCCTAACTAAAACAGTGAATAGTAGAAGAGAGCTCAAGGGGGATCATAAACTATTTGAGAGGGTTTTGCTTGTTTGATCCTGAATGATGGTAGGTTCCATCTGTCCATATTTATTAGGTCCTTGATGTTGTTAGGGAGATCAGAAAAAGAGTTGAACACCTGGATTTCTTCAAGTCTGTGGCTCAGGTTAGCCAATCTATCAGCTGGTTGGTTGGCTTACCTGTAGCAGTGGTTGATTCTAAATCCACGTTCTTCAACTAAATTCTGAATGTTAGTGATGTAGTTTGTAATTTTCCAGGGTACTTTCCACTCCCTTCTTACACATTTAGATATTAGAAGGAAATCTGTTTCACCCGAGACTACTCTGTATCCCTTGTTAGAGCACCATTGTAATCCAAAAAGCATGGCTGCTGCTTCAGCCATGTTGCTGGTCACTGCTCCCAGTGGTATGGAGAAGGCAAAATGAAACTTCCCTTGCTATCTCTGACTATGCCTCCACCTCCACAGATACCTTGAATACAACTTCCATCAGTGTTGATCTTTATAGTTTGTGCTCTTGGTTTTGTCCACCTTACAATAGTTCTAATTTTCTGTTGAAATGTTGCATCACAAATTTGACATATTGTTCTCCAGTCTTCTCCTATTCTAGCCCTTCCAAAAAATTTATTGGTTACCTGCAATAGAAAAGAAAGAATATTAGCTTTAGTTCTATAAAAGGATGGGGAGATGTTTTCAAATTTCTTGCTACATCTGGATTTCCACAACTCCCAGCATATGATCATTGGTAGAACCCTGGCAATGAACTTAGAAATGCTGTTGTGAGCTTTGAAGTTCCACCAATTCAGGAGAAGCAACTTCAAGCTTCTATTTCTGTGATCAATACCAAGCTGATTAGCAAAGTAGTTCCAATTTTTTCTTGCATGTTCCCCTCTTTTGAACAGGTGCTCAATATCTTCCACTTTAGTATTTGTGTTGTTGGGGTTGCTGCAGCAGTGACAAGTAGCACCTGTGTTGATCCCAACTCTTGAAACTCTTTCCTCTGTAGAAAGCTTGTTTTTTATTTCCCTCCAATTCAAAAAGGATATCTTGAAGGGTATATCCATGTGCCAGATACAGTTTACAAAGCTGTCATTTTCCCTTTTGTCTCAGAAACCTCCAGGCAGAACCCACAGTGAACAAACCAGCCTCATCAGGGGTCCAAATATCTCTATCCTTTCTTGTGTTGGCAATTTTAATATTGAGCTCAATGATCTTTCCTATAGTCTCCTCATCAGGTTGAAATTCTAAAGCATCCCAGTTCCAATTGTTACCATTGAGAATGTCCCTTATCATGATGTTGTTGAGTGGAGCATTGGCTGGTATAAGATTACAAAGTGGTCCAAGGTTAGACCAGGTGTCATACCAGAAGGACACTTCACCCTGGCCAATTCTCCATAGGATATTACACTCAACTTCCTCTTTGATTTCATTAAGCATCTTCCAGCTTTGAGCCTGCCCATTTTGCCATTGGGCTGTGGTGGGGTGTTCATTAGGGAAGAACTTGGCTCTCATAAAGTCTTTCCAAAGAGAGTTAGTGGTTCTCAAATTCCACCATTGTTTGGCTTGAAAAGCTTTGCAAGTGTCAGTCAAGCTTCTGAACTTTGCTCCTCTCTCATTGTAAGGGTAACATAAATTGTGCCAAGCTGCCCAGTGGTGTTTGCCACCATTATCTTGGCCAGACCAAAAGAATCTAGCAATATACTTCTCTATGAGTCCAAAAGTACCCATAGGGGGGTTAGTAGCAGATAGTAGATGGATAGGAAGGGCCAATAAAACATGTCTAATCATGATGGCTCTCCCTCCAGTAGATAGAAATTTAGTCTGCCATCCCCTTATTCACAATGTCTGAATAATGACAAAAAAAATTATTTCCTGTGATAAGGGGACATCTCAAGTACTTGATTGGAAATTCATGGTGATCCATACCAGTAATAGCCTTTATCCTGTTAATAGAGGAGATACTAGTATTAGAGGCCACAGCAAAACAGCTATTCTCTTTGTTTATAAGCTGTCCAGAGACAGACTCATAAACTTTGAGGGTTTTCAAAATCATCTCAAGAGGTCTTTTGCTACCATTGCAAAAAAGAATAGTATCATCAGCAAATGAAAGGTGATTGATCTTTGGGCCATTAGGATTCATATAGAACCCCTTGTACCCAGCTTTATTGTGAAGATCATTGAGCATTTTGGATAGAAGTTCAGCAGCAATCACAATAAAGCTGAGGAGATGGGGTCTCCTTGTCTTAAGCCTCTCTCAGTTTTAAAGAAACCATTTCTGCCCCCATTAACAATAATAGAGTACCAATTGTTGGAGATGTAGTTGTGAATGAGATGGATCCACCAATCAGATAAATCAAGCTTTTTGAAAGCCATACCAAGGTAATCCCAACATACCATGTCATGAGCTTTGGCCATACCTAGCTTTATGGCAACATTTCCTCCCATAGCAGGCTTTCTAATGTCATTGATAATCTCTTGAGCAAGCATGCTATTCTCTGTAATGGCCCTTCCTTTGATGAATCCTGGCTGGTTCTTAGAAATAATTTTTGGGAGTATACCAGCCAGTCTTGAGTTAATAATCTTGGAAATGACTTTACTAGACACATTACATAAGCTTATGGGTCTGAGATCAGAAAATCTCTGGGGGTTCTCCATTTTAGGGATCATAACCAAACAAGATGGGTGAAGAATTTTGGCAGTTTAGCCCCATTAAAGAAAGATTCAATGGCTATGTGAAGGTCCCTACAAATAATATCTCAAGCACTCTGATAAAAACAACTATTCAGTCCATCAGGTCCAGGAGCACTTTCATTATCAATAGAGAAAACACTGTCCTTTGTTTCTTGCAAAGGTGGGAATGGCAATAAGCATGTTGTTGTCTTCCTCTTCTATGATTCTTTCAATACAGTTCAAAGCATCAAAATTAGTAATCTGAGCATCTTGGCTAAACATTTGTTGGAAGTGTCTGAATGCAGCTTCAGCAATATCATCATTACCCTCATTCCACTGCTCCTGATCATCCATGATTTTGCTAATAGTGAGCCTTCTTCTTCTGTCCTTGATGATATTATGGAAATAGGTAGTGTTTGCATCTCCCTCCTCTAACCATTTGGCTCTTGCTTTTTGTCTTAGAATCTGATCTTGAATCTTGAGATATTTAATGAACTCAGCTCTACTCTTAGAGAAATTTTCTCTGTTCTCAGGTGTGCTGCATGCTACACAAATATCCTACAGTGTTCTCACCTCAGCCTCTAGCCTTTTAGGGGCTTCATAGATATCCCCATAGGTGTGTCTAGACCACTGGCTCAGAGTTTTGGTTACTCTTTTTAACTTTTGATGCAAAACATAAAGTGGATTGCCATAAACTTCCTCGTCCCAGTTTTCTTGGACAGTCTTAAGGTAGTCAGGGTGCTCAGTCCAAAAATTGAGAATCTTGAAGTACTTGATGTGTGAGGAAACTTCATTGTTCAGTTTAACCAAGAGGGGGCATGATCAGAACATGCTCTGATAGATGAGTAACTGAGGTACTGTTGATATTGTCAAACCAGTCAGAGTTGAAAACCAATCTGTCAAGTCTTTGCCATATAGTAGCTGGTGGATCTCTGTTGTCACACCATGTGAAATTAGAACCTGTGAATCCTGCATCTTGTAACCCACACTCATTCAAACATTCAATAAAGTCAATGATATCTTCCATTCTGTGGCTTCTCCCTCCTCTCTTTTCCTCATGGGAGGTGATTACATTGAAGTCCCCAATCACTCCCCATGGGCCTTGATGCTATCTGACATGTCTTTTAGATCTTGCCAAAGGTCCCTTCTCAACTCTTCGCTGCACTTAGCATACACAACTGTCAAGAATATGGGGGGATCATTGAGATGTGAGAAGCTAAGTAAAACACATTGTTCCTTATCATGCACAATAGTTACATCAACCTCATGAGTCCATAGGATCCAAATGTTGTTAGAGCAGTTATAAAAACCATACTGCATGTTTAACTTTCTTTTGTACTTCTCAATCTTCCAACTTTCAACTATGGGTTCTTGTAGGTAGATCAAAGGAATGTTTAATTGTTGCTTGATGGTAAGGAGTCTTTCCCAAGATCCTTTAGACCCTATACCCCTTATATTCCATCATAGTGTACTTATCATTAGGAACTTTTAGGTGTAAGGATACTTTTGAGCTTTGAATCTTCATCAGTTGTTGTGTTGATCTGTAAGAAGTCATCACCTGGATTCTGGTGATTCCTTGGTGATAAATTGTTGAAAAAGGTTATGTTTTGCTGAACTGGATTGATTGGAGAGTGGAAGACATCCTGGCTCTCAAATCTAGTACCTCCTCTATGGCTTCATCATCAGAGTGTGAGTTGAGGACCTCATGTCTGCATAATATGGTCAAATCAGTATCCATAGAATCTGTATCATGAAATACTTCCTCTTGGTTCTCTCCTCTATTTTCATTCTTATCAGGTGGATCATTATCAAATATGGGAATAAGTAAGTCTATATCAATATCTGATCCAGGATCCAGATTCTCACTTCTTCTGTCTTCAACACTGTTAGCTGCGCTTTCCTTTTTCTTTGGAAGGTTGATTGGTGTCCATTTTGTTCCATATTTTTTACCTTCCTTTATGATGGTGCCATTGTTTTCTCTTTTTTCTCCATCTAGAGTAACATCTTCTGGAATGGAGATATGTTTAACAAACTTACTTTTGTTTTTTCAGCTGGTTGTTGCTCTTTGTATCCACACTGACTAGGTTGATGGTGTCTATTTCCATCTCTGTGTCATTTTTGGTATTGCGTTGCTGGGCATTGCTCCTCAGGGTCCTTATGTTCAAGTTTGTCTGTTGCTTCTTTTCTTTGTCCTTTGCCCTTTGCCCTCCCTCTTCTTCTTTTTTCATACGTTTTGTCCCATCTTGTGGTTCTGATCTGGGGCTGCTGTTCAACCGGCTGCTCTTGTGCGTTATTCAAGTCAACTGAGTTGGCATTCTGGATCATTTCTTCATCAGCAGTTTCCTCTTGTAACACTTTGAAGGAATTATTGTTTCCCTTCCTATTGTTAATGTTCTAGGAGTTGTTATTGCTTGCTTGAACATATGTGTTGTTGTTTCCATGGTATGTTGCTTGCTCTCCTTCATTGCTTCCTTGTCCTCTTCCTGTCCTCCTTTCCACATTTTTCCATCCCTCTTTGGTGTTTTTTTGGGTGCTAGGTCCTGTGGCTTGTTGTGGTATTGCCTCCAGCTGTATTGTTCCTCTGAGTATTGATGGTATTGTTGGTGATCCTATCCTTGCTTCTTTGCTCAACTGGTTCATTATAGCTAGTAGAAGTGGTACTCTCTCTATTTCTCTGCAAGTTAGGATTGAGTAGACTGCACCTTTCATCAGAATGTCCTTGGACTTGGCAGTGGAGACAGTAGGATGGAATTGTTTCATATTCCACCTTTTGTTCAAAATTTTCTAGCTTCCCATGTTGGTTTCTAATTTCTATCTGAATCTCATGGAGCAGGGGTTTAGCAAGGTCGATTTCCACTCTTAGTTTAGCAGTAGTGGGTCTCGTTTTTGTAGTAGTTGCCTTATCCATGGCAAGGGGAGTACCAATAGGGCTAACAATCCTACACAGGGCATCCCACTCGTAGTAGTGCCAAGGTAAATCCGGCAAGTTAATCCAAACTGGTGCTTAGGTGGTTTCAGCACCAGGTTTGAAATTTGTGGTCCATTTTAAAATTTTCATAGTCGTATCATTGCAGAGTTGAATAAAGTTCCTTGATTGAACATTATTGAAATCATCTTCATTGTCTACATCTATGAAAACATGGTACTTATCTTTAGCTCCAATTTTAGCGCTGCTTTTGAGCTGAACCGCTTTGTCGAAATCTGTTCTGATTTTGTCAATCGATGGTTCAACTCTGACTAATCTCCCAAAAATTGTCCATCGGCACGTGTCGGCTAGTAGTTCATGCTCTTCCTTTGTGAAAATTACTACAGCTTTGCCATTAACCATTTTGTCTTGGTAATCTAACTGAGTTTGACCGATTACCCATTCTGTGCCCATCCTGTTAAACCACAAATCATGCATCATAACTCATAACTGTTAGCATGTGTTGAGATTCAATATAGAATATTAAATTGTTCCATCTAACGTGCCCTCATGTTTCTGTTTTAAAGCGATCTTTTCCCCTAACTGAAGAAGAGTACCTACTGCGGCTAGATGATGTGGCGAACACATTGAAATGCTGGGGAGCAGTTTCGCATATTCGAAATAGCCTCGAGAAGGTGAAAGAGCGGCCTCGAATAGGGAAGGTAAATTAGTTCTAGCTGATACTTGAAGCTACCCCTACCTGATTTATTCACAACTTTTGATTATATCAATCTCATTACCCACATCACTGTTTGGTTAGTGTTAAGAGAATCACTTCTTAAATCTTAACAAATAGCCAACTATTTCCTAATGATATTGTAATATTTTAGTCAATTGTCACTTATAAGTTATAACTAATCATAAATTACTTTAGAATCAAAACCGAACAAGCATTTATTATTTCATAAGAAGCAACCTTTCGTATACAAAATTCAAATCGTGGATGAAAACAATATACTAATTTTGCCACACAAAAGATGAAAACTTGCATGAACACAGACAAACGCATAGTGAATATGTATCTTCCTGTAATTTTATGGATATTTGCTTTAGTATTTCCTTCTCAATTGATATCATTGCTAGTCCATTCAACCTTTCTTGTGACATAGTCGAACGAAGATACGACTTGATCAACTTCAGTTTTGAAAAATTTCTTTCTCCGGAAGATATAGTCAACAAAATTCTATAAGCAATTGTGGCATTCGGGTAGCAACCTTCCATACTCTTCAAAAAGTTCAACATCCCATCACCAATCTTCTCATTATCTCCACGAAAAGCCAAACCATTTTTAGCTAGAGTCTTAACCACTAGAATTATCCTAAACAACACTTGTCTCCAATAATCTCTCTCTGAATCAATTTGTTTCTGAAGTTCTTTATCAATGGTTTCTTTTTTTCGCAATCTCATTTCCAATTCTTTCTAATCCCGCATGCACTTCATGTGATCCTGACCATTTTCGTGCTCCTTAATTCTCATAGAAAGATTTGTCAAATTATTAAATCCAGGGGAAGTAAGATTGCTAGGCTTGCCACGAAAATTAAACAACTTGCAACAAAAGCAAAAAATCTTATCCAAGATTTTTGAATATACGAGCCATTGTCGATTTTGTTTCTCCCCATTTTTCAATACCTGAGTGTAATAGGAGTTTGAGAAGTGTCTATTGTTATCATTACGAGGATAATCGTCATCTTCAATATTCTCCCTCACAGGACCTTTCTCAACTATGAAGTCTAGAAAATTGATTCCAAACTTATCCCAATTCGTAAGATCATTAATGTTTGGAGGCCCATTCTCAACATTCTCATCATTGGTGTCATCTTATACTGCTTCAATGATTTCATTCTCAACATTCTCATCATTGGTGTCAACATGAGTCATTATTTCAAACTCTTCTGGTAACTTTTCAAAGTTTATATTTATGTCTTGCCCCTCAGTATTTTCTCCGTCCTCAACATTATTAACTGGATTCACAAACCTTTAAAGACCACCGCCTTTAGCATATTCTTTTGCGAATTCATCCCTATCTTTTTTCTTCTGTCTATTTTGAGCACCGGACGGTTGTTTCTCATAATTACGGTCCTGATTGAACAACAAAAAACTGAAATTATTGCGGTCCTGATTGAACAACAAAACCCTATAAAAAATCATATTATTATTAAACAACAAAAAACTTAGTAATCTAGTTACATACTGCTCATGAACCTTCAACAAATTCAACAACAAAAATCTAAATTAAATAAAGAGCAAAAACAAAACAAACAGATAATTTAGATTTAGAGTTATACCTGACAGAGAAACTTTAAAATGCTAGGGACCTAGGATTTTGAATTATTGATTTTGTTTGACTTCCTATCGGCGCAGAAATACAGGTTGATATAAGAGAGTTAGGAGAAACTCTTAGCTCATCTACAAAGGTGATGAAAACGAAACAGAAAGTTTAATTTCTGAACTAGCTAGGGTGAGTGGTGGAGAGAAAGTTTTTGTAAACCTAGTGAATAATGATTTGTTATTTGAGTTTATATGAGGTATTTTATTAGAGATTTTTTAGAATCCAAAAAGATGTGAGGAATGTGTATTTTGACCCCTAAAATTTTGGTTATTGTTGTATTTAATAGTAATTTTTTTTCCAAAAAAATATGTCCTAATTTTTTTCCAAAAAATGATGCCCTAAGCCATTGCATTGGTTGCTTTGGCTCAGGGCCGGTACTGAAGGTGGAGGTGAGGTCTGTGTACATTCTACCCTCTCCAGACCCCACATTGTGGGATTTCATTGGTATGTTGTTGTTGTTGTTGTTGTATTTATTTATGCCTTATTTGAAGATTTCCATATGATATAGAGTATAGACAGATCAATTATAATCTTTTATTTCTTTCTTTTTGGGGATTGTGGGAAAGGTGGGGGGTTGCCTCATCGCATTTGCCATACACCATGACCCTATTATCCGATGCATACCATACAGGGATGAATCTAGTGAATAAGCTACGAGTTCATATGAACCCAATAGCTCTGGCTTAGACCATGTATATGTGTTTTAAAGCCCACCAAATAAGCAGTATAATTTATATATTTCGAACCCAATAATAGATGAAAAAGTGATAGAATTTCGAATCTTAACCCATAAAATTGAAATCCTAGTTTCGTCTCTCTGATATTATATGTAAGATTCCAACAATAAAAGAGTAGTAGTATCGTTGCTTCCTAGTCCTATTTAGGCTTTGCATAAACCTCTATGCTTAGAAGAATCTCTGACTTAAGCAGTTGTGACGTTTATGAAGCAGGCCTCTAAAGGAAGATACATCAAATTTTGCATGTCAAAAGTTTGTTATGATGACAGATATCGAGTCACTCGTCTGAAATGTTTAGCCAGTCCAAAGCGAATGTTTATCTAACTGTGCTTTCGATCTTGTTCTCTCTTGTTATATACCACAGGCAGTGAGCATTTTCATTGATATGGACGAATCTGGAGGCCGTGCAAATGAATGGATTTACAAGTAGACAAGAACATTACAGTCCCTCCGTGTTGACAGTTAGCAATACATAGGTAGATATAGTACAAAGTTGAAGAAACACTTGTATTTTTTATTAATTACTATTTCATTGTAGCGATAGTTTAGTGCACCGGACTGCTCTTTTTGTGCGGACACAATTTTTTATATTGTTTCCATTTTATGGCAACCGCCTTTTTCGTATAATTTTGTTGTTCTCTTCTAACATATCATAGCTAAGCCAGAGTTATGTGACATATTCTATTAGTCAACTGAGATCACTCTGTTCTTTCTAGTATGGTATGTGACATAGAAGGTTATATTGGGCAACTTCAATCGAATGAGATTCAACGGCTCACAAAGACTTCCAGATGATATCTTGTATAGCAAATTTTAGTACAATGAACTAAACAACCAACAAGAAACAATTCATGTATTACTAATTCGTGCATTATAATCCCTGTATAACTTGTGTTTCGAACCAAACGACTTGTAATAGTAGAAATTTTCGTACTATTGAATTATCAAGAAATGAAGAAGCTGGAAAAGCAAGAAATGAAAAAGTTGGAAAATAAGTTTTAAGCACTTTTCCAGATTTGGAATCCAACTCCAAGTTGGATTTGAAAATTTTATAACCAAACAAGTTTGCAACTATGTTTGTGTGTGTTACTTGATTCAACGTTACTTTAAACGTATCTCTATTCCTCTTTTGTATCTTCTGATCCCCCTCAAATACTTATTGCTTCTTAAAATTGGTTTTACACTTAGCCCAAGCCTCCTCAAATGTGTCTACCGTTGTAAATCTTACGAAAAATAATTGATCGTAAGAACTTTTTGAAAGCTTGAGGCGTGTCCAAGGACATTGTCCTTAAGGATATTTCACCTGGTATGTGTTTATTCCCCAGAAATCAACAAGTTCTTCTAGTATAAAACTAAAAGTCAAAATCTAATAAGTAGATAATCCATCAAAATAAATAAGAAGAAGAAATTTTGTTCTTGGTTTCACTCTACCCAATATGACCACACAAGATCATATATATATATATATATATAGTCCAAAGAAAGAGATGATAATTTCTAATGTTTATTTGTTTATCTTCCAACGTACCAAATAATTAATAGGAGTTAAAAGCCATAAAGACAATTAGCAATAAAGGCAATTAGCCATAAAGACAAAAAATTGAATGGTAATATACGTTGGCAGATGTTGGGCAACAATCATATTTGACCACAATGAATTAGAGGAGTTAATGAAATGGTTTTATTCTTTTTGAGATATAATATATTTTCAACAATCCTCCACATATCTCAAAAAGAATAATAAGGAATAAAAGTTTTGGAATAGAATAAAATAAGAGTTTTATTGGGTTTTCACATATCTCAAAAGAAAAAGAAGGAGAAATAACATTTTGGTGGGTTTTCACGTATGAGTAAAATGCATTGAATCTGGTGTTGCGTAGACTATGAATCATACCTAGATAAAATAAGTTTAAGCCCATAGAATAATTGGTGAAGTTTAGAACTTTTATGAACAAATAATTCTTTTGTAAGCTTAGTGACTTATTCTATCACATTATACTCACACAATCTTTGTCGTTATCAGGGGAGTCTTGGAGTAACTGGTAAAGTTCTTTGGCGTGTACTGGAGGTCATGGATTGAGTTGTGAAACGACCTCTGCGAGAAATGTGAGTAAGAAGTAAGGTCACTGATGCACTCGCGCCCCGCCTTCCGGACCGTCGCAAGAGCTTAGTTGCCGGCTTTTAATCTTTGTTGTTATCACGATTCTGCGCTAAGAGGTCATGCATGTGTCCTATTATTTATGAGTGCTCTAGAAATCTGTCACAATTTCATAGAAGCGACACCACTCCACACTCATATAGGTCCATCCATTAAGTGTATTATGCAGAGCAATACACCACCTATAAAGGATATGATAATGGATTAAGAGTTTATAACTCAACCTCGCATTTCTTGCAGATTGGTACTATATACACACCATAATAGATCACAAATGGGACAAATTTTATAGTGCACAAGATCAAACAATGACTTGTTATTGCCTATATGAACTTACTTCATGGGATCTCCAATCACATAAGTTGAATTACCATGTTCCATATATAACTTGATAAAAGTCTTATTCCCATCAAAGCTTCAGTTATTAATTTTCTTACCAAAAGTTTAGTTAGAACAACAAGACCACATAAAATACTTTCACTCTTCAGATGAAATATATTTTAAAACTTTATTTTTTAAGTCACCTTACACTTTCAAATATTTCAAGATAAGGAGAATAACTTTTCCATAACACATAAGAAGTATTAACAATTTCTTATAAGACAAATCATCTTATAAATAAGAAGCTAATAATATAATTTCATCCAAATAATTATGTATAGTTACCACACTATGTCATATTCAATAATTCAACACGAGAATCCGCCGATAGTGGTCCAGTGGCCATTAGTCAAATTTGTGATCTTAGGGTCACAAGTTCGATTCTCGGCGGATATGTTCTCCGGGGCATATGCCTCGTATTAAAGTCTGGTAGCTTAACCGCGCGGGCATGTTGCAGTGTGGGTTTGATTCCCTCCAGACAAGTCCTGTTAGGGTTCAGACCTTGTAGCATTGATCCGTTGGTAGCGATCAGACACTGAATGCGGGGTGCACATCCCGCGATTTATCCGGCGATGGCGGCTAAGGACGGGTTCCATCGTCTCCAGGAGTCTAGTACGATTTGTGCAGTGCTAGCGATATAAGTACTAAGGCCACCCCGAGACCTGGATTATCAAAAAAAAAAAAATCAACACGAGAATTGCTACCAAAGAAAGGCGAAGATCCCAATTTCGGCCCGATATTATCAAGATCGGTCCGCCCAACTACTTTTCAAAGGCGACAACCGGGCCTCATACCGGAATTGCTCGGGCCCGATTCAATCCGCCACGACTTATCGGGCCCAATTCCTGGGTACAGGACCTCTGTCCAGGCATCCCACCATCAAGCCCACGTCGCCCAGGCCCAAGTACTGATGCAGCCCCCTGGTCTGCCCTCCATTGACTTGGGTCAGGCCTTTAGCAATCTAAATTTACAGTAGTCCGATGAAAATTGGTACATGAATTCTGAAGCCACATCTCACCTCACCTAGTCTGCAGGTAATCTCATCCAACTATTTCGTTTAAAATCTCCTCAATTTATTACAGTTGACAATGGTCACCGCATTCCAATTCAAGGCTATGGTCATGCCTGCACTCAACCACCTCACTCACCCTTCTCTCTAAATAATGTCCTTTATGCCCCAAACATCATCAAAAATTTAATTTCTATTAGGAAATTTACTCGTTACAACTCTGTGTCTATTGATTTTGATCTGTTTGATTTTACTGTGAAGGATCTGCGTACGGGGACTCCTTTTACGAGATGCAATAACACAGGGGACCTGTATCCCTTCACACCATGTTCCGCTGACAGTCCCCGCTTACACACCTCTCTAGCTGCTCTGTCTCCGTCAACTTGACACAATTGACTTGGACATCATGGAACTCCAGTTTTTTATTTTCATAGAAGCAATAATTTTATTCAATGTAATGGGAAATTTGCCCAAAACTGCGTATCTTGTCAATTAGGCAAACATGTTCGTCTTCCGTTTAAATCATCTGTTAGTGTTACGTTTGCTCCGTTTGATATTATTCATGATGATTTGTGGACATCTTCCATTACTAGTTCTCTGGGTCACAAATATTATCTCGTCTTATTAGATGATTACTCTCACTTCTCTGTATTTACACACTAAAATTCAAGTCAGAAGTCTTTGCCAATTTTATTGAGTTTTGCACTTTTATCAAAACACAATTTGAAAGAGTCATAAATTCCTTTCAATGTGATAATGGTCGTGAATTTAATAATTTTGCGTTTAAAAATTTTGCAAAAATAATGACATGGTTTTTCGATTCTCGTGTCCTCACACATCTCCTCATAACGGCAAGCAGAAAGTATAATTCACACCATAAATAACATGATTCGTACTTTCCTGTTTCATGCCTCTTCCTCCCTCCTTTTGGATTTATGCAGTCAAAATGGTGGAATATGTCCTCAATATTTTACCTACTAGCACTCTTCATAACATGACCCCCAATCGAAATATTATACCGTCAGATCCCCTCATATGATCACTTTATAATTTCCGGTTGTTTATGTTACTAAAATTTTGCCTCTACTACTCCTCACAAATTAGCACCCGAACCACTCCGTGTGTCTTCATCAGTTTTCTGTCTAATCATAGGGGCTACTTGTGTTATGATGTGTCCACTCGCCACTCACGTCTCCCGTCACGTTACGTTTGACGAGATGATTTTTCCTTTTGCTAATATTCAGAAATTTCAAAACATGGACTATACCTTTCTAGATTCCGACACCTCCCCGTCATACTCACCGAACTCCTCTTTCCCACTGCTACAATCCGTCTGTCGCCACCAGTTACACTCGTCACTGCCACCTCCGGCAGTGACTCTGACCGAGCTCCCTCGCCGCCGGTCCAAACGACCTCCACCGGACCTTACTTTACTGTTTCCATGTCACATCCGGTCACTCTTCAGGACAACCACCGGAACAACCCACCAACGACCAGTGTGTCACCACCACCACCGGCCGCAGCCGCTCAACCCTATCACACTAACCCCGACACCCTTCCCGGTTTCAGAACTCCAACCCGTCACATACCCAGTAATCAGATCCTAATACAATCTTACAGACCACAATGAATTAGAGGAATTAATGATTTGATTTTATTCTTTTTGAGATATAATATTTTTTTCAACATCTATCACGTAAAAAACTTTCACCTACTATATGCATACTCTCCCACACATTTAATGAAAATAAAATTCAATTCATATAATTAAAGATGCTCATATACTCAATCTTATAGTAATTTACTACCTCAGCAGTGACTGATCGTCTCTTGCTTAGCATTAGAGTCGTCTTTGAATCCGTGCGATGTGTGCTACAGTACAAGGGCCCTCGAAAAATGAATTTTTTTAGGGCTCTTTTTTCTTTTTTTATTAAGTAGTATTAGCCATAATTTATTGTAAAAGTTCATAATTCGCAGGTCTTAGTCCAATTAAGAGACCACTTTTATGAATTAAAACAGAGCCCCCAAATTATTTAAGACGACCCTACTTAGCATAATCATATAGTAAGTTGGCAATCAAACTAACTATGTTATTCAATGACAATCATATAGTAATCTGGATCCAATTTTTTCCCAACTCTATCTTCATTTCTTACTTTAGAAAGATTGCTCGTTAGTTAAACTATTTTCAATAAGGCTTGCGCTAGACGCTCATCTTTTTTAGCTGAGCCATATCATATCTTGCTGGTAATGAATTGATTCTTGAATCTTGATTGGTTTAGACAGTTCTATTGGTTGCAATGAAATAATTGAATTGACTTTTCTAACTCTCTTTAAAAGAGACGACTTTCAAATTCACTTCATCAAATTCAAATCAAAGAGATTGAGTACTAGCACGTATGGCTATAGATACCGCAAATAGGCTTTCTGCAATTGGTGCCGAGATGGGGCAATTGCAAAACGAAATTCAAGAGCACCGGAGAGTGCTAAAATTTATTTTCAAAAGTGTAAAAGCGATGAATCCCGTAAGTAAAGAAGAGCGTATTCACACTACCAAAGAGCGCATAAAGGTTTTGGAGGAGAGGCAACAAACGTTATGGGCGACACAGGAAGCTGTTCATGGACCACTCGATCGACTGGGAGATTAGAATAAATCAACAAAAAGTAGTTAAGTTACCTTCATGCTTTCTTGTTCCAGAAAAATATGTAGTTGCAAAAAGAAAAATAGTAGTTCTAAATTGTTCGCCCTATTAGTAGTTCTAATTCTCTTACATAAATTTTAAATAAAGTGCTATCTTCTCTCATTTAAAAAAAAGTATAATTAAACACAACTCCATCTTCAACTTCGTAAATTCTAAATAAATTTATAGCCAAATGCCTATTAAGAGCGACTCCTTGAGTGAAGTTTTTTAGATATCAGACTGTCAGAGGTGATCTCGATCCCTATTTATTAGGGGTGAGCGGGTCCGGATACCCTACATCAAACACTTGTCACAGTGATAGAAGAAATTACTTTGATCTTTAGTATCTTTTGAAGCAAAATCTCTACTTTTTATTCTGTATTGCCAAATTCGATCTGTACTTTACATCTTCCGGTCTGGTGTGTTTATGTTATTCTGCTAACTGATTAAACGCAAGTGGGCACTTAATCGTCTGACCAATAGAAGTATCTTCTGAAGTATCACAAACATCCAGAACAAAACTGTCGCCTGGAGAAAGCAATTGAAGTTATGAACTATAAAGAACAAAAATCCAATCAAATGAAGCGTTATATACAATAGTCTTTCAATACCCAGTGCTCTACACTACTAGTTCATGATTAACAAGTGCAATAGATTCGGTCTTCGGATCTGTATACATAGGGTCCGGGTATCGGTTCCGGGTACCCGGTTTTTATTTTTCGGAATCGCATCCGATATTTATCGGTTTCTAATTTTACTATTCGGAACCTACCAGTTATTCTAATATATCTACCTGTAACCTACCCATTAATATCGATTCCGGTCTGGTATCTAGATACCCTGTACCCGTGCTCACCCCTACTATTTATGCTCGTTATCCGTGCCTAACTAAAATGCATATCTAACTAGTTTGAATTAGACCAAAGTTGAATAGGTTGTACATTCAGCTGGAAAGGCAGTACATAGCTTTTAGGAGCTATAATAATAACTAAAATCAGGAATCCAGGCCAGAAGTATTTTTATTTACATTTCAGTCCCTTAAGATTTACATAGAGTTAAATTCTGCGTACCCTCTACCTTCTCCAAACCTCACTGGATACGTTGTTGTTGTTGTTGCAGTATTTCAGTCCCTTAAAAATAAAGTTTCTATTATTTACAATTAGATTCGTTAATTTGCCGATTATTTTTCTATTATGTCACTGTCCATTTGATTAGGGTGCGATGAGATCCTTTCACGCTATAATAAAATAAGTTGACGATCAATCAAGAATTTCTTTTAGTTTTGACTTTTGCCCCAATTTTAGCTTGATTGTTTTCTTGTTGAATTGTTAAATGCATGAATTAGAGATCGAGTTTGAATAATTTGATTTATTAGCTCCAGAATACCTAATGGACTTGTTGTGTAAAGTCTACGGAGGAACCTTGACAAAAATGTAATACTGCCTTCGTTTCAAAAAGAACTTGACGCGAAGTTTAATAAATTAAAGAATATTTTTGAAATGTATATCCAAAATAAATCGGAGATATTTGTTTGATTATAAATTATCTCATAAAATTAAATTTATTTTTTAAATATAAAAAGATACTAATCGTTTTGGAACAAACTAATAAAAAAAACGGAATAATCTTTTTGGGATAGAGGAACTCAGGCCCCAGAAGTCTTCTTTCATTACATTGCAGTCCCTCAGAAATAATAATTACGGGTAGTTTCTATTATTACAATTAGGTCCCTAATAATGTCCCTGTCCGGTTAGTTAGGCCTTAGGGTGCGATGAGATCCCTTCGCGCTATTACATACTGTGTAATCAAAGCTTTTGATGATCAATTGAAGAATTTTGTTTTAGTTTTCCCCTAATTTCAGCTCAATTGAATCTTTCATCAAAATTTAGGGTTGGAGTTCAATTGGTTTTGAATAACTAATCAACAACAACATGAGCACTAAAATCACACAATGTAATGTCTGCGGAGCGCCTCAAAACAATTTGAATACCTAATGGACCTATTGTGTAAAGTTTATGGAGGTACCTCTGATGAAGAAGACGACAATGGTGGAATTCAACTTCGAAGACCTATATTGCCACCGGCGAAACGAGCTAAATTCGAGAATTTTAACCCTTTGCAACTCTACAAGTCTAATCCAAGCACGAATCTTCCAGCGCAAGATTCCCTTCCAGGACGGTACATTTCTAAGCGAGAACGAGCTTCCATGGCTTCAGCTGCGAATGTTCTAGAATCTAATACACCTCCTTTGCCTAATACTTCACCAGGTTTTGCCCCTATCTCTTTTTACTTAAACTGGGAACTTGTTATGAGGTTTCTGTTTGGTTAGTGTGGAAATTTCGATGTCTTTTCATACTCTTTAGGTGTGTTTGGTACGAAGGAAAATGTTTTCCTAGAAAATAAGTGTTTGGAAAATTTATCTAGTGGGATTGAGTTTATCCCGTTCTTAATGACTTGAACACATGGGGCCTCGCATGTCGGAAATACGATTTCCATACACATGCATACGTCGTACAACGTTAGCTAAATTTCACGTTGTGAAAGAGATGTTGGTACACATGTGAAGTGTTATTTTCTTATGTAAGAATGAACGATTAATTGGCCAAATTGATGCGTCTCCCACGACGGTATAAGTAAAGAAGAAATGTGCAAAATACGGAAAATGGAAAAGAGCCGCGGCGCCGAGCCACGACGGGCCAGCGCTCCGGCGCCACGGCGCTGCAGTAAGGAGCCGCAACGCCAAAGGTCCTGAGGCTCGAGGTTGGTTATAAGCTTGCAATTTATACATACAGTTAGTCCTCCACTTAAGATGACTACTCTATTCACTTAGATGCTACCCTGCCTTGGTGAGCTGTTCGTTAAGAATAAGAGTAACTACCTCTGTTCGGACGAAACTGTCAGTGGAAACCAAGGAGGAATCCGTAACCAGATAAGTTATAATCAGTGGTGGATTTTCCGAAACCTAGTTTGTAAGAAGTGGCTTAGCAGTGGAACTGCAGCTGATAATTTAGCACCATTTGGAAAAATGGCTAATTTGGCTTGTGAATTCGGTCACTTCAATAAACTCCAGAGCAATCCCCTTACCCACTCGTTTTTGGCTTTTGAATTAGGTCATCCTTCATTAAATTCCACTGCAATCCCCTTACCTACTCTTTTTTGGCTTGTGAATTCAGTCATCCTTCAATCAACTCCTGAGAAATCCCCTTACCTACTCAAATACAGGTTGGATTGGAAAAAGCAAGTGAAATCTATGGGGTTATAGTGAACTTTTTCCTTTTGTTATCTTGCCACTCAAACAGTTGCTTTAGTGTCAAGAGTCTCAGCAGAAAAAATTACTGGACCCAGCTATTGTTGTTTGGCAAACATTCACCTTAGTGAAGGAAGTTCGTTAAGCAAGTCATCAATTTTTCATTGCAATTGATGTCTTTGTGAGGAAGATCTTTGGTTTTGAGAAGATGACGTCACTAAAGTTTTGCCGATTCAAAGGGTCAAAGGAGGCACATCAAGTCTTATTACCATGAAAGCAACTAGGACCCACTTGGCAACTTTTCTTGTTGTGCAAATTTATAGTACTGTAATATTTTTGTGCAACAGTTATCACCTTTTCTCTCAATCTTCTGCATTCAATTTGAGTTTTATCTGCAACTAATGGGTAGAAGTTTTGTTGTCCTCAGTTTTAGGGAGCATTTTGGATTCAGTTCTGCCACATATTATTTTGTCAGCTTTGAGAGATCAAACTAAAGTCTATGGGAACTTGATTCACACACCAGAAAGACTCTCAGTAGTTCTTGATGGACACAAAAGATCAGTTAATGCTGTACAATGGTCTACAAGTCATGGTAAGTGGTTAAACCTTGGCAAAGCACTGCTATTGATTCTTGTTTCATGTTAGTCCTTTTTTTTTCTTTTCATATTCCTATTTATCAAAATTGGCACATCTGCTATTTAAATGGGTGCTCCGGACCCGATGGTTAACTGCCTTTGATGTTGAAATAGACTCGGAACTCCCTTGTGGTTATCAAATCTGTACAAATTTGATCATCAGGTTACATTGGTTGCTCCAAATATTTGCTTGGGCCCTGGTGCACTTTGTATATTTACTTGTGATATCAACAAAGTTTGACGTGTTTGCCAAACAAGGAGATGCTTTACTGAAAGAAGGATCAGATAGATACTTGCATTCTTGTCCTTAACCAAAACAATAAAGAAAAGACCTTATTACTCAACTTCTAAATGAATCAAGACTTTGTTTAAAAAAGTTTAAAAGATTTTGTGGATTAATCGAATGGCTGAAGTGAAAATGTTAGAAGTTTTGGGCCATATTAAAACAAGAAAGGGTTAGTTTTAGTCTTTTTCAAAAACCATGAAGAATAACTTTTGCTTTAGCTATTCAAAACCAAGAATGCTTTGAAAACTAAGCACAGTAATTTTCACTTCTTTACTATGATATGAGTCAATAACTCGCTAGATTACTTAAAATCATGAAAACATTTAGTTGTGAACTTGTATGGTGTTTACTGTTTATTTTCCGATGTGTGATACTTTGGTGATTCAATAGCATACTTGTATTCATGATGTTCATGTACAATATTCACCTTGCAGCTCACCTTCTAGCATCTGCCGGAATGGATCAAACTGTCTGCATATGGAATGTGTGGAGCAGAGATCAGAAGAAAGCACGTATACTTAATTGTCACCATGCGGCTGTCAAAGATGTGAAGTGGTCGCCATATGGTTTATCTGTGCTCTCTTGTGGATATGACTGCACATCAAGGTTGATTGATGTTGAAAAAGGAATAGAAACACAGGTTTTCAATGAGGATCAAGTTGTTGGAGTGGTAAAATTTCATCCAGATAATTATAATCTCTTCCTCTCCGGAGGTACAAAAGGTCATCTTAAAATATGGGATATAAGATCTGGGAAGGTGGTCCATCAATATGTGCGAAATCTTGGTCCTATCCTTGATGCTGAGTTTACAGTTGACGCTAAGCGAATAATTTCATCAAGTGATGTATCCAAAAGCAATATTAGTGAAAATTCAATCATCGTTTGGGATGTCTCACGGGAAATCCCTCTATCTAATCAGGTAAAATTCGTCATTAATGCCTTATGGTTTGTTTGCTTGTGCTTCAGATTTTGTCATGTCATGAATTATATAGTCATTAGGTAAAAATGTCAAGATGATATTTCCCTTCACTTTTCAGGAGTGATTTTCATCACATCTTAACGCTTGAAATAAATGTTGATATTGTTCATATATTTCAAAAAACGTAGGTGTGCATGTATGTTTATGCAAATGCATGCCTATCAGGAAAAGAGAAGAATCCATCACCTTCCTATAATCTGCCATGTTGAGTCAGTGCAGAAACCGTACATGACCTTTCCAATTCTCTAACTGTAGCTTAATTCACTATTCTCCAGCTGATCATAGTAATCTTTCTCCATGGTTCTTTTTTTTCCATTTTCCACACTCACCCTTTGAAGTTTCTAATCTTGTCATTCTCTCAGTGAAAAGTCTCGTTCTCCTTTATTGCTCCTTCCCCTTCTTGTTTTCTCTGCTCATACATAATACACAATCTCTGTATTCTTCATTTGTATATTTGTCTTAGTATATATTATGCACATCCATGTCCATTAAGAAAGTGAAGAATGGAGAGGATTAACTACCTAATAGGATGTGGTGGATGAAAAATTTAAATGCAAATATCCTGAAGTATGTCTTTTGTCATGTCACACCACGTCAATCATCCACATTCACAAACTCAGGGATATGTCCTAGGACTTGTGCCAAATCGTGCTAATCAGGTTTTCTGTAAAAGAAGGCTAATTTTGTGAACATTTTTCAGGTTTATGGTGAAGCATATACATGTCCCTCAATAAGATGCCATCCTTCTGATCCCAAATTTATAGCACAGTCAAATGGAAACTACATAGCAATTTTCTCTACCAAGCCTCCCTTTGGACTTGACAAGTACAGGAGATACGAAGGCCATGGTGTCTCTGGATTCCCTGTAAAATGCAATTTCAGCTTGGATGGTGAGAAAGTAATATCTGGTTCCTCTGATGGATACATTTATGTTTACGACTCGAAATCCTGTGAGCTCATCAGAAAGATTAAGGTATATGATGAAGCCTGCGTGGATGTCGTCTTCCATCCTGTCATGTCTAATGTTGTTGCTTCATGTAGTTGGAGTGGACAAGTTTCAGTTGTGGTGACATAAAATGTTAAAACTTTATGAAGGGAGCTGGAGATCGTATCATGTTTTTTATGTACAGTATATTTGACAGGAAACCCTGGACCAGTGCTAAAGTTGTCTCCGTGGGACCTATAAGTCACGGGTTTGAGCCGTGGAATCAGCCCCACTGAGAGTAGTTACCTACATTACAACCACTTGGGGGTGCGGCCCTTCGCTGGACACTGCGCGAACATGGGATGTTACCTATATCAGGCTTCCCATTTTTTAGTCTGTTTTTGCATATCCACGACCAATTGAAATCACTTCGTTTCAGATTTTGATCTCAATAAAAGCTAAAATATCTTGTAAGTAAACATGTTATTTTTTTAAAATAAAAATGTTGTATACAAGACACTTTTACCTAGAAGAGGTGTTTCTTTGATCATTTAAATAATTAATATGTCTACTTCACAGTTGGTAAAAATCTATGTATTATTAAAGTGACCAATTTCTCATCCTTATTTGCTATGAAGTATGAAATGAGCAGGAGTGATGATGACACTCAAATTTTCTTCTAAATAACAAAAAGGTAAAATAGAAATACCATAAACATAAAAGAAATTAAAAATATAAAAACACTATCAAAATCTCATTCTAGTGAAGCAAGGTGAAGGTTCTCATCGTCAAGTTGTTCTTCATGAACACTACTATTTGCAATTTTAGATTCACTTAACTTAAACTACTTAAATTATCAAGTCAAAACATTATAAGAACTTGAATTACCATGCCACAATTAAAATTCATGAATTTAAACATCAAAAACTGAAATTCAGGACACTATATTGAGTTTAAACTGCAAAACTGACAGTCTATGTTGTTCAGAGTCTACAAAAATATTGCCGCACCTATGTTGTTCAGAGTCGATAAAAATGTTGTCGCATCCGTGTCGAATTCTTAAAAAATGCACTATTTTTGGAGTAGCCGACACACACCGGTTGACGTTTTTGTAGAGTCCAAAGTAACATAGCCTGAAGTTTGTCATGAAAAAATTTAATTTTTAGGACCCTTTCTGGAATTCAAAGAAGTGGCTATATTTTAACAACATAAACTGGTTACTAATGCACTTCGCCCAAATTCAAGTGTCTTGGCCAGCAAAACTTGACCTCTCCGCCGGCAAATTGAACTGTACGCTCTCTCTCTCTCTCTTTCTATATATATATATATATTAGAGCCTAATATTCGCGTGGGGTAGAGCACATTTCTGGAAAGCCCTCCTACGAGGATTTTTTCATACCAGGTCTCAAACCCGAGACCTATGTAATATTGTATTAACTGCAATGATTTTTAATTGTTCTGCTTTAAATTCTTGAAAATAAACTTTTGAATGCAGGGAATAAAAGTTTCAATTGATGGGTGTAATTGAATTATGCAACACTTCATGTATTTGCATTGGTAGAGCAAAACCCAGTTGTTTAATTGAAGCAAATCAAAGGAGGAGGAGAATTACTTGTATGGCCTCCTCAGTGCCTGTGCAAGATGAGAATCATCAGGAAAAACAATCTGTGTCTGGGGATGCTTTTATTCGGCAACATCTTCGTAAATTGTCACCTTATCAACCCATTTTGCCCTTTGAGGTGAATTTTTAAGATCCATTTCTTATTTCTTGTTGTATGGTTGTTTACATTTGTTTACTCTATTTATAGGTGAAGGAGTTTAAGTTAAGGAGTTAAGTTATATATACTGACTATCAATGTAGGACCCATTCGACCATAAAAATTATTCATTTTTTCTGGAATAGTTTTTCACTTCATTTGAAAATCAATGTTTAGCCATAAAATTTCAAATCCAAGCAGGTTACTTATCATCTCTTTTAGGTTATGAATCAATGCAATTAATAGAGTTACCTGCAATTACCTTATAAGTTATAACCTGATTGTGTATATATATTCCTAGTGCACAGAACTTGAATGTGTTGTTATTTGGTATTATAGGAGAAAATGCACCAATTAGTCGACCTTATATTGTGTTGAGTAAATCGACTTATCAGCCCATTTTGCCTTTTGAGGTGAATATGGAGGATCCATTTCTTATTTCTTGTGGTATGGTTGATTACATTTATTTTCTCTATTTATAGGTGAAGAAGACAATAAAGTGATTTTTTACACTATCAGTGTAACTTATATAGCAAGTTACTTATCATTTACTCTAGGTTATCAATCAATGCAATTGATAGAATTACTTGCAATTGGAGTACCCTTTTAAGTGAACTGATTACAACAAAACAACAACAACATATCCAGTATAAGTCCATCAGGAGGAGGATAGAGTGTACGCATACCTTACCCCTATCTTTTTGACGGATAGGAAAGTTGTTTCCCATAGACCTCCGGCTCAAGTAGAAATGAAAGCAACAGTGATAATTAGAAGTAATAGCAGCAAGAAAATAAGATAACAAAGTGAAAGAAACAAGCATGTAGGATGATAACCCCCTATCTAAGGTCATGTCCTCGGTAAGCTGGACCTGCGCCATGTCTTGTCTAATCACATCTCCTCAATACTTATTCGACCTACCTCTCCCTCTCCTGAAACCGTCCATAGCCAACCTCTCGCACCTACGCACTGGGACATCCGTGTATCTCCTCTGCACATGCTCGAATCATCTTAGTCTCGCTTCCTGCATCTTTTCCTCCATCGAAGTCACTCTCACCTTACACCGGATTTCTTCATTTCTAATCCTATCATTCCTAGTATGTTCACACATCCATCGTAGCATCCTCATTTTTGCAATTTTCATCATCTAAACGTGAGAGGTCTTAACAACTCAACACTCCGTCTCGTACAACATAGTGGGTCTAACCATAACTCTGTAGAACTTGCCTTTAAGTTTTGGTGACACCTTCTTGTCACACAAGACTCCGGATGCGAGCCTCCATTTCATCCACCCTGCCCCAATACGATGTGTGACATCAGCGTCGATATTTCCATTCCCATGAATAATAGACTCAAGATACTTGAAACTTTCTTTCTTTTGAATGACCTGAGTTCCCATCCTCACTTTCACACCAGATGTGGGTCTTTCTAGGTGCTCGTAACTTAAGGCTGTTGTTAATTGTACTATAAGAGAAAATGCACCAATTATAGTTGACCATATATTCTATTGAGAAAAGCGAGTTATCAGCCTATTTTACTTTTCAAGGTGATTACATAAGATCCATTTCTTATTTCTTGTTGTATTATGGTTTATTACATTTATTTGCTCTAATTATAGGTGAAGGAGTTTAAGTTATATACACTGACTATTAGTGCAACTTAAAGTGTTATAGCAGGTTACTTATCAGTTCTTCTAGGTTATTAATCAATGCAATTAATAGAGTTATCTGCAATTACCCTCTTTTAGGGTGTGTTCGGTAAATAAGTGGGTTTCTTACTTCTTTTCTTGTGTTCCGTATGTAAGGAAAAAATACTATCCTAAACGCAATTGTGTATAATCTAGACAAATATTATGGGAGGTGGGAGTGGGGGTGGGGGTGTAGGGTGGTGGGGATGGGGGCTACGACAGTGGATGAAGATGAGGTGTATTGGAGGGTGGGAAAGACGCAATCAATGTTAAATGCCACTTGTGGAACTTGTTTCCCTACTTCCACTAGGGAAGTCATTTTCCTCATTTTTAAGGAACTTGTTTTCCTAGAAAAAAATATTTTCCAAACATTTTGACCAACCGAACATGGGAAAATTGAAAAACATAAATGTTTTCCTCCATACCAAACATCCTTAAGCGACCTAATTGTGTAAATATATTCTCAATGCACAAAACTTAAGTCCATTATTAATTGTATTGTAGGAGAAAATGCACCAATTATAGTCGGCCTAATATTGTGCTGAGTAAATCAAGTAATAATTCGAACCAAAAAACTCAGAACTCAGAAGACTTGACTTCCCTATTGCTAATGCTCAGTTCTGCAGCTAGGACTTTTGGGAGGGTGGGATGGGGGAACTTATTTAGGAATTTTAGTAAAGGAAAATTTTGCGTTTTGAAGTGAATATGCGAGATCCATTTCTTATTTTCTTGTTGTATGGTTGGTTACATTTACTCTATGTATAGGTGAAGGAGTTTAAGTTAATTGTATAGTAGGATAAAATATAGTCGACCTATCAGGGATTTACATTAGTAGAAATTATGAAGAACTTTTTGACCTTATTTTTAATATTGGTATGAGATGAGTTTATATGAAGTATATCCTACTAGGAAAATGATTGTAATGTACAATAGGAATATGATTTCATATATAGTATCATACTAGGAAAATGATTATAATGGAGTGTCTATAAATAGAGCTCAGTGTAATCATATAGATACAATCATTCAATAATATATTTTTTCCATAATTTCTCACATGGTATGAGAGCTTCTACGATCTTGATAGAGAATCAAAGGGCTTTCGCTGCTGGAGGCGGTACTAGCCAATGTGTGTCGCCCGTCTAGCTAAAGATAATGGTATTGTGAAGATTGTAGAGAACTTTCACATATTTATAGATAAAATATTTTCTAAAAAAAAGTAGGCGTGAACAGTGCCTCGTGAACAGTGTTACATGAAATGTGTCGTATGAACAATGTTTTTCCGTGAATAGTAATTTCGGCGTGAATAGTTACCAGATCGGAACTAGGGTTTCGGCGAATCCACGTTGTCTCGGGTAGAGATTCCGAGCTGACCTATATCACTTTCTTTGAGGTTCGACAACTTTTCCAACATAATTTCTTTTATCGTAGGGTCGTGTTATCATTCCGATCCTACCCAAAAAATACCATCACAGTCCCGTGCCTCAATTTTGGCGACTGTTTTGCATCCCATAGGGTCGTGCCATCATTCTGAGTATACCCACAAAATACCTCACAGTTCCGTGCCTCAATTCCGGCGATTATTCGCCATTCTCTTCTAGAGCATTAGTAAGAAAGTATCCACTGTGTAATATTCCACTGAAGATTCAAAAATAAAATATCACCACTGCGCATAATTTTTTCAGTGATTGTTAGCGTCACATCTCTATCCAGTGGTGTTGTGCAGAATCCGACACCACCACAACATAGATCAAGTTCAAACTAGTGAGAGACTAATTGTTGGGCAAATTTACAACAATTTCCAGGAAAGCAAATCAGTCACCGTGCAATATTTTCGGTGACAACATAGTTTTCCGCTACAAAATTACTTTCGGGTAGTGTTGTGCAAATTCCAACACCACCACGAGGTAGGTCAGTCTTTTCAGACCAAAACCCAGTCAGCGGCTCCGATAAATACCCACTCACGCGCCACCACGTGTCGCTCGAAGTGCCAACTCCGTCTAGCGCGTCAGATCCACGCGCCGCGCATGCACCTTTTTTGACCAGATCTCGGTGATTTTCTTCTTGGGTTATGTTCGCCAGATTCCATTCATCTTTCAAGTCAGATTTCGCTACGTCTCTCGGTTTTGATATGTTAAACTCCAAAAAACACGGGAATTGGAAGTTCAAGTCCTATGATTACTTCAAAACCCTTAAGGAGATCAGAAAATCGCACATCACAGTCCATGAAAAAGCGACAAGGACGAGGTCGTCTTAGAAGATCTCGACCTAGGTGTAGTTATTGTAATAGGCTTAGACACATTCGTGAAGTATGTTATTTTCTCCATGGTAACCTTGAGGAGGAAGTTTAAACGGAGCAACCATCTGATTTTATTGCTCATGGGAGTAACCCGATTGCGTCGGTCACTTTATGGTTTGAAACAGTATATGAGAGCCTGATTTGGGAAATTCAGCACAGTAATTGAGGAGTTTGACATGACTCGTACTAAAGATCTCAGTAGACTGAAGTATTTTCTAGGTATTGAGGTTGCTCAATCCAGATCAGGTATACTGATATTATTACAAAATTTGTGAAGTCGAGTGATCAGCTTGCAGATAGTTTCACCAAGTCCCTCACTGGTCCTCGTATTAATTACATCTGTAACAAACTCGGTACATATGACTTGTATGCACCAGTTTGAGGGGGAGTGTTTGAATAGGAATATGATTTCATCTACATTATCCTACTAGGAAATTGTCATGTAGAATAGGAATAGGATTTCATATATAGTATCCTACTAGGAAAGGGATTATAATGGAGTGTCTATAAATATAACTCAGTGTAATCATCAATCATGTAGATACAACAATTCAATAATATATTTTCTTCCATAATTTCTCACAGTATTGAACTATTCTAGTTTACTTTTCTCCTTTACTTAGCTAGATAGGCGAAATGGCTACTAAGGAGTTCTTTTTACAATTTTTCTTCAACCGTTTTTTCATTTTCTCGTTTTGTTGATAGACATGACATGTAAAGTTCTCTCTCTGTCTCTGTGGAAAAATATATGGTTTTTAATTTAAGGATTGAATCATGTGTCTGTATGTAAAGAAAGTTGTGAGGAAAATCTGATATATTTGTTGTTTTCCTTCTCATTTATCTGGGATATGATGAGTTAACAACCACCACATGATTGGTAATTATGTGTTAGATGTGATGTTTCTTTATTTTCTTGTTACATCTGAAAAATTGCTTGAATAACTGTACAGGTGTTGTCCACTCGTCTTGGTAGAAAGCCAGAGGACATTGTGAAATTAGACGCTAACGAGAACCCATATGGCCCTCCTCCAGAGGCAAGTTAGTATTGCTATGCCCCACTGTTTAATGGAAAGAATATATTTTGAGACATTCTTCTTTGTGTAGTTATTTTCCGCCTTCTCAATTTTAAGCTGTTTAAGTTCTTGCAGGTAAACGAAGCTTTGGGGGCTATGAAATTTCCGTATATTTATCCTGATCCTGAAAGCCGTACGTTGCGTGCGGCCCTTGCTGAAGATTCTGGTCTTGAAGCTGAGTATATTCTTGCAGGGTGCGGTGCAGATGAACTCATTGATTTGATAATGCGGTAAGTATTATGATTAGACTATCCTGTATCTAAACTCTAACTATATGCTGACTGTAAGTATTTGGCACAGTTCAGATATTTAACTGTTCTCTGCTGCAGGTGCGTATTGGATCCTGGTGACAAGATTGTTGACTGCCCACCCACTTTCACAATGTATGAATTTGATGCAGCTGTAAATGGTGCACATGTCATCAAAGGTAGATACGAGCTTCAATTGTTCCTTGTTATTATCATACAGGATTTTAGTTCCTTTCTCTTCTAGAGGAGTCTTGGAATTGTTTTGGTGCAACAGATCATCTTTGGTAGAATATATCTTCGGAGATCTTGGAAAATAAATGGTATACAGTAAGAAGTTACAAAGGGATATATATACATGTGTATATATATATATATATATATTTATATATGGAGAGAGAGAAGATCATACTTTCTCTTAGTTCAAGAAAGACCAAAACTTTTAACTTACAATCTTGAGCAATAACTTGGTTTACATTCGATAAAATTCCCTGATGCTCTTATTAATTTTTTATCAGTAATATACCCTGTCATTATCTAGTGACATCTATTTATTGTTTGGTACCAGCTCTTTCTGATTCCTGAAACAACTACTGGAATCTAATCATTTCATCCCAAAGGATGTTGGAATCCTAGCTTTCATCATTGTTGAGATAAGCTGCCTATATAAGTGCTTTATGAGGGATTAATTGTTGTCTTAAGAAATAGTTGCATTGGCGTCACTACAGCTTATTAGTTGTTGCTGTTACTTAATCAGTATGCCAAGTTTAAGAGAGAAATGGAGTGAGTACAATGAAAATGCAGAGACTTTACATTCTGACAAAGCAATGGTTTAAAGCATGGCAGGAAAATGAAATAAACTGATAATTTCTAATTTTCAATTTTCAATTTTCAATGCAATGATTATTGTTGAGTCTTTTATCGATAATTGTTAATCCGTAGCTCTGTCAAACTGGCAGTGCCTAGGAACCCAGACTTTAGCCTGGATGTAAAGCGGATAGCCGAAGTGATTGAACATGAGAAACCGAAGTGCATATTCCTGACATCGCCTAATAATCCTGATGGGAGGTATTACTGCTTTGTATTCTTTGTCTATTTCTCTTTGTGGTTGTACTTTGCTCCCCTTGATTGTACTGCATGCGAGAGAGAGCCCCCCCCCCCTCCCCTCTCATGTCTAAGTTTTACTCTCCCTGTCCCAATTTATGTGGCACCATTTCCTTGTCCCGTCACCTTTCTATATTTAGACCGGAAAAGGGCCTAAAATGCCCATGAACTATTGTTACAATAATAATCTTCATCCACCTTTCGGGCCAAAAATGCCCCCGTCAACCTTTTGGCTCTAAAATACCCTTATTTTTAACGGCCCCCTTTGAAATTGAAATTAATGAATTCATTTATTACGTGACACGATTCTATTGGCTAATTTTGTAATGATCCTAATTAATTAAAATTTCAACCCAAACCCAGATCCATCTAAGTGTCATACCCGCCCCGCCTAATAGCCCCATTTGTCATGGATTCACAAAAGACATATTTGGGTGTTCTTCAAGCTTTTTCAAACCCTCCAATGGTGATCATAGATTTCCTTTAAATACATTCCCTAAGTAAGTAAATCTAAACCTAAGTACAACAAATGATTTTCCAAACGATTTTAACAATGGGTAACCTATAAACTTTAGTTCTTAGATTTTGCATTGAGATCCGAAATCCTTCAGCTATAAAAATGGAGTTTCAATGGTTTCCTTCAATTTTTTTCCATCTTATTCACCAAATCAACAACTAATCAAATTAGGTCAAATCAAAATGACCTCAAAGATGGTTATACTCATAGATTCAACAACTTCCAATTTTAAACAGAACCTAAACAGGTTCGAAATCATTGGACCCCCAAATCAGTAGATAAATTTGATTTTACTAAATGTGCGATTTTGAGCTTAAATCTGATTGGTGTTGTATTTGAAACTGAGAACTCATTGTAAATCAGCTGAATATTGATAAGAAAAATAATCTGATTTTAAAATCTGTTGAACACCGTTGAAGCTCGGATGATCCTCTAATGGAGATTTCGTATTTTCGATGCATAATTTATTACTTATTTTGACGTGGATTGTTCTTAGCATCATTGTGAAGTTGTAATTTAGTTTTGGAGCTCTCTGAAGCTGGATTAAGGTGGCTTGGATCGATTTTGAAGCGGAGTTCAACGAAGAAGATGATCAACATTTTGATGACCAAATCAGATTTAGAACAATTAAAAAAAAAGGACAGCCCGGTGCACTAAGCTCCTGGTTTGGAATGTTAGAACAATTAACAAAATGAAAATTGAGGTTTTTTTTTGCTTAGTTAAATGGGGTTTTTAGGCGGTGCGGGTTTGACTCTTAGATGGTTTCGGATTTTGGGTTGGAATTTTAATTAATTTGAATCATTTCAACATTAGCCAATAGAATCACGCCACATAATAAATAAATTTATAATTTTAATTTTAGAGGGAGCCGTTGAAAATAAGGGTATTTTAGAACCAAAAGGTTAACAGCGGGGGTATTTTTGGCCCGAAAGGTGGATGGAGGGTATTATAGTACCAAAAACGATAGTTCAGGGGCATTTTAGGCCCTAACAATTTAACTTTATGGGATGATTTATAGCCACACAAATATCTAAGACTTGTTTTGGACCACAAATTTCCAAAGTCTCATTTCTTTCCTAAACTCCGTGTCGAGTCAAATGGTGTCACATAAATTGGGACGGAGGGAGTAATCATCTTCAAAGGTTTCAGTTGCAATTTTTTTTTCTAATTTTTTTCATTATTTTCCAACTCCACGACATGGAGAAATTGACAACTAGGCAAGTACTACAAGAATTTCAAGTTAGCCAGTAATACTATACTGCACCCTGTAAATATGGAAGTGAAAGCTCTTTTTCTTGTATTTTTCACATCATAAATGGTGGCTTTATAATTTCTGGATGAAGCATCATTTTCCATGGAAACTCCCGTACACACCCTTCCTGCAAATGCTCCTTTCATCCAAATTTTCTTTGCTTCATTTTACTGCCAAGGTCAAATTCTTTTCCTTATATAGATTGATTATGCTTAAACATAAAGCATTTGTTGTTTCCAACTTTGTGAAAGGTAACTATTACTAGTTTCTAGAGCTTATTGCCTTGACAAAAAGATTCTTTTTTGTATGACTCATAAAAGAAGGTCTCTTATGTAATGTCCTTGACTACGGTATCTTTGCATTACAGCTGAATGGCACAATAATTTCAACAAGGAGTAGCAATTGTAAACTTGTATTGAAATGGCATTGTGCATTTGCAAGTACAAAATAGATCAATGGCCCCTTTTCTGGTATAGTGGACCAAGAATACACTACCTTCTGGAAAGACTTTTATCAATGAAGGGTCTTTGGGAGAGTGCCTGTAGCAATTGTCTGTAGCATTTGGACTGAGGGGACCTGTAAATGTTTAAGATAGTATATACGTCCTGCTACTATGTTGGGTAGTTTTTTTTGTTTCTTTACAGTTTAAGTCTAATTTCTGGACTGTAAAAGAGATTAAAAGGCTCTTATCAATGTTAATTTATATTTTGTAGCTTGAAGACAGCGTTGTTCTGCACAATATTCTCTTCCCTTCTATTCTACTAATATATAAAGGGCCCAAAGTGTTTAAACAGTTAACTAGTTAAGTAATTAATGCATTTTAAATAATCAAATTACAAATAACATGTGTATAAACTCATTTTAATAGAAGTAGCTATATGCAATTATGAAGTAAATTGAGCAAATATTAGGAATTTTTTATTTGAAATAATCAAATAACATGTTTATGCAGATACTTTTTCTATATGCTTTCCAGATTTTTGCATGTGTTTCTGCACCTAAGGGAATTGGACAATTGAAATTTATATTCTACTTAGACAGTAAATTTGCTCGCTTTCCAATGCGTTGACTTTTCTTATCTTTAGAGTTTGTTTGGCATTATACATTTTGATGCTTTACCTCCTTTATGTAGTCATTCTATTGAGACAATCTATCTTGTTGTTGAACAGTATAATTGATGATGAAACTCTTTTGAAAATACTTCAACTGCCTATATTGGTAATATTGGATGAAGCATATGTTGAGTTCTCTGGGATGGAGTCTAAGATGAAGTGGGTGAAGAAGCATGATAATCTGATTGTTCTTCGCACGTTCAGCAAAAGGGCTGGTAGGTTCATTCTTTTCCATTTGACATCTATGAGAATTCAATGTGTCTGCTTGGAAAACCCGTATGCCCCTTATTGCTCTTTTGCTGATATAGTGCAAGAAATTATCAGTTGTGGGCTGATACATCCTCATCTCAATCTGTCCTGTCATATTATCAAATTGTAGTAGTAATGAAGAGTTCCTGTGTGTTCCTATTTGTGAAATTAGTGTTTACGAGTGGCAAATGGATGTTTCGGATTAAAGTACAATTGACTAATTTAAGTGGTATCCCATTCCTCAGGTTTAGCTGGACTCAGAGTAGGATATGGAGCATTTCCAAAGAGTATTATTGAATTTCTTTGGAGAGCAAAGCAACCATATAATGTGTCTGTTGCTGCTGAAGTTGCTGCATGTGCTGCATTAAAGAATCCCGCTTATCTGGAGGTATCTTAGGATATGGAACATATCTATTGCGCATTGTTGAATAACTTTGCCCAAATGTTCAAATCTCTTTTATAGGTAACAATATCATTTTTTTAAAGCTTCACTGATTATTGTGTCATTTATGTCAGAATGTGAAAGTGGCACTGGTGCAAGAAAGGGAGAGGCTTTTTGATCTGTTGAAAGAAGTCCCGTTTCTTGATCCATACCCTAGCTATTCTAATTTCATTCTCTGTAAGGTTACATCTGGAATGGATGCTAAGAAATTGAAGGTAAAAGTGCTTATATCACTAAGTTCCATTCTTGTAAAGTCAATTCTGTTGCTTCTTCTATTCCAGTTCAATTCTTTTGTTTAATTTGTGTCATGTCTTTTCATTCTGGGCTAAACATCATTATGTAGAAGCTTGATAGCAAGGTGAAAGAAGTATTGAAGAACATGAATAAAGTAAAAGAAAATTAATAGACTATCTCGTTTCCTGTTATGGTAGTGCCATGGAGTAACAGAGTTAGTTGGATTGCCAAGTTACTCGATGATTATGCTAAGCAAGAGACGACCAATCACTGCTGAGGTAGTGAATTAATATAAGACTGAGTATATGAATATTGCCTATAAGAGAATCTTTAAATATAAGAATTGAAATTTATATTCATTAAATGTGGGGAAAAAGAGTACATAGTAGATTACTGAGGGTCAATAATTACTACTCCCTCCATCCCAATTTATGTGATACACTTTCCTTTTTAGTCCATCCCAAAAAGAGTGATACATTTCCTTATTTTCCAACAATTCAACTTTAACTTTTATTTTTTACGCTTAACTAGATGATCTATAACCACACAAATATCTTTAATTGCTTTAGACCACAAGATTCAAAAATCTTTTTTTATTTCTTAAACTTCATGCCGAGTCAAACTATATCACATAAATTGGGACAAAGAGAGTATTGAGGTATTTGAGATCTTTTATGGTGGAATAAGTTGGAGATGATGGGTTGGAGGTTATGTGTTAGACCTATGAAGCACGGACACCTCATTTAGGGTGAGGTGTCCGTGTCGGACACCTGGGGGGACACGAAACGCGGCGGACACGCGGCGGACACGTGTCCGGGACGTGTCCGAGTGGGCCCAGCCCAAAAAAAAAAAAAAATGCTCGGACACGGCTCGGACACGGCTCGGACACGTACGGGACACGGCAATTACAAAAAAGTGTAAAAAGCCTAAAAAAAAACCCTAGAAATTCACAAAATCGATCGTCAGTGCCGCGATCGGGTCCGCTCAGCGAGCTTGATCGCTGGTCCGCTTCCGCGACTTCTTCCCGTCGAGCTGTCCCTTCCGCGACTCCTTCCATGCGATCGCTTGTATTTTCTTTTTTGCTTTTGATTTTAGGTTTTAGGTTTGTTTTGTTAGGGAGAAATCTGATTGGGCTAGGGAAATTATTTGGGCTTGGGAAGGTTCTGGAAGAATTAAAAGGGGAAGTTGGGCCTTGCGGGTTTTGGGCTAGGGAATTAAATGGTTTGGGTAGAGTTTTAGCCTTTTAGTTGATTAATAAATGATAGTTGTGGTGTAAAAAAAAAATTACTAAACTATAAATTACTTATGCACTTTTTTATTTTAATTTGAGATTGATAAATTCTAATACTTAGCAAAATTATTATTTATTTTTGAATTTGATATTTTGGTTATTTGGTATATAACAAATTTGAAGTGAAGCTAAATTTATAATTTAATTATGAATGTGAAGCTAAATTTAATTATGAATGTGAAGCTTTAATAATATTAATTTTAGTATTTTATATATTATATTATATATTATATATTATATATATATTTTTTAATTTATTTTTACAGCCGTGTCCCTGCCGTGTCGTGTCCCCTATTTTTCAAAATTGCCGTTTCCGCGTGTCCGTGTCCTATCGGACACCTCTCCCGTGTCCGTGCTACATAGTGTTAGACACGTTTGAGGAGTTTTAAGAAGCAATATGCAGATAAAATATTATGAAACACTATGTTGGAGCTAACCATATGGTAACACAAGAAAGAATAAATTAGGAATATAAAGAAAATGGAACTTGGGCCTAACTCAACGTCAAAAGCTAGCTCATTGGTGGGGATTGTCAAAAGCTAGACAATGACCCGGTGTTGGACATTCCGACAAAGAAAATAATTGAAGATGTATTTCAGGGGATCAGAAGATACAAATGAGAAACACAAACATAGACCATAGTTGCCTGGCTTTACCACTGAACATTGACGTAATATGAGTTTGCATTTCTGCTTTTCTGATTTAGGAGATGCCACTGAACATGGACGTAATATGAGTTTTAGCCTTTCTGCTTTTCTGATTTTAGGAGATGCCTCGCCAAAGTGGATAGGATCGGGTCTAGGTCTAAATTTAAGAACTGATATACACCGGGTAGGTTCTAGGATCTAATAGTTGTCATAGAATATTTGTCAAAAGTTTTTTTTTGGAAAAAATGCTCTTACCATAGTTGGACCATATATTCATGGATATAAACGAGATCTTATATTATGCCTGCTAGTTGATTATGTTTAATTTAATGGAATATTGAGATTTATATGGGCCAACCCCAACTTGTTTGGGATTGAGGCACGGTTGTGAAGTGATCCTATACTACCCTATGCTTACCCTTTCTTGGTACTACATCTGTTTATGGGTAAATTGTTATGAGATTTTGAAGCAGTTGGCAAGTCCATCACGCATTCCAGTTTCTCCTATATTTTAACAGTAGAAATTCGTGTTGCAGGAAGACCTTGCGACTATGGGAGTGATGATCCGTCACTACAATAACAAAGAACTGAAGGGATACGTTCGTGTCTCAGTAGGCAAGCCTGAGCACACGGAGGCGTTAATGAAATGCCTCAAGCACTTCTACTGATCTTGCTTGTGTTCAGAACGACAAAAACTGAAGTGTCTTATGTTCTCTCACAATGAAGACAGATTGGGGGTTTTTCTTTGCTATTTATGTTAATTGCAAACGAATCATTCTTCAGAAATCATTTTTTTTGTATGCTAGTCCAAACATCAGTTCTTGATGTTTCACAGAGTGGTCTTGACTCTCGAGTGTACATTGTATTGAAAATTGCCATGCAAATGGCATTTGTAGTTTTGTACCTTTAGCATTTGGAATGTTACGAATAAAACAATTTAAGTCAAGGGCCTACAGAAATTACTTCTCTACCCCAGGTAGGCCTAAGGTCTACATATACCATATTACATCCCTATATACTTATTTGTTGCTTTCTGTTAAATTCTAAATTTAATCCTTGTGATATATGATTTAAAACATTTAATTTTTAATCAATTGAAACTTGTTATTTTAATCCTTATATATATAAAATATATTACATTTAGATTTCTTAAAAATATACTACCTTCAAGTATGAAATAATAATATAAATTTAATGCATGAATAACTAAATAATATGGTATACATTGTAATTTATTAAATTTGTGAAGATTTATAATTTGATGGTAGTATAGTTATAAACAAAGCCTAAATTTTCTTTATTTGTCCAAGTTTTGGTAGACAGAACTTTCTGATATTTATACTAGTAGAATGTAATAGATATCATGTGGAATTAAGTGATGTGATTCTCGGGGGATCACGAACGAGATATAGCATTACACGACCTATTTTGAGCTTAAAAGAAGAACTGCTACGCCACAAGGTGTGCATTATATATATATATATTATATATATATATATATATATATAGTGAATTCTGATTTTTATATAGTGTTGAATTCGAAGGAGCAGTGCAAATGCACGAAAACATATTAAACGAGACATGATAAGTCGAGTTAAAATTAGCTCCTTAAGGTTAGTCTTGTCCTTTCCGTCCCATCCAGTTTATCATGAAAATTCTGCTTTCGTCACTTAAATTTGGCCTCAATATTATGATATAAAATATCTTAATATGACAACTTTTAAAAGGGTTTGAACACATGAAATCCATCATGGCGACAAATTAATTCCAAAAATATGAATGGACAAAAAGTATAATATACAACAAAATTAAGCAATACCAAATAGTAGTACTAATTAGAAATCAACCTGAATTATAGTGAACTAGTACTTTTTTCATCCTTAACGATAAATCTCCAGTTATGAGACGACTAGAGCACTTTTTGGTATATTCTACCAAGGACAAATTTCAACATTTTACATATAAAAAATGCAGCCTGATTCCCCGCTATCAGCTTCAACTCCCATTGCAAGTTTTTTTTGCAGGCAAAAAACCTCCCAAAACCCCTCAGTATTCCCATTTGCAAAATTCAACCCTCCAACTACATAAACCCTAATTCAACTCTCTTTCACACACACACACACATATTGATCAATGGTTATGGTGATAATGCATCAGCATCACCAGTCCACTGGACCCTCACCTCACCCAATCAATCCTCCACCTCCACCTTCCGCTCTTAGATCCCCAAATACTCACTCTGGTCGGGACCATGCAATCGGGTCTGAATTGGCTCGGGTTAAGCTATCCGATATTGCACCTTATGATGGAGCTCCGGTTGGGCCTTATTTACGGGCCGTGGATGCCCTTTCAGGATCGCTTATGCGGCATAACGCGGCGGTGATTGAGCTTGATGGTGAAGGCACGGCGGTGTTACGGTGTGGCTTAGAATCGGTTAGGTACTTCTTTAAGATGAGGAATGGTGGGCCCGGTACGGGTGGCGCTACTTTGGGAAAGAGTGGTCGTGGGGTTTATATATACAGGGCTGGAAGGTAAGACGTAGAAGCAATATGTGTTCTTTCGACCTTTTTTTTTTTTTGCTATAGAATTTAACCACAATGCATAGTCAGCATATGCTTGTGGGACTACACTGGGTTTGTTGTTGTTGTTGTTGTTGCATAGTCAATTCAAAACCAAGAAAAAAAGGGTTGCAGCAGGTTGGGAGGTACTTAAAAATGGGCAGCCCGTGCACAAAGCATGCCGCGGTAGGGTGTGAGGAAGGACCGCACCCCAAGGGTGTGATGTAGATAGCCTAACCTAATGCAAGAATTAGTGGTTGCTTTCACGGCTCGAACCCGTGACCTACACACAAAGACAACTTTACCACTGCTCCAAGGCTCCCCTTCATACTTAAAATAAAAAAAATCTAAGAGATAAATTGATTACTGCGATTATGCACCTGCATATAGAAATGTATAGAGTGCAGTGGAGATTAGTTTGGGTTTGAGTCCTAATAGATGAGAGATGATTGTTTAGTGAATGAACTCAATTGATTGTTGGTCATCAGTACTCCTCAGTCCTCAGTATGTTAACTCAATGCATAGTGTTTATTTGTGCTCTAGCCTGTAAGAAACTTCGTCATGCTAGTGTTATGTCTGAGAAGGTCCATTCTCTCACCTGTTTTTATGATAAAGCTGAGGAAGTCTGATTCTCATATAGATGTAGGAACAAGAAAGATGAACTCTTATAGAGACAGAATTGGAATATGCAAATGATTACTGGAGTAGGGTGGGGGGGACTTATTTCCATTTCTGGAATTGCTTCCAACGTGATTGATCTGACAGAGATCAGAAAGAGTGATTTGTTTGATGCAAATGGCTAAGAAATAGTTAGAACTTGAGGTCTATTTGTTATTGAGATGGGTTGCTTCCTTAGTATACGATAGATGTACTTGCAGTGTGCTTGTTAATGAGAGAGTTCCTTCCTCTTTTTGTAACATGGATTGTCTGCTTGTCAATAGGGGTTCCTTTTTCATGTTAAACGAGAACTGATAACGCTTGACACATCTCTAGATATTTGCTCACAACAAGATAATCATTAGCTCTAACTTCATTTTTGATAACCGTGGTGTCCGGGCATAATCATTAGCTCTTACTTACTCGGCAAATCCATGTTGAAGACATTTCCCTGTGAATGTGGGCTGTGGAGAAAAATTATGAAGGATGGGAAAACGTGAAGGATGAAGATAGCATGTTAGAGTTTATCAAGTCATTACAGGAATAGAGAATTGTACTGACGGGAGCCTTTCTTTTTGTTTTTTGGATAGATGGCACCCTGACTATGCAGTGCCAAGAATCATCTTAATGCTTACTTTTTTTTTAATCAATGAATTACTTGCTTACCAGTTCAAGAAAAAAAAGTTTCCTCTATTTGAATTTGAATACATTCTTGTTATTTCTAAATCTGTCCAGTTTCCCTTTAGTAGTCTCAAACTTAAGGGTTAGACGTTCTACCTCGTGGGAAGATTTGATAGTCAGCTTTTATGTGTTAGGCCTTTGGAAGACATGGACTCTTCTCCCCCATGCATGACTGAAGTTTTCCGCTGCATGGGAAGAGCAGCTCGTGCTGCTTTATGTGCAATTGCAAGGCATCTTCGTTTGCGAAGCGAGTAAGAACCTGTCAAGGATTGATCACGTCATTCAAATCCTCTTTATGTTTTAAATGCGTTCTGACCAACACGTAGTGCTCTGTAGTGTTTTTGATCACCTGCTTGATGATAATCCACTGCCCATTAATGAGGCCTCGTCTTCCGTTGTTGTTGCAACCTTCTCCAATACCACCTCTCAAAATGGGAAGGGAGCTATTGGAGGAGGGAAGCTAGTTACAAATGGTGAAGTAGAGAAGGGGCTGTTGACACTAGTTTCATCTGATGCTCCTGGTCTTCAGGTATTCCTGTTAAATTCTTCCAGATTTTTCGTTTGAGTTTCAGGTTGTGCATAGCTTCCGAATAATTTGTTATAACTTCTGTTCTGGATCCTCCTTGTATATATAAAAAACCTCCATTTCCTTGTTTGTTTCTTTTTTATCCCTAGGTTTGTGATCCCAATGGTCGTTGGTATCTAGCAGATAGTGGCTTGACTCCTGGGGATTTACTGTTGCTTACTGGGAAGGCTCTCAGCCATGCCACTGCAGGTCTTCGTCCTGCAGCCGTATACAGGGGTGCAGCTGATAATTATGTGGGCACTACTTGTGGTGGAAGGTAGACATTGGTTGTAGAGCTTTTAAGTGGTTGCTTAAGAAATTCATTTTTATTCAAATACTGAGCTGTTCAGCTACATGTTGTAGGACATCACTTGCATTTAGGCTTATACCTCAGAGCAATGCAATACTGGATTGTTCTCCAATTACAGCTGCTGGTCATGTTATTCCTCAGAGCTACGTGCCGATTTCTGTAAGCCAGTTTATGGATGACCTTTCCGCCGAGGAAGATATGCTTTGTAGCAATACTGATAATGCTTATGTAAGTACTATTTCTTTTCAGATGATCAAATGGTGTTTCTTGAAGTCAATTGCACAGGCAAAAGCCTTTTCCTGCGAAGTTTCGATGCTGTGGGGTCTGTTTTGGTTTTACGCTGAGTAAACTTTAATTAGATGGCAGTGCCTCATAATCAAAATATCTCCCTTTTTATGAACTTTTTCCCCTATCAGCACACAAATAGTTCTTAATATGGCAAAAGCCAGCACTAAGATGGTGCTGGTCAGTGCAAAACAGCCTATACAATCTTCTTCCTCCCTGTAAAATGCTTTTACTTGATAAAAAAAATCACCTTACTCCCTGTAATTGACTAAAGATGTCAATGAAGCTATGTTCATCATGTACATCTATTAACCTACACCAGAGAACTAGAATTTAAAGTACTCGTATTTCAGCAACTGTACTGGATGGCTTTCCACAACTTTGGTTCTTTTATCTCCGTAGGCATACCTCAGAATGATCATCCAAAGCTTTTTCATCCCTTTCCTGATCTTATAACCATTCACAACTACAGCTACACCTTAGTCCCAAACAAGTTGGGGTAGCTATATGTATCCTCATTATTCCGTCTAAGCTCGACTCATGTCATTATCACACCAAATAAAAATAAAAGTGAAAAATAAGTTCAATATATGTAAATAAATGTTAAATAATAATAATACTATTGAATAGAAATCATCTATTTGAATCTTTTCCTCCATTGTGTCATATCTTTAGCAAAATCTTCAATAATGTCAAGAAATTATAGGTCTTTTTGAGACATTTCCTTCCATGTGATTTTAGGTCTACCTCATCTCCTTTTAATACTTTCAGTCACCATAATTCCACACCTATGAACCGGAGCATCTCTAGGTCAACACTAGACATGATTCAACCATCTCAAGCAACCTTCTTTGGTCACTATATCCGTAGGTCCCTAAGCAACTTCTCTCGTCACTAGTCACTATGGCCGAAGGTTAGCAAGCCTACTCCCAGGTCAGCAGCGAGGTCAGCTCCATCTCCTCCTTCCTTTGTCTACTATTCACCCTTGATCTTCTTTCCGAACTCATTAACACCAGAACACCCGACATGAAGATCACTCAAAGTAACCTACTCGAGCCGCCCTCTCTCATTTATCCTCAATGTGTGCTACTTGCACATTTTGGCGCATGTGTTCATTTTTAATTTTATTTAATCTTGTATGACCACACATCTACGTAACATCCACATCTCTGCAAACACTCGTATTATGGGTATGTTGGACTTTAGCAGCCTAATATTCACCACCATTTAACATTGCCAATCTTATAACTATTTTGTAGAACTTACCTTTGACTTTGGTGAACATCGTTGTATCACATAACATCCCGATAGCACTTTCCATTCAGCCATCCGATTTTAATTCTGAGTAGCATCCTCATCTATCATTTCATTCTCTTGACACAACAAGCCTAGTATCTAAATTGCTTACATTTTGGCACCGTATTCCCGTCTAATCTCATCTGAACTTCGCTCTTCTCATGTTGACTAAACTTGCAGTGTATGTATTCAATCTTATTTCTACTTGTCCCAAAAGCTCTTACTCTTTAAAATGCTTCTCCATAGTTCAAGCTTTTGGTTGGCACCCTCGTGGGTCTCGTCAATCAGCAGTTCAACACAATATCGTCAACATGTAGCATACAACATAAGACCTCATCTTGTATCTTGTTGGTTAGCGCATCCGTAACTAGGGAACAAGTAGGGGATCAATGTCGATCATTGTAGACCACTGTTATGAGAACTTCTTTGTATCTCCTATTACTGTTCTCACGCTAGTGACAACTCCCCCATATTTCTCCATCACCCGGACCTTTCGTGGTACTCTTATCATATGATATCTCTAGGTCAATAAACATCATGTGCAGTGCAGATCTTTCTTCCTTTCGTCATAAATTTCCATCAATCTTCTTACCAAGAATATAGCCTCTGTTCTAGATCTACCAAGCATAAATCCAAATTGGTTCTGTCACTCTTGTTGTATTCCTAAGGCTTTGCTCTATCACTCTTTCCTAGAGTTACTCTCATCATATGACTCATGAGTTTAATGCCATGATAGTTTCAAATCTTGTAACCATTCCATCCCACAAAATGTTTACATCCCAAAGATGTTAAGAAACAACTGTCTTCAACAACTTCATTACGATGAAACATCTAGTGTTAGGCATGCTTCATGTGCAATCATCTAACAAAATACATGACTCCTCCTTGCTCGTGGGGTTAGCTCAATTGGCAAAAGTTGAGAGACTTGTATCTTAAGTTACACGTTCGAGCCCTGTGCTAAGCGAACGAAGTCCAATATTCAAATGGAGAAGGGTAGGGACGGGCCTTATCCCCGAGTTTGAAGGTGGTGGTTGGCCAAAGAGTTGGCTCTAGACCGATATTTTGGTCATAAAAAATCATGTCACCTTCTAGGCGGCCTTTGTCCCCAAGTCATTTTTTCTCTCTTTCAACATCTCTCTTGTTGCATGCCAGCCATGGAGATACATCTCGCATACCACATATGTAGCTTTATTTGGACAAATATTCTCCTTGGATAATCAACAACAACAACCCAGTGAAATCCCATAGAGTGGGGTTTGGGGAGGGTAGAGGGTACGCATAACTTACCCTTACCTTGGTAGGTAGGGAGACTGTTTCAAATAGACCCTCATCATAAGGGACTAATCATCACACAGAAATCTTGAAAGGTATATAATAACTGGAAGATGGATGCTCTTTGTTTATCTTGGGTGATCAATTCCACATGAACTGGAGGATAAATATCTTTATTTGAGTGTAGCACTATGAAGCACGGACACCTCATTTAGGGTGAGGTGTCCGTGTCGGACACCTGGGGGGACACGAAACGCGGCGGACACGCCTCGGACACGTGTCCGAGTGGGCTCAGCCCAAAAAAAATAAAAATTGCTCGGACACGGCTCGGACACGTACGGGACACGACAATTACAAAAAAGTGTAAAAAGCCTAAAAATAAAAAATAAAACCTAGATTAGCAACATCAAGAATCGCGAGCCGCGACTTCTTCCCGTCGACGTCGAGCCTGCGACTGCCCTTCCGGCGACTTCCCGTCGCTCCGGCGACTCTGCGAAGTCTATCCAGGTCCGGCGAGCGCAACTTCTTCCGGACAGGAGAAGAGGCGTGCGGCTGCTGCTTGGATTTTCTTTTTTGCTTTTGATTTTAGGTTTTAGGTTTTGTTTTGTTAGGGGGAAATCTGATTGGGCTAGGGAAATTATTTGGGCTTGGGGAGGTTCTGGACGAATTAAAAGGGGAAGTTGGGCCTTGCGGGTTTTGGGCTAGGGAATTAAATGGTTTGGGTAGAGTTTTAGGTGATTAATAAATGATAGTTGTGGTGTAAAAAAAAAATTACTAAACTATAAATTACTTATGCACTTTTTTATTTTAATTTGAGATTGATAAATTCTAATACTTAGCAAAATTATTATTTATTTATTTTTGAATTTGGTATTTTGGTTATTTGGTATATAACAAATTTGAATTAAATTTATAATTTATTTATGAATGTGAAGCTTTAATAATATTAATTTTAGTATTTTATATATTATATATATATATATATAAATATTTTTTAATTTATTTTTACAGCCGTGTCCCTGCCGTGTCGTGTCCCCTGTTTTTCAAAATTGCCGTTTCCGCGTGTCCGTGTCCGTGTCCTATCGGACACCTCTCACGTGTCCGTGCTACATAGGTGTAGCATGAAGAGACATGTCATTTGAGGTCAAGATCAACATGTGGCTCGAGACAATCCTAAAAAAGGAAATATCAATGTGGAATTTAAAAACTTGTCTGCTTCTTACATACTAGACCTAGGAATATAACCTTCTCTTTTGATACGTATGAAGCTTTAGTTGGATATATTTTTCCTTACATAACACGTCCTTTGTAATTGCACAAAAAAGTGAAAATTGTTCTTGTGATGGAAATAACAACACTTGATGTTAGTTATTCTTTACCTACATTGTCTGGTTGATACCACATGAATTGGACAATGGATATCTTGACCTGAATACAACATAAGAAGACATCTCATTATTGGTCTGGATCAGCAGGTCGCTCGAGACAATCTAAATAAGGAACCATCACTCAGAAGTGTTCTTTCAGATCCATTATCGTAAGTGTTAATTTGTCAAATGGACTTCTTACTTCTTTTCTGGTTAGATATATCAGCATATTTACTTATCAAAAAAATTATAGCAGCATATTTACTTATCAAAAAAATTATAGCAGCACATTTACTGTATTGAGTATATTAAAAATCTAATACTCAGTCACAAACTTTTAACTTAAATAATTAGACATCCCTTACTTCCATTTATAGCAAGAAGTTCAACAAACATTTCTACTCAATTAAAGTTCCCTTGTTTGACCAAAGTTTAAACAGAAATTTTTAAGTTTATATATTCTTCAAAAATTTCCAAAGAAAATAATGCTAGACAACTGTAGATAGTGCAAAATCAGGACTTTATTCTCCACTAAAGATTTAGAGTCTAACAGGTCCATAATCTCTGCCTTATCCAGAAAAAAAAAACATAATCTGTCTTGCTAAAGTTTCACTTATGCCAAGAACATATATTTTGTAAACATCTATATTTTACAAAAGAAATATATAGAAGCCAATTTGGAAAGTTCCTCTATGCAACATATAGACACTCTGGCTAGAGAGTAATGGGGATGTTACTAGGCAACTGTAAAACTAACAGAGACATAACATTACCATATAGATGCCTTATGCTTGAGAACAGAACTACTGAGATTGTCTAAAGAGTTGCTGTACGCCCTCTATAGATGGTATTCTTATAAGAAAAGTGATTTGGTTACAGGACCTATGAGTATGAACTGAGCTAGTTCAAGTTTTTTATGCTGGAAATCTTTATGGAGACCTTTGCTACCGTCAGTTAGGTGGAGTTAATAAAGAAGTTTAACAAAAGTCTAACTTACTTGCGGCTCATGCCCATATCACCCCAACAGAGGAAAAACAATAAGTAGAGAAGTCAAAACCTCTATCACTGTTAGTTGAGTTGTGAGTTCCTTCTGCGATCTGAAAAGAGATGGATATTAATAGAGCCAAATAGAGGCTTTTGGCAAATACAAGAAACAATTGAAAGCTGTATCTTCAACTATGAATCAATTGGCAAATAACGATATATAATTAGAGCTATTACATGTTGCAGAATGTGCAGAAGTGAGGGTCCTTATCAAAAACAAAATGTGCAGAAGTGAGGGGTAAAGACTAAAGTATCTCTTAATAGTTGTGAGATGTTGCAAAAAGCCTTCAGATAATCTTCTGTTCTATTTTGCGCATTTTTAGCGGCTTCACTCATTTTGAGGCTGTGAAGAACCCGAGCATGAAAAACAACTGAAGTATTAAAAGATATTTATCATTCCTGTATCCCAACATTTCACTCATTTGATCCTCGATGTTGCACACCAATTTTTTTATACTGAGACTTAACCAGAGTTCAAGAAGTAAATAAAGAATATGGAACTTGAATCTGTGTTTTCCTTTAGAAAGGTAGGAGTATCTTGTGCTCTAGAAAAGCTATATTACCTACTCTTCCGTGGCCCTTAAACTAGTTAAATAGTGCATGAGAACTGTGTGATGCGGTGCACAAAATGTTGGACTAAGCATATTAGTTTCAACTTCCCCTATCAATTTTTAATCTGGAAAGTTTTGTAATCCCCTTAACTGAACTTGTAATCTCTTGTTTGTCCCACAGCTTGTACCTCTGTCCTTTTCTAGCTCCGTTCATTATTCATATTAACATGTGAATTGTTACTTTGAATATAGTTTCTTGCATTTGGCAAATATAATTACTTACTGTTATAATGTGAAAAATTGCAGTGGTGCATTCCTTGAAGATGCTATGTTTGTTTCATGTGGACATTCCTTTGGTGGTCTCATGCTGAAAAGGGTTATCGATATGGTAAGAGTTGGTGTAATTTTTTTTCTGTTCTCATTAGAAAGTTAAGATTATGAAATGGTATGAGCTACCACAGACTTTGAGCAAACCATACATGGATATTGGTGCAACTGCTTCATGGAAAAAGCTACTCTTGCTTGAACATCATTTTCCCTTTTGGTTTCATGCTGTTGTCTTCACTTGCTTGGGTTTAATGATGAATGAGTCAAGAACATAATCACATTCATCTCTTCATGACAGGCAAGATGTACCCTTTGCAATGCTGAAATTGAGCATGGTTCCTTAATTCCTAACCATGGTTAGCTCCAGTTCATTTATTACTCTCTATATATACATATACATATCTTTCCTTCAATTTTTTTATTTCTAAGGTTTTGTTTTATAATGCACTCTACCTGGTTCTCTTCTGGTACCTTGTATTCAATTTTTGATGATTAGTCTCATTAATTCTGCCATCTGGTTGACACTATGGATTTCATCTTCAGTACTGAGAGCTGCGGCCGTGGCAGTTAAGCATGAGGATGACCGAAGACTTTTCCACAATGCAACTCTTAGAAAGCGTAGAAAAGAAGTGGGAGACAACAGGGTAAGCTTTGATCTTCCCCATTTTGCTGCAGCTTTGTCCATCCAACTACTTATTAGAACTCATTGTATGTCTTCAGTTTTCTGGTAAAAGGAATTATCTTAATCTGGTTTTAAGTTTTATGCAATGACATGACAACTAATATGTCCTAGTCAATTTTTGGATAATTTTCTGTCTCAACCTATGTTGCTCGGGTACGGATGTGGGCACCCGATACACTAGAAGTTGGATTCATCATTACCTAAATCTTAGGATTCGGGAATATGGATAGGAGTATGGGGTGGGGGTTAAGATGCAATCAATAAATGTACAACATATATACTTGTGTATTTGACAACTAATGAAGTTATTAAATTAAAACTTGTGTAATCACATAATATTTTAATTATAAGTAATCTCGTATAATAACAAAGTGCTCTAGTACTTTATCATTACATATGTAATATATGATGTTAACCTAAAAGCAAACCAAATACCCAATCAATATACTTCTAGGCTATAGGTGTAGTCAAAGCACCCAAGCTAGTTAGACTAAATCCAGAATGGATCCCACAGCCACACCCAAATCGTGTCGGATCGACACGGGTGCGGAAAGGATTTTGAAGGATCTGTTAGATCTGAAGTGCAAACTGGATTATATATTTGGAAATTACCAAGTGAAAATGATAATGTCGATTATGTACCTTGAACATGGGATAATGACTTTATGTTCTTTTCTCATCTATATAATTTTTCTTTTGATTATGAGGTAAAAACATTGAAGGACTTCTCTTTGGTAGTTTTGGCAGATAGCAATATCATAGTTGGTTTTGAGAAAGTCTGATCCAGTTCTTGCAATCCTTTTCCGGCCTAGAGAAAAGATTAGATTTAATGATATCAATCTTCATCCATATTTAAGCTCTATTCTAGATTAGGTAATGAAGGAGAACCGCAAAAGACACAATTAGTTGAATAATCCACTGACCTACTAGGACAATGTTTTTTTTTTAGAAAGTAAATGTTGTATGTATTTGACTAAATCAGTACATAGGTTGTACTGAAACCATATTTACATCTTAGGAAAGGAACTGATCCATTAAGAGAACTTCTAACAAGAACCTGAAATTTCTATTATGGACTTAGTATCCTCAAGGTAGATCTGTTTGCACCAAAAATAAAAAAGTTTAATACAATTCAATTTAATCTTCTGAACTTCACTGTTGTTGTCTTCAAAACACCTGGTGTTCCTCTCCTTCCATAATGTCGTCCAAATGGAGGCGGGGACAATCCTCCATCTGTCTCTGCCTGAGGCTCCTACTCCTGCCTCCTCCCATATATAAAGTAAATGGGTTAATAAAGATCCTCCATAGTTGAGTTACAGTGTAAAAATAGTGTAAAAAATAGATGACTGACTGTCTCAACCTCTTCACCACATAAATAGCATCTGGAACATAGAGAGAACTTCCTTTTCTTGAGGTTTTCTCGTGTCAAAACAACTTCCCTTGCCAACAACCAAGTAAAGCATGCAACTTTGTGAGGCACCTTCACTTTCATATGTGTTTCCAAGGCCAAATTTGCACTTGTTGATTCCCCATGGATCAAAAATTTGTAAGCTAAGCTCACTTTGTAAATGTCTTTACTGTCTTCTTGCCATCATAGTTTGTCTGCTCCTTCCTCTATGCCTTTAAATTCTTCCAGTTTCTTGAAGAATTCTGTCAATGTGTTAATTTTCCAATCATTGAAGTTTCTTCTAAATTGAATGTCCCACCCTTGGGAAAGAGCTCCTTTAAAGGAGTGTTACCCAACCATTTGTCTTTCCAGAAAGAAGTGATTTCACCATTGTTCACTTTAATAGTGGAGTGGATCCTCGGGAAGGCCAAAAGTTTCTTATGGATCTCCACAAATTGACTCCATAAAGGGTGTTCACCTCCTTGGTCATCCACTTGTTATCTTCTCCATATTTTGTTTTGATGATTCTTCCTAGTAAGATTGAGGTGTTTGTGAATACCTCCATAGCCATTTAAGTCTTAAGGCTTTACTCTGCAACTTTAAGTTCCTGATTCCTAAACCACCCCGCTTCTTTCCCAATAGCACATCATACCACTTAACTAAATGGAATACATTCTTGTCTTGATTACCTTTCCAAAGAAAATTCCTACTGATTTTATTAAGTCTTTGATAACCCCCTTTGGAATGGGGAAGATGGACATCATATAAGTTGGGAGCGCATCCAGTACAGAGTTAGTACAAAGTTAATGAGAGTGACTCTGCCTCCTAATGATATATATTGTGACTTCCACCTAGACAATTTCTTCTCACATTTTTCAATCACTGAATTCCAAATGTTCATTGACTTTGATTTGGCACCCAGAGGCATTCCCAGATAAGTAGTTGGCAATGACCATACTTCTCTACCCAGAATCCTAGACAACTCTTTCTTGTTATACACTTCATTGATAGGATACATATGACTCTTTCTCCAGTTAATATGTAAACCAGAAATTCCTTCAAACAACAAACTAGTTCTCAAAATCTTTAGCTGATATACCTGAATTAAGGTGTCATCTGCATATTGTAAATGTGTGATTTCCATGTTGGCATTTGTGTTAGAGCTTGTGGCAATTTCAAAACCTCTGATCCAGTTGTTGGTTCTTGCCACTTTGGTCATATTATTCAAACCCTCCATGGCTAAAATGAACAAGAAATGAGATAGAGGGTCACCTTGCCTTAACCCTCTATGTGCTAGAAAAACCCCTCATTGATGAGGACTGAGAACCATTCATTTCTTTCAAAAACCCATACAAGAAAGTACTTTCAGCAAAAATACCCAGTTAACATGATCATATACCTTTTCAATGTCCAACTTGCACAAAACTCCTGGCTTGCCTTGTTTAATTCTAGATTCCACTGCTTCATTGGCAATTAGGATGGCATCCATAATTTGCCTATCTTTAATAAATATCATTTGCTGCATATCTACTAGCTTGCCAATAACTCTTTTTAGCCTCTATGTGGGCACCTTAGAGATCAGTTTATAGATACTTCCTATAAGGCTAATGGGTCTGAAATCTCTCAACTTCCTTGGCACCTATTTTCTTTGGGATTTAAGCAATATAAGTAGCATTGAGACTTTTCTAAAAAAATCCATTGTATAGTCGCTTTTTCTTCTTCACTAATCACTCGACAATTATGAGCCGAGGGTTTTCCGAAAACAATCGCTCTACCTATTAAGGTGGAGGTAATGTCTGTATACACTCTACCCTCTCCAAACCCCACGTTGTGGGATTTCACTGGGTATGTTGTTGTAATCACTGGACAATTAATTAGATTGCATGAAAGCCTTCAATCTGTAGACTCAGAGTACAAACTCTGATAAAAATCAATAATCTCCCCCTTTATCCTTTTTTGGGTCCTCCATTGTTTTTCCTTCTATCTCAAGCTGATCAATGTTGTTTCCCTTATGTAAATTGACCATCTTATGAAAGAAATCGGTGTTTTTATCCCCTTCTTTAAGCCAAAGAGCCCTAGACCTGTCTCCAACTCTCCATGCAAGCTTTGAGTTTACAGGCTAGAATGAAGTCAAGTTTGCATGTAAAGACAAATGAGCTCCACTAGTCCCTGATTCTCTATCAGTATTTAGCCACCAGTTTTCAAATTTGAAATAGGACTTGTTGTGCTCCCACATTCCACACTGCAGCTCAATTGGAAAGTGATCTGATTCCCGTCTTTGCAACAGAGATTGCTTGATATTTATGAACTTATCATCCCTTCATGTGAGAAGAGTATCCTATCAATTCTGGATGTTGTTCTACAGTTATCACCCTTATACCAAGTAAAACATCCCCATTCAGCTGAGGGTCTATCAATTCCATGTCTTCTATGAAGTCTGAGAATTCCTCCATGGAAAGGCTCCTGTTCATTTTCTCGGAGGGAAATCTAGTAACATTGAAGTCTCCACAGACAGCCCAAGGGCCATCTATCAAACCCCTGGCTCCCCTAATTCATCCCACATTTGTTCCCTCTCTGTTCTGCAGTTTGGTGCATATACTCCAGTTATATGGCACTCAAAAATTTGAAGGAGTGCCACAAACTTGCAAGATAATGTATATGCTCCAATCTCCAAAATCTCTCCTTTCCACACTCTACTATCCCACATCATCAAATTTCTCCTTTAGTGCCACTAGCTTGCAGGAATGCAAACTTCACCCGCCCCACCCCAAAGATCTTTGATAATCTCTTTAACCTCCCCTCCTGAAGACAAATAACATCATGATTCCAATTGGAAATAAGGCTCTTGACTAATCTTCTCTTATCCCCACTATTCAAACCCCTCACATTCCAGGACACCAATTTTAACTTTATTACAAAAGGTTCCCATCATTCCCCCTACCTCTCTTTTCATCACTCGTAAATTTTACATTAAAAGTGGTGAGACCCTTAAGATCCTGGATGCCTTTGAATCTAGGCCTCTTTGAAACACTCTCCATTTTCAATTTCCTTGGATGTCTGCAACTATCAATTTGCATTAGTAATTCCAACGTTTCCTCCTCATGACCTTTAAAATCCACCTTAAAAAATTTCCCCATTTTAATCATGTGTTGTTTCACCCATGTAGTTGTCTTCTCTTCCTTTTGTAGAGCTAAACTCATGTCTTGTTGAATTAGTTATGCGTCTGCTAGAACCCACTCTTCAATCTCTGTATCACCTTGCGTAATCGTTGTCATAAATTGATTTTTCCTTGCTTGTGCTTCGATCTCAGAATTACCAGTGACTAGGGTTATCAATGAGTTGTTGATGTTTTCATGCATGTCTTCATTGCTTATGGCAGAATCTTCTCCCCCAGAGTTTCCTGCACCTTCGAGGATCGGCAGTACAACAAGTGTCGAATTCCCTGATTTCTGAGACTTGTTGCATATAGATATGTCAGCTAATGGGTCAAAGCTAAATTTTTTCTGGGCCCATTCAGATCATTAAAGATGACCTGGGCAGCACCATCAAGCCATATCACTTTTTTTTTATTTGGTCCAGAAGTTGTTCCGGTCCAAGTGATAGGTGTTAAGAGAGTCCACCTCCCTGTCATGTGCCATCAAATCTTTTTTTAAAAAAACCTTTCAGCTGGATCTGCGCACCCCACGTGGTCTCTCTGTGCCCTATCATAAAATTGCATGTTATTATGTCCTTTCTCTGGTGCAATCGAGTCTTTTACCCAAAGGTCTGAAGTCAACCTCGTACCACTGGTTTCTTCCATGGCCTCAAAAGCTTTTGGCGCACCGGAATACGAACGAACTTTTTGTTCTACCCATATCGGAATAGAAAACTTGATGCCATTCTATTGATACTTCGCTAGGGCAGTTCCGACCATCACCTGAGATTTGAATTCTCGCCCACTTCATATGGTTCTTCAAATCAGTCTCTTCTTCAGTCGAAATCCATCCTCCACAAAGATTCCCAATTTCTTTGAATATACTCTGAGATCATAGTTGCAGTGGTACTCCCAAAGCTGGAATCCATGAGGTGGTTTCGATTTGGGTCAGAGGTATGCACCCAACAGTAGGGTTCCACCATTGAAGCTTTATTTTTGTCTTCTTCCATCTCCATTCTTTTTGGAAGATCGGTTCTTCCATGTTTCTGTTTGGAAACTCGAAGAGGAACATATTGTTGGCCATTTCGTAAATATTAATCCCAAATACTGCTTTCCAAGTAACAACTATCCACCTCCTGATGATGACTGACCGAGTGTGAACCTCTATTTCTCCTTCAGCAAAAGACCCAACGATGCATCTCTTAAAGATACAGGCATCCTTAACTCCAAGAGATTCCGTGACACATATCTCTCTTTTGTTGGAAGTGACTGTCGATTCTCGAAGAGTATTTGATTGCGATTTACTCTCCCTTACTGCACTGACATGAGGGTACTCTTTTTTGGTAAATCTAGGTGGTTCTGCAACCATCTGTTGATTGGGGCATTGAATGAACCTTTCTATCTTCAATGCTATCTCTTTCCAACCTGCTTTTAATACCACTTCTGGGATAATAATTACTGATCTCTCCAAGGCATGCAATAAGAGAATGCACATATATCTTCTCATCATGTTACGACTTCTCTCAACCCATTCAAACCAAATTTTTCTGCCATCTGACCATCTGGTTATGTCGAATGATTTGAAGCATGCATTGAAATAAATCTTGTTTTCCCCCGTAGTAAAATGAAAGGCTTCTCTGGACAGAAAAGAAAAGTGTTTCTGATGGTTACAGAGTTGCAGGAAGGTGAGGAAGTGAATTTGAGAGAGTTTTGACGAAAGAGAAGGTCGGGGAAAGTGCCGGAAGAGGTCGGTTAGGTTTTTAAGAGAGAAAATCAAAGGGTCTGGTTGGAACAGTGATTCGACGATGGGCGAACAGATCTGAGAGGAGAGATCGACAGTGAAAGGTATTTTGAGAGAACTGGGAGAGTTTCGAGGAGAGAGAAAGACAGGAAAAGGGCTGGAGGGAGTCTGGGGAGATTTATAAGAGAAAATCAAAGGTCAAGTCGAAAAAAAGATTCCGATGACCGGGGAAAGGTTAGAGGAGAGAGAGTGACGGAAAGATTGGGATCTGGGACTTACCTCGATACCCGTGTCAAAGAGCATTTTTATGACAAGGACAATGTTGCTTGCGAATCTGTTTTCTATGTCAGACAGCAATCATACTATATCTGTATTCTTTACCAATTGACTTCTTTATAAGAGATATCATTTGCTTAACATAAGGTTAGGTCGCCCCTGTACTCTTGGGAGGATCCTCGAGTAGCGTTCTCGTTCACTTAGTAATTGGGGGGGGGGGGGGGGTAATTTGCCCCAGTTAGCTAGTGCTCGCATGGTTGGGAATCTGAAAGGCCGGCACAACACTGCCATACCTTCAGAGGCTCCCCTTTGAGGCAGGTGGATTGAAAGTATCTACTGAATCTCTAATATTAATGACCCTGGAGGTCGGAAATTTGTCAGTAGAATTATTAGGCTTTGTCTCTTTTATAACATATAGTTGGATAAAATAGCATTTTGACAACTGCAAGTTCAACATGCATTGGAGTAAAATACTGAGATGTCCTGGTCAAATCACAAATGTCTTGCTTCATTGACCTATAAATGTTTGAAATTTGAATTTCTCTTTGCTGAATATACCTGTGAATGATTCTTTGAAAATCCTCATTACTTCAATCCTTCCAGGAAATTGGCGAGGTTCCTTCCGAAAATGGGCCCCATAAAAGTGTTCAGTATCCATTCTCAGTGAATGAGAAAGTTCTTATAAGGGTGAGATCTTTGCGCCTGTGCATTTAAACCTTTTCAATTTTTTCTTTCAATAAGATAAGTAAAAAATTCATTGAATTACAGTGATGAGAATGCAGAACTGTGCAGGGAAATAGGAGGACACCAGATAAATTTGTTGGAAAGGAAGCTGTAATCACATCACAGTGTCTTAATGGCTGGTTAGCTGCCTGAGCATTTTGTTAATATTTTGCTTACCTACTTCAGTTTGAATGTCAATTTAGATCATTAACATTTATTTCTTGGGATATGCTGTGCAGTCTTTTAGCTTAAATTGCTGAAATCCAAGTGATACTGATGCAAGACCATCCAATTTAGAGAAGTAATGAATTTGACAGCTCAAAACTTAAGCCATCATTTTGATAACGGAAAAGGCCAAAATTGCCCTCGAACTATTCGAAATAGCTCACATTTACCCGTTGTTTGTTTTTGGTACCAAAAGTACCCTTGCCGTTTGTTTTGGACCACAAATGCCCTTAAACCGTTAGTCTTGCCATTGGAGCTGACATGGCAGTCCAACAAGGTTAAGTTTGCTGACATGGTCATCCAAATTGGCAGTCCAACATGGCAACCCCCTCCCCCTTATGCTTTGTTCTTCCTTGTTGAACCCTAATCACAAAAAAAGAAATGAGAAAACTGAAATATACCAAGAATAGTTCTTCCATGATTCTTGTTAGAGTTGATGTCCGAACTTTAAAACTCCAATTTCGAAGTGTGCTGAAATTTATTTGAAGTTGTAGCTAGCTGTGTGTTGAAGGATCGAGTTCATCATTTGGGTTTTGGGGTCAACGAATCTCACGCTGAAAATTTAATTTAAATGGTTGATTGTTGTTGGGAAGCTATTGATTTGAAGCTTGTTGGTGAAATTTCACTAATTGTTGGGTTCTTGAAGTGCAAAATTTTGTGTCAGATTTGAAGAGATTTAATTGTATGTTATTGCTTGGGTATTGCGATTGGAGTTGAAATTGAACTTTAACAACTAATTACTTGATTTGAAAATTGGTTTTTGAAGATTTGAGCTAAAACACAAAAAAAAGAACTCCGTGAAAGAGCTTTTAAAAGCTTGAAAATCTAAAAATGGGTGTTGTGAATTTATAATTGATTTGATCAAAATCTTGTTGGGGTTGATGTTGTGAAGCTCGAGTGTTACGCGAGAAATGAGGGATAAGCAAATAAAAATTTAGATCAAAGCAATCATAAATTCACAAAAAAAAACAATGGAGTTTTTAAAATCCAATCATAAATCCTAGTAAGATTTAGATGAAACCAATCAAGAACTATTTTGGTATTTTTTTTTTTAATTTCTGATTTGTTTTTGTGATTAGGATTGAACAAGCATAAATTTTTTGTCATGTTGGACTGCCTAATTGGACGGCCATGTAATCAAACTTAACCTTGTTGGACTGCCATGTCAGCTCCAGTGGCAAGACTAACGGTTTAAGGGCATTTGTGGTCCAAAACATAGACGGCAAGGGTACTTTTGATACCAAAAACAAACGGAGGGTAAATGTGAGTTATTTCGAATAGTTCGAGGGCAATTTTGGCCCTATTCCGTTTTAATAATAATTGAGTAGGCTTTGGGTCTGCAATTTAGCCTCAATTGCAGTTTATGGTGTCTTATATTAGAATAAATATGATAAGACATGTTGAACATTGTTGACTGTTGCAAGTTTTTATGTGGGTCATTGCAAGTCTATCAAGGTCATGTCATAGTTAACCACTCAATTTCCAGACATACACCTTAGCTTGTCACGCAATTTACTCTAATTCACATATCTATAACAGCATAAGAAATAGATATACCTTATTTCAGGTAAAATGTGTGTTCGTATGTAACTGAAATATTCGAGCAACAATTGAAGAGAAGTGATTCCTGTGTTTAGTCATCTTCTAAAAACTTCAATGAAATTCTGTCAAAATTGATTGGCAAATTTTAGGAGCTTTTAGTGTCCCATATGCGGAAATGTCATGATCCATTATATTGAAAACAATTGTATTTCAGTTTCTAGTGATATTGTAGTTCCTGCAAGTTGTCTCATTCCTTCAGTGTCATAAGAGCTTAATACCATTTCCCTAATAATATGTTTTAAACAACTATTTGGTGCCAGAGTGATAATGTTAAGCAACTATTTGGTTCCTTTTACGATGTATGAGACTGGTTTGCTGGATACCTGATACCTCTAGCTGTGCATCATCATTTAATTCTTAATAAGCAGATTGCAGTCGCATTTGACTAATACTTTTTGACAAATATGCCGGTCATGTTTCAATACTCGCTGGGATATACTCCTTTACTGACAGTGAGATGCAGTTCTCCTTGTTCAAGGATCCCTAAAATGATCTTCTCAATTTCTCCAGGTATTTGCTTAAGATTTTGGACAGTGGAGAGAACGTTCGGCTGCAGTACCGCTCTCTGCATAAGATCCTTCCTACACAGGAAACAGAGGAGAGATGCCAATCGCGGACAGTTCAGAACAGTAGCTGATAGATAATTACAACCAATTCTCATGTGGATTATGTTGTAGGACCTAGCCCTCGATACTCCTCCAAGGTTGAAGATGTAGATTTTTTTCCTGTAACGTCTGGTACATGTTTGCGCCAAGAAAGGAGGGGGGGGGGGGGGGGGGGGGTATAGTTTGTCAAAATCCTCAACGCCTTTTGAATAGAAGGAAGTGGGAGAGCAGAGGTTATTTCGGTAAACCGATGCATGAGCCGAGGCTCCCATGTCCCGCCGACCCTCCGCAAAAGTAAGGGCTCATAGGGAGTCAAATACTTGCTTGTATAAGATTGTAAAGAAACGCCACACCCTAGAGAGATATTTGAGGATAAAAAGATGCTCATTTTTCTTCAAAAGTCCCTGTATGATAGGCCCCCATGCAAGGGATGCTGTATCAATTTAATTTCAGTGCTCATCTATGTTTCATTATCATTGATCTACTGTGTGCAAATATAATGTTAACTTCCTTTCCTGTACCCTATTTTACTGCTGTGTTTCATCACTGATCACTTGCAGGTATGTTTCTGACCTTCAGATTCAGAATTTCGGAAACATTACAAAGATTGTCATGAATTTTGTGTTTCCCACCCGGTGTCTTGTAGCCGGGGAAGGGGGAGAGGAGTTAAAGCGCTCCCTAATAAAGGCTACTCCACATCCAATATGACTCGAACCTAAGACCTCTAGTAAAAGATGGAGTACTTACTACTTTATCATAAGCCTGATTGGTGGGGAAATTCTTCTTAATTCAAATAGAATGCAAAAGTTCTGATGACCTTTCCATATTATTCCAGTTTATGTGATATTTGACTACGCATAGATCAGATATTAATTTGACTAGATGATGGATAATAATATTACAATAGTGGCTAATAAGAGAGAAAAAGTGATTATGGAGGATGATATTAAAATAGTCGTTGAGATGAGAGCAAATATCACATCAAAATTAAAGTATAAATTATTCAATTGATTCTAGAAGTTGTTTTAAAATAAAGTCATATCAAATATGTTTGAACGTCCCAAATAAAGACTCAGGAATACCTTCTTACCAAGGTTATATTTTGGGAATTGATAAAAAAAATCAACCTTGCATATGACCCCTTTATTATTTATAAATCATTTTTCAAAATAACAACAGCAGGAAATTTAAAATTAGGGAAAAAAAACTAAGGAGAAATTAAGCCATGAAAACTTGTACAAAGTGAGAACCTTTCAATTGGCAAGGAACTTTACAGGCAAATGGTCTTGAAAAAAACAGTTCATACTTTTACAGTAGAAAATGTAAAAATTGAATATCACACGTGAATTATCTTTCCTATTTTTTTTCTGCATTCGATGTCTGGTATCCACATAGAGGGTCGACTGTTATTTGGATTCGTGTCGAAAAGTTCCACATTGCGGGTGAGTGACTACATATAAAGGGCTTGAATAAGAAACCTTATTTCTCTAATTAAGGATGATGAGTACTTATCACTCCACGTCACATGTGAATTATCAACTTGTCCCTTTTTGCTTTGCTTTTTGTTTCTTTTGCTCTTGTTTTCTTTAGAAGTATTGACTTCTACAAAGCCTAGGCAAAGCTCTAGTATGAGTCCCTGTCTTCACCATTTTAGACATTTGGCCTTTCATATCTCTGCATATTTTCTCCAACTCCACAACTCTCCACTGCATCTTTTGCAAATTTAGCCTCATATATTCATGATCGTCTTCTTGTAAGATCTGATTATCACTAGTAGTACTTGAACTGTGATCACTCTTGTTTGTCTTGTACAAAACCATTTGGCTATTGTAGTCTGTTGTTGGGATACTTGATGAAGAGCCTTGTGAAGCAAGTGCCCTCACAGCAATTCTTGGTGAAATTCTTGGATTTTTTGCTAAGTCTTTGCATGCTTCAAGGCTTAGTTTCTCATAGTTGAGACATCTGCATAATATTGATCTTTCCTCTAATGAAAGGGCTGGATGAGACTGCAATCAAATATACACCATAATGTACCATAAGAAACATGAAAAATAAGGCAAAAATGAAAAGCATTACTCTTCTCGTTGTATTTTATATGACGTTCCTTCCTTTGAAACTCCTTTTAACTATAAACTTTTTGTTTTACTTTTAATGACATGATCTTAGAGCTGTAGAAATGTCGTAGCATGTTTAAGATCACAATATCTAAGGATGTATGTATCAAAAGTCCGTCTTCCTTTTTTAACTTATATATGCTCAATCAAACACCGATATATAATTGAAAGATGACACCTCAGTTGTTGGGTGGAGGAAATTTCTTCAGAATAAAAAAGCTATTCATAGAAAGGATTCAGGACATAAAAGGACAAAGGGAAAAGAAATAGAAAGAACACAATGACAAGGGAAAATCAATTAAAACTATCCAAAAAATATTCTGATATCTACAAATCTTTCAACAACTTAACTCAAGACTGTCCAAGAAAGGTGATGCTGTTAGAGCAACTACAATAAGGTCTTGTGGTAACTGATTGGTTCCATAAAAGTACTCATGAATTAATAATGAGGTCACAAGCTCCCATGACAAACTTTTATGACTCTACTGCTTTTTCCTTTTTAAGTCCAAAATTTAAAACTCATACTAAATTCAATTACTTCATTTGAGTCTTCTCATTAGTGCTTACACATATAGATGCTATTCTATCATATGATAAAGATTAAAGCATTTCCCCTTCCAACAGAGAAAGATAAAAAGAAGAGTAAAATATGTTTTGCCATGTCCAGATCATGACAACTATGTTAATCTGAACTTACACAATAAAACTGCATTTCACATGCAGTATTTGTTGGTATAATAATCTGTACTTGGCAGAATAATGATTCAAAACAATATGTTAATCACTTAGTGAAACATATAACATAAATGAAACAATAAACGAAAACAGAATCTGTTTTGGAAAAATAATTTCAGAATGTAATCGAGCCCACTTAGTTCAAAGTGTGTCCTTAAGGAAATTATTCCCCTCACAGTACTCGAGGTTAACGGAATATCGCCTCCCAGGATAGAACGATTATCTTACCAGAATAGTAGTACTCCAAATTCCGGTAGCAACGAACCACTCAACGGCAGTATATCACACAGAATGAAATTTTCGAGTTGAAGAGCAACTTCAGAATTTCAGAATTGATTAGAGTATGAATTTGTGAATTAGTGAATCAATTCTTGAAATGATCAAGAATTTATAGGGTTAGAGGTACTGATTCTGAATGGTTGTCCAAAAAGATTATCAATCAATCGATCTTTTGACAAATCCAAATCCAAATCCAAATCCAAATCCAAATCCAAATCCAAATCCAAATCCAAAGCCGAAGCCGAAGCCGAAGCCGAGCGAGCGACGACGACGGCGCGAGGGGTCCTTGCCCTCTCAACCCTTTTAGCAGCTCGAGAAGGTGTAATGTAATATATACACCTCTCTTTCCTTCCATTTTTTCGATGTGGGATAAAAGAGTCTTTTACCCTCTTTAATTTTTATCCCATCATTTCCTATTCACCAATATCAAAACCCAACAATCCCCCACATGAATGGGGAATGATTATAAGATAGAAGAATGTACGGACGAGTGTGATATACAAGCGAGAATTATTCGTGATCCGATAAGTAGGTTTGCCTTTGAACTTTCCGTAGTGAACTTATATCGGATATACTCGATCAATCGGTAGATTTGGTATCTTTGAACCGTCGAACTTTGTTGTATACCTAGACAACATAAGACACACAATCAACCCTCAACCATTTATGGTTCTCACGGTTGTGTTCGTTTCAGCCATGAACACCGCCTGGTCTCATGAGTGCATGAGAATGGGCGCTTTGTCATTCCCTTTAAAGCGGCTTACACTTAACACTCACATAGGTGATTTCTAAACACGTGGTCCTATAGCCACATTATCCGGTCATACATCGCGATTTAGATAACCATTAAAAACCTTAATGCTTTATTAACTCATTAACAAGCCATAAAGTCTTATCCTTATTTACGAACATTGTCTTCATCCGAGAATGGGTTGAGTTATTTGACAATGTTGAACCGTCGATCACAACTTTGTTTGATCTCCTCAACCTAGCTCTTGGAATCTCCACGCTAGGTAGAGTTACCGCCACGATGACTTGTCGCGCCTTAACCCCATTCCATTGATGATCTACCAACTCCTCTCTAGATAAGCCTTTTGTAAGCGGATCCGCCACGTTATCTCTTGACTTTACATAATAAATCGTGATAACGCCACTAGAGAGTTGTCTAACAGATTGTGTCTCCGTCGTATGTGACGAGATTTTCCGTTATACATTACGCTCCCCCGCTCTACCTATTGCTTGATCATCACGGTGTATACATATAGGAGCCAAAGGTTTGGGCGAGAATGAAATATCTTCTAAGAAATTAGAGCCATTCGAACCTTCTTCACCTACTGTTTAAAACTATAAATTTCGATTCCATCAGAGCGGGCGATGCGTATGCTTTGATGATTTCAAGACATCGCTCCTCCGCCAACATGAAAACATATCCACTCGTGGATTTAACTTCAAACGATCCGGTGATCCAATTTGCATCACTATATCCCTCAAGTACTGCGGGATATTTATTATAATGCAAAGCATAGTTTTGGGTGTGTTGTAAATATCCCAAGACTCGTTTCATTGCCATCCAATGAGTTTGATTGGGATTACTCGTGAATCGACTCAGCTTGCTTATAGCACATGCTATATCTTGTCGTGTACAATTCATAATATACATCAAACTTCCCAAAACTCGTGCATAGTCCAATTGTGAGTCACTTTCACCTTCATTCTTTTGAAGTGCAAAACTTACATCAATTGGAGTCTTTGCAACATTGAAATTTAAATACTTGAACTTGTCAAGTACTTTTTCAATATAATGTAACTGTGATAATGCTAGACCTTGTGAATTTTTATGGATCTTAATTCCTAAGATCAAATCGGCAACCCCTAAGTCTTTCATGTCAAATTTGCTAGCGAGCATACGCTTCGTAGCATTTATATCGACAATATTTTTACTCATTATCAGCATGTCATCAACATACAAACAAACAATGACTTCATGATTTGGAGTATTTTTAATGTAAACACATTTGTCACACTCATTAATCTTAAATCCATTTGCCAACATTGTTTGGTCAAATTTTGCATGCCATTGTTTGGGTGCTTGTTTAAGTCCATAAAGTGACTTCACAAGTCTGCACACTTTTCTTTCTTTACCAGGAATCACAAAACCCTCAGGTTGTTCCATGTAAATTTCTTCCTCGATTCTCCATTTAAGAAAGTCTTGACATCCATTTGATGGATTTCAAGACCATATCTGCCGCCAATGCCACTAACACCGAATAGATGTTATTCTCATCACCGCGAGTATGTGTCAAAGTAATCAAGACCTTCTTTTGTCTATAACCTTTGACCACAAGTCTTGCCTTGTATTTGTCAATAGTGCCATCACTTTCATTTTCCTTTTAAAGATCCATTTTGATCCTAAAGGTTTATTTCAGAGGAAGATCAACTAACTCCCATGTATGGTTGTTTAAAATCGATTCAATCTCACTATTGATCGCTTCTTTCCAAAATGTTGAATCGTAAGATGACATTCTTGCTTTAAATGTTTGAGGCTCATTTTCAAGCAAGAATGTTACAAAGTCCGTCCAGGAAGTAGATGTCTTTTGACGTTTGCTACGCCTTAGATCCTCTTTGCTTGGTATACTTTCCTTTGGTTCTTCCGCGATCGTTTAGATCTTTCACTTGACGACTCACATTCGGTTTATACGGATAGATGTTTTCAAAGAATTCGATTATCCGATTCAATTACCGTATTAACATGAATTTCGGATTGTCCGATTTGTGAACCAAAACCGACAAGCTTTGCTTGTAGCATAGCCAATAAAAACACAATCCACGCTTTTGGTCCGATTTTTACCCTTTGGGCAAAGGAACTTGGACGCTGCTAAACACCCCACTTTGAAATATTTCAAGTTGGGTTTTCTTCCTTTCCATAGATCATATGGAATAGATTGTGTTTTTCTTTGTGGGGTACTCTGTTGAGTATTCGATTAGTCGTAGATAGCTTCCCCATGGCTTGCGATGGCAGGAACTAATTAGTAAGGCATTCATCATTTCCTTTAATGTTCGGTTTTCCTTTCCGCAATTCCATTTGATCGTGTGTAAAGGGCGTGAGTTTGATGAATAATTCCATATTCCAAACATGTCTCGCAAAGGAGATTCGTACTTCCACCCCTATCACTTCTAATCATTTTGATCTTTTATTCAATTGATTTTCCACGTTCTTGTATTGCTTAAATGCATTAATTGCTTCATCCTTACTATTAAGCAAATACACATAAAGATGCTCGAGTGCGATCGTCAATGAAAGTTATAAAATACTTTTTCCCACCACGAGATGGTATTGACTTCATATCACATATATCTCAGTGAATTAAGTCTAAAGGATTTGAATTTCTATTAATAGACTTATATGGATGTTTAACAAACTTAGATTCAACACAAATTTCACATTTTGATTTGTTGCACTCGAATTTAGGCAATACTTCTAAATTGATCAATTTTATGAGTTTTGTAATTGACATGTCCTAAACATACGCCATAAATCATTTGACTCGATAAGTAAGGCATTTGAATTTTCATTAATCCATCGCAACCATTACATTGAGTTTGAAAAGGCCCTCGGTGAGGTAGCCCTTTCCTATGAACATATCATTCTTACTTATTACAATTTTCTCACTAACCAACACACACTTAAACCCGTTTTTGACGAGTAGTCCGGTTGAAACTAAATTCTTCCGAATTGTTGGAACGTGCAGAACATTGTTGAGAGTCAGGACCTTGCCGGAAGTCATCTTCAGAAGTATCTTCCCATATCCTTCAACCTTGGCTGTTGCAGTATTTCCCATAAACAGTACCTCTTCGGGTCCAGCGGGAGCATAGGTTGCAAATGTTTCTTTTGCAGCGCAAACATGTCGAGTGACACTAGAATCCAGCCACCACTCCTTTGGGTTTCCAACCAAATTGCACTCTGACAGCATTGCACACAGATCATTCAGATCAATTGCCATTATTTGTTTGTCACTGTCAAATCGACAAACTGTTTTACTTAATAAAACCAGAATAGCAATTAAATCACAGACTCAAACGATGAAGATTTTATTTCTTCAAATCGGAGTATAATTGTGAAACTTAAACGATGAAGATTTTATTTCTTCAAATCGTAATTTGAACGATGAAGATTTTATTTCTTCAAATCACAGTATAGTTATGAAACTTTAGTATTCCAACGAAGCTTTTATATCTTCGAGTCAGAATTGTCACGCCCCAAATTTTCCTAAGTCTTTACTTAGGGCGTGATGGCACCTGGACAATTATTTTCCACCAGGAGCACCATTTAATTCTCTTTATTTAGAAATTTAAACTTATATTCAAATACGGAGCTATTAATAAAAATAACAATAAAGAAATTTGTTTATGACTTTATTGAAAATATAACGCGAGCCCATACTCGTGCAAATATTGTTTCTACATAGACATACTGACAAATATTATTCTAAGTTGGAAGGGAGACCATTCCACACGGGCATTTCCCGAGACACTGGGCGACATTCGAACTGGAGTACCAAGCGAGCGATGGACTTGGTATGACAAGAAATTCGCGGACGATCGCTAGCCTTGGCGTGAAGCCTTTCCTCTATCACGCTTTCAAACATGTTAAATAAAGTCTACCATCCGTACGTGAGTGAGAACCTTACTCGCAATTCAAAGTAACACCACAATATTCCAAGTGCAATCACATTATAACGTAATAAGCATATTGCAAAAACATATCAGTTACAACATCTTTAAATATACAACAACTCATATAGGAAATTCTCGGTTTAACTAACATTTCATTTTATCTCGTATTATACGTTAAGACATTCCCTGCATTTCCACATGTTTATTACATTTATATATTTGTGAACGCGTATTCACTTTTCATATTTATATATAGGTGAACACGTATTCATCTTTCATATTTGTTGCGCGTGCAACCCGATCCATTATATTTACGTATTTGTGAACACGTATTCACTTTACGCTTTGTTGCGGCGCAACCCGATCCATTATGTTTACGTATTTGTGAATGTGTATTCACTTTACGCTTTGTCGCGTGCAACCCGATTCATTATATTTACGTATTTGTGAACATATATTCACTTTACGTTTTGTTGCGCGCAACCCGATCCATTATGTTTACGTATTTGTGAACGCGTATTCACTTTACGTTTTGTTGCGCGTCAACCCGATCCATTATATTTACGTATTTGTGAACATATATTCACTTTACGTTTTGTTGCGGCGCGCAACCCGATCCATTATGTTTACGTATTTGTGAACGCGTATTCACTTTACGTTTTGTTGCGGCGCAACCCGATCCATTATATATTTATATATTTATGTGAACACGTATTCACTTTTCATATTTTTCAAGATCAAATAAATACTATTCTCTTTTCTAACATTCATCATTCATACTTGTAACGATTATAACTTTTAACCATAACTCCAACTAAGGTGTTTCTCAGCGGAAACTAAGGTAAGACGGGGATCTTTCATCGTACCAAATTTCATTTAAAACTACTTTGGGTAACTAACACAAATTTATCCTCAAAACAGCCACATGAAATTTATTTCGCAGAATATTTATTAAACAACACCCAATCTTAGAATAGTCATAACTCCTAATCAGAAACCCGCTCAAGCCCCATAAAATCTCAAACGACGAGAACAGAGAGCTACACGTCTCCATGTGAACCATCCTTTCATATTCTGTACCATTTGGTACAGTTTTACACTTTTATTCGCTGCCCTTCCTGAATCTCGATAGATCCGAGACAGAAACTTTAAACAGCGATAACTCTCAATCCGTAAGTCGGATAGACCCCCGTAAGGTCTCAAAATGTCCACAACAAAGAGATCTAGAACTTTCATTTAGAAACAATTTTCATATTCCCCACAGATTAGTACAGTTTTACGTTTCAACGTCCTGCCCTTCTGGATTCCGACGAATCCGAGGCAGCAACTTCAAACTACAATAACTCTCAACTCGTAAGTCCGTTTTAATAAATATTTATATATATCTGTCCGTAACAGAGAGACTTACAACCATGTAAATTTTCATATAATTCTAATAAGTAAAACTCAATAACAACAGTCCGTAATTATGCCTTTCCGAATTTCGACCAAATCTAAGGCAGGAACTTTGAACTATGATAACTTTCAAACCGTATGTCCATTTTACCTCATTTTTGGTTCTATATGATCATATTAGAGAGCTATACCACTCTTCCGAATTTCATCAAATTCTAACAATTATAACTCAGTGAGAACAGTTCGTAAAGTTCATGACGCAACTAGTCGTCTAAACAATCAAAAGTTCAATATTTCTTTTCAACACTCAATTCTTATTCTAACATGTATTGAACTAAAAATAAAGGATGTTACCAAGAATTTCTGAGTGAGAAAACTCAAGCGTGAAAAGGATTGTTGTTCTGTTGCTACAAGTGATCCTTGCTCCCTAGTATTCCTATTTTTGTTCTCCTTCCTCTCTTGATGTTTTTCAGATTTTTTCTCTTCTTGTTCACTTGTTTTTTTTTCTGATTTTGTATTCTTTGTGCTAGTCCTTTGTTTGTGCCAAGTATAATGTATAAGTAAGGGTGTTTGTATAACTTATGGGAGGGGGAAAACCAAGAGTGGAGGGGAGTTAAAGGGGAGAGGAAGGGAAGTAGGTTGTTTCCTTACCAAAGAAATGTGTATGCAGATTTTTTTTAATGTGGTTAATTCTTGAAGTCTTTAAGGCTTGAATTATATATTTTGTCAACTAATAGACTTCTAACATGCCATGTAGTCCTTATAAAAAGGTTATGAATTATATATTTTGCCAACTAATAGATTTCTAACATGCCATGTAGTCCTTATAAAAAGATTATGAAATATATATTTTTATTAAACCAACCAACAACTATATATTATTATTGTTTCCCGGACTTTACAAGAATACTAATATTCATATGGAGTAGAAAACTACACAAGTTTTAATCTCCTTAAACAGAATGATGAAGATTTTATGTTCTTCAAATCGTTGTGTAATTGTGAAACTTTAGTATTCCAACGAAGTTTTTATATCTTCGAGTCAGAATACTAATATTCATATGGAGTAGAAAACTACACAAGTTTTAATCTCCTTAAACAGAACGATGAAATTTTTATGTTCTTCAAATCGTCGCAACAAATATCATACACAACGGCGAAGATTTTATTTCTTCAAACCGAATCAATTTTGATAGAAACAAATAATACACAACGGTGAAGATTTTATTTCTTCAAACCGAATCAAAATTGATAGAAACGAAGTGCATTAGATTGTATGTTGTATACTTGATGAAGTTTTTATATCTTCAAATCAAGTATCCAAATGAGTAGAAAGTTATGAAAACTTTAATCTCAACCGGAGTAGAAAATCCGAAGATTTTAGTCTCCAAACAACATACAAGAAAACACTTTTTTTTTTTCTGAAAAAAAAAACACTTTTTTTTTTCCTTTTTGGAAAACACTTTTTCCTGGATTTTAATATTCCAACGAAGTTTTTATATCTTCAAGTTAGAATATGAAATTTCATACGGAGTAGAAAACCACACATGTTTTAATCTCCAAACCAGGATACAGATTAAAATACAATAAAAATAATTTCCTTAAGATTGTTGGTATAATAATCTGTACTTGGCAGAATAATGATTCAAAACAATATGTTAATCACTTAGTGAAACATATAACATAAATGAAACAATAAACGAAAACAGAATCTGTTTTGGAAAAATAATTTCAGAATGTAATCGAGCCCACTTAGTTCAAAGTGTGTCCTTAAGGAAATTAGTCCCCTCACAGTACTCGAGGTTAACGGAATATCGCCTCCCAGGATAGAACGATTATCTTACCAGAATAGTAGTACTCCAAATTCCGGTAGCAACGAACCACTCAACGGCGAGATATCACATGAATGAAATTTTCGAGTTGAAGAGCAACTTCAGAATTTCAGAATTGATTAGAGTATGAATTTGTGAATTAGTGAATCAATTCTTGAAATGATCAAGAATTTATAGGGTTAGAGGTACTGATTCTGAATGGTTGCAACCATTCAGAATAGTCACCTCATTTTGGAGGGAAATTCGAAAAAGAGAGGGAGAGCCGGATGGGTTCGATCTTTATCCAAATCCAAATCCAAAGCCGAAGCCGAGCCGAGCGAGCGACGACGACGGCGCGAGGGGTCCTTGCCCTCTCAACCCTTTTAGCAGCTCGAGAAGGTGTAATGTAATATATACACCTCTCTTTCCTTCCATTTTTTCGATGTGGATAAAAGAGCCTTTTACCCTCTTTAATTTTTATCCCATCATTTCCTATTCACCAATATCAAAACCCAACAGTATTAACATACAAGTACACAAGGTACGTTGCTCGAACTCTTTAAAAATATTATCCGGTGTGTGTTGAATTTTTCAAAAGTTGCGCATTTTTAGAGGATTGACGTGAGTACGACAATATTTTTAGAGAGTTCGAACAACATGGTCCATAAGTATGATTGACTGCCACTACTGCTGCATAGTGCATACCATGCATATCCCCATACTCATTTAGCTAAAGCTAAAAATGTACTGGATCATTTTTTGGTGTCTGTTCAATCAAGAAAAAAAAGGAAAAAGAAAAAAACAATCCTGCATTTTTTATCAAGTGGAATAAGTGGAACTTTTTGCACCCTTGTGGGGTTTCCCAAAAAGATTCAAAAAAATTTCACAGACACATTTCACCATAAGATAAAAAATAAAGCTGAAAAGTCTTTCTTTATTGGGAGGATATCTACTTGTCTTATCCCATATCTTTTAGCTTTTGTCAAAACATTAAAAACCTTTTATCTAATGGCATTTGAAACTATTTACTCCCTCCATTTTAATTTATGTGTCTTAGTTGACTAGACACAAAGTTTTAAGAAATAAAAATGAGTTTTGAATTTTGCGATCTAAAACTAAAGATGTGCGCAATGTACCAAAATGCTCTTTGAATTGTGACCTTAAATGTGTTATGTAGGATGTTCGGTGTAAAGTTGCTAAATAAAAAAAGTGACATTTCTTAAGCAAACTAAAAAGGGAAGAAAGATAAACATATTAAAATGGAGAGAGTACTAAGTAGCTATATTATTCGGACTTTCAAAAAATTCTACCGCACACCTATTCAAGGCAGTATGGTCCGGGGAAGGGATGCACCACATGTAGACAGTCTATCCTAATGCAAACATTAGTGGCTGCTTTCACGGCTCGAACCCCTGACCTATCACACGGAGACAATTTTAGCGTTGCTCCAAGACTCCCCATCCACATGGAGACAACTTTGCTGCACACCTACTGAGTTCTCCAAAAATGCAATACTTTCGAGGATTCGACACATACAACAACATTTATGAAGAGTCCGAACAACAAAACTTAATAGTGAATCACTAGCATTTACCAATTCATGGATAAGAAGAAGAAAGAGAAGAAAAACAGTGAATGTTAAAGAGCAATAATAACCTCAAGATAGATGTCAATGGCTCTGTAGACCCCATCAAAACAATCCCTTGCATAATCTGGTAAACTCTCAACAACACCAAGAAACTTTGATATTTTAAGGCTTTGATCAGGTGCAATCTCTCTCAAGTACTTATCTATCAACCTTGCAACTTTACTCAATTTTGTTATTGAAACTTCTTTATCATGATGAACAAAAACTCTAATCAATCTCATCACAAGATTCACATCATAAACACCAACATTATTGTGATGACCACAAACAAGAATATCATCTAGTGTTGCTTGATCAAGCATCCTACCTATCAATTTCTCCAAAATACCCCTGCATTCTTTGCTAATCCCATAACCAGACACAATTCTCAATACCCAGAAAAGATTTCTACAAGAAAATGCTGTTTTCCCTATGAAAACTACACCATAAATTGCAGTATCAGCAAGCCCACTATACTCGGTTCTTGAAATCACATTGTGAAAATTACTATTATGGGCTGCTGATTTTAAGTAATAAAGCAAGAATCTTGTGAAGAGTAAGTTATTATTTTCACCTTCAAAAGCACCTAAAGTCTTTAAAAACTCTTCTACTATCCTTGGGGGCAATATGGTCATTTCCTCAAACCACCAAGATTTTGTTGTTGGCTTCATCATTTGTTCAGATGATGATGAAGATGAAGAACCAAAAAGTGTACTAATATCTGAATTTTGAGCAATCTTGGCAAGAAGTGAAGTTATAAGTTTCTGAATTAGCCCACAAGAATTTGCATAATTAAAAAAAGATTCACAACTTTTTAATGATTTTACGATATCACCCCATGACCAATAGAATAACCCTTCAAGAAAGTTGTCAGCTTGATGCAAAAGATTGCAAGATGACATTTTTTCTCTCATTTCAAGAAAATTTGCAGAGCAAATTAGGAGGGTTACATTTGAGACTGTGATTTTAATGTTACCATTGTTGTAACAAAATCTTGAAACTAATTCAAACCCTTCAGCCCCACCTGGGAAATCAAGAATCTTTATACCTGAATTTTTTATCTGACTTTTTTTCTTTTCTTGTTTGATTATTTTCTTTAACTTTCCAGAGAATCTTGAAATGACTTTCTGCCAAAAAAAAAAATGTTAGTATAGTTAGTTGATTTAGTATACTATGAAATGCATGATAAAACTGACTGAAAAAAGAAGTCATAACTATCACAAGACAATAGGATAATCAAAGTACAAGAACAGTACAAGTACAACAATCTAAGGACTAGGAACTACAAGAATAATACAATGAGTTGATTTGGATGAATTGGGAAAATGGGGTGTTCCAAGATTAGTTTTTTTTTGTGTGTTACCTGGTGCAGAAAGAATGTTTGTTGACCATTTACATGGATTTGGAGATCACAGGGAGCTTGTAGTGGCATGGCTACTTTAGCATTCAATGAAACCAAGACAGAATGAAGTGCTTTAAATTTAGTAAATTGACAGACACAAATGGCCTCTGACAAGATTCGATATACTCCCCCCTAATAGTTTTGGTGTTCGAGTTAGTTTACGCACAGCTCAATTAATTTTACGGTATATATGTTATCTTCTAGTAATACAGTTGTTGAATATTTCTATTTACCGACACTTAGACAGATAAGAAAAAATTATCTAATATATTTGGCTTTGCTAAAATTTAAATTCAAGACTTCATGATTTTCAACACACTCATTGATTATTATGTCACACCCCGGAGTGCAACTAGTTATTATTCATATTCATATTTTACCTGATATGATAGTAAAAGAATTTATAGTCCTGATCTGTCTTTCTGCAGGGTGAAATTAGGATTTTTATTTAAAAAAATCAAAATATAAAGATAAATAAGATATAGTAATAAACACATGGAAAAGCCCAGGCAAGAGCAGTTTAGATGAACCTAAGCATGCCCCATAGCTTTGTCATGTCTCTCTCTGTATATAGACTTAATTTATTATTCAATTTATCTCAATTTATATGATATATTTTTTTAAATTCGAAAATGAATCATATATTTCTTTATTTGTCAACAATTTAAATTTAAATTTTATTTTTTACGCTGATCTATAATAATTTTAGATCACATGATTCAAAATTCTTCATTTATTTTTTAAACTTCATGTTTAGTCAAAGTATATCATATAAATTGGTACTTAAGGATTACACACTAACTGTGGAAAAAATTACTCCTATTTGTATTATTATGTGTATATAAGTTAAATAAATTATATATATATACACATAATCATTGGCCATTAGGTAGTATGTAATACTATGTATATGTTCAGGAGTTAGGGTGGCGGTGGGGCGCAGTGCAAAGCATATAAATAAAAGTGGGCTACGTGTTATGATTTTTAGCAGCATTCACGAGTTCAGTTCTGTGTACTTTATGGCAGCAGCGTTTGATTCGCGCCGGGTAAACGAAATGAAATTCAGTAAAGAAATGGAAAGAAAAGAAAAAGAATTATTCTAATTGTTCCTACATATTTGATTCTGGGTGATCCGGGGTCGGGGGTCCGGGGTGGTCCGGGATCCGAGGTCCGAGTTGGGGAAAGGGAATGAAAATGCCTAGGGGGTGGGGGGAATCAATCTAAGGGAAAGGGAATAGAAAAGAGGGTAAAGAGAATGAAAAAGTAGGTCAAACAAATAATTTCAAAGGGAATCAAGGGATTTCATTCCCTTTCCCTATTCATATTATCCCGAACCAAACGCACCTAATTGATTCTACTGTCCCTATAATTTTTTATACTATATTTTTTGTTTAATTGATTCACGAGTTTTAAAATTTTATAGTCGCGCAAATATTAGGACATATTTAAAATAAAAAATGTTCAGATTTTTTCAAACTATGTCAAACAAAGTGAAATGGATGGAAATGTTTTTACCCTATTTTCACGATATAATTTTTCAGCAAAAGAAATTGAATTGAACTTCATTTCTGCAAGTTAGCTTCGTTGCTAGCTATAGGCTATACCAGTTAATTGGAAATATATTGTTGGAAATATTTATTAAACGTGAAATAAAGTTAATCCTATTTAATTATAACAATTATTTCCACACACGTGCACATATAGTGCCAAGGATCATAATTTCCTTAAATGGAAGAGATATTGGTACGTATACGAATTGTTTGAGACTTAAGGTAATAGACGGTTATTGGCCAAATGATGTTGGTTTCACGTTGATAAATGAAGGAAGAAGTGTACAAAGTGTGAATGTCGAAACTAGTCGGAAACGGGTCGCGACGCCGCAGGAACTGCCTCGGACGCCCGGAACTCTCGGTTCCGTACGGCGCTAACCTCGCAGGGTCGCGCGATGCTTCGAAACGTTGGAAGAGAATTAAATGTGATTTTTGGGCTGTCTTTGGAGCATTAAAACTCCATTATTTTGCTCATGAATTCATCCATTATTTGGCTGAATTGTAACTCCCTATTCATGGTCATTACATGGTCATTCAAGACCATTATTAGGCTAATGGAAGGTCCTCTTCTCAACACTATAAAATGATGCCTTTGGCTCATTTGAAAAACACAAAAATACATTCTATACTGACAATTTTCTGAAAATTGTTTTTCCTCTCTTGCAATCAAACACTCAAAGATCTTTCTTCCTATAGCGAACTCTTGATTCTCCTTTACTCATTAGTTTGATTGCTGTTTTATCTTGGGAGATAAATTGCCATACCACCGTAGAAAAGAATTACATGACAATATTATCTTAAGGATAGATTGTTCATCAATCGACTCAGCAAGACACGTTACATTGTTCACATTAGTTATTGTTGTTGTATTCTCATTTCCTTATTACTACACAAATATCCAACAAGCTTAAGATAAATATTCGCTGTTACAACAACAACAATGTCTGCTGAAGGTCAATTCAACGATATGAACAACGACACTCCTCAAGGAAATGACTCTGCCTACTCCCCCACTAATCCAGGCATTCCAAATGCCTTCCAACCTGGTGTGTTTGGCACAACTAGTGCCCCCACTGCTCCTCAAGGCGTTCACAACGCCTATGCTGCTGCTCAAGGTATTCACAGCACCTATGGTACTGCTCAAGGTGTTCCAAACGCCTTTGCTACTGGTCAAGGGAGTGCTCCTGCTCCAACTCCCACTGGTTTTCACCATGAACGTCCCGAGAAGTTCATGGGTGCACATTTCAAGCGATGGCAGCAAACGATGTTGTTTTTCCTGACGGTTATGGGATTAAAGTGTTACCTAACTGAAGACCCTCCACAAGATGGGGAAGACACGAACCCTCAGCCAAATGATTTGGCGGGAGGGGCCAAGGTAATCATGTTGATGACGACATGAAGATGGTTCGTGAGGCATGGAAACACAGTGATTTCATGTGCAGGAACTACATTCTAAACAGTTTGTCCGATCCTCTCTACACGATATATTGTACCGTTGAAACTTTCAAGCAGTTGTAGGACAAACTACAAAAGAAGTACAACACCCAATATGCGGGTAGTAAGAAGTTCATCATTGGAAAATTTCTGAAATTTCAAATGGTGGACAACAAAAGTGTGTCATCCCAAGTCCAGGAATTTCAAATGATTCTACATCACCTAGACTTGGAAGGATTGAAGCTCAACGAACAATTCTTGGTTGGGGCATTAATCGAGAAGTTGCCTCCCTCGTGAAATGAATTTATGAAATACTTGAAACTCAAAACGAAGGAGATGACCTTAGACGAACTTATTGTCAAACTCCAGATTCAAGAGGACGATAAGAAGGACATGTCAAAGGGGAAACAACCCGCTGAGGCTAAGGCAAATCTGACGGAAGTCAAAGGGAACCCAAGCAAAAAGTGGAAGTTCCAGAAGGATGGCCAGTCCCAAAAAACTGAAAATTTTAAGGGAACATGCAACTATTGTGGTAAAGTTGGTCATATGGCCAAAGACTGCCGCAAGCAAAAAATGATAAGGCCAAAGTCAAGGATAAGGTAAACATCATCGAAGACACGCTCCTAGACGATTTGATTGAAGAATTCTCAGCAGTGGTGCTAGAAGCAAACCTTGTTAAGAATCCGACGCAATGGTGGTTGGACACGGGTGCTACCCGTCACATTTGTTCCAATAAAGATGTTACACCTCATAAGTTAAGACACAGATTAGAACGTCATTAAGGATTGAGATTTCCAATTTTCGAAATTACATATATTTTACGTGTTAATACGGATTAATTTTTTGCAATGATGAATGTGACGCCGAAAATCTCTTTAGAAATGGTGGTATAAATAAATATATATTTTTCCATTATGAGTTAGTAAGGTATATAAGATACGATGATAAGAAAATTAAGGCAATGTGAATTTAGATTAAAAGAAGTGGGATTGAATTAATTAAATAAACACTTAGAGGGGGGAAAGTGTGACATCTAGGGGGGCTAAAGTGTATTATTATGAAATCTGAAAATTCCTAATAATTACCCTAACCATTTCATTTCTTCCACACAAAAACAAATTTACTCCTCTCCTCTCTTTTCCCCTATCTTGATCGAAAAACACCCCTTTTTTTTTTGCAAAGAAAATTAAGCTTATTACTCCATCTTCTTGGGCTAAATTATACCACAAATTGAGGCGAAATTAATCACCCTAAAACAGTGGGTATCTCGGCAATTCTGCCCGATTTTAGGAGCTTTAGTTTCTTAAATTTTGGACAAGTTTTTTAGAAGGAAAAGGTGTAAGAATGAGGGATTAACATTGTAGAATGGTTGCATGTTGAATTGAAGTTGAAGAAGTGAAGGATTGGACATGAAATTGGTGAGAAATTGGGGCTTAAAAATCGGCATTGAGCAATTTTTTTGGAGCATTCTTTTAAGGTTGAAGTACTAGACGAGACATATCTTAGCGTTAAGTTGATTAGTTCGCTTAAAAGGTATGTGAGACTATCCTTCTTTCGTTTGGCATGATTTTGTGAAACAAACTTTCATTTGACATGATTTTAATAAAAGTACGGCGGACGTACATGATCTTCTACAAAGTTAGTTTTAAAGGAAAAATTGTTGTGACAAGTGCCTATGATTTTCAGTAAAGAGCTTATTATGATGATATTATCGAGTGTCAAAGATGATTTTTAATTGCATATAGTTGCTCATGATATCTACTCGTGTCAAGTCTTATTACACATTCACCAAGTCTCTCACATAGAGGGCCGGCACCATATTGTATGTTCCGGGTTCGAGTCCCTGCTATTATTATTATATTACTTAGGTTCGGGTCCCAAGCGGGTTCAACTCCCGAATTATTATTATTTCATGGATTAGCTCTCCATGATGCGGGTTCGAGTCCCATGATATTATATAATTTCATATACTAACGTGGGTTCGATTCCCACGATATATATATATATATATATACTTACTTGGGTTCGAGTCCCATGACATATACATACTTACTTGGGTTCGATTCCCATGATATATATGTACCTAGACGGGTTCGAGTCCCTGAAGATAGGAGTTCATGATTTTGGCACGACTTGCATATTTTGAAAAGGTAAGAACTGATTTTCATTACTCTCATTTGATAAGGCACAATTGTACTGTTAAATTGATTTCATACTTGCCTCTTGCTATACGTTGAACTGTTATGATTTCAATTACAGTATTTTCAGTTTCACATACTTGGTACATCTATCGCATCGACCTTTTCGGGGCCGCTCACGCCGCAGTTCGGTGTTCAGATAGGTGATCCTCCAGTCTAGGACATCTATTCTGCTGCTGTAGAGCTCCATCGTTCCGGAGCCAACTATTTTGGTACAGAACCTCTCCTATTTTTTATTGTACATATTTATGGGCACGATGGGGTCCTGTCCCGTCTTATGTCGTGGTCGTACTCTTAGAGGTCTGTAGACAGTTGTGGGTAGGGATGTCAATGGGGCGGGGCGGGGGCGGGGGAAGGGTATCCCATACCCGTACCCACCACCTAAAACACATCCCCACCCCCGCCCCACCACCCATCACGGGTAGTAATTCTTCCACCCGCCCCACTTACTTCACGCGGATACCCACTTACCCGGCGGGTACCCATTAATAAAATGCTCAAATAATGTCTAGCAATTGTTTTAGTCACCAAAATAAAAGTTATATAAGAAAAAGGGAAAAAAAAAACCTTTCCACTATTGTGTATCGAATATCAATTCTAAAACCTCATCAAAATATTATGAATATTAAAAAACAGTAAAGATGAAAATATTTAACAAAAAAAAAGAGAACAAAGAGAATAAGAAAAAGAAACGTGGTGCATTACGGTGCGGGTTAGCTCAAGTCACATTTTAAATCAAGAAAGGGCCAAATAAATTCGTAAATAAACTAATAGATTATACGGATATGGGCGGTGCGGGTACGGTCGGTGTGGGTATGGTGCGGGTAGCGGGGCGGGGCGGGTCTTAAATGAAATTCACCCCCGCCCCACTACCCATGGCGGGTAGCATTTTTTATACCCATACCCGCCCCAATTGGAGCGGGTGCGGGGCGGTACCCGCATTTACCCGCCCCACTGACATCCCTAGTTGTGGACGGTAGGTGCGTTTTGGTTTTGTATAGATTGTATGCATTTGGTCAACTGTATTGCTCTGCTTTGTTTTGGGATGTTCCCGTATATAGTGGGGCAGCCTTGCCGACGTGTCTATTATGACTGTTCTTTGTCTATATGATGCTATTTGGTGACAACCTAGTCGGCTAGCCTGTTGTGATTGTTGGTTAGTTGTGTAGGGCAGCCTTGTCGGCTCGCCTATTTTGGGGATATGTTATAGATGCAGCGTTGTGCTGCCAAAATTTCTATAGATCTTGGTATTAAATGGATTAAGAGTGACAGTCGATGACGCCCAATTATGCCGGTCGCGTCGCCGTCGCGCCCGCTTCGAGTCGCCATGACAAAAGTGGTATCAGAGCGGTTAGTCCTCGGAATGTCTACAGACCGTGTCTAGTAGAGTCTTGTGTATGGGTATGTTGTGCACCATACTTATACACAGGAGGCTGCCGGGCATTTAGGATTGTTTCTATTCTTCCATCTCTTAGATCGTGCTACAGAGTTGTGTTATTAGGATGATCATTTTCCTGATAGTTTAATATGTTTATAGCTATGCCTCTGAGGAAGGCGCCAGTAGCCCAGAAGGGAAAATCTACAGTGGGGGATACTAGTCGGGTACGGAGAGCTACCAGGTCCCGCACGCGGTCTACTTATGAGAGTGTGCCCCCGACGACGAGTTCTGCCTCGTCACCAGTTCCGGAGTCTCCCTCTCAGGGGGCAACAACACCCATATCCGAGGCTCCAGTACCTGAGCCTTCAGTTCCCCAGCCAGGGTCACAGGATGGAGATTTTAGAGAGACAGTCCAGCTATTGACTAGTATAGTAGCGGGACAGACTTACTGCAGTGAGCCGGCAGCTAACCCTGAGCATGGGTTTGAGGTTAGAGACTTTCTCGAAAGTTCTGATCCACCGGAGTTTTACGGGTCAAGGCCCGAGGATGATCCTCATGAGTTCATCCGCCAGATACAGAGGACATTGAGGGTGATCAGGGCCTCAGAGACTGAGTCAGTTATATTGGCCTCATACCGGTTGCGCGATATAGCAGTCAACTGGTTTGAGGCATGGGAGTTGTCCAGTGGCGATGGTGCTCCTCCTGCAGTATGGGATGAGTTTTCAAAGGCATTCCTTGGCAACTTTCTGCCTCCAGAGGAGACGGGTCAGGGTTGACAGGTTTCTACAGTTACGGCAGAATGGGAGGACGGTTAGAGAGTATAGCCTGGAGTTTGACTCTTTGGCTCGGTACGCACCTACTATGATAGCAGACATGACAGATATGGTACATCGTTACGTGATGGGGTTAGACCCCTATCTTATTGATGGGTGCATGACAGCAGCGCTTCAGCCGAACATGGATATTGCTCGTATTCAGGCATTTGTGCAGGGAATCGAGGAGCGACATAGAGGGAGATGATTGGATAGAGACCATGGTAGGAGCCAACATAAGAGGGCCAGATCAGCTGGGTTTTTGGGTTATTTCCGAGGCGGGAAGCCTCAGCAGCATACCAGGTATTCCTCCCAGACAGCACATAGTGCTCCTTCACAGTCTTCAGGTAGGAGGTTTGACCGTCCGGGGTTTGGTCAGAGTACTAGAGCTTCGGGTTCACACATGTCTCGAGTTCCTAGTCAGGCGAGACCACTTTTGCCTCGGTGTGTTCGATGCGGTAGGACCCATTTTGGGGAGTGTCATGCTGCCTCAGGAGCCTATTATTCTTGTTGTCGTCAGGGCCATAGACAGAGGGAGTGTCCGTACAGAGATGGCACGGGTACTATGGCTCAGCCTACGGGTTCTGTTGCTGGTTCATCGTCATCTACAGTTATGTGCCCCATCGGTCAAGGTACCCAGACGGCAGCAGGCCGTGGCAGAGGTCGTGACAGAGGTCCTAGTTCTAGCGGTCCTTCAAACCGCATTTATGCCTTGGCCAGTAGACGCGATCAGGAGGCGTCACCAGATGTTGTCACATGTACATTTTCGGTCTTTTTCTATGATGTGTATGCTTTGATTGATTCAGGTTCCACCTTGTCCTATATATCCCCTCTTGTTGCTAGTAGAATAGGGATAGAACTTGAGTCGATAGAACCATTCGAGGTAGCTACACCGGTAGGAGATTCGGTTATAGCTAAGCGTGTGTATAAGAATTGCTCGGTGGTGATATATAGCCGTCGTACCTTAGCAGATTTGATAGAGTTGGATATTGTGGCCCTGTGTGACATTTGTTGGTTGCTGGTAAGGGATGGATAGGCATAGTTATAGAGGATACTCTGCCGAAATTTATAGCACATAAGATTTGTTATGAACATTCGAGGACGAATGTTTCTAAGAGGGAAGAATGTTACACCTTTTAAGTTAAGACAAGGATTTAGAACGTCATTAAGGATTGAGATTTCCAATTTTCGAAATTACATATATTTTACGTGCTAATACTGATTAATTTTTTGCAATGACGAATGTGACGTCGGAAATCTCTTTAGAAATTGTGGTATAAATAAATATATATTTTTCCGTTATGAGTTAGTAAGGTATATAAGATACGATGATAAGAAATTAAGGCAGTGGGAATTTAGATTAAAAGAAGTGGGATTGATTTAGTTAAATAAACACTTATAGGGGGCAAAGTGTGACATCTAGGGGGGCTAAAGTGTATTATTAAGAAATCTGAAAATTCCTAATAATTACCCTAACCATTTCATTTCTTCCACACAAAAACAAATTTACTCCTCTCCTCTCTTTTCCCCTATCTTGATCGAAAAACACCCCCCCCCCCCCCCTTTTTTGCAAAGAAAATTAAGCTTGTTACTCCATCTTCTTGGGCTAAATTATCCCACAAATTGAGGCAAAATTAATCACCCCAAAACAGTGGGTATCTCGGCAATTCTGGCCGATTTTAGGAGTTTTTGGTTCTTAAATTTTGGACAAATTTTTGAGAAGAAAAAGGTGTAAGAATGAGGGATTAACATTGTAGAATGGTTGCATGTTGGATTGAAGTTGAAGAATTGAAGGATTGGACATGAAATTGGTGAGAAATTGGGGCTTAAAAATCGGCATTGAGCAGTTTTTTTGGAGCATTCTTTTAAGGTTGAAGTACTAGACGAGGCATATCTTAGCATTAAGTTGATTAGTTCGCTTAAAAGGTATGTGAGACTATCCTTCTTTCGTTTGGCATGATTTTGTGAAACAAACTTTCATTTGACATGATTTTAATAAAAGTACGGCGGACGTACATGATCTTCTACAAAGTTAGTTTTAAAGGAAAAATTGTTGTGACAAGTGCCTATGATTTTCAGTAAAGAGCTTATTATGATGATATTATCAAGAGTCAAAGATGATTTTTAATTGCATATAGTTGCTCATGATATCTACTCGTGTCAAGTCTTATTACTCATTCACCAAGTCTCTCACATAGAGGGTCGACACCATATTGTATGTTCCGGGTTCGAGTCCCGGCTATTATTATTATATTACTTGGGTTCGGGTCCCAAGCGGGTTCAACTCCCGAATTATTATTATTTCATGGATTAGCTCTCCATGATGCGGGTTCGAGTCCCATGACATTATATTATTTCATATACTCACGTGGGTTCGAGTCCCACGATATATATATACTTACTTGGGTTCGAGTCCCATGACATATACATACTTACTTGGGTTCGAGTCCCATGATATATATGTACCTAGAGGGGTTCGAGTCCCTGAGGATAGGAGTTCATGATTTTGGCACGACTTGCATATTTTGAAAAGGTAAGAACTGATTTTCATTACTCTCATTTGATAAGGCACAATTGTACTGTTAAATTGATTTCATACTTGTCTCTTGCCATACGTTGAACTGTTATGATTTCAATTACAGTATTTTCAGTTTCACATACTTGGTACATCTATCGTACTGACCCCCTTTTCCCGGGGGGCTGCATTCATGCCTGCAGGTTCTGGTGTTCAGATAGGTGATCCTCCAGTCTAGGACATCTATTCAGCTGCTGTAGAGCTCCATCGTTTCGGAGCCAACTATTTTGGTACAGAACCTCTCCTATTTTTTATTGTACATATTTATGGGCACGACGGGGTCCTGTCTCGTCTTATGTCGTGGTCGTACTCTTAGAGGTCTGTAGACAGTTGTGGGCGGTAGGTGCGTTTTGGTTTTGTAAAGATTATATGCATTTGGTCAACTGTATTGCTCTGCTTTGTTTTGGGATGTTCCCGTATATAGTGGGGCAGCGTTGCCGACGTGCCTATTATGACTGTTCTTTGTCTATATGATGCTATTTGGTGGCAGCCTAGTCGGCTAGCCTGTTGTGATTGTTGGTTAGTTGTGTAGGGCAGCCTTGTCGGCTCGCCTATTTTGGGGATATGTTATAGATGCAGCGTTGTGCTGCCAAAATTTCTATAGATCTTGGTATTAAATAGATTAAGAGTGACAGGTCAGTAATGACGTCCAATTAGGGCATCGGGTCGCGGCCAGTCGGGTCAGGTCGTGACAAAAGACGCCTTTTCCACGTATAGTCCAGTCACAGATAAGAATTTATTTATGGGTAACAACTCTTCTTCAGAGATGCTGGGGGTAGGAAAGGTAATTCTTAAGATGACATCCGGGAAGGAGCTGATTCTCAAAGAAGTCATACATGTCCCAGAAATTCGACGAAATCTAATTTCTGGAAATATATTAGTGAATGTTGGTTTTAGATTAGTGCTAGAGGCTAATAAGTTTGTAATCACTAAAAACGGAACATTTGTACTAAGGGGCTTCGCATGTGAAGGCCTCCTTAAGGTTAATGTTGCACCTATAATGTCGTCTACTTAGAAAGGGGCTTCGCCTGTGAAGGCCTCTTTAAGGCAAATATTGTACTTGTACTGCCTTCTATTATCAATAAAACTGAGTCTTCCTTTTACCTGTTTGTGTCTACTAATTTATGGCACCATAAATTAGACGTGTAAACTATCAATCTATATTAAGATTGGTAAAGTTGGAATCATTGTTACTATCGACATAAATCCTCAACATAAGTATGAGGTGGGCATGGAGGCAAAGACTCTCCAAAAAGTCCCCTTAGATCCGTTTAAAGGGAAAATGCTCCTCTAGAACTCACACATATCAACATATGTGTTTTGAAGTTCGCTCAAGTTAGAGGGGGGAACAAGTACTTTGTGACTTTCTTGGATGATGGCACAAGGTTGTGCTACCTTTACTTACTTAAAGGTAAAGACGAAGCTTCTAAAGCATCTAAGCGCCACAAAACAAAAGTTGAGAACCAACAATGCCAATGGGTCTATAGACAAGTAAAAATCTAAGACATTCATACGTATGTTCACAACTATCGCCGCCTTGCGGGATCTTGAAATACATCAAATGAATGTTAAGACAGTCTTCCTAAATAATGATTTGGAAGGAGAAATATACTGTCACACCCCAAACCCCGGGCCCGTGACTGGTGCCCTACCTGGGCACCCTTCCACCTTAACAACTAAGTAAATTGCGGAAATTAATAACAGCTCATTTTTTTTTTAAACCAACGTACGTGTAAGGCAAAGCCGACTAGGCTGCCATATAACATACATAAACAAAAGACACTATACTGTACACGAGTCCAATCCCACATATGAATACTGCACTTCTGGAGTTAAATCAACTATGACGACAAGGCCCCGCTGCATCTAAACTGCATAAAGCTCACATCAAGGACATATACCAAAGATAAACTCGAATGGAGGAGCTATCCCAAAACCCCGAGCAGATCCTACACTGCCACACCGAATCACGTACCTAAACTCATGCGGATTGAACGCAGCCTCGGGCGAGGTCGACAAGAATGTACCAAGTATGTGAACAATAAGATCAGAATGAAATCATAACGCTAAACAAAACAGGAGACATGTATGATAGCCAACCTACAGTACATAACATATAAGCAGTCATATCAAGTCAGGGACGCAGGCCCTCAAAGTCACTACTCAGATATAACTATGGGTCTCACGCCCATACATCAATCATGCCCGCGGAATCCTTCCTCGCTGCCGGCAGTCCATGATATACTACTACATCAGTAAGCCCACTGAACCTTACAATCACGAGAGCAAATATTAGTATACTTGCAATATAAAATAGGAAGCTCACGATCAAAGCAGGACCACCGCCCGCAGTATCAATAAGCAATCCTACTCCTGGGACTATTTCACCCGCATAAGTCGCGTGGACCCGCATGAGATGTTCCTCGCATGGGACTATTTCACCCGCATAAGCCCTTACGGACCCGCATGAGATATTCCTCGCATGGGACTATTTCACCCGCATAAGTCCTTACGGACCCGCATGAGGTATTCCTCGCATAGGCTGGACCCGCCCGCATGGGACTATTTCACCCGCATAAGCCCTACGGACTCGCATGAGGTATCCCTCGCATCGTGGGTAGCAAATCCACGGAATTATGCAAATGCCACAAACCCGGGGACTGACCCCGAAACGACTGATAGACCAATAGCACACAACCGGCTATTTCCATCACACATAGGCAAATCCTCAATTAACAAGCCAAAGTCCTTACCAAGGCACACTTAGAATGATTCACAATCAATCAAGCCAAAGTACTTATCAAGGCACACTTAGACTAATTCTCAATTAATCAAGCCAAAGTACTTATCAAGGCATACATAGAATAATTCTCTTTTAACAAGCCAAAGTACTTATCAAGGCACACTTAGACAAATTCTCAATTTATCAAGCCAAAGTACTAATCAAGGCATACATAGAATAATTCTCTTTTAACAAGTCAAAGTACTTATCAAGGCACACTTAGACAAATTCTCAATTTATCAAGCCAAAGTACTAATCAAGGCATACATAGAATAATTCTCTTTTAACAATCAAAGTACTTATCAAGGCACACTTAGACAAATTCTCAATTTATCAAGCCAAAGTACTAATCAAGGCATACATAGAATAATTCTCTTTTAACAAGTCAAAGTACTTATCAAGGCACACTTAGACAAATTCTCAATTTATCAAGCCAAAGTACTAATCAAGGCATACATAGAATAATTCTCCTTTAACAAGTCAAAGTACTTATCAAGGCACACTTAGACAAATTCTCAATTTATCAAGCCAAAGTACTAATCAAGGCATACATAGAATAATTCTCTTTTAACAAGTCAAAGTACTACGTACGTACATTCTTTTAGAAAAGACTCCTTTCTATGTAAAGCCCCAAGATACTAACACCCGTAGTATCAAGGCGTGTCTATTTTTCAAAGTAAGTTACTACACTTTTAGAAAACTCATTTCAAAGCTTGAAATCAAGTAACTCCAAATTTTCACAATCTAGGCAACTTAGGCCGATTAATCAAAATAGACAACTTTCTAACCTTCCATAAAGCCGTTATAACCAACTTCCCATAAAGCCGTTATAACCCTTTATGGTTTTAGACGTATCCATTCCTTCAATAACCAAGAGACTTATACTATTAAAACCAAGTATCACATACTTACAAATCAAGTTCTTAACTTTCAAAATACTTCAAGTCTCTTAGTAGTTAGAAAACAAGTTTTCTTCTACTTTTTTTTTAAACCTCAAGTAACTTCACCCTTAACACAAGTTACTTCTCTTAAATCATGTCATTTCTCCTCTTTTCAATCAAATAAGTAAATCACTCCTTTGACTCCCCTAAAGTCATTATAATGACCTTTAGGTTTTAGAACTAAGGCACTAGCCAAAAGATTTGGAAACCACTTCCTTTTTAAGACTACATGTACTTTAAGTAAAAATACCTTCACTTTTAAGAATCCAAACTTCATCAAGAAAATGGATTCTACAACTTACAATCTAAACATCAAAGTACAATCAAGGAAGTACATAGAACAAATTCTATTTTAGGCAATCCAAATACAACCAAGGAATGGATCATTTAAGGAGTAGAACCTACTTTCTTTATCTTAAGGAATCATGCTAGAAGAGGAGATAGTTCACATACCTTTTCGGCTAAATCCACAAGCTAAGCCGAATACACTGTATGTAGAAGTGTCAACCTATAATGGTCACAACAAGGATATCAACTTCTAGTCTCTATGTAGAATAATACTAAGTATTTAGTCTCTAATTCTACGGAAAATCGGGCAGCACTTCCTTTGTTTCTACTCACTTTGCCACCTTTTTCAAGGCCGAATACAATAACCAACAAGCCACATTTAAGGCTCCAAACAACAACCAAACAAAAGGGGATTACACTCCTTACCATACGTGTAAAATTCCGCCCCACAATTCATACGAAGTAGTTCAATACTTACTAGTCATTCTCGGCCAACAATGACTCAACACAAGTCCTTTCCAATTCTTTTTACAATTCCAAGTTCTAAGGTCTAACATGTTAGATAGTCTAAACAACTTCAACAACTACAATTTTCTTCTTTATACAACATGCGATGACTTAAACGAATAATCAACTTGAATTGTAGTCTTAAGGCTAACATGCTAGTTTCCGGATTAGGGTTCCAATAGCCAATAAACATATCAAACTTCATACTATATAACTCATGCTTGCTAATAACCATAGCTACAATGATAAGTAAACCTTAATTGCTAAAACGACAAGAATATACCTTTATAAGCCCTTAAAAATTTCCAAGATTCCAAAGTCGCGCCTTAGCAATTCTTAGCTCATTTCCTTAGGTTCCAATCCGCTCCAAGCACTCCTTAGAGGCCTATGAAGAACCCATCTTCAAGTTCCAACTTCAAAGTTGAAGAACTCCCCTAGTTTCCGCCTTGCGACTAACGTAAAAATACGTTTTTTCCCAAATCTTTCAATTGAGATAACATTACAACACTCTTAGGAACATTTGATTTAAGTCTAGTGGCTAATGGACAACATTTGCAAATTTTTGTGTGGGAGATAGGTGAAACCCGAGAGCTTCATAAGGCTAAGCTCAAGTTCTCTAAATTTTCTAAGTGTAAAATGAGCTTGTCTTGCACTAGCTATGTATATAAAACACAATGGATGGCTAAGATTTCAACACTTGAGTGGTTAGGATAGGTTTCACTAGGATCAAGCCCATGTGGGCAAGTTGACCTTGGTCAACATTATCAAGCTTGGAAGACTTATCTTCCACCATGGTCAATGACCATATTACCCCTCCTCTAATTCGACCAAGACCACTTATGGGGGTACCACGTGTCGCCCTCTCATTCGTCCATAAAATTCCGTAACCCTCGTGGGCCCCACAAAACGTAAAATTCCTCGGGTGGGCCCCACATGACCAAATCCGTAAAAATAAATTTCCTTAATATTAATAAGTTCCATATTCTTCAAATAATGCATTTTGAGAATCAAATTCTCAATAACGAACATTTTTCCTTTCCGACGTCCGGAAGATTTTCCGTCGGAAAAACAATTCTTCCTTTCGTACAAATTTCCAAGTCTTGTTTCCTTTCGTACATTCTCTTTTACATGTTCTGGACTTACGGGGTGTAACATATACATAGACCAACTAGAGGGGTATGTGGTACCAGAACAAGAGACAAAGATATGCCTTCTTGTCAAATCATTGTACATGTTGAAACAGGCTCAAACAATGGCACGAGAAATTTGATAGTACACTACTATCGAAATGGGTATCTATTAACAAGTGTGACAAGTGTGTTTACATGAAGAGGAAATGACTGATTCATTAGGCATAAGTAAGACCGATTCATTAGGCATAACATTCCTCTATGTAAACGGCTTGTTGATCACTGGGTGTAGTCCTAGGGTAATCCTAGAGACTAAGAATATGCTAAAAACAATGTTTTAACATGAAATATATGGGTGTCGTAGATGTTTTCTTAGGGATCAAGATCTCTAAGACAACTAACAGATTGGTCTCCTCTCAATCTCACAACATCAGGGATGTGCTGAAGAAATTTGAGATGTTCAACAGTTCACCAGTAACGACACCATGGGATAGAAGTCAAAAGATTGACAAACATCTTGGTGTGTCCGTACGCCAGGATCGATACACATATGTGATTGGGAGTCTGATGTATATCACAAACTGCACTCGACCTGATAAACTGGCAAGACTCATCCGTAAGCTGAATGGCTTCATGGTTTCTTAGAGGATGTCCCATGATTGGGATAAACATGTGTCTTCTGTAATGATCAACTGCGACAGTCAGTCGGCTCTAGGAAGAGCACGAAGTTCTATGTACAATGACAAGCCTCGTCATATTCGACGGAGACATGAGTCCATTAGGCAGTTGATCACCTCGGGTGTTATTTCTATTGATTACGTAAAATCTAAGGAAAACATCGCAGATCCCTTGATGAATGGAATGACCAGAGATCAGATGTACTGCATGTCTAGGGTAATGGGATTAAACCCCAATCAATAAGAATCGATATAGTGGACACCCAACCTTACGGACTGGAGATCCCAGGGATAAGGTTCAATAGGAAAACTAAACTGTAAAGGTTCAGTTGAACGCTTCGGTGGAAGCAAGAGCACTTCGGATAATGATTTCTTCTTAAGAAACATAATTCAAGGTCATTCCTGTGATAGACAAAAAGTGCTACCTGTAGAGGGGTAAAGGATAAGTTTCCAAACCTTTAATGATTCTCAATAATTGAGGTTTAGGTTGGGAAAACTTTTAATGGTTCCTAACGCTCGTGCAACTGGGTATTGCAGGATATCTTGTAGGAGACCACATATTTAAGTGCGAGGACAGACCACCTCAAATGAACGCACTTAATAATCCAAGGGTGTCCACGGCCCACAATGGACAAAACACTAGAAAAATTGAGTAGGAAAGTTGTTGTGTTGATACCATTGTCTTAACATATACTAAACACTGACGGTTCAAGATATCACGTTCACCGCGCAGTAAATATGTCCGATGGTATTCTATTATGGAAGGTTCAAGCTACGGCTACCTCTAGGCCTGCACAAAAGTTGGTCCGGACCGAAAAAATGGACCGGACCGGACCTAACCTGTTCGGATCGAACCGGACCGGTTATTTTCGGTCCGATCCTCGGTCCTTAGAATTAAATATATATTATATTATAATATATATAATTCCTAATTTTCTAAATTCCTAATATAATATATATATATATATATATATATATATATATATATATATATATATATATATATATAATTCCTGGGTCATGTTTTTTGTGTTTTTTTTTAAATTGAATTTCCAATACTGAAATTGAAATTCTCGGACACATTACCACGAAATTTGAACGTTGAAATTTATTGTATATCGCGAGATATTTAGCTTTGAAAAGGGAAAAAATGTAACGATTTGGTGAAAAGTGAAATTGATTGCCAAGAAGGACGTTTTTGGGGAAAAAGGAAAAAGTTATGACCATTTAAAGTTTCACTAATTTACAACCTATATTTGATATGTCAATACGCCCGGGCTGGCTGGGGGGCTAGCTGTTGGGGGGGGGGGATACGGAAGTATGGAACCAATGCATTCGATCCAACTAACCGGACCGGACCGAAAATGACATGTATCGGACCGATAAAATTCAGTCCGATCTTCGGTCCTAATGTTTTGATTTTTCGGTCCTCGGTCCGGTCCGGTTTTAACCTTTTGTGCAGCCCTGGCTACCTCTCCAGATGCAACATCGATCCGCCTGATGATTGCTAGAAAGACACCTTGTCGGGCGCCAAAATCTCTTCCAAGAGGGGATTGTTGGAAATATTTATTAAACGTGAAATAAAGTTAATCCTATTTAATTATGAATCGAACAATTTGGGCCCCGCACGTTGGAAACGTTGTTTTTACACACGTGCACATATAGTGCCAAGGATCATAATTTCCTTAAATGGAAGAGATATTGGTACGTATACGAATTGTTTGAGATGTAAGTAATAGACGGTTATTGGCCAAATGACGTTGGTTTCACGTTGGTAAATGAAGGAAGAATTGTACAAAGTGTGAATGTCGAAACTTGTCGGAAATGGGCCGCGACGCCGCAGGAACTGCCTCGGCGTCGTGGCGCCACCAGCCAGCGCCGCGGTGCCAACCTGCAGGGCCGCGACGCTCCGACAATTTCAGAACGTTGGAAGAGAATTAAAGGTGATTTTTGGGCTGACTTTGGAGCATTAAAACTCCATTATTTTGCTCATGAATTCAGCCATTATTTGGCTGTATTGTAACTCCTTATTCATGGCCATTAGATGGTCATTCAAGACCATTATTAGGCTAATGGAAGGTCCTCTTCTCAACACTATAAAATGATGCCTTGGGCTCACTTGGAAAACACAAAAATACATTCTATACTTGACAATTTTCTGAAAATTGTTCTTGCCCTCTTGCATTCAAACACTCAAAGATCTTTCTTCCTATAGCGAACTCTTGAGTCTCCTTTGCTCATTAATTTGATTGTTGTTTTATCTTAGAAGATAAGTTGTCATACCACCGTAGAAAGAAATTACGGGGCAATATTATCTTAAGGATAGATTGTTCATCAATCGACTCAGTAAGACAAGTTACATTGTTCACATTAATTATTGTTGTATTCTCATTTCCTTATTACTACAGAAATATCCAACATATATTTTAATCATGTTAGTACATTCATTAAAAGTCTTTTCTCGTCAAGAATTTAATTATATGACAATAAAAATATAAATAATTCTAGGTACATTTTATCTTTATTTTTTTGTATAATATAGTCCACAGTGAGTTTAAATATAAATTAAAATTGATCTTTATTTTATATTACTATAAATTATATATGATCTAAATTTAACATACCATGATCTCTTAGGCCTCATTTATTTTCATTAAAATTAAGATGTATGTATCTGAATACACAACTGAATATTAAGATGTACATTAAAATTTAAATATCTGAATCTAAATACAAATTTGAATATTAAGATATTGTCTCTGGATTCCTGGATTCGAACATTGAATAATTAAGATCGTTTGTTTTCTTTATCTGGATGTGTATAATTCATACAATATTTAAACATAATATATAAACTTCAAAAAAATGTAATTAACTGTTATATCAATAAAATATTATTAAAAAAAAAAAGCATTTAAGCAAAATGAAATTATTATTTGATAAAAATAAAATATTTAAAGATATACATGACTATTTTATATTGGATAAACTTTAGAACTATATGGACTTCTTATAAAAATTATATATCCAGTAAAATTTTAAACAAAGTATATATCCAGTAAAATTAAATACTTCAAGTAGAGTTTTATAACTATACTTGAGAACGAAGAATAGAGGCAAGTTTGCTGAAAAGATAAGTGAGGAGACGTGAAAGGTTTTGTGAAATAACGTATATTATTTTAGATGAGTCTGAATTCGTCAAGACTTTATTACAGATTTATCTAGACCCATTAAGATATTTTATAAGAAAGAAAAATATATTTAATGGGCTGAATCTGAATAATCAAGATTCAAATCTAAATAGTAAAAATAAATTGAATCTGAATGATTAAGATTCAGACCGTAAACATATGAGGCTTAAATCACGGTGGACTTCAATTCTAAATTTGAAGAAAATTCTCATCTTTGGAAGGTTTAAAGTTTAAACCAATGACAAATTTTCATGAGTATATGGCTATGTCATTGGACATGCTAATTTAATTCAAAAGGTGCTATTATTGGGACACAGACTTTAAATATTTGTTACTATTAGATTAATTTCCACTAACAACATTAGTGAATACAATTTTTTTGGGGAGGGGGGGTGGAATCTATCATTGAAAAGAGTTCCTAATACTGATCGTTTGATTGGTTAACAAGTTATGTCGAGATTATAAAAATGAAATTATAATATAAAATTTAAATAATGAGATTATTTAATAGATATACTTTTTATTGATAGATATTTGATTTATTGATGTAAAAACGAAATATAATGAATATAACATAAAAGATGTGTTTAATTTTACACTAGATACAATTTTATTTCAATTTAAATCTTAGATTTAAAGGCTTTTGGGAGAAGAGCCTTGGAGAATGATATTTTGATCAGGTTTTTATTTTACTACAAGATTATTATCCCGAAGTGAGCCTTGGAGTAACTGGTAAAGTTGTTGTCATGTGACCAGGAGATCATGAGTTCAAGTCGTGGAAACAGCCTCTTACAAAAATGTAAGGTAAGGCTGCGTACAATAGACCCTTATGATCCGGTCCTTCTCCGGACACTGCGCATAACGGGAACTTAGTGCACCGGTCTACCCTTTATTAAAGTGGTATAAAAGTATTATTAAAATTATAATTTAACTAATTTCAAGATTACTGTAAACATGTATATTATAGAAACAATTGTATCTCTACCCATAATTAGAATATTTTCATATATTGTGTAAATATAATTATGGTAAGACTAGAATTCCTCTTTTATATAGGCTTAAGATTCCTATTGTATAAGGGATGAATATTATACTCTATATATATTTTGATAAATGAGAAGACTCTCAAAGGGAGATTAATATCATCTTACATGGTATCAAGAGCATAACACAAAACCCTAGAATTTCTCTTTGTGTGAGCCGCCGCCGACAACCAGCCCCCCCTCGGGCAGTTCCGTCACGGTTCCTCCCTCCTCTCCTCCCAAAATTTTTGGTTTTTCTTCTTCTTTTCTCTCTTCTCTAAATGGATACTCAGGATTACGCTTCTGATTCTGACGCATCTACCTCCACAAAATCCCACTACCACATCGTCATCCTCTTTTCATCCCGCCCTCAGTGTTACCAATATCAAGAATTATATTCTCATTCTTCTTGATCAAGAAAACAGTCAGTATTCTCATTGGGTTGAACTGTTCCGTAATCATGCATGTCTCTATAACGTGCTTGACCACATCGATGAAACTATTCCGCGCACTCCGGAGGTTGATGAGTCTACTTGGCGTCGTTTAGACGCCGGCGTCAAACTGTGGATTTATGGTAGTATTTCTCAGGATCTTCTTCTTACTATCATGAAATCTGGTGCCACAGCCCGTAATTTATAGAACCGCTTGGAGGAAATCTTTCAAGATAACAAGCACACTCGTGCGGTGTATTTGGAGGAACAATTTAATAATGCACGCCTTAAAAATTTCTCCAACATGACTGAATACTTCAGACAGTTGAAACTACTGGTGGATCAACTCTCCAACGTCGACACGCCTGTCTCGGACACTAAGATGGTGTTGCAATTGATTGCAGGCCTTCCCAAAGGCGACTATGATTCATTAGCCGCCATAATTCAACAGGCAGATCCGCTTCCCAGTTTTAACAAAGCTCGTTCGCAGTTGTTGCTCGAAGAGACTCGTCGTGCTAAGCAGGATGAGCACACTCAGAAGGCGTTAGCTGTCGAAACACGCCCTCAAGATCCAACGCCTCCATAAAACTCTCAATCGCAGCAGGGACGCAGTGGAAAGGGTGACGACAAAGGAGGTCGTGGTCGTGGTAGTGTCGGGGCGGCAACAACGGGAGCTCTGATTCGATTCGTAGCGCGGCTCAATAATGCCGTGCAGTAGCCATGAGTCGCCGCGATTCCAGCGGCAGCGCCGTCTCGCCCAAAGATGACACCAACTGAGTTGACTCAGGCCTTCAGCTGTCTCAACATGCAACAACCTGACAACAACTGGTAGATGGACTCCGGAGCCACTTCTCACCTCACCCGGTCTGCAGGTAATATTCACAAACTGTTTGGTTTAAAGCATTCTCAATTTGTGACAGTTGGTAGTGGCCACCGCATTCCAGTAAAGGGTTATGGTACATTCTACACACCACCTTCTCATTCATTCCCCCTTCAAAATACCTTATATGCCCCACACATGATTAAGAATCTAATCTCTATCCGCAAATTCACTCGTAATAACTCTGTCACTGTTGATTTTTACCCTTTTAGTTTCACTGTGAAGGATCTTCATACGGGGACACCTCTTACGAGATGCAATAGCACGGGGGATCTCTATCCATTCACTCCCACCTCCGCTGTCAGATCTAGCTCTCCTGTCTCTCTAGCGGTCATTTCTTCTTCCACATGGCATAATAGGTTTGGTCATCCAGGAGTCCCAGTTTTTAATTTTCTTAGAGGCAATAATTTCATTACTTGTAATGGGAAGCTTGCCCAAAATTGTGTTTCTTGTTCTTTAGGCAAACATACTCGTCTTCCGTTTAAGTCATCCACTAGTGTTACTTTTGCACCCTTGATATTATATATGTTGATTTATGGACATCACCTGTTGCTAGTTCTCTCGGTCATAAATATTATCTTATCCTACTAGATGACTTTTCTCACTTTGTTTGGTTGTATCCTCTCAAATTTAAATCGGAAGTGTTTGTCAAATTTCTTGAGTTTCGAACATTCATTCAAACACAATTTGAAAAAGGTATAAAAAAAAATCAGTGCGATAATGGTCGTGAATTCAACAACTCTATGTTTCACCGTTTTTGTACTAATAATGTCATGGTTTTTTGCTTCTCCTCCCCTCAAAACGGTAAAGCTGAAAGAATCATCCGCACCATTAACAATATGATTCGCACTCTATTGATTCATGCCTCCCTACCTCCATCATTCTGGGTCTATGCTGCTAAAATGTCAGAATACGTTCTCAATATCCTCCCAATTAGCACCCTTCACAATATGACCCCTACCGAAATTCTCTATCATAGAGTCTCCTCTTATGATAATCTCTGAATATTCGGTTGTCTATGTTATCCTAACCTTGCCTCTACTGCCCCTCACAAACTAGCCCCCGGTCCACTCTTTGTGTCTACCTAGGCTTTCCGCCGAACCATAGGAGCTATCTATGTTATGACTTGTCCACTCATCTGATCCACATCTCTCATTACGTCACATTCGACGAGAACACATTCCCGTTTTTTAATCTTAAACAGTTCCAAAAACCGGATTACTCTTTTCTTGACGAGTCTGCCATCTCTCCCATCATCCTAAGGCACCTAGAGCATAGCACTTCTTCAGCGTCAGCGCCGCGGTGCTCCAACTCCTGCAAATAGGTTCCTTCTCATCGCCGACAAGACTCTTTGGCCAGAAGCCATGCGCCAAAACATCAGAGAGGTTTGTCAGTCCTCCAGCGCCACGGCGCCTCTGACGGCTCCTTCCAGCACCGCGGTTCTTGATCTAGGCACTGCGGTGCCTCCTACAGCGTCACCGCCTCCATATCAAACAAATCCCTCCACCTTGGAGTCTCCCACTATCCCCACTCACCAAATGGAAACACGTGCAAAATATGGAATCTTCAAACCCAAAGTCCAATTTAACTTATCTGCTCAAACCATTTCACCAATTCCCAAGAACCCTATATTGGCTAAACAAGACCCTAATTGGAATGCAGCTATGTCTGAGGAATTCAATGCTTTAACTAAATAGCACATGGGATCTAGTACCTAGACCTGAGGGGGTGAATGTGATTCGTTTTCTGTGGCTATTTCATCACAAATTCAGAGACATTGGAGATTTTGAGAGGTATAAGGCACGACTTGTGACTAATGGCACAAATCAGCATGAGGGTATTGATTGTGGTGAGACCTTCAGCCCGGTTGTCAAACCGGATACCATCCGCACATTTTTTAGCATTACCATGAGCAAACACTGGCCGATCCATTAGCTTAATGTAAAGAATGCATTCTTACATGGGGATCTGAGAGAGACAGTCTACATGCATCAGCCGCCAGGGTTCACCCATCCAGCAGTTCCTTATTATGTGTGTCGTCTCCGTAAGTCACTATATGGCCTGAAACAGGCCCTCCGTGCGTGGTATGATCACTTTGCCATGTATATCTTGCAGATTGGGTTTGTATGCAGCAAGAGTGATACATCACTCTTCATTTTTCATCGAGGTAGTAGTACTGCTTACTTATTACTTTACGTGGATTATATTGTTCTTACTGCCTCCTCCGACGGATTGAAAAATGAGATTATTGCCTTGCCTAAATCCGAATTTGCAATGACTGATTTGGGGAAGCTGAGTTACTTTTTGGGGATATCAGTGACCAGGTCTGCCAATCACATATTCTTGTGTCAGCGTAAGTATGCAGAGGAGATCGTGTACAGGGCTAAGATGGCGAATTGCAAAGTTTCACCTACTCCAGTTGATTCAAAATCTAAGCTCAGTGCCATGGATGGTGCTCCAGTCTCTGATCCTACTCTGTATAGGAGCCTTGCAGGTGCACTCCAGTATCTCACCTTCACCAGGCCAGACATAGCTTATGATGTTCAGCAGGTGTGCTTATTCATGCATGCCCCCAGGGAGTCTCATTTCACTGCTCGTATCATTCGATACATTAAGGGCACTCTTGATTATGGTTTGCACCTATAGCCCTCTGCACCAAACAAGTTGCTTTCATATACGGATGTAGATTGGGCAGGGTGTCCGGACACGTGACGCTCCACCTCAGGCTTTTGTGTTGTTTTAGGGGATAATCTGATTTTTTGGTCTGCCAAGCGACAGGCTACCCTATTGTTACACCTCGTAAGTTTAAGACGAGGGTTAAGAACGTCATTAGGAATAAAGATCCGAATTTAGGAAAGTAAGTATATTCTTACGTAATAATTTAGGTTACAACGAGGGGATCAATGGAAATGGAAAAGGATAGTCATATATATATTCTCGTTAAGAATACGAGACCTTATGGAATGTCCGGGAATTTAAGGAAACGGAAAGCAAGATTTAAAGGAATAGACTAAGGTTTACTACTTGGAGGATTTATTTAACCTAATAAGCACCTAGGGGGTTAAAGTGTAAAAAGAAAAGGGACCTAAATGCATTTCTTTAAAATAATTACAAATCTGAAAATTTAGACTTAAAATGCCCTAACAATTCATTTTCCTCTTCAACACAAAAATCAAAACCCCTCTTCTTTTCTTTCCCTAGCTTGATCGAAAAACACCCCCCTTTGCAAGAGAAAAATCCAAGCTTTTACTCCACTTTGTTAGACCAATTATCCTACACAAGTAAGTCAAGAACTAGAGCAATTCTAGCACCCGAAAACAGTGGGTTCGGCCACCCCACTGCTGCCGATTTTGGAGCAGTTTTTTTAAGAGTTTTAGGTAAGTTTTAGCATGGTAAGCATGTTTAGATGATGGGTTAACATTGTAGAACACATGCATGTCAATTTGGAGTTGAAAGAGTGAAGAATTGGGCAAGAAAATGACCAAAACAGTGGCATTTTTCGCTGGGACAGTGAGCAGATTTTCGGGACTGCTGGACAGATTTTTAGTCAAATTTGGAAGGGAATATCTCCTAGCATATTAGGAGTTTTTGGGTGTTTTAAAAGCCTAAAATGAAGTTCGTCGAGTCTAGTTTCCAAATCAACAAACCACTCGTCAATAGGATACCGGAGTAGAGAGTTATGGACGTTACGAGTTCAGCTGACGAAGCAGTGACTAAAAATCGGGACTGTTTTGGGGATTTAATTAAGGTATGAAAATTCTTCAATCTATGCTATAATTGAAGTTGCATGTTGTTGTAGTTGAAGTATTGGGTTATGGTCGATAATTGCATGTTGGGAATTGTAAGGAAAGCTTAATGTTAATGCACTTGTGATATGGAATTGTTGATAGAGAAGTTGGATTAAGAAGTAAGAAAAGGAATTAGAGAATTGTAACATGTTAGGGCCAACTTTTATGAAATTGTTGAGCATGATTGTCCCGCTTTAAAGGTCGTTCTTGTCAGATTATAATATAAGTTATGAAATTGTAAATACGTTGCGATGATCGTCAATACATATCTTAAAAGAAGTTAGAAGTAATATATTGCAAACTAGAAGACTTGAGCTCTTGTTACTAATTGTTAGACTTGGTGGATTGCCTTAATGGACTATTTTCTTATTATGAATTAAGAGTTGGTGGAATATGATAGATAGGTGGTTTAATCACCTAAATTGTTGTTGGGATTAAATTCCATAAATGTGGGAAGAAAGGTTGTATAGATGGTATGTGCCAAGTATATGAGCTATTATGGTCATACTCTTAAGTAATGACTTATTGATTGGTTGGTTGGATTGTTGGCTGAATTGGATTGTTGGTTGGAGTTGAATTGTTGGCTGATTTGGATTGTTGGAAAATTGTGGATACGCACATAAACAAAGGAAATGCTGCCCAAATTTTTATAGAAATAAGGGAGTCGTTATTCATATAACTTACATTAAAAAAATCAAAATTGACGAGCGTGTTATTCCTTATTATAGGTTGAAGTACTAGACGAGGCATACCTTAATATCGAGTTGATTAGTTCGCCTAAGAGGTATGTGAGACCTTTCCTTCTTTCTTTTAGCATGATTTTTATGAAAGTACGGCGGACGTACTTAACTCCTACCAGTTCAGTTTTAAAAATGATTATTTACTAGTGATTATGATTTCAGTAACAGAGTTTATGGTAATAATTTTATTGAGAGTCACATAATGATTTTAATTGCATATAGTTGCTCATGATATCTACTCGTGCTAAGTGTTACTATTTCACTCAACTGAGTCCCGGGCCAGGTCATGTTCGTGCCTACGCATCATTCATCGAGTCCTCACTGTAGGCCGAGACACGTTATATATGTATATATACATATTACATCGAGTTCCTCCATAGAGGGTCGAGACACGTTACGCGCGCAGATACAGATTCCATCAAGTCCCTCCATAGAGGGCCGAGACATGTTATACAGTTTTATATACAGACATGAGCATGATGATTTATGATTCAGTATACATGATATGATTTTCAGACATGATTCTCAGTTTTATGAAATTTGACGACTCTGCTTTACTCGTACGATTGTTATTCGATTTTGATTTTATGTTTTACATACTTAGTACATTATTTAATGCAGACCCCTCTCTCAGAAGCTGCGTTCATGCCCGCGAGTTCGTGTGTTCGATAGGTGACCCTCCGCTTTAGGACTTACATGCAGCGGTGGAGAGCTCGCTTTGTTCGAGCGGCTATTTTGGTACAGATCTCCATCTTTCAGACTTATGCATATTTTGGGCACGACGGGGCCCTGTCCCGTCATATGTCAGTATCGCACTTTTAGAGGTCTGTAGACAGTTGTGGGTTGGACGTTTGTACCTTGTTTTGGGTTGTAGTGTTGTTGTACTCTGTGTTGGGGCGTTCCCGGTTATTCCTATTGGTATCTGGTGGCAGCCTTGCCGGCTTGCTTATTTTGACTATTCTTTTATGTATATAATGTTGGTTGGTGGCAGCCTAGTCGCCTAGCCTGTTTTGTTTGTTGTTCTGTTATTGATTTGGCAGCCTTGTCGGCCCACCCATTTTGGGGAGATGTTGTAAAAGCAACGTTGTGCTGCCGAAATTTCTATAGATTTCGGTAGTAAAGGGATTAGGAATGACATGTCAGTAATGACGTACAATTAGGACGCTTAGTCGCGGCCCGTCGGTTCGGGTCGTGACACCTATCTCGCTCCAGTGCCGAGGCTGAGTACAGAGGTGTTGCAAATGTAGTAGCTGAGATTTGTTGGCTCAGAAATTTACTGTTAGAACTTCAGTGTCATTTGCGTCAGGCATCAATTGTGTACTGTGATAACATCTCTGTCATTTATCTGTCTCATAATCCGATTCAACATCAGCGAACCAAGCACATTGAGATAGACCTACACTTTGTTCGTGAGAAAGTTGCACTAGGTCATGTCAGAGTGTTACATGTTCCATCATCCTATCAGTATGCAGATATATTTACAAAAGGACTTTCCAGACAGTTATTTCTTGACTTCAGATCCAGTCTCAGCGTCCGGCCTCCTCCCGCTCCGACTGAGGGTGTGTGTAAACATGTATATTATAGAAACAATTGTATCCCTACCCATAATTAGAATATTTTCATATATTGTGTAAATATAATTATGGTAAGACTAGGATTCCTCTCTTGTATAGGCTTATGATTCCTATTGTATAAGGGATGAATATTGTACTCTATATATACCTTGATATTAATGAAAGACTCCCCAAGGGAGATTAATATCATCTTACATGGTATCAAGAGTCAAACACTCAAAACCCTAGAACTATTTCTTCCTACCGCCGCCGAGAACCCCCCCCCCCCTCGAAACTCGGCGCGGCCCCTCCTACAAATTCTAGGTTTTCTTCTTCATTCCTCTCTTCTTTAAATGGCTATCCCTGAATCTTCCACACTTTCTGAATCTTCTACCTCCACAAATTCCACCACCACGTTGTCATCCTCTTTTCATCCAGCCCTAACTGTTACAAACATCAAGAACTTTATTCCCAATGGAGATTAATATCATCTTACAATTACAAATCCAATAATAAAAAGTTTAACTAAATGTGGGATAAAATATTTCCGCTATCCCAAATTATTATAACTCTTACTCCACCAACTAAACGAACCTATCAGGAAAAAACGGTTGGTTCAAAGAATGTATAATGAATAGGTGGAGAATTTGTCTCGTGTAGGGACAATCTTAGGAAGTCAAAGAAAGGCTTATATATAATTATTCGAGGCTATATATAACTATCAAATAATTAAAATGAAGATTTTTTTTTTGTCGTTTTAATCGTATTTGATTGCTTTCTGATAGAATATATGTAAATATAATTAGTGATGCAGTAAAGATTGTTAGTGATTTGTAATAGTTAGGTGTATAATTAGTTTTCATAGAATCACTATTGTATATCTTGTATATAAGCTAATTAGTTAATGAAAATAATCAAGGGATTATTCTCTTTCATAGTATCAGTAGTCTAGGGCAAATCATCCTCTCCTACCTCCTACTCTAACTTTCATCGTGCTCCACCTTTAATCCCTTACCTCCGCCGCCCACCTCTTCTCCCGTCAGCCATGTCTGACTCAAAAAATACCTTTCATCCTGCTCTTGCAGTCTCCAACATCAAGAACAACATTGAAATGGAGAATGTCCAATATGCAACATGGGCAGAATTTTTTAAAATTCACGCAAGGTCTCATAAAGTCCTTCATCACATCAAACCAGAGAAATGCAAGGCAAATGTGTCGTCCACCGATGATGACATTGAGTTATGGGAAACCCTTGATGCTACGATTCTTCAGTGGATTTATTCCACCATCTCTACGGACCTCTTGCATACAATTATAAAACCCGACGCAACGGCGATCGAATCTTGAAATAGGTTGCGTGATATATTCCAAGATAACAAAAATTCTCGTGTCGTAACACTTGAGCAAGAATTCTCTCACACCATTATGGAGGATATCCTGAATGCCTCCGCATATTGTCAAAGGCTCAAGGAATTGTCGGATCAACTCAAGAACGTCGGAGCCGGTCACAAATGATCGTCTCGTTCTTCAAATGGTTGCGGGCCTCACCGAAGCATATAATAGGGTTGGAACTCTCCTTCTCTAAAGCAATCATATCCCACTCTTATACCAAACATGTTCCATTCTCACTCTAGAAGGGGTGGGGTTGGCGAAAAAGGCCACAATCGGAGTGCATTCCGCCATGGTGGCGGCCACGTCTCGAGAAATTGATGGCCATCAATCATTCTCTGAAAATTATAGTCAAAATCGTAACAACAGTGGTGTCAAAATTGCAATCACGGTGGAAAATATCGCGGCGAAGGCAAGGGTGGTGGTCGCGGTGACACCAGTGGCGGCAATAGCGGACGTGGCAGCGGCCAGCAGGCGTCCGGGCCACAATACCTGAGGCATCAGCCTTGGGTCAGTGGCCTTGGCCCATTCCGCCATGCCCAAACACAACAGCCCCTTGGGCCAGGCCCAACAACCGGCAAAAGTAGCCTGGCCACTTTGGGCCTCGACCGCAACAGGCCTGGCAGCAACCTGGCCTTCTTGAGCCTCGACCACAGTAGGCTTTCGCCATAACAGTCCCAACAACCTCCCTGACTTCTACGGATATCGAGGCAACGATGCATACACTTGGGCTAAATCTTCCGGATTCATATTGGTACATAGATACCGGTGATACTTCTCATAGGACATCCGCACAATGTATCTCTCGTCTTATTTCAATTTGAGCCAAAATCATGGCATAATTGTTGGTAATGATCATTGAATTCCAATTCGTGGTTATGGTCACACAAAATTGCCTACCCTAAACCCACCTTTAGCCTTGAAAAATATCCATGCTCTTCAATTGCTTAAAAATTTAGTGTATGTTAGAAAATTTACAACTGATAACTCAGTTTCTGTTAAATTTGATCCATTTGGGTTTTCAATAAATGATTTCTGGACAGGAATACATCTAATGAGGTGTGATAGTCGGGGCGATCTCTATTCCATCACCACAAAACAAGCCACACCATCAACTTTTTCAGCTTTACCACCTTCCTTGTGGCATGCACGTTTGGGTCATCCGGGAGAGTCTGTGTTTTACTCCCTTAAAAATAATAAATTTATTGAGTGTAATAGCACTCGTCGCGCTTATGTTTGTTCTTCTTGTCCGCTTGGGAAACATGTTAAATTGCCATTGTTGCCTCTAATTCTATTACTATGTTTCCTTTTGATATTATTCATAGTGATCTTTGAACGTCTCCCGTTTTGAGCTCTTCGGGCCACCATCATTATGTTTTGTTATTGCATGATTAATATATTTTTTGTGGACATTTCCGTTATCTAAAAAGTCTCAAGTTTATTTCACATTTCTATCATTTAGAACATCCATCCGTACTTAATTTGAACGAAAGGTTAAGAACATTCAATGTGATAATGGAAGGAAATTTAATAATGGGTCATTTAGGGAATTTTGTAAGGTTAAATGGTGTATCTTTTCGACTCTCATGTCCACATATGTCATCACAAAATGAGAAAGCCGAGAGAAAAATCTGCACCATTAATAATATTGTTCGTACATTACTAGCTCATGCATCATTACCACCTTCATTTTGGCATCATGCATTATAAATCTTCATTTTCTCAACACACTCCCTAGCAAAGGATTAGCCTACCAATCTTCACTCAATTTTTTTTTATCAAAAAGACCTTTTTTATTCTCATTTTAGGGTATTTGGGTGTTTATGTTATCCTATATTCACATCCACTATCATAAACAAACTTTAAGCCCGCTCTACCGCTTGTGTCTTTTTGGGTTACCCATCTAATCTTCGTGGTTACAAATGTTGTGATTTATCCTCTAATAAAATCATCATTAGTCGTCATGTCATTTTTTATGAAACCCAATTTCTGTTTGCTAAGTTGTATAGTTCAACGTCCCATTCATATGATTTTTTGGATGATGGGCTCTCACCGTATGTGGTCCACCATTTGGCCTAGACCACACTGTGGCACATGGACCCGATTGCGCGTCAGGCCAGCTGCTGGCCCAACTCCTTCCAACCAAAGATCTTACGCGGTAGGCCACCGCACGATGGCTAACCTTCCGGCCGGCCCGACCTCTATCAGCCGGCCCATTGCCTGTTGGCCCAACTCCTTCCCGCCAGCACCCCACCAACCCAGAACCTCGGCCTACCACGCCAGGCTTAGTGGGTGGCATTCCACTGCCTACCAACCCGTTTCCACTCCATCGGAACTGGTCCAGCCCACGGCTCCCACCCAAATCTAGCCCACTTCGATTTTGGGACCAATGTCTATTACTCGCAGTCAATGGGGTATTTTTCAACCTAAGAGATAATTTAATCTCAACTTTAATGGTACAAAATCCCATCTACCACGTAATTATGTGTCTGTCCTTCGTGACGCAAATTGGAAAATGACTATGAATGATAAATATAATGCTCTTATTGAAAATAAGATGTGGGAGTTGGTGCCCCAAACACCTAGTGTTAATGTGATTCGTTATATGTAGATTTTTACTCATAAAGAAAAAACTGATGGTTGTTTTGAGAGACATAAGGCTCGTCTTGTAGCTGATGGCAAAACTCAACAGGTTAGCGTGGACTGTGGAAGAAATTTAGTCCAGTGGTCAAACCGGTAACTATTCACAATTTTCTCACTCTATCACTCTCAAAAACATGAGACACTTATCAACTGGACGTGAAAAATGTTTTCTTACACTAAAAACTCAAGGAAATAGTATACATGCATCAACCCTTGAGTTTCAGGGACCTCGCTTATCCTAATCATGTGTGTTTGCTGAAGAAATCTTTGTATGGGCTAAAACAGGATCCTCGTGCCTGGTACAAGAGATTTGCGGATTATGTGTCTACTCTTGGGTTTTCTCACAGCAAGTCTGATCATTCCCTATTCATATACCATCATCATGGTGCTTCTATGGCCTATATTTTGTTATATGTGGATGATATTATATTGACTGCGTCCTCTGATTCACTTCGCAAGTCTATCATATCTCTTCTCCATCTCAGAATTTGCTATGAAAGACTTGGAGCCATTGAGTTATTTTTTTGGTATAGCTGTCACTCGTCATGCATGTTGTCTATTTTTATCTCATATGAAGTATGCATCAGAAATCATTGAATGGGTTGGCATGTCCGCATGTAAGCCATTTCCTACTCCGGTTGATACTAAACTGAAGCTGAGTGTTAATTCAAGCACACTATATGAGGATCCCTCACACTATCGTAGTCTTGTGGGCTCTTCAATATCTCACCTTTACGGGGTCTGACATTACTTATGCGGTGTAACAAGTGTGTTTATTCAAGAATGATCTGATGGAAGAACATATGCACGCTCTCGAGTGCATTGTGCGCTACATTCAGGGTACTCTTGATCATGACTTACACATATATCCATCATCGGTATCTACTCTCATTTCATATACGGATGTTGATTGGGGTGGATGTCCAGATACAAGACGTTCGACATCTGATTATTGTGTATTTTTCGGTGATAACTTGGTTTCTTGATCGGCTAAATGCCAAGCTACTTTGTCGCGCTCTAGCGCAAAGGTCGAATATCATGGGGTCGCCAATGTGATGTTTGAGTCATGTTGGTTGTGAAACCTCCTCTTAGAGCTTAATTGTCCTATTCGGAAAGCTACATTGGTCTACTGCTATAATGTTAGTGCAATATATCTCTCGGGGAATCTAGTACAACATCAGTGCACTAAACATATCGAGATGGATATCCACTTTGTTCGCGAAAAAGTTGCTCGTGGACAAGTACGTGTCTTATCGGTCTCGTCACGTTATCAGATTGCGGATATCTTTACTAAGGTCTTTCCCTTGGTTCTGTTTGAGGATTTTCGGGACAGTCTCAGCGTACAACAACCGCCCGCTATGACTGCGGGGGTGATAAAATATTGATAGAATATATGTAAATATATTTAGTGATGTGGTAAAGATTGTTAGTGATATGTATTAGTTAAGTGTATAATTAATTTTCATAATAGTAGCCTAGAATCACTATGGTATATTTTGTATATAAGCTAATTAGCTAATGAACATAATCAAGGGATTATTCTCTCACTTTCAAATTTGTATTTATGTGGCATGGCATTTCTTAGACATGTGATCTAGGCCCCCACCAAAGAAAATAAAAAATAATGTCACAGGAGTCCTATGGTTTGAGATTTTATAAATATTGCAGTTCTTTAATTTCATTCGTATAGGCAATCAAAAATCATTTACATTTTCCTGTGAACTCACAACTTGCATTAGAGAACAATATTAGGGATACTTTGGAAAGAAGTGGATCATAGTGGGTTAGTAGTATGAGGGGTGATAATATTTAATTTCATTAATGTTTGTGACATAAGTTAATGGAAGTTGTAAGTTCATTAATGTAAGTGACAAAACGCCGTTTATATTTTCTTGTGAACTTACAACTTGCATTAATGAACAATATTATGGATGTTATAGTTTGGAGATAAGTGGATCAACTAGTGGATTTTTAGTATGAAGGATAATAATATTGAAAATTACAGTCGAATACCATTCGGTCATCTAATTTACAAAATATATATACAATGTATTACATTATACTAAATATACATATTGTATATACTTATACACAACGTATACAACCGAAGTGTATACTTTATGCCAAATATATGTATAATATACATTTGTATACACAATATATACCACCAAAGTATATGTAGTACACTTCGATCATTGTGGTAAACTAGTTGGTCAAAGGTACATTTACCAGAGTTTTTCTAATAATATTAGGATGTCTAACATGGAAATGACATAACCAATACCACAATTCTTTAAAAAAATACCCAACATGGCGTGTTAGAGATGAACAAAAAATGAAAATGAAAAATAAAACATTTTTTAAAACCAAAGGTCGATACAATTTTCTGCTTTTGCATCAAACACTAAATACGAGTCAAACTAAATGACTCCTAAGTACGTCAATGGATGATCATAATAATTGCTAAAGAGATGAGACACAAAAAGCTTAAAGAAATACAAATTTACTTCATGTCTCATTTAAGATGACATCGTTACAATTTCAAGAGTTAAATAAAAAAATTATTATGACTTCTTATATAGTCTAACTTATAAAGCTTTTGTGTAGTTCATGTAAATTTGTAAAAATTTAAAGAAATAATGTTCCGAGTTGAGACTTGTGACTAAAATTATCAATCTGATTCTTACATTTCTGCACCTCCATATTTTTAAAGTTGAAAATCCTGCACTGCTTCCCTAGATTCTCTCAACAGTTCAACCATGGAAAAGATACACAGAGGAGTAAAAATATGTAATAGCCTCCTTGGTAACAAGTGACGTACAAAAAGGCGAAAAGCACAGTTGAAATGCACGTCAAATATTCAACATAATGAGTTTGAAAAAGATTATCAAGATTGAGTCGAATAATCGAGCATATGATGAATTTGACAAAGGTGCCATACTAGTAGTAGCCCATATAAACCTGAGACAAACAAAGTTTTGACGAATACCAAAATTGGACACCATTTTGATGGAAGGGTCAACGCAATCTTCAATAACGATACCTGCTCCGCTCACCATATTCTCTGTCTCGATCATAGTCGTAGGAGCGGTCTCTATCTCTTCCCCTATCCCTCTCTCGGCTTCTGCTCCGATGCCTAGCTCTCTCCCTATCATCATAACCTCTTGATCTTTCTCTGCTTCTTTCCTTTCTATCTCGCTCAGCCACACCTGCCAAATTAAAGAGTGATCGGTTAGAACGTTTTGGTCTTCGATCAATTACGTTTCAGAAGCACACTGAGCACTCTGGTATGGAATCTATAGAAGCAACTCATCAATCCCAAAACCGGTAACTAGGATCACCCAAACAACCTTGTAGTACTAGCTGAAACAGTTCGATCCGCCAGACAATGCATTTAGAACACTCCAGCAAGATGCAAGATGCAAGATGCATAGAACTCTTAAACACTCCAGCAAATACTGATTGCTGAAGCACCCTAAAATACTATGGAATCTGGTTGATATACACTAGAAGCTTGGGGAAAACATAGTGAAATGAAGAACCTAAAATCCTGCATTATGGAGAACACATACAACAAAATTGTCCTTACCTAATTCCTCAGCTTCCCATCCAGCGCGTCCTACTCCAGGGGGGAGGCTCTGGGCTGCTTCTGCTCGCTGCATTTTAGCGCGGAACTTCTTCTTCAGATTTCCAAACTCGTCATACATTTCACCATCATCCTGTAATTGAAAATGAAGATTTCACCAGAAAGTCAGAGCAGAATGATACCACGGACAAGCTATACAACTCATATACTCCTGCAATTTTTATCTTACTTCTTCAGCCTCTCTCCTCCGACGTCTAGTTTCCTCTATTTCTTCTTCATCGAGTTCTTTATAACCTCCAGCACGTCCTCCTCTGACGGTTGCAATAAAAGCAGATCATAGTTAATACATTAAATGTAAAATTATAAGAAGTACAACAACATACCCAGTTCTGGGGAGGTAAAGAGGTTTCCGATAGACAATTATAAGAATGAGTAGCTAAAAGAATAGGATTCATTACTATGCTCAATCACCAAACATGACATCAGATTGTAGGCACAAACATAACAAATGACATCAAATTGAACTGTATTCAATCATTTGCACATATATATTAATTTTCATATTAGAACACGAGTTTTAGGAGTAATATATTACACACTTACAAACACATAAAAAGCAACACTAAATTGTATCAATCAATTTGCAATTACAGGCCTAAAACACATCTATGCTGGTCTTGATAAGCACCTCCCATATACAAGATCCAGAATAAGGAACACTTCTGTAGATACCATTCATGTAGCACACTAGTCTAAATCACCAGTAGCTCCAACACCGCCAGCCATCAACATTAGGTTAAGGCCACCTAGCATCATATCTTGTGCACCTCTGCTCCTATCCAGTTGCAAGGAATACAACATTTTTTCAATCATTGCTAGGAATGCAATAATTTCCGTCTTATTGTTGAAAGGAAAAAAGTGCAGAACAACAAGAAAGGAAAAGGGGGGAGGGGAGGGAAACAACAGCAGTACTTTTTAGAAGTCTAAATAAGCATGCAATGTTGCATCCTGTGATTCATACCTCACACCACCCTCATTGTGCCCAGGTTTGTTGGTGTTGCATATGTTACACTTGTTCCTCTTAGCCCAGTTAATGTTGCCACACCTGAACAATAGGTCAAAGACAAATGGTAAATGTCAACCTATCAAAAAAGGCAACATAATAAATGCCAATAAAACAATTCATTCCAACTAGTTAAAATGATATTGGACACTGATGCTCAATTCAGAATGACAAGTACGATTCTAATGGTCAAATTGTTACCTTTCTCAAAACAAAAGGAGGCCAAATACATAACCAGCCCCTCTACTTGCCCCCAATTTTCATTTTGACACTATCTGAACCATGTTCCATTTTAACCCTCTAACCCCATTCCCTATGTACATTTAAACACAAAACTGGCTTGTCACAATGGTGAGATTTCTTACCGGAAGGGGCGTGAGGGTCGATTTTAACGGTAATTTTATTACCGTTGAACACCCATTTAAATGCCCAGCCTCCTTCCCCATTATTTCCTCCATCTACTCTCCACAATAAGCCTTAAAGGTTGTTTCCATCTCCCTTTCCATGGCAGCTTCAAACTCCTCTTTTTAGTCCTAATTATTCAGTTTTTTTCTTTTATTTAGTTAATAATATATCTTCATCCGGAGCTTGTGTATTTTCAGTTCAACTTGAAATCCACAAGAACTAATATCCAGTCCATTATGAGAAATTGATTTTATTTGAGACATGGGTTCACTTGGAACTTCAAGCTTCGGAGGAAGATATGGATTTGGCCTAGGGATATTATTAACTAAATAAAAGAAAAAAATGAATAAATAAAGGAACTAAAAAGAGGAGTTTGAAGTTGTCATGGAAATGGAGATGGAAACGGCAATTAAGGCTTATTGTGGAGAGTAGATGGAAGAAATAATGAGGAAGGAGGTTAGGCATTTAAGTGGTTGTTCAACGTTAAAATCTACCCTTATGCGCCTACCATGTAAGGAATCTCACCAATGAGACAAGTCAGCTTTTTGTGTTTAAATGATACATTGGAATGGGGTTGGAGAGTTAAAATGGAACAGGGTTGAGATGGAGTGCCAAAATAAAAATGGGGGCCAAGTTAAAGGGGGTTTTTTTTGCCTAAAAAGAAACATGATTCTACTGATCATTCTCTGACTTGAGAAAATTCTACCATGAGGAGACCCTTGCTGCTCTCTAGGATACATCCTTTCCCAAAAGCCCCAAAAGATAAGAGAGAAGCCTAAAAGAGAGGTAGGAAATAACAGCAGACACCACTTCTGCCTCCTCCAATTGTAGAAAAGTTCTGCACTACTTCTCTCTTCTCCATTCCTTTAATTAACGAAAACAAATTACCCACAGATAAATTACCACACAACAAACCCCACTCTTAGGTTTCTGCCAAGGACACACCAAAATTTATGATGCCGTTTAGGCTTTGGATTTTTGAGATGGAATATGCCAAAAACAAAAAAAATACTCTTTTCATATTACCATGTTAGTGTTTCCTACACAAATCTGAGTTTACAATATCAATAAAACCCTCCGAAACGATTGTACGGAGGATATGTCTTTCCCTCTTTTTTTCAATGACTGAGTCCAGACCATCATGCGTGCAACACAAGTCCACAACTATCTCACCAGGTATCTATTGCCTTCCGCTAGCATAGGCACCGGGCAACTCTGTCCACCAAGACTAGGCAAATGGAGAGTAATCACCTATCATTTTTTATAATGCTCGGATCTGAACCCTGATCTCCCATGATTTCACCCACTTCATCAATCGCTAGGTCAACATCCTTGGGTGCTTGGGGATGTCTTTCCATGTTCTAAGGCTATAAGGTGTTAAATCGCCAAAAAATAAGCAATTATTCCCATATAATAAAGAATTAAAAAGAAAAAAAATACAAAAGTAGAAACTTGGTTTGTTTGATCTTGAACAACGCGCAATTTCTAGTTGCTAGCTTTATTAGTCTTTTTTAAGTTGTTTATACCTTTTGGAATCTCTTTCATATACAATGAAATACTTGGAGATTAAAATTCACCTAAAACAACTAGACTTAACCAAAATATGAACACGGACTTAACAATTCCTAAGTTTCTCGGATGGGTTTGTCTCTTTATTCTAGAAAAAGGTTTTGGTAATAAATTCTGCGCAAAAATCGAACCAACCGGTACACCCTTGAAAACAAAATAATGACACCAAAACCAAGTCCCTGACGACAAAACTCCAGCTATTTACTTTTATTTGAGTCGTCTTCCACTAGGTAGCTCTTTATGTGACAAATCATAATCTAGGATAGGAATCAAACATCCAAGTAAAGCCAATATAGCTGTTGAAGGTACTGGTAAGTCACTTATCCAAAAAAGAGAAGTACAGTAAAGACCAAATTTATATTGTCTTCAATAGCTAACTAGCACGACTTTGTGGGAGAATACAAAATCTAAACAAAAAAACTACCAGATACGTGAAGACTTAACTAATTTCAAGATGAGTGCAATGGAGGGAATGCAAAGTCTGATTATGCTCGTGGAAGCTTATGGGCAACAAGTTATATCATCTTTCAACAAAATAAGTTGCAAAATGAAAATGAAGATTCTTACATCGGACAATTCCAATCATTTGGACCAAAGAGGCCTGGAGGACCACCAACTGCACGAGCAGGAGCTCCTGGGTCCTGGCTACCACGTCCTCTACCACGACCAGCAGCTCCAGCCCCACCACCACCAGCAGGTCGAGCAGTTCCACAACGGTTGCAAACTCCACGAAATGCAAAATTTACATTAGAGCAACTGCTGTAAATATAATTACAAACACTGTAAGCACAAGAACATACTGGACTACTCCAGGTACAAAAAGACGATTGAAAAAAGATGCAGTAGAGCACGAAAGAGCTGCTCACCAATAATCACATCACAAACCTTGTATTCGGACACAACCAGTCACCATCTTGTTGCCATGCCTTTGCAGAAGCATCTCCCCTGCCCCTACCTCTTCCGCCACCTCCATCTATTTCGCTGGAGCCTTCATCCAGCATACTCAGACCACCGTCCAGATTGGGGTCGCTAATTTGATTCACTGTGACATAGGAAGTCTCGGCTTTGCTCTTAGACTCTGCAATAAATACCCCAATTATTGACCCATGAAAATCTTTGTTATTGAACCATTCAACAGCAGCTAATGCAGCATGAGGGTCTTCATATGTGACTGTAGCATCGCCTTTGGGCTCATTTGTAACTTTATCACGGTATAACCATATCTTAGGCCTACCACTTCGTTTGTCTTTCTGCAACATGAAGCAAAACAAATTCCTTAGAAGACCAACAAAAAAAAATCTTGCTCTAAGCGGAGTAGGGGGAATGGGGATAGTACATATAAAAAACGTTCTCAAACATAATTTGAAGTACCTGTTCACAACCATACCTTTAGCACCCCTATCGTGCCAAAATATTCAGCTAGCATATCTTCATCTGTACCAGGGGGCAAGTTACAGACATACACAGAACCATTTAGTGGAGATACTTTCCCTGAATAGCTTGCCATTTATGCTCCAATTTCATGAAATCCAAAGAAACAATAGAATCCCAAGAACTGCATAGAGCAACAAGCTAGTATTAGTCCTGCTACAGTTTCCCTGTCCTTAAAAGCAACTACAGGCAATAATACTAAACTGAGAAAAGCACCACAAAACGTAACTACAGATTGAGAATATCCTCTATTTTATCTAGGATTGCATCTTCATCATGTTCAATAACCAAGTTGAACTAAAAAGCCAGGTAAAAGTGAACATCTTTCTTTACGGATGTAGGTTTCTTCTATTGCCTCCAAATATTCTGCTATTCCTTTCAAGCCATAAAGTCCACCAAATGGCTTGAGGAAATGTATTCAAGTCTTTTGTGACTTCTTGCACCACCCCTCTTTTTCCAACATTGCAATAGCTACAATTTGGATTTTGGCATGGTTCAAGACATGCCATATATATGCACCACAACCAGAAGAACTGGCTTCAAAACAAAGCTTACCAATCAAATGGTTTTGGAGACTCAAAGATAGAAATAAAGTTGGCAATACCACACATGGGAAGGAAGACCAGTGGACTCCTAAAATCCCACAAATAACTAATAGAAACAACTCTTCGGAAGCATATTTGTCGTTATTGGAGGGAGTTTGAGTCTTTTACTAGAACTGAGGGATACTAAAAAATGAGTTCCCAACTTTGTATGGTGATGAGTTTAGTCTTCTAAAGAGGTTCTACAGTCTGTATCTCCAAATGATATTAATATTGATTCATCGAAGTAGCTGGCTAGCAAGAGGAGACATTACTGTAAAGAGTTGCTATGTTCTACTTCAGAAGCAATCTGGTGATTGGGATATGGATTGGACTTGGAATATTATTTGGAAATCAAAGGTACCTCCCAAGGTGTCTTGTTTTGTTGAAGAATGAAAAAGTCCCACCGATGTGGTTAATGAGATAGGTGGTATCCTTATATGGACTTGGGCAATCCTCCCCTCATGAGCTAGCTTTTGGAGTGGAGTTAATCCCAAAATCTATTTCTTTACATGGCATCATAGCAGGATCCATCTCACTCGATGTTGGACCTCCTTATTAAATTGCTAGATGTCCATCCCTGGGCGTGATGTGGAGGGTTGAAGAATGAAAAAGCCTCACATCGGTGGTGGTTAATGAGATGGGTGGTCTCCTTATATGGACTTGGACAATCCTCCCCTCATTAGCTAGTTTTTGGGGTTGAGTTAGCCCAAGATCCATTACTTTACATGTTTCGGCAGGGTTGCAACCAGGAATGTCTGTATATGCCTGTATTCAGGACAATCTTCAAAGAAGAGGTGTATCCTTATGCAGTAGATGTTTCTTCTGTGAATGTTACCAGGAAAGAAGCAGACACCTATATCTTTGTTGCAATCAAGTCTTTCTAGTTAAGTCATTTCTCAATCTGTTTGGAGTCTGTTGGGTTATGCCAGATGATCTAAAAAGCTTTATTATTATGCTGGCAGGAATAGAGGATATCCAAAAGATTGAAGGCACTTTGAAAGACTGCTCCTCTATGCATTTTCTAGACTATTTGGCTCGGCGGGAAAAATAGTTGCTTTGAAGTTAAAATAGATCATATTTCTATCATATTGCATAGATGTTTTACCATTTTTTATTTTTATTGTAAAGCATAAATGTTTATAATTTATTAATTTTTACTTTTGTTGTAGGGTTCATATGTCAGATAGCTTGATACATATTGGATTTTTTTCGACAGCATTGGGACATAATTGAGAACTGTAATCCTCTTTTTTGTACTCTTTACAGTACCTTCTTGGTACCTTTTTAATGAAATTTACCTTACCCTATCAAGAATGAACTGAAAATCCACAATATATTGAAAAAATATAATCTTTGAGGCTTTCTTCTCCTATTCATATTGTGCAAAGACATCTATTTGCAAATTCATTACTAATACGGAAACGAAAAGGCAAATTAGCAAAACCCAAAATCAGAGCCATTAAAAGCAAATAGTACGCGCATTGCAGTACAAAACACAAGGAACTATACGAATCGGAATCTAGGTTGTGTTAATTGTTATGCAGGGATTATACACACGAAGCATTACAAATCATTTGACAATGGGATTAGGGTTTATATTATATGAAAGACATCAAGGGATCTACAAAGAGAACTTACAACTCGATTTCGCCGGCGAGATCCACCGGAGTTCAGAGATCGAGAGAATAATTCGCCGCCGGGTTAGTGTTTGGCGTAACAAGAAATTGGGGCAGAAATCAATAGACAATATGGTGTTTGGGTTGGTCAATTCGACCCGTTAGAGAAATTTGGGCCTTTGAGTTCAAAATCCACTGGGTCAAGTGCACAAATAACCGATTTTAGGATCCTATTTAAAGTAGGGAAAGGTCATATTTTCCCTCAACGTTTATGAAAAGGTTTGTATTTGCCCTCCGTTAACGTTTGGGTCAAATATGCCCTCCGTTAGTCCAAATATTTTGTATTTGCCCTTATTTAACATATCTGCCACGTGGAGGACACATGGCAAAGTGGGACCCATATTGCTATGCCCAGTCGACAGTGAACAGTGATTCCGGCGGCGGAACAGTGGCCTAATCACGAATCCAACGACGACGAGTGATATATCAAAAGATTCATCTCGTCAAGCCCGTCATTTCCATACCAACCACGAACGATTCATCCTACAGCTCCTCCAATCTCAGATCGAAAATCCGTCATTTCGTTCGGTTTTTTCCAAATTCCGGTGATTTGAGATAGAATCGACGACGGAGGGATAGCAATATGGGTCCCACTTTGCCATGTGTCCTCCACGTGGCGGATCTGTTAAATAAGGGCAAATACTAAAGGTTTGGACTAACGGAGGGCATATTTGACCTCAAACGTTAACGGAGGACAAATACAAACATTTTTCTAAACGTTGAAGGAAAATATGACCCTTTTCCCTTTAAAGTATAGCCGAAGTTTATACTCCCTTTCGTCCCAATTTATGCTACCCATTTGACTTGACACAGAGTTTAAGAAATAAAAGATTTTTTTTGAAATGTGTTGTCCAAAACAAGTCTTATATAAATGTGTGGTTGTAATCCATCTCATAAAATTAAATTATTTCTAAATATAAAAATGTGACAATCTTTTTAGAACGACTAAAAAGGAAATAGTGCCAATAAATTGGGATAGAGGGAGTAAATTTTGTAAGTTTAGCTGCTTTAGGATCAATTTCATATATATGGGATGAAGTTTGGCTTATGAAAGCTAGACTCCAAGCAATTTGGCATATTGCTCGTGCAAGCAAACTTCAAATATTTTTTGTCTGAAGTCTGGCATGGCAATTCCAAACTTCAAACTCGTATGTTAGAAGTTTGAACTATAAAGCCTATAAATCTTAAATAGTTTCAGTGTATTTTTTTCTCTGAATATCATGTAGCATTAAGATCAAAATATAGACTAAGTTTATATTGGAGAAAATTTATATGGTTAAGAGTCAGCTTGTCATCATGTGGTTGTATATATTCAACAGCCTTCGTCCTAGTAATTCACAAGGCAAATGCCAGAAACTTGAGTTGATACATTGGACTGAATCTTGAAGGTGGAGGGGAGGAGGAGCATGCATGCTTATCTCTGAAGTTTACTACTCCATACTGTAATGAATATTTAAAAATCTGAAAATATTTCAGACCTTAGTTCATCAGTCCTTTGGTTCTGATATTTAAATTATTAAAACCTAACTTCTGACCTCAAATCTGAAGTCTGAATTCGGTTATTTAAGGCATTTGTGTCTCTCCTTCGTAATTGAAGTTAGGCTCTAATCTAAATTCAAACCGAATTCAACTGCATTCAGACTTGTCTGATGTTAGGTTCCAGGACTTGGGAAAACCCAAGTTCAAACGCAACAGTATTAAGCTTGAAACATTAATGTCGAAGTCTGAAATTTAATTCTAAAGCGACTAAACTTTAAAAACTTTGTAAGCTGAGCTATTCTTTAGATAGATGTCCTGAAATGGACTATTTGCATACTTTCCCAACTATTTTAGGGAAGTGTATTTTGTCAAATTCTCATTTTGGAGTAAAATTCACAAATAGCACTTCTCAGCTCATGTAATTGAAAAATGAACACAGTTTATGAAATTTCAACGGAAAAGTGATCAGCAGACGCTATTTCTACAGAAATAAATAATATATTATCAATTACTAAGGCCTTACGATCTAACAAATACACACGATACAGTCCTGTAGAACAACAGGGCAAAATACGTTATACATAAAGCACCAGATGGTTCTGATATCTCTATTGTATATTCCACTTTCCTATTTTATATATATTTTGAGGCTTCATTCTCCATGACCATATTTTAGTACTTTCACAGTGCACACCAACCGTCCTCATGAATAATATGTTTACATCACCCGCATAATAGATAAATTTCATCATGTTTCTTGCTCTGTGGTGTACAAGGACCTTCAACAATATTTTCAAAACTGTCCAGTTTGTAGCGTCTACTCGACAATTCTTAATGATACAGATATAAGCCGAGTCCAAACCGAGCACATGCTCTGCAAAATGCTATCTCCTCAGCAGCAGCAACCAGATCTGTGCTGTGGCCATTGCCTGGTGATACTGTTCCAGTTGATTCGCGGTGTGCCTAGAATAATGTATCACAAGAATATAAGTACACACAGAAAAAAGGAACCACTGTGACCATCACTCCAACATGAACTCCACAGGAGAAGTGTTTATTTAAACTCGGAAGTTTTAGGTCCTAAATTGAACAGCATACAAATGAAAGTTGGAGATAGTACACAAACCTAGACCAAAATTGCACATTTTTCCAAATACTTAACCATAATGAAGAGCTTCATCTTTTACATATCTTTCAGACAAAGAAAGTAATGATAAAGTACTTCCCTCTATGCATCAAAATGACTAACCTACTAGCATATATAATTCATTGAAGACCCTTAAGAATTGATGAGTATTTTTCAGTTTTGGTAGTTTTCCAACTTCAATAGCACATGTTAATTGACCTGGATAATGGCGATCTGTTGTGTTGGCTGGCTGTATACATCACTGTTTTACCTAAAGCAGAAAGATCACCGAGCTTGCAAGCCTCAAAGCCAATGTTAGCTAAGACCAGTACAGGCAAGGTCCTTAAAACAGAATAATGAACCTAATGTTAGCTAAGACCAGTACCTAAGGCTGTCTGTATGCATCACTGTCTTACTTAAAACAGAACAATGAACGGTGGTTACTTTAGTCTGCCATTTCATGTGGACTTCTAATCTAATTCTGCAATCTTGTCACACTCAGGACTATAACCTCTCATCCGCTTGCTTGCTTGTCCCACTCCTACTTCCCCTCCGCCTTCTGCCACAAATGCTCTTGTATCAAAATAGAACATTCTTAGGCTCAAAGACATCAGCTACCAAAAGCTGATGCCAAACCATTAAATTGTTCATCTAAAACCTCCCTTTTGAATAAAATGATTTGATTAACATCCCAGACATGCAGTCTTTCCCCAATATTCCGAAAAAGGTTTTGCAATGACCTAGGACATTGGGATCCATGTACCAAGAACCCGTTTTTGATGCAGAATAAGCTTATACCAAATAAGACCAAGACTAGCCACAGAAACAGCCACTCAACCATCCCTTTAGCAAACAACTGAATCCATCACCCACTTTCTCAAACATGAAAGGTGTCACATCCCGCAATCAACAGACAAAGGCCTATTCCTATTCCAGAAAAGAAAAAAACAGCTAGGTAACGGAATACCTATAAATACTTCTCCAACCAGAAATGTCCAGGAGTATAAACTAAGGGACAGAAAGAAATCAGCTTTAATTTTTTCCTAGAAAATTACAAAAGAACCACAAAACTGAATCTAGGAAAATCTACAAATCCGAGAAATAAGAAAAATGGACATAAAGAATAATCTAGCTGCAATTAAGAAGATATGATCTTCCAAAGTTGGACCGACTATTAATTTTCTTTTCCATATGTTCAAATAGACTTCCCTGAAAAAAATTAAATGAAGATCTTGGGAGGAATTTAAACTTGGGCTACAACAGTATACTTTTGTCAGAGAAGATTATTGGTTTGTGTCTGCAACTTCACAGATGCCTAACTTTTGGATGTCGAATATAGGAGGAAAAGAGGAGTAGGGTTTGACTGCAACTTCAAGACATGTATGTTTAAATCCTCACAGACATGGCAACACGGCCCAAACCATGTGTCTGCAGTGTATGGGTCGACCTGAATTAATGAACCAATCTGCTTAATATACAGTAAAGCTCGCACAAACACAAAAATAAACAATAGCAATAACAGCCAACTCAACTGCGATCCTTAGTAGACATTAGGAACGCTAATATGGCTTAACCTTATGAGCCAGATGAATGGTAGGCTTTACATCGAAAAAATCAATACTTATATCCTCGAGATCTGCTTAGTCTTTGAGGTGTTTCAAGGGTTTCTATGATGTACTTTTGTTTATCTTAAAGTTGGAAAAATTAGATCCTGTGATGTGGTTTGAAATTAAACAAGTGGAGCCAGATTCCTTAGCCGCTTCCGAAGTTTAGAACAGCTACTCCGCCAGCAGGTCAGCAAGCGGGATCAAGGAGGCAGCTGCTCTTCAGACAAAAAAATTAAGAAAGGATGAACAATAAGCTGAAGTCAGAGCACTAGATGTAGCAGAGTGGGCACTGCCATACCCAAACGAGGAAGGTGGCAAGGCAGTTTGTAAAGAGCCAGCACCGTGGCGCCGGAAACCTATTTCCGCCAGGTAAAAGTCTATAGTTTTGGAAGGATCTCAATTCTTCATCCCGTAAATAAAGCACGAAATGGTTAGCAAATCATTGAATCACATAGGACCAAGGAAACCTACAGAGCTTCAAAGACTCTTGAGGAATAACACTAAGAGAAGCAGAAGATGGCAAAGAGAAGAATGAGCTAAAAAGTTGAACCCGAGTTTCTTCCTTCCAGTTCTTTTCTTGTATCTAATATGGAGACATCTCTTCAATTTCTCTTTGATTTGTTAAATGCTAGTAACCTTTTTATGTTAAGGATATACGGTTTCAATACTTATGATTTGAGTTTTTGTTTTAATAAGTCCTGAATGTTTACTTTTCAAGAAGAGCATCTCTTACCGACTTTTTTTATTATTTGTTTAGCAAAGTGAGATTTTGAAACAGGAAGCTATTTATGAACTTTTGAATAAACTGCCTGGAATGTGAACTCAACACTGAAGCTAACTATAAAGTATAAGGCATGCTAAATTGAATAAGCCAATCAAAAGGGGCCTTACGATATTTGTGTGGTCGGTCTAAATCTTAACAAAGAGAGAATCAACTGACACGACTCTACAAATACTAATGCATCTTGAAATGAGCTAATCTAAATCTACCGGAAAAAAAAGCCTTTCTAAGTTAAAGGATACTCAACACAGTCAATTGAGTCAATTCTACCTGAAAGGATTTGAGATGCTAACTTTATCCAAAAAAAAAAAGGATTTGAGATACTATCTCATGGAAGTACTACTTAAAACTAGTTCTAATAGAACTCTTGTCTATGAAATGTAGGTGAAGTGCATCTACCTGTTTTATTTATCAAAGGACCTTTCAAGGTTTTCCTATGCTAATAGCCTAGTACTTCTCTTTTTGTTTAACCTTGATATATTACATCTCAACTCCCATTGTTTAGTATATATCAAGTACTTGCTAGTTTCACCATGGGAACAATTTTGTACTTTAGTTTTTGTTAGAGCGGAAGTTAGGTTTTACATTTTCTTGTTCCCAAATAGTATAATACTCCAATTGGCAATCAAAAATGAATCCAAATAATAGATAAAGAATGGACATTTCAGGTTGCAGCAACAGAAGCAAGCGGGGCCATATTACACAATGATTTCCTTTATATTATTAGGAAGACTTGTAACTAATTCATTGATCAAATCTTTTGGCTAGTTATACTCAAATATAGCAGCATACTGAGAGATGGTAAAGGGGGAAGAAACGGAAATGGGAAAATGAAAAAAGAAGAGCACTTATTTGGAAGAATTATCATACCTCTCCATCTGATCCTCGTATAGTGACACGATAAACAACTGTCACACTTCCATTATCTGAGAAAATAACATCTCGCACTTCTCCACACCAGCCTGTTAAAATTGTTTTCTCAGTGTATACACCAGATATGCCACATTTAGGTTAATTGTACATAGTTATGTCTTTTTCTGGTAAAACTCATAGACAATCAAAGCTAACTACGAAGAACTAAACCATTAGGCTGAAATTTGCAGCACGTATGCTATTAAAAAGAAAAGGGAAAACGTGTCAAAGAAGTTACAACGGCAAGGGATGAGCATCAGCACAATGAAGTAAAACATAAAAGAGAACTAGAAACACAACGTTGCAGAGAAAAAAACTGAAAATAGAATTGTAAGACCGATCAGATGGAAGAAGCATGTTGTTTTCCAAAAAGAAAGAAAAAAAAACGAACTGGTATGTGGATATCTTACAGGATCTACAAAAATTTGGAACCAACAACAAACATATGAACATCAACTAATACACGTATCTTCTTCTAGGTAGAACTTAGACAACACGTGTAAGAGAGGGATTACAAGGACTAAAATTGAGTGGAAAATGCAAGACAATAGAGAGTTTAAAGATGTTTAAGGGCGGGACAGAATGTGAGAAATGCAAAACAGCTAGGAGTGATCAGACTTGAAAAGAATTGTTAAAGGGAATACGAGGATGGAAGGAGAAGAGGAAAGGAAAGAAGAACCACAGAGTTTCTGAAACCATGAAACATCATCAATTCATTTGCCTTGGACACATAGGAAGTAAATGGATTTGCAAGGAATACATCTGAGTAAGTAAATTCAGTTGACAACTCTAGGCATTTCTAATAAAAATTGGTAGGTAAGAATTTCAAGTTTGCTTGCTGTCCAATTGATTATCATATTTCCCAATTCATCCAGAAGATAAACTAGACAACATCAAGGGATGAAAATGTCTAGATGCTAGTTTAGTTGTGAATTTGGATTGCCCTTCCACCTGTAATACTCCCAAAACCTTGTCGGGTTTGTATTTTGCATCAAATAAGAAAAAGAGCTGCAAGTACATGTTCACTCTCTTCTTCCTTTTTTGGGGGTGGGGGAAGGGGGATAAGTAGAGCTGTAAGTATATATCTACTATCCTTTTTCAAGCTCAAGTGCCCAGAGGCTTCATCTCAATATCAGAATTTAGATGAAATCAAGATAACAGAACTTCCATATCAAAATTTTAAAACGAATTAAAAATCACAAGAGTCATGATAGGTTTAGCTAGCCAAAAGTTTTTGACTAAGAAACGCACCAAGACACAACAATATGATCTTTGTGATTTTTCGTTACTTAGAGCAGGTAGTTTTAGCTTTAAGTATCCCAAAAGAGATATGTTCTACAGCATACAATCAAGAGTGAGAAAAAAAAAAGCAAAAGCAGAAGGTAAAAGAAGAAGTCTCTAAGGTTGAGAAGTGCAATTTCTTCAAATGTTCCAATCCAAGCGTTAAAATGTTGTCGATCCAGGAAAGAAGTCAACATGAACACATGCAACAGGAATTTTACATGTTAGACATGAAAGAAATCCTTTCTCAGTTGTAAGCACAAATAATAGCTACTTCTGGTTCCCTTTGACCACCATCTTCGGTATATCTCAATTTCTTTACTAAAGAATCTATTTATATGCAAATTCACAAACACATAAAAATTGGGCCTTTTCCACCAAATCTCATATCAAAACTTTTCCATTAGTTTTGGCAGAAGAAAAATATTGTAAATCTCATCTGCATGACCAAATTACACATTTTCTTCAACCTAATCACTGATGATAATACAAGTAATAACACACTTATTGGTTACATACTACTACTACTACTACAACATAAAGATAGAAGAATGAAATAATACTGCACCTGGAGCATAGAAGCTCAACATTCGGTTAGCGTGGTACCTAAAGAATAACAATGTCAGCATTATCAGATCAACAAAAGAAATCATGGCAGCTGACCAACCACTACAGCAGACTTTAACTAAATGCTGATAGAATTCGTATGAATTCTCAATTTTAATTTTTTTAAAACATATTTAGAGACTATAGAAAGTTTATAAACATCCTATAAATAACAATTTCTTAAACTAAAATACTCCCTCTGTACCAATTTATTATGTGCGCTTTTCGAGAGTCAATTTGACTAAACTTTGAAGCTAAATTGGATTAGATTAACTCAATATTTTAAGATTAAAATTTATATATGTAAAAACTATATGATAAGTACTATAAGCTGCAGCTATTTGAAATGCTAATCAATGTTCATACACTTTGAATCTCGAAAAGCGAAAAGTATCACATAAATTGGGATAGAAGGAGAATATTTTAAATTATGTTCATAGAAATCAGCCATCAAAAACCAAAATTAATAAATTATAAGTTCAAATATTTACATAATCAGGTTATTAATAAATAACTATAGGTAATTCTATAATAAATATTAATTAATAAGTTAGTAAACATAATAATTAGCCTATTTCTACAAGTTAAACATTATTCATCATCAATTTATAGTAACTTAAATCATTTCTATTTTCATTATAACTATTACATTAAATTGTACTATACTCCTTCCGTCTCAATGTATATGATTAGTTGGACTAGACACGGAGTTTAATAATCATCTCCTTAAGCGTAAAGTTAAATTGTTATGAAATAAGCAAATGGACTGACTAAAAAATAAAGGGTGTCATATAAATTGAGATAGATCGAGTAATTATGTTCTGAATTAAAACTGTGTTTACAAAAAATCAGCTATCAAAAATAAATAAATATAAAAATAAAAAGAGATAAAATGAAATTACCATGGGACAAAGGTGGAGTTATCATCAGCATTGATAATATTATCAGGAATTCTCTTGTTTAGGTCACGTAAGATCTCAGCCAAAGGACGAGTAATGCAAGACAAAGATGACTTATCTAACGGCACAACGTAATTCGTGTTCGGAACTGATGACGTGGACGACGGTGATGAAGCGGCGTTCTTAACGCCGTCACCTGTGCTGTTAGCTTTGACTTTTAGTTTCGATGTTCTAGTATAAAAGTTATTGAAATTACGTTGCACCGCCGGAATCCGCCGTGGATACGGCGGAGCTGGTAGGTAGACGTCCGCCGGCGGCAGCGATGACTTGGTACAATGCGCAAGCATTTTTTGAGTTTTTTTCGGGAAAAGTTAACGTGGCTTCAAAGTTGTGAGTGACGAGTATTTTGGCTTTTGAAGACTTCTATTTAAGGCCATGTTTGGATCATATGTTTTACTTTAGGGGGTCGTTTGGTTGAGTAATTCATGTTTGGTAGCTTTTTACCGGTTTGATATAAAATTCAGCATAAGTATGATGTTAGTTATCATTTTACAATACAACAAGAAGTCAATAACAACAACATATTCAGTGAAATCACATACCGTGGGGTCTGGAGAGGGTAGAATGTATACAGACCTTACCTCCATCTTAATAGGTAGAGCGACTGTTTCCGAGAGACATCGGCTCAAGACAAAGTATAATCACAAACAAAGCAATCAAAACAAAGTAAGAGTAAAGAATAACGCAAGAGAAATGGTCCGATTCAGATAATGAAGTTATCATTTTACAATCCACATAAATAAATAATGTATAAGTTCTGGGTCAATATATATTTTTTATTTTCTATCATGTGTTCGGTACTCGTATTGAAACCCGATTAATTTGAATTCACGACGTGTAGGTCTCATTCGGGGAATGTCTCCTCACCAACCATTTTTCATATCCAGAATTTGAAACCGAAACCTCTTATTAAGAAAGGAGAAGTCACATTCGCTGCACCACATTCATTGATGGTATGAAGAGGGAATGACTAATATAGGAATTAGTAATACGTGATTAACAAAACTCAGCATAACTAATCGGTACATTATTAATATATGCATAATTTTAACTCACAATGAGACGACTCTTTAGTTAGTGGAGCACGACTTTTTTCATGAGTTTGAGTTCAAATTTTTATATAATCGGATCATTAATAAATAATTACAAATAAATTTATAATAAATAGAATTAATTAATAATTTGATAAAAGTAGAAGTAACATATTATCACATGCTAAAACGAATAGATAGTGTAAAATATTATTCATTATCAACATATACAACTTTATTTTTATTGTTGTTGTTATTATTATATTATTGTGGTGCATTAGTCCTTGAAATTTTTTACTATTAAAAAATAATTACAACAAATTATATTAATTTATTTTCCTAAAAACTTTGGGAACAAGGCCATAAGAGTAGATGGAGAAAATGAAGAAAGAGTAAGGGATGGCAACCAAGGTTTGAACTTTGAACCTTCCATGTGAATGGTAGAAGGTGGAGCTATTATAAAACATGATAGTCAACATTAAAGGTTCACGTGTTCTATTTTAGACACACATATATGTCTAAGTTAAGGACGTGGAGGCAACATTGCGATGGGTAAAAAATAGTTATTGGGTCCAACTCAACCTCAAAAGCTAACTTGTACGGTGAAGATTGTCCAAGTCTATATAAGGATTTCATGTTCTTATTTCATTACTGATGTGGGACTCTTAACATGATGTACTATTGTTCTATTTGGAGTGAATAATTATTCGTAACGGCGTTTGATTAAATTCAATTCAGATAAGAAAATCTCGCGTTAGGGGCAACACTTTACTAACAAAAGTAACTCGTTGTTCTGAGATTCGTAATAATGTCCGATTAAATTCAATTAAGAAAATCTCACATTAGAGTCAACAAACGATTTACTAACAAAAGCAACCCCTTATTCTGAGCTCCTACCTAAGACCTTCAATTAAGAAGACATGAAGAAATACTTGTTACTTTATTATAGTCCTTGTTGGAGTTATTTCTAGTTCTTGCTCATATTAAAATTTAGCTTGACATATTATTTTCTAACTCTAGATAAAGGAGTTGTGTTAAACAATTGAATCGTTAAAAAATGGTGAATTTTTATATTTTCAAACATTACTTTAGGTATTTCAAACCTCAACTTATGAGATTATACTGAATATGTTATTATTATACTTCAAGAGTTTTTGAAATAGACGATAATTCATAAGATGACTCTTTGTTTATAACTTTTTTATAGTGGTAGTGTTCAGGCTTAATTTTTGTGCATTTTAATTATTGTTTGGTATCTCTTATTAGCATAATTATTAGACAGCTTTTCCGATCAAGATTTGAACAGATGAAAAAAAATCACGGATATATTTGTATCCACGTTGAAATCTTGTGATTGTCTCATTTCATTGACCAACTAGGTTCCATGTGGCCCCTCTTTTTGTAATGGTCCAACCATGGACTATATTCCTACCTACTACTACCGCCTCTAGCCTTTGTAATAAATATGGAAGGCTCCTTTTGTAATATTGGGTCTAATAGGAATAAGGTTTAAATTATGTGGGTCATGCATGTATTTAAAGTTGTGATTGAAAAGCATTAAACTATCAATGTATATACAATTGTAATGATTTCTTTATAATTTTTTTAGTTTTCTGGACTTATAAAATGTTTTAAAAGGTTCATAAGTTACAAAAAAAAAAAATTATTAATTAAATAATTATCGTAAAAAAGGAATAATCGGCGAAAATTTCTGCTCCCTGTAATACATTGCTTTAGTTTAATATAAGTCTTTCTTTTGGACAAAACATATATTTACATAAATAATCAACATCAAAGGTTCACGTATTTTATTTTAGGCTCATCTACACATGTGTAAAGTTAAGGACCTTTTGGAGGCATTGTCAATTTACCATGGACCATTGTCCTATTTGGGAGTGAACAGTCTCAAACCTTTATGTTTGGATAGTAGCTATTTGTAGTTGAAAGGGAGTACTGATAAAGTTATTGTCATGTGATCAGGAGGTTATGGGTTCAAGTCGTGGAAACAACCTCTTGCATAAATACAAGATAAGACTCAATTCATATAATCATTATACTATTCTGCCATTGCCAAAGCTTTTTCTGCTGCCAGGAAAATGGGCTAAAAGAACACGACAGGAAATGGCACCAAACACCCTAATTTGAAATCGACTATATGAATCATCTAATTCAGATCCATCTCATTCTAATATGAGTAGTAAATAAAGTGTCAAGCACCAAGCTACAAGGATTAGACCAAACTGATCATCAGTAGTATTTGTTCATATCAATCAGAAACTCTTGTTAATTACATCAGACAAATTTTATAACCAATTGTGTCAGTCTACTGCAAAACTTTTTCTGTCACTCTTTTCGCGCTTCACGGTCTGCCAAACTGCTTTTGTAACACTTAAATTCAATACAATGCCATCAAAGAAATCAGACCCATGTATCCAACAGTTAGTCCTAAGCAGATGATATATCAATTTCAAGTCCATGTCCAGATGAACCAATGGCGTGTCATGAAGATATCGATCCACTTGGCTACATCTGCTCCAACCCGACAGCAGAATACAAGCAGCATAAAGTTCAAAAACCAGATCAAGCCAGAAACTGCCAAGGGAACCTGTCATCATATTGCAGCTTGTGCGACCTGCCATTTCGTGTTTTAGCAATGATCCAAGTTCAACTTTAACTGAAAAGAAATCTATATCAATTTTTCCCTCACCTTATCCAGCTTTTGAAGGAATGTCAGCTCAACTTCCTTGCGAAGACTCTCCACATCTGTCGCGTATTCTCTAAGATCATCGTCTACCATAAACTGCTGCAATTGTTGCCTAGTTCTCTCAAGTGCCTCGTTCAATTTACAATAGTCTTTGAAGAGCAGAACTTCCGTCGATCTAAGTAGTAGTATGTTTTTAATTGCGTAAAGGGCCTGCAGTTAAGCAATATCACATGTCAAGCCCCTACCAGACTTGTTAATGATGTGATCAGCATGCACGGTACTTTTGTATCACAGAGGCCTGTCCAATATATTGAGGACGAATATGGTATGAAATCATTGAGGGATAGTTTAAATAAAACAAGTTTTTATGTGCACATGTACCCAATTAAGTTGTAAATCTACATAAAGATATGTTGTTCGAAAGCCTGCCTAGCCAAGTCAAAACATGAAAAGATGATTTCTGTGTGTTCCATTCCTGACCCTACACCAAAAAATGAGTATATTTTCCATCAATGAAGATAAAAATGAGCCCCCATCCCGACCAAGGATATCCTCCTCACACAGCTGACAGGTTTCTTCAGAATTTTATCTCTGATAAGTTTCTACATAACCCACCCAAACTTTTCCTATGAAGAAAATGACAGTTCAATTTCCTGTTCTGAAGTGACCCCACTATCACCCAATCCGACTTTGACTCATACTCCAAAGTCAAACCTAAACAGATCGAAAGAAGAAGAAAATCGGTAACTAATCGAAACAAAAATTTAACCCAAAGGAATGAGTCCCAATCTATGTTACTCGGACTCTTCAAACATGTCGACAGATGTGTGTCGGATACTCCAGAAGTAATGCGTTTTTTGGAGAATCCGACACGGGTGCGGCAACATTTTTGGAGTCCGAGCAACATAAGTCCCAATTGAAACAACTGTGGAAATAGACATCGCTATACTGATTACTTCTCCATATTACCAAGTAACCAACTCTCCACCATCAAATACAACAGACTGATAGCCACTTGCAAAAATTGAAGGTAGGTTTTAGTTAAGATAAAGCATAAGGTCCTACAGAGCGAGGTCACGGTTTGACTTTGGAGGTATAGGGCTGTACTGCTGATGGATGTAACTGTGGATTTTATATAAAAAGAGCATGAAAACTTGCTCTTCCTAAAGGTCAGGCCAAAATTGCTGAGGTTCGAAAACTTATGGGGTGCATCTGATGTTTAGACAAATAGGTACTCTTGAAATCAATGCTCATTCACATCAAAGACTACACAAACCTTTTCCTGGAGATCAAGATCACTTGATGCCATTGAATCAACCATGGCCTTCAGTAGCAATCGATTGCTAAAAAAGGAAACCTCAACTGTGTTCTCATTTTCCAGCCGACTCTCGGCCAAATCAGCAATAAGAAAAAGTGACTTCTTATGTAACCTGATATCCATATTTGAATTGCTAAGAACCTCCTGCATATAAAGACAGAGGAAAACAGTTATGCGCAGCCAGCACTAGACTAGCTCTGTATGATGACTTGACTCAATCTTCACTTGGATCACCTGTGAAGCATCGTATCTCCAGCTTTCCGATAAAACAAATCTTGGCCATTCAAATTATTTCTGGTTAGTGCTGAAATAGCAAATAAAGCTTTTACTGCTTCTTCAGTGGTGTGAGATTTCATCATCTTCATCAGCATTGTCAATGCTCCAAGTTCCAGGACCTGAATGCAAAAGTCATTGCATAGCATTAATACACTAGCCAGTAAATTTAGAATATAAACACAGAAAGTGAACAGATGAAAGCTTTAAAGCATTAAAGACCACATTTGTATATTGTGAACTAGTATAAATACATGGCTATCCCAATACCTGCTTCTGAACAATGGGGTTATTTTGACTGGCTTTGCCAAGAACCCATGCTGCAGCAGTCCTTATTTCTGGTTCAGAATGATCAAGTTTTCTTATAAGTACGCTGAAGCCTCCAAGTTTCTGCAGATCTGGAAACAAAAACCATGACTGCATTAAGAAAGATATACAAGTGCATTCAATAGATTCTTTACATGGGAGGAATGGAGAGAAATCTGTTGATGCCCGTATAGAGGAACACTATTGATGAATCCTCAAAACATTAACAAGTGCACACATACACATAAAGCATCATTAAGAAGCTGCATAAAATCAAGATCAAGAAAGGCTGCTAGCTTAGTCCCTAAGAGGTCAGATGTGTGCTTAAATTAGGCAGCTGCTTGTTCGAGCCTCCAAAAGACTTTATTATAATCTTATTAGGTCTCAAAAGTGTGTCTATTTTGAATATCCTAATCATTTAATGCAGTTGTTATTAAGTCAGAAGCCATAAAACCAAAACTGAAAGAGGCAAAACTAACATCTGTAACAAAAGAAGTGCTGAGAACTATACATACCAATTGCATTATCAATATGCTCAACAAGTACCAACAGCTCCTCTAAGGCACGGTGATGATGCTCCAGAGGCAGAGACGAATTATCTAAATCATTAACTGCAATCAGCATCAACTGCGCATCTGACGGCATTTTTAGCTTCTCCATCAGTTCCTGGAATAGAAATAACATATAAATGTATAAAACCCCAAATGAAAAACATAAGCATATTAAGAAGAAGGACCCATTGGTGTTTAATACAATCGCAAGCAAGAAGGATATACAGGAAAAGACGAGATGCTGACCTATGTAGCAGAGACGAATTATCTAAATCATTAACTGCAATCAGCATCAACTGCGCATCTGACGGCATTTTTAGCTTCTCCATCAGTTCCTGGAATAGAAATAACATATAAATGTATAAAACCCCAAATGAAAAACATAAGCATATTAACAAGAAGGACCCATTGGTGTTTAATACAATCGCAAGCAAGAAGGATATACAGGAAAAGACGAGATGCTGACCTATGTACTATCAACGTCCCAGAACTACCACTAGGCTACAAAGAAGCAAGGAAGATAGCCAGCAATATCGGTCTGGAAAAATTCTTGAATATTGTCAACTATATTCACCATATCGCGATTTAGAGCCAAACAAGAAGCACAAAACTATATTTTACTTTCTTCTCTATTCTGAAACCCAAAACCTGGTTGTAATTAGCTTATACTGAGGGAATACTACAACAACATACCCAGTGACATCCCTGGGGTCTGGGGAGGGTAGAGTGTACGCAGACCGTACCTCTACCTTGGAAGGTAGAGAAACTGTTTCCGGTAGATCCCCAAGTTTATCAACTTTTTGGAAAATGATAAAAGGACGGATACCCTTATTGTCACTCCAAAAAACTCTCCCTAATGAACTGGACAATTAGTGGGTTTCTACCAACCTATGTAGCACGGACACGTGAGAGGTGTCTGATAAGACACGGACACGTGAGAGGTGTCTGATAAGACACGGACACGTGAGAGGTGTCTGATAAGACACGGACACGTGAGAGGTGTCTGATAAGACACACGGACACGTGAGAGGTGTCTGATAAGACACGGACACGTGAGAGGTGTCTGATAAGACACGGACACGCGGAAATGGCAATTTTGAAAAATAGGGGACACGACACGGACACGCGGAAATGGCAATTTTGAAAAATAGGGGACACGACACGGACACGCGGAAATGGCAATTTTGAAAAATAGGGGACACGACACGGCAGGGACACGGCTGTAAAAATAAATTAAAAAATATTTTTATATATATATAATATATAATATATAATATTATATAATATATAATATATAATATTATATAATATATAATATATAATATTATATAATATATAATATATAATATTATATAATATATAAAATACTAAAATTAATATTATTAAAGATTCACATTCATAAATAAATTATAAATTTAATTCAAATTTGTTATATACCAAATAACCAAAATACCAAATTAAATATGTACCAAATTAAAAAGAAACATTCATAACAAATTGACAATCAATCAAATATTCAATACATAATTTATAAGACCATAGTCCATAAACTAATACATAAGTATGTCCCAAGACCCAAATTCAAATAAATATAAATTTACTTAAAATAAATCAAATAAAATTAAAACTAAACTTTTTCTTAAAAAAAAAAAAATGTCCCTGCCGTGTCCGATTTTTTTTTTTTTTGCTGGGAAACGTCCCGGACACGTGTCCGAGGCGTGTCCGAGGCGTTTCGTGTCCGATGAGGTGTCCGATACGGACACCTCACCCTAAATGAGGTGTCTGTGCTTCATAGCTACCAACCAACTGAAAGAAATAATCTCTTGATTATTCTTATTAATGAAAGACATATATATACAAGTTACAAGGAAGATCCTCTTTCTATTCTACTTAGAAATCTCTATTCTATAAGAATACTAACTTTACAATTATGGTAATATTACACTACTAATTAAGGTACAAACCTAAGTCTAATATTCACCAAATATACAAAGAAAAGAAAAGGGCCCCACACGTGAAGACTCTCGGCTGGGCCACTTCGGCTGGGCCTATTGCTGGGATGGCCCATATACTTTAACACACCCCACAGTCAGCCAGTCATAGCGGAAGGTCTTCGTACGCTGAGACTGTCTCTAAAATCTTCAAAAAGGACTGAGGAAAGACTCTTTGTAAAGATGTCTGCAATCTGATATCTTTCCAGGGACATGGCAGATGCGTACTTGTCCTTTAGCTACCTTCTCTCGAACAAAGTGAATATCCATCTCTATGTGGTTAGTACGCTGGTGCTGAACTGGATTACCAGAAAGGTAGATGACACTTATATTATCACAATACACCAAGGTAGCCTTCTCAATAGGACAATGAAGCTCTAAAAGTAGATTTCGTAACCAGCATGACTCGGAAACCACATTGGCTACCCCTCTATACTCGGCATCTGCACTTGAACGTGAAAGCGTGGATTGATGCTTGACAGACCATGAGACCAAGTTATTATCTAAAAACATGAAATAGCTAGACGTAGACCGTCTGGTGTCAGGACAACCACCCCAATCAAGATCTCAGATAGAGACTAGTGTGACGCTCACGAAGGATACAAATGCAAGTCATACTCGTGTTCCTCGAATGTACCTAAGAATGCGTTTGGCGCATTCATATGTTCAACTCGGGATCATGCATAAACAAACACACCGCTGTATGCGGCATATGTAATATCGGTCGCGTGAACGCCGATAATCGGCGGCGCCTGCAAGACTACGATAGCAGGTCGGATCCTCATAGGGAGAGTCAACTGCAGCACCCAACTTGGGTTTAGTATCAACTGGAGTAGAAGTGGACTTACAGGATGACATCCCAGCCCTTTCAATGATCTCTGCTGCATACTTTCTGTGTGACAAGAACAATCCACATGCATGACGAGTTACAGCAATCCCCAAAAAGTAACTCAAGGGGTCCAAGTCCTTCATGACAAACTCAGAACCGAGCATTGTCATAATAGACTTGCGCAAAGCATCAGAAGAGGCAGTCAAGATAATATCATCAACATATAATAGTATATAAGCCATGGAAGATCTTCGACGATATACCTGCTGTGAGAAAAACTCATAGTCGAAACAAAATCAACAAACCTCTTATACCAAGCCCGTGGAGACTGCTTAAGCCCATACAAGGACTTCTTCAATAGACAGACATGATTCGGATATCTAATATCCCTAAACCCCAAAGGTTGATGCATATACACCGTCTCCTGAAGATCACCAAGTAGAAAAACATTATTCACATCTAGCTAATGAATGGACCATGATTTTGAAAGAGTCAAGCTGAGCACAGTGCGAATGGTAGCCGGCTTGACCACCGGGCTAAATGTCTCACCACAATCCACACCAACTTGCTGAGTCTTACCATCACCTATAAGTCTAGCCTTATGTCTTGCAAATGAACATCAGAATTTTTCCTTATGAACAAAAATCCACATAGACCGAATAATATTAACACCAGATGGACGGGGTACCAACTCCCACGTCTTATTATCAATAAGAGCATTATATTCTTCGATCATGGCAATTTTCCAATTAGGGTCATTTAAGGCAGACACGAGATTACGAGGTAAGGGAGATTTAAGAATATTAGAATTCAAATTAAAATATCTTTTAGGCTTAAAAATACCGTTGACTGCGAGTGACTAGACCATGACTCTGGACTGGATTGGAGGAATTTCAGGAATTATCGTCGAAGGCGCCGCGGCGCTAGAGGCGGGGGTCGCGGCGCCTGGAGAGCTGCAGAGCTCTTTGAAATTTTGGCGTCGTGGCGCCTCCGTGCAGGTCGCGGCCGACTCGGAGGGTTTTAGCCCGCTGGCGCCTGCGGTGGTCGCGGCCGACGGCGTTTTTTCGGACAAATCTGAAAAATGACGGAGAACATAGGGAGAGACATCCTCATCCAAAAAATCATAAGTACTAGGCACGGGTGTTTCTACTTTAGAAAAGGGAAATTGGAATTTATCAAAGAGAACATGACGACTAATAATGATTCGTTTAGAGGACAAATCAAAGCATTTATAACCACGGTGATTTGTCGTAAAATCCAAAAACACACAAGTAGTAGAACGTGCCTGAAGTTTATTGATCGTAGTGGATGAAAACAGTGAATAACATAAGCATCTGAAAACCTTAAGATGAGAATATGACGGAGTCTTATTGTATAATACTTTGAGAGGGGATGAATATGACAAACCTTTAGAGGGAAGAATATTTAGGAGATCGGTAGCCATTTGTAGTGCATGATGCCAAAATAATTGAGGAACGGAAGAATGAACCAATAAAGTGCGGACAATATTATTAATGGTACGAATTTTTCGCTCAGCTTTTCCATTTTGTGAAGTCGTATGAGGATAAGAAAAACGAAAATTTATCCTATTTTGAGCACAAAACGCCCTAAATTCCCCATTGTCATACTCTTTGTCATTATCACATTGGATGTTTTTGATTTCTCGTTCGAATTGTGTTCTTATGAAAGCTCTAAATTTTATGAAAATGAAAAAAACTTGAGATTTTTTCGCAATTCAAAACGTCCATAAATATTTAGAATAGTCATCTAAGAATAAAACATAATAACGATGACCCATAGAACTGAGAACCGGAGATGTCCATAAATCACTATGAATAATTTCAAATGACATTGAAGTATTAGAATTCGAAGCTACAAATGGTAATTTAGTAATTCTTCCCAAAGCACAGGATTGACAAAGTGGAGTACTACGCGTACCCTTACAAGAAATAAATTTATGTTTATCTAAAGAAGATAAAATAGACGACCCTGGATGACCTAGACGAGCATGCCACAAGGAAGGAGCAAGAGCTGCAAAAGTGGATGGCATAGCTTGACGCGAGATGCTGAAACTCGGTGTGATTGGATAAAGATCCTCCCTACTGTCACACCTCATGAGATGACTCTCTGTCTTGAAATCCTTCACAGAAAACCCAAATGGATCAAAATTAATAGAAACTCAATTATCAGTGGTGAATTTACGGACAGACACCAAATTCTTAATTAATTTTAGGGCATGAAGGGTATGTTTTAGGACAAGCGGGGGATGAGGAGGGGACAGTTTTATGACCATAACCCTTAATTGGAACAGAATTGTCATTACCAACAGTTATACCACGATTAGTGCTCAAATTGAAATAAGACGAGAGAGTACCTTGGTCGGATGTCATGTGGGTAATGGCGCCGGTGTCCATGCACCAATTAGGGTCCGGTTGAGTCATGTCGAGTGTGTGCATCGCTGCTTCAATGTCGGTCTAAGTGGGGCCCACTGCGTGGTGGGCCTGATGGGGGCGCGGCCCAAGTATACTGGATTGTTGTCTTTGTCCATGCGTGTCCGAACCACGAAGTCGACTTGGGAAGAAAGGCCGGGCGCGGTGCGTTCTTGAAGGATCTTGGTAGCCGCGCCGCTGTATCTTTGGGTTGCGTGTGAGTCTTGGGACCCATGCCATCGTCGGGGCCCCTGTGGGCTCCATGACTGATGTTGCTGCTGACGGTTGCCTCCGTTGTTGCCGCCACGATTCTTGCCATTATTCTTCTGATTTTGGCCCTTCTTACCACCCCGTTGGTGTGATTTTGGGTCACGTTGGCTGGATTAAAAGGGGGGAAATTTGAAGCAGTCATCATGACGACAGGGCTGGCCCCAATCGCCACTTTCTTAGCCAATTCGGCTTCTTTCAAAGTAAGCATGGAACGGACTTGATAAAATCCTGGCAGGGGGTTACTCTGACGAATAACCGAAGCAACACCGTTATAGGCCTCTGACAAGCATGCAACCATCTGAAGAACTAGACGACTTTGAGAAACAGGAGAATCCACGTTGCTGAGTTGGTCTGCCAAGTCCTTGAGGTGTTTGCAATAAGAAGAAACATTGGAAAAACTCGACATAGCCACCTGGGAGAATTCCTGCTCAAGGATAACAATTCGTGAATGACTGTTATCTTGAAATATGTCTCGCAATCGATCCCACGTCACCATAGTCGTGGAATTGGGTTCCATAATCGTCTGTAAATGATCTAAGGAGATAGTGGCATAACTGAAGGACCTTCGCATCAAGCATGACCTATAATTCTGGATCTGCTTCTTTAGTGGACACAACCTTCGTAGAAGTAGACGCCGCATCACCCCCTTTGGAGGAGTTGGAGGAATGATGTGGTGGAGGACTTTGTGTGCCAAAGCATTAATCTTAAATAATTCCGTCCACGTCCCATATTGGACGTTTTCTAGGTCAAGAACAATATGGATGACGCTCTTGATGTTAGAAACTGTGAGGGCAGGATGAAAATTGTTCTTATCAGTCATAGGGAATAGAACAACAAGATTCGTAGAAGGAAATTTGTGAGGGAGGATAATGGAAGTAGAAGATACTCGGTTTTTGTTAAAAGGGAAGAACAAAAAATCGAGAATTTGAGGTCAAAAATCCGAAAATAGAGAAGAAATTTTGAGGAGCAGAAGCAAGGTAAAGAGAACCTAGACTCTTGATACCATATGAAAGATTATTATTCTTATTAATGAAAGATATATATATACAAGTTACAAGGAAGATCTTCTTCCTATTCTACTTAGAAATCCCTATTCTATAAGAATACTAATTTTACAATTATGGTAATATTACACTACTAATTAAGGTACAAACCTAAGTCTAATATTCACCAAATATACAAAGGAAAAGGAAGGGCTCCACACGTGAAGACTCTCGGCTGGGCCACTTCGGCTGGGCCTACTGTTGGGCTGGCCCATATACTTTAACAAAGAACGGAGACCCTTATTTTCACTCCAAAAAACCCTCCCTAATGAACTGGACAATTAGTGGGTTTCTACCAACAAAGAAAATAATAATAATCCGAATAAGGAATTTTTAAATTGTGAATAATTAAAAAAAACCTCGGCAAAAAATAAGTTATGGCAAATTACAAAAAGCAGTATAAAGCAGTATGGAGAAAAACAACAAATGAATATGATGATCGAAGTACAAGAACAACAGATATCAAGTAAAAGAGAAGAACAAGAAACCACAATAGTAATATTACGACTACTAGTATAAAAGAATAAGTCGGATCACGCTCAACTACCCACTAGCCTTCTACCCTAATCCGTGTCCCCTCCACAACTTCCCATCTAAGGTCATGTCCTCGATAAGCTGGGTCCGCGCAATGTCCTGTCTGATCACCTCTTCCCAATACTTCTTCGACTTACCTCTACTTCGCCTGAAACCATCCATAGCCAACATCTGGGGCATCTCTTCAGTACATGTTCGAACCATCTCAGCCTCGCTTCCCGTATCTTATCCTCCACCAAGGTCACTCCCACCTAGTCACGGATATCTTCATTTCTAATCCTATTCCTCATGGTATGCCCACACATCCACCGCATCATCCTCATTTCTGCAACTTTCATCTTCTGAACATGATATTTTTTTACTGGTCAACACTCTGCCCATACAACATAGTCGATCGAACCACCCCTCTATAGAACTTGCCTTTAAGTTTTAGTGGCACCTTCTTATCACACAGGACTCCGGATGCGAGCCTCCCTTTCATCCATCATGCACCAATACGATGTGTGATATCCTCGTCAATCTTTCCATTTCCTTGGATAATAGACCCAAAATACTTGAAACTCTGTCTTGGTCCTACTCAATTTGAACCCTTTAGATTCCAGGGTCAGTCTCCAAACTTCCAACCTCACCTTAACGTCACCGCGGGTCTCGTCAATCAGAACTATGTCATCCGCAAATAACATACACCATGGCACCTCACCTTGGATTTGCCTCGTCAGTCCATCCATCACCAAGACGAATAAAAACGGATTAAGAGCAGATCCTTGGTGCAACCCATCGTCACTGGAAAATGCTCTGAATCTCCTCTCAATGTCCTTACCCTGGTCTTGGCTCCATCATACATATCCTTGATCGTACTCTCTCCTAGTGTACGCCACAGGTACACCTCTAGCCTCTAAGCATCTCCATAGAACCTCCCTCGATACTTTGTCAAAAAAAGATAATTTTGCATACTACTTAGTACAATCTCCTCTGTATCCCAATACTGGCAATGCAAGAAAAAATGGTAATGATTTCAAACATATAGTAGGAGAAAGTGTGCTTAAATTAGATGCTAGAGTCCCTTATTTGGGTTCTAAATAGAACACCATGAGCTCCGATTTTTTCGACATTTGCATGTATTTTCTTACATCAAGATGGCTTTGTATCAAGATATAAATAAAAAGTGGTCAGCATTGGGTGGCTTCAATTATGTGATGTATCATGAATAATACAATAGACATTTTACTTAGAATAAGCAAATTAAACAGATTAACCAAAATTTCCCGGCTGGCATAGAAGTCTCTCGCGTGGGCTATACTCTTCACTAGCATCTATACAATTTTGAATTTATTTTCTTCAAATTCTTACAATTTATCTAGAACCAAAAGTATAATCCAAACCCCCCTAATTTCCTACTTTAGAACCACGTACTCATAAGAAAGCATTTCATGTGAAGACTATTAAGATCAGCCTAGTAAAATGCCAAGTTTAAAGAAGAAGAATTATACCTTTCCCTCTTAAACTAGGAGAGGGCTACCAACAATCTCATGAGTCTAGACCTTTCTAGAGTTGCACATTCGTGCAAATGCCACTATGCTCAATAGAGAGAGAATTCGAACATTAAAAAGTTCTACCCTTTTCCATTCATTATGGTTAACTTAGCTCAAAAATTGAGCCATAAGTATTTGGACACTACATCATCTGGCCAAATTAAGGCACTTTTAGCCTCCTAAGTTCCAACCAACTTGACTTGCAAGCTTCATTTATTCATTTTTCTATTAAGTTGCACCATGACTTTGCGCAATCCTACACTCCAGCTGTTTGCAATAGTACATTATACCTTCAATACTTCATTTCTCAAGTTTGGCCGATTACTTTTATATACTTTATACATTTTACTTGTTACGTTATTTAGCGAGAAGGGTATCAGAAACATTTAAGGCAAAATGAAGAATTACAAGCTTGTTAACCACACCTTTAGTTCAGTCTGGCGACTTTCTAGCTCCTCAAGAGACATTCGTTGGGCAACTTCTGATCTTTATTTTAGTACTCCAGGATCCGAATGTCCTGTGTATGTCAATTTAGCAAGAAACCAAATCATTACACATGGGTAAACATAAAAGCAATTGTACAATAAGCAATTTATCTTTCAACTCTACTTGATCAATAGTTCCTAAATTGACACTATATTCCAACAACAACAACACATCTGGGCTACCTAATTCCACAGGTACCTGCTCCCTCTGACCTCCCACCAGGGGCGGAGCCAAAAGGTGACATACGGGTTCAGACGGACCCAGTAGTTTTAGCCAAATCATGTATTTGTATTAAAAATTCCACAAAATATGTTAGGCTCTCTTTAATTAGCAATTAGGACACAACTTTTTGGAGGTTGCCAACATACCTTTAATGATGAGTAATACAACTTTACCAGTTTTTAAAAAATCCACAAAATATGTACATAAAATAGATTCAGAACCTAGTTACTAACACCTAATATCACTATTCTAGAATTTGGAACCCATAAGCCGTGGAAACAGCCTCTCGTAGAAATGCATGCTAAGGCTGCGTACACGCCGAACCCGCGCATAACCGGAGCTTAGTGCACCGGGCTGCCCTGCCCTTTTAAAGTTCAAATATTAGCTCCGCCTCTACTAGGAAGTACTTACCAAGTACAAAATATTTGATTTGAGCTTCACAGTTACAACTTAAATCAAAGTATAATGAGAAAGGGGAAAGTACCTATAGCCCACTGTAACATTCCATCTAATGAAGAGAAACCACCATCAATATCCTCCTCTTGTACCATCGTTGATTTATCTCCTTCCTCCTCCTTAGGGCTAGACTCAACAAGTACAGCAGTACCTGCAGCTACTTCAGTAGTACCTTCTATACTTGCAAAATTTGCAATTACCATCCCCATGAGAACTGCTATAATCAATTTCCCCATAGTTGCTGATTAGTGAGCTCTGTATACTCTCTAGATTATTAAAAAGAGGCAGTCCGCTATGCCATTGTACAGGGAAGGATAGGACCAGAAGGGCTCGTTTGTTATGTGCCTACAATTTTCAAATGTACTGTACTTTATTAATATATAATGAAAGCTATTTAGATTATTAATATATAATGAATTATATTTATTTTTTAATTTTTATTTTTAGTACAGTCGAGGGAGACATTTAATAGATGAGTTTCAAAAATGACTGTTGGAGTATAGTATAGTTCAGTCCGGCTGAAAACGTCCACCAAACGATTTATTACTTTTTATCCAGTGCCGTCCATCGTACCAAACGTGTCCTTAATATTTAGGTATTTCAGAATCAATTTCAAACCTAAGGGACTAAAGTTTCAAAATTTCGACATATGTTTGGCTTGCTAAACTATATATTGTAGTGCTATCAATTGGTGCTTTGATAGAAAACACAAAATTGCTATGCAGTGCTTGATTTCTCATCAGCAGAAAAGGAGTAGCAACATAGATTTGATGTTTGCTAACACTGTTTAAAAGCTAAACACTTAGAAAAAATTTGAGTGTGTTTGGTTCGCGCAGGGTAAACGAAATGGAATTCAGTAAGGAAATGGAATAGAAAGAAATTATCTCATTGTTCCTACATGTTTGGTTCTGGGTGGTCCGGGGTCTGGAGTCCGGGGTCGGGGATCCGGAGTGGTTCGAGTGGTCGAGGGTCCGGGGTGGTTCGAGTGGTCCAGGATCCGGGGTCCGGGTTGAGGAAAGGAAATCAAAATACCTAGTGGATGGGGGAATCAAGTAAAGAGAATGAAAGTGTAAAAGGGGTAAAGGA